>CM057463.1:125274735-127774735 GCA_030035585.1 Dugong dugon
GGCATGGTGTTCAATTTTATCCTTGGTTTTGGTTTCTACATTGACGAAACTGTGCATGATAGTCTCTGTCCTCGAACAAATTGATCAACAACTTGGCTTTAAAATAGACATAGCAGATTTCTTTTACTCTCCTGTAACGTACTGGACATACTTAAAAAATGATTTTTCCTTTTAGGATATTGGGTTATACTGTAGTTTCTGACATCATTGACAGTAGGCTCCTGTATAGTAAGGGAGGCCTGCTGTGATGTCAGTGTAGGTATATGTGTGTATGTGTGTGTATATTTTTTGGTGTGTGTAGGCAAGTGTGAAGGGTCCCTGAGTGGTGGGGGACAAATAGTTAAGCGCTTGATTACGAGACAAAAGTTTAGAGGCTAGAACGCACTCAGAGGTGCCTTGGAAGACGGGCATGATGATCTGTCTTCAAAAGGTCACAGCCTTGAAAACCCTATGGAGCAGTTTTTTTCTGCATACATGCTGTGGTCATGAGTTGGAATTGACTTCACTGCAACTAACAACAGAAATAATAAGGCATGTGTATAGGCGTAGACCTGTCATACACACCCTGCATACTATTCTTTAAAGTTCAACCATTTTAATGCTGAAGGACCCTTGTGGGAAGCTTACCTTTTGAAACAAAGGGTAATGGGTAGGGTTGTTTGTCTCCACAAGTGGATGGCTGGTGAGAGAGGGCTTTGGAATCAGATCTATCTGAGCTTGATTCCCAGCTTTACTACTGCTTTGCTGTGATTGACAGGGATAGGGCCAGGTGAGGGAGAGTCCTAGGACACAAAATTTAAAGAGGAACTCACTCAGGTGATGACCCTGAACTTGCACAACCCTGAGAGTGAGAGAGTGAGTTCCTCCTTAAATTCTGTACCTTAGGGACCTTGCTTGCCTTACCGTAGTTCTGGCCCTGTACTACCTTGGACAAGTCATCACTTCTCTGAGGCTTTTTCTTTGTCTGTAAAATGAGGTAATAACTACTACCTCATGGGATTGTCATGAAGATTAAACGGAAAAAGTTTTATTTAATTTTGACCCAGTGCTTGGAACTGTGATCAATAAATGTTGTTGTTAGGTGCCGTCAAGTCAGTTCTGACTTATAGTGACTCTATGTACACTAGAATAAGACACTGCCCGGTCCTGTGCCGTCCTCACAATTGTTGTTATACTTGAGCCCATTGTTGCAGCCACTGTGTCCATCCATCTCATAGAGCGTCTTCCTCTTTTTCGCTGACTCTCTACTTTACCAAGCATGATCTTCTCCTGGCACTTATCCCTTCTGATAACATGTCCAAAGTATGTGAGATATAGTCTTACCATCCTTGCTTCTAAGGAACATTCTGGCTGTACTTCTTCCAAGACAGATTTGTTCATTCTTTTGGCAGTCCATGGTATATTCAGTATTCTTTACCAACACCACAATTCAAAGGGGTCAGTTCTTCTGTCTTCCTTATTTGTTATGCAGGTTTACCATGCATATGGGGTGATTGAAAACACCATGGCCTGGGTCAGATGCACCTTAATCTTCAAGGTGACATCTTTGTTTTTCAACACTTTAAAGAGGTCTTTTGCTGCAGATTTGCCCAATACAATGTGTCTTTTGATTTCTTGACTACTGCTTCCATGGTTGTTGATTGTGGATCTGAATAAAATCAATAAATAGTAGCTGTTATTATTGTTGGCTGCCATCCAGCCTTCCCCCAACTCATGGTGACCCCATGCACAATGGAAGAAAACACTGCTTTGTCCTGAGCTATCCCCATGATTGAGTTTGGATCAGGCTTTTGTGATTCATAGGGTTTTCATTGGCTGATTTTTGGAGGTAGATCACCTGGCCTTTCTTTCTAGTCTGTCTTAGTCTGGAAGCTCTACTGGAATCTGTCCAGCATTAGAGCAACACGCAGGTTTCCACTGATAGATGGATGGTGGCTGTGCATGTGGTGCCCTGGTTGGGAATGGCACATGAGTCTCCCACATGGAAGGCAAGAATTCTACCACTGAACCACCAATGCCTTGTAGCTGTTACTAAAACTCAAAACCAAACCAGTTGCCATTGTGGCGATTCCAACTAATATGACCCTATAGGACAGAGTAGAACTGCCCCATACACTGTTATTACTTTTAGTTAACCCAGTGGATGGTTATCTTGACTAAATCCTCTTGTATGGTGGCTAGGGTTAATCTTTTTTGTCCTTAGGAGGAAGAAAAGAATCAAGAAATATTTAAAGATACTTTCATTTGGGTCATTTCTCCTTTTAAGAGTTATTCTTTAAGATTTATTTTAAATCTATTATTTAAAATTTTAATTTCTCAGGGTCAAAGTATAAAGCATTCCACTGATGAAAATGAGAACGGAATCTGTGTGTATACAGTTACACGCAGGGTAAGGCCTAGGCTCTCCTGAGACTGAGCTCTTCATTTTGAGGAGACTGAGTGTCTTACCCAGAGAGTAAAGCACCCTGTGATTCGAACTGGCTTTATAAAGCACGCCATTGCCCCTTGGTCCAGCTGGGGGCCATGAGGTATCACCAGCTCCAATCATGCCCCTTCACTGTGATCACTCATTTATCACACGCTCAGAGAAGCTTAAATTTCTCCTTATATGACCGTGTACTTTTTTCTGCTCTTTTTTATTCCCTGCTTGTTTTTTTTTCTGGTGGGAGGCTGACCAAGGCATTCATGAAGAGGGAAATCTGTTAGAACACTGGCGTGGTAAGATGAGAAGCTCCAAGGGGCTCGGTTCTCCCAATTGATATTCTTGCCATGTTGCTCTGAAGAAATAAAACAAAAGGCTCATGACTTTTTAAACCCCCAAGTTTTTATACAGTTAACTAGATGAAGACCAGGTACAACTGATTCCACTAGGCTTTTTCTACCCTCTTTTGAATACTGCTTTAAACTTGCTTGTTAAAGACAAGGACAATGGTTGAGTTATATTCTTGACTTCTAGTTCTATCTAATATCATCTGGCTGTCTATTTAGGTGTTCTCTATCTCGGTTTCTTAATCTGTAAAACGAGAAATTTCATGTCTATATTATTATTATTATTTTTACAGAAAGAACCAATTATGAGGCCTGTGTGTGTGTGTTTAGGGGCTGTCTGCTAGACTTAAAGGCTGTAGTAAGTCTAGATAGATTGCTTGATTTGCAGCCTATGTATTCAGTTCTAGGCTTACACACTACTTTGGGAGAGTCAGGACACATATCACCCCTTTCTAGTCCTGTTCCCATGACAGATATTAATAATCAATTGCTGCACTTTCCTGCTAACCATAGATTCTTTCATCTTGGAGCCCCAGGTAGTCCCTACCCATTGATCAGAATTATTCCAAAGGATGGAATCTATTTGCTATTCTAAGCATGTTGTTTTTATTAGTTGCTATTGAGTTGATTCCAACTCATTGCAGAGTAGAACTGCTCCATAGGGTTTTCAAGGCTGTGACCTTTCAGAAGCAGATCACCAGGCCTGCCTTCCAAGGTATCTCTGGGTGGGGTCGAACTGCCATCCTTTCAGCTAAAGGCAAAGAAGAAACTTCCTTGACCTGGAGAAACTTAGAAGACAGTTTGATAGATGAGACCTACATGAAATGACTTGGGTAGCTCTAAAGAAATGCAAAAAGCATGTATAATGTTTTGGGTAACTGTGGGGCATAGAGTAAAAGCTTTAAAGAAATCCGAGAAAGCTCATGTGACCTGGAGGATGTTGATCTGGTGGTCAGCTTAACTGGAATCTTTAAGATAATATTGAAGTTGGATTGATGGAGCAGCAGAGATGAAGTTTCAGACAGGAACTGGTGGGCTGAGTGTGAGGTGGGCAATGATCATTCATTAATTTTAAGAGAGAAAATAAAGGTTAATTTTAAAGTACGTAAGTTAGATTGATCCAGTACAACTAGATGGTGTCCGGCTACCACCACTGACTGCTCTGACAGGAATCACAACAGAGGGTCCTGGAAAGAGCTGGATAAAAACTTAGAACAATTCTAACTCACAAACAAAGACCACACTTACTGGCCTGACAGAGACTGGAGAAAGCCCAAGAGTATGGCCCCTGGACACCCTTTTAGCTCCGTAATGAAGTCACTACTGAAGTTCACCGTTCAGCCAAAGGTTAGACAGCCCCATAAAACAAAAAAGACTAACGGGGCACAACAGCCCAAGGACAAGGACTAGAAGGTAGGAGGGGACAGGAAAGCTGGTAATAGGGAACCCAAGCTCGAGAAAGGGGAGTGTTGACATGTCGTGGGTTTGTTAACAAATGTCATAAAACAATATGTGTACTAACTGTTTAATGAGAAACTATTTGTTCTGTAAACCTTCATCTAAAGCACAATAAAAAAATAAAAAAAAGATTGATCTATTTTGAATAAATTTTATTAAGAGTATGCTAGATTTGGAGCTCTGGTGGTACAGTAGTTAAGAGCTCAGCTGTTAACCAAAAAGATTGGGAGGTTGAGTCCACCACCAGCTGCTCCTTGGAAACCCTATTCTGGCTCAAACATAACAGCGATTGTGAGGATGGCACAGGACTGGGCAGCGTTTCGTTCTGTAGTACGTAGGGTCGCTATTAGTTGGAACTGACTTGATTGTACCTAATAACAACAACAATTCAAACTGTTTATGAACTACAGTTTTCTAGCCCATTGTTTGTTTTTCCTGAATTCTGTCCCTTTTTGTCTTATGGTTTGCCCTAGTCTGGGGCTTTTATTTTAGAATTTCGGTATCTTTGAGCCTTGAGAAATGGAGTCGTTTATGAAACAGCACAATGTGCGACAGGTGGCTCAGGCCAATGATTTATACTTTTAAGATTCAGGTTGTATATGAGGGTGTAGATTAATGGTAACAATGTGTCATAAAATATTCCATAAATAAACATGACAAACTTAACACTTTGAAATTACAGAAATTGAAATCAGATCCCCGAAACAATGTGACTATTTCTACGTTCTAGCTTAAAGCTAAACTTGTGCGAAACCTTGGGACTGAAGGCAGTTTCAACTGGCAGGAACTTGAAACATAACCGAATATGCAGCTCTAATGGAGAAATATAATAGACTATTTATTGGGGCCATTTGAAAAGAGATTATATAATCATTTTCTGATCTCTCTGATATGTATCTCTACAATTAACACTAGGCACAAGTGAAAACTATTTTATGGTTCATAAGGAATCAGCTCCGTGAAATATGAGTTTCAAACTCGGCTTGCCTACACATGTCTGAGTCCCTGCAGAATCTTTAAAAATAAGCATATGCTTCCCCAGCGATATCGTAGGCCTCTTATCTACCCTGTGTGCTATTCCCTTCCTCCATCCCCTCACAGAAGACAAAGAAGACCAAAGAAAGTTGAGCCAATTCAACATTTGCTACACTTATAATTTTTCTCTGATTGGAATATATTTTGACAAGAATTCCCTATCCTTTTGGGTTTGGCCAGGATGGGTCTAATAAAAAAATGCCAACCTATTTTAAAGGGAAAGCAGGTGGCAGACAGTAGCAGTGTGGTGTTGTGGAAAGAATATCGATGGCTTTGGATTTATGCCTGGTCTAAACTCTTGGCTTGTCTGCCTACAAATTGTGGGATCTTAGGCATGCTACTGAATGTATCTATGCCTCTACTTCCACATCTGTAAAGTGGGAAGGATAAAAACTAGTTGGTAGGGTTGTTGTGAAAATTAAATGATATCATGAATTATATGACCATGAATTATTTTTCTCAGTTCCCTCAATCCTGAAAGTTTTGAGGGTTATCTACAGTAAAAAGATAGCAAGAGAAGTAACAGGCAAAAATGCTCCAAGATGGGCACATTACACTTCCTGGCTCCCTTGTGATCAGGGAGGACCTTGTGGGTTGTGAGTAGGAGCATGTATCCCTTCTGGGCTGGAACAATCAATTACTGATTTAAGATCTTCCTGAGCTCTCTTTCTTTCTCTCTCTCTTTTATAATTTAATGCTTTTCAAGTGTATAATTTAGTGACATCAGTTACATTAAACATGCTGTGCAACAATCACCAAAATCCATTGCCAAATTTTTCACCATCATATACAGAAACTCAATGCTTCCCAAACAATAACTTCCCATTTTCTGTCTCCCCCTGCCCCTGGCGTTGTTGTTGTTATTACAGGCCTTCTAGTTGGTTCTCGCTCATAGCTACCGTATGTACAATAGAACAAAACACTGCCCAGTCCCACCCCATCCTCACAATCTTTGCTATATTTGAGCCCATTGTTGCAGCCACTGTATCAGTCCATCTTGTTGCGGGTCTTCCTCTTTTTCGCCAAGACTGATGTCTTTCCGCAGAGACGGGTCCCTCCTGAAAATGTGTCCAAAATACATTAGATAAAGTCTGGCCATTGTCACATTCTGGCTGTACAGGGGTCTTTTGCAGTAGATTTGTTAAATACAATACGTCCTTTGCTTTCATGACTGCGGCTTCCATAAAGCATTGATTGTGGATCTAAGTAAAATGAAATCCTTGACAATGTCTATCTTTTTCCCTTTATCATCACGTTGCTTATTGGTCCAGTTGTGAGAATTTTTGTTTTCTTTATGTTGAGGTGTAATCCATACTGAAGCTTCTGGTCTTTCATCTTCATCAGTAAGTGCTTTAATTCCTCTTCACTTTCAGCAAACAAGGTTGTTTTGTCTGAATATCACCGGTTATTAATGAATCTTCCTCCATTCCCAATGCCCCATTCTTCTTCATATAGTCCAGCATCTCGGATTATTTGCTCAGCATGCAGACTGAATAAGTACGGTGAAAGGATGCAACCCTGACACACACCTTTCTTGATTTTAAACCATGCAGTATCCCCTTGGTCTGTTCAAACGACTGCCTTCTGGCCTATGTATATTTTCCTTATGGGCACGATTAAGTGTTTTGGAATTGTTATTCTTCACAATGTTGTCCATAATTTGTTATGATCCACACAGTCGAATGCCTTTTCATAGTCAATAAACACAGGTAAACATCTTTCTAGTATTCCCTGTTTTCAGTGAAGCTCCATCTAACATCAGCAATGATATCCCTCATTCCATGTCCTCTCCTGAATCTGGCTTGAATTTCTGGCAGTTTCTCGTCGATGTACTGCTGTAACCACTTTTAAATGATCTTCAGCAAAATTTTACTTACATGTGCTGTTAATGATATTGTTCGATAACTTCTACATTCTGTTGGAGCATCTTTCTTTGGAAAGGGCACAAATATGGATCTCTTTGGCTCCGTTGGCCAGGTCACTGTCTTCCAAATTTCTTGGCAGAGACGAGTGACCACTTCCAGCGCTGCATCCGTTTGTCAAAACATCTCAATTCCATCAATTCCTGGAGCCTTGTTTTTCATCCATGCCTTAACTGCAGCTTGGACTTCTTCCTTCAGTACCATTGATTCCTGATCATATGCTGCCTCCTGAAATGGTTGAACGTCGACCGATTCTTTTTGGTACAATGACTCTGTGTATTCCTTCCATCTTATTTTGATGCTTCTTGTGTCCTTCAATATTTTGCCCATAGAATTCTTCAACATTGCAACTCAAGGCTTGGATATTTTCTTAAGTCCTTTCAGCTTGAGAAATGTTGAACTTTTTCTTCTCTTTTGGTTTTCTAACTCCAGGTCTTTGCATATTTCATGAGAATACTTTGTTTTGTCTTCTTGAGCTGCTTGTTGAAAACTGTTCCGCTCCTTTACTTCATCATTTCTTCATTTACTTTAGCTACTCTAAGTTCAAGAGCAAGTTTCAGAGTCTCTTCTGACATCCATTTTGGTCTTTTCTTTCTTTCCCATCTTTTTAATGATCTCTTTGTTTTTTCATGAGTGATGTCCTTGTTGTCATTCCGCAACTTGTCTGGTCTTTGGTCATTAGTGTTCAACGCATAAATCTGTTCTTGAGATGGTCTCTCAATTCAGGTGGGATGTACTCAGGGTCGTACTTTGGCTCTCATGGACTTGTTCTAATTTTCTTCAGTTTCAAATTGAACTTGGATGTTAGTAATTGATGGTCTGTTCCGCAGTTGGCCCCTGGCTTTGTTCTGACTGATGGTATTGAGCTTTTCCCTTGTCTCTTTCTTTCCACAGATGTACTTACTGTGATTCGTGTGTATTCCATCTGGCAATGTCCATGTGTATAGTCAATGTTTATATTGGTGAAAAAAGGTATTTGCAATGAAGGAGTCGTTGGTCTTGCAAAATTCTATCATGTGATCTCTGGCATCATTTCTATCACTGAGGTCATATTTTCCAACTACCGATCCTTCTTTTTTGTTTCCAACTTCTGCATTCCAATCACTAGTAATTATCAACGCATCCTGATTGCATGTTCAATCAATTTCAGACTGCAGAAGTAGGTAAAAATCTTCAATTTCTTCCTGTTTGGCCTTAGTGGTTAGTGCATAAATTTGAGTAATAGTTGTATTAACTAGTCTTCCTTGTAGAAGTATGGATATTATCCTATCACCGACAGCATTGTACTTCAGGATAGATCTTGAAATGTTCTTTTTGGTGATGAATGCATTAGAAAGCCATTCTTCTTCAAGTAGTCATTCCTGGCATAGTAGACAATATGATTATCCAATTCAAAATAGCCAATACCAACCATTTCAGCTAACTAATGCCTAGGATATTGATGTTTATGCATTCCATTTAATTTTTTATTATTTCCAATTTTCATAGATTCATACTTAGTACATTCCACATTCCAATTATTAATGGATGTTTGCAGCTGTTTCTTCTTATTTTGAGTCATGCCACAACAGTAAATGAAGGTTCTGAAAGCTTGAGTCCATCCACGTCATTAAGGTTGACTCTACTTTGAGGAGGCAGCTCCTCCCCAGTGGTGTTGTGAGTGCCTTCCAACCTGAGGGGCTCATCTTCCGGCACTATATCAGACAATGTTTGGCTGCCATTCATAAGGTTTTCACCGCCTAATTCTTTTCAGAAGTAGACCACAGGGTCCTTCTTCCTAGTCTGTCTTAGTCTGGAAGCTCAGTTGAAACCTGTCTGCCATGGGTAACCCTGCTGGTATTTGAACACTGGTGATATAGCTTCCAGCATCACAGCAACACACAAGCCCCCACAGTACAACAAGCTGACAGATGCTACATCATTATATGGCTGTCAAATTAAATCATAAATGCCAAACCACTGAGAATCATGGCCTAGCCAAGTTGACATACAAACTTGAAGTTCACACTGGTGATTCGAATGCGAAGTTGGAAACAAGAAAGAAGGATCAGTAGTTGGAATATATGGCCTTGGTGATAGAAATGACTACCAAGATCTCACCACAGAATTTTGCAAGAAAAATGACTTATTCATTGCAAATACCTTTTTTCAACAACATAAAGGGCAACTATACACGTGGACCTCACCAGATGGAATACACGGGAATCAAATTTACTATGTCTGTGGAAAGAGACAATGGAGAAACTCAATATCATCAGTCAGAGCAAGGCCAGGGGCCTACGGTGGAACAGACCATCAATTGCTCATATACAAGTTCAAGTTGAAGCTGACTAAAATTAAAACAAGTCCACAAGAGCTAAAATAAACCTTAAGAATATTCCATCTGAATTTAGAAACCATCTCAAGAATAGACTGAAGACCAGATGAGTTGTGGGATGACATTAATGACATCATACATGAAGAAAGTAAAAGGTCATTAGAAAGACTGGAAAGAAAGAAAAGACCAGAATGGATGTCAGAAGAGACTCTGAAACTTGCTCTTGAACTTAGAGTAGCTAAAGTAAATGAAGAAATGATGAAGTAAAGGAGCGGAACAGTTTTCAACAGGCAGCTCAAGAAGATAAAGTAAAGTATTCTCATGAAATATGCAAAGACCTGGAGTTAGAAAACCAAAAGAGAAGAAAAAGTTCAGCATTTCTCAAGCTGAAAGGACTTAAGAAAATATCCAAGCCTTGAGTTGCAATGTTGAAGAATTCTATGGGCAAAATATTGAAGGATACAAGAAGCATCAAAATAAGATGGAAGGAATACACAGAGTCATTGTACCAAAAAGAATCGGTCGACGTTCAACCATTTCAGGAAGCAGCATATGATCAGGAATCAATGGTACTGAAGGAAGAAGTCCAAGCTGCACTTAAGGCATGGATGAAAAACAAGGCTCCAGGAATTGATGGAATTGAGATGTTTTGACAAACGGATGCAGCGCTGGAAGTGGTCACTCGTCTCTGCCAAGAAATTTGGAAGACAGTGACCTGGCCAACGGAGCCAAAGAGATCCGTATTTGTGCCCTTTCCAAAGAAAGATGCTCCAACAAAATGTAGAAATTATCGAACAATATCATTAACAGCACATGTAAGTAAAATTTTGCTGAAGATCATTCAAAAGTGGTTACAGCAGTACATCGACGAGAAACTGCCAGAAATTCAAGCCAGATTCAGGAGAGGACATGGAATGAGGGATATCATTGCTGATGTTAGATGGAGCTTCACTGAAAACAGGGAATACTAGAAAGATGTTTACCTGTGTTTATTGACTATGAAAAGGCATTCGACTGTGTGGATCATAACAAATTATGGACAACATTGTGAAGAATAACAATTCCAAAACAGTCGTGCCCATAAGGAAAATATACATAGGCCAGAAGGCAGTCGACCAAGGGGATACTGCATGGTTTAAAATCAAAGAAGGTGTGTGTCAGGGTTGCATCCTTTCACCGTACTTATTCAGTCTGCATACTGAGCAAATAATCCGAGATGCTGGACTATATGAAGAAGAATGGGGCATTGGGAATGGAGGAAGATTCACTAATAACCAGTGATATTCAGATAACACAACCTTGTTTGCTGAAAGTGAAGAGGAATTAAAGCACTTACTGATGAAGATGAAAGACCAGAAGCTTCAGTATGGATTACACCTCAACATAAAGAAAACAAAAATTCTCACAACTGGACCAATAAGCAACGTGATGATAAAGGGAGAAAAGATAGACATTGTCAAGGATTTCATTTTACTTAGATCCACAATCAATGCTTTATGGAAGCAGCAGTCAAGAAATCAAACAATGCATTGCATCGGGCAAATCTTCTGCAAAAGACCTCTTTAAAGTGTTGAAAAGCAAAGATGTCATCTTGAAGACCAAGGTGCACCTTACCCAAATCATGGTGTTTTCAATTGTCTCATATGCATGTGAAAGCTGGAAGATGAATTAGGAAGATCAAAGAAGAAATGACACCTTTGAATTGTGGTATTGGAGAAGAATATTGAATATACCATGGACTGCCGAAAGAACAAACAAATCTGTTTTGGATGAAGTACAGCCAGAATGCTCCTTAGAAGCAAGGATGGCAAGACTACGTCTCACATACTTTGGACATGTTATTAGGAGGGACTGGTCCTTGGAGACAGACATCATGCTTGATAAAGCAGAGGGTCATTCAAAAAAAGGAAGACCCTCAATGAGATGGACTGACACAGTGGCTGCAACAACAGACTTAAGTATAACAATGATTGTAAGGATGGCACAGGACCAAGCAGTGCTTCATTGTGTTGTACATAGGGTCTCTATGAGTTGGAATGGACTCAATGGCACCTAACAACAACAACATAATAGCGTAATCACCTCTGTGATGAGATGTGTTATAATGAGATCACCTCCATGATGGGTTCTTCTGTGATTAGCCAAGCAGTTGAAAGGGAGTTTCATTGGGGATGTGACCGGCATCCAATATATTTGGAATTTCTGGCAAAGCTGGCTGGCTTTTGTTCCCTCTGAATCTTGAAGCTGGCTCCTATTCATCTGACCTCCGGTTTTTGGGACTTGAGCTAGCAACTTGCCTGCCGATCTTGGGATTTGTCAGCCTCCGCTGCCTGAATCTTGGGTTCGCCAGCTTGTGCAACTACATGAGCTGGGAGAAATCACTAGCCTGACCCACAGACCTGGGAATTTCCAGCCTCCACAACGAGGTGAGCCATTTCCTTGATATAACTCTCTCTCTATATGTTTATAGAATGCTCCTTAGAAGCAAGCAGGGCCAGACTACATCTCACATACTTTGGACGTGTTACCAGGAGGGGTCAGTCCCTGGAGAAGGACATCATACTTCATAAAGTAGGTCAGAGAAAAAGAAGAAGACCCTCAATGAGATGGATTGACACAGTGGCTGCAATAACGGGCTCAAGCATAACAATAATTATGAGAATGGTGCAGGACCAGGCAGTGTTTTGTTCTGTTGTACATAGGGTTGCTATGAGTTGGAACCAACTGGATGGCACCTAACAACAGCAACATATATATTTATACACTTACTGGTTTTACTCCTTGAGAGAATACAGCCTAATTGTCAATTATCTTGATAGCATGTTTGATCAATTTCATACTGTAAAAATTGGTAAAATTATTCAGTTTCTTCATCTTTGGCATCCACTAATAAAAGTTTGATCCCTATACCTTTGGCTATTCAAGATATTTCATACACGTGAGATCGTGCAATATTTGTCCTTTTGTGATTTACTTATTTCACTCACATATGTTTTTAAGGTTCATCTATGTTGTAGTATGTATCAGGCTTCCTTTCTCTTTATGGATGAGTAATATTCCATTGAAGTTGTCGAAGATTTCATTTTACTTGGATCCACTATCAACGCCCAATGAAGCAACAGTGAAGAAATCAAATAATGTATTGCATTGGGCAAAACTTCTGCAAAAGACCTCTTTGAAATGTTAAAAAACAAAGATGCCACTTTGAGGACTGAGGTGTGCCTGACCTAAGACGTGGTATTTTCAATCGCCTCATATGTGTGTGAAAGCTGGATAATGAATAAGGAAGACTAAAGAAGAATTGATGCCCTTGAATTATGGTATTGGCAAAGAATATTGAATATACCATTGGCTACCAGAAGAACGAGCAAATCTGTCTTGGAAGAAGTACAGCCAGAATGCTCCTTAGAAGTGAGGATGTTGAGACTTTGTCTCACTTCCCTCGGACATGTTATCAGGAGGGACCAGCCATTGGAGAAGGACATCATGCTTGGTAAAGTAGAGAGTCAGTGAAAAAGAAGACCCTCAAGGGGATGAACTGACACAGTGGCTACAAGAAGGGGCTCAAACATAGCAACTATTGTGAGGATGGTGCAGGACTGGGCAGATTTTTGCTCTGTTATACATTGAGTTGCTATGAGTTGGAACTGACTTGACAACTAACAATATAACAACAATATTCCATTTTGTGTATATACCATATTTTGTTTATAGATTCATCTGTTGATGAATTTTTAGGCTGTTTCCATCTTTTGACTATTGCAGATAGTGCTGCAATGAACATTTAGTGCATATGTGTCTGTTTGAGTTGCTGCTTTCAAGTCTCTTGGGTATACATTTAGGAGTGGTTGAGCTCTCCTTCTTGCAGTGGCTACCTTTAAGGTCAAAGCTGCTGGTCTCCAGAATGACTGTGATAAGCGGAGCCCTCTGTTAATTTTTGATGGACGTATAATGTGATTGAAACTTTATTTTTGCTGCTTTTTTTTTTTTATATTTTATTGTACTTCAGGTGAAGGCTTACAGAACAAATAGTTTCTCATGAAACAGTAGTACACATGTTGTTTTATGACATTGGTTAACAACCCCACAACATATTAACCCTCTAACTTCTCAACCTTTTTTTTTTGGTGAAACTACACATAGCCAAAGATATACCATTTCAAAACTTTCTACATACACAGTTCAGTGACATTGACTACGCTCTTCCAATTGTGCTGTTATTCTCACTTAAGATGAAGGCTTACAGAACAAAATAGTTTCTCATTTAACAGTTACTACAAATGTTGCCCTATGACAATGGTTAACAATCTCACAACACATCAACAATATTCTTACTCAACCTCGGGTTCCCTATCACCAGCTTCCTTGTCCCCTTCTGCCTTCTGGCCCTTGTCACTGGACTCCTGTACCTTGCTCATCTCATTTGGTTTTACGGGGCTGTCCACTCCCAGGCTGAACAGTGAACCTTGGAGGTAACTTCACCATTGAGCTAAAAGGGTGTCTGGGGGCTATACTCTCGAGGTTTCTCCAGTCTCCTTTAGGCCAGTAAATCTGATTTTTTTTTTTTTGTGAGTTAGAATTATGCTCTACATCTTTCTCCAGCTCTGTCCAGAACCCTCTGTTGTGATCCTGGTCAGACCAGTCAGTGGTGGTAGCCAGGCACCATCTAGCTGTGCTGGACTCAGTCCGGTGGAGGCCTTGGTAGCTGTGGACAATTAGTCCTTCGGACTAATCTTTTCCTTGTATCCTGTTCTCTTCATTCTCCCTTGCTCCCAAAGGGATGAGACCAGTGGAGTATCTTAGATGGCTGCTTACAGGCTCCTAAGGCCCCAGACGCTACTCACCAAGGTAGAATGTAGAACACTGTCTTTATAAACTGTGTTATGCCAATTGAGCTAGATGTTCCCAGAGACCATGGTCCCCACAGCCCTCCACCCAGAAATTCAGTCCCTCAAGGAGTTTGGATGTGTCTATGGAGCTTCCATGACCTTTCCTTGTACACATTGTGCTGGCTTCCCCAGTATTGTGTACTGTCATACCCTTCACTAAAGTTATCCCTTATCTATTGTCTGTTTAGTATTTCCCTCCCACTTTTCCCATCCCTTGTAACCATCAAAGATTGTTTCTTTTTGTGTGTAAACCTTTTCATGAGTTTTTACAGTAGTGGTCTTATACAATATTTGTCCTTTTGTGATTGACTTATTTCACTTAGCGTAATGTCCTCCAGTTTCATCCACGTTATGAGATGCTTCGCAGATTTATCATTGTTGTTTATCGTTGTGTAATACTCCATTGTGTGTATGTACGGTAGTTTGTTTATCCATTCGTCTGTTGATGGGCATCTAGGTTGTTTCCATCGTTTTGCTATTGTGAACTATGCTGTAATGAACATGGGTGTGCATATGTCTATTCGTGTGATGGCTCTTATTTCTCTAGGATATATTCCTAGAAGTGGGATGCTGGATCATATGGTATTTCTATTTCTAGCTTTCTAAGGAAGTGCCATATCATTTTCCAAAATGGTTGTATAATTATGCATTCTCTCCAGTGGTGCATAAGAGTTCCTATCTCCCCACAGTCTCTCCAACATTTGTTATTTCCAGTGTTTTTGATTACTGCCAGTAATTCCAGAGTGAGATGGTATCTCATTGTGGTTTTAATTTGCATTTCTCTAATGGCTAGTGATTGAGAGCATTTCCTCTTGTGTATGTTGGCTGCTTGAATGTCTTCTTTGGTGAAGTGTCTGTTCATTTCCTTTGCCCATTTTTTAAGTGAGTTATTTGTCTTTTTGCTGTAGAGGTGTTGGATTTTCTTGTAGATTTTAGAGATTAAACCTTTGTCTGACTCGTGATGTCCAAAAATTTTTTCCCAGTCTGTAGGTACTCTTTTTACTCTTTTGGTGAAGTCTTTTGATGAGCGTAAGTGTTTAATTTTTAGAAGATCCCAGTTATCTAGCTTATCTTCTGTGGTTTGTGTGTTATTGGTTATGGTCTGTATTCTGTTAATGTGATGCATTAGGGCCTTTAGCGTTGATGGTATTTTTTCTTCTATGAACTTTATAGTTTTTGGCTTTATAGTTAGGTCTTTGACCCATTTTGAATTAGTTTTTGTATATGGTGTGAGATATGGGTCCTGTTTCACTTTTTTTCCAGATGGATATCCAGTTCTGCCAGCCCTATTTGTTAAAAAGACTGCCTGTTCCCCATCTGATGGACTTTGGGCCCTTGTTGAAGATCAGGTGACCGTAGATGGATGGATTTACATCTGGGTTCTCAATTCTGTTCCACTGTCAATGTATCTGTCGTTGTACCAGTACCAGGCTATTCTGACTACTGTAGCTGTATAGTAGATTCTGAGAAACCAGTGGTATTTCGACGTTGGTTGTTTTCATAGCAGAACCTAGCTATCCTGACTGATAAAATTAATTTTCAGAACACTGAATTTCACTTTTTGAAATTCACAAATGTTCATTCTAAGACCATATAATCAACTTTCTTGCCTCTGCTTTAAAGCTTTACAATAACTATTTGGGATAGTGGAGTGTTTGGTTTGGCAGTGACATGTCTGTCCAAAGAGTGCTTCTCAACTGCAATATTTCTTTAACTATTTGATTTAAGTAATCGACTTTTTGGCTATTACCAGTTCCAGCGAGACCAGTCAATGTTACCTGAAAAGATACTTTATTCTGACAATGATTCTCAGTTGTATATCCTGATCTGAATCTCTCCCCTGGACTTCAGATTTGGTATCCAACCACTATTTGATAACTCCACTTGGATGTTTTATACACATCTCAAACTTAGCCTGGCCAAATACTATTGATTTTTTCCCCCTAATTGTACCCTACTTGTTGTCTGCACTTCCTCTCCCCTGTAATTCAAATGAAATCCCAACTCCATACCCTGGACTCTAAGACCATGCCTACCTCTTTGATTCCCTTTACTTTGATCTCCCCCTTTTACACTAGGACCCAGTCACACCAACTTTCCTTCTGACTTGTTAAACACAGTCATTTCTGCCAGCCTCTCTGCACTTGCTGGTCCTGCTGGTTGGATCCTCAGGTCTATGTTAAGCTCCTTCTCATCATTAGGGTACCCCTAGGCATACTTCCTTGACTACCTATGCTAATGCATTACCTCCTCCTGCATTGTTAGAGATTCATTCTCCACTGTATTATCAAATGTTATTGTGTTCACGGAACCAGCACTTGTCAGTACTAAGATAGGAAATTATCTTATATATTTGCTTATATGTGTACTGTCTGCCACCTCATGCTCCTTTTAGAATGCAAGTCACTGAGGGAAGGGGTTGTCTGTCTGCCTTGAGCACTGTGCTCTTTCAAAGATTTATCAATATGGGATCAAATTGGCAACAGCATCTTGAGAGGTTAGATGAGAAGCTTACGGGACAGTGAGTTTATGTTAATGGTGGTGGAATAATTTGGAAAAGGATAGGGAGAACAGTTATGCAACTTGGAAAATGTAAACAATGTCACTGAATTGTACATATAGAATTTGTTGAAATGTGTATTCTTTGCTGTGTACATTTTCACCAAAAAAAAAAAAAAAAAAAAAAAGGTGGTGGAAGTGCAGCGGGCAGGGACAGAAGAGGCGAGACCACTTAGGAGGCTATTTTAATAATACTTTCCAGTATTAAGAATCTCCCTGCTCTGTCCCACTGTTTGAACACCACTCACACCCTTCAAAGGCACCTGCTCTCTTGCCCCCATTTCTGCTCAGGGAGAACTGGCTGCCTCTGTCTGGAGTGAAGGCTTCCACAGAAGACAGAAGGGACTTCAGCACTTGCAAGCACCTCTGAATCTAAGGGACACAAAGGCTCCCCTGACCTTGGAGGGAGAGTGAAAAGTGTAAAGACCCAAACACAATTAGTGCTCCTTCTTTCTTAATATTTCACAGCAGCAGCAACACTCCAATTGACATCTCAGTAAATATCCTGCCCCACGGGTAAGGGTTAACAAGTGCTCAAAGTAGGTACAGGGTACCTGGAGAGAGGCCAGGAAGGAAACAGCATGGAAGCTTGTGGACGGAATGAGGAGGAGACGGCATCCTACAGCAATTAAGGCAAATTTCTGTGGGTAGGGCAGAGGCTATGGTATTTTTGTTAAGCATTTCAGAAAGAGTTGTCAGATAAAATTCAGCGTGTCTTGTTAAATTTGGATTACAGATAATGAAAAAATTTTTAATATGAGTATGTCTGTAAAAATGGGGTGGTGCAAGTGTCTGACTTCCTCTAACTTCACGAGGAGGAGAGAGAATCACCATCAACATCAACCCAAAGCTAATTCCAAACTTTTTACCAATTCTGACACCAGCCGTCCCTCCCATGGCACTCTTTATTTCTCTCCTGGGTTTGATAATTCATTGCAATGGCCACACATAGCTCACAAACTATACTTACAGTTATGGGGTTTATTAGGGAAGTAACTGGTTACAATTCAGGAAAGAGTTTAGTTCTTTAATCAGGACAGCCTCTTATCAGCTGTGCCTGCAAGTAGGCCTCTCTCTGGCCCTGAGCCTCTCAGTCCAGCCTGTGCCCTGCTCTTGCAAGTGTTTCAAAGCTCTTTAACTCCACTCACTCTGCCACTAAGCCTCAGCCTGCGGGCACTCAACTCTTTAGCTCTGAGGGTTAGCAAGCTTAGTTCCATCGACAAGTGCCCAGAGGCACCCTACTCTGCCAGCAAGTCTATTGCCTGAAGGCACCGCATCTTCTTGCTCTGTGGGCCAGGAAGCCCAATGCATTGTCTTCTGCTGGTTTCCTAGTTCTGCTGCTGCTGGCTCTCTGCTGCGCTTGCGGTCAGTTCTTGACATTCTGTGCCACAGCTCTCTCTCTGTCTCCTCGGTCTAGGAGGTTCTCAGCACAGGGATCCCAGGTCCAAAGTATTGGCTCTGCTCCCATCTCTTTTTCTTGGTAGTAGTCAGGTTCCCTTTGTCCAGCTCTGGGAAGGCACATTTTAAGCCTAGCAGGATGGGAAAACAGACCAATCCCTTTGTTAGGGTTCCATACACCTTATTTGCATGGTTCCACCCCCATAAGGGTGCCATGCACCTTATTTGCATTATTAGCAAGTGATCCAGTCCTCTTGGTGGGCCACAAACACCTCATTTGCATAGTCACACTTAATCATTTGGTGGGGGTTACCAGACCATTGCGAGAAAGGCCATGTAAAAGCTATCCATTGCACCACAAAGTCCCAAATATTTCACGGCCTGTGTTGTTGTTAGTTGCTTTCAAGCTGGCTCTGACTCATGTGACATTATATAACAGAATGAAACATTACCCAGTCGGGCATCATCTCCATGATCTTTGATATAGTTGACTCCATTTTTGTGGCTATCAAGTAGATTCATTTCATTGAGGATTTCTCCCGCTTTCACTGACTTTCTACTTTACCAAACATGATGTCCTTTTCTAGGGATTGGTCTTTCCTGAGTAAGTAAAGAGTGGGACATGATGTCCTTTTCTAGGGATTGGTCTTTTCTGAATAAGTAAGGAGTGGGACATACTTATACTAAAAAACAAAACAAGAAAAATAACAAAACAAAACAGGACTTCCAGCAAAATGGCGCTCTAGGCAGAGGCACCATGCCGTCCCTCCACAGCAAAGATCTGAAAAAATAGGCTGAACAGGGAAGACAACAATCCTGAAACCCTAAAACATCAAATGAAGAGATAAAGAACTCAGCCAAGCACCAAATGAGGTGAGAAAACTGACAGAGAACGGAGAGCGAGGAGAGAGTCATGCAGCTAACGCAGCACAGATCCACCATCTTGGACTCCTATTGGACACCAGCAAACAGGGGGGACGAGAAAGCAGCTTCACAGAGCTTCTAGTGGGAGACAAAACAACTGGTAATTTGCAATATACTCTTTCCCAGCCGCCACCCTTCTTCACCCCCACTCGGCCTCCTCTGCTTACTGTGGCCGCAATCTCTTGTCCAGGAAGCACTGGTAGCTTGGATTTCACCAGCCCACACTAACTGGCTCTCCGAGTGCCATTTGTTGGCTGCTGGTGTTGCTTTTTTCCACTTTTTTTGATTTCTTCCTTATCTCTCACCACCACCACCTCCTTTCACCCAAATACCTGGCTCCGTGTGCCATCTTTGCTTCTTCCTGAGGGGCAGCAGAGCTCTGGTAACTTATGATATACGTTTTCCCACCCCAACCCTTCTTCACCCACAGTTGACCCCCTGTGCTTTCCGCGGACAGTCTCTTGTCTGGGAAGCACCGGTTGCTTGGATTCCACCAGCCCGCTCTAGCTGGCTCTCTGAGTGCCATTTATTGGCTGCTGGTGTTGCTTTTTCAGCTTCTTTTGATTTCTTCCTTACCTCTCACCACCTCCCCTTCCTTTCGCTCAAATACCTGACTCCATGTGCCATCTTTGCTTCTTCCTGAAGGGCTTCGGAGCTCCGTTCAAGTGTGGAGCTGCTTCCCGGTCTGGGCTGCCATGCTGGTAGGATCCTGAGGCTTTTGTCTATTTGTTTGTTTGGGGTTCTTTGTTACTTTTCTTTTCCTTTTCTTCAGTTGGGAGCCCTTTCTGGCCGGGTGGTGCTGTGCGGCTTGGAGCCTACCCTGTCAGCTTGCACAGATGCGCAGAGGGATCCCCAAAGACATTTCTTTCTTCGTTTTTTTTTTTTTTTGGGGGGGGCTTTTCTTCTTTGTCTTCTTTTTTTTAATTTGTTTTGTTTTCTTTTCCCTCTTTTTCCTTTTTTGTCTTTCTTCATTGCTCAGTTTCTCATCTCTCTATATCTTCCTTCTCTTTCTGTTTCCTGAATTCCTGGCATTGTATACCTCTATGCCTTCTAGCCAGGCTGTACTGCAACACCAGAGAACAACTTCCCCAGACCTCATAGCTGCACCGGTGGGATCCCTGGGAAGTTTGCTGTTCTTTTCCCTTTCTGATTTTTATTTATTCATTCTTTTCTTCTCTTTTTTTTCTTCCTCTTCCCCTTATTGATTTTCTCCATATCATGGTCTCTCACCTTTCTACTCCAACGGGAAGCTCCTCTAGCATTTTTTTTGTTTGTTTGTATGTTTTTTGGCTCCGGTTCCTCTTTCCTCTCTCCTATATTCATCTTAGCTCCACACATAACAATCTCCCCGCTATATCCTGCCTACCTGCACAGTGCGCTTGGCATTGCACTGCCAAGCAGTGCAGGAGTGGCCTGCTGGAACCTGCCCTGCACTGACTGCCAGCCCGCTCTAGTGGCTGTAGTAAGTGCCACAAACAACCTGTCCCAGTGACTCCTCTTCAACTAGACCTGCCCTGCAGTACCATATCTGAGTGACTGACCCTGACAATTGGAGAAGGAGGTGAAAAGTATTGTACCCACAGACAAACAAACAACAAAGAACACACAGCCTGCGTGCTCAGACATAGCCAAATTAAAAAAAAAGGGACAAAATAAACAAACCTACAATCAATACATGAGAAAAATAACTACTGAATGCCCTGAAGACAGCAGACAATATCAAAACTTTTACAAAAACAGGACAGGATGGTCCAAGTAGGCATCCAAAATAAAACACCAGATGACTTTCCAGTGGAAGAAAAGGCACTAGAACTACCTGATAGAGAATTCAAATCCCTAATACTCAGAATTCTCCAAGAGCAGAATCAAAAAGCAGACAAAAATGAGGAAAAAATAGACGAATTCATGGAAAATACAGGCAAAAAATTGGAAGGATTCAGCAAAATAATGCAGGAACAAAATGCCAAAATAAATTCACAACTAGAAATTATACAAAAACAATAATTAGAAATCCAAAAGATGAACAACAAGATTTGAGAAATGGACAGTGTCACAGAAGGGCTGAGAAGCAGATCTGAAACAGTGGAAGACAGGATCAGTGGAATTGAAGACAAACACTTGGATACAACTCTGTTTCAGGAAAACTCAGAAAAAAGAACAAAGAAAAATGAAGAGACCCTGAGAGTTATGTGGGACACAATTAAAAGCAAAAATTTACGAGTGATTGGAATTTCAGAACAGGGGGAGAAAACAGAAAACACAAAGAGGATCATTCAAGAACTGCTGACAGAAAACTTCCCCAATATCATGAAAGATGAAAATCTGGCCATCCAAGAAGCTCCACGAAACCCATATAGGATAGAAGCCAAAAGAAAATCACCAAGGCATATCATAATCAGACTCACCAAAACCAAAGACAAACAAAGAATCCTGAGAGCAGCTCATGAAAAACAAGAAGTCACATATAGAGGAGAAACAATAAGACTAAGCTCAGATTATTCAGCAGAAACCATGAAGGCAAAAAGACAATGGGATGACATATAAAATCTTGAAAGAAAAGACTGTCAGCCAAGAATAATCTATCCTGCAAAACTCCTGTTCAGATATGATGGTGAAATTAGGTCATTTCCAGATAAACAGAAATTACGGGAATACGTAAAGCCAAAACAATGTTACAAGACTTATTAAAGGGAGTTCTTCGATCTGAGAACAAACAACTTCAGCTCACAGGCAGAATCTAGGACACAGGATGGTATCAGCCAGATACTAATCTAGGAAATGAACTCTAAAGGACTATCCGAAACCAAAAGAAATACAACAGGGAATCAGAGCAGTTAATCAGTAAATGACAACAACATCAAAACAATAAAAGAGGATATAAATGGCATAGGTATAGAACCTTCTAATGGAGAGGAAGGCAAGGTGATACCAAGTAATGGTAGACTGCTTCCAACTTAGAAAGATAAGAGTAAAATTCATGGTAACCACAAAGAAAGTTAACAAACCAACTCATAAAAATAAAGAGGAAAAACATAAAGTCTCCGCAAAAACAAAACCTACAAAAACAGAAGAAATGAAAAAAAAATCCACAAACAAAAGTAAAGCAACCCAGGACAGTAAGAAGAACAAAGAAAACATCAGCACTAGGAAAAAAAAAAAAAAAAACACTACAAAATGACAACAACAAACTCACATCTATCAATAATTACACTGAATGTAAACGGACTCAATGCACCCATAAAGAGAAGGAGAGTGACAGAATGGATAAGAAACAGGGTCCATCTATATGCTGTCTACAAGAGACACACCTTAGAAACAAAGATGTGAATTTATTAAAAGTCAAAGGTTGGAAAGAAATATATCAAGCTAAGAGCAGGAGTGGCAATACTAATCTCAGATAAAATAGACTTAAAAAAAAAGCCACCATAAAAGACAAAGAAGGACACTATATACTGATTAAGGGGATGATCCATCATGAAGGCATAACTATAATAAACATCTGCACACCCAATGACAGGCTCCAAAATACATAAAACAAACTCTAACAACACTGAAAAGAGAAACTGACAGTTCCACAATAATAGTAGGAGACTTCAACACACCACTCTCAGTAAAGGACAGAATAACTAAGAAGAAACTCAGTAAAGATACAGAAGACCTAAAGGGCACAATCAGCCAACTTGACCTGTTAGACATGTATAGAACACTCCAACCAACTCCTACAAAGTACACATTCTTTTCCAATGCACATGGAACATTCTCCAGAATAGACCACATTTTAGGCCACAGAGCAATCCTCAACAAGAACCAAAACACTGAAATAATACAAAGTATCTTCCTTGACCACAATGCCATCAAGGTAGAAATTAACACTAGAAAGAGCAAGGAAAAAGAATCAATTCCATGGAAACTGAATACTACCCTGCTTACACATCACTGGGTAATAGAAGAAAACAGAGATGGAATCAAAAAATTCCTAGAATCAAATGAGAATGAAAACACATCATACCAAAACCTTTGGGACACAGCAAAGGCAGTCCTTAGAGGACAATTTATAGCAATAGATGCACACATCAAAAAAGAAGAAAGGGACAAAATCAAAACATTAACTACAGAACTCGAACAAATAGAAAGAGAACAGCAATAAAAGGCCACAGCCACCGGAATAAAGGAAATAGTAAAGATCAGAGCAGAAATAAAAGAATTAGAGAACAGAAAAACAATAGAAAGAATTAACAAAACCAAAAGTTGGTTCTTTGAAAGAATCAACAAAATCGACAAACCACTGGCCAGACTGACAAAAGAAAAACAGGAGAGGACACAAATAACCCAAATAAGAAATGAAATGGGGGAGATTACAACAGACCCGACTGAAATAAAAAGGATTATAACAGAGTATTATGAAAAAGTATACTCCAACAAATTTGAAAACCTAGAGGAAATGGATAAATTTCTAGAATCACACGGCCTACCCAAACTACAACAAAGTGATGTTGAAAATCTGAACAGACCCATAACAAGAGAAGAGATTGAAAAGGTCATTAAAAAAACTCCCAACCAAAAAAAGCCCTGGCCCAGATGGCTTCACTGGAGAATTCTACAAAACATTTCCAGAAGAGCTTGTACCAGTACTACTCAAGCTATTTCAGAGCACAGAAGAGGAAGCAACACTTCCAAATTCACTCTATGAAGCCAGCATAACGCTGATACCAAAACCAGGCAAAGATGTAACAAAAATAGAAAATTATAGACCAATATCTCTCATGAATATAGATGCAAAAATTCTTAACAAAATTCTAGCTAATAGAATTCAGCATCATATCAAAAAATAATACACCACGACCAAGCAGGATTCATACCAGGTATGCAAGGATGGTTCAACATTAGAAAATCAATCAGCATAATCCACCACATAAGTAAAAGGAAAAAAAAGAATCAGATGATCATCTCAATTGACACAGAAATGGCATCTGACAAAATCCAACACCCATTCCTGATAAAAACTCTCAATAAAATAGGTATAGAAGGGAAATTTCTCAACGTAATAAAGGGCATCTATGCAAAACCAACAGCCAACATCATTCTTAATGGAGAGAGGCTGAAAACATTCCCCTTGAAAACAGGAACAAGACAAAGATGCCCTTTATCACCACTCCTATTTAACACTGTACTGGAAGTTCTAGCTAGAGCAATAAGACAAGGAAAAAAAAAAAAATAAAGGCCATCCAAATTGGTAATGAAGAAGTTAAACTGTCCCTGTTTGCAGATGATATGATACTATACACAGAAAACCCTAAAGACTCCACAAGAAATCTACTGCAACTAATAGAAAGATTCAGCAGAGTAGCAGGATACAAGATAAACATACAAAAATCAGTTGGATTCCTATACACCAATAAAGTGAACGATGAAAAGGAAGTCAGGAAAACAATACCATTTATAATAGCCCCTAAAAAGATAAAATACTCAGGAATTAATCTAACCAGGATGTAAAAGACCTATAGAAAGGAAACTACAAAACACTACTGCATGAAACCCAAAGGGACCTACATAAATGTAAAAACATACCATGCTCATGGATAGGTAGACTCAACATTGTGAAAATGACAATTCTACCCAAAGCAATTTACAAATACAACACAATCCCACTCCAAATACCAACAACATTCTTCAAAGAGATGGAAAAACTAACCATTAACTTTATATGGAAAGTTAAGAAGGCCCGAATAAATAAAGCACTACTAAAGAAGAAGAATAAAGTTGGAGGACTCCCACTACCTGACTTCAGAACCTACTATACAGCTACAGTAGTCAAAACAGGCTGGTACTGGTAGAACGACAAATACATTGACCAATGGAACAGAATTGAGAAACTTGATGTAAATCCAGCCACCTACGGTCACTTGATATTCAACAATGGTCCAAAGTCCATCAAATGGGGAAAAGACAGTCTTTTTAACAAATGGTGGTGGCAAAACTGGATATCCATCTGCAAGAAAATGAAACAGGATCCATACTTCACGCGGTATACAAAAACTACTTCAAAATGGATCAAAGACCTAAATATAAAGCCTAAAATTATAAAGTTCATAGAAGAAAAAATAGGACCAACACTACAGGCCTTACTACACAGCATTAACAGGATACAAAGCATAACTATCAACGCACAAACCCCAAAAGATAAGCTAGATAACTGGGATCTTCTAAAAATCAAACACCTATGCTCTTCAAAAGACTTCACCAAAAGAGCAAAAAGAGAACCTACAGACTGGGAAAAAAATTTTGGACAGTACAAGTCAGACAAAGTTCTAATCTCCGTAATCTACAAGAAAATCCAACACCTCGACAATAAAAAGACAAATAACCCTATTAAAAAATGGGCAAAGGAAATGAACAGACACTTCACCAAAGAAGACATTCAAATGGCCAACAGACACATGAGGAAATGCTTGCGATCACTAGCCATTAGAGGAATGCAAGTTAAAACCACAATGAGATACCATCTCACCCCAGCATTACTGGCACGAATCAGAAACCCTGGAAATAACAAATGTTGGAGGGGCTTCAGGGAGATCAGAACTCTATGCACTGCTGGTGGGAATGCAAAATGATACAACCATTTTGGAGAATGGTATGGCGCTTCCTCAGAAAGCTAGAAATAGACATAACCTTTCGATCCAGCAATCCCACTCCTAGGAATATGTCCTAGAGAAATGAGTTGTCACTCGAATAGACACATGCACACCTATGTTCATGGCAGCGTTGTTCACAACAGCAAAACAATGGAAACAACCTAGATGTCCATCAACAGATGAATGGATAAACAAACTATGGTACATACACACAATGGAGTACTATGTAACGAGAAATAACAATGACGAATCTGTGAAGCATCTCATAACATGGATGAAACTGGAGGACATTATGCTGAGTGAAATAAGTCAATCACAAAAGGACAAATATTGTATGAGACCTCTGTTGTAAAAACCTATGAAAAGGTTCACACACAAAATGTAACAATCTTTGTTTGTTACCAGGGATGGGAGGGGTGGGGGAAATAATAATTAGGCAACAGATAAGTGGTATCTTGGGTGAAGGGTGAGACAGTACACATTGCAGGGGAAACCAGCAAAACTTGTACAAGGAAAGTTCATGGAAGCTCCATAGACACAACCAAACTCCCTGAGGGACTGAATTGCTGGGTGGAGGGTTGTGGGGACCATGGTCTCGGGGAACATCTAGCTTCACTGGCATAACACAGTTTATAAAGACAGTGTTCTACATTCTACCTTGGTGAGTAGTGTCTGGGGTCTTAGGAGCCTGTAAGCAGCCATCTAAGATACTCCAATGGTCTCATCCCTTCGGGAGCAAGGGCGAATGAAGAGAATAGGATACAAGGAAAAGATTAGTCTGAAGGACTAATGGACCACAGCTACCAAGGCCTCCACCAGACTGAGTCCAGTACAGCTAGATGGTGCCCGGCTACCGCCACTGACTGCTCTGATCGGGATCACAACAGAGGGTTCTGGACAGAGCTGGAGAAGGATGTGGAGCATAATTCTAACTCACCAAAAAAGACCAGATTTACTGGCCTAAAGGAGACTGGAGAAACCCTGAGAGTATGGCCCCCAGACACCCTTTTAGCTGAGTGGTTGAAGTCATTTCCGAGGTTCACTGTTCAGCCTGGTTGTGGACAGCCCCATAAAACCAAATGGGACTAATGAGGCACAGCAGTCCATGGACAAGGACCAAAAGGCAGAAGGGAACAGGAAAGCTGGTGATAGGGAATCCAAGGTTGAGTAAGCATAGTGTTGATGTGTTATGAGGTTGTTAACCATTGTCATAGGGCAACATGTGTACTAACTGTTAAATGAGAAACTATTTTGTTCTTTAAGCCTTCATCTAAAGTGAGAATAGCAGCACAACTGGAAGAGTGTAGTCGATGTCACTGAACTGTGCATGTAGAAATTTTTGAAATGGTGTATCTTTGGATATGTATATTTTCAACAACAACAACAACAACAAAAAGTCGAGAAGGGAGAGGGTTGACATGTTGTGGGGTTGTTAACCAATGCCATAAAACAATATGTGTACTACTGTTGCATGACAAATTATTTGTTCTGTAAGCCTTCACCTGAAGTACAATAAAAAAAAAAAAAATACTGAAAGTAACTGTTTATCTGAAATGCAAATTTACCTGGCTGTCCTGTATTTTTATTTGCTCAATCCTGTAATCCTAATCTCAGATAATTTGAAAATGCAGCCAGGTTTGAAACCAGTCTGATTCCTCAAAGATGTGCCTCCTCTAAGCAAAGGAATGGGGGAATGAAGAGTTGGGTGTTCTTGGGGGAGGAACACTATATGAACAATGGCAGGGTTTGTAACAGCCTGGCCCATTTTGTGTTGAGAGAAATGAGGAAATCACATTAATTGTGTGAAGGCACCTCACCGAGTGCCTAATGCATAAAATGTGCTTTGGGGCGACCACTTTCTCCTTTCTTACCTTCCTTCCATCTAGAAGAAAGATATGTTTGTCAGCGACCAGAGGTAACATCAATCATGTCATGGTTTATTTGTCCTTAACATTGCATTTTAAATTTAATTTGATAGTTGGGAGATAGTTATTTCATAAAAAAAAAAAAATCATCCCAGTGTTTTCTCTTGGGTTCTTAGATGGTGTATAATAAATTAAACATTCACAGAAGCCTTGTTGACACAAAGGGGAAGTTTCTGACTCAAGTGACCCCAAACTGAGAAAATGAGACATGAGATGAACGGGGTGTCTCCCTCCCTGTTATCACAGGCATGGTCTCCCGTGGCTATTTATTTCTAATGGGTGAAAACAGCCATCCTTCAAGCTAGTCACGATCGTCCACCTACAGGGAAGCCCATCCATAACATACACATTTCAGAAGTTTCCTGCATAGAACATTTATCCTTTTAATACTTGACCTACAGCACATATGTGTGATGACTCTCATCTATAATGTGTTCCTGCTTCATGGTCTTTTCTTTTCTTTGCTCCAGTGGAAACTATTTTAATGGACTTTCTTTGGACTGATTAAAATGCTGAGAGTTTGAAGGAAAGTCTCTGAAGTGTCTGTCTCCTTAATTTCTTTGTACTGAAAATAAATTGGATTTTGCACATCTTCCAGTTTGCTCAATTTGAGATGGATAAATATTTGCTGAATGTCTCCTAGATGGGAGTCCCTGGGCTTGAGGGACAGCAAGGGGGTAGTGAGGAGGACATGGCGTTTATACTTCATAGATTGGGATTAGAGTTTAGGTTTTGCAAATGACTTGACCTCTCTAAATCTGCCTCGCTTTAAGTATAAAATAAGACATCAGTCCTAATCCTAATCCTAATAATGCTTGTGCTTATGCTAAATCAGGGGCATTGGTGGTTCAGTAGTGGAATTCTCAATTTCTACACAGGAAACTCAGGTTCAATGCCTAGCCAATGCAGCTAATGTGCAGCCATCACCCATCTGTCAGTGGAGGCTGTGTATGAGGCTAGACAGGTTTCAGTAGAGCTTCCAGACTGAGACAAACTAGGAAGAAAGGCGTGGTGATCTACTTCTAAAAAATAAGCCAATGAAAATCTTATGGATCACAGTGGTCTTATCCCACTGCGCATGAGGTTACCATGAGTCAGGGCCAACTCAACTCCAACTAACAACAATACTAAACTAATACTTACGCTAACACTGATACCCTGCTAATAATTGTGCTAATATTGTTACTGATGTTGATACCAATAGTGATAGCAATTGCAATAACAATAACTATTCTAACACTGATACTGGTACTAATATTAAAATATATTAACATAGAATCATTCAGCGTTCCTCCAGAGAAACAGGACAAGCAGGAGACTATCTATTTATTTGTCTGTCTACCTGCCTACCTACCTATCCATTATTTATCTATCTATAGACTTGCATCTATAGACATATATCTATAGATACACAGATAGATAAATACACAGATAGATAGATATCTGTGTATATATATATATATTTATAAATATATTTGTTGTTGTTAGGTACTGTTGAGTCAGTTCTAATTCATAAGGACCCTTCGTACAACATAGCACTGCCCAGTCCTGCACCATCCTCACAATAATTACTATGTTTGAGCCTGCTGTTGCAGCTACTGGGTTAGTCCATCTCTTTGAGGGTCTTCCTTTTTTTCACTCTTCCTCTGCTTTACCAAGCATGATGTCCTTCTCCAAGGACTAGTCCCTCCTGATAACATGTTCAAAGTACATAAGATGAAGTCTTGCCATCGTCACTTCTAAGGAACATTCTGTCTGTGCTGCTTCCAAGACAGATTTGTTCATTCTTATGGCAGTCCATGGTATATTAAAGATTCTTCACCAACACCATAATTCAAAGGCATCAGTTCTTCTTCAGTGTTCCTTATTCATTGTCCAGTTTTCACATGCCTATGAGGTGATTGAAAATACCATAGCTTGGGTGAGACACACATTAGTCCTCAAAGTGACATTTTTGCAGCAGATTTGCCCAGTGCAATGTGTTGTTTCTTAACTGATGCTTCCATGGGTGTTGACTGTGGATTCAAATGAAATTAAATCCTTTACAACATCAATCTTTTCTCCTTTTACCTTTATGTTGCTTATTGGTTCAGTTGTGAGGATTTTTGTTTTCTTTATGTTAAGAGGTAATCCATACTGAAGGCTGTGGTCTTTGATCTTCATCAGTAAGTGCTTCAAGTCCTCTTCACTTTCAGCAAGGAAGGTTGTGTCATTTGCATATCACAGGCTGTTAATGAGTCTTCTTCCAATCCTGATGCTGCATTCTTTTCACATAATCCAGCTTCTTGGATTATTTGTGCAACATACAAATTGAATAATTTTGGTGAAAGGATATAACCCTGATGCACATCTTTCCTGATTTTAAGCCACAAAGTATCCTCTTGTTCTGTTCAAACAGCTGCCTCTTGGTCTATGTTCCTCATGAGCAAAATTAAGTGTTCTGGAATTCCCATTCTTCACAGTGTTATCCATAATGTTTTATGATCCACACAGTCAAAGGCCTTTGCGCAGTCAAAAAAAAAAAAAAAAAAAAAAGAGGTAAACATCTTTGTGGTATTCTCTGTTTTCAGTCATATATGTATAGAAAGGAATTGGCTTATGCAGTTGTGGCGGCTTGCTAAGCGAGTCTGGAATCTATAGGACAATCTGTTAGGAAGAGTGGGCGAGAACTCTTGGACACGAACTTAAGCTGCAGTCCACTGGCAGAATTTCTTCTTCTGGAAAATCTCAGTTCTGTCCTTTCAACGGATTGAGTCAGGCCTACCCAGATTATCTAAAATGATCTCCTTTGCTTAACTTCCACTGATTATAGATGGTAATCACATTTTTAAGATACTTTTACAATACCACCTAAATTCATGTTTGATTGAATAATTGGGAAATATGGCCTAGCCAAGTTGACACGTAAAACTGACCATGTTAGTCTACTTTTGTCAACTTGACTCCCATACACATCTTACTGAATTGAACCAAACCTGTTGCAGTCAAGTTGATTCTGACTCATAGCAACCCTATAGAACAGAGTAGAACTGCCCAATAGGGTTTCTAAGGAGCATCTTCTTAAGCCATGTTTAGTCTCCAAATACAGATAGTAACAATTATTTCTACTTATTATGATACAACTATCCTGTTACCAAAAACATGCTTACTCTTTATCCAGAAGAGGATGCAAAGACTTTGGATGATGCTCATTCTTCTATTAATATCTTGTAATTTAAATACTGTCATGTAAAGTTAGCTATTATGAATACATTTTATATAACATGATGAGGAGATATGAAAGAGAAGAAAACAACACTATTTGCTTAATGTACATACAAACATTTATAACAAAGCAACATAACTATCACAGTCCTCATTTCCGCAACTAGTCATATGGTTATAGCTCGTATTTATAACTACATTCTTTCACTACTCATTATATATTTTATGTTAACTTTGCCATCAGAAAGCACCTCAGTTGATCATAGTTCTTTGCTGGTGGAATGATGCAAACTGTCATTGCTGAAGGGTCTGGACCACTAGTAGTCCTGTATGAATTTTCCACTAACCACTACAGGAAATGGTAGCACTGAGACACTCTAAGGGATCTTCTGCATTCCAGGCATATTCTTCCTTACCTTCATTGTATAGTAATAGCCCAATTTCTCCTTGGTAATCAGGATCAATCACCTAGTCAGTATAGTAACACACTTCTTTGCCTATCGATCCAGAGGAATGATGAACCCAAAGTGATCAGGTGGCAGTCTCAAATTCCTGTTCAAAGGAATTATTGTATCTCCTGGTGGATACAGAAGCGAAATAATGGACATTTTGCCTCCAAAACTCAAAGAGGTTCACTAGGTATTGTGCCTCCTTTTTAGTCACGAGAGGGGCCAGATGCAACAATTTATCCTTCATCTTAGAAGAGATATCTTGGGGTGGAGCCAAGATGGCAGAGTAGTCAGATGCTTCCAGTGGCCCCTTTTACAGCAAAGACTCCTCCCCCCAAAAAGTGAATTTATTATATATGACAATCTAGGAGCCCTGAACATCAAAGGCAAAGTTGAGGAACTGGACTGAGTGGCAGGGGGAGAGAGAGACGGTTCGGAAGCAGCGAGGAGTTGCCAGACCTGACCGGGTGAGAGCTTGAGACCTTAAGGCCAGATCAGCTCATGACGCATGGTGAGGCAGGTAAGCAGCGGCACTCGGGAGGCATTTTCCACACTGGGAGAGACCCAGTGGCAGAGTGTCTACTTGGCCACCCAGAACCAGTGAGAATCAGCCCTCGATTAGTGAAAGATAAGTACTTGCATCTGGCCTACTGTGTGGATAAAAACGCCCCCCTTTGGGAAAAAACTCTATCCCATTTACCTCCCTGCTCCCTGCTGTGCACTGGTTCTGGGACAGCTTCAGTGATTGCCAAGTCCCCTTGGCCAGAAGTAGGACCTGTCACACACCTTGAGCCATTCTCCCAGCCTTGGAGAGAGAACAAATCCACAAACGGGGTAAAAATAATCTGTAAGCTCCCCTAATCCAGGAACTCAGGAGAGGCACAGATCCTTTGCCTAGGCACAGGCATAAGAAGTTCATGGATTCTGATTGCCTTTCCCCCTGCAGGGACTTGTGTGGGCCTATTTCAACAGCCTAGGCCCTCATTACCACAGTAAAACAGGGTATATACCTGAATTCCAACTTCAACTGTTTCAGCTGTGAAGTGGTGGGTTTGACATTTGACACTGCTCTGCCCATTAAGCAGGGTCCTCACCTACCCACATCAGGGGCTTGAGGACTAGTGGCTCCAACCACATCACCTAGCCACTGGCGACAGGGGCACAAGAATAAGTGATGACCCTAGTCCTTACAGCCAACAGCATTGGGTGCTCATAGTCCAGCTGAAAAACCCACCCATCTATGATCTGTAGGGAACAAGGATATGCTTTCCTCCCAGACACTCGGGGGCAGCCATTGGCTCCCTGCCTTGCTCAGTGTGTGACCCCCTGCTGCATCCAGATGCATGTGCCTACACCAATCACCCATGCCTGTCTAGGACTGTAGGTGAGAGCCTGTACCATGCTCTTGGTGGCCGACTACCTGGACACCTGAGCTGAAACCATAAGGTAGGAGTTGGCGGACTCCTGGGCTCACACACTTAGTGGCAGTTCTGGCCACCTGATGGCAGGACGTTGGAGCTTCAAGGGTGCCGGTGATTGGGCTAGCTCACAAGAGCAGTCTTTTTGGGCATATCAAAACAAAACAAAACAAGAAGCTAGGAGACAGTAAGCAAACATAAAATAAATAAATATAATAACTTACTGATGGCTTGGAGACAATAGTCAATATCAAATCACATAAAAAGGCAGACCATGATGGCTTCAGCAAGATTCCAAAATAAAGAATCAAGAAATTTTCCAGAGGGAGAGAATTTCTTGCAATTACTGGAGGCAGAATACAAAAGATTAATACACAAACTCTTTAAGAGATCAGGAGGGAGATTAGGTAAAACGCAGACCTGACAATAGAGGAACTTAAGAAGATTAGAGAAGAGCATAATGACAAATTTAACAGGCTGCAAGAATCCATAGAAAGACAGCAATCAGAAATCCAGAACATGAACAATAAAATTTAAGACGTAGACAACTCAATAGAAAGTCATAGGAGCAGAATTGAGGCAATGGAAGTCAGAATTGGTGAGACTGAAGATAAAGCACGTGACACCAACTTATCTGAAGAAAAATAAGATAAAAGGATTAAAAAAAAAAGAAGAAACCCTAAGAATTATGTAGGACTCTATCAGGAGGAATAACCTACAAGTGATTAGAGTACCAGAACGGGGGGATAACACAAAATACAGAGAGATTTGTTGGCAGAAAACTTCCCTGATATCTTGAAAGATGAGAAAATGCTCACTGAACCTCACATAAGGTAGATCCCAAAAGAAATCACCAATACATATTATAATCAAACTTGCCAAAACCAAAGATAAAGAGAGAATTTTTAGAGTGGCTAGGGATAAAGGAAGAGTCATTTACAAAGGAGAGTCAATACAACTTAGCTTGGACTACTCGGCAGAAACCATGCAGACAAGAAGACAATGAGATGACATCTATAAACACATGAAGGCAAAAAAATTGCCAGCCAAGAATTATATATCAAGCAAAACTGTCTCTCAAATATGATGGCAAAATTAGGGCATTTCCAGATAAACAGAAGTTTAGAGAACTTGCAAAAACCAAATCAAAATTACAACAAATACTAAAGGGAGTCCTCCGGTTAGAAAATCAATAACATCAGTTAACAACCCAAGACGAGAACACAGGACAGAGCAACCAGATATCAACCCAGATAGGGAAGTCACAAAAATAAATCTATGTTAAATACCGAAAATAGGGAAACAGAGATGTCAATATGTAAAATATGACAACATTTAAACAAAAAAGAAGGACTAAAAAATGTGGACATCAATTTTTCATATGGAGAGGAAATGAAAGACTGGTTTAAACTTAGAAAAATAATCATAAATATTAAGGTAACCACAAAGGAAACTAACAATCCTACACATCAAAATAAAAAAACAAGAAAAATATAAAGACTCAGCAAATACAAAATCAACAACAATGAAAAAGATGAAAAGAAAATACATAAAGAAAAAGGACTCAGCACAGAAAATTAGGTGGAAGAAAGAAGCTGTCAACAACACACAAAAAAAGACATCAAAATGACAGAACTAAACTCATACCTATCAATAATTAGGCTGAATGTAAATGAACTAAATGCACCAATAAAGAGACAGAGAGTGGTAGAATGGGTAAAAAAACATGATCCGTCTGTATGCTGCCTACAAGAGACACATCTTAGACTTAAAGGCACAAACAAACTAAAACTCAAAGGATGCAAAAAAATATGTCAAGCAAACAACACTCAAAAAAAAGCAGGAGTGGCAATATTAATCTGTGATAAAATAGATTTTAAAGTAAAATCCACCACAATGGATAAGGAAGGACAATATATAATGATTAAAGTGTCAATACTCCAGGAGGACATAACTATAATAAATATTTATGCACCAAATGACAGTGCTCCAAAATACATAAAACAAACTCTAAAAGCATTGAAAAGAGAGATAGACAGCTCCACAATAATAGTAGGAGACTTTAACACACTACTTTCAGTGAAGGACAGAACATACAGAAGAAAGCTCAATAAAGACATGGAAGATCTAAATGCTACAATCAACCAACTTGATCTCTTGGACATATACTGAACACTCCACCCAACAGCAGCCAAGTATACTTTCTATTCCAACAAACATGGAACATTTTCCAGAATAGAGCACATATTAGGCCATAAAGTAAGCCTTGACAGAATGCAAAGCATCGAAATATTACAAAGCATCTTTTCTGACCATAAAGCTATAAAAGTAGAAATCAGTAACAGAAAAAGCAAGGAAAGAAAATCAAGCTCATGGAAACTGAACAACACCTTTCTCAAAAACTACTGGATTAGAGAAGAAATTAAGGGTGGACTAAAGAAATTCATAGACTCAAACGAGATTGAAAACATATTCTACCAGAGTCTTTGGGACACAGCAAAAGCAATGCTTAGAGGTCAGTTTATAGCAATAAATGCACACATCGAAAAAGAAGAACGGGCCAAAACCAAAACATTAACCCTACAACGGAAACAAGTAGAAAGAGAGCAGCAAAAGAAGACCTTGGGTACCAGAAGAAAGGAAATAACAAGAATTAGAGCAGAATTAAATGAAATGGAGACTAGAAAAACAATTGAAAGAATTAAGAAGACCAAAAGCTGGTTCTTGGAAAAGAGTAATAAAATTGATAAACCCTTAGACAAACTGACAAAAACAAAACAGGAGAGAAAGGAAATAGCCCATATAAGAAATGAGATGGGTGATATCACAATGGGCCCAACTGAAATTAAAAGAATCATAACAGAATACTATGAAAAATTGTACTCCAACAAATTTGAAAACCTAGAGGAAATGGACAAAGTTTTAGAAAATCACTACCTACCTAAACTAACACATAGGTAGAACAACTAAATCAACCTATAACAAAAGAAGAGATTGAAAAGGTAACTAAAAAACTCCCAACAAAAAGAAACCCTTGCCCCGACAGTTTCACTGGAGAATTCTAGCAAACTTTCAGAGAAGAGTTAACACCACTACTACTAATGGTATTTCAGAGAATAGAAAAGGAATGGAACATTCCCAAACTCACTGTATGAAGTCAGCATAACCCTAATACCAAAACTAGGTAAAGACACCACGAAAAAAGAAAATTACAGACCGATATCCCTAATCAACATTGATGCAAAAATCCTCAACAAAATTCTAGCCAATAGAATTCAGAAATATATCAAAAAAATAATTCACCATGATCAAGTGAGATTTATACCAGGTATTCAGGGATGTTTCAACATTAGAAAAACAATCAATGTAATCCATCATATTAATAAAACAAAAGACAAGAACCACATGATATCAATCAACTCAGAAAATGCATGTGACAAAGTCCAACACCCATTCATGATAAAAACTCTCAACAAAATAGGAATAGAAGGGAAATTCCTCAGTATAATCAAGGGCATTTATACAAAGCCAACAGCCAACATCATCCTAAATGGAGAGACTTTGAAAGCATTCCCCTTGAGAACAGGAACCAGACAAGGATGCCGTCTATCACCACTCCTATTCAACATTGTGCTGGAGGTCCTAGCCAGAGCAGTTAGGCTAGAAAAAGAAATAAAGTGTATCCAAACCGGTAGGGAAGAAGTGAAAGTATCTCTATTTGCAGACGATATGATCTTATACACAGAAAACCCCAAAGAATTCACAAGAAAACTACTGGAACTAGTAGAAGATTTCAGCAAAGTATCAGGATGCAAGATAAACATACAAAAATCAGTTGGATTCCTAACAAAGAGAACTTGGAAGAGGAAATCACCAAATCAATATGATTTACAATAGCCCCTAAGAAGATAAAATACTCAGGGATAAATCTAATCAGAGACGTAAAAGACCTATACAATGAAACATACAAGACACTACTGCAAGAAACTGAAAGAGACCTGCATAATTGGAAAAACATACCTTGCTCATGGATAGGAAGACTCAACATTGTGAAATGTCAGTTTTACCCAAAGCAATCTACAGATACAATGCAATCCTGATCCAAATTCCACTGGCATTTTTTAATGAGATGGAGAAAGAAATCACCAACATTTTTTGGAAAGGGAAGAGTCCCCAGATAAGTAAGGCATTACTCAAGAAGAAGAACAAAGTGGGAGGCCTCACACTACCTGATTTTAGATATGATTTTGTCTCCTATCTAGTTAGTGAATAATCCTCTCCCTCCCTCCCCACCCTCCTAACCATCAAAGAATGTCTTCTGTGTTTAAACCTTTTCTTGAGTTCTTATAATAGTGATCTTATGCAATATTTGTCCTTTTGTGACTGATTAAATTCCGCCACAGTAGTCAAAACAGCCTGGTACTGGTACAACAACAGATACATAGACCAATGGAACAGAATTCAGAATCCAGACATAAATTCATCCACCTATGAGCAGCTGATATTTGACAAAGGCCCAAAGTCCATTAATTGGGGAAAAGACAGTCTCTTTAACAAACGGTGCTGACATAACTGGATATCCATCTGCAAAAAACTGAAACAAGACCCATACCTCACACCATGCACAAAAACTAACTCAAAATGGATCAAAGACCTAAATATAAAATCGAAAACATAAAGATCATGGAAGAAAAAAATAGGGACAACGCTAGGAGCCCTAATATATGGCATAAATAGAATATGAACCATAAGTAGCAATGCACAAACAGCAGAAGAGAAACTAGATAACTGGGAGCTCCTAAAAATCAAACACTTAAACTCTCATCAAAAGACTTCACCAAAAGAGTCAAATGACAACATACATTCTGGGAAAAAATGTTTGGCTATGACAAATCCAATCACTGTCTAATCTCTCAAATCTACAAGACACTGCAAAACCTCAATGACAAAAAGGCAAATATCCCAATTAAAAAATGGGCAAAGGATATGAACAGAGACTTCGCCAAAGAAGATATTCAGGTGGTTAACAGACACATGAAGAAATGCTCACAATCATTAATCATTAGAGAAATGCAAATCAAAACTACAATGAGACACTGTCTCACTCCAACGAGGCCAGCATTAATCCAAAAAAAACACAAAATAATAAATATTGGAGAGGTTGTGGAGAGACTGGAACACTTATACACTGTTGGCGGGAAAGTAAAATGGTACAACCACTTTGGAAATCTATTTGGCTCTTCCTTAAAATGCTAGAAATAGAAGGACCATACCATCCTATATATATCCTATAGAAATAAGAACCTATATATATATATATATATATCTCCTATAAATAAGAACCTATATATCCTAGAGAAATAAGAACCATCACACGAATAGATATATGCACATCCATGTTCATTGCAGCACTGTTCACAATAGCAAAAAGATGGAAACAACCTAAGTGCCCATCAATGGACAAATGGATAAACAAATTATGGTATATTCACACAATGTAATACTCTGCAAAGATAAAGAACAATGATGAATCCGCGAAACATCTCATAACATGGAGCAATCTGGAAGGCATTATGTTGAGTAAATTTAATCAGTCACAAAAGGACAAATATTGCATAAGATCACTATTATAAGAACTCAAGCAAAGGTTTAAACACAGAAGATGGTTAGGAGGGTGGGGAGGGAGGGAGAGGATTATTCACTAACTAGATAGTAGACAAGAATTATCTTAGGTGAAAGAAAGGACAGCACACTGTACAGGGGAAGTCTGCACAACTGGACTAAACCAAAGCTAAGAAGTTTCTTGAATACAACCAAACACTTTGAGGGATGGAGTAGCAGGGGTAGGGGTCTGGGGACCATTCTTTCAGGGGACATCTAGGTCAATTAGCATAATAAAGTTTATTAAGGAATGTTCTGCATCCTACTTTGGTGAGTGGTGTCTGGGGTCTTAAAAGCTAGTGAGCAACCATCTAAGATGCATCAATTGGTCCCAACCCACGTGGAGCAAAGGAGAGTGAAGAACACCAAAGTCTTGAGGAAAGCATTAGCCCAAGAGACTGAAAAAGCCACATAAACTGTAGACTCATCAGCCTGAGACCAGAAGAACTAGATGGTGCCAGGCTACCACCAGTGACTGGTGTGACAGGGAACACAACAGAGAGTCCCTGTTGGAGCAGGAGAAAAGTAGGGTGCAGAACTCAAATTCTAGTAAAAAGACCAGACTTAATGGTCTGGTTGAGACTGGAGGAACCCTAGAAAGCATGGCTCCTGGACTCTCTGTCAACCCAGCACTAAAACCATTCCAGAGGCCAACGCTTCAGTCAAAGATTAGACTGGACTATTGGACATAAGATGATAACTTTTGAAGAGTGTGCTTCTTAGCTCGAGTAGATACATGAGACTAAATGGGCAGCTCCTGTACGGAGGTGAGATGAGATGGCAGACAGGGTTAGGAGCTGGTTGAATGTACATGGGAAATCAGAGGTGGAAAGGAGGAATGTGCTGTCACACAGGGAGAGCTGTGAGGGTTGCATAACAATGTATGTATAAATTTTTGTATGAGAGACTAACTTGAATTGTAAACTTTCACTTAAAATACAATCATAAAATAAAAAAAAAAAAAGAAGATATCTTGACACACTCCAACACCACTGAACCCCCCAGAAATTTCACTGAAGTGGAAGACCTCTGAATTTTTGTCTGATTTTATTTCCCACTCTGACACGCAAATGTCTTACCAGTATGTCTGGAGTGGTTGCTACTTCATGCTCACTATGCCGAATTAGTATAATATTGTCAATGTAATAGACTGTAATGTTTTGGGGAAGGGGAAGGCAATCAAGGTCCCTGTCGACTAAATTATGGCATAGGGCTGGAGAGGTGATGTAACTCTGAGGTAGGAGAAGTGAAGATGTATTGCTGGCCTTGCCCACTGGTGGGGGTGGGGGTGGGGTGGGGTGCTGCTTTTGTTGGTCTTTAATGATAGGAATAGAGAAAAAAGCATTTGCTAGATCATTAGCTGCATAGTGGGTACCAAAGGAAGTGGTAATTTGCTCAAGCAACTAAACCACGTCTGGAATAACAACTGCAGTTGGAGTCACTACCAAGTTAAGTTTATGACAATGCACTGTCATTTTCCAAGATCCATATGTTTTCTGCACAGGCAAATAGGCAAGTTGCATGGGGATGTGGTGGGAATCACCACCCCTGCATTGTTAAGTCCTTAATGGTGGCATTTATCTCTGCAATCCCTCCAGGAATGTGGTATTGGTTTAGGTTTACTCTTTTCCTAGGTAGAGGCAGTTCTAGTGACTTCCGCTTGGTCTTTCCTACCATAATAGCTCCCACTCTACATGTCAGGGAATCAGCGTAGAAAATTTGCCAGGTATGCATTCTAGAACTGGGAAAATAACCAGAGAATGGGTTCAGAGACTTATGAGACCCACTGTGAGATGGAGCTGACTTAGAACTCCATTGATAACAGGACCTCCATAAACCACTACTATGACTACGACTGTTGAACTACAGTGATGTTTTGAGTCTCTTGAAATTTGTGTCAGTTCAGGGACAATCCTCAGTAATCCTCAAAATGTCTGATTATTTTTCTTTCTCCAGTGCACCATCACCCGGGTAAATGACTGTTGGTCCCTTCGGGGAAGGCTAGGATAAAGATTAATAGCATAGAGTTTTGACAGTGTGGCATCATTCTTCCGCAAGGGGACCTAGCCTTCCCTATTTAAGGGATGGTGGGTATGTAAACTTGCTGAAGTCTGGGAACTGATTGAGGGGCTATAACTCTCTATTTTCATGATTCAAGTTAGAGTTCTGTTCACTTGTCCTAGAACTCTTCCGCTTATAAAGATCAAGTTAGAATTTAGTAGGTTACTTCACTATTTCTTTCCTTGTGGCACCTGATCACCTAGTCAATGCTACAGGTCTCATGATTATTGCTTTGATGCCACTGTCCATTATAACCACACCCACCTTGTTTTTGGTGATTAAATGACATCAGTTGGTCCCCGCCACGCTAGGATTCAGTTATTCTATTGCACTTAGGAACCCCAGTTTGATGGTAGCAGATCTCACTGTAATTTCAGACCTACAGAGAAGAACAATCACAGAGCTCTTCAAGGATGCTAGGGCTCCACTCACAAATTTATTTCTCATAGTTGTGCTGAAAGCCGTGTCTTCTGGATCCTTCTGGGATGGTTGAGAACATCTTACATGATAAATCTACCCTAATATTCCAATCTTTCTAAGCCTTTGGATAGTTTTCTCTATAGTATACCAAGGCAGTTCTGGCATTTTAACTTCATTTAGTGTAGGCCACTTTTGGTTCCATGTTTCAGCCAATCAATCAAACTGTTGTATGCCTTTCTAATCCCTTAAGCTTCAACAATGAATCCAGAATCTCTGCTTGGTTGGCCCATATAAAAAAAATTTGCCCGATTCGACTTTATATTCTTCTACTATTATCCCACACCTTTAATCTCCACTCCCACACATATTATCTGAGAATCGTCTGTATAAATTGGAAAAATCATGCAATCCTCTTGAAGTGTAGCACACCTCCTCATAGGTCACACTTTGTACCTCACCCTTCAGGACCTACAGGGACTTGAGTCTAGTTTTTGGTCTAGAAATAAAAAGGGTAACAGTGTCTCACAAGGCAACTATTTCAGGGGAGGCAATTAGAGTTTCTTCAGGCAAAGCTAAGTTAGCTTCTTCAGACAAGGAGGAAAAACTTCTACTGACAAAGAAGACTCAGCAGAATTGCGGGGTTCAGTGTTCCGAGCTTCATTAGGATCCTTTCCTATGCTCCCGTTCCAAACTTTAGGATCCCATTCTTTCTCAGTAAATGACCTCTCTTCAACAGAAGGTATCCTGAGAGCTTGAGCTGTGAGTTTGAAGTCCTGAGCTCAGCCTTTTCTTTCTCCATTTTCTCCAGAGCAGTTAAGAGTAACCAGTCAATAACATTATGCCATTTATTTCTTCAAAAATGTAAGGTATCAAATACATGGTTGCCCAGAACCTTGACTTTAGTAGGTGCTTGATCAGGAGTATTTGAGGACAATATTTTGTGAATCTCTATTGTCATATTGTACCATGGACTACCAGTGCCCTCTCTACCACTGGCAATAGAGACATTATTGCCTTTAAGTAACATCAGATTAGAGACCCAATTCCAGAAACCCCAGAACAAGTCAGAAACATCATCCTTAAGATTTTATTCCTCTAGAAATACTTTTGATACTGAAATTTGTATCAGTCAGAGTTGCAACAGAGAAACAGATGCAGTAGTGTGATAAATATCTATATGTTATTTATATCTATATCTGTATATAAATTTATTTTAAGAAATTTGCTTACACAATTGTGGAGGCTAACTAGGCAAGTCTGAACTCTGCAGGGCAGGCCATCACGAAGGGTACACTGCATTCTCAGGCATGAACTGAAGCTTATATTCACAGGCAGAACTTCTCCTTCCTATTCTGGGCAACCTCAATTCAGCTTAAGGCCTTTCAACTGACTGAATCAGGCCCACCCAGATTTTCTACCATAATCTCTCATACTTAAAGTCAGTTGGTTATGAACTTTAATCATATCTACAAAATACCTTCTCAGCAACACCTAGATTAGTGTTTGATTGAATATTTGTCAACTATACTCTAGCCAAGTCACCACATAAAACTGACCATCACAAACATATAAAGCAACAAGCACAGTGCTTGGCATACATACATATGTCCAGTTATTTCTAGCTAGAATGGTGAGAGATACAAAGGCAGACTGTATATTGATCCTCATTTTAAGAAGCTTATGATAGAGTAGAAAAAATATGGTTAGGCTTAAGTATTTATAATACATAGTAATGAAAAAAGTGAATGGCCTGCATTTGATGAACCCTTAGAATGTACTAGTCACTGTGTTAACAACTTTACATGTATTTTCTCGGTTAATTTTCATACCAATTCTATGAGATACATATTATTTGTCATTTGCAGCAGAGGAAATCAAGACTAAGGAAGGTTAAGTTATTTGCCTAAGATTATGCAGCTAATAAGTGGCAGAGCACAGATGCTATCTTGAGATGAGTTAGCAGTCTTAGCCAAGATAGAAAGCACTTAGTTCACTGGAATTAGCACAAATGTAATGCTTGGGAGAGTCAAAGGAGGAGAGAGTCATGGGGCAAGGGGCATTGAGCCAGGCCTTATGGTGGGGAGAGGACTTGCCTGGGTAGAACCAAAAATGAAGGGCTTGGGAAGAACAATGCATTCTACAAGGAAGGGCCACAGGCGAGTGTGAGAGGTGAGATAGGGTGTATACATGCAATAAAATCTATCAAACTCACAACATTTTTGAGTTGAGTAGATTTCTCAGAGAAACCACTGAAGGACCTGAGTTTGGCATCCAGGTGAAAAATGGGGCAGTCCAGAGATGCAAATGTAGAACCAAGACCCCAGGAGGCAGAGATCATTGATGTTATGGTTACTTAGTGTTAATGATTGAGAGCAGTGGTGGTTCAGTGGTAGAATTCTCACCTTCCATGTGGGAGACTTGGGTTCAGTTCTCGGCCAGTGTACCTCAAGTGCAGCCACCACCTGTCTGTCAGTGGAAGCTTGCATGTTGCTGTGATGCTGAACACATTTCAGTTGAGCTTCCAGACTAAAATGGACTAGGAAGAAAGTCCTGGTGATCTACTTCTGAAATTCAGCCAATGAAAATCCTATGGAGCACAAGGGTCTGATTTGCAATTGACCATGGGGATGGCACAGGACTGGCTGGCATTTGTTATGCTGTCCATAAGGTCTTCATGATCAGAGGCCAACTTAAACGTAGCTAACAGCAAGTGTCAATGATAGAAAGGAAAAGAGAAAGAAGAGAGGAAAGAAGAGAAGGTGGGGAAGAAGGAGGGTGAATTCTGAAAGGATCACTTTTGTAGAGGCTGTAATTTTTGTGGCTTATTTGTAGGAAAGTGAGCTTATGTGATGTGCTCATGTAACTTTTCAGGACAGCTTCTCATTGTTTTCTTAAGTCCCTAAGTTATAAGGAAAATCACGGGAAAATGCAGGATTTGAGTATCTGAAAGCTGCTAGTCCAGTTTGGCTGAGACATTTTTTTGGGTGTAAAATTTATAAAATGCCACAAAAGTATTTTCCACGGCACATTCAGTGACTTCACTCAGACCTGCTTAAATGATCTATTTTGGTTTCGAGTTCATAAAGCCCTTCTCTCTCCCACTCGTCTCCTTGCTCAGGTTCACGTCCAGATAAAACAGCTAATTCAAACATAGTGTAAAAATATAAGTCCTTTTAGCCTGGCCTTTCATGCTGCGCCCCAAAGTGTGCCTGTGTGTTGAAAGTGAAAGGGGTGGGGCCAGGGGTAGTGTGTTTTTCTAGCCTGAGTTATGAGCGTGGGCACTTTCTCCAGCTTGTAGCGAGAGCCGTTGCGCTGTTGCTGCAGTGGAAAGCGTGCAGGCTGATGCCCTCATGCAGTGGTCAGTTGAGAGCTGGAAAACCTGCCAAAGTCAGCATCTGGAGTAAGTAGAGTAAATCAAGTTAAGAGGGAACGGGACAAGATTTTGGAAAAGAAAAGAATACATGGGTCAAGCCATTAACCAGACCTGCAGGGTTAAGATGATGAGATATAAATTGACTGGTATTTCCTGGGTTTGGAAAAGGAAGTCTGGATGGGATTTATATCTGGTCCTCTGGCCCTCAGTGCTCGTGGGCACCTTCTTTCTCTGCCTGCCTGCCCAGTGGGCCTCAGGTGTGGGGCATTTAGAGCAGGAAAGCCAGAAAGCTCTGGGTTTTCCAGCTATAAATACATTTATCCAACCCGTCATCCTCAATTAGTACTGGAGAGCCCATAATGCAATACTCTCCATACGGGCTGCACAGAAGACCGCAAAGGGCTCACAAACCTCTGCTTTCTGGTATTTTTAAACCTTTCTATTTACATTCTAACAGACATCTGTGGAACTTGGTCTTGCCCCTGTTGGAACCATTACACTCAAAGACAATGGTGATGTGGGACTTTGTGAAAAGGGGCCGTGCTTCCAGGCAAGTGCTGAGGTTGTTTTGGTTGTAGGGGGATCCTTCTCCACTTCCATGGCTTTACTGAGTCAGGTGTTGACTGAGGAGCTATACTCGTCTGTAGTGTCCTGAAGGGGGACAATGTGTCTTTGGACCCATCTTTTTTTTTTTTTTTTTTTTTAACATCCAGCTGCCTTGTGAGAGAGGTAGTAGTTGTTATTTGTTCCATCTTACAGATGAGGAAATTAAGGCCCAGAATGCTTAAGTGGCTTGCCCATGGCCACCTAAGCTGTGTTTGGGAGAGGAAGATGAGGTTAATACAATCACCTCCATTTTACAGATGAAAAAACCAAGGCTCAGAGAAGCTAACTAAATCCAAAGACAAACAGTGAATGAGTGTCAGAACCAGGGCTTGAACCCAGGTACGTCCAGTTTCATGGCACCGCTGCACTCCACCTTCTCTGTAGTCCTGTTATTTGTGTCCTTGTTTCCATAAAGACCCCTGAAAAATGAATGCTGGTGGCCTAAGGAATTGGGGAAGATGACTGCTCCCCACCCCCAACACACAAACATAGATAAAATAGCTTTAGGATGTGTTTTTAACCATCCATCTATCCATCCATCCATCCATCATTCATCAATGTGAATAATCCTCAGATCTTGGGCTCATCCTTGATTTCTCATTTTTTCTTATTCTCGACATTTCCATATCCAGCCCATTGCAGATCTTCTCAACTCTACCTCCAGGCTGGAAGCCATGCCCTTCTTTCTTCTCCATTGTTACCATCTTATAGAAAGACTTCATCATCTGGGCTATCCTAACAGGTCTCCTGTGATCACTAGCCTATTCTCCACACATCAGCCAGAGCGGGCTTTTAAAAAGTTAGATCAGAGCATTTCACTCCCCTGTTTTAAATGTCTGATTGGCTTTTCATTGCACTTAGAAAAAAAAAACAAACTGCTTACCATGATCCATAAGACCTTTCATAATCTGGCCTCTGGGTAAGTCTCTGACCTCGTTTCCTACCATTGCCTCTAGTCCACTCCCTCCCTGAGCTGCAGCCACTTGGGATTTAGTTCTGTTCTTTTCATATTCCAAGGCCATTTTCACAGAGTTTTGGCACCAGCTATCCCATGCTTGGAAGGCTTTTCCCCTGCAAGGTCCTGTGGATGGACCCTTCTTATCATTCTTGCCTCATTTTCCATGTAGAATCCTTAGAGAGCCACTTCATAGCATTTTATCTAAAGGAGTTTCCCATTTTTTTCCATTGTTGTTATTGTTAGTCACCATTGAGTTGGCCCTCAACACATTCTTACCCCATGTACAATGGAATGAAACACTACCCTGTCCTTCACCATCCCTCACGACTGATGGCAGATCGGTTGAACCCTTGTGATTCGTAGAGTTTTTATTGGCTGATTTTGGAAGTAGATCGTGCCAGACCTTTCTTTGTAGCCTTAGTCTGGAAGCTCATTTGAAACCTGTTCAGCATCATAACAACGTGGAAGCTTCTACTGACAGATGGGTGGTGGGTGTGCATGAGGCACTGGCTGGGAATCAAACACCACATGGAAGGCAGGAATTCTACCACTGAACTACCTTCTCTGCATATCACCTATAACTCTCTAGTACATCTGTATTTTGCTTATTTTCTTTCTCTGCCCATTAGAACGCAATCCTTTGAGGAGAGCAACTGATTCTTCTTCACTCCTGTGTTCTCAAGACTTAAAACAGTGCTTTGCATACAGTAAGCATTAAGTAAATATTTGATGAACAAATAAGATGGATATGATTTCTGCCTTTATGGAGCTTACAATCTAGCTGGGAGGATTAAAAAATTTAAGTATTTATATATTAATATACCAGATGCTTGATGATCCACTTCATTTCAAATTCTCTCCCCAGTTCTGACTGGTCTTCCCTTAGGATGCTGTCTTCAGCAGCTGCCCTTTGTCTCCATATTTTGTGCTGGCTCCAAGTGCCCTTTGTCCACATTTCAGGGGAGAGGGATCAGAGTTCAACTATTGAGATTGGTCAATCATTGAGAAAGACTCCTGGGATGATAAAAATCGAAGTCATCCTTATTCTGAAAGCAGTTAAAGATCTGAACCTTGCCATTGTGAGTGTACATCTAAGAATCCTAGTTCTGCCCTCTGGAGTTTTTCAAAATATGCCCAATGTTTCTTTCCCATGAAACCTTTTGAACTAATGCATGGTCACCTCCAGAATACAGCCAAGTATAAAGATGAAGGAGTCCCTGGGAATGCACTCGGCTGCTAACCAAAAGGTTTGATGTTTGAGTTCACTCAGATATGCCTCAAAAGAAAGATCTGGACATCTACTTCTAAAAAATCAGCATTTGAAACCCCTTTGGAGCAGAGTTCTGCTCTGACACACATGGGTTTGCCATTAGTCAGAATCAACTTGATGGGAACTGGTTTTATAGAGATGAGTATAAAATTACCTCTAAGGTTTTAATAAGCAAAGAAGTTACTTTGATGACTAAGGTTTGCCTGACATAAGCTATGATTTTTTCTGTCACTTCATATGCAAGGAAAGCTGGACAATGAAAAAGGAAGACAGATAAAGAATTGATGCATTTGAATTGTGGTGTTGGCAAAGAATATTGAATATACTGTGGATTGCCAAAAGAATGAACAAAACTGTCTTAGAAGAAATGTGACCAGAATGTTCCTCAGAAGTGAGGATAGTGAGGCTTTAGCTTGTTTACTTTGGACATATCATTAGGCAAGACCAATCACTAGAAAAGGACATCATGTCTGGTAAGGTAGAGGGTCAATGAAAAAGAAGGAAACCTTTCATGAGAGGATTTACACAACAGCTGCAACAATGGACTCAAACATATTAATGATCATGAAGGTGGTGCAGGACTGGGCAGTGTTTTGTTCTGTTATACATAAGGCCATCATGAGTTGAAGCTGACTGGATGGCAACTAACAATATAATCCCATCCACCAGACACAAAGGCTATTGATACATTGGTGTTTATTCTTCCTGTGTTTTTGGTATGCAATATGTAAACTCATCTGTCTATCTGCCTAACTTGAGGTCATGGAGTATGTACAAAGTGTTTGTGGAACAGGAAGAACCCAGGGAGGAAAGGCTGGAAGGAGATAAGGGCTGTGAGTGGGTAGGGACAGGCTCATGCAGGGCCCTTAAGTCACCATGAGAGAGCTGGCTCTTATTCTAAGCAAGATTTGAGGGCATGGTAGGGTCTTTAAAAAAGGGAATGCCAGACTAAGGGGCCACATAAACCAGAGATTCCACTAGCCTGAGACCAGAAGAACTAGATGGTGCCCAGCTACCACCAATGACCACCCTGACAGGGAATACAATAGAGAGTCCTGACGGAGTGTGAGTAAAGAGTGGAGCAGAACTCAGATTCACATAAAAAGACCAGACTTAATGGTCTGACAGAACCTGGAGGAACCCCTGCAACTATGACCCCTGGATGCTCTGTTAGCCCAGAAATGAAACCATTCCTGAAGCCCACACCTCAGACAAAGATTAGACTGGACTATAAAACAAAAAATAACACACCTGAGAAGTATGCTTCTTGGTTCAATCAGATACACAAGACCAAATGTGTGGCTCCTGTCTGGAGGCAGGATGAGAAAGCAGGAAGGGACAGGAACTGGTTGAATGGACCCAGGGAACCCAGGGTGGAAAGAGGGAGTGTGCTGTCCCATTGTGGGGATTGCAACTAATGTCACAAAACAATATGTGTATAAATGTTTGTATGAGAAATTAACTTGAGCAGTAAACTTTCACCTAAAGCACAATTTAAAAAAAGGGAATGCCATGAAGTGATTTATATTTTGGAAAGCCCACTCCAGTGCTCTCACCACACAGAAGGCAGGCTGACAGCTAGGAGAATGTTATAGATTGAGTTGTGTCCCCTTAACAATATATATTGAAGTCCTGTAGCTGTGAATGTGATCTTGTTTGGAAAGAGAATCTTTGAAGATGTTATTAGTTAACATGAGACCATACTGGACCAGGGTGAGTCCTAATGCTAATACCTTATGAGTGGTGTTTTATAAAAAGGAAGAGCAGACATGAAAACAAAGACCCTCACAGTGGGGAGATATTATGTAAAGATGGGTCTGCAAGCAGCAAAGGAATACCAAGGATTGCCAGCAGCCACTAGAAGCTAGGAGAGAGGCATTGAACAGCTCCTCTCTCAAAGTTCTCAGAAGGAATCAACATGGCTGATACCCTGATTTGGACTTCTAGCTTCCAGAACTGTGAGAAAATAAATTTCTGTTCCTTAAAGTCACCTTCTTGGTGATATTTTGTTATGGCAACCTGAATAACAGAGACTGTCACAGTGGTGCAGGTGAAAGATGTGCAGGGCACTGAATAGGGAGATGGACAGAAGGTGCACACCTCAGACCTGTTTTGGAGGGAAGTTAGAGGACTTGATGTTGGATTGGATATTGGGGTGTGAAAGAAAGGGAAAAATTGTTTGTTGGTAATTGTATATAAGGTTTTCACAAAACAGTGCTCTAGTATCTGAACTATTTTTAAGAATTGCATCTGATTAAAGACCCATTCAAAGAAATTAGAAGGGGCTTCTGAACTTAACTTGCAAGGCTAGGAACCAAGCTGCAATAATTGATATGTTACCATAATTGACTGCTTTCATAAGGAGAGATGATGATGATTTGATCATTTCATTTTGAAAAGGGGGAGGTCCCTAGGTGTCAGTAAGTTTCCTTATGTCTGAACAAGCGTGATTAACTTCAATTACGGCTGCCTTTGGAAAACTAAGCAGGTCTTTTAGTGTGTTTCAAAGTATTTCATTTAGACATTTTGGAAAAACATACATCTCTATTCATAGCAATGGTTACTGTTCTGATTTATAAGTTCTGCTCTACTGTAAATCATTCAAAACTCAAAAATTAAATTTTACGGCATAACACTTTGATGGCTCTATGCCTGAGCAAAGGGCAGGGGGAATGCAATTTTTCTTACTGCCAATTACGATTGGACTTCTTTTCATTATGCTTTTTTTTTTTTTAACAGAGCAGATAGTTCAGTTCCCACATATATATAAAGAAAAGTACACTAATGCTCTAAGAAAAACATTTAAAACTTGACTTTTAAAAAATGGTATGCTTTTCATCGTTGGTTCAATCTTATTTAGGTTTAGAATTATGTATCCTAAGCACACCAAAATTTAATATAAATTCCCATGTCTAAAGCATAGATGGATGTCTGTGGGGCTTGGCCATTTAATTGCCTTGAGTGCAAATATGAATTATTCAGTTATACCTACACGAGCAGGAATAGGTCTTTATACAAGTAAGTTTGCTCTTTACTGACGTTGCTTGATTCCCTTTTCATATATTTTTTCCTCTCTCTTGGGAGGATGGGATTAGTTTGGTTTCCTCATTTGGGAAAAGGAAGGAAGCTGCATTTACTGAGTAACCGCTGTGTTCTACATGTGCCAGGGTGGTGCAGGCAATGAACACCCTTGGCTGCTAACCTAAAGTTTGGATCTTTGAGTCATCCAGAGGTACCATGGAAGAAAGTCCTGGTGATCTACTTGCAAAAAATTAACCATTGAAAATCCTGTGGATCACAGTTCTACTCTGACACACATAGGTTCACCATGAGTCAGAATTGCCTCTACGGCAACTGGTTCTAGGGCCTGGGCAGGGGCTTTCCTTAAACCTTCCTTACATCCCTGGGAGTTGGGCCTTAAGAGGCCTAGTTTAATATAGGATAAACCTGAGCGACAAAGAGGTTCAGGAACTTTTCAAGTGTCATGCAAATACTAAATTATGGAATCAGGATTTGAACGCAGACCCATTTGATGCCAGCCTGTGCTATTTCCTGTTCATGCTGAAAAAGAAACATGGTCACCTGTAGCCTTTGTTCTCACTTTCAGCTAAAGACCACACCATATTCCTATGATTGCCTTCCCACATACATATTTAATGATTCTTCCCTTTGAAGAATTGTAGCATCACTATTTATTACCCAAGTAGTTATAACAAAGAAAAGAAAAACTGAAAAGATAAAATAAAACTCATTAAGCATTCACTGAGCACGTTCTGGCCACTGTGCTAGCAGCTGGGGAGGGCTGCCTACGGTATAAATGAAATGGGTTCCATACAGTCTATTTCCAGGAGCTTGGAGCACACTTTGGTCAGAGGGAGCGCTAGCTGCAAGGTAAACTGCAGTGATTCTCTAACAGAGGCGGGGGGCAAGGAGAAGACAGCCAACCGACTGTTCTTTCATGGCTTGGGAAGGAGAGCTTCATGGAGGACATGGCATTTGGACTGGATGTTGTAGATGAGGTAGAGCAAGGAGGCTGGGACTTTATGCTCAGCATGAGGTTGGCTCGACCCTGAGTGACTGGGGATGTGTGTATTCATCTATTCTGGAAGGTCTTGTCTGACATTAGGCAAGTCAGGGCCCAACGACTGGGTCTGGGATTCTGTCCTGAGGGTGTAGAGGTGTCTAGAGAAGCAGGCTCACCTAGTGAGAGTTTTCATCAGCCACGAGGAGAATGTGAGGCTGAGAATGCTGGGACTGAGGTGGACGGCCAATGAATGCTATCCATTTACCAAACCCTGGCCATATGTAGATCAATTTTTATTAGAGCTTACAACCGCTGTTAATATCTTTTGTAAGAAAAGATTTGTATATGTTTATATTCCATGTTAACACTAATAGAAATATTTTGCATTAAGATAACAATATTCACAAGATTAACAGTTCTATACATTAAGTAGCAGTTAATTTGGATATCCCAGTGGCTTCAATGTTACATCACTCATGTATAGTCAAGTACATATTTATGAAGTCTTCTCCAAGGCGTACGTGTATTCCTTTATTTACAACCTTCTTTGTTCAAGAAAGGATTTGAGGGGCTTACAAAAAGTTATACATATAGCTAGGGAAAATAAAACAAGTGGGAAAATATAGGCAAAAATAAAATAAAATTAAGACAGGAAGATAGTCCCAGGAATGGGGTTGGTACAGAAAGGAAAATAAATGTCATATAGCTCATGTTTTTGTGTAAGGGAAGGTCAGAAATTTGGTTCTAAATTTTTAGCAGATGAATATATCATTTCCTCTTGTTGGTTTTTTTAAATATGGCACTTGCCAATGTCAATGAGAATTTTTTTTCTGCCTACATGTCTCATTTCCTCTCCTTGAGTGGGAAGCCCCCCATGGGAAGGGCCCATGGTCCATTCATCTTTGTACCCAGTGCCTTATACATTAAAGCAATTGAAAGAAATGAATAACTAGATGAGTAAATCAATGATTTTGATGACACAGATAGAATTGGTCCCATTTTACAGGGAAGGAGTAGAACCAGGTCAGAAGCAATGCCCTTTGACTCCTAGGCCAATGTTTTATCAACTGGATCTTGATGTTTCTTTTCATCATTGTTCAACCTTTGTGAATTCTGCAAACTCTGTGCAGTGAGGTGTTACCCAGGCAGGATTGAGCAGCCCTTTGCACATGTCTGCATTTGGCTGCAATGAGCATCATGGGACACACAGCCCTTTGATATTTTCATTTCCTTTGCAGTGTTTCTTTTCTTAGAACTGAGAAGATGGTTTCTCCCAGCCTTTGTTCTTTTTCCACAATCACGGCATTGCCTAATAGTTTTCCTTTAATGACCATCACAGCAACTAGCAAATTTCAGAGAGGGAATACCAGTAAGTTTGTGAATCATGTGGTATTTATGCAGAGATTCTTCCAAGAACACATCTCACAGAGCTCTGCAAACTATTAAGGCTCTCTGGTGTAGTTATTATCTTTTAAATCAGTTTTTGGATTCTGCTTTGACTTCAGCAACTGCAAAAGTATCTTAACCCAATAGCCTGTGGCAGCCTAAGTATTGTAAAGACTCTCAGTATCCGTGTTCAGTTCTTCCAAGAATAATCTGGACTCTGGGCTGATGAATCAAAAGCTATTTTCCATGAGCAGAAAACACGGTGGAACTTTTAACCTTTGCTTTATACATTCCAAGCAAGGAACATATCCATCTTTTTGTATTCTTAATGCAAAGGAAGTATTTATTTTATGGGGACAATTAAATGGGTTTCCTACGCAGTGTGCTTTCTAGAACACAGATCATGTATGTTACATAAAGCAGAAATATTTCTATCCCAGGGGAATCTCTGGTCTTCTCACTTTTCTTCTCACCTTTCTGAGCTTTGATCTCCAAGGAAGGATGATTTTGCCTCTAGCTGCAAGGTTCATAAATCTGAGGGGAGGAAGAGGTTGACTTCTTGGCTCTTCTCTCTCTTAGAGATGCAGTTGCAATTTATCAAAGGCCTCCTCTCTAAGAACACGCCTGTAACGCCTCAATGTCCTTGTAAGGTTTCTGTGAGCTATTCACCTCTGCCCTTTTGATTTTTAAAGGCTGATGCAGCTTCTGGTATGTGGGGGATTTGGTTGACAGGATACTTGTAGGAGGGTTTTGGAACCCTGGTGGCGCCATGGCTAAGAGCTTGGCTGTGAGCCAAAAGGTCGTCAGTTCAAATCCACCAGCCGCTCCTTGGAAAACCTATGGGGCAGTTCTACTCTGTCCTGTAGGGTTGCTATGAGTTGGAATGGACTTGACGGCAACAGGTTTTGTAGGAGGTTTAAGTTTTTACCAGAGTGTGTGTTGAACTGTAGTGTATGAGTAGGGTTTACTGTTGCTACAAGAGGACCCTTTAAGCTGAGGTGGAACAGGATAAGTGTCTGGCTTCTGTTTTCTACATTAAGATCTCTTTCAGGCACTTGCCCAATGGTGTAGCCCTATGACAAGAAGCCCATAGACTCCTGACTCTGGGATTTTATCTTGGAGTTTCAAATACCTCTCACAAAGTCCACTGAAGTTCAGAGTTCTGAAATTCATTATAAACAATCTTATCTTTTCTCCCCTTCCGGTTTTACAAGAACAATAAAATTTTTCTAAGTCAGACATTGTGCAGAAACATTCTGATTTTCTCCTTTCCCTCATTTTGCTGAACTTCCCTTTCTCATAGGCCTCAAGGCTTATCTACCCTAGCTCATCTGGCTTTGGCATGTCCCTAATTCTCACCAGCTGCTTTAGGTTTTATGGAAGCATGGTATAGCAGAAAAAGTTTCGAAGTCAAAACAATTTTGGCCCTAGTTTTGGCTTAGTTATTTCCTAGTTTTGTCATTTTGAGTATGGTATGGAGTCCTTGGGTGGTACAAATGATTAATGCACTCAGCTGCTAACCCAGAGGTTGGAGGTTTGAGTCTACCTGGAGGCACCTCGAAAGAAAGGCCGGGCAATCTTCTGAAAAATCAGCCATTGCAAACCCTGTGGAGCACAGTTATACTCAGACACACATTGGGACACCAGAACTGACTTGATAGCAACTGGTTTATTTAACCTTTCAGTTTTCTCATCTGTAAAAGGGGGTCAATAACCCTGACTTCACCGAGTCATGGTATAGATTAAATGAGATAGCACATGAAAGCACGAACACACAGTAGGAGTTCAATAAATGTCATTTTTTGAATTCCTATGACATTGAAGAAAGGGTTTGCATCAGTGGAAGGGCGTGGTCAAATTTGTGTTTTGGAGCCATCGCTCTGGCTATGGCGCAGAGTGTGCATTGGAGGAGTATAGCATCTATTGCTGAGTAACAAGTTACTATTTAGTGTTTAAAATAATGCATAATCACATTTCCTGTGCATCAAGAATCCAGGCACAGCTTTGCTGGGTCTTCAGAGTCTCTCAGGAGGTTGCAATCAAAATGTTGACCAGGTCTGGGGTCTCATCTGAAAGTTGAGTGGGGAAGGATCCACAATCATGCTGACAGGGTTGTTGGCAGGATTCAGTTCCTTGCAGGTTGTTGGACTGAGGACTTCTGTTTCTTGCTGGTTGTCAGCCAAAGTTCCTTGCCACATTGGCCTCTTCATAACAAAGCTCAACATGGCAGTTGGCATTTTCAAGTCCAGAAAGGAGGAAATTCTACTAGCAGAACATAAATCAGAGACTTATGTAATCTAATTGCAGAAGTGACATTCATTACCTTTGTCACATTATGTAGGTTAGAAGTAAGTTATTCAAGGGATTGGGATTACACAACACAAGAATCATTGCTGGAATCCATTCCAGAGTCTATCCTTCACAGAGGGCATAAACTGGAGGTAGAGAAACAAATTGGAAGTCTGATTACTAGCCTAGGCAAGACAAGAGTTGTGGCAGTCAGAGTGGAGAGAGGTCACATATTTATCACGCATTTAGGAAACTGATGAGATGGGAGTGGAAAGTACAGATAAAGGAGTCTGAGATGACTATCTGGTTGCTGGCTTGCTCAGCTGGGTGAAAGGTGGTAAGAGTCCCTGAGAATGGGAATGCAGAAGGCTGGGCACTATTGGAGAAAAAGACTATGAGTTTCGGTCATATAGGGGCTGTGGAGCATACACAGAGACTTTTGTGGTCATCTTTGTTACAAGGTTGACTGACATAGGGCTCATTCCTCTTCCAATGGAATTTTATGCAGAATCCCAGGATGTGAAACATTTAAAAGTGGAGTTGCTCTAGTTGATTCTAGGATGAGGACAAGTGGAAATAAAGCCTGTTGAGGCTCCCCCTCAACTCTGCAGCAGCTCCTTAGGTACCATATTGGGTTTGTGTTTGAATATACTGACTTTGGGTTTAGCCATTCCATAAATACTTTTTTAATTGAGACATGATATTAATATATATTTTAAATAGTACATAAGCAAGGAAAGGTACTGTAAATTCATAAGGTCCTGTGTACTCTGTGAGTATTGAGAGTCTATGTGATACAACACAGCTTTTCCTCTTCACTATGCGGAGTCCAAGGAGCCCTAGTGGTGCAACGGTTAAGCACTTGGCTGCTAACTGAAAGGCTGGTGGTTCGAACCCACCCAGCAGCTCCATGGGAGAAAGACCTGGTGATCTGCTCTAATAAAGATTAGAAAACCCTATGAGGCAGTTCTCTGTCAACACTAATCGACTTGACGACATCCAATACAACAACAACAACAACACATAGAGTTCAGTGGCAAATAAGGCTCAACTGATGTGACTTTGAAAAGTCTCCATCTCTCTCCATCACTCCTGTGACCCTAGGGAGTCCACAGTTGCCTGGAGAGGAGATTTGGGATTATAATTTCTAATGTCTAGACTCTGATTGTGATTCCTCTCTCCAGCTTTGTCAATAGTCTTGGACCCACTTTTGCATACAAAAATCAAAACCAAACCCATTGCTGGTGAGTTGATTCTGACTCATAGTGACCCTGTACCCTATACCTTTTGAATAAAGACTCTTACACTCTTTGTGTAGCTCTGATGGATAGAAATTGTTCTCAGTATTATTTTAGTGTATCAGTCAGCTACTGCTACATAACAAAGAACACAAAATCTTGTCATGTACAAAAATAAGCATTTATTTAACTTGCATATCTGCAGTTCAGCCGGGAGATAGCTGACCTAGATTGGGCTTGGCAAGGTGGCTCTAAGCTGCAGGTTTAAATCACATCTGCTCCATCTGTCTTCCATCCTCCTTGGATCAGTAGTCCAGCCAGAGTACTTTTCTCATTGTGATGGTAGAGGTGTGTGGAGGCACACCATGATGTGTAAGCACATTTCAAGCCCCTGCTTGTGTCATATCTACTAACATCCCATTGGCCAAAGCAAATCATATATGTCTGACCAAAGTCAGGCGTGGGAACATATACTCCCATGGAGCTTCAGGGAGGAAGTGAATATCTTTGAGAAATCATCTACTCTACTATACTTAATAAATTATATGAGGAATGTGAAAACCCTTAACAATGGATGACATGGCAGATACTTAATAAATATTAATCAATCTTATTTTTCCTCTTTTTTTTTTCAGTCATTTTCCATCTGAACATGGTATTTTACACTCATACGACCAGTATCAGCAAAAGACAAAGATTTATCAGCTGTTAATACAAGTATGAGATTATTATTATATTGTGAGCCACTCCACAAACTGAGAGAAATCCTCCAAAGGATTTCAGAGAATTTTCTTAGGGAACTAGAATATGGTTTTTAGATACCTGAGCATGAACTCTGGTTACACTGTGCACTAGCTTGGTGTACCAGTTAGGGTTCAACTAAAGAAGCAGAACCAGTAGGAGATACATATTAAGAGATTTGTTGCAAGGAATTTGTCTATGCAATCATGAAAGCTGGCTAGAAAAGTCTGAAATCTTAGGGTGGACTATCAGGAAGGGCAGGCTGGGACTCTCAGGCATGGAATGAAGTCGCTGTCCACAGGCAGAATTTCTTCTTCATCAGGGAAACATTAGCTATGCTCTGAAGGCCTTTCAACTGATTGGATCAGACCCACCTAGATTTTCTAGGTAATTTCCCTTACTTAAAGTCCATGGATTACAAACATTAAACATATCTAAAAAAGCCTTCACAGCAACACTTAGATTAGTATTTGATGGAATAATTGGGGACTAGAAGCTTGGCTGGCATAAGCAGTTTGTGATCAGCTGCTAACTTAAAAGTTAGCAGTTCGAACCAACCAAGTAGCTCCATGGAAAAAAAAAAAGCCCTGGCAATCTGCTTTGGTAAAGATTATAGCCAAAACCCCCCCAGTGGAGTAATTCTACTCTGTAACAAATGAGGTCGCCATGAGTTGGGGCTGACTTAATGTCAGCTAACAACACATACCCTGGCTAAGTTGATGCATCAAAACATTATCATACTCTGCAAAACTGAGGAGGCCCTGGGTGGCACAAATGGTTTACATTCAACTACTAATCTGAAGGAGCCTTGGTGGTGCAGTGATTAAGAGCTATGGCTGTTAACCAAAAGGTTGGTAGTTCAAATCCACCAGCCAATAGTTGGAAACACTATGGGGCAGTTCTACCCTGTCCTATCAGGTTGCTATGAGTCAGAATCCACTTGACAGCAATGTTTATTTATTTATTTATTTTTTAACTAACCTGAAGTTTGGTGGTTTGAACCCATCCAGTGGCACTGTGGGGGAAAGGCCTTGTGATCCTCTTCCGGAAAGATTACTGCTAAGCAAATTCTTAAAGTCTTTTTTAAAGGTTTTATAAGGATTCCACCCTGCTACCCCTTCTTTCTGGGCTAGGACAGTGGGTTTTGTCTCTCCTGGCTGCAGTCCCCCTCCCCTCAAAACACACAGCGCTGGCCTGGGGGACACATGCTCTTGGGATTATCATGGTGTCCACAGCAGGTCTGGCCCTGGGTCTGCTGCCAGGAAACCCTCAGAGCAGGTTTAGTTCTCTCCCAGGCCCTGTCTTCCCCTGCCCTGCCCCTTGCCCCAACATCTCCCTTCCTAGCCCCAGGATCAGGAGGAAGCTATCAAACCGAGTCTTTCTCACATGGCGCTGGGACAAACACAGGAACCTCTCTTCATTTTTAGCAGGTTCCACAAAAGGTGACAAGGAGCCCTGGTAGTGCAATGGTTGAGCATTCAGCTGCTAACCAAAAGGTTGGAGGTTTGAACCCACTTAGGGGCTCGATGGATGAAAGACCTGGCTATCTGCTCCTGTAAAGGTTACAGCCTAGAAAACCCTATGAGGCAGTTCTTCACGGTCACACAGAGTCACTATGAGTCGGAATCAACTTGATGGCACACAACAGCAACAACAACAACAACAGAACGTGACCAGGAGCCCCTGGGTGGCACAAACAGTTAAGTGCTTGACTACTAGCCAAAAGGTTGGTGGTTCAAATTCACTCAGAGGTCTTGGAAGACGGGCCTGGCAATCTGCGTCTGAAAAATCACAGCCTTGAAAACCCTATGGAGCAGTCCTACTCTGCTCACATGGGGTTTCCAAGAGTCAGAATCAACTCAACGGCATCTAACAACAATAAGAAATGTTTGCCTAAATAGCCCAAATTGCCACAGGAATAGAAACAGGAGGGGTCCAGGCTCCTTGCTTACCATATAGTTTACACACTACAATGTATTAGAATCATCTGCTTTGGGTTTGTTTCTTCCACTGGTCTCTGCACTCCTCAAGGAGGAAAAAGGCTATTTTTTAATCAATGCATATTGAACCCGCTTAATTCTCATACAACCCTGTGGGGTAGGTGGTCTTATCTCCTCCCTAGATGTGAGCAAAATGAGGCTTGCAGAATATCAGTGGTGGTCTGAGTCCCTACTGGAGGAGGGGTGCCTGCTGCCTTTGCCAGCTGCCAGGCAGAGCTGCATTCTACCAGCCCCAGGCCTGCTCCTGGTCTCAGGTCCCTGGAGGGCCTGAGTTTTCACAGGCTCAGGATACCTCTGACTGATATTAAAGATCAGGCAAGGTCCTTTATAGGTGGGGGAAGAGAAGTTTATTTCTTGCCAAGGGAGTTATAAGGGCTGGTATCACAGCATTTACAGGCCCTGGGAACCCTGTCATGGGGCTTTTGAGTTTAAATGTAAGCAATTCATAGGCTCCAGAAGACCTGTAATGTTTATAAGAATTGCACAGAGCTTCATGGAACTCTCAGATGCCTAAATTCAAGCCTTCATTTCTTAGTTGTAAGATCCAGCCAGTCAAAGGGGATGTCACTCTAATTTCTGGTGGGGGACATTGCACTGAATAAAATCTCGATACTGAGCTTGAAACCACATTCTCCAGACTACTTTATAATTTTTTTTTTTTTTGTAATTAAATTAAGTTTACATTTCAAGTTAGTCTCCCATACAGAACTTTTTTTTTTTTTACATACATTGTCATGAGACCCCAACCGCTCAGCCTATTCTGCGATAGCAAGCTCCTCCCATCCGCCCCTGATTCCCCATGAACATTCAACCAGCTCATAACTCTCTCTGCCTTCCCATATCACCTCTGGACAGAAGCTGCCCCTTTGGTCTCTTGTATCTACTTGTCTAAGAGGCACATTCTTCACAAGTATCACTTTATGTCCCACAGTCTAGTCCAATTCCTGTCTGAAGAGTTGGCCTCGGAAATTGTTTTAGTTCTGGGGTGATGGAGAGACCAGGGGCCATGCTTTCCAGGGCACCTCCAGTCTCAGTCAGACCATTAAGTCTGGTCTTCTTCCTAGAATTTGAGTTCTGCATCCCATTGTTCTACTGCTCCATCAGGGACCCTCTGTTGTGTTCCCTGTCAGGACGTTCATTGGTGGTCGCCGGGCACCATCTAGCTCTTCTGGTCTCAGGCTGATGAAGTCTCTGGTTTATGTGTCCCATTCTGTCTCTTGGGCCAATACTTTCCTTGTGTCTTTGGTGGTCTTCATTCTCCTTTACTCCAAGTGATTGGGACCAACTGATGCATCTTAGATGGCTGCTTGCAAGCTTTTAAGACCCCAGATGCCACTCACCAAAGTAGGATGCAGAACATTTTCTTATTAAGGTTTGTTATGCCAATTGACATAGATGTCCCCTGAGAGCATGGTCCCCAAACCCTGCACCCCTGCTACTCTGTCTCTCAAAGAATTTGATTGTCTTGAGGAAACTTCTTAGCTTTGGTTTAGTCCAGTTGTGCTGGCTTCCTCTGTAGTGTGTGCTGTCCTTCCCTTCACCTAAGATGATTCTTATCTACTATCTAGTTAGTGAATAACCCTCACCCTCCCTCCCCACCCCCATAACCATCAAAGAATGTTTTCTTCTGTGTTTAAACCTTTTCTTGAGTTCTTATAATAGTGGTCTTATACAGTATTTGTCCTTCTGTGACTGACTAAATTCACTCAGCATAATAAGTTCTAGCTTCCACCAAGTTAAACGATGTTTCACAGCTTCATCATTGTTCTTCATCAATGGGCACTTAGGTTGCTTCCATCTTTTGCTATTGTGAACAGTGCTGCGATGAATATGGGTGTGCATACATCTATTTGTGTGACGGCTCTTGTTTCTCTAGGATATATTCCAAAGAGCGGGATAGCTGGATTGTATGGTACTTCTATTTCTAGCTTTTTAAGGAAGCACCAAATAGATTTCCAAAGTGGTTGTACCATTTTACATTCCCACCAACAGTGTATAAGTGTTCCAGTCTCTCCATAACCTCTCCAACATTTGTTATTTTGTGTTTTTTGGATTAATGCTAGCCTTGTTGGGGTGAGATGATATCTCATTGTAGTTTTGATCTGCATTTCTCTGATGACTAATGATCATGAGCATTTCTTCATGTGTCTGTTAGCTGCCTGAATATCTTCTTTGGTGAAGTGCCTGTTCATATCCTTTGCCCATTTTTTAATTGGGTTATTTGTCTTTTTGCTGTTGAGGTTTTGCAGTATCTTGTAGATTTTAGAGATCAAACTCTGATTGGATTTTTCATAGCCAAAAATTTTTTCTCAGTCTGTGGGTTGTCTTTTTACTCTTTTGGTGAAGTCTTTGGATAAGCATAAGTGTTTAATTTTTAGGAGCTCCCATTTATCTAGTCTCTCTTCTGGTGCTTTGCATTGTTACTTATGGTTTGTATTATGTTTCTGCCATGTATTAGGGCTCCTAGCATTGTCCCTATTTTTTCTTCCATGATTTTTATAGTTTTCGATTTTATATTTAAGACTTTGATCCATTTTGATTTAGTTTTTGTACATGGTGTGAGATATGGGTCTTGTTTCAGTTTTTTGCATATAGATATCCAATTATGCCAGCACCATTTGTTAAAGAGAGTGTCTTTTCCCCAATTAATGGACTTTGGGCCTTTGTCAAATATTAGCTGCTGGTAAGTGGATGAGCTTATATCTGGATTCTCAACTCTGTTCCATTGGTCTATGTATCTGTTGTACTAGTACCAAGCTGTCTTGACTACCGTGGCACTATAATAGGTCCTAAAATCAGGTAGTGTAAGGCCTCCCACTTTGTTCTTCTTCTTGAGTAGTGCTTTATTTATTTATTTATTTATTCCCTTTCCATATGAAGTTGGTGATTTGTTTCTCCATCTCATTAAAAAATGCTGCTGGAATTCGGATCGGGATTGCATTGTATCTATAGATTGCTTTGGGTAGAACTGACATTTTCACTATGTTGAGTCTACCTATCCATGAGCAAGGTATATTTTTCCACTTAATGCAGGTCTCTTTTAGTTTCTTGTAGTAGTGTCTTGTAGTTTTCTCTGTTAAGATCTTTTACATCTCTGGTTAGATTTATTCCTAAGTATTTTATCTTCTTGTGGGCTACTGTAAATGGTATTGATTTGGTGATTTCCTCTTCAAGGTTCTCTTTGTTGGTGTAAAAGAATCCAATTGATTTTTGTATGTTTATCTTGTATCCTGAAACTTTGCTGAAATCTTCTATTAGTTCCAGTAGTTTTCTTGTGGATTCCTTGGGGTTTTCGGTGTAGAAGATCATATCATCTGTGAACAGAGATACTTTGACCTCTTCCCTACCTGTTTGGATGCCCTTTATTTCTTTTTCTAGGCTAACTGCTCTGGCTAGGACCTCCAGCACAATGTTGAATAATAGTGGTGGTAAAGGGTATACTTGTCTGGTTCCTGTTCTCAGGGGGAATGCTTTCAAAGTTTCTCCATTCAGGATGATGTTGGCTATTGGTTTTGTATAAATGCCCTTAATAATACTGTCTCCAGACTACTTTAAAAGACTACTCAGGTCTTGCTTTCCTCCCTTGTTCCTTTACCTTTTTCCTTCTTTTCTTTTTTCCCTCCATCCCTTCCCTGAGGTTCTATCCTATGTGCCTAGCACCATATTAAGTGCTGGTGATACAGAGGGAGAAATTGACAGAATCGTCACCCTTCAGGAGTTCACACATTAATGAGAGGGGTAGTTACACGAGCAGTTATGAGGTATTGAGGTAAGCGCTTTCATAAAGGCTTACCCAATTTACCATAGTAATGCCCACAAAAAACAACGAAACCAAGCATGTTGCTGTTGATCAATTCAGACTTATAATGACCCTATGTGACAGTAGAACAGCTCCATAGGATTTTGTTGTCTGTAATCTTAACAGAAGCAGATCATCAGGCCTTTCTTCTATGGTGCCGCTGGCTGGGTTTGAACTACCAACATTTAGGTTAGTGTTGTTGTTGTTGCTGGTGCCAGTGAGTTGGTTCCGACTCATAGTGACCCTATGCACAACAGAATGAAACACTGCCCGGTCCTGTGCCGGTGGAGCAAAAACTGTTTGTGCTACTCGGGGACCACTGCCATAGGAATGAAATATCTAGCTTTGGCACTTTCAAAGAATCACATAAAAGAGATAACATTTCTTGAGTTGTCTGAGTTCTTCTGTCTTGTAACCAAATCTTTATTTTGTTCATTGAACTCTTAGCTTTTAACCTAACCTGGTCATTGAGTCTTTGATTCTATGCACATTGTTATATTTCCTGGTTTGAAATGGTGGCTTCCTTCTTGGCTACATTTTCAGCCTTTTGTTTTGATGCACTGATGGACTAGCCTCGGAGTAACTTCAGCTGAACTTGGCCTCTGGTACCCACCTTCAAGTACCTGGTCCCATGGAGAGAAGTGGCCTTAACTGTTCCTGATCTGATGATCGGGATCTGTACAGTGTCCACCTGGGTTTGAGGGAAGTCTTTAAGGAGGAGGTGAGTCTTGAAGGAAGGTGTCATGGACTGAATTGTGTCCCCCAAAAATATCTGTCAACTTGGCTAGGCCATGATTCCTAGTACTGTGTGATTGTCCACCATTTTGTCATCTGACGTGATTTTCCTATGTGTTGTAAATCCTATTTCTCTGATGCTAATGAGGCAGGATTAGAGGCAGTTATTGTTACTGAGGCAAGACTCAACGTACAAGATAAGGTTGTGTCTTAAGTCAATCTCTTTTGAGATATAAAAGAGAAAAGTGGGCAGAAAGGCATGGAAAGCTTATGCCACCAAGAAACAAGAGCCAGGAGAATAGCCTTTGGACACTGGGTCCCTGTGCTGAGAAGCTCCTCATCCTGGGAAGATTGATGACAAGGACCTTCCCCTAGAGCCAATAGAGAGAGAAAGCCTTCCGCTGGAGCTGATGACCTGAATTCGGACTTCTAGCCTACTAGACTGTGAGAGAATAAACTTCTGTTTGTTAAAGCCATCCACTTGTGGTATTTCTGATATAGCAGCACTAGAAAACTAAGATAGAATTATAGAAATAAGCTAGGCAAACATGACAAAGTCTTCACACCACTGGGTATAACAAAAACACATCTCCTTTCTTTTCCAGTACAACGTCTCTCAACCAGCTGCCAGTGAGGAAAAACGGTTTCAAGTTCTAAGAAGCTAAGCTGGTATCATCTGCTAAATTTCAGGTTAAATAAAACAGGTTGATAACAAGGGTGAATAAGATATTTCCTGTTTTTCAGGATCTTAAAATTCAGCGGAGGGAGGGATCAGACAGAGAGATTGGTGACTCTATGACCTGTGATACCTGCTGTAATAGAGGTGTTTACATAATGCTTGGAGTCGCAGATGGGGACTGACTAAGTCTCCTGAGAAAATCTGAGGAAGGAGTCCCAAAGGAGTCAATATTAAGCTGGACTTTGAAGAATGAGAAAAAGTTCACCATATAGAAATGGGGAAAGGGGATGAATTCCAGGCAGAGGAAATGGTGCACGTTCAAGGACTGGTGATGGACTAAGGGGAGGGTGAGGGGATGTGGAAGGAAAGTACGTCGCACCTAAATTCCCAAGAACTTGAGTATAATGCTTTGGTGATGGGACTTGGGGTCATTTTTATACAGTGATGAGCCTCATAAGCCTCTAAGCCAGCTGTGGGTATTATGTGGGCCCTGGTAACTGTTGGATTCCCAGGGCAGGGCACAGGTAATCTGCCCTCTTACCACCTGGGGACTTTGCCTCAAGTTGTAGCACGGTTTGCCTAATGAATGCATGAATCTACCAACTGGCCACTCAGCTCTGGAAAATAACATTTCTTCCCCCCTTGGCTTACAGCTTGAACCTGCCTTGAATGGTTATGAATTTATTTCAAGTGTGTATGTCAATTTTCCTGTTTTGGAAGAGATTATCTCTTCCTCTCTTTCTTCATTCCTTCTTTCCTTCCTCCATTCCATCCTCCCCCCTCTCCCTGCTGCCACTCCCTCCCTTTTTTTCCCTTCCTTACTTTATTCTATAAAATTTAATCAAACACCCACTATGCAAAGCTTCAATGTTCCCTAAGAAAAAAGGATGTAGTGAGGCAACTTTGGTGTCAGGCATAACTGGGTTCATAACCCTGCTCCTCCACCTTTAAGCTGTCATTTAGTCTTTTCTAATTCTCAGTTCCTGACTTGTAACCTGTGGATAATTACACTGTATTTTAGGCTTTGCTGGGAAAATTGAGATTTAGGGATATTTAGTGAATGCTGATTTGACTGGTAAAATAATGAGGAAATGTTTTAAAACTATTTGTGAATGGTGTGAAGTGGAAAGATATTTTTTTTAGGATGAATTCCATGCAGGGTATTCTGCATGTTGTAAAATAGCAAGCTGGGTTGTTTAAATGATAGTTCAGTGAAATAAGGTAATGAGTGAAAGAAACCTGGAATAGTTCCTGGCACGTATTCATCACTCAGATTCTAATTATTGTTATATAATTATTCACTATTTTTAACAGTTGGTCTCATGGAAATTATAAGATAGGTAGATTACCTCTTCAAGACTTTTTTTCCAAAAATGTACATTCCAGAAGTTGAACATATTTGACCCTCAAGTCAACTAAATGCATGTATATAAATATATATATGTATATATATATATATATTTGTCATTGTAGTTAGTTGACATTGAGTTGGCTTCAACTCATGAAAAACCCATGACAATACAACAAAATGTTGCCCAGTCCTGTGCCATCTTCGAAATTATTGGAATGCTTGAGTCAATTGCTGTGGCTGCTGTATATTTTGAGTGCCTTCCAACCTAGGGGGCTCTTTTTCCAGCACTATAGTGAACAATATTCTGTAGTGATCCATAGGGTTTTCATTGCCTAATTTTCAGAAGTAAATCACTAGGCCTTTCTTCCTAGTCTGTCTTACTCTGGAAGCTCCACTGAAACTTGTCACCATGGGTAACCCTGCTGGTATTTGAAATACTGATGGCATAGCTTCACACAAGTCATCCAGTACAACAAACTGACGGATAGGTGGTGAATCCAACACAGATTTCCACCATGCCAAAAAAAAAAAAAAAAAAAAAAAAAATGGGAGGAGAGCCGTATGTGGAGGTTTGAATGATTGTTCAGCAATATTCAGTCTCCTCTCCTTTGCATTGTGGGCAGAGTATACTCCCCAGCTTCTTTGATGCTTAGCTGGGCCATGTGGCCTATGTTGGCCAATGGAATGTTAGTGGACGGGACATAAGCAGAGTCTTCAACTATGCTTGTGTAGTTTGGCTTGGCTCTCAGCTCCAGTGATCACCATGAGAAGAGCATGTCCTTGGAGCATGAAAGACATGTAGAGCAGGCCTAAAACCAACCAGCAGCCTGGAACAAGACCAGCTCACCCATGGCATGAAACAGAGTTGCTCCACCTGACCTGTGGACTCATGAGCATGAAAATACATGCTTATTGATGGTAGCCACTGACTTTTAGACTAGCTTGTTATGAGCATTATTGAGGAAATAATTGACTAACACACTACACATGTATCATTCTTATCTAGAGGCCAGGACTCTGTACCTCTGTGTCCCATGTGCTCTCAGTCAACCCTATATCATACCATACCTGTTGCTTGAATTTTGTAGATAACCTTTTAGATAGTTTCATGTTGACATGAATTGATACAGAGCTTCAGTTTAATAGGTAGAAAACCAAAAGAAAAGAACCAGTTTCCATCAAGTCAATTCATGTGTTGCAGAGTAGAATTGTTCTATAGGGTTTTGTTAGCTGTAATCTTTATCAGAGGAGCCCTGGTGATGTGGTTAAGTGCTTGTCTGTTAAATGAAAGTTGGTGGCCCAAACTTACCAGCCTCTCCATGGGAGAAAGTTGTGGCAGTCTGCTTCTATAAAGATTACAGCCTTGGAAGCCCGATGGAGCAGTTCTGCTTTGTCCTATGGGGTTATGAGTAGGAACTGACTCAACAGCAATGGATAATCTTTATGGAAGCAGATCACCAGCCCTTTCTTCCATGGTGCTGCTGGGTAGGTTCAAACTGCCAACCTTTTCGTTAGTAGTCAAGTGCAAACCATTTACACCACCCAGCGACTTTTTCTTATAGGTAGAAGGTGCCATAAAATCACCTAGTCCAATCTCCTTATTTTACAGAAGAAGAAATCAAGAGAGAAAGCAATTTGCCTAAATTCTCATTGTCTCTTAGAAGAGAAGGGAGAGAATCAGACATCCTGACATAATCTTTGGCACATCTTGTCCTGTTGCCAAATGCCATTTAGTTGCCAAATGTCAGGAATTGGATGGTTCAAGATACTGTGAATCTATGTTTAGCAATAGAGGACGAGTTGCTAGTAGATATGGGAGGATGGTGATGGACATCAGGGAGTGGTGCTGAGGGTTGATGACAAGCACAAGACTGGTCAGGCTTTTGCCACGGTGAAAAATAAAGGCTCTTCTGAAGTGTGCAATCACTGGACTTGTTCAAAGAGTTTCTCTGGGAAGAAAGGGATGAAATTAAGCCATGGAAATTTTTGGCCAAGTCATGCAAAAACATTTTCCAAAAGAGCTGTTAATTTGACGGTGGAGTGAGTCACGGGCCACAAGAAGGGCTGAAAGTCACATCAGCTAAATTACTCAAAACTTAACTGGACAATAAAAAATGTATGGTCAAGGCAAATATCCCTTCAGGGTTAGGGCAAAGAAACATCATGCCCCTGTTTGAACTTTTCTCTTGGATTTTCAGGCCAAATCTACACAGAAAATTACCTGGTATGTCATATAAGATAATGAGAATGGCAGGGCCAGGTTATTTCAGTACAGAAGGCTTTCCCCATTTTACTTGTCTTCAGGGTCAGATTTGCTGACTTGTTACCAAACTTTCAATATTGTTATTATGGCAGAGCTGACAGTTTCTAGTTGATAGTTGGAAAGTAAACTTTCTTACTAAACCTGTACACTTGCATTTCTCAATTTATAGAAAATATGGTGCTGTTAAATCCCAAAAGAGTACTGAACAGAGGTACCCAGGAGTGTAGTTTTAAAAAGAGAAACCCAGTTTTATAATCATTTATCTGTAGATATACACCAGTCCTTCCACCACCTCCCTCCTTTATTTTTTGGTTAAAGAGAAAAAATGAGATTCAGCCTCACATCTTGAGAAACTGTGAAATGCCTGGTTAACACCAATAGCCCTTTAGTTCTCAGCTCAAGACTAGCCTCTCAGGGAAACCTGTCTTGCCTCCCTGGTTTACGTCAGGTGTGATGTTTGCAGCAACAAATTCCTCTATTTCAAGGCATTTATTTCAGCCTGTTATCATGCATTCATTGATGTGATTATTTCTTTTCCATTGTTTTAAAAACAGATATAACACAACATTTTGCCAGTTCAGCATTTTTCAGGTGTACAATTTAGTGGTATCAATTACATTAATCATGTTGTACAACCATTACCCATAATCATTGCCAGATTTCCCATCACCATAAACCAAAACTCACTGCTTCCTAAATAATGGCTCTCCCTTTCCTCCTTCCTCCTGCCCCTGAGTAACCACCAACAGACTTTGGTCTCCATGCGTTTGACTATTCTAGATATTTCATATAAGTGAGATCATACAGTATTTGTCCTTTTGCATCTGACGTATTTCACTCAACACTATGTTTTCAAGGTTCATCCCTGTTGTAGCTTGTGTCAGGACTTCATTTCTCCCTATGATTGAGTAGTAGTCCATTGTATGTATGCACCACATTTTGTTTATCCATTCAGTCATTGCATTGATGTGATTATTCCTGTTGGTCTTCCTCATTAGTCTGTAAGCCCCTCTCCTAGTAGAAGGCTTAATCTGCATCTTTGATTTCAAGTAAGAATGAATACTCCTAGTTTTCATTTATTATTTCTCTTTCTTTTTTGGGTCATCTGTTCATACCTTCTCACATATCTTATGGATAGACTCTCCAGTGGCTACGTAGTCCAAAACTAATTAAGAGGAAGCTCAATCCTTACGTATGTCTCTAGAGGGAATTAAAGGAGATCCTGTTCGTAATGCCCAGCAACAGGTTTTATATACCCTTTTCACATCATTCTATTTTTCTCATATCCCACACTCTTCAAAACGTCTCATGATCCAAAAATGTCCTTTCCTGATCATGGAATCCCTCTTTCAATTTTGGAAATAGGGCAATTTGATTATGGACTGTACATTACACATATAAGGAATCTTTGTTAATTTTATTAGGTGTGATAACATGGAGATTACGTTATATCCTTATCAGTAGAAATGCACACTCAAGTATTTGCAGGTGAAATGACTGATATCTAGGACTTGCTTTTAAAAGTTCCAACCAAAAAAAGGGAGATAGGTGGGAATTACAGGAAATTTGTTGTTGTTAGGTGCTGTCGAGTCAGCTCTGACTCATAAGGATTTTATGTATAACAGAACTAAACATCGCCCTGTCCTGAACCATCCTCACAATTGTTGCTATGTTTGAGCCCATTCTTGCAGCCACTGTGTCCACCCATCTCATTGAAGGTCTTCCTCTTTTTCACTGGCCCTCCACTTTACCAAGCATGATGTTCTTCTCCAGGGAGCAGACTTTCCTGGTAACATGTCCAAAGTAAGTAAGATGAAGTCTTGCCATCCTTCTTTCTAAGCAGCATTCTGGCTGTACTTCTTCTAAGACAGATTTGTTCATTCCTCTGGTAGTTCCTGGTATATTCATTATTCTTTGCCAATTCAAAGGCATCAATTCTCTAGCTTTCACATGCATGAGTTGATTGAATATACTGTGGCTTGGGTCAGGTGCACCTTCATCCTCAGAGTGATGTCTTTGATTTTAACACTTTAAAGAGACCTTTTGCAGCAGATTTGCCCAACGCAATAAGTTGTTCTTTTTTTTTAATTGTGCTTTAAGCGCAAGTTTACAGCTCAAGTTAATTTCTCATTCAAAAATTTATACACATAAATTTATACAATGTATACACATATTGTTTTGTGACAGTAGTTGGAAGCTTCCCCTTTCCACCTCATGTTCCCTGTGTCCATTCGTCCACTTCCTGTCCCTTCCTGCCTTCTCGTCCTGCTTTTGGACAGGAGCTGCCCATTTGGCCTCGTATATTTGGTTGAACTAAGAGCACGTTCTTCATGTGTGTTATTTTTTTGTTTTATAGGCCTGTCTAATCTTTGACTGAAAAGTGGGTTTCAGGAATGTTTCAGCTCTGGGTTAGCAGAGCCTCTAGGGGTCATAATTTCAGGGGTTCCTCCAGTCCCTGTTAGACTTGTAAGTCTGGTCTTTTTATGTGAATTTGAATTCTCTTCCACATTTTTCTCCTCCTCTGTCTGAGACTCTCTGTTGTGCTACCTGTCAGGGTGGTCCTTGGTGGTAGCGGGGCACCACCTAGTGTTTCTGGTCTCAGGCTTGTGGAGTCTCTGGTTCACTGATCTTTTAATACTTTGGGCTATGTCTTTTCTTCATGTTTTTGTTTTTCTTCATTCTCCTTTGCTCTGGGTGGGATGGGACCAATAGATGTATCTTAGATGGCCATTCGCAGGCTTTTAAGATCCCAAACCTACTTACCAAGGTGGGATGTAGAACATTTTCTTTATAAACTTTGTTATGCCAATTGACGTAGACATTCCCTGAAACTATGGTACCCAGGTCTCAGCCCCAGCTACTCGGTCCCATCCAAGTGTTTGGATGTGTCTAGGAAACTTCTATGCTTTTTCTTTGGTCCACTTGTGCTGACTTCCCCTATATTGTGTGTTGTCCTTCCCTTCATTTAAGTTGAACTTTGTCTCCTATCTAGTGATTTCCCTTCCTTACCTTCATAACCATCAAACAATGCTTTTTCTTGTGTGTAAATCTGTTCTTGAGTTCTTATAATAGTGGTCTCATACAATATTTGTCCTTTTGTGACCAACTGATTTCACTCAGCATAATATGCTCCAGATCATCCATGTTGTGAGATATTTTGTGGATTCATCATTGTTCTTTATGGTTGCATAGTACTCCATTGCATGTATGTACCATAATTTGTGTACCCATTAATCTATTGATGGGCATTTAGGTTGTTTCCATATTTTTGTTATTGTGAATAGTGTTGCAATGAACATGGGTGTGCGTATGTCTATACTTCTGACAGCCCTTATTTCTCTAGGGTATATCCCCAGGACTGGGATTGCTGGATCCTACCAAAAATCCGGCAGTTCAAATCCACCAGGTGCTTCTTGGAAACCCTATGGGACAGTTCTACTCTGTCCTTTAGGATCGCTATGAGTCAGAATGGACTCGATGGCAATGGGATGGTATTTCTATTTCTAGCTTTTTAAGGAAGCACCATATCATTTTCCAAAGTGGTTGTACCATTTTGCTGCTTCCGTGGACATTGATTGTGGATACAAATAAAAGAAAATCCTTGACTACTTCAATCTTTTCTCCATTTATCGTGATGTTGCTTATTGGTCCTGTTACAATGATTTTTGTTTTCTTTATGTTGAGGTGTAACCCATACAGAGGGCTGTAATCTTTGATCGTCATAAGTAAGTGCTTCAAGTTCTCTTCACTTTCAGCAAACAAGGTTGTGAAATCTACGTATTGCAGGTTGTTAATGAGTCTTCCTCCAATCCTGATGCCATTTGGAATTTCACAAGATGAAAGACCTGAAGAAAAAATTCAAGCCTTGAGTTGCAATATTGAAGGATTCTGTGGGTAATATATTGAATGACGCAGGAAGCATTAAAAGAAGATCAAGGAATACACAGAGTTATGGTACCAAAAATAACTAGTCGACATTCAATCATTTCAGGAGGTAGCATATGATTAAGAACCAATGGCATTGAAGGAGAGAGCCCAAGCTGTACTGAAGACATTGATAAAAACAAGGCTCCAGGAATTGATGGAGTACCAATTGAGATGTTTCACCAAGCAGCTGCAGTGCTGGAAGCATTCACTCATCTATGCCAAGAAATTTGGAAGACAGCTACCTGACCAACCAACTGGAAGAGATCCAAATTTGTGCCCGTTCCAAAGAAAGGTGATCCAACAGAATTCAGAAATTATTGTACAATATCATCAATATCACACACAAGTAAAATTTTGCTGAAGATAATTCAAAAATGGTTGCAACAGTACATCTACAGGAAACTGCCAGAAATTCAAGCCAGATTCAGAAGAGGATGTGGAACCAGAGATATCTTTGCTGATGTCAGATGGATCTTGGCTGAAAGCAGGGAATACCAGAAATATGTTTACTTGTATTTTATTGACTATGCAAAAACATTTGATTAGTGGATCATAACAGATTATGGATAACTGTGTGAAATGGGAATGGTCAAGTAGAGAGTCAGTGAAAAAGAAGACCCTCAATGAGATGGATTGGCACTTTGGCTGCAACAGTGGGCTAAAACATACAAAGCCTTTGAAGATGGCTCAGGACCAGGCAGTGTTTTGTTCTGTTATCCTTAGGGTCTCTGTGAATCAGAACTGACTCGAAGTCACCTAATAACATTCTGACACAACTTGGGGAAACTATGAGGAGTAATGTATTCTCTAGAGCTTCTCTCTCAGTTTGCCAATGCTTTATCATACTTGTATCACAGTTCATAGCTCGGTTTCTCCTTCTGCCAAAGCCTGCTTCCTCCTTCTTCCTTTCATAAGTGTTGAATCTTAATTAACATCTTGAACCTCAAACTCCAATTTAGGGTCTCTTTGCAGACAATCGAATATAAGACAGACGCTCATCGTCTCTCATGCACTTTCCTTTTTGGATTGGGCTATCTATCCTTCCAGCCAGCCAAGAACCACTTACAAGGGCCTACCATAGGTCTACAATCTGTTTTCTGAAGTTCTTGGGGCCATATATAAGAACTTTATGGATTTTAGAAAGAAAAGTAGCATATATACAATGTATTGCATAACACCCCTAGTAGGGGACTGTCTAAGGCTGGGTTCTCTAGAGAAGCAAAACCAGTAAAGCAGATAAATATATATAGAGAGATTTGTATCAAGGAAACAGCTCACGCGATTGTAGAGGCTAGAATGTTCCAAGTCCGTGGATCAGGGTAGGGGCCTCTCTCAATTCATGCAGCCACAGAAGCTGGTGAGCCCAAGATCAGCAGGTTGGAGAGCAGGGCTCCCACTCACAGGCTGTGAAGTTCAACAAACTCCAACATCGGCAGGTAAGACCTCAAGGTTTCTCCTTATTCACGTAACTGCAGGGGCTGGTGAACTCAAGATCCGCAGGTCAGAGAGCAGGTTTCCACTCACAGGCTGTGAAGATCAATGAATTCCAAGTTCGGCAGATAAGCTGACAACTCAAGTCCCAAGAACCGGAGGTCAGACGAACGGGGCAGCCACAGGATCCAGAGAGAGCAAAAAGCTAGAACATCTGCTTATACTTGGATACAGGCCACACCCCCAATGAAACTCCCTTTCCACTGATCGGCTACTCACAGCATATTAAATCATGGGAGTGATCACACATAAACACTGAGAATCATGGCCCAGTCAAGCTGACACACAATCTTAACCATCACAGGGGTGATGCTCCACTAATAATCAAACACAGATGCAGGGAAATGTCCAGGGAAATGTAGGAGTATTCACAATAAGATAGATAAATAAAAACTACAAATGCCATTTCAAGTTAGATTTTGCCAGCTGTGAGCTGTGAACAAAACTTTCACTTTTCAGAGCCTTTGCCTTCAAAATTGGGGCTAGAGGTTTTGGACCTGTATGAGAAAGAAAATGTGCTTGTTTCAGAGAATTGGGAGATAAAAAGACTCAGGGCATTTCCTTAAGGAGCTCGCAGACCAGCTGGGAATCACACTTAGGAAGAGACTTGCTCAGTGCAAGAGGCCCTCAGCGTCTGTATCACCTCTCCTTTTGCATCCATTCATTAAAATGAGTCCACCTCATTAAACAAAGATAGGCACTTTCTCATTTCTTTTTTGGCCTTTTTTTTAACCTTGAAAGTGTGTTAATTTATTTTTCCTAATCAACTCTTTTTTTAAGGAGTATACTTTATATTTACAGGAAAGTTGCAAAGGTAGTACAGAGAATGTCCATATATCACTCACCCAGTTATCCCTATTGCTACCCTCTATGTGAGCACAGCGCGTTTGTCAAAACTGAGTTATTAACATTGGAACAATACTATTCACCAAACTACAGACTTAATTTGGATTCCACAAAAGTTTTCACAATGCCTTTTTTTCTATTGCAGGATCAAATTCAAGAAACCAATTGTAATTAGTCATCACGTCTCCTTAGTGTCTACCGACCTGTGTCAGTTTCTAACTTTCCTTGTTTTCTATGATCTTGACAATTTTGAAGACTACTGGTCAAGTATCTTGTGGAATTTCCTTCAATTGTGATTTGTCCAATTTTATTTTATTTTTATGATTTCAATGGAGTTATATGTTTTGGAAAAGAATTCTACAGTCCCTTCTAATCACATCCTATCAGAGGTATAAGATTTATCACTGTAATGTTAACCTTTATCATTAGGTTAAGGCAGTATCTGCAGCTTTCTCTAGTATAAAGTTACTATTTATCCCTTTCTGTACTCTATTTTTTGGAAGCAAATTGCTAAGTTTAGCCCACTCTCAAGGAGGGAGGAATTAAGCACAGCCTCCTGAAGAGGGAAATATCTACCCGTAGTATTTGGAATTCCTCTATAAGAAAGATTCTAAATGATACATGTTTTGTCCTTTTAGATCCAGGAATTTTCAGAGTAGGGACATTGGATAAAATGGATAATCATAACAGCATTACTCAGGACAAAATGAGATTCACTTCCTCCAGTTTGTACAATAATAATAATAAACCAGTTGCTGTGGAGTCAGTTTCGTCTCATTCCCACCCCATATGTGTCTGAGTAGAATTGTGCCCCACAGAGCCTTCAATGGCTCATTTTTCAGAAGTAGATTCCTAGGCCTTTCCTCTGAGGCACCTCTGGGTAGACATGCACTTCTGACATTTTGGTTAGCAGCCAAGTGTGTTAGCCACTTATACCATCCAGAGATTCCACAACAATTATACACCTTCTTTTTCTTCTACTGGACCCATAGCATGGGTACTATCTTTAGATCTATAAAAATATCATATGGTACCTTGATACAGATAATTTCTTGAATTCTGGGGCTCACCAATTCAGCTGCCTAAACCAGGACTTTTTATCAAGAAAAAAAGACCTTGCCATGAAAAGTACAGTTGCCAACATCTCCACGGAAACTGGAATACAAAGGGGCTGTTTGCCTAGAGATATCTGTTTAATTTGTTTTATTTTTTTAAACTATCAAGAATAACCCTTTGAGATGTGACATTCTGTTTTCACAAGCACACTCAAGGTGTCAGACAGAGCCCAATTTTATGTTCCTTGGAAATATAGGGCACTGTAGTGTCTGCCGGACTTTTCAACATGTCACTTTCAACCAATTTTATGTACAAATGGGTTACAGTCCCATGAAAATATTCAGAAAAAGAGGAAACTGTTTCAAAAAAGGAGTATTAAGTATTATTACACTGAAAGCTATTCAGAATAGAAGACCTTCCCATCTGGCTTCCAACTTTTCAGAGAACCAAGGAACCAGAGTATTTGTATAAAATGAGAAGCCCGTCTTTATGGACTAGAGGTTTGAGGGGAGTTGCTTGTTAGATCAGCCATCCTTCTTCCCGCCTCCAAAATCATACTTGCTTCAGTGATGTGATTTTGGTGCCACTTTTACCCTGAGGACCAGCCCTCCTCAGTACCTATTTCAATTCTCCTTCCAATATGACTCCAGGGCTCACATACTTACTCCAAGTCCAGGTCTTCAGACCTGGGGAGAATTCACTACATGAGATTTATTGAGAAATGTGGAATTAAGGCTATTGCAGGAATCCTTTCCATCTTTAAAATAATATCTTAGTTTAGAGTACTGCGAACTTGCTTCTCAGATCTGTCACTTTAAAATATACTGTCTCTCACATTCATGTGGCTTTGATGCAATCATGTTTGAACAGAAACTTTTCTTGTGTTGTGTCAAGACAGAAGTGGAGATAATTTAAGGTGACAGAGTCAATTTTGCAACAGAGGCCCAGTGTTCCTTATTCAGAGACTGGACTCGAAACTGAGGTACTTTGTGGCATCCCGTGCTTCTTAAGGCGTTTGTCAAGTTTAACTTTCTACTCCTAGGAAAATGAGGCTTTCCATCAGTGGCACAGACGTAATCTTGGCCTAGAGCAGATTTCAGAGACCTCAAATCTAGGGGTACTAGGTGAATGAAATTTATTTTTTTGTGAATGCTGATTTTTTGTCCTCGACAATCTCTTCTCGCGTTGTTAATATTTTGTACAATGTATTCTGTCCACAAATAGTGTTTTAAACTGAAATGCCTTTAACATTTTACCTTGCTGCTTACTGAAGTGAAAATCAGAAAGTGGAGCAAAAGGCCAGCTCTTGGAGAAATTGTGACCCAGGGAGAAGGTTTGTTCTTTCTTTCCTATGCATCTTTCCCTTGCTCTACCATTCAGGTGAGCAGTCCCTGTTGTAGTGGGTTGAATGGCAGCCCAAAAAAGATATCTCTAAGTCCTAACCCCCAGTACCTGCGAATGTGAAATTATTTGGAAAAAGGGTCTTTGTAGATGTAATTAAGTTAAGGATCTCAAGATATGATCATACTGGATTAACCAAAAACCAAAAAACCCAAACCCATTGCTGTTGAGTCAATTCTGACTCATATGACCCTACGATAATTGAAAGGTCAGCAGTTCAAATCCACCAGCTGTTCCTTGGAAGCCATATGGGGCAGTTCTACTCCGTCCTATAAATCCACTATGAGTTGCTATGAGTATGGATTAACCAGATGGACCCTAAATCGAGTGATAAACAGTAAAACAAACCCATTGCCATCAATTAGATTCCAACACATAGCAACCCTATAGGACAGAGTAGAACTGCCCCGTACGGTTTCCAAGGAGCATCTGGTGGATTTGAACTGCTGACCTTTTGATTAGTAGCCGTAGCTCTCAACCACTGTGCCACCAGGGCTCCAATGATATGTGTCCTTATAAGAGACACAAGTGGAGAAGACTGAAACACAGACACAGGGGAGAAGGCCACTTGAACACCCATGTGAAGATGGGGGGGCAGAGATTGGAGTGATGCAGCCACAACCTAAGGAATGCCTGGAGCCACCAGAAGCTGGAAGAGGCAAGGAATGATTTTCCCTATGAGGCTTCAGAAGGAATCAACTAACTCCTGCCTCTGCCCACCCCCCTCCTTCCCAACATCTAGATTTTGGACTTCTGGCCCCCAGAATGATGTAAGAATACATTTCTGTTGTTTTCAGCCACCAAATTATGGTAATTTGTCATGGCAGCCCGAGAAAACGAATGCACCTATGTTCTTTGCATTATTCCTCTCACCATTGTTCCTTGGGCAACCTATTTAATTGATATATACACCACTAAAGCAAGTCAGTGTTTTTTGAAGAGTTTATAACTTGGTAGTGGTGGGGAGAGAGAGCAATGTGGGGCTGCTTGCAAATCCGAGGTTAACCTGTGTCTTCACACCTCTGTACTTTATGTCAGGGCTCCTCAACCTTGACACTATTGACATTTGGAACAGATAATTCTTTGTTGTGGGACTATTCTGTGCATTGTAGGATGTTTAGCAACATCCCTGGCCTCTACTCACTAGATGCCAGTAGCAACTCCTCCTCTTACCAGTTCTGACAATCAAAAAGGTATCCAGACATTGCCAAGCATCCTGTGGAGGAGTAAGACATTCCCTTTGCTTGTCATATCCTCCCACCCTTGAGCATTGAGCAAGCTCTCCAAGCATTTCTTTTTTTATTTATTTTTTAATAATGTTTTTTGTTGTTAAAAATATTCATAGTAGAACATATACCAATTCAACAATTTCTACAAGTACAATTCAGTAACATTGATTACATTCTTCAAGTTGTGCAACGATTTTCACCCTCCTTTTCCAAACTGTTCAGCCCCAATTAACATAATCTAATCTCCTGCCTTCTATGTTTCCTATCTTACTTTAAAAGTTGCTCCTGTCAATTTGATCCCATATAGATAGTTCTTTAAAAGAGTACAATGTTCAAGGCTACTACTTAAGCTAAACTGTTGTTTGGTTTAAAGAAGACTTCATGGGATATTTTAGGTTTAAGTTTTAAGGTTTAACGATGATCTCAGGGCAGTAGTTTCAGGAGTTCATCCAGCCTTCATGGCTCCAGAAAGTCTGGATTCCATGAAAATTTGAAATCCCCTTTTGACCAGGATTGAAGCCTTTCTTGATTTCTGACTTCTGGGTACACCCTTCCCTTCATTCCTCTGACATCCTGCACAAAACTTGGTTAAAGTAATTATCTGACCTTTCTGAACTTTTCTGTCTGCATCTCTGTGTTCCTTCAAAACTCAAAGTTTGCCATGAACAGGGAGTGTGTTTTTTCACTTCTGTCTTCCTCCATACCTAATGTTTGCTGTGAGAAGAAGGAAAGATCTACTGTGCTTATACCAGGAGGCCCTCCAAGAAAACAGACATGAAAGGCCCTGGAAAGAAACACTTATTGCTAGAAAGGGCTTTGTCCCTACACCTCACTGTAGCCTCCCAGTGAGCTAGGTGAGGCCCTGTGTGGATCACAAAGGCTCTTTTTGTGTTTCTGTCCTGAGGCCAATAATTAGCCTGGCCAGGTTTTGAGATCCCTTTCCCTAGTCCAGCATTCCTCAAGCTTGTCACATGGCTCAGCAGTCCCTTGACATGGTCCTTGAAGAAAAGGCCTCATGGTCATAGACTTGTAGGAAACTTTGCATTCTACATTTCCCTCTCAGATATTCACAGTGCATGTTAGTATAGATTAAATCTTCTGTGGAGCAAAGAACTTGGTTTGGTCTTTATTGCTGGTTTCCTAAAAATAGCTTGGAACTTGCCAGCAATGGAGGTGTCTTTATGGGCAAATTCCAGAGTCCCAAAGACTACACTCAAGAAGGGAGAAGGGCATGATCCAATCAATCACGCATATTCATTAATCTGATTGATCATACGTATGTAATGAAGCTCAAATCACTGACTATGCATAAACCAATAAAAGTCTGGGACATGGAAATTCCCAGAGCTTCTGGATTAATGATGCCTGTGGGAAGACCAAGTGCGTCTGGGGACATGGTGTTACTGGAGATAGGGAGTTCTTCTCAGAGATCTCCTCCTGACCTTGCCTGTGTGTCTCTTCTTGTATATCCTTTTTGTGTTGGTAACCTTTCTCTGATGACTTAGAGATGGCCTTTTCCCAGGAGTTGGTGAATTGTTGCAAAACATTATGGACCTAAGGGAGTAGTGGGGTCAACAGGTGTAAAGTGAGGGGAGTCGTGTGAACTCCCCAACCTGTGGCTGGCACTCACTGATCTAGCACTGATGAGAGAAAAGTCGGTATGGAGCAGCTGGGATTTGAACTGACCAGGGACAGGAAGATAAGATTTCCCTGGACTGGTTTGATACCACACATTTGTGTCAATGAAAGTGGGATCCAATGCAACAGACTCCAGACTAAGGGAAGCATGGGATTTTGGAGGAGAAAAGATATATGGGTGAAGGATTCTAGATGGTTACTTTGATCTTTGATTCTGGATGGTTACTTTGGTTGATGTTATCTACAAATAAAAGTAAGCTGCTTTCTGTAAATAATAATCAGCTTTCTTCTGACAACACTTTGTGTCTCATGTGTACGACTCCATCATGCTCAATGGATGTAGCATCCAGGGAGTGGTTGATGCCACCAGGTGAAATCCTCATCCCAACAGTCTGAATTTCGAGCCAACTTGTGTGAGCAATGCAGCTTCTGGAAGAAATTTCTTTCACACTATTTATATCATTGTTTCTACACTTGTTATACCATGGAATCTAAAATACCTAAGAAATCAGAATGTCATAAAATATATTTTGTTGTTGTTGTTAGGTGCTGTCAAGTTGGCTGCAACTCACAGAAACCCAGTGTGTAACAGAAGGAAGCATTGCCCAGTCCTGCACCATCCTCACAGTAGCAAGTATGTATGAGCCCATTGTTGCAGCCACTGTGTCACTCCATCTCATTGAGGTCGTTGTCTTTTTCACTAGCTGATGTCGGATGGATCCTGGCTGAAAGCAGAGAATACCGGAAAGATGTTTACCTGTGTTTTATTGACTATGCAAAAGCATTCAACTGTGTGATCATAATAAATTATGGATAACATTGAAAAGAATGGGAATTCCAGAACACCTAATTATGCTCATGAAGAACCTGTACTTAGATTAAGAGGCAGTTGTTTGAACAGAACAAGGAGATATTGCATCGTTTAAAGTCAGAGAAGGTGTGCATCAGGGTTGTATCTTTTCACCATACTTATTCAATCTGTATGCTGAGCAAATAATCCTAGAAGCTGGACTTCATGAAGAAGAATAGGGCATCAGGATTGGAGGAAGACTCATTAACAACCTGCAATATGCAAATGGCACAACCTTGCTTGCTGAAAGTGAAGAGGACTTGAAGTACTTACTGATGAAGATTAAAGACCACAGCCTTCAGTATGGATTATACCTCAACATAAAGAAAATAAAAATCCTCACAGCTGGACAAATAAGCAACATCATGATAAACAGAGAAAAGATTAATGTTGCAAGGACTTCATTTTACTTGGATCCACAATCAACACCCATGAAAGTGGCAGTCAAGAAATCAGAGGATGCATAGCATTGGGCAAATCTGCTGCAAAAGACCTCTTTAAAGCGTTAAAAAGCAAAGATGTCACTTTAAGGACTAAGGTGCACCTGACCCAAGTCATGGTGTTTTCAGTTGCCTCATATGCATAGGAAAGCTGGACAATGAATAAAGGAAGACTGAAGAAGAATTGACGCCTTTGAGTTTTGGTGTTGGCAAACAATATTGAATATTGAATGAACAAATCTGTTTTGGAAGTACAACCAGAATGCTCCTTAGAAGCAAGGATGGCAAGACATCATTTCACATACTTTGGACATGTTATCAGAGGGACCAGTTCCTGGACAAGGACACCTTGCTTGGTAAATTGGAGGGTCAATGAAAACGAGGAAGACCCTCAGTGAGATGGATTGACACAGTGTCTGCAACAATGGGCTCAAGCATAACAAGGATTCTGAGGATGGTGCAGGACCGGGCAGTGTTTTGTTCTGTTGTACATAGGGTCTCTATGAGTTAGAACCAACTTGAAGGCACCTAACAACAAGAACAACATACTCAACTTTGTACTTTGGCTCTCTTGGACTTGTTTTAATTTTCTTCAGCTTCGCCTTGATTGCATACAAACAACTGATGACCTGTTCTGCAGTAGCCCTTGGCCTTCTTCTGATTGACGATATTGAGCTTCTCCATAGTGTCTTTCCATAGATGTAGTCAATTTGATTCTTGTGTATTCCATTTGGCAAGGTCCACATGTATAGTCACCGTTTGTGTAGAACAAAGTGTTTCCAATGAATAAGTTATGGGTCTTGCAAATTCTATATTTTGATCTCCGTCATCTTTTCTATCACCAAGGCTATATTTTCAAAGTACTCATACTTCTTCATTTCCAAGTTTCACATTCCAATCACCAGTAATTATCAATGTATCTTGATTGCATATTTGATTAACTTCAAACTGTAGAAGTTAGTAAAAATCTTCAATTTCTTCATCTTTGTTATTAGTGGTTGGTGAGTAAATTTGAATAATAGTCGTATTAACTGGTCTTCCTTGTAGACATATGGATATTATCTTATCACTGACTGCAATGTTCTTCATAATAGATCTTGAAATGTTCTTTTTGACAACGAATGTGATGCCAAACCCGAAACCTGTTGCCGTCAAGTCGATTCGGACTCATAGAGACCCTATAGGATGGAGTAGAAATGCCCCATAGCGTTTCCAAGGAGCGCCTGGCAGATTTGAACTGCTGACCTTTCGGTTAGCAGCCATAGCATTTAACCACTATGCCACCAGAGTTTCTGAATGTGATGCCATTCCTCTTCAATTTGTCTTTCCCGGCATAGTAGACCATATGATTATCTGATTCAAAATATCCAATGGCAGCCCATTTCAGCTCACTAATGTCTGAGATACTGATCTTCAAGAGCTCCATTTTATTTTTACCACTTCCAATTTTCCTAGATTCATACTTTGTACAGTCCAAATTCCAATTACTTACAGATGTTTGCAGCTGTGTCTTCTCACTTTTGAGTGGTGCCACATCAGCAAATGAAGGTTCCGAAAGCTTGACTCCATCCATGTCATTAAGGCCGACTCTACTTTGAGGAGGCAGCTTTTTCCCAGTCATATTTTGAGTGTGTTCTAACCTGAGGGGCTTATCTTCCAGCTCTGTGTTAGACAGTGTTATGCTGCTATTCATAAGGTTTTTGATGGCTAGTTTTTCAGAAGTAGATCACCAGGTCCTTCTTCCCAGTCTATCTTAGTCTGGAAGCTCCTCTGCACCCTATCTACCATGGATGACCCTGCTGGCATTTGAAATACCAGTTGCATAGCTTCCAGCATCACAGCAACACACAAGCCACCACAGCAGGACAAGCTGACAGACTACAAGGGGCTACGGTGTTACAGATTGAGCATACTCAGGCCAGCCAGGAATTTGGTCTTGGGAGTAGGGCACAATGATAGTATGTTCTCCATACTTCAGCCTGTGTGGAATTTCCACTTTCCTCTGAAAGAGTTAAGTGGCTCCTCATGGTGACCAGTGCAATTAAAATGTCATCTAGACACTTAAAAAATCATCTGGCTCCAGATTTTAAAAGGCCTCAAATAAGACCTCATGGGCTCTTTTGGGAAGGAGATAACATGGTTATTGGTGTGAAAGGAGGGTGAAGGAGCCCAAGCTGGGGTCTAACCCGAGGAAAATAAATCTTCCCTGTGCTGAGCAGAGCCCTGGCCACCTCCCAGTGATGTGGACTTTATATACAGAATCTGACTTGAAAGTCATTAAACTGTTCCCATTTTAGCCACCCGTGCCCCATGAAGGCAGATCTGTGAAATCTCATACGCCAGGAAACAAATGTAACATCGTTGGCCAATGAAATGGATGGGTCTGACAGGAACACACAAACAACCAAGAGGTGAAGCTTCGGCACTCCCCCTTGGGGTTTATTTCATAGTGCAGGTCCATTAAGTGCCCTGTGATGGCCTCTGATAACACTCCCACCTGGGGAGGGGTGGCCATAGCTGATGTCTGTCCTCAAAAGTGACAGCTGACATTTTTGAGTACACTTAAAGATGGGCTTGTCTACCACAGTGAGGAGGACAGAAACCACACATTTTAAAGTTATAACTGCTCTAGCATGTACCTAGGAACAAGTGGTTCTTTTCAGGGCTTTCAGTTTATATGGAAGATCTTTCCCCCAAGTGAGAATATTGTAAAACCTGGCGCTGGAGGGAGCAACAGTTCCTCAACTGTTTATTGGATGTGTAAAAAAAAAAGATGGAATACATGAACTTGAATTTTGCAGGATATGGAGGTGAGGCCCATACACCACTGCCACTGAGTCAATTCCAACTCATAGCTACCCTATAGGACACAGTAGAACTGCCCCCGTAGGGTTTCCAAGGCTGTAATCTTTAGGGAAGCAGAGTGCCACATCTTTCTCCTGTGTAGTGGCTTCTGGGTTGGAACCACTGACCTTTCGGTTAGCAGCTGAGCACTTACACTCTGTGCCACCAGGGCTCCTTGGAGGTGAGGCAGAGACCTTAAATTCTTTAGATCTTGAACTTCGATTCCTAGGAGCCAAGTCTCTGAAACTTTAGAGAACGAATTGTTGTTTTCATGGCTGCCCCACCTCCTAAGTCATATCTTCAGTTATGTTCTTCCAAGCATCCAAATACACTTGCCTCTGTGCCTTTGTACATTGTCCCCTGTCCTCCAGCTCCCACCAGGATAAAATGACATAGCTCTGCTCTTTTCATTCACCTAATATTAACTGAGTGCCTGTCACTGCCTTGGCACAAGGGATACTGGATTAAATAGCCCAGAAATCTTCCTGCTCTTGTGGAGCTGACATTCTGGAGTATGGTAGGGAGAGAGGTAGGTAACAAATAAGTAAACAAATTAATGTAGATGGTAAATTTCTGAGAGTGATAAAAATAAATGCTATGAAGAATATAGAGCCCTGGTGGTGCAGTGATTAAGAGCTTGGCTGCTAAGCAAAAGTTCTGCAGTTCAAATCCACCAGCATCTCCTTGGATACCCTATGGGACAGTTCTACTCTGTCCTATAGGGTTGCCATGAGTCGGAATCAAACCCAGATCAAGAAGTTTTTTAAATGAAGGATATAAAGCACGGTAATGTGAAAGAGAGTGGCAGTGGAGAGGAGGATGAGAGGTTAGGGAAGGCATCATGGAGGAGGTGACCTTGAGAAGAGATTGGAATGGTAAGAGAGAGCCACATGGCTCCTCCATTTGGAGGGTCAGTCCTTGCAGAGGTCAGAAAAGGGTTTGGACTATTAGAGAAATAACAGGAGGCCAGGAAAGTTGGAAGGGTGTGAGTCAAGGTGGCGTGTAGCAGATAAGGTCAAAGAGGCAAGGGCATGTAGGGCTTTGAAGGTCGTGATTAGGGGGTTGGATGTGATTCAAGGTGCCACTAGAGCCATGAGAGGGTTTAAGCAGGAGTGTGCTATGATCTGTTGTGCATTTCAAACAGTACTGTCTATTATCTTTTTAAGACCCAATTCGAATATCATCAATGCTATGAAAGGTTTTGAGACAGAATGAATCATTCCTCGGGTCCTAGACTCAATTGGACTGTAGGCTAGTATGGCAGATGGTCTTCCTATTCCACTGTGTGTGAGCTTCGTGAGGGCAGAGATCATGCCCTTGTCGTCTCTGCTTCTCCATTGTGCTTTGGACGTAGTGATGACTCAATAAATGTCTACGGCATTGGCCGTAATTATAAGCTCCGGATGTCATTAACATTTGCTCAATTTATTTTGTAAAATTCCAAAGGGCCCTTAAGGACAGTTTTTTGATGAGGAATTGGGCTTTTGAAACTGTGGTATTGGTGGGTCATCACACAGGTGGCTCATACCAAGTTGGGAGGTAATCAGGCTTAACTCGACCAAAGGAATTTGTTCAAATTACTTCCCTTCATCAGTTACTTTCCTGCAGATGATTTTTACCAAGTTTCTTAAATGTGTCAGCATTCAGGCAATGAAATCAAGATGAAAAGCCAAGACACTGTGTTGTAGGTCCTAGAAACAACGTACGTTTTAACAACCGCTCCTCCAAATTCAAAATTAAACATACTACATTCTTGGGAGTACGATTTCAGCTTCTTTACATTTATGACACAAATGGAACCATTTGCCCTCACTCTAGTCTATAAAGGCAAGACTCATTAGAAGGAGGAAATTTCCTTTATCATTAATAGGCCTCACTCACATGATAAAATGCTCTCACCCCTCCCACCCTCTTCCCAAACTTCCATTCTCATTTTAAGCCATTCCACATAGACTATTTATCTTCCACATTTTCCCAACTCTCAATGGCACCATTATATCCTTTATTTGGAATCATAAAACTTTGAGAATAAAAAAGAAGCAAATTAATCCTCCCAGCGGGGAAAAGGAAGACGGGTCCTGCCAGCTTTTAAATTGTAGGATTGGACTGGCCTCGAAACACATTTTCTTTTTCAACAACTTTGCCGGTGGGGGGAAATGACTGGTTATGACAGAGACTCCTGAAATAAAATGCAGAATTATGCAAACGTGTTAAAAACTGACATCTTGAAATAAAAACTGTTGAAACACTGCGAAATAAACAATGCGGGTAGGAATGGAACATTTCGAAGCTACAAATGGGTTACTCTGCTTTTATTATTCACAGAGGAAAAATAACCTCGATCATGATGTGAAAACCACAATTTCCTTTATTTGTGGATCATGCCAGACTAAAAAGTATTTGGGGAAGCAGTGCAGCTGGGAGAACTGAACGCCGTCCGAAGAGGCAAGGACTCAGTCTCCATGATCCTGTCTCGGACACTGGCTCGTTCCATCCAGTTACATAAGTCACTTAACCTTCTGATGACTTCTTTCTCATTCTCAGACTGGAATTAAGGAGTCAGACTTTGCTCTGGGGCTTGAGATCTGGATTTCCCAACTGCCAATGGGATAACATGCTTTGCCATTGCAATTTGCTTTAAGGAGTCTCAAGGTTGTCGTGAAAATAAGTGATAAAAGTCAGCTAACAAAGAGGCTGTCACCCGAGCTACCAATGAGAAAATGCAAAGCCACAGAATGCCTGAAAGTGAATCTCCAGGTTTGGGGTTCTGGAAACAGACTCTATAGCTAGTAAAGCCTTTTTTTTTTTTTTTTTTTTAACTTTAAAATTGCTAACTAGAGTCTCTGGATAATTGATGAATATTGTATTCTCATGAAATGAAAATCATTGAGCTGAGAAATGGTATACATACAGAATGTTACAGTTTGAAAAGATCTTAGAGATAATCTAGTGTAGCCCTTTGATTTCGCAGAGGAGGACAATTTAGATGCAGAACGTTTAAATGACCTACCTACCTAAGCACATGGAATCATTGATCTAATTCCAGTTGCTGTTATCTTTGAAACATGATTTTGATGGTGGCTTAGTCAATTTGATAACTTGTACAGGAATCTTTTAAGTAGTCTGACAATACTGGAAGTTTACACATTAACAGTCAATTTGATGGTAGCCCCACGATCCTGATTCAATACTGGATAAAGTCTTTTATCAGGACATATTGTTATTATGGTGGAGCCTTGGTGGTGCAGTTTTAAGAGCTATGGCTGTTAATCAAAAGGTTGTCAGTTCGAATCCACCAGTTGCTCCTTGGAAACTCTATGGGGTAATTCAACTCTGTCCTCCAGGATTGCTATGAGTAGGAATTTACTCGATGGCAATGGGGTTTTTTTTTAATTGTTATTATCACTATTATTATCTTATAGGCATCACTTTTCAAAACAAGTGATGGAGGCACAGTTAGATGTTGACTGCAATGTTTAAATAGCAATAATTTTGGAGTTTAGTTTAAATGTCTTATTCTCTCTCTCTTTTTTTTTTAAATTTGCAGAGAAGTTTTGGAAAGAAACTAGAGTGAGTCTAGGCCCTGGTGAGCTAGCATTGACAGAAAAACCAAAAAAGTGGAGGAAGGCTGATTCACATGGTAGGGAGGAAAACAGTCCCTGTGATTTACTCTGACTTGCTAATTTTCAGACGGAAATTAATAAAATTGATTCCAGCAAAAACTCTAAGTGGACGAATAGAAGAAAAACAGATCGGGAATTGTGGATATTTAGGGCAGAGAGAAAGTTCTTAGAGAAATCTTTCCCTCAGGGAGAAATAAATATTTAGGAGAAATCACTAACTCTAAGGGTTGTTAAAGCCAAGATCACTCATAGGATGAAGCCCACCCTCCCACCTACCATTAATTCCAATTCTTAGACTCGGTGGCAGTAACATGATTAGTTATTGTGGGCTCTGGAAGAAACTGGGACCTTTGGCAATAAAGCCCTGGAAATATGTATTTTTAAGTACTATAAAAGATATGGAAAGCAACTTTGCTTTTCATCCTGGGGACTAGAAATAATACACCTGCAAGGACAGATGAATGGCATAATGTTGGCATTCAATGGGGCATTAAACATTTTCCGCCACGTTTATGGGGTTTTCCTGTCATTAATTCTAGGTAAAATAAACTTTTTAAAACTGTTTTGTTGTGTTTTTGGATTGTGTTTATTTTTCACCAACTTGCTTTTCTTTGCCCCTTTTTTTCCCACCAGGTTTTCATGTCTACTATGTTTTCTCGTGTCCATCGCGTTCTTGGCTAATTTCCTAATTGGCCTCTCTCTAGCTGTGAGCCCTTTCTCTTTTCCTTCTGCCTCCTCCTTTGAGTCCTGCTGCACGTGTTTGGATCCATGGCAGGGTCGGATGCGATTGGTTCAGTTGGCCTGAATTACTGTGGTTTGCCTGTGGCGCACTGAGATTGGCAAGGCCTTGGACCAACTGCCTGGAGCTGCAAAGACTGGGCCACCTGAGTCTCTCCATTACTAGGGTGCCCATTCTACAATGACTGCAATGGCAATAACTTACATTTTTTCCTAGTTCCATTTGTGACCTTCCTTCTTAATTTTGTCTGCCTCCTTTAAAAATGTTCCCTTTCCTATAACCAGTACACACTCCTTTTCTTTTTAAACTTGGTCAAAATTACAGCTAAAGGAGAAAGGATGGTGTTGTGGGAGGAGCAATGTAGTGAGAGTCAGGATGATGTTATTGTTAGTTGATGTTGAGTCTACTCCAACTTGTGGTGACACCATGTACAACAGAATGAAACATTACCCTGTTCTGCACCATCTTCACAATTGTTGGTATGTTTGAGTCCATTGTTGTGGCTACTGTACAGTGCCTTCCAACCTGGGGGGCTCATCTTCCATCCCTATATTAGATAATATTCTATTGTGATCCATGGAAGCTCTTGGAACCTGTCTGCTATGGGTGTCTCTGCCGGTATTTGAAATACCAGTGCACAGCTTCCAATATCATAGAAAGATGTAAGCTACCACAGTACAACAAACTGACAGATTGGTGGTGAATAGTAGAGTCAGGATGCCTTGATCATTTGTCTCAGCTCTGCCACTCATATAGTGCTTCTGTGATGACAAATCCCTCGATTAACTCTCTGATGTTTAGCTTTCTGAGAGTTTTGAGTAAGATCGGCGTGTCCTCTCTCTAGATCTAGAAAGTCTAGTAGGACATGCTGTTTTAATGAAGTGGGACAGGGGCTCAAAGATGCAAAAGTTGTCTTAAGGATCTAAGGTCAGGGGCTCATGCAATATGGTTCAAGAATGACCTCTATGTGACTCCCTGGAGCTCTTGCTAAAAATTCACTAATTTATTTAATAAATAACTACGACAAACTTACTAGGTACCAGGCTCTGTTCTAGGTACTTGGCACATAGCAGGGAACAGAAAAGACAAGTTCCTGGTGTCATGGAGCTTATTTGCAGTTAATATTTCAGGTGGTTGTAAGTGCTATCAAGGAGTCCCTGGGTAGTGGAAATGGATAACATGCCCCTGTGCTAACTGAAAGTTTGAAGGTTTGCATCTACTCAGAGGCTTCTTGGAAGAAAGGCCTGGTGAACTACTTTAAAAAAATCAGTCACTGAAAACCCTATGGAGCATAGTTCTACTCTGACACACATGGGGTCATCATGAGTTGGAATTGACTCATTTTTATTTTTTTTTTAAGTGCTATCAAGAGAAGTCAAGCATGCTAAGGGGAGAGAGGGACAGTGACTGCCATTTTATATAATGTGGCCAGAGAAAGCCTCTCTAAGGATATGGCATTGGAGCAGAAACCTGAATGAAGAGAAAGAGAGAGCCATGTGGGTGTCTAGGGAAAGAGCATTTCAGGTAGAGGGAATAGGTAGTGCAAAGTACTTTAGATGGAAGGTATGTTTGAGAAAAAGCAAAGGACGCCAGGGTGGCTGGAGCTGAGGGCATAGGGGATTTCTGGGCTATACCAATGGCTACTGTATCCATACTTCTGGAGTTGGGCTGGAGTCTGGATTCTAAGCAAGTGCCCCAGGTGTTTCTCATACCCACTCAATACTTGACCCTAAGGCCTGGTGGCTGGGTAATTGGTGAGGCATCTTCTAGCTTGGATCCTCTGGGTCTCTTAGGCCAGTCATTGAGCATTCTGTTGAAGGCTAGTCATCTATCATCTTAAGAGTTTGTTTTAGCCTTGTTGGAACCATGTTTTCATGGCTTGGGAATAATCATCCCCTCAATTTCAGAGAGCTCATCATCATCACTGTTGGATAATCATTTAGTGCTAGTTCCTATGGTCGCCAGGCCATTTCCTGAGTTTAGGATATCTTCAGATCAGCATTAGGGGCAGGACAATTAAGACAGGTTCCTTCTAGATGCTCAGTGCAGACTCTCAGATTGGCTTTAAGAAAAACCCAAGTAGTCATTTGGACACTCAAATTCACTGAGAAATGTGAGTCAAGATTATGTAATTGAATCTATCATATCTGGTAGAGCCCTTCCACTGGTTTCAGATGCTGGGTAATTGATTGGTGCTAGTTAAACTGGAAAGTAAATTCAGCAGCCGTGGATTATTCTCTTATCTTTGTAAGACCCTTCCCTTTTAGTTTCTGAATCCAAGCAGGCAGGCCCTGGGGGAAATAGTATATTTGCTGCACTAAGAACAGTAAGTATCAGAATTTAACAAGCCCTTTAGAGGCTGATTAAAGATAAGGCCAGCTTAGCTGCTTTTCACAAGGACAAACTTTTGGAAAAGAAATGTCCACTTTTTTTTTTTCCTTTTAATTTTTTTTTATTCTACTTTAGATGAAGGTTTACAGAACAAATAGTTTCTCATTAAACAGTCAGTACACATATTGCTTTATGACATTGATTAACAACCCCGTGACGTGTCAACACTCTCCCTTCTCGACATTGGAGGACCTTCTTTTTGGTGGAAATATACATAGCCAAAGTTACACCATTTCAAAAATTTCTACATGTACAATTCAGTGATATTGATTACATTCTTCCCATTGTGCTGCTGTTATCACTATCCTTTTCTAAATTATTCCATCACTATTATCTTCAACTCACTGCCCCCTAGGCTTCCCGTCAAATCTTTTGAGTTGCTGTTGTCAATTCTTTTTTTTGTACCTTAGGTGAAGGTCTGCAGAACAAATAGTTTCTTGTTAAACAGTTAGCACACATATTGCCCTATGACAATGGTTAACAACCCCACGTCATGTCAACACTGTCCCTTCTGAAACTTGTGTTCCCTGTCACCAGCTTTCCTGTCCCCTCCTGCCTTCTAGTCCTTGTCCCTGGACTGCTGTGCCTCATTAGTCCGGTTCTGTTTTATGAGGCTGTCCAATCCCTGGGTGAACGGTGAACATTGGGAGTGACTTCACCACTGAGCTAAAAGGGTGTCCAGGGGCTATACTCTCAGGGTTTCTCCAGTCTGTCAGGCCAGTAAATCTGGTCTTTTTTTGTGAGTTAGAATTTTGTTCTACATCCTTTTCCAGGTCTGTCCAGGACCCTGTATTGTTATCTTGGTCAGAGCAGTCAGTGGTGGTAGCTGGGCACCATCTAGCTGTACTGGATTCAGTCTGGTGGGGGCTGTGGTAGCTGTAGTCCATTAGTCCTTTGGACTAATCTTTTCCCGGTATCTTGTTCTCTTCATTCTCCCTTGATCCTGAAGGGATGAGACCAGTGGAGTATCTTAGATGTCTGCTCACAGGCTTTTAAGACCCCAGATGCTACTCACCAAGGTAGAAGGTAGAACATTGTCTTTATAAACTGTGTTATACCAATTGAGCTAGATGTTCCCTGAAACCATGGTCCCCACAGCCCTCCACCCAGCAATTCAGTTCACCCTTCACCAAAGTTACCACTTATCTATTGTCTGTTTAGTTCACCCCCATCCCTCCCATCCCTCGTAACCAGCAAAGATTGTTTCTTTTTTTTTTTTTTTAATACTTTATTGTACTTCAGGTGAAGGCTTACAGAACAAACAGTTTCTCATGTAACAGTAGTACACATGCTGTTTTACGACTTTGGTTAACAACCCCACAACATTTTAACCCTCTAAATTCTCACCTTTTTTTTTTTTTTTTGTGAAAATACACATAGCCAAAGATACACCATTTCAAAACTTTTTACATACACATTTAAATGACATTGACTACGCTTTTCTAATTGTGCTGTTATTCTCACTTAAGATGAAGGCTTACAGGACAAAATAGCATCCCATTTAACAGTTACTACAAATGTTTCCCTATAAAAGATTGTTTCTTTTTGTGTGTAAACTTTTCCATGAGTTTTTACAGGAGAGGTCTTATACAATATTTGTTCTTTTGTGACTGACTTATTTATTTCACTCAGCATAATGTCCTCCAGTCTCTTCCATGTTATGTTTCACAGATTCAGCATTGTTCTTCATCTTTGCATAATACTCCATTGTGTATATGTACCATAGTTTGTTTATCCATTCATCTGTTGATGGGCATCTAGGTTGTTTCCATCTTTTTGCTATTGTGAACAGTGCTGCAGTGAGTATGAGTGTGCATATGTCTATTTGTGTGATGGCTTTTATTTCTCTAGGATATATTCCTAGGAGTGGGATTGCATTATGTAGTGCTTTTTTTTTGTGGTGCTGATGTTTTCTTTGTTCCCCTTACTCTCCTGTGCTGAGTTCCTTTTGTTTGTGGATTTTTTTTTCATTTCTTCTGTTTTTGTAGTTTCTGTTTTTACTGAGACTTTATGTTTTTCTTCTTTACTTTGATGAGTAGGTTTGTTAACTTTCTTTGTGGTAACCTTGGAATTTGATTTGAACCAGTCTATTATTACTTGGTATCACCTTGCCTTCCTTTTCATTAGAAGGTTCTGTACCTCCACCGTTTATTCCCTCTTTTAGTGTTCTAATGTTGTTGTCATGTACAGATTAACCTCTCTGGTTCTGTTTTTGTAACTCTTTTGGTTTTGTGTAGTCCTTAAAAGTTTTTTTCCTAGGTTGGTATCTGGCTAGTACAATCCTGCTTCCTAGATTCAGCCTGTGGTCTGATGTTGTTTGTTCTCAGATCGAAAGACTCCCTTTAATAAGTCTTGTAAGTTTGGTTTGGTTTTTACATAGTCCCTTAACCTCTGTTTATCTGGAAATGACCTAATTTCACCATCATATTTAAATGAGAGTTTTGCAGGATATATTATTCTTGGCTGGTAATTTTTTTCTTTCAAGGTTTTATATATGTCATTCCATCGCCTTCTTGCCTGCATAGTTTCTGCCGAATAGTCCAAGCTTAGTCTTATTGTTTCTCCTCTGTATGTGACTTTTTGTTTTTCTTGAGCTGCTTTCAGGATTCTTTGTTTGTCTTTGGTTTTAGTGAGTGTGATTATGATATGCCTTGGTGATTTTCTCTGTGGTCTGTCCTATATGGGTTTTGTTGAGCTTCTTGGATGGTCAGCTTATCATCTTTCATGACATTGGGGAAGTGTTCTGTCGGCAGTTCTTCAATGATTCTCTCTGTGTTTTCTATTTTTTCCCCCGTTCTGGAAATCTGATCACTCACAGATTTTTGCTTTTGCATGTATCCACATAATCCTCAGGGTTTCTTCATTTTTCTTTGTTTTTCTTTTCTGATTTTTCCTCAAATAGAGTTATATCCAAGTGTTTGTCTTCAATTTCCCTGATCCTATCTTCCATCACTTCAAACCTGCTCCTCAGCCCTTCTATGACACTGTCCATTTCTGAAATCTTGTTGTTTATCTTTTGGATTTCTAATTTTGTATGGTTTTTAGCTGTGAGTTTATTTTAGCATTTTGTTCCTGTATTATTTTCTTGAATTCTTTCATTTTTTTGTCTGTATTTTCCTTGAATTTGTCTGCATTTTCTATGCATTTGTCTATTTTTCCTCATTTTTTTCTGCTTTTTGCTTCAACTATTGGATAATTCTGAATATTAGAGATTTGAATTCCCTATCAGTTAGGTCTAGTGTCTTTTGTTCTACTGGAAGGTCATCTGGTGTTTTATTTTGGACGCCTACTAGAACCATCTTGTCCTGTTTTTGTAAATGTTTAGATATTGTCTGCTGTCTTTGGGACATTCAGTCATTATTTTCCTTGTTTATTGATGATAGATTTGTTTTTCTCGTCCTGCTTTTTGGTTTTATATGGTTATGTCTGAGCAGGCGGGCTGTGAGTTCTTTGTTGTATGCTTGTCTGTGGGGATGATCCTTTCACCTCCTTCTCCAATGGGCAGGGTTATTCACTCAGGTATGGTACAGCAGGGCAGGTCCAGCTGAAGGGGAGTTGCTAGGATGGGTGTTTTGTGGCACGTACCAGGGCTGACAGTGCAGACCGGGAATCAGTGCAGGGCAGGTTCCAGTAGGCCATGCCCGTGTTGCTTGGGAGTGTGATGTTCAGCACACGGTGCAGGTAGGCAGGAAGGAGGGGGCAGATTGTGATGTTTGGAGCTAAGACTTGTATGGGAAAGAGGAGAGAGAGGAGAGAGGAATAGGAGCCAAACACATACACATGAATAAAAAAGAGTGCTAAGGGAGATTGCTACTGGAGTGGAGAGATGAAAGACTGAGAAATGAGGAAAAACAAAAATGAAAATAAAAGAAAAAGGGTAAAGGAAAAAAATGAATAAATTGAGAAACTGGAAATGAAGAAAGATAAAAAGGAAATAAGAGAGAGAAGAAAACAAAAAAAAAAGAAACAAAAAACACAAAAAATTTAAAAAAAAAAAAGAAATACCCCCAGGGATGTCCCTGTGCATCTGTGCAGAGTAAGGGGGTTGCTTCTAAGCTGCACGGTACTGCCCGGCTAGAAGGGGCTCCCAAGCTGAGAAAAGAAAAAGAAATAAACAAACAAATCAAAACAGAACAAATCAGAGCAGACAAACAAATAAACAAAAAAGCCCAGGGGGTTCCACTAGCATGGCAGCCGGAGCTGGGAAGCAGTTTCAGAGTCAGCCAGTGTTTCCCAGCCTTTCAGGAAGAAGCGAAGATGGCGCACAGAGCCAGGTATTTGAGAGAAAGGAGGGGGAGGTGGTGAGAGGTAAGGAAGAAATCTAAAGAAGCAGGAAAAAAAGCAAAACCAGCAGCGAACAAAAGCCACTCAGGGAGCCAGCCAGTGCAGGCAAGTGGAATCCAAGAGACAGCAGGGTGCTTCCCATCCAAGAGACTGTGGCTGCAGGAAGCAGAGAGGCTAAGTGGGGGTGAAGAAGAGTGGGGGCAGGGAAAGCCTATATCACTGGTTACTGGTTGTTCTGTCTCCCACTGGAAGCTCCATGAAGCTGCTTTCTCATACCCCCTGTTTGCTGATCTCCAATATTAGTCCAAGATGGCAGATGCATGCTGCAGTAGCTGATAGGGGATCTCTGCATGTATAGCTCCTCACTGTCTGTTCTTGGTCAGTTTCTTATTATATTCGGTGCTTGGCTGAGTTCTTTATCTCGTCATTTGATGGTTAGAGTTTCGGGATTGATGTGTGACTCTGTTTGACTTAGTTTTTCTGATCTTTGCTGTGGAGGGACAGCGTGGTGCTTCTGACTATAGCACCATGTTGCCTGGAAGCGAGACGTCCACTTTCTTCTGAGTGGTCTTGTTCTAATGGACTCTCCTGATAGAGGCCAGACTTCTCCATGAACAAACAAATGTCTTGTGGGTACTTATGCAGAAAACATTTCCCAGATGCACCAGCCACCCTTTTGCTTGCTGAGCTTGCTTTTACAGCTGTGATATCAGCTCTGGACTGTGATTCACAAGGTTCCATGGACAGGAATCCTACTTCTCAGCTTCTATTAAAATTCCACTATACCTCAGACCCAGCTTAAACCTTATACTTTCCAACAAGATGCCCAGAACACTCCATTCTCTGCCTCCTCTGAAGCCCTAGACCACTTCCTGGCTACCTCCACCACTTCCAGATCATGATGGGACCCTTTTCGTACCCCATTTCTCCATCTTGTTTGGATGTTCCTTCTGGTTGGAATTCAGAGTTTATCCCACAAGGCTGTGATTTCTATGTAGCCTTTTAATTTCTTGAGGCCTTGACGTTTTCATTTGTGGGTCTCCATCACCAAAACAGGCACACATGGTAGGTGCTCATGAAATGTTTGTTGCTTAAATAAGTATAATTAGCTGAACCAATTTAGGTTTAGCATAGACAGTCCATTAAGTACAGGATCTATCACTATGCAATGAAGTCAAAATCAACTAAATGGCAACAAGTTCAGTTTTTTTGGGTTTATGAAGAAGTAATACAAATTAATACCGATAGGTAAATGTACAAAAGACAAGATCAGATAATTCACAGGAGATAAATTAGGAAACTATTTGGCTTCACCAGTTATAACAAAGCAAAAAAATTAGCATGCCTTTCACTGATAGGTTGTTTTAATTTGGGATTTTGTATGTATTGCTGACAGCAGTGTAAACTGGTACATACCACTGCATACTGATAACGTTTACTACAAGTCATAAAACATTAATATGCTTTGACACAATAATCCTGCCCCTGGGAACTTGTTACAAGGAAACAATTCAAAATAAGGGAAAAAAATCTGCGATTTTCTTCATGGGTCTACTATTTTTAATTGTAAAACAAAGCTGAAAACTCCATATTCAATAGTAAACAAGGGTTAAATAAAACCTGATACACATATATACTCTGTGGAATACTATATAGCCATTATAAAAAAAGATAATTTATGGAGATTTTGTACAAATTAGGTTCTAGTTTTAAATACAATATTTAATGATAAAGCAGAATGCTTTAATCATTCAGAAGCTACAATGAATAGAGGAAAGAGGGCTGAGTTACAATCAGAAGAACTGAAATTCAAAGAGGGGCATTTACTTGGTCTGTATTTTACCTTTCTTGATCCTTGGTTTCTTCATATACAAAACGGTGACAAATTTTTACCTCTTAGAATGAGTTACTCTGCATGCAAAACCCAGGATCTGAGCACAAAGGCGGTGCTCAATGAATGCAGACAAATTATTATTATTAGCAAAATTTGCTGTACCTACAGTCTAGGCCAGGTAACCATGTCTGTGAGAAACAAAGATGAGTGGAGAAAAATTGGCTTTGGATTTGCTCCCTACTGCAGTGAGTATTTTAGGAGGGACAGGTTGCTGAAAGGATGAGGTGGGGTTTTGAAGAATTTTGAAAGATGGGGAGATGGGATGAGCACAGCATTGTAGGGAGAGGGATGATACAGGTGGGGCAGTGAGGCAGGAATCTGCAAAGGCTAAGGAGAAAGACAGGCTGGTGTGATTGGTGGAGAGGGGTTGATGTTAGAGGGTGGAGGGGCTGATGAGGTAGACAAGAATCCAGAGGTCTGTGCCAGTATCCACTTCTCTAGTGAAAGGCCAAACCTATTTGAATGGCTTTTTGGAACCCTGGTGGTACAGTGGTTAAGCATTTGGCTGCTAACGAAAAGATCAACAGTTTGAATCCACCAGGTGCTCCTTGGAAACCCTATGGGGCAGTTCTACTCTGTCCTATAGGGTTGCTATGAGTCAGTAACCACTTGATGGCAACGGGTTTGGTTTTTGGTTTTTTAGAAAATTGAAAACAGTGATTGAGCCCTACAGTATACAAAAGAAAACAACATCAGCATAGGTAGTGTTATGGATTGAATTGTGTCCCCCCAAAATGTGTGTCAACTTGGCTAGGCCATGATTCCCAGTATTGTGTGGTTGTGCACCATTTTGTGATCTGATGTGATTTTCCTATGTGTTGTAAATCCTACCTCTTTGATGTTAATGAGGCAAGATTAGATGCAGTTATGTTAATGGGGCAGGGCTCAAATTACAGGATTAGCTTGTATCTTGAGTCAATCTCTTTTGAGATATCAAAGAGAGAATTGATTAGAGAAGACAAGGACCTCAAGTCACCAAGAATGAAGAACCAGGAGGGAAGCTCTTCCTTTGACCTGGGGTTCCTGTGCTGAGAAGCTCCTAGACCAGGAGAAGGTTGATGACAAGGACCTTCCCTCAGAGCAAACACAGAGAGAAAGCCTTCCTCTGGAGCTGGCACCCTGAATAAGGATGTCTAGCCTCCTAGACTGTGAGAGAATAAATTTCTCTTTGATGAAGTCATCCACCTGTGATATTTCTGTTATAGCAGCAGCAGATAACTAAGAAGATGGATAAGCCAAGGCAAAAATAATGATCAGCATACAGAACTGTACTATATGGTAGTAGCTACAATTTGTCATTTTGACATCATGGACGAGAAAATGATGAGTTGATGAGTTCTATATACTTACAGTCAAAATTTTGGAGTTACTTACTGTTTCAATGGAAGGAGTTAGGAAACTGACAAAGACTGAAAAATGGAAATTATCCAGGATCATTTATTTACGTCTTAGAGTGAAGTCAAGCCTATTTGTTCCCATTTTCAACAACCAATCAAAAACTTCATTGAACAATTTGTTCCAGGGTATTTGCACTTTTAGTCTTATTCTTTAATACAAAATGAAAAACATTGTCCCGTCTAATAGGAATTCCAGTCATGGGGACTGTGGGGAGAGGCACCTAGTAACTATTGAAACTTAATATGTAAACTGCCAGTAACTCTGTCTACATATAATGCCAGTTTTACCATGAATTTATTACTTTACTTTTTATTCCCAGAAATCCATCCACCCATCCATCTATCCATCCATCCATCTACTTTATCAGGCATGTACCATGTGATGGCAGGATGCTAGACACTGGGGTTTTAAAAGTGAATATGACATAACACTTGTCCTTGAGAATCTTAGTGGAAGATTATGCTGTCCAAGACTTGCATTATTACTTGAAATATTCTTCAAAATGTTTTTGTTGTTGTTGTTGTTAGGTGCTGTCAAATTGTTTCTAATTCGTAGCAACCCTGTGTACAACGGAATGAAACACTGTCCGGTCCTGTACAGTCCTCACAATCGTTGTTATGCTTGAACCCATCACTGAAGCCATTGTGTCAATCTATCTCATTGAGGGTCTTCCTCTCTTTCACTGACCAAGCATGGTACCCTTCTCCAGGGACTGGTCCTTCCTGATAACATGCCCAAAGCACACCATCCTCCTTCTAAGAAGCATTCCGGCTATACTTCTTCCAAGACAGATTTGTTCATTCTTCTGGCAGTCCAGGGTATATTCAATATTCTTCTACAACACTGTGATTCAAAGGCATCAATTCTTCCATCTTCCTTGTTCCTTGTCCAGCTTTCACATGCATATGAAGTGATTGAAAACACCATGGCTTGGGGCAGGTGCACCTGAGTCCTCAAAATGACATCTTTGCTTTTTAACACTTTAAAGAGGTTTTTTTGCAGAAGATTTGCCCAGTGCAATGCCTCATTTGGTTTCTTGACTGCTGTTTCTGTGGGTGTTGATTGTGGATCCAAGTAAAATAAAATCCTTGACAACTTCAATATTTTCTTTGTTTATCATGATGTTGTTTATTGTCCAGTTGTGAGGATTTTTGTTTTCTTTATATTGAGGTATAATCCACACTGAAGGCTGTAGTCTTTGATCTTAATCAATAAATACTTCAAGTCCTCTTCACTTTTAGCAAGCAAGGTTGTGTCATCTGCATAACATGGGTTGTTATTGAGTCTTCCTCCAATCCTGATGCCATGTTCTTCATCATATAGTCCAGCTTCTTGGATTATTTGCTCAGCATACAGATTGAATAGGTATGGTGAAAGGTACAACCCTGACACACCATTTCCTGATTTTAAACCATGCAGTATCTCCTTGTTCTGTTTGAATGACTGCATTTTGGTCTAGAATTAGTTAACTAAGTGAAATAGAGAAAAACAATAAAAATATTCATGAATACCTCGTCTAGAGTCTTTTAATACAGTGGGCAGTAGGGATACTCCTATGAACTCCAAGTGGAGTGTCATTCAAGGCCCCTCAATATTTGTCCCTAAAAATGTTTCTAGCCTCATTTCCTACCCTCTCCCACCTCTCTGTAGTTCACATTCTATTCTGAAGCAGCTCTTGCTCTTGAGCATGCTCAAACATTTTCACATCTCTGCACTTTGTGAACATGCTGTATTCTCAGTCTGGAATATTCGTTTCCAACCTCTCACTGATACTTCTTCCCAATTCTTCTCTCATACTGTCTTCTGTCTGAAGCCTTCCTAGTCTTCCTCAGGCAGAGTAAGATACTGTCTCATTTGTATCCAAGGTCATTTTATACACATACTTACTCCCCACAAGACTTGTAGAACAACAGACATCTGGGGAAGTGGAAAGTACGTGTGATTTCAAGGGAGACAGACCACAGACCCGTGAATTCAGACTGCAACATTCACAAATTGCTTGACTTTTCTCTGCTTACCTAACCTCCCTAAATTGCTGTTTTCTCATCTGTGTAGTGGGCAATCAATAACCCCTCATTAAGCCATAATTGGAATAACTGAGGCATTAGGAGGAGAATACTGGTACCATGCCTTGCACATGGATCAATGTGTGTTTAATATGTGCTCACTGGTCCTCTCTTCATGATCATTGTTGGTGTGTTTGGCTTTATTGTTGTGTTGTGAGTACCTTAAGGTCAGGAACCCCTAATTATTAATGTCTACATTGTTTACAATATCCAGCAAATTCTTGCTTCTCAGATGCAACAGAACATGGTAGCTAAGATGGTAGGCTATGGCACTGGGCAAAGCTTCATGATATCACTTTCTAGCTGTGTGTATTAGGGGGAAATTACTTGTGTGCTCTGTGACTTGGTTTCCTCCTGTGTCGAATGGCGATAATAATAGTTCCTGCTTCACAGGGATGTTATGAGGTTTAAATAAGGGCCTGGCCAAGGTAAGCCCTCATTAAGGGTTGGCTATTATTAGTAGGTGCTCAAGAACTGTTTATCGGAGGGCCAATGAATAGATTTTAGTGTGTAATAGTCTCAGGAAGTCTGGCTAACAGGAGGGTGTTTATTTGGTTCAGAATGCCTGTTTTTGAACTACCTATAATTAACTTCTATAACTAGGTTATTATTAAGTGGAGAGGAATCACTTTCTTATTATGGTCAGTGTCCTGACATACTGAAGGTTAAATGTTGCGGAGTTTTCTTCAAACACTGAAGTGGTAATTATTTTGTTGGTTTTAGTAATATGGATGAGTTCTAAGATGAGTAGTTTGTCAAAAGTAGAGGTTTTCCTATAAAGCAGTGACCAGAAATATCTGGGCAGTGGCCTCTGGGGAATGTTTGAAAACATTCCCCTCAAGTTTTACTTCTTTGTCCCACCCTCAGAAATACATGTTACTGGCCTTTTGTGTGGGAAATTCAATTAGATGGTAAAATCCCTGAGGAAAAAGATGCTGTCTTATTTCCTTGTATCCCTCTTAGCTTCCAGAACAATCCTGGACTCACAGTAATGCCCAATAAAGATCTGTGAGTTAATTATAAGGAAATGAGTTTTGTTTTTTTTTTTCCTTTCCAACCTAGAGTCCACCCTCTGGAATTTTCACATCATCATAGATAGTGTTATTTTATGTACAAGTTTTACTTCTGATTACGAGATTTAAAAAAAAAAATTGAGATTTAAAAAAATATTTGACACAGTATCATTTTCTGGGGAGAGGATTGTCCTCAGGGCAGGAGAACTGTGGCTGAGGGCAAGCTCTGCCTTTAATTAGCTTAGTGAACTTACTCATTCACTTAACTCCTCTGAACTTCAATGTCCTCACTAAAATATGAAGTGGTGGATGTTAATTATGATAGTAATAATGAATGCCATTTTTGAATGCTCACCATGGGATGACACTGTGCTAAGGCTTTAGAATTATCATCACATTTAACTTCCACAGCAGTCCTGTATGGTAGCTGCTTTTACTCTGCTCATGTTAAAAACCAAACCAAACCAGTTGCCCTGGAGTGGCTTTTGACTCCTGGCGATCCTATGTGTGTCAGAGTAGAACTGTACTCCCTAGTGTTTTCAATGGCTGGTTTTTCAGAAGTAGATCACCAGGGCTTTCTTCTGAGGCACCACTGGGTGGACTCCAACCTCCAATTTTTTGGTTAGCTGCCCAGCGAGTTAACTGAGGAATTTGAGCTTATGGGAGTGAGTGGAGCCACTTGCCTAAAGTGTAAATAATATGCTCAGGAACTGAGCTCAGGTTTGTTTACATTGCACGAATCCATGAATAATCATTGATTTGTGACAAAGAGTCTTAACATGAATGAGATTTTTCAGGAAGGATTAAGAGGTACCTTTCCCAGTACATTAAAAACACGTTCTTCTCTTCCTCCCTCTTCCTTGTTTCCCCTTCCCTTCTTCTCTCCCTCCTTCCCTTCTTCCCTTCATTTGTTCAGTCAAGTACTTTATGATCCCCCTTACCAAGGGATAACATTCCCAGTTACTCTGTCTCTATAGTACCCTGTACTTCTATTTCAATGTGCTTATTATAATTGCCCTTAAATAATTAATAACTCACTTGCTCTACACTTAAGGAGATTGCCATGTAGAAGGGGAGAAATACAGGCAACCACGTAATTAGGAGGCTGTAATGAATGCTGCAACAGTGGGCTGAAACATAGCAATGACTGTGAGGATGGCGCAGGACCAAGCAGTGTTCATTCTGTTGTACATAGTATTCCTGTGAGTCGGAACTGACTTGATGGCACCGAACAGCAACAACAACAGTGAATGCTACCATGGAGACACATCCCTTGGAGGGCTTCATGGAGGAGGTCCCCTGGGGATACTCTGAAAAGGAATGAGAGTCTCACAGATGAACAGGGGTTAAGGACAGAGATCTTTCCGGACGAAGAAAAACCTCACATATAAAACTTTTATTTTTTGTTTTGAAGGGGAAAGGTTTTGTGTTTGTTACGTTTTGAGGATGCTATTCTGAAAGTCCACTGTATCCTTCCTCATCCTGTCTTTGTTGCCAATGCACTCCTTTCTCACTTATCGACATGCTTAGGTTCCAAAGACCAGTTTGTTTTGCAAAATCGGCATTATGCGAAAACATAGGATGACCACATAATATTACAAAATGGAGGAGGAATATATCATTACATAGCTGACAAATTACATCATTATATAACTGCCAAACCACTGAGAATCATGGCCCAGTCAAGGTGACACATAACCTTAACCATCACAGCCAGCCTCACATCTATACTGTACTGTAGCCTCACACCTCGGCATTCGTTGCTATGGGACGTACGTCCTTAATGCACGAAATAGATAGTAGATTTTTTACTATTGTAGTAAATGCAAAATGTTGGATAAGGAGAAAGTTGATAAATGAGGAGAAGGTATATTGAATTATGATGTTCCCTTCGGAATGAAGAACTTTTTACAAGATGGTAGAATACATTGAAGGAGCGCTCAGCTGCTAATCGAAAGGTTGGTGATTCTAACCCTCCTAGTGGCTCCACTGGAGAAAGACCTGGTGAGGTGCTTCCATAAACAGTACAGCCTAGAAAACCGTATGGAGCAGTTCTACTCTGTCACATGGGGTCGTTAGGAGTCAGAATTGACTTGACCGCACCTAACAACAATCACAACAAAATACATTTAGATAATTGTTACCCATGATAATTGAGAACAGGACAAATAAAAATAGCCGGCAAAGAATTTTTTTTTTTTTTTAACCCTTGAAGCCAAAACGGAGTCACGTGGTGACCTGAGCATGCCTTGGGTGTAAGGTAACCTGAGAGCTGGTCCAAATATGGGGTAGCCTTTGGACCTTTGTGATGTTCTTAACCACAAGCAAACCTACCTTTGCTCTTTATTCCTAAAATAGATTATAGGATCTATAAGTAGATCAGAGAATTTCAACTACATGCTGAGAAGTTACTGGGATTCTGGGAAAATGCTTTAGGGACCAATGTGTAGTCAGAGGGAGATGCTGAGAATGAGAAGCTCTGTGGCTCCCACTCCTTCAACCCAAGCAATTCTGCTCTTATTTTCTTCTCCCATTGGAATACTGCTTAAGATTTCATTTGAATAACGGTTCCTCTGTCTTAAAAAGATGAATGACCCCTTCCTCCCTTTCTCTTAATCTAAGAAGATGAGCAGACATGTTGCTCCATCTTGAGTAATTTCTTATATTTGACAGTTTTGATTCTAATTTTAAAAGTGTGTGCATGCGTGCGCATCGGTGTGCTGCCTGTGGTGCTAGGTGAGACTAGGTTGCACTGACTTGAACTGCTCAGATGATGGTCTTTGCCACAAAGTGATTGTCTTAGTTACCTAGTGTGGCTGTAATAGAAATACCGCAAATGCTTGGCTTTAAAGAACAGATGTTTATGTTCTCACAGTCCGGGAGACTAGAAGTCTGAATTCAGGGTGTGGCTCTAGGGAGATGTCCTTCCTTTCTATTTCAGCTTCTAGTGTCTGTCCTTAATCCTTGGAGTTCCTGGTCTTGTAGTAGCATCTGCTGTATGTCTGTCTTCATATGGTGTCTTCTTCCTGTGTGTGTCTGTGTCTATTGCACTCTTTTAATAACTCAGCAGTGATTAGGTCTACTCCGTACAACCTCATTAACACAGCAGAAGAGAAACCCTATTTCCAAACAGGATCACGTCCACAGGTATAGGGGCACGTATTTTGGGGGACACCATTCAACCTCTAACAGTGATGGAGGGCATCCCAGGGAATATCTTAAAACTGAAGCAATCTACCTGTTTATGGCCAATTGCTGGGATTTCTCCCACTTTTAGCATTATTTTATCTCAGATCCCAGTCTCGCTTCCCTTGAGTGAAAGCTTTTGCTGTAGGTGTAATCTTAAATACTATTGTTTACCAACATTTCCTCAATGTGTTCTTTTCTGAAAGTTTAGCGTATAGTGACAATATTTTTTAATGTATTTTGAATTTTGTGCTCATTGGAAATTAACGCAATAATGCCTATGTTTTTCTTAAGACTGTCATTTTTATGCTTTGTTTTGTTTTTACTGGACTGGTGATGAGAGTGCACTCAGGAGTTTTGGGGGCTACATTTTAAACTTTTGCCAAATTTCAAATGGGAGCTACGTGCTCTTTTGCTCCATTCTATTTAAGGCAAACACCTATTGGTCATTTTCATCTTTAATCTTTCTTGTGTGTTTGAAGTGTGTGTGCATGATGTCATCTCAAGTTTTTTTTTAAGAAATATTTGATTTTCTTTGCATTAAAATTCTAACACTCCCTTTGTTTTCATTTAAAAAACACACAAGGAGCTCTGTAAACACAATAGATTTTGTCCCCCTTCTTTTGTTTTTATTGCTTTATTGTGACTTGCTAATTTAACATTTTTTACATGTACAATTCAGTGACGTTGGTTACGTGCAACATGTTGAACAAAGATTACAGCCTAGAAAACCCTGCGGCGCATTTCTACTCTGTCACATGGGGTCACCATGAGTCCAAGCTGACTTGATGGCACCTAATGACAACAAAATACATTTAGACAATTGTTACTCATGATGACAGAAAACAGGACATGTGAAATTAGCCAGCAATGAGAAAATGAAAAAACTGTTAGCACTATCCATTTGAGATTATTCCACCACCGTTAACAGAAGCTTAGTGTCCCCTAAGCTAAGAATCCTCCTTTCTCCCTCCTTCCCACTCTTGATAACCACCAATAAACTTTGGTGTCTATACATTTGCCTATTCCATATAAATGGGATCATACAATATTTGCTCTTTTGTGACTGACTTATTTCACCCAGCGTGATGTTTTCAAGGTTCATCCCTGTTGTAGCATGTATCAGGACTTCATTCCTCTTTAAGGCAGAGTAATATTCCACGGCAAGTATGTATCATATTTTGTTTATCCATTCATCTACTGATGGGCATTTAGGTTGTGTCCACTTTTTGGTTATTGTGAACAGTGCAGCAATAAAAATTGGTATACAAGTATTTGTTTGCATTTCTACTTTTAATTCTTTCACGTACATATCTAGGATTGGGATTGATGGGTCATAAGGTAGTTCTATGGTTAACTTTTTGAGGACAGTCTTCGAAAGTAGCATTTCGCATTCCTACCAGCAAAGGATTAGAGTCCTGATTCTTCCACATTTTTGCCAACATCTGCTACTTTCCTTTTCTTTTCTTTTCTTTTTAAATCGTAGCCGTTCTAATGGGTCTTCCTTTCTTTTAACACACAGTTTTTTGTTTGTTTACACATACTTCTTAGTAAATACTTCCTTTAATTGTGTCTATTTCTCCTTGGAAAAATATCTGTTTTTGAATGGAACTTAAATGCTTACCATCATATGAGCAGCATCCTATGACTATGAGTGCCACAGCATCTTCTCATGCCTAAGCAGCATTCCCTGGGACTCTGTCTTTTCCATCACCGTGTGGTTTGGATACAGCCTGTTCACACAACTAGGCAATGTTAGTGAATATTGTGTTTGTGAGAATTGGGACGAAGGTGTGGTATTTGCAAAAAAAGGTAGCTGATGTATTATTTTGTTGCAGTGGGTTTAACATTACACGTATATAACAAGGTATGCCATTGAGTTGACTCCAGCTCGTGGTGACCCCATATGAGTCAGAAATGACTTGACAGCGATGGGTTTTTGGTCTGGTATAGTATGTTTTAATTTACCTGGAACTCCCAGAGGATGTATATTTTCGATTCTGTGATGACACACATGATCTTTTGTGTTTCTGAGTGGGTCTCCTTTTATTGTTTGCCAATGTGACCCATTGCTGTTGCCCAATAAAGCTTGTGTACTTAAAAAAATGCACTATAACATCTCCTCCATGACCCCTTCCAGAGGGGATCTGGCCACCAACTCCAAGTCTGGCTAAGGTCTCTGCACAACCCTCAGTGGCTCAGTTACTTTGGAAGCAAGTAGAAGCCTGCCCACAAAGGGCTGAGAACCAGGATTTGGCTGAGGGTCAGGAATTCTCATGCTATCAGTGTGGGGGCTGCCAGCCAGAGCCACAGGGCCTTGAGGAGAGTGTGATTTTCTGGGAGGATGCAGAGGAAATTTAGCAAGCATTAAGGAAACAACTGGTGAGCAGTCCCTGACCTGTGGCCAGCATCAGCTTATTTGCATGGCTGATGGTTGAAATAGGATCCTACCTGTAGCTTCCCCTCAAGTAGCTCAGACGCAAGCCCCTCCACAGTCTGTTGTATGTCAAAAGTTTCCAGGTCTCCCTGCATCCAGGATTGCTAGGACAACTACAAACTGGGTGGGCCAAGACTGAGGGCAACAAAGAAAGAAGGATTGAGCCAAAGAAAGGTGTCCCTGGGGCTTCTTTCTCTCACAGAAATCCGGAAAGTGCTATTCTGAACTCCATGTAAAAAGGCATTTTAGAATGTAGCTTTGGGGTTGGGCTGTGTGACTGTAGGTAAGTTACTTAACTCCTCAGATTCTTGGGTTCTTCATCTATAAAATGGGGATAATAATTGTATACACCTCATAAGATTGTTGTAAGTTTTATATGACAGAATACATACATGGCACTTAGCACGGAGCCTACCACATACAAAAACAGTTATTCTTTTCATTTATTATTTGATTCTCTAAGACTTCACTATTTAGGCGATTCAAATGATACACTAAAGCTAATGGTTGAAGATACCATCACTTTTGTGCCTGGGGGCAAAGGCTACGAGTGTGTGTGTGTGTGTGTGTGTGTGTGTGTGTGTGTGTATGCTCATGTGCTGGCTCAAACCCACCTGGTGGCTCTGTAGGAGAAAGATTTGGTGATATGCTTCTGTAAAGATTACAGCCAAGAAACTGTATGGGGCAGTTCTACTTTGTTACGTGGGGTCACTATGAGTCAGAATTAACTTGACAGCACCCAACAACAACACTATTGTGTTGAAGTTGTCAACGACTTCGTTCTACTTGGATCAATAATTAATGTCCATGATAGCAGCAGTCAAGAAATCAAATGACGTATTGCATTGGGAAAATCTGCTGCAAAAGACTTCTTTAAAGTTTTAGGGAGCAAAGATGTTACTCTGATGGCTAAGGTGTGCCTGACCCAAACCATGGTCTTTTCAATTGCCTCATGCGTGTGAAAGCAGGATAATGAAAAAGGAAGACAGAAGAAGAATTGGTACATTTGAATCGTGATGTTGGTGAAAAATATTGAATATATAGTGGATTTCTAGAAGAAGAAACATATCAGTCTTAGAAAAAATACAACCAGAATGCTCCCTAGAAGCAAAGATGGTGAGACTTTGTTTTACTTAGCCATCACGAAAGACCAAATACCAGAAAAGGACATCATGTTTGGTAAAGTAGGGGGTCTTCCAAAATGAAAGAACGCCTCAATGAGATGGATTGACCCAAAAGCCACAACGGTGGACTCAGACATACCAATGATCATGAAGGTGGCACAGGATTGGGCAATGTTTTGTTCTGCTGTCCATGGGGTCACCGTGAGTCAGAGCTGACTAGGTGGCAACTAACAACAACAACAGGGTCGTGTCTATTCTAACCATGCTAAAGAGGCAAGAAAAGCCTTTCAGACATTAACATATGCAGTCCTGACTTGTATCAAGCTCTGCTCATTCATTGAGCATTCACCCTATGTAGGTGTTATGTTAGATGCTGGCGATATACCAGAATTGGTAACTCAGTGGAGTTTAATGTAACAACTGGGTAGACACTCACTCACTCATTCATCTGACAAATACTCATTCAGTGTCTATTTTGTGTGCAGCGTTGCACTGGGTGCTGTTTGGGATGCAAAGAATTAACTAGGTTCTTTGCCCTTAAGAAATTTCTAACCTGCTGAGAAGAGGAGATGTTTATTGAAGTCTCCTTCGATAACAGTTTCAAGTGCCCTCTTGTTCAGGCTCTGTTTGCTCTACAGTTACTTGACTCATCAGTCAAGGAAATCACATAGGAAAGCCTGTTCCAAGGGTGACTTGACAGCTACCACATCAGAAACATAAGGTACTAGCAAATTTAAAATGGTAATCACTCTCCTTAAAATTGTTTTAAACAAGTTAGAATACATTTAAAAATGAAGTCAATTTCAGCAGGCCTCCTAAACCAAAGAAACAAACCCATTGCCATCTAGTCGATTCTGACTCATGGCAACCCTACGTGTTTCAGAGTAGAGTTGCACTCCATGGGATTCTCATTGGCTGTAATTTTACAGAAGTAGATCGCCAGGCCTTTCTTTCGTGGTGCTGTTGGGTGGATTTGAACCTCCCATATCTCCGTTAGTGATTGAGCTCAATTCGCTTGTGTCACCCAGGGAAGCCTTTGGCAAGCCTTGTAGTCACCACCCACATTTCTTGTCTGATTTCTCTCCAGTTCTATGAAACAGGAATGACTGTCCTCATTCTATAGATGAGGAGTCTGTCGTGCAGAAGGAATTGACGTAACTTTCCCTAGGCAGCACAGCACTTCATTGGCAGCAGTAAGGTTTGAGGCCGGGGATGCAGGCAGCAGCAGTGAGGGGCTTCCAGGAGCCTGGCTTCTCACAGCCACACTCAGAAAAAGTGATACTCCCTGATCGATCATATTCTTGTTTTTCCTACTTCTACCCGCAGCAGAAATTTTGAATCCCTTTTGTGCCATCACTCCTTGGTGGTCAATAACCTTTTCTAGGGTGGCTGTTTCACAGCTTCAATCACCTCAATCCCAGCTGCCTTCTTGGCTGTGGCTCGATAGATCATTTCTCTCCATGCCTCATCTGTTTAGATAGTTTTTCTATCCCACTGCGTCTATTTTTTATTTTCCAAAAGTCCTGTGTGCTAGAATTTTAATACTGGAGTCTGTTTCCTGGTTGGGTTGTGTCTTGGCTAGCCAATTATATTATGTTTCTTCTAAATACATGGCAGTGGTTTCATTCTCTTCCACATTTGGATGCTGTTTATGGCTTCTGTGAGGAAAAGGTTAGTTTCCCTTCTTGGTGTCTGATTTTCTTCTTTTAAGGCATGAACAGCTGACTTGGTTTTAGTCAGAGTCAGATGTCTTTGTGTTTTAGAGCCTCTGAATAATGCTCAGTAGTGCTTGACCAGTAATGTGGCAAGCAAGCTTTGCAGTGATTGCTCATATTTATGTTGGCTTTCAAGTCCTGCTGTGTATACCTTGGTAAAAATCTCTCCTGTCTGCTCTTTTCCCTCCATTCCCATCGTTCTCTTCCCTAGTGAGACCTCTGTGCCTTGCTGATGCACATCCACAGTGCCTTATTAATGGTCTCTCTGTAATTTTCTCCCCAGGTCCTTACATCTCACCCGCTTTTACCAGGCTAATCTTCCAGAAGCGCAGCTCTGATCCTCTCACACATCTGCTCAAAAACTGCCTGGTAACTCCCCATTCCTTGCAACATAAAGCCCAAACTCCTTATATAGATTAGTCTTCAAAGCTCTCAGTTCAACCTTGAGATTTCTATGAGATTTTATAAGACTCTAAGCCAAGCAGAATGTCTGGGAACTTCATCAAGTCCTGTAAGAAGTACTTTTCTTAACTGGTAGCTCCTTGCCACATATGGTTATAGTATTTGCTCAGAATATCTTCCTTCTTTCCCTTCATCTCTCCACAGCCTGGATGTCCTTCAAGGCTTGGCTCACTTTTATCCTCTCCTGCAGTCTCTCTGACTTATCCAGGTCACCCTTGATGCCTTTCTTATTTGGATCCCCAGTATAGCAACTGCAGCTATGTTTAGCAGTTAACTGGGCTCTAATTGTTTCATGCATGAGTCACAAAATACAATGTCTTTCCAGTTAGTACAATTGTGAAAGCTGAATTCAGATTATAAACTGGCTGGTTGATGCCTCAAGTTGAGACCTCAACTTCCCCTCCTTGGACTCTTCTTGTTTGGAGTCTAGTAAAAGACTACGGTTGGTGATATAGGCATCTCAGAAAAGTTTTATTCCCTCTTGGCCCAAGCTTGATCAAGGGATGCCTGTGCATTCATATATGACTCTGATCTTCATGTCTCCATCAACTTTTCCCCCAAATTGTGACTGCTCACTGGGTTCAGGGTTATACAATCCCCTCTCTACTCTACAGACTGAACTGGGTTTTTGGAAACACAATTCCTGCTCCCGTGGAACTCCTGATTCACTGCCACTGCCATTGATCCCCTTTCTGGATGTGCCCTTCACTCATAACATATGCTGGCATTTGTCTCACCATTTCCTTCAATTCTTAAGTGCTTCCTCCATTCTGTGGGCTTCAGGGTTCACACAGGTGAGGATTTCAACACCTTGGTCTCTCAGTTCCTTGCTCTTCTCATCTTTAGTTCTTTTCTCCTTCAAGTCACTTCATTTACCCTCTTTCATAGCTTCATCATGGACTTGGTCATATTCCAGAACTGCTTCACCTAGAAAGTCATCAAATTCACAGCTCCCGTTCTCTGACCACAATCTCCTCTCCTTCCAATTCCCTCACTCTCTTAGTCTCAATTTTCTAGTTATTTAACTGGGACTTTGTTATGGACTGAATCGTGTCGCCCCCAAATTATGTTGAAATTCTAACGCCTATGCCTGTAAATATGACCCTATTTGGAAACAGGTTTTTTTGTTATGTTAATGAGATCCCATAAACAGCATCATGATAAACAGTGAAGAAACTGAAGTTTCAAGGATTTCATTCTACTCTGATGAACAATCAACGAGCATGGAAGCAAAAGCCAAGATATAAAACAACTTAATTGTATTTGGGCAAATCTGTGGCAAAAGACCTCTTTAAAATCTTTATTAAAAAGCAAAGATGTCACTTTGATGACTAAGATGAACCTGACCCAAGCCATGGCATTTTCAGTTGCCTTACATGCATGTGGAAGCTGGACAATGAAAAAGAGAGACTGAGGAAGAACTGACACATTTAAATCATGCTGTTAGACAAGAATACTGAATATGCCATAGACCTCCAGAAGAATGAACAGATCAGTTTTGGAGGAAGTACAGCCAGAATGCTTCTTAGAAGCAAGGATGGAGAGACTTCATCTTACTTACTTTGGACACATTATCAGGAGGGACCAATTGATGGAGAATGACATCACGCTTGGTAAAGTAGAAGGTCAGTGAAAAAGAGGAAGACCTTCAATAAGATGGATTGATGTAGTAGCTGCTACAATGAGCTCAAACGTAGTAATGATTGTGAGGATGGTGCAGGACTAGGCAACATTGCATTATGTTATACATAAGGCTGACTCAACGGCACCTAACAACAATATCCACCAATGTAGGGTGAGTCCTAAAGCTAATAATTTCTGAGTTATAAAAAGAACATAATAAACACAGAAGCACACACAGGGGAAAGACAGGCACCAAAGGACGCCAAGGAATGTCAAAGAACACCAAAGAATTCCAAAGACCTCATGGGGCTCCTGCTAAAGTCATGTCCTGAATTCGGACTTCTAGCATCCTAAACTGTGAGAAAATAAATTCCTGCTCTTCAAAGCCACACGCTTGTGCTATTTGTGTTACTGCGGCAGTAGGGAACTAAGACAGACCTCCAATCTATTGACCCTCTTCTTCCTTCTATTCTATCTGCTGCTCTTGTCTTTGCTCTCATGCCTCTTTGCATAGATTCCATTGTCCATCACTTCAGCAACTCTTTTAACTTTAATTCCATAGCTCTACAGTCACATATAGGAGCCCCGGTGGTGCAGTGGTTAAGTGCTCAGCTGCTAACCCAAAGGTTGGCAGTCTGAATTTAACAGCCACTCCAAAGGAGAAAGATATGGCAGTCTGCTTCCATAAAGATTTACAGCCTTGGAAACCCTTTGAGACAGTTCTACTCTGTCCTACAGAGTTATGAAAAGTCAGAATCGACAAGACAGCAATTTTTTTTTTTTTTAAGGTCAGACATATATCACAAACCCTAACCCTGGGTGATTCCAACCATCTGCATTATCTGCACCCTATACGGTCACTATAGATGTTTACCTGTGTTTTATGCAAAGGCATAACACTGTGTAGATCATAACAAATTACAGATAACATTTTGAAGAGTGGTGTCTTAGTTATCTAGTGCTGCTATAACAGAAGTACCACAACTGGATGGCTTTAACAAACAGAAGTTTATTCTTTCACAGTCTAGTAGGCTACAAGTCCAAATTCAGGGCATCATCTCCAGGGAAAGGCTTTCTCTTCTTTGTTGGCTCTGAAGGAATGTCCATGTCGTCAACCTTCCCCAGTCGAGGCGCTTCTCAGTGCAGGGACCCCAGGTCCAAAGGAGTTGCTATTCTCCTGGCTCTTGTTTCTTGCTCTCCATGTCTCTTTGCTTGCTTCTCTCTTTTATATCTCAAAAGAGATTGAGTTAAGACATAACCTAATCTGGTAGTTTGAGCCCTGCCTCATTAACATAACTGCTGCTAATCCCACCTCATTAACATCATAGATGGCAGGATTTACAACACATAAGAAAATCACATCAGATGACAAAAAATGTGGACAATCACACAATACTGGGAATCATGGACTAGCCAAGTTGACACACATTTTTTGGGGCGACGCAATTCAATCTATGACAAATGGGAATTCCAGAACACTTAATTGTGCTCATGAAGAACATGTACATAGACCAAGAGGCAGTCGTTTGAACAGAACAAGGGTATACTGGGTGGTTTAAAGTCAGAAAGATATTGTCAGTGTTGTATTCTTTCACTGTACTTATTCAATCTGTATACTGAGCAAATAAATGAAGAAGAATGGGGTGTCAGGATTGGAGCAAGACTAATTAACAACTTGCTATATGCAAATGACACAACCTTGCTTGCTGAAAGTGCAGAGGATTTGAAGCACTTACTGATGATGATCAAAGACTACAACCTTCAGTATGGATTACACCTCAACATAAAGAAAACAAAAATCTTCACAAATGAACCAATAAGCAATATCATGATAAATAGAGAAAATATCGAAGTTGTCAAGGATTTAATTTTACTTGGATCTACAATCACTGCTCATGCAAGCAGCAGTCAAGAAATCAGACGACTTATTGTATTTGGCAAATCTGCTGCAAAAGACCTCTTTTTAGTGTTAAAAAGTAAAGATGTCACTTTGAGGACTAAGGTGCTCATGACCTAAGCCATTGTATTTTCAATCACCTCATATGCATGTGAAAGCTGGACAATGAATAAGGAAGACTGAAGAAAAACTGATGCATTTGAATTATGGTGTTGGCAAAGAATATTGAATATACCATGGACGGCCAGAAGAACGAATAAATCTGTCTTGAAAGAAGTATAGCCAGAATGTTCCTTAGAAATGAGGATGGCGAGACTTTGTCTCACGTACTTTGAACATGTTATCCAGAGGGACCAGTCCCTGTAGAAAGACATCTTACTTGGCAAAGTAGAGGGTCAGCAAAAAAGAGAAAGATGCATGATAAGATAGTTTGACCCAGTGGCTGCAACAGTGAGCTCAACATAGCAAAGCTGGTGAGGATGGTGCAGGACTGGGTGGTGTTTTGTTCTGTTGTACACAAAGTCTCTATGAGTTGGAACACTCTCAACGGTACCTGTCTTAGTCATCTAGTGTGCTATAACAGAAATACCACAAGTGGATGGCTTTAACAAAGAGAAGTTTATTTCCCCACAGTAAAGAAGGCTAAAAGTCCAAATTCAGGGCATCAGCTCCAGGGGGAAGACTTTCTCTCTCTGTTGCCCTTCTTCTCATCAGTGTTCCCCCGGAATAAGAACTTCTCCACACAGGGACCCCAGCTCCAAAGGATGCACTCTGCTCCTGGCACTGTTTTTTTGGTGGTATGAGGTCCCCCTGTCTCTCTGCTCACTTCTCCCTTCTATATCTCAAGAGATTGCCTCAGGACACAATCCAATCTTATAGATTGTGTCCTGCCTTACTAACACAACTGCTGCCCATCATCCCTCATTAACATCTTAGAGGAAGGATTTACAACATATAAGAAAAGCACACAATACCAGGAATCATGGCCCAGCCAAACTGATATACACGTTTTTGGGGAGACCTAATTCAATCCATGACAGTCCCTAACAACAATAACTACATAAAGTTGCTGTGAGTCAGAATCGACTTGATGACACCTAACAACAAGCCAGGCTGCTAAATGCCATTGAGGGAAAATCAATTCCAGCCTGCAGATCAAGGCCACTGTAAATTAACACATGTGAACCTCAACAGAGACCACAATCCTGCCCAGCTATCCATGCTGCATCACTTTTCAGGTTTCTTTGTTGCTCTCCAGCACATATTCTGAACATTCTTCTCTCAAATCTCAACATCCCCCTGAGCTGTCTTATGCTTAGCACATTGAAAAGCAAATCATAAGAGACCTCTCTCCATTCTCTACTATGAAACCTATAAATGGAGTGCATCCTTGACCTTCCTTTCTTCATTCCACTCTTCTCATGTGGATCTTCTGGCCCTCTCAGGATCTTCTTGTTTCATTTATTCCTCCTCTGATGGTTTCCTCAGCCTCTTCTTTTCTAGAGTGGTACTAACATATATTTTTCTTTCCCATCATTAAAAAAGAAAACAAATTCTTCCTTAACTACCTTATGTCTCACTCTACCTACCACCAAAGCTCCTCTTCCCAGAGGTATGGAAGCAGAATGCTTGGTTTGCTTAAGGAACTGGAAGAAGTTCAATATGTATCAGGCATATGATGCTGGGGGATGGGAGTGGGAGATAAGCCTAACAAATATTGGTTAAATTGAGTTGAATGAACAGAGGTTTATTAAGTACCTAGTCAACAGTGTATTCAAATATAGATATATACCAATAATCCAAAGGTGCTGCAGGACTAGGCACCACTTCATTCTGTTATACTTAAGGTCACCGTAAGTCGGAGCTGACTCAATGGCAAATAACAGCAACAACAAACATTTTGTTAAGTAAATATGTCAAGGATGTAGTAGCTACACAGAAACATGACACATGTCTCTATGTTCAGGAACTTATGATCTAGTTATAAAAAGAAGTTACTGCCACTTGTAGAATAAATGACTAGTGCAACGCAGTACAGGCTAGATGCAAACCAAACTGGACAGACAGGCTTGGGACAATCCCACAGGACTATAATGGTCCTGAAACATCTTCTCAAGGTGAATTGGGATGTATGGGAGGGTTTGCCAGATAGAGGAAAGGGAGTGTGCTACTGCATGGATGTGGTGAGCTTGTTTGGGGAACTGTGGGTCAGTCAGTTTGACTACAGTGTGGCTGGGTGGCTTTTAGGCCCATTGTAGACAGGCAGGGGTGGCTTGTGGAGGTTAGAAGAATCCTGGCAAAATGGGAAATGCACAAGCATTGGAGTGAAGCTGCTTTTTTCGTAAGTTTCAGCTATGCCACTTACCAGCTGGTGACTTTGGCTGAGTTTTTCACTTTGGAGGATGGGAGCTGTGTAGTCATGTTCAGTCTCTATCCTCTGTTCCCAGTGTCCAGCACTACAGTGTTAATGAATGTAAAGAACGGTCTCTAATGTCACATCACTGTTTGGGCTCCTAATTCCACCCTTTCTTAGCTGTGTGACCTGACACAAATTATTAACCTGTCTAAGATTTAGTTTCTTCTCCATAACATGAGTAATAATAGTACTTTTTTATAGGGTGGAAAGATGAAATTAGACAATGTATATAAGGCATTAGCACAGTACCTGAAACAATAAATGCTAGTTACTGATATTATAGTTCAGTGGTAGAATTCTTGCCTTCTATGCGGGAGACCCAGGTTCCCTTCCTGGTCAATGCACCTCATGCGCAGCCACCGTCAGTAGAAACTTGCAAGTTGTTATGATGGTAAACGGTTTCAGCAGAGTTTCCAGACTAAGATGGATTAGGAAGGAGGTTCTGGTGATCTATTCTGAAAATCAGTCACTGAAAATCCAATGGATCACAACAATTCAATCTGCAAGTGATCATGGGGATGGTGTAGTGTTTTGTGTGCATGGGGTCACCATGAGTTGGGGGTCAACTCAATAGTAGCTGGCAACGACAATATTGATATTATGTTTTATTTCAAGACTCTATAATCCTATTTTTTCACTAAGTGATAATATCTTTTCTATAACACAGCTGTCATAAGCCCTACCTATCTCTAGGAATTTTGAAGACAAAAGCTTTCACAACTGAATTGCTCGCTACGTAGTAGGTTCTCAATAGACATTCTCCTTTTCATCTTGCTTCTCCTATCATTTTTTGCAGCTTAGCCAAAATTAGACTCGTGTGGCAGTCCCTTGCAGTGGGCCTCTCCATCAAAAACATATTTCTCCATTTCTCCTTTTGGAGGGTCCCTGCTGTTCCTGCTCTTGCTTTCTTACTTTCTTTTTCTGCCTTGTCTGAGCACTAGGCCTCAGGTGGGGTCTTGCCTTCAGCTCCTCTCTGGGCTCTAAGGTTACTGTTTTCATTTCCCCGACTGCTCAGTGACCGCGATGTGGCACTCAGAGTGAGGGAACCCAGGAGAGGGTGTGCCCAGCAGGGATCCCATTAAATACAGAGCAGTCATGCAGGCAGGAGGTCTGGCTCCTTCCCGCCTGCTCTCCCTGCCCCACCTCCCAAATATGATCATAACAGCACAGGGCTATAAAGTTGCTTTTCATAGCACACACTGCCCGGCTCCCTAACAAGGTTCTGACTGTCAAGAAGAAAAGGAGGACATTGTAAGGAGGGGATTATAGGAAGGAGGGGTGAAGAGAGGGAGTGTGAGGAAGTGGAGAGATCCCAGCCCCTAAAGCAGGATCCAGGGATTCCTGCTGGATTCTGCTATCAGCTCATCCTCTCATTTGAAGCAAGACCCTCCCTCTTGGGCCTCAGTTTCTCCCATTTGTAAAACAAGTGTCTTAGTTTCCTAGTGCTGCTCTAACACAAATACCACAAGTGGATGACTTTAAAGAACAGAAATTAATTTTCTCATATTTAGGAGGCTAGAAGTCTGAATTCAGGGAACTGACTCCAGGGGAAGTCTCTCTCTCTGTCAGCTCGGGGGATGATTCTTGTCTCAGCTTCTGTAGCCCCAGCATTCCTTGGTTCCTTGGAGATCTTCATGGGGCATCTGTCTTCTCCCCATTTCTGCTTGCTTCTGTGTCTAATCTGCTCTTTTTATAACTCAGAAGTGATTAGGTTTAGGAATACCTTATACTGATGTGTCTTCATTAACATAACAAACAAAACCCAATTCCCAAATGGGATTGCATCCACAGGTATAGGGGTTAGGATTCCAACACATATATGGGAGGAACACAATACACCTCAGCATAAAGAAAACAAAAATTCTCACAACTGGACCAATAAGCAACATGATAAACAGAAAATACTGAAGTTGTCAAGGATTTCATTTTACTTGGATTCACAATCAATGCCCATGGGAGTAGCAGTCAAGAAATCAAAACGATGCATTGCATTGGGCAAACTTGCTGCAAAAGACCTCTTTAAATTGTTAAAAAGCAAATATGTCACTTTGAGGACTAAAGTGCCCCTGACCCGAGCCACAGTATTTTCAATTGCCTCATATGCATGCTAAAGCTCGACAATGAATGAGAAAGACAGAAGAAGAATTGATGCCTTTGAATTATGGTGTTGGCAAAGAATATTGAATATGCATGGACTGCCAGAAGAACAAACAAATCTGTCTGGGAAGAAGTACAAACAGAATACTCCTTAAAAGCGAGGATGGTGAGATTTCGTCTCACGTACTTTGGCTGTTAACCGGAGGGATCAGTTCCTGGAGAAGAACATCGTGCTTGGTAGAGTAGAAGTTCAACAAAAAAGAGGAAGACTCTCAGTGAGACGTATTGACACAGTGGCTGCAACAATGGGCTCAAACATAGCAAAAATTGTGATGGTGCAGGACCAGGCAGAGTTTGGTTCTGTTGTACCTAGGGTTGTTATGAGTCAGAATCAACTTGACTGCACCTAACAACAACAACAATTTAATCTCTAACAATAAACTTGTAGATCTAGATTGTTTTTAATGCTCCTTCCAGCCTCTGGATGCTGGAAAGTGCTGTTTGACACCAAGCAGAACAGTAGCATGTGCATGTCTGCCCACTTTATGACCTGCTGTTTAGAGGTAATTTTGCTTTTAATAACCTGCCTGGAATTTGGGATCTGGAGTGGTGACATCAAGCCATGGATTTTGACCAGAGACATCATGGGTCATCTCAGCCTGCCTTAGATGCTGTCTAACCACTCAGATAGTTTTTGTGGCTTCTTCACTCCGTATCTCCAGCCTTGCACAGAGAGCCCAGCGTTAGGTGCTTAATAAATATTTGTTGAAATAATGAATGCATGCATAGGGCAGGTTAGTGTTAGGTTCTTTCTCATGATATGTTATTCATTCATTCATTATTTACTGAGTGCTTATTATATACAATGGCCTGGAGATATATTAGAGAACAATACAGAGCAAGAACCTGTCCTCATGTAACTTATATTTTAATAGGAAGAGACAGAAAAAATACATATGAAAGAATAAATATATGTTAGATGGTGACAAGTGCTAAAAGAAAATTAAAGTGGGGTAAGGAGGTAGGGAATAAAAAGGGGCAGAGTGATATTTTATATACAGAGTAGGACCTTATAAAAAGAGGAACAGGATTTCAAATCCTCATGCTACCCAGACTTTCTGGAACCATTGGGGGTGAATGAACACTCAAAACAGTTGCCCTGAGATAATCTTTAAATCTTAAACCAAAAATATCCCCTGAAGTCTTCTTTAAACCAAGTAGCAGTTTAGCTTAATTATTAAAGAATGTCTGCCTTGAGCACTGTGCTCTTTTGAAGAACTATCTATATGGGATCAAGCCGACAATAGCAACTTGAAAGGTTAGATGGGAAACTTAGGCGGCAGTAAGTTTAATTTAATGAGGGAGGAACAATTAGGAAAAGCAGAGTGAGAATGGTTGCATAACTTGAAGAACGTAATCAATGTCACTGAATTTTACCTGAAGAAATTGTTGAATTGATATACATTTTGCTGTGTATATTTTCAACAACAACGACAAAAATAGGATAAATTGTTAAAAAACAGAAAGAGTACAACCCCCTGAGAAGGTGAAATCTGAGCAGAGGCCTAAAAGAAGTGACAGAGCAGCCAAGGGGATATTTGAGGGAATAGCCTGCCAGGCAGAAATGATGGTAAGTAGAAAGGCCCTGAGGCAGAGCCTGCTTAATGCATTTAAGAAACAGCATGGAGGTCTGTGTGGCTGGAGGAGAGTGAGCAAGGTGGAGACCTACAGATGATGAGGTCGGAGAGAAGGAGGGGATCCAGATCATAGTAAAGATTTGACCTTAACTCTGAGGAAGAATTGGCAATCCAGGGGAGGGTTTGGAGGAGAAGGGACAGGACGTGTTACATTTTAAAAGCTGCACTTTGGCTGTGAGAATTGGCTGAAGTGAGGCAAGGATAGAAGCAGAAATCAACTAGGAGGCTAATGAAAAAATCAAGGAAATGCCACTGAGTTAGACAATAGTGAGACAGAGTAAGAAGGGATGAGATTTGGGATAGATATCCAAGACAGGGCCAACAAAATTTCCCCTAGAATAGGATGTATGGTGTGAGTGGGAGAAAAGTGTCAGGAAAACTCCAGGGTGTTTAACCTGAGCAAGAAGTATGGAGAAAGGGAAGACTGGATGGGTCTGGTTTTTAGGGGAAGTTCAGAGTTTGTGTTTAGACATGTTAAGGTGGTGATGCCTATTGTACAGGGAAGCTGTCAAGTAGTTACGTATAAAGTGCTACAGTTTATTTTAGGAGAGAGGTTTGAACTAGAGACATGAGTTTGGGACTTGTCAGCATCTAGATGCCATTTAAACCATGAAAGAGGTTGAAATCACCATGGAGTGAGAGTAAATAGAAAAGAGAAGAGGTCCAAGGATTGAGCTAGGGGTCATGCTAATGTTTAAAAGTTAGGAAGATGAGGAGGTGCCAGCAGAAGAGACAGAGGGATGGTCAGTGAGATGAAAGGAGAATCTAGAAAGAGTGGTGCTATAGAAGCTGAGGACAATGTTTCAAGAATGGAGTGATCAACTGTAGCAAATGGATTAAAAAGGTGAGGACTGAAAATTAACCATTGGGTTTAGCAGCAGGAGGGTCACTGATTATGTTTTTCAAAGCCAATTTTGGTGAAGTGATAGGGACAAAAGCCTAACTGGAGGGAGTTAAAGAGAAGATGGGAGGAATTGAAGAAGAGGTACTAAGTAAAAAAAAATTATTCTGAAGAATTTTAATATTAAAAATAAAAGTTGCTGTTGATTTGATTCCAGTCATGGTGACCCCATGTGTGTCAGAGTAAAACTGTGTTCCACAGGGTTTTCAATGGTTGATTTTCAAACGCAGATCGCCAGGTATTCTTCACAGCGTGCCTATGGGCAGACTCAAATCAACAACCTTTCAGTTAGCAGCTGAGTATGTTTAACAGTCTGCACCTCCAGGGACTCCTTTGCTACAAAGTAGAACAGAAAAATGAGGCAGCAGCTGGAGAGGACATCTGGTCAAGTGAGGTTTTTTTGTTTGTTTTTATACTAGTGGAGATGTCACAGCATGCTGGTAAGACTGTGGGAGTGATCTGACAGAAAGGAGAAATGATGATGCAGGAGAGAGAGGTAAATCGCTGCAGTGAAGGGATAGGATTCGATGCACCAATAGCACGCTTTACCCTAGCTAGGAGTATGATCAAGTCATCCAGGTCATTGCTAACTGATTGGATGGATGAATAAATAAATGAATAGCTAGCTGCCCATGAGCTGGCTCAGAACCAGATGGAACTAGAGATATATGCTCATCTGCCTGCTCCTACTTACTGCTGGGACTTCAAATACAAATTTCTCTGTTTGACTTTCAAGGTTCTCCATATTCTATCCCATTCCAAACTATCCTATCTTGTTTCCTATTATTTCCAAATGCTGATTCTTCACCTGACAGGCTGGGCTCCTAGCTGTCCCATCAAAACACCATGTTTACTCCCAACTCTTGGCCTTAGCTCAGGAATTTCCTCCTGCTAGAATGGCCTATTGTAACCTCACTCAGCCATTTCTCTCCTGTCCTACAAGGTCAAGACAAGTCAGACTCATCAACAAAATCTTTCCTGATGTTAAAACTTGCCCTTCTTGGATTTTCCACAGCTCTTAAGGAATGTATCACACACTTTACAATGAATTATATCTCGTCTTTTATTATTAGTTAGTTTAGAAAGATGATTAACCTTGCTTTTCCAAATAATACTGAGTTTTTTGAAGGATGGGGTGTGTTTTTTACCTTGTGTGCTGCATTTCCTGCAATCTCTCTCCCTTTGCCTAGCTCAGCATCCTGCAGTCTTTCTCTAACTGTAGGCTGTTTCAGCTGCTTCTATGAGCTCTTTGTCCTCTGATTATCCTGAACCTGCTGATTTTCTCTGCTTCTTGGCTTCTATGCCATTATAGTGTCCTGGTTCTCTTTCTATCTCTTCCTGTCTGGCCCCTCTTCCTTCTTCTTGAGAATGGGGTTAACACAGTTTAGTTCAGGATCCTCTTCTTTTAGCTCTGTACTTTCCCAGAATATCTCATTGTTGTTGTTAGGTGCCATTGAGTCAGTTCCGATTCATAGTGACCTTCTGTATAACAGAATGAAACTGCTGGGTCCTGTGCCATCCTCACAATAGTGTGTATATTTGAGCCCATTGTTGCAGCCACAATGTCAGTCCATCTCATTGAGAGTCTTCTTCATTTTTGCTGACCCTCTGCTTTACCAAGTGTGATGTCCTTCTCCAGGGACTCTCCTTCTCCTTCTCCAGGTCTGTCTTAGTCTTCTAGTGCCGTATAACAGAAACAGGTGGTAACAAGTGGATGACTTTAAGAAACAGAAGTTTATTCTCTCACAGTTTAGGAGGCTAGAAGTCTGAATTTAGGGTGCCAGCTCCCGGGGAAGGCTTTCTCTCTGTTGGCTCTGGAGGAAGGACCTTGTCATCAATCTTCCCTGGTCGAGAAGCTTCTTAGTGCAGGGACCCCAGGTCCAAAGGATGCTCTTGTTTCTTGGTGGTATGAGGTCTCCCACTCTCTGCTCACTTCCCTTTCCTTGTATCACTTGTAAGATAAAAGACGATGAAGGCCACACCCCAGGGGAACTCCCTTTACATTCGCTCAGGGATGTGACATGAGTAAGGGTGTTACATCCCACCCTAATCTTCTTTAATCTAATCTACTCTTGTGTCATTAACCATAGGCAGAGATTAGGATTTACAATACAGAGGAAAATTACATCAATCACAAAATGGAGGACAGCCACACAATACTGGGAATCATGGCCTATCCAATTGACACATATTTTGGGGGGACACAATTCAATCCATGACAAGTTCCCTCATTATAACATGCTTAAAGTAAGTGAGACAAAGTCTCACTATCTTCACTTCTAAGGAGCATTCCAGCTGTACTTTCTCCAAGACAGATCTGTTCGTTCTTCTGGCAGTCCGTGGTATATTCAATATTCTTCACCAACATCATAATTCAAATGCATCAGTTCTTCTTTGGTCCTTACCAAAAAACCAAACCCACTGCCGATGAGTCAATTCTGACTCTCTGCTCCTTAGCCATTCTAAAATCTTTGCCAATCACTTTTATGTGGCAACTTCAAGATTTATCTTTCAGTTTTCCTACTTCTCACAAACTAGAGTTACTTGTATAACTATATACTGAACATTTCCACATGGATGACCTACATGCGTCTTTCAATCCAACATGTTTGGAAAGAACATATTTCTTTTGATATTAGTTCTCCATGTGGAGTCTACTATTTCTATTAATGATGCTAGACTAAAACTTCTGTTGGCTTGTGGGGTAAACTTCAAACTCTTGGTCATGCTATATAAGAACCTGCATGATATGGGCTTCACATATTGCTCTGGTTTTATATTCCTGACCATACAACTTACATTCCAACTATATTTAACTTCTCCAAGTTTCCAGACTATGACATTCAACTTCATGTCTCTAGGTTCTTGCATATGTGTTCCTTCTGCCTGGATGCTGTTCCTTCCTTGTCTACCTACTGAAACTTCTAGACCCAGCTCCAAGGTTACCTTATCTCTGGGGTTTGTCCTGACTTTCCAGAGCTGGGCAGTCTCACATTCATCTTCACTTTGTGTGCTGTTACATACTGATTATAATACACATCATTTTATATTGTCTTTATTTACTTGGATGACTGTCTCTCTATATTGAATGTGAATGCTTTTCTGCTTCTATTTTCTGCTATAGAACAGTATCTGGAACATAACACATGCTCAGTAAATGTGTTTTGAATGAATCAATAAGTGAATGAATGAATTCTTCCAATCCAACAGACTTCAAACTTCAGGTTCAAATTTACTTTCCCTTGTCCTTTTCCCTCTGTCACTTCTGTCCTTTTATTTTTCATCATATTGAAAATGTCCAATCCAGTTCTTTGCCCTCATGCTTAGACAATTTCAGCAAAATACCGGTACTTTGCTCCCACGTTATTGTTCTTCTTTCCTGTCTGTACGTGGCATAATCCTTTGATTATACCAGTGCCAAGCTCAAAATCCATGCAGGCTCCTCTTCATTTACAGAACAAGGTCCTTGGCCCTGCCTTTAAGGTCTTCTATGATTTGGAAGAAAGCTACATCATCTCCTTCTAGTTCCCTCCATGAAGTATGGAATAATACTTATGTCTCAGTCACCAATCACTTTCCTCTACCCCTATAGCACTTATTATAAAATATCCAAATATTTGTTGGGCATATACCATTAGAAATTTCACTCTTTTATTTTTATTGTATATGCTCCAAACAGCATTTTGAATTGGGTGCTATTCTCCCAGTTTTTAGATGAGGAATCTAGGAATCTAATTCTCAGAGAATTAAAGTGACTTGTCCAAGATTGTACCCATTTTACAATTCCTACCTGGCACCTTTTGGGATATGTATACACACACACACACACACACACACACACACACACACACACACACACACACATATGTTATATAAATGTATAATCTACTTTGTTGTTGTTAGCTTGTGTCAAGTCGATTCTGACCCATGGCAACTCCTTGTATGTCAGCGTAGAACTGTGCTCCATAGGATTTTCAATGGCTGATTTTTCAGAAGTAGATTGCCAGGCCTTTCTTCCAAGGCACCTCTGGGTGGACTTGAACCTCCAACCTTTCTGTTAGCAGCTGAATGTATTAACTGTTTGCATCACCCAGGGACATAACCTACTTACCCACCTTATTTTAAGTTCTTTGAGGACAGCTATCATCATTAACTAACTTAATCCTAACTGATTTGGGGAAGAAAGATTAGGTTTTCACCACAGTGGCACAGTGGTTAAATGCTCACCTGCTAACTGAAAAGTCAGCAGTTTGAACCTACCAGCAGCTCCACAGGAGAAAGATGTGGCAATCTGCTTCTACAAAGATTACAGTCTAGGAAACCCTTATGGGGCAGTTCTACTCTGTCCTGTAGGGTCACTATGAGTCAGAATCCACTCAACAACGATGGGTTTGGTTTTTGGTTTTACCGACTTACAGAGTTTGAGAAGCTAGCAGGCCATTCTTTGGGAGAGCTAATTAGCAGCAAGTTCAAAATGCTACATCTTTAAAGCAGTCTTTAAAATTCTGTGCAAAATTAAAGTATAAGGCAAGGTCTTGAAATAACTGTGGCGTCTCTATTACGGTTGCTGGCCCATCTTGCTAGTTCTCATTAATTGCTCCTCATTTCCCATGACCTTGGGCTTTTATATACTTTCTCAGGTGGTGCGACCAGATGATTTATCAACTTGATTATCCCTCTTAACATTTGGGATTTATTAGGTGCAGGCCAGTCTTTCGGCTACAGTTTAATTGTGTTAACTGCAAATGCAATTAATTGTGTCACCTTTGGGAAAGAATTTCACAGCTACGTTTGGGGGAGGGTGGTGAGTCCTTATTAAAGCAGTACGTGCTGAAATTCTTGAGAGAAAACCCAGAACTATGATTTATGTGAGGCTTGGCTATATCCACCTTTTTTTGTCCCCCACCCCACCCCTTTGCCGTTCTTCAGGGCAACTAGTAGCTGCTTACTTGTTGCAATTCACTTTTGGGATATTAGCAAGTGAGGGTCATTTTATTTTCTATAATACCAGCTGTCAAAATGAATGCCCCATGTCTCCTGCCAAACAGTGGTGAGATTTGCTGGCGCTCAGCGCTTTTCAGCTTTTCAGTATCTCCGTATTGCAGCTCCCTGCCCAATGGCTGGTCTCCTCCTGAAGGGGTCAATGTCCTTCCCTGCTCCCAGCGTTCCTTCTGCTGCCTGTAGTCACTCTGGGTCTGCACATCATAAATCACTTTAACCTCTTTCTAAAACAAGGTCAAATTGTGCTGGGACTTTTAAAAAAGGATTTAAAAGTCTCTATGTCCCTGCGCTTCTCACGGTAGACCTTAGGGCCAAAGAAAGGACCGTAAGAGGGTGTATGGAGGGTGGTGTTGGGGGAGGGGTGAGCCAGCAGAAGGAGGAAGGGGAGGAAGGAGGGAGAAAGTCCCCTTGCTTGGGCCAAGGAATCTGCAATGTTTGAGTGGGCTTCTGTGCTATAAACATTCGGGACATTTAACATATCAAATGCAAATAGAAATGACACGCACAGGGCTCACTTCTAAGGCAGCCTTGTGCAGATTTGGGAATCCTCCATCCCTGTGGTTTTCCGAAATATTTTAAGTATATATTCCCGATTAAGCGCCCTGTTTTCCTCTGCCTGGCATGGCCTTGCAGCATGAATCCGTCTGGCTGGGCCTGGAGGCTCAGGTCCTATCAGCAAAATCAAAGGCCAGCCCAAGCCCCAGAGTCACTTAGCATTTTCTGTGGCACAATTAAGCATGTGCAGCATGCCGCAGCCACACAGGCGCTGTTTATTCAGTGCAAGTGCTCTGTAATTTATTTAAAATAATCCATCTTTCACAAATAAAGGGGCCATTGACACCCCCCACAACCCACCCCACCACAGGCTGAAAGGCCCCCTCTTGATGGTCTGCTTTCCTGGTCAGAGCTAAATACCTGACAAAAGTGATTCAGGTTTTTCTTTCTTTCTTTTTAATTTTGTTTTTTACTTTTTTCTCTCACTTTTTTTTAAAATGAGATTTTACTAAACCTGCTCATTTTCTTTTACTCCAATAATCAGCCTAGCACCCCCTTCTACTTTTTTTTTTTTTTTTCCGTTTTAAATAAAAAAACACAGTTTGGCCATTAAAAATGATTAATGCCAGTCAATTTGATAATCATGGAGCTGGAGGTGCCAGCCATTTTGGGATTTAGGGCCTCCCTGGAATCAGCTTCTTTATGGCCCTTGGCTAATGAGAAATCACATTAGGCTTTTTACTGTATATGAATCGATTAGCTGAAAATGAGATTACGTACATGGTGCAACCCAAGCGACAAAGAGCCCTTTCTTTTCCAACACTTCCTGGTGCCGCTTGAGCTTGAAATTGTTCTTTTCTCCTGGTTTTTCAGAAAACTATTGGCGGAGCCCAATATGGGCTTATGTATAAAAATCTCCCACACAAACAAACAAAATACAAGGAGAAGATGACGGGGACTGGCTTTGGGGGCTGTGGTTTTGACAGGTTTCTTGAGGAAGCAGGGACAGGACTTGGGAGTTAGATTTACCTGAGTGGGAAGCTGGTCTCAGCCACTTAACCTGCTCTGTGACTAGGAGCCAACCACTTAACCTGTCTGAGCTTTAGTTTCCCCATCTGTACAATGCGATGATAACACATACCTTAGAGGGTTATTAGGATTAAATGAGAGAATGTGTATAAAACATTTAGCCCCTCTCTTCCTCCGTTGCTCCCTCTCTCCTTTTCCTTTTCTCCCTCACTCATTTCCTTCCTTCCTTCATCCCTCCCTCCCTTCCTCCCTCCCATCCTTGCAAATGAATAACAGCTAATGTCCAAAGATTGGAATAGATGGTGGCAACAGTCGCATTCTACCTTGGAAATAACCACTAGTTCAGGCTGAGACTAGAGAGGCCTCATACCTATATGTTAGAGTCAGCAGACTATGGTCTGCTGTCTATGTTTGTATAGCCCATGAGCTGAGAATATTTTTTACATTTTTAAATAGTTAAAAAAAACCCAGAGAACAATACAGTTTCAAAGATGAAATACATAAAATCTTATTACAGATCAGCATTAACAGATGAACATTTGTAGTCAATTTGGATCATGGGGAATATTAACTTTGAACTCCAGTTAGGCAAAATGTTATCCCTCAAAAACACATTTTTCTCATAAGTAGACTGTATTACAAAAGAAGTACTCAATTTTTGTTATATTTTGAATTTTGTCAACAAAACGTGTGGAAATTTGTTTTCTCTTTTGTTATCCCTTTCGTTACTACCTTTTTTCTCCTTAAATTTTTTTTTTATAGCATGTATTTTTAGTATTGGAATGCATGCTTACTAATTGAGCGTGTTTAAATTTTTGGTTGGTAATATGGACCAATAAGCAACATCATGATAAATGAAGAAAATATTGAAATTGTCAAGAATTTCACTTTACCTGTATCCACAATCAATGCCCATGGAAGCAACAGTCTAAAAATCAAATGACATATTGCACTGGGCAAATCTACTGCAAAAGACCTCTCTAAAGTGTTAAACAGCAAAGATGTTACTTTAAGGACTAAGGTGAACCTGACCCAAGCTGTGGTATTTTCAATGGCCTCATATGCATGCAAAAGCTGGACAAAGAATAAGAAGACCAAAGAAGAATTGATGCCTTTGAATTATGGTGTTGGCAAAGAATGTTGAATATACCATGGACTGCCAGAAGAACGAACAAATTTGTCTTGGAAGAAGTACAGCCAGAATGCTCTTTAGACACAATGATGGCGAGACTTTGTCTCACACACTTTGGACATGTTGTCAGGAGGGATCAGTCCCTGGAGAAGGACATCATACTTGGTAAAGTAGATGGTCAGTGAAAAAGAGGAAGACCCTCAATGAGATGGACTGACATAGCGGCTGGCTGCTACAATGGGCTGAAGCATAACAAAGACTGTGAAGATGGTGCAGGAACAGGCAGTGTTTTGTTCTGTTGTACATAGGGTCACTATGAGTCGGAATTGACTCAACGGAACCTAACAACAACAATATGGATTTTGAGAAATATGATCTGGTAGTATAAGCCACCAATGAGTTGAGTGGAACTCTAGGGCCACTGATCTGTGGTATGACAATATACCAATGAGGGCTAGATAAGTAGTTTATTGCGTGTGCCTTTCCGTCAGGTTACATGGGGAACCTCTGGCTTTCCAAATATGACACAGAAAAACCAAAACAAACTCATCAGAGCTCCCTACCTGTCACACAGGAAAGCCATAATCATGCTTGCAAGCCTTATCTCACAGCAATAAAGGGGAAAAAAAGGCAAAAGTTTACAAAACTAACACATTCAGGAAGCATCACCTAATGGAATACTCAACCTACAGAACAATGAGCCTCCAACTCCAGTCTTCTGAGTTTCACATGTTTCAAAAGGGAGCCACCTTGAAGCTAACTGAGTTAGAACTGGAATAAATCCTTACCTCTGAGGTCCAGAGGCATAAAAAGTGGTTGGCATACTGTTTATGCCAGTGGTAACGAAAGATAATTTGTTACTGTAAATTCGATTCCAATTCATAGAGACCCTATATGATAGAGCAGAACTTCCCCATAGGGTTTCCAAGGCTATGATCTTTATGGAAGCAAACTGTGCATCTGTCTCCTGCTGAGTGGCTAGTGGGTTCAAACTGCCGACCTTTTGGCTAGCAGCTGAGTGCTTAACCACTGTGCAACCAATAGCCACTTAATATCCTTGATTTTGCCCCTAGGCCCACAGTGCCTACAGTATTTACTATCTGGTCGTTTACAGAAGAAGTTTGATGACCCCTACTACAGTGAATTCCTCTGTTTAGTTGGACGACAGATATCCCACTTTTTTTTTTTTGGAATTAAGTTATTAGTGTGTGTGTGTAAGTGTGTGTGGCAGGGGGGATGTAGGGTTCCAACCTTAAATACAAAGTTGAAAAGACATATTTATATGCCAAGTGTATTGACCTCTGTCATTACTTCATGCCTTTCCTGCCCCCTAAATACAAATCTGAAGTGGTTCTTCACAGGAGACAGAAATTGAGACTAGGGGCAGGAGTATAATGAGAGGAAATAAGTAACCAATAAGTAACCCCACCCTTTTTGATTCCTTGACCCTTATTATCTGCTCACAGTACAAAGTAATTTACTTGCTTTTCCCTCTGCAATGTAAGCTTCAGGAGCAGGAATTGTGTGCTGTTCACTACTGCTTTTTTGGAACTCAGGATACTGTCTGGCACCATAATGTATATTTGATAAAACATATGCTAAGTTATCTCATTGATTCTCCCCCTAAGACACACACACAGCCCTGGTGGCACAGTGGTTAAGAGCTGCAGCATGCTATGGCTGCTACCCAAAAAGATTAGCAGTTCAAATCCACCAGCCGCTCCTTGGAGACCCTATGGGGATGTTCTACTTTGTCCTATAGGGTCGCTATGAGTTGGAAGTGACTTGACAGCACCAGGTATATAAGCACACATGTACACACATACATACACACACATGAGCATGTCTTTTCCAGGTTAGGATACTGAGGTTTAACCTTGTCAATTTCTCCTCATCTAAGAAAGAAAATTAAATGTGCAAAGACCCAGAGTTAGAAAACCAAAAGAGAAGAACACACTTGACATTTCTCAAGCTGAAAGAACAGAAGAAAAAATTTAAGCCTTGAGTTGCAATTTTGAAGGGTTCTATGGGCAAAATATTGACTGAAGCAGGAAACATCAAAAACAAATGGAAGCAATACACAGAGTGGCTGTACCAAAAATAATTGGTCAATGTTCAACCATTTCAGGAGGTAGCATATGATCAAGAACTGGTGATACTGAAGGAAGAGGTCCAAGCTGCACTGGAGGCATTGGTGAAAAACAAGGCTCTAGGAATGGATGGAATACCAATTGAGATGTTTCAACAAAGGGATGCAGCACTGGAGGTGCTCACTCGTCTATGCCAAGAAATTTGGAAGACAGCTACCCGGCCAACCAACAGGAAGAGATTCTTATTTGTGCCCATTCCAAAGAAAGGTGATCCAACAGAATGTGAAAATTATCCAACAATATCATTAATATCACACACAAATAAAGTTTTGCTGAAGATCATTCAAAAATGGTTGCAACAGTACATTCACAGGGAACTGCCAGAAATTCAAGCCAGATTCAGAAGAGGATGTGGAACGAGGGATATCATTGCTGATGTCAGATGGATCTTGGCTGAAAGCAGAGAATGCCAGAAAGATGTTTACCTTTGTTTTTATTGACTATGCAAAGGCATTTGACTGTGTGGATCATATCAAATTATAGATAACGTTGGGAAGAATGGGAATTCCAAAACAATTGTGCTCACAAGGAACCTGCACATAGATCAAGAAGAAGTTGTTCAAATGGAGCAAGAGATACTGCGTGGTTTAAAATCAAGAAAGGTGTGTGTCAGGGTTGTATCTTTTCACTATACTTATTTAATCTGTATGCTGGGTAAATCATTTGAGAAACTGGACTGTATGAAGAAGAATGTGGCATCAGGAAGAAGAATGTGGCGATATGCAGATGACACAATCTTGCTTGCTGAAAGCGAAGAGAATTTGAAGCATTTTCTGATGAAGATCAAAGATTAAAGCCTTCAGTATGGATTATACTTCAACATAAAGGAAAAAAAATCCTTACAACTGGACTAATAAGCAACATTATGATAAATAGAAAAAAGATTGATGTTGTCAAGGATTTCATTTTACTTGGATCAACATCAATGCCTATGGAAGCAGCAGCCAAGAAATCAGTCAACACATTACATTGGGCAAATCTGCTGCAAAAGACCTCTTTAAAGTGTTAAAAAGCAAAGATGTCACTTTAAGGACTAAGATGTGCCTGACCCAAGCCATGGTATTTTCAATCACCTCATATGCATGTGAATGCTGGGCAATGAATAAGGAAGACTGAAGAGGAATTGATGCCTTTGAATTATGGTGTTGGCAAAGAATATTGAATATACCATGGACTGCCAGAAGAACAAACATGTCTGTCTTGGAAGAAATACAGCCAGATTGCTCCTTGAAAGCAAGGATGGTGAGACTTCATCTCACATACTTTGGACATGTTATCTGGAGGGACCAGTCCCTGGTGAAGGCCATCATGCTTGATGAAGCAGAGGGTCAGAGAAAAAGGGGAAGATTCTCAATAAGATGGATTGACACAGTGACTGCAACAATGGGCTCAAACACAACAATTACTGTGAAGATGGTGCAGGACCAGGCAGTGTTTCTTTCTGTTGTACATAAGGTCACTACAAGTTGGAACTGACTTAACCAGCATCTAACATCTACAAGAAAGAAAGGACTGCCAGAGTCTTTCTTATAAGCCAGAATGGTGAGACTTTGATTCGCTTACTTTGGACATGTCATCAGGAAAGATCAGTTTCTAGAAAAGGACATCATGTATGGTAAAGTAGAGGGTCAGTGAGAAAGAAGAGAACCCTCCATGAGATGGACTGACATATTAACTGCAACAATGGGCTCAAACATACAAACAATTGTGAGGAAGGTGCAGGACTGGGCAATGCTATACATCAGGTCTGCATGAGTCAAAGCTGACTTGATGGCAACGAACAACAGCAATGAGAAAGGGGATGAGCCAGCATTTCAACTGGAAAGACTGGTCCTGGAGGTTAGAGGCTTTGCCAATACCCTGCTTTCTTGATCACGCATAATGGGATACTGCTCACTATGGAAACGGAGTGGAAAAAGGGTAAGGATGCCTGTTTTCACTGAAGCTCATTATGTCCCCCTGTGATTTCTATGCATTCTACACATAAAGAAACTGAAGCTCTGATAAGTGTGAATGAGCTCCATTTGGCAATGTAGCTGGGCTAGAATGCCCATTTGTTTAAGCCCTTAAGAAACAAGTGGCCACTTCAGTGGAGATCAGTGTCCCTTGCTCCAGGTGGTAAGGGCCAACTGTAAGTGGATCCCTCTCCTTTTCTTCCACTTTTCTCCCCTGGTTAGTGGTAGAATTGTTGCCTTCCATGTGGTAGATCTTGGTACGATTCTTAGCAAATGCACACATGCACGGCCACCACCCATCTGTCAGTGGAGACTTGTGTGCTGCTGTGAAGCTGAACAAGTTTCAGCGGAGCTTCCAGACTAAGATGAGACAGAAGAAAGGCCTGGCAATCTACTTCTGAAAATCAATCAGTGAAAAAGCCTATGGATCACAATGGTCTGGTCTGCAACCAGTCATGGGATGATACAGGATTGGGCAGCATTTCATTTTGTTGTGCAAGGGGTCACCATGAGTCAAGGACCAACTCAAGGGTAGGTAGCAATCACAACTCCATTTCTAATACTGCACCAGCTTCTCAGATTCTGGCCCTGGGGAACTTGCTGTGGAAAGAGTTTGGAATGAGGAGCTGGAAGAAAGAGTTTGTAGTCTTAACTCTGACGCATCCTATCTGGAGAAACTTGGGTGACTCTGTAGGGGTGTCAGCCTTGGCTCACTCTTTCCTGATATTGTGGTAAGAATCCTTGCCTTGACCCCTTGCAGGCTGTCAGGCTGGGCCTTGCACAGCAGTCAGATAATGGAGGTGGACACTCTTTATAAAGCAGCACTGTACACACACATGCACCCACATACACACACGCATGCACTCACGCAGGCATGCACTCACATGCATACATGCACTCATGAGGTACCAACTTTTGTTTTTAAGATTCTGTCCCCTGTGGTTTCCCAACAAAGAGTAGCTCTGGGCTCTGTGGGGAAGTGGACAATAAAATCTACTACTTATGGGCATTTATTATGTGCCTGATATTTCACATACAAGATTGATACAGTAATCCTATGGGAGGAGACCACCCACATTTTACAGATGAAGATACTGATCTCTGAAGGTTAAAGGACCTGCCTGGGTCACACAGCTAGTTAATGAAGGAGTCAGAATTTGGACCCAGGTCTATCTGACCCCAAAGATGACATTCTTATTAGGCAACACACTGACTTCCTGGTTTGTTGCTGGCACAGTCCTACCCGTTTTGGTCCCTGCTGTCAAGAACTCCTGTCTCCAGGATTCTGTAGCTCTTCTGCACCTATGCCACCAGGACCCAGTTTGTTGCTATGCAATAGCTGATTAATCAGAGATGTGAGTCAGTACCCAAACCCTCTTCCCACTGAGGAATGAAGTTCTATGACTCCTCCCCTTAAACCTGGGTGGAACTTTGGGATGCTTCAAACAATAGAGTATGGCAAGATTCATGCTATATGACTTTCAAGGCTAAGTCATAGAAGTACCATGCATGTCTACCTTACTCTCTTTGGGCATTTACTCTTCCTTCATGCTTCAGGGAAGCCTAAGCTAGCCCACACAGAGACCACATGGAGAGGCCACTTTAAGTGTTCTGGCTGCCAGCCCAGTTGAGGTCCCAACTGAGAGCAAGCATCGAATGTCAGACATGTATGAAAATACCCCCAGATAATTCCAGCCCCTGGCTCTTGAGTCACTCCCAGCCTTTGCATCTTCCTGTCTAAGGGAATCTGAGATAAACAATCACTGCTGGGCCTTATCTGAGATGTTGATGCACAGACTCTGTGAGCATAGTAAAGTGGTATGCCATTAAGTTAGGGGTAATTTGTATACAACAATAGTACCTGGTACAGATTTTGGTACATGGAAGTAGGGTGCTATAATAACAAAGCATAAAACATGTGGTATTGGCTTTGGGACTAGGTGAGAGGGTAGACGGTTGCAGGCTATATTTTCCAAAAATGGTCACATTTTCTCTTATGACGTAGTGACCTTGATAATCCTGTTCAGTGGTGAGGTCTCTGTCCCTTCCTCTTGAACCTGGGTGGAACTTTGTAACTGCTTTGAGTGATAGAGTGTGGTGGAAATGATCATAAAAATAAAATGATCATAAAAAATAATATGTACTTCACCTTGTTCTCTTGGGATGCTTGCTTTTGGAACCTAGCCTCCATGCAGCAAGAAGCTGAAGAGTATGTCAAATGACTCCAGCCCCTGCTGCTAAGCCACTCCCCAGCCTTTGAGTCTTCCCAGCTGAGTTACCTAGCATCTTAAGTTATCTAGTGCTGCTATAACAGAAATACCACAAGTGGGTAACTTTAACAAACAGAAATTTATTTTCTTACAGTTTAGGAGGGTCCGAATTCAGGGTGCCAGCTCTAGGGGAAGGTTTTCTGTCTCTGCCTGCTCTGAGGAAGGTCCTTGTCTCTTTGAGCTTCTGCTCCTGGGCGACCTTAATGTGCCTTGTCAATTCTCTTCACCTATTTCTGCTTCTTTTACTTGCTTGTTTTATCTCTTTTACATCTCTAAAGAGATTGACTCAAAAACATTGTACAAAAACTCTGTCTTATTAACATAACAAAGACAACCCATTCCCAAATGGGAATATAACCAGAGGTATAGAGGTTAGGATTTACAACACATATTTTGGAGGGAAACAATTCAATCCATAACAGGCTCCAAACGTCACAGAACAAAGATGACCCTTCCCTGCTTTATCCTCTCTTCAATCCTGATGCATAGAATCTGTGAGCATAATAAAGTGGTTGTTTTACACTCTTAAATTTGGGATGATTTTATGCAACAATCTATAACTGAAATACTCAGATACCCTCCTTCCAGACTCCCAAATGGTTGACTTGCCAATATCATTGAGGTCTCTGCTCCAAAGTCCCCTTCTCAGAGAAGTCTCCATGACCACATTATCTAAAATTAGAGGCCATGACCTTCTCTGACTTCTTACCTCTCCCTATTTTTGTCCTAGCCTTGTTGTTGCTCAGTATCATTGAGTTGATTTTTTTTTAACTCATAGTTACCCAGTGTGGCACAGTAGAACTGCCCCATAGGGTTTTCTAGGCTGTAATATTTAGGCAAGGAGCCCTGGTGGTGTAGTGGTTAAAGCGCTCAGCTGCTAACTAAAAGTTGTTAGTTCAAACCCACCAGCCACTCTGTGGAAGAAAGATGCGGCAATCTGCTTCCATAAAGATTTATAGCCTTGGTGGCCTCCACCAGACTGAGTCCTGTACAGCCAGGTGGTGCCCAGCTACCACCACTGACTGCTGTGACCAGGATCACAACAGAGGGTCCTGGACAGAGCTGGAGAAGGATGTAGAACAAAATTCTAACTCACAAAAAAAGCACAGATTTACTGGTCTGACAGATTGGAGAAACCCCGAAAGTATGGCCCCCGGACACCTTTTAGCTCAGTGGTGAAGTCATTCCTGAGGTCCACCATTCAGCTGGGGATTGGACATCCCCATAAAACAAAATGGGACTAATGAGGCATAGCAGTCCAGGGACAAGGACTAGAAGGCAGGAGGGGGCAGGAAAGCTGGCAATAGGGAACCCAAGGTTGAGAAAGGACAATGTTGACATGTCGTGGGGTTGTTAACCATTGGCATAGGGCAATATGTGTACTAACTGTTTAATGAGAAAATATTCTGTTCTGTAAACTTTCATCTAAAGTACAAAAAAAGAAAGAATTATCTATGTGAGATCAAACTGACCACAGCAACTCAAAAGGTTTGATGGGAAGCCTAAGAGGCAGTGAGTTGAAGATAATGGTGATGGAGTAATTTGGAAAAGGGTAGTGAGAATACCAGCACAACTGGAAAAACGTAATCGATATTACTGAATTGGACATGTAGAAATTTTTGAAATGGTGTATATTTGGCTATGTCTATTTTCACCAAAAAAGAAAAAAGGTCCTCCAAGTTCGAGAAGGGAGAGTGTTGACATCTTGTGGGTTTGTTAACCAATGTCATAAAACAATACGCGTACTGACGGTGTAATGAGAAACTATTTGTTCTGTAAACTTTAACCTAAAGTACAATAAAAAAAAAAAAAAATTAAAAAGAAAAAAGATTTATAGCCTTGGAAACCCTATGGGGGCAGTTCTACTCCATCCTATAATCTTGCTGTGAGTTGGAATCGACCCGATGGCAACGGGAATCTTTAACGCAGCAGATGACCAGGTTTTTTTCCCGAGCTGCCACTGGGTGGCTTCACACCGCCAACCTTTTGGTCAGCAGCTGAGTGCTTAACTGTTGCATCACCAGGGCTCCTTAACCTTGACTTACAGTGAGATTATGTTACATGTTAATTTGTTAACAAATGTAGTTGAATTAAGTCTTGGGGGCTGTGGTTGCAAGTTGCCGTTCAGTCCATTTCAATTCATGGTGACCCTGTGTGTCTTGAGAATAAGAATCAGAAAAACTCTTGGTCACCGCTATAGCCTCAGTGCCTTATTGCCTGGCACTTAGTGTTTGCTGAATAAATGTATAAATGATGTCATCAAAGTGACATCAAAGTGATGACATCACCCAGACTCATGCCTTTAAATACTATCTCTGTTGAGAATCCCAATTTATATCATTATCCAAGACCATTCCTCTGAATTGTAAGACAAAATTTCAAATTGTCTGCTCTACATACCTCCGTTTGGCTGCCTGAAATGCATTTGTGGAGGATTAGATTATCATTCAACAAATAATCACACTCCTCTCCCCCTTGGGGTAAAGTATACCCTGCTGTCCCACTTACACTGGGCTTGGCCACATGACTTGCTCTGGCAAATGGAGTATGGGTGGAATTGGTGGTGGGCCAGTTCCAAGTGAAGCTTTAAGAGACATGACAGGTGTCCATCAGTCCTCTTTATGCTCTTGTCTTTCCCTAGGAGCATATCCTTCAGCCAGTATCCCAGAATTAGACACAGATGGAGAAGATCTGAACTCAACCTGCATCCTGAAGCAGAGACCCAGAGCTGACCTACACACCATGAGTGAAAAATAAATGTATGTTTTTGTAGCCCCTGAGATTTTGGGGTTGTTTTTATGCAGCACTATGGATATTTTTAGTTGTTATTGCCTGTGTTCTCCACCAGTGTGTAAGTACCATGAAGGTAGGGACCAGAAAGTCTTGTTCATTGACCCCAAACCAGCTGACATCACATTCTGACTCATGGAGACCCCGTGTAGTAGATTGTCAAGCTTTTCTTCCATGGCACCTCTGGGTGGGCTTGAATCAACAACATTTCAGTTAGCAACCGAGTATGTTAATCATTTACATTATCCAGGGATTCCTTATTCATTGCTGGATATATCAAATTTATTTGATATAGATATATAAATATATAATTAATATACAAATATTATATATTTACACACGATACATCATGGGGTCCAGTTGATTCCAACTCATAGCCACCCTATAGAACAGAGTAGAACTACCCCATTGGGTTTCCAAGGAGTGGCTGGTGGATTCGAACTGTTGGCCTTTTGGTTAGCAGCCGAGCTCTTAACCACTGCACCACTAGGGCTCCATATAAATATAAGTAATATATAAATATTTATTTATGTAAATAATATAAATATAAATAATACAGATCTGTTTAGGGCCTCAAATGGTGCTTGGCACATGGATTTTGTTGAATGAGTGAATATATGATTGAATGAACTCATTCCCTTGGTCATCTCATCAAGTTGATGGTTTTACTAAGTCTTAATGTTTTAAGTACCTTTTATATGCTGATGAATCCCAAATTTATATATATAGCCCAGATCTTTCCTGGGAACCACAAACTCATATATTCAACTGGCTAGCTGATATTTCCAGCTAGTTGTTTTACAGGTACCTTAAGCTTGATATATCCAAAATCAGATTCCTGATCTTCTTTCCTTCTCCTCCCCTCCTAAGCCAGCTCCTTTAGTAGCGTTCCCACTGGAGTTGGTAGAAGTTCCATCATCTCAGTTAAGAGAACCAATTAAACTTGGGAGTCATAGTTTACAGCTCTCTTACTTCTGTCAACATACAATTCATTAGGCAATCCCATAGGCTCTACTTTCAAAATATATCCAGAATCTGACCATTTTGTACCACTTTCACCATCATCTCTCTCCAGGATTATCACAATAACCTCCTAATTTATCTTCTTCATCCCACCCTTGAGGACTTACTAACTATTCTTAATATAGCAGCCAGAGAGATTATGCTTATATCAGAGCATGTCACTTCTTTCTCTGCTCAAATCTCCTCAGTGATTCCTATCTCATTCAGGGTAAAACTAACACTCTTTGCAATGGCCCATGAGGCTCCCCATGATCTTACTCCTCATTCCTTCTTTGACCTCATCTTCTATTCTCTCCTGTGCTCATTCTCTTTCAGCTTCTGGTCAGTTCACTGCTCCTGAAACACATCAAGCACATCCATCTAGGAGCCTTGGCTCTCATTGCCTAAAATACTCTTCCTCGAAAAATACACAGCTGCTCCCTCAACTTCTTCAAATCTTTGCTTTTATATCACCTTTTCAGTTAGATGTTCCCTGGCCATTGTTTAACATTGTGCTGCCCTCCTGTGTTACCTTGTCCTATTGCTTTCTTTCTTTGCTATCACTCATCATCAAGTAGCAGACTTCTTTGGATTATTGTCTGTGTTCACAATTAGAATACAAGTTTTGTGCAGGCAGGGATTTTTATCTGCTTTGTTCACTGCTCTATTTCAGTGCTTACAGTGCTTTGATGGCTAAAGCATTCAGTAAATATGCTAATAGTTAACATATGAGCCCATGGCATTCCCTCGGGGACAGTGACTGGTGCAGAGGTTCATCACCTAATTTGACGCCATCACACCGAAGAGGAAAATATATTCAGCGTGACCATTTGCTGTGATTTGCTTGGAGATGTCCTAGTTTATGCCTTATCACTGGTTTAACTATTAATTAGTGGTCTTGTTCACTCTCAAAGATGTTCTCTTTTAAATGGCCACCCTACTCATATTCCATGCTGGGGAGAGAGGTTTCCCTTTCCCTCTTTTGTTGGACACAAATAAGGAAACATGTTGTGGCAGGTTTTTGGCAGGTGTTTTGTGACCAAGAGGGAAACTAGGCCTAGGGTGTAGCCAAGGTAATGGATGGCATAGAGGAGAGAAGAAAAGTCTCTGAGGGTCCTGCTGATATGGCTTAGCCACTAAGTCCACCAACACTAAAGCGTGCCCAGGTATGGACTTCCAGTTGTTGGAGAGAATATATTTGCATGTTGTTTGGGCCAGTTTGCATTTGGGTGTCTGTTACTCAAGGTTGAGATTTTCATCTGACAGATAACTCAGCATAATCTATAGCACACTGTCAGGTTACTACAGGTAGTAAGGAGTTGTGAATGTAGAGAATGTGATAGGCAGCTTCTAAAATGAATTCCAATGATCCCCTTTTCTTTATACTCATGCCCTTGCGTAATCCCCTCCTTCTGAGTGTGGGCTGGACTTAGTGACTTGCTTCTAATGAATAAAACATGGTAGAAGTGATGGATGCCACTTGTGAGATTAGACAATAAGAAGACTGCATTATCCATCTTGGTTTTTTGATCTGTCTCTCTCTCTCTCCTTGCCCTGGGGGATGCAAGCTCCAATGTTGTGAGTAACCCTATGGATAGGCCCATGTGGTAACGAGCTTCTGGTGAAAAGCCAGGGCTAGAGACCACATGGAAGCAGATCTTCTCCCAGTAGAGCCCTGAGATACCTACAGCCCATTTTGTCATCTTAGCTGCAGCCTGTGAGGGATCCTGAGCCAGATGACCCAGATGAGCCACACCCAGATTCCTGACTCACAGAAACTGTTATAATAAATGTTATTTTAAATTTTTGCATTTTGGAGTAATTTGTTATGCAGCAATAGAAAACTAAAACAAGAAATGAGCTACGCATCTCTTTTTTTTTTGTCCATTTAGAAAGCCCTGACTTGGCTCACTTTCATGCTCATATGCATTTGAAGGACAAGGGTGTCATCTGGGGAAATATGTGATGACCATAACAGTGTGTGTCAAACCTGTTTCATTCATCATGTCACCGGAATATTCAAGTAAAAGGGATAATGGACCTAAGTTCTAGGGGTTTGAGAGATATTCTCCTGATAGAAAGGAGACCTGGTGGCACAATGGTTCAGCGGTCATCTGCTAACCAAAAGGTTGTCAGTTTCACCCTACACAGCAACTCTGCAGGAGAAAGACCTGGTGATCTGCTCCACTAAAGATTACAGCCTAGAAAATCCTTTGGGGGCAGTTCAACTCTGTCTTATGTGGTCACTATGAGTTGAAAATTGACTCAACGGCACCTAACCACAACAATTCTAGGAGAATGAAGCTGTCAATTGCGGGAGAAACTCTTAAATTCCGCGTGGCTGCAGAATCGGAGAATGTGGCTAGGTGACTAGAGGGTGGAAGGTGAGGAATTATGGTGTCCATAAATACAGCAACGACATTCACTTTGTGCAGTTGTGACCTCCAGCTAAGAGAAAGAATAGTTGATGATTAAGCCAGTAAGTTCTGGAATCAAACAGGAGAGTGTAGAAGTTAAGAGCATAAACACTGGAACCAAACTGTCTGTGTCCAAATTCTGGCTGTGCCATTTACAAGCTGTATAAACTTGTGCAGGTTACTCTGTACCTCAGTTTTCTCATCTATAAGATGGAGATAATAATAGAGTTATTTTGAAGATTAAGCAAAGTATTATATGAACCTTGCTAAGAACAGCATCTGGCTTATGTTGTTAGGTGCCATTGAGTCGGTTCCAACTCATAGTGACCCTATGTACAACAGAACCAAACACTGCTCGGTCCTGTGCCATCCTCACAATCATTGTTGTTGCAGCCGCTGTGTCAGTCCATCCCATTGAGGGTCTTCCTCTTTTCGCTGACCCTCTACTTTACCAAGCATGTTGTCCTTCTTCAGGGATTGGTCCCTCCTGATAACGTGTCCAAAATGAAACAAAGTATCACCATCCTTACTTTTAAGGAGCATTCTGGCTTAATTCATCCAAGACAAATTTGTTCATTATTCTGGCAGTCTATGGCATTTTCAATATTTTTCACCAACACCATAATTCAAATGCATCAATTCTTCTTTGGTCTTCCTGACTTATTGTAAGCTTATATTGTCCAGCTTTCACATGTATATAAGGTGATTGAAAATATCATGGATTGGGACAGGTGCGCCTTAGTCCTCAAAGTGACATCTTGCTTTTTAACATTTTAAAGAGGTCTTTTGCAGCAGATTTGCCCAATGCAGTATGTCGTTTGATTTCTTGACTGCTGCTTCCATGGATGTTGCTTGTGGGTCGAAGTAAAATAAAATTCTTGACAATGTCAATCTTTTCTCCATTTATCATGATATTGCTTATTGGTCTAGTTGTGGAGATTTTTGTTTTCTTTATGTTGAGGTGAAATCCATACTGAATGCTGTGGTCTTTGATCCTCATCAATAAATGCTTTAATTCCCCTTTGCTTTCGGTAAGCAAGGTTGTGCCATCTGCATACTGCAGGTTGTTAATGAGCCTTCCTTTAATCTTGATGCCCCGTTCTTCTTCACACAGTCCAGCTTCTCGGATTATTTTCTCAGCATGCAGATTGAATAAGTACCATGAAAGGATACAACCTGGATGCACACCTTTCCAGATTTTAAACCCTGCAGTATCTCCTTGTTCTGTTTCAATGACTTCCTCTTGGTCTATGTCCAGGTTCCAATAAGCACAATTAAATGTTCTGGAATTTCCATTCTTTGCAATGTTATCCATAATTTATTATGATCCACATAGTCAAATGCCTTTGTATAGTCAATAAAACACAGTAAACATCTTCCCTGTATTCTCTGCTTTCAGTCAATGTCCATCTGACATTAGCAATGATATCCCTCACTACATGTTCTCTTCTGAATCTGACTTGAATTTCTGGCAGTTCCGTGTTGATGAACCTCTGCAACCATTTTGAATTATCTTTAGCAAAATTTTACTTGAGTGTGATACTAATGATACTGTTTGATAATTTCCACATTCTGTTGGGTCACCTTTCTTTGGAATGGGCATAAATATGGATCTCTTCTATTTGGTTGGCCAGGTAGCTGTCTTCAAAATTTCTTGGTGTAGATGAGTGAGCACTTCCAGTACTGCATCCATTTGTTGAAACATCTCAGTTGGTATTCCGTCATTTCCTGGAGGCTTGTTTTTCGCCAATGCCTTCAGTGCTACTTGGACTTCTTCCAACAATAGACTTTAGAATCAGTTTTATTGGAATACATATATTCTAAGAAGGTAGATGCCAGAGCCCCTGTCACATGACACTTTTTGTTCTCTCTGTCATGACTTGTTTTAGTTTAAAAAATCTTGGTGAGAGGCCATATGTTGTAATGAAAAAGCTGAGACTCTGCATTCAGTTAGAGTTAGATTTGATTTTCTTTCTTACCCAATATTATTTGGGGAGTCTTACAGAGTTGCTTGCCTTCCTGACCCTCAGTTTTTCCTCATCTATAATATAGTGATTAAAGTTCCTGGGTGGCACAAATAGTTAAACACTTGACTACTAGTTGAAAGGTTAGTGGTTTGAGCTCATCCAGAGGAAGACAAGCCTGGCGATCTCCCTCTGAAGGGTCACAGCCTTTAAACCCTGTGGAGTGTTCTACTATGCACACATGGGATTGCTGTGAGTCGGAATCTACTCCATGGCAACCGACAACAATAACAATTCCTCTTTCATAGAGTTTTCAGGATGATAGAAAGAAGTGAGGTCTATGGGCATACCTATCCAAGTGATCTTCAAGGACTTCATTTTACTTGGATCCACAGTCAACATCCATGGAAGCAGCAGTCAAGAAATCAAAAGGGACATTGCATTGGGCAAATCTGCTACAAAAAACCTCTTTAAAGGGCTGAAAAGCAAAGATGTCACCTTGAAGACTAAGGTGCACCTGACCCAAGCCGTGAAGTTTTCAATTGTCTCCTATGCATATGAAAGCTGGATGATGAATAAATAAGACTGAAAAAGAACTGATGTCTTTGAATTGTGATGTTACAGAAGAATATTGAATATACCATGGGCTGCCAAAAGAACAAACAAATCTGTCTTGGAAGAAGTACAACCAGAATGCTCCTGAGAAGCAAGGATGACGAGACTACGTTTCACATACTTTGAACATGTTGTCAGGAGGGATCTGTCCCTGGATAAGAACATCATGCTTGGTAAAGTAGAGGGTCAGCAAAAAAGAGGAAGACTCTCAATGAGGTGGATGGACACAGTGGCTGCAACAATGGGCTTAAGCATAACAACAATTGTGAGGATGGTGTGGTACCAGGCAGTGTTTCATTCTGTCATGCATGGGGTCACTATGAGTTGGAAATGACTCAGTGTCACCTAACAACAACAACTTCCAAGTGATGGCCACAAGGTTAGTAGTAACTAATGCTTATTTCCTTCTTTCCATAGACATCTTCAATTGTCCATTTCCACCACCTTCTCTTCTTCCTCATGTAGTACCATAATCCTTTTAAGGATTTGTAAATTCTGCCAGTTAATTAGTTTCATGCCGTGTTGCTGGGTGCCTTAATTCCCTTTCCTGGCACCCTCGGGACTATATGAAATACAAGACGAACATTTTTACCATGAAGTTATATTGAGGAATTTCTTGAACAGAAATGCCATGTATCATCTGTATCAAAATTAAGTACATAGCTTGTATATAGACACAGAATTCCTGGATGACCTAATTCTGTAAAATCTGCTCACTTTGCCCAACTAAGACTCTCAGAGATGTGAGATGGTTCCTGATATTGATCTCCTGCTTCCCTACTCTCAGAGAATGTTGCCCAATGAAAGGACTTTGGGGTTTCCAGAGCCCACATTTGCAGGGGACTGAGATCATGGGCTCAGAAACTCTGGCTGGAATCAAATGCCAGCTCCAATACCAACTAGGGTAAGTTACTAAAACTGCCTCAGTGTCTCCTCTGTAAAACGGTTGCATTAGCCAGGATAATTAATGCCAGCTGCTATATGAGAGGACTACAAATCTCAGTGGGCTGATGCAAATACACTTTATTTCTTTCGCACTTGACTCTGATGAAGGAGAATGCAGATTATGTATGACCATCACTGAGGAGCTACACCTGGAAATGGCATTCATCCCTTCTGCTTAATTTTCATTAACCAGATCCAGGCATAGGGTAAGGAGCCCCAGTGGTGCAATTGTTAAGCTCTCAGCTGCTGACTGAAAGGTTGTTTGTTCAAATCCACCTGGTGATCTGCTTCCATAAAGATTACAGACAAGAAAATCCTATGGGTCAATTCTACTCTGTCATATGGGTTTGCTATGAGTAAGAATTGACTTGACGGCACCCAACAGCAACAACAAGCATAGGGTCCTACTCTGAATCAAGGAGGAGTGAAGACGGGAAAAGTGGCCTTTTTATGTGTGTCGAGGAAAAGGCAACAGTGAGATGAAAACTAATGACACTGTCTCTGCTACAATCAAGTACTAGTCTTTCCTAGGGTTATTGTGATGATTAAATGAATGTTGTTGTGTGATGTTGAGTCTATTCCTACTCATAGCTACCCTATAAGACAGAGTAGAACTGCCCCATAGGCTGTAGTCTGTACTGGAGAAGATCTCCAGGTTTTTTCTCCCAAGGAATGGCTGGTGGGTTCCAACTGCCAATCTTTCAGTTAGCAGCTGAGTGCTTAACCTTTGAGCCACCAAGACCTTTTGATTAAATGAGTAAATCCATGAAAATCACTTGGAACTTGGGCATAGGCAGCACCTGTGTCTTGTGCATTGTGAGCCCTTGATGTGTAATCTACCATTCTTATACTTGCTTTTAAGAGTAGCATCATCATCAGACTATGTCTCAGGCTCCTTCCCCAGGCACACTGATTGCAGGGAATCCCAGAGGAGGTAGGAATCAGTCTTCTTGGAACTAGGGTCTCAGGCCACTGCCAGATCGTTACCACCTTTTGTTAATGTCGTGTACCTCTTGCCATTGAGTGGGTCTCCTCAATTCGTTTTGGACAACTGGAAGCTCCAAGTTGACCTCTTGCTGACTTCACAGTGACAGAGACTGAAAGAGGAACTTCATTAGGTTTTAGGGAAGAGGAATCAGTGATTTAAACCTTCCCCATACCTTTGCTTACTTGGGGGTTATTTCTCATCTCATTTGGCATTTGGGTTCTCTGATCTCCGCTGAATCTGCCAAGAAGTTTTAGGTCACTCAGGCCGTTCAATCACTCAGAAAGTAGTTACTGGGTATCTGTTATGCACTAGGCAATGTTAGGGAATATACCAGTGAACAATAGATACAAAAAACTCCATCCTCATGGAGTTTGCATTCTAATGTTTGTGTCTGTGTCAGAATAGGGGGACAACAATAAACATAAACAGGGTAATGATAGATAGTTATGAGTGTATGGAAAAAGTAAACATCGTAGGTGAGATAAGATGTGCTAGGTTTGCTAGGGGTGGAGACAGCTGTGACAGACACATCTTGTGCCTACCTGGCACCTTCTCATCTCTCCTTATTATTCCACTTTGATTCAGCTGGGGCTTCTCTGTCTGCTACCTGGGATACCTGCTGGACACCACTCCGCCAGTCATGCTGATGAAGGCACATGTGAATATGAATGTGCAATGGTGTGTTAAGCATCTCACACAGAAACCCTTGCCCAGTGGAGGGTAGAACCCAATGATAACATACCCCTCTTCTGCTCTTTGGGAAACAGCTCTGAGACCCATTCTACCCAGCTGCTCAGAGGGGTCCTAGTGGGATCCACTGTGGTACCTGTATCCCTATTGCACTCCTTTCAGCCCCTACCCACCCATCCACCCCAGGAAAAGTCCTTGAGATCACTTATGCAAATAACCTTCCTGCAAGCAAGCCCCTGTCTCAGGTTCTGCTCTTTGGGGAGCCCTTGCTAAGTCAGCACAGTTTCTTATCTGTAAAATGGAAGTAATAAGTACACTTTCCTCATAGGTCTGAACACCGTTAATATAGCCAAATTTAGAATAGTGCCAGATGCAAGGTAAACCCTCATTAAGTATTAGTTATTGTGATAATAGAGTCCCTGGTTGGTGCTTGCTGCTAACCGAAAGGTTAGTGGTTCAAGTCCACCCAGAGGCACCTCAGGAGAAAGGCCTGGTGATCTACTTCTGAAAAATCAGCCATGGAAAACCCTATGGAGCACAGTTCTACTCTGACACACATGAGGTCACCATGAGTTGAAATCAACTCAGTGGCAACTGGGTACTTGTTATTATGATAATAATCCATTGTATCTGTGTGTCTGTTGCTGCTTATAAAGCATGTCCATATACATTATTTCATTTTAGCTTCACGTTAGCCCTGCAAAATAGGTAGTGATAATTGTTGCTATTTTACAGGTCAAGAAACTGAAAAGTAGCATCGTTAAGGGACTTTGCCAAGGTAGGTGGTTGGGCAGCAGAAAATTCAGGCCTTGTCGATGCTCATGTCCGTATGACACAGGGCTGAAATGAATCTAATGTCCCCACTGAACAGGTTCCAAGAGGGTAAGTGACTTGCCAGAGTCACACAGCTCTTCAGTGGACATCCTGGGGATGAGCTTCTGGGCCTCCAGGCTCCTAGTACAGTGCTCTGTTCGGGTGGGGAATAATGAAGGAGGGAGCATGCTGTCACTGGGTTTTAGTTGAGTGCTTAGATCAAGGATAATTGTCTTGCTCTCCAATTCTCTTGCCTCAGTTTACATTGCTGTTATTCTTCCCCTTGTTACTATTACTGAGCAATGTATTCAAACTTTTATAAAAGAAAAATAAATACCTGCCTTTTAAAGAGCATTTTCCAGTGACTCATTTAGAGGAAATCTGCTTATAAACCAGGATATTGGAAGATTGAATAATTTGAACTATGTTTGTTTTTCTGTCCTGCATTTAGATGCTGTGAGTTTGTCTGAACTGATAGTCCTGGAGATTAAGATATTCATCGCATCCCCTTCCCCAGCCCCAGCAAAGGTTGCAGGAATTGAGCCTTCCATTATGGCGGGATGCCACAGCACGACTTGAGAGTGACCTGGACTGACCACATCTTGGGGTTTTTCAAACTCTTCAGTTTCCATATTCAGTCACTGGGCTTTTTATGTGTGATTTTTGGTGACCGTGAAATTGAGAGATGAAGAGGCCTGGCTGCTGCCAAAAGTGCTGGGGCAAAGGCTCTGTGTGAGTTCCCCAGGGTGTGCCAACGTACTTTATTACCGACAGTGGCCGCTCCTCCTGTTCCTGTCCTCAGCCGTCCCGGAGCAGCGCTGGCAATGCTCCACGAGGCCTAATTATCTGCACGGTCCAGGAGTCACAGGCCTTAGGGATTAGGTGGAACAACTGTTCCCGTGTGATCAGAAGTGCATGCTAAATTCCTTTGTTTTGTTTTATCACTCCTTATGCTGAAATACAGAAATGAGACAGAAAAAGTTAAGGAAATGACCTCAAGAAATCATTTCTTAATTTTCATGTTATAGCAACTAACCTTTATACAGGGCTTACTGTGGCCCAGGCCCTCTGCTAAACACTTTACATATATTATGTCATTTAACCCTCATTACAACCCTATTAAAGGGGCAGAGGTGGTTCAGTGGTAGAGTTTTTGCCTTCCATAGAGGACACCTGGGTTTGATTCCTGGCCAATGCATCTCATGCACAGCCACCACTCATCTGTCAGTGGTGGTTTATGTGTTGCGATGATACTGAATAGGTTTCAGCAGAGCTTGCAGACTAAGATGGACTAGGAAGAAAGGCCTGGCAATCTACTTCTGAAAATTGACCAATGAAAACCCCATGGATCACGGTCTGATCTGCAACTGATCATGGGAATGGCCCAGGACCAGGCAGTTTTTCATTCTGTTGTGTACGGCGTTGTCATGAGTCTGAGGCCAACTTTATGGTAACTAACAATGGTAATCTCCCTATTAGTCAGTATATATTGTTGTTGTCATCCTCCTCCTCCTCATCATCGCTATTTAACAGACATATAAACTGAAGCACAGAGAGGTGAACTAACATGCTCAAGGTCACATTGGTAGTAAGTAATTGGGTTAGGATTTGAACTGACTCCAGGATCCATGCTCTAAACCTCTATGTAAAAAGAAGGGAAAAGAATCATACTTCCTTTGACTTAAGTAGAAATGTACTCATGTAGCACAGAGAGGGGAATTGACTCTCCTAAAATCACACAGCAAGTCAGTGGCTGCTCAAGTCCAGTCTGAAGTTCTTTTCCACCCTGCAGAATGAATCTCTGTAGCTGAGGTTTAGGGAGAAAGCCTCATACATTAGGCACTGAGGAATGAAGCAGCTATTGAATGACTTTTTATTTGATGTAGACTAAGTAACCTACCTAGAAAGGCAACAAAGAGGTGGGGGAGCAAATGGGGAGTGTGTGTGTGGGGGCAAAGAGGATGTTGAATTTAGAAATTGTGCTGCATTAGATTTTGGACAAGCTCCAACTATTTTTATTCCTTATTATTATTTTTATAGGAAAAGGAACCTGCAGCAGTTTAGGCTCAGCTATTTGCCCTCTGGCATTGGTTTGTCAAATTTGGATCCAATGTCAGTTCATCACAGTGGGTGTTCATGGGTGTGGGGGGTGTGTGTGTGCACACGTGCTCAGGTGTTTGTACGTGCCATTCTCTGTGTGTGTCTGGGGTACTGGCCCAAAAGGCAGGCCATCCTAGGAGTTATTAGTTACTTATTACCACCAACCCACCTCCCTAATGTGTCAAGAATTATAAATTAATCACCTGGCTGGTTTGCAGTGAACTAGTGTTTATGAAGTAGAATTCACTGGCTATACCTGTTAATGGAACACGTGTAATAATACCAAAGCCTGTGATTAAAAAATTTAAGGCCCATGAGTTTTTAATAGAAAAACATGTCATTTGAGTGTTTATTTGCTGGTATAAAATGGTTAATTTTTAAGGGGGGTTGCCTATTTTAATTTTAGCAGGACCATGGTATTCACCCTGAAAGTTAGTAATGTTTTCACAGAAATCTTTTTAGATTGTGGTTAGCAGAGGACCCTTTTGATAAAGCAGAAACTGTTTATTGCTTCGTTCTTCAATGGAAAATATATTGCAGAAGAGTTCTACTCATGGATTTTATTTGTTCATTCATTCACCAAAAATTTATTGCATACCTATTGTGTGTTTAGCAGAAGGCTAGGCTGGGATTTACAGATGAATACACTTGGTCCTTGCTCTTAGGTGGCACACTGTTTGGCGAAGGGCAGACATGTGTATCAATAATCTCAATACATGCTCTCATGGAGATGTGGCAATGGCAATGGAGGTGTGCTAGGGAGAGTAAGAGAGCAACCAGAGGAGGCAGGATTTAAAGGGAGATTTACCCAGTTAATCAAGTGAGGGGAGGCCATTTCAAGCAGAAAAATAGATCGCAAATTCATGGAGTTTTGGGAGCAAGATGTGTGGGAGAAATAGAAGTAGTAGAGTAAAGAAAAAAAAAAATTGACCAAAATTGTCAGTGATCTAAAAAATAATTATTGCTAAAATTTCCCCATTCAATTATTCAGTTACATGAAAACGTTACTCTTGTTCATAAGTGTGGAAGTGTGTATGTGTTTGTAAACACACACACACACACACACACACACACACAGTGGTATATATTTAATATTCCTTGCTTAAGTGTGGCACCTTGATTTTCTAAAGCATTAGTATGATTTAATCATCCACGTTATTTCATAGTGAGGTGTAGAAAGTTCTGCATGTAAAATAAAGCTAGTTGATCTTGGCTTTTCAGAAGTTTTCCTGTGGGTTTTTTTTTTTTTTTTTTTTTTTTTGAATCTTTTTATTTTCCAGGGAAAAGTTTGCATAGTTTCTCCACAAATCTTATTTATCTTTGGAAATGAAGAAAAGAATAAACTGTTTTGGGTTTCATTGAACTGGAAGACTTTGCAAAATCTCTACACATTTTCAGGACATCTGAGTACAGCTCTAGGAGCCTGAGATATCTTTAAGAGAAAATTTGTTTAGATTTAACTTTTTTTATTTTTAGCTTTGCTGGTAGATTTTAGAAAAGTCAAACAAGACCCTATGCATTTGGACTTCCTAAAATTCATGCAAGCAAGCGTCCATTATGTGTTGATTCACTAAATATTGATCAAACACTACTATAATGAGATCTAAAAGGGGAAGGGGATGAAATAAATCTACTCTCTGCTTTCAAAAAGTTCACAGTCTGTTGAGGAAGAGAGAAAAATAAAGCTGGGTGGAGGGGGAGTGGTGAAGGTTGTTATGGAAACATTTCTGCAGAAGGAGAGACATGAGCTGAGTCTTGAGGAACTAGTATGGGTAGAAGCAGGGCACGACATTCCAAGCAGAGGAAGAACCATGGACCGACAGGGAGACAGGACTGAGCAATCACCTTATTTTTGAAGGATGAAGAAATTAAGTTGATGACATGTCAGAATGAGATTTTAAGTTTATAGTTTGAAGCTCCCCAACTCTGCTTCTCATACATAGAAATGATAAATAAAATATAATAAAAGGAAAGAACCCACAATGGTTCAGAAATAAGATAAACATCTTTTTGGTTCAGAAAATGAAAAGAGGTATGGATCTGACAACCATGATGGGCTCTGGATTCCTAAGGAGACGGGGAGGCTTGAGGCTAAGATTCTGTTGGATAATTGGGACTAAATCATCCTACTGGTGCCAGGATCACTGCTTCTAAACAGTACTGGGCTATCATTCTCCTTACTGGTGAGAAGAGCTGCTGCTTCTTAGTCTGTATGAAGCTGTATACCCTTCAACTACCAAACCAAACCAAACCCATTGCCATCAAGTCTATTCCAACTATAAGGCAGAGTAGAACTGCCCCATAGTGTTTTCAAGGAGTAGCTGGTGGATTTGAACTGCCAGCCTTTTGGTTAGCAGCCAAGCTCTTAACCACTGTGGCACCAAGCCTTCCTTTCAACTATAGGCCAAGCCAATTTCCTGGCTCAGTGGCTGTCTTAGGCTGGGATCTCTAGAGAAGAAAACCCAGGAAAGTGTATAAATACATATACAGATTTATATCAAGGAAATGACTCATGTGGTTGTAGAGGCTAGAATGTCCCAAGTCCATGGATCAGGATAGAGGCTTCTCCTGTTTCACATAGCTTCAGGGTCTGGCAAACCCAAGGTTGGTAGGTCAGAGAGCAGGGCTCTTGCTCACAGGCTGTGAAGACTGAATGAATCCCAAGATTGGCAGGCAAGACCACAAGGCTTCTCCTGATTCATGTAGCTGCAGGGGCTAGTGAACTCAAGGTCGGTAGGTTGGAGGGCAGGGCTCTTGCTCACAGGCTGTGAAGATAGATGAATCCCAAGATTGGCAGGCAAGATCACAGGTAAGCTGCTGGCTCAAGTCCCAACAACCAGAGGTCAGACGAACAGCAGCCAGCTGCAGGATCCAGCACAGGCAAAAGCCAGAACATCCACTTATATTTGGATACAGGCCACACGTCCAAGGAAACTCCCTTTCAACTCACTGGCTACTCACAGCAGATCCCATCATGGGGGTGATCACGTATCAGATCTCAATAGGGAAGTGATCACAACACTATATGACAGCCAAAACGCTGAGAATCATGGCCCAGCCAAGTTGGCACACAATCTTAACCATCACAGTGGCTGTATCTGTAAGTGCTTCTAGAGTCACGAGCTCCTAGTTTCCAAAACAAGACCTGGATTTTGCTTGGATTGGGCTCCAGTAAATGCAGTCAAAGCTAAACACAAAGGGACAAATGAAGAGACATAAACATATTCACTCTGACCCAAAGATTAAAAAAAAAAGAACAATACTTCCCATTCAAAATGATCTTATAAACCAAAGTTACAAAACACACGAGGAAAATATGAAAAGGCAGTGATTGTGTGTCAGCCATATGAAATAAAAATAATAAAAGTCTGAAAAAGACTTGAAAAAATATGTGATGAGTAATAAAAGATACCTAAAGGAGTATGTAATGAACAAAAACAGGCTATTAGTGAAACAAGATCATGTGAATTTTATAAATGTAATCATAGAAATAAAACATTAAGTAGAAGGCATAAAATTCAGACTGAACAAGGCTGAAAAACAATAAATTGGAAGTTACTACTGAGAAATTTATCTAAAATATATAGGGATCTATAAAGAAATAAAGATTATGAAAATGACAGAGAAAATACTTTTGAAGGCATGACGGCTACAAATTTTCCAGACTTGAAGAGACATGAGTATTAAGAAAGATACTTAAAAGTAAATCTAAACCTAAATTATCACAGTAAAACTGTAGAACATTACATTTAAAAAGACCAATACTTTAAAGGTAACAGAGAGAAGAGATAGATTATCAACAAAATAATGACAAATATAATGACAGTGATTTCCCTTTACCAGAATAGACCCAGAAGACAATGGAACATTATTTTCAAAGAGATGAGAGAAGATAACTGTGACTTATAATTTTATATCCAGGCAAATGATCATTCAAGGTGAAATAAATAAAATTTCAGATTAACAAAGACTAAGAAAATTTACCATCCTTAGTTCTTACTAAATGAACTAATGAAGGGTGTGCTCAAGTAAGGAGAAAAGTAAACCCAGAAGAAAGGAATAAATATAAAATAAATAAACGTAAAAACAGTGAGCACAGAAATTAATAAAGTATCGTGGTGTATTTAATGAAGATAAAATTAATTTAAAAAAGAAATGTGTAAAACTAAGTATCAGAGAACAAGAAAAAGGAAGTTAGAGACTGGGCTTTAAATGACAAGTTAAAACATGATGAAGTCCTTGACTTGCTTAGAGGAGAACAGTTATAGTGAATACTTTTAGACTTGTTAGAAAATTACAAAAGTTTAATGTTAAACATTAAAAGAATGGAAAAACCAGCAGAGAAAGAAAGAAAGAAATGTAGACATCTAAAAGAAACAAGTCATGAGAACAAAAGAAGAAAAGAAATAGGATGCTAAGTGGAAAACGTAAGTAATATAGGAGATGTTGTCTTGAGTGACCTGGAAAAATCCTGAAAAGTTAATGTTAAACACAAAAGGCCAGCTGTAGAATGAAACACACAGTATGATAATATTACTTTAAATTTTTACAAATGTGCAAAATAATACTATTTTATAAATAAGTACAAATCTTCTATGTACAAAATTTTAAAAAATGGACTAGAAAGACCCAGACCAACATTAGGATGCTGGTTATACCTGGCTAGGGAGAGAGGATAATAGGATCAGGGAGGAGTACAAAAGGAGATTCAATTCTATCTCTATTGTTTTACTTTGTTACGGTAACAAAGGAGGCTAATTTTTAAAATTTTTTTTATTGTACTTTAGATGAAGGTTTACAGAACAAATAGTTTCTCATTGAACAGTCAGTGCACATATTGCTTTATGACTTTGGTTAACAACCCCAGGACATGTCAACACTCTCCCTTCTCGACCTTGGAGGACTTTTTTTTTTTTGGGGGGGTGAAAATATACATAGCCAAAGTTTCACCATTTCAAAAGTTTCTACAATTCAGTGATATCAATTACATTCTTCCAGTTGTGCTTCTATTCTCACTATCCTTTTCCAAATTATTCCATCACCGTTATCTTCAACTCACTGCCCCTTAGGCTTCCCATCAAACCTTTTGAGTTTCTGTTGTCAATCTGACCTCACATAGATAATTTTTTTTTTGTACCTTAGGTGAAGGTTTACAGAACAGAATACTTTCTCATTAAACGGTTAGCACACATATTGCCCTATGACAATTGTTAACAACCCCACGACATGTCAACACTGTCCCTTCTCAACCTTGGGTTCCCTATCACCGGCTTTCCTGTCCCCTCCTGCCTTCTAGTCCTTGTTCCTGGACTGCTGTGCCTCATTAGTCCTGTTTTGTTTTTTGGGGCTGTTCAATCCCCGGCTGAACTGTGAACCTCAGGAGTGACTTCACCCCTGAGCTGAAAGGGTGTCCGAGGTCCATACTCTCAGTGTATCTCCAGTCTTTCAGGCCAGTAGGAGGCTAATTTTAAGAGGTGTTCAATCTGAATGATGAGTACAAAGGTATTGTTATTTTCTGTTTGTTTAAATATTTCATATGAAATTTGGTGTGACAATCACGTAGGAATGGTTTCTTTGTTTTCACTCTTCCCTGGCAGTGACATTTTTATATTTTAAAATTTTATTGTGGTAAAATAGATATAAAATTTGCATTTTAACCATTTTAAGTGTACAATCGAGTGATATTAATTATATTCACAATGTTGTACAATCATCACTGCAATCAATTTCTAGAATTTTTTTTTATCATCTTAAACAGAAACTCAGTACTCATTAAGTGTCCACTCCTCATTCCACCCTTCCCCAGCCCCTAGCAACCTCCAATCTACTTCTTGATGCTATGAATTTGCCTATTCTAGATATTTTATATAAGTGGAATCATATAATTTTTTTCTGTTTGTGTCTGGCTTATTTAGCTTAGCATAATGTTTTCAAAAAATGAAATAGGACACATACACATGGATATCCTAAGCATTAGTAAGCTGAAATGGACTACTGTTGGCCACTTTGAATTGGATAATCATATGGTCTACTATGCTGGGAATGACAAATTGAAGAGGAATGGCATCACATTCATCATCAAAAAGAACATTTAAAGGTCTATCCTGAAGTACAATGCCGTCAGTGATAGGATAATATCCATACGCCTACAAGGACAACCAGCAAATATGATTATCATTTAAATTTAAGTGCAAACCACTAAGGCCAAAGATGAAGAAATTGAAGATTTTTACCAACTTCTCCAGTCTGAAATTGATCATACATGCAATCAAGTTGCATTGATAATTACTGGTGATTGGAATGTGAAAGTTGGAAACCAAGAAGAAGGATTGGAAGTTGGAAAACATGGCCTTGGTGATAGAAACGATATCGGAGGTCACAAGACAGAACTTTGCAAGACCAGTGACTTCTTCATTGCAAATACCTTTTTCCAACAACATAAACTATAAACTATACAGACAGACCTTGCCATATGGAATACAGAGGAATAAAATCTACTACATCTATGGAAAGAGAAGATGATAAAGCTCAATATCATCAGTCAGAACAAGACCACTTGCTCATATGCAAGTTCAAGTTGAAGCTGAATAAAATTAAAACAAGTCCGTGAGAGCCAAAATTAAGACCTTGAGTATAACCACTTGAATTTAGAGACAGCTCAAGAATAGATTTGATGCATTGAACACTAACGACCGAAGAGCAGATGAGTTGTGGAATGACATCAAGGACATCATACATGAAGAAAGCAAGAGGCCATCAAAAAAACAGGAAAGAAAAGACCAATATAGATGTCAGAAGAAACTCTGAAAGTTGCTCTTGAATGTAGAGTAGCTAAAGCAAAAGAAAGAAATGATGAGGTAAAAGAGCTGAACAGAAGATTTCGAAGGGTGGCTCAAGAAGACAGTAAAGTATTGTAATGACATGTGAAAAGACCTTGAGTTGAGAAAATCAAAAGGGAATAACACTATCGGCATTTCTCAAGCTGAAAGAACTGAACAAAACATTCAAGACTTGAGTCTCAATTTTGAAGGATTCTGTGGGCAAAATATTGAACTACACAGGAAGCATCAAAAGAAGATGAAAGGAATACACAAAGTCACTGTACCAAAAAGAACTGGTCAATGTTCAACCATTTCAGAAGGCAGCATATGGTAAAGAACTGATGGTACTGAAGCAGGAAGTCCAAGGTGCACTGAAGACATTAGAGAAAAACAAGCCTTCAAGAATTGACTGAATACCAATTGAGATGTTTCAACAAATGGATGTAGCACTGGAAGTACTACCTGCTCTATGTCAAGATATTCAGAAGACAGCTACCTGGCCAACTGACTGGAAGAGATCTACATTTATGCCTATCCCAAAGAAAGGTGATCCAACACAATGTGGAAATTATCAAATAATATCATTAATATCACATGAAAGCAAAAGTTTGCTGAAGATCATTCAAAAGTGGCTGCAGCATTACATTGACAGGGAACTGCCAGAAATTCAAGCTGTATTCAGAAGAGGATGTGGAACAAGAGACATCATTGCTGAAGTCAGATGGATCCTGGCTGAAAGCAGAGAATACCAGAAAGATGTTTACCTGTGTTTCTTTGACTATGCAAAGGCATTCACTGTGTGGATCCTAACAAATTGTGGATAACATTGTGAAGAATGAGAATTCCAGAACACTTAATTGTGCTCATGAGGAACCTGTGCATAGGCCAAGAGGCAGTTCCAACAGAACAAGAGGATACTACATGTTTTAGAGTCAGCAAAGGTGTTCTTCAGTGTTGTATTCTTTCACCATAATTATTCAATCTGCATGCTGAGCAGATAATTTGAGAAATTAGACTATATGAAGAAGAATGGGGCATCAGGATTGGAGGAAGAGTCATTAACAACCTGCCATATGCAGATGACACAACCTTGCTTGCTGAAAGTGAAGAGGACTCGAAGCACTTACTGATGAAGATGAAAGACCACAGCCTTAAGTATAGATTACACCTCAACATAAAGAAAACAAAAAACCCTCACAACTGGACCAATAAGCAACATCATGATAGATGGAGAAAAGATTGATGTTGTGAAGGATTTCATTTTACTTGGATCCACAATCAAAGTCCATGGAAGCAGCAGTAAAGAAATCAGAGGATGCATTGCATTGGGAAAATCTGCTGCAAAAGTCCTCTTTAAAGTGTTAAACATTAAACGTGTCACCTTGAAGACTAAGGTGTGCCTCACTCAAGCCATGGTGTTTTCAATTGTCTCATATCCTTGCAAAAGCTGGACAACGAATAAGGAAGATAGAAGAAGAATTGACACCTTTGAATTGTGGTGTTGGCAAAGAATATTGAATATAACAAGGACTGCCAAAAGAACAAACAAATCTGTCTTGGAAGAAGTACAGACAGAATGCTCCTTAGAAGCAAGGATGGCGAGACTTCGTCTCGCATACTTTGGACATGATATCAAGAGGGACCAGTCCCTGGAGAAGGAAATCATGCTAAGTAGAGGGTCAGTGAAAGGGCAAGATCCTCAGCCAGATGGATTGGCACACTGGCTGCAACAACGGGCTCAAGCATAACAACAATTATGAGGATGGCACAGGACGGGTCAGTGTTTCCTTCTGTTGTACATAGGGTTTCTATGAGTTGGAACTGCCTTGATGGAACCTAACAGCAACAACAGCAATATTTTCAAGGTTCATCCATGCCGTGTCTTTTTTCAGAACTTTGTTCCTTTTTCAGACTGAATAATATTCCATTGTATGTCTATGGAGCCTTGGTGGTGCCACGGTTAAGAGCTTGACAGCTAATCAAAAGGCTGGCAGTTCGAATCCATCGGCTGCTCCTTGGAAACCCTATGGGCAGTTCTACTCTGTCCTATAGGATCACTATGAGTCAGAATCGACTCAAAGGCAGTGGGTTTGGTTTTTTGGTTTTGTGTGTCTATACCACATTTTGTTTATTCATTCACCTGTTGATGGACACTTGGGTTGTTTCCATGTGTTGGCTATTGTGAATAGTGGAAAAACAAACATTAGTGTACAAATATTTGTTTGTATCCCTGCTCACACTTCTTTTGGATATATACATAAGAGTGGAATGCTGACCCATATGATAATTCTATGTTTACCTTTCTGAGAACTGCCTAGCAGTGATTTAAAAAAAAACATTAATGAAAATATACACAGCCAAACATATAACCATTCAACAATTTCTACATGTACAGTTCAGTGACTTTGGTTACATTCTTCATGTTGTGTCATCATTTTCTCTATCTCTTCCCAAATTATTTCACCACAATTAACTTAGATTCACTGCCCCTAAACTTCCCATCTATGCTTTAAAATTACTGTCAGTTGATTTCATAATGCAATTCTTTATAAGAGCACAATGCTCAAGGCAAACATTCTTTACTAATTGAGTTAAGCTGTCTTTAGATTTAAAGATTACTTCAGGAAATAGTTTCAGTTCAAGGTTTAAAGATTATCTCAGGGCAATAGATTTGGGGGTTCCTCCAGGCTCAATGGGTCTAGTAAGTCTGGATTTCATAAGAATTTAAAATTTTCTTCCATATTTTCCCCCCTTTTGATCAGGATACATCTATTGAGTCCTTGGGCAAAATGTTCAGTAATGGTAGCCTGGCACCATTCAGATCTTCTGGTCTCATGGCAAAGGAGGCAGTAGTTCATGGAGACAATTAGACCTGTGGTCCAGTTCCTCCTCTGATTCCTGGGTCTCCTTCTTCCACTGCTGCTCCAGGTGAATAGAGACCAATCGTATTTTGGATGGCCACTCACAAGTTTTTAAGACCCCAGGCACAATGAACTAGGAGGTAGAGCAGAAACTCTAAAAACTTGACTGGATTGTCCCATAAAACCTTGATCTTAAACCTTTGAACCAAGAAAATTAATCCCTTGAGGTGTTTGGTTATACCTACGTATTATCAGCAACTATTCTCTCTCTGTCTTTTGGTTTTGTTGTTGTACTATTTTATATAATACAACATTTGTTAATTGGACCTCTTTATGGTATATAGCTTAATGATATCAGTTACATTAGAATGATATCAGTTACATTAGTTAAGCTGTGTAAACATTATCCTTAATTGATAAGCCTGGCAGTGGTTTTAAGCCATCAAGAAATTTCTATAAATACTTCATCTATGGCACTCTCCCTCTTCCACTTCTCCATCAGAGCTTAGTCACCTAGAAGAGAAAAATAAAAACTGTTGTTTTCACACATTGAACCCACCATCTTCTGAATAAGGCATAGCTCCTATGAGCACCTAAAGGAGACTTTATATACTAAACGTTGTTAATGTCCATCACCCCCACTGGTCAGTAAACTCCAAAAAGACTGAGATTACACCAGGCTTGTTCAACCTTGAGTTTCCAGTGCTGGTACCTTGGCATAGATATTGATTTAATGAGTGCAGGCTCTTCTGTTCCTCTATGCCTTTGCAAAAGTTGCCCCTCCAGCCCCCTTTATAAATGACTCTTAGCCTACTGACAGAATTCCTCTTCCTCTTCCTGATAGACTAGAACCTTTGTTCATTGCTGAAAGCCCATCATCTGTTACATTTTCAGACTAAATGTGTTCTTCCTTATAAGCCAAGAGCAGATGTCACCTTACCTTGAAACTTTTCTTGACATAGCTCCTTTTATCTCCACCCTTTTCACAGTAGAGTTTTTTAATGACACTATATCTTGTACATGGGGCAGTGGTTGTTCAGTGGTAGAATTCTTGTCTTCCATTCGGGAGACTCAGATTCCGTTCCCAGCAAACGTCCTCGTGTGCAACCACCATCCACCTGTCAGTGGAGGCTTGTGTGTTGCTATGATGCTGAACAAGTTTCAGCAGAGTTTCCAGGCTAAGATGAACTAGGAAGAAAGGTCTGGTGATCTACTTCTGAAAATCAGCCAGTGAAAGGTCTATGATTCACAACAGTCAGATCTGCAACTGATCATGGGGATGGCACAAGACTGGGCAGTGTTTCATTCCTTTGTGTATGGGGTTGCCATAAGTCTAGGGTAACTCACTGGCAGCTAACAGCAACACCAACAAAGTACCTTCTACATATATTTCTACTGTTGCAATTAGTATATTGTAAGTAATTGTCCCCCTCATTAGATCTTAATTACTTAAGGATTAGGTTCATATCTCTAAATCTGTGTTCCTACTAACCTGCCCAATGTGCAGAACAGAGTAATTGTGCCTATTGAATTAAGTTATATCCATTTACAAGCAGTGTTCTGTGCGTTTCCTGAAACACTCAAAATCCTCCCAATGATGCTTCCCTCCTCCAGAGGACGGCTAAGCGATCCCAGCACACAGCTAAATCTTCTGCCACTTCTGAGGGAGCCTAGGATTAGTTGCTTAAGTTGGATGCCAAGGAAAGGTTAAGACAATGTGAAAGTGGGGAGATGGATCGGTAGTTAACTGTACCTCATCTACCCAGGTTTGAGACCAATAAGTCTCCTGGGGATTGGCACAAGCCCTCCCACCGGGAGAACTCTTTTGCTCTCTCAGTCTCCTACTGCCTGCCATCTGTTGATAATTACCGTCCAGTCTCTGCTGAGAACGTGTGATATTTAATATTTCCTCACCACTTGAACAAACACTCGGCAATAACGCAAGGTACTTGGCCACAGGAGTAGAAAGATGTATTAGCATGAAAAAGTCAGTGTACACCTTGGACCAGGAAAACAAATGCCTTCTCTTTGCAATGTTACAAGAAACCTTCAAGTTCGAGAATCTAGAGAATAGGTACATTGACTTAAGTAGTATTTTTTAGAAGAAAACTCTTAAAATCAAAAATATCAAGAAGATTGGAAAACAAAACACAACCACCTCTGATTAAAACTGATGCCATTTTTGTTTTTGTTGTTGTTTGTTTCTTAATGAACAATTCTTACCCCTACTCAAGGCTTCCCAGGTAACTTTTTAGCATTTTTAGAGAAAGTTGATGTTCTTGCCAAGAAGCTAATAAAGAAGAAAAGTATTTTGTGTGCTTGAAAAGGAGTCCTCCCAACTGAAAGCCTTTTTTTATTCTTTCAGTCCTTTTGTGGAGAGGAGAGGTTTCTAGTTTCATTTGCAGGTGGGGAGGTTCAACTTGCTGTTTCAAGAATAACAAGAGGATTCAGAAGGACAAGCTCTCTGCCCAGCTTTGTACATGCAATAAACTCGGGATTGCTAGTTTGACTGGAAATGGACTGTTTTGGTTCATTAAGCATTTGGATCAGAAGCAGAGTAAAATAGGGCCACCTGTGGGACGTAGTTGCATGTGGTTCATTGGCAATCTTCAGTTAGGTGGCAGCTGGGGTTGTAAAGTGAGGCAGGAGTGGGCATTGTTGCTAGTATGAGAAGAGAAAATGAATCGTTTCTGATTTCATTTCTCTTCATCAATCATTTCCATTTGGTGGTAACCGAATCTGTCATAAATGCTTCTCCCCCCAAAATTTTATTATAAAAATTTACAGACATATAGACAAATAGAAAGAATTTTACAATAAACCTCAATATACCTACCATCTAGATTCTACTATTTACTTTTTGCTATGGAGTCCCTGTGTGGGGTAAATGGTCAATGTGTTCAGCTATAACTGAAAGGTTGGAGAGTTGAGTTCACCCAGAGGCACCTCTAAAGAAATGCCTGGTGATCTACTTTCAAAAAGCCGACTATTGAAAACCCTGTGGACACAGTTCTACTCTGAGACAAATGGGGTTGCCATGAGTTAGAATCGACCAGATGGCAACTGGTTTTATACTTGCTTTATTACTTGTCTATCCATCTAGCTATACCTCCATCTATGCATTAATCAATTTATATTATTATTTTTGATGCATTTTAAAGTATGTTGCAAGTTGTCATGAATGCTTTTATACTCACTGTTATCCAAGATAGAAATCTCAGTATTTTAGACTCTTTATCCTTCTACAAAGGCCTGTCCTAGAGACTCTCACATGCATTGTGCTAGGCACTGGGGAGGCAGAAGTTAAAAAGTAATAAAGAAAAATAAATACAAAATTACACCTTGTCGTCAGGGGTATGAAAGGGTAAACAAATAGGATAAAAAGACAGTCTCTTTCCTTCAATCCACCATCCTCTGCACTGCCAACAACACGACATTCTAGAACACAGCTTGTATCATGCCATTGGCTTCCCACAGCTGACAGGATAAATCTCCAAGCCCTTAGTAGAACACTGTAGTCTTTTCATGACACAGTAAAACAATCTTCATCAACAAAGTTTATTTCCATTCAACAATTATTTACTAGCTCCCTAGTACGTGCTTGATGCTTGAGAATAGATATTGAGCATGTAAGAATGTGTAAGTCATGGCTTACCTAGCCTTGAGAAGCACATGTTTGGGTTGAGTAAACATAATTTCAATATGATGCTTAAAATGTTATACAGGCATTAAGGGCAACCTAATACAAAGATGCCACCTTGAAGACTAAAGTGCGCCTGACCCAAGCCACACTAAAGCTGGACAATGAACTAGGAAGATCGAAGAAGAATTGACGCCTTTGAATTGTGGTGTTGGTGAAGAATATTGAATACACCATGGACTGCCAAAAGAATGAATGCTCTGTCTTGGAAGAAGTACAACCAGAATGCTCCTTAGAAGCAAGGATGGCGAGAATACATCTCACATACTTGGGACATGTTATCAGAAGGGACCAGCCCCTGGAGAAGGATATCACACTTGATAAAGTAGAGCATCAACGAAAAAGAGGAAGACCCTCAATGAGATGGATGGACACAGTGGCTAAACAATGGGCTCAACCCTAACAATGACTGTGAAAATGACACAGGACAGGCAGTGTTTCTTTCTGTTGTACATAGGGTCGCTATGAGTTGAAATGGACACTACGACACCTAACAACAACAGCAATACAGTCTTGAGTCAGGGTTCAGGAGGCCTTCCCAAGAAAAAAAGGCAGCTCTGAGTCCTGAAGAACTAAGGTATATCCAGAAGAAGGAGAGTGGGAAGGTATTCCAACAAAGAAAACAAAATATTATAGGGTAGCGAAGCTACAAACTATTCAGTATTTACTAGCACATAAAGTGTGAAGTAGAGTGAACAGTGATGATGTTTCAAGGCTGAGTCACAGAAGGATCTGAAAAATGGGTAAAGAAAATGGGAACGTTATCCTGTAGGGAAAGAGGAATTACTTAACCAGTTAGAAATACCGTGCAAAGGATGGGTTGGAGGTGGTAGGGGGTGATTACAACACCGTAAGCAGGAAAACAAGTTTGGCATTTACAGTATTAATCCAAGTAAGATGTGCTGATGTCAGTGGTAGTGAAGATGGAGAAAGAAGGGACTAGTTTAGAGAACGTTTAGGAGGTAATGACAGGAGTACTGAAAGACTGAAGGTGAGGTAAAGGGGAAGGCCAAGAATGAATCCTGATTTTCTGACTCGGATAGGTGGGTGAACGATGTACCCAATAATTAACATTGAGAATATTAAGAAAGAGAGAAAGATAATGAATTTAGTTGTGAATGCTAAGTACGAAGTGCCTGGGAAACATTTAAATGGAAGAGTCTACAGCATGGTAGATATATGAATTTGAAGTTCAAGAGAGAATTTTGGACCCCTAATCTAGGTGGATGATGGTTAAAAACATAAAAATGGATGAGGAATCCCAGATTTATCCTACCTCAGAGGTGAGGGAGCTAGAATATGTGTACACTAACTCTCTCCAGTCGTTGATTGAAGACTTCTGAGGAAGAGGTAAAGTGAGTTAAACACTTCTAGTCTAAATTTATGGTTAGATTTCAACAATAAAATAGCAAGTTCAAATTCCTTCATTTATAACAAAAACCTGTATCTCCTGATTTCTATTTCAGTGATGTTGCCTTTGCATTCCTCTCCACTACAGTCTTGTTAGTAAGCCATCCATACATTTGCTCATACAGTCATTCATTCATAATCTCAAAACAAACATTGTTTAGACACCACCCACGTGTCAGAGGGAAGTGGTGGTTCAATGGTAGAATTCTTGCCTTCCATGTGGGAGACTTAGGTTCAATTCCCAGCCAGTGCACCTTAAGCAAAGTCACCACCCATATGTCAGTTGAGGGTTGAGTGTTGCTGTGATGCTGAACTAAGATGGACTAGGAAGAAAGGCCCAGTGAAAATCAAGCAATGAAAACCCTGTGGATCCAGTTGTTCATGGGATCATCAAGAGTCAGGGGCTGAGTAGATGGCAACTAACAACTCTGTCAGGCAGAGCTAGATGCTGCTTCTGGTGGTGCTGGGAACAGAACCTTCCACAATTGCTTCTTGAAGAACCTCAACTTCACTCACTTTCAGCTGTTTCCACTTCCATAAAGGAGAGTTTTGTTTAGACGTAGAGAAAGATTTGAAGGATAGGAGAGCCAGAAGGACATTTCCCAAGGGTCTCAGAAACTGGAATGACACTGTGTTGAGGCCATGTGGAAAATGATCACTCTCCAAGAGAGAGCATGTACTACTTCAGCTCATGCAAAACTATGAAGTACTCACTGTCTGCATTTGCAAAAGGAAAATTCATGTTTCCTATGGGTGGCACAGTGGTTAAGAGCTTGGCTGCTAACCAAAAGATTGGCAGCTCAAATCTACCGGCCGCTCCTTGGAAACCTTATGGGGCAGTTCTATTCTGTCCTATAGGGTCGCAATGAGTCAGAATCAACTTCACAGCAAAGGGATTAGTTTGGTTTTGTGGCCTTTACATTCCATGATGAAATAATTAAAGAACATTTGAAGTTGTTTATTTTCATTTTGAGTTGATATCCTAGGCATCAGCTGAAATGGACGGGTATTGGCCATTTTGAATCAGACAATCATATGATCTACTATGCTGGGAATGACAAATTGAAGAGGAATAGCATCACATTCATTGTCAAAAAGAAAGTTTCAGATATATCCTAAAGTACAACACTGTTAGTAATAGGATAATAACCATAAGCCTACAACGAAGACCAGTTAATATGACTATTATTAAAAATTTACACACCAATCACTAGTGTCAAAGATGAAGAAACGGAATAGTTTTACCAGCTTTTATAGTCTGAAATTGATCAAACATGCAATCAAGATGTGTTAATCATTACTGGTAATTGGAACAGAAAGTTGGAAACTGGAGATTGTATGATAGAATTTTGCAAGACCAATGATCTGTTCATTGGAAATACCCTTTTCAACAACATAAACAGTGGCTATACATGTGGATCTTGCCAGACAGAATACACAGGAATCAAATTGACTGCATCTGTAGAAAAAGACAATGGAGAAGCTCGATACCATCAGTTAGAACAAGGCCAGGGGCTGACTACAGAACAGACCCTCAATTGCTCATATGCAAGTTCAAGTTGAAGCTGAAGAAAATTAAAACTAGTCCACAATAGCCAAAGTACAAACTTGAATATATCCCACCTGAATTTAGAGACCATCTAAATAACAGATTTGATGCATTGAACACTAATGAAAGAAGACCAGATGAGTTGTGGGATGACATCAAGGACATCATAGATGAAGAAAGCAAAAGATCATTAAAAAAGACAGGAAAGAAAGAAAAGATCAAAATGGATGTCAGAAGAGACTCTGAAAGTTGCTCTTGAATGTATAGTAGCTAAAGGAAAAGGAAGAAATGATGCAGTAAAAGAGTTGAACAGAAATTTTCAAAGGGCAGCTTGAAAAGACAAAGTAAAGTATTAGAAAGAAATGTGCGAAGACATTGAGTGAGAAAACCAAAAGTGAAGACTAGCTCAGCATTTCTCCAACTGAAAGATCTGAAGAGCAAATTGAAGGCTTGAGCTGCAATACTGAAGAATTCTATGGGCAAAATGTTGAATGATGCAGGAAGCATCAAAAGAAGATGGACAGACTCACAAGGTAGAAAAAAGACTTGGTCGATGTTCAACCATTTCAGGAAGTAGTATATGATCAAGAACCAATGGAACAAATCCAAGCAGCACTGAAGGCATTGGCGAAAAACAAGCCTCCAGGAATTGACAGAACATAAATTGAGACGTTTCAAAAAATGGTCTATTCAAAAAAAAAATTGTAAGACAGCTACCTGACCAACCGACTGGAAAAGATCGATATTTGTACCCATTCAAAAGAAAGATGATCTAAAAGAATGTGGAAATTGTTGAACAATATCATTAATATCACATGCAAATAAATTTTTGCTAAAGATAACTCAAGAATATTTGTAGCATTACATCAACAGGAAACTGCCAGAAATTCAAGCCAGATTCAGAATAGGAATTGGAACAAGAGATATCATTGCTGGTATCAGATGGTTCTTGGCTGAATGCAGAGAATACAAGATAGTTGTTTACTTGTGTTTTATTGACTATGCAAAGGCATTCTGCTGTATGGATCATAACAAATTATGGATAACATTGCAACGAATGGAAATTCCAGAACACTTAATTGTGCTCATGTGAAACCTGTACGTAAACCAAGTGGCAGTTGTTCAAACAGAAAGAGGGAAGAGTTCATAATTTAAAATCAGGACAGGTGTGCAACAAAGTTATATCCTTTCACCATACTTATTCATTCTGTATGCTGAGCAAATAATCTAAGAAGCTGAACTATATGAAGAACGAGACATCAGGATGGAGGAAAACTCATTAACAACCTGTGATAGGCAGATGACATGACCTTGCTTGCTGAAAGCTAAGAGTACTTGAAGTAGTTACTGAAGAAGATCAAGGACTATACCTCCAGTATGGATGAGTTAGGTGCTTATTCTTCTATGCCAAGAAATTTGGAAGACAGCTACCTGGCCAACTGATAAGAAGAGATCCACATTTATGCCTATTCTAAAAATAGGTGATCCAACTGAATTCGGAAATTATTGAACAGTATCATTAACTTCACAAGTAATTAAAATTTTGCTGAAGATCATTCGAAGGGGGTTGTAGCAGTACATCAACAGGGAACTGCCAGAAATTCAAGCTAGATTCAGAAGAGTACATGGAACCAGTGATATCATTGCTGATGTCAGATGGATCCTGGCTGAAAGCAGAGAATACCAGAAAGATGTTTACCTGTGTTTAATTGACTATGCGAAGACATTCAACTGTGTGTATCATAACAAATTATGGATAACATTGTGAAGAATAGCAATTCCAGAACACTTAATTGTGTCCATGAGGAAACTGCAGATAGACCAAGGGGCAGTCATTTGGATAGAACACGGGGATACTGCATGGTTTAAAGTCAGGAATGGTGTGCGTCAAGGTTGTATCATTTTACTATACTTATTCAATTTGTATGCTGAGCAAATAATCTGAGATACTGGATTCTATGAAGAAGAATTGGCATCAGGATTGGAGGGAGACTCATTAACAATGTGAGTTATGCAGGTGACACAACTTTGCTTGCTGAAAGTGAAGACGACTTGAAGCACTTACTGATGAATATCAAAGACCACAGCCTTCAGTATGGATCACACTCGACATAAAGAAAATGAAAATCCTCACAAGTGAACCAATAAGCGACATCATGATAAAGGGAGAAAAGTTTGAAGTTGTCAAGGATTTCATTTTGCTTGGATCCACAATCAATGCCCATGGAAGCAGCAGTCAAGAAATTAAACTCTCTACCTAGCATGACAACACCTAACAACAACAACAACATCACCGAGCATGATGTTCTTCTCCAAGGGAATAAGAGGAAGGCCCTCAGCAAGATGGATTGACACAGTGGCTACAACAATGGGCTCAAACATAGCAACGATTGTGACGATGGTGCAGGACCGGGCAGTGTTTCGTTCTGTTGCGCATAGGGTTGCTATGAATCCGAACTGACTCGATAGCACCTAACAACAACATGGCCTTTAACTCGAAATATTTACTGTTTTCAAGAGGATGCTGCAGGCAGTTGTTATTGTTACGTGCCGTCTAGTCAGTTTTGACTCCTACCGACCCTATATACAACTGATGAATACACTGTCAGATTCTGTGCCATCCTCACACTTGCTGCTATGTTTGAGCCCATTGTTAGAGCCCCTGTGTCAGTCCATCTCATTGAGGGTCTTCCTCTTTTGAGGTGACCCTGTACTTTACCAGGCATAATGTTCTTCCCCAGGGACTGGTCCCCCTGATAACGTGTCCAAAGTATATGAGATGAAGTCTCACCGTCCTCGCTCACTACTAAGGAACATTCTGGCTGTACTGCTTCCAAGACATATTCCAGGCAGTAGAGTGCTTAATAAATACTGTATTCTTTGCTAAAGGCAGTGCTATATGGGGCTGATATTTCCTTCTGAATGTGCTAGCCTGGTTTAACAAATCTTTCGTGTGTAGTGTCACTTTTCATTGCGTTGTTTGAGCTGTCTCAGAGGCACCTTCAGCAGGGGCCAAGGAACAGCTCAGAAACACAGAAGTAAATGAGTCTGCCGGATGCGTTAATACTTTTTGTCTGTGCTGACTTCCCCTCTGTTGTAGGAATGTAACAAATACCAAAGGGATTTGCTATGTTAAGTAAATGTGTGTATTCTCACTGTGAAGATAGGAGATGTTTGGAGGGCTGGGAGCAGCTTTTCCCTGCACAGTTTTCTTTTTTTTTTTAAATTTTTTAATTGTGGTAAAACTATATATAATGAAACATTTGCCAATTCAACAATTTTACATGTATTAGGGACATTGACAACATTCTTCATGTTGTGCAACCATGATCTCTATCCTTTTCCAAATTATTCCACCACCATTAACAGAAACTCAGTGCCCCCTAAACAAAGATTCTCACTTTCCCCTTCCCTCTCACCCTGAGTAACCATGAATAAGCTTTGGTCTCTACACTTTTTATTTCATATGAGTGGAATCACATAATATCTGTCCTTTTGTAACTGAACTATTTCACTCAGTATAATGTTTTCCAGGTTCATCCATGTTGTAGCATTCATCAGGACTTCGTTTTTATTTATGGTTGAGTAATATTCCATTGTACGTATATACCACATTTTATTTATCCATTCATATGTTGATGGACACTTGGGTAGTTTCCACCTTTTGGCTATTGTAAATAGCCCTGCAGTGAACACTGGTGTACAAATATCTGGTTGTGTTCCTGCTTTCAATTCTTTTGGGTATATACTTAGAATTGGTATTGCTGGGTTATATAGGAGGTCTTTGTTAATTTTTATACCTTTTTGGATGTACTTAAGGTCAGTCCTGGAGCCCTGATGGCACAGTGGTTAAGAGCTTGGCTGCTAACCAAAAGGTCAGCAGTTTAAATTCACCAGCTGCTCCTTGGAAACCCTATGGGGCAGTTCTACTCTGTTGTACAGAGGTGCTATGAGTTGGAATCAATTCGATGGCAACAGGCTTGATTCAAGGTTAGCCCTGACCTAACCCCTCCCTTATTTGAATTCAGCTTTTTAGAAAGGATTTAGTTGGAAAATTAACAACTGTTACAGATATCTTTTTTAATCTAATCTAATATAATCTGATCTTTTTCTATTTTTTTCTAATCCGTTTAGAATTGAATGGCAGTTCTATGTAATTGTTACCTGTAGGGTCCAAAAGCATGAAATTCATAATCATGGCCTACAGGCAGTCCCTGAGTTATGAACATCCAACTGACACACAACCCTAGCTCTGTTAAGAATTTGAAGTACATACAATGGTTCCTAATAACAAATGGTGCTACTTTGCCACCCACATCAAAACGTTACTATTATTAGTAGTATATTATTATGTTAAAGATGCTTTAGTGTATCTGGAAGTGTTTCTTCAATGTTTTTATGCATAGAAATGTACACTATATGCTATATACTAATACAAACATTGACTGACATTAGATAAGTACCATACCTAAATGTTCTGACTTACATACAAATTTGAGTTAAAGACAGATTTAGGAACTGAACTTATTCATAATCTGTGTACTGCCCGTACTGTAGAGTCAAACAGACTGGATTTTGAATCCTGTTTCTGCCACTAGCTCTTCTCACTCAGACTCAGTTTTCTCATCTGAAACACAGAGTCTGTTAATAAGAGCAAATGAGATAATAACCGGCATCTGGTGTAAATGCCTGAACGCCATTAATCCTTCTGCCCTTCCATCTTCTTCCCCTTTTTTCCTCTCTCCTTTTCTTCCTTCTAATATATAATTTAAAAAAAAAATTTCTTTGGATCATCCTTTTCAGTTATAAATACATTCAATATCTCTCATTTTAAAACAAAAGAAGAAAAACAAAAATAAACTCTCTTGACCCCAAATCCTCCTCCTCCTAACTTATCTTCCTTATCCCATTATAATAAATTTTCTTTTGAGAGTTGTTTATACTTACTATCCACAATTCCTTGTTTCTCACCTATTTCTTCAGTAGTCTGGCTTTAGCCCCAATACTCCTAATAATCCATGGAAGTCAATCTCATCAAGACCCGCATTCAACTGCATTAACCAAGGCACCTTTGTATTGCTAGTACTGTAAAACCTGTGAAAGCCGGAAACTGTGCAACATGGAAACCTGTAAGAGAAGGAAAACTCAAATATTTTCCGTTAATAGAGAGTGATAGAAAAGCTGTAAAACTGCACCCTGTTAAAGGCCGAAAACTTGAAAGACCTATAAAAATAAGGCAGTCCCATCGAGTTCCGGCTCTCACAGGTTTCACTGTATTTTTCACTGCTTTAGAGGTTTGTACTTGCTAATCCAGTTTTCAGGAGGAGACTATTTTTGCTGAATATTTTAATGTAATTTGGGTAAACTGTCTTGTTATATATGAGCCATTAGTTGTTGTTCTGTAATATGGATCTTGGGAGTATCAGAACCATGAATGGGGAGAAAAATAAGCAGACTTTCACACTCACCTGCGCTTTCTCTATTAAAATATAGAATACTTTATTAAAGCTAAGCCAAGACATAACATTAGCACAAACAATTTACTTAAGTAGGATGCTCAATTTAAAATAAAATATAAAGGGAAACATATTTTGTAAAATTATGATTCCTTTTTCACTGATCCTTTAGCATTCTCAATAATTGTTTAGTCTACCTCAGGTTTTCATTGTGGTTTAATTAATTATTAACTATGAACACTTCCTTCAGACATCACAGACTATTTATACTTCTTGGTGAAAGTTCTGCTTCCTCGTATAAACATGTGTTCCCTTGCAGGAAAGATTTTTTTGAGTGTACAAGAAAGGGTCATGAGGAGAAATTGGTTGTGAACTCATCTAGCTGATCCTCTAATGTGTGGTCTCTTGATTTCAACTCTTCTTATCTCTATCAAGCATAGGAACTTTACAGCATTAGGAGAAAGACTCTATTTTTCCCTCAAACTCCTGTTTTTAGTCATTCTTCTGCTTTAAATTTAATTTTCACTTTTATGCTAACCAACTCTGTTGTTATGTGGACAGCATAGTTTGAAGATGCAAGTAGCTTACTAAGACAGAAACAAGGAAGTTCCCCCCAGATCAGCAGCTCTCGACACCATTTTTTGTTGCTCCCTTGGGTGTTTGCTTCCACATACCTAGCTATCATTTTTATCCTACTATTTTTTTGATTTGTCTGTTTCAGGCCTTACTTACTGATTTTCTACTATGAAAGATGATGACTGTGCTGGTTAATTTTATGTGTCATCTTGAATAGGCTATGGTTCCTAGTGGTTTATCCAAATGCTAGACTAGTTATTGTTCCATAATGTAACGTAATATAATGAAATGTAACATAACATAATGTAATGTAATGTAATGACTTTTCATAATATAATCAGTCGAATCAGATGAAGGAGCATATTCTGCCTCCAGACCATACATTGATATTTTGGCAAAACTTGCTCTCTCTCTACTCTGCACTCTTCCTGTCACCAGACCTGTGGACCTTGGGACAGAAGACTGCAGAAGTCTCCAGCCTGTCACCTAACCTACAGATTTTGGACAAAATTGTCCCCCATAATCACGTGAGCTAATTCCTTGAAGTGTATCTTGCTTTATTTTTGGTGGCTTTTGCCTTAAAAAAATTCCTTTATTGTTATTTTAGTGAGGTTGTCAAATGGAATGATGCTAACTGTGTATTCACTCTGCCATATTTGTTTGAAAGCTATAAATTGTTTCTTTCCTTGCCCTCTGGTTTAAGTGTTAAAAAAAAAAATTATATGCTAGTGAACGTTGGTAAAATTCAGTCATTGTCTTTCTCCTAATCAAAATGGATAATTTCTGCTTTTTGTTGCTTGACTAAAACTCTATCCTTTGAGCTGGACATTTAAAAAAAATTCCAATGTTTACTCATTAAATAATAAGCTCTAAAATATAACTAGAACTTTAATAAATGACATAAAATATTTCCTAAATATTGATCATGCACAAAATATTGATATCTATATTCTCAAATATTTTATGACTTGATCGGAAAATTTATCTATAAAGTAAAATGAAGTAATGATTCAAGATGATAATGAGAGCAGTTTTATTAATTTCTATATGACTACATTCCACATATCCAGATGCAAACAACTCATCCTTCATGTAACTATGTGATAATTACCTCAAATTCTGATTCACTTACCAGCCTGGAAGAAAGGGCTCTTTATGAAGATGAGTATCTTACTCAGTATTGTATTTGTGATTTCTACCTCTTTGGAGGTCTTCAAATTAAAAGAGTCATCCCTTAGATGTGAATTAAGTGTGGCCGATTCTGGAAGTGGTGGAATTTTTAGTTACTATTTTTATTATGACTAGGCTCATCTGTATGTGACAGACAGCCTGAAGTTTCCTAAACATCAGTGGTTTCATCAAGACAGACCAGTCTTTCTTGTTCAGGTAAACAAAGTACCAGGTGCAGAGCTTGTGGCACCAAGCCTGGCTCCAGAACCCTTTTACTTTGAGCTTCATGATATTCAGCATGTCGTCTTATTGTCCAAGATGAAACATGAGCTCAAGTCACCATTTCCTCCTTTGAACCAACAGGAAGGAGCAAGAGTGAAGAAGAAACTATCTTTATTTTGAGGCCATTTTCATGAAGTTGCACACATTCCATTGGCCAAAACCTGGCTACATGGCCAAGCTCAGTTGCAAAGAAGGGTGGAAAATGCGTCTATTCCAGACAACTCTGTGCCCAGATAACTATCAGGGATTCTATTTCTAAGCAAGAAAACAGGAACAGATACTAGGGGAAAAACTGCAGTATTTTCAAAAGGACATCTACATATATCCCCCTTGGGATTCCACACATTTTGTACTCTGGAAAACACTGGGACACCAAAGGGGTGGTGACTCATGATCTGGATGATGGTCAATGGCAAGACCAGTGACCAGATTTTACCTACTTTATGACTATTGATCCTTTGCTGGGATCCAGTAGTGTAGTGAAGTATTTTTTAAAATTATGCATCTTAATTATAAAATATCTCAAACATACAGAGAAGTCTGATGCCCATTATTCACCACTCAATTTTAATAGACTCTGTCACAATTCTTTCAGATATCTCTTTTGTCTTCATAAGAAACAAAAGTGCCACCTCCTCCCTCATCCCTTTCTCTTTACACCTATTGAATCTTTACAAGTGGCAGGGACTACTTGCATTGGAATAGAATTTATTTCACTCAAGGCACTATGCCTTGAATTTAGAGACCATCTCAAGAATAGATTTGAGGCACTTCTGGGCAACTTGACACTATAGTCAGAAGCACCACGCCATCCCTCCGCAGCAAAGATCAGAGAAACTAAGTCATAGTCACACGTCAATCCTGAAACACTACACATCAAATGAAGAGATAAAGAACTCAGCTAAGCACCGAATGGAATAAGAAACTGACCGAGAGCACAGAGTGAGGAGAGATACAAGCAGAGGTCCCCTATCAGCTACTGCAGCACAGATCTGCTGTCTTGGACTCTTATCGGAGATCAGTGAACAGGGGGTACGAGAAAGCAGTTTCACGAAGATTCCAGCAAGAGACAGAACAACCAGTAACCAGCGATATAAGCTTTCCCACCCCCCACCCTTCTTCACTCCCACTTAGCCTCCTCTGCTTCCTGCAGCCACAGTCTCTTGCCCGGGAAGCACCAGATTCACCTCAGTGTCACTTGGATTCCATGTACCAGCAGTAGCCGGCTCCTTGAGTGCCTTTTGTTGGCTGCTGGTGCTGCTTTTTTCTGCTTCTTTAGATTTCTCCCTTACCTCTCACCACCTCCCTCTCCTTTCTCTCAAATACCTGGCTCCATGTGCCATCTTTGCTTCTTCCTGAAAGGCTGAAAAACACCACTCGACTCTGAAACTGCTTCCCAGCCAGTGCCACAATGCTGGTGGAACCCCTGGGGATTTTTTGTTTGTTTCTTTGTTTGCTCTGATTTGTTCTGTTTTGATTCATTTGTTTGTTTTCTTTTCTTTTTCTCGGCTTGGGAGCCCCTTCTAGCTGGCCAGTACCACATGGCTTGTAAGCTACTCCCTTCCTCTGCATAGAGGCACAAGGACATCCCTGGGGGTATTTCTTTTTTCTTTTTTTCTTTTGTTTATTTTGTTTTCTTCTCTCTCTTAGTCTCTTTCTGTCTTTCTTCACTTCCAGTCTCTCAGTCTATTCACTTTTATCTTTTACCCTTTTTCCTATTTTTCAATTTTTGTTTTTCCCCATTTCTCAGTCTCTCATCTCTCCACTCCAATAGCAAGCTTGCTTAGCACTCTTTTTTGTTTGCGTGTATGTTTTTGGCTCCTGTTCCTCTCTCTTCTCTCTCATCTTTTATGTACCCATCTTAGCTCCACACATCACAATCTACCCCCTCCTTCCTGCCTACATGCACCATGCCCTGAACATCATACTCCCAAGAAGCACAGGCATGGCCTACTGGAACTTGCACTGCACTGATTCCTGGTCCACACTGTCAGTCCTGGTACATGCCACAAAAAACCCATCCCAGCAACTCTCCTTCAGCTGGACCTGACCTCCTGTACTATGCTTGAGTGACTGACCCTGCCCATTGGAGAAGGAAATGAAAAGTATCATACCCACAGACAAGCAAACAACAAAGAATGCACAGCCCACCTGCTCAGACATAACCAAATAAAACAAAAAATGAGGATGAAACAAACAAATCTACAATCAGTAAACCAGGAAAATAACCACTGAATGCCCCAAAGACAGCAGACAATATCTAAACATTTACAAAAACAAGACAGGATGGTTCCAGTAGGCATCCAAAATAAAACACCAGATGACTTTCCAGTAGAAGAAAAGACACTAGATGTAACTGATAGGGAATTCAAATCTCTAACATTCAGAATTATCCAAGAGTTGAAGCAAAAAGCAGACAAAAATGAGAAAAAAAAAATAGACAAATTCATGGAAAAGGCAGACAAATTCATGGAAAATACGGACAAAAAAATGCAAGAATTCAAGAGAATAATACAGGAACAAAATGCTGAAATAGATTCACAACTAGAAACCATACAAAAACAACAATTAAAAATCCAAAAGATAAACAACAAGATTTCAGAAATGGACAGTGTCATAGAAGGGCTGAGGAGTAGGTTTTAAATGATGGAAAACAGGATCAGTGAAACTGAAGACAAACTTTGGATACAACTCTGAGGAAAAATCAGAAAAAGAATGAAGAAAAATGAAACCCTGAGAATTATGTAGGATACAATTAATAGCAAAAATCTGTGAGTGATCAGAGTTCCAGGACAGGGGGAGAAAATGGAAAACACAGAGAGGATCACTGAATAATTGCTGACAGAAAACTTCCCCAATATCATGAAAGATGAAAACCTGACCATCCAAGTAGCTCAACGAACCTCATATAGGCTAGAACCCAAAAGAAAATCACCAAGGCATATCATAATCAGACTGGCTAAAATGAAAGACAAACAAAGAATCCTGAGAGCAGATCGAGAAAAACAAAAAATCTCATACAGAGGAGAAACAATAAGACTAAGCTCAGATTATTTGGCAGAAACCCTGCAGGCAAGAAGGCAATGGGATGACATATATAAAACCTTGAAAGAAAAAACTTGCCAGCCAAGAATAATATATGCTGCAAAACTCTCATTCAAATATGATGGTGAAATTAGGTCATTTCCAGATAAACAGAAATTAAGGGACTATGTAAAAACCAAACCAAACTTACAAGACATTAAAAGGAATCCTTTGATCTGAGAACAAATGATGTCAGACCACAGGCTGAATCTAGGACACAGGATTGTACTAGCCAGATACCAACCTAGGAAATGAACTCTTAAAGACTATGCAAAACCAAAAGAATTACAACATGGAAACAGAAAGGCTAATCTGTAAATGACAACAGCAACAGAATAATAAAAGAGGGAATAAATGGTGTCGGTATAGAACCTTCTAATGGAAAGGAAGGCAAGGCGATACCAAGTAATTATAGACTCGTTCAAATCTAGGAAGATAAGGGTAAATTTCAAGGTAACCACAAAGAAAGATAACAAACCTACTCATCAAAACAAAGATGAAAAACATAAAGTCTCAGTAAAAACAAAACCTACAAAAACAAAAGAAATGAAAAAAAAAATCCACATACAAAAGGAACTCAGCACAGGAGAGTAAGAGGAACAAAGAAAACGTCAGCACCACAAAAAAAAAAAAAAAAAAAAAAAAGAAGCACTACAAAACGCAATCCCACTCCTAGGAATATATCCTAGAGAAATAAGAGCCATCACACGAATAGACATATGCACACCCATATTCATTGCAGCACTGTTCACAATAGCAAAAAAGATGGAAACAACCTAGATGCCCATCAACAGATGAATGGATAAACAAACTATGGTACATACACACAATGGAGTATTATGCAAAGATCAAGAACAATGATGAATCTGTGAAGCATCTCATAACATGGATGAAACTGGAGGACATTATGCTGAGTGAAATAAGTCAATCACAAAAGGATAAATATTGTATGAGACCTCTACTGTAAAAACTCATGTAAAAGTTTACACACAAAAAGAAACAATCTTTGTTGGTTACCAGAGATGGGAGGGGTGCGTGCAGGGAACTAAATAGACAATAGACAAGTGGTAACTTTGGTGAAGGGTAAGACAGTACACAATACTGGGGAAGCCAGGACAACTTATACAAGGAAAGGTCATGGAAGCTCCATAGACATTTCAAAACTCCCTGAGGGACTGAATTGCTGAGCAGAGGGCTGTGGGGACCATGGGGAACATCTAGCTCAATTGGCATAACACAGTTTATAAAGACAATGTTCTACATTCTACCTTGGTAAGTAGAGTCTGTAAGAAGCCTGTGAGCAGCCATCTAAGATACTCCACTGTCTCACCACTTTGGGAGCAAGGAAGAATGAAGAAAACAAGATACAAGGAAAAGATTAGTCCAAAGGACTAATGGATCACAGCTACCATGGCCTCCACCAGACTGAGTCAGTACAGCTAGATGGTGCCCGGCTAGCACCACTGACTGCGCTGACTGGGATCACAATAGTGGGTCCTGGACAGAGCTGGAAAAGGATGTAGAACAAAATTCTTACTCACAAAAAAAGACCAGATTTACTGGCCTGACAGACTTCAGAAACCCCAAGAGTATGGCCCCTGGACTTCCTTTTAGCTCAGTGGTGAAGTCACTCCCAAAGTTCATCGTTCAGCTGGGGATTGGACAGCCTCATAAAACAAAATGGGACGAATGAGGCACAGCAGTCCAGGGACAAGGACTAGAAGACAGGATTGGACAAGAAAGCTGGTGATAGGGAACCCAAGGTTGAGAAGGGAGGGTGTTGACATGTCATGGAGTTGTTAACCATTGTCATAGGGCAATCTGTGTACTGTTTAATGAGAAAACGATTTGTTCTGCAAACCTTCATCTAAGGTACAAAAAAAAAAAAATTATTTATGTGAGATCCAATTGACAACAGCAACTCAAAAGTTTTGATGGGAAGCCTAGGGGCAGTGAGTTGAAGATAATGGTAATGGAATAATTTGGAAAAGGATAGTGAGAATAGCAGCACAACTGGGAGAATGTAATCGATGACACTGAATTGTGATGTAGAAACTTTTGAAATGATGGAACTTTGGCTATGTATATTTTCACCAAAAAAAAGGTCCTCCAAGTTCAAGAAGGGAGAGTGCTGACATGTTGTGGGGTTGTTAAGCAATGTCATAAAATAATATGTATACTGACTGTTTAATGAGAAACTATTTTTTCTGTAAACTTTCATCTAAAGTACAATAAAAAAGTAAAAAAAAGAAAAGAAAAACAAACAAACAAACAAAAAGAATAGATTTGATGCATTGAACACTAATGACCTAAGACCAGACGAGTTGTGGAATGACATCAAGGACATCATACATGAAGAAAGCAACAGGTCATTAAAAATACAGGAAAGAAAGAGAAGACCAAAATAGATGTCAGAAGAGACTCTGAAACTTGCTCTTGAATGTAGAGTAGCTAAAGTGAATGGAAGAAGTGATGAAGTAAAGAAGACAAAAAATGACATGTGTAAACACCTGGAGTTAGAAAACCAAAAGGGATGAACTCACTCAGCATTTCTCAAGCTGAAAGAACTGAAGAAAAGATTCAAGCCTTGAATCTCAGTGTTGAAGGATTCTATGGGGAAAATACCAAATGACGCAGGAAGCGTAAAAAACAGACGGAATACATGGAGTCATTCAATTGGTGGATGTTTAACCATTTCAAGAGGTAGCATATGATCAGGAACCAATGGTACTGAAGGAAGATGTCCAAGCTGCACTGAAGGCATTGGGGAAAAATAAGGCTCTAGGAATTGATGGAATACCAATTGAAATGCTTCAAAAAACAGATTCAGCACTGGAAGTGCTCACTTGTCTTTGCCAAGAAATTTGGATGACAGCTACCTGGCCAACCAACTAGAAGAGATCTATATTTATGCCTATTCCCAAGAAAGGTGAACCAATCAAATGCAGAAATTATCGAACAATATCATTAATATCACATGAAAGTAAAATTTTGCTGAAAAGTATTCATAAGTGGTTGCAGCAGTACACCCAGAGGGAACTGCTAGAAATTCAAGCCAGATTCAGAAGAAGATGTGGAACCAGAAGTATCATTAGTGATGTCAGATGGATCCTGGTTGAAAGCAGAGAATACCAGAGTAATGTTTACCTGTGTTTTATTGACTATGCAAAGACATTCAACTCTGTGGATCATAACAAAGTATGGATAACACTGCGAAGAATGGGAATTCCAGAACACTTAATTGTGCTCGTGAGGAACCTGTACATAGGTCAAGAGGCAGTCACTGGAAGAGTACAAAGGAATACTGCATGATTTGAAGTCAGGAAAGGTGTGTATCAGGGCTGTATTCTTTCACGATACTTATTCAATCTGTATGCTGCGCAGAAAATCCAAAAAGCTGGAATATATGAAGAAGAATGAGGCATCAGGATTGGAGGAAGACTCATTAACAACCTGCATTATGCAGAAGACACAATCTTTCTTGCTGAAAGTGAAGAGGACTTGAAGCACTTACTGATAAAGATCAAAGATGGCAACCTTCAATACGGATTAGACCTCACCATAAAGAAAACAAAAATACTCACAACTGGATCAATAGGCAGCATCATGATCAATGGAGAAAAGACTTAAGTTGTCAAGGATTTCATTTTACTTCGATCCATAATCAACGCCCATGGTAGCAGCAGTCAAGAAATCAAACAATGCATTGCGTTGGACAAATCTGCTGTAAAAGACCTATTTGAAGTGTTAAAAAGCCAAGAAGTCACCTTGAAGACTAAGGTGCACCAGACCCAAGCCTTGGTTTTTTCAATCACCTTATATGCATCTGAAAGCTGGACAATGAATAAGGAAGATCAAAGAAAAATTGATGCCTTTGAATTATGGTGCTGGCAAGGAATATGGAATATACCATGGACTGCCAAAATAATGAACAAATCTGTCTTGGAAGAAGTATAGCCAGAATGCACCTTAGAAACAAGCATGGCAAGACTATGTCTCACATACTTTGGACATGTTATTAGGAGGGATCAGTCCCTGGAGAAGTACATCATGCTTGGTAAAGTAGAGGGTCAGCGAAAAAGAAGAACACCCCCAACGAGATGGACTGACACAATGGCTGCAATAATGGACTCAAGCACATCAATGATTGTGAGGATGGGGCAGGACCAGGCAGTTTGTGGTGCTGTTGTACATAGGTTCACTATGAGACAGAATCAATCTGACGGCACCTAACAACAACAATAAAGGCACCATGCAGATGCCACATGGCTATTGATGGCAACTTAGCTAATGTTGTTGTGAGTTGCCATCAAGTGGACTTTGACTCATGGCGACCTTATGTACAACATAAGGAAACATGGACTAGTCCCGTGTCATATTCATGATTGTTGGCACATTTGAATCCATTGTTGTAATCATTATGTAGTACCTTCTAACACAGGGGGCTTATTTTCCAGCATTATGTTGGATAATATTCATTGTTCTCATTAGCTAATTTTTGGAAGTATGTTGCCAGGCCTTTTTTCCTAGTATATCTTAGTCTTGAAGCTCCACTGAAACCTGTCCACCATGGGTGACCCTGTTTGTATTTGAGATATCAGTGACATAGTTTCCAGCATCATAGCAACATGCAAGTGACAACAGTATGACTGTTATGGACTGAATTGTGTCCCCCCAAAATGTGTGTCAACTTGGCTAGGCCATGATTTCCAGTATTGTGTTGTTGTCCATCATTTTGTGATCTGGCGTGATTATCCTATGTGTTATAAATCCTTACCTCTATGATGTTAATGAGGTAAGATTAGAGGCAGTTATATTAATGAGGCAGGACTCAGTCTACAGGATTAGGTTATATCTTGAGACAACGTCTTTTGAGATATAAAAGAGAGAATCAAGCAGAGAGGAGAGGGACCCCATTACCATCAAGCAAGAAGAGTCAGGAGTAGAGTGTGTCCTTTGGACCCTGGATGCCTGTGCTGAGAAGCTCCTAGACCAGGGAAAGATTGATGACAATGACCTTCCCCCAGAGGAGACAGGGAAAGAAGTCTTCCTCTGGAGCTGGTGCCCAGGATTTGAACTTCTACCATCCTAAACTGTGAGAGAGTAAGTTTCTGTTTGTTAAAGCCATCACCTTGTGGTATTTCTGTTATAGCAGCACTAGGTAACTAAGACAATGACAAACTGATGAAGGGGTTATAGAGCTTGACTAATAAAACCAAAAATCAAACTCATTGTCATTGAGTTGATTCCAACTCATAGTGACCCTATACAATAACACAGAGTAGAATTGCCCCATAAGGTTTCCTAGACTGTAATCTTTAAGGAAGCAGACTCCCAGATCTTTCTCCTGCAGAACCGCTGGTGGGTTCAAACCATCAACCTTTGAGTTAGCCGCCAAGCTCTTAACCACTGTACCACCAGGGCAGTTAGGCTAATAGGGGATCAAAAAGCAATATTTTCTGAAGTGTGATTACTGATCTTAATAAAACACAGTCCAGTTAATGATCTTTGTGTTTATTAAAAATATCTTTGTCAGATTAAATGTTTTAGAATACTATTTGCATATATATTTAAAGGATATAAATACGCAATTTCTAGAAAAATGAACATCTATTAGATATATTTATATTTATTAAGGAATATACTTAACTACAGGAGCCCTGGTGGTATAGTGGTTAAAGCACTCGGCTGCTAAACAAAAGGTTGGCAGTTTGAACCCACCAGCCACTCTGTGGGAGAAAGATGTGGCAGTCTGTTTCTGTGAAGATTTAGAGCCTTGGAAACCCTACGGGGCAGTTCTACTCTGTCCTGTAGGGTCGTCATGAGTTGGAATCAACTCGACGGCAGTGGGTTTGGGTGGGTTAAACTTAACCACATTTTTCACTGTTATATTCCTTCTACATTTTCTATGTTTAAGAACGGTCCTTTAACAACAGATTTTATGGTTCTAAGTGTTACTGCTGAACTCAGCTGTCTTAGGTCGGATTACCTGGGAAACAGTTACCCCAGAAACAGACTGAGACTCTATGGTATTCTGGCGAGGGAGAGAGAGTAGGGAAGACTAGTTGAGCAAGGGAAGTTGGACTGTGATGCAGTTGCAACAAAGGCCTCAGCTGGTCCCATGGGGGCTCTGGAGCTGGCATGACCCTTCAGTGTTGTCTCCCCTGAAGGGAGGCCAATGATAGAATGAAAGCTGCCCCTGAGGAGGGAGTTTGATCTTGGGAAAAGCAGTTCTCTTCCACCTCAGGCAATTCCCAGTGAGGGCCTCAGCTATGAGACCTCAGCAGGCAATACTTCCTCAAACCTGAGGGGGGCATCTGAGAGCAGACCCTGTATCCACTTTTGGGTGGACAGAGTTCCCAGTTGGTATTAGTTCAGTGGTAGACTTCTCACCTTCCATGTGGGAGACCAGTTAGTTTGCCAGCCAATCTACCTCATGTGCAGCCACCCCCAGTCTGTCAGTGGAGGCTTTCGTGTTGCTATGATGCTGAAAATGTTTCAGTAGAGCTTCCAGACTAACACGGACTAGGAAAAAAAGCTTGGCAATCTACTTCCAAAAACTAGTCAGTGAAAACCCTATGGATCACAACAGTCTTATCTGCAACTTTTCATGGGGATAGGGCAGGACCAGGCAGTGTTTTGTTACATTGTGTGTAGGGTTGCCAGAAGTTGGAGGCCAACTCAAAGGCAACTAACAATACCATGCTTCAGCCAATCACGCTCTTCTTATATTTCACTGTATAGTTGGCCAATTCTAAGTCAACCGACTAATTCTAATCTTTATCAAGCAGACTGGATGTCAGAGTTCAGAGTAATATTGTTTAAACCTTTTTGAAAAGGAGCTGGATGAGGAATCTTAATTAAAAAATAATAGATAAAGGTGATGAAATATTTCTGACTGAATTTTAAAAGTCTTTTTTTGTTTGATGGAAAACACTTTATTGTTTCTGAAATCCCTGAAGTACCTTTAGGGTGGCAAGATTCTGAGGCTCTGGTGTATTGGGATGAGCCTGATTTTGAAATCAGATATACCTGAATGTTAGACTTCTACAGTTACTGGCTGTGTGACCTGGGGGATTCATACAATCTCTCTGTGCTTCCATTTTCTAAACATAAAACTCAGCAGTTTTTCCAAGGTCCCTTTAGATTTCAAGACTATCTGATTTATGAGGGAATACAGTCAGTGCTGGCAATGGAGCAAATCCAAGAACTATTATTATAAACCAGTTGATGTCCAGTAGATTCCAATTTATGACAATTCAATGTGTGTCAGTGTAGAACCATACTCCATAGGGTTTTCAATGGCTGATTTTTCAGAAGCAGGTTCCCAGGACTTTCTAAGGTGCCCCTGGGTGGACTTAAACCTCCAACCTTTCAATTAACAACCAAGCACATTAACCGGTTGCACTTCCAGGGACAAGAACTATTGTAGGCTTGACCAATTTCCTGGTCATCCATCAGTAGAAGTAACTTATCATTGAAGGTACCTTCATAAGGCAACTCTCACACCCATGGATGGCTTGAGAAAGTTGTAGAACGTGACTTCATGTCCGGGACTCCTACTGCCAAGTCTGCATTAGAAAGCCTTACTCTTTGGTTCAGTCTAAAGTAGGGAGCAAGGGGAAGACACTAGGGAAGCTCAAACAGGTGCCAGCAGCAAGAAGTGGGCCTCAGAGACACAGTCCAGATCACATTTCAAGTGCAGGGATTCAAGCAATTGGATTGCCCCTCTCCCCAGCACACACCCATCCTGGAAGTCAGTAATGAGTGGCTCCCATGTTCCATTGGTGGGAGAGGTTAGGAGACTTTAATTAGGATGGAGGGGCTGCCCCACAGGGGAGATGTTGGAGTCTGCCCAGCTCCTGAGCTCAGTAAGTATGACTCATCCCCCCCAGTTTGAACTGGTGGCCATCACTTTGAGCCTTGAGTTCCTGCCATCAAGTTCCCTCACACATATACTAGCCTTTTTTTCTTTCCATTTCTAATTGAGAAAAGATATGCTTTATTTGAAGTGAGAATCCCTTCGTGTTCATGAATGTCTTCCACTCCTGCAAATCACTGCAAAGGGAATAATAATTCAAACAGTGTAGACAGAGGCTGTTCAGTGATCTCATCGAGGAGTCCACTGGGCAAAGCAGGGGGCAGGGGGATTAGGAGAATTTGACTGCGGGACAATCTGTTGCAGAGCTACATATGCTTTCTTCTCCATGCTTAAAGCAGGAAAGAGAATATGCTGTGTTCCCTACCTCCTGGGGCTGTGGAGCAGGCACATGACATGATAGATATGAAAGGGATCTCAGTCCATGGAAATCCAGGATCAATCAATCTGTCAACAAAGTCAACGGGATATTTATTGAACATCTGATATATGAGTGAGAGAAAATCAATACACATTATGATTCATTATTTTAAAATATTCTTTAAAATATTTCAAGGGGAAAAAAATTTGACTGTTTTAAAAACTGAAAGTAAGTTTCTGACAGAGTTGAGAATGTGAAACTGGTTGGAAAACTGCTAGCGTGTAGTGTGGAACTACTCAAAATGAGAAGAAACAGCTGCAAACGTTAGTTAATAATTGGAATGTGGAATGTGCAAATTATGAATCAAGGAAACTTGGAAGTTGTCAAAAATGAAATGGAATGCTTGAAGATCAGTATACTAGACATTATTGAGCTGAAATGGATTAGTATTGGCCATTTTGAACCATCAATCACATGGTCTACTATGCTGGGGATGACAAATTGAAGAGGAATGGTGTATTCATTGTCAAAAAGAGCATTTCAAGATCTATCCTTAAATACAACACTGGCAGTGATAGGATAATATCAATGTGCCTACAAGTAAGACCAATTAATATAACTATTAGTCAAATCTATGCCCCAACCACTAATGCCAAAGATAAAGAAATGGAAGATTTTTCCAATTTCCACAGTATGAAATTGATCAAACGTGCAATGAAGATACATTGACAATCATTAGTGATTGAAGTGTGAAAGTTGGAAACAAAGAAGAAGGATCAGTAGTTGAAAAATACGGCCTTGGTGATAGAAATGATGCAGGGGATAGCATGACAGAATTTTGCAAGACCAATGACTTATTCATTGGCAATATCTTTTTTCAACAACATAAATGGGGACTATACACGTGGACCCAGAGAGATGGAATACACAGGAATCAGGTCAACTACATCAGTGGAAAAAGAGGATGGAGAAGCTCAATATCATCAGTCAGAACAAGACCAGGAGCTGTCTGTGAAACAGACCATCAATTTCTCATATGCAAGTTCAAGTTTAAGCTGAAGAAAATTAGAATAAGGCCATGAGAGACAAAATCCCACCTGAATTTAGAGACCATCTCTAGAATAGATTTGATACATTGAACATTAATGACCAAAGACCAGACAAGTTGTGGAATGGCATTAAGGTCATCATACATGAAGAAAGCAAAAGGTCATTAAAGACAAAAGAAAAAATAAATAAATAAAAACAAATCGGATGCCAGAAAAGGCTCTGAAACTTGCTCTTGATGGTAGAGTAAGTATAGTGAATGGAAGAAATGATGAAGTAGAAGGGTTGAACAGAAGATTTCAAAGGGCAACTTGAGAAGATAAAAGTATTACAATGAAATGTGCAAAGAACTAGAGTTAGAAAACCAACATAGAAAAACACGCTAGCATTTCTCAAACTGAAAGAACTGAAGAAAAATTTCAAGCCTTGAGTTGCAATATTGAAGGATTCTATGGGCAAAAAATTGAACCATGCAGGAAGCATCAGAAGTAGATGGAAGGCATACACAGAGTCACTGTACCAAATAGAATCTGTAGATGTTCACCCACGTCAGGAGGTAGCATATGATCAAGAATTGATGGTACTGAAGGAAGAAGTCCAAGCTGCGCTGACAGAATTGGTAAAAAACAAGGCTCCAGGAATCAACAGAATACTAGCTAAGATGTTTCAACAAATGTATGCAATGCTGGAAATGCTCACTCACTTATGCCAAGAAATTTGGAAGACAGTTACCTAGCCAACTGACTGAAAGAGATCCATATTCATGCCTATTCCAAAGAAAGGTGATCTAACAGAATGAGGAAATTATCAAAAATATCGTTAATATCATATGCATGTATAAGTATGCTGATGATAATTTGAAAATGGTTGCAGCAGTAGATTGACAGGGAATTGCCAGAAATTCAAGTAGATTCAGAAGAGGATGTGGAATGAAGAATATCACTGCTGATGCCAGATGGATCATGGCTGAAAGCAGAGAATACCAGAAAAATATTTTCCTGTGTTTTATTTACTATGCAAAGGCATTCAACTGTGTGGATCATAACAAATTATGGATAACATTGTGAAGAATGGAAATTCCAGACACTCAACTGTGCTCATGTGGAAACTGTACATAAACCAAGAAGCAGTCACTTGAACACAGCAAGCAGGTACTGTGTGGTTTAAAAATCAGGAAAGGTGTATGTCAGGGTTGTAATCTTTCACCACACTTATTCAATATTTATGATAAGCAAATAATCTGAGAAGCTGGGCTAAATGAAGAAGAATGGAGCGTCAGAATTGGAGGAAGACTCATTAACAACCTGCAATATGCAGACGACATTACCTTACTTGCTAAAAGTGAAAGCATGTACTGATGAAGATCAAAAATCACAGCCTTCAATACAGATTACACCTCAACAAAAATCCTCACAACTGGACAAATAAGCAACATCATGATAAACAGAGAAAAGATTAAAGTTGTCAGGGATTTCATTTTACTTGGATCCAGAATCAACACATACGGAAGCTGCAGTTAAGAATTGAAATGATGCAGTGCATTGGGCAAATCTGCTGCAAAAGACCTCTTTAGAGTGTTAAAAACAAAGATGTCATTTTGAGGACTAAGGTGTGCCTGACCCAATTCATGGTATTTTCAATTGCCTCATATGCATGCAAAAGCTGGACAATGAATAAGGTAGACTGGAGAAGAATCGATACCTTTGAATTATAGTGTTGGTGAAGAATATTGAATATACAATGAACTGACAGAAGAAGAACAAATCTTTCTTGGAAGAAGTACAGCCAGAATGGTCCTTAGAAGCAAGGATGGCAAGATTTTGTCTCATGTACTTTGGACATGTTATCAGGAGGGACCAGTCCTTAGAGAAGTATATAGTGCTTGAAAAAAATGAAGACACTCAACGTGATGTATTGACACGGTGGCTGCAGCAATGAGCTCAAACATTTCAACAATTGTAAGGATGGCACAGGACCAGCAGTGTTTCGTTCTTTGTATATAAGTCGCTATTTGTCGGAACCAACTCAACAGCACATAACAACAACACCTGCTGGACATTTCCCATGGTGCAAACTAATATCCACCTATTCATAAGGTGCTCTTTCTCCTCACCAAAGTGAATTGCTTCACACAGGACTGGCTACATAATTTTCAGGGCACAGTCAGAAAAAAATGAAAATGCAGGGCCCTGGGTAGGGAAGTCAATCTCTCCTTCATATGGTCCTCAGCCTCAATCTACAATGGATGACCCCCGAGAAATCACAACCTCCGTGCTGAAAGTCAGTACCTGGACCAGGTAGGCAAAGGGCCCTCTCCCAGTTGTCCATAAATACACCATGATGGCACTGCCATCCTGGGCTGGAGATGGCTGTTGTATTGCCGAGACACTGTGGCATGCACTCAGTGATGAACCTCCCCATGCCCTGGCCTCCATTGTCTGAAGAGAGTTATCAAAAACAGGATTTTCCCTATCAACCTGGCAACATGGTCCTTCCCATCCTAGAGTAAAGCTGTTCTTTTTCCTCACCAAAGTGGGGTAGGGGAGTGATGCTAGAAGGGGCCTAGGATCCCAGAGGGTGAAGGGCGGGGCAGGGTAGAATCCATTTGGGGAGACGAGGAGGTAGGACCACATGTGAGCCAAGACTGCAAGTTCTCAGTGCATGCTCCATTGTCCTATTGGACTTCATTTATGAAACACAAATTCAAATGTAAAATTATTAGAATTTCAAGGCAGTGACCATGTGCATTAAACCAAGTGCAAGGTCCTGCTGAGCTTGGGGCCTGTATAACTCCACAGGTCACGTGCCCATGAAGTCCACCCTGCCTTTACCTCTCCTCAGGGAATCATCCTCTTACATATTCTCTAAGAATTTTTTTGTCCTTGATGCCCTCTCCTTCCTGTATCTCACTCGATCTCTTTCTACTGAGTCTTCACTCTTAGAATACACATTAAAGTTGCATCTTTGTTTTAAAACTCCCCTTCTTTTCTCCTCGTTTCTTTTTTGATATTGCCTTGTCTCTTTCCTATTAACAGCTAGAATTCTTAAAAGAGAAGTCACCATTTGTTGAGGGTCTCTACTATCTCATCTCTTGTTCATCCCTCAGTCACTTCCAAAATGAGACAAATTTTTCTATCATTCCACTAAAGAAAGCCTCCCTTGTAAAGATTATCATCAAGCTCCTAATTACCCAAACCAAAGGTCAGATTTTCAGTTTTTCACCTTCTCTGATTTGAGACATGAGAGGTGATAATGTTGACAATACCCCTCTTGGTATCTATTATGGGATGAATTGTGTCCTTCCAAAATATACGTTGGAATCCTAACCCCTATATCTGTGAATATAAGGAGCCCTGGTGGTGCAATGGTTAAGCTCTTGGCTACTAACAAAAAGGTCGGATGTTTCAACCCACCAGTTGCTCCATGGTAGAAAAGACCTGGCAATCTGCTCCCATAAAGATTTACAGCCTAAGAAATTCTATGGGACAGTTCTACTCTCTACCCTAGAGTTGCTATGAGTAGGAATCTACTCTAAGACACACAACAACAACTTAACTGTGTATTGGAAATAAGGTTTTCTTCGATATGTTAATGAGGCCCTAGTAGTGTAGGGTGTGTCCTAAACCTAATCACTTCTGAGTTATAAGGAACAGTCTAGACACAGAGACCAGGACACACAAATGGACAGAAATAGATGCCATGTGAAGACCACCAAGGAAGAGAGGAATACTGGGACTATAGAAGCTGAGACAAGGTCTTCCTCAGAGCTGACAGAAAGAGAGAGCTTTCCTGTATAGCTGACACCCTGAATTTAGACCTGTAGCCTCCTAAACTTTTTTTTTTTGCCTGATAATTTTTTAAATTCAAAAACAATTATCTATGATAAAAGTTCTATAGTATAACATAAAGATCAAATAAATACATATTATAGGCTTGGCTTGAAAAACAAAAAAAAAATACTTCAAGTGGATTATTGAGGATAAACAATGCTCAACAGTGGCTCTAGGAGAAGTAGAAATGGAAAGAACAAAGATCTTCCACGAGTCTTCAAAGATAACCCCAGGACTTCAGTGAAACTCTTTTCTGGAGTTCTGTGTAAGAGGCGACTTCAAAAAGAATAGAGTATTCTGTGCTTAGGGGTCTGTGGAATTCTTAGCTGGAGAAGGAAGTGGGGCTGAAGGTACCGTGAGGTAGGCCATGCTAGGATGAGGGGCTTATTCTGAGTTGGAATCAGAATTGAAGAGCCCCTCCTTGGCTTTGCAGCTTTTCTCGCTCAGTGTCTCTTCTCTGGTGAGCATGGTGGATCTGTGTCTGGTTACCTCAGAGGCTAGGTCTTTGTAGGGGATGTTAATGCTGTTGCCTGTGGGGCTCTTCTGAGCCATGGCCTTACACTCAGAAGATTCGAGGAATTGCTCACTCCTAGGGTGCCTTCCACTGCACCTGTGAATCTTTTGATCCTAGATTGCTTGCTGCATAACCCTCTGCACTTCAACTCTTGGCTTTGCAAAGAAGTGTATTTATTACGGACTATGTAGCCTGTATATCAGCTGTTTCACCTCCTCAGAAAAGGTAAAAACAAAATTTCAACTAAGTGCAAAAGGATGCCACTTTGAAGACTAAGGTGTGCCTGACCGAAGCCATCGTGTTTTCACTCACCTCATATGCATGTGAACCATGGACAATGAATAAGGAAGACCGAAAAATTGATGCCTTTGAATTACGGTGTTGGCAAAGAATATTGAATATACCATGGACTGCCAAAAGAACAAACAAATCTGTCTTGGAAGAAGTTCAACCAGAATGCTCCTTAGTAGCAAGGATGGCAAGACTATGTCTCCCGTACTTTGGACATGTTATTAGGAGGGATCAGTCCCTGGAGAAGTACATCGTGCTTGGTAAAGTAGAGGGTCAGCAAAAAAGAAGAAGATCCTCAATTAGTTGGACTGACACAGTGGCTTCAACAATGGGCTCAAACATAACAACGATTGTGAGACTGGTGTAGGACTGGGCAGTATTTTGTTCTGTTGTACATAGGGTTGCTATGAGTTGGAACTGACTTGACAGCACCTAAAAACAACAACAGGAGTGTTCTAGGCAACCTGGTGGCAAAATGGTTAAGTGCTAAGTTGCTAACAGAAAGGTTAGTAGTTTGAGCCACCAGTGGCTCCATGGAAGAAAAGACCTAGAAATCTGCTCCTGTAAGGATTATAGCCTAGGAAATCCTATGGGACAATTCTACTCTGTCCTATAGATTCATTATGAATCAGAATTGGCACACATCAACAACAGCAGTGTTCTAAATGGCTCTCTAAATGGCCAATTAGTTGCTGAGTCCAGAGAATTCTCCTTTATAAATATCTCTTGAGGCTGCCATTTTTCCATTCTCATAGCCGCTGCTGTCTTTCAAGAATTCATAGTCTCTCACCTGGTGTATTTCATCTGTCTTCTACTAGTTTATTTACCTTTGATATCCATTGCTTTGATTCAGCACCACACTATGACCAGAAGGATCATTCTAAAAAGAAAATATGATCAAATAACCCCATTGTTTAAGGCTCTTAGTCTTTCACATTTATCTAATGTTTCAAATCTTTGAAAATATTTTTTTAATATTTCCAGAAAAATTGAGGTCAAAATGGCAACCCTTGGTAAACAGACGGCTTCTTAAACCATTTGAAATAACCATTTACTGTCTGGTGTCCACTGTCCAGCTTTGCTAGTTAAAAAACCACTGATTTCAAGATTAAGCACAAACTTTTTGCTATAGCATCTCTGGATTAACCTCATATCCTGCCGTGCCCCAGGATGAATGATTTAGGAGCAAAGAGATCAGAGGCAAATTTTGCCCCACTCATATTCACAGTCAAGTAGGAGAAATAAGAGGTCAAGTATACAAATAACTAGCACATGAGCAAGAAAGTACTAAGCTATACAAAAGAGGCATTGGTAAACTGTTATGGGAATTTAGAGACAACTCAATTTTTTGTTGTTTAAATTTGGAAAGATCATAGAGTCTTTATGAAGAGAACAGTATTTAAGTTTGCGAGTAAAGGATGGGTATAACATTTGATTATAGAAATTTTGGAAGTATTTGTGGGAAGGTATTTTTTAGACTCTGGGTGGTACAAATGGTTAATGTGCTTGGCTGCTAACTGAAAGGCTAGAGGTTCGAGTCCACCCAGAGGCCACTTGGAAGAAAGGCCTGCCATTCTACTTCTAAAAAAGCAGCCATTGAAAACCCTATGGAGCACAGTTCTGTTCTGACACGTGGGTTCATCATAAGTCAGGATAGAATTGAACGCAACTGGGTTTTATTTTAGGTTAAGGGACTAGTTCAAACAAAAGTAAAGCAAAAATGCAAGAAAGAATGGAGATGTGTTGAAAACAACAAATAGTTAACTTTGGCTTTCCTTAGGCTGCAGGATGAGCAGGAAGGTTTGTCTGAATCAGTACATGAAATACCTTGAGTGCTGGTTTGGAAAACGGAATTCGTTTCATAAGCGATGGAGAGTAAACATGGGTTTCAAAATGACAAGAACTTAGTGAAGAAATAGGTCAAATGGAAAGAAATATCCTTAGTGGAAAAATCCTACTTCTGCTAGTGGTCAGTGATTGCCATTCAGGGCGTCACCCCTTCCCACGCTTGGTCCCAGTGGTTCCTAAAGCCCAGTTCCAATATGGGCTCCAAGAGTGGTCATAACCATTGCTGTGTGGTCAATTCTGACTCATAGAGACCCTACAGGACAGAGTAGAGCTGCTCCATAGAGTAGCTCTTGTGGCACAGTGGTTAAGTGCTTGGTGGCTAACCAAAAGGTCTGTGGTTCAAATCCACCAGTAGCTCCATGCTAGAAAGATGTGGCAGTCTCCTTCTGTAAAGATTACAGCCTTGGAAACCCAGTGGGGCAGTTCTACTCTGTCCTATAGGGTGGTTATGAGTCGGAATCAACTCAACGGCCACTGGTTTTGTTGTTTTTTTTGTTAATCTTTATAGAAGCAGACTGCCACATCTTTCTTATGTGGAGCAGCCAGTGGGTTCAAACTGCTGACCTTTTGGTTAGAAGCTGAGTGCTTTAACCACTGTGCTACCAGGGCTCCTTCAAAAAAGTATACCGAAAAACCACACCCATTGCCATCGGGTTGATTCCGACTCATAGCGACCCTATAGGACAGAGTAGAACTGCCCCATAGGGTTTCCAAAGAGCGGCTGGTGGATTCAAACTACCAACCTTTCTGGTTAGCAGTAAACTCTTAATCACTGCTCAAAAAAGGCATAGGTAGTATTAATTCTAGTCTGTGCCCTGGAGGTGTGTGAACTTGGGCAAGTTATTGACCTGACTCCCCCGCTCACCACCCCTTACTAGATTACGGCATCCTCAAGGACAGCATCAACTTTCTCCTGTGGAGCAGGTGGTGGGTTTGAACCACCTACCTTTCAGTTAGCAGTCAAGTGCTTAACCACTGTGCTACCACTCTGGCCACATTAATCAGCACATTCAATTCCCTGTTGGTTCCTGTTGGCATCAGGGATGGATCAATGTCCAAATGTGGCCAGTTGGAGCTGGGCCTTTGTGCTATCAGGGAAGCATATTTTCTCTTCTGATGGAGTGTGATCGTGTGAGCCTGGTGCTTCCACGTGGTGCTGAGAATGAAGTAAGCAAAGTGGAAGGAAGGGAAAGGCAGGAGAGGAAAGTATCTTGCATGTCATTGTTCCAGCCCCACCCTCACCTGTACCCCAATCCCCCTGGACCTCTCTTTTCTGTTATGAGCCTAAACCCATTTGGGTTGGTGCTTCTACCTCTCACGTTCAAAACAGGCTTATTTGACAGAAGATATCCATGCCCTAAAATGGTTTGCACTAACCTAGATGTTGGTGATTTGAACCCACCTGCCCAGTGGCGCCACCAAAGAAAGGCTTAGAGATTTGCTTCCGTAAAGATTACAGCCAAGAAAACCCTATGGAGCAGTTGTATTCTGTAACACATGGGGTCACCATGAGTTTGAATCTACTTGTTGGCACTGGGTTTTTCTTTTCTTTTCATTAGGGCAAACATCACATCCTTATATAATTATTCTCCCTTGGGACAAACAGATGTGTGAAGCATAGAAAAGCATTTTAAAGCAGAAAGCAAGGTTCTCTTATATAAAGAAGCATAGGGCCACTGATTTTTAATTTATATTTTTCCAGAGAAAATCCTCTCCATAGAACAATCAGCATTTCACAGCAGGGATTTAACAAAGCAGTAGGAGAATTCTGCAGGTGGGGCAAGAAACAGGCCATTGTCAGGTCAGAGTGTAGCCTTTGTGACAACTGAAGCACCTCCCTCTCCCAGGAAGAGGTTAAGGGTCTTTTATAAAAGCCCTTTATAGGGAAAATCTGAGTTAGATTAGCAGTGCTTTGTAAAAGCCAACAGATACACAAGATGTAATTAAACTACTTATCCCCTCAGCAAGCATTTTTTGGATAAGCTCAAGGAGTTTCAGTTTAATGGTAGCAGAAGCAAATAGGTAATTGCAATGTTGGGGGAGGGCTGCAATCATAGAGCACAGAGTGACCCATAGAGGGGTGCCCAAGCTTGTCCAGGGCATGTAAGTGGGTCAGGGAATGCTGCCTGGATTGGGTAATAGAGGAAATGAATTTTCAAGGACGAGTAGTTTGTGTCGATATGAGGGACATTGCAAGCAAGGGGAGAAAATGTCTGGAATAAAAAAAAGCCTGACATGTTTGTGGAACTTTGGATACATTAGTGGCCACAGTGTTGGGGTATGGGTGGATTAGGGAGAAGGAGGTTGGAGAAGTAAGCAGGGGCCAGAATATGAAGGGGCTTTTATGTCATGCTAAAGAGCTGGGACTTGGTCCTTGGGATGGGTACATATTAATCTGTAGTAGTTATTAATTTCATAACATTTTGCAATATCCCAATAATAATTTACTATGATTGTTCAGGTATTCATGGCAGGCAATGGCTGCCCCAGTGGTTAGCAACTGCAGTGCACACCAGGGCTTTGTTTTTTTGAGAATGTCTTGGCAGCCCCATGTTTCTTAACTTAGACTATGTTTTCCCAGCCAGGAGGTACATATGGCTGGGGTGTGAAATGGGGTGAGATTTCGTGCCAAATGAAAAAGCACATTGGAGGAACTGCAGGGAATGCGAGCAGAGGGACCAGGATCTTAGGGGTTAGAGGGTCTGCAGCCAAGACAGAATCCAGTGTTTACCTGGCTCCCTGTCCCCACTACCCTCCTGGTCTCCCAACTGGAACCACTTGACTCCCATCAGCAGGACCAGCCAGTCCTGGCTCTGAACCTTGGAAGAGTCAGGCTCTTAAAAAGTAGAATTTGAGATGCTTTGGGGGTAGAAGGCTCAGGAGCCCGCATCAGGTCAGCCTTCCTGACCTTGGTAGGAATAAGCCCTGCAACATTCCTGATGGTAATAACAGCACTTTCTAGGCCCTCAGCAAACCTGCAACTCTTAACCCAGAGCCCTTTCATTCCGCTCCTTTCCAAAATGGCCTGCCCATTTGACTGGCTGTGGTGCCTGAATTTCCACCATTACTCACACTTCAGTTAGCATTGAACTCTCCAGCTAAACAGTAAGCCGGAGTAAGGCATGAGCCTTATCAGCCGCTGAGTCCACGGCTTGCTCAGTTTAGCTCTTGTATCCAGCAGTCGTGCTGCTGTTGTCGACTTTGACTCATAGTGACTCCATGTGATAGAGTAGAACTTCCCCATAGGGTGTTCTTGGCTGTAACCTTTATGGGAGGAGATCTCCAGATCTTTTCTCCTGCGGAGCTGCCGAGTGAGTTCAAACAGCCAACCTTTCAGTTAGCAGCCGAGCCTTTAATCATTGCGCCACCAGGTTTGCTTGAGTCTGTGTAATGCAGCAAAATTTGTCCAAATTTTTCCATGGAGCAGTAATCTAGGACGCTTTTTTTTGGGAGGGAGAGGCAGCTCTGAATATGGATATGGAATATGATATGAATATGGGTATGAATATGATACATAATAGCTTCAGATCCTGGTGGTATCACTTAATGAGTCATCTTGGTCATTACCTTGGTTTCCTTGCCCGTAAAACAGAAACTGCCTGACTTCAGCAGAGCTCAGTGGGTAGTGGAAAAGAGTAAAGGATGTAAAGTACGCAAGGTGCTTGTTGAGTGCTTGACGTGTGTGTACACACACATACACACGTGCACACACATTCAGTCAATGTTAGCTGCCATCTTTACCCAAGAAGTTTATAAGAGTTCCTCCCACTCCCACTTGGAAATCCACAAATCAAATGTATATTTTGTGCTTTATAGTCCCTGAGACGTGCCCTGGTAGAGAAACCTGTTTGGCTTGTATATCCAGGACTTTTTTGAGCACAGATCCTTTTTTATGAGTAACCTATTAATACCAGTACCGGTTGCCATTGAGTCGATTCTGATTACTGGAGACCTCATGCGTGTAAGAGTAGAACTGTGCTCCATAGGGTTATTCATAGCTAATTTTTCAGAAGTATGCCAGACATTTCTTCCAAGGCACCTCTGGGTGAACTTGAACTACCAACTTTTGATTAGCATCCAAGCATGTTAACTGTTTGCACCAACCAGGGACTCAAACCTATTAGTAGTCTGTAATGATGTTTGAAAAGTCATATATTAGTCATTTTTAATAAGAATGAAGTGGAAAGTGTAGCCTGTTGTCCTACATTCCCCCCACTTTCTTCTCTACTTTTTCAGACCACCACTCTGCTGTTACCCAACTCTTCTCTCTTATGCAAATCTGTTCTCAGGTACAACTGGGTTTTTGGTTGACTCAATACAAGGAAGAATTTTCTGTGGCCAGAGAAGCTTAGAGATGGAGTGGGCTCCCTCACAAGATGCCCACTATTATAAGAGGTGTGTAAGCAAGAGCCTGGACAGGCGCTTGGCAGGAATGATCATTTTAATTATTTATTCAACAAATATTTACTATACACTCACTATATACTAGGCATTATGTTAAGAACTGCAGGAAAAAAAAAAAAGACTCATGGGTCTAAAACTCTGGCTGCAGTTTTAGGCTGGAACTATAGCTCCTGCCTAGCACACATATTCTGTTTCTCAGTTCTATGCCTCTTTTTATGCTTTTACCACCTTGATTTACTCTGTTTACAACTTGGGACGGGCATCACTCCTTCTAGAAAGTCTTATCTAAATTGCTTTGGTCTGAGTTCAGTCCCCTTTCTGTAGGTTCACAAAGTACTTGGCTTTATCACTGTCCACTTTAATTCTTGTCTGTCTTCCCTGATTTGTTGTGGATTCTTTGAGGTCCAGTGGGATAATATTTTATTATTCTTGATATCCCAGCAGCTAGCACAGAGCTTGGCATAGGGTTGATGCATAAATAGTCTTTGTTGATTGAGTGTGAAATGAGGATATATCCAGACAATTTTCAGATAAGGGAAGTTATTTTATTTTATCCTTACGTCATCACTCTGAAATCAGTGTAGTATTTCTCTTTTAAATAATTTTTGAAATTATAAAATCAATATATGCTCCTTAGAGAACATTTTGAAAATCTAAAAGTGAAGAGAGAATTGAGCAAATGACAATACACTTTCAATCCCACCACCCAAACACACTGATAATATATCCTTCTTATTATATGTTTTTATGCATGCTGTAAAAAACAATTATTATGTATTAGTTCATATATTGTATGCTATGATAGAGAAACTTCCAATGTCAGTAAATTAATACAATACAATGTTATTTCTCACTCATGTTAAAGTTAAAATGAGTGTTGCTGATTGGAGTGTGATTTTCCTTTTAGCAGTGCTTCAGGGACCCAGGCTCCTACTATCTTGTGGCTCTGCCATTTTTAGCAGAAGACTTCCAAGATTTTGGGCTAGGGGAAAAAGGATTGCAGGATCTTTAAGGGAAGTGTTTACAGATAGACCTGGAAGTGGCCCCAACATTTTTTCTCAGGTTCCATTAGCTAGAATTTAATAATGTGGTCACAACCATATTATTAAATTGTGCAATGTAGTTTGCACAAGATAAGTTGAGCAATGTAATATGGTAGAGAACACAGAGGGAAAAGGGCACAGTTCTGCTGACCTTTTAGTAACCCTTCAGCAAACTGAAATAATTCTCTGTGTCTTGTAGATTACATTTCTTAATTAAAAATATCACAAGCTTTTACCCATATTATTATATAACCCTTCTAGATGGTGAGTAAATATTATGCCCATAATGTTACAGAGAAGTCCCTGGGTGGTGCAAACTAAGCTGCTAACAGAAAGGTTGGAGGCACAAGTGCATCCAGATGCACTTTGGAAGAAAAGCCTGGTGATATGCTTCTGAAAAATCAGCCCGTCATTGAAAACCCTATGGAGCACAGCTCTACTCTGACACACATGAGGTAGCCATGAATTGGAATCAACTCAATGGCAACTGGTTTAATGTGACAGATGAGAACTGTAGAAGGTGAAGTGACTTGCCTGAAGCTCCTCAGGCAATGAATGGCAGAGCTGGTTCTCATCTCTTCATCTCCACACTTCTCTCACGGTGATTTGTTTAATGACATGACTTCAGAACTGCAAAGGGAGGAAGGACAATAAAACCATTGTAGTGCTAGAAATAAGGAAGCCAACCTACAGAGCATATTGAAGCTTGACTGAGTAAGAGAGACCACTGCTCAAATGTTTCAAACCAGATTAAAAAAAAAAAAAAGACAGAAAAAGAAATACACCACAAACTTTCAATAAAAATGTAGTATGGATGAGGCTTGGTGGGTTGCAAGTATTTAGAGAGCTCATCACTTAAAGTAAGTGGTTGGTTTGGCCCATGGCCACTGTTCTTTGAGTTAGCTTTGACCCTTGACAGCTTGGTTGACTGATTGGATAGCGTGCAAGGCCGTTCAACCAGTGTCTGAGATTTACAAGAGAAGAGAACTGGCCTCTCCTGTTTGTGAACACCAATGCTGACTCTTGGAACCAAAAAAATGTTTTGTTAGGCTATTTCTCCTTCTCACAATATCCCATTGAGGGTCCTGTGTCCTTGAGGCATGAAAATAACTGGGAAAATTCAGAGTTCAGCTAATACCTATTTGCTGGATGGTAAGCATACTTCAGGCTTGTAGAAGCCAAGGGCATGTTTATCAATGCACAGAGGAGAGTTTCAAACCTCCTGTAGAATGACCTCTCGATGTGATGTATGTATATTGAGTGCCCTGCTGTGACTAAGAACTATCTAAAAAAGAAAAAGTATAGCCACCTCCTGAAGCATATATAAATTGCCTTTTTAGACCCTATAAAATTTTAGCTAGCAACAAACATAGAACTTCATTCATCATCGTACAAGTGAGGACTGCCAAGGGAAGCCGGCTCTTCCTAAGCTGAAAGTGGCAACACTCCAGGATTGGCAGAAATCAAATGAATCATTTCCTGCTTTTAGTTTTAGATAAATAATCACAAAAGATCATCTAGATTATGATCCAAAAGACATTTTTCATTGCACTGAGGACTCAGAATCCTTAAGAACTTCGTGTGAAAGCCCACCCTGCCATTCTAATTATTTTATTCCACAGTACTGAAGAGGTGGTAGATAAATTCACAAAATCCAAGGATAACTTTTAGCAAAGTGAAGACTTTGAAACCCAGAGTGGTGAGGAGAAAGAGCACGGAAATAGGAATCAAGGAGTTGAGTCCCAGTCGCAATTCTGCCACTACTTTGTTGAGAGACCATGAGCAAGTCTCCTCATTTCTCCAGGCCTCAGTTTTCTTGTCTCTAAAGTGAGGTGGCTGGGCTTAGATAAATTCTAAATGTTCAAATGCTAAGGTTTATGATTTTAGCATGTGATAAATCAAAATGAAACAAAACAAGAAACCAAACCCATTGCCTTCGAGTTGATTCCAACTCATAGCGACCCTATAGGACAGAGTAGAACTGCCCTATAGGGTTTCCAAGGAGCAGCTGGTGGACTCAAACAGCTGACTGTTAGGTTAGCAGCCATAGCTCTTAACCACTGCATATGATAGGCTATATTAATATACCAACTTCCAAAAGATATGATTGCTTCATCAAGCATTTACTGAGCACTTGCTGTTTAACAGGCACTGGGCTAGATGCTAGGGGTCCAAAGATGGGTAAGAAATGTTTCCTGCATTCAAATGCATAATGCTTCTTTCACATCTATGGTGCTATCTCTGGAAGTCCAAGAAAAACCCCTGCTAGGCTGTCCCGAGAAGTCCTGTTATTCTCCAAAACCATGGAGTGCACTTGTGTATTGGTTTTCCGGGGCTGCTGTAACACAATTTGGGCGGTTTGAAACAAGAGAAATGTATTGTCTCACGGTTCTGGAGGCAAGAAATCCCAAATCCATCAGACCCTTGCTCTCTCTGAAGGCTCTAGAAAAAAGATCCTTCCCTACCTCTTCCAACTCTTGGTGATTCTTGGCAATCTTTGGTGTCCCTTGATTTGTAGATGCATCACTCCAATATCTGCCTCTCTCATCACATAATGTGTTCCTTCTGTATCTCACCGTGTCTCTTTTCCTCTTCCTATAAGGACACCAGTCATACTGGATTAGGGCCCAGCCTATTCCATTATGACTTCATATTAACCTAACTGATTCGATATGCAAAGACCCTATTTCCAAACAAGATGACATTCATAAGTACTAGGGGTTAGAACTTCAAAATACTTTTTGGGGGGACACAATTCAATCCATAACAACTCATACTAAAATATTAAACATAATCAGAGAAAATAGAGAATTAACATGAAATATACAGAGTATATGGGGCCATGGTGGTGCAGTGTTTAAAATGCTCTGCAGCTAACCAAAAGGTCGGCAGTTCTAACCCACAAGCCACTCCGTGGGAGAAAGATGTGGCAGTCTGCTTCCGTAAAGATTTATAGCCTTGGAAACCCTATGGGCAGTTCTTCTCTGTCCTATAGGGTCACTGAATCAGAATCCACTGGATGGCAGTAGGTATACAGATTATATCTAATAATGAAATGCCCCTCAAATTTCCTTTTCCATTGCATATGTGCAGAGGTTCATAAACTATATAGTGAGGCAAGAGGATAGGAGATTTCCTGGTCCCAGGATTTTCCCTATTGCTAAGTTTCTAACTGATCTTGAAAGTACTTGATTATTGTTTATGTATAATTGTATTCATTCTCTAAACACTTTAGGTTCCCTGTGGAAATGCTTTTCATTCCAATAGTACCTTTTACCTCCTTGTATCCACAAAACTGTCCTATGATGCTTTCTGAACACACTGTGAAAGAGGTTTTCTAAACTTCTCTGAGGTTTCTGGTGTGTGTGTGTGTGTGTGTGTGTGTGTGTGTGTGTGTGTGTGTGTGTGTGCAGAGGACACATTCCATTCTGAATTCCACTTATCAGAATCTTCATCCATTATGTTTTCCTCCTCCTGATTCTATATTTCCTTCATCTTCAGTGGCCTCCCCATTCGGATTGTGGTTGTTGGTTGCTGTTGAGCAGGTCCTGACTCATGTCAACCCCACATATAACAGAACAAAATGTTACCCTGTCCTGTGCCATTTTCATGATCATTGGTATGCTGGAATCCATGCTGTGGCCACTGGTAGTCTGCGTACCTTCCCACTTAGGAGGTTCATCTTCCAGCACTATAAGGCACAAAGTTCTGTGGTAATCCATAGGATTTTCATTGGCCAATTTTTGAAAGTAGATCACCAGGACTTTCTTCCTAGTTTGTGTTAGTCTGGAAGCTCCACTGAAACTTGCCCACCATGGGTGACCCTCCTGGTATATGAAATACTGGTGGCATAGCTTCCAGCATCATAGCAGCATACAAAGTACTACAGTATGACAAACTGACAGATGGAAGGTATCCATTGACATTCAAAACCCATTACCGTCCGGTTGATTCTGACTCCTAGCAACCATATAGGACAGAGTAGAACTGCCCTAAAGGGTTTACAGAGCTGCAATCTGTATGGAAGCTGACTGACACATCTTTCTCCAGAAGAGCCACTGCTGGGTTTGAACCACCGACCTTTCAGTTAACAGCCAAGTGCTGAACGACTGCGCCATCAAGGCTCCAACCCACTGACATTAACCACAGCTAAAAGTTCATAATCGCTACCTTACTGAGATTTTGCTATTCCAGTTTTTCAGACTTACTTTTCTGTGTCAGTAGCAGGGATAATATTTTCAAAAAATATTAAAACAAGGTATTTTTCCTTCCTCATAAAATATGTTGCCTGGCAGTTCCCTCGCTCAATGACTCAATGCCATTCATTGTTTTGGGGAGATTGTGGCTACCTCCTAGGACAAAGAATTCATTGCTCAATTTTGAGTTTCATACTAGATGTTTTTAAGTACATAGAGATGTAATAGTATTGAAAGCCTACTTTTCATTGGGAGAGAAAATTTTTTTTTTCTTTTTCTTTAAATCTCCTAAACTTCCATTTATATATAAAAACAAGTCTGGGTATCTGAGCTATATTTGCCTGGAGCCATCATGTAGAGAGGACATGGAAGACATAAGTTTCTTTCAAAGAGAAAGGGAAAAATCAGGCTGATGTGGGGAAGACATGGAGAACCAAGAGGCAAGGATACTGCCGAGGGCATCCTACAAGTGACCCGGAGTCTTCACTCCCTGAAATCTCCATCCAAGTTGAGGAAGATGTTAACCATAACACTGAGAGTCTAAAGGAGAAGTGAAAGAAGAGAGGGCTTGCCTCATTTTCTTTTTGGAGTTCTGAAGGAGAATGTTTCATTGTATCCCACATCAACAAAGGTGACAGCAGTAGAGTAGAAGTGAGACTTAGCATGCTGAGGCCAAAAGAAGAACTCTGCAAGGCATCTCTATCTCCTCAAAGACTGAGGTGACATGGAAAGAATCTACAAGTTCCAAGGTGACCCTGTGTGAAGCAAGGGAGGTAGCTAGGAAATGAGAAACTCCAGGGGTTCATTGAGGGATAGGGCAAGGGACCTCTGCAGAAGAGGCTGCAGGATGGACAAGCCCAGAGAGCTCAGCCAGTTGGATGGTACAGTGATGCCAGAGGTCCACAATGCCAGGTGGAGCAGAGATGGGGAGGCCATCAGGGGAGGATGGCAGAGTATCTGAGGGGGATAACACATACGACCTCTGCCGACTCTGTAAGGGCAGAGGTCAGGGATTAGAGTTTAAAATAACCTAGTACCAGGAGATAAGACTACTCTTAAAATAGAGGTCAGTGGGAGCCTGCGAAGAAGGATCATATATACCCCAGATACACCTCATCTGTTTCCATATTGTTAGAAAGTTTCCTCTGGTGTTCAGCCAAAGGGAGAGAGAAGACGAGATAGGATGCAGAAGAGGTTAGGGAGAAGCACTAAACACTGAGTCTTTACTCCAAAGAACCCCACTTTACCTACATGATATTTGTCTTACGGTCATTGTCTTTGTGTTTTCCAGAGAAACAAAACCATATCCGTCTATCTATCTGTCTGTCTATCTGTCTATCTGTTGGTCCGTCCATCCATCAATCTATCTGTCTATCTATCTAACTATCTATTTGTCATCTGTATCTGAAATCCCTGGATGGTGCAAATGGTTAAGCTCTCAACTGCTAACTAAAAGGTTGGCAATTGGAACCCACACAGAGGCGCCACAGAATACAGAACAGGTGATCTGCTTCTGAAAGATCATAGTCTTGAAACTCTATGGCATGCAGTTTTACTGTGCAACACATGAGGTTGCCATGAGTTGCAACTAACAACAACAATAAAAACAACAACTTTATATGTACATATATATGTATATCTTGGTCGGCGTCCAACCGTTTCAGGAGGTAGCATATGATCAGAAACCGATAGTACTGAAGGAAGAGGTCCAAGCTGCACAGAAGGCATTGGTGAAAACAAGGTTCCAGGAATGGATGGAATATGAATTGAGATGTTTCAACAAACAGATGCAGCACTGGAAGTGCTCACTTGTCTATGCCAAGAAATTTGGAAGACAGCTACCTGGCCAACCCACTGGAAGAGATCCATATTTATGCCTATGCCAAAGAAAGGTGATCCAATCGAATGTGGAAATTATCAAACAATATCATTAATAGCACACACAAGTAAAACTTTGCTGAAGATCATTCAAAAGTGGCTGCAGTAGTAAATTAACAAGGAACTGCCAGAAATTCAAGCTGGATTCAGAAGAGGACATGGAGCCAGACATATCATTGCTGATATCAGATGGCTCCTGGCTGAAAGCAGAGAATACCAGAAAGATGTTTACATGTGCTTTATTGGCTATGCAAAGACATTTAGCTGTGTGGATCATAACAAATTATGGATAACATTGTGAAGAATGGAAATTCCAGAACACTTAATTGTGCTCATGAGAAACCTGTACATAGACCAGGAGGCAGTCTTTTGAACAGAACGAGGGGCTACTTCGTGGTTTAAAGTAAGGAAGGGTGTGTGTCAGGGTTGTATCTTTTCACCATACTTATTCAATTTAAGCAAATAATCTGAGAAGCTGGACTATATGAAGAAGAATGGGGCATATGGATTGGAGGAAGACTCATTAACAACCTGCCATATGCAGATGACACAACCTTGCTTACTGAAAATGAAGAAAACTTGAAGCACTTATTCATGAAGATCAAAGACCACAGCCTTCAATATGGATTACACCTCAATGTAAAGAAGAAAAAAAAAATTCCTCACAACTGGACCAATAAGCAGTATCGTGATAACTGGAGAAAAGATTGAAGTTGTCAAACATTTCGTTTTACTTGGATCTACAATCAACACCCTTGAAAACTGCAGTCAAGAAATCAAATGATGCTTTGCCTTGGGCAAATCTGCTGCAAAAGACCTCTTTAAAGTCTTAAAAAGCAAAGACGTCACCTTGAAGACTAAGGGACACCTGACCCAAGCCTTGGTCTTTTCAATCACCTCGTATGCATGTGAAAGCTGGACAATGAAGAGGGAAGACTGAAGAAGAACTAATGCCTTTGAAATTGTGGTGTTGGCAAAGAATATTGAATATACCATGGACTGCCAAAAGAACAAACAAATCTGTCTTGGAAGAAGTACAACCAGAATATACCTTATTAGGAGGGATCAGTCCCTGGAGAGGGACATCATGCTTGGTAAAGTAGAGGGTCAGCGAAAAAGAGGAAGACACTCAATGAGATGGACTGACACAGTGGCTGTAACAATGGACTCAAGCATAACAAGGGTCTTGGGGATGGTGTAGGAACAGGCAGTCTTTTGTTCTGTTGTACATAGGGTTGTTATGAGTCAGAACTGACTCAGTGGCACCTAACAACAACGTATGTGTATGTGTGTGTATATATATATATATATATATATATATATATATATATATATATATATACATACACACACATATATAAAAACATATATATACTTATATACATATATATATGTATACACTTGTTGTTATTGTTGTTAGATATATATATCTCGGGGAAGTGGTTGTTCAGTGGTAGAATTCTTGCTTTCCATACTGGAGACCCAGGTTTGATTCCTGGCCAATATACCTCATGTGCAGCCACCATCTGTCCATCAGGGGAGGCTTGCTTGTTGCCATATGCTGAATAAGTTTCAATGGAGCTTCCAGACTAAGATGGACTAGGAAGAAAGCCCTGATGATCTATTTCTGAAAATCAGCCAATGAAAACCCTATGGGTCATGGACTGGGCAGTGTTTTTTTCCATTGTGCATGGGGTTGCTATGAACGCTACGGCAGGGGGGAGAGAGAGATTGATTGATTGATTGATTTTATGGAATTAGCTCATGTGATTGTGGAAGCTGGTAAGTCCAAAATCTGTTGGCAGCTGGAAACTCTGGTAGAATGTCTATTCACATTTGTGAGGCAGAATCTTTCTCCCTTGGGAAACCTGACTTTTTGCTCTTAAGACCTTCAGCTAATAAGATGAAGCCCACCCACATTATGGAGGGTGATCTGCCTTACTTAAAGCCAACTTATTTAAATGTCAATATAAAATATTTTCAAAGTAACGTCTAGACTAGTGTTTGACCAAACAGCTGGGTACCATCATCTAGCCAAGTTGACACAGGCTACCCCCAAAATGGCTAATAAAACGATCTATTAATTTACTGCCATTAGTTGGCTACCCTTTATAGCAAAATTGCCTTTTTAAAAATCTTGCATTTAGTGAAAAAATATAAGGGTTATATCATACCCATGAAAGTACACATCTGTACATAAAATTGTAATGAGGATGTGGTCCAATGGCCTCACTCTACAAGCATGATAACTGAGGCCTGGAAGGACTAAACAACTTGTCCTAAGTCACAGAGCTGTTTCACAGCAAGGCCAAGACTAGACTCAGATCTTGACAAAGTCAAGAAGGGGATGTGAATCTTGCCATGAAAGTGTTGTTGTTAGCTGCTATCAAGTTGGCCCTTGACTCATGGAGAATAAAGTACTGCTTGGTCCTGCACCATCCTCATGGCTGATTGTGGATAGGATTGTTGTGATCCATAGGGTTTTCATTGGCTGATTTTCAGAAGTAGATCACCCTTTTTTTTTCTAGTCCATCTTAGTCTGGAAGCTCCACTGAAACCTGTTTAGCGTCACAGCAACATGCAAGCCTCACCTGACAGATGAGTGGTAGCTGCATATAAGGTTCCTTGGCCAGGAATTGAACCCGGGTCTCCCACACAAAAGGTGAGAACTCTACCACTGAGACACTAATGCCTCATGTCAGGACACTGGTTCCTCTGAAATATTGTACATGTTCATTTTGGCTATTGAAGGTCCTCATAAGACTTCATGAAATCTTAAAATGGTCTATAATATCTTCCCCCCAGTTTTAATTCTTAGAACACTGTAGACAGAACTAACATGAAAACATTTCTTTATCACAGTAGTTCTCAAAATGTAGTCCCCAAACCAGCAGTAGAAACATTACTTTGGAGAGTGTTAAAAATGGAAATACTCTAGCCTCACCCTAGACCTATTGAGCCAGGAAGTCTGGGGGTTTCTGTGCTTCAACAAGCTCTCCAGATATTTCTGACGCATGATAAAGTCTGAAAACCCACCATATTATAATACTGCAATCAACAATGTATCCAGAAAATTATCTATTTTTATTGATAATTATAAATAAAGTTTACATACATACTTTTAAAATAGGGGTATGCCTCTCTGTTAAATTTGATAGATAAAAGGATATTTTTATTTCTATCCTTTCCCTCAAAATCTGCTGAAGTAATAAAAGAAGAAAAAAGACACAAGAAAACTACCAGAAATAATAGAAGATTTCAGCAAAGTTTCAGGAACCAGATAAGCATACAAAAATCACTTGGATTCCTTTACACCAACAAACAGAACCTCGAATAGGAAATCACCAAATCAATACCTTTTACAATAGCCCCCAAGAAGATAAAATACTTAGGAATAAAGCTAACCAGAGACTTAAAAGAGCTATACCATGAAAACTACAAGACGCTACTGCAAGAAACCAAAAGAGACCTGCATAAGTGGAAAAACATACCCTGCTCATGGATAGGTAGACTCAACATTGTGAAACTGTCAATTCTACCCAAAGTGATCTACAGATACAATGCAATCCTGATCCAAATTCCACCAGCATTTTTAATGAGTTGGAGAAACAAATCAGCAACTACATATGGAAAGAAAAGAGACCCTGAATAAGTAAAACATTACTCAAGAAGAAGAACAAAGTGCGAGGCCTCACACTTCCTGATTTTAGAGCCTATTATACTGCCACGGTAGTCAAAACAGCCTGGTACTGGTACAACAAGAGATACATAGACCAATGGAACAGAATTTTGAGAATCCAGACATAAATTCATCCACTTATGAGAAGCTTATATTTGAGAAGGGCCCCAAGTCCATTAATTGGGGAAAAGACAGTCTCTTTAACAAATAGTGCTGATATAACAAGATATTACATACGCAAAAAACTGAAGCAAGACACATACCTCAAACCATGCACAAAAACTTAACTCAAAGTGGATCAAAGACTTAAATATAAAATCAAAAACGATAAAGATCATGGGAGAAAAAACAGGGACAACACTAGGTGCCCTAATACATGGCATAAACACAATAGGAACCATAAGTAACAATGCACAAGCACCAGAAAAGAGACCAGATAAATGGGAGCTCCTAAAAATCAAACACTTATGCTCATCAAAGGACTTCATCAAAAGAGTCAAAAGACAACCTACAGACTGGGAAAAAATTTTGGCTACGACAAATCCAATCAGTGTCTAATCTCTAAAATCTACAAGATACTGCAAAATCTCAACAACAAAAAGACAACCCAATTAAAAAAATGGGCAAAGGATATGAACAGGCACTTCGCCAAAGAAGATATTCAGGCAACTAACAGACACATGAAGAGATGCTCATGATCATTAGCCATTAGAGAAATGCAGATCAAAACTGCAATGAGATATCATTTCACTCCAACAAGGCCATCATTAATCCAAAAAACACAAAATAATAAATTCTGGAGAGGTTGTGAAGAGACTGGAACACTTATACGCTGTTGGTGGGAATGTAAAATGGTACAACAACTTTGGAAATCAACTTGGCGCTTCCTTAAAAAGCCAGAAATAGAAGCACCATACCATCCAGCTATCCTGCTCCTTGGAATATATCCTAGAGAAATAAGAGCTGTCACATGAATAGATTCATGCACACCCATGTTCATTGCAGCACTGTTCACAATAGCAAAAAGATGGAAACAACCTAGGTGCCCATCAAAGGACAAATGGATAAACAAATGATGGTATATCCACACAATGAAATACTACGCAATGATAAAGAACAATGATGAATCTGTGAAACATCTTACAACATGGAGGAATCTGGAAGGCATTATGCTGAGTGAATTTAGTCAGTCACAGAAGGACAAATATTGTATATGACCACTATTATAAGAACTCAAGAAAAGGTTTAAACACAGAAGAAAACATTCTTTGATGGTTACAAGGGTTGGGGGGGGTTATTTACTAACTAGATAGTAGATAAGAATTATCTTAGGTGAAGGGAAAGACAGCACTTACTACAGGGGAAGTCAGCACAACTGGACTAAACCAAAGCTGAGAAGTTTCCTGAATACAATCAAACACTTTGAGGGACAGAGTAGCAGGGGTAGGAGTCTGGAAACCATGCTTTCAGGGGACATCTAGGTCAACTGGCATAACAAAGCTTATTAAGAAAATGTTCTGCATCCTACTTTGGTGAGTGGTGTCTGGGGTCTTAAAAGCTTTCAAGCAGCCATCTAAGATGCATCAATTGGTTCCAACCACCTGGAGTAAAGGAGAATGAAGAACACCAAAGACACAAGGAAAGTAGTAGCCCAAGAGACAGAAAGGGCCACATAAACCAGAGACTTTATCAGCCTGAGACCAGAAGAACTAGATGGTGCCCAGCAACCACCAATGACCGCCCTGACAGGGAACACAACAGAGAGTCCCAGATGGTGGGGTTCAGAACTCAAATTCTAGTAAGAAGACCAGACTTAATGGTCTGACTGAGACTGGAGGAACCCTGGAAAGCAGGGCCCCTGGATTCTCTATCAGCCCAGAAATAAAACAATTTCCAAGGCCAACTCTTCAGACAGGGATTGGACTGGACTGTGGGGCATAAAGTGATACTCATGAGGAGTGTGCCTCTTAGCTCAAGTAGATACAAGAGACTAAATGGGCAGCTTCTGTCCGGAGGTGAGATGGGAAGGCAGAGAGGGTTAGGAGCTGGTTGTATGGACGTGGGGAATCAGGGGTGGAAAGGAGGAGTGTGCTGTCACAGTATGGGGAGAGCAATTAGGGTCACATAACAATGTATGTATAAATTTTTGTCTGGGAAAAAAGAAAAAAAGAGAGAGAGAAACAGACTCTTCAGCAGAGGCATATCTGGTAAATACTGGAAATTTGGATTGGGTCAAGGAAGGGTACTGAACTAAGACACATTCACTTTCATACTCTAAGCCAGACATAGATTTTCCTAGAGGTAAGGGTCAAAGTCTTAGAAAGTCAAGTCAGTGATGTTCTCATTAATGCTATAATCTCCAGAGCTGTGGATGGAGAAAGCCTCTGTTTGACCCTGATGCTACAGGAGAAATGAAACTGACAAAGTCCAGGAGCTCACAATGTAGTTGATAGAGAGAGGCAGGAACAAAATCAATAAATATTACAGAATATTAGAAAACAAAAAATGTGATGGAGGAACATAAAGCAGGGAAGGTAGATAGAGAGAGCTGGCGTGTCCTCACTTGTCACTGTAGAGTCAGCCCCCAACTCATGGTGACCCTATGGACAACAGAACTAAATGCTGTGCAGTCCTGCACCCTGCACATGATTGATTACAGATTGGACTCTTACGATCCATAGGGTTTTCATTGGCTGGTTTTCAGAAGTAGATTACCAGAACTTTCTTCCCAGTTCTTCTTATCCTGAAAACTCCAGTGAAGCCTGTTAAGCATCATAACAACACGCAAGCCCCTACTGACAGATGGATAGTAGCTGTGCATCAGGTGCTTTGTCTGGGAATGGCACCCAGGTCATCTACATGGAATGCAAGTATTCTACCACTGAACAACCAGTGTTCTAGTGTGTCCTCACTAAAGAGATATTATTTGAGTAAAGACTGAAAGAAGCTGAGGGAATGAGGCATGCAGACATCTGGACAAAGAGCATATTGAAAACAGTGAATAGCACATACAAAGGGCCTGTGGTGGGAATGCACCTGATGTGTCTTAGATGCAGAAAGGAGATCAGAGAGGCAAGATGGCAGAGTGAGGAGGACAAAAGTCAGAGGAAGTCACAGAAATAACAGAGGCAAAGTGCTGTAGTCCTTGCAGGCCACTGTATGGATTTTGGGATATACTGAGGGACTTGAGGTCACCAGAGGGTTTTGAGAAGAGGGGAGACATGACGTAGCTGTTGTGTTGGGAAGAGATCTATTTGGAGGCCATTGCAACAATCCAGAGAGAGACAATGATGTCTGGGGTGGAGGTGGTGAGAAGGGGTTGGATACCGGATATTCACACCCACCTTCAGGGTGACTCTTTGTTTACGACTTTTTGCCAGAAAGGCTCTGAAAAAGAAGTCCAATTTTCACATGCCGTCTACTCCTCCTCCTCGTTCTCCTCCTCTTTTTCTTCTTCTTTTTGATATAATAACTTTTTCACTTAGAAACAAAGTGAATAAACATTCTATACATATGAATATATCAACGTTATGTTTTCGGGCAAAGACATGCTCAAAAATCAACCCAGCAGTCTCTAGTCAGAGACCATCATATGGAAAAATTAGAATTGAGCTTCATGTTTGCAGGAACCCAAAAAGTTTTGTTAGTGGGACGTAGAGATCACATCTGTGATTCCTCAGTCGCCTGTGTGCATGCTCTATTGGCAAACGTTTCTAAGAGACCTCAAATTTATCCTTGATTTTTCCCTAAGGAAGTTCTTCTGTGCTATAACTTTATTTGTAAGTGCAGTTTGAGTGAAAGACCACCAAAAGTTTGAAAAATTAACAAAGTAAGCAATGCCAAAAGATGAATGCACTTTCAAAAGAATGATATCCTCATGCCTCCTCCACCTTCCTTATCCACTGTCAAGATTTCTCATCTTACTTTGGCAAGTTCATTAAGCCATCCTTGCTTTATATGACACGACAGTTTTGGGGAAGTAGGGGCACAAAAGCTGATTGAAGTGGGTACAAAAGCAATGGAGACAGACCCAAAAGGTTACACACGGTATGATTTCATTTATATGATGTTCTAGAAAAGGCAAAAGTAGGGACAGGTCATTGGTTGCCTGGGCTGGTAGTGCGGGGTGAGGTGACTCCAAAGGGTGTGAAGGAATTTTTTATTGTGGTAGCAGTTACACAATTGTGTCTATGTGTCAAAACTCAATATAGAAGTGCAACAAAAGCAGTGAATTATACTCTATGTGAATTATAAAATAAAAAATAATGTGAATGATCAAAAATAAGATAGTAAGAAGAGAGGATTTGGAAAGAGTGAGTATTGACAACTTTTTAAGGGGTTTTGCTCTGAGTGAGCATAAAAATGAAATCAAAGCTTGAAAGGAAAAAGAATTCAAGAAGCTTTAAAAAAAAAAAAACTAGAAAAGGAGGTCTTCGGTGGAATTTGAAGACTGATGGGAACAATCCAGTAAAAAGGAAAAATAGATGATGTGGGAGAGAGAAGGAAGAAGAGTTTGAGGGATGTTCTTGAGCAGGCTAGGAGGGCTGAGGTCTAGAGCCCACGTGGAGAGACTGGACCTGGAGGGGAGCATGGGCAGTTCATCCATTACAATGAATGCTACTGGGTGGGTAGATGTAGTGAGGATTATGTAGGAGTTCTCTTCCGACTGCCTTTATTTTCTCAATGAATGAGAAGACAAAGAGTGAAGAAAGGGAGAAGGTGTTGGGGGTTTGAGGAGAAGGGAAAAGGTAGGAAGCAGTCGTCTTGTAGGGTGGGAAATAAACGTTAGGAAAACGTAGGATGATTCCTAGGGAATTGCAGCTGCAAGTTAAAGTGGGTTTAAGGAGTGTGGGACTGTGGTTTTTTGTAGCCACTGAGAAAGAAGAGAGCTGGATACACCCAGAGCTGAGGTTTTGCCAGGTGAGCACAACAGATAGTGAGAAAAGGGCAAGAAATTGAGGATGACTTCAAGGAAGTGATTTTAATGATTGATTGACCTCTCCAGCTCCAACTGTAATAGCCTCCCTTTTATTTCCCCAAAATGCCCAGTACACTCCTGTTCACAACTTCTGTATTTGCTTGCTCCTTTAGCAAGCCTAGTTATCTGCAGGGCTTGATTTCTCACCTTCTTAAAGTATGTGGTTTTCGGTTAGATTTTCCCTAGCCATCTATTTAAAATTATAGTCCCCTCCCTATCCCTACATTTCCTTCCCCCTTTGCTTCGGTTTTGTCATAGCATGCCCATTTTCTAATGTTCTGTATACCTTATTTATTTTTTATTGTTTTATCTCCTCCCATTAGATTATAAGCTTCATGAGCACAGGAATTTTTGTGTTTACTTTGTTGCTGTGTCCACGACATCTATACCAATGTCTGACACATAACAGGCACTCAGTACATATTTGTTGGGCCAGGGAATGAAGTCAGGGCATTTTCACTATGCACTATTACGTTTGAGTTAGAAATCAACATTCAAGCATTCCACACTGTTGCCAATGCCTCTGTTGAATTTTAATTTTTCTTCTTGGGCCTTGAAGATTTCCTTGCCCCTGTGACTTAAGTCTTCTATTTATGATTCTTAGGTCCACCCATCTAACTTCCTACGACTGTATATTAAGCCAGTATAATATGTGGTGTCTGTAGAGAACTCCCACTAGAAAGAGCATCCAGGGTTCAGTTGATTCTAATTCCATTTTAATCTGTGGTTCTCTCTTGCAATTCCAAACCTGAGGTTGACTTTGGAACATCATCTTTCTTGAGTTCCCACAATATTTGCCCTAGTCTAATGAAAAAATGAAGGATCATAAATATAATTACTCTGATGGCCTGAGGATATTTTGGTACACTTGGAAGGAAGATACGTTTGAAAGAAAAGCAATTGACTGAGGAGAACTTTAGGTATTTTTCTCTGGTGGAGTTTCAGAGATACCAAAAATAATACCTAGCATTTTTGTTTGCCATTTGGGTTCTGAACAAATGAAGAAATAAAAAAATGAGTATGATATATATGGACCCAAATATCACTTTTATTACTGATAGAAGTTGAGGATATAGCTTCATGTTAGGACCAAAGGGGCCTGTGCTTAGATGAGGTAGTGTTAGGACACTATTGCAGTGGACAGAGCAGGCTTCAACTGCACCAGCAGGGACAGGACATCCTTGAGGACAGCAGAAACCACTGGCTTTGAGGTCAACTGACTCCAAAGAAGGAAAACAGAAAAGATTGGAAACTATATTTGCGGAACTCTTTGTACAGGAAACGAAAATTAAAAGTAAGGCAGAAGCCACACTCATTACCCTTAACATTTTCCCTAGTATAGAAATCCTCCATACGGAATGCTTCTAATACATAAATTAGAGAAAGAGGTGAGAAGACATGACTTTTGGATTCTAAAAGTCTTGTTACTTAAAAAAAGTAGTATGTATACACCAATGTTCATTTCAGCACTATTAGCAATAGCCAAAATGTGAAAATAATCCAAATGTCCATCAACAGATGAATGGATAAACACAATGTGGTATAGACATACAACGGAATATTTATTCACCTATAAAGAGAGATGAAGTTCTAGTACATACTATGGCATGGATGAAACTTGAAAATATTATGCTAAATGCAATAAGTCAGATGCAAAAGTCCAAATATTATATGATTTCTCTTACATAGAATAGGGAAATTCATAGAGTCTGGAAGTAGATTAGAGGTCGCCAGGGGCTAGGAGTGTACGTGGAACGTGGAATGTACAAAGCATGAATCTAGGAAAATTGGAAATCATAAGAAATGAAATGGAATGCATAAACATAGATATCCTAGGCATTAGTAAGCTTAAATGGAGTGTTAATGGCCATTTTGAATCAGACAATCATATGGTCTACTATACTGGGAATGACAAATTCAAGAGGAATGGCGCTGCATTCATTGTCAAAAAGAACATTTCAAGATCTATCCTGAAGTACAATCCTGTCCGTGATAGGAAAATATCCATACTCCTACAAGGAAAACCAGTTAATATGACTATTATTCAAATTTATCCACCAACCACTAAGGCCAAAGATTAAGAAACTGAAGATTTTTACCAACTTCTGCAGTCTGAAACTGATCAAACATGCAATCAAGATGCACTGATAATTACTGATGATTGGAATGCTAAAGTTAGAAACAAAGGATTGGTAGTTGGAAAATATAGCCTTGGTGATAGAAATGATGCCAGAGATCACATGATAGAATTTTGCAAGACCAACGACTTCTTCATTGCAAATATGTTTTTTCACTAACATAAATGGTGACTATACACGTGGACCTCACCAGATGAAATACACAGGAATCAAATTGACTACATCTGTGGAAAGAGATAATGGAAAAACTCAATATCATCAGTCAGAACAAGGCCAAGAGCCGACTGTGAAACAGACCATCAATTGCTCGTATGCAAGTTCAAATTGAAACTGAATAAAATTAGACCAAGTCGATGAGAGCCACAATACGACCTTGAGTATACCCCATCTGAATTTAGAAACCATCTCAAGAATAGATTTGACTCATTGAACACTAATGACCGAAGAACAGATGAGTTGTGAAATGACATCAAGGACATCGTACCTGAAGAAAGCAAGAGGTCATTAAAAAGACAAGAAAGAAAGAAAAGACCAAAATGGATGTCAGAAGAGACTCTGAAACTTGCTCTTGAACATCGAATAGCTAAAGCTAATGGAAGAAATGATGAATCAAAAAGCTGAATAGAAGACATCAAAGGACAGCTGAAGAGGACAAAGTAAAGTATTACAACGATATGTGCGAAGGCCTGGAGATGGAAAACCAAAAGGGAAGAACATATTCAGCATTTCACAAGCTGAAAGAAATGAAGAAAAAATTCAAGTCTCGAGTTGCAATATTGAAGGTTCTATGCGGAAAATATTAAATGATGCAGGAAGCATCAAAAGAAAATGAAAGAAATACACAGAGTCACTATACGAAAGAGAATTGGTGTACGTTCAACCATTTTAGGAGGTAGCATATGCTCAGGAACTGATGGTACTGAAGGAAGAAGTCCAAGCTGCACTAAAGGCATTGGGGAAAAACAAAGTGCCAGGAATTGATGGAATATCAATTGAGATGTTTCAGTAAATGGATGCAGCACTGGAAGTGCTCACTAGTCAGTGCCAAGAAATTTGGAAGACAGCCACCTGGCCAACTGACTGGAAGAGATCTATATTTATGCCTATTCCCAAGCAAGGCAATCCAACCAAATGCAGAAATTATTGAACAATATGATTAATTTCACATGTTAGTAAAATTTTGCTGAAGATCATTCAAAAGCGGCTGCAGCAGTATATTGATAGGGAACTGCCAGAAATTCAAGCCAGATTCAGAAGAGGATGTGGAAACATGGATATCATTGCTGATATCAGATGGATCCTGGCTGAAAGCAGAGAATACCAGAAAGATGTTTACGTGTGTTTCATCCACTATGCAAAGGTATTCAATTGTGTGGATCATAACAAATTATGGATAACATTGCGAATAATGGGAATCCCAGAACACTTAATTGCTCTCCTGAGGAACCTGTACATAGATCAAGAGACAGTCTTTTGAACAGAACAGGGGGATACTGCATGATTTAAAGTCAGGAAAGGTGTGCTTCAGGGTTATATTCTTTCACAGTACTTATTCCATCTGCATGCTGAGCAAATAATCCAAGAAGCTGGACTATATGAAGAAGACTGTGACATCAAGATTGGAAGAAGACTCATTAACAACCTGCATTATGCAGAAGACACAACCTTGCTTGCTGAAAATGAAGAGGACTTGAAGCACTTACTGATAAACGTCAAAGACCACAACCTTCAGTATGGATTATACCTCAACGTAAAGAAAAAAAAAAAATCCTCACAACTGGACCAATAAGCAACATCATGATAACTGGACCAATAAGCAACATTATGATAAATCCTTGTCAAGGATTTCATTTTACTTGGATCCACGATCAACATCCATGGAATAGTAGTCAAGAAATCAAAAGACGCATTGCATTGGGCAAATCTGCTGCAAAAGACCTCTTTAAATTGTCAAAAAGCAAAGATGTCACCTTGAAGACTAAGGATGCCTGACTCAAGCCTTGGTTTTTTCAATCACTTCATATGCATGTGAAAGCTGGGAAATGAATAAGAAAGACTGAAGAAGAATTGATGCTTTTGAAATGTGGTGTTGGCCAAGAATATTGAATATACCATGGACTGCCAAAAGAATGAACAAATCTGTCTTGGAAGAAGTACAATCAGAATGCTCCTTAGAAGCAAGGATGGCAAGACTGTGTCTCATATACTTTGGACATGTTATCCGGAGGGATCAGTCTGTGGAGAAGGACATTGTGCTTGGTAAAGTAGATGGTCAGCGAAAAAGAAGAAGACCCTCAAGGAAATGGATTGACACAGTGGCTGTAACAATGGGCTCAAGCATAGTAAGGATTTTGAGGATAAAGCAGGACCGGGCAGTGTTTCTTTCTGTCGTACATAGGGTCACTATGAGTCCCAACCAACTGGATAGCACCTAACAACAACAACAACTACAACAACAATGGGGGCTGGGAGGAATGAGGAATGGGGAGTTATTGTTTAATGGCTATAGAGTTCCTGTTTGGGGTGATGAAAAAGTTTTGAAAATAGCGATAATGGTTGCAAAACATTGTGAATGTAATTATGCCAATGAATTTTCCACTTAAAGATGATTAAAAAGACAAATTAAAAAAATATTATGTATTAAGGGGAAATTTCATGGGACCTTCAGTTCTTGACAATCTCCTATGTGTACTTCTGTGATTATCATTACCTCTATCACAGGATTTAGCATATAATAAATAAATGTTTGCCATTCTTATCACCTGGAAAATGAGCAACTTCAGGGCAAAAAATGTCATGTGTTCATTTCTGCAGCTCATGAGTTTCTCTAACTGTGTTTGGAACATAATAGTCTTTATATTAGATATTTGCTCAATGAAGAGAATTCGGCAAATGCACGTTGTCGGGATAATGGGATTGTCTGGTTATTTTCTGGATAACTTAAAAAAAAACTGAATAATTTTTCTTGAAAATATGTTCAAATGACTGAGATATCTTTTATATAGTTAACATAACTCCACAATATATGTAGTAAAAACCCTTGAAAGTTAAATGGATAAATTTCTAGTCATAATGGGTAATGAACACATTTATCTCAGAAATGGACTTACCAAGTAGGAGAAGAGTGTTGCTGTTAGGTGCCCTCAAGTCAGTTCTGACTCATAGCGACCCTATGTACAACAGAACAAAACACTGCCCAGTCGTGCACAATCCTACAATCATTGTTATGCTTGAGCCCATTGTTGCAGCCACTGTGTCATTCCATCTCATTGAGGGTCTTCTCTTTTTCACTGACCCTCTACTTTACCAAGCATGAAGTTCTTTTCCAGGAACTGATCCTTCCTGATAACATGACCAAAGTATGAGAGATGTCATCTCACCATCCTTGCTTCTAAGGAGCACTCTGGTAGTACTTCTTGCAAGACAGATTTGTTCGTTCTTTTGGCAATCCATAGCATATTCAATATTCTTCGCCAACACCATAATTCAAAGGTGTCAATTCTTCTTTGTCTTCTTTATTCATTGTCCAGCTTCTCCATGCATATGAGGAAATTGAAAACCCCATGGCTTGCTTGTGTCAGGCACACCTTAGTCTTCAAGGTGACATCTTTGTTAGGAGAAAAGTAAGTGATGAAATTAACAAGCTGGATAATAAAAGCAAGAGGCTTGATCTCTTAAATATACTCAGAACTTTATTCTTCAGAACTTTATGTCTTTTTCACAGTAAACTTTGAGGACCTTGGTCAAAGAGAAAGGTCAGAAAGGCTTAGAACATAAAGAAAGTCTTAATATAGTCTCCAAAAACTCAAATAGCACATAGAGCACACTCATTGACTATAATACAAGAAAACTAGAAATTAACTAGGAAGGCTTTCACCTACGAAGTTGTATCCTGCATTTTTACAGAGTTGTGAGTACACAATCTTCCTAACTTTTGTGATAGTACTGCTACCAAACTTCATGATAACCCTGTTACCAACCTTTATGTTATCCCTGCTACCAACAACATTAACAAAACTGGAAATTAAGAACCACTCAGCAAACCCCAAAACCAACGCCGTTGCTGTCGAGTAGATTCCAACTCATAGCGACCCTATAGGACAGAGTAGAACTGCCCCATAATTTCCAAAGAAGGGCTAGTGGATTCAAGCTGTTGACCTTTTGGTAAGCAGCGGAGCTCTTAACCACTGCACCACCAGGGCTTCAAAGCGTCCTCTAAATAATTCACTTAATAAAAAAAAATAAAATAAAATTGAAACAACAAACTATTTAAAAATAAATCATGAGAAGATTATTTATAAAAATCTATCGGATATGTCTAAAGCATTATTCAGAGGAAAAGTATTTCATCATCAGTGTACTTATTACAAAATAAGAAATACTGAAACAAATAAATTAAGATTGCAACTAAAGAAAGTCACAGAAGTACAAGAAGATAAGTGAAATAAAATGAAAAAAAATCAGTAAAGATAAAATAGAAACTTAAAATTTAAAACAAATAATTTGGTAAATAAAATCTAATAACATCAAGAATATCAGATAGTATATGATTAAAAAAAGAGAAGGAAGATACAAATAAACAAAATGAAGAATCAACAAAAAGGATATAATGACAGATATGAAGAAATTTTTAAAATTATATAATTGTCCTCAATTTTATGCCAATAAATTAGAAAATCTAGACAATATGCAAGAATAGATCCATGGTTGTGAGAAAAATTGTAAGATCTATCCTTAAAAAGACACCAGGCCCAGATAGTTTTATGAGTAAGTTTAGGTGTACTTTCAAGGTTATATAAAGTTTTCAGAGTATTGAAAACTTGGGAAGCTTCCCAACTCTTTCTGCAAAACTAGAACAACATTGTGCGGTAGATGAATTGCATAGATGGCCACAATAGGTGCCATTCCTGTACCCACACCCTTTGCTCTGGAACTTTGTGTTTTATTGCTCTTCTGATTCTGGTCTTGATCATGGGACTTGTTTTGGCCAATAGGATGTTGGTAGACTTGACAGAAGCAGGAACTTGACAAAGTGTCTGTGTTTTTTTTTGTTGTTGTTGCTACGTCCTCTCTTGCTCCTCTGCCATTGTGTTGAGAAAATGCTTGGGTTAGCCTTCTAGAAAATGAGAGACTGTGGAATAGAGCCAAATTGTTCCAGCAAAGGCCATCCTATACCACCAGTCTTCAGATGCCAGCTGATTGCAGATGTATGAACAAGTTTAGTGAAGATCAACCAAGCTTGTCTAAGATCAGCAAAATGGCCCAGCTGATCTGTGCATTTATAAGAAATAATAAATGGTTACGTTTTGAGCTATTAAGATTTTTACTGGTTTGCTCTGCAGCATTATTGTTGCAATAGATAACTGATACACTATGAGCCCAAAACCAGTCTTGGAGGAAGCACAGCCAGAATGCTCCTTAGAAGTGAGAATGGTGGGACTTAGTCTTGCTTACTTTGAACACGTCATTAGAAAAGACCAATCACTAGAATAGAACACTGTGTCTGGTAAAGTAATGAGCCAATGAGAACAAAGGAAACCCTCCATGAGATAGGTTGAGATTGTGGCTCCCACAATGGATTCAAACATACCAGCAATTAGGAGGATGGTGCAGGACATTTCGTTCTGTTAAACATAAAGTTGCCATGAGTCAGAGCTGACCTGATAGCAACTAACAACAACAACAACAACAATCAGCCCCAAAGCAGGGAAAGACAGCAGCAAATAAGGAGGGGGGAAAAAAAAGGAAAAGGAATTCTAGGCCAATCTTCTTTATGTAGTTGCATTATTATATGCCTATGAAGCTTCCTAGGACTACGAGGAAGTGTTCACAGTCTTATTTCATATCCTTGATTCTGAATTTTGTAACAGCTACTACAATCTGGAAAAGTACATCTCAAGCATGTTTCATTTTCTCTCATGAATGTTGTGATGAGGTCTATGATTTGTTATGAGATCTCTTTAATACAAAAATTATTTAAAAACGCATGAAGAGGACCACACTAAAACCCTATTAGACAAACGTTTGTTTTATGCCCAATTTTACAAAGTCAATTTTTCTTTAAATGTATTAATATTAAATAAAAAACCACCAAAAGAAACAAAGAAACAAAAATAGGCTTCTGGAAGGAGAGATATTTTACCCAAAATAACAGCATGGAGAGATTTTTATGAATGGTTTAAAAACCCCTTAAATTAGAGGGTTGTAGTGGAAAGTCTGACAGGCCCAAAGAAGGCAGTTCAAAAATATGTTCTTAACACTTAACATATACTGTGCATGAAATGTATTTTTAACACGCTATATGTTTATTACAGATTAAATACTTAAAAATGGAAAAACAACCCAAAAGTTTCTTAAATATTTGCTTAATATAGTCAGAACACACTGTGAATTGTAAGAGTGAGGAGAACATGTTAAGTGTTTAACTAACATCAAATGCAATAAAATGTTTCATATGAAATGTTAAGTGGGTGATAAAAATGTCATGAGAGACTGCAGATTAGAGTTTCACCCAAAATTCTCTCTTAATTAAAGGTGAAATGATGGAGAGACACTTGATTGGCTAACAATTCTGAACTTGTGGATACAAATAGTCTGATGTGTGCCTTTATCCATTTTCCCTCTGAGGGTCCTGTTTAAGGGCACCTGAAATGTTGCTTTCCCATTCAAAGTTTAGCCTAGATGTTGCCTCTCCACGAAGCCCTTCCTGACTGCTTTCAGGCAGGGTGAGAAGCACCCTTTTTCTGCACCTTGTGCTAACCTCCAGGACATTACATGGTCATACATTTAATCGTATTAAGTTGGACTGAAAGTACCGACTCTATCATTACTTGCTGTGTGACCCTGGCGAGTTACTTAACTTCTTTGTGCCTCAGCTGATTCTTTTGTAAAATGGAAAGATTGCAGGCCTCAGTTCATTGGCTTATTGGGAGGATTAAATGATTTAAAATGTATAATGTGCTTAGAACATGGCCCAGCACAACTTGTTACTTAAACACTTAACAGGTGCTTTTCACTCTTCAAATTCACAACGTGTTTTAAGGACTTTTAAGAAATTTTTGTGGTGTTTTCTTCATTTTTAAGTGTTTAACATTGAACATGGCACATGGGGTTGCTATGAGTTGAACTTGACTTGATGACACTCAACTAAAACAATATGCAATACACATAAAACATGCTAAAATACACTTCATCCATAATGCATGTTATGTGTTAAATATTAGTTTATTTTTAAAACTGTTTTAGATTTATCTGTTTTAAAGTTTATCTCCCCCACTGGACTGTAATTTTCAGCACAATATTTTCTGCCTAATACCACTGTTGACATGTTGTAGGAATTTAATAATTGTTTATTGAATAAATGATTGAACGAATGAATGAATGTAGACATCCAATAAATGTTGGCCTAATTGATCTGATTTAAAATTTTTTTTCAGTTTCTAGAGCTCAGAGATTCTTGATTAAATAGCATTAATTAGAGAAGCCACTTCTAGATTGCTTAAGACTTGCCTTTGAATCATAAAACTCACTGCCATTAGTGTGTCCATAAACTAATACCTCAAACAAGGCAGAAGGAAATGGGTGTTGGCAACTGTTGGGAATATTAGAAAAACACTTCTTAATTCTGTGACCTTTGACAGTTACATAAGCTCTTTGTGCCTTAACTTCCTCATCTGCATAGTGGGAATAATAAAATACCTACTTTACAGGGCTATAAGAAAAGTGCTTAAATAGTGTCTGGCACACAGTAACCAGTTGCTATGGAGTGAATTCCAACTCATGGTGACCCCATGTGTGTCAGAGTAGAACGGCGCTCCATAAGGTTTTCAATGGTTGCTTTTTCAGAAATAGATTGCCAGATATTTTTTCCCAGGCACTCTGCATGGACTTGAACTGCCAACTTTCTGGTTAGTAGCTGAACGTGTTAACTGTTTGCACCACCCCGGGTCTCTGGCACATAGTAAGTGCTCAATAAATGTAGGTTCTAAACACAAAGCCACTGCCATAGAGTCAATTCCGACTCACAGTGACCCTATAGGATGGAGTAGAACTGCCCCATAAGGTTTCCAAGGCTGTAAATCTTTAGGGAAGCAGACTGTCACATCTTTCTCCAGCAGAGCGACTGGTGGGTTTGAACCGTCTACCTTTCAGTTAGCACTTTAACCTCTGTGCCACCAGGGCTTCTTAAATGTGGGCTCCTGTTATTATAATTAACATTATATAATTATTATTTAGCATGCTGAAGATATTCTTTTTTTTTTTTTTTTTTGCTTTTGTACATTTTCATCTATTTCTGTTTTTGTCAACAAGCTCCTGGGAGGAGAGGGATAGTGTGTTTAGCTCCTTTGTCACTCTCCACAGTTTCTCCCCTCAGTTGCCATAGCTTCTTCTTTTTTTTCTTTTCAATAATATTTTATTGTGTTTTTGGTGAAAGTTTAGCAGATTAGATTCCCATTCAACAACTTTTACACAAACTATTCACTGGCATCGGTTACATTCTTCACAATGCATTAACATTCTCATTGTTTTTGTTCTGGTTGTTCTGTTTCCAGTAACCTAGTTTCCCTGCCCTCTTACCTTCTCATTTTTTAAAATAATTGTCAGCCCTTTGGGCTTATATAGATGAACTCATGGGTGGTATCCTATTATTTTGTGAGCCAATTTGTTATTTAGCTAAAAGGTGACCTTAGGGGATAGTTTTGGTTCAAGATTTAAAGAATATCTCAGGGCAAGAGTCTCAGGGAGTCCTCTGGTCTCAACCCGTCCAGTAATTCTGGAATTTTAAGAATTTGAGATTCTCTTCCACACATTGCTCCCATTTTATCAGGATCCATCTATTGTGCCTCTGATCAGAACAATTGGCAGGGGTAGCCAGGAGTCAACTAGTTCTTGTCTCATGGTAGATGAGGCTGTGGTTCGTGTAGACTATTAGTACTGTAGACTAGATTCTTCTGAATCTTGGGTTTCCTTCTATCTCTTTTGCTCTGGCTAAGTAGAGACAAATAGTTGTATCTTAGATGGCCACTCACAAGCTTTTAAGACCCCAGACACTGCTCACCAGACTAGGAGGTAGAATATAAACTTTATAAACTATATTATGCTTATTGATGGAGTTGTCCCATGAGACAGTTCCCATGCCTTCAAACCTAGAAAACCAATCCCGTGAGGTGTTTGGTTATGTTTATAATATGTGAATATATATGCAGGCACACCCATAAATGCATACAGATATACACACACTTATATATACTGACATATATATCCACATACACATATCTATACACATATATGTATACATACATATATATACACATATATACCTGCACATATATTTTTTGGTTGTTGTTGTTGTTGCAAAATTATAGATGCCATAACGATTACCAAAGGTCCTTTTACTTATGTATATTTTAGTGGCATCTTTTGCCTTGGTCAACATCATATTCAGTGTTGTATTTCCCATCACCAAAAATAACAAGTGTCTATGATCTAGAGAGTGATTCCGCCTCCTTCCCCATCCCTGGTAACCACCAAAGTTTGTTTCTGTATATATACCTATTCTTGTCTACTTATAAAAGTGAGATCTTAAAATATTTGTCCTTTTGTGACTGACATATTTCATTCAGCGTAATATCCTCAAGATTCATCCACATCATAAGATGTTTGGAGTACTTATCATTATTCTTTATGACTATGTAGTGTTCCAACGTATGTATGTACCACCTTTTGTTTATCTGTTCATCCACTGATGGACACTTAGGTTGTTTTCATCTTTTTGCTATTGTGAATAATGCTGTAATGAACAGGGGTGTACAAATGTCTGTTTGTGTCTTTACTATTAGATCTTTGGTGTATGTACCTGGAAGTGGGATCACTGGATCATAAGGTAGTTCTATGTCTAGTTTCGTGAGGAAGCGTCATACTATTTTCCATGCTGTTTTCATTGACAGGAGCCATCGAGTTGGTTCCAACTCATAGCGATCCTATGTACAATGGAATGAAACACTGCCTGGTCCTGCACCATCCTCACAATCATTGTTATGCTTGAGCCCATTGTCCCAGCCACTGTGTCAATGCCTCTTGTTGAGTGTCTTCCTCTTTTTGTCTGACCCACTACTTTACCAAGCATTATGTCCTTCTCCAGGGACTGATCTCTCCTGATAACATGTCCAAAGTATGTGAAATGTAGTCTTGCCATCTTTGCTTTTAAGGAGAATTCTGGCTGTACTTCTTCCAAGATAGACATTTTTTCATTCTTTTGGAAGTCCATGGTATATTCAATATTCTTTGCCAAAACCATAATTCAAAGGCATCAATTCTTCAGTCTTCCTTATTCATTGTCCAGCTTTTGCATGCATATAAGGCATTTGGAAACACCATGGCTTGGGTCACGCTTACCTTAATCTTCAAGGTGACATCTTTGCTTTTTAACACTTTAAACAGACGTTTTGCAGCAGATTTGCTCAACGCAACACGTTAGATTTCTTGACTGTTGCTTCCTTAGGTGTTATTGTGGATCAAAGTAAAATTAAATCCTTGACAACTTCAGTCTTTTGTCCACTTATCATGATGCTGTTTCTTGGTCCAGTTGTGACTATTTTTGTTTTCTTTATATTGAGAAGTAATCTATACTGAAGGCTGTGTTTTTTGATCTTCATCAGTAAGTGCTTCAAGTCCTCTTCACCTTCAGCAAGCAAAGTTGTGTCATCTGCATAATGCAAGTTGTTAATGAGTCTTCCTCCAATCCTGATGCTCACTTTTCTTCATATAGTCCAGCTTCTGGGATTATTTGCTCAGGATACAGATTGAATAAGTATGGTGAAAAGATAAAGCCCTGACACACACCTTTCCTGACTTTAAACCACCCCTTGTTCTGTTTGAATGACTGCCTCATGATCTATGTATAGGTTCCTCAGGAGCACAATTAAGCATTCTGAAATTCCCATTCTTCACATAATTTGTGATGATCCACACAGTTGAATACCTTTGCATAGTCAATAAAGCACAGGCAAACATCCTTCTGGTATTCTCTGCTTTCAGCTAGGATTCATCTGACATCTGCAATGATATCCCTGGTTCCATGTCCTCTTCTGAATCTGGCTTGAATTTCTGGCAGTTCCCTGTTGATGTCCTACTTCAGCCACTTTTGAATGATCTTCAGCAAAATTTTACTTGTGTGTGATATTAATGATATTGTTAGATAATGTCTGCATTCTGCTGGATCACCTTTCTTTGGAATAGGCATAAATATGGATCTCTTCCAGTAGGTTGGCCAGGTAGTTGTCTTCCAAATTTCTTGGCATAGACAAGTGAGCACTTCCAGTGCTGCATCCGTTTGTTGAAGCATCTCATATGGTATTCAGTCAATTCCTGGAGTCTTGTTTTTCCCCAACGCCTTCACTGCAGCTTGGACCTCTCTCTTCAGTACCATCAGTTCATGATCTTATGCCACCTCCTGAAATGGTTGAGCGTCATCCAATTCTTTTTGGTATAATGACTATGTATTCCTTCCATCTTCTTCTGGTGCTTCCTGGGTAGTTTAATACTTTCCACATAGAATTCTTCAATATTGCAACTCAAGACTTGAATTTTTTCTTTAATTCTTTCAGCTTGAGAAATGCTGAGCATGTTCTTCCCTTTTGTTTTTCTAACTTCAGGTCTTTGCACATGTCACTACAATACTTTACTTTGTTTTTTCGAGCTGCTCTTTGAAATCTACTCTTCAGCTCTTTTGCTTCATCATTTTTTACATTTGCTTTAGCTACTCAATGTTCAAGAGCAAGTTTTAGAGTCTGTTCTAACATCCATTTTGTCTTTTCTTTCTTGTCTTTTTAATGACCTCTTGCTTTCCTCATGTATGATGTCCTCAGTGTCATTCCACAACGTGTCTGGTCTTGGTCATTAGTGTTCAACGTGTCTGTCAGTTTCTCGTACTGGGGTGGGGGTGGGGGGGTTGCATGTTGCTGTGATGCCAGAAGCTATGCCACTGGTATTCAAATACCAGCAGGGTCACCCATGGTGGACAGATCTCAGCTGAGCTTCCAGACTGAGACAGACTATAAAGAAGGACCTAGCAGTCTACTTCTGAAATGAATTAGCAAAAGAATACCCTATGAATAGCAGCGGAACACGTCTGATATAGTGCCAGAAGATGAGCCCCTCAGGTTGGAAGGTACTCAAAAGACGTCTGGAGAAGAGCTCTCCTAAAAGTAGAGTCGACCTTAATGACTAATGACGGGGATGGAGTCAAGCTTTCGGAACCTTCATTTGCTGATGTGGCATGACTCAAAATGAGAAGAAACAGCTGCAAAAATCCATTAATTATCAGAACGTGGAATGTACGAAGCATGAATCTAGGAAAATTGGAAATCATCAAAAAATTAAATGCAATACATAAACATCAATATCCTAGGCATCAGTGAGCTTAAATGGAGTGGTCTTGGACATTTTGAATCAGTCAATCATATGGTTTACTATGCCAGTCATGACAACTTGAAGAGGAATGGTGTCATGCTCATCCTCAAAAAGAACATTTCAAGATCTATCCTGAAGTACACCACTGTCAGTAATAGGATAATATTCATATGCCTACAAGGAAGACCAGTTAATATTACTATTATTCAAATTCACCCACCAATTACTAAGGCCAAAGATGAAGAAATCGAAGACTTTTACCAACTTCTGCAGTCTGAAATTGATGGAACATGCAATCAGGATGCATCGATAATTACTGGTGACTGGAAGGCAAAAGATGGAAACAAAGAAGGGTCGACAGTTGGAAAACATGGCCTTTGTGATAGAAATGATGCTGGAGAGCGCATGATAGAATTTTGGAAGACCAAAGACTTAATTGCAAATACCTCTCTTCACCAACATAAACAGCGACTATACACATGGATCTGGCCAGATGGAATACCCAGGAATCAAATTGACTACATCTGTGGAAAGAGACAGTGGAAAAGCTCAATATCATCAGTCAGAACAAGACCAGGCTGACTATGGAACAGACCATCAAATAATCACAGGCACGTTCAAGCTGAAAGTGAAGAAAATTAGAGCAAGCCCATGAGAGTCAAAATATGACCTTGAGTGTATCCCACCTAATTTGGAAACTATCTGAAGAATAGATTTGACACTTTGAAGAATGTTTTCTGTAGTGGTACCATTTTACTACAATCCCATCAGTAATAAATAAGGCTCCCCGCTTCATTTCTAGCATTTGTTGTTTTCTTTTCTTTCTTTTTTAATCAGTGCTATTTTAACAGGGGTGAGATGATATCTCAGTGTAGTTTTGATTTACATGCCCATTGAATGGACTTAGACTCTTTGTCGAAAATCAGTTGTCCATAGATGGCTGGATTTATTTCTGGATCCTCAATTCTGTTTCACTGGACTGTCTGTCACTGAACCTGTATCAGACAATTTTGATTACTGTAGCTGTATTGTACCTTTTGAGATCAAGAAGTGTGAGGCATCCTACTTTGTTCTCCTTCATCAATATTGCTTTGGCCATTCCGGGCCTCTTTACTTTCCATATAACCTTGGTTGTTAGGTTTTCCATTTCAGTAAAGAATGTTGTTGGAATTTGGATAGGGATTGCATTGGATCTATAGATTGTTTTGGCTAGTATTGACATTTTCACAATGTTAAGTCTTCCAATCCGTGAGTATGGAATGTCCTTCTATTTAAGTAGGAGTCTTTTAGTCTCTTGTAATAGTGGTTTATAGTTTTCATTGTATAAGTCTTTGACCTCCATGTTTAGGTTTATTCCTAGGTATTTTTTTTTGGATTTCTTCCTGTTAGTGTAAAGGAAGCCAACTGATTTTTGTGTGTTGATCTTGTACCCTGCAATATTGCTGAATTCTTCTATTAGATCAAGAAGCTTTCTTGTGGAATTTTTAGGACTTTCTAGGCATAGGATCATGTCATCTGTGCATAGGGATAGTTTCACTTTTTCCTTTCTGATGTTGATACCCTTTATTTCTCTTTCTTGCTTTATTCCTCTGGCTAAGGCTTTCAGTACATTGTTGAATAAGAGTGGTTATAATGGACATTCTCGTCTTGTTCCTATTCTCAAAGGGAAAGTTGCCAGTCTTTCTTCATTGAGAATAGTGTTGGCTGTTGATTTTGCATATATGCCCTTAATTATGCTGAGGAATTTCCCTTTTGTTGAGAGTTTTTATCAGGAAAGGGTATTGAATTTTATCAAATGCTTTTTATGCATCAATTGAGATGATCGTGTGGTTTTATCCCTTTGTTTTAGTTATGTGGTGAATTACACTGATTGATTTTCTAATGTTGAACTACCCTTGAATTCCTGGTATGAATCCCACTTTGTCGTGATGTATGATTTTCTTAACATGTTGTTGAATTCTGTTTGCTAGAATTTTGATGAGAATTTTTGTGTCTATATTCATGAGGGATATTGGTCTCTATTTTTTTTTTTTTTTTTTTTTTGTGATGTCTTTATCTGGCTTTGGTCTCAGGGTGATGCTGGCTTCATAGGATGAGTTAGGAAGTATTCCTTCCTTTTCTATGTTTTGGAAGAGTTTGAGTAGAATTAACGTCAATTCTTCTCTGAATGTTTGGGATGACATCTTCAATCTCTTCTTTTGTTATGGGTCTGTATAGATTTTCTATCTTTATATGTGTTAGTTTAGGTAGGTAGTGTGTTTCTAGAAATTTGTCCATTTCTTTTAAGTTTCCAACTTTTTTGGAGTACAATTTGGCATAGCTTATTGAAATATAGTACGCTTTTTCTTGCCCTCGCCTCACCCTCAGATCAATATTGCCACAGGGTGAGGAAGAAACTTGGCTACAAGTGAGAACAGATATTACCAAGCAGCCTGAATGTTCATTTCTTAGATGAAAAAAAAAAAAAACTACTTAGCATAATAATCAAAAGTCTTTCTCTCCTTTTTCTTTAAAAATAAAATATTGGTGGATTAAAAAAAGTGAAATAAGTAATTGAGTGCAGCTGGCTCTGCGCAGAGCAAAAGTCTGTCCCCTTGAGTGTGTGTGGCTCAAGGCACTTGGAAATTATTGATGTGGAATTAATTTGAAGCTTACAGCAACTTTGCATGCCAGTGCTTTTAATACTAATCTCAAATTTGGATATTGTTGGCATTGCCTCTGATCCCATCTTTTATCTTCCTATCACTAATAAGCCAATTATTATATATGAGGACATTTCTAGGACTTACTCTTGCTCTGAATAAATTATCACAGTTTATAATTGAATCCTTTCTTTTCTCAAATGCTTATGTTGTTGTTGCATTTTAGCTTTAAGAACTATTCTGTGCCTTTATGTTTCACCCTAAATATGTGATTGATTTCTAGTATCGTGGGTAAAAAGTCATAAAGTTTCTGAAATCCAGCTAATAATTCCTCCAACTGGTCAGGTTTCAAGGCAAGTGAAGGGAAGGCAGTAGACTTACTGAATTTTAGGCGCTTTACCCAATATACAATTGGCAAAATTTATGAAAGAGCTTTGGGAGCTGTAGAGCAATATGCACACGTAACAGACTTTTTTTTAAATAATAGCTTTATTAAGATATAATTCAAACACCATAAAATTCATCCCTTTAAAGTGTACAATCCAGTGATTTTTAGTGTATTCAGAGAAATGAACCATCACTGTTATCTAGTTTTCGTTACCCCGAAAGAAACTTCATACCTGTTAGCAATCACCTCTCATCCTCCCCTCCCTTCAGTCCCCTGCAGCCACTACTCTACTTTCCATTTCTATAGATTTGCCTATTCTGGATATTTCATATAAATGGAATCAGACAGCATGTGGCCTTTGTGCCTGGCTTCTTCACTTAGCACAATGTTTTCAAGGTTCATCCAAGTTGCAGCATGTATCAGTATTTCAATCCCTTTTTAATGCTGAATAATATTTTATTGTGTGGATATAGCACATTTTGTTTATCCATTCATCAGTTGGTGAATGGGTTGTTTCCATCTTGGGTTGATTCCATTTTTTTTGCTATTGTGAATAATGCTGCTATGAATATTCATGTGCAGATTTTTGCGTGGGCATACGTTTTCATTTGTCTTGGGTATATACCTAGGTGTGAAATTGCTGTGTCATACATTAACTCTATGTTTAACATTTTGAGGAACTGCCAAACCGTTTTCCAAAGCAACTCACATATCACAGATTTTAATTCTTCTTTGTCTTCTTATTATTGCTGTAAGCAAGGAACAAAAGAGAAAGAATGCAGAGGTGACTCTGAATTTATGGAGTAAATGATTTCATTATAGTATTTGTCATGGTTTGAATTATGTCCCCCAAAAAAGTGTGTATCAATTTGGCTAGGCCATGATTCCTGGTACTGTGTGATTTTCACGTATGTTGTAAACCTGCCTCTATGATGTTAATGAGGGAGGATAGGTGGCAGTTGTGTTAGTAAGGCAGGACCTGATCTACAAGACTGGATTGTGTCCTGAGGCAATCTCTTGAGATATAAAAGACAGAAGTGAGCAGTGAGACAGGGGGACCTCATACCATCAAGAAAGCAGTGCCGTGAGCAGAGTGCGTCCTTTGGACAGGGTCCCTGTGCAGAGAAGCTCCTAGTCCAGGGGAACACTGAAGATAAGGCCGACAGAGAGAAAAAGGCTTCCCCTGGAGCTGATGCCCTGAATTTGGACTTTTAGCCTACTTTGACTATAAGGAAATAAACTTCTCTTCATTAAAACCATCCACTTGTGGTATTTCTGTTGTAGCAGCACTAGATGACTAAGACAGTATTGTTTCATTAAAGTGGCAAATAACAAAAGGAAGAACTGGTTTCAAACTGTGAGTGAGATGTTTGATATGGAGATCATAGTTGTGTCCTTGAGGAACTTCAGGTGGAAACTTTTAGAAGTTAATTGGAAATTCAGTATTAGAGTTTAGGAGAATTGTTCAGTCTGGAGAGGATCTTTATCTTCTATTTCTTTCTTAATGTCACCTTTACCATCCCAACTTTTTTCCTTTTGCCTCCTCACATCTGTGTTTTGAGATTCTTCCTCCCTGAAGGTCAGTCTTTCAATGAAGTTTCTTTATCAATGTGCTTTTCTCTTGGCTCATTAAGAAATTTAATAAATCTTCTTTCTCTTTGATAGCTGCATATTGGTACAGTGATCTGCAGCTCTTTGTAAGGAAGGCCTTGGGGAGTTGACAATAGACTAGGGAAGATATCGTAGCAGTGTGGAAAGGAGGCAGATTGGAAGTCAGAGACAAGATGCCAGAATCAGCCTGACTTCTTCTGTAGAATAAATCCATTAGTTTCTTTTTCAAAATTGGTGGCTTTTTGTTTGGTGGTTGTTGTTTTTGCAATTATCAAAAGCTAACAATGTGATGGGCAATTCAAAACTATTCCCTCATTTAAACCTCATGATAACTCTAAGAAGTAGGTATTTTTATCCCTGTATTAAAGTAGGGATTTTGATTTTTTTTTTTTTTTTTTTGTCCACGGATATATCCTAAGTGATTAGAACAGTGCCTGGCAAATAGTAGGTGCTCAAAGAATTCTTGTTGAAGGAATAAGCAGTTTCTGAGCGGTGAATTTACTTGCCTCTATCACATAATATCTCATAGGTGGTTATCACATAATATCTCATAGGTGGTAGAGTTGGAATCCAGTGTCAGTTAAGCGTAATTCCAAAGGCTACGTGCTCCATGATACCACACTTTCCCCAGTTTCCCTGTCAATCTGACGAAGGGCATGTGCCAAAGTTTCTCAACCTGGTGTTCCGCCTGCAGAACTTGATTCATCTGTGTGTTCGTTGATGTTCTGCTAAATAAGTTAACAAATGCTGAGTGATCAAAGTTAGAAAAGTCTCTTTGGGAATTCTTGGAACCTTTCATATGTTAAGGTACCTTTTGAATCATCAAGGGGCACAAGTAGTTTATTTGTCTACAGGATCCCCACCCCCTACTTCTACTCTTGTGTGTGTGTGTTTGTGCCTGTGTAGCATCTATTAACATCTCCCAGAAACATGGTTTTAGATTGTTATTGTTGTTAGTTGCCTTCAAGTTGGCTCTGACTCATGGCAATCTTATGTATAATAGATCAGAATGTTGCCTGGCCCTGTGCCATCTTCATACTTATTGGTATGCTCCAGTTCACGGTTATATCCACCGAGTATTTTGAGTGTCTTCCAACTTAGGGGGCTCATTTTCCAGCACTGTGTTGGACAATATTCTGTTATGATCCATAATTTTTTCATTGGCTAATTCTTGGAAGTACATTGTCAGGACCTTTTTCCTAGTCTGTCTTACTCAGGAAGCTCTGCTGAAACCTGTCCACCATGAGTATTTGAAATACTGTTGGCATACCTTCCAGAATCACACCAACAAGCAAGCCACCACAATACGACAAACTGATGGATGGATGGCGAAGTTTTAGATTTTTTTAAATTTCTTGAGTTCCTCTTGATTAGTTCCTTCCAGCCCTATAGTTTGTTGACTCGAATTGTGGTGAAAGAACAAATTAAGGTCAAATCAAATTATAGCAAATACGGCTTGAAAAATATTACTATAACAAAAATATTTTAAATACCTGGCCATAGGCCTAGGATAATAGAGGCTTGCTGATTTCTTTAGAATAAAATTCACTGCTGCAAATAATTTAGTACAATAAATACTTTTCTCCTGCCTCATTTTTTACAACAGGGGAGAAAAAAAACCCTCGCACCATGTTGTGTGGTATTTTCTCTTCCAATCAATATTTATTGAATGCCTCCCTATTCTGTGCACCATGGGGGACACCAAGGCATCCCTGGTACATGCCTGTAACCTTCCAAGTAGTCATCACTTGTCAGAGTGCTGAGAAGTATAGAGTTCGTGACCAAGCAGGGAATAAAATTTCCTCTATACCATACATGCAGTAAAAAAGTAAGTTAAATAAGTCATGGAGAAAAGAACAAATTTTGTATGATCCCACATATGAAGTTTTAGAATTGCAAATTCATCAAGACAAAAGATTAGTGGTTACCAGGGGTTGGCAGTGGTTAAGAGTTCAGCTGTTAACCAAAAAATCGGCAGTTCGAACCCAGCAGGAGCTCTTTGGAAACACTATGGGGCTGTTCTACTCTGTCCTGTAGGGTTGCTATGAGTTGGAATCGACTAGAAGGCAACAGGTTCAAGGCTTGCGGGGAGGAGAGAATGGGGAGTTAGAAAGGATGTATATGTATATATACATGCACCAAAAAAAGAAAGAAAAGCTGTAAGTGTATATATATATATAGATCACGGAGCCCTGGTAGTGCAGTGGTTAAAAGCTCAGGCTGCCAACCAAAAGGTTGGTAGTTTGAATCCACCAGCTGCTTCCTGGAAACCCTACGGGGCAGTTCTTCTCTCTTCTATAGGATCACTATGAGTTGGAATCAACTAGACGGCATACAACAACAACATACATAAACCAGTAGGAAACCTTGGTAGTGCAAATTGTTAAGTGCTTAAGTACCAGCTGAAAAGTTGGCCTTTGGAACCCACCCAGAGACACCTCAGAAGATCAGAATACAGGCCTGGTGACCTGCTTCTGAAAAATTACAGCCTTGAAAACCCTATGGAGCAGTTCTACTCTGTACCCATAAGGAAGGTCTCCATGAGTTGGAATCTACTGAATGGCAGCTAACAACAATGACAGCAACAACAAAGCTTTCTTAGGGTAGCACCATGTTAGTATTGTATCCATCCTCTCTCTGCTTGGCCTGGGCTCTGGTAGCCAGTGGGTTGGAGGAAGATAGCACTGTATGTAATTTCAACACCCAGCCTTGCTCCTCTCCTACTCTCTAGAGATCTTCACAGCTGAGTCTGCCAACAGGCCCCAAGAGAAGATGGCAACCCTGCTTCAGCTTCTGAGCCAATCACCTTCAATTTACCTTCTCCCCTTCCGGTCCTAGAGCTCTGGTGGCGCAGTGGTTAAGCGATCTGTTACTAATCAAAAGGCCAGCAGTTCGAATCCACCAGCCTCTCCTTGGAAACTCTATAGGGCAGTCCTACTCTGTTCTATAGGGTCGCCATGAGTCGGAATCAACTCGACAGGCAATGGATTCAGCAATGGGTCATCAGGTCTTGAGGCTCAAAGGGAAGGAGGAGCATAGGCTCTGTTTTCAGTTAAATACAACAGGACCACAATCCTGGTACCACGACTCTGCTACCTTAACCTTCCTAAACCTCTCTTTCTTCCATTGTGCAATATTGTGCAATAACACACCTTAAAGTTTTATGACAATGATTAAATGAGATGATGTGTTGAAAGCCCCTAGTATGTGCCTGTCAATTAATGGCAATTGAGTCTCTGGGTGGAACAAATGGTTTACTCTCAGCTACTAACTGCAAAGTTGGTGGTATGAACCTACACAGCAGTGCCTCAGAAGAAAGGCTTATTGATCTGCTTCCATAAAAGATTATAATCAAGCAAACCCTAACGAGCAGTTCTACTCTGTAACACACGGGATTAGCACGAATTAGAATAGACTCTGTGGCAACAAGTGTGGTATAGTATACCTTTAGGCTCAGCTATGACCACTGGGCTTCCTCTGCCTAGTCTCCTCTCCTGCCCACCTGCTCTGATAGACCAGGAGTCTGAATGCTGAACTCTGAACTACAGCCCTTCCTCCTCTCTGGTTAGGTTATTTTGTTGAACCAAGTTTCTACTCGTCTTTCTTTGCTTTAGTTTCTCTGCAGTAACCTTGCCAGGACCGCAGCCTTTCCAGATAAGGGTTCTCTGCCAACTACGGGTTGTTGTTGTTAGGTGCTATTGAGTTGATTCTGGCTCATAGAAACCTCATGTAACAGGGTTTCCCAGGCTGTAATCTTTACGGGAGCAGAACGCTAGGTCTTTTGTCCCATGGAACAGCAAGAGCTTAACCATTGTACTACCAGGGCTCCAAGTATGAGTTAGAGCTATTATATGAGGCAGGGTTTTTGGTTGCAGGTGATAGAAACCACTCACATAACCTAGACAAATAGTAATCATAGTGATAATAATGATGATGGTGATGATAATGATGATGATAGGAAATTGCATATCTGGGAAACCATGGCTGTATCCTAGAATGCAAATTAGATCAGGAAGACTATCTCTCCAACTTTCAACTCTGCCTTTTTCTGTGTTGACTTCATCTTTAGACCCACTCTTGACAGTGAAGATCATTCCTGATAACTTCAAGCTTATAACACTCCAACCAATAGTAATACCAGAGAAAGGAATATGGTTCTCTCATCCCCATGATCTATATCAATCTCCTAAAACTACTCTAATTGTCTCAAGTTTGCATCCACCTCTGGACCAATCATTATTCCCAGTATTGGCCAATCAGACTACGCCTCCTAAATCTGGGAAGGTTAGCTTGAATGATTGATATTCACCACAAGTATCACGCTGAGCAGGGTAAGAGTGGTTCCAGAAAGAAACAGTAGCAGAAAAAAAAAAATAACAGGTGCCCATGATAGCTGCCAATATGGACACTATGTCTTCTAGTTTCTGCACTGAATTTAAGCTTAGAATTCTGGATTTCTGGTGCTGAGAATGAGCTGAGTTGCATAAATAACTACACTCTTTGAACATCATGATTTGGGCCTGCCTGGCTGCCTCACTAGTTTTGCATGTATGTTTTTTTCTGGGGATAAGCTCCATAGCTTTCATTAGAATCTCAACCAGATCCAAGACTCAATGTTTTAAAGAAACATTGCCCTAAAAAGTGGGTATGCATTTAAATTCATAAATATACTGTGCCATGTTTGTTTCTAGGCACTGGGGATGGCATAAGACATCACTTAAGGGTCTCTCAGCCCAGTGGAATTCTTCCCTTCAAGTTGGTCCACTGTTGCTGAGGTTTGGCCAGCTGGAGTGGCTGAGGACGCTTTAAAACCATCTCATGAGATGGGTTTGAGCAAGACTTGAAGACAAAGTTGGTTTTAGGGAGACAGAGGGAATTTGCCTCCAGGTTAGAAACCCCAGGGGGAGCTTGTCCCAAAATGATACAGTCAGTGAAACAAATCAAGGAATGGACTAAGGAGAGGAGGAAGAAATATTGGAGGGAGAGGTAGGTAGATTATAGTATTATTGTGGGAGACTTGAATGCCACTCAAAGGGGTCATGGTATCCCAGGATGTCAGAGCTGTGAAGGTCCTTAGAGATCATACAGAGGAAGAGATTGAACTGCAAAAATTGTAAATGATTCACTCTAGGACCCACTGGATGAGGAATGCAGAAGCCAAGCAAGAATCCTTGCCCCCTACATCCTAGCTCCCTTTCTGCCATGTGCTGCTGCACTGGGGCCTCCTGGCAAAGATTTCCATGAACATTTGTGCACCTGGTTAAGGTGCATTGTTCTTTGCTTCTCCTTCCATTGACTCTTCTTTGTGTGGGAACTCCAGGAGAATGGGTGGACTCAGTAAAATCAAACAAACTAGAAGTGAAACAGGTAGATATCACTGGGAAGCTGATCAGGAAACCTAGGACTCCATGAGGTTGGACCAACCATCATCTCCTGGTTTCTCCCATAGGCTTCCCATCTCGCAAACCTCCTTGGTGTGTCTCCCATCAATCAGGACCCTCTCTAGGCATGTTTCCTCGAGAGTCCTCTGAGGATTTCAAAAGAAACAGCATGCACTTTCAATAGTCCTGGTCTTGTTCCAAATGAGAAAGCCTGCTATAGAGAAATGCAGATGCCTTTTGCTTATATGTGCCAAAAGGTACACCCTACCCACAAAATTGCAGAATTATTACTTCTTGAAAATGTACTGCTTCTACCCTATCCACTGAAATTTAATCCAATTCAATTAAAACATCATGGCAGGCTCCACAGGGCACAGATGCCCTGGAAAATGATTTTGGGGGGTGGTTTCCCTGGCTGTGAATAGTTTCCCAATGTAAAGGCGACCACACATGTGCTTAAAAATGAAAACAGTCATGATGGTAATTGAGCAATTCAATAATACTAACAAGCATTTATATAGTAACTTTCTTTTAAGGTTAAATTTTGATTTGGTTGATCATGAGCGGAATATAACCTGGGCTTTGTCTCAGCTATAGGCTCTCTCTTCCCCTGCCCTTGACATTTTTCCTCCTACTTTTGTCTTTGTTTCTATCTCACTCATTAAGGCATTTATACGGGGACTCACAAATAAACCACTGTGATGGTGGAACAATTGCTGCTGTAGAGACTCCATCCAAGCAGTGTTTCTAGGGAGAGCTCCTGGACAGTGCAAAAGGTTGATGAGCTAGGCTGTTCACAGAAAGGTTAGAGGTTCAAGTCTACCCAGAAGTGCTTTGGAAGAAAAGCCTGGAGATCTACTTCCCAAAAATCAGCTACTGAAAACCCTGTGGAGCACAGTTCTATTCTGACACACATGGAGTTGCCACCAGTCAGAGATGACGTGACAACAACTGTATAGACCAGGCTGGTGACCTCACACCAGTGTCTACACCAAATCCCACTGAATTAAGGCTCTGTCTCATTAATAGCCTGAGTGCTATCACAGAGGAGAGTGACACTTGTTAGTTGGGGGTTCTGGAGCCCCCACACTGCCTCTTGTCCATCATATCTCCCAAGTTCAACCACTTCAACCAAGCCTGATGTTTTCCTCCCTCTGCCCTGGAATCAGAGCCTAAGTGACCCATAGATGATTGGCTCTCAATTTATGAAGATTCTTCTCACTGACCACGACCCCACTCATTCTCCATGTTCTCATCCTGGAGTCCTCTCTGAGGTTTCTATAATTCCTTCCATATATTACTTACTGCTATTCATAAGGTTTTCACTCGCTAAATCTTTTCAGAATTAGACTGCCGGGTTCTTCTTCCTAGTCTGTCTTATTCTGGAAGCTCAACTGAAACCTGTCCACCAAGGCTGACCGTGCTCGTATTTGAATACCGGTGACATCACTTCCAGCATCACAGCAACATGCAAGCCCCCACAGTACAACAAACCAACATAAAGAAAACAAAAATCCTCACAACTGGACCAATAAGAAACATGATAAAAGAGGAAAATACTGAAGTTGTCAAGGATTTCATTTTACATGGATCCACAATCAACGCCCATGAAAGCAGCAGTCAAGAAATCAAAAGATACATTGCATTGGGTAAATCTGATGCAAAACACCTCTTTAAACTGTTGAAAAACAAAAACGTCACCCTGAAGACTAAGGTGCACTTGACCCAAGCCATGGTGTTTTCAATCGCCTCCTATGCGTGTGAAAGCTGGACAATGAATAAGGAAAACTGAAGAAGAATTGATGCCTTTGAATTGTGGTGTTGGAGAAGAATACTGAATATACAATGGACTGCCAAAAGAACGAACGAATCTGTCTTGGAAGAAGTACAACCAAAATGCTCCTTAGAAGCAAGGGTGGCTAGAATACATCTCACATACTTTGGACATGTTATCAGGAGGAAACAGTCCCTGGAGAAGGACATAATGCTTGGTAAAGTAGAGGGTCAGCGAATAAGGAAATGAATGGGCACAGTGACTGCCACAATGGGCTTAAGCATAACAGTGATTGTGAGGATGGTGTAGGACCGGGCAGTGTTTCGTTCTGTTTTACATAGGGTCACTATGAGTCAGAACTGACTCAATGGCACCTAACAACAAAAACAACAAATTACTTACTGCTCTGTACTACCGAGTTTGTTTTCCTATGTTGGTGTGTGCGCCTTGCTTCTAGCTGAGTGTAAGATCCTTGAGTCAGGGAGAGTTTATTATATGGCCTGATATTCTTCTCACTTATCTCTTATGCACAGTAGATGTTCAGTGATCTTTTGTTGATTCATGGGTTTTCATGAACTGAACTCTCACCTTAGTAAGCAAAGATTTTGGTAGTAGATTCATAGCCACATGAGTTTCTGTGACTTGATCAAAAGCTGGCAAAGCCAAAAATCCATTTGGAAGGAAATGATAAGGGCATGGGCCCTGGGTCTGGATTGTAACTGGGCTCTGACGTAAACTAGCCATGGGGAACTGGCAAAGGCACTGGTCTTTGAACTCATTTGTTCATCTGAAAAATGGGATAATAATAATAATAATACCAACCATAAAATATCTCTATTAGGTCATTGGTGAGGATTTAAAGAACTCATGAAGCAACATTTTCAAAAGAGCATGAGGTTTGAAGTTAAACTGCCAGGGACCAGCTCTGAAACTTTCTAGCTATGTGATGTTGGGTAAGTTACTTAACTTCTCTATGTCATAGTTTCTTCATCTGTAAAATGAGGATGATAATAGTACCTACATCTTAAGATTTTTATGAAGATTGAATGAGTTAATAATTTACAAAGTGATAGAACAGTGCACGGTATATAGCTTGTTAAATAAATAGATAACTAAACACTAACCACTAATGCCAATGATGGGGAAATTGAAGATTTTTACCAACTTCTGCAGCCTGAAATTGATCAAACATGCAATCAAGATGCATTGATGATTACTGGTGATTGGAATGCGAAAGTTGGAAACAAAGAAGAAGGATCAGTAGTTGGAAAATCTGGCCTTGGTGATAGAAAGTATACTGGAGATTGCATGATAGCATTTTGCAAGGCTGATTTCTTCATTGCAAGTACATTTTTTTTTAACAACATAAACTGTGACTATACATGTGGTTTTCATCAGATGGAAAACACAGGAATCAAGTCGACTATATCTGTGGAAAGAGACAATGGAGAAGGTCAATATCATCAGTCAGAACAAGGCCAGGAGCTGACTGCAGAACAGATCATCAATTGCTCTAATCCAAGTTTAAGCTAAAGCTGAAGAAAATTAGAGCAATTCCACAAGAGCCGAAATACGACCTTGAGTATATTCCACTGAATTTGGAGACCATCTCAAGAACAGATTTGACACATAGAACACTAATGACTGAAGATCAAAAGAGTTGTAGAATGACATCAAGGACATCATATTTGAAGAAAGCAAAAAACTATTAAAAAGACAGGAAAGAAATAAAAGACCAAAATGTATGTCAGAAGAGACTCTGAAACTAGCTCTTGAACACAGAGTAGTAGCTAAAGTGAACAGAAGAAATGATGAAGTAAAAAAACTGAACAGAAGATTTCAAAGGGCTGCTCAGGAAGACAAAGTAAAGTATTATAATGACATGTGCAAAGACCTGGAGGTAGAAAACCAACAGGGAAGAACATGCTCGGCATTTCTAAAGCTGAAAGAACTGAAGAAAAATTTCAAGTCTTGAGTTGCAATATTGAAGGATTCTATGGGAAAACTATGGAATGAGGTAGGATGCATCAAAAGAAGATGGAAGGAATATACCCAGTCACTGTAGCAAAAATAATTAGTCCACTTTCAACCATTTTAGGAGATAGAATATGATCAAGAACCAACGATACTGAAGGAAGAATTCCAAGCTTCACTGAAGGGAATGACAAAAAACAAGACTCCAGGAATCAGTGAAATACCAATGGAGATGTTTCAACAAAAGGATGCAGCCCTGAAGGTGCTCACTGGTCTATGAAAAGAAGTTTGGAAGATAGCTGCCTGGCCAACCAACTGGAAGAGATCCATAGTTATGTGCATTACAAAGAAAGGTGATCTGACAGAATGTGGAAATTATTGAACAATATCATTAATATCACACACAAGTAAAATTTTGCTGAAGATCATTCAAAAGTGACTGTAGCAGTACATCGACAGGGAACTGCCAGAAGTTCAAGGTGGTTTCAGAAGAGGACACGGAATGAGAGATATTATTGCTGATATCAGATGTATCTTGGCTGAAAGCAGAGAATACCAGAAAGATGTTTACCTATGTTTTATTGACTATGCAAAGGCATTCGACTGTGTGGATCATAACGAATTATGGATAACATTGTGAAGAACGGGACTTCCAAAACCCTTATTTGTGCTCAGGAGGAACCTGTACACAGACCAAGAGGCAGTGGTTTGAACAGAACGAGGGGATATTGTGTGGTTTAAAGTCAGGAAAGTTGTGCGTTAGGTTTGTATCCATTCACCATACTCATGCAATCTGTATGGTGAACAAATATAATCCGAAAAGCTGGACTGTATGAAGAAGAATTGGCATAAGGATTGGAGACTCATTAACAACCTGCAATATGCAGATAATGCAACCTTGCTTGCTGAAAGTGAAGAGGATATGAAGCATTTACAGATGAAGATCAAAGACCACAGCTTTCAGTATGGATTACACCTCAACATAAAGAAAACAAAAATCCTCACAACTGGACCAATGAGTAACATGATAAAGGGAGAAAAGATTGTGGCTGTAAAGAATTTCATTTTACTTCGTTCCACAATCAATGCTCATGGAAGTAGCAGTGAAGAAATCAAATGAAGTATTGCATTGGAAAAATTTGCTGCAAAAGACCTTTTCAAGTGTGAAAACGCAAAGATGTCACTTTAAGGGCTAATGTGCACCTGACCCAAGTCGTGGTATTTTCAATCACCTCATATGCGTGAGAAAGCTGGACAGTGAATAAGGAAGACTGAAGAAGAATTGATGCATTTGAATTATAGTGTTGGCAAAGAATATTGAATATGCCATGGACTGTCAGAAGAACAAACAAATCTGTCTTGGAAGAAGTACAGCCAGAATACTCCTTAGAAGCAGGGATGGCAAGACTTTGTCTCACATACTTTGGACATTTTATCAGGAGGAACCAGTCCCTGGAAAAGGACATCATGTTTGGCAAGGTAGAGGGTCAGTGAAAAAGAAGAAGACCTTCAACGAGATGGATTGACATACTGGCTGCAACAATGGGCTCAAACATATCAGTGATTGCGAGGATAGCGCAGGACCGAGCAGTGTTTCCTTTTGTTATACATAGCATTGCTGAGTGACTTGATGCGACCTAACAACAACAAACAATAGTAGTTGCTGTTGAGTAGATTGTGACTTACGGTGACCTCATGTGTGTCAGAGTAGAACTGTGCTCCAAAAGGTTTTCAATGGCTGATATTTTGGAAGTGTTTTGGCAATCTAGACCCAATCATATGAGAAACTTGGCGTATGTTTGAATTCTACTCAATGGTGGGATCTTTCAACCTCTCACCGCCTGAAGTTTCAGATGTCTAAGTACTTGCAATGCTGTTTCTCTGCCAAAATATCCATTTCTATACCTTGTCTGCTGACTAATTTACCTTTCCTTCAAGACGGTTCAAGCATTTTGACAAGTTATTTATTTAACATCTTGCAGAATAATTCCTCCCCTCTACATCCAATTCTTGTATGCCTTTTTTATATGGCTTTGACTGAATACTTGAAGAGTACTGGGGGCATAGCTTACCATCAGACTCTCAGTGCCCACTGGGAGCCTGGCATAACGTTAGCTCATGTGCCAGTCAGGGTATACTACGATATGCTGGGTAACAAACAATCCCAAATTTTGGTGATTTAACACAATAAATATTTATTTCTTACCCTTGACAACGTACCTTAATTGATAGCAGGAGGCTCTTTACCGCATGGTAACTTAGGGACCCAGACTGATAGAGACTTGAATGTATCTTAGCTATATAATCTGGAATTCATAGTCTCCTTAGTGCTACATCAGTGGAAGGAAGCTAGAGACTCAGGACTTACGTATGGGCTCTTCATGACCTCAGCCTTGAAGTGATATCTGTAACTTTCACTAATGTTTCATTGGTCATAACTAGCCTCATGACTCCACATCATTGTAAGTAGGATTGGAAACACTGGGAGAAAAGGTAATATTTGGTGAATGTCTTAGTTACCTACCACAGCTCTGACTCAAATGCCGTGTGTGGCTTTAAAGAACAGAAATCTGTTTCCTCACAGTTCAGGAGGCCAGAAGTCTGAATTTTAAGGCGATGCTCTAGTGAGAGGTCTTTCCTTGTCTATTTCAGCTTCTAGTAGCTGCCTGCAATCCTTGCCATTCCTGGGTTTCTAGATACGTCTGTCTCCGTCTCTGTCTTCCTCTTCTCCCTGTGTGTGTCTCTGAGTTTAGTCTGATCTTCTAACTCAGAAGTGATTAGGTTTAGGATCCAATCTACTCTGGTATGGTCTCATTAGCATAAACCATGCAAACGGTTTACAATGGACTACTAACCTAAAGGTTGGTGATTTGAACACACCCAGTGGCTCTGTGGAAGAAAGGCCTGGCATTCTGCTTCCATAAAGATTATGGCCAAGAAAACCCTAGGGAGCACAGTTCTGCTCTGTAACACATGGGTCACCATGAGTTGGAATCAATTTGACGGCAACTGGTTCTCCCTAATTCAGGGGGCTTTGAAAGTGTCAATTGACCCTCCTCTCAGGGATCTAGTCTCAACTGGGCTCATTCTAATTACACTATCTCTATTCTTGCCCCTGAATCCTATGTGCAGTAACAGCTTCCTGGTGTTGTTAGTCTCTGGGTGCCTCAACGCTCCTTGAGATTCATTTAACCTGACCTCACCCCCGTGAAAAGTCTCTTCACAAATCCCACTGAGTATGTTGCCTGTTTTCTTGCCTGGGCCCTGGCCAATACATTAGCTATCTGTACTCTGAACTCCTTGGGGTCACGAGTAGTGACTCATTTTCCTTTATAATTCCCAAATTCAGCACAGTGTCCAAGAAAAAGTATCTCAAGTTTAAAAAAGGAGCTATCAAATATAAATAAGAAATAAAATCAGTTGCTGTCAAGTCAATTCTGATGCATGGTGACCCCATGTGTGTCAGAGTAGAGCTGTGCTCCTTAGGGTTTTCAATGGCAGATTTTTTGCGAGTATATCACCAAGGCTTATTTGCCAGGTGACTCCAGGTTGACTTTAACTTCCAACCTTTCAGTTAGCCGCCAAGTGCGTTAACTGTTTACACCACCCAGAGAAAAGTATAAAAAAAAAATACAGAACTAGTTAATATTCATTGAGGGCTTCCTATATCCTACTATGCAACACTACGTAAAATTTCAACCATCCTCTGGGGTAGGTGCTATTACTGACCTCCGATTTCATATGGTGATGTTGAGGTCCAGGGAGATGAGTTACCTCTCTTGCATCATCTAACTAGGAAGGAAGGATCCCTGGATTATTCAAGAGTTAGGGGACCCTTGCTCATAACCACCATCCTAAATCAGTTGCTAGTTAAAGGGAGGTTAAAAAGTTATTTCTCTAGACTTCCAAGGTCTTTTGGGTAGACAAAGAGTTACATTGACAGTCATTTGGGAGCATGGAAAATAAGGCCACCTTTGTTCCTTGGGTTCTAGGTCTATGGTTTAATTGACATACAAATGAAATTTCAAAGTAAGTACAAGTTTGCCTGAGGCTTTTCCTTTTGCTTCTCCAAGGTGCTGCCTGGTTAATGAGGCTATTGATACAAGGTAAGGCTCTAAATCTGTGGGTAGGATTTGAAGGTGTTAAGCAATAGCCCATAATGGAGTCTGTGTCTGCAGCTTTCATAGGTTGGGGCTGGGAGTAGAGAGTGGTCTTTACAGCCAAGATAAGAGGATGAAAGAAAGGAGGGCTACTTGGATGGCTTGGGAATAGAGATGAAACCTAGAATCTGAGAAAATGCTTTAAGACCCTCCCTGTTCCTCACCTCCCAACCTTTAAGTCTACCCTTTACTTTATTGCTAGAGTGAGTCCTCTAAAATGTAATTCTGCTCACATTACTTCTTGCAAATTCCTCCTTAATATATTCCCCACTTCTCACTCTTACCGTTGGCAAGATCAAGTGTTCCCCTCCTTCATGTTCTCCTTGTTGTTGTTGTTGGTGCCATCAAGTCTATTCAGACTTACAGTGACCCCATGTGACAGAATAGAACTGAACCATAGGGTTTTGAGTTTCGCTCCTATCAATATTGTGGGATATTTGGTAAAGATACCTGAGACTTAGAAAGGTGAAGTAATATTTAGGAACATACTATCTCTAAATCTGACTGACATACACCAGGAAGGGGACAGAAAGTTCATTTTTAATTTTAATTTCATAGTTGAATTTTTTAAGCCTGTACTTGCTTTCCATTTGACCACAACCCTCTTCTGGATGGTGTGCCCAAGCAGTGAGCCAGATAAGCTGAGAAATCATTGCGAGGGTGTGGTGGTCGAACCGAGGAAGCCAGGAGTGGGGGGAGCCAGGCACAGAACTTGAGCTGCAGTCCTTAGAGCCAGCAAGTGGTCAGAGCTGTGCGAAGCAAGTAAAAGGTCCCACCCACAGAGCTGGAGCAGGGCCCTGGCTGGACAATGGGTCCAAGTGTGATGTGCCAGGTGGATCCAGCTCAGAAAGAGCACAAATGAAGGAGTGATCAGCAGTTGCTGGGAACAGCTGTCAGTAGTGCATGGGAGACCAGACTCACTTATGGTATGAGTCATGTTGGTGGATATCCTTCTGTCTTAGATTCCCAGATATGAGCTACTTTATCTAGTAGACTTAGAGTTATGGGCCTGGAATAAAATGGTGGCTCAGAATGAGACAAAAGTCTTGTTCTATGTTCTTTCCATCTTGCTATTTCTTCCAGGAGGCAACAAAGGAGAATCAGTTCTGCCATTGTTCTTTCTCTAAGAATTGCTTTTAGTTTCAAGAGAGCACAGATGCAGCACAGTATCCAAGAGTCAAAATAATGTCTCTTCGTGTTTCTTTCTTCTTTTTGTCCATGAACATAATGAGTATCAGGGACAATGAAAGTCAGTCTTCTTGCTTCTATCTTGCCAGGGCTTGAACCAAGTTTGCACACCCGCTGCATTTCAGGCACCCTCCATCTTTTAGGATTTTCCTTCTTTTGACAAGTACGTAGTATTTAAATGAGTACATCCAACATTTTGGGGCCAATCAATCATGATCTTCTCAGTCCTTGTGGGATATTTGGTAAAGAACCATTTCTAGGTCAGTATCGTTGATGAAGCTGAGGCATGAGGGTCAGAGCCAAGTGTTCAGAGCCTCGCTATCACCACTAACCATGTCTGCCAGCAGGGAATGTGCTGTTTATTTTCCACCCAGTAGGTTTGAACAATTCTCTTCCGCTGTTACACCATTTCCATGAAGTTGAATGATGGACCCTGAGAAGGCCTACTATTCCTCCAACATCTGTTTCTCCAATTTTCCCAGCTCCTTGTTGTTTTGAAGTGCTCAGAATCAGTGTTTCAAGTGCATGTGGGCATAATATTCAGTATATTAATACACACTAGAGACAGTTCTACCTACTAGAAAGCCAGGTACTACAGGGTTATAAAAGTCATTTGATACCTTGTAAAGCCCAAGACACCTCACCAATGCCCAGGCTCCGTTTCTTGATGTAGTCAGGTGATAACACGTGTACACTTATACAGCCTTCTCCAGCAAGGGCCAAAAGTTCATGCTAAGTACTACATAAATTATCACCTAATTAAGTACTGTTATGGTTTGGATGGGGGGGAGTGTAAATTCCATTCTCCGTGGAGAGCAATATGCAGAAATATGATGTGGAATTAATTGTATGGGTCTAGGTCAAAGATCAAAGTATAAGTGGGATTGCCTTTGCATAGGGAGACTTTGAAAAGGATTTTTGTTGGCATCTCAATAATTTCATTTTTTATTATTTCATTCCTGCCAACCTTCAACCCATTCCCCTGCCTCTTGCTTCTCTAGCTCTTTGCAAATGGGTTCACTGGGGAATCTTTTCCTTCCCTTCTATATCCTCTGTTCCCACCAGTTCCTTGGCCAATTCAAACTGAGGTAGTAAGAACTTAAGCTAAATTAGAGGGCCCTAGAATTGGATGTTGGTTCTGCTAATTACTTGCTGGCCTCAGGCAAGTTACCTAACCCCAAGAGCCTCAGTTCTCTCATCTATAAAATGGGGATAATAATAGTTCCCATATCATTAAATTGTAGAGTAAATGAAATAATTCCCATAATGCAGTTGGCAAAATGCCACAAAGTATCAATAAACATCATCTCCTCTTCATTCTTGTGGGGTTGGGCACACAGAGCCCTTGATGAAGGTGAGTCATCCCTCTCAGTCTCTGGGTTGCTACTCATTCTCCACCCCATGTATTGTTCAACATAAGGGGCTCATTTATTCATTTATTAATTCAACAGACATTTATCAAGCACTTTGTGTGTACCAGGCACTGTGCTGTGTGCTGGTTCCCACATCTTTAAATGTTCTGAGTTTGAATCTCCTCTGTGATCCTGTTCTTGGAATCACTTTACTTTGATCTACTGCCACCCCAGCTGGCTGGGTTAGTGTTCTCATTGAACTCCATTATTCCTCCATTAGTGGTGGTGTGGCAAAATGGTTAAGAACATGAACTTTGGAATGTGAATGTGTGACCTTGGGCAAGTTATTTAATCTCCCTGTGACTAAATTTTCTCATCCGTGTAACAGGGCTTACAATAGCACACATTTCATAGGTTTTGTGCTGGTTACTTGTGAGTTTGTTCTTAGATCCATTGCCAACTTTCCCCTGAAAACTCATTTTCTAGGCTTCTTTGCCTTCCAACTACGTTGAGTAGATGGGAAGCAATGGCAGGAGATTGAGGTGGAGAAACGGGGAGAAACAAGAGGACAGAAGCTATTCCTCCGTGTTCCCAGATGCTGCTTGCCAGCTCCCATTTAGATCCAGTTTCTTCTGATGGCCCTGGATCCCAGGCTAGACCCTGTAACCCTCCAACATACATACCCTAGGTATGGTTGTGTCTGCGTGTTTATGTCAATCTTTGTGTTGCCTTGCTGTTGTTATTGCCATCCAGTTAGTTTCTACTCAGGATGACTCCATGTGTGTAGAGTAGAACTTGCTCCATAGCATATTTAGGCTATGAACTTTGGGAAGCAGATCACCAGGCGTGTCTTCTGAGGTTCTTCTAAGTGGGTTCAAACCACCAACCTTTCAGCAAGTAGTTGAACGCTTAACCATTTGTGCCACACAGTGTTGCCTTACAATTCTCTATTTGGCTGTTTAGCTTTTCCAGTACCTTTGTAACACAGCTCTATTATTTGCTAGCTTTGTGACCATAGGCAAAATACTTAACTCTCCACTACTAAGTTTCTTAAAAGTGCAAAATGGAGACAATAGTTGTACCTATCTTATAAGGTGTCATGAGGATTAATTTAACTAGGACCTATAATTTAGAGATAGTTTATATGTTATACTACACTTAGGCAGTATAAGTATTTGATATTATGTTCATAGATAAAAAAAAAAAAAAACAAAGCTCAGAGAAGTTGGGTAACTTGCTTTCAGTGGCACGGATAATAAATGACAGTATAGAGGTTATTAGACCTTGAGTTTTTTCTGACCCTGACATCCATGCTTTTTCAGCTTCATTATGCATCTGTCAAAATGTTTCAATAATCCTCAAAGTATGAAGCAAAAAAATATATTCAAATGGGATATATTTGCTACTATTAATGAGTAAATTGAATTGACCCTCCACCTCCACTCACAGGGATCAATGCTACTTTCATTACTATTGGAGTTCACTGAATACACACATTAGATCATTTCCATTACTTTCTCCTAAATGCCTTATGAGCAGAAGAAATTCCAGAGTAGGAGCGCCTAAGAAAACTGAACAGCAGACTTTGTGGAATTCTCATTGGAGAGTAGCCAAACCTACCCCTTCACCCACATTCGATTTATTGTTGTTGCTGTTAGTTGCTGTCGAGTTGGATCTGACTAATGGAGACCTTATGTATAACGGAATGAAACGTTGCCCAGTCCTGTGCCATCTTCGTCATTATTGGTATGTTTGAGTCCATTGCTAAGGTTATTGCTCCATTTATTAGGTCCATTTATTGGTTAAAAGCTTGGCTGCTAACAAAAAGACTGGCAGTTTGAATCCACCAGTAGCTTCTTGGAAACTCTACGGAGCAGTTCTACTCTGTCCTATATGGTCACTCTGAGTCGGAATCGACTCAGCAGCAATGAATATGCCTTGAAATAAGGCGTCTTGATATTTTTGGGTCCTCAGTCTGTTGAGAATCTGTTGGAAGCTATGGCCTCTCTCCCATACACATATAAAAGTGTGCATGCACACCTAGGAGGAGTTAAGAATCATTCTTGTATATGCTCCTTTCCTCTTCACTGCTCTTCTTCGTGTCCTCAAGCAGCCAAAATTATATTTTACTCATCAAGTTCCTTCAGCTCATGTTCTCCAGGAGATCTTTCTCAATCTCCAAGTCCACTGTGATCTCACCCTCTTCTGTTTTCTGAAAGCTTGTGGAGTTTATTCTACAGGATCTGGCCCGCTGTTCCTTGTAGTCTTGTCCTGTTAGACTGTCATGTTTTGTTTATGATATGCACAATAACCTCCTTGAAGACAGTCTTAGAATTTCTTTCTTCTGTTATAGCAAATGGTTAAGTGCCATGAACATACTAAGGCACTCGGAAATGTGCATGTGGAATGAATAAATTAACACAGTATAATTAAGTGAGAAGAGTGACATACATAACATATTAGCACATGATGATCTTCACTCTTTTTAAAACTGTATCTCTCCTCTTTATATACTTACCTAACCAACCATCCATCTACCTTCTTCTCTCCTTTGAATGTCCTAGGACTCACCAAGATATATAGATGAATAAAGTCACATTACATTCATAAGCACATTTTACTGATTCAAAGTCTTACTTTAATATCTATATATCTACAGAATCTTGGTTTTCCTCTACCCTAGAGCCTATCCAGTTATTTCCAGCAGTTACAATAAGCTGTGAGATGTGTGATAAGAAACATACCTATCCATGCTCCTATTCTCCATACTCCTCCTTGGGGTCAGCTGAGGAAGGCATTCCATCACTGCCTTCCTGTCAGGGCTTCTTAGAGAATGCAGCTTGGCTGAGTGTGCTAGCTCCTCCCATTGCATAGCACTCTCTGCTGGTGCCAACTCTGTAAGACTAGAATGACCTCTCCCCAACTCTGGGTCCTGTTTCATTACCTGGAACCTAAAACACTTTCAGTGTCTTGTAGGAGATCTGAAGAAAAGTACCTAACACAACCACTTAGAACTCAGCAAGTGCCCAACAAACGCTTGTTAAACTTAAGTGCAAGTACCACACTTTGTTCTACAGGATTCAAAATAGTTCTTTAATTTATTCATTTAACAAATATCTACTATGTGATAAGCTCTGCTCCACGTATATGGAAAACAGCTACACATGAGAAAGTTCAACTATTTGCATAAGTGCAAAAACACCTTGTTGATAAATTCACTCCATAAACATTTAAGTGCCTACTATGTAGCAGACAAGTTCTAAAAAATTAACGTACTCTCAGAAGCAATTAATTGGAATTATTTGGAAACAGGATTTTAAACCCTAAGTTCTGATTGAGGCACAAACGTGGTAAATATGATTTTAGATAACAAAGTGAGTATGAGAAACGCCACCGCCTTGGGGAAATCTTCAAAGGAGATGATCATGAGGTATTTGCATGATTCTTGAACTCTGTCAACTACTTCGAGAATATAAAAGATTCAAGAAAATGAAGATGAATAATTAGGAGTATTTTTATTTGTGGAGAGCTTCTTCTAAATGTAAATCCCAATTCTTCCCTCTGCCAAGAAGGAAAAATTTGGAGTGCTGTTTTTCAACTCAAGCTTCCTGTGCTTCAATGAGACCACTCAGAAAGCATCAGTTATGATCCTTGTAGTTGGTGGACAGCAAGAACTGAGCAATAGCAATCTATGGCAGGACAGAAAATAAATATAGTGTTTGGGAAGTAACCAACAGAGGAAGAAGAAATACAAGAGCATATCTCATGGACTATATGTGGTCCACATGGGTGACAGAGCCTTCTAGAGCCATTTCAAGTCCTGCCTATGAGGACTGCCTGGGAGTGCATGCAGACTCAAACGGCACACTGGACATGGAGCTCATCCTTGTGGAATCTATGGGTGGGAAAGACCAACCAGCTGCAGGAGAGGCACGGCTCATGTCACAGGAGTTGTAGTTGGAGGGTCTATCAGGGAAGCTTCCAAACAACCCCCCCAAATCACCCATGGGAAAAAGAGTTAGTGCTACCCATTTGCTGGGTCCATGGAGCATGTAGCCACCCAATTCAAGGAAACGTGCTCTTTCTCCTCCTCTTCTCTTTGCCGTCCCTCTCTCTTTGACTTTTATGGGGTATGGAACACAAACTAGTGAGTAGGGGAAAGGGATGGAAGAAAAAGAAGGCAAGCCAAAAATACCCTTTTCAAAGACAGCTGCCCACCTAGACTTTTGATGTGGGAGGGGAGGAAAAATATAACCTGAAATAAAGGCTGAAGTGTTGGGCAGACACTTTCATTATGTGCATTGAGATTGTGTATTGTGACCTAATGTGACTATAGTATTGAAAGTGTGAGACAAAACGTTATGTGTTCTGTTGATTTTTCGTCTAATGGAGGGAATAGCTTCTTCCTCTGAATAAGCTTGAAAAAAGGCTGTAAGTGACAGAAGTCCAATGTGTCTCGATCACACCTGATGAGTGGTGCTTGTCTAATCCACTGGCTAAACCCCCCCCCCCCCGCCAAATCAAACCTGTTGCCGTGGAGTTCATTCCAACTCATAGTGACCCTATAGGATAGAATAGAACTGCCCCATAGGGTTTCCAAGCAGGACCTGGTGGATTTGAACTGCTGACCTTTTCTTTTTTTAATGTTTGGAATATATTTTATTTTATTTTTTTCCATACAAAAATTTATACATACATTGTTATGTGACCCTAATGCTGTGACAGCACACTCCTCCTTTCCACCCCTGATTCCCCATGTCCATTCAGCCAGCTCCTAACCCTCTCTGCCTTCCCATCTCACCTCCGGACAGAAGCTGCCTGTTTAGTCTCTTGTATCTATTTGAGCTAAGAGAAATACTCCTCATGAGTATCACTTTATGTTCCGCAGTCCAGTCCAATCCCTGTCTAAAGAGTTGGCCTTGGAAATTGTTTTAGTTCTGGCCTGATAGAGAATCAGGGGGCCATGCTTTCCGAGGTTCCTCCAGTCTCAGACCATTAAGTCTGGTCTTCTTACTAGAATTTGAGTTCTGAACCCCACCTTTCTCCTGCTCCATCCAGGACTCCCTGTTGTGTTCCCTGTCAAGGAGGACATTGGTGGTAGCCAGGCACCATCTAGTTCTTCTGGTTTCAGGCTGATAAAGTCTCTGGTTTATGTGGCCCTTTCTGTCTCTTGGGCTACTACTTTCATTGTGTCTTTGGTGTTATTCATTCTCCTTTACTCCAGGTGGTTGGAACAAATTGATGCATCTTAGATGGCTGCTTGCAAGCTTATAAGACCCCAGACGCCACTCACCAAAGTAGGATGCATACCATTTTCTTAATAAGCTTTGTTATGCCAGTTGACCTAGATGTCCCGTGAAAACATGGTTTCCAGACTCCTATCCCTGCTACTCTGTCCCTCAAAGTGTTTGATTGTATTCAGGAAACTTCTTAGCTTTGGTTTAGTCCAGTTGTGCTGAACTACCCTGTAGTGTGTGCTGTCCTTCCTTTCACCTAAGATAATTCTTATCCAATATCTGGTTAGTAAATAACCCTCCCCCTCCCTCCCCACCCTCGTAACCATCAAAGAATGTTTTCTTCTGTGTTTCAACCTTTTCCTGAGTACTTATAATAGTGGTCTTATAGAATATTTGTCCTTCTGTGACTGACTAAATTCACTCAGCATAATGCGCTCCAGATTCCTCCATGTTATGTTTCACAGATTCATCGTTGTTCTTTATCTTTGCATAGTGTTGCATTGTGTGGATATACCACAATTTGTTTATCCATTTGTCCGTTGATGGGCACCTACATTGTTTCCATCTTTTTGCTATTGTGAACAGTGCTACAATGAACATGGGTGCGCATGTATCTATTCGTGTAATGGCTCTTATTTCTCTAGGGTATATTCCAAGGAGCAGGATAGCTGGATCCTATGATACTTCTATTTCTATTTTTTTAAGGGAGCACCAAATCAATTTCCGAAGTGGTTATACCATATTACGTTCTCACCAAAAGTGTATAAGTGTTCCAGTTTCTCCACAACCTCTCCAGCATTTATTATTTTGTGTTTTTTGCATGAATGCTAGTCTTGTTGGGGTAAGACGGTATCTCATTGTAGTTTTGATCTGCATTTCTCTAATGGCTAATGATCCTGAACATTTATTCATGAGTCTGTTAGCCACCTGAATATCTTCTTTGGCAAAGTACCTGTTCATATCGTTTGCGCATTTTTTAATAGGGTTATTTGTCTTTTTGTTGTTGAGATTTTGCAGTATCTTGTAGATTTTAGAGATTAGACGTGGATCAGATTTGTCTTAGCCAAATTTTTTTTCCCAGTCTGTAGGTTGTCTTTTTACTCTTTTGGTGAAGTCTTTTGATGAGCATAAGTGTTTGATTTTTAGGAGTTCTCACTTTTCTAGTTTCTCTTGTGGTGCTTGTGCATTGTTACTTATGGTTCACATTCTGTTTCTGCCATGTATTAGGGTTCCTAGCATTGTCCTTATTTTTTCTTCCATGATCTTTATCGTTTTTTATTTTTTATTTAAGTTTTTGATCTATTCTGACTTAGTTTTTGTGCATGGTGTGAGGTATGGGTCTTGCTTCAGTTTTTTGCAAATGGATATCCACTTATGTCAGCACCATTTGTTTAGGAGACTGTCTTTTCCCCAATTAATGGACTTTGGGCCTTTGTCAAATATCAGCTGCTCGTAGGTGGATGAATTTATGTCTGGATTCTCAATTCTGTTCCATTGGTCTATGTAGCTGTTGTTGTACCAGTACCAGGCTGTTTTGACTATCGTGGCTGTATAAGAGGTTCTAAAATCAGCAAGTGTGAGGCCTCCCACTTTGTTCTTCTTCTTGAGTAATGCTTTACTTATTCGGGCCTCTTCCCTTTCCATAGAAGTTGGTGATTTGTTTCTCCATCTCATTGAAAACTGCTGGTGGTATTTGGATCAGGATTGCATTGTATCTGTAGATTGCTTTGGGTAAAATTGATATTTTCACAATGTTGAGTCTACTTATCCATGAGCAATGTATGTTTTTCCACTTATGCAGGTCTCTTTTGGTTTCTTGCAGTAGTGTCTTATAGTTTTCATTGTATAGGTCTTTTATGTCTCTGGTGAGATTTATTCCTAAGTATTTTTTCTTCTTGGGGGCTATTGCAAATGGTATTGATTTGGTGATTTCCTCTTCGAGGTTCTCTTTGTTGATGTAAAGGAATCCAAGTGATTTTTGTATGCTTATCTTGTATCCTGGAACTTTGCTGAAATCTTCTATTAGTTTCAGCAGTTTTCTTGTGGATTCTTTGGGGTTTTCTGTGTCTAAGATCATATTATCTGCAAATAGAGCTACTTTGACTTCTTCTCTACCAATCTGGATGCCCTTTATTTCTTTTTCTAGCCTTATTGCTCTGGCTAGAACCTCCAGCCCACTGTTGAATAAGAGTGGTGATAGAGGGCATCCTTGTCTGGTTCCCATTCTCAAGGGGAATGCTTTCAAAGTCTCTGCAGTTAGGATGATGTTGGCTGTTGGTTTTGTATGAATGCCCTTAATTATATTGAGGAATTTCCCTTCTATTCCTATTTTGCTGAGAGGTTTTATCATGAATGTGTGTTGGACTTTGTCAAATGCCTTTTCTGCATCGACTGATAAGATAATGTTGTTCTTGTCTTTTGTTTTATTGACGTGATGGATTACATTGATTGTTTTTTTAATGTTGAACCATCCCTGCATACCTGGTATAAGTCTACTTGGGCATGCTGAATTACTTTCTTGACATATTGCTGAATTCTCTTGGCTAGAATTTTGTCGAGGATTTTTGCATCAATGTTCATGAGGGATATCAGTCTGCAATTTTCTTTTTTTGTGGTGTCTTTACCTGGTTTTCATATCAGGGTTATACTGGCTTCATAGAATGAGTTTGGGAGTCTTCAATCCTTTTCTATGCTCTGAAATACCTTTAGTAGTAGTGGTGTTAACTCTTCTCTGAAAGTTTGGTAGAATTCTCCAGTGAAGACATCCTGGCCTGGGATTTTTTTGGTTGGGAGTTTCTTAATTACCTTTTCAATCTCTTCTTTCATTACAGGTTTATTTAGTTGTTCTACCTCTCTTTGTGTTAGTTTAGGTAGATAGTGAGTTTCTAGAAACTTGTCCATTTTCCTCTAGGTTTTCAAATTTGTTACGGTACAATTTTTGATAGTATTCTGCTATGATTCTTTTAATTTCAGTTAGGTCTGTTGTGACATCACCCATCTCATTTCTTATACTGGTTATCTGCTTCCTCTCCTGTTTTTCTTTTGTGAGTTTGGCCAGTGGTTCACCAATTTTGTTGATGTTTTCAAAGAACAGGATTTTGGTCTTGTTAACTCTTTCAATTATTTTTCTATTCTCTATTTCATTTAATTCTGCTCTAATTCTTATTAGTTTCTTTCTTCTGGCACCCAAGAGCCTCTTTTTCTTCTCTCTTTCTCCTTGTTCCAGTTGTAAGGTTAATGTTTTGATTATAGCCCTTTCTTCTTTTTGGACGCGTGCATTTATTGCTATAAACTGACCTCTAACACTGCCATTGCTGTGTACCAAAGGTTCTGGGAGGATGTGTTTTCATTCTCATTTGATTCTATGAATTTCTTTATTCCATTCTTAATGTCTTCTATACCTAAGTAGTTTTTGAGCAAGGTGTTGTTCAGTTTCCATGTGTTTGATTTTTTTCCTTGCTTTTTCTGTTGTTGATTTCTACTTTTATGGCTTTATGGTCAGAAAAGACGCTTTGTAATATTTCAATGCTTTGGATTTTGTTAAAGCTTGCTATATGGCCTAATATGTGGTCTATTCTGGAGAATGTTCCATGTGTTTTGGAAAAGAAAGTATACTTGGCTGCTGTTGGGTGGAGTGTTTGGTATATGTCTGTGAGATCAAGTTGGTTGATAGTAGCATTTAGCTCTTCCGTGTCTTTGTTGAGCTTCTCTCTGGATGTTTTGTCTTTCACCAGAAGTGGTGTGTTAAAGTCTCCTAATACTATTGTGGAGCTGTCTATCTTTCTTTTCAGCACGGTTAGAATTTGTTTTATGTATTTTGGAGCCCTGTAGTAGGGTGCATAAATATTTATTATAGTTATGTCCTCTTGGTGTATTGATCCTTTAATCATTATATAGTATCCTTCCTTATCCTTTGTGGTAGATTTTACTTTAAAGTCTATTTTGTCAGAGATTAATATTACCACTCCTGCTCTTTTTTGAGTGTTGTTTGCTTGATATGTTTTTTCCATCCTTTGAGTTTTAGTTTGTTTGTGTCTTTAATTCTAAGGTGTGTCTCTTGTAGGCAGCATATAGATGGATTGTGTTTTTTTTATCCAATCTGCCACTCTCTGTCTCTTTATTGGTGCATTTAGTCCATTTACATTCAGTGTAATTATTGATAAGTACGAGTTTAGTGCTGTCATTTTGATATCTTTTCTTGTGTGTTGTTGACAGTTTCTTTGTTCTACTTAATTTTCTGTTCTGAGTCATTTTTCTTTATGTATTTTCATCTTTTTCATTGTTGATTTTGTATTTGCTGAGTCTTTATATTTTTCTAGTTTTTTATTTTGACTTGTAGGATTGTTAGTTTCCTTAGTGGTTATGTTAATATTTACCCTTATTTTTCTAAGTTTATACCAGTCTTTTATTTCTTTATGTCACCTTGACTTCCTCTCCATTTTTTAAGTCCATCTTTTGTTTTAATGCTGTCATCTTTTACATATTGACATCTGTTTCCTTATTTTCAGTGTTTTAGCTTTGGTTTACCTTTGTGACTTCCCTATCTGGGTTGATATCTGGCTGCTCTGTCCTTTGTTCTGGTCTTCGGTTGTTATCTGATGTTACTGATTTTCTAACTGGAGGCTTTAGTATTTATTGTAATTTTGGTTTGGTTTTTGCAAATTCCCTAAACTTCTGTTTATCTGGAAATGCTCTAATTTCACCATCATATTTGAGAGACAGTTTTGCTGGATATATAATTCTTGGCTGGCAGTTTTTTTCCTTCAAGGCTTTATATGTGTCTTCCCATTGCCTTCTTGCCTACATGGTTTCTGCTGGGTAGTCTGAGTTTATTCTTATTGACTCTGTTTTGTAGATGACTTTTCGTTTATCCCTAGCCACTCTTAAAATTCTCTCTTTATCTTTGGTTTTGGCAAGTTTGATTATAATATGTCTTGGGATCTACCTTATGCGGGGTTTGATGAGCATCTTGGATAGATATTTTCTCATCTTTCATGATATGAGGAAGTTTTCTGCAAACAAATCTTCAACAATTCTCTCTGTATTTTCTGTTATCCCCCCCTGTTCTGCTACTCCAATCACTCGTAGGTTATTCCCCTTGATAGAGTCCCGCATAATTCTTAGGGTTTCTTCATTTTTTAAAATCCTTTTATCTGATTTTTCCTGAAATAAGTTGGTGTCAAGTGCTTTATCTTCAGTCTCACTAATTCTGACTTCCATTGCCTCAGTTCTGCTCCTATGACTTTCTATTGAGTTGTCTAATTCTGAAATTTTATTGTTAAACTTTTTGATTTTTGATTGCTGTCTCTCTATGGATTCTTGCAGCCTGTAAATTTGTCATTATGGTCTTCTCTAATCTTTTCAATTTCCTCTTTTGCATGTTCTGTGGTTTGCTTAATTTCCTTCCTAATTTTTTGAAGATTTCTCTATATTAATCGTTTGTATTCTGCCTCCAGTAATTCCAAGAAATTTTCTTCCTCTGGCAAATTTCCAGAGTCTTTATTTTGGAAGCTTGCTGAAGCCATCAAGGATTGCTTCTTTATGTGATTTGATATTGAGTTTTGTCTCTGAGCCATCAATAAGTTATTATATTTATTCATTTTATGTTTGCTTACTGGGTCCTAGCTTCTTGTTTTGTTTTGATACGCCTAAATAGGCTGATCGCATGACCTAGGTTGCTTATTAGCACCTTTGAAGCTCTAATGTCCTGTCATCTGGTGGTTAGATCTGTTACTAGGTATGTAAGCTCAGTAGTCTGCCCACTTCTCCTGTATGGATTCAGCTCAGGTGCCCAGGTAGATAGCCACCAAGTGAGTGGTGTAAGCTCTCACTTACTGTCCTAGACAGGCATGGGTTATTGGTGTAGGCAGAGGCATCTGGCTGCAGCAGGGACGCACTCTGAGCAAGGCACGAGACTGAAGGCTGCCCCCAAGTGTCCAGGAGAAAGGTGTGTCCCTCTTCCCTAGAGCACATGTGTGTGTGGGTTTTGCAGCCAGAGTATGAGCAGCTAATGTTGTTGGCTGTAAGGACTGGGGGGGGGGGGGGGGCACCTCTTATTCATGGGCCCCTATCACAGTGGTGGCTTGGGGGCAGCCACCAGTCCTCTGGCCCTTGACATGGGTAGGTGAAGACCCTGCTTAATGGGCAGGGCAGTGTCAAATGTCAAGAACCTTCCACTTCACAGCTGAAACAGTTGAAGTTAGAGTTCCGGTATATACCCTGTTTTACTGCGGTAATGAGCGCCTGCACTGTTGAGATGGGCCCACACAAGTCAATGCAGGGGGAAAGGTGCTCAAAGTCCGTGGACCCCTTATGCCTGTGCCTAGGCAAAGGAGCTTTGCCTACCCTGTGTTCCTGGCTTAGAGGAGCAGGCAGTTTATTTTTTCCCCTATTTGTTAATTTATTCACTCTCCAAGGCAGGGAGAATGGCTCCGTGCATGTGATGGATCCTACTTCCAGCCCAGAGAACTTGGCCATTGCTGAAGTCGTTCAGGGACCCAGTGAAGAGCAGGGAGCGGGGAGGTATGTGGGAGAGAGATTTTTCCTAAGGGGGATGTTTTTGATCCATGCAGTAGGCCGTATGCAATTACTTATCTTTTGCCGATCCAGGGCTGCCTCTCACTGGTTCTGGGTGGCCGTGTAGACTCTCTGGCACTGTCTCTCTCCTGGTGCAGAAAATGTGCTTTCTGAGCACTGCCACTTGCCTGTTTCACTGCTCGCCCATGAGCTGATCAGGCCTGAAGGGCTCAAGCTCTTGCTGGGTCAGGTCTGGCATCTCCTCGCTGCTTCTGAACCATCTCTCCCTCCCCCTGTCACTCAGTTCGGTTTCTCAACTCTGCCTTTGATGTTTAGGGGTCCCAGATTGCCATATATAATGAATTCGTTTGTTTTTTTGGATCTTTGTTGTAAGATGGTCCACCAGATGCATCTGACTACTCCGCCAACTTGGCCCCCAAACTGCTAACCTTTTTGTTTGCAGCCAAACTCTTAACCACTACACCACCAGGGATTTCAGTCCACTGGATACGCTTTGAAAATGCTCCTCAACTACAGTGATTTTATGTATTCCACAAGGTGAGATCATGCCTTTCTTCTTCAGTTCTCAGACTAAATAAGTTCTGTCCATTATCATTCATGGTTCAGCACAAATTTAAAGGCCATTGCCTTCTGTAGACATCATCACAAGACTTAAGTCTGAATGCTAAGGACTTAGATCTGCTCCTTCTCTAGTCTAAGACCTTCAGTCAGAGATAACAGGAGGGATTGTTGTGTTGGTTTAATGGAGGGTTCAATCATATGACATGGAATATTCCTGCCAATGTTTATATTTTTTATTCTCTGTCAGGAGAGGTGGGGAAAGAGGGAAATAACTAAAAAGTTCCACTTATGGTGGTAGGCAGGTAGGCATAATGGCTGTACCAGAAGCTACTCTGGTGAATCTTGCTGCACAAACCTCCTCTCTTAGCTATTTCTTGGGTAACTCTCTCCAGTTCCATTTGGAAAGACAAACAGCTTTCATACTAAAATAGCGTCCACAGCCGACTCTGGCGTTAGAGTTATCTCCCAACAAAATTGCTGCTTGCAGCCAAAGGACACCTTGTCACAGTGTCAGAGCAAGCATGGCTGAATACAGCTTGGGGAAAAAGAGAAGCCTGTCTAGACAGACTGGAACATCTTGACTGCCTAATTAAACAACCCCTCTTAGTGCTGGTGCTGTTTGGAAAGTTTGCTTGTTTATTAATTACTTATGAACACACTTTTAAAGAGGTGCCATACATTTCATTCCCTTCCATGGATTCATAGAATTTGGGCACCAGAAAGGGACCTATGAATCAAATAATTCATTCCTGTATGTTTCCAGAAGAGAAAAAACTAAAGATTAGAGAGACCAAAGGAGAAGCTTGAGCAGTGAGCTAGTGGCAATGACACTATTAGAATCCAGATTTCCGACATCTAGTTTAGTGCTGTTTCTATCCTACCAGCCTTCCTGTTACGTAGACAGACTGTGTTACCACCTCCAAAGGTGCTGCTGTTCAGGTTCCCGGTGGTTGTGATTGATTTACTCCACATGACTATCTTATTTGTTAAAAGTCTTTCATTACTGGTATCCCTTTGGGTTGTTAGTGTGGCTATCAGCTTTAAAAACGTCAACACCCCTGAACACAGTAACACAACCTAGATTTTGAGTACTCTTAGAAACAGATCCTGAAATAAGGATCTGAGTGCAAATAGTTTATTCTGGAAGTGATCCTAAAGAGAACTGTTGTAAGAGTGGGGAAAAGAGAGAAAATAGGAAACAAACAAGTGAACAAAAAGGATAGGCTGTAGAAAATGTCACTGGTTGAGCAACCAATTACCTCTGGGAACTTTGGGAGGCAATATTGAATATACTTTAGAGTTGTCCCATTTGAAGGGCAAGATTGCTGGAGAAGTTATTCCCGATCCTCCATGTTCATTGGTTGAGAGCTGCTACCAGGGGCCATTAACTCTATGACTTCCCGTCCATCATGCTTGGGCCAAGCTCTCAGGTAGAGAATCACCCTTGTTTGTAGAAGGTCCCCGTGGGCATGTCCTAGACAGGGGACGGGGTAAGATACCTATATCATCTGCTAAAGAGTTGCTATCTATCCCAGCTAAGCATAAAGTAGACCATCTGAATGCTGTCCTCCATGAGACCTAATTGACAGCAAAGCAATGAGGAAAATGGTAGATTTGTTAAGACTGGGAATTGTGGTGAAGAGTTTGGTTAAAAAGAACACTGTGGTGCAAACAGTCAACAGGCTTGGCTAGTAACCGAAAGGTTGGAGGTTTGAGTCCACCCATAGGTACCTGTGAAGAAAGGTCTGGTGATCTACTTTTGAAAAATCAGCCACTGAAAATGCTACGGAGCACAGTTTTACTCTGACACACACGGCAACTGGTGGTAGCATATTGCTAAGGTGCTTAGAGGAATAATCATTTGAAAGATAGGTAGGATTTCAATAACACAAACTGGGACAGAGCTGGTTATAGAAGACACCATTGGGGCTCCACCCATATTTCTTCAGCTCAACATTACCTGCTGTTGGCTGTTTGCTTCTCTCTCTCAGCTTCCTTGCACTTTGCCTACATAGCCGGTACATGTATCTCTTCTTGGGGGGCCTTCTCTTGACTCTACCCATACTCTCAGACAGCTGGGAGTACCTGGGAGTTTACATTCCCAAGGTGGTCTTTAGTTGATGACTAATTATTATGGGAGTATGAAAGACAACTCTCTTGCCTTGAGTTTGGTCAACCATGGAAGTATATTTACACTTAAGGGCTCCTCTATGAGATTAAGCTGAAGTTCCACTCTTTAGGACTTTGCTTGAAATCACACCCTTGCCTGGCTTCTTCTACTTCCTTGTTGACTTCCTCTGCTCTCTTACTGGTTTCTCTTGGAAGCACTTCTTTAATAAATTGCTTGCACACAAATTCTCATCTCTGAGTCTGCTTCTGGGGTTTGCAACCTAAGATCTAGGGAATTACAGGTGGGAGTAATAGCCTGGGGAAGACTGCAATCTTAAGAAAGTAGAAGGTGTGATTGTGGACAGCAAGTCTCATAGTTTATAACTAGTGGCTTGAGATTGTTAACTTGACTTTGAAACTCATCAAACTCATTTAAGAAATATTTATTTGGTAATTCTTATATGTCAAGCACTGTTTTTAGTCTTTGGGATACATGGATTAGGGGAAAAATAAAATAAAATCAATGCCCCTATTGAGTTCACATTCTGATGAGAGAGAAAGAAAATCATGAATAACCATAACAAAAAAGTAAATTTTATAGAAAGTGTTTTCAAGATAAGGGCTACATGAAGAATATGGAGTTCACTGATTTCATGTGACTTTAAGGAAGATTTTGCTAATGAGACATGGATGATTCCTGATCTTGGGTTTTCAACTTTTCTTTATTAGTGATATTATTTCAACAGCCAGAGTTTTAGGTACAAGTTAGCAATGAATTATAGAGCAATCTTCTTAGTGTTTCAGTGGTAGAATTCTTGCCTTCCATGTGGAAGACCTAAGTTCTATTTCCTGTCAATACACGTCACGCACAGCCTCTGCCCATCTGTCAGTGGAGGTTTTTGTGTTCTGTGATGCTGAACAGATTTTAGCAGAGCTTTCAGACAAAGATGGACTAGGAAGTAAGGCCTTGCAATCTACTTCAGAAAATCAGTCATTGAAAACCCTATGGATCACTATGTTCTGATCCACAACAAAGATACTGGGAGCCAAAAAGATGTATAATATAAAATCTCTGTTTTTAAGGAGTTTATGATAGAGGAAAAAGGTCTGATCCATAACTGATCATGGGGATAGACCCTGGCAGCATTTTCTTCCATTGTACATGGGGTAGCCATGAGTCAGGGACTGACTCAATAGCAGCTAACAACAACAACATCTTAAGGTTGGCAAGAAAGAGACAGAATTCACAGTCTTCTTGTAACCTATCTCAAAAGTACCATTTCATCACTTTTGCCATATGCTATTCAATTGAAGTGAGTTACTAGGTCTATCTACCTACAAAGAGGATAGATTACACAGGAGGACAAATACCAGGAGGCAGACGTCATTGGGGACCATATTACAGGCTGCGTACCACAATGATAAACCCATTGCCATTGAGTCAGTTCTAACTCATAGTGACCATATAGGACAGAGTAGAACTGCCCCTTTGCGTTTCCAAGGCTGTAAATCTTTAGGGAAGCAGACTGCCATATTTTTCTCCCACAGAGAGGCTTGTGGGTTCAAACCACTGACTTTTCACTTAACAGCTGAGCACTTAACCACTGTGCCACCAGGACTCTTTAACTGCCCAGAAAACTAAAAACCAAACCCATTGCTGTTTAGTCAATTCCAATTCGTAGTGACCCTATGGGGAAGATTAGAATTGTCCAAGGAGCAGCTGGTGTATTTTAATTGCCAACCTTTTGGCTAGCAGCTGTAGCTCTTAACCACTGAGCCACCAGGACTCCACCACAAGGATACTTTGGTTTATACTTAGAACATTAGAGCATTCAGTAGACCTATGCTTTCTGAGTTTTAGCGACATAATCTCAGGAGATCTCCAACATATTCTACTTGACTGTTTATTGCAGGCAATAATAATTGCAAGGCAAATTATCACAATTTAAACCCTTATAACATCATAACGAGATTCCAGAAAACCTATTTAATTTCCTTGTTTTTGTTAGGTGCCGCTGAGTTGGCTCCACTAATATAACAGAAGGAAACGCTACCCAGTCCTGTGCCATCCTCATAATCATTGCTCTGTTTGAGCCCATTATTTCAGTCACTGTGTCAATCCATCTCACAGATGCTCTTCCTCTTTTTTGTTGACACTCTTCCTTACCAAGCATGATGTCCTCCTCCAGGGACTGGTCCCTCATGAACTCTCCCCATCTTTTCAAAAGCATTCTAGCTGTACTTCCTCCAATGCTGGTTTGTTCTTCTGACAGTCCATGGTATATTCAATATTCCTCACCAACACCACAATACAAATGTGTCAATTTTTCTTTGGTCTTCCCAAATAAATACACTGTTTGTCATAAAGACACTTTTGTATTTGTTACATAGGCAAACTTGACTGTTAATATAAATTTTTAAAAATCGTAATAATTTCTTTGGGAAACTCTTCAGTGTCTGCTGTACTACTGGGTGCTGCTTCTTAAAATCAGAATCTAATGAAGTTTAAACTAAAAGTGGATGCTTTCTTTGTGGATGAATATCAGTCTTCCTCAATACCTTCTGCTCTAACATTTCAATGGGGTCAGCTAATATTACATGCCCTGACTCCTCTGGGTTGTTAGTTTTGATAAGAACTTGTTGTGGGCTTTAGCATCAGTGTTGGCATTGGTTCCAGCTACATGGGTAGTTCTAAAAAATGTGAATTTAGGTCATTTCTATGGGCATGTTATTTGTAACAAAAATGATTGTAAAAGTTAGGGGTTGAAAGATAAGTCATTGTAAATCAAGGGTTCCTGTATTCCCAAAATTTTGGCTTAAGATTTATAAAGACCTAATAATGAATGTCATGTCTTCTTGAGACTCTTACACTGTGGCTTCAGTTCCTGAATGCTTGCTTCTCATTGGTAAGGCCCTCACAGTGAAGACTGGGTATCACCACCTGTTGCTCTAGAGCACTTGGTTTCTTGCTCTTATCACAGTGACTGCAATTACTAACATTTTAAAAATTATTTATTTATTTTTGTTGCTGAAAATAGACTCAGCAGAACATAGACAAATTCAACAATTTCTACATGTATAATTCAGTGACATTGATTACATTCTTTAAGTTGTGAAACCATTCTCACCCTTCTTTTCTCCCATAACATAACCTCATTACTCCCTAAGCTTTCTAGCTAAACTTTCAAGTTGCTGTTGTCAGTTTGATCCCATATAGATAGTTCTTTAAAGAACACAGTGCTGAGGGCAGATATCCTCTGCTAATTAAGCTAAACTATTGTTTGGTTTAAGGAAGATTTCAGGGGATATTTTTGGTTTAAAGTTTAAGGTTAAAGATTATCTCAGGCAATAGTGTTGGGGGGTTCATCCAGCCTCCAAGGATCCAGAAAGTCTGGATTCCATGAAAATTTGAAATTCTCTTCTGCATTTTCCCACTTTTGATCAGAATTCTTCTATAAAATCTTTGATCAAAATGTTTAGTAATGGTAACTAGGCACCATCCAGTTCTTCTTGTCTCATGGCAAAGGAGGCAGTTGTTCAGAGGCAATTGCCCACTCATTCCATTTCCTCCTTCAGTTCCTGACTTCCCTTCTTCCTCTGCAACTACTAATTTAAATATACCTCTTTTCTCTACGGAAGTATGCTGGAAATGGTAACTCAATAGAGTACATAGACAGTTCTACAATGATGTTGGGAGGGGGGTTATCTTCAAAGAGTCTACTGTGGTGGCTGAGGAACTAAGAGAAGCCCAAAGGAGAAGAAACAAGGAGAGATTCATATGCTAAGTTCTTTTGGGTCTTACCTTTCCCATTGTTCAAAGTTTAGTCCAAGGGGCAGGGAACGTCCCTCCCACTTCTGGGCTGTGTCATCTGGCTTCTTAATGACTGCTCAGATTGTATGACACTGTGTAGCATTTCTTTAAAGTCTAGAAGTGTAAGGACAATTCGTGTATGTGAGGCCCTGTGCAAAAGAGAGGAAGATGATGGAAGGAATCTGAGGAAACGTAAGTTTACATTTAATGCAACTATTCTTTTCTCCAAAATCATAAATGGGATTTTCTCCCTGACCTTTCCTCAGAGGACCTTCCCCATGGGACCACTAATCTCTTTGACTACCCTCTGTTCTCTCTGTTTCTTGTCATACAGGAACAAAATATCCTCCTTTCCTTACCTCCTTCATAGCAACTTCTCTCCTTCTCTGAGGTTTTGGGGTTTGTCAACTCTCCTGCCCCAAATGGATTTTTAGGGTCTTTTCCCTGAACCAAATTTTCTTTCTAAGAGAAAATTTAAAAAAATGGTTATCCGAACTCTATTACCCAAGGAACCTATCCCGTGCTAGTCATCTTTACGTTGGAAGCCGCTCACCCTTCCTCCATACCTTCACAGATAGAAATAACTTTACATTGTAGACTAGCTTTGAGGCACAGACTTTCGAGGAGGAACTGAGCTTGGGAAATTTTTCCCAACTTAGCCTTCCTCTTAGTGAAAACACATTTGGAAGTAGCAGCTAGTAGAGGGGTCCTGTAAATGAAAGGTAAATATCAGGGTGGGTAAGGAAAACATGACAACATGAAGCAGAAGGATGGGGATCATTTTGGAAGAAGAATATAAATCGAGGTTTTTTTTTCCCTCTTTATGAGAGGCCACCCGGATGGTCCTGGTGCTGACATTGGCCGTAATGTTGTGAGAAATAACAGTGGAGACAGCAGGATGTCATAATACAAACACCATCTCAAGCAGGAGGGAAGGCTGCCTTGGAGCTGGTCCTGACACACTGCTCTCTTCTCCGGCCCTGGTTCCTCACTGTCTTCTTCCTCCCTTCTCACTCCGCTCCTCTGCTGATTTCCTCACAGGATCCTGGTTGTGCTTGGATGGCCCCCAAACACTCTGATAAACAATAAACATAAATGGCGGGGATGTTCCTGTCTGACCCAGCTCTTTGTAACATAACCACCAATCTACAACCCTGGCTGGGAGTGGTTTCACAGACTGCCCCACTGCTTCTTATTGACAGGCAGTGAAGTTGGCCTTAGACTTTCCATCCCCCATAATTGTAAGGTCTTAAGTAGCCAAGAGTTGCAGGAGCAAATCTCAGAATCACCGGCGGAGTCAGTTACAAATCAAACATTGTGCTTACAAACTCTTACATTTTGAAAAGAACACTTTGCAGTGGTTAAATATTTATACATGGCATACACTTGAGACTGATGATTTATTGGGATCTTACAACTTACAGTAAAATATAAATTTCTTGCCTAGCGTGACATTTATACATGCACATGTATGTTGTTAGTTTTCATGGAGTTGATTTTGACTCATGGTAACCTCATGTATGCAGGATAGAATTGATTCATAGGATATTCAAGGCTGTGACCTTTCAGAAGTAGATTTCCAGGACTTTCTTCCTAGGTGCCTGTGGATGGGTTCAAACCAACAACCTTGCATCTAGCAGTTGAGCACTTAACCAGTTGGGACGACACAGGGACTCATGCATATAAGTACATTATACGTGTGTGTGTTATATATATATATGGATTTTTTTTTTCTCTGCATGTGGGATATCCAAGATACTGGATAAAAAAAAAAAAATCCATCTGTTTTCCTGCATGTTTACCTTTGTTTTTCTCTCTTTCTTTTTTTAATGGTGTCCATAAATCCAGTGAGCTCCTTCTTGGACCATTACCCCCTTTCAATAGAAACATATTTTCACTGGGATTTCTACATTCATAATTATTCCTCTCATTTCTCTGCCTTGAGAAGACAAGCTGCTATTTCACTGCTTTGGGGAAGTTAATAATATGGTAGGCAAAACATCAGGAAAAATTATGATGAATGAAGTTATACAAATCGGAGGGAACCACATGTCGCTGTTCTCAAATGTTCCTGTCATAAATCCTGGAAATCTCACTATAGTCACAAGCAAATAACTTTTTAAGGCATAAACACTCAATTAAATGTAATATGCTGTGTAAGTTTGAATGAGTTCTAAATGGAGAAATGGTCAAAAAATGACACATAAGACCACTGACTAATCTCTAAATTTCTCATCAGGCCCTGGACTCACATTGAGACACTTGCACAGCCCCCTTTGAAAGAACTACATAAATAGATTATTAAATATAGTATTAATGACTTCTTATTTAGTGTATCACGATCAAGCCTCACATGGACTTTCAAAAAAGTCTTGTTGTAAATTTCTCTCTTTTAGGATGGCTTTAGAGCAGTTATTTGAAGAGTTCTGTTTTTCCCAATGTTTCCAATTTATGGAAGCATGAGTTTTATTATCCTCCTGCCCCACTTAAGTTTCTTGAACCATTTTTAAGTGGTACTTAAGGGGACACATTTCATCTGACTGATATTTTGCAATCCCTAGGTAGCTCTTTCCCAAATATGACTCTGAAAATATTCAAAATAGGCAAGCATTTTGAGACGTGAAAAGGCTTTTCTGACATCAAGCTGGATTGTAGCTATTCTGTGGGCTTTCTTCTCACCCTATGCCTCGTTGTGCCATTGTGCTCATGGTATTTTATTGAAGGTAATTTTTAGGGTATCTCTTTGGTGGGAGTGATGGTTCAGTGGTATAATTTTTGCCTTCCATGTGGGAGACACAGGTTTGATTCCCAGCCAGTGCAACTCATGTGCAGCCAACACCCGTCTGTCACTGGAGGCTTGCGTGTTGCTGTGATGCTGAACAGGTTTCAGCAGAGCTTCCAGACTAAGATAGACAAACAAGAAAGGCCTGGTGATCTACTTTCAAAAATCAGCCAGTGAAGACTCTATGGATCACAATGGACCATTTAATAACCAATCATGGGGATGACACAGGACCCAGCAGCATTTTTTCCATTACGCGTCGGGTCTTCATGAGTTGGGGGCTGACTCTACAGCAACTAACAATAACAGCAAAATTACTTCTTCATGGTTGGGACTGTAACGTTTTCATCTTTGTGATTTTAGTGGCTAGCATTTTGTCTGGAGCCCTGGTGGTGCAGTGGTTAAGAGCTTGGCTGCTAACCAAAAGACTGTCAGTTCGAATCCACCAGTCTCTTCTTGGAAACTCTACGGGTCCGTTCTACTTTGTCCTGTAGGGTTGCTGTGAGTTGGGATCGACTCGATGGCAGCGGTTTGGTTTTTGGTTAGCATTTTGTGTGTCACAGAGTCATGCTTAATATATGTCACATCCATAAATTCATTCATTCATTCATTTACTCACTCATTCATTCAGCAAACATCTATTAAGGATCTATTCTATGCCTGCTACTGGGCCAGACTCTAGAAAGTTATAATGAACCAGAAACAAAAGGATCCTTTGGAGTTTAGGGTTCACTATGTTTATAGGTGAACTAAAATAAAATAAATAAAAGAACAGAATCTTGGAGATTTCTTGTTCATCTACTTCACTGTATAGCACAGAGACTTAGACCAGAGTAAAATGAGTCTGATACTTATTGTCAGAACTGATGAGACCTACAATTCAGTTCTTTTTCAGAATATTCCCACAAACCATGTGGTCCCTACTAACTACCTTTAGTTGTGTTACACACACTATAAAAACGATGTCACGGTCACGGAACAGATAATAGAAAAAACAGGCCTCTTTTAGGCAGAGTTGTTGAGTCATTTTTCCACTGATAGGACCCAAAATTGAACTTGTTGCCATCGAGTTGATTCCGACACATGCTGGCTTCGTGTGTGACAGAGTAGAACTGCTCGGTAGGGTTTTCTTAGCTATAATCTTTATGGAAGCAGATTGTCAGGCCTTTCTTCCATGGTGCTGCTGAGTGATTTGAACTGCCCATGTTTAGGTTAGTGTTCAAGTGCAAACTGTACCACCCAGGAGCCTATTTTTCTTCTGACAGAAACCAGAAAAACCACATCCATTGCTACAGAGGCACTGAGTTAACTTTACCTTTTTTTTTTTCCCCAAACTAATTAGAGAAGTGATTTGGTGTTGTTGGTTGCCATTGAGTCAGCTCCAACTTACAGTCACCTTATGTAGAACAGAACAAAATGTTTCCTGGTCCTGTGCTATCCTTACAGTTGTTGCTGTTTGAGCCCATTGTTGCAGTCACTGTGTTGGCTCTTGGTATTAAGCATGATGGCTAATACTGTACAGAAGTTTTAGGATTAGAGAATATTTTTTCTATGGGACAGAGAGAATAGAGGAAGGAGGATTTGTATGATTCAGTTTTACTGTGTTAACCAACAACAACAATAACAAACAAATCTCTGCGGCTCTAACAATAAACATTTATTTCTTACTATCGTACATTTTGGCAGCTGTGGGTATGCTGTCATCCAGGAATAAGGATGAAGGAGCAGCTCTTTTTGGGAAGCTTCTGATCTCCTTGTAGAAGGGAAAGAGCAAAAGGGAGCTTGCAATGGCTTTTGAATCTCATGCTTAGCCATGGCATCTATCAAGTCAACTTGCAAATGATATGGCCAAGTTCAACATCCACGGGGTTGAGGATGTTCATCCTCTCACAGGAGACACTGCAGCATGGCCTCAGGTAGGATGCACACCCACCTACAGGAATGGCGGATGCATGTTTAGAAACAACAATATAATCCATCTCAAGAGAGAATGTTTGTGTGCTGGAGTGACATGGCTTTTTGACCGCTCTTCTTTGCACTTGCTCTTTCCCTGCCCTGAAAGTCTTTGGCCCCTCTTCTACCTGATGGACTAAATCTCATCTTTTTTTTTTTTAATTTTAATTTCTGGAAGATATTTTTTTTTTAAAAATTTATTTTTTTTGTTGTTGGAAATATACACAGCAGAACATACACCAACTCAGCAGATTCTGCACGTACAATTCAGAATTCTGATTACATTCTTCAAGTTGCTTAACCATTTTCACCCTTTTTTTCAGAATAATTCCTCTCCTATTAACATCAGGAGCCCTGGTGGTGCAGTGGTTAAGTGATATGGCTGCTAACCAAAACGTCGACAATTCAAATCCACCAGCTGCAATTTGGAAACCCGTGAGGCAGTTCTACTCTGTCCTGTAGGGTGGTTATGGGTCAGAATTGACTCAACAACATTGAATTTGTTTTTTTTTTTTTTTTTGGTTATTAACATAAACTTAAAGCCCCCTAAGCTTCGTACCTAACCGTTTGAGTTGCTGTTGTCAGTTTTATCCCATATAGATAGTTCTTTAAAAGAGAACAATGCTCAAGGCAGACATTCTTTAATAATTTATCTAAAGTATAATCTGGTTTAAGGAAGACTTCAGGGGATAATTTTGGTGTAAGGTTTAAAGATTATCTCAGGGCAATAGTTTCAGGGGCTCATCCAGCCTCAATAGCTACAGAAAATCTGAATTCCATGAGAACTTGAAAATATGTTCCACATTTTCCCACCTTTTGATCAGGATTTGTCCATAGAATCTGACTGAAACATTAAGTAATGGTAGCTGGACACCATCTAGCTCTTGTTGTTCATGGAGGCAATCAGCCATACATTCTACTTCCTCCTCTAGTTTCTGACTCTCCATCTTCCTCTGTTGCCCCAGGCAAATAGAGTTTGATTGTTATGCTTAAAGCTTATCTTTAAGACTAACATGGACATCTGTGGAGGCAAGATTAGTCTCTCAAGCTTTGGGGTGGGCGTGGTACATAACTCTCTTGTGAAACACATCACATTTTGTTTACACTCTCCAGGGAAAGGAGTGTGTCTCACATATTTTTGTTTTAACAGCCTAGCACTGCCTCAAATAGAATATGGCTCATCAGTCAGAGAGGGCTGTTGCATTGGAGATGGCTGAAATGTTTGTGATTAGGACATGCTTAAAAATAACCATACCGTCATTGTAGGGAATAGAAACAACAGTTCCAAGTGACTTTAGAAACAAGGACCCGTATTTTTAAATTCTCTGTGTGAAGAAACTGTTTCCTGTGTGACAGACTTCATGTAATTCCTTTCTCCTAGGAACAGAAGTTTTTCTTTAAGTGTATTTCCATGGTGCCAAGTTAATGTCTAAATACCCCGAGGTGCCCAGAGAAAATCATCCTCAAGGTGCTTATCCTGTTGCCTTGTACGTAATAGGACCTTCATAGATTTATTTTAACTGATTTGCAGGATGATGGAAAGAAAGAAAAAGGAGTCAGATGGGAACTGTAATAATAACGAATGCAGTGCTATGGACTGAAACACTTCCTAGTAGGGGAATGTAAGACACTAAAGGCATTTCTGTGGTCAGATCATCTCAAAAAATGAAAGAAGAAAAAGAAGAATGGGAAGGAGAAGGAGAATGAGGGTGGGGGAGGAGAAAGGAAAGAAAAAATAATATTGCATAGAATAAGGTCTGAGCACTTAGTAATTAACTGATCCCTGAGGTGTACTGTAGGTATAAAGTATATTCTGAGGATCTGAGTGATTGAATATGAAAACAAAGGGATCCAGGAGTATGTGCATCTTGTCTACTCCTGGCCCCATGCTTTATTCCCTGAATTCTCCATTTCTTCTCCTGATGAGAGTCCTTGAAGCCCAAACTTTATAGACTAATCTTCTTCTCATTCTACAGCTGCTTCATATTTTAAGAGGATGCTGTCTTAGGAAGAGGAAGCAAAGAAAGAAGGGAAGAGTACAATAGGTGAAGGGATGGGAAGAGGAGAGACAGGTCACTAGGGAGAGAGGAAGGAAAAGAGGGATAAAGAGAAAAGGAAAAGGATGAAGATGCTGACTTTGAATTTAATGAAATGGAGTTCTGCATAATGTGTGTGTATCTATTGTGTGAGTGTGTGTGCGAGAGACAGAGAGAAGTAAAGAAAGAGAGAGAGGGAGAGGGAGCGAGGGAGAGGGAGAGAGAAGGGAGAAGTGAGGAGAAGAGTGAAGTGAGGAGAAGAGAGAGAGAGAGAATTTCCTCTGGCAACTCATGCATCCCCAGATGTTAAGGTAGTGAAAGGAAAGAAATTCCTATTTATTGAAGACTCCCTGCATGCCAAGTAGTTTGCTAGGTATTTTACACCCAATATTTTCCTGAATTTCTATTTTCTTTGCAAGTATTTTTATGCTCCCCTGGTAGGGGTGAAGAAACTGTGGCTCAGGGGATGTGAGTAACCAGATCAAGAGGACTAGTACTTGGGCTGTGGATGTTGTCACCAAGCCAAGAGGCTTAAAATCAATTACAAGTCAATGAACCCATTAGGCAGATATAACATAAGTGGTTTAAATAAGCACATAAGCCTGAGAGGCAGGTATGAGGCTTTAAGAGTGTCCTTGCTGACTTCAAGGAGATTGCATGAAGAAACTGGGCCAATAATTGGGCTCTGAGTGATGGCTGTTCAATTCCACCTGGTTTAGCAGACCAGGTCTCAAATATTTGGGGGGTTGTTGGAGAATTAATGAATGTTCTGAAAAGAAGGTAATCTGTGGTCCAATAAACTTGGCATATGCTGGGTTAATCTGCAGGACTTCTCAGAGCCTTTAATATGCTAATGTGCACTGTTTTTCTCTAAAAGAAGTTATAGCATGCAGTGTTTCCCAAATGTACCTTACTCCAGACCCTTTTTTTCATGTATCTTTTGAGACTAGTTGTCTACAGAACATCCATTGGTTTAGAGGGCTGACTTGGAATTCTAAAATGGCTGATGAGGACTACTCTGCTCCTTTCTGGGCACTGTCCTCTTCTCTTAATCTCTCCACATACTTACCATGAGAGATGATATGCCAGGTTAATGCCACATGGCCCTTCCCCTTTGCAACTTCAATTGTTCCAAGGTGAGCCTCTCACGAAATTGAATTATTTAGTGTGCACCTCTCAGAATTGTAGGACTTTAAAACTGAGGCTAGTATCTCTACAGTTGCCTGGAAGTGAGGGCAGGGAATAAATAGCTCCCTGCTGGGTCCTGCTGGCCAGGGAGTGGGAGATGAATATGAAGCAGCTGCACAGAAAAGTGGACAGTTGGGCAGGAACTCTCTTCAGAGCCCCAGCCATACTTCTGCTTTCTTCCTATTTCAATATCCCAGCTCCTGAATCCCATGAGCCACCAAACATCTCCCTTTAAATTCTTTTGTGGTTTGGGATGGTTTACACAGGATTTCTGTTAAGTAAGTAACGAAGTAAATGCAACGTAATAAAAATAAATACTGTGTAATCAAGTTAAAATACATACAAATTAACAAAAATAAATACAATGCCAGTTTTGTTTGCATATAAGGAAGAATTAAAAAGAAAAAAGAGAAAAGGGCATGGAACCATAACAGTAAAGTGTAAAATTAAAAAAAAAAAAAAAAAAAAAAGGAAGACGTAGAAGAAGAGGAAGAGGAAGAAGAAGGAGAAGGGAAAAAGTAGTCAGCAAGTGATCTATGAAGTTTTAAACTTTTCTTTTTTTTTAAAGAAAAAGAAAGTTTTATCCTGCATATATTGAAAAAGGCAAAAGTGGGAAATGGACAACCATGCTGCCAGAGCTGTGTCTGCCTGAGTCTGAGGAAATATCACAGAACAGAAGAAAGTGGGAAAATAGATAAGCACGCTGCCACAGCCAGGTCTGCCTGAGTCCAAAGACCATTACAGAGTCATCTGTATATATTAACATTACAAATGGGCAGAACCATTGAAAGCTTAGCCTTTTCATATTGGCTAGAAACTCTGATCCTACATTTTGAATTGTCTTTCTTAATAATCATTGATACAGGTTTCAGTAACAAGAGTCAGGAGGGTCTTCATTGATCCAACAAATTTCTATTCACTAAATGCTAAAAGAAAAAGATAAAAGTGGAAAGTCTTTTGTGTTGTGTTTGATTGGCTTTATGTGAAAGTTTCCCTAAAAAGTATTTTCGAAGATTATCTTAGCTATTGTCTTTATACCTCAGGGCCCAGTTGATGTGTCCTTGTGAGTCCTCGTGAACCCACCTCCATCTGGGTCACATTCTCTATGCTCAAGGACAGCTCCAACATTATTTCCTAAATCATTCCCTCCTTTTGATTGGAGATTGGAGATAACACATCAATGATCAATACCTGGACTTAGTCGAGCTCCTAGATGGTGGCCATTGCAGGCTGTTTAAACTCACAGTGCTGGTCTTCCACCGGATACCATCTGGTTCTTCACTAAGATCTTAAGGAAGAGCAATGTTCTCATCAATGGCATTTCCAGAATGAGCAGACTCAACATACTTCAACATTTTAGCCCGAGGCCTTTTTTGTCTTTTAAGTGTGTAAGACAATAGAGGACAAATTTTATTATGCCTAATACTATTAGGATATAGACTAAGAATATTACTATTCCTTGGAATAGTGATCTAGCCCATGTACTTACTCTTGATGATAACCGACAAAACAAATCTGGTGTGTAACCAAGTAGTTTGTTGTCTAATTCTGTGTCTATCTTGTTCTACTTCTCCTGTGTTATTTATCCAAATGTAACAAGAGGTATTTGCTACAGCACAGACTACACTAATAAAAAAATCTAAGGCTATTTTGTCATCTTATGTCACCTTGGCTTATGAGATCAGAGATCACTGTTGTGCTTCTATCTCATCTGTTATTTGTCCCATAGTGACTGACAAATTTTCTTAAAAGATTTCTCCACTTCAAATATGCAATAAATAGGAGTTAAAGCTACCAACCATATCCTGAGTGTTAGACCAGTGGGTTTTCTTCTGACTTTCATTTTACAGTGTGTAGCAAATTAACATTACCTTTCCAATATTTACTATCATCATTACTATGAATATCTAAAGATAATCCTAAAGTTTCTAAAGCACATTGCTCACACATTTGTCAGGAGTCTAAACAAGCAACTGCCCAGATAAATTCACTATCAGTTAGAAAGGAATCATCTAAATTAGTTTATAGTAGGATCTATCACACAGAAACATATATCCATAAGGAGCACACAAAGTTTGTCTAGAAGAAACAGAAAATATAGAAAAATTTACATGTGACAACAAAGTTTCCAGTAGAGAATTCATGATTAGCAAGATAATACAGGATGGGCCTTTCCTGTGGGAGGTCTTCAGTTAATCTCCTTAAAACATACTAAGTGTTCTCCCTGAGGGCAAGCTGTCCCTCCTTGGTCTACCTATTAATGATCATGGGTCACTTTCTCAGAAGCAGAAATGGAACCTAAGACAAAACAGAGTCTGAGCCATGAGGTCGATCTCCTCTAAGAACCTGATTTCTTTAAAATACATAATTTTTTGCATCGCAAGAGGGTGATAGTTTGATTACAAACATTAGACAGGTATTTCATAGGACATTGCCTTAAAGACTGATTAAACGAATTACTAATTTACGCTAAACATAACTCTCAGTCCGCTCTTTGAAGTTAGTTTCCTAAAACAGACTGAATTCTTCAAAAAATGGCACAATACCCAGAGCAAAATGGTCTTACTGTTTTATCTGGACCATTGTTTGACTCAAAGTGGCTTCAGAAACCACTTTTTTTCTTCTCAAAACTCGAGTTCAAAAGGACACCCAAAGACGATGTCCTGTGTGTGTTGCCTTAACCTCCACGAAAACCAGAAATTTGGATTCCAGGAGAATTACATACAACTCTCTCATCATTCTTTCCTTTGCATGATGATCTTGTTATGGAATCTTTTATCAAAAATGCTCAACAAATGGTAATTGGGCATCATCTGGTTTTTAAGATCCCAGGCACTATACAGCAAACTATGAAATAAAACAAACACTAATAATAATATTAGGCCAATTGTCTGAAATAACCAATGAAGCCATGACCCTAAGATCTTTGAACCAAGGAAACAAATCTCATGAGGTGTTTGTTTATACATAAACAACATTAGTGACTTTTGCATGTGCCTCAACAGCAACTACATTCTGCAAAACCTCAGACTGAGTATTAATATAAATACAGCAACATTTATCTATTAAGGCACAAAACTGTTTCTTGGGAGAACTGATAGGAAATCTAATGCTGCTCTATTTTGTAAAATCATAGCTCAAATTTCAGATACTTCTCTGGTTATGATATTTACAACTTTGCTAAGTTTAGCAACAGGAACTTCTAATTCAAGTGTTATGATATCTAAACCCATCTGTTAGATAATTTAAGAGAAAGGAAAATAGTTTCTTATATCCAGAAAATAGGACCTTAAAACATCAGCAATATTCCCACATAAAACCCATAGTTTCCTTTTGTTTACTTAGTCTTATGTAGTTAATTTCTGTTTCATGTGATTCTGGATCAGCAGCAGTCTGTGAGCTCATCAACTTTTGCATAAGAGTTCTGGAAATCTTGATTGATTCTAGTCACAGTCTTTTTTGCAAGTCCAATATAGTCCATCTTTTTGTTGAGATATTTTGGTCAAGCGTTTTCAGCAAATCAGCAAAGTAAAAACTTATCTGCAGATGACAAAACTTAATATGGCCATGATACATTCATAAAAATAATATTCTTAATAGTGAAAGACCTGACAGAAATTAGTTAGCAGCACAATGTATAGGCCAAATAAAATCAGTTAAAAAAAAAACTTCAGATAAAAAATATTTCTAAGTATAACCATTAACCATATTCAAAGAGCTTCAGATATAATACATAATAATTTTGAGACAAAATACGATACAGTCAGGATATACTAACAATATACCAAGATTATCAAATCTCTAAATACCTGAATTGTGATTTAAAAAAAAAAGTCATAGGTAAATGATGTGAATTCCCCAGTCAAACCATTGGCTTTGATGATACTCATTGGTGTTGAAGGAACATGGAGTGGGAACACGTGGGTCCAGAAGATAGGACCTCTCTTTGCTAGCTTATGCTCCACAGTCCAGGTCTCCTTGAGGTCGACTGGATTCGTAGCTCCCAAATCCTGCCAACTATGCCATTAACTGTTTTAGGGGGAAAACATCACAAAATTTAGTAAAGCCAAAAGGAAGTTTTGGCATATATTCAAAAAGGCAAAAGTGGGAAATGGACAACCATGCTGCCAGAGCCAAGTCTGCCCAAGTCCAAGGAAATATCACAGAACAGACAGAAGCGGGAAAACAGATAAGCATGCTGGTAGAGCTATGTCTGCCTGAGTCCAAAGAATATTACAGAACAGGCAAGAATGGGAAAACGGACAAGCATGCTGCCTCAGCCATGTCTGCCCGAGTCCCAAGTTTTAAACTTTTAACAGGACCAGACTGTAGTTTCATCTATAGACTGAAAGATTCTTTGTATTTTAGGAAAATATCATCCCATTTCTTTCTGTTATTAGCTAACATTTAGTTAGCCAATGACTTATGGCGATTCCATGCACAACAGGATTAGACCATTGTAACCCAGAATGTTCTCATTGGGTTACGCAAGTAGATTGCTGGGTCTTTATTCCTGTCCTGTCTTAGTCTGGAAGCTCCACTGAAACCTGTTCAGCATCATAGAAACACACAAACTTCTACTGACAGATGGTTGGTGGCTGTGCATGAGGTATATTGTCTGGGAATTGAACCTGGCTCTCCTTCAAGGAAAGGGAGAATTCTACCACTGAACTACCATTCCTTCCATCATCAGATTCCTAATCTCATTAATTTTTACCAATTATCCACAAAGATCCCTGTGAAGGCATCGTCCTTGGTGTGGAGGATGCACAGTTGTGAAAGATGTGTCCCTGCCTGAGGAAGTCCCACTGCCCAAGGGTATAAACTACTCAAGATATACAAATGCAATATGTGTGCTACCTTCTACTTGCTTTCAGAGCCATTCCACATCCTCCCCTAATATGCTTTGCATCACAAGGAGTGACCTCTGCATACTGCATTGCCAGGCTTCCTTGTCATTTGGCCCGTAGGAGGCACTTTTAGGAGATTGGGAGGTAAGGAAAGGGAAGACGCCAGATTATTTCTCTTCTCTTCTCTCTGCTTCATCTCTGGCAGTAGTCATGGCTCCCCAGTGGTCCCAGCTCCTGCTGGGAAGCCCCTCCAGGGGGGATGTAGGTCCTGAGCTCTGGTAACACCACCATCACTGTTCAGCCTTCTGGCCGTAGCAGACATAGTGGCTTCCTGGTTTGCTAACTTCTAGATGACCTCACCATCTCCTGTTTGCCCTTTTAGACCTTTCAATGCCTTTGTAACTAGTTCCCTGTGCTTAATTCCCCCTATTATACTCATTGGCATGACTTCTGTTATTCTTAGCGGACACAAATTGATACACCTTCTGATCTAGGTGTCCTAATAGGTGCCTTAACCCAGTTGAACACTTGACCCAAGCCATGATCTTTTCAATCACCTCATATGCATGCAAAAACTGGACAATGAATAAGGAAGGTAGAAGAATTGATGCCTTTGACTTATGGTGCTGGCGAAGAATATTGAATATACCATGGACTGCCAGAAGAATGAACAAATCTGTCTTGGAGGAAGTATAGCCAGAATGCTCCTTAGAAGCAAGGATGGTGAGACTTCATCTCACATACTCTGGACATGTCATCAGAAGGGACCAGTCCCTGGAGAAGTACATTATGCTTAGTAAAGTAGAGAGTCCGTAAAAAAGAGCAAGACCCTCAATGAGATGGACTGACACAGTGGCTGCAACAATGGGCTCAAACACAGCAAGTGTTGTGAGGATGGCAGGACCAGGCAGTGTTTCGTTCTGTTGCATGTAGGGTCACTATGAGAGAGCTGACTCTATGGCACCTAACAACAACCCAGTCGAAGAGGGGAGATCAGAATAGGCTCCGTAAAGGAGATTACTATGACCTTGCCTTTGAGGAATGAGTAGGCATTGACCACATGAAGAAAAAAAAAAAAAAAAAGAGGGAAGAATTCCAGGGAAAAATAATACAATTGTATTTTGCTTTGACTTTAGGGTTCATTGGGTAGAATTATTTATATAGGAAAGCTAAGGTCAGGCTGTGAAAGTCCAGGCATTTGCTATATGTCCAGTTATAGTTTGGATGTACTCTAGGTACAAAGAGAGAGCCAAATTATCAGGGAAACAGTGAAAGGTGAACTCAGATGACAACAAACAAATGTGTCTAATTGCAGCAAAGAGAACAGCCAGGAAGAGAAAAGGCACATAAGATAAAAAAGGACTTTGGAAGGCCAGAGGCAATATATTCTATTATGTTTGCATTGCTGCATTACCATTTTCAAAGTGTCTGTGAATTTACGATCATATGTATGTATTCATTTATTTATTCTTTTATTTAGCCATGCTCTGTATCAGGTTCGGTGCTAGGCATGGGGCACACAGAGACAAAGACTCAGTCCCTGCCCTGATGGTGCTCAGAGTCTTAGTGGGACAGCGGAGTGAAGAGAAAGGAAATACAGCACATCACTACATTGTAGTGTGGATGTTCTAGGGAAGGGGATTGGCCAGCGTAGTCTTCCTGGGAAGTTTCGAAAAGGGGGTAGATGGGATTGGTAAGTCTTGCTGACAAGTTTGGGGTTAGTGGAGAGGAAAGGATTAGTAATAAATTTTTAGTTTCTGGCTTTGGCAACTGGGAAGACAGTAGCTTGTGACAATCCTATAGAGATGAATAAACCATGAAGTTGAGAGTCTGTGGGAGTCCCTGGGAGGAACAAACAGTTAAGTGCTTGCCGAAAGGATGGTGGTTTGAATCCACCCAGACACACCTTGGAAAAAAGGCCTGGAGATCTGCTTCTGAAAGGTCACAACCATGAAAACCCTTTGGAGAACAGTTCTACTCTATAATACATGGGGTCGCCATGAGTCAGAATCAACTTCATGGTAGTTGATTGAGAGGTTATGATGGTTATTGAGTGATGGAGGCAAGGATAGAATTCAGACCAGGAGGAAAAGCATTGGCTGTTAGCTTTTGTTTCTGTTTTTATCATGTTATAAGTTAATTTATGGCTAAGCAGCTCATCTGCTAATTGAGAAGGTGGCAGTTCGAACCTACACAGTGGCTCCACCAGAGAAAAACTGGAAATCTGCTTCCGTAAAGATTACAGCCTAGAAAACCTTATAGGGCAGTTCTACTCTGTCACATGGGGTCATCATGACTTGGAATTGACTCTGCTGCACCTAACTACAATAACATAGGTTATTTTAGGTGAGGAAGGGTTAGAGACCCAAGGCCATTGGTTCTTGCAACAATTCATATACTGTTTCGAATGGGCAAGAACTTTACAGCCTTACCACCTTATGTATAAAACCAGTTTTACCACTTAGTTATTATGTAGCCTTAAAGAAATTGCTTCTCAAATCCAGGTTCCACTCCTCTAACAGGGGGGCGATGGGTAGGAACAACTCCTTCCAAGACCTGTGATTTGTATCACTGAGGTATCAGAAGGGATATGACCTAGTAACCTGTCTTGCACAGGGCAGGTACTCCAGAAATGTTGATTTCCCTTCCCCATACATTTTGTTTTTTTAATCCTTGATGTAAGGTTTTGTATTTTAAAACATTAAGAGAATAAGCTGTCCTTCTTGCTTAGAACATAAACCAATTCTTTTTGGTACAATGACTGTATATTCCTTCCATCTTTTTTTGATACTTCCTGCATCCTTTAATATTTTCCCTGTAGAATCCTTCAGTATTGCAACACGAGACTTCAATGTTTCTTGAGTGCTTTCAGTGTGAGAAATGCCAAGTGTATTCTTCCCTTTTGGTTTTCTAACTCTGGGTCTTAGCACATATTATTATAATACTTAACTTTGTCTTCTGGAGCTGCCATTTGACATCTTCTGTTCAACTCTTTTACTGCATCATTTCTTCCACTGGCTTTAGCTACTCTATGTTTAAGAGCAAGTTTATGACTCTTCTGATATCCATTTTAGTTTTTTCTTTCTTTCCTGTCTTCTTAATGACCTTTTGCTTTCTTTATATATTATGTCCTTGATGTCATTCCACAACTCATCTGGTCTTTCTTTATTAGTGTTCAATGTGTCAAATCTATCCTTGAGATAGTCACCAATTCAGATGGGATATACTCAAGGTTGTACTTCGGCTCTCGTGGACTTGTTTTAATTTTCTTCAGCTTCACCTTGAATGTGCATATGAACAATTGATGGTCTATTCCACAGTCAGCAGCTGGCCGTGTTCTGTCTGATAATACTGAGCTTCTCCATTGTCTCTTTCCACAGATGTAGTCTATTTGATTCCTGTGTATCCCATCTGGCTAGGTTCACGCGTATAGTCACCTTTTACATTGTTGAAAAAAGGTATTTCTAATGAATAGGATGTTGGTCTTGCAAAATTCTATCATGCAATCTCTTGTATCATTTCTATCACTAAGACCGTGTTTTCCAATTACTGATCCTTCTTGTTTCCATCTTTGGCATTCCAGTCACCAGTAATTATCAATACATATTGATTGCATGTTTGGTCAATTGCAGAGTGCAGAAGTTAGTAAAAATCTTCAGTTTATTTATCTTTGGCATTTGTGGTTTGTGTGTAAATTTGAATATTAGTCATAATAAATGGTCTTCCTTGTAGGCATATGGATATTATCCTATCACTGACAACATTGTACTTCAGGATAGATTTTGAAAAGTTCTTTTTGATGATGAATTCAATGCCATTCCTTTTCAAGTTGTTATTCCTGGCATAGGACCAAATGATAGTCCAATTCAAAATGGCCAATACCAATCCATTTCAGCTCACTAATCCCTAGAATATAGATCTTCAAGCATTCCATTTAATTTTTGACAACTTCCAATTTTTCTACATTCATACTTTTTACATTCCATGTTCCTCTTACTAATGGATGTCTGCAGTTGTTTCTTCTCATTTTGAGCCATGCCACATCAGCAAATGAAGGTCCAGAAAGCTTTTCTCCGTACATGTAATTAATGTCTACTCTACGTTCAGGAGGCAGCTCCTCCCCAGTCATATTTTGAGTAACTTCCAATGTAAGAGGCCCATCTTTCAGCACTATAACAAACAATGTTTTGCTGCTATTCATAAGGTTTCCACTGGCTAATTTTTTTAGAAGTAGATTGCCAATTCTTTCTTCCTAGTCTGTCTGAGTCTGGAAGCTCCTCGGAAACTTGTCCTTCACAGTTAACCCTGCTTGTATTTTAAATACCAGTGGCATAGCTTCCAACATAATAACAACATACAAGCCACCACAGTATGACAAACTGACAGATGAGCGGTGGGTGGTGGGAAGAGGGGTCTCTAGTTCTGGCTCATTTGTGAGTGCATAGGCCTTAGGAGTAAATTAGCTTGCAGACTTCAGAAAAAAAAAAAAAAAAGACTGTTATCCAAGTCCTCTGCCAGGGATCACGGAGAGTGCCAATTACAAGTGATTTCTCAATAAAGTTGAGTTCAACCTTCCCCGGCATAATCCGAGACAGGAATGACAGAGAATTGTTTCAGTTTTAAATTTTATTCTTTTCGGTCAATTTTGTTCTTGGAGGTTTGTTATTGTTATTAACCCTGGACCATGAGATACTCAACTCACCTGCCTTCCCAGACTTCACAAAGCAGCCAGAGTCAGATGAGGAAGGGTGGAAAGGATGGGCCAGCCCCCAGGTCACCCCTTCTAGGTAGGGCTCCTCATTAATTAAGACATGAAGATACCACTGACCTCTAACTTCCATTAGTGCAGGATTTCACTCTTAACTGTGCCCATGAGGAACTTGTACATAGACCAAGAGGCTGTCATTCAAACAGAACAAGGGGATATGGAGTGGTTTAAAATCAGGAAATGTGTGTACTGGGGTTATATCCTTTCACCATACTCATTCAATCTGTAAGCTGAACAAATAATCCAGGAAACTGGACTATATGAAGAATGGGGCATCAGGATTGGAGGAAGACTCATTAACAACCTGTGATTTGCAGATGACACAACCTTGCTTTCTGAAAGTGAAGAGGACTTGAAGGACTTACTGATGAAGATCAATCTCAACATACAGAAAACAAAAATCTTCACAACTGGGTCAATAAGCAACATCATCATAAATGGAGAAAAGACTGAAGTTGTAAAAATTTCCATTTTACTTGGATCCACAATCAACACCCATGTAAGCAGCAGTCAAGAAATCAAATGATGTATTGCACTGGGGGAATGCTGCAAAAGACCTCTTCAAAATGTCAAAAAGCAAAGAAGTCATTTTGAGGACTAATGTGTGCCTGACCCAAGTCATGGTATTTTCAATCGCCTCATATGCATGTGAAAGCTGGACAGTGAATAAGGAGGAAGAAGAATTGATGCCTTTGAATCATGATTTTGGCGAAGAATATTGAATACACTATGGACTGCCAGAAGAAAGAACGAATCTGTCTTGGAAGAAGTACAGTCAGAATACTCCTTACATGGGAGGTTAGAAAGATTTTGTCTTATGTACTTTGGACATGTTATCAGGGGGGATCAGTCCCTGGAGAAGGACATTCTGCTTGGTAAAGTAGAGGGTCAGCGAAAAAAGGAAAACCCTTGATAAGATGGATTGACACAACGGCTGCAACAATGGGCTTAAACATAGCAACAATAGTGGGGATGGTACAGGACTAGGCAGTGTTTCCTTCTGTTGTTTATAGGGTCTCCATGAGTGGGAAGGACTTGACTGCACCTAACAGCAACAACAACAAAAACATGCTTAGAAGATGCATAAGTAGCCTCCTCATGAATATGCCTATCTGGGAGAAGGTCAGTGGATAATTCCATATTGTGAATGAAAAAAGCCAGCGTCTTTAGGGTGTGTCCCAGCCATCCAGCCATAACTAGAAATTAAATACATTTTTCAAAATGCTCAATAGGCTCCTCAAACACTAGAGGGTATTTTCAGGTATTTGGGTTTCTTCCATGTGTAAAATATACAGTGTTTTTGTAAAGCTGGTAATTTGGTGACAGATACTGCTGAGTTTCAATATAATGCAGTATGTAAAAACGAGGAAGCAATTAAGGCATACTTAGCTCCCTCTGAGGCTTGCAAGTATCGTTTAAATATAGCCATTCAAAACAACATACATTTTTATCAAAGCCAAATTTAAATGTTGTTTAATGCTCAACCTTTTGGCCAGGAATTGATGTCAAGTTTTTCTTTTTATTGTTATTTTTAATTTAAACAACTGTTGCTTTGGACCTCTTTCCCTTTAGCAGAATTTTATGAGTCTCAGAGGAAATCCTAAGCATGCTTTTTTCTTGCTCATACATTTTCAAAAGATACTGGCTTCTCTAGTTGAAGAGAACTCTGTGAATATCCCATGCAGGGCATAGCAAATGGCTAGATCTTTTCCCATATTTTTATTCTTTATATCTCTGCCATCTGGAATCCTCCATACCTTCCAAGGCCCAGCTCAAAGACCTTGTAGTGGAAGAAGCCTAGACTATACCACCAGAGAGAATATTGTAATGGCGATAGCTTTCGGGATCTACGCTCAGGAAAGATCTGCATTCAAATCCTTTGGGCTGGTTGCTGAGTCTTACTGTTTCTTTCCACCAAATTGGAGTAATATTTCACAGTGTTGCTGAGAGGAGAGTACATATAATAAAAAGCTGTTGTGCTGCTCCCCCAAATTCATTCCTTCTTCTGGTAAAACCAGTTGATGCTGAGTTGACTCTGACCCAAGGCAACTTCATGTGGGTCAAAGTAGAACTGTGCTCCATAGGGTTTTCAGTGTCTGATATTTCAGAAGTAAACTGTCAGGTCTTTCTTCCAAAACACCTCTGGGGGGACTTGAACCTCCAACATTTTGGTTAACAGCTGAGCATGTTAATAGTTTGCATCACCCAGAGACCCCTTCTTCTGGTAACATCACTCCAACTATACTTTGAATATCACCATGGTAAAACTATCAGTCAAGGTGGTCTACCTCTCCTGGAGAAGAGGTGGGTATGTGACCAAGAAGAGGCCATCAGAGGTTCTCTCCCTGGAGTTTAAGTCTTGAGGGGAGGGACACCAATGCAGAAGACACTTGGATCACATTCTTATTGACATTTGTGCATTCAAGTCACTAGTACTGCCTACCTGGATCTCCAGAAACTGCTCTGGTTCCTGTTCTTTGTGAAATCTACTTCTTTAGTTTTCCCCTTAAATTAGTGAGTTTCTCCATGTATATTGAATATTTATTTTTTCTTGAATTACACAGAATACAAGTCCCCCCAGAGGTGTTTTGGAAGAAATGCCTGACAGTTTACTTCTGAAATATCAGACACTGAAAACCTTATAGAGCACAGTTCCACTTTGACCCACATGAGGTTGCCATGAGTCAGCGTCAACTCAACATCAACTGGTTTTACCAGAAGGAGGAATGAATTTTGGGGAGCAGCACAACAGCTTTTTGTAGTTCAAATCCACCAGGTGCTCCTTGGAAACTCTGTGGGGCAGTTCTACTCTGTCTTATAGGGTCACTATAAGTCGGAATCAACTCGATTGCAATGGGTTTGGTTTTGGTATTTTACCTTTTCTTCCCTTCAACATAAGCTATTTGTGTTGCTCTCAAGTGAATAAGCATTCATGTCTCCATCCAGGCAAAATATCATTGTTTCTGCCACTGTAAATGATCCTCAGCCCATTCTGCCTCCTGGCGCTTCAGTATATAGTCCTAGATCCTTCCCTGGAAGCTCTGTTCTGGAGGTCAGGGAGTCCAGGGCACTGGCTCAGTACTCAGTGCCTGGTGGAACTTTTGCTTTGCTGACTCGTTCACCCACACTGATGTGTCATCCTATAGGACGGCACGTTTCCTTAAGGGCAAGTTCCCAACAAAGTGGCCCGTAGGCCAAATATCTTTGGGAAATACTGCATTCTGCAGACCTTTGGGCCAAAAAAATCCCATGATAAAATCAAAACAGACCAATGCATTTTATTATTATTATTGTTGTTGTTGTTGAAAATATATACAGCAAAACGTACACCAATTCAACAATTTCTACATGTACAATTCAGTGACATTTATTACATTCTTCAAGTTGTGCAACCATTCTCATCCTATTTCCCTGGATTGTTCCTCCTCCATTAACGTAAACTCACTGCCTCCTAAGCTTCCTATATAACCTTTCAACTTGTTGTTGTCAATTTCATACCATGTAGATAGTTTTTTAAAAGAGCACAATGCTCAAGGCAGACATTGTTTACTCAGTAAGCTAAACTATTGTTTGGTTTAAAGAAGACTTTAGGGGATGCCTTTGGTTTAAGCAAAACACAACATTTTTAATGCAGTATTTTCTAAAATCTTTGACAATGAAACAACACCCTCCCTTTTTTTTTTAACATGACATTTTTAATATTCCTTTGGGGAGGGCTAGAGTGGCCTGGAGCCCTGGTGGCACAGTGGTTAAGAGCTCGGCTGCTAACCAAAAGGTCAGCAATTGGAGTCCACCAACCACTCCTTGAAAACACTACAGGGGCAGTTCTACTCTGTCCTAGACCATACGATTGTCTGAGTCAAAATGGCCAATACTAGTCCATTTCAGCTCTCTAATGCCTAGGATATCAATCTTCAAGTGTTCCATTTCATTTTTGACAACTTCCAATTTTTCTAAATTCATTCTTTGTACATTCCATGTTCCTATTACTGAGGAACTTCTGCAGCTCTTTCTTCTCATTTTGAGCCATGCCACAACAGCAAATGAAGATCCTGAAAGCTTATCTCCATACATGCAATTAAGGTCGACTCTACTTTGAGGAGGTAGCTCTTCCCCACTCATATTTTGAGTGTCTTCCAACCTGAAGGGCTCAACTTCCGGCACTATATCAGACAATGTTTTGCTAATATTCATGTGGTTTTCACAGGCCAAATTGTTCAGAAGTAGATAGCTAGGTCCTTCTTCCTAGTCTTAGTCTGGAAACTTTGATGACACCTGTCCGCCATGGGTAACCCTGCTGGTATTTGAAATACTGGTGACATAGCTTCCAGTATCACAGCAACATGCAAGCCACCACAGTATGACACACTGACAGATAAGCAGTGGAGATATATATACATATACAATCTTGCAATAGTTACAAGAAGAAAAAAAAAGGAGGAAGTCTTCAAATACTTAGAATCTACCTTGATACAAGATATAGTATATGTAAACATATATCTTTGCTGTAAGACCAATTTTTACAAGGTTCAGGATAATTAAATATGTAATTATGAAAAGTCTGATAGCACCAGGAAGTGCTCTTATTGCTGGAAGTACTGAAAGGAATAGAGATAACTCTTGTGAAAAACTATCTCTAGTCTACATAGATTTATATGCATACTGCTAGAGGGAAATAAAATACTTAAAACCATGGAGTCATATCCATAGTAAAGAAATGTTTTATGTGCTATAAAAGAGAAAAATGAAGTCTTTCTTTGACCGGGGGACAAGGAACTCAGGTTACTCTCTAATCCCCTAGTTTCTGCATAAGTATGATGGGGATACCAACATTATCGAATTGTGAAGTTGTTGTAAGGATTAAATTTTAAAAAAAAACACACACACAAAGTGCCTTCCTCAGTATGAAAACTTAGTATATGTTAGCCAGGACTTTGATATTATTATTACTAAAGAAAAATAGCTTCTATTCATCCCTCAAGAATCAGCTCAGGTGTAGTGTCCACCACAGTGTCTTCCCGGATCATACCTGTCTGGTGAAATGCCCCTCCTTGGTACTCCCACAGGTCTGCTATGTCACACACAGCACCTATCTCATCTTGTTGAAATCACCACCTTTGTGTCTGGGTTGCCCCTCTGTATAAGCCCCTAGAGAGAAGCAACTGCAGTTTATTCAGCCTTGTATTCCAGTGGATACAAGCATGTTGTTGTTGTTGTTAGGTGCTGTCAAGTTGGTTTTAACTCATACCAACACTATGTACCATAGAACAAAACACTGCCTTGTCCTCTGCCATATTCACAATCATTGTTATGCTTGAGCCCACTGTTGCAGCCACTGTGTCAATCCATCTCATTAAGGGTCTTCCACTTTTTCGCTGACTCTGTACGTTACCAAGCATGATGTCCTTCTCCAGGGACTGATCCCTCCTGACATAGTCTCACCATCCTTGCTTCTAAGGAGCATTCTGCTTATACTTCTGCCTAGATAGATTTGTTTGTTCTTTTGGCAGTCCGTGGTATATTCAATGTTCATTGCCAACACCACTATTCAAAGGCCTCAACTCTTCTTTGGTCTTCCTTATTCATTGTCCAGCATTTGAGGTGACTGAAAACACCATGGCTTGGGTCAGGCCCACCTTAGTCTTCAAGGTGACATCTTTGCTTTTCAAAACTTTAAAGAGGTCTTTTGCAGCAGATTTGCCCAGTGCAATGCATCTTTTGATTTCTTGACTCCTGCTACTATGGGTGTTGACTGTGGATCCAAGTAAAATGAAATCCTTGGCAACTTCAGTCTTTTCTCTGTTTAGTATGATGTTGCTTTTGGTCCAGTTGTGAAGATTTTTGTTTTCTTTACGTTGAGGTATAATCCATACTGAACGCTGTGGTCTTTGATCTTCATCAGTAAGTGCTTCAAATCCTCTTCACTTTCGGAAAGCAAGGTTGTGTCATCTGCACATCACAGGTTGTTAATGAGTCTTCCTCCAATCCTGATGCCCTGTTCTTCTTCATATAGTCTAGCTTCTTGGATTATTTGCTCAGCATATAGATAGAATAGGTATGGTGAAAGGATACAACCCCGATGCACACCTTTCCTGACTTTAAACCATGCAGTATCTCCTTGTTCTATCCAGCGACTGCCTCTTGATTTATGTACAGGTTCCTCGTAAGCACAATTAAGTGTTATGGAATTCCCATTCTTCACAATGCTATCCATAATTTGTTATGATCCATGCAGTCAAATGCCTTTGCATAGTGAATAAAACACAGGTAAACATCTTTCTGGTATTCTCTGCTTTCAGCCACGGTCCATCTGACGTTAACCATGATATCCCTGGTTACGCATCCTCTTCTGAATCTGGCCTGAATTTCTGGCAGTTCCCCATCGATATACTTCTGCAGCCGCTTTTGAATGATCTTCAGCAAAATTTTACTTGTGTGTGATATTAATGATATTGTTCAATAATTTCCCCATTCGTTTGGATCCCCTTTCTTGGGAACAGGCATATTCCAGTTGGTTGGTCAGGTAGCTGTCTTCCAAATTTCTTGGCATAGATAAGTGAGCACTTCCTGTGCTGCATCCATTTGCTGAAATATCTCAGTTGATACCCTGCCAATTCCTGGAGCCTTGTTTTTTTGCCAGTGCCTTCAGAGCAGCTTGGACTTCTTCCTTCAGTACCTTTGGTTCCTGATTATATGCTGCCTCTTGAAATGGTTGAATGTTGACCAATTCTTTTTGATATAATGATTCTGTGTATTCCTTTCATCTTCTAATGCTTCCTGGGTCGTTTAATATTTTACCCATAGAATCCTTCAATATTGCAACTCAAGGCTTGAATTTTTTCTTCAGGTCTTTCAGCTTGAGAAATGCTGAGTGAGTTCTTCCATTTTGGTTTTCTCTCTCCAGCTCTTTGCACATGTCATTATAATAATTTACTTTGTCTTCTCAAGCTGCCCTTTGAAATCAGCTCTTTTACTGTATTATTTATTCCTTTTGCTTTAGCTACTCAACATTCAACAGCATGTTTCAGAGTCTCTTCTGACATCCATTTTGGTGTTTTCTTTCTTTCCTTTCTTTTTAATGACCTCTTGCTTTCTTCATGTATGATGTCCTTGATGTCATTCCACAACTCATCTAGTCTTCAGTCATTAGTGTTCAAGGCATCAAATATATTCTTGAGATGGTCTCTAAATTCAGGTAAGATATACTCAAGGTTGTATTTTGGCTCTAGTGGACTTGTTCTAATTTTCTTCTTATTCAACTTGAACTTGCATATGAGCAATTGATGGCCTGTTCCAAAGTCGGCACCTGGTCTTGTTCTGACTGATGATATTGTGCTTTTCCATCTTCTCTTTCCACAGATGTAGTCGATTTGATTCCTGTGTATTCCATCTGGTGAGGTCCATGTTATAGTCGCTGTTTATGCTGGTGAAAAAAGGTATTTGCAATGAAGAAGTCATTGATCTTGCAAAATTCTGTCAAGCAATCTCTGGCATTGTTTCTATCCCCAAGGCCGTATTTTCCAACTACCAGTCCTTTTTTGTTTCCAACTTCCATATTCAAATTACCAGTAATTATCAACACATCCTAATTGCATGTTCATTCAATTTCAGACTGCAGAAGTTGGTAAAAATCTTTAATTTCTTCATCTTTGGCCTTAGTGGTTGGTGCATAAATTTGAATAATAGTTGTAGTAATTGGCAGTCTACTTCTGAATAGAATTAGCCAGTGAAAACCTTATGAATAGCAGCGGATACAAGCATAGGGCCTGGAATAAAGTGGTTGTTGAGTAAAGAAATCCTCAATAAATATTTGTTAAACAAATAAATATTTGAATGAAATTGTAATGAATAAAGTTGGATTGTACTGAGAAAACTGAAGTAATCCAAAACATGGCATAAAATCCCTGGGTTCTAGAAGACCACAGAGTGCCAACACTGTGGCTGTGTGTTCTTAGCAAACACACTTTCTTTGCTAGTCCACTGTAAAAACCAAAACTAAACCAAACACATTGCCGTCAAGTTGATTCTGACTCATAGTGACACTACTATGCCTGGAAAGACAAATTGAAGAGGAATGGTGTCACCTTCGTGGTCAAAAAGAACATTTCAAGATCTATCCTGAAGTGCAACACTGTCAGTGATAGGATAATATCCATAAGCCTACAAGGAAGAACACTTTATAGGACTATTGTTCAAATTACTCTCCAACCATAATGCCAAAGATGAAGAAACTGAAGATTTTTACCAACTTCTGAAGTCTGAAATTGACCAAAGATGCAATCAACATGCTTTGATAATTACTGGTGATTGGAATGTGAAAGTTGGAAACAAAAATAGAAGGATAAGTAGTTGGAAAATATAAAAATGATGCTGGAGATCTCACAATAGAATTTTGCAAGAGCAACAACCTATTCATTAAAAACACCTTTTTTCAATAATGTAAAAGGCGACTACATATGCAGACCTTGGCAGACGGAATATACAGGAATCAAATCGACTACATCTGTGGAAAGAGACAATAGAGAAGTCAGAACAAGGCAAGGGGCTGAATGCAGAACAGACAGTCAATTGCTTATACGTAAGTTCAAGCTGAAGTTAAAGAAAATTCAAACAAGCTCATGACAGCCAAAGTACAACCTTGAGTATATCCCACCTGAATTTATAGACCATCTTAGGAACGGATTTGATGAATTGAACACCAATGACTGAAGACCTGTTAAATTGTGGGATGTCACCAAGGACCTTATCTTAGTCATCTAGTGCTGCTGCAACAGAAATACTACAAGTGGATGGCTTTAACAAAGAGAAATTTATTTTCTCACAGTCTAATAGTCTAGAAGTCCAAATTCAGGGCATCAACTCCAGCAGAAGGCCTTCTCTCTCCATCAGCTCTGGAGGAAGTTCCCTGTCATCAATCTTCCCCTGGACTAGGAGATTTTCTGCACAGGAATCCCAGGTCCAAAGGAAGTTCTCTGCTCCCAGCACTGCTTTCTTGGTGGTATGAGTTCCCCATGTCTGTCTGCTGGCTTCTCTCTTTTATATCTCAAAAGCAATTGACTTAAGACATTATCTAATCTTGTCGATCTCATCAATAGAGCTGCCACTAATCCATCTCATTACATCATAGGGATAGGATTTACAACACATAGGGAAATCACATCAGATGACAAAATGGTAGACAATCATACAATACTAGGAGTAATGACCTAGCCAAGTTGACGGATATTTTTGGATTTTTGGGGGACATGATTCAATCCATGACAGACATCATACATGAAGAAAGCAAGAGCAAGAGGTCATTAAAAAACAGGAAAGAGAGAAAAGACCAAAACTGATGTCAGAAGAGACTCTGAAACCTGCTCTTAAATGTAGAACAGCTAAAGTGAAAGAAAGAAATGAAGAAGTAAAAGAGCTGAACAGAAGATTTCAAAGGGCAGCATAAGAAGGCAAAGTAAAGTATTATAATGAAATCTGCGAAGACCTGGAGTTAGAAAGAAAAAAAAAATTAAGGAAGAATGCACTTGGCATTTCTCAAGATGAAAGAACTGAATAAAAAAATCAAGCCTTAAGTTGCAGGAATCCTTCACACTGAAGAATTCTATGTGAGTAATATTGAATGATACAGGAAGTATCAGAAGAAGATGGAAGGAATATAGAGTCAATGTACCAAAAAAAAAAAAAAAAAAAGTTGATCAGCGTTCTAAGCAAGAAGGATAGTTTATTCTCTTAATATTTTGAAATATCAAACCTTATATCAGGGATTTAAAAAAAAAAAAAAAGTGTGTGGGGAAGGGAAATTACCGTTTCTGGAGTATCTACTCTGTGCAAGGCAGGTTACCAGGTCACTTCTCCTCTGATATCTTAGAGATCCAAATCTCAGGTCTCAGATGGAGATTTTACTACCCATCACCCCCCTGTTAGAGGGGAGGAAACTGAATCTGTAAACAATTTATTTAAGGCTACATAATAACTAATTGGTAGATTTGGTTTTATACCTAAGTGAGCAAGGCTGTAAAGTTCTTGCCCCTTCAAAGTTGTATATGCATTGTTACAAGAGCGGAAGGATTCTACGGGCAAAATATTAAATGACAAAGGAAGCTTTACAAGAAGATGGAAGGAATACACAGAGTCACTGTACCAAAAAGAGTTGATCAGCTTTCAACCATTTTAGGAGTTAGCATATGATCAAGAACCAATGGTATTGAAGAAAGAAGTCCAAGCTGCAATGAAGACATTAACGAAAAACAAGGCTCCAGGAGTTGACAGAATACTGATTGAGATGTTTCAACCAAAGAAGCATGGGCTCGTCTATGCCAAGAAATTTGGAAGACAGTTACCTGGCTGACCTACTGGAATAGATTTATGTTCATGCTCACTCCAAGGAAAGGTGATCCAATAGAGTGCAGAAATCATCACATGCAAATAAAATTTTGCTGATGATAATTCAAATGCAGTGTAACAGTACATCTACAGGGAACTGCCAGAAACCTAAGTCGGATTCAGAAAAGGACGATCAATGATGTCAGAAGGATCTTGGCTGAAAGCAGAGAATACCAGAAAGATGTTTGTCTGTGTTTTATTGACTATGTGCATGTATTAGACTGCTTGGATCATAACAAATTATGGATAACATTTCAAAGAATGGGAATGCCAGAATACTTTACTGTGCTCATGTGCAGCCTGTACATAGACCAAGAGGCAGTCATTTGAACAGAACAAGGGGCTACTGCATGGTTTAAAATCAGAAAAGGTGCGCCTCAGAGTTGTATCCTTCCATCATACTTATTCAATCTGTATGCTGAGCAAATAATCAGAGAAGCTGGACTATATGAATAAGAAGGCAGCATAAGGATTGGAGGAAGACTCTTTAACAACCTGTGATATGCAGATGACACAACCTTGCTTGCTGAAAGTGAAGATGAGTTGAAGCATTTACTGATGAAGATCAAAACTACAGCCTTCAGTAGAGATTACGTTTCAATCTAAAAAAAACAAAAATCTTCACAACTGGACCAATAAGCAACATCATGATAAACAGAGAAAATATTGATATTATAAAGGATTTCATTTTACTTTGATCCACAATCAATGCTCATGGAAGCAGCAGTTGAGAAATAAAATGATGTATTGCGCTGGGCAAATGTGCTGTAAAAGACATCTTTCAAGTGTTAAAAAGCAAAGATGTCACTTTGAGGACTAACGTGTGCCTGACCCAAGCCATGGTAGTTTCAATCACTTCATATGCTTGTGAAAATGTGGACAATGAATAAGAAAGACATAAAAAGGTTTGATGCGCTTGAATTATGGTGTTGGCAAAGAATATTGAATATATCATGGACTGCCAGATGAAGGAACAAATCTGTTTTAGAAGAAGTACAGCTAGAATGCTCCCTAGAATGGAGGATGACAAGACTTTGCCTTACTGTGGATATATTATCAGGAGGGAGGACATCATGCTTGTAAAGCAAAGGGTCAATGAAAAAGAGGAAAACAATGAGATGGATAGACACAGTGGTTGCAACAATGGGAACAGATATAGCAACAATTGTGAGGATGTTGCATGACTGGGCAATGTTTTATTCTATTGTACATAGGGTCGCTATGAGTCAGAACAGACTTGATGGCACCTAACAACAACAAGATATATATATATATATATATAGTAGTTATATATACAGTACATATATTTATACATCTACTTCTCACATATGGACTTCATCTGATATTTTGCATTTACCACAATAGTAAAAAATCTATTATCCAACTATTTTAGCTTTAAGGAGAAGCCTAGGCAGGGGTTGGGGGGAAGGAGGATGGCTAGGTTTGTGAGAAGGAATGAGGCTACGCCAGCTCCCCACAGTTATATTACCCTACTTGGGTGGACAAGCCAAGCCAGGTCCATGAGCATAGCAGGGTGAGTGGTCATCATGCAGGAGGAGGAGGTGGCCAGACCTTGAGGAGAAGGTGGTAGCTGGGGATGCAAGATTTGGGCGGGGAGCTCAGAAATCTCTGCTTCCAAAGAGGCCTCTTTGCCACTTCTGCAGCCTCTGTTGGACCCAGTTGGCTGAGGCTCACCTGCTCGCAGGCCCAGGAACCGCCTGTCACTGAGGCCCATCTCCAGGCCTGCGGAGAGGGAAGGTACATGACTAGGTGATGGTGGGCCCCGTTGCTCCTGAGGTGGATGACAACCCCAGACCACCACCACCACTACTTCAACTCCCACATTCTCCAGTGGGAAGGGGGACCACTGTACCACTTGCATCCCAAGACGTGAGCTACTGCATGGGGAGGACATTGGCGCTGAAGATGAGGCACAGTCTGATTCTCTCATAACACCAATTTTCGTATAACAACTTGGTTTTTGGAACTTAACCAGGTCAATAAGTGAGGAGTGGTTGTATATATATATATATATATATATATATATATATATATATATATATAAAATATATATACGAAAACCATTTGCCATTTCAACGTTTTTTACTTGTACAATTCAGTGATGTTAACCATGTTCATCATGTTTTGCAACCATGACAACTTATCTATTTTCGAAAGTTTTTTTTTTATTGTACTTCAGGTGAAGGCTTACAAAACAAACAGTTTCCCATGAAACAGAAGTACACATATTGTTTATGACATTGGTTAATAACCCCACAACATATCAACCCTCTAACTTCTCAAAATTTTTTTTTTTTTGGTGAAAATACACATGGCCAAAGTTACACCGTTTCAAAAATTTCTACATACACAGTTCAGTGACATTGACTACGCTCTTCCAATTGTGCTGTTATTCTCACTTAAGATGAAGGCTTACAGAACAAAATAGTTTCTCATTTAACAGTTACTACAAATGTTGCCCTATGACATTGGTTAACAATCTCACAACACATCAACAATATCCTTACTCAACCTTGGGTTACCTATCACCAGCTTCCTTGTCCCTTTCTGCTTTCTGGCCCTTGTCTCTAGACTCCTGTACCTCGTTAGTCTCACTTGGTTTTACGGATCTGTCCACTTATAGGCTGAACAGTGAACCTCGGAGGAAACTTCACCACTGAGCTAAAAGGGTTTCTGGGGACCATACTCTCGGGTTTCTCCAGTCTCTTTTAGGCTAGTAAATCTGGTCTTTTTTTGTGTGTGTGAGTTAGAATTATGCTCTACATCCTTCTCCAGCTCTGTCCAGAACCATCTGTTGTGATCCTGGTCAGAGCAGTCAGTGGTGGTAGCCGGGCACCATCTAGCTGTACTGGACTCAGTCTGGTGGAGGCCTTGGTAGCTGTGGACAATTAGTCCTTTGGACTAACCTTTTCGTTGTATCCTGTTCTCTTCATTCTCCCTTGCTCCTGAAGGGATGAGACCAGTGGAGTATCTTAGATGGCCTCTCACAGGCTTTTAAGACCCCAGACACTACTCACCAAGGTAGAATGTAGAGCACTGTCTTTATAAGATGTGTCATGCCAACTGAGCTAGATGTTACCAGAGACCATGGTCCCCAGAGCCCTCCGCCCAGCAATTCAGTCCCTCAGGGAGTTTGGATGTGTCTATGGGGCTTCCATGACCTTTCCTTGTACAGGTTGTGCTAGTTTCACCTGTATTGTCTACTGTCTCACCCTTCACCCAAGATACCACTTATCTATTGCCTACTTAATACTTCCCCCCCACCCCTCCCATCCCTGGTAACCAAAAAAGATTGTTACATTTTGTGTGTGAACTTTTTCATGGTTTTTTACAATAGAGGTCTCATACAATATTTGTCCTTTTGTGATTGACTTATTTCACTCAGCATAATGTCCTCCAGTTTCATCCATGTTATGAGATGCTTCACAGATTCATCGTTGTTCTTTCTCGTTGCATAGTACTTCATTGTGTATATGTACCATAGTTTGTTTATCTATTCATTTGTTGATGGGCATCTAGGTTGTTTCCATCGTTTTCCTCTTGTGAACAATGCTGCCATGAACATAGGTGTGCATATGTCTATTCGAGTGACGACACTTATTTCTCTAGGATATATTCTTAGGAGTGGGATGGCTGGATCAAATGGTATGGCTATTTCTAGCTTTCTGAGGAAGCGCCATATCATTTTCCAAAATGGTTGTATCATTTTGCATTCCCACCAGCAGTGCATAAGAGTTCCCATCTCCCCGCAGCCCCTCCAACATTTGTTCTTTCCAGTGTTTTTGATTTGTGCCAGTAATGTCGGGGTAAGATGGTATCTCATTGTGGTTTTAATTTGCATTTCTCTAATGGCTAGTGATCGCAAGCATTTCCTTATGTGTCTGTTGGCCATTTGAATGTCTTCTTTGCTGAAGTGTCTGTTCATTTCCTTTGCCCATTTTTTAATAGGATTATTTGTCTTTTTGTTGTAGAGGGGTTGGATTTTCTTGTAGATTATGGAGATTAGACCTTTGTCTGACTTGTACTGTCCAAAAATTTTTTCCCAGTCTGTAGGTTCTCTTTTTACTCTTCTGGTGAAGTCTTTTGAACAGCATAGGAGTTTGATTTTTAGAAGATCCCAGTTATCTAGCTTACCTATTGGGTTTTGTGCGTTGATGGTTATGGTTTGTATCCTGTTAATGCCATGTATTAAGGCCTGAAGTGTTGGTCCTAGTTTTTCTTCTATTAACTTTATAGTTTTAGGCTTTATATTCAAGTCTTTGATTCCTTTTCAAGTAGTTTTTGTATACGGTGTGAGGTATGGGTCCTGTTTCATTTTTTGCAGATGGATATCCAGTTTTGCCAGCACCATTTTTTAAAAAGACTGTCTTTTCCCCATTTGATGGACTTTGGGCCCTTGTCGAAGATCAGGTGACCGTAGGTAGATGGATTTACATCTGGGTTCTCAATTCTGTTCCATTGGTCAATGTATCTGTCATTGTACCAGTACCAGGCTGTTTTGACTACTGTAGCTGTAGAGTAGGTTCTGAAGTCAGGTAGTGTGAGTCCTCCAACTTTATTCTTCTTCTTCAGTAGTGCCTTACTTATTCGGGGATTCTTCCCTTTCCATATGAAGTTAATGATTATTTTTTCCATCTCTTTGAAGAATCTTGTTGGTATTTGGATCGGGATAGCGTTGTATTTGTAAATTGCTTTGGGTAGAATTGTCCTTTTCACAATGTTGAGTCTGCCTATCCATGAGCATGGTATGTTTTTCCATTTATGTAGATCAATTTGGGTTTCACGCAGTAGTGTTTTGTAGTTTTCTTTGTACAGGTCTTTTACATCTCTGGTCAGTTTTATTCCTAAGTATTTTAACTTTTTAGGGGATATTGAAAATGGTATTGTTTTCCTGATTTCCTTTTGATCGTTCTCCTTACTGGTGTATAGGAATCCAACTGATTTTTGAATGTTTATCTTGTATCCTGCTACTCTGCTGAATTTTTCTATTAATTCCAGTAGATTTCTTGTGGAGTCTTTAGGGTTTTCTATGTATAGTATCATATCATCTGCAAACAGGGACAGTTTAACTTCTTCATTACCAATTTGGATTCCCTTTATTTCTTTTTGTTGCCTTATTGCTCTAGCTAGAACTTCCAGCACAATGTTAAATAGCAGTGGTGATAAAGGGCATCCTTGTCTTGTTCCTGTTTTCAAGGGGAATGTTTTCAGTCTGTCTCCATTAAGAATCATGTTGGCCATTGGTTTTGCATAGATGCCCTTTATTATGTTGAGAAATTTCCCTTCTATACCTATTTGATTGAACGTTTTTATTGGGAATGGGTGTTGGACTTTGTCAAATGCCTTTTCTGTGTCAATTGAGATGATCATGTGATTTTTTTCTTTCCTTTTATTTATGTGGTGGATTATGTTGACTGATTTTCTAATGTTGAACCATCCTTGCATACCTGGTATGTATCCTACTTGGTCGTGGGGTAGTATTTTTTTGATATGATGCTGAATTCTATTGGCTAGAATTTTGTTGAGAATTTTTGCATCTATATTCATGAGAGATATTGGTCTTAATTGTCTTTTTTGTGCTGTCTTTGCCTGGTTTTGGTATCAGCGTTATGCTGGCTTTATAGAATGAATTTGGAAGTGTTGCTTCCTTTTATGTGCTCTGAAATAGCTTGAGTAGAACTGGCACAAGCTCTTCTGTAAATGTTTTGTAGAATTCTCCAGTGAAGCCATCTGGACCAGGGCTTTTTTTGTTTGGGAGTTTTTTTTTATTACCTTTTCAATCTCTTCTCTTGTTATGGGTCTGTTCAGATTTTCAGCATCACTTTGTTGTAGTTTGGTTAGGCCGTGTGTTTCTAGAAATTTATCCATGTCCTCTAGGTTTTCAAATTTGTTGGAGTATAGTTTTTCATAATATTGTGTTATAATCCTTTTTATTTCAGCTGTGCCTGTTGTAATGTCCCTCATTTCATTTCTTATTTGGGTTATTTGTGTCCTCTAATGTTTTATTTTTGTCAGTCTGGCCAGTGGTTTGTCGATTTTGTTGATTCTTTCAAAGAACAAACTTCTGGTTTTGTTGATTATTTCTATTGTTTTTCTGTCCTCTATTTCATTTATTTCCTCTCTGATCCTTACTATTTCCTTTCTTCCGGTGGTTGTGGGCTTTTTTTGCTGTTCTCTTTCTGTTTGTTTGAGTTTTGTAGTTAATGTTTTGATTTTATCCCTTTCTTCTTTTTTGATATGTGCATCTATTGCTATAAATTGTCCTCTGAGGACTGCCTTTGCTGTGTCCCAAAGGTTTTGGTATGATGTGTCTTCATTCTCATATAACTCTAGGAATTTTCTAATTCCATCTCTGATTTCTTGTATTACCCAGTTATGTGTAAGCAGGGTATTATTCAGTTTCCATGTAGTTGATTTTTTTTTTCCTTGCTCTTTCTATTGTTAATTTCTGCTTTGATGGCATTGTGGTCAGAGTAGATACTTTGAATTATCTCAATGTTTTCGATCTTGTTGAGGATTGCTCTGTGGCCTAAGATGTGGTCTATTCTGGAGAATGTTCCATGTGCATTGGGAAAGAATGTGTACTTTGCAGCAGTTGGATGGAGTGTTGTATATATGTCTGTGAGGTCAAGTTGGCTGATTGTGCCCTTTAGGTCTTCTATATCTTTGCTGAGTTTCTTCTTAGTTGTTCTGTCCTTTACTGAGAGTGGTGTGTTGAAGTCTCCTACTATTATTGTGGAACTGTCAGTTTCTCTTTTCAGTGTTGTTAGAGTTTGTTTTATGTATTTTGGATCCCTGTCATTGGATGCGTAGATGTTTATTATTGTTTGTCTTCATGATGGATAGTCCCCTTAATCATTATATAGTGTCCTTCTTTGTATTTTATGACAGATTTTGTTTTAATGTCTATTTTATCTGAGATTAGAATTGCCACTCCTGCTCTTTTTTGGTAGTTGTTAGCTTGATATATTTCTTTCCATCCTTTGACTTTTAATAAATTCACATCTTTGTTTCTACGGTGTGTCTCTTGTAGAAAGCAAATTGATGGATCCTGTTTTCTTATCCATTCTGTCACTCTCCATCTCTTTATGGGTGCATTGCGTCCATTTACATTCAGTGTAATTATTTATAGATGTGAGTTTGTTGCTATCATTTTGTAGTGCTTTTTTTTTGTGGTGCTGAAGTTTTCTTTGTTCTTCTTACTCTCTTGTGCTGAGTTACTTTCGTTTGTGTTTTTTTTTTTCATTTCTTTTGTTTTTGTAGGTTTTGTTTTTGCTGAGACTTTTTGTTTTTCGTCTTTATTTTTATGAGTTGGTTTGTTAACTTTCTTTGTGTTTACCATGAATTTTACCCTTATCTTTCTAAGTTTGAAGCAGTCTACCATTACTTGGTATGCCTTGCCTTCCTCTCCATTAGGAGGTTCTATACCTATGCTGTTTATTCCCTCTTTCTTTGTTTTGATGTTGTTGTCATCTATCGATTGACTGCTCTGATTCCCTGTTGCATTTCTTTTGGTTTTGGATAGTCCCCGAGAGTTTATTTCTTAGATTGGTATCTGGTTCATATGATCCTGCATCCTAGGTTCTGCCTGTGGGCTGAAGTTGATTGTCCTCAGATCGAAGAACTCGCTTTAATAATTCTTGTAAGTTTGGTTTGACTTTTACATATTCCCTAGTTTCTACTTATCTGGAAATGACCTAATTTCACTATCAAATTTGATTGAGAGTTTTGCAGGATATATTATTCTTGGCTGGCAATTTTTTTCTTTCAAGATTTTATGTATGTCATCCCATTGCCTTCTTTCCTGCGTTGTTTCTGCTGGATAATCTGAGCTTAGTCTTATTGTTTCTCCTCTGTATGTGACTTCTTGTTTTGCACAAGCTGCTGTCAGGATTCCTTGTCTGTCTTTGGGTTCACGAGTGTGAATATGATATGCCTAGGTGATTTTTTTTGGGGTCCCTTCTATTTGGGGTTCTTTGAGCTTCTTGGATGGCCAGCTTTTCATCTTTAGTGATATTTTGGAAGTTTTCTGTCAGCAGTTCCTCAATGATCCTCTCTGTGTTTTCTGTTTTCTCCCCCTGTTCTGGAATTCCATTCACTCTTAAAGTTTTGCTTTTAATTGTGTCCCACATAACTCTCAGGGTCTCTTCATTTTTCTTTGTTCTTTTTTCTGAGTTTTCCTGAAACAGAGTTGTATCCAAGTATTTGTCTTCAATTCCACTGATCCTGTCTTCCACCGTTTCAAATCTGCTTCTCAGCCCTTCTTTGACATTGTCCATTTCTGAAATCTTGTTGTTTATGTTTTGGATTTCTAATTGTTGTCTTTGTATAATTTCTAGTTGTGAATTGATTTTGGCATTTTGTTCCTGAATCATCTTCCTGAATTCTTCCATTTTTTTTTGTCTGTATTTTCCATGAATTTGTCTATTTTTTCTTCACGTTTGTCACCTTTTTGCATCAGTTCTTGGAAAATTCCAAGTATTAGAGATTTGAATTCCCTGTCAGGTACGTCTAGTGTATTTTCTTCCACAGAAAGAGTCATCTGGTGTTTTAATTTGGATACCTACTGGAACCTTCCTGTCCTGTTTTTGTAAATGTTTTGATATTGTCTGCTGTTTTGGGGGCATTCAGTAGTTATTTCTCTCATTTATTGATTGTAGATTTGTTTGTTTTGTCCCTTTTTTAAAAAAAAAATTGACTATGTCTAAGCAGGCGGACTGCGTGCTTTTTGTTGTTTGCTCCTCTGTGCTCTCAATACTTTTCACCTCCTTCTCCAATTGGCAGGGTCAGTCACTCATATATGGTACAGCAGGGAAGTCTAGCTGAAGAGGAGCCACTGGGATGGGTTGTTTGTGGCACTTACTACAGCCACCAGAGTGGGTCGGTAATCAGTGCTGGGAAGATTCCAGTAGGCTGTGCCTGTGCTGCTTGGTGGTGTGATGTCAAGCACACGGTGCAGGTAGGCAGGATGCAGCGGGGAGATGGATATGTGTGGAGCTAAGATGGATATGGGAGAGAGGAGAGAGGAACAGGAGCCAAAAAACATACAAACAAACAAAAAAGAATGCTAGGGGAGCTTGCCGTTGGAATGGAGAGATGAGAGATGGCTGTTTTGTCTCCCACTGGACGCTCCATGAGGCTGCTTTCTCGTATCCCCATTTGCTGGTCTCTGGTAAGAGTCCAGCATGGTGGATCCACACTACTTTAGCTGGTAGGGGACCTCTGCATGAATCTCTCCTCGCTCTCTGTTCTCTGTCAGTTTTCTCACTCCATTTGGTCCTTGGCTGAATTCTTTATCTCTTCTTTTGATGCTTTAGGGTTTCAGGATTGTTGTATTCTCTGTTTGGCTTAGTTTTTCGGATCTTTGCTGTGGAGGGATGGCGTGGTGCTTCTGCCTAGAGCGCCATTTTGCCGGAACTACTCTCCCCCAAACTATTTTTTTCACTTAAATGTATGAATAGAAGGACAATCCATGAGTTCTGCTAATCAAAACCAAACCCACTGCCTTTGAGTCAATTCCAACTTCTAATGACCCTACAGGACAGAGTAGAAGTGCCCCACAGAGTCTCCAAGGCTATAAATCCTCAAGGAAACAGACTGCCACATCTTTCCCAGCAGAGCAGCTGGTGAGGTTGGATTGCCAATCTTTGGGTTAGCAGCTAAATGTTCCTCTGAGTCCTGATAGCACATTAAAAAAGATAGAGAGAGAGAGAGAGATTGAGAAATTGCTTTTACCAATGAGAAGAGCTACTAGAGAAGATTGCATTGGAGCTGGGATCTTTGCTCTGTATTTATTCATTGAGTGTTTTCACAGAGAATCCTGTATGTGGTATGCTGTCTCTAGAAATAGCTCATTAAGGCTTTTGCATAATAGATGATGAAGTAGTTTTGCAAAGGAAAACGTAATTAGTCATGCAAACCTCGTCCTTCAACCTGAATGACAGGACCATTTCCTAAAAAGCAAGGCTGTTCAAAATTGCATTAGGTGTGCGCTTTTTTGGCTGAAAGGTACTGGATCTATTCATTCACTGTAGTGCATTTCAACGATTCAAGGCAACATTCTCTTAGACTCCAAGGATTGCCCCCAAAATCTACAAATTGTGTATCATGTTAGCTTTTGAGCTATTTAGAAAAGGAAATGCTTGCAGCCAACTGAAAAAACCTATTCACTACTATCAGGTAGAGGCAATGATTATTCTTGGGAGTCTCACAAGTAGTTTTTGCCATGCTTGACCAGATGACTTCCCCATGATATTGAAGGAAACTTTGGAGAAGTGCCTGAGTCTCTAGCACCCTTTGTCCTAGCCACTTTTCATTTTCAAAACTGGGGACAGAATCTAGTCATCTGGCATTTTCTGGCCAAGACATAATTTTGGCTTTTTTATACATAAATGTCTAATAGTATCACAAAATCAACTCTTTCAAATATAGTTTAGAATCATTCTCTGGCTAATCTAAAACTTAAAAGTTGAGGTGGGGCCAAGATGGGGGAGTAGTCAGACGCTCCAGTGGACCCACTTACAAGAAAGACCTGAAAAAACAACTGATTCGATTATATATGGCAATTTAAGAGCCCTGAACATCAAAAGCAGAGTTGAGGAACTGGACTGAGTGGCAGGGGTAGGGTGAGACAGTACAGAAGTAGTGAGGAGGTGCCAGACCTAAGCCGATGAGAGCCTAAACCCTTCAGGCCTGATCAGCTTGGGTATGAGTGTTGAGGCAGGCAAGCAGGAGTGTTCGGGAGGCACATTTTCTGCACCAGCAGAGAGACCCAGCACCAGAGATTCTACACAGCCACCCAGAACCAGTGAGAAGCAGCCCTCATCGGCAAAAGGTAAGTACTTGCATACAGCCTACCTCATGGATCAAAAACACCCACGTTAGGGAAAAGCCTCTCTCCCATTTACCTCCCTACTCCCTGCTCTGCACTGGGTCTTGGACTGGCTTCAGCAATTGTCGAGTCCTCTGGGCCAGAAGCAGGAGCCGTCACACACCTGGAGCCATTCTCTCTGCCTTGGAGAGTGAAAAAATTAACAAACGGGAAAAAATAAACTGCCAGCTTCCCCGACCCAGGAACCCAGGGTAGGCACAACTCCTTTGCCTAGGCACGGGCATAAGGGATCCACAGACTTTGAGTGCCTTTCCTCCTGCATAGACTTGTGTGGGCCCATCTCAACAGCTTAGGCCCTCATTACCGCAGTACCACAGGTAAATCCCAGAACTCTAACTTCAACTGTTTCAGCTGTGAAATGGTAGGTTCTTGACATATGACACTGCTTTGCCCATTAAGCAGGGTCTTCACCTACCCACATCAGGGACTTGAGGACTGGTGGCTCCACCCACGCCACCTAGTCACCTGTGTTAGAAGACCATGAATAAGCAGTTTCCCCCCAGTCTTTACAGCCAACAGCATTAGCTGCTCATACTCTGGCTGCAAAATCCACATGCCCACGCACTCTAGGGAAGAGGGACATGCCTTCCTCCTGGACACTTGGGGGTGGCCTTCAGCCCCCTGCCTTGCTCAGAGTGTGTCCCCCTGCTGCAGCCAGAAGCCTGTGCCTAAACCAATCACCCATGCCTGACTAGGACTGTAAGTGACAGCCTACACCACACACTTGGTGGCTATCTACCTGGGCACCGGAGCTGAATCCATACAGGAGGAGAAGGCAGACTCCTGAGTTCACATACCTACTAACAGATCTAACCACCTTGGTGACAGAACATTAGAACTTCAAAATTGCCAATAATCAAACTAGCTCATATGAGCAGACTATTTGAGCATATCAAAACAAAACAAAAAGCTAGGACACAGTAAGCAAACATAAAATAAATAAATATAATAACTTATTGATGACTCAGAGACAACACTCAGTATCAAATCACATAAAGAGGCAATCCATGATGGCTTAAGAAACCTCCCAAAATAAAGAATCTAGAAATTTTCCAGAGGAGGAAAATTTCTTGGAATTACTGGAGGCAGAATACCCAAGATTAATATACACAACTCTTCAAGACATCAGGAAGGAAATTATGCAAAACACAGAGCATGCAATAGAGGAACTTAACAAGATTAGAGAAGAGCATAATGACAAATTTAACAGGCTGCAAGAATCCACAGAGAGACAGCAATCAGAAATCCAGAAGATTAACGAGAAAATTTCAGAATTAGACAACTCAATAGAAAGTCATAGGAGCAGAATTGAGGCAATGGAGGTCAGACTTAGTGAGATTGAAGATAAAGCATTTCACACCAACTTATTTGAGGAAAAATCAAATAAAAGGCTTAAAAAAAATGAAGAAACCCTAAGAATTATGTGAGACTGTATCAAGAGGAATAACCTATGAATGATTGGAGTACTAGAACAGGGGCGTTAACAGAAAAAACAGAGAGAATTGTTGAAGATTTGTTGGTAGAAAACTTCCTGACATCATGAAAGATGATAAGATATCTATTCAGGATGCTCATCTAACCCCACATAAGGTAGATTCCAAACGAAAGTCACCAAGATATATTATAATCAAACTTTCCAAAACCAAAGATAAGGAGGGAATATTAAGAGCAGGTAGGGATAAACAAAAAGTCATCTACAAAGGTGAGTCAATAAGAATAAGCTCAGACTATTCAGCAGAAACCATGCAGGCAAGAAGGCAATGGGGTGACATACAAAATTTAAAAGTTAGATATACATTTCTACCTAGTAACGGGATTGGGAATTGTGACATATTGATTATGAGATATCCAGAATGCAAGTAATGCCAATGAGATTTAGAAGTCATTGGAGGTGAGAGCTGGTAAGGGTTTTAGAGATCTAACTTTTTCATTTTGAGAAGAGTAAATGGATGCCTGGGGGAGTTTGATTGCATTCCTAAGGTCATACCCATTGTTTTAGGCACAAAGCCAGGACTAATGTGAAATTCTCTGGATTTTCAGTCCAATGCTTTTTCCACCACACCAACCACCCTGCAGGCCAGATCCCTCCCTGCTTCTTCCTAGTCCACTTTCCTCCTGTAGATGTGGCAATGCTGTTTAATAAAATCTGTACTCATCCACTCATCCATTCATTCACTCATTTATTTATTTATTTTATTGTACTTCAGGTGAAGGCTTACAGAACAAATAGTTTCTCATTAAACAGTAGTACACATATTGTTTTATGACATTGGTTAACAACCCCGCAACATGTCAACCCTCTCCCTTCTCAACTTTTTTTTTTTGGTGAAAATATACATAGCCAAAGATACACCATTTCAAAAATTTCTACATGCACGGTTCAGTGACATCGACTAAGCTCATCCAATTGTGCTGCTATTCTCACTTTAGATGAAGGCTTACAGAATAAAATAGTTTCTCATTTAACAGTTAGTACACTCGTTGCCCTATGACAATGGTTAACAACCTCACAACACATCAACACTATCCTTACTCAACCTTGGGTTCCCTATCATCAGCTTCCTTGTCCCCTTCTGCCTTCTGGTCCTTGTCCCTGGACTGCTGTACCTCATTAGTCCCATTTGGTTTTATGGGGCTGTCTACTCCCGGGCTGAATGGTGAACCTCGAAAATGACTTCACACTGAGCTAAAAGGGTGTCTGGGGGCCATACTCTTGGGGTTTCTCCAGTCTCCTTTAGGCCAGTAAATTTGGCCTTTTTTTTGTGAGTTAGAATTATGTTCTACGTCCTTTCTCCAGCTCTGTCCAGAACCCTCTGTTGTGGTCTCCGATAGGAGTCCAAGATGGTGGATCCACGCTGCGTTAGCTGATAGGGGACCTCTGCATGAATCTCTCCTCACTGTCTGTTCTCTGTCTGTTTTCTCACTCCATTTGGTGCTTTGCTGAGTTCTTTATATCTTCATTTGATGTTTTAGGGTTTCAGGACTGTTGTTTTCTCTGTTCAGCTTAGTTTTTCGGATCTTTGCTGTGGAGGGATGGTGTGGTGCTTCTGCCTAGAGTGCCATTTTGCCAGAAGTCTCTCCATTCACGCAATTATTAAAAAAATATGTAGTAAATGATGGCTGTGAATCAGATCCAAGGAGATCTGGTGGTGCAGTGGTTAAGCACTTGGCTGCTAACCAAAAGGTCAGCAGTTCAAACCCACTAGCCACTCTGAGAGAAAGATGTAGCAGTCTGCATCCGTAAAGATTACAACCTTGGAAACCCTGTGGGGCAGTTCTACTTTGTCCTAAAGGGTCACTATGAATTGGAATTGCCTTCATGGCAAGTTTTTTTTTTTTTTTGAGTCAGATGTGGGCTTGTTGTTAAGTGCCTTCGAGTTGGTTCCGACTCGTAGAGACTATGTACAACAGAAGAAAATGCTGTTGGGTCCTGAGCCATCCTCACAATAGTTTCTATGTATGAGCCCATTGTTGCAGCCACCTTCTCCTTGAAGGTCTTCTTCTTTTTCACTGACCCTTTGTCATGAGATGAAGTCTTGCCATCAGTGCTCCTAAGGAGCACTGTGGCTGTGCTTCTTCCAAGACAGACTTGTTCATTCTTCTGGCAGTCCATGGTATATTCTATATTCTTCACAAAAACACCATAATTCAAATGCATCAATTCTTCTTCCATCTTCCTCATTCATTGTCCAGCTTTCGCATACATATGAGGTGATTGAAAAGACAAATATGGAACCCTGGTGGTGCAGGGGTTAAGTGATTACAGCTGCTAACGAAAAGGTTGGCAGTTGAAATCCACCAGCCACTCATTGGAAACCCTATGGGGAAGTTCTACTCCATCCTCTAGGGTCACTATGAGTTGGAATTGACTCGACGGCAATGGATTTGTTTGTTTTTTCTACTTTACCAAGCATGATGTCCTTCTCCAGGAATTGATCCCTTCTGATCACATGTCCAAAGTAAGTGAGATGAAGTCCTGCCATTCTGCCTTCTAAAGAGCACCTGGATGTAATTCTTCCAAGACAGATTTGCTTGTTCTTTTGGCAGTGCATAGTATAGTGTATTCAATACTCTTCCTCAACACCATAATTCAAATGCATCAATTCTTTTTTGGTCTTCCTTATTCATTGTCCTTTGACACTTTTACCTGATAGTAAAGGTAAGTGTTCTGTCCCTTGCTAACCAGCTTGTCATTATGAATCATTTGAGCATACATAGGGGGCTTTCCATTCACATTTTCTCTATTCCCAAGGTGGGAAACAGATCACCCCTGAGATTTGCATCTTTCTTCGTTTGCTCAGGAGAGGTATTGATCTTGTTTTTTCTGGTCCCAAGACCAAAAATCTTGGGGAAGTTCTTTTTTGGTCCTGCTTTGTGTAATTTATTCAAACTTAGTCAAATCAATTTTAGCAGAAAAGAGGTATAGATAGGGTTGTGCAATAACAGCCAGCTTCCATGAGAGTGACGGGGCTTTTGGGAAGGGGTAATTACCAAGAGAAGGAGACGGAAGAGGGCAGATAATATCATAAAATTCCACTATAATAGTGTTATGCCAGTTAAATGTATGAAACTAACTGTGGTAGAACTCTCTCTCTCCAGTATTTTAGATATTCCCTGGAGCTCTGAGATCTAGGGAGTGGGTGAGTGCAGGGGGCAGGGGTCGAAAAGCAGTAAAGTCAGGTTAAGGAAGTATACAAAGGAATGCTCTGCCATGGGTACTATATTACATGGTATTATCATTATATATTTATGTGTATGTCTACTCTAACAGAGCCCTGGTGGCAGAGTGGTTGAGAACTCAGCTGCCAACCAAAGGGTTGGCAGTTCAAATCCACCAGTTGCTCCTTGGAAAACCTATGGGGAAGTTCTACTCTGTCCTGTAGGATTGCTATGAGTAGGAATCAACTTGACGGCAACAGGTAGAGGGTCTACTCTAACAGACTGTAAAACTCCTCAAGCCTGGGGGTCATTTCTTATTTATTCCTATGTTTCTAGTGACTAGAAAATTACCTGACATATTATTGATGCTCAAAAACTATTGATGAGTAAGTTACTGAATAAATACATTGATAAGTTGATGGTAGTATGACTTTGAACTAGCTCCTTAACATTCTTAGACCTCGGTTTTACGTCCAGGAGCAAATTATAGAATACGAAAGGTAAAACGGTGCTTACCTTTCATATGTGGTGAAACCAATATGAAATTGTTCAGTACAGATTAGTAAGTAGGCACAAGTAAGCCTGTGCTTACCTTGCTTAGTGGGTCATTTGCTGCCCTGGTCAGAGATTTGAAAAGAGGCTTTCATTCTGTAGGAAGGTTCTGTGGGGTTGGAAGGGAGACGGATGCCAGCGGTGCCTAGAAGCAGAATCTTTGACGCGGTGAAAAAATGTGAAATTGTTCACTACTGATGATCTGGTAAGCAAGGTAACCACCGTGCTTACTTTGCCTATTAGATAAGCCACCCCTGTTTACATCTATATAATGGACTTCCTGATCTAAAAGTGTACTTGACTATTCAAATATATATACATATATATGAACAATTTTCTGCATGGATATTGTCCAGGTAGTTGATAACTTCAAATTCTGTGTTTGTTTTCTATTCTTCTACCTATTACAGCCTGATATCTGAAGTAGTGGAGAAAGCACAAGGGCCTCGCATCAGAAATACATGAGTTCAAACTGTGGCTCCTTCACTTAGAAGCTTTGTGCCTTGGGTAATTCACTTAACATTTCCAAACCTTAGATTATTTTTTATTTCTAAAATGAGAACAATAATGTCTAATTTGCAAAACTTTTGTGATGGTTACAAAAAGCAGATTTATAGATCCTAAAGTATAGGAGGCCCTCAGTACATGGTAGTTATTTTTGTTCTCAATTTTATGCCTTGGGATCAGTGGGCAGTGGGTTTGGGTTGTGGTAATAGGAACATAAATGGTTATCAGTTTTGTTATGCTTATCACGCTTCACCTTTTTACCTTCTCTTTTTGGTACTAGGTAGCTTTATTCAACTGTTCTTAACCAATATTTTCACAGGACTTTATTCTATGAGCTAGGCTGATGTCAAATAATTCTAAACTTTCCCAATTGTCAGGAAAAAAAAAAAATAAGGCTTGTTTTTAACTTCAAAATTTTATTGTATATATTTTTCTTAATATTTTGGGACACCTTCTCCTGCTTGTTAAAACAAGCAATCCTGGTTAAGTGAAAGTCTTTTTCCATGGATTTGTGTTTCATTCAAAAAGACATTCCCAAATACCTACTACCTACTTTGCTATGTGTGTTTGTAGATACAAATATTCATAAGACTCGGGTCCTTCCTTCTAGGATCTTATGGATGAGTGTGTGGAGTAGTGGGTAAAGAATTTCTTTGTAGTGGCAGGTGACACTTGAGTGGCATTGTGAAGGTAAAGTCCAAGTTAAATAAAGAAGAAGTGGGTGCAAGGCATGTCAGAGAAAGGGTCAAAAGAGAAGGCAGGGAGGTATGAGTTACCCTCTTTAGTCATGGTGATGGTTTTGCTTTATAAGCATGTAGTCATTTGCTGCCAATAATTATTGTATTACTGGCTTTCAAGACAGATTAACTAGACAATGGAGCACCAGGAGGGCCAAGTGACAACCACAGGTTAAATCATATCACTCCTGATGTGTTTATGGAAATCTCATTTGCGATGTGCCTAATAGTTTGGTGTCTTCTTTAAAAACCAGGATTTTCTAGTATGGTGGAGGAATTCTTTGATACAACATGATGTAATCTTGATGTATTATCCTTGGCTATCTATGTGGCTTTTGTTACAGCGAACATTCATGTATTAATGCAATTATTTCTATGATCTTCATTTCCTTTCAATAATTCAAAATGAGATAGAACATCAGGAAACTCATGATAATGACTGAGTGTCAAAATTAGATTGAAAATACGAACAAAGGGAAGCTAGACTAGCATACATTCTAGAAAAATGTATAAACATTAAACTTACAATGAAAATACATATTGGTGGTCACCTGGTGCCAGGCCTTGTGTCAATTGATTCTCACCTTAACTCCATGTGGTGAGTCCCATTACTTTTCTCCTATTACAGAGGAAAAATTGAAGAGCAGAGAGGTTCAGTGACTTGCCCTAGGTGGCACAGCTGGGATTTAAACCTAGGCAGTCAGGCTTCAGAGCCCAAACGCTTAATCCCCATTTCTATACAGTCTCAGTTCATTTGAGGATGACACAGCTTTTTACTTTCACAGCATGAGTTTCCATTAATTAATTGATTAACTTGATCACTAGTTTAACTTTTCCAAAAAACTGTTCACGAGACAGTCACTGAGCCAAATGTTGGAATGGCAACCAGTGATAAGATGTGCTTTCTATTCTTGAGATGCTTATTCTAGTTGGGACAAGTTTACAAGTTATTTGTAGTTACCATATTTTTTGCAAAAAAAAAAAAACCAAAAAACAGCACTCATGTAAATAACATGCCCACACATATAATTCATGGAAATGATGAAATTATGTAAAATAGTTCTGACATAGCATTTTCATGCATAAACTCTGTATGTCTCGTGACATTTCCAGAGATGAATTTCAGCCTTATTCATCCATTCTCCCATATTAAAGGTAAATCATATTGTTCTGTTCCTTTTCTCTCATTCTGTTCATTTTCTTTAGTTTCCTGCTTATATATATAAAAATAATCTGAAAATGTTACTTTTGACCATAATCGTATAATAAAGGTCTAAACCATAGTCAAGAAATCATGAATTGAGTTTGGTAATTAGAAAATAAAAGATCTAAACTGTGCATTTGTTTTGATTAATTTACATTGATAATTATAGATCATTAACAGTTGAATGTGAAAACCTTATCAAATCTTCTCAAGTGAAACCGTTAGGTTATGTCAAAAAAACAAAAACAAAAAGAAACTCATTGCCCTTGAGTCAATTCCAACTCATAACGACCCTATAGAACAGAGTAGAACTGCCTCATAGGGTTTGCAAGGAGTGGCTGGTGGATTCATACTGCCAACCTTTTGGTTAGCAGCAAAACCCCTAACCACAGAGCCACCAGGGCTCCTAGGTTATGTTAGGCTTGCTTATTTTGTAGTTTAATTATGTCTTCTCAGTGTCTATTGAAGTCAGCAACGTGTAAACAAAAATGTCATAGTGCACTTATGAAAATAATGCTGGGGAGGTTGCAAGGTGGGCAAGGCAAAAAAATGTATTATGTGACCATTATTTGCAAAATAAATAAATAAATAAATAAAGTATGCTTTATTACTTGTGAGTTCCTGGGTGGTGCAAATGGCTAACACACTCAGCTGCTAACCAAAAGGTTGGAGGTTTGAGTCCACCCAGAGGTCCCTATGATGAAAGACTTGGTAACACACTTCTGAAAAATCAGCTGTTGAAAGTCCTGTCAAAAAAAAAGCTCAGTTCTACTCTGACACACAGGAGGTCACCATGAGTCAGGGTAGACTCAACAGTAACTCGTTCTGGTATGTTACTTGAGCTGCCAGATGGCCAGAAGGATGATTTCTAACTCTATTTTACAGAGCAAGAAGCTGAGGCTGAGAGAGGTCAGGTGACTTGCTTAGGACAGTTTCCAGCCATTGGTAAGTGTCAGGCTAGGGGTTTCAACCCAGGTTGCCTAACCAGGAACCAATGTTCCTGGATACTTCCAACAAACGAATTGGTAGCTGTGACTTAGCACTGAACAGCCGGTTGATCTTGAGTAAGTCACTTATCATTTTGGGATCACTTATCTATAAAATGAGAGTATAAATGACATGATTTGAGGTTTATTTCTGTTCTGATATGCTGTAATTTCAAGCAAAAGCCTACTAATTACTCAAAATGGGGATCTTGGTGATAATTCAAGATGTGATATTGTATGTTACACTATTAGATTGCCAATTCAGTGCTGTTTAAAGTTGGAGCCCTGGTGGCTTAGTGGTTAAGAGCTCAGCTGCTAACCAAAAGGTCAGCAATTCGAATCCACCAGGGGCTCCTTGGAAACCCTATGGGGCAGTTCTACTCTGTCCTATAGGGTTGCTCTGAGTTGGAATCCACTTGATGGCAATGGTTTTTGTTGTTGTTTTTTTGTTTTTTCTAGTTAAAGTCAATAAAAGCATCTACACTAAGAAAAAAGAAAAAGAGAAATGAGTAAGTATCTGGCTTCAAGGATCTCAGTCTCCTGGGGCTGGTAGATGCACAACAATGAACTGTACCTGAAGTCTAGAGGTGACCCTATGTATTGAATATTCTCAAAAATTAAAATCCTAGGGAAGGGCTAGTTAATTTCTAGGTGGACCAGCCAGAAGCTTTTGTGAATCAGGGACTGAGGTACTTTCAAGAGGAGGAAATATACTTAACAAAAAAGAAAAAAAAAAAAAAAGACTTGAAAACAAAGCCTTGACAATGTCAGAGTATAATGAAGTATGCTAATTAATTTATCCTTGGCCTGTGTCTAAGTCCTAGGGGAATAGGAGCTACTAATAAGAAACTGCTGTTGTTGGGTGCCATCAAGTCAATTCCAACTCATAGTGACCCCATATGACACAGTAGAACTTCCCCACAGGGTTTTCTAGGACGTGATCTTTTGGGGAAGGAGTCCCGGTGGCTTAGTGGTTAAGTGCTCAGCTGCTAACCAAGAGGCTGGCAGTTCAAATCCACCAGCCCCACTGCTGGAGAAAGATGTGGCAGTGTGCTTCCATACAGATTTACAGTATTAGAAACCCTATGGAGCAGTTCAACTCTGTCCTACAGGATCACTGTGAGTCAGAATCAACTCAACAGCAATGAGTTTGGTTTGGTGAATCATTTTGGGAGCAGATTGCCAGGTCTTTCTCCCGTGGATCTGTGGAGTGGGTTTGAACAGACAATCTTTCGGTTAGCAGTTGAGCACTTAACTGTTTGAGCCACTGTGGCTTTCTTTAGTAAGAGACTAAAACAACATTGTTCCCTCCCCAACTCAAACTCTAAGACATTGTAGAGCAAGGCATCTTTGTTTAGAGCCTGCTGTCAGAGGGTAACATACATGGGGTATGGTCCTGTGTTGCTCATAGTATAGAAGACGTAGGGATAGGCCAAAAAATGACCCCCCAAAAGATATGTCTGTATCTTAATTCCCGGAACCTGTGAATACTAACTTATTTGGAAAAATGGTCTTTACAGATGTAATTAAGTTAAAAATCTTTAGACGAAGAGATCATCTTTTATTATCCAGATGGGCCCTAAATCCAATGACAAGTATTCTTATAAAAGAAACACAGAGAAGACAAACACAGAGAAGGTGATGTGAAGACAGAGGCATAGATTGGAGTGATGTGGTCAAAAGTCAAAAAAGCCAAGGAATGCTGGATGCCTCCCAAGGGAATGCAGCCCTGCTGACACCTTGATTTTGGACGTCTGCCCTCTAGAACTGTGAGAGAACACATTTCTATTATACAAGTGACCAAGTTTGTGGTAATTTGTTATAATTGTTGTTGTTAGATGCTGTCCAGTCAGTTCCAACCCATAGCGACCTTATGTACAACAGAACAAAACACTGCCTGGTCCTGCGCCATCCTCACAATCCTTGTTATGCTTGACACCATTATTACAGCCATTGTGTCAATCCATCTCATTGAATGTCTTCCTTTTTTTCTGACCCTGTACTTGACGAAGCATGATGTCTTCGTCGAGAGACTGATCCTTCCTGATAATATGTTCGAAGTACCTGAGAAAAAGTCTCACCGTCCTTGCTTCCAAGGAGCACTATGGCTGTATTTCTTCCAAGACAGACTTGTTCATAATTCTGGCATTGCACAGTATATTCAAAATTCTTCGCTAACACCATAATTCAAAGGCATCAATTCTTCTTTAGTCTTCCTTTTTCATTGTCCTGCTTTCACATGCATATGAGGCCCTTGAAAATACCGTGGCTAAGGTCAAGAGCAACTTAGTCCTCATAGTGACATCTTGGCTTTTTAACGCTTTAAAGAAATCTTTTTTTTTTTTTTTTTGGTGAAAATATACATAGCCAAAGATACACCATTTCAAAAATTTCTACATGCACAGCTCAGTGACATCGACTACATCTGCTATGCTCTTCCAGTTGTGCTGCTATTCTCACTTTAGAGGAAGGTTTACAGAACAAAATAGTTTCTCATTAAAAGGTTAGTACACATGTTGCCCTATGACAATGGTTAACAACCCCACCACATGTCAACACTGTCCTTACTCAACCTTGGGTTCCCTATCACCAGCTTTCCTGTCCCCTTCTTTCTTCTAGTCCTTGTCCCTGGACTGCTATGCCTCATTAGTCTGGCTTTGTTTTATGAGGCTGTCCAATCCACAGCTGAACAGTGAACCTCGGAAGTGACTTCACCACTGAGTTAAAAGGGTTTCTGGGGGCCATACTCTTGGGGTTTCTCCAGTCTCTTTCTGGCCAGTAAATCTGGCCTTTTTTTGTGTGTGTTAGAATTTTGTTCTACATCCTTCTCCAGCTCTCTCCAGAACCCTCTGTTGTGATCCCGGTCAGAGCAGTCACTGGTGGTAACTGAGAACCATCTAGCTGTACTAGATTCAGTCTGGTAGAGGCCTTGGTAGCTGTGGTCCATTAGTCTTTTGGACTAATCTTTTCCTTGTATCCTGTTCTCTTCATTCTCCCTTGCTCCCGAAGGAGTGAGACCAGTGGAGTATCTTAGATGGCTGCTCACAGGCTTTTAAGACCCCAATGCTACTCACCAAGGTAGAATGTAGAACACTGTCTTTATAAACTGTGTTATGGCAATTGAGCTAGGTGTTCCCCAAGACCATGTTCCCCGCAGCCCTCCACCCAGCAATTCAGTCCCTCAGAGAGTTTGGATGTGTCTATGGAGCTTCCATGACCTTTCCTTGTACAAGTTGTGCTGGTTTCCCAAGTACTGTGTACTGTCTCACCCTTCACCCAAGATACCACTTATCTATTGCTTATTCAGTATTTCCCCTCCACCCGTCCCATCCCTGGAAATCAAAAAAGATTTTCACTTTTTGTGTGTAACTGTTTCATGGGTTTTTACAATAGAGGTCTCATACAATATTTGTCCTTTTGTGATCGACTTACTTCACTCAGCACAATATCCTCCAGTTTCATCCATGTTATGAGATGCTTCACAGATTCATCATTGTTCTTTATTGTTGCATAGTACTCCATTGTGTTTATGTACCATAGTTTGCTTATCCATTCATCTGTTGATGGGCATCTAGGTTGTTTCCATCTTTTTGCTATTGTGAACAGTGCTGCTATGAACATGGATGTGAATATGTCTATTCGAGTGATGACTCTTATTTCTCTAGGATATATTCCTAGGAGTGGGATTGCTGGATTGTATGGTATTTCTATTTATAGCTTTCTAAGGATACGCCATGACATTTTTCAAAATGGTTGTATCATTTTACATTCCCACCAGCAGTGCATAAGAGTTCCTATCTCCCCGCAGACCCTCCAACATTTGTTATTTCCAGTGTTTTTGATCATTGTCAGTAATGGCGGGGTGAGAGGATATCTCATTGTGGTTTTAATTTGCATTTATCTGATGGCTAATGATCCTGAGCATTTCCTCATGTGTCTGTTGGCCACTTGAAAGTCTTCTTTGGTGAAGTGTCTGTTCATTTCCTTTGCTCATTTTTTTAATAGGATTATTTGTCTTTTTGTTGTAGAGGTGTTGGATTTTCTTGTAGATTATGAAGATTAGACCTTTGTCTGACTTGTACTGTCCAAAAATTTTTTTCCAGTCTGTAGGTTCTCTTTTGACTCTTTTGGTGAAGTCTTTTGAAGAGCATAGGTGTTTGATTTTCAGAAGATCCCTGTTATCTAGCTTATCTTCTGGGGTTTGTGTGTTTATGGTTATGGTTTGTATCCTGTTAATGCCGTGTATTAAGGCCTGAACTATTGGTCCTATTTTTTCTTCTATTAACTTTATAGTTTTAGGCTTTACATTCAAGTCTTTGATCCCTTTTTAAGTAGTTTTTGTATACGCTGTGAGGTATGGGTCCTGTTTCATTTTTTTGCAGATGGATATCCAGTTTTGCCAGCACCATTTGTTAAAAAAGACTGTCTTTTCCCCATTTGATGGACTTTGGGCCCTTATCGAAGATCAGGTGACCATAGGTGGATGGATTTACATTTGGGTTCTCAATTCTGTTCCATTGGTCAGTGTTTCTGTCGTTGTACCACTACCAGGCTGTTTTGAGTACCATAGCTGTATAGTAGGTTCTGAAGTCAGGTAGTGTGATTCCTCCAACTTTATTCTTCTTCTTCAGTAGTGCTTTACTTATTCGGGGATTCTTCCCTTTCCATATGAAGTTAATGATTAGTTTTTCCATCTCTTTGAAGAATCTTGTTGGTATTTGGATCGGGATAGCGTTGTATTTGTAAATTGCTTTGGGTAGAATTGACATTTTCACAATGTTGAGTCTGCCTATCCATGAGCATGGTATGTTTTTCCATTTACGTAGATCCATTTGGGTTTCATGCAGTAGTGTTTTGTAGTTTTCTTTGTATACGTCTTTTACATCCCTGGTCAGATTTATTCCTAAGTATTTTACCTTTTTAGGGGCTATTGCAAATGGTATTGTTTCCCTTATTTCCTTTTCATCATTCTCTTTATTGGTGTATAGGAATACAACTGATTTTTGAATGTTTATCTTGTATCCTGCTACTCTGTTGAATCTTTTTACTAGTTCCAGTAGATTTCTTGTGGAGTCTTTAGGGTTTTCTGTGTATAGTATCATATCATCTGCAAACAGAGACAGTTTAACTTCTTCATTACCAATTTGGATGCCCTTTGTTTCTTTTTCTTGCCTTATTGCTCTAGCTAGAACTTCCAGCACAATGTTAAATAGGAGTGGTGATAAAGGGCATCCTTGTCTTGTTCCTGTTTTCATGGGTAATGTTTTCAGCCTCTCTCCATTAAGAATGATGTTGGCTGTTGGTTTTGCATAGATGCCCTTTATTATGTTGAGAAATTTCCCTTCTATACCTATTTTATTGAGGGTTTTTATCATGAATGGGTGTTGGATGTGTCAAATGCCTTTTCTGTGTCAATTGAGATGATCATGTGATTCTTTTCTTTCCTTTTATTTATGTGGTGGTTTATGTTGATTGATTTTCTAATGTTGAACCAACCTTGTATAACTGGTGTGAATCCTACTTAGACATGGTGTATTATTTTTTTGATATGATGCTGGATTCTACTGGCTAGAATTTTGTTCAGAATTTTTGCATCTATATTCATGAGAGATATTGGTCTGTAATTTTCTTTTTTATGGCATCTTTGTCTGGTTTTGGTATCAGAGTTATGCTGGCTTCATAGAATGAATTAGGAAATGTTGCTTCCTTTTCTACGCCCTGAAATAGCTTGATTAGTACTGCTACAAGCTCTTCTCTGAATGTTTTGTACAATTCTCCAGTGAAGTCATCTGGTCCAGGGCCTTTTTTTGTTGGGAGATTTTTTTTATTACCTTTTCAATCTCTTTTCTTGTTATGGGTCTATTCAGATTTTCAACATCACTTTGTTGTAGTTTGGTTAGGTAGTGTGTTTCTAGAAATTTATCCAGTTCCCCTAGGTTTTCAAATTTTTATAGTTTTTCATAATATTCTGTTATGATCCTTTTTATTTAAGTTGGGTCTGTTGTAATTTCACCCATTTCATTTCTTATTTGGGTTATTTGCATCCTCTCCTGCTTTTCTTTTGTCAGTGTGGCCAGTGCTTTGTCAATATTGTCGATTCTTTCAAAGAACCAACTTTTTGTTTTGTTGATTCTTTCTATTGTTTTTCTATTCTCTATTTCATTTATTTCTGCTCTGATCTTTATTATTTCCTTTCACCTGGTGGCTGTGGGCTTTTTTTGCTGTTCTCTTTCTATTTGTTTAAGTTGTGTAGTGAATATTTTGATTTTGTCCGTTTCTTCTTTTTTGATGTGTGCATGTATTGCTATAAATTGTCCTCTGAGGACTGCCTTTGCTGTGTCCCAAATGTTTTGGTATGATGTGTTTTCATTCTCTTTTGATTCTAGGAATTTTTTGATTGCATCTATGATTTCTTCTATTACTCAGTCATGTTTAAGCAGGGTGTTATTCAGTTTCCATTTAATTGATTTTTTTTCCTTGCTGTTTCTGTTGTTAATTTCTACCTTGATGGCACTGTGGTCAGAGAATATACTTTGTATTATCTAAATGTTTTGCATCTTGTTGAGGATTTCTCTGTGGGCTAAAATGTGGTCTATTCTGGAGAACATTCTGTGTGCGTTGGAAAAGAATGTGTACTTTGCAGCTGTTGGATGGAGTATCCTATATATGTCTATGAGGTCAAGTTGGCTGATTGTGCCCTCTAGGTCTTCTGTATCTTTGCTGAGTTTCTTTTTAGTTGTTCTGTCCTTTACTGAGTGTGGTGTGTTGAAGTCTCCTACTATTATTGTGGAACTGTTATTTTCTCTTTTCAGTGCTGTTAGAGTCTCTTTATGTATTTTGGAGCCCTGTCATTGGGTGCGTAGATGTTTATTATGGTTATGTCTTCATGATGGATTGTCTCCTTAATCATTATATATTGTCCTTCTTTGTCTTTTATGGTGGATTTTGTTTTAAAGTCTATTTTATCTGAGATTAGTATTGCCACTCCTGCTCTTTTTTGGTAGTTGTTAGCTTGATATATTTTTTTCCAGCCTTTGATTTTTAGGAAATTCACATATTTGTTTCTAAGGTGTCTCTCATGTAGGCAGGATATTGATGGATCCTGTTTTTTTTAAAATCCATTCTGTCACTCTTCATCTCTTTATGGGTGCTTTGAGTCCATTTACATTCAGTGTAATTATTGATAGATATGAGTTTATTACTGTTATATTGTAGCGCTTTTTTTTTTTAATTGTACTTCAGGTGAAGGCTTACACAAAAAATAGCCTCTCATTAAACAGTAGCACACATATTGTTCCATGACATTGGTCAACAACCGCACAACATGTCAACCCTCTAACTTCTCAACCTTTTTTTTTTTTTGGTGAAAATACACATAGACAAAGATACACCATGTCAAGAATTTCTACAGGCAGATTTCAGTGACATTGACTACGTTCTTCCAGTAGTGCTGTTGTTCTCACTTAAAATGCTGACTTACAGAACAAAATAGTTTCTCATTTAACAGTTAGTACACATGTTGCCCTATGACAATGGTTAACAACCTCACAACAAATCAACACTATCCTTACTCAACCTTGGGTTCCCTATCATCAGCTTCCCTATCCCCTTCTGCCTTCTGACACTTGTCACTGGACTACTGTACCTCGTTAATCGCATTTGGTTTTATGGGGCTGTCCACTCCCAGGCTGAAGGGTGAACCCCGGAGATAACTTCACCACTGAGCAAAAAGCGTGTCTGGGGGCCACTCTCTCGGGGTTCTCCAGTCTCCTTCAGGCCAGTAAATCTGGTCTTTTTTTTTTTGTGAGTTAGAATTATGTTCCACATCCTTCTCCAGCTCTGTCCATAACCCTCTGTTGTGATCCTGGTCAGAGCAGTCAGAGGTGGTAGCCAGGCACCATCCAGCTGTACTGGACTCAGTCCGGTGGAGGCCTTGGTAGCTGTGGACAATTAGTCCTTCGGACTAATCTTTTCCTTGTATCCTGTTGTCTTTATTCTCCCTTGCTCCCGAAGGGATGAGACCAGTGGAGTATCTTAGATGGCCTCTCACAGGCTTTTAAGACCCCAGACACTACGCACAAAGGTAGAATGTAGAACATTGAATTTATAAGCTGTGTTATGCCAATTGAGCTAGATGTTTCCTGAGACCATGGTCCCCAGACCCTCTGCTCAGCAATTCAGTCCCTCAGGGAGTTTGGATGTGTCTATGGGGCTTCCATGGCCTTTCCTTGTACGAGTTGTGCAAGTTTCCCCTGTATTGTGTACTGTCTCACCCTTCACCCAAGATACCACTTATCTATTGCCTACTTAGTATTTCCCCCCCACACCTCCCATCCCTGGTAACCAACAAAGATTGTTAGATTTTGTGTTTGAACTTCTTCATGGGTTTTTACAATAGAGGTCTCATACAATATTTGTCCTTTTGTGATTGACTTATTTCACTCAGCATAATGCCCTCCAGTTTCATCCATGTTATGAGATGGTTCACAGATTCATTGTTGTTCTTTCTCATTGCATAGTACTCCATTTGTGTGTATGTACCATAATTTGTTTATCCATTCATCTGTTGATGGGCATCTAGGTTGTTTCCATCATTTTGCTATTGTGAACAATGCTGCCATGAACATAGGTGTGCATATGTCTATTCGACTGACGACTCTTATTTCTCTAGGATATATTTCTAGGAGTGGAATTGCTCGATCGAATGGTATGTCTATTTCTAGGTTTCTGAGGAAGCGCTGTATCGTTTTCCAAAATGGGTGTATCATTTTGCATTCCCTCCAACAGTGCATAAGAGTTCCCATCTCCCCGCAGCCCCTCCAACATTTGTTCTTTCCAGTGTTTTTGATTCCTACCAGTAATGCCGGGATGAGATGCTATCTCATTGTAGTTTTAATTTGCATTTCTTTAATTGCTAGTGATCACGAGCATTTCCTCATGTGTCTGTTGGCCACTTGAATGTCTTCTTTGGTGAAGTGTCTGTTCATTTCCTTTGCCCATTTTTTAATAGGATTATTTGTCTTTTTGTTGTAGAGGTGTTGGATTTTCTTGTAGATTATGGAGATTAGACCTTTGTCTGACTTGTACTGTCCAAAATTTTTTTCCCAGTCTGTAGCTTCTCTTTTTACTCTTTTGGTGAAGTCTTTTGAAGAGCATAGGTGTTTGATTTTTAGAAGATCCCCGTTATCTAGCTTATCTGCTGGGGTTTGTGTGTTGATGGTTATGGTTTGTATCCTGTTAATTCCGTGTATTAAGGTCTGAAGTGTTGGTCCTAGTTTTTCTTCTATTAACTTTATAGTTTTAGGCTTTATATTCAAGTTTTTGATCCCTTTTTTAGTAGTTTTTGTATACGGCGTGAGGTATGGGTCCTGTTTCATTTTTTTGCAGATGGATATCCAGTTTTGCCAGTGCCATTTGTTAAAAAGACTGTCTTTTCCCCATTTGATGGACTTTGGGCCCTTGTCGAAGATCAGGTGACCGTAGGTAGATGGATTTACATCTGGGTTCTCAATTCTGTTCCATTGGTCAGTGTTTCGGTCGTTGTACCAGTACCAGGCTGTTTTTATTACTGTAGCTGTAGAGTAGGTTCTGAAGTCAGGTAGTGTGATTCCTCCAACTTTATTCTTCTTCTTCAGTAGTGCTTTACTTATTCAGGCCTTCTTCCCTTTCCATATGAAGTTAATGATTAGTTTTTTGATCTCTTTGAAGAATGTTGTTGGTATTTGGCTCGGGATTGCATTGTATTTGTAAATTGCTTTGGGTATAATTGTCCTTTTCACAATGTTGAGTCTGCCTATCCATGAGCATGGTATGTTTTTCCATTTATGTAGATCCCTTTGGGTTTCACGCAGTAGTGTTTTGTAGTTTTCTTTGTATAGGTCTTTTACATCCCTTGTTAGATTTATTCCTAAATATTTTATCTTTTTAGGGGTTATTGAAAATGGTATTATTTTCCTGATTTCCTTTTCGTCATTCTCCTTTTTGGTGTATAGGAATCCAACTGATTTTTGAATGTTTATCTTGTATCCTGCTACTCTGCTGAATCTTTTTATTAGTTCCAATAGATTTCTTGTGGAGTCTTTAGGGTTTTCTATGTATAGTATCATATCGTCTGCAAACAGGGAGAGTTTAACTTCTTCATTACCAGTTTGGATGCCCTTTGTTTCTTTTTCTTGCCTTATTGCTCTAGCTAGAACTTCCAGCACAATGTTAAATAGGAGTGGTGAGAAAGGGCATCCTTGTCTTGTTTCTGTTTTCAAGGGGAATGTTTTCAGTCTGTCTCCATTAAGAATCATGTTGGCCTTTGGTTTTGCATAGATGCCCTTTATTATGTTGAGATATCCCTTCTATACCTATTTGATTGAGAGTTTTTATCAGTAATGCGTGTTGGACTTTCTTAAATGCCTTTTCTGCATCAATTGAGATGATCATGTGATTCTTTTCTTTCCTTTTATTTATGTGGTGGATTACGTTGATTGATTTTCTAATGTTGAACCATGCTTGCATACCTGGTATGAATCCTACTTGGTTGTGGTGTATTATTTTTTTGATATGATGCTGAATTCTATTGGCTAGAATTTTGTTCAGAATTTTTGCATCTATATTCATGAGTGATATTGGTGTGTAATTTTCTTTTTTTTGTGACATCTTTGTACGGTTTTGGTATCAGCATTATGCTGGCTTCATAGAATGAATTTGAAGTGTTGCTTCCTCTTCTATGTTCTGAAATAGCTTGAGTAGTACTGGTACAAACTCTTCTCTGAATGTTTCGTAGAATTCTCCAGTGAAGCCATCTGGGTCAGGGATTTTTTTTAGTTGGGAGTACATTTATTATCTTTTCAATCTCTTCTCTTGTTATGGGTCTGTTCAGATTTTCAACATCACTTTGTTATAGTTTGAGTAGGCTGTGTGTTTCTAGAAATTTATCCATTTCCTCTAGGTTTTCAAATTTGTTGGAGTATAGTTTTTCATAATATTCTGTTATAATCCTTTTTGTTTTATTTGGGTCTGTTGTAATGTCACCCATTTCATTTCTTATTTGGGTTATATGTGTCTTCTCTTGTTTTTCTTTTGTCAGTCTGGCCAGTGGTTTGTCGATTTTGTTGATTCTTTCAAAGAACAAACTTCTGGTTTTGTTGATTCTTTCTATTGTTTTTCTGTGCTCTATTTCATTTATTTCTGCTCCGATCTTTACTATTGCCTTTCTTCTGGTGGTTGTGGGCTTTTTTTGCTGTTCTCTTTCTATTTGTTTCAGTTCTGTAGTTAATGTTTTGATTTTGTACCTTTCTTCTTTTTTGATATGTGCCTCTTTTGCTATTAATTGTCCTCTGAGGACTGCCTTTGTTTTGTCCCCAAGGTTTTGGTATGATGTGTTTTCATTCTCATTTGATTCTGGGAATTTTTTTACTCCATCTCTGATTTCTTCTATTACCCAGTGACGTGTAAGCAGGCTATTATTCAGTTTCCATGTAATTGATTTTTTTACTTGCTCTTTCTATTGTTAATTTCTAGCTTGATGGCATTGTGGTCAGAGAACATACTTTGAATTAACTGAATGTTTTGGATCTCTTGATGATTGCTCTGTGGTTTAAGATGTCTATTCTGAAGAACGTTCCATGTGCTTTGGAAAAGAATGTGTACTTTGCTGTGGTTGGATGGAGTTTTCTATATATGTCTATGAGGTTAAGTTGACTGATTGTGCCATTTAGGTCTTCTGTATCTTTGATGAGTTTCTTCTTAGTTCTTCTGTCCTTTCCTGAGTGTGGTGTGTTGAAGTCTCCTACTATTATTGTGGAACTGTTATTTTCTCTTTTCAGTGCTGTTAGAGTCTCTTTGTGTTTTTTGGAGCCCTGTCATTGGGTGCGTAGATGTTTATTATGGTTTTGTCTTCATGATGGATCGTCCCCTTAATCATTATATAGTGTCCTTCTTTGTCTTTTATGGGAGATTTCGTTTTAAAGTCTATTTTATCTGAATTGCCACTCCTCTTTTTTGGTAGTTGTTAGCTTGATATATTTTTTTCCAACTTTTGACTTTTAATAAATTCACATCTTTATTTCTAAGGTGTGTCTCCTGTAGACAGCATATTGATGGATCTTGTTTTCTTATCCATTCTGTCACTTTCCGTCTCTTTATGGGTGCATTGAGTCCATTTACATTCAGTATAATTATTGATAGATTAGAGTTTGTTGTTGTCTTTTTTGGTGCTTTTTTTTGTGGTGCTGAAGTTTTCTTTGTTCTTCTTACTCTCTTGTGCTGAGTTCCTATTTTTGTGGATTTTTTTTTCATTCTTTTGTTTTTGTAGGTTTTGTTTTTGCTGAGACTTTATGTTTTTCCTCTTTTTTTAAATGAGTATCTTTGTTAACTTTCTTTGTGGTTACCATGAATTTTACCCTTATCTTTCTAAGTTTGATGCAGTCTAGTGTTACTTGGTATCGCCTTGCCTTCCTCTCCATTAGAAGGTTCTATACCTATGCCATTTATTCCCTCTTTATTGTTTTGATGTTGTTGTCATTACCTGATCAACTTCTCTGATTCCCTGTTGAATTTCTTTTGGTTTTGGATAGTCCTCGAGAGTTCATTTCCTAGATTGGTATCTGGCTGGTGTGATCCTGCATCCTAGGTTCTGCCTGTGGGCTGAAGTTGTTTGTCCTCAGATTGAGGAACTCCCTTTAATAATTCTTGTAAGTTTGGTTTGACATTTACATATTCCCTTATTCCTTTTTATCTGGAAATGACCTAATTTCACCATCAAATTTGAATGAGAGTTTTGTAGGATGTATTATTCTTGGCTGGCAATTTTTTTCTTTCAAGATTTTATATATGTCACCCCACTGCCTTCTTGCTTGCATGGTTTCTGCCGAATAATCTGAGCTTAGTCTTATTGTTTCTCCTGTGTATGTAACTTCTTGTTTTTCACAAGCTGCTCTCAGGGTTCTTTGTCTTTGGTTTTGGCCAGTGTGAATATGATATGCCTTGGTGATTTTCTTTTGGGGTCTCTCCTATATGGGGTTCATTAAGCTTCTTGGATGGCCAGCTTTTCATCTTTCATGATATTGGGGAAGTTTTCTGTCAGCAGTTCTTCAGTGATCCTCTCTGTGTTTTCTGTTCCCCACCCCCGCCCGTTCTGGAATTCCAGTCACTTGTAAATTTTTGCTTTTGATTGTATCCTACATAACTCTCAGGGTCTCTTCGTTTTTCTTTGTTCTTTTTTCTGAGTTTTCATTAAACAGAATTGTATGCAAGTGTTTGTCTTCAATTCCGCTGATCCTGTCTTCCACCATTTCAGATCTGCTTCTCAGGCCTTCTATGACACTGTCCACTTCTGAAATCTTGTAGTTTATCTTTTGGGTTTCTAATTGTTGTCTTTGTATAATTTCTAGTTGTGAATTTATTTTAGCATTGTGTCCCTGCATTATTTTCCTGAATTCTTCCAATTTTTTGTCTGTATTTTCCATAAGTTTGTCTATTTTTTCCTCACGTTTGTCAGCTTTTTGCCTCAGCTCTTGGATAATTCTGAGTATTAGAGATTTCATTTCTCTATCAGGTAGTTCTAGTGCATTTTCTTCCACTGGAGAGTCACCTGGTGTTTTAGTTTGGACACCTACTGGAACCATCCTGTCCTGTTTTTATAAATGTTTTGATATTTTCTGCTGTCTTCGGGGCATTCAGTAGTTATTTTTCTCATTTATTGATTGTAGATTTGTTTGTTTCTTCCTTTTTTATAAAAAATTCTGACTATGTCTGAGCAGGAAGACTGTGTGTTCTTTGTTGTTTGCTCATCTGTGGGCACAATACTTTTCACCTCCCTCTTCAACTGGTAGGGTCAGTCACTCAGATATGGTATGGCAGGGCAGTTCTAGCTGAAGAGGAGTTACTGGGACGGGTTGTTTGTGGCACTTACTACAGCCACCAGAGTGGGTCGGTAATCAGTGCTGGGCAGGTTCCAGTAGGCTGTGACTGTGCTGCTTGTTGGTGTGATGTCAAGCGCATGGTGCAGGTAGGCAGGATGCAGCCCGGAGATTTTTATGTTGGAGCTAAGAAGGCTATGGGAGAGAGCAGAGAGGAACAGGAGCCAAAAACATACAAACAAACAAAAAAGAATGCTATGGGAGCTTGCCGTTGGAGTGGAGAGATGAGAGACTGTGAAATGGAGAAAAACAGAAAGGGCAAGAGGAAGAAAAGGGAAGAAAAGAATTAATAAATAAAAATCAGAAAAGTTAAAGAACCACAAAAAGTTCCCAGTGATCCCTCTGGTGCAGCTATGAGGTCTGGGTAAGTTGCTCTTAGGTGTTGCAGTACAGCGTGGCTAGAAGGCATAGAGGTATGCAACACCAGGTGTTCATTTAACAGAAAGAGAAGGAAGATATAGAGATATGAGAAACTGAGCAATTTAGAAAGAGAAAAAGTGAAAAAGCAGGAAAAGCAAAGAAATTAAAAAAAAAAAAGAACAAGAAATGCCCCCAAAAAAACAGGAAAAAAAAAAAAGAAACAACGGAAAAAGAAATGACCTCAGGGATCCCTCTGCATGTCTGTGCAAGCCGTGGGGGAAGTGTCCTTGCCATGCAGCACTGCCTGGCCAGAAAGGGCTCCTAACTCAAGAAAAGCAAAAGAAAACAACCAAACAATGCAAAACAAACAAACAAAATTCCTGGGATCCCACCAGGGTGGCAGCCCTGACTGGGAAGCAGTTCCACACTTGAACAGAGCTCTGCAGCCCCTTATGAAGAAGCAAAGTTGGTGCATGGAGCCAGGTATTTGAGCAAAAGTAGGGGGAGGTAGTGAGAGGTAAGGAAGAAATCAAAAGAATGGAAAAAAGCAACACCAGCAGCCAACAAATGGTACTCAGGGAGTCAGCCAGTGTGGGTGGGTGGAATCCAAGCAACCAGTGTTTCCCAGCCAAGAGGCTGAGACCTTGGGAAGTAGAGGAGGCTGAGTGGGGTAAAGAAGGGTGGAGGGTGGGAAAGCATATATCTCCAATTACCGGTTGTTCTGTCTCCTGTTGGAAGCTCCATAAATCTGCTTTCTCACACCCCCTATTTTCTGGTGTCTGATAGGAGTCCAAGATGGCAGATCCGCACTATGTTAGCTTATAAGGGACCTCTGCATGAACCTCTCCTCACTTTTCGTTCTCTGTCAGTTTCTTACTCCATTTGGTGCTTTGATGAGTTCTTAATCTCTTCATTTGATGTTTTAGGGTTTCAGGATTGCTATTTTATCTGTTTGGCTTAGTTTTTCAGATATTTGCTATGGAGGGATGGCGTGGTGCTTCTCCCTAGAGCAGCATGTTGCTGGAAGTCCTAAAGCAATGTTCTGCAGCAGATTTGCCCAATGTAATGCATCTTTTGATTTCTTGACTCCTGCTTCCATGGGTGTTGATTGTGGATCCATGTAAAATGAAATCCTTGGCAACTTCAATTTTTTATCCGTTTATCATGATGTTGGCAATTGGTCCAGTTGTGAGGATCTTTGTTTTCTTCATGTTGAAGTGTAATCCATACTGAAAGCTGTAGTCTTTGATCTTCATCAGTAAGTGCTTCAAGTCCTCTTCACTTTCAGCAAGCAAGGTTGTGTCATCTGCACATTGCAGTTGTTAATGAGTCTTCCTTCAATCCTTCTTCACATAGTCCAGCTTCTCAGATTATTTGCTCAGAATACAGATTGAATAGGTATGGTGAAAGGCTACAACCTTGAAGCACACCTTTCTTGATTTTGACCCATGCAGTGTCCCCTTGCTCTGTTTGAACAACTACCTCTTGATTTATATACAGGTTCCTCATGAGCCCAATTAAGTGTTCTGGAATTCCCATTCTTAGCAGTGTTATCCATAATTTGCTATGATCCACACAGTTGAATGCCTTTGCACAGTCAATAAAACACAGGTAGACAATCTTTCTGGTATTTTCTGCTTTTACCTAAGATCCATCTGACATCAGCAGGGATATCCCTGGTTCCAAGTATCTTCTGAATTCACGTTGAATTTCTGGCAGTTCCCTGTGGATGTACTGCTGCAACTCCTTTTGAATGATCTTTAGCAAAATTTTACTTGCATGTGCTATTAATGATATTGTTCAACAATTTCACATTCTGTTGGATCACTTTTCTTGGGGTGGATACAAATATGGATTTCTTCCAGTCGGTTGGTCAGGTAACTCTCTTCCAATTTTCTTGGCATAGACGAGTGTGCACATCCAGCACTGCATCCGTTTGTTGAAACATCTCAATTGGTATTCCATCAATTCCTTTGTCTTATTTGTCACCAGTGCCTTCAGTGCAGATTGGACTTCTTCCTTCAATACCATGGGTTCTTGATCATACGCTACTTCCTGAAGTGGTTGAAAGATGACCAATTCATTTTGATGCAGTGACTGTGTATTCCTTCCATTTGCTTTTTATGCTTCCTGTGTCATTCAATATTTTGCCCATAGAATTGTTCAAAATTGCAAGTTGAGGGTTGAATTTTTTTCTTCAGTTTTTTCATCTTGAGAAATGCCAAGCGTGTTCTTCCCTTTTGGTTTTCTAACTCCAGGTCTTTGCACATTTCATTATAGTACTTTAGTCTGTCTTCCAGAACTACTCCTAGAGATCTTATGTTCAGCTCTTTTATTCATCATTTCTTCCATTCGTTTCAGCTACTCTACTTTCAACAGCAAGTTTCGGAGTCTCTACTGACATCCATTTTGGTCTTTTTTTCTTTACTGTCTTTTTAATGACCTTTTGCTTTCTTTTGGCATGATGTCCTTGATGTCATTCCACAACTCGTCTGGTCTTCAGTCATTAGTGTCCGAAGTGTCAAAGCTGTTCTTGAGATGGTCTTCAAATTCATGTGAGATATACTCAAGGTCATATTTGGGCTCTCATGGACTTGCTTTAATTTTTTTCAGCTTCAGCTTGAACTTGCATATGAGCCATTGATAGTCTGTTCTGAAGTCCACAACTGGCCCTGTTCTGACTGATGATATTGAGCATTTCCATAGTCTTTTTTCACAGATGTAGTCGAATTGATCCCTGTGTTCTCCATCCAGTGAAGTCCACGTGTATAGTCACCATTTACATTGTTGAAAAAAGGTATTTGCAATGAAGAAGTTGTTGGTCTTGCAAAATTCTATCCTGCGATCTCCAGCGTCGTTTCTGTCACCAAGGTCATGTTTTCAAACTACCAATTCTTATTTTTTTCCAACTTTTACATTCCAATCTACAGTAGTTATCAATGCATTTTGATTGCAGGTTTGATCAATTTCAGACTGCAGAAGTTGGTAAAAAAGCTTCATTTTCCTTATCTTTGGCATTAGACACACTCCACATCTCTGTCAGTTTGTTGTACTGTGATGACTTGTGTGTTGCTGTGATACTGAAAGCTTTGCCACTGGTGTTTCAAATATCAGCAGTGTCTTCCTTGGTGGACTGGTTTCAGCAGAGCTTACAGACTAAGACAGACTAAGAATAAGGAAGTGGCAATCTACGTCAGAAAAAAATTGGCCAGTGAAAACCTTATGAATAACAGTGGACATTTGTTATAGTAGGCTCAGGAAATTAATATAGACATGGACGCCTTGGGAGAATATGGTGCCCAGTATACATGGTAGGACCAAATAGAAGTGCAGGTGGTGCCCAATCAACATGGCTCTGGCCACCAAAATGCTTTGTCTGGTAGATTTTGCATGGTCACTGTAACTGTTAAACACTTCCTGTAAGCCCAAGCATAACTTACTGGGGAGCTAGAAAGTTGCTTTTTTCAAATGAAGACTGTAAATGTGACCCTAATTACTCCCAAGGACTGGCAAAGGCTGGAGGAATCATCCTCTCCAGAATACAAAGCAAAATGAACTCTGAACATAAGGCTTATAGACAGGTACAGGCAATTAAACCAAATGAGTCTAGCGAACAACCCCACATCTTAATATTGGTATTGTAATATTTAATCTCTTACTGGAATATAATCTTAGGAAGGTTAACTAGTTCCACTCTGACTTGTACTCTGGAATCTGGCACATGTGGTTTCCAAGGTCTGTGTAGCAGAGGAAAAGAAAGATGGAGGTAACACACTGACTCTCAAATTCCTTTAACTGAGAATAACGCACGTCGCTTCTGATCATGGTCCATTGGCCAGAACTAGTGGAATGGCCCCATGCTAACTTCTTTTAATGAATTTTTGAAGTTATTGTAAATTATAGTTGTTATTTTGGCAGCCTTGACCACTTACCTTAGGTGAGGTGAACTGAAAAGGTAGCATTATCTTGAATTTTAAGGATAGCGATTAGAAAAATAAATATGGCTATCTCCTCAGTTGCTATACTTTTCTACATCTTTGAGTATTGCACACAGAAAGCTGAGGATTGTCTCAAGGACCAAGAAATGTAGGTTATCCCTCTATTGGAAAGGAAAAGGAGGGTAATTACCAATTTTGTGTCACCTACTCTTTGACAGTTATCTTGCTAGGTGATTTGCATTTAATTTTCCTGTTTCATGATCACATCAATCCTATCTGGTAGATGTTAGTCAATTTGTTGTACTATGGTAGCTTACTTGTTGCTATAATGCTAGAAGCTATGCCTCTGGTATTTCATATACCAGCCAGGTCACACATGGTGGATAGGTTTCAGTGGAGCTTCCAGACTCAGACATACTAGGAAAGGAGGCCTTGTGGCATACTTCCAAAAATTAGCCAATGAAAACTCTATTGATCACAGCAGAATACTGTCTGATATAGTGCTGGAAGATGAGCCCCCTAGGTTGGAAGGCATTACAATGCACTCAAACATATTGACAAGGATTGTGAAGATGCCCCAGGACCCGGCAACATTTTGCTCACTTATACACTTATACATCTAGTCAAAGCTGACTAGATGACAACTAATAACAAGAATTCTTCCCGTGTTACAGTAGAAGAAAGTGAGGTACAGAGGTTTAAATAATTAAATTCACCCAGCCAGTAAGTACAAGAGTAAGTCATCAAACTGGGCCTTCCTACATTTGCTTTTCTCACTCTTTCCTCCTATAGCATGTTGCCTCCCTTGTGAGAAAACCTATTTTACTTCATTGGTAGTGAATGCTATTGGGAGAGTGGGGTTGTTATTGTTTAAGCACTTGTGACTGCAAAAATGGGACTCAGATCATGAGCTACAAAAAAATTTGTCCTCTTATGGAGGGTCTTTACAAAATAAGCTATTTGTTTTTGTCAGTGACAGGCTTTAGTTTCATGGGATATGACTTTGTTTTCAACGACTCATTAAAGAAAGATGACTTACTGCCCTGTTTTCTAAATCTAGTCACAGACCACAATCACTTGCAGGAAATGGAATGTTTACTTGAGTCTATTATACAAGGCTCTGGATATGAGCTGTGGGATTTTTACACCTCATAGCAACGGTATTACAATTTATTTACAACTTCATGTTGGCAGCTGCACAAACTCTTATGAAAAAGGACAATCACGCCTTGGGGACCAGTAATTATAGGCAAAGGTATAAATTGGGCAAAGCAGTGTAAGCTTTTGGCACTTAAGTTGAAGAGAATAGAAATGGCTCTGGAGATTGAACAGAAAGTCAGTCTCTTGTTCATTATGAGGCCATGAACTAATTAAACTGAACTTGTCAGAATAGACGGGTGAATAGATTGAACTAGATTTTGGCACTGGCTGGTCCCATGCTCACGAAAACTGAGTTGTTTTAGTGATGTCATCATTTGGAAACTTCTAACTATGATATCACTTTTGACAGAATTAGTGTGGAATTAGTACCATATGTACAAGCATTAATAGGTATTGACTTTGAACACCCAGTGATCATTCAAGGTTGGTTTTCAAAGTAAAACTTAGAGATATGTCTTCCTAGAACCTCCTGTAACCAGATATCAAGCTTAGGTTAGACCTGGATTTCAATGCACTTATTAGAATGCCTCCGAGACAAATTCATACACGTATTTCTAAAAAATGCATAAGAACATGGCTTAACACATGTTTTATTTGTAATGATATTGAACTAGGGTATGAGAGGATTCGAAATTAAATTCACAGTTAACATAAAAAGAATTGCCTACAGGGTTTTTTTCAATGAAACTTAAAATGAAAACTAACGCGTGAGATGCTCTTATTGACCAAAGTAGTGATTGTGGTTTCTATTTTTCCAGAGCAAATGAGCTCTCTCTTCTTTATCTCACCAATGCAAATATTTTATACAGATAAAATTAATTTTTTTAGTGTTCATCACAACAGGTTCTTTTGAATCTTGGGGGTAGTGTGGGATGTTGCTGTTGTTGTGATTCTGACTCATGGCCAACCTATAGGACAGAGTAGAACTGCCCCTTAGGGTTTCCAAGGCTGTAATCTTTATGGAGGCAGATTGCCACATCTGTCTCCCGAAGAGTGGCTGGTGGGTTCAAACTGCCAACCTTTTTGTTAGCAGCCGAAATCTTAACCACCGTGCCACCAAGGCTCTTTAGGGTGGGATGTAGTAGTTACTTATTCATTAAAATAATATTACTTTAATGCTTTCTATATTCCAGGCATGTTTTATATCTCTTCAGTTTCCTTATGAGTAAATTCCTTGCATTTGCAATGGACTGAAAATCTAGCAATTGTCATTGCATCCATGGCAATAAAACAGCCCTGAGTATGCATGCATTGACAGATAAGCAAAGAAAGGCTTAATAAGCTCAAGATAATCCATTGCTGTCAAGGTTATCCTGACTCATGGTAACCCATGTATTACAGAGTAGAACTGAGCTCCATAGGGTTTTCTTGGCTGTAAACTTAATAGAAGCAGATTGCCAAGCATTTCTTCTGTGATACAACTGCGAAGGTTTAAACTGCCAACTTGTTGGTTAGTAGTCAAATGCTTAACCGTTTTCTCCACTTAGGGACCTGAGATCAAGATGGCACCCTTAAGAAATGGTGGAACTGGGATTAAATCAGTTCTTTGGACAGTGCAATAAAATTCATCAACAAGATTCTCTTCAGGGCACTTTTTAGAGTTTATCTCATTAATCTTCACAACAGTCCACTTTATAGAGATGAGGATCAGAGAGATGCTATGACTTGCGCAAGGTAACCAAGAATTGAACTTGTGTCTGTTCAACTTCAAAGGCCATGCTAGTTAATAATAGTTTAGCCTGACTGCCCAGTACTTTTCCATGTAAGAAGCAGATAATCAGATGCAAAGGAAGTAGGTAAAGCTTGTTTTCCTGGTAGGAAAACCACATGGCGGACAAGAAGCCCTCGGTTCAGTCCCCGCCACACACTACCTGACTTTAGAAAATCCCATAGCTTCTTCATGTCGGCTGCTCCTCTGGGATGTCCATCTCCCCTCATATGGTTCCCTGTGGAAACCAGAGACAACATTAGTAAGTGCAATGAAGCAGTCTTTAAATATTTTTTTTTATTGGAGTGTTGTGATGTTTCTCACTGGGGTAAGCTAATTGCCAATATGGGTGTACATGAGTGTTCTTCCAAATACGCCTGGTTTCAGAGAAAGTTTAACTACCCCGTGGAATATCATAACGTGGGACATCCTTTCTCTTCATAAACATCAGACAGAATGTGGAAAATGGAATTCACATGGCCCAGAAACATGGACTTTGGAGTAAGGCTGTCCCTCTGAATTTGCCCATCACTAACTATGGTTCCTTGGGCAAGAAAATCAAACTTTCTAAGCATAAGTTTCCAAAAAGTGAGGGTTGTCATACCTCTCTGTGTGGGTTAAAAAAAAAAAAAAAGAATGAGATAATGCTTGAAGAATGCCTGGTACACTTGGCTTGTGGTTGGTGCTATGTTTGGTTAGGGCTTTGCTCTCCTCTGGTTATCAGCAATGTTTATTCATGATGCTTCAGAGTTTGGGGGAAAATTTTAGATGTGGATTTCATCTCTTTATGGCCTCACACAAACACTTTATCATGAGGACTGGAAGCATGAGTTTGTAGTCATTAATTACTCTAAAAAGTGTCCTGTTTTCTTGTTCCTTGACTTTTTCCTTAGTGAGGTTTTTTTTTCTTTCAGTTTGTGAGCTTTTGAGGGAAATCCAGCCATTCAAACAGACCGGTATGTCCTGCCCAGCCACCTGCTTTGGATTCAAGTCTTTTCTTCCAGACAACTCCTGTGGGTTTTGTACCAGATGTGTAAAATGTTCCAGGCTACCTTTCATCATTTATATTAAAATTAAAAAAAAAATGACATGAAAAGTTTCCCATAATGTATTCTATACAAAGAGCATATTAGTGTTTCATCAGAAGAAACAGGCTGACTTTTACAAAGGAATTAGTGAATAAATACAAATGATAATACACAAAAATTAACCATTTATTGGGCATGTAATCTCACCCAGGCATGCCAATATACTGAATTATTCTCACAATAGCCCTGGGGAGTAGGTGCTATCAGTTATATTTTACAGATGAGGATACTGAGACTTAGATTAAATACGTGGTCAAAAATCAAAGGCTGGCACCTGGCTGAAGCAGATGTTATGGTCAGTTGTGTTTGCTCAAAGTCTGTGCTTATTGCAAAGTCCAGTAGATGGAAGGATGGTGTGAGTGTCAGCTGACTGGGAGGAGGTGACCCTGTTTCCTGGGGTTGCACTTACTGCCACTGTCAGCTAGCATCTCTGAATCACAATTTCCTCATTGGAAAAATGGAGGTAATGACACCATTTATATGGGGTGTGCTCTAAGGGTTGGCAGTGAGAACCTATGACGTAGTATTTAACACATCTTCGAGGCTCACCATGTTGCGTTGAAGAAACCAATGATGAATAAATGAATAAATAAGTGAATAAACAAAAGCACAGAAAGGCTGTTTATGGAGCAGTTCTACTCCGTCAAATGGGATCACTATGAGGACCAAACATCAGCTTATAAGTAAATATCAGGGAACGCCATTGAGTATAGCTGCTGTCACTGATTTTCTTTTACTTTTGAAGATATTTATAAGGTACAACCAACTGCTAAAGAAATCCATTCCTATTTGGAAGCACTTATTGAGCCTTTGCTGTGGATGAAGCGATGTGCTTAATGTTACATTCCAGGTACTGTTCTAAGTACTTTGCATCTATTATCTGATTTAATTCCATGTAATGAAATATTATTTGGCAATAAAAAGGAAAGAATTACTGATAAATGCTACAACGTGGATGAACCTTGAAAATATTATGCTGAGAGAAAGAATCCAGTCACACAGGACCACATATTGTATGATTTCATTTACATGAACTGTTCAGAATTGGTCAATCTACAGAGACCAAAAGTAGATTTGTGGTTGCATAGAACTGGAGATAGAGGATGGAAGGTGAGGAATGACTGCTAATGGGCATGGAGTTTCCCTTTGAGGTGATGAAAATGTTCTAAACTTAGACTGTGGTGATGGTTGCATAACTGAATATACAGTCAAATGTTTGAAAGTCAGAATATGTGTAAGACAGAAACATGTCAGAGAAGGAAAACTCAAATATTTTACATTAAAACAAGCAATAGAAAAGTGGTAAGACTGTACCCTGTCAAAGGTGGAAAACATGTGAGATTCGGAAAAACAAGGCAGTCCAGTTGAGTTCTGGCTCTCACAAGTTTCACTGTAATAAAAACACTGAATTGTGCACTTTAAAAGGGTGAATTTTATAGTAGGTAAGTTATATCTCACTTCTAGTTATCTCATGACTGAGGTAAATCATGATTGAATCTAATATATAACATGTATTTAACAAACATACTTTCCTTCCCCTAGAACAGAACAGAGCAGTTTAAGCAAGCAACTTCTTGAAGTGCATGACCTTGGGAGAGCCCAGTGCTGTAATTAAAAAGGACAATCCGTATCTTCCAAACACTGTTCTTGGTAGCTCTATATGCACTGGACAATTAAATGGCAGTTTTTGATGTGAATATATGTTGCCTTGATCAAATTAGAATAACCTCCAACCAGGTCTGGAATACATGAAAAACCCGTAATCCAAGATTCTACTCACTTGAGAGAACACAATTTTTGCTGGCCCCAGTTCACTTTCTTTCACATATTTTACAATGTGTGGTGTTTTAATCAATGTCAACCTGCTGTACTTTCAGAATAGAGGCTTTAGAAATGCCTAATACTTTTTTTCTTTCAGTTACCCTAACAGCACTTATCTCTACAAGAGGAAAAACGCTCTTTCTTCACTGTATGCTGTACAGTAAATTAACCACTAGTTAAAAAGGTTCTTGATATTTTTGACCTACCGTATGCATGCATCTTCAAAGAAGAAAGTTCTGCCATTAAAAAAAAAAAAAATTGCGTCCAAAATAAATTAAAAATAAAAAAGACATGTCTATACTACACAGATATAGGAAATTGATTCTAAAAATGGTAGAGTATTACTTATTTCAGAGTGCATTGACAATAAGAACAGGGGGAATATGTGGTTGGAAGGGTTAGGGAAGGAAAGAGAGAGTAATAGAAGAGACAATGCCTGTAGAAGTAGAAATTACCCAAGGGATGTGGGAGTTATAGCTGTTGTCCTTTGCCTGCTTGTCAACAAACCCTTTGATGATTTCAACCTTGGATCACACATTGAATCTTGTTCTCAAGTTTACCCTTTCTCAGAAGTAAGGTGTCCAGCTCCTTGATCTCGTGCTTTGTCCATTCCCAACTTCCCTAAAGACTAGATTTGATTAGCAAGGGCTGCTTATTCTTACTTCTAATGTTTCCTTCCATGTGGAGGGACATCCGTGAGAGTAACACACCTGTCCTCTCGTCTTGCCTCACTTGGCTCCACCAGAGGATTTTTATGATTGTTGAGTTATGATGGAGAAACTGGACATGCATAGCCCAGTTCTAATCTTTCTCCTTTTTTCTCTTGGAAATCAGTTTCCCTCAAGGAGGGCATTCTGTCTCTGCTGCTCCAAGCAGAACAATTTTTTTCAGGGACTTGCTTCCATGATGTGGTCTAATGTCTAATTTCGGTGGTAAGGATGTCTAATTTGGGGGTTTATTAGGGTACAAAAGTGCAATTTATCACAGACTTAGACTTTACTAGTAATAAAGTTCGTATTTTATCTCTCATCTTCCAACACATTTGTTTTATTTGTAGTTGCTTCAGAACATGGGTGGAAAAGAGAAGCACTTATTTGTTGGGACCTCAAAGGACATCTTTCCCTCTTCTCCAGTTATGGTCTGCCTCTTGATCTTACATCACTATTCTGGTCTCAGCATCTTCATCTCACTGTGTTTCTCCCTGGTCTACAATTCTGAAAAATAGGATAGTGTGCACATTCAGAAGGAACTGTTTAATAACAGGCCAGTGATCTTGACTCATTCATTCATTTTCATTTATTTCTGTATTTCCAAAAAAAAAAAAAAATTCTAAAAGGGAGACTGTTGTTGTTAGGTACCATTGAGTCGGTTCTGACTCATAGAGACCCTATATACAATAGAACGAAACACTGCCCGGTCCTGCGCCATCCTCACAATCATTGTTATGCTTGAGACCATCTTTGTAGCTACTGTGCCAATCCATTTCATTGAGGGTCTTCCCCTTTTTTGCTGACCCTCTACTTTACCAAGCATGTTGTCCTTCACCAGAGACTTGTCGCCTGGATTACATGTCTAAAGTACATGAGACAAGATGAAGTCTTGCCATCCTCACTTCTAAGGAGCATTCTGGCTGTACTTCTTCCAAGACAGATTCGTTTGTTCTTCTGGCAGTCCATGGTGTATTCAATATTCTTCACAAACACCATAATTTGAAGGCATTCATTCTTCTTTGGTCTTCCTTATTCATTGTCCAGGTTTTCCATACATATGAGGTGATTGAAAATACCATGGCTTGGGTCAGGTGCACCTTAGTCCTCAATGTGACATCTTTGCTTTTTAATACTTTAAAGAGGTCTTTTGCAGCAGATCTGCCCACTGAAATATGTCATTTGATTTCTTGACTGCTGCTTCTGTGGGCATTGATTGTAGATCCAAGTAAATGAAATCCTTTACAATCTCAATCTTTTTTCTGTTTATCATGATGTTGTCAATTGGTCCAGTTGTGAGGATTTTCGTTTCCTTTATTTTGAGGTTTAATCCATGCTGAAGGCTATAGTGCTTGGTCTACATCAGTAAGTGCTTCAAGTCTTCATTGCTTTCAGCAAGCAAGGTTGTGTCATCTGCATAGTGCAAGTTGTTAATGAGACTTCCTCCAATCCTAGTGCCACCTTCTTCATATAGTCCAGATTCTGAGATTATTTGGTCAGCATACAGATTGAATAAATATGGTGAAAGGATACAACCCTAATGCACGCCTTTCTTGATTTTCAGCCATGCAGTATTCCCTTGTTCTGTTCGAATGACTACCTCTTTGTGTATGTACAGGTTCCACAAGAGCACAATTAAGTATTCTGGAATTACTATTCTTCCCAATGTTATCCATAATTTATTATGATCCACACAGTCTATGCCTTTACATAGTCAATAAAACACAGGTAAACATCTTTCTGATATTCTCTGCTTTCAGCCAAGATCTGTCTGACATCAGCAGTGATATCCCTTGTTCTATATCCTCCTCTGAATCCAGATTGAATTTCTGGCAGTTCCCTGTCAATGTATTTTTGTAGCCAGGGAGACTAGTTGTAATGAAACATTAAATTTGAAAGGTCCATTCATTAATTCAATTAGTCAACCTATGAATATTATCAAACATGCCATGGGTTGAGTGTAAGACAGAGTCCTGGAGCACAAAGGCCTGCCATTCTAATGGGGCATATAGTCACCCAAATAGATGGTCATAAACACAGTGATAAGCATATGGGAACATCCTATCAGAAATTTCATTGCCAAAATCACATACAAGATGCTTATGCTGCAGCTGAAAACACATTTGGCATAAAGAGACATATCATATAGCACTACATACTACAGTAATTTCATTTTTGAATCATAAGATATGACAAGAACTAGGATAGATTGAAGGCTCCTCAAGGTTAAGGATTTGGTCTTATTGGTTTTTGTATCCACTTCCAGCTTAGAAGAATTTATGACACTTAGTGAGTGTTCAATATATGTTTGTTTCATCTATCCATTCTCCATCCATCCATCCATCCATCCATTTGTCTATCCAGACATATTAGTAATGTTAGAATTCTAGAAATCCTTTTATTTAAATGCATTCACATTTTAATGCACATCTACTGAATACCAACTGTTATAAATCATATATGTTTATATATTATAAATACTGTATCACCTAATGTTTGTGTGACTGTCACCTCCCATAGGATATTTACATCTTCCTTAAAAACCACTACATCTATTTTCAATTCCTTCGATGTAGGGTTTCCAATAGAAAGGGGAAATAAAAGCAGGATGCTGGAGATCTGGTCTCTAGTGTTTTGTCCAAACTAGGAAAAACCCACATTAACAGTTACTTAAAGAAGATTCTAGAAGTACATTTAACATCTTTGAAAAGTATATTGAATTTAAGTAGCAAAAATATAAGAAAAAATCTTTACTTTTCTTATTTAAAATTGTTTCAGACTGAGTTAATAACAATTATTATAAAACAGCTACCAACGGGCTAAATCCCTACCACTGAGTTGAGTCTCTGGATGATGTTTTTTTATTTCAGAGGTAGACAACTCAAATCAGTGAACAACTTGATTGGTCTATTTGAGGGTTTTTGTCTTCTGTAGCAGCTTAGGCTGATGAGTTTGGGCAGATTCCTCCACAGGTAGTGATGATTTCTAAAGGAGGACCCTGACCTGCTCTCCACGTGAAGCCTTCCTGAAGAAATCCCATGTTCGGTGGCCCCTCTACCCACAAGGATATAGCTCCTTGTACTCAGTCCTCCTTCTTGGCCACTTCCCAGGGTGTGGACCATTTATAGCAGAGCTGGTCAGGGTCAGTTGTAGGGCCCCATCTCTCCTTTTTTTCTGCCAGAAGATGAACACTTTTCTTTAAATTATCAAATAAAAAGAAGTCTTGATACAGTCCTCTTTTCCAGACAATGAGGTCTTCTCCCCTTAAATCAACTTCTCTGAGAAAAGTCATCCTTAAAGATGTTAAGGTCCTGTAACCCTTTTAAGGGATAGGATTATGAATGCTGTCACGCCAGGCAAGAAGTTGCAAGGAAGGGAATTGTAACACAGAAGGAAAGATTAGTGTTGAAACAGAGAAAGGATCTATCTTTCTCTGAGGTAGAAAGAAAGGAAGACAAATGAACACACAGAGAGATGAGGCAGAGAGACAAGTTGGAGATTTTTTTTTGTGTGTGAACTAAAGAAATCATATACTTTATGCATATAATTTGACTGACATTACTTTAGACGTGTCATCAGGAAAGACCAATCGCTAGAAAAAGACCTGATGTTTGGTAAAGTACAGGGTTAGCAAAAATGAGGGAAAACTTTCATGAAATGGACTGATACAATAGCCTCAACAATGGGCTCAAATACACCAAAGATCATGAAGATGGAGTAGGACCAGGCAACATCTTGTTCTGTTATGCACAAGGTTGCCATGAGTTAGAGTAGACTCAGCTGCAACTAACAACAACAACGAAATCATGAAGTACTTAGGTTCAGATTTGTATGCAGCTAAAATAATGCTGCATAACAAATCACTCTGAAACTCAGTAATATACAACAATGAATATTTATTTCTAGCCCATCTGCAGTGATCAGGTCATCTAGAATGGGCTTGTAGGGGCTCGGCTAGGCTCACTTATATGTCTGCAGTTTGCCTAAGCTTGCTCATGTGTCTGTAGGTTGGCTCCGCCCCATGTGTCCTTCATCCTCCTCCTGGGCCAGTGGACTAGCCTGGGCAAGAGAAGCAATCCCAATTGTACGTGAGTTTTTGAGTCTCGGCCTTAATCATGCTTGCCAACATCACATTGGCTCAAAGCAAAGCCAGAATCAGAGTGGAGTAGCATTATAAAGTTACATGGCAAAAGGTCTGGGTATGAAATGGGGTGCATTGAGGCCATAATGTTATGCTACCAAAAAATTGTTTGCTTTTACCTATCCTCTAGCAATTTTGACAGTTAAAAATATAGCAATATAACTGCTGTGATATTAATCTTTAAAACCATTTGCCATGTTGTTGATTCTGATTCATGGCAACCTCGTGTGTGTCAGAGTAGAATTGTGTTCCATAGGCTTTTCAATGGCTGGTTTTTCAGAAGTAGATTTCCAGGCCTTTCTTCCAAGGCATTTCTGTCTGGGTAGACTTAAATCGCCAACCTCTTGGTTAGCAGCATAGTACATTAACTGTTTGTGCCACCCAGGGACTCCTTAGGAGTATTAATCCTTAGGAAATTGGAATTCTTAGAATAATCTGATAATCGCTAATTACACAGCACAGCAAAAAATGTTATATTCAAAAGGACCCGTAGAGATCATAATTCCATCTGTTTATATTACATATGGGGAAAATGAAGATAAGCGATGGTTAGTGAAAAACTGATACCAGAAGAACCTACAACTCTTGACATCCAATCCATTAAACTTTCCACTTTATTATGGATTTTATGCAGTTCTGTAATTGGCAGAGAGCATTAAGACCCCATTTTACAGATTGTTAACTATGGGATGAAGTTACATCTTTGTGGCCACAGAGCCATGCAGGGCCTCTCTGCTTTATTTGACCAGTTGCACATTCCGTTCTCCCTCTCTCACCATAGGGTACCCAATTAATTTTGAGAGAGGAAGAATGAATGTGCACTTGGAAGCCACAGTGCTGTGAAACCGAGGTGTGATACAGAACTTACAAATTAGATATTAGCTTGTAATGCGATCTGGCCTTAAGGGAAGCCAGCACGTCTGGGGCCAGCCTGAGCAAAAAGTCAGTCTGCAGGAAGGGGAATAATCCCCCTTTATACAGCACCGGTGAGACTGCACCCGGAAAACAAGCCCCTGTTCCAAGCCTCAGTACCCAGGCCATGTGGACGGTGCAGGGGGAGAAGGGAACTGTAGGATTCACTTGAAGCTGGAGGAAATGACCTAGTGGGGAGAGATTAAAGAGTTTAAAGGACTTGTCTCCCCCCAACCCCCCAGCAAAGGACACATGAGAGTTGAGAGGCCCCATTAGCGGCGCCACTGTATTGAGGTCTTTGGGTCTGAAGCAGGAAGTCTGATAACATCTTGCTCTATCACTCCAGTCTCATCTCATGTCATCTGACCTGTCCTCTTTAGGCTTCCTTCAACGTCTCTGGACTCTTAGCTTCAAAGATGTTCAAAACCCTTCTTAACCTTTGAGTTGTACCTGTAACTCCTGCTTGAGAGCTGACCTCTGTCATCACTTAGATGTCAGTCTCAGCATTTCTTCCTCATGCACTCGCCCTGAACTCCATGGCAGGCTTAGGGTCTCCTGTTACCTGCTCTCTTAACACTTGCATATCTGCTTGCCCCACTGTTTGCCGTCTGATGATTTGCTCAGAGTCTCTCTCTGTGGTGCCAGAAGCTGTGTCTATTTTGTCCATTCCTGTATTACATTTCCAGCACATAGCACAGGGCCTGGCACATTGCAGGGGTCAATTACTATCTGCCAAGTGAATGAACAACAGTCAGCAGCTGTGCCTGGTGCAGTGAATTACACCTGCATACCTTTGCTGGTCCTGAGGCACCTGCCTAGGACGCTGGACCTCTCTTCCTCACCTGTCCAGAGGCAGCAAGACAGCACTGGACTAGGATGCAGAGAATGTAAATCCTGCTTCTAGCTCTCCTGCTCGTTAGCCCTTGATTACAGGGAAACCACTGATACTCTGAGCCTCTGTCTCTTAGTCTGTAAAATAGGGGTAACAATACATTTCCTTCAGGGATGTTGTGAGGGTTAAATGCAAAATCCCTTTGTAAACCATTGCATACTCACAAAGAGAAGAATCAGTCTAATCTTTAGTGCAAACTTTGGTACTTACCAGTATATCACTTCATTTCTCTGAATATTTGGTTCTCTCCTCGTGAAATGAAATAATGATATCTAATCGACATCCAGAGCTGTAGGCAGATGGAAGAGGATGGGGAGGATGTGGTCAGCATGGGCACATGCAATCACACTCTTCCCACCAGCTGTATACCTGACACCTGTATGTACCTGGGAGGCTTCCTGGAGACCTCTACACCATGGGTTTGGGCCCATTAGTAAACTCCCTAGGTGGTGCAAACAGTTTGTGCTCGACTGCTAGCCTAAAGGGTGGCAGTTTGAACCCACCCGGAAGTACTGCAGAAGAAAAGGCCTGGAAACCTGTTTCCATTAAGATTACAGATTTCTGTCAAAAAAACTCTCTGGAGCAGTTCTGGTCTGTAATACATGGGGTTGCCATGAGTTGAAATGACTTGATAGCAACTAATAGCAACAGAAACCCATAGGAAGGTCTAGGCTGGAATGGTGGGCACTATCCCTGTGGTCATTAGCACAAGGCACCTCTGCTCTCATCCTGGGAAAAAGCTAGGCAGGGCAGTTCCCCCTAATTGAACTGACAGGGCCACTGAGCTACAGAGATCCCTGTGCTATGGGCCAGGGGTGTAGACCTGGGAAGTGTATTTAACTAAACTTGATTCTCTTCAATAGGGTATATGGCGGGCCAGGGAGAGGTCTTAGAGTCAGGGGCTTTCATCACTTTTGCAGCTGCTGGTTACCCACATGTCTGGTAATCGCCCCCCAGGCGGCAGTGCCTTGCACATAGTAACCACCATTTACTTGGCAAGCAGAAAGAAAGAATTGCTTTTAAAACAAAAACTGAATCTAACCTCATTATGTCCCCTCAGGGAGTTTTCTAATTAAGTTAGAGTATATGACTATTTTATTTAGGAAAGCAAATGAATGGGTGGGCCAGGCTGAGAAAAAGACCTGCACACTTCTGCATCCAGGTATGTGGCTGAGAGCAAGGGATCTGAGTCAGATGGCCTGGGAGGGAGTGCTGATGTCAGCCCTAAGCAGCAAGACATTTAGTGTCCATGTCTCTAGTCCCTATATGGGGATGGGAATAGTGCTACCTGAGTGGTTATTGTGAGAGTTGGTGTCGTTAGCTGTGGTCAAGTAAGCCCCCAACTCATGGTGACACCATGCGCAACAGAAGTTTCCTGGCCCTGCACCATTCTCATGATCAGTTACAGATTGGGCTAATGTGAACAATACAGTTCATTGGCTGATTTTGTGAAGTAGATCACCAGGCCTTTCTTCCTAGTCAATCTTAGTCTGGAAGCTTTGCTGAAACTTGTTCAGCATCACAAGCCTCCACTGACAGATGGGTGGGGTGGTGGCTGTGTATCTTGGTCATTTAGTGCTTCTATAACATAAATACCACAAGTGGATGGCTTTAACAAAGAGAAATTTATTCTCACACAGTTTAAGAGACTAGAAGTCCGAATTCAGGGTGCCAGCTCCAGGGGAAGACTTCCTCTCTCTGTTGATTCTGGAGGAAGGTCATCAAATCTTCTCATGATCTAGGAGCTTCTCAGCACAGAAACCTTGGGTCCACAGGATGCGCTCTGCTCCTGGCATTGCTTTCTTGGAAGTGTGAGGTCCCCCTGTCTCTGTGCTTGCTTCTCTCTTTTATATCTCAAAAGAGATTGATTTAAGATACAACCTAATCTTGTAGACTGAGTCTTGCCTCATTAACATAACTGCCTCTAATCCTGCCTCATTAACATCATAGAGGCAGGATTTACAACACTTAGGAAAATCACATCAGATGACAAAATGGTGAACAATCGCACAATACTGGGAATCATGGCCTAGCCAAGTTGACACACATTTTTGGGGGACACAGTTCAATCCATAACAGTATGCATGAGGTGAATTGGCTGGGAAGTGAGCCTGGGTCTCCCACATATATTCAGTTGAATGCTACAACTGTACCACAAATATTTCCATATTGTTAGGATTAGCTGGAGTAAATACCTAAAGAATGTAGAACAGTACACAGTACCTGGCTTATAACGACTGAATAATAGATATTAGCTTTTTTCTCTGTGTGACTATTTTAAGATTCATCCTTCTAAGAAAGGAGTTTGGAAGAATATCGAGGATGGGAGAGTGGTCTCTTTCTCTTTCCATCTCTCTTTCTTACTGTCTCTCAGAATATAAAGAGATACAGACATACAGATCCCAAGAACTAATAGCAGCCTGAAGCCCAAAAAAGGATGCAGACTGAAAATTCTCTGGCTAGCAGTGACCCACATGAGAAGGGAAGTACCATTGTCTTGGTGAGGCAGAGATGAAAGAGCTCTGACCATCAGCAGTTCCTCCAAGCCCCCACCTATGGACAGAAATCAACCAATTGTCTCCTGGACCAAGTAAGTTTTTAATTAGTATAGTACTGATGTTCTGCTGCTTTTCTGCTATTAATGTAGCCTGATCCACACTCCTGGGTTCCATTAGAGAGTTAAGCGAAATGAAAGCAGGTTTTGTTGTATCCTCTTAAATTGGTTTTTGCACCTAGGAGGTAAAATTGTTGTGTTTATCCTAATTATCACTCCCCATTTTGAAGACCTAAGGGCAACAATGACTTGGTATTTCTGCTAAGCCCCTCCACTTAAACTACAGAATAGATCTAGTTGCTGTTTCTACTCAACCTTGAGACGTGGGGTTGTTTATTCAAGACATTGGTGAAACTCTGGGGATTTCGGTCCAGAGACTGCTCTGTGATACAGATTTTAAAACACCTTGGAGAGATGTAAAGAAAAGTGTGACCCTAGGAACCTGAAGGGCTTGGGGACCTCTATATTGTGTGCCTCACATTGAAGACCTCTTAGTTGCAAATGCTATTTCATATAATGCAAATAATTGTGAGTTTGGGGATTTCAGGCCAGCAACAGAAATACAAATTCTAGGATCCTAAATTTATCTTGCAGGCAGTGGTAGTTCAGTGATAGAATTCTCACCTCCATATGGGAGACCTGGGTTTGATTCCCAGCCAACACACCTCATGTGGAGCCACTGCCGTCTGTCAGTAGAGACTTGTGTGTTGCTATGATGCTGAACAGGTTTCAGCAGAGCTTCCAGACTAACACAGACTAGGAAGAAAGGCTTAGTGATCTACATCCAAAAGTCAGTCAGTGAAAACCCTATGCATCACAATGATCATGGGGAAAGCAAAGGACCTCGCAGCATTTCATTCCATTGTGTTGGGTTGCCATGAATCTGGGCCAACTCCATGTCAGCTAACAACAAGAACAAATAAATCTTAGTTCACAATTCCTCTTCTCTCTTCCCCTTTGTGCCCATCACAGCCTGTAATTTATTTATTCACTCCTTCTACATCTGTTGAGCATGTACTTTATAGAAGGGACTCTGCACTGCTAGGGGACAATGGGACGGTGTCCCTCTTTTAGAGACCATTTTATTCAATATATTGATTTTCTTTTGTCTTCACTAGATGTTTTCTCTACTTCCACACCCATTCTGCATTCTTCCCTTTCTATCACATTTAAGAAGCATTTGCCAATTGTCTATCATGGGATCTTAGATAGGAGAATTAGAGAATTAAAAGTTCATAACTGTCTCTGCCTTTAAGTAACAATTCATATTCTAGTGAGTTTGCATCTTATTCCCTCAGACCACTTTAGTCTTCTTGTTTCATACTTTCTGCATGTTTGTATGGGCATTGTCTGAATTTTTGCCATTCTCTCACATCATTTCCCTCTACTCTCTGCCTAGGCAATTTCATTCACTTCTGTGGCTTGCAGTTTTAGTCCTCTAATGACCACCAAATGCATTCCTTTAATTTGACCTCTCAATCTCTGCAAAAGTCTGGATTTATATTTTCATCACTCTTTTGTTCTTCTTCCCTTGGATGTTGTTGTTGTTAGGTGCCAACGAGTTGGTTCCAACTCATAGCGACCCTATGTACAACAGAACAAAACACTGCCTGGTCCTGCATCATCTTCACAATTGTTCTTATGCTTAAGACCATTGTTGAAACCACTGCGTCAATTCATCTCGTTGAGGGTTTTCTTCTTTTTCACTGATGCTCTACTTTACCATGACATCCCTCTCCAAAGACTGGTGCCTCCTGATAACACGTTCAAAGTACATGAGTTGAAGTCTTGCCGTCCTTGCGTCTAAGGAGCATTCTGGCTGTATTTCTTCCAAGACAGATTTGTTCATTCTTCTGACAGTCCATGATATATTCAATATTCTTTGCCAACACCATAATTCAAAGGTGTCAACTCTTCTTTGGGCTTTCTTATTCATTGTCCAACATTTGCATGCATACAAAGTGATTGAAAATACCATGGTTTAGGTCAGGCTTACCTTCATCCCCAAAGTGACATCTTTGCTTTTCAACACTTTAAAGAGGTCTTTTGCAGCACATTTGCCCACTGCAATACGTCGTTTGATTTCATGACTGCTGCTTCCGTGGGAATTGATTATGGATCCAAGTAAAATGAAATTCTTGACAACTTCAATGTTTTCTCCATTTATCATGATGTTGCTTATTGGTCGAGTTGTGGATTTTTGTTTTCTTTATGTTGAGGTGTAATCCATACTGAAGTCTATAGTCTTTGATCTTCATCAGCACGTGCTTCAAATCCTTTTCACTTTCAGCAAGCAAGGTTGTGTCATTTGCATAACGCTGGTTGTTAATGAGTCCTCCTGTAATCCTCATACTGTGTTCTTTTCCATATGCTCCAGTTTCTTAGATTATTTGCTCAGCATACAGATTGAATAAGTATGGTGAAAGGATACAACCCTGAGACACATCTTTCCTGACTTTAAACCACCCAGTACCCCCTTGTTCTGTTTAAATCACTCTCTTTTGACCTATATACAGGTTCCTCATGAGCACAATTAAGTGTTCTGGAATTCCCATTCTTTGCAGTGTTATCATAATTTGTTATGATCCACACAATCTAATGGGCATTGTCTAGTCAAAAAACTATTGCATAGTCAATAAAACACAGGAAAATGTCTTTCTGGTATTTTCTGCTTTCAGCCAAGATCCATCTGACATCAGCAATGATATCCGTCATTCCATGTCCTCTTCTGAATCTGGCTTGAACTTCTGCCAGTTCCCTGTCGATGTACTGCTGCAACAGCTTTTGAAAGATTTTCAGGAAAATTTTACTTGTGTGTGATATTAATGATATTGTCTGATAATTTCCTAATTCTGTTGGATCACATGTCTTTGGAAAGGGCACAAATATAGATCTCTTCCACTCAATTGGCCAGGAAGTTGTCTTCCAAATTTCTTGACGTAGAAGACTGAGCATCTCCAGCGCTGCATCTGTTTGTTGAAACATCTCAGTTGGTATTCCATTAATTCCTGGAGCCTTGTTTTTCACCAATGCCTTCAGTGCAGCTTGGACTTCTTTCTTCAGGACCGTCAGTTCCTGATCATCTGCTGCCTCCTGAAATAGTTGAACATAGACCAATTCTTTTTGGTATGTGCAGTGACTCTGTGTATTCCTTCCATCTTCTTTTGACATTTCTTGCATTGTTCAATATTTTCTCATTAAAATCCTTCAGTATTGCAACTTGAGGCTTGAATTGCTTCTTTATTTTTTTCAACTTGAGAAATGTTGGCCAGTTTTTGCCTTTTGGTTTTCAAACTCCAGGTCTTTGTACACTTTAATACTTTGTAATATTTTACTTTGTCTTCTCGAGCTGCCCTTTAAAATATTTTGCTCAGCTCTTTTACTTCATCGTTTCTTCCATTTGCTTTAGGTACTCTACATTCAACAACATGCTTCTGTCAGTTTGTAGTATTGTGGTGGCTTGTGTGTTGTTGTGATGCTGGAAGGTATGCCACTGGTATTTCAAATACCAGGAGGGTCATCGGTGGTGGACAGTTTTCAGAGGAGCTTCCTTACTAAGACAGACTAGGAAGAAGGACCTGGTGGCCTTCTTCTGAAAAAATTGGCCAGTGAAAACCTTACGAATAGTAAAGGAACATTGTTTTCTATAGTGTTGGAAGATGAGCCCCTCAGATTGGAAATCACTCAAAATATGACTGGGGAAGATCTGCCTTCTCAAAGTAGAGATGACCTTAATGATTTGGATGGAGTCAAACTTTTGGCACCTTCATATGCTGAGGTGACACTACCCAAAATGAGAAGAAACAGCTGCAGACATCAATTAATAATTAGAATATGGAAAGTATGAAGTATGAAATTAGGAAAATTGGAAGTCATCAAAGTTGAAATGGAACACATAAACATTGATATCCTAGGCATTAGTGAGCTGAAATGGACTGGCATTAGCCATTTTGAATCAGACGATCATATAGTCTACTATACAGGGAATGACAAATTAAAGAGGAATGGTATCACATTTATTGTCAAAAAGAACATTTAAAGATCTATCCTGAGGTACAACACTGTCAGTGATAGGATGATAGCCACACACCTACAAGGAAGACTTGAAGAAGAACTGACATCTTTGAATTGTGGTGTTGGTGAAGAATATTGAATATACCATGGACTGCCAAAAGAATGAACAAATCTGTCTTAGAAGAAGTACAACCAGAATGCCTCTTAGAAGCAAGGATGGTGAGACTACATCTTACATACTTTGGACATGTTGTCAGGAGAGATCAGTCCCTGGAAAAGGACATTATATTTGGTAAAGTAGAGTCAGTGAAAAAGAGGAAGACCCTCAACGAGATGGATTGACACAGTGGCTGCAACAATGGGCTCAAGCATAACAACGATTGTGAGCATTGTTCAGGACTGGGCAGTGTTTCCTTCTGTACTGCATGAGGTCACTTTGAATTGGAACCAACTCAGTGACACCTAATAACAACAAGGAAGACCAGTTAATAAGACTATTATTCAAATTTACTCACTAACCACTAGGGACAAAGATGAGGAAATTTAAGATTTTTTACCAACTTCTGCACTCTGAAATTGATCAAATATTCAATCAAGATGCATTGATAATTACTGGTGGTTGGAATGTGACAGTTGGAAACAAAGAAGAAGGATCAGTAGTTGGAAAATATGGCCTTGATGACAGACACAATGCTGGAGATTGCATGATAGAATTTGACTTCTTCATTGCAAATACCTCTTTTCAACAACGTAAAAGGTGACTATACATATGGCCCTCGCCAGATAGAATACACAGGAATCAAATAGACCACATCTGTGGAAAGGGACGATGTAGAAGCTCTATATCATCAGTCAGAACAAGGCCAGGGGCTGACTGCAGAAGAGACCATGAATTGCTCTTAACCAAGTTCAAGTTGAAGTTGAAGAAAATTAAAGCAAGTACATGAGAGACCATATAAGAACTTGAGTATATCCCACCTGAATTTAGAGACCATCTCAAGAATAGATTTGATGCATTGAACACCAACTACCAAAGGCTGGACGAGTTGTGGAATGACATAAAGGACATCATACATGAAGGAAGGAAAGGGTCATTAAAAAGACAGGAAAGAAATAAAAGACCAAAATGGATGCCAGAAGAGACTCTGAAACTTATTATTATAGCTAGTGTCAAGTCAACTCTGACTCATGGTGACATTATGTATGACTGAGAGAAATGTTGTCCAGTGCTGTGCCATCTTCATGATCACTGATATGTTTGAGCCCATTGTTGTGGCTTTTGTGTCAGTCCATCTCAGTGGATTTCCTTTTTTTTTTTTACTCACCCTCTACCAACTACAATGTCCTTTTCTAGGGAACGGTCTTTTCTGATGATGTGTCCAAAGCAAGCAAGCCAGTCTTGCCATCCTTGCTTCTAAGGAACATTCAAGTTGTATTTCTTCTAAGACTGATTTGTTCTTTCTTTTGGCGGTCTATGGTATATTCAATGTTCTTTGCCAGTACCACAGTTGGAATGCATCAATTATTCTTTGTTTTTTGCTATCTAACTTTCACATGCATATGAGGCAATTGAAAAAATTATGGCTTGGATTAGATAAACCTTGATCATCAAAGTGACTTCTTTGCTTGCTAAAACTTTAAAGAGGTCTTTTGTAGCAGATTTGCCCAATGCAATGTTTGATTCCTTTACTGCTGCTTCCATAGATGTTAACTATTGATTCAAGTAGAATGAAATTGTAGACAATTTCAATTACTTCTTCATTTAACATAATATTTTCCCTTGGATAAGACAAACAAGTTACCATATGCCACTCTGTTTATGGAGCCCTGATGTTGCAGTGGTTAAGAGCTGGGCTGTTAACCAAAAGTCAGTACTTTAAATCTACCAGCTGCTACCTGGAAACCCTATGGGGCAGTTCTACTCTGTCCTATAGGGTAGCTATGAGTCATAATAGACTCCATGGCAACAGGTTTGTTTTTATAGGTTTACTCTACTTATAGGAACCTTGGTGGCACAATGTTTAAGCACTCAGCTGACAATTGAAAGGTCGGCAGTTCGAATCCACTCGCCATTCCTTGGAAACCCTATGGGGCAGTTCTACTCTGTTCTACGGGTTTGTTATGAGTGAATTGACTTGACAGCACACAACAACCACACACTCTGCTTATAAAGAAGGAGCTTAGGAAGGAGCCTATTAATTGAATGACAAACCAAGTTCATGTTACATGACTTTAGGAAACTCTAGAAAACTTACCAATCTAAGAACTCTGGTGTTCAAAAAAAAAAAAAAAAAATTCAGTAACATAATTACTTGAGACAACAGTGGAAAATAGGAATCAACATTTTTATGATGAGCAATGGAAAAATTGCTGGTATTTTTATTTCTATTAAAAACGTAATTACTCTAATTCAAAGAAGTGGATATATTTGAGAACAAATGATAAAACCCTTGAACACAAAATCTTTTTCAAAATAAAAATACAAATTTCAAAGTGAGTACACTAAAGTCTTCCATTGTGCGTTAAGTATATTTTTATAATCCCACTATCAGAGAGATTACAGTAAATGCCCATGTTTGATCTAAAGATTTCAAATAAGTGACTCAACACTTTTAATCTGAAATCTTTATCCTCCCTCTCCTGTGCACACCTGTTTTCCTCCTGTTCTTAGAGCTGTGGCTGATGGCCCAATAAAAATCTGTTCATTCTTTGAAAAATTGAACATCAATACTAAGTAAAAATACTAACATTTCCTCATTTCCCATTTCTACTCTTGCCCAGTTTTACTCCTTAGTAGGATTACTTATGTTTTTATTTCTTAGTGCTACTAATATTAAACGCTATGTTATTACATATTTATTGATGTCTCTGTTAACTCTTTGCTGTGAAAAATGAGAAATTTGGCTCATGTTCACTATTCCCCAGTTTTGTTACACATTTAAAATTGTATTTCTTGTTCTATCAAATTTAGATAGTATTTCTTGACTTCTACCATTTACAGTGAAAAAAACTGGGGTCCAAACACTACTCTTGGAGCCCTGGTGGTGCAGTGGCTAAAAGCTTGGCTGCTAATCAAAAGGTTAGCAGTTCAAATCCACCAGCTGCTCCTTGGAAACCCTATGGCGGCAGTTCTACTCTGTCCTATAGGTTCACTATGAGTTAGAATTGACTTGACAGCAATGGGTTTTTAACACTACTCTTGACCTTCCCCCTGCTTTGTATCTCTCTAGTTGTGTCAGTGATAAATTACTTACCCAGTGTCAGAGTTTATAACATTTACACTCTATTTTTTTTATTATATTTATGTTATTTTTGCTTTTTGAATCTAAAAGTTAAAAGTAAACAAACAGCCTTTATAGTATTATAATAAAGTCAATGCAATAACAACAAATATGTTGTAGAACCGAGTGGTGGAATTGGACTCACAGCGAAGGAAGTGTACTTAAACTGTGTTGCTTGATGGAGAATACTTCCAAAGTTAAGTTCAAATGGACTGTCTTTTCTTCTATTATAGTTGGTCAACATACTGCCCTGTTTGTTTGATTTGTATTTGAACCATAATGTTCTTATACATCTTGTAATTTTTCTTAGCATTTCAACCTCCAGCTGTTGTCAAGTTGACTTTGACTCATGACAACCCCATGTGTTCCAGAATAGAGCTGTACTCCATAGGGATTTCAATGGCTGATTTTTTTGGAAGTAGATCATCAGGGCTTTCTTTTAAAGTTCCTCTGGGTAGACTTGAATCCCCAACCTTTTGGTTAGCAGCCAAGCGCGTTAACCATTTGCACCACCCCACCCAAAACTTATTACCATCAAGTTGAATTCCAACTCATAGCAAACTTATAGGTCTGAGTAGAACTTCTCCATAAGATTTCCAAGGCTGTAAGTCCTCACAGAGGCAGACTGACACATCTTTCTCCTGCAGAATGGCTGTTGGGTTCAAATCACCAACTTTTTGGTTAGCAGCTGAACGTTTAACCACTGCACCACCAGGGTTCCTCTAGCACCACTTAGGCACTCCTTATCATTTCTAATTGTTTTCTGTTACTTGCTGACAAAAATATAGTTTCTTCGCCATGTTCATAGGATGTCTTGGCCTTTTAATCATACTCTTTGTTTAATAGAGTCTACTTTGTACATGCCATCAGGAAAGACCAATGGCTAGAAACACACATCGTTTTGAAAAAGTAGAGGGTATGTGAAAATGAGAGAAACCCTCAATAGATAGACATGGTAGCTGCAACAATGGACTTACACATGCCAGTGATCATAAAGATGACACAGGACCAGGCAGCGTTTTGCTCTGTTACACCTAAGGTTGCCATGAGTTATAGTCAATTGGATAGCAACAGACAACAAGCTTTCTTCCTTCTTAAAGATAAAACTATTAGAGTGCTCTGACTTCCTGTTCACGTTTGGACTGGGTGCTTTATAAACCCGCTGCAGAGGCATTTTTACAGAATTTTTAAATTATTTTTTCTCATTAGATCCCTGTATTAATCAGGCTAAGTTAAGTGCTGTAACATCACCAAATTTCAGAGTTTTAATGTTGTAGAAGTATATTTCTCACTCACATTGTAGTCCAATGAAGACCAGAGAGGAGCTCTGCTCCACGCAGACATTTTCCATCATGTGACGCAGGCATCTTCTAGAGCTTCATTTTCCTCAGCAATCAGCTAGTGTCTGGGCAAAGACAGAGGTGATACAGAAGGCACATGTGCTTCTAATCTCCTCAATCTAGAAGAAGTGGCACACATGACTTCTGACCACATCCTGCTGTCAAGAAGAGCCATACGGCCTATCTAGATGGAGAAATACTGGGAAATAGATCCATCTGTTTGCCTAGGAGGAGCCCTGGTGGAGTAGTGGTTAAGAGCTTGGCTGCTACCCAAGAAGTTGGCAGTTTGAATCCACCAGCCCCTCCTTGGAAGCCCTGTGGGGCAGGCAGTTCTTCTCAGTTCTGTAGAGTCACTATGAGTCGGAATCGACTTGACGGCAACAGGTTTGGTTTTTTTTTTTTTTGGTTTTTGTTTACCTAGGAAGAGAAGGAGAACACAGCCTCTACCAATATACCCAAATTGTCTTACAGATTTCTCTTTTTTGGAACTTCTTCTGTGTTGTTGAAATACATAATCAATTCTCTCCTCGCCTTCAGAAAACTGCATGGAAGATGAACGTTCTGAGTCCATTTACATCTGGAAATTTCTTTAGTTTACTGTCACACTTAATATTATTACTAGGTATCGAATTCTGGGTTCAAAATAATATATATTTTTTTCCTTGCAACTCTTCAGCCATTGCCTAGTATTGCTCTCTTCAGGCAGTCTTGGATTTTAATTCCTCTTCATATTATTTGTTCTCTCCTTTTGGAACTCGTTAGGGTAAAGGGAAGGAGCCCTAGTGATGCAGTGGTTAAGAGCTTGGCTGCTAACTGAAATGTTGGCAGTTTGAACCACCAGCCGCTTGCTGGAGAAAGATGTGGCAGTCTGCTTCTGTAAAGACTACAGCCTTGGAAACCCTATGGGGCAGTTCCATCCTGTCCTATAGGGTGTCTATGAGTTGGAATTGACTCGATGAAAATGGGTGGGTAGAGGACAACCCTTCTGGTTTGCCCCTTTAAGACTTTATTTGTATCTTGTATATTCCTTCTTTTTTGTTTCTGTTCTTTGTCCTGAGGTATTTTCCTCAGGCCATTCAGTTGGGTAGTTTTATTGTTATTATTATTTCAGCAATCGAAATTTTAATCTCCATAAATACTTTCTTTTTCTCTGATTGATCCTTTTATATTAACCTATTCTTATTTTACTGATATGGTACCTCTTAAAATATCTCTGAGAATCTTTGTTAGAATCATTTTGAAATTCTCTTGTGTTCCGTGAATTAGCTCTGCTTATTCTAGTATCCCTGCACACATCTGTCAGTTTGTCATACTGTGGGGGCTTGCTTATTTCTGTGATGCTGGAAGCTACGCCACTGGTATTCAAATACCAGCAGGGTCAGCCTTGGTGGACAGGTGTCAGCTGAGCTTCTGGACTAAGACAGACTAGGAAGAAGGAACTGGTAGTCTACTTCTGAAAAAAGTTTAGCCAGTGAAGACCCTTTGAATAGCAGCAGAGCATTGTCTGATATAGTGCTGGAAGAAGAGCTCCTCATGTTGGAAGACACTCAGAATATGGCTGGAGAAGAGCTGCCTCCTCAAAGTAGAGTTGAACTTAATAATGTGGATGGAGTCAAGCTTCTGAGACCTTCATTTGCTGATGTGGCCTGACTCAAAATGGGAAGAGACAGCTGCAAACATCCATTGATAATAGGAACATGAAATATACAAAATATGAATCTAGGAAAGTTGGAAATCATCAAAAATGAAATGGAATACATAAACATCAAAATCCTAGACATTAGTGAGTTGAATGGACTGGCATTGGACATTTTGAATCAGACAATCCTATGGTCTACAATGCCGAGAATGACAAATTGAAGACGATTGGCGTTTCATTCATAGTCAAAAAGAACATTTCAAGATCAACTCTGAACTACAACACTATTAGTGATAGGATAATATCCATGTTCCTACAAGGAAGACCAGCTAATATGACTATTATTCAAATTTATGCACCAACCACTAAGGGCAAAGAGGAAGAAAATGAAGACACTTACCAACTTCTGCAGTCTGAAATTGATTGAACATGCAATCAGGATGCATTGATAATTACTGGTGATTGGAATGCAAAAGTTGGACATGAAGAAGGATCATTAGTTGGAAAATATGGCCTTTGAGATAGAAATGATGCCAAGATCACATGATAGAATTTTGCAAGACCAAAGACTTCTTCAATGCAAATATTTTTTTTCAACCACATAAATGGAGACTATACACGTTGACCTCACCAGATGGAATAGACAGGAATCAAATTGACTACATCTATGGAAAGAGATGATGGAAAAGCCCAATATAATTTGTCAGAACAAGGCCAGGGGACGACTGCTGAACAGATTATCAACTGTTCCTATGCAAGTTCAAGCTGAAGCTGAGGAAAATTAGAGCAAGTCCACAGGAGCCAAAGTATGACCTTGAATATATGCCACCTGAATTTAGAGACCATTTCAAGAACAGATTTGATGCATTGAACACTAATGACTGAAGACCATATGAGTTGTGGAATGACATCAAGGACATCATACATGAAGAAAGAAAGAGGTCATTAAACAGACAAGAAAGAAAGAAAACAGCAAAATGGACGTCAGAAGAGACTCTGAAACTTGCTGAAATCGTCAAAAGAAGATGGAAGGAATACATAGAGCCACCGCACCAAAAAGAATTGGTCAATGTTCAATCATTTCAGGAGGTAGCATAAGATTAAGAGTCAATGGTACTGAGAAAAGAAGTCCAAGCTGCACTAAAAACATAGACAAAAAACAAGTCTCCAGGAATTGATGAAACACCAGTTGAGGTATTTCAACAAATGGATACAGCACTGGAGATGCTCACCCTTCTATGACAAGAAATTTGGAAGACAGCTATCTTGCCAACCGACTGGAGGAGATCCGTAGTTACGCCTATTCCCAAGAAAGGTGATCCAACTGAATGCACAAATTATTGAACAATATAATTAATATCACACGCAAGTAAAATTTTCCTGAAGATCATTCAAAAGCAGTTGCAGCAATACATTAGCAGGGAACTGCCAGAAACTCAAGATGGATTCAGAAGATGATGTGGAACAAGCGATATCATTGCTGATGTCAGACAAATCATGGCTGAAAGCAGAGAATACCAGAAAGATGTTACCTGTTTTATTGACTATGGAAAGCATTCAACAGTGTGGATCATAACCAATTATGGATAACATTGCAAAGAATGGGAATTCCAAAACACTTAATTGTACTCATGAAGAACTTGTACATAGATCAAGAGGCAGTCATTCAAACAGAACAAGGGGATACTGCATGGTTTAAAGTCAGGAAGGGTGTGCATCAGGGTTCTATCCTTTCACTATACTTATACAATCTGTATACTGAGCAAATAATTCGAGAAGCTGAACTATATGAAGAAAAATGGGGCATCAATGCCCATGGAAGCAAAAGTGAAGAATTCAAACGATGCACTGCATTGTACAAATCAGCTGCAGACGACCTCTTTAAAGTGTGAAAAATCAAAGTGTTAAGGACTAAGGTACCCTCGACCTATGCCATGGTGTTTTCAATTGCCTCATATGCATGGGAATGTGTAGCAGTGAATAAGGAGGACGGAAGAAGAATTGATGACTTTGAATTATGGTGTTGGCAAAGAATATTGAATGTACATACCATGGACTGCCAAAAGAACAAACAAATCTGTCTTGGAGGAAGTACAGCTGGAATGCTCCTTAGAAGCAAGGATGGTGAGATTTCGTCTTTCATACTTTGGATGTGTTATCAAGAGAGATCAGTCCCTGGAGAAGGACATCACTCTGGGTAAAGTGGTGGGTGAGTGAAAAAGAGGAAGACCCTCAACAAGATGGATTGATACAGTGGCTGCAACAATGATCTCAAGCATACTAATGATCATGAGGAACCCACAGGACTGTGCAGTGTTTCGTTCTGTTGTACGTAGGTTCACTATGAGTTGGAACCAACTAGATGGCACCTAACAACAATAACAACAATAATCTAGCATTGAAGACCTGGTTGTGCAGTGGTTAAGAGCTTGGCTCCTAACCAAAAGGTCAGTAGTTTGAATCCACCAGCCACTCCTTGGAAACCCTATGGGCAGTTCTACTGTGTCCTATAGGTTCACCGTGAGTCACAACCGACTTGATAGCAATGATTTTTTCTTTATTATTATTTTTTATTCTAGTATCACCATTCTTCTCATACGTCTTGATTTTCCTTTTCTGTGCTTTTTCCCTTAAATGTCTGGATACCCTTGGTTATTTAAAATAAGTATCCAAAATGGGTTTCCTTTATCTCTTTATTCTGTGTCTCCAATTTCCTGAATATCTCTCATGTAATTCTGAGTAAAAGGGGGACATTTGTCAACAGAAAGACTTCTTTTAGAGTTTAGAGAAGAAAGGCAGGCTGAACTCTTCTTCTAATATCCTAGGAAACTAACACAGTTTAAACCCTAACCTTTCCCAGAAGTGTCTATCCATTTTCTCAGAAAGCAAAGCTCATCCTATTTTGCCTCTATTGTAGGTGGAATAATGGTCTCCCAAAGATGTATGCTTCTTAATCTTCAGACCCTGTGAATACGTATGTTACATGGCAAGGGGAAAATAAAGGTGGAAGATGCAAGTAAGGCTGCTAATCAGCTGACCTTGAGATAGGGAGATTTTGTGGGATTATCCAGGTGGGCTATGTAGTTATAAGTATCCTTAAAAGTCAAAGCAGGAGGCAGGAAAGTCAGTGTCAGAGTTAGAAAGATATTTGAAGATGCTATGCTGCTGGCTTTGAAGATGGAAGAGGAGCCGCAAGCAAAGGAACGCGATCGGCCTTGGGAAGCCGGGTGAGGCAAGGAGACAGATTCCCCTCTAGAGGGGCCAGAAAGTACAACCCTGCAGACACATTGATTTTAGCCCAGTGAGACCCATTTCAGACTTCTAACCTCCAGAATTATAAAATAATAACTATTGGTTGTTTTAAGCCACTAGGTTTGTGGCAATTTGTTATAGCTACAATAGGAAACTCATTAACATTCAACACAATTGACCATTCTCTACTTCTTGAAAAAAAAATCTGCTATCTTAGATTTGTTTTCCCATATTCTCTTATTTTCCTATCACCTGTCTGGTCCATATTATTCAGTCTTCTTTTAAAGATCCTTCTCATGATCTCTGATTATTGACTGACTACATGGTTGGCATATATGCACATTTTCACTCTTCTTTCTATACATTCTCCCTAGAGTATCTCATCCATATCTTTGGTTTTAAATATAGTACTTAGCACTGATGACTCAAAAAGGGTTATTGACCTGAGACCTCATCTTCACATTTCTGGAATCGTGTATTCAGTTGCTACTTGACATATCACCTTGTGTATTTCAAAGCTATCACCAGTGTGACATGTCAAAATTGAACACTTTATTTCCCCTTGAATCCTGAGACTCCTGCCTCAGTCACCTATTGCTGTAGTAATGCTGTATAACAAACTACCCCATAACCTTAGTGATAGTAAACATTTATTCTAAATACACAGATCTGGGGTAACTGGGCTGGTTCTGATTCAAGCTGCAGGTCCATAATCTAACCTACCTGTTCTCCTAGAGTTTCTCACATCCCAGGAAACGCCTTTGCCACTTACCTTGTTGCTTAAGCCAATAATGAAGGCATTGATCTTGATTTGCTCCTCTCTCTCAACCTTCACATCCATTTTATTTGTAAGTCCTATATTTTGCCTCCAAAATACATCTGAAATCTGCCTACTCCTTGCTCTCTCTCCACTTCCACCACTGTATCCAAGCTACTGTTTTATACATTTAGTATATATATATATATATATATATATATATATATATATATATATATATATATATATATATATGTACACACACATATATATAAAACCTCTTGCTGTCGAGTCGATTCTGACACATAGCAACCCTATAGGACAGAGTAGAAATGGCCCACAGAGTTTCCAAGGAGAGCCTGGTGAATTCTGCCTACCTTTTGGTTAGCAGCTGCAGTGCTTAACCACTATGCCACCAGGGTTTCCATATATATATATATATATATATATATATATATGTGTATATATATATGTATATATATATGTATATATATGTGTATATATATGTATATATATATGTGTATATATGTATATATATATACATATATATATGTGTATATATATATGTATACATATATATACATATTTTCATTCATTCATTATTCATTCACTTATTCAAAATTTGTTGGTAGGGATCCTCAGGTGCCACACATAGGCCCTCTCTTATTGACCCTAAGTGAGATTCTGCCTTTATTTGCTGTCAGAGCTTTTTCACTAATGTCATTGCTCAGCTCTTGTTCTAAGAACCAGAGAAATACTAGCAAGTAAAATAGAAAAATCCCTTTGCCCTCATAAAGTTTGCAATCTAGGGAGAGGAGCAAAACTTTATATTTTCCCTGCTTCCTTTTATGCCTTCCACCATTCTATCGATATTGCTGAAGCCAGAGTTATTTTAACAGTGAGAGAAGTAATGTCACCCTCTTTAATGGCTTTGCGTTGCAGGTAGACCAACATCCAGATGCCTTACCATGGCCTCATCACAGATTCTTTCCACCTTGCATCTTGTGCTTCATCCACACTGGTCTCTTTTCCTTTTCAGTCTTAAAACACACCAACCTCCTTTCCACCTTAGATAATAGCACATGCTAGTCTTATACGCAGACTACTATGTTTCTGGATTTTAACAGTTAAATTTCAAATTTCATAGAAAGGAGTATTACTCAGCCATAAAGATAAATGAAGTCCTGATATATGCTACAACATGGATTAACCATGAAAACATAATGCTCAGTGAAATAAGTTACAAAAGAACAGATATTGTATGACCCCACTTACATGAAAAGTCTAGAATAGGCAAGCGGTTAGAGTCTGCCACTGGTGGCTTCTGAGTTGCTATGTGCTAAACAGGTTTCAGTAGAGCTTCCAGACTAAGATGGACTGGGAAGAAAGGCCTGGTGATTTACTCCCAAAAATAAGCCCATGAAAACCCTATGGATCACGATAATTTGATCCTGTTGTGCATGGAGTCAGCATGAGTCGGGGCTGACTACATGGCAGCTAACAACAACAACAACATAGAGACTAAAGTTTATTAGAGCCCTGGTGGCAGAGTGGTTAAGATCTTGGCTGCTAATCAAAAGGTTGGCAATTCAAATCCACCAGCCCCTCCTCAGAAACCCTATGATGCAGTTCTTCTCTGTCCTATAGGGTCGCTAGGAGTCAGAACTGACTCAATGGCACGATGGCACGCAACAACAGCAGGGACAGGCAGGAGGGAGGGGGGAAAGGGAGTTCACGTGAAGGGGACACTGAGCTTCTGGTAAGAGTGAAGGCAAAATTTGGAAATGGATAACGGTAATGATTGTACTACATAATGAACACAATTTTTCTGGGTGAATTGTACATGTGAAGAATGTTGAAATGGAAAATGTTTTGTTACATTTATTTACCACAATAAAATAATTGCAATCTAAACTTAAAAATTACCATCTCAGTCGTTTCGCTAATGACTTTAACTAAGACTCAGGCTTCTAGTCTCTCCCAAAGTACTTTTTTTTCACGACCTTTATAGTAGACTCTCAATTTGCATGTGTAAATGTACCTAGTTTCCTATTTAACTTAGTCTGTTTCTTCCAACTAGACTATGATAGGGTCCATGTTTGCTTTACTCACTCCTGCATGTTCAGTGCCTAGTACAGTGCCTGGCATAAAGTGGTCACTCAAAAAATGCTTGTATATTAAGTACATTCATGAATGGTGGTATTTCAGGCATTGGTGAAAAAGTATAATGGGAAAGGAGGTGGATATTATGGAGTTGGGTCTAAAGTCCCAGTGGTGTCTTCTTGGCATCCCTCAAACCACAAAATGCAGGCTTACTGGTAAGCTTGGCCTCATTAGAAGATTATTTTGCAATTAGGCAAAACTAGAGCAGGGCAGGGTGAGTGATTTGTTTAGGGTAATACAGGAAAATTGCTGTGGAGTTGGGCACATAGCCAGGCCTATAGCATAAGATCTATCCACTGGAGGCCCAGTCCTCACATCTCTATTCCAATATAGGCCCCATGGGGACAACTCAGTGTTCCAACCCCACTGTGACACACTTGCCCAAGAGGGGGCTGGAAAGGAAAGCCTCACACCAAATTTGAAACTTTCCAGGCCGCTTTGCTTATGGTTTGGCTTCAGGTTCCTGCTTCCCTTTCTTATTGTCCCTCCGGGTTCCTGACCTTAAATCAAGCTCCCAATCTTTTCTCCTGCTCAGAATGAGCTGCTGACTTTTAATTGTATTTTTCCATCCAGGGTTTTTGAAATCTGCATTGCTTTCCTTTTGTGGGTTTAGCTTGACTTTTACTGTTCTCTTGGCAGATTGCTGTTATTGGACAGGATGGGATTTTTAATTTGTTGGAGAGAATGGAGTCTAAGCTTTGGACTTCAGACCCTTAAGCTTTCTGTTAAAAACAGAGAGATGACTAATAACTATTTAGTGTGTAATGATGGCTTAGCAGTATTTACTGCTGATTTAGGTTCACTGGCTCCATTACCTAGGATATTTTTCTGACTTAAACATTTCTCAGTTCTTCAGCCAACAGCTGTCCACATTTTTTTTAAGTCCCCAAACCTCCAGAAATTATGATTTCACATTTCTAATAGGCTCCTTTCACTGTTCAATCAAAAAGGCCTCTTGCGCCTTCTAGTATGTGTCCCAAAGTGAGTTTAATACAAATCACAAATGGAGAACACAAACAAAGGATAAAGCCCAAATCTTCCTTAATGGAGCCTACACCCAGCATTGCTATTCCTGATTTCAACTGGGTCTGAAGCAGGTGTGCAAAGGGAATAAGGGGTAGAAACATGGAAAAACAAAACAAAACAGTCCTTGAAAGAATAAGAAAGTATGATCCAACCTCTCTCACCTTCATTGGCTTATGGGATCTCCTTTCCGGTGAGAGGGACAGTGAACCCACATAAGAACACAAGGGTCATTTTGCCTTAGGATAATACTTTAATTTAACATCTTAGCAGTGCAATCATTCATTCATTGAGATATTCAGCAAATATGAATTGAATTGGAATTACAAAGGCAATGAAGATATAGTTGTTGAGCTAAGTGTTTTTGGTTCTTTTTTCCAAGTTTATAGTGTGGAGAGGCAGTGAGAAGGAGGGAAAGCACTGGTGGTTCAGAATCATAATAATATTATATAATTATATAATTATATAATTATATAATTATAATAATAATTATAATCATAATAATCACAATGATAGTTAATTTAATAACTCATAAGGTATTAGCTTCCCAGGGCTGTTGTAACAGAATACCACAAACTGGGTGGCTTATAAGAAATTGACTCTCTCAGTTCTGGAGTCTAGAAATCTGAATTCAGGATGTCAGTAGGGTGATGCTTGCTCTCTGTTGACTCTAAGGGAAGATCCTTGCTTATCCCTTCCAGCTTCTGGTTGCCCCAGGCATTCCTTGGCTGGTAGATGTATCTTCACATGGCTATCTTCCTGTGTCTGTCTGTTGATGTCTCTTATTTTTTGTGATGACACCATTCAAATGGGATTAGGACCTAGTCCTACTTCAGCATGACCTCATGTTAACCTAACTGATATCTTCAAAGACCCTATTTCCTAACAAGATCACATTCACAGGTGCCAGGGTTTAGGACTTGAACATATGTTTTGGGGGGGACACCATTCAATCTACAAGATATACCATTCACATAGAGGTTTCCATGTGATAGACACTATGTTAATTTCTTAACAATATTTACTCATTTAATTACTATTACAAGTAGAAGAGGTAGACCATTTTGGGAACCCTATAATACAAATAAGGAAACTGAAGCTCAGTAAGATTTTTTACTTGCTTTTGGTTGGAAAGGCCCAAATTGGTGGATTTTAACCCAGATCTTTCTCACTTTCTATCTTATGCTTTTAGCCATAAAATAAATGGACTTTTTGGAAGGTGGAGGTTGGGATTTCCAATGACTTTTCTTACTTTATCACTTTATGACTTTGTGATATATGTAATTTAGGGAGTATCAGTGGAGTCCCTTGTAGGTAATGTGTGTTCTGGGCATCAGGCTTGTGAGGCAGCAAAATGGGGAAGTTAGGGCTCTGAGTTTGACCACAAAAGGCCAGGACCTTGTTTCTGACTATACTTCTTGCAAGCTGCAATACCTTGGTTTTTTTTTTTTTTTTTTTTTTAATGAAGTGAGGGTTATCATGCCTCTTGCTAAATGTCACTATTTTCAAGCACTGGGGAGAGCAACAAATGAGATAATGGATAAGACAATGTTTTGTAAACTGTATTGGGATTTACAATTGTGAGGACATATCATTATTACATTCATATATTAGAGGTGGCTCCTGGTTCCATGATCTAATAAAGTCATAACAGGTGCCATCAAATTATGTGCCATCATATTATGTGCCAGGCAGTGTGCTTAGTGCTCTATGTATGTTATTTAACCAAGGAAAATACTACTTCCAAGAATATACTATTACCCTCATTTTAAAGAAATACACGAGGTTACAGAGGCCAAGTGCTACACATTGAATTATATTCCACCCAAAATATATGTTAAAGTCCTATTCCCTGGTACCTGTGAAATGTGGCCATATGTGGAAATATGGTGTCTTAGGCTAGGTTCTCTAGAGAAGCAAAACCAGTAAAGTACATAAATATATATATAGAGATTTATATCAAGGAAACAGCTCATGCAATTGTAGAGCCTAGAATGTCCCAAGTCCGTGGATCAGGGTAGAGGCCTCTCCCAAGTCATGCAGCTGCAGAAAGTGGCAAGCCCAAGATCAGCAGGTCAGAGAACAGGGCTCCCCCTCACAGGCTGTGCAGATCGATGAATCCCAAGTTCGGCAGATAAGCTGACAGCTCAAGTCCCAGAAATGGGAGATGAGGTGACAGGAGGCAGCCACACGATCCAGAGAGAGCTAAAAACCAGAATGTCTGCTTATATTCAGATGCGGGCCACACCCCCAAGGAGAATCCCTTTCATCTGGTTGGTAACTCACAGTATATTCAATGATGGGAGTGATTACATTAAAACACTGAGAATCAAGGCCCAGCCAAGCTGACACACAATCTTAACCATCACGTACGGTCTTTGCAGATACAATCATATTAAGATGAAGTCCTTAGGGTGAGCCTTAATCCAATATGATTGGTGTCCTTATAAGAAAAATAGAAGAGACACAGAGGCACACAAAGGGAAAATGCCATGTGACGATGGAGGCAGAAATTGGAGTGATATGTTTACAAGTCAATGAATGCCAATGATTGCTGGCAATGCCGGAACCTGAGGGAAAAGCATGAAACAGATACTCCCCTAGAGACTTTAGAGGGAGCATGGCCCTGCCAATACCTTGACTTTGTACTTCTAACCTCCAGAACTGTGAGAGAATAATTTCTGTTGTTTTAAGTCAGCCTTTGTGGTGATTTGTTATGGAAGTTCTAGGAAACTAGTACACTGAGTAACTAGATTTCTAGAATGAGGCAATGGGAAGCTTGGATTCAAACACAGGTGAGTCTGATTTTATAGTTCCTGCTCTTTCTACTGCGCTGCTTCTTTTGGACAGATAAGTTTAAAAAATACCGCTGAAAGATAGAAGTGGGAAGTGTCTTTAAAAAGCCAAAACCCAGTGTTGTGGAGTCCATTCCGATTCATAGTGACCCTGTAGGACAGGGTGGAACTTCCCCATAGGATTTCCAAGGCTGTAATCCTTATGGAAGCAGACAGCCACATCTTTCTCCCATGGAGATGCTGGTGGGTTCGAACTGCCAACCTTTCAGCTAGCAACTGAGCGCTTAACCACTGTGCCACCAGGGCTCCCTGGAAGCTGTCTTAGAGATCATCAAACCTGTCAAGCCACTTATTGAAATTTGTAATAAGCAGATGCGAGGCCCAATGCTTATATTCAATGTATGGGTCAGAGATCTCCCAGTTTCAAGTAGCAGAAACCCAATGGAACCTGGATTTTTAAACAGAAAAGGGGCTTCATTGGCTTTTATAAATGAAAAAGGAGTTTCAAGCATGGTATCTATCATTAGAACTCATTCTCTTCACCTCTGAGCTCTGCTTTCTTCTATGTTAGCTTCTTTTCATGTTCCATGTGATGGCTCATGGAAGTTCCAAGCTTACATCTTCCTTTCTTTGTGTAGTCCCAGGAGAAAAATATTCTTTCTCCAACCTTGATCTGATTCTCACTGGCCTCAGATGGGTCATGCACCCATCACTGAGCCAACCATTGTATTCAGAGAATAGACTATGTGGTTGGTTGAAGCCTGGATCCCATGCCCACTCCAAAACTATGTGTATCTAGTGTAGGGGAGAAATTGTTATCCAGGGGGAAATTGGGCTCTATTATTGGAGGAAGGTAGGGTGGATGCTGGATAGGTAAAAACCACAGATGTTCCCTATGCCTACGATGTCCTAAACCTATTTGAGGAGATCATTCAAGTTGCTTCCTTGCTTGGCCTCAGTCTTAAGGTTTCCTGTGGCATCTCAGAGGTAGACACCATAACTCCTATTGTAACATAACGCCACCTGGTACCTCCCCCCTCACACAAAATATGGCACCTAGGAAGGTACAGCATAAGAGAGATCACTAGCAGGTAGGCTAGTTGGAAGGCACAGCAGACATGTAGGATTAGGAGAAACACTAAGCACTCATACATCCTGGCTAGCATTGGTGGGCAGTGGCAATCACATACCCAGGGGACATGGAGATTGCAGAATCCTCTTTCCACCCAGGCTACTTATGCATCTTCTCAGGTAAGAAGCACTTGGTCCTTAGAAATCCTCACTCCTATGCAGCTCTAGAGTTGTTAAGCTGGAAAATCCCTTTAGAGAAATCTAACCCACTTCCCTTCTTGGACATTTGACAAACTTAGACCTAGTAAACTCAAGTGACTTCTGTAATATCACACAACTGGTAAGAAGCACGGCTGTGCTGGAATCACAGTCTCTTGACTTGACACCACCCAAACGATGCCTGGCTAATGTAGATCCTCTGAAGTAGAAAACATATGAATAAATGAGAAACTGGCATCCAGTGAGGATTACCATGTCTGTTGAGGACTCACGTGTTCTATTTTCTTTGCCTTGGAAGTTCCTATAAACATTGCAGTGCTAGAGGAATGATTATAGATCCAGACCTCAATGTTTGTGCTCCTGTTCTGCCTTAGATTAAGTTAAATATTGTTTGTAGATGATACAGATAAATTGGTTCAACCATGAGCCAGTCTGGGTGGTTAAAAGGATGCTGTTTATTTCTCTAAGGAGCTGAGTAAGAAGGCTGTTGGACTATTGCCTCATTTCACCACACAACCTTCCTATTTATCTCAGGATTTGACTTCATAGAATGCACTTAACCGATTTACCTGGTTGCCATCTGTCATGCTTCTACTGCACTGCAAGTGCCCTGAATGGAAATGAACTTGTCATCTTCCTTTTTCTTGACACCCTCAGTGCATATGGTGTGACTTTGTCTTGCTTACTTTGGACATATCATTAGGAAAAATCAATTTCTAGAAAAGATTCAACATGGTTGGTAAAGTAGAAGGTCAGCAATATGCGGCTGCTCCCTCAATGGAAACTGAATTCAGTGTATGCAAGAGAGATTGATGAAATTAGAAGAGGTTCTCAGGCTTCAAGTATATTAAAATGTAATAGATGAGTGACAGGAAAAAGTTTGTCCTTGCACCCATTCAGGCAAAGAAAACAGTGAAAAATGATGTATCAAGTTGTTGGAACGTAGATCAGCAATTAGGAAGGACTCACTGGTAAATGACTGTGAAATTCATTGAAATGCTTTTGGCTGTAGGAAGAGCATTGGGTTTAAGAACTTCCTCTCTGTTTATTAGCTGTGTGACATTGGGAAAAGATGTTGACCACCACAACTTCTCCTCTATTAAGTGGTCTAATATGACAAGTAAACTCAAAAGATTGTTGTGAGGATGTTGTTGTTTCCATTGAGTTGGCTCTGACTCATGGAAGCCTTATGTATAGTAGAACAAAACATTGCCCAGTCCTGAGCCATCCCAGTGATATACTTGAGCCAGTTGTTGAGGCTATTGTGTCAATCTATCTCACTGAAGTTTTCATTTTCACTGACCCTCTACTTTACCAACCACGATCATCTTTTCTAGCTTCTGATCTTTCCTAATGATGTGTTCAAAGTAAGCAGGACAATGTCTCATTATCCTCGCTTCTAAGGAGCATTCTGGTTGTATTTCCTGTAAGACTGATCTGTTTGTTCTTCTAGCAGTCCATGGTAGAGTCAATATTCTTTGGCCACACCATAATTCATATGCATCAATTCTTCTATTTTCTTTTTTCATTGTATTGAGTTGTGAAGATAAAAATTAGGTTATGTGTGAAGACCCAAGCTCAAGGTTTAAAAAGAGTGGTTGCCTTACATGTTAGTTCCTGTCTTTCTCTTTTCTTATTTCACCTTATTATTTAACTGTTTCCTTTTTAATCAAATGAAATAGAATACTAAAATGAGAAAATAAAGGATGATGAAAAAAATCAGAAAGGTGGCATTTATTGTTAGTGAAATGTCAAACCAAGATATGTTCCCAAGACTTGGACACACTAGGGCACAGCAAGAGAGCTAATCCCCCATTTTGCAAGTGGCTTTGTATGCATTTTGATTGCCTGGTGGCAGGACAAAATCATCTCTTCATTTTCTTCCAGTCCTCAGCCTCAGAATCTGGATTCTTCATGGTTAGAACATCCCTGGTGGAGAGAAAGGGAGGAGCTTAGCCAGCCATGGGTACCTCCTCTTGGCATCTCAATATCTAAGGGCAAATGTAAGATTCAAGGAAAGTTCAGAGAATCCAAGCATAGAAAAGGAAGATCGGGAGTAATCTCCTCTAAAGAGGACGTAGACATTGAGACGCAGAGTTGAGGATATCTGAGGAAGAGAAGAAGAGTCACAGACTTATGCTTTGTTGAAATCAAATCACCAAAGACCAATTCTCCAAAAGCAAATTGATGAATGTCATTCCTCTAAATGATCAGTTGAACAAATGACAAAGGCATTATTTAGCATATTTACTAATTTCTTAAGAACTTGTTTTAGGCAAATTTCTTTTTGAATATGTTGTTGTTGTTAGGTGTCATCGAGTCAGTTCCAACTAATAGTAGCACTATACACAACAGAACAAAACAGTGCCGTGGCCTGTGCCATCCTCACAATATTTGCTATATTTGAGCCCAATGTTGCAGCCATTGTGTCAGTCCATCTCTTTGAGAGTCTCCCTTTTTTCCGTTGACCCTCTACCTTACCAAGCATAACGCTCTTCTCCAGGAACTGGTGCCTCTGGATAACATGTCCAAAGTACATGAGATGAAGTCTTACCATCCTGTCTTCCAAGGAGCATTCTGGTTGTACTTCTTCCAAGACAGACTTGTTCGTTCTTCTGGAAGTCCGTGGTATATTCAATATGCTTCATCAACACTATAATTCAAAGGTAACAATTCTTCTTTGATTTTCCTTATTCATTGTCCTGTTTTTGCATGCATATAATATAAAGCAATTGAAAATATCATTGCTTGGGTCAGACTAACCTTAGTCCTCAAGGTACATCTTTGTTTTTCAACACTTTAAAGAGGTCTTATGCAGCAGATTTGCCCAATGCAGTATTTTGTTTAATTTTTTGACTGCTGCTTCCACTGGCATTGATTGTTGGTCCAAATAAAATGAAATCCTTGACAACTTCAATATTTTCTCAGTTTATCATGATGTGGTTTATTGGTCCAATTATGAGGATTTTTGTTTTCTTCATGTTGAGGTGGAATCCATACTGAAAGCTGTAGTCTTTGATCTTCATCAGCAAGCACTTCAAGTCCTCTTCGCTGTCAGCAAGCAAAGTTGTGTCATCTGCATATGAAAGATTGTTAATGAATCTTCCTCCAATCCTGATGCCCTGTTCTTCTTCATATAGCCCAGCTTCTTTCAGTACCATAGGTTCTTGAGCATATGCTACCTCCAGAAATGACTGCATATCTACAAATTCTTTTTGGTACAGTGACTCTGTGTATTCCTTCCATCTTCTTTTGATGCTTCCTGTGTCGTTCAGTATTTTGCCGATAGAATCCTTCACTATTGCAACTCGAGGCTTGAATTTTTTCTTCAGTTCTTTCAGCTTGAGAAACACTGAGCATATTCTTCCCTTTTAGTTTTCTAACTCCAGGTCTTTGCACATGTCATTATAATATTTTACCTTGTCTTCTTAAGCCACACTTTGATATCTTTTGTTGAGCTCTTTTACTTCATTATGTCTTCCATTCAGTTTAGCTGTTCCATGTTCAAGAGCAAGTTTCAGAGTCTCTTCTGACATCATTTTGTTCTTTTCTTTCTTTCCTGTCTGTTTAGTGACCTTTGCTTTCTTCATGTATGATGTCATTTATGTCATCCCACAATTTGTCTAGTCTTTGATCATTAGCATTCAATGTAGCAAATTTGTTCTTGAGATGGTCTTCAAATTCAGGTGGGATATACTCAAGGTCATATTTTGGTTCTCGTGGATTTGTTTTAAATTTTTTTCAGCCTCAAATTAAACGTGCACATGAACAATTGATGGTCTGTTCTGCAGTCAGCCCCTGGCTTTGTTTTGACTGACAATATTGAGCTTTACTATCCTCTCTTTCCACAGATGTAGTCAATTTGATTCCTGTGTTTTCCATCTGGTGAGGTCCATGTGTACAGGCACCATTTATGTTGTTGAAAAAAGCTATTTTTAATTAATAAGTCCTTACAAAATTCTATCATGGGATCACAGTAATTTAAATACAAGAAGCATGAATCTATATATTCTGGTAGCATGTAGGCAAGAAAAAAATATAAGGAATATATTTAAAATATTTATTGATATAATAAATATAAATTGTGCTCATGAGGAACCTGTACATAGACCAAGAAGCAGTCATTTGAACACAAGGGGATACTGCATGGTTTAAAACCAGGAAATGCATGTGTCAGGGTTATAGCCTTTCACCATACTTATTCAATCTGTATGCTGAGAAAATAATCTGAGATGCTGGACTATATGAAGAAGAATGTGGCATTAGGATTGAAGTAAGATTCATTAACAATCTTCAGTATGCAGATCACACAACCTTGCTTGCTGAAAGGTAAGAGGACTTGAAGCCCTTACTGATGAAGATCAAAGACTGCAGCCTTGAGTACTGATTCCACCTCAATACCAAGAAAACAAAAATTCTCACCACTGGACCAGTAAACCACATCACGATAATTGGAGAAAATATTGAAGTTGTCAAGGATTTCGTTTTACTTGGATCCACAATCAGCGCCCATGGAAGTGGTAATAAAGAAATCAAAGTATTGCATTGGGCAAGTCTGCTGCAAAAGACCTCTTTAAAGTGTTGAAAAGCAAAGATGTACCTTGAGAACTAAGCTCAACCCAATCATGGTATTTTTTATCTCTCACATGCATATGAAAGCAGAACAATGAATAAGGAGGACTGAAGATGAATTGATGCCTTTGAATTATGGAGTTGGTGAAGAATACTGAATATACCATGGACTTCCGGAAGAACGAACAAGTCTGTCTTGGAAGAAGTACAGCCAGAGTGCTCCTTGGACATGAGGATGGCGAGATTTTGTCTCAGATTATCTTGGACATTTTATTAGGAGGGACTAGTCCCTGGAGAAGGACATCATGTCTGGTAAGGCTGAGGGTTAGTAACAAGAAGAAAGCCCTCAACGAGCTGGATTGACACAGTGGCTGCAACAACGGGCTCAAACATAGCAATGATTGTGAGAATGGTGCAGGACTGGACAGTGTTTCATTCTGTTGTACATAACAAAATGTGAAAAATGTCATAAGGAGATTTCAGGTCGCTATGAGTTGGAACCAGCTTGAAGGTGCCTAACAATAACAACAACATGAATATTTGATTAATTAAATTAAATGAAAGGAAAGTAAACTTGATGGTGATGTCCCCTATATAGGCCTGAATATTTTTCTAAGATTTATATCTTATTCTCTAATTTCTCTTTCCTACCTTATATCTCAACTGTATTGTAGGGTTCATTTTAAAGCTGTATCTATCAACTATTGTAAAATATTTCAAATATTCAGACAAGTAATAAAAAAATGTATTGATCACCCTATACCCACCACTCAGTTGTAATAAATGTTGACATTTTTAATGTTTGCTTGTCTTTTTTTGTTGTTGTTGTTTGTTTGTTTAGTAAATAAAACACGACTGGCATAGCTGTGCCCCCTTTTTATTTTTCCAGGTTGCATTCCCTTCTTCTCTTCTACCTCTTGCTTTTTCCTCATAGGCAAACACTGACTGGATTTGCCCTAAAGGAGTTAAATTCGACTTGATGGCACACAACAACAATAACAACAGTTCTGTGGTGCTGTGGAAACTTGCTCCTTCTTGCCTATGTCTCTGCTTATGACATTTTTCACATTTTTTTGTTTCTCTTGCCTTCATTGTTATAGACCCACCCTTCCAAACTCAGGTCTTTAGGAGTCCATTTTTTGTCAGCTATAGCCCCTATGCACCTCTCCTTTTCCTCAAATCCTACATTAACTGTCTATTTCTACCTAACAAATTACTCCAAAACTTAGTAGCTTAGAACAATATATATTCACCATCCCACACCATTTCTGAAAGTCAAGAATCTGGGAATGGGAGACAGAGCCAACATGGTGCTATAGATAGAAGCACCACGCTGTCCCTCTGCAGCAAAGCCCCAAAAAACTAAGTAAAACAGATACAGACATCAATCCTGGAACTGTAAGTGTCAAATGAAGGGATAAAGAACTCGATCAAGCACCGAATGGAATAAAAAAAAAAAAACTGACAGAGAACAGAGAATGGGTAGAGCTAAGGAGTGGAGGTCCCCTACCAGCTAATGCAACAAGAATTTAACGTCTTGGACTACAGCCACCAAGGAACTAGGACAGGGAGTACAGGAAGGCAACTTCACTGACCTCCCAACCTGAGACAGCACCCAGTAACCAGGGATACATGCTTTCCCACCCCCAACCCTTCTCCCCTGTACATGACCTCCACAGCTTTCCAAGGGCCCATGATCGCTCCACTGGAGAGACACTAGCTCACTACTGTCTGGGTCTGGCCCACTCACAATGGCCAGTTCTCCTAGCGCCATTTTTAAACTTTTTTGTTATTTATTTATTTATTTATTGGCTTTTTTTTGTTTCTTCCCTCTCTCTTCCTTCCTTCTTTACAGCCTCCCCAGTTCTGTGCCATCGCCTTGGCAAGCTCCCTCAGTGCTATTTTTCTCTCTCTTTTTTTTTCTCTCTCAGTTTCTTCTCTTTCTCTCCCTTCCTTCCTTTCCTGTCTCCTGCCCATCTAGCCCCATGTTCTGTCCCTGCCCCTTTTCGATGGGCTGTGCCACACTGTTTGGCTAGAGAATCAGTAACATATGGCCTCTCTGGGTTTGCATCTCCTGCACTGGCCAGCTAATTCAGCATTAGATATATAGTTTTTGTTTTGTTTTTTTTTGGTTTCTTTTCTTTCTATCACATCCTTCCTTTTCTTTCTCTTGCCCACCTAGGGCTGTGCTCTGCCCCCATTCCTTGACAGGCCTTGTTGTGCTGCTCAGCTAGAGATACACTGGCACACAGCCTCTCCAGGTTTGTGCCGCTGCTCACCAGCCGGCTTCTTCAGCACCATATTATTGTATTTGAATTTGTTTATTTATTTTTGTTTCTTCTCTCTCCCTTCCTTCCTTCCTTTCCTTTCTCCTGCCCAGCTAGCTCTGTGTGCTGTCCCCACCCCTTATTGATAGGCTGTGTTGCACTGCTTGGCTAAAGAGCCACTGGCACATGGCTTTCCTGGGTCCCTGCCACCCTCACTGGCTCGGTCCCGCAAGTGCCATATTTTTGTTTGTTTTGTTTCTTCTCTCTCTCTCCCTATCTTCCGTTCCTTTCTCCGACCTACATAACTCTATGTGTCCTCCCTGCCCCCTCTTGACAGGTTGTGGTGCACTGCTTGGCTAAAGAGCCATGGGTACACAGCCTCCCCAAGTCCATGCCACCCCCACTGGCCAGCTCCCTCAGCACCATATATATATATATTGTTCTTGTTGTTTTTTTCCTGTTTGTTTGTTTCTTCTCTCTCTCTCCTTCCTTTCCTGTCTCCTGCTCACCTGGCCCCATGCACCATACCGTCCCCTTCTCAAAGGGCCATGCCACACCACTAGGCTAGAGAGCCACCAGCACGTGGCTTCCTCAGGTCTTCGCTGCATACACTAGCCAGCTCTCTCAGCACCATATATTTTTAATTTGTTTGCTTTGTTCTTTTTTTAATGTTTCTTCTTTTCTCTCTTCTTCCCTTCCTTTCCTTTCTTCCACCCACCTAGCCCTGTGCTGCCACTTCTTGAAGGGACTACCTGTACTATTCAGATAGACAGCCACTGGCACTCGGCCTCCCTGGGTCTGTGCAACTGTCACTGGCTGGCTCCCTCAGCACCATTTTTGTTTGTTTGTTTCTTACCTCTCTCTTCCTTCCTTCCTTTCCTTTTACCCATCCACCTAGCCTCCTGCACCACCCCCTCTACTTTAATGGGTTATGTTGCACCCTTTGGTAGAGAGCCACTGGCACATGGCCTCCCCGGTCTCCTTCATCCCCACAGGCTGGCTTTCTCAGCATCATATTTTTTATTTTTCTTTATCTTTCCCCTTCTCCCTTTTCCTTCTCCCTCCCGTCTAGGCCCTGTGCTGCCTCTATTCCTTCCTAAGGATTCCTACTGTGCTTCTCTACTAGAGAGACACCAGCTTGTTGCCACCCCGATTCTGCCCCACCACCAACAGCCAGATCTCTCGGCATTATATTTATTTGATTTTGTTGTTGTTATTGTTCTTGTTTTTGTTTTTTGTTTCTTCTCTCTCTTTCCTTCCCTTTCTCCCACCCAACTAGCCAGTGCACCAATCACGCCCCTTCTCAACAGGCCGAGCTAAACTACTGAGCTAGAGAGCCACCAGCAGATGGCCTCCCCAGGTCTGCCCTGCCCCTACCTGCCCAATCCCACTGTGCCTCTATCTCATTTACCTTTTTTTCCTTTATTTTTGCTGTTTGATCATTTCTGTTTCTCTCTCTTCTTTCTCTCACCCATTTAGCTCTGCACATCACATTCTCTCCCTTCCCTCCTGCCTATCTGCACCACATGCCAAGTGCCATGTCCATGAGCAGCACTGGCATAGACCCCTGGACCCTGCCCTGAAATTTCCCCTAGACCCTTCCAGCCAGCTCCAGTTTGTGCCACAAATGACCCATCCCCTCTGCACCCCTCCTGCTGGACCTGCCCTGCTGCACCATAGCTGAGCGACTGGCCCTGCCCACCTGGACAAGGTGGTGAGAAGTATCATGCCCACAGATGAGCAAGCAAGAAGACACACTCAGCCCACCTGCATAGACATAACCAAATAAAAGAAAAAAGCAGAATGAAGCAGAAAAATATACAATCAATAAATGAAGAAAATAATTCCTGAATTTCCCAGAGACAGCAGACAATATCAAAACCTTAAAAAACAAACAAACAAACAAACAGAAAAACCAGGACAGGATGGCTCCAGTAAGCAACCAAAATAAAACATCAGATGATCTTCTGGTAGAAGCAAAGGCACTGGAACTATCTGATAGAGAATTCAAAAGTCTAATATTCAGGGCTTTCCAAGAGATTAGCAAAGATATGAAGGAAAACACAGAAAGAATAAGGAAAAAATAGACACAATCATGGAAAACACAGACAAAATCAAGGAAAACAGACAAAGCAATGGAAAAATTCAGGAAAATAATACAAGAGCAAAATGGCAAAATAAATAAACAACTAGAAATTACACAAAAACAGCAATTAGAAATCCAAAAGATAAACAGCATGATTTCAGAAATGGACAGTGCAATAGAAGGTTTTAGGAGCAAATTTGAAGCAATGGAAGACAGGATCAGTGAAACTGAAGACAAATCCTTGGCTACCACTTTGTTTGAGGAAAAATCAGAGAAAAGAATGAAGAAAACCTGAGTAATGTGGGATACAATCAAATGGATTCACTGGAGAATTCTAACAAAAATTCAAAGAACTCACACCAGTACTACTCAAACTATTTTAGAACATAGAAAAGGAAGGAATACTTCCGAATTCATTTTATGAAGCCAGCATAACTTTGATACCAAAACCAGGCCAAAAAAAAAAAAAAAAATACAGACCAATATCTCTCATGAATATAGAAGTAAAAATTCTCAACAAAATTCTAGCCAATAGAATTCAGCAACATATCAAAAAACATAATACATCTTGACCAACTGGGATTCATACCAGCTATGCAAGGATGGTTCAATATTAGACAATCAATCAACATAATTCACCACATTAATAAAACAAAAGAATCACATAATTACCTCCATCGACACAGAAAAGGCATTCATTAAAGTCCAGCATCCATTCCTGATAAAAATTCTCAATAAAATAGGAATAGAAGGGAAATTCCTCAACATAATAAAGGACATCTAGCTCAGTGTTTAAGTGCTATAGCTAATAACCAAAAGGTTGGCAGTTCAAATCCACTAGCCACTCCTTGGAAACCATATGGGGCAGTTCTACTCTGTCCTATAGGGTAGCTATGAGTCAGAATCGACTTGACGGCAACAGGTTTTTATTTACTTATTTTATACAAAACGAACAGCCAACATAATTCTCAACAGAGGCTGAAAACATTCCCCCTGAGAATATTAAATATTAAATAGGGTGGTAATAAAAGATGCCCTTTATTACCACGCCTGTTTAATATTGTACTGGAAGTCCTAGCTACAGCAATAAGGCAAGAAAAAGAAATAAAGGGCATCCAAATTGATAAGGAAGAAGTAAAATTATGCCTATTTGTGGGTGATATGATACTATACAAAGATAACCCAATGGACTCAACAAGAAAACTATTGAAACTAATAGAAAGATTCAGCAGAGCAGCAGGATACAAGATATACATACAAAAATCAGTTGGATTCCTATACACCAACAAAAAGAATTACAAAAAGGAAATTAGGAAAGCAATACCATTTATGATAACCCCTAAAAAAACAAAATATTTAGGAATAAACCTAACCAAGGACATAAAAGACCTATACAAAGAAAACTACAAAACACTACTGCAAGAAACCAAAAGAGACCTACATAAATGTAAAAACAATCCATGCTCATGGATAGGTAAACACCACCTGTGAAAATGTCAATTCTTCCCAAGGCAATCTACAAATACAATACAATCCTGATTCAAATACCAACAGCATTCTTTAACAAGATGAAAAAACTAATCATTAACTTTATATTGAAAGAAAAGAGGCCGTGGATAAGTAAAGCACTACTGAAGAGGAAGAATAAAGTAGGAGGTTTTGTACTACCTGACCTCAGAACCTACTATACAGCTACGGTAATCAAAACAGCCTGGTACCGGTACAACGATAGATACATTGACCAATGGAACAGAATTGAGAACGCAGATGTAAATCCATCCACCTAAGGTCACCTGATCTAAGGTCAAAAGTTCATTAAACGGGGAAAAGACAGTCTTTTTAACAAATAGTGCTGGCAAAACTGTACGTCCATCTGTTTAAAAAAAAAAAAAAAGAATGAAACAGGACTCATACCTCACACTTACACAAAAACTAATTCAAAATGGATCAAAGACCTAAATATAAAACTAAAAACAATAAATATCATAGAAGAAAGAATAGTGTCAACTCTAGAGGCCGTAATATACGGCATAAATAGGATCCAAACCATAACTAACAACAAACACTAAAAGATATGCTAGATAACTGGGATCTTCTAAAAATTAAACACTCATGCTCATCACAGACTTCACCCAAGAGAAAAAGAGAAACTAGAGACTTCAAAAAAATTTATGGTTATGACAAATCCGATAAAGTTCTAATCTCTAAAATCTATAGGAAAGTCCAATACCTCTACAACAAAAATACAAACAATCCAATTAAAAAATGGATAAAGGATATGAACAGACCCTTCACCAAAGAAGACATTCGGGAGGCTAACAGACAAATGCGGAAATGTGCATGATCACTAGTCATTAAATAAATGCAAATCGAAACTACAATGAGATTCCATCTCACCTGACAGAAGCCAAAAGAACAGAAAATAACAAATGTTGGAGAGGCTACTGGGAGATTGGAACTGTTATGCACCGCTGGTGGGGGTGTAAAATGGTACAACCATTTTGAAAATGATATCATATGGCGCTTCCTTAAAAAGCTAGAAATAGAAATAACATATGATCCAGCAATCCCACTCCTAGAGAAATAAGAGCTGTCACACGAATAGACATATGCACACCTATATTCGTTGCAGCATTATTCACAATAGCAAAAAGATGGAGACAACCTAAGTACCTATCAGCATATGAATGGATAAACAAACTATGGTACATACACACAATGAGATACTATGCAACAATAAAGAACAACGATGAATCTGTGAAACGTCTCACAACATGGATGAATCTGGGGGGCATTATGCTGAGTGAAATAAGTCAATCACAAAAGCACAAATACTGTATGAGACCACTATTACAAAAACTCATGAAAAGGTTTGCACACAGAAAGAAACAATCTTTGATGGTTATGAGGGAGGAGAGGGATAGGGAGGGAAAAATACTAATTAGACAATAGATAAGCGGTAACTTTGGTGAGTGGTTACATAGTACACAATACTGGGGAAGTCAGCGCAGCTTGACCAAGGCAAAGTCATAGAAGCTTCATAGACACATCCAAACTCCCTGAGGGACTGAATTACTGGGCTGAGGGGTTGGGACCATGGTCTTGGGGAACATCTAGTTCAACTGGAATAACATAGTTTATAAAGAAAATGTTCTACATCCTACTTTATTGAGTAGCACCTGGGCTCTTATAAGCTTGTGAAAGGCCATCTAAGACACTCCACTGGTCCTACCCTGTCTGGAGCAAGAGACAATGAAGAAAACCAAAGACACAAGGAAACGATTAGTCCAAAGGACTAATGGACCACAGCTACCACAACTTCCACTAGACTGTGTCCAGCACAACTAGATGGTGACCAACTACCATCACCAACTGTTCTGACAGGGATCACAATAGAGGGTCCAGGACAGAGCTGGAGAAAAATGTAGAACAAAATTCTAACTCATAAAAAAAGACCAGATTTACTGGTCTGACAGAGACCGGAGAAACCCTGAGAGTACTGCCCCTGTACACCCTTTTAACTCTGTACTGAAGTCACTCCTGAGGTTCACCCTTTAGCCAAAGATTAGACAGGCCAATAAAACAATAATATATATCGCTGAACCATGTATATGAGACTAAATGGGCACAGCAGCCCAAGGGCAAGGACCAGAAGGCAGGAGGGGACAGGAAAACTGGAAGAATGGAAATGGAGAACCTAAGGTTGAGAAGTGGAAAGTGTTGACAGGTCATGGGTTTGGCAACTGATGTCACAAAACAATATGTGTATTAACTGTTCAGTGAGAAACTAATTTTCTCCATAAATCTTCATCTAAAGCACAATAAAAAAAAAGAATCTGGGAATGCTTTAATCTGGCTGATTCTGGCCAAGGATGCCTCATGAGGTTTAGGTGAAGCTGTTGGCTGCAGCTGTAGTTATCTAACTGGTTGACTGGGCTGGAAGATTATTTCCCTGATGGCTCTCTCAGCTGACTGTTAGCTGGGAGCCTCAGCATTTCACCACATCACCTCTTCACAAGGTTGCTTGAATGTTCACAACACATGCTCTCTGGCTTCCTCAAGAGTGAGTGAACTCTTTGGTGAGTGGCATCTCAGGTCTTAAAATCTGGGAAGTGGCCATCTAAGATGCATCAATTGGTCCCAACCTACCTGGAGTAAAGGAGAATGAAGAACACCATGGACACAAGGGAAGTATTAGCCCTAGAGACAGAAAGGACCACATAAACCAGAGACTACATCAGCATGAGACCAGAACTAGACGGTGTCTGGCTACCATAATGACTGCCCTGACGGAACACAACAGAGTCCCTAATGGAGCAGGAGAAAACTGGGGTGTAGAACTCAAATTCAGGTAAAAAGACCAGACTTAATGGTTTGAATGAGACTGGAGAGACTCTGAAAGATGTGGCCCCTGGACTCTCTGTTAGCTCAAAACTAAAACTATTCCTGAGGCCGAGGCTTCAGACAAAGATTTCACTGGACTGTGGGACATAAAATTGTACTCATGAAGAGCATGCTTCTTAGCTTAAGTAGATACATGAGATTAAATGAGCAGTTCTCATCCAGAGGTGAGATGAGAAGGCAGAGAGGGTCAGGAGCTGGCTGAATGGACACGGGAAATCTGGGGTAGAAAGAAAGAGTCTGCTGTCACAGTAAAGGAACGTATGTATAAATTTTTGTATGAGGGACTAACTTGAATTGTAAACTTTCACTTAAAGCACAACAATAAAAAAAAAAGAGCGTGAACTAAGAGAAAAGGAGCAAACAAGTGTCTGCCTTTTATGACCTGTCTTAGTTATTTAATGCTACTATAACAGAAATACCACAAGTGAATTGCTTTAACATACATAAATTTATCCATTCACAGTTTAGGAGGCTAGAAGTCCAAATTCAGGGCACGAGCTCTAGGGGAAGGGTTTCTTTCTCTTTATATTGGCTCTGGGGGAAAATCATTGTCTCCTTTCAACAGCTGTGGGCTCAGCATTTGTTACAGATCCCCATGTGTCTTGGAATGAATCTTGCCCTGGGTCTAGGAAGATCCCAGTACAGGGACCCCAGGTCCAAAGGGCATGCTCTACTCCTAGCTCTTCTTTCTTAATGGTAGTGAGGATCCTCCCCTCTCTGCTCACTTATCTCTCCTTTTATCTTTTGTAAGATAAAAGGTATGACTTAAGCAAGGGTGTGACTTGAGTAAGAGTATGATTTTAGTCACACCTTGTTGTAAGGCTGTGATTCAAGATACACACCACCCTGATCCTGCTTCATTAACATATAGAGGTTAGGATTTACAACACAGCTAATTGCAACATATCACAAAATAGAGGACTAACACACCATATTGGGAATCATGGCCTAGCCAAGTGGACATATATATATAGTTTTTTGTTGTAGTTTAAGTGAAAGCTTACATTTCAGATTACACTCTTATACAAAAATTTATACATACATTGTTATGTGACCCTAATTGCTCTCCGTATACTGTGACAGCACACTCCTTCTTTCCACCCTTGATTTCCCATGTCCATTCAACTAGCTCCTAACATTTTCTGCCTTCTCATCTCACCTCCGGAGAGAAGCTGCTTGTTTGGTCTCATCTATCTACTTGAGCTAAAAAGCGTCCTCTTCACCAGTATCATTTTATATCCCACAGTGCAGTCCAATCTTTGTCTGAAGAGATAGCCTCGGAAATTGTTTTAGTTCTGAGGTTACAGAGAGTCCAGGGGGCATGCTTTCCGGGGTTCATCCAGTCTCAGTCAGACCATTAAGTCTGGTCTCCTTACTAGAATTTGAGTTCTGCACCCCACCTTTCTCCTGCTCCATCAGGGACTCTCTGTTGTGTTCCTTGTCAGGGCAGTCATTGGTGGTAGTCGGGCACCATCTGGTTCTTCTGGTCTCAGGCTGATGGAGTCTCTGGTTTATGTGGCCCTTTCTGTCTCTTGGGCTACTACTGTCCTTGTATCTTTGGTGTTCTTCATTCTCCTTTACTCCAGGTGGTTGGAACAAATTGATGCATCTTAGATGGCCACTTGCAGGCTTTTAAGACCCCAGATGCCACTCACCAAAGTAAGATGCAGAACATTTTATTAATGAACATTGTTAGGCCAATTGACCTAGATGTCCCCTGAAAGCATGGTCCCCAGCCCCCCACACCTGCTGCTCTCTCCCTCAAAGTGTTTGATTGTATTTAGGGTACTTCTTAGCTTTGGTTTAGTCCAGTTGTGCTGACTTCCCCTGTAGTGTGTACTGTCCTTCCCTTCACCTAAGATAATTCTGGTCTACTATCTAGTTAGTGAATAACTCTCACCCTCCCTCTCCACCCTCGTAACCATCAAAGAATGTTTTCTTCTGTGTTTAAACCTTTCCCTGAGTTCTTATAATAGTGGTCTTAGAGAATATTTGTCCTTCTGCGACTGACTAAATTCACTCAGCATAATGTCCTTAGATTACTCCATGCTATAAGATGTTTCATGGCTTCATTGTTGTTCTTTGTCATTGCATAGTATTCCATTGTGCGAATATACTATAATTTGTTTATCCATTCATCTGTTGATGGGCACCTAGGTTGTTTCCATTTTTTGCTATCATAAACAGTTCTGCAATGAACATGGGTGTGCATATATCTATTCGTGTGATGGCTTTTATTTCTCTAGGATGTATTCCAAGGAGAGGGATTGCTGGATCAAATGGTACTTCTATTTCTAGCTTTTTAAGGAAGCGACAAATCGATTTCCAAAGTGGTTGTACCATTTTACATTCCCATCAATAGTGTATAATGTTCCAGTCTCTCCAATTCCTCTCCAATATTTATTATTTTGTGTTTTTTGGATTAATGCTAGCCTTGTTGGGGTGAGATGGTATCTCATTGTAGTTTTGTTTTGCATTTCTCTAATGGCTAATGATCGTCAGCATTTCTTCATGTGTCTGTTAGCCACCTGAATGTCTTCTTTGTCAAAGTGCCTGTTCATATCCTTTGCCCATTTTTTAACTGGGTTATTTGTCCTTTCGTTGTTGAGGTTTTGCAGTATCTTGTAGATTTTAGAGATTAGACGCTGATTGGATTTGTCGTAGTCAAAAATATTTTCCCAGTCTGTAGGTTGTCTTTTGACTCTTTTGGTGATGTCTTTTGATGAGCTTAAGTGTTTGATTTTCAGGAGTTCTCAGTTATCTAGTCTCTCTTCTGGTGCTTGTGCATTGTTGCTTAGGGTTCATATTCTGTTTATGCCATGTGTTAGGGTTCCTGGCATTGTCCCTATTTTTTCTTCCATGAAATTTATTGGTTTTGATTTTATATCTAGGTCTTAGATCCATTTTGTGTTAGTTTTTGTGCATGGTGTGAGGTATGGGTCTTTGTTTCAGTTTTTTGCAGATGGATATCCAGTTATGCCAGCACCATTTGTTAAAGAGACTTTTTCCCAGTTAATGGACTTTGGGCCTTTGTCAAATATCAGCTGCTTATAGGTGGATGAATTAATGTCTGGATTCTTAGTTCTGTACCATTGGTTTATGTATCTGTTACTGTACCCATAGCAGGCTGTTTTGACTACTGTGGCAGTATAATAGCTTCTAAAATCAGGTAGTGTGAGACCTCCCACTTTGTTCTTCTCGAGTAATGCTTTATTTATTAGGGGCCTCTTCCCTTTCCATATAAAGTTGGTGATTTGTTTATCCATCTCATTAAAAAATGCCATTGAAATTTGGTTTGGGATTGCATTGTATCTGTAGATCACTTTGGGCAGAAATGACATTTTCACAGTGTTGAGTCTTCCTATCCATGAGCAAGATATGTTTTTCCACTTATGCAGGTCTCCTTTGATTTCTTACAGTAGTGCCTTGTAGATTTAATTGTATAAGACTTTTATGTCTCTGGTTAGATTTATTCTTAAGTATTTTATTTTCTTAGGGGCTATTGTAAATGATATTGATTTGGTGATTTCCTTTTCGAAGTTCTCTTTGCTGGTGTAAAGGAATCCAAGTGATTTTTGTATGTTTATCTTGTATCCTGATACATTGCTGAAATCTTCTATTAGTTCCAGTAGTTTTCTTGTGCATTCTTTGGAGTTTTCTGTGTATAAGATCATATCATCTGCAGATAGAGACTTGTACTTCTTTCCCTACCAAAGGCTCAAAGTCTGTGAATTGGAGAAAAGACAGCCTCTTTAACAAATGGTGCTGGTATAACTAGATATCCATCTGCAAAAAAACTGAAACAAGATCCATACCTCACACCATGCACAAGAGCTAACTCAAAATTGGTCAAAGACCTAAATGTAAAATCGAAAATGATAAAGATCATGGAAGAAAAAACAGGGACAATGCTAGGATCCCTAATGCATGGCATAAGCAGAATATGAACCTATTATTTGGATGCCCTTTATTTCTTTTTCTAGCTGAATTGTTCTAGCTAGGACCTCCAGCAAATGTTGAATAAGGGTGGTGATAAAGGGCATCTTTGTCTGGTTCCCGTTCTCAAGAGGAATGCTTTTAATCTCTCTCAATTTAGGATGATGTTGGCTGTTAGCTTTGTATAAATGCCCTTAATTATGTTAAAGAATTTCCCTTCTGTTCCTATTTTGATGAGAGTTTTTAACACGAATGAGTGTTGGACTTTGTCAAATTCCTTTTCTGCATTGATTGATAAGATCATGTGATTCTGGACTTTTGTTTTATTAATGTAATGGATTACATTGATCGTTTTCCTAATGTCAAGCCATCCCTACATACCTGGTATAAATCCCACTTGATCATGGTGAATTATTTTTTTGACATGTTGCTGAATTCTATTGGTGAGAATTTTGTGGAGGCTTTTTGAGTCAATGTTCATGAGGGATATAGGTCTGTAATTTTCTTCTTTTTTTTTTTTATATTTTATTATACTTCAGGTGAAGGCTTACAGAACAAATAGTTTCTCATGAAACAGTAGAACACATGTTGTTTTATGACATTGGTTAACAACCCCACAACATATTAACCCTCTAACTTCTCAACCTTTTTTTTTTTTTTGGTGAAAATACACATAGCCAAAGATACACCATTTCAAAAATTTCTACATGCACAGTTCAGTGACATCGACTACGCTCTTCGAGTTGTGCTGTTATTCTCACTTAAGATGAAGACTTACAGAACAAAATAGTTTCTCATTTAACAGTTACTACAAATGTTGCCCTATGACAATGGTTAACAATCTCACTACACATCAAGAATATCCTTACTCAACCTTGGGTTCCCTATCACCAGCATCCTTTTCCCCTTCTGCCTTCTGGCCCTTGTCACTGGACTCCTGTATCTTGTTAGTCTCATTTGGTTTTACGGGGCTGTCCATTTCCAGGCTGAACAGTGAACCTAGGAGGCAGCTTCACCACTCAGCTAAAAGGGTGTCTGGGGGCCATACTCTCGAGGTTTCTCCAGTCTCCTTTAGGCCAGTAAATCTGGTCTTATTTTTGTGAGTTAAAATTATGCTCTACATCCTTCTCCAGCTCTGTCTAGAACCCTCTGTTCTGATCCTGGTCAGAGCAGTCAGTGGTGGTAGCCGGGCACCATTTAGCTGTACTGGACTCAGTCCGGTGGAGGCCTTGGGAGCTGTGGACAATTAGTCCTTTGGACTAATCTTTTCCTTGTATCCTGTTCTCTTCATTCTCCCTTGCTCCCTAAGGGATGAGACCAGTGGAGTATCTTAGATGGCTGCTTACAGGCTTTTAAGACCCCAGACACTGCTCACCAAGGTAGACTGTAGAGTATTGTCTTTATAAGCTGTGTCATGCCAATTGAGCTAGATGTTCCCCGAGACCATGGTCCCCACAGTCCTCCACCAAGCAATTCAGTCCCTCAGGGAGTTTGGATGTGTCTATGGGACTTCCATGACCATTCCTTGTACAAGTTGTGCTAGTTTATCCGGTATGGTGTACTCTCTCACCCTTCACCCAAGATACCACTTATCTATTGCGTATTTAGTACTTCCCCCCGACCCTTCCCATCCCTGGTAACCAACAAAGATTGTTACATTTTGTGTGTGAACTTTTTCATGGGTTTTCACAATAGAGGTCTCATACAATATTTGTCCTTTTGTGATTGACTTACTTCACTCAGCATAATGTCCTCCAGTTTCATCCATGTTATGAGATGCTTCACAGATTCATTGTTGTTCTTTCTCATTGCATAGTACTCCATTGTGTGTATGTACTATAGTTTGTTTATCCATTCATCCGTTGTTTCCATCGTTTTGATATTGTGAGCAATGCTGCCATGAACATAGGTGTGCATATGTCTATTCCAGTGACGACTCTTATTTCTCTAAGATATAGTCCTAGGAGTGGGATTGCTGGATCGAATGGTATGTCTATTTCTAGCTTTCTGAGGAAGCGCCATATCATTTTCCAAAATGGTTGTATCATTTTGCATTCCCACCAGCAGTGCATAAGAGTTCCCATCTCCCCGCAGCGCCTCCAACATTTGTTCTTTCCAGTGTTTTTGATTCGTGCCAGTAATGCCGGGGTGAGATGGTATCTCATTGTGGTTTTAATTTGCATTTCTTTAATGGCTAGTGATCAGGAGCATTTCCTCATGTGTCTGTTGGCCATTTGAATGTCTTCTTTGGGGAAGTGTCTGTTCATTTCCTTTGCCCATATTTTAATAGGATTATTTGTCTTTTTGTTGTAGAGGTTTTGGATTTTCTTGTAGATTATGGAGATTAGACCTTTGTCTGACTTGTACTGTCCAAAATTTTTTTCCCAGTCTGTAGCTTCTCTTTTTACTCTTTTGGTGAAGTCTTTTGAAGAGCATAGGTGTTTGATTTTTAGAACATCCCAGTTATCTAGCTTATCTGTTGGGTTCTGTGTGTTGATGGTTATGGTTTGTATCCTGTTAATGCCATGTATTAAGGCTTGAAGTGTTGGTCCTATTTTTTCTTCTATGAACTTTATAGTTTTAGGCTTTATATTCAGGTCTTTGATCCATTTTGAAGTAGTTTTTGTATATGGTGTGAGGTATGGGTCCTGCTTCATTTTTTTGCAGATGGATATCCTGTTTTGCCAGCACCATTTGTAAAAAAAGACCATCTTTTCCCCATTTGATGGACTTTGGGCCCTTGTCGAAGATCAGGTGACTGTAGGTGGATGGATTTACATCTGGGTTCTCAATTCTGTTCCATTGGTCAATGTATCTGTCGTTGTACCAGTACCAGGCTGTTTTGAGTACTGTAGCTGTAGAGTAGTTTCTGAAGTCAGGTAGTGTGAGTCCTCCAACTTTATTCTTCTTCTTCAGTAGTGCCTTACTTATTCGTGGCTTCTTCCCTTTCCATATAAAGTTAATGATTAGTTTTTCCATCTCTTTGAAGAATGTTGTTGGTATTTGGATCGGGATTGCGTTGTATTTGTAAATTGCTTTGGGTAGAATTGTCCTTTTCACAATGTTGAGTCTGCCTATCCATGAGCATGGTATGTTTTTCCATTTATGTAGATCCCTTTGGGTTTCATGCAGGCGTGTATTGTAGTTTTCTTTGTATAGGTCTTTTACATCCCTGGTCAGATTTATTCCTAAGTATTTTATCTTTTTAGGGGCTATTGAAAATGGTATTGATTTCCTGGTCTCCTTTTCATCATTCTCTTTACTGGTGTATAGGAATCCAACTTATTTTTGAATGTTTATCTTGTATCCTGCTACTCTGCTGAATCTTTCCATTAGTTCCAGTAGAATTTTCGTGGTGTCTTTAGGGTTTTCTAGGTATAGTATCATATCATCTGCAAACAGAGACAGTTTAACTTCTTCATTACCAATTTGGATGCCATTTATTTCTTTTTCTTGCCTTATTGCTCTATCTAGAACTTCCAGCACAATGTTAAATAGGAGTGGTGATAAAGGGCATCCTTGTCTTGTTCCTGTTTTCAAGGGGAATGTTTTCAGCCTCTCTCCATTAAGAATGATGCTGGCCATTGGTTTTGCATAGATGCCTTTTATTATGTTGAGAAATTTCCCTTTTATACCTATTTTATTGAGAGTTTTTATCAGGAATGGGTGTTGTACTTTGTCAAATGCCTTTTCGGCATCAACTGCGATGATTGTGTGATTCTTTTCTTTCCTTTTATTTATGTGGTGGATTACATTGATTGATTTTCTAATGTTGAACCATCCTTGCATACCTGTTATGAATCCTACTTGGTCGTGGTGTATTATGTTTTTGATATGATGCTGAATTCTATTGGCTATAATTTTGTTCAGAATTTTTGCATCTATATTCATGAGAGATATTGGTCTGTAATTGTCTTTTTTTGTGCTGTCTTTGCCTGGTTTTGGTATCAGCATTATGCTGGCTTCATAGAATGAATTTGGAAGTGTTGCTTCCTCTTCTATGCTCTGAAATAGCTTGAGTAGTCCTGGTACAAGCTATTCTGTAAATGTTTTTTAGAATTCTCCAGTGAAGCCAGCTGGGCCTGGGCTTTTTTTGGTTGGTAGTTTTTTTATTACTTTTTTAATCTCTTTTCTTGTTATTTTCAACATCACTTTGTTTTTGTTTGGGTAGGCCATGTGATTCTAGAAATTTATCCATTTCCTCTAGGTTTTCAAATTTCTTGGAGTGTAGTTTTTCATAATATTCTGTTATAATCCTTTTTATTTCAGTTGGGTCTGTTGTAATGACCCCATTTCATTTCTTATTTGGGTTATTTGTATCCGCTTCTGTTTTTCTTTTGTCAGTCTAGCCAGTGGTTTGTAGATTTTGTTGATTCTTTCAAAGAACCAACTTTTTGTTTTGTTGATGCTTTCTATTGTTTTTCTGTTCTCTATTTCATTTATTTCTGCTCTGATCTTTATTATTTCCTTTCTTCTGGTGGTTGTGGTCTTTTTTGCTGTTCTCTTTCTGTTTGTTTGAGTTCTGTAGTTAATGTGTTGATTTTGTCCCTTTCTTCTTTTTTGATATGTGCATCTTTTGCTATAAATTGTCCTTGGAGGACTGCCTTTGCTATTTCCCAATGGTTTTGGTATGATGTGTTTTCATTCTCATGTGAGTCTAGGAATTTTTTGATTCCATCTCTGATTTCTTGTATTACCCAGTGATGTGTAAGCAGGGTATTATTAAGTTTCCATGTAGTTGATTTTTTTCATTGATCTTTCTATTGTTAATTTCTACCTTGATGACAGTGTGGTCAGAGAAGATACTTTGAATTATCTCATCATTTTGGATCTTCTTGAGGATTGCTCTGTGGCCTAAGATGTGGTCTATTCCTGAGAACATTCCATGTGCGTTGGAAAAGAATGTGTACTTTGCAGTGGTTGGATGGAGTGTTCTATATATGTCTATGAGGTCAAGTTGGCTGATTGTGCCCTTTAGGTCTTCTGTATCTTTGCTGAGTTTGTTCTTAGTTGTTCTGTCCTTTACTAAGAGTGGTGTGTTGAAGTCTCCTACTATTATTTTGGAACTGTCAATTTCTCTTTTCAGTGTTGTTAGAGTTTGTTTTATGTATTTTGGAGCCCTGTCATTGGGTGTGTAGATGTTGATTATGGTCATGTCTTCATGATGGATCATCCCTTTAATCATTATATAGTGTCCTTCTTTGTCTTTTATGGTGGATTTTGTTTTAAAGTCTATTTTATCTGCGATTAGAATTGCCACTCCTGCTCTTTTTTGGTAGTTGTTAACTTGATATATTTTTTTCCAACCTTTGACTTTTAATAAATTCACATGTTTGTTTCTAAGGTGTGTCTCTTGTAGACAGCATATTGATGGATCCTGTTTTTTTATCCATTCAGTCACTCTTCGTCTCTTTATGGGTGCAGTGTGTCCAGTTATATTCAGTGTAATTATTGATAGATGTGAGTTTGTTGCTGCCATTTTGTAGTGCTTTTTTTTGTGGTGCTGAAGTTTTCTTTGTTCTTCTTACTCTCTTGTGCTGAGTTACTTTTGTTTGTGGATTTTGTGTTCTTTTGTTTTTGCTGAGACTTTATTTTTTTTGTCTTTATTTTTATGAGTATGTTTGTTAACTTTCTTTGTGGTTACCATGAATTTTACCCATATCTTTCTACACTGGAAGCAGTTTACCATTACTTGGTATCGCCTTGCCTTCCTCTCCATTTGAAAGTTCTATACCTATGCCATTTATTCCCTCTTTCATTGTTTTGATGCTGTTGTCATTTATTGATTAACTTCTCTGATTCCCTGTTGTATTTCTTTGGTTTTGGATAGTCCTCGAGAGTTCATTTCCTAGATTGGTATCTGGCTGGTACGATTCTGCATCCTAGGTTCTGCCTGTGAGCTGAAGCTGTTTGTCCTCAGATAGAAGAACTCCCTTTAATAATTCTTGTAAGTTTAGTTTGAATTTACATATTCCCTTAATTCTGTTTATCTGGAAATGACCTTATTTCACCATCAAATTTGAACGAGAGTTTTGCAGGATATATTATTCTTCGCTGACAACTTTTTTCTTTCAAGATTGTATGTATGTCATCCCGTTGCCTTCTTGACTGCATGGTTTCCGCCGAATAATCTGAGCTTAGTCTTATTGTTTCTTCTCTGTATGTGACTTCTTGTTTTTCACGAGCTGCTCTCAGGATTCTTTGTTTGTCTTTGGTTTTGGCAAGTGTGAATATGATATGCCTTGGTGATTTTCCCTTTGGGGTCTCTTTTATATGGGGTTTGTTGAGCTTCTCGGATGGCCAGCTTTTCGTCTTTCATGATATTGGGCAATTTTTTGTCAGCAGTTCCTGAATGATCCTCTGTGTTTTCTGTTTTCTCCCCCTGTTCTGGAATTCCAATCACTTGAAAACTTTTGCTTTTGATCGTGTCCCAAATAACTCTCAAGATCTCTTCATTTTTTGTTGTTCTTTTTTCTGAGTTTTCCTGAAAGAGAGTTGTATCCAAGTGTTTGTCTTCAATTCCACTGATCCTGTCTTCCACTGTTTGAAATCTGCTTCTCAGCCCTTCTATGACACCGTGCATATCTGAAATCTAGTTGTTTATCTTTTGGATTTCTAATTGTTGTTTTTGTATAATTTCTAGTTGTGAATTTATTTTTGCATTTTGTTCCTGCACCATCTTCCTGAATTCTTCCAATTTTTTGTCTGTATTTTCCATGAATTTGTCTATTTTTTCCTCATGTTTGTCAGCCTTTTGCCTCAGTTCTTGGAGAATTCCTAGTATTAGAGATTTGAATTCCCTATCAGGTGGTTCTAATGCATTTTCTTCCACAGGAGAGTAATCTGCTGTTTTATTTTGTATGCCTACTGGAACCATCCTGTCCAGTTTTTGTAAATGTTTTGATATTGTCTGCTGTTTTTGGGGCTTTCAGTAGTTATTTTTCTCGTTTATTGATTGTAGATTTTTTTGTTTCATCCCTTTTTAAAAAAAAAAAAATTGACTATGTCTGGGCAGGCGGACTGTGTGTTCTTTGTTGTTTGCTCCTCTGTGCGCTCAATACTTCTCACCTCCTTCTCCACCTGGCAGGGTCAGTCACTCAGATATGGTACAGTAGGGCAGGTGTAGCTGAAGAGGAGTTACTGGGATGGGTTTTTTGTGGCACTTCCTACAGCCACCACGGTGGGTCGGCAATCGGTGCAAGGAGGTTGCAGTAGGCCATGCCTGTGCTTCTTGGTGGTGTGATGTCAAGCGCCCAGTGCAGGTAGACAGGATGTAGCAGGGAGATTGTTATGTGTAGAGCTAAGATGGATATGGGAGAGAGGAGAGAGGAACAAGAGCCAAAAACATACAAACAAAAAACAATGGTAGGGGAGCTTGCCATTGGAAAGGAGAGATGAGAGACGGTTGTTTTGTCTCCCGCTGGACGCTCCGTGAGGCTGCTTTCTTGTACCACCATTTGCTGGTCTCCAGTAGGAGTCCAAGATGGTGGATCCATGCTGTGTTAGCTGGTAGGGGACCTCTGCATGAATCTCTCCTTGCTCTCCGTTCTCTGTCAGTTTTCTCACTCCATTTGATGTTTGGCTGAGTTCTTTATCTCTTCATTTGATGTTTTAGGGTTTCATGATTGTTGTATTCTCTGGCTTTGTTTTTCGGATCTTTGCTGTGGAGGGACGGTGTGGTGCTTCTGCCTAGAGCACCATTTTGCTGGAACTCTGTATAATTTTCTTTTTTTTGGTGTCTTTACCTAGTTTTGGTATCAGGGTTATGTTGGTTTCATAGAATGAGTTTGGGAGTCTTCCATCCTTTTCTATGCTCTGAAATACCTTTAGTAGTAGTGGTGTTAACTCTTCTTTGAAAATTTGATAGATTTGTCCAGTGAAGCCTTCCCGGGTAGGGTTTTTCTTTGCTGGAAGCTTTTAAATTACCTTTTCAATATCTTCTTTTGTTATGGGTTTATTTAGTTGTTCTACTTCTGTTTGTGTTAGTTTAGGTAAGTAATGAGTTTTTAGAAATTTTTCCATTTCCTCTAGGTTTTAAAATTTGTTAGAGTACAATTTTTCATAGTATTCTGTTACGATTCTTTGACTTTCATTTGGGTCTGTTGTGATATCACCCATCTCATTTCTTATAAGGGTTATTTGCCTCCTCTTTTGTTTTTCTTTTGTCACTGTAGCCAATGGTTTATCAATTTTGTTGATCTTTTCAAAGAACCAGCTTTTGCTCTTGTTAACTTTTTCAGTGGTTTTTCTATTCTCTGTTTCATTTAATCTTACTCTAATTCTTGTTATTTCCTTTCGTCTGGCGTCCAAGGGCTTCTTTTGCTGTTCTCTTTCTAATTTTTCCAGTTTTAAGGTTAATGTTTTGATTTTGTCCCTTTCCTCTTCTTGGATGTGTGCATTTATTGCTATAAACTGACATCTGAGCACAGCTTTTGCTGTGGTGAACATTCAGTTTTGGGGGACACAATTCAATCCATGACATGACCTATCTCTGAAGTCACACACCATCGTTTCTTCTTTTCCCTGTTCATTAGAAGCAAGTCACTAAGTCTAGCTTATACTTAAGGGGATAATTAGGTGCCATCTTTTGAAGAAAGTTTAAAATAATGTGTAGACATTGTAAACCACTACACCCTCCATGAGAAAATCAGACAGGATTAATTGCAGTCACTGTAGACATCCTTGCATCCTTTTTATTTGACGTACCATGAACTCTCTAGAGACCAGGCCTTTTCTCTACTTAGCTGTCAAATCCTTTTTCACCTTCTCTCATCATCAAATCCCATAAGGCTCAGATGTGTGATGCCTTGCTTGACCTTTCCAGTTGGAGACAACAGCATCAACAATGACAACACTAATAAAAGCTGTCACTTCTTAAACATTTACTTGTTAGTGCATTCTGCTTTTACACAGAATATCTCACTTAATTCTCAGAACAACTCTATGATGTACTTGCTCTTATTGCTTCTGTTTACAGATTAACAAATAGAGGTGTAGACATAGCAGATGATTTGTCCAAAATTATGCAGCTAGTAAATGATGTATTCTGGATTGAAACTGAGGCCTTCTGACTTCAGAGTCATGCTACTAACCACTACATTATATTGCTCCCTTCCTGTGAACATCCATCACTATACTTTTATTATAGTATTTCATGTTGTATATACAAGGTACAAGGTATTGTGATTGTTTAACAGATGAGGAAACTGAATCTCAAAAGGTTAAAAATCTTTCCTAAGATAAATACTGGCTCAATACAAATACCAGATTGGGTCTGTGGTCCTTGAATGTCTAAGTCCAGGCAATTTCCAGCACCCTCACAGTTTTCTTTACTATTTAGAAGATATCAAAGACTGTAGCTCGTCTATGGAAATCAGTTCCAGGCCAAAAACTGCCTGCATCATAGTCAAAGATGGCTCTGACTTTAGTCTGCTCAGGCTCTACAACATGATCTCTCTGATGGTCTCAGAGTACATGTCAGATGCCTGGAAGAGAAATTACAGAACAGGACCAGAAGCTGTGGCTTGCTCTCTGCCCAGGACAGAATATCGAGCTGATGACCTGAGCTAGCTAAAGCCTGTGAAAGCCTGGGTGACATCTTTCAGGCTTATTCTTTTATTCAGATGTCACACTTCATGATATATACTTTGAGATACAACTTTCATAACCACACTAATCACAGCTCATTTGACAAAGATTTCTTGGGAAAAATAAATTCAGTATTAAGCACACAGTTCTACCTTAATTTTTGGTCTACTAATCTCTGCAAAGCACTTGCTTCAAAATTCTTATTATACACCGATATTTATACCTCATTAGGGTGGACCTGGTACCTGATATTCTCTTAAGTAGGCTCTGTCCTTCTCACAAGCTCTAGTGGTACATATATGCAAATGACTTTGCCATAGTCTACCCAGAATTACTCAGTCACAGATCTTAGACCCTACAAAACATCAGTTATAACATTTTCAAAAACAGTAAGTTATTATTATAATTAGTATTTTAATAAAATATAGACTATTACATATGTATCTTGGGTGCACCCTGGAATTGTAGTTTCTGGATTTGAATCCTCAGTTTGCCCTTTATGATCTTAGGGTTTCTCAATCTTAGCACCACTGATATTTTGGGCCAGATAATTCTTTCTTGGTGAGGGCACTGTCCTCTGCATTGTAGGATGTTTAGCAGCATTCTTCAGCCCAGCCTACTAGATATGAATTGAAAACCCTCCGCCAGTTGTGTCAACTCACAATGCTTCCAGATATTGCAAATGTCTCCTGGCCCTGGAGAAGGGGAGGAGAGGTAAAATTGCCCTTGGTTGAGAACTACTAGTGACATTAGCTGATGACCTTCAGATGTTTCTAAATCTCTCTAGGATTTAATTCTTTTTAACTGTAAAATGTGTATAATAAAACTCACCTTATACTGTTGTGGTGAGGAGGTATAACACACAAATCCATTACCTGTGTAAGAGGGTAATACATATTAATTACTCATTTCAGTCCTGGTGGTGAAATGGTTAAGAGTTCAGCTACTAAGTGAAAGATCAACAGTTCAAATCCACTCAGCAGTAACTCAGGAGAGAAGACCTAGTGATTTTCTTTCATAAAGATTACAGCCTAGGAAACTTGAGGCAGTTCTGTTGTTAGTTGTTAGGTGCTGTAGAGTTGGTTTAGACTCATAGAAACCATCTGTACAACAGAACAAAACACTACCCACTCCTGCACCAACCTCATAATTGTTATGCTTGGGCCCATTGTTACACCACTGTGTCAATCCATCTCATTGAGGGTCTTCCTCTTTTTTGCTGACTTTCTACTTTATCATGCATGATGTCCTTCCCCAAGGACTGGTCCCTCCTGATAACATGTCTGAAGTAAATGTCTTAGGCTTGTTTCTCTAGAGAAGCAAAACCAGTAAAGCGTATAAATATATATAGAGATTTATATCAAGGAAATGGCTCATGACATTGTAGAGCCTGGAATGTCCTAAGTCCGAGGATCAAAATGGAGACTTCTCCTGATTCACGCAGCTGCAGGGACTGGCGAACCCAAGATCATCAGATAAGCTGCTAGCTCAAGTTCCAAGAACTGGAGATCAGAGAACAGGAGCCAGCTGCAGGATCCAGAGCAGGAAAAAGCCAGAATGTCCACTTATATTCAGGTGCAGGCCACACGCGCAAGGAAACTCCCTTATAACTGACTGGCTACTCAAAGCAGATCCAATCATGGGAGTGATCACGTATCAACTCCCAACACAGAAGTGATCATGACATTATATGACTGCCAAAACACTGAGAATCATGCTCCAGCCAAGATGACATATAATCTTAACTATCACAGTAAGTGAGAAGAAGTCTTGTCATCCTTGCTTCTAAGGAGTATTCTGGCTGTACTTCTTCCAAGACAAATTTGTTCATTCTTCTGGCAGTTCATGGTATATTCAATATTCTTCATAAACACCATAATTCAAACAAATCCATTCTTCTTCAGTCTTCCTTATTCATTTTCCAGCTTTCATATGAATAGGAAGCAATTGAGAATACCGTGGCTTAGGCCAGGCATACCTTAGTCCTCAAAGTCACTTCTGTTAAAGAGGTCTTTTGTTGCAGATTTTCCCAGTGCAATGCGTCTTTTGATTTATTAACTGCTGCTTACATGGGTGTTGACTGTGGATCCAAGAAAAATGAAATCTTTGACAACTTCAATCTTTTCTCCATTTATCACGATTTTGCTTATTGGTCCAGTTGTGAAGATTTTTGTTTTCTTTATGTGATGGTAGTTCTACTCTGTCTTATAGGGTCACTACTGAGTTACAATCAATTTTATGGCACACAACAACAACAATCTCAGTAACATATCAATATTCATTTATCAAAGACACTCGGTATAGATAGACTCTCGCAGGTCATGCTAAATTTAGGAAAATGGAAATAAAGAGTTTAAGTTGTTTTCCTCAAATTTCCATAAGAAGTTTGAATCACAGACAGATTTAGAATAATCATATCTCAATATTATAGGGTGTAATTTGAGTGACATCACCCAGCTGCTACCCTACCAATCCCTGAAGATAATTTCTGATATTGAATCCTTATAGGCAAACAACTAGTTCATAAAATACTTAAATCCTTAACGTGAATGTAAAAATAAAAGTACAAAATAAAAAAAATTCAAATAATTAAATTGTAATTTGGCTTATCAATTAACTGTAGACTCTGCTCAAGAATTCCGTATTGCTCCCTTGGAAAACCATCCATGACCCAAGGAGCTCTAAGGATAAACTTTGGGAAAGCTATACATCTCTTGAAATTGTATGAGAAATCGTGTGTCTTTGCCAAGTTCTATAGTTTTTGTTTAGTTCTCACAGGGCTTCATGATATCCAAAAGATAATGAATCACTGTTTTGAGTTGTTGAGTTAAAACAAGACACAGTTACGTTGCCTTCAGAAGTCTGGCTCTGTCTTTTCTACCAGCACTTAGTGGACTCCTTGGACCTCAACTTTCCTATCTCTAAAACTGAGGTGGTTGGAAAAAATTATCTCAAAAGCCTCATATCATTCTAATATTATATAATTAAAAAATTCAGCCCTTACAAAAATCAACTGGATTCCTCTACATCAACAAAGAGAACTTTGAAGAGGAAATCACCAAATCAATACCATTTACAATAGCCCCTAAGAAGATATGATACTTAGGAATAAATCTAACCAGAGACATAAAAGACCTATGCAATGAAAACTACAAGGCATACTGCAAGAAACCAAAAGAGACCTGCATAAGTGGAAAAACTAACCTTGCTCATGGATAGGAACACTCAACATTGTGAAAATGACAATTCTACCCAAAGCTATCTACAGGTACAATGCAATCCCCATCCAAATTCCACCTGCATTTTTTAATGAGATGGAGAAACAAATCATCAACTTTACATGGAAAGGGAAGAGGCCCTGGATAAGTAAAACATTACTCAAGCAGAAGAACAAAGTGGGAGGCCTCACACTACCTGATTTTACAAGCTATTATACTGCCACAGTAGTAAAAACAGCCTGCTATGTGTACAGTAACAGATACATAAACAGTGGTACAGAACAGAGAATCCAGACATTAATTCATCCACCTATGAGCAGCTGATATTTGACAAAGGCCCAAAATCTGTTAATTGGGGAAAAGACAGTCTCTTTAACAAATGGTGCTGGCATAACTGGATATCCATCTGCAAAAAACTGAAACAAGACCCATACCTCACACTATGCACAAAAACTAACACAAAATGGATCAAAGACCTAAAAATAAAATTGAAAGCAATAAATTTCATGGAAGAAAAAATAGGGACAATGCCAGGAGCCCTAATACATGGCATAAACAGAATACAAATCCTAGGTAACAATGCACAAACACCAGAAGAGAAACTAGATAACTGGGAGCTCCTAAAAATCAAACACTTGTGCTCATCAAAAGACTTCACCAAAAGAGTCAAAAGACAACCTATAGACTCGGAAAATATTTTTGGCTATGACAAATCAGATCAGTGTCTAATGTCTAAAATCTACAGGATAATGCAAAATCTCAACAACAAAAAGATAAATAACCCAGTTAAAAAATGGGCGAAGGATATGAGCAGGCACTTCAACAAAGAAGACATTCAGGTGGCTAAAGGACACATGAAGAAATGCTCACGATCATTAGCCATTAGAGAAATGAAACCAAAACTACAATGAGATACCATCTTACTCCAACGAGGCTAGCATTCATCCAGAAAATAAATGTTGGAGAGGTTGTGGAGAGACTGGAACACTTACACATTGTTGGTGGGAATGTAAAATGATACAACCACTTTGGAAATTGATTTGGTACTTCCTTAAAAAGCTAGAAATAGAAATAACATACAATCCAGCAATCCTGCTCCTTGTAATATATCCTAGAGAAATAAGAGCCATCACACTAATAGATATATGCACACCCATGTTCATTGCAACAGTGTTCATGATAGAAAAAAGATGGAAACAGCCTAGGTGTGCCCATCAACCGACAGATGGATAAACAAATTATGGTATATTCACACAATGGAATACTACGCAACGATAACAATGATGAATCTGTGAAACATAATATGGATGGATCTGGAAGACTTTATGCTGAGTGAATTTAGTCAGTCACAAAAGGACAAATATTGTATAAGACCACTATTATGAGAACTCAAGAAAAGGTTTAAACATAGAAGAAAACATTCTTTCATGGTTATGAAGGTGGGGAAGGAGGGAGAGGGTTATTCACTAACTACATAGTAGACAAGAATTATCTTAGGTGAAGGGAAGGACAGAGCACACTACAGAGGAAGTCAGCACAACTGGACTAAACAAAAGCTAAGAAGTATCCTGAATACAACCAAACACTTCAGAGGACAGAGTAGCAGGGGTGGGGTTCTGGGGCCCTGCTTCCAGGGGACATCTAGGTCAGTCGGCAAAACAAAGTTTATTAAGGAATGTTCTGCTTCCTACTTTGGTGAGTGGTGTCTGGCATCTTAAAAGCTAGCAAGGGACCATCTAAGATGCATCAATTGGTCCCAACCTACCTGGAGTAAAGGAAAATGAAGAACATCAAAGTCACAAGGAAAGCATTAACTCAAGAAACAGAAAGGGCCACATAAACTGGAGACGGCAATAGCCTGAGACCAGAAGAACTAGATGGTGCCCAGCTACCACCAATGACCACCGTGATGGGGAACACAGCAGAGAATCCCTGTTAGAGCAGGAGAAAAATGCGGTGCAGAACTCAAATTATAGTGAAAAGACAAGACTTAATGGTCTTACTGAGACTGGAGGAACCCCAGACAGCATGGTCGCCAGACTCTGTCAATCCAGCATTAAAAACATTCCTGAGGCCAACTCTTTAGAGAAAGATTAGACTGGACCGTAGGACATAAAATGATACTCGTGAAGAGTGTGCTTCTTAGCTCAAGTAGATTCATGAGACTAAATGGTCTGCTCCTGTCTGGAGGTGAGATGAGAAGTCAGAGAGGGTCAGGAACTCATGGAATCGACATGGGAAATCATAAGTGGAAAGGAGGAATGTGCTGTCACAGTACAGGGAGAGCAATTAGGGTCACATAACCATGTATGTATGAATTTTTGTATAAGAAAGTAATCTGAAATGTAAGCTTCCACTTAAAGTACAACAATAAAATAAAATTAAACAAAAATTCAGCCCTCAAAATCATATTCCTCTTACAAGACTACATTATTAACCTTCCCAAAGATACTATCAACCGAAATCTTCTCTGAAAATGTTTGCTTCCCAAAATTCTCAGAATCATCATGGTGATCATTATTTTACTCTCCTTTTTAATTTCTCTAGGTAACAAGTACAGAAAATACACATTCAAGTCCTAGGTTTATGAAGTTTTCTAACAGGTGACATATACTGTAATGGAAAAAAAGTTAATACAGCATAAAGAGATGCATCTGGCTAGGTGTGGAAGACTTATGGGCTGACATAATGCCAGTCTTGGTTTTTAGTAGGAAAGAAATCCAGGAAGTGGATACGGCTTTCTTTGCAGAAAGTTTCTTTTATCCTAAAAAACTCCTCTGTGAAAGTACCCAGTGGGGGTAAAATGATGTTGTCCATAATCCTGTTGCTTTGATTTTGAGAAAACTCATAAAACATAAATTTTCTAGCTTTTGGTGGTCCCTCAGCAACCAATAATGTAGAAACTGTTTCTTTTCCCAAAGAGTAAGTGGCACACTCATAGTAAAAAAAAAAAAAAAAAAAAAAAAAAAAAAGGGAAAGGAAAGAAAATAATAATTCAACTCTCAGGAGCACATTATGCTCAGTGGTGAAATCTTAGAAGACTGTCCTTCCCACCCCCCAGAGGTTACAGAGAGAAAATAACTTATTTCTGTTTAAGAATCAATTACTATTAATTAATAAATTGTCTTCACTCCTACTAGAATATAACAGAAGTATATTTATTTTTTATTGTCACTAATTTTGTCATAAAATTCACCCTGGGAACCAGGAAAACAATTTCAAAAGGTTTACATTATAGGCTTATAGACAGAATAATTTATTAAGATGATCTCTATTGCAGCTCTTGTCTCCTCAGGACCTGTCTATCAAAGTCAAAGTTTAAAAGTTTAGATCTATTCATCCTTTGATTTATGGCAAGGAAAAGCTTTATAACATGCTTGGTAAAGTAGAAGGTCAGCAAACAGAAGGAAGACCCTCAACAAGACGGACTGACATGATGGCTGCAACAATGGGTTTAAACATACATACTACCGTGAGAATGGCACAGAGCTGTTATACGTAAGGTCACTATGAGTCAGAGCTGACTCAATGACACCTAACAACAACAACAAAGCTGAAAGTACAGTTTTACCTTATGCTTTCAGTAGCCAGAGAAAACCAGAGGCAATCTAAATATCAGCAAGAAATAAATGTTAGTTGAGTAATAGACACTGAGGGTGACAGAACATATAAATTGAGTAGAAGTTACAGCAAGGCAGGTTTCATCTTAATTAAAAGAGCTTTTTTTTTTTTTTTTAAAAATTCCATTATTCAACAATGGTAGAGTGACCAGCCACCCCAGTTTTCTCACAACTGAGGTGGTTCTTAGGACACACACTTTTGGTTTTGAAACCAGAAAAGTACTGGGGAAAAAAGGATGAGTTTGCCATCCTACAAGGGATTGAGAAAACTTTTGAAGTTGTAAGCTGTTTCACCAGAGGTGTTCAAGTAGAGGCTGATCAACAAATTCTCAAGAATATGCAGAGAAGCTTTTGTTTTTTAAGAGTGGGGAAAATTTCAATAACCTCTGAGGGAACCATCTGAGAAACTATGAGAATCTACAAAGAAAAATGATTTGTGGTAAATCCAACCTCATTACTAAATCCTCTGGAATTATAAATATTTCAGATTCCATATTTAGAACTAAAGTGAATTGAGCGTTCTAAGACACTCCCTAATCCCTTGGGGAATTTCTGTAATGAAACCATCAATCATGAATATATTTTAGACAGAGGAAGACATTCAGCATATTACAGAGAAAAGCAAAGAATGTGAATCAAAAGAATTATGCTTGAGTTCCAAGTCTAGCACTCACTAGCTTTGGGCAATTTGTTTAATCTCCCTGATCATTGACTTACTCACCCTTGAAATGAGGATAATAATCTATACCAGGCCTACTTTACAGGAGTCTCTGGGCAACACAGACTGTTACCAGTCGATTACTAGCCAAAAGGTTGGCGGTTCAAACCTACCCATAGGTAACTCGGGAGACAGCCTGGCAATCTGCTTCTGAAAGGCCACAGCCTCCAAAACCCTATAGAACAGTTCTACTGTGCACACATGGGGGGACCATGAGCGGGAATCAAATGAATGGCAACTAACAAAAACAATAACACTTCACAGGGGCATTGGGAGGATCATACAAGCTAGCTGATGTCAAAGCATTATGAATTGCAAAGCATATCCATGTTAGTTAGTTGCTTATTTCTTTAACATGATTATCCCTACAATCTTCAGAAGTTAACAAGCTGAGACTGTTGTGCTCGTACACCAAATGAGTGTGTACAAGTAGCATTATCTAAACTAGCATAAACTTCATCTTCTTTTGATGCTTCCTGCATCGTTCAATATTTTGTCCATAGAATTCTCCAACATTGCAATTTGAAGCTTGCATTTTTTTCTTCAGTTTTTTCAGCTTAAGAAATACTGAGTGTGTTCTTCCCTTTTGGTTTTCTAACTCCAGGCCTTTGCACATTTCATCATAATAGTTTACTTTGTTTTCCAGAGCTACTCTTGGAAATCATCTGTTCATCTCCTTTACACGATCATTTCTTCTTTTAGCTTTAGCTACTCTCCATTCAAAAGCAAGTTTCAGAGCTTTCTCTGACATCCATTTTGGTCCTTTCTTTCTTCCCTGTCTTTTTAACTACTGTTTGCTTTCTTCATGTATGATATTCTTGAGGTCATCCCACAACTGGTCTGGTCTTCGGTCATTAGTGTTCAATGTCAAATCTATTCTTGAGATGGTCTCTAAATTCAGGTGGGATATACTCAAGGTCATACTTTGGCTCTTGTGGACTTGTTTTAATTTTCTTCAGCTAACTTGAACTTACATATGAGCAGCTGATGATCTGTTCCACAGTTGGCTCCTAGTCTTGTTCTGACTGATGGTATTGAACTTCTCCATAGTCTCTTTCCACAGATGTGGTCGATTTGATTCCTGTGTATTCCATCTGGTGAGGTCCACGTGTATAGTCACTGTTTACATTGTAAAAAGGTATCTTCAATAAAAAAGTCATTGGACCTGCAAAATTCTGTCATGAAATCTGCAGTGTCATTTCAATCACTAAGGCTGTATCTTCCAACTGCCTATCTTTCTTCATTTCCAACTTTTGCATTCCAATCACAAGTAATTATCAATGCATCTTGATTGCATGACTGATCAATTTCAGACTGCAGAAGTTGGCAAAAGTCTTTAATTTCTTCCTCTTTGGCATTAGTGGTTGGTGTGTAAATTTGAATCACAGTTGTATTAAGTGATCTTACTTGTCACTGACAGTGTTGTACTTCAGGATAGATCTTGAAATACTCTTTTTGACTATGAAGGTGAAGCACTTTCTCTTCAATTTGTCATTCCCAGCATAGTAGACCATATGATTGTCTGATTCAAAATGGCTAATACCAGTCCATTTCAGCTCATAATGTCTAGGATATTGATCTTTAAGTTTTCCATTTCATTTTTGACAACTTCCAATTTTCCTTGATTCATATGTTGTACATTCCACCTTCTGATTACTAATGAATGTTTAGAACTGTTTTTTTTTTCTCATTTTGAGTCATGCCACATCAACAAATGAAGGTACCAAAAGATTTTCTCCATCCATATAGTTAAGGTTGACTCTACTTTGAGGAGGCATCTCTTCCTCAGTCGTATTTGGAGTGTCTTCCAACCTGAGCAGCTCTTGTTCCAGCATTATATCAGACAATGCTCCATTATTATTTATAAGGTTTTAACTGGCCAATATTTTTTAGAAGTAGATTGCCAGGTTCTTTTTCCTAGTGTGTCTTAGCCTGGAAGCTCTGCTGAAACCTGTCTACCATGGGTGGCCCTGCTGGTATTTGAAATACTGGTGGCATAGATTCCAGTATCATAACAACACACAAGCCACCACAGTAAGACAAACTGACAGACAAGGAAGGAATACATAGTCACTGTACCAAAAGAATTGGTCAATGTTCAACCATTTCAGGAGATAGCATATGATTAAGAACTGATGGTACTAAAGGAAGAAGTTCAAGTTGTAGTGAAGTTATTGACCAAAAAAAAAAGAAAAAAAACCCACCAAGGATCCAGTAATTGACAGAATACCAACTGAGATGATTCAACAAACATATTCAATGCTGCAGGCGCTCACTCATCTATGCCAAGAAATTTGGAAGACAGTTACCTGGCCAACTAACTGGAAAAGATCCTTCTATGTGCCCATTCCAAAAAAAGATAATCCAACAGAATGCAGAAATTCTTGAACAGTGTCATGAAAAATTTTGCTAAAGATTAATTAAAAAATAGATACATCAGCACATTGACAAGGCACTCCCAGAAATTCAAGCAGGATTCAGAACAGAACATGGGATAAGGAGTATCGTTGCTGATGTTAGATGGATCCTGGTTGAAGGCAGAGAATACCAGAAAGGTGTTTACCAGTGTTTTATTGACTATGCAAAGGCATTTGACTATCTGGATCATAACAAATTATGGGTAACATTGTGAAGAATGGGAATTCTAGAACCCTTAATTGTGCTCATGAGGAACTTGTAAATAGATTAAGAGGCAGTTGTTTGAACAGAACAAGGGGATACTGTGTGATTTCAAATCAGAAAAAGTGTGCGTCAGGGTTATATCCTTTTACCATACTTCTTCAATCTATATTCTGAGCAAATAATCCAAGAAGCTGGATCATATGAAGAAGAACACAACGTCAGGATTGGAGAAAGACTCATTAACAAACTGCAGCGATATGCAGATGACACGACTTTGCTTTCTGAAAGTGAAGAGAACTTGAAGCACTTATTGGTGAAATCAAAGACCATAGCCATCAGTATGCATTGCAGCTCAACAAAAAATAGAAAAATAAAATAAAAATAAAAATAAACTTACGAACTGGACCAATAGGCAACATCGTGATAAATGGAGAAAATATAGAAGTTGTCAAGGATTTCATTTCACCTGGATCCACAATCTACACCCATGGGGACAGCAGTCAAGAAAACAAATAACATATTGCATTGGGCAAATCTGCTGCAAAAGACCTCTTTAAAGTATTAAAAAGTAGAGATGTCACTTGAAGGACTCAGGTTCGCTTGACCCAAGCTGTGATATTTTCAATCTCCTCATATGCATGTGAAAGCTGGACAATGAATAAAGAAGACTGAAGAATTGACGTGTTTGAATTATAGTGCTGGCAAAGAATATTGAATATACCGTAAACTGCTAGAAGAAGGTACAAATCTGTCTCAGAATAAGTACAGCCAGAATGCTCCTTAGAAGCAAGGATGGTAAGACTTCATCTTATGTACTTTGGATGTGTTATCTGGAGGGAGGAGTCCCTGGAGAAGGACATCTTGCTTAGCAAAGCAGATAGGGAAAAAGAGGAAGATTCTCAAGGAGATAGATTGACACAGTGGCTGCAGTAACGGGCTCATACGTAGCAATGATTGTGAGGATGGCACAGAACTGGGCCACATTTTGTTCTCTTGTGTGTAGATAAGGTCGCTATGAGTTGGATATGAATATATGTATATACAGTCATATCCATATCTATCTACATCTGTATCTATATTTATGTTTATAGAATTAGGCTGCTATAGAATCTTCTTTTGAACCAAAGGTCTTACTATTTAAAAATGATTTTAAAATAACTCTTAAAGGCAATCCTTCTGGAAACCCCCTCATTCTTTTTGACCCAAACCTGTTTGTTCTAGATCTCATTATCCTAGTTCTAAACTCTTGGCTTTATAGGCTATCTTTGATCTTACCTTCAGAATCTTGAACATTTGACATATATTCTGATTCTACCTCTTGTCTCTTCACATAGGATTTCTCTTAATATGTAATTGCTCCCTTCCTCCACTAGCTCTCAAAGAAGAACAGGCACCTTCTGTTATCTATGACGAGAACCTACAGCTCTGATTTCCAGTTCACCTCCTTTTCTAACACCTCATCTGGTCACTGGTCACAACCACTTCAGTCCCTCTGTGACATGGAAAAAGGCTTTGGACACAAATAGAATTCTCCTGGATTTATATCGCTCTAGAAGCCCCACTTGACACAGTTCTGGGGCTTCTTTAAACCTTTGTATTTCTCAGGGCACTTCTTACCATCTCAGTTATGATTCTCCAGGCAGCAAGCTCTTTGTCTTCTACTAAGAAAATTTCTACTCTAAAAAGTCAATCCCTTATGCTTCAAAGATCAAATACAATTTTTTTACTGACTGAAATCTCTACTTTTACTACATTTTCCTCTTTAAGTATGGTAAATATCTTGCCCACAGAATCTGTGGAATTCCTGTCTCTTGAGGCCTATGAAATTGAACTGGACCTGGTCCTCAAAAAGATGATTGTTTTGTTGGCAGGGGGATGGATGGGATGACCTGCAAGGTCTACTCCAGCTCTAATTTTGATGATGTGATTCTAACCAGACGGATCCAATGGCATATTAGACGTCTATTGATGCTACCTCTGTGCTTTTCATCCTGGGTTTATTCTTCTGGTAACTGTATATTTTCTTTGGCCGGGGCTCTCCATTTGTGATGCTCAGCATGTGCGTCACAAAAGCCCTTTGTGTCTCACGTAGAGCAGTCTGTAAGGGGTTCGTGAAGAAGCTGAGCAAATCAGATGTCTGCATCTACGTTTTCATTTTCTTATGGAAACCCTGCAATCTGTCACAGATGCAGCTTTCAGTGTATTTTATTTATTTGAATATGGCCAAAGACATGACTTCTTAATGTTATGGTGTCATGTCTGTGTTTAAAGAAAAATAATAAACTATCACACAATATCACACCATGTATGGTTTTTTCTTAATAAGAAAGCAGGATAGTTATTAAATGGTAATTTAAAGATAGTTGGACAGCCATTAGATAAATATAACTAGCCTAGAGACTAGATATTTTATTACTTTAGCAATTATATTTTAGGCATTACATCTGGCTTGGAAATATGCACTATCTACACTTTTGTAAGTTTCCTTTGCATGTACTCATGCTACACTGGGGAAATAAGTCAAAAGCAGGATGAAACGCATTGTAATTAGAGAGGAGGGATTTCTCTGTAGCTTATTTTGGGAGTCATCGAACATAGCACTGGGCCTTGCCATGAACGGAACGTTGAGGCTGACGGATAGAGATGAAACCATTTGTACTTAGAGAGAACTCTGCCAACTGAGCTCTGGGCATCTTTTATACCTGGCAACATTTGATGCTTTCTATTTCTTTTCCACGTTGGGAAAGAACCCATGATATACACTGGCCGAGCCATCTTCTTATGGTGAGCCTGATGACTCCCCGTTGTATAGGGATAAACTTAAATTCCTTAGCCTAACATATACATCTTTTTCTTAATCAGTTCTTCAGTTATCTATTTGTGCCTCATAGTTGTTGTTAGCTCTGGCTCATGGAGACCCACGTGCAACAGAACAAAATGTTGCCTAGTCCTGTACCATTCTCACAACTGATGAATTATTGGTGTGCTTGAGTCCATTGTTGCAGCCACTGTGTATTTTGAGTGCCTTTCAACCAAGGGGGTTCGGTTCATCTTCCAGCATTATATCAGGCAATATTCTGTTGTGACCCATAGGGTTTTCACTCGCTAATTTTCCTAAGTACATTGCCAGGCCTTTCCTCCCAGTCTGCCTTAGTCAGGAAGCTCTGCCAAAACTTCTCCACCATGAGTGACCTTGTGGTATTTGAAATACTGGTGGCATAGCTTCCAGCAACACAGCAATGTGCAAGCCACCACAGAATGACAAACTGACAAATGGGTTGTGGTTTTTGTCTCATTTAACTTTGATATTTCTCTCTAATTTCTAACGTAAAAAACCTGAAACTGCTTGCTATTCCCAAACTCTTTCTGTCACATCTCAAACTTTTGGTATACTCTTCTTTTTCTCTCGATTTTCTACCCAGATAGTCATCCTTCAAAATACAACTCCAACACCATTCTTTTTCATTAAAAATATTCATCAGACATCTCCCATGTGTTGGATTCTAAGGACAGAGGGTGAATAAGGTAGACTTTGGTCCTGCTCTCACAGAGCTAGTTTAATCAATTAGGAAAGACAGGAAACTGGGTCAACAATTATAACACAACATGCACTTTATAACCGAAGCTGTCCTGGGTGCTATGAGATGAGACAAACTGGAGATGTCGAAAGTTGAGAACTTCCCTGAAAGAAGAATAGAGTTTACTAGGTTGTGTGTGGTTGAGTGGGTGGCATTTGTCAATGGGAAGAGGAAGGTTGATGCAGGCAGAAGAAACAGAACATACAGAGGAAAAAGAGTGTGATGAAGAAAGGCTACATAACGTGTTTAGAAGCTGAGAGAATATCATTCTGTCTGGCTGTGGAGTTCCTAAGAGGGAAGAGAGAGTGGAGATTGGAGAAGGAAGTGGAAAATCGCAAACAGAGTTAGCCAGCTGCTCTGGAGTCAACTCTGCGTCATGGCGACCCCATGTGTGTCAGAGTAGAACTGAGCTCCATAGAGTTTTCATGTGTGTGACCTTTCAGAAGCAGATCACCAGGCCTTTCTTTTGAGGCACCTCCAGGTAGACTCGAACCACCAATCTTATGTTTAGTTTGTGCCACCCAAGGATGCCTAGGTAATACAATAGCACTTGGTTTAAATGTCTACCACAGCACGTTTTCCATTGTTCTCTGTTTCTGTGTCAGTATCTTGTCTCTTGTACTAGAGTTGAATTTCTTGAGGGCGATAATTGAGTCTGATTTATCTTTGTAGCTCCAAAACTTGATAGATACATTTTTGGAATGTGAGTCAAGGGCTTTGTTCAATCAAACTGATTGGCCGTATCCCTGTTGATAACGTCAAATAAAGAATGCTGAAAATGTAGAACTCACGATTCAGTTTTTAAAGCCTTGGGAAGCAGAATTGGCCTTATCCTTACCATGTGAAGTTTTGTTAGGCATTTAGAAAGGTTTAATCCTTACCTGGGTACTTACTAGTGCTGTAATTTGAGACATGTGGCATAATCCACTCAGCTTTGCTTTCCTCCGTCATAAAACTGATATAATATTACTTAACTCTGGATTTTTCATTTGATGAAATTAGATATTGAATGTAAAACACCTAGTATAATGATGACTAATAATACTAGACACTTAAATGTGCCGGTTTCCTTTTCCTTTCTCCTCCCCACACTTACACACTCCTAGAACTCTCAATAATAGCTGTTTTAAAGCTGTTTGTGTTGAACTGAAATGAAGATTGGAATAAACCATCACACAAATGGTATATTTGTCCACAGCTCTCTAGAAATCACTGACTTAGAGAACTGTAAGGCAATCAGAGAACTCCTTGCCCAAATCCTGTAATGGATAGAGAAAAGTGACATCAAGAGGTCACAACTTTCTCTATTAAAGTTGTCGTTCACACCCCAAATCCTTGATTTGTTTGTCTTGTCTGCTAAATTACAAACTTCTTCAGGCAGAGGCTGTATTATTCATTCTTATTCTCTGGCAGTAGCTGGGATACAGTAGGTGCTCAATAAATATCACTAGTGAATGAATGAATACTATGTGATTAAACAACGTTTTGTTCTTGGCTTTTTGATAGCTGCCTCTTGTCCCATTCTGTACCATGTTGATTTTGCATAATTATGCAGAATTTACTGTACTGCACTAACTTTTTTTTTTCAATTTTAAATCATTTCCACATAACCACTAATTACTTCTCAAGTCTAATGTCCACACAAGTTTTCTCTTTTCCTGTACATCCTGAAAATGGCTATTACCAGTGGGTGAATTAAGAACTTACTGCAAGCTTTTCTTTCAGCTAAATGAGATTTCTAGCAGATGTTTTGACTATTGACAGTTTTCACCATGACAATATCAAATCTAACCATAAAAAGTATATCAAAAATTCATCACCCTTTTCTTTTCTCTGGCTGCGGGCTGCAGTATCTTTCACAATTCTTTTACTTCACTTTTGTTTGTACCTTTCTAACAAAATTGTATGTCCAACAATTGAATGAACTTTCCTGAGCAGTAATATGCTCCCATCCTGGGACATTTGGAGCAGCATTTGCTTGATTTCTGAAAGAGTATCTTTCGTTAGCAGGAAGGTTAGAATAAATCTCTTTTAGTGTTCCTCATAGTTATAAAACTTAAGCAGGTCTTGGCACTTCGAGGGAAGATGAATTCCTTTCAAAATTCTATTAGTCAAAAGCAGAATAAGCTCCATACTGTCATTCTGGAAAACAGTTCAGTTATTTCTTTCTAGTTATTTCAGCAATAATGAGATTCGGCTCAAGAAGTCTATGTTAAATCTACTCTCACTGGAGTTTCAGAAGGCTTTTCACTTTGCCTTATGGATGATAAAGAGTCAAAGCCCCTTTGAGCTGAATTGTGCCATTTTGAACACCCACAACCATCAAAACCGTTCTAAGGAGCACATTTCACGTAAACGTAGAGTTTCATTTAACACAGATACTGATCCAGTTTTTATTCCTTGTTACCAGATTGGACTATTCAGACAAAAATAAAGTAGTTAATATTTACAAATACTGACTTCAGTCTAGGCCTTTGGAGCTTAAAACAATCGGCTCTTGATTTTTCAGTGATAACTTGGGAGGAGTTACCTCAGTTGGACAGTGCACTGTTGTATATTTACATTCTTTGAATGCTAGTTTGTGAGGAAGTAGACAAATATTATTCGTCAAATGATCATTAGCATTTTTGCAATGCAGCATGTTTTTAGTAACGACACCCTATTCAGAAGGGTGGGAGAATTGAAGCTTTGAAAGCCAGGCTTTGCACACTCAATCATGTTAAATTGGAATAATAAATTAATTCAGTCATAGTTTACTACTTATGTCCTATATTTTTGGAAATGTCTAAGAAGTTGCTGAGTATGTAAGAAATATAAACCAGAAACACCATAGTGACCTATAAGACACAGTAGAAGTGCCCCGTAGGGTTTCCAAACCTGTAAATCTTTTCAGAAGCAGGCTGCCACATCTTTCTCCTGCAGAGCGGCTGGCAAGTTTGAGCTGCTGACCTTTCAGTTAGCAGCAGAACACTTAACCACTGTGGCACCAGGGCTCCTTAGAAATATAGGAGGGTGGAAAGAGAGAATAGAATGATCAATGTTTTCTGGGAAGTTTTGCAATCTTGCTGCTTTCTCTGTTAATGAGGGTAACAATTTCTACCATGTCAGCTCTATAGAGTTGATATGAAGATTAAATGTGACAGTGTATGTGAAAGCAGTGTGTAATCTGGAAGATTATCTGAGCATGACAGCTTTGCGTGAAGCTGAGAGAGAAAGACTTGGGAAGCAGGGTCTGACCCCAAGTAACGCTTCTACTTCAACTGACGGGACAACAGATGAGTACCTTTCATTTCACACTGGGCATCAGGGTGAGCATGTGCAGACTCATACCATCCCTGAGGGAATTTATTTCCCATTTCCTATTTAAAAAAATTCCATCTGGAATCGCATTGTCTTGGGAAAGTTAACTGATTGTGATGGTTAAGACTGTGTGTCAACTTGGCTGGGCCATGATTCTCAGTGTTTATATGGATCACCCCCATGATAGGATCTGCTGTGAGTAACCAGTCAGTTGAAAGGGAGCATTGTTGGGCGTGTGGCCTGCATCCGAATATCAGTGAATGTTTTGAGTTTGCTTGCTCTGGATCCTGAAGCTGCCTCCTGTTCGTCTGACCTCTGGTTCTTGGGACTTGAGTGAGCAGCTTATCTGCCAACCTTGGGATTCCTCAATCTTCACAGCCTGTGAGCGGAGCCCTGCTCTCTGACCTGCCGATCTTGAGTTCGCCAGCCCCTGGGGCTGCATGAATCAGGAGAAGCCTCTATTCTGATTCACGGACTTGGGAAGTTCCAGCCTATACAATCCCATGAGACATTTCCTTGATGTAAATCTCTCTCTATATATATTTATACGCTTTACTGGTTTTGCTTCTCTAGAAAACCCAGCCTAAGATACTGATATAGTAAACTTATTTGTGTTGTGGTATTAATATATGGAGGTGGATAAACCCCATGGTTCTTCATCTGTGAACAGGGATGGTAGAGCTTTCAGATAAGCAAGATAGAGATTTTTCTGGAGATTCAATTTCATTCAAAGATATTGAAATAATAACATTTTATATTAAGACAAATACGGAAATGTTTAAAATCAGAAAGCCAAGACCACATGAAATTTTAAGATATAATAGAAAGCTTTAAAGGAATGCCTGTGCCAGTAACTTTTCTCTGCCATTAGGTGTATTTCAAAAGAAATGTTTCAGAAACACTGGCTTAAGAGTTGATTCAAAGCGATCTGTTTACAGAGGGGGCCTTAGAAGCCTAACGTTAATACAAGGAAACTCATGAACACCCCAAAGCTTACTGGTAAAATATAGGTATGCATAGATTATCTGCAAAAATTTCAGAGAAACAGAGTTGCAGAAATAGAGACAAAAAGACAGAACAGGGTGAGGGGAACAATGGGTGGAGGTTAGGAAAGAGAATTTACAGGCCCTGTCAAACAACATTAATCTGGGCAATCATTCAACTAGCCACCCCCCCTCCCTTTTTTTTGGCTAAACTTTCTAGAATTAAACTGACCAAGATGAAGCTTTCTCCAGCATGGATTCCAGAATTTTTATATAGGGGTGTCTTGGTGGAGCCAATGCTTTGAAAGGGGTGATTTAAACTGAGTTGACATGACATTAAATTATTTTTATTATTCATAAAATGAAATGGATAAATAAAAGCCTGGAGGGAAAGAGAGATGATGACGTGATGGGTGGGACATTTAAAGCTCCTTACACATGGGCTCGCCATGCGTTGGAATCGACTTGGCCACTTACAACAACAGTATCGATATCCTTGGGTAGAATTCTTGCCTTGCATGCAGGAAACCTAGGTTTGATTGCCAGCCAATATACCTCATACACAGCCACAACCTGTCTGTCAGTCAAAGTTTGCATGTTGCTATGATGTTGAATAGGTTTTAGCAGAGCTTCCAGACTAAGATGGACTAGGAAGAAAGGACTGGTGATCTGCTTCCAGAAAGCAGGCAGTGAAAACACTATAAACCACAATGGTCCAATCCACAACCAATCACAAGGATGGCACAGGACTGGATAGAGTTTTGTCCCATTGTGCATGGGGTCACCACGAATTGGGGGTCAGCTCTGTGGCAGCCAACAATAGCAATCCATTTTGGGGTTACTTGACACTATCCTCTATCTCTGAGAAAGTAGAGAGGTGTAGTAGGTGATTCAAACCTCAGCTGGTCATAAAAAAAGCTGGCACGATTGTTCACAGTTATCACACTTGACCCCATCCCCAGACTTATCTACTCAAGATCTCCAGATGTAGGCCTGGAAATGTGTATTTTTAGCAAGTGCTCCAGGTGATTCTTTGAATCAAGAATGTATGGAGAATGCTGGTTTAGTAGAAAATAATAAGAGATTTTGAGCCAGGCAGACCTAAATAATAATCTCAGCCACTTACTAGCAATGTGACTGTGAGCACATCAGTTTTCATGTGTCCAAACTGGGAATCATAATATTGCCTTTCTTATAGGATTGAAATGAATAGTAAGAAACTATACTGACTACAACACTTAGCACACAGTAGGCATATACTTTTCCCCATCCAGGGACTCAATATTTGTTTCCTATTTTCTTTCCTTTGCTAGCTGCTTAGTGCCACTCATATCTCATGGGAAGACCCGGCACTTTCCTTTGGTGTGTATGAAGACTTCGGCTGTATCAGCATGCACAATAAGTGTAGTGGCGATTCCCTGAACCTATTAGAATTCCATCTAATCCAAATATTTGTGCTTATTTTGTTCTTCACATCCCATTTTTGAAGGGTTTATTTTGATAGAATCACCACCTCTTCCTAATCTCCAAATCAAATTGTCTCATTTCTTAAAAAAGGATCCAAACTAAAGACGGGAAATATTAGCCCCTGGGATAAATGTAGCTAGAGGAATGAATGTTTACATAGTAATGGAATAAAGTAGCTAGTAACTCCATTGACAGGATAATTTCTTAAATGGAAAGATAACTTGTATATTCAATATATATTCCATAAACATTTATTGAATACGTTTGCATGATAGATCAACGACTACAGCCTTCAGTATGGATTACACCTCAATATAAAGAAAACAAAAATTCTCGCAACTGGACCAATAAGCAACATCATGATAAATGGAGATAAAATTGAAGTTGTCAAAGATTTCATTTTACTTGGATCCACAATCAACACTCATGGAAGCAGCAGTCAAGAAATCAAAAGACACATTGCATTGGGCAAATCTGCTGCAAAATATCTCTTTAAAGTGTTAAAAAACAAAGATGCCATCTTGAAGACTAAGGTGAACTTGACCCAAGCCATGGTGTTTTCAATCACCTTATATGCATGGGACAGCTGGCAATGAATAAGAAAGATAGAAGACGAATTGATGCCTTTGAATTATGGTGTTGGCGAAGAATGTTGAATATACCATGGACTGCCAAAAGAAAGAACAAATCTGTCTTGGAAGAAGTACAACCAGATTGCTCCTTAGAAGCAAGGATTGTGAGACTTCATCTCACATACTTTGGACATGTTATCAGGAGAGATCAGTCTCTGGAGAAGGACATCATACTTGGTAAAGTAGAGGGTCAGTGAAACAGAGGAAGACCCTCAACAGGATGGATTGACACAGTGGCTGCAAAAATGGACTCAAGCATAACAACAATTGTGAGGATAGTGCAGGACCGGGCAGTATTTCATTCTGTTGTACATAGGGTTGCTATGAGTCGGAACGACTTGATGGCACCTAATAATAACAACAACATTGTGTGGTAGGCATTGGTAGATACTATGTATAGAAGATTAATTAGACATACTCCTGCCTTCATGCATTTCAAGATCTAGTAGGGAAGACATTTGTGTAAAGATAAACACATGATAGAAGTATACTATAATAGTGGCATGAGTAATTCTAACAATTTCCATAGGTTCCTGCAAACTCATGTTAACGTCCAGATAATTTTCTAATTAAAAACTCTTATGTCTAGACATGTTGCAATTCTAATTAATAGTATTCTTATTTAATCTCAGAAATACCATTGTAACCAAGTTACAATGCACATTATTAGTTTTCTACATAAACTGCATTATAGTTGTTAACTCACTTTGCCAGTATATTTTATATGGCGGCCCCATTATTAACTCACTATTCTCTGCCAGCACTTATTAAATACTTGTTCATTAATAGATGGCAATAGTTTTCTATTCTTCAATGGGAAAGTAAGGGGATTAGCATTTATTGAACATCATCTAGATGCCAAGTTCATTACACCAGTTTTCCACACTCAGAGCTGCAGCAAGTCCTCATCTAGGAATTTGGACAAGAAAATAAGATTACCCTCTGAAGGTTAAACTACAAAGTCAACACATGGTAAATCTTGGCCATCCCTAAGAGAACCCAGTCTAAAATAACAGAGCAGAAATAGCTCAAGAGGTTATTCCAAATTGAAGGTAGCTTTGGACTTGGCAAAGTCTGAACTACACTAGCATGGTAAGGTTGAGTCATGGACAATGATATTAATAAACATGAAGATAGGGATAAAGGATCAACTGAGGCTAGTTAGTAGCATATCCAACAGAAGGAAGCAGATACAGACATGGTCAGTGTGTCCAAGCACTGCCCAGAGAAGAGAGCATCTTGGTCAGCAGATTCTTAATTCACCAAAACCATCCCTATATTGTGAGTATCCCAGAAGCTATCTTAGAGCAGAACTTTCTCCAAGACCTATAGCCTTTACCTGAATAAACTTGTGATTAAGACTAAGGAGAGTGATGGCAGAGAGAGCATGCATTCATTATGAAGACTTCAAATATTCTGAATCCTGGGATACATTTTCTTTCCTAATTACCAGTGTTACATCTACTGCTTAAAATCTAGATAAGATGATCTCAAACCCCCATTCCATGCTTTGTGTAAAAGTTTAATACCCTTCCTGATATTTCTGTGAGTTCTTTGTGCTGGGGCTGTCAGGGGTTGGCAGACTTACTTTCTCAGGATTACCTTTGGATCAGATTGACTATCTATTCCTAATTTTTGCTTCTCAACTTGGGTCTTCTTCCTTTGTCTCTGTTCTGGCATTGATGCAGAAACTCAATCTTTTTACTTCATAACAGCAAAAATATACAATATATACAAGGCCAGTGTAACAATGGGAATCTTATCCAACTTTAATTTGGACTTTAGATATCCTTGTTTCCTTCTACCATCTTAGTCATTTCTCTACCATTCCTGTTCTCCTTTATCCTTTCCTGTAAAACTACATATTTACACACACACACACACACACTTTCTCAATTTATTTTGAAGAGATTTAAAGTTTCTCCAGTCCTTATCCATAACTCAGCTGAAGTTTTGAAATGACAACTAGAGAGGACCCAAGTATAGTTTTAGATAAGTCACCATCTTCTCTCCCAACAGATTTTGAATATAGGGTTCAAGTTCGGATTTCCAGTTACAGTAGCATTCTGTTGTTTCCCTCCATCTTCTGTGCATTTTGGCTTGTCTCTCAGAAACTGATCACATCATGACTAGGTCACTGGGCTTTCAGAGCAGGGAGCTGGCTTGACCCAGGAGTTGAGGTCCTACTGAGCTTTAGCTGAACTGTCTGCCATTCACGGTGCAAGCTCTCTTCCCTCTGTTAGAATTCCTTATATTTGTGTCTTCAGTCATCTCTAAGGCTCTATCTAATTTCCAAGGCAAGTAGCATAGATAATGCCTTTTAATAATTTGCCTCTGGGTTTTAGGCATTATTACCATTATCATTTTACAACTGAGAGAACTGAAGTTTAGAGGAGATTAAGGTTCTTTCCCAAAGTTACACAGCCTGTAACACAGTTGTAATTTATTTTCAGAGTTAACTCCAGCATTGCACTCTTTCCGCAATATCAGTGATGCTTACATTTTACCTAGAACGCATTTGTATGTCTAACTGGTACAAGTATTCCTTAAAACAAAATACAAACCCTCTTACACAAAATTCTTCCCATGTCTCTGTTAAGATATTACCCTAATGTTGGATCTTAAAAACTATTCTTCAGGAATTCAAAGAGTAATCCTTTGTCAAAAGAACTAATAGATCTGCCTTCTGTCCTCTATTTTACTTCCGGGACATGTAACACAAATATACTGAGCCCAGTTGTCCCATTTTCCCAAAGCAGTCACAAGGTCAGGTACATGTGGTTATTTGGAGTGAATGTATCATAAACTAGAACATAATAGTTATGTGCAGATGTATGCAGCTCAGCCCCAAGAGATCAGCTGCAGCTGAATGTATGCTTTCAAGAGCAGTTGGAGAAAATTGAGCTCAAACTCATAGTCTAGATGTATGGAAGGCCTTTGGAATCATTTATTTAGTATGCTTAAAACTGCTATATTCAATCATATCTGCAACTTTGGTATCAAATGCAATTATCTTGATAAATACCCCATCTATATTTGAGCAGCAGGAAAAATTGCACATACTTAGGGATGTGGTCAGTATACACTGCATCTTGAGAGAGTCAGCTCTCTCTAGCCTAAGTTTGGCACAGAGTCTGGAATCGTACTTCAGTTGGAAATTTTGGGGAAGGCTTAGACTCTGTAGGAAAGGGAGGGAATACAAATCCTATACCCAATGAATAGAGGTAGAATAATGCAATCATTTTTTATTTATTCTTTAATACCCCTTTGGAATGGGTCTCAATGAAGTCTTCCCTTATTTTACCTTCCTTCCATAAATCATGTTGTTTCCTTTCTGAGCTAGATCTTAAGAGGTTGAGTTATCTCATAGGGTGAGCAGAAATAAAAGGGAGCATTGAAGATAAAATAGATGGTAGAGTCAGAAGCATTAGTTTATAGGACAGGTAAATCCTTTGAAAGCAGTGAAGAAGTCAGCATGGGAGAGGAGTGTTATCAGTGGCAGAGTGGTGGGGGAAAGTGAGGAGAAGAGATACAATTATAAAGGTAGGCAAAGATCAGACCATGGAGACCTTGAATGTTACACTAAACAGCCTGGACCTGATCATTTAGGTAATTTCTAGCAGTGAACTAAGCAAAGCTCCTGTTCATGGAGTTTTCCTTCTAATCAGAGAGTCAGAATGAACAAATAATCAACAAAGATCAGGTAGGGATATAAAAATAAAATAAGCCGTGGTTGAAAAAACATTACTCTTGCATCCAGAGAGGTCTGGTTCAAATCCCAGGTGTGCCACTTGCCCATACTGTGAACTTGGAGAAAGCATCAGTTTCTTCTTCTGTCAAACGAAAACAACAGTAACAAAAATTCCGTGGCTGATTGTAAAAAATGAACAACGAATACCAAAGTCTTGTCTACTGCTTGACATATAGAAACTACCCCAAAATGGCATCCACCAAAGTTGTAGTTATGGTGTATATATCTTTTAATATGTTGTTGGATTCTGTTCACTAGTTTTTTGTTGAGGACTTTTGCAACTATGCTCATGAATTACATTGGCCTATAGTTTTCTTTTCTAGTGATGTCTTTGTCTGGTTTTGGTATTAGGATAATGCTGGCTGTATAGAATGAGTTGGAGTATTTGTCCCTCATCTATATTTTGGAAAGATTTAATCAGGATTGGTGTCAACTCTTCTCTGAAAGTTTGCTAAAATTCTCCAGTGAAGCCATTTGGTCCAGGGCTTTTGTTGCTGTTGTTATTGGGAGGTTTTTGATTACTGATTCAATCTCTTCTCTTGTTATAGGCCTGTTGAGATTTTCTAACTCATTTTGTGTTAGTTTAGGTAGGTCATGTGTTTCTAGGAATTGGTCCATTTCATATAAGTTATGCAGTTTGTTGGAGTACAGTTTTTCATAGTATTCTTTTATGAACCTTTTTATTTCTGTTGGATCTATTGTAAAATGTGTTTAATTTCATGTTATTTTGGTTATTTGCATCCTCTCACTTTTTCCTCTTTGTCAGTCTTCCTAAAAGTTTACCAGTTTCATTGATGTTTTCAAATAAGCAACTTTTAGTTTTATCGATTCTCTCTATTGTTCTATTCTCTATTTCATTTGATTCTGCTTTGATCTCTATTATTTCCTTTCTTCTAGTAGCTCTGGTTTTACTTTCCTCTTCTTTTTATAGTTTCTCAGGTTGTAGAGTTAGACTGTTTTAGACCTTTCCTTTTTGATGTAGGTAGGCATTTATTGCTAGACATTTCCCTCTGATGACTGCCTTTGCTGCATCCCATAGCTTTTGATATGTTGTTTTCACTTCTGCTTAATTCCAAGAATTTTTGTTCACTCTTGATTTCTTCCTTGACTCAGTAGTGTTTAATATTTTGTTATTTGGTTTCCATTTATTTTTGTGTTTTCCATTTTTCCTTTTATTATTAATTTCTTATTTTAGTCCTTTATGGTAAGAGAAGATACTGTGTATCATTTCAATCTTTTTAAACTTGTTGAGACTTGTTTCATGAGCTAGCATATGGCCTATTCTGAAAAATATTCCATGTGCACTAGAGAAAAGTGTGCATATTTCTGACATTGAAAGGAGAGTTCTATACATGTCTATCAGATCTAATTGGTTTATGGTGTTGTTTTAAGTCTTCCATTTCCTTATTAATCTTCTTTCTGGAAGTTATGTCCAGTACTGACAATGGTGCATTGAAATCTCCATATTTTATTGTACAGTTGTCTATTACTCTTTTCAGTTTTGTCATTATTTACTTTATATATTTGGTGCATTGATGTTGGGTGCATATATATTTATGATTGTTATATTTTCTTTTTTTAATGAGCAATTGACTTTATTTTGCTGATTCAAAATTCACACACAATCTTAAGGTCAAATTTTTTTTTACTGTGCTTTAGGTGAAAGTATGCAGCTCATGTTAATTTCTCATACAAAAATTTATATACATATTGTTTTGTGGCGTCAGTTGCAATCCCCACAATGTGACAGCACATTCCCCCTTTCTACCCTGAGTTCCCTGGGTCCATTCAACCAGTTCCTATCCCTTCCTGCTGTCTCATCCTGCCTCCGGACAGGAGCCACCCATTTGGTCTCATGTATCTGATTGAACTAAGAAGCACACTCCTCAAGTGTATTATTTTTTGTTTTATACTCCTGTCTAATCTTTGAAGAGTGTGCTTTGGGAATTGTTTCAGTTCTGGGTTAACAGAGCCTCTCGGGACCATAGTTTTGGAGTTTCCTCCAGTCTCTGTCAGACCGTTAAGTCTGGTCTTTTTATGTGAATTTGAATTCTGCTCCATACTTTACTCCCTCTATATCTGGGATTCTCTGTTGTGTTTCCTGTCAGGAAGGTCATTGGTGGTAGCTGGGCACCACCTAGATCTTTTGGTCTCAGGCTAGTGGAGTCTCTGGTTCATGTGGTCCTTTAGTCTCTTGAGCTAGTATTTTCCTTGTTTCTTTGGTTTTCTTCATTCTCCTTTTCTCCAAGTGGATGGGACCAGTTGATGAATCTTAGATGGCCACTCGCAAGTTTTTAAGACCCCAGATGCTGCTCACCAAAGTGGGATGCGGAACACTTTCTTAATAAACTTTATTAAGCCAATTGACCTAGATGTCCCCCGAAACTGTGGTCTCCAGGCCCCAGCCACAGCTACTCTGCCCCTCAGAGTGTTTGGATGTGTCTGGGAAACTTCTTAGCTTTTGCTTTGGTCCAGTTGTGCTGACTTCACCTGTATTGTGCGCTGTCCTTCTCTTCGCCTAAGTTGATCCTTGTCTACTATCTAGTTAGTGAATTCCCCTCCCCCCTCTCCCCACTCTCTTAACCATTCAAGAATGACTTTTTTCAGTGTTTAAATCTTTTCTTAAGTTCTTATAATAGTGATCTCACACAATATTTGTCCTTTTGTGGCTGACTAATTTCACTCAGCATAAGGCCGTCCAGATTCATCTATGTTGTAAGATGTTTCACGGATTCATCCTTGTGCTTTATGGTTGCGTAGTATTCTGTTGTGTGTATGTACCATAATTTGTTTATCCATTCGTCTGCTGATGGGCACCTTGGTTGGCTGCATCTTTTTGGAAACCACATGTTGAACACGGTGGAGCAATAAAATATAAGAAGCCTGGTATATACCCAAAGACTTGAAAACAGTGACACAAACAGACACATACTTGCCAATGTTCATTGCGGCATTATTCACAATAGCAAAATATGGAAACTACTAAATGTCCATCAATGGATAAATGGAAAAACAAAATGTGGTATATCCATACAGTGGAATACTACTCTACCGTAAAGAGAAATGAAGTCATGATGGATGCCATACCATGCATGAACCTTGAAAACATTATGTTGAGTGCAAGAAGTCAATCACAGAAGGACAAATACTGTATGATCTCACTAATATGAAATACCTAGATTAGGCAAATGAAGTACCTAGACTAGGCAAATGTATAGACAGCAGAGTTTAATAGTGGTTACCAGGGGTGGGAGGGAGGTGGAAAGGAGAATCTTTGTTTAGGAAGCTCTAAGTGTTTTTGTTTATAGTGATGAAAAATCTAGCAATGGACATTGTGATGGCTGCACAGTAATGTAATTGATGTAGTGTGTCTCCCTTAATTGTACACGTGAAATTGGCAAATGTTAAGTTGTCCATGTTTTTACAACAATAAAAGAAATCTAAGGATCCTGGATCCTTTAAAATTGTGCAGGCTTACTGGTCTTGGACTGCTTACTTCTGAACACTTTTTACATGAGAACTAAATAGACTTCTATCTTGTTGGAGTCACCATCTCTCAGCATGATGGTTAAGATTGTGTGTCGACTTGGCTGGGCCATGATTCTCAGTGGTTTGGCAGTTGCAGGATGTTGTGATCACCTCCATGATGGGATCTGCTATGAGTAGCCAATAAGTTGAAAGGGAGTTTCTTTGGGTGTGCGGCCTGCATCGAATATAAGTAGACATTCTGGCAAGGCTCATTGCTTTTGCTTGCTCTGGATCCTGCAGCTGCCTCCTGTTTGTCTGACCTCCAGTTCTTGGACTTGAGCTAGCAGCTTACCTGCAGTCTTGCCTGCTGATCTTGGGATTCGGCCATCTTCGAAGCTTGTGAGCAACAGCCCTGCTCTCTGACCTGCTGATCTTGGGTTTGCCAGCCCTTGAGGCTATGTGAATCAGGAGAAGCCTCCAGCATGACCTATGAACTTAGGACTTTCCAGTCTCTACAATGGAGTGAGCCATTTCCTTGGCATAAATCTCTATATGCATTTATACGCTTTACTAGTTTTCTTCTCTAGAGCACCCAGCCTAAGTCACTCAAAGTTGACAGAAATCTTAACTCATATAAGATCACACAGCTAGTTAGTAGGAGAGCTGGAACTTAAGCTTGGTTTTTTGACTCCAAATTCAGTTGTTTTTGTTTTACTCCACAACATCTGGCACCTCCATCCACCTCACTTTCAGGGCTTCTGTGAAGATGAAATGAGGAAACAGGTAAGAGAGCACTTTCTAAACTGTAAGGTCTTATTTACATGCAAACAGAGCAACATTTCATATTTGTGGAGAACCATGGAAAAATACTTAATGTTTCAGCTTGCTTGTTGGTTGACCAGGTAGGGGGAAAAATAAAGAGCAAAAAGCTGTGCTGTGCTGAAGTCCTGGATTCCAAACGAACCGGAAACTCCTTTGGCTGATTCTTGGGCCAGAAGATGCCTTTCAAGTGGGGAAGGGTGAGTTTGTCCTGGGCATCCAGGACCTCTGACTAGCTGTGGTTTAATGCTGCCCAAACTTTTGTGTAAATACACCTACAGCTTAAGTAAAATAGGAAGAATTGGGAATCTGAATTGCCCTAGTTAGGATATTCTCTGTGCCCAACATCTACTCATGAAGGAAATTGTATTAGTAATAAGTCAAATTCCTAGTGTTAGTATTTGAGTTGCTTCAGGAGTGAGTGGCCAGGTTTTCAAAGGCTTGTTTGCTTTATGAAGAGTATTGGGATCAGACTTTGCTGGCTAGAGGTCTCTCACCAAGACAGGTTTTCACACAGGACTTTTCATATTTTCTGCCTTGAGCCAGGCTCAAATACCAGGAAGTCTCTTGAGGGGGTAATTTTGAAAGTACTCTCTTTTTCCTTTTGCAACTGGCAAGGGACAACAAAATCCTATGCTTAGAAGATATGCTTATGCCCTGAACACTTTGTTCGACTCCTTTGAAAGGTGTTGAGTTGCATCCCAAAGAAAACCACCATTTTGGAATACGTTGGAGTTGTTTTCAGCACTCATTGCATAGTTCAGGAATGGTGATACCTCAGTAGAAAAAGATAGGACAAAATATAGTCATGTCACAAGGCAGCTCAAGGAATACAGTATTTTTTAGAGACGAGGTGAGGAAAGAAAATTATAATAATATCTAACACTCACTGAGCATATTTATGCATCAGGCACTGTGATTGCGCTGGGCATATGTTGAGTTAGTTAACCCTCCTAACAATTCTATGTGCCAGAGCAATATTAAAAATATTCAACAGCAAGTAGAGCACAACATCAATGGGTAAGAACAGATGCTGGTCTTAGTGCTTGGTCAGGGCTTTAGCATCTCCCTGCGCAGCTGCAAGTGTATTAACCCATTAGTTTCTGGGTTGTGGCTTGAGGGTGGAAAGGGGTGGGGTGTTAGAGTGTCCCTTTCCTTCCCTTGCCTTCCCATTCCTCTTACTCCCACCTCATTCCACTCTCCTCCTTTCTCTTCTCCTCTTCTTTCCTGTTCTCACTTCTCCCTTCTCTTTTCATTCCTCTCCTACTATCTCCTTCTAATCAAGCATCCTTCAGAGTCAGTGAGTTGTTCTCCCTCACATAAGCTATATTACTAGGGGTCTCGAGGTATGATTATGATATAAGACATATGAAACTAAATCAAAGCAAGCTGAATTTAAGGAGCAAGAAAAGGGGTAAAGAAGGATCATCAATAATTGTCTAGATTTGTGGTTTTCAAACTTTTTGACGTCAGAATCCCTTTTTAGTCTTAAAGAATACTAAGGACAGAGGAGAGAAATTATTTATTTATATACATTTATCATGCCTATATAAATTTAAATTGGTGAACTGTTAAATGTTTATTAATTTCATTTAAAATAATAAGAAGAAATGATCAAATGTTAGCATAGCACATTTCCATTTAGTAAGCAGAGAGTCATTGTTTTGCATTTTGCAAATCTTTTTTAATGTTTGGTTAATAAGAGACAGCTCCTCTCATATCTGCTTCTGCATTCAGTTGTTGATTAACGTATATGTAGAAAATCTGATCTTACACAGGTATATAGTTGGAAAAAGTAGAAGCACTGTAATCAGCTTTTCAAATACTTGTGGATGTTCTAATTTGACACTATACCAAAACTTGCCAAGTGGTAGCTTCTAAAAGGTTAGTTGCAATGTGGAATATTAAATGTGTGGGTATACTTTTAGTTTTCTGTTACATTAAAATCCTTTGGTCTATTTTGACCTTTGAATGGATTTTATCCATGTATAATTTTGAAACACAGTTCGATGGTCTTGAAAAATATTGGCTCGTTGAGTTATGTCGATCTTGCAAATTAATAATAAACTTTGTGTTTGTTAATATCACCATCAATCTCATCAGAAAAGTCTTAAAGTATTGGAAAATGGTTAATTTCATGGTGGAAATTATAAGTTTTCCAAAATTGTAGTTTTCACTTGAAAGCTTGAATTTTATCATTGGCAACAAATAATATCATTTGTTTGCTTTTGCTTGACAGCCTCACTTCATTCATTTTCAAGAAAATTTTTGCCAGATACCCAAGTCTAGATAAACATAGCCTGTCAGCGATTCATTCAAATAAAAATGGCATTCCATGAAAAACACAAAACAAAAAAAAAAAAACAGTAGTTCAACTTGCAACTCCAAGAATTGCACCAGTGCTTGTCTTCAAGACAACTGTCAGGTTAATTCTGCAGCAGAAGTGCCTTATGCATGCCTATTCAAAAATGGCTGTAGTCCAGAGTTGAGATTTCATAAAACTAATGATTCAAAAAAATAATGAATGATTGAAAAAAAATTAAAAATTAGTGATTCATTAAGGTCATTATTAAGTGAAACTGATTTTTTTTTTCTTTTTAAAATTTTCCTGAAAGTGAATGATGGTGAAAAATAGCTAAAGTCTAATTCTTCAGTTGAGCTATTAACTCAGTCTCCATATTTGTAGCTACATGTTTAATTTGACAACTTATCCTGTCATTGGAGAATGGTAGCACTATGATTCCGTTTGCTATCTTCATTTTGCAGGTATTCAGTAAGTAATGCGAACTCTACAAGGTTTTTATTAATCTTTCAGTTACTGACTGCCCTTCTCTGGTCAATACAACACCTAACTTACTCTACAACATATTTCAATGGATTTTTAATTTTTAGTCTGAAAAGCTGTAACAATTGTTGACCTACAGAACTCATTACGTTGTCATTTAAAATACTCTTTTTTTTTTTTTTTTAAACTCTGAATGCTGATCTCAAAATGACACCTCAATTTAACTGGCACAATAATAGTATTCAAAAATGCTCTGTTGCATAAGACATCTTAAGGTAAATTATTAACATCTCTGAGCCCCAGTGGCGCGTGGTTAAGAGCTACAGCTGCTAACCAAAATGTTGGCAGTTCAAATCCACCAGTCTCTCCTTGGAAACCCTATGGGGCAGTTCTACTCTGTCCTATAGGGCCACTGTGAGTCTAAATCAAATGGATAGTAATGGGTTTTTTTAATGAAGCTGAGAAAAAGGACACATTTTTTATTGTCTTTTTTTGTTTATAGTTTTCTTCATATTATAGTTTTCTCTAGTTTATTTGGTGTAAATTTCTCTCTTATATGAGTAATAAAACTTTCTGAGATGTCACTTTCATCTTTTTCATCATCTTTAGATGTAGATGCACCATCCATATGTCAGTTTGTCATACTGTGGTGGCTTATATGTTGCTATGATGCTGAAAGCTATGCCACTAGTATTTCAAATACCAGCAGGACCACCCATGGTGGACAGGTTTCAGTGGACCTTCTAGACTAAGGCAGACTCAGAAAAGAGGCCTGGTGATCTACTTTGGAAAATCAGCCAATGAAAACCTCATGGATATCAAATATTGCCTGGATTTTGACTTGCTTACTTTGCATGCGTCATCAAAAGGGACCGATTGCTAAAGAAGGCTATCACATTTGGTAATGTGGAGGGCCAGCAAAGTAGAGGGAAATCCTCCATGGGATGGTTTCCCATGAGCACAATGGCTGCAACTACAGACTCAAATAAACCAAAGATCATGAAGATGGTGTAGGTCTGGGCAATATTTTGTTTGGTTATACAGGGGGTCGCCGTGAGTTGGGGATGACTTGATGTTAACTAAAAACAAAAACAGATGTAGTTGGTGTAGCTGTGGGGTTAGAAAGCAAGTTTTCTAATCTCCTTTTTTTTGAGCTAATTTAAGTGTAGTATAAATAAGTATGTACACAAAGTGTACTTATTTCTTGTTGTGTTTTTATGTAGGTGCAAGAAAATTTTGGAATTTCAAAAAGATGATTTTTTTGGACATTCATGAAGTTGCAGAGATTATAGCATGTATGTTTGAAGATAGCTTATAAGAACACCATAGAAGTACTGAGAATAAATCTGAGTTAATCTTTGAAACTGCACGTATTTATTCTCCAAAACTGTAACATTAGAAAATTCTAGAAAATACAAGAATACACAGGCATACATTCCATCAGTCACTGGAATGATGACATCATCCTATATAAGGAAGCATCTGAAAAAGTCCACTGTATGCTCATGGAAGAATGGGGGTGGGGGGAAGGTAAACAACTCTTAGTATTATTATTAAAATAGGTCTGAACTTACAGACATCCTGAAAGGGTCTTGTAGACTCCAAGACCACACTTTAAGAACTGCTGGTTGAGAGTGTTACTAGCATTTAAAGCTGAAGTGTTTTTATAGATCAGAAGCATGATATATGAGTAGATTGAGTTGTCCTAAAGAGTCACAGGTGAGATAGACATTGATTTCTGTTGTAAATCCAGTAGAAGTGGCTCTTTTATAATTTGAAAACTTCTTGCTTAAAAAATGAACAAGTAAAACAAAACAAAATAACTCTGTTGTTTGGTTACAATGGAAAGCATTTAAAGATCTGGGTGCCTGGCCCCATCAGTCAGGAGCTCTTCTCCATAGTCTTTCACCCTCAGATGTTACCATTGCCAAAACCCATTGTCATTGAGCGGATACTGACTCATTGCTACACTAAAGGACAGAGTAGAAACCCCATAGAGTTTCCAAGGCTATAATCTTTATGGAAGCAGACTGCCACATCTTTCTCCTGCAGAGCAGCTGGTAGGTTTGAACTGTCAACCTTTCAGTTAGCAGCCAAGTGCTTAACCACTGTGCCACCAGGGCTCCTTTACCATTGTCAAGAGCCCATTAAATAGTTTCACCCTCTGTGGTCCTCTTCAAGAGAAATAAGACAAAGCCTTCCATTGTTCACAGAAGCTTAAACTATTGCACTGAAGTCCTGATGTCTGGCTGGATAACACAGGACTGGAGTGTTTTTGGAGTCCCTGGGTGGCACAGATGTTAAAGTGCTCAGATACTAATGGAAAGGTTGGTAGTTTGAAGCCACCCGGAGAAGCCTCAGAATAAAGGACCTGGTGATCTACTTCCAAAAAGTCACAGCCATTGAAAACCCTGAGGAGCACAGTTCTACTCTGATACACATATGGTCACCATGAGTTGAAATAGACTCTATGGCAATTGATTTTTTTTTTTTCTTTTTTTTGGCACATGTTTTGTCTCCAACTTCAAAGTGGATATTCTGCTTAGGGCAGAAAGAAAAAAAAAAAAATAGCATTGACCTTCATCTTTACACTGAGTCCTTCCTCATGAACTCAGATGTATTTGTCTTAGGAGATCTCCTTTCATATTCTCCTAGGGAGCCTCCCATATTCTGTGACATCTAGTTTGCTTTTCAGGTTTGGTTTTCTCCCCTGTGTCCAACGTTTCATTGATCATATCAAACTTTCATAGATATTTCCCATGCAGAAGGGAAAATGCAAGACAAATTAAGGAAAAGCGGGCTGCAGATTATCACAAGTTGGTTCTGTTTAATAGATAAGGAAATTCAGACGACAGAGCAAGACGATTGCATTGATTAATACTGGAGCACCAGGAGAAAGAAATATTAAACAGAAAAGCTTTGACTTCCAATCCCTACTGCTTTAACAGACAGCTCCCCAAACAGCCTCATTTCTATTGAAGCTGTCTTCAACACCAGACCTCCCAATAACTTTAGCTTCAGAGGTTAGAAGCTTTTCCCTTGGAACAAAACACTGCCTCATGGGTTTCTCCCCTGTCTTGTTTAACTAATTCATGGTCACTCCATGTGGGTTAACCTGGTTTTACTCTTTCAATACAAACTATTTTGCCACAATTAATGTTTTGGTCAACAATATGCAGACTTAAAGCCCTGAGTTATATGACTGAGCAAATAAAACCAGACCACAGAATTTGGTCTGCTCTGGTTGGCTGTGATTCACCCCTTTGGGCAAGCCAGCCGTCTTGCTGTTTTCCCAGCAACCCCAGGAAAATCAGAGTGTCATATTATACTTCTTTGTCCCTTTACACAGACGCAGAGTCAGTCTGTGGAAATTGTGGGGCTCTAGTGTTTAGGGAAATTGTGGGGCTATAGTGTTTAATTTGTGTAATGCAGTGGAACAACAGGTAGGGATTAGTCCAGTATCCAAACTGGAAAACATTCACACACCACTCAGTCAAGTGTGAAGTTCCAGCCATTATCAGAGGAAGGCAGTCTGCCCAGGAATCTGTGAAATTTACAGATTCCAAGTAACTTAGATATAATAGGTCTCTGGGCTCTCTCTTGCTCTCTCTCATTTTTGAGGGGCTCAGATTAAAAAAATAAAATTTATTGATTTTTTTTATGAATTAATATATTTTCTTAAATGATTTAGAAAGCTCTATTTATTCATTTACCGACAGTGTTTAAAATATATAGTAGCCAGTGTGTCTGCAGATATATTTATGTTGGACTGTTTGGCTTGGCCTCACCTCTGTAATAATTTATAACAGTTTCAATGTAAACCAACCACTGAGCAGGTCATAAAGGTCCTGGATTGTAACCATCGTCATTGCAGATAAACCCACAGCACTGGTTCCCACCACCAAGCTCCAGCTCATCGCTCCCTATCCGGCCTACTGACATTTTTCACTTAGGACAGTTTAAACGACAAGAAATTCAAATTAATTTTCTTATTCCACAGTGTGTATTGCTTCACATAGAAGGGCTTTATTTATTAAAAACATAATAATAATCTTTAGTGACATCAGTTGAATTAATAATTACATTCCTTCATATTTTAAAAATCATTAAGTTTATCAACCTTTATATGCATCCACGTAATTGATGGGTTTTGGCACAAAAGTGGGGAAATCACTTTGGATTTTAGGTATTTTCTTAATATGTAGCAATTTCGATCAGCTGAGGAGAGGCCTCACTGCTTGGATTTTAGTTTTGTTTTTGAATTTTTCCATATTTTTTATATTATATGGACAGACATTTAATGTCAAAACATCCCTATTATTAATTGTACTAACTTTCAGCTATGAGATCATAAAATACTTTTATTTTATTGTTGTACTTTAAGTGAAAGGTTACAATTCAAGTTAGTCTCTCACACAAAAATTCATACATACATTGTTATGTGACCCTAGTTGCTCTCTCTATACTGTGACAGCACACTCTTCCTTTCCACCCCAAATTTCCCTTATCCATTCAACCAGCTCCTGACCCTCTCTGTCCTCTCATCTCACCTCTGGACAGGAACTGCCATTTAATTTCATGTATCTACTTGAGCCAAGAAGCATGCTCCTCAAGAGTATTATTTTATGTCCCATAGCCCAGTCTAATCTTTGTCTGAAGAGTTGGCCTCAGAAATGGTTTTAGGTCTGGGCCAACAGAGAGTCCAGGGGCCATGTCTTCTGGGGTCCCTCCAGTCTCAGTCAAACCAATAAGTCTGGTCTTTTTACTAGAATTTTAGTTCTGCACCCCTTTTTTCTCCTGCCCTGTCAGGGACTCTCTGTTGTGTTCCCCATCAGGACAGTCATTTGTGGTAGCTGGGCACCTTCTAGTTCTTCTGGTCTCCGGCTGATGCAGCCTCTGGTTTATGTGGTCCTTTCTGTCTCTTGGGCTACTACTTTCCTTGTGTCTTTGGTGTTCTTCATTCTCCTTTACTCCTGGTGAGTGGAATCAATTGATGCATCTTAGATGGCCACTAGCTAGCTTTTAAGACCTCAGATGCTGCATACCAAAGTAGGAAGCAGAACTTTTTCTTAATAAACTTTGTTACGCCGATTGACCTAGATGTCCCTTGAGAGCATGGCCCTCAGACCCCTGCCCCTGCTACTCTGTCCCTTGAAGTGATTGGTTGTATTCAGGAAACTTCCTAGTTTTGGTTTAGTCCAGCTTAGCTGACTTCCCCTGTAGTGTGTGCTGTCCTTCCCTTCATGTCACATAATTCTTGTCTACTATCTAGTCAGTGAATACACCTTCCCTCTCTCCCCACCCTCGTAACCATCAAAGAATGTTTTCTTCTGTGTTTAAACCTTTCCTTGAGTTCTTATAATAGTGGTCTTATACAATATTTGTCCTTTTGTGACTGACTAAATTCACTCAGCATAATGCCTTCCAGATTCCTCCATGTTATAAGATGTTTCACGGATTCATCGTTGTTCTTTATCGTTGCATACTATTCCATTGTGAGTAATTTATCCATTCATCCGTTGATGAGCACCTAGATTGTTTCCATCTTTTCACTATTGTGTTCAGTGCTGCAATGAACATGGGTGTGCATATATCTATTCGTGTGATGGCTCTTACTTCTCTAGTATATATTCCAAGGAGTGGGATTGCTGGATCGTATAGTAGTTCTATTTCTAGCTTTTTAAGGAAGAGCCAAATCCATTTCCAAAGTGGTTGTACCATTTTGAATTCCCACCAGCAGTGTATAAGTATTCCAGTCTCCCTACAACCTCTCCAACATTTATTATTTTGTGTTTTTTGGATTAATGCTAGCCTTGCTGGGGTGAGATGGTATCTCATTGTAGTTTTGATTTTGTTTCTCTAATGGCTAATGATCGTGAGCATTTCTTCATGTGTCTGTTAGCTGCCTGAATGTCTTCTTTGGTGAAGTACCTGTTCATATCCTTTGCCCATTTTTTAACTGGGTTATTTGTCTTTTTGTTGTTAAGGTTTTACAGTATCTTGTAGATTTTAGAGATTAGACACTAATCAGATTTGTCATAGCCAAAAATCTTTTCCCAGTCTGTAGGTTGTCTTTTGACTCTTTTGGTGAAATCTTTTGATGAGCATAAGTGTTTGATTTTTAGGAGCTCCCAGTTATCTAGTTTCTCTTCTGGTGTTTGTGCATTGTTACTTATGGTTTGCATTCTGTTTATGCCATGTATTAGGGCTCCTTGAAATCATAAAACACTTCTAATAAAAAAAAAAAAAAAAAAGACTTCAGCTTCTTTTGTCTTTATTATTTGGCAAGCAAAGGAAATAGTATTTTTTTCCCCAAGAAAAAAGAAAGAACCATTTTTTCACAGTTTAAAATATACATTTGAAAAAGAATGAACATTTTATAGAGAAATCAAATGGATAAAAGACCACTTAATGTCAGGTGAGCAAAAATTCTACAGTCCTGTACTTTATGATGAATTTTCCCTCTGAAAGATGTTTCATATTTATTACTTCTTATTCCACAAGTGTGTTTGCAAAAAGCTGGAGATATACTCTTGTTGTTGTTGTTAGTTGCCTTCAAGTCGGCTGTGACTCATGGTGATCTTACATATAACAGAAGGAAACATTGCCTGGTCCTGTTCCATCTTCATGACAATTGGTATGTTTGAGTCCATTGTTGCAGCCTTACAACCTAGCGAGCTTATCTTCCAGCATTATGTTGGACAATATTCTGTTGGGATCTATAATGTTTTTATGGGCCAATTTTTGGAAGTAGATTGCCAGCCCTTTCTTCCTAGTCAATCTTAGTCTGGAGCTCTGTTGTAATCCGTCCACCATGGATGATCCTGCTGGTATTTGGAACACCCTTGGTACAACTTTCAGCATCATGGCAATACTCAAGCCACCAAAGTACAACAAACTGGTAGACAGGAGGTGGATACTCTGTGTAGCTACCCTTATTATTGTTACAGTCATTCATCTATTTATCAAAGAAGTATTTATTAAGCGCCGACTCTGTGACTCTGTACCACGACCTTTGAGAGTGTTATCTTTGTCTCACATGATTTTCCAAAGTGGATGTTATTACCTCAGTTTTAAAAATGACAAAAGTAACTAAGAGATTACATAAATTGTTCAATATGCACACAACTAGCAAATGGCAGAGTTAAGATTTGAACAATATCTGGTTCCAGAATAATGTTGGGTTGTTGTGAAGCTAAGTTTAGAATAAAACACATCAGTGTATGGATCCCGACTTGGCTACTTACGAATTACTTGAACTTGGTTAAATTATTTAACCACTTAAGACTTTAGTTTCCTCCTATTCACATTTGTATGCATTTTTTTCCCTCATCAGCTTGTTAAGATCCAAAAAACTACTCAGAATGTGGGACTAGGGCTTGGGAATCTCTTTTCCTGGGCTTTAAACTTGAGGGGCAAAAGGTAACCAACTCCTTCACCAGGGTGAGATACTCCTTAGGGATCTGATAATTAAAGCAGACACACTATGTGGCATTAAAACTAAAATAAATTTATTACATTTTGTAATAATTAATAACTAAAACACAAAGACAACAATAATCACCCTGTATCCTCATTCTCCAAAACTACTGCTAATATTTTAACACTTACGTATACACATATATATGTATATGGTATATATGACATACATTTACACTAATGGGATTATCCTATAAATTTTTAATAAAAACTATGCTATGGACATAATGTTTCCAAGTGTGTAATTTTAATGGCTGCATGACATCAGATATATGAATGTACTGCTATTTAACTAGCTTCATATTGATAAATGTTTCACTGCAAAAAGCATCCTTGTACATTTTCTCACTTACATGATAACCATCATAGGAATAAATTCTAGAAATGAGATTTCTGATTCAGAGTGCATGTCTCTTTTATCTGTTACATAATGCAGTGCTCTGCAGAAAAATTGTATAAATTTCCACTTCCAGAATGTGAGTACTACTTTTTTTTTTTTTAAATATTTTATTGTACTTCAGGTGAAGGCTTACAGAACAAATAGTTTCTCATGAAACAGTAGTACACATGTTGTTTTATGACATTGGTTAACAACCCCACAACATATTAATCTAAATTCTCAACAATTTTTTTTCCTTTTTTTTGGTGAAAATACACATAGCCAAAGATAAACCGTTTCAAAAATTTCTACATACACCGTTCAGTGACACTGACTACGCTCTTCCAATTGTGCTGTTATTCTCACTTAAGATGAAGGCTTGCAGAACAAAATAGTTTCTCATTTAACAGTTACTACAAATGTTGCCCTATGACAATGGTTAACAATCTCACAACACATCAACAATATCCTTACTCAATCTTGTGTTCCCCATCACCAGCTTCCTTGTCCCCTTCTGCCTTCTGGCCCTTGTCACTGGACTCCTGTACCTCGTTAGTCTCATTTGGTTTTACAGGGCTGTCCACTCCCAGACCGAACAGTGAACCTCGGAGGTAACTTCACCACTGAGCTTAAAAGGGTGTCTGGGGACCATAATCTTGAGGTTTCTCCAGTCTCCTTTAGGCCAGTAAATCTGGTCTTTTTTTTTTTTTCTTGTGAGTTAGAATTATGCTCTACATCCTTCTCCAGCTCTGTCCAGAACCCTCCGTTGTGATCCTGGTCAGAGCAGTCAGTGGTGGTAGCCGGGCACCATCTAGCTGTACTGGACTCAGTCCGGTGGAGGCCTTGGTAGCTGTGGACAATTAGTCCTTTGGACTAATCTTTTCCTTGTATCCTTTTCTCTTCATTCTCCCCTGCTCTCAAAGGGATGACACCAGTGGAGTATCTTAGATGGCCATTCACAGGCTTTTAAGACCCCAGACACTGTGAGTACTACTTTTAATCATCACTGAGTTTATGTGCTTTAAAAAAAATCTTTTGCCAATATGATATGTGAACAATAATACCTTTTAAAAATTATTCATTTCATTGCAATATTTTTAAAATATGTTTTGTATTTTAGAACGATTTTAGATTTGTAGAAAATTTTCAAAGATAGAGAGTTCCCATATACCCCACACCCTGGTTTTCATTGTTATTAACATCTGACATTAATATGGTACATTTGTTATAATTAATAAACCTATGATTCATTGTTATTATCTGAAGTCCATACTTCATTTATATTTCCTTAGTTTTTCCTAATGTCCTTTTAATGTTCCAGGATCCCATCCAGGACACCACATTACATTTAGTTGTCAGGTCTCGTTAGGTTCCTCTTTTCTATAAACAGTTACTCAGACTTACCTTGTTTCTGATGACTTTGACATTGACAGCTTTGAGGAAGACTACCATGTATTTGTAGAATGTCCCTCAACTGAGATTTTTCTGATGTTTTCCTCATGATTAGAATGGGGTTTTGTGGAAGACCACAGAGCTAAAGTATCATTTTCATCACATCATATTAAGGATACTTATTATTAACAGATAAACCCTGGTGGTGTAGTGGTTAAGTGCTACAGCTGCTAACCAAAATGTCAGCAGTTCAAATCCACCAGGCACTCCTTGGAAACTCTATGGGGCAGTTCTATTCTGTTCTATAAGTGTCTCTATGAGTCGGAATCAACTCAACGGCAATTTTTTTTTAATTATTATCAACAGAAGTTAGCACTGTTGACATTATCTTTGACCCCCTGACTGAGGTAGTATTTGCCAAGTTTCTCCACCTTAAAGTTATTAAAGTTATTCTTATTTTTCCTCCTTTCCATACTGTACCCTTTGGAAAGAAGTTACTGTGTAGACCATACTTAATAAACAAGGGCTTATGCTTCAGCTCCTTAAGGTAAAAACCAGGTCTTGAAGAGGTTGAGTTCCCCAAGGTCAAGCATCTAAGAAGATACAGATTTGAGCTATAACCAAATGGCTCTCACTTCAATATGCATGCTCTTTGTTCTTTTCCATGCAGATCTGATATCAAAGATATCTGTTCTACTTTTGGAGATAACTTTTTACCTTCTTCAATGTCAGGAAGTCATTATACAATTCTCTTTCATCATACCAGTACTAGATGGTCTTGATTACTGTAACTTTATGTTTAGAGATTGGGAAGTGTAAGTCTTCCTGTTTCGTTCTTCTTTTTTAAGATAGCTTTAGCTGTTAGGGGACTCTTGCAGTTCCATATAAATCTGGGGATTGCTTACAGGAATGTCAGCTTTCATATCATCAAGATATTCAGACAATCTCTGGAGAGGCCCATATGGCAAAAAAACAGAGGCTTCCAGATAGATCCAACAAAGAATTGAGGATTGCCAACAACCATATGAAAGATCTGGCAAGTAGATCTCTTTGACCCAGTCAAGATTTCACCCAACTGTAGCCCATTTGGAAACCCTGGTGGGTTAAGAGCTATAGCTGCTAACCAAAAGGTCAGCAGTTCGAATCTACCGGGCGCTGCTTGGAAACCCTATGGGGCAGTTCTACTCTATCCTATAGAGTCACTATGAGTCAGAATTGACTCAATGGCAACGGGTTTGTTGTTTTTCTTTAGTTTGGTATCCCATTTGACAGCTTGACTGAAACAGCCCAGCTAAGATGCTCCTGGATTACTGACCATTTGACACTCTGAGATGATAAACACCTGTTGTTTTCGGCTGCTAAATTTTGAGGTAATTTGTTGCACAGCAGTAGATACTTAATGCAGATGGGTATGGACAAAAAAATAAATATACACATGGGGATAATGTTGATTAGATAATGCCTGTTGTCCCCAAATTTGGTACAACTAAAGGAATTGTGATTTTAGTAGAAGAGTTTGAGTTGGAATGAGCCTAATGGAAACTAGCAAGAGAACAGAAGAATTGATAAAGATCATTGAGGGCCCATCTGAAATTGGAGACCATACTTCTGAGGTATCCTGCCACCTGCATATAGGAGTGAAGTTTTGCTCTGCACATGTGGTAGAAAGCAGGAAACACAAGAAGATTAAGCATACTGGTGAGCAAAAGAGGTTTAGATGATTGATCATGGACACCCTGCTTAACTTTGCTAGAGGCATCTCTCCATCTGGTCATGTGCTTATATTGCACATGCCTACCTTACTCTGACATATGGATTTGGATTTACTTGGATACTTGTCCCAATGTGTAGGCACAATCTTATTTTTTGGATTGATCCCTATCATTCTGGGCTTTTCTCATTTGCCCAAGTCCCATTCCAACAGTGCTCCCAAGAACCTTGTAAGTTCTGCAAATCATAAACTGTTTTCCAGAGCTGAGGTCCAGGGAGGCTAAGTGATTAATCTAGAGTCTCACCACTGGCCAGTGGGAGAGCCAGGCCCAGAACTCAAACTTCTGGCTCTTGGTCCTGTATTCCTTCATAATGCCAATGTAGCTATTTTTTTAGATTTTTATTTTTTTGACTATGGCAGACCAGGCTCAAGAGGTACATTGGGAGCAGGCCACTGAAGGATGAGCAAATTGAGCTGCGTTTAGGATTTGTGCATCCTAACATCTTAAAATATTTTTCTAACATTTTGGGTTTGGCATGGCCAAGTCTACCAATATTCCTTTCCTTTCATTTTTAAACCCACATGTATATTCAGGGAAATTAAGCTCTTATGTTTCTGATTAATTTACTGTATAATTCATCAAAATATCATTTTATAACAGTCCTTGGCAGTCTATGAAACTTTTTAAAATATAGATTTTTTTTTCCTTCTTACTACTAAGGGAGCCATGTTTTACCGAGAGCACAACACGAATTAGCTCCAAAAGGTTTTATAAATAAGCTTCACATGGACACTAAAGACTTAATTGTGTTCTCTGTGATCACCAAGAATGCAAGTCAACAAAAGTTCATTGAACATGTACTATGTGTTGGTCGAATGTGTTGGGATCTGGAGATAAATGAGCTCTAAAGATAAATGGGTGGGACTCACATGTGTGAAGTGATCGATAAGGATAATGGTGACAGCCAAAACATTTGTTGAGTAATCTGTATGTTCCAGCTACTGGGCTAGCCCTTTGTAAATATTATCTCATGTAATCTTTTCAACAACTATATGTGTTGCTATCCTTATTTAACAGACGAGGAAACTGAGTTGTAGCCAGTTTACTGAGTAAAGTTATGTAGCTGGTTGGCCGGGGATCCCAGACTCAATCCCTAGCAGTTGAGTTGCACAGCCCATTCTTTTAAGCTATTGAAGAGACAAGGAAACGAAGATCCAGAGCAGTTAAGTTACATGCTACTAGGAGGTAGAGACAGAACAGTTTCGTTTTCACTGATGGAATATAACTTATTTATATTTATACTTTAAATCTGACAATGAAACTATTTCCTCTAGATAATTTGCTTGCATTTTGGGCCTTCTATGGCCAAGAATTGTGATCATGCTACAAAAATTCAGGCTCATGCCATATGGGTGGCTTCCCTAAGATGTAGACTCCACATGAGCAAATTAGCCTTTTCACATAATATGGCCCTCTCAGAAAAATTCTGTCATGTCCACATTGTCCATGACAATCACCAGACTATATTTTATTTAAATTAAATTTTAGGTGAAAATACCATCATTTATATTGAAAATATAATAAGAACAGCTACCATATTTTGGGAAACCCTGGTGGTGTAGTGGTCAAGAGCTACAGCTGCTAACCAAAAGTTCAGCAGTTTGAATCCACCAGGTGCTCCTTGGAAACTCTATGGGGCAGTCTTACTCTGTCCTATGTGGTCACTATGAGTTGGAATCGACTCTATGGCAATCGGTCGGATTACCATATTTTGAGTGTTGTTTTGTCAGACATTGCTAAATGCTTTACTTAAATTACCTGATATAATCCTCACACAAACCTCCATGAGATATGTAGTATCATCTCCTCATTTTTCAGATGAGAAAACTAAGGCTTAGAGCAGTTAAATAATTATTAAGAGATACCAGTCTCTCTCATTTCCTTGTCCTTTTCAGTGACGTAGAATTGGAAAATGTGTTAATGATATAGGATAATCATAAAGAACCTGGCTAGTTGTAGTGCAGAACAATGTATATTCAGAATATTTAAGTTTTATAGAATGATGTGATACCTAGAATGGAAAGGACCTTAGAGAGTCAATGTTTCCCAGTTGCCAACATGAGAACAGGCAGCGTAAAAAATAAGGAAAATAAAATGCCCTTTTTTATAATGTAGTTTTTGATATGTATGAAAATTGTGTGAAAAATGCATATGCATATATATGTATTTATCTTATACATAATAGTAATTAAATAAATACCCATCAATCCATTTCAAATTTTGGTAAATTATCCTGTTGATCCAGTCCAAGATTTAGTATACTACAACATCATGCGTTCACCTGCAGGTCTCGATCCTCACCCAGCTTTCTGCCATCCTACTCAAGATAATCACTGTGTTTATTCTTACTTTTCTGTCTTTTTAAAAAATAATAACTTTATGACATACTTATGTACCATAACCAATATGTTGTTTAACCATGTTTGTTTTTTATTTTTATATAGGAAGTACATATTCCATAGAGTCCTCTGTGACTTTTTTACTCAAGATTATATTTCTAACATTAATCCATGTTTTTGTGGGAAGTTTAAGTCATTTAAGTCAAATTTTAATCCTTTTCACTGATGTGTAATACTCCATTTATAGAAAGTTTCACAATTTATTATTCATACTATTGTTAAGAATCATTTGAGGTTATTTTCATTTTTATATTTTGCTGTTACTAATACATTTTTTATATGTACATTTTTATACAAGGCTTTGATGCTCAAGGGCAAGAGTTTCTCTAACTTGTAGGAGTCAGAATTTCTGGGTATGCAGGTGCCCACAAATAAATAATAATGCTAAATTGATTTTCAATTTCAACTTGTTATTTCAATTTATACCATCAGCAGAAGTGTTTAAAGGTTCTGTGACTCATAGCCGTGCCATCTACTTTTTATTTTTTGTTAATTTGATCAATATAGTGTCTTAATGTTGATTTCTCTGATGGTATTGAAGTTGAGCATCTTTTCATGCTTATTGGATATTTGGGTTTTCTCTTCAATAAGATGCCTGTGTTTCAGTCAGGGTCTGATAAAAAATACAAAAGTATTTTTTGGAATATAAACGCAGGACATTTATCGCTAAGTTCCATCATTGATGATGCAATTGCCAAGAGTCAAAGAAGAAGTAACCAGAGACTAACATACACAAAGCACTACCATCCCTAGGCTGGTTAGAAAAAGGAAAGAAGGTGTATTATCAGCATCACTTACCAAGGATCATTTTTGTCCCCTTGAGAGTCTCCGGCTTGATGTGGAGTCTCAGGTTCAGCAATCCCACCTGTCCTAAAGACAGGAGAAAGGTAGGGGATTGTGAGAAAGCAATGGTATCAACAGACTGGCGTTGAAGAAATGACAGGAAGGTCACTAAAGCAAGTGGACCTAAGAATAGAGGATGGAGGTCAGAGAACTCCATAATTTAATTTGAAAATTTGGAAGCAGTGCAAGTTCTAATGATGACAATTGTGTATGACCCATGGGTGTGAGTAGGTAAAGTCAAGCGGAAAGAAAGTTCTTTAGAGGTTCGGAAATTGTGGGACAGAGAAGTTAACAGGGCCATTGTGTCTCTTAACCCCAGAGTCCCCATTCACATCATCTGTGGCCCTGGTCAGGCTAAGGTTAAAATGGTTTATCTGTATGGATTCCCTCTCATCCACAAATACAGTACCTAAGTGTCTCAGGCTGGGTTCTCTAGAGGAGCAAAAACCAGGGAACCATATATATATATAAATATACAGAGAAGTATTTATTTCAAGCAAATGGCTCATGCAATTGTGGAGGCTTTCAAGTCCCAAATCTGTGGGTTAGGCAAGTAGTTGCAGGAGCTGATGAACCCAAAATCTTCAAGACAGGCAGCAGGCTACTGGCTCACAGGATTGTGGGAGCTGGTGAATCCAAAATCTGCAGGTCAGGCAGTAGACTGAAGGCTTCTCATGTCCCAAGAACCAGAGGTCAGAGGACGATGAGATGAATGCAGGATCAGAGCGAGCGAGCTTTGCCAGAACATTTGTTTATATCATGAATGCAGGCCACACCCAAAAGGAACCTCCTCTTCTGATTCGCTCACATCAGATCACAAAATGAGAGATGATACAGAGTGTCTGCCAAACCACTGAGAATTATAACCTAGCGAAGTTGACCCGTAACATTAACCATCACAGTAAGAGTAGGGATTTCTCCTGTCTTGTTCAACACTATATCCCTAGTAACAAAAACATGGTCTGTTGATAGGTGCTCAGTAAATATCTGTTGGATAAATGAGTGCTGATATCACTGAAAAAGATGAGGTGGACCAATAGACACAGGCATTAACGAATGAGGGGAAGTGACTGGATGACAGCAACAAACTGGCAGAGAGGGTGATATTGCAGGATGATATGAGCCTTTTAAACAGCAAGAGGTTTTACGTTTTTTATTTTGGTGTGTATGGTGGATAGATAATGATATGAAGGCTGTAATGATGAGCCAGCTCTTTTCCAAAGCCACATGAAGGATGGGATAAAGAAGCTTTCATTTGTAAAGGCCGTACAGAAGTGAACTCAGAAAGAGCCAGATTTCTAGGCAAAATAGTAGAGTGAATATTTTATAAAGAGGTTTGTAATTACCTGAGGAACTTGGCAATTACATATGGGGAGTTCCAAGAAATGATGGAGGATATATTGGTCAGGGTCCTTATAGAAAAACAAATTTCCACTCAGATGGTTCAATTGAAAAGACTTTAGTGAAGTGGGGGGACATTTATTAAGGTAAAAATGGGGACAGTGGTAGAATTCTTTCCATGCGGGAGACCAGGTTCGATTTTTGGCGAATGCACTTCATGTACAGCTACTACGCTTCTGTCACTGGAGGCTTTTGAGTTGCTATGATGATGAACAGGTTTCAGTGGAGCTTCTAGACTAAGGCAGACTAGGAAGAAAGGCCTAGTGCTCTTTTCCAAAAATTAGCCAATGACTATCCTATGGATCACAATGATCCAGTCCACAACTGATCATGGGGATGGTGTGGAACAGGGCAGCATTTCACTCCGTTGTGCATAGAGTTTCCATGAGTTGGGGGTCAACTTAATGGAAGCTAATGGCAGCTAACAACAACAACAATAAGCGAGGTTAAGAGAATCAACAAGTTAAGGCACCCAGAGACGAGCAGGAGTGAGAGGCCATTACTACGCCTAGGTGTGGAGGGAAAAGTCCATTCAAACCCATTGCCATTGAGTAGGTTCTGACTCATAGCATCCTCATAGGACAGAGTAGAACTTCCCAATAGGGTTTCCAAGGAGCGCCTGGTGAATTCAAACTTCTGACCTTTTGGTTAGCAGCTGCACTCTTAACCTATGTCACCAGGGTTTCCTCTAGAGGGAAACGGAAGTAAAATAGTGCTAAAGATCCAGTGAGAGCTGGAACCGCGGAGAAGGAATTGTCTATGGGAACTATAGTACGAATAGAGCCACTGCCCAAAACACAGCAGCAAATCAGGAAGGGAGCAGGGAGAATAAATACTCCTGCCATTTTCTTCAACTATCATCAGATTTTCTGCTGGTGCCTCTGTACCCAACTTGAAGTCAGAGGGCAGGCGGACCTGGGAGCTTCTGTACGTAGGAGTTTGCTTCTTGGATAAGAGTAGGGTAGAAAGAGGAATGCATGTGTTTGAGATGTTGGTGGTGATTAGTATAGACTAGCCTGCAGAGAGGGCAAAGGGGAGGACCGAGCCAGAGAACTGATGCCCAGAAAGGTTTGGGAATCAGAGACTGGGTGATAATGAAGGACTGAGTTAAAGTTGGATGAGCGGCATGATGGTTTGGAGCTGGTACTAACACCCTAGAGTAGGGTGGGAGCACTCCATTCTTTGCCTTAATGAATTCTTACTTGTCTGAGGAGTCTGCTTTTTACGACTTGTGGCTCTGTGATATGACCGTTGGGAGTTTTTGCTCTCTTGGGGACTGATTAGAAGCGTGGGCTTTCGTAGAGGCTTTGGAGCTGGAAATGGTTATTTTCTACCACTCTTGAACAAGGGGAAATACTGGTAAAGGGAGAACAAGCTAATTCGAAAAAGATGTGCTTAATTGTGCAGTGTAACCCAAAGGCTCTACAGAAACTCTAAGACACTATCTCATCCAGAAATAACCCTCCGTTTGGGTAGTGCAAATAGTTAATGTGCCCATCTGCTAACTGAAAAGTTGGAGGTTAAGGTCCATCCACAGACATCTTGGAAGAAAGGTCTGGTGATCTACTTCTGAAAAACCAATCACTGAAAACCCTATGAAGCACACACAGTTCTACTCTGACACCCATGGGGTCACCATGGGTCAGAATTGACTTGATGGCAACTGGTGGTGGTGGTGGTGTTTGGTATGGCTAAATGTGATAATTTCCAGATTGCTTTACTATATCAAAGACTTTGCTTTGTTCTCTACCACAATACTTCTTCTAATCTATAGTTGTCTCTCAGATTAACCCCCTCCTTTAATTTTCACCAAATCGCCACTTATTTTATCACTACTTTTCTCATTCAGACTCCCTAATGGAAACTGACCCAGGTTTGAATTGTTTTGTTGGTATTTTCTCTCTAAACTATTAAACATTCAATTAAATTAAGCAGATTATTCAATTATCTAATATCCATGTATATCTAGAAAGGATGTTTTGTGCAAAAGAAATCATAATCTGGGCAAGAAGAGAAATATCAAAGCAAGTTAGGGCAAGGGTGTCCTTGGGGCAAGAGAATAGCGGTTGGCATCATTCATAGATTTCATTCCAAAGGTATGAATTTGAACTTGGAGTGTTCTCATCTGTAAAATGAGAGCAATAATATCTAGAATGATTAGAAATATAGGCACCCTTTCTGTAAGCAGTGGTTATCAACTTGGGGAAGTACAGCTTCCCTAGGGGACATTTGGAAATGTGTACAGTATTTTTGTTTATATCAATGAGAAGGGATGCTACTGGCCTTTAGTGTCTGGGGATAGGGTAAGGAAAACATTCTGCAATGTGGGGACTGGTTTGTCTCACACCTGTTTCTGCAATTTCCATCTGGTAGTGCTTCTTCCCATTTTATGCTCTGCCCTGACACCCTCGTTCCATTGTGGACCCCCCAGACGCTTTGCTGCAGGTTGCAGTCCTTATACGGAGCCCTGATGGTGCAATAATTAAGTGCTCAGCTGCTAACAGAAAAGTTGGTGGTTCAAAGCCACCCAGTGGTTCCATGGGAAAAAGACATGGTGATCTGCTTCTGTAAAGATTACCACCAAGAAAACCCTGTGGGGCAGTTCTGCTCTGTCAGGTTGGGTTGCAGTGAGTCAGAATTGACTTGATGGCACCCAACAGCAACAACACAGCTCCTATCTGATGATGTAGTAGACACAGCATTACCTTTGAGTTGGGTCTATTGGAGTAAAATTCCCAGGTCTGCTACTTCGTATCTGTATGCCCTTGAGAATGTTATATAACCACTCTGAGTTTTAAAATACTTCTTTAGAGAGTAAGTTTAATAACACCTTTTTTGTCTCGAATCATGATAGGACTATGGAAGATTGCACATACATTCACAATAATTCTGACCTCACAGAGTTCTTATGAAAATAATGAGATAATGTCTGCAAAGTGCCTTATATAGAATATGACACATGGAAGACATCTAATAAATAGTGGCAATTATTTCCTTTCTACTAAGTGAAAGTATTTGATCTTTCTTGCCTAGGCGAGTACCTAGCAGATCCTAGCAATGATTTGCAAATTTTTGGCAGCAAGAGAAGGCCAATATGTTAAATTTTATAAATCTGAATAATGAAATCATTTGAGAGGCAGCTGAAGGTTAAGAGGCTGGTTTGGGAGGAAATGTTATTCTATCTGAACGCATTCACCTAATCATGTACATTTTAAGATAATACCAGGTTGTATTCTCCTGAATAGAGGATTTCATGCCAAATTTTCACCATTTGCTTCCAGAGAATGGCCTCCTATGTAACAGTCCCGGTGTACTGTCTGACCCTTGCTGAGAGTACTAACGATCGAGTATTCATCCTTTTCTTTGAACTTCATAGATTGAACAAGCTTGCCAAGCCCAATATGTTGTTGTAGTATATTTGAGTGTGGGCTTTTACAAAGTTCAATTCTTTTGAGATAATTGACCAGCACTAAAGTGTTCAATCTCCAAATTAGACTTTTGTCATTTTCGAAGCAGGAAATGGTTCTCTGCAAATATTTAGAAATGCTGTGGAAACTCTGAAGTTCACATCCATGGCAACCCTTGAGCCTGCAAGCTGTAAAAGGCATCATGCCTTTCCTAGCAGAATTATTTAATTCCTAAATATTTGTCATAGTGAAAATATGGAGGCTGACCTATAAGAGGCAAACTCTTCCAGTCCTTTTAAGAAGGCCCTGGTTGACATCTGACCTCCGTAGTTCTATAAACAGCAGCAGAAATTCCCTTTCCACTTAAACTGCATCTGCTGGGCAAGGTTTCGATAAAGCAGCAATTCATGGGAAGGTTTCCCTTTATTGCAAGTGTCAAAGTTCTCCTTGTTTAAGCTAACTGTTGGCAAAGCGTGGCTGGCCTCAGCTGTGAACTTTGCCTTGTTGCGTCATCTCTCGTTGACAGAAATAGACTTCATAACCAATTGTAGTCTATATCCAAGCTCTCTATTTATATGAAGATGATATGAAATGAAATGGGATGAAAAATTATTACATATTGTTTCTTTCATTGAAATCCGTCTGATCACATATAATAAACACTTTCTAAAAGTCCTCGAAAAGTTCCTTTTGCATATATCTATGTGAGTAAATATACAAAGATGTAAAAGAAAAGCCACTTAGTTTAGAATCAGGAGTCTTTCATTTAAATTCCACCTTTGCTTCTTTATTTGCTACAAGACTGTGGCTAATTTACTTAGGTTGAGGATAACTTCCAGGATTTTTTACTTTGTGTCATTGAGGAGGTAGATGCTAGAGCCATTTACAAAGTTGGGAAACACAGGAGGGTGAAAGGGATAAAAACACAGAGAAGAAGTTACTCATTTTTGTGAGAAAGGCAATGATTTCAATTTGGGCCTTACAAGGGTGTGAGACCCTGGTGGCACGTTTGAGTAGAAGTGTTTGCATGAAGTTCAGTGTAGGCATGTGCTGCTCAGGCAAGAGATTGGTTTGGATATTATCAGTGTCTAATTGAGAGTCGAGGCATGGGTATGAGTAAGTTCACTGAAGGAAGATACTCATAATGAGAAGAAAAGAACCTTCATCCATTGCTGGTGGTAATGAAAAATGGTGCAGCCACTATGGAAAGCAGTATGGCAGTTACTCAAAAAGTAGAACGTAGAACTACCGTATGACCCAGAAATCCCAATTCTGGTTGTGTACTTGAAAGAACTGAAAGCAGAAATGCAAATATAATCCAATATACCAGTGCTCATTGCAGCACTATTCACAACAGCCAAAAGGTAGAAACAACCTAAATGTCTATCAACAGATAAATGAATAAACAATGTGGTACATTCATACTTTGGAATATTAATTAGTCGTAAAGAGAAATGAAACCCTGAAACATGTCACAACATGGATGAACTTTGAAAATATTCTGCTGAGTGAAATAAATCTGTCACAAAAGGGTAAATACTGTGTGATCTCACTTATATGGAATAGACAAATGTACAGATACCAAAAATTATTAGTGGTTATTAGGGGTGGGAGGGAGGAGGAAAGGGGAAGTTACTGCTTAAGGAGCACTGAGTTTCTATTAATGGTGATGGAATAACTGGGAAAAGAATAGTGATAATGGTTACACAATGTGATCGATGTAATCAGTTCACTGAATTATACATGGAAAAATTGGCAAATTGGCAAATGTTTTGTTTTATATATGTTTAGCACAATTAAAAAATGCTTAAGTCTAAAAAAAAAAAAGAAGGCTAAGGCTAGAACCCATAGGAACATAAACATTAATAAAACCTTTAAAGGTCAATGAAGGAAGATGACTAAGAATAGATACCATGGCAGGAGGAAAACTGGGAAGGCCTTCTGTCAAGAGAGACACTCCAAGGAAAGAATAATTAGCCCTGTCAGATGGATCACAGGAGTTCGGTAAGATAGGAACTAAAATTCCTTCATAGGATTCATCATGTTGAAGTCTTTTATGATGGCCATATTTAGCAGGTTCTATCATGGTAGAAATCAGACTGAAGCCAGGTGCAGAATGGAGTTATTTAGCACAGACAGAAGAAGGATTATGGCTGTAGGGCTCCTGTCTTCAAATATTTAAAGAGCTTTTATGGAAACCAAACATAAGCTCCCATGTATTTTGCCTCCACAGACCAGAGCAATGAAAAGATCACTTTGGGTAATATTTAAGTAGATGTTCTGGCCATTAAAAAGATTTCTTACCTTAGAAAGTGATAAGTTCCCATCCTGGGAGTCATTCAAGCAGTGGAGAGAAAATCACCAGTGAAAGGGAAGATACAGATGGATCATTCTGTTCCACCTCTTAGATTCTGTGACTCTATTCTGAGATCATCTAATGGACAGGTGGGGTGAGCCTCTTCATTGTCCTTGCCAGATTGGGTAGCCAGCAACTCACTCTCCATCCTTCCCAGGCCACAGAAGCCAGCCAGCAAAACTGATTATTATCTTTTCCTGTAATGTCCAATATCAGTGAGACAGAGTTCACTGGGAAAGTCTTGTGCTGAGCTGCTGAGTGTTGAGCTCAGAGTTGAGAAAGCCCAGGGCTGTCTCCACCTTTGCTGGGACTCACCAGGGGATCCTCCCAGCTCCTCTAACTGCTCTCTGCTGGTGCTTTGGGAGAGGGCCTTCAGTGTTTCTGCACATCTGTGTTGCTTCACTAATTGATTAAAGGAAAAATAAACACCTCTGGGGTGGAGATCTGCCTCTTACTAGGGACAAAACTCTATCCAGCCTTTGTGTTTCTCAGTGAGTAACTCAAAGATGGCTAACAGTCACACTTGTACAGACACTTTCCAGGTGGTGAGAACTGCACTTAGTAGGCATTGAAAGAGGCCAAATTAGGTGACTTTACAGCAAAAGGGAGTCCCAACTCTCATATTCAAAAGATTAAGGAAGCAGGAGTTAATGCAGAAAGAGCCTGGAGAGAGCCACAATAAGAGCTTCAGGAACCACAAACACCAAAAGATTATGGAGCCCCTGTAAAAAGGATAATGTAGTAGGAATAATAGTCTCAGAACTTGTCTAACTAACTTCAGTGGGGATAAAAACTAGGATCAGCCCAAAGTCGATTCCCATGAGATGGAGGTCAGACATACTGCCACCCTCCAACCTTTTTACTAATTCTGACATCAGCTGCCCCTCCCACAGCACTCTCTACTTCTCTTCCGGGTATGACAATCTGTTGCACTGGCCACACAGAACTCACAGACCATACTTACAGTTAAGTAGTTTATTAGGGAAGAGGGTAAAACTTGGAATCAGGATCAACATGCATAACTCAGGATCAGGATCAGGAAGCATGTAGACAAAGTCTCCATTCTTCAGTACAGGGCAGCTTGTTCAGCTCTTCTTGGCTGTATAGGACTCCTCTGGGCCCCCTGAGGACAGGCTCCTCTTGGCACTGCTGTCTGTCACCACTAGCTCTGAAACTGGACTCCTTCTGGGCATCTCATGGTCTTCAGTCTTACAGCTCTTGACCCGTGTTACAGCTCTTTTTGTAGATACCTTATCTCCTCTCTCTCCCTCTGCTTCTTTCTTCTTTCTTCCTTCTGCTTCTTTCTGCTGCTTCTCTTCTGGCTTATTTCTGTCTCCAAAAAATCTTTGTGGGATTGGCTGCTTATATCTACAACTCTTTGTCAATTTCAAGGCATGGCCCTCCCATCAGGGCCACAAACTGAGCAATCCTCTCTCAGTAGGCCACTGTGGTGTAGTGAATTACTTAATAGGTCATTTTAGCCATAATCTTTGTGACTTTCACATAAAGATTGCAGTCATCCAGACATCTAGAATCATCTTTGAAGCTATCTTCTTCAACTTTCTGACTCATAAATGTTTGATGAATTGAATTGAACTGGCACAAAACATGTGTGTATACCTAATAATGGGGTATATACAGCCCTTTATGACTTGTTGTTATAAGATGTATTAGGCTGCATCTCAAGAGTTACCTTAAACCTTTATTTAAATAGGCATTTATTGAGTACCTGCAATGTGCTATGAACAAAACATAGAATAATTCCTGACCCTGAATGTTTCAAAAATATAAATGAATGTTATTGAAACATAACAAAGAGAGATGCTAATAGTGGGAGGGATTGGCATTTGAAGAGGTGGTATTTTTTACAGATACAATTTGAATGTGTGTATTTGTTGGCTGATTTGGTAGAACAGATTCCAGTGTGTAAGAATACCATAAGCAAATCCTTCAACATGGTAAAAATAAGGAAATAAGCAGAGATAGAAGTAAGTTCAATTTGGCTGTGATGTAAGAATAATGCATAAGTATCCTTGAACTCTCCTATGTCTTCCTCACTACTCCTCCAACCAGTTTTAAATTAGATTCCTTGGAGTTCATCAGGGTATAAATAAGAAAGAATATGTGATTTAGGAAAAAATAAAATTAAGCTTCCGCTGAATATATTTTTAAAAATTTTAATCACTGCAGGAAGTGGGGCCAAGATGGCGGAGTAGACAGACGCCTCCTGTGGTCCCTCTTACAACAAAGACCTGAAAAAACAAATGAATGGATTATATATGACAATCTAGGAACCCTGAACATTAAAGGCAAAGCTGAGGAATCAGACTGGTGGTGGGGGAGGGACAGATGGTTCAGAAGCAGCGAAATCTTGCCAGACCTGACCTGGCAGGAGCTGGAGCCCTTCCGCCCAGATCAGCTCGGGGTGCACAGGGAGGCTGGCAAGCAGTGGCCAGCTCTTCAGACAAAGATTGGACTGGACTGTGGGACAAAAATTGATATTGAGAAGAGTGCACTTCGTAGCTCAGGTAGATACATGAAACTAAATGGGCAGTTTCTGTCCAGAGGTAAGATGCGAAGGCAGAGAGGGTTAGGAGCTGGTTGAATGGACATGGGAAATCAGAAGCGGAAAGGAGGAGTGTGCTGTCACAGTATAGGGAGAACAATTAGCATCACATAACACTATGTATAAATTTTTGTACGAGAGACTAACTTGAATCGTAAACTTTCACTTAAACAACAACAATAAAAAATCTATCACTTCCCCAGGGACCTGTAAAAAAAAAATTGTTTTAATCACTGCAAACATTTATGCTGGACATCATTTTGAAACTCGTGCCTGGCTTTCAGAAAACAGGGAAAAGAATAACACACAGACAACTCAAGATGTCATAATAAAAAGAGATCAGGCCTGACTCCATGAACACTGGTCAAATGCAATCTATTAGAAAATACTTAAGCGCTCTGTTTTCACTTTCCTCTCCTCTATGTCATGAAGACTCAACAGCCCCAGCCAATAGCATCCTGGAAGTGCTGAAAGGAGCCCAACTGTGGTGTGATTAACTCGGTGTGCTGCTGCAATTAGCCCATCAACATTGTCTGGGTACTAGCGTTTCTCCCAGGGTCATAAAGCAAAAGTGACCTGGCTTGTCAGTCCTTGTCTGGCTGGGGTCCGGTGTAGGCATGGGGGTTGTCACAAAGCAAACGGTCACTTTGTCTTTAAGCAATGAAAGTAAACAAGTCCCTCCAATAGGTCTCCGCTTGTGAAACTGAGTGCATGTTAAGCTGAACTGTCCATTACTTGACTCTGAGCAAGGCTCCTTTTCCTGTGTACACTCATTCATTTTATGGTCACATAAAAGCAACTCTGTGGCACTGGCTGTAGTGGGAAAACCAACAACAACACTATAGAACAACCGCAACCAAGAGCAACCAAAAAAGAAAACATTGGGAGAAAAATATGGAGGCAGACTCACTCCCCCCTCACCTCGACAAGCAATGGCATGTCACAAGTGACAATAATTGATTTTGACAGAAAGGAAAGTAGTAATTGGAATGAAACTTGTTTGAATAACAGCTTAAATGCTTCTTTCCTTGCTCTCCAGATTACATATGCTGTAAAGCTGGATTTCTTTCTCCTGGCTAGTTCACAGAAGACATTCTGTATCCAGAGAGCTTGTGAAAGAGAGAGAGAAAAAATAAAAATAAAAAAAAAACAATAACAACTATGAATTTGCTTCTATTTGCTTCTTTCTAGATGACTGTGGGGCCTGGATCCAGGCTCACCTAGGCAGAATTTATTGATACTTAATCCCAACTCTTATCTGCTATGGATAGCCCCTATAGAACACTGTGAGATACTGGGAGGCTGAATAGTATCTGGGTGGTAATGCTTTGTCCACTCAACTGGTTAACAAAATTGAAGTTAGAGCTTTTCTACAAGCCTGCTCCTTTTCACCAACTTCCAATGATCATAAGTGGAATGACATTGCCGTTTTCCAGGAGATAGTTCTAATTCCATCCTGGGGCATATTTGGCACTTTATGATCTGCCCTACTTACTGCTGCTCTAGTTTCTTCACACTATGCCCCAGCCATAACAAATATTTGTAGGTCTTACATGGTCTGGCCACTGTCTATCTGTTCCTTTCCTTCTATGCTGCCCTCTGCTCACAGCTACAGACATTGGTCCTATTCCTTAGGTCTTCCAAGTCGGCTCCAGTCTCAAAATGTTTGCTCTTACTGCTCCCTTTGTCTGTATGTCCTTCTTCCATGTCTTCACGTGGCTGAATCATTAATTATTTATTTATTTTTATTTTATTGTTGTACTTTAAGTGAAAGTTTATAATTCAAGAGTCTCTCATACAAAAATTTATACATGCATTGTTATATGACCCTAATTGCTCTCCCTATACTGTGACAGCACACTCCTCCTTTCCACCTCTGATTTCCCATGTCCAACTTCAACCAGCATATAACCCTCTCTGCTTTCTCATCTCACCTCCAGACAGGAGTTACCCATTTAGTCTTATGTATCTATTTGAGCTAAGAAGCACACTCTTCATGAGCATCATTTTATGTCTCACAGTCTAGTCTAATCTTTGTCGGAAGAGATGGCCTCGGAAATGGTTTTAGTTCTGGGCCAACAGAGAGTCTAGGGGCCATGTCTTCTCTGGTCCCTCCAGTCTCAGTCAGACCATTAAGTTCTGCACCCCACCTTTCTCCTGCTCCATCAGGGACTCTCTGTTGTGTTCCCTATCAGGGCAGTCATTGGTGTATCTGGGCACCATCAGTTCTTCTAATCTCAGGCTGTTGCAGTTTCTGGTTTATGTGCCCTTTCTGTCTCTTGGGCTAACACTTTCCTGGCGAGTTTGGTGTTCTTCATTTTCCTTTACTCCAGGTGTGTTGGAACAAATTGATGCATCTTAGATGGCCACCGGCTAGCTTTTAAGACCCCAGATGCCACTCACCAAAGTAGGATGCAGAACATTTTCTTAATAAACTTTATTATGCCAATTGATCTAGTTGTCTCCTGAAAGCATGGTGCCCAGACCCCTGCCCCTGCTACTCTGCCCTTGAAGTGTTTGGTTGTATTCAGGAAATTTCTTAGCTTTTGGTTTAGTCCAGTTGTGCTGACTTTGCCTGTAGTGTGCTGTCCTTCCCTTCACCTAAGATAATTCTTGTCTACTATCTAGTTAGTGAATACCCTCCCCTTCTCTCCCCACCCTCTTAACCATCAAATATCTTCTTCTGGGTTTAAACCTTTTCTTGAGTTCTTATAATAGTGGCTTTATACAATATTTGTCCCTTTGCGACTGACTAAATTCACTCAGCATAATGCCTTTCAGATTCCTCCATGTTATAAGATTTTCAGTTTCATAGTTGTTCTTTATCCTTGTGTAGTATTCCGTCATGTGAATATACCATAATTTGTTTATCCATTCATCCATTGATGGGCACCTAGGTTGTTTCCATCTTCTCGCTATCATGAACAGTTCTGCAGTGAACATAGGTGTGCATATATCTATTCGTGTGACCACTTTTATTTCTGTAGGATATATTCCAAGGAGCGGGGTTCCTGGATCATATGGTACTTCTATTTCTAGCTTTTTAAGGAAGTGCAAAATTGATTTCCAAAGTGGTGGTACCATTTTATATTCACAACAACAATGTATAAGTGTTCCAGTCTCTCCACAACCTCTCCAACATTTATCATTTGGTGTTTTTTGGATTAATGCTAGCCTTGTTGTGGTGAGATGGCATTTCATTGCAGATTTGATTTGTGTTTCTCTAATGGCTAATGATCGTGAACATTTCTTCATGTGTCTGTTAACCACCTGGATGTCTTCTTTGGCGAAGTGCCTGTCCATATACTTTGCCCATTTTTTAATTGAGTTATTTATCTTTTTGTGGTTGAGGTTTTGCAGTATCTTGTAGACTTTAGAGATTAGACACTGATCGGATTTGTCCTAGCCCAAATTTTTTTCCCTATCTGTAGGTTGTCTTTTGACTGTTTTGAAGTCTTTTGATGAGCATAAGTGTTTGATTTTAAGGAGCTCCTAGTTATCTAGTTTCTCTTCTGGTGTTTGTGCATTGTTACATATGGTTTGTGTGTTAGGCTGGGTTCTCTAGAGAAGCAAAACCAGTAAAGCATATAAATATATATATTGAGAGAGGTTTATATCTAGGAAACAGCTCACGCAATTGTAGAGGCTAGAATGTCCCAAGTCCGTGGATCAGGATAGAGGCCTCTCCCAAGTCACGCAGCCACAGAAGCTGGAGAGCCCAAGATCAGCAGGTCACCAAGCAGGGTTCCCACTCACAGGCTGTGAATGTTGACGAATTCCAAGATCGGCAGGCAAGACCACAATTTTCTCCTGATTCACGTAGCTACAGAGGCTGGCAAACCCATGATCGGCAGGTCAGAGAGCAAGGCTCTACTCACAGACTGTGAAGATCAATGAATCCCAAATTCGGCAAATAAGTTGACAGCTCAAGTCCCAAGAACTGGAGATGAGATGACAAGAAGCAGGTGCAGGATCCAGAGTGAGCAAAAATCCAGAACGTCTGCTTATATTCAGATGAAGGCCACACCTCAAAGGAGACTTCGTTTCATCTGATTGTCTTCTCACAGTATATTCAATCATGGGAGTGATCACATTAAAACACTGAGAATCATGGCCCAGAGAAGCTGACAATCTTAACCATCACAGTTTGTATTCTGTTTATGCAATGTATTAGGGCTCTTAGCATTGTCCCTATTTTTTCTTCCATGATCTTCATCATTTTCAATATCATATATAGGTCTTTGATACATTTTGAGTTAGTTTTTGTGCACTGTGTAAGGTGTGGGTCTTGTTTCAGTTTTTTGCAGATAGATATTCAGTGATGCCAGCAATGTTTGTTAAAGAGATCATCTTTTCCCCAGTTAATGGACTTTGGGCCTTTGTCAAATATCAGCTGCTCATAGGTGGATGAATTTATGTCTGGATTCTCAGTTCTGTTCCTTTGGTCTAGGTATCTGTTGCTGTACAAGTACCAGGCTGTTTTGACGACTATGGCAGTATAACATGTTCTAAAATCAAGTAGTGTGAGGCCTCCCACTTTGTTCTTCTTCTTCAGTAATGCTTTACTAATCTGGGGCATCTTCCCTTTCCATATGAAGTTGGTGATTTGTTTCTCCATCTCATTAAAAAATGTCATTGGAATTTGGATCAGGATTGCATTGTATCTGTAGATCACTTTGTGTAGAATAAACATTTTCACAATGTTGAGTCTTCCTATCCATAAGCAAGGTATGTTTTTCCACTTACATAGGTCTCTTGGTTTCTTGCGGTCATGTCTTGTAGTTTTCTTTGTATAGGTCTTTTATGTCTCTTGTTAGATTTATTCCTAAGTATTTTGTCTTCTTGGAGGCTGTTGTAAATGGTATTGATTTGGTGATTTCCTCTTGGAAGTTTTCTTTGTTGGTGCAGAGGAATCCAACTGATTTTTGTATGTTTATCTTGTATCCTGATATATGCAAGTCATCTCGGTTTGCCTCTTTATGTGATTTTATATTGAGTGTTTTCTCGCAGCTGTAAGTAAGTTATATTTATTTATTTTAGGTTTGCTTACTGTGTCCCAGCTTCTTGTTCTGTTTTGTTTTGATATCCCCAAATATGCTTCTTATGTGAGCTAGCCCGATCACCAGCACTTCTGAAGCTCCAACATCCTGCCACCAGGTGGCCAGATCTGCCACTAAGTGTGTGAGCCCAGGAGTCCACCCACTCCTCCTGTATGGCTTCAGCTCAGGTGTCCAGGTAGTCAGCCACCAAGAGTGTGGTGCAGGCTCTCACCTACAGTCCTAGACAGGCATGGGTGATTGGTGTAGGCACAGGCATTTGGCTGCAGTAAGGTTCACATGCTGAGCAAGGCAGGGGGCCAATGGCCACCTCTCAGTGTCTGGGAGGAAAGCATGTCCCTTTTCCCTAGAGCATGTAGGTGGGTGGGTTTTGCAGCCAGACTATGAGCACCCAATGCTGTTGGCTGTAAGGACTAGTGGGCACCACTTATTCTTGGGCCCCTGTCACAGGTAGCTATGTAGCATGGGTGGAGCCACCTGTCTTCAGGCCCCTGATGTGGATAGGTGAAAACCCTTCTTAATGGGCAGAGCAGTGTCAAATGTCATGAACCTACCACTTCACAGCCGAAACAGTTGAAGTTAGACTTCAGGTATATACCCTGTTGTACTGTGGTAATGAGGGTCTATGCTGTTGAAATAGGCCCACACAAGTCTCTGCAGGGGGAAAGGCACTCAAAGTCTGTGGACCCCTTATGCCTGTGCCTAGATAAAGGAGCTGTGCTTACCCTAAGTTCCTGGTTTAGGGGAGCTGACAGATTATTTTTTCCCCTGTTTTTTAATTTGTTCCCTCTCCAAGGCTGGGAAAATGGTTCAGGGCTCATCACGAGTTCTACTTCCAGCCCAGGGGACTCAGCAATTGCTGAAGCCTGTCCAGGACCCAGTGCAGAGCAGGGAGCAGGGAGGTAATTGGGAGAGAGGTTTTTTCCCAAAGGGGAGTGTTTTTGATCTGCATGGTACACCAGATGCAAATACTTATCTTTTGCCAATCGAGGGATGCTTCTCACTGGTTCCGGATGCCGGAGTAGAGTCTCTGCCCCTGGGTGTCTCCTGATGTGGAAAAAGCCTTCTGAGTGCCGCTGCTTGCCTCATCGTGCACCATCAGCTGATCCAGGCTGAAGAGCCCTGGCTCCTGCTGGGTCAGGTCTGGCAACTTCTCACTGCTTCTGAATCATCTCTCCCTCTCCTGACACTCAGTCTGATTCCTCAGCTTTCACTTTGAAGTTCAGGGCTCCTAGATTGTCATATATAATCATTTCACTTGTTTCTTCAGGTGTTTGTTGTCAGAGGGGCCACCAGAATTGTCTGACTACTCCGCCATCTTGGCCCCCTATCCTGGCTGAATCATTTTTTTTATTTTTTTTTATTTTATTCTACTTCAGGTGAAGGCTTACAGAACAAATAGTTTCTCATGAAACAGTAGTACACATGTTGTTTTATGACATTGGTTAACAACCCCACAACATATTAACCATCTAAATTCTCAACAATTTTTTTTTTCTTTTTTTTTGGTGAAAATACACATAGCCAAAGATACATGGTTTCAAAAATTTCTACATACACAGTTCAGTGACATTGACTACGCTCTTCCAATTGTGCTGTTATTCTCACTTAAGATGAAGGCTTGCAGAACAAAATAGTTTCTCATTTAACAGTTACTACAAATGTTGCCCTATGACAATGGTTAACAATGTCACAACACATCAACAATAGCCTTACTCAACCTTGTCTTCCCTATCACCAGCTTCCTTGTCCCCTTCTGCCTTCTGGCCCTTGTCACTGGACTCCTGTACCTCATTAGTTTCATTTGGTTTTACCGGGCTGTCCACTCCCAGGCTGAACAGTGAACCTCGGAGGTAGCCTCACCAAGGAGCAAAAAGGGTGTCTGGGGGCCATACTCTCGAGGTTTCTCCAGTCTCCTTTAGGCCAGTAAAACTGGTCTTTTTTTTTGTGAGTTAGAATTACTCTCTACATCCTTCTCCAACTCTGTCCAGAAACCTCTGTTGTGATCCTGGTCAGAGCAGTCAGTGGTGGTAGCTGGGCACGATCTAGCTGTACTGGACTCAGTCTGGTGGAGGCCTTGGTAGCTGTGGACAATTAGTCCTTTGGAGTAATCTTTTCCATGTATCCTGTTCTCTTCATTCTCCCTTGCTCCTGAAGGGTTGAGACCAGTGGAGTGTCTTAGATGGCCACTCACAGGCTTTTACGACCCCAGACACTACTCGCCAAGGTAGAATGTAGAGCATTGTCTTTATAAGCTGTGTCATGCCAATTGAGCTAGATGTTCCCCGAGACCATGGCCCCCACAGCCCTCTGCCCAGCAATTCAGTCCCTCAGGGAGTTTGGATGTGTCTATGGGGCCTCCATGACCTTTCCTTGTACAGGTTGTACTAGTTTCCCCTGTATTGTGTACTGTCTCACCCTTCACCCAAGATACCCCTTATCTATTGCCTATTTACTATTTCCTTCCCACCACTCCCATCCCTGGTAACCAAAAAAGATTGTTACATTTTGTGTGTGAACTTTTTCATGGTTTTTTACAAAAGAGGTCTCATACAATATTTGTCCTTTTGTGATTGACTTATTTCACTCAGCATAATGTCCTCCAGTTTCATCCATGTTATGAGATGCTTCACAGATTCATTGTTGTTCTTTCTCGTTGCATAGTACTCCATTGTGTGTATGTACCATAGTTTGTTTATCCATTCATCTGTTGATGGGCATCTACGTTGTTTCCATCATTTTGCTATTATGAACAATGCTGCCATGAACATAGGTGTGCATATGTCTATTTGAGTGACGACTCTTCTTTCTCTAGGATATATTCCTAGGAGTGGGATTGCTGGATTGTATGGTATGTCTATTTCTAGCTTTCTGAGGAAGCACCATATCATTTTCCAAAATGGTTGTATCATTTTGCATTCCCACCAGCAGTGCATAAGTGTTCCCATCTCCCCACAGCCCCTCCAACATTTGTTCTTTCCAGTGTTTTTGATTTGTGCCAGTAATGTCGGGGTGAGATGGTATCTCATTGTGGTTTTAATTTGCATTTCTCTGATGACTAGTGATCGCGAGCATTTCCTCATGTGTCTGTTGGCCATTTGAAAGTCTTCTTTGGGGAAGTGTCTGTTCATTTCCTTTGCCATTTTTTAATAGGATTATTTGTCTTTTTGTTGTAGAGGTGTTGGATTTTCTTGTAAATTATGGAGATTCGACCTTTGTCTGACTTGTACTGTCCAAAATTTTTTTCCCAGTCTGTAGGTTCTCTTTTCACTCTTTTGGTGAAGTCTTTTGAACAGCATAGGTGTTTGACTTTTAGAAGATCCCAGTTATCTAGCTTATCTGTTGGGGTTTGTGCATTGATCGTTATGGTTTGTATCCTGTTAATGCCGTGTGTTAAGGCCTGAAGTGTTGGTCCTATTTTTTCTTCTATGAACTTTATAGTTTTAGACTTTATATTCAGGTCTTTGATCCATTTTGAAGTAGTTTTTGTATACGGTGTGACGTATGGGTCCTGTTTCATTTTTTTGCAGATGGATATACAGTTTTGCCAGCACCATTTGTGAAGAAGACTGTCTTTTCCCCATTTGATGGACTTTGGGCCCTTGTCAAAGATCAGGTGACCGTAGGTGGCTGGATTTACATCTGGGTTCTCAATTCTGTTCCATTGGTCAATGTATCTGTCGTTGTACCAGTACCAGGCTATTTTGACTACTGTAGCTATAGAGTAGGTTCTAAAGTCAGGTAGTGTGAGTCCTCCAACTTTATTCCTCTTCTTCAGTAGTGCTGTACTTATTTGGGGCTTCTTCCCTTTCCATATAAAGTTAATGATTAGTTTTTCCATCTCTTTGAAGAATGTTGTTGGTATTTGGATTGGGATTGCATTGTATTTGTAAATTGCTTTGGGTAGAATTGCCATTTTCACAGTGTTGAGTCTGCCTATCCATGAGCATGGTATGTTTTTACATTTATGTAGATCCTTTGGGTTTCATGCAGTAGTGTTTTATAGTTTTCTTTGTATAGATCTTTTACATCCCTGGTCAGATTTATTCTTAAGTATTTTATCTTTTTAGGGGCTATTGAAAATGGTATTGATTTCCTGATTTCCTTTTCATTGTTCTCCTTACTGGTGTATAGGAATCCAACTGATTTTTGAATGTTTATCTTGGATCCTGCTACTCTGCTGAATATTTCTATTAGTTCCATTAGATTTCTTGTGGATTCTTTAGGGTTTTCTGTGTATAGTAGCATATCATCTGCAAACAGGGAGAGTTTAAATTATTCATTACTAATTAGGATGACCTTTATTTTTTTTTCTTGCCTTATTGCTCTAGGTAGAACTTCCAGCACAATGTTAAATAGGAGTGGTGATAAAGGGCGTCCTTGTCTTATTCCTGTTTTCAAGGGGAATGTTTTCAGCCTCTCTCCATTAAGAATGGTGTTGGCCGTTGGTTTTGCATAGACACCCTTTATGTTGAGAAATTTCCCTTCTATACCTATTTTATTGAGAGTTTTTATCAGGAATGGGTGTTGGACTTTGTCAAATGCCTTTTCTGCATCAATTCAGTTGATCATGTGATTCTTTTCTTTCCTTTTATTTATGTGGTGGATTACTTTGATTGATTTTCTAATGTTGAACCATCTTTGCATACCTGGTATGAATCCTACTTGGTCGTGGTGTATTATTTTTTTGATATGATGCTGAATTCTATTGGCTAGAATTTTGTTCAGAATTTTTGCATCTATATTCATGAGAGATATTGGTCTGTAATTTTCTTTTTTTTGTGACATCTTTGCATGGTTTTGGTATCAGCATTATGCTGGCTTCATAGAATGAATTTGGAAGTGTTGCTTCCTCTGCTATGCTCTGAAATTGTTTGAGTAGAACTGGTACAAGCTCTTCTGTAAATGTTTTGTAGAATTCTCCAGTGAAGCCATCTGGGCCAGGGCTTTTTTTGGTTGGGAGTTTTTTTTATTACCTTTTTAATCTCTTTTCTTGTTATGGGTATGTTCTGATTATCAATATCACTTTGTTGTAGTTTGGGTAGGCTGTGTGTTTCTAGAAATTTATCCATTTCCTCTAGGTTTTCAAATTTGTTGGAGTATAGTTTTTCATAATATTCTGTTATAATCCTTTTTATTTCATTTGGGTCTGTTTTAATGTCCCCCATTTTATTTCTTATTTGGGTTGTTTGTGTCCTCTTCTGTTCTTCTTTTGTCAGTCTGGCCAGTGGTTTGTCGATTCTTTCAAAAAACCAATTTTTGGTTTTGTTGATTCTTTTGTTTTTCTGTGCTCTATTTCATTTATTTCTGCTCTGATCTTTACTATTTCTTGTCTTCTGGTGGTTGTGGGCTTTTTTGATGTTCTCTTCCTATTTGTTTGAGTTCTGTAGTTAATGTTTTGAGTTTGTCCCTTTCTTCTTTTTTGACATGTGCATCTATTGCTATAAATTGTCATCTGAGGACTGCCTTAGCTGTGTCCCAAAAGTTTTGGTAGATGTGTTTTCCTTCTCATTTGATTCTAGGAATTTTTTGATTCCATCTCTGATTTCTTGTATTACCCACTGATGTTTAAGCAGGGTATTATTCAGTTTCCATGTTCTTTCTAGTGTTAATTTCTACCTTGATGGCATTGTGGTCAGAGAAGATACTTTGAATTATCTCAACGTTTTGCATTTTCTTGAGGATTGCTCTGTGGCCTAAGATGTGGTCTATTCTGGAGAACGTTCCATGTGCATTGGAAAAGAATGTGTACTTTGCAGCGGTTGGTTGGAGTGTTCTAGATATGTCTATGAGGTCAAGTTGGCTGATTGTGCCCTTTAGATCTTTTGTATTTTTGCTGAGTTTCTTCTTAGTTGTTCTGTCTTTTACTGAGAGTGGTGTGCTGAAGTCTCCTACTAGTATAGTGGAAATGTCAATTTCTCTTTTCAGTGTTGTTAGAGTTTGTTTTATGTATTTTGAGCCCTGTCTTTGGGTGCATAGATGTTTATTATGGTTATGTCTTCATGATGGATCATCCCCTTAATCATTATATTGTATCCTTCCTTGTCTTTTAGGGTAGATTTTGTTTTAAAGTCTATTTTATCTGAGATTAGAGTTTCCACTCCTGCTCTTTTTTTGTAGTTGTTAGCTTGATATATTTTTTTTCCAACTTTTGACTTTTAATAAAATCACATCTTTGTTTCTAAGGTGTGTCTCTTGTAGGCGGCATATTGATGGATCCTGTTTTCTTATCCATTCTGTGACTCTCTGTCTCCGATGGGTGCATTGAGTCCATTTATATTGAGTGTAATTATTGATAGATGTGAGTTTGTTGTTGTCATTTTATAGTGCTTTTTTTTGTCCTGCTGAAGTTTTCTTTGTTCTTCTTACTCTCTTGTGCTGAGTTACTTTTGTATGTGGATCTTTTTTTTCATTTCTTTTGTTTTTGTAGGTTTTGTTTTTGCAGAGACTTTATGTTTTTCGTCTTTATTTTTATGAGTTGGTTTGTTAACTTTCTTTGTGGTTACTATGAATTTTACCCTTATCTTTCTAAGTTTGAAGCAGTCTACCATTACTTGGTATTGCCTTGCCTTCCTCTCCATTAGAAGGTTTTATACCTATGCCATTTATTCCCTCTTTCATTGTTTTGATGTTATTGTCATCCATTGATTGACTGCTCTGATTCCCTATTGTATTTCTTTTCGTTTTGATAGTCCTCGAGAGTTTATTTCCTAGATTGGTATCTGGCTTGTACAATCCTGCGTCCTAGGTTCTGCCTGTGGGCTCAAGCTGTTTGTCCTCAGATCGAAGAACTCCCTTTAATAATTCTTGTAAGTTTGGTTTGACTTTTACATATTCCATTAGTTTCTGTTTATCTGGAAATGAGCTGATTTCACCATCAAATTTGAAGGAGATTTTTTCAGGCTATGTTATTCTTGGCTGACAATTTTTTTCTTTCAAGGTTTTATATATGTCATCCCATTGCCTTCTTTCCTGCATGGTTTCTGCTGAATAATCTGAGCTTAGTCTCATTGTTTCTCCTCTGTATGTGACTTCTTGTTTTTAATGAGCTGCTCTCAGGATTCTTTGTTTGTCTTTGGTTTTGTTTAGTGTGAATATGATATGCGTTGGTGATTTTCTTTAGGGTTCTCTTCTGTGGGGTTCGTTGAGCTTCTTGGATGGCCAGCTTTTCATCTTTCATGATATTGGGGAAGTTTTCTGTCAGCAGTTCCTCAATGATCCTCTCTGTGTTTTCAGTTTTCTCCCCCTGTTCTGGAATGCCAATCACTAGTAAATTTTTGCTTTTAATTGTGTCCCAGATAACTCTCACGGTATCTTCATTTTTCTTTGTTCTTTTTTCTGAGTTTTCCTCAAACAGAGTTCTGTCCAAGTGTTTGTCTTCAGTTCCACTGATCCCATCTTCTACGGTTTCAAATGTGCTTCTCAGCCCTTCTATGACATCATCCATTTCTGAAAGCTTTTTGTTTATCTTTTGGATTTCTAATTGTTGTTTTTGTGTAATTTCAAGTTGTGAATTTATTTTGGCATTTTGTTTCTGCATCATCTTCCTGAATTCTTCCAATTTTTTTCTGTATTTTCCATGAATTTGTCTATTTTTTCCTCATGTCTGTCAGCTTTTTGCCCCAGTTCTTGGACAATTCCGAGTATTAGAGATTTGATTTCCCTATCAGGTACTTGTAGTGCATTTTCTTCCACTGGAGAGTCATCTGGTGTTTTAATTTGGATGCCTACTGGAACCATCCTGTCCTGTTTTTGTAAATGTTTTAATATGGCTTGCTGTTTTTTGGGCATTCAGTAGTTATTTGTCTCATTTATTGATTGTAGATTTGTTTGTTTCATCCCTTTTTTAAAAAAGAAAAAAAAATTGAGTATGTCTGAGCAGGTGGACTGAGTGCTCTTTGTTGTTTGCTTGTCTGTGTGATCAATTCTTTTCACTTCCTTCTCCAACTGGCAGGTTCAGTCACTCAGATATGGTACAGCAGGGCAGGTCTAGCTGAAAAGGAGCCACTGGGACGGGTTGTTTGTGGCACTCACTACAGCCACCAGGTCTGGTAGGTAATCAGTGCTGGGCAGGTTCCAGTAGGCCGTGCCTACACTGCTTGGTGGTGTGATGTCAAGCGCACAGTGTAGGTTGGTAGGATGCAGTGGGGAGATGGTTATGTGTGGAGCTAAGCTGGATATGGGAGAGAGGTGAGAGGAACAAGAGCCAAAAAACATACAAACAAACAAAAAATAATGCTAAGGGATCTTGCCTTTGGAATGGAGAGATAAGAGACTATGAAATGGAGAAAAACAGAAAGGGGGAGAGGAAGAAAAGAAAAGAATTTACAAACAAAGTCAGAAAGGTTAAAGAACTGCAAAGTTCCCAGGGATCCCACCAATGTAGCTATGAGGTCTGGGGAAGTCGCTTTCAGGTGTCGCAGCACAGCCTGGCCAGAAGGTGCAGAGGCATACAACGTCTGGTATTTAGAGATCAGAAAGAAAAGGAAGATATAGAGAGACGAGAAACTGAGCAATGAGGAAAGACAAAAAGGGAAAAAGAGGGAAAAGAAAACAAAACTAATAAAAAAAAAAGAACAACAAAGGCCCCCCCAAGAAAACAGGAAAAAAAAAAAATCAACGCAAAAAGAAATTCCATCAGGGATCCCTCCGTACCTCTGTGGAAGCCGAAGGGGAGTTCCTTGCCATGCAGCTCTGCCTGGCCAGAAAGGGTTCCCAAATCAAGCAAAGGAAAAGAAAACAAGGAATTCAAAACGAACAAACAAATAAAAGCCCTGGGATCCCACCAGCGCGGGATCCGAGACCAGGAAGCAGCTGCACACTTGGATGGAGCCCCGCAGCCCCTCAGGAAGAAGCAAAGATGGTGCTTGGAGCCAGGCACTTGAGGAAAAGGAGGGGGAGGTGGCGAGAGGCAAGTGAGAAATCAAAAGAAGCAGAAAAAAAAAGCAACACTAGCAGCCAACAAATGGCACCCAGAGAGCTGCCCGCTTGGGTGTGTGGAATCCAAGCAGCCGGCGCTTCCCAATCAAGAGACTGTGGCTGCGGGAAGCAGAGGAGGCAGAGATGGGGTGAAGAGGGGTGGGGGGTGGGAAAGTGCACACCGCAAATTGCCAGCTGTTTTGTCTCCCACTGGAGGCTCCTTGAGGCTGCTTTCTCGTACCCCCGTTTGTTGGTCTCCGATAGGAGTCCAAGATGGTGGATCCGCGCTGCGTTAGCTGGTAGGGGACCTCTGCATGAATCTCTCCTCGCTCTCCATTCTCTGTCAGTATTCTCACTCCATTTGGTGCTCGGCTGAGTTCTTTATCTCTTCATTTGATGTTCTAGGGTTTCAGGATTGTTGCATTCTCTGTTTGGCTTAGTTTTTCAGATCTTTGCTGTGGAGGGACGGCGTGGTGCTTCTGTCTAGAGCGCCATCTTGCCAGAACTCCTGAATCATTTTTAACATCCAGGATTCAACTGCCATGGTCCAAAGACATCTCTGACCACCTATCCCAAATAAAATAGATCATGTGGAACTATCCCATTAGCCTCTTTTATTTCTTCATTGCATATGTCAGTTTCTAAAAGCATCTTTATCATTTATTTGTTTACTTGTTTATTATCTGTTTTCTACCTTCTCTATGGAGTCCCTGAGTAGTGCAAATGGTTTCATGTGCTTGACCGCTAACCAAAATGTTGGAGGTTTGTATCCAGCTAGAGGCAACTTGGAAGAAGGACCTGGCTATCTACTTTTGAAAAATCAGCTATTGAAAACCCTCATACCTGGCTAATTGAAATAGCTTTCTAACCTAATTTCCCTGTCTTGTCACCTTTTACACATAAAGGAATTAAAAGCCCCAACTTCTTTTCTATCATGAGTCCTCACTTTTATTTCCCAGTGAGGGAGGAGAAATTTCCCGTCTGATTGGTCATATTAGCAAAAACTTTCTTATGCTTCCTGTGATAGTTTCCAATCACTCTCTTTCTCCTTTACTCTATCTCTGTGGATGTCTGTTTCACTCTGTCTGTCTGATTCTCTGAAATCGTGTGATGGAATCTGGGGCCTCTATAGAATCTTCTCCCATTGCCGCAGGCTGATGCTGACAAGATGCTAAGATTTAGAGCTGACAGGGCTTGGGTGATTGGAGGCCTTACTTTAGCCTTGAACTTCAGCTGAAGGCTCCTAATGAGCCTTCAATAGTGCTCTTTAATGAGTTATCAGTTGCTGACTTTTCTATTAATAAAGTTGTTGTTGTTAGGTGCCATTGAGTCAGTTCCAGCTCATAGCGACCCTATGTACAGCAGAATGAAACATTGCCCTGGCCTGTGCCATCCTCATTTTTGAGCCCATCATTGCAGATACTGTGTCAATCTATCTCACTGAGGGTCTTCTTTTTTGTAAAAGTAGTGGTTTGACATATATTTTACCCTTGAACCTATGTGTATAATAAATTACTTTTTATGTTTCCTCTACGCATTACAGAAGGGAAGCAAATAAATAAAATGTTGCTATTGAGTTGATTCCAACTAATGGGGGCACCATCTGTTAGAGAGTAGAACTTCTCCATAGGGTTTTCTTGGCTACAATCTTCACAGAAGCGTATCAGTAGGGCTTTCTTTTTCAGTGCCAATGGGTGGGTTCGAACTGCCAGTTTTTAGGTTAATAGCTGTTTCCAAATCACTTGTGCCACCTAGGAGTTGTTATATTAATCTTTATTTCTAGCAGATTACACATTAGGTCATCAACTTGTTTATTGAACTTGACAGAGGCAGAAGAACTGGATTACTTTCTCCCCCTCTCAAGGGACAGTGTTGGGCATCTAACTGATACTTAATAAGCATCTATTAAGTGAATGAATGGATTGCCCAGTAACTTCTTGATCTTTCTGAGTTGTTAACTCAACCACACCTCCATCACCACTCCAGAGGACTGGTCTGTTTTGGTCTCTGCATATACATTCTTCAGGGTATATCAGATAGCCCCAAACACTTGGCTGTCTACTTGGATCTTACTTTTTCATTGAGAATCTGTAGTATCTTCAACCTAGCTTATCTGAAATGGAAGGAATCTGCCTTACTATCTGCTAGAAGAAAGTATGGGGATAGTTTTAAAGTTTATAATCAGCCAAGGAAGCATTTTGAAATTCCTCTTAAGTGTGAATTGCTGTTGGCCCAGAATGAAAAGGTGCTGGTTACTAACAAAGGAGCACTAGTGGCACAATAGTTAAGCATTCAGCTGCTAACCCAAAGGTCAGAAGTTTTAACCCATCAGCTGCTCTGCAGGAGAAAGATGTGGCAGTCTGATTCCATAAAGATTACAGCCTTAGAAACCCTATGTGGTTGTCCTACTCTGTCCTGTAGGGATGCCATGAGTGGAATTGACTTGACAGGAATAGGTTTTGGCTTGTCACTAACAAATTGTATTAAGCAAAATAACTTCTGACATATCCAAGACTTCCCAGCTATTAGAGGAGATGATTGAGCAATTTCAACACAAAGTGACATCACGTACTGGCATATCATGGTGACGTCTAGAAGACATCATTTTTGCCTTTTAAAATATTTTGATAAGAAATAAAAATGCGGCAGGACAAGTGATTTTTCTACTGATGTGTGTTTCTGAACAACTGAGAAGAGCAGAAACACTCTTCACAATTTTGTTTGCCCTTTGAACTAACTTTAGATGTTAGGTCACATTATGTTTTGAGATACTATCTGATCCAGTCCAAGGGCTTGCAGACCCAGCACTACAGAGATGAAATTAAAATAAAATCAACATTTATTTACATTCTTCAGTGTGTCAGATATTTTCACATTTATCATCTCATCACATTCTCATAGCCACGTTATGAATTCAGTATTATTATCCGATTTTACCAAAGAATAAATAAGAGCCTAGAGTTGCTCAGGACCTGTCTGACATCACATAGCTAGACAGTGACAGAGTAAGGCACGGCTTGGATTCAGGTTTTTTGCTCTAAATTCAGTGCTATTTTTGCCGTAGAACATTGCCTTAGAAGTCATCTTCTCCAACTTTATCTTTTGTAGTTAAAAAATTGAGGTTCATGTAACATTACTCAGTCATAAAGAGAAATGAAGTGCTCCAACATGGATGGACTTTGAAAATACCATCCTGAGTGACATAATTCAGTCACAAGGGGATAAATATTGTATGATCCCACTTATATAAAATATTTGATAGGCAAGTGTTTAGAGACCAAAGTTTATTGGTGGTTACCACTAGTAGGCGAGAGGGAGGTTGAAAGATGGACTCATTGCTTAAGGTATGCTAAACTTCTATCAAGGGCAATGGTATACATTGGAAATGGATAGTTGTGATGATTGAACAACATGATGAACGTGATCAATGTCACTGAATTGTGCAGGTGAAAATGTTGAAATGACGAATGTTCTGTTACATATATATTTACCACAATTAAAAAAAAGAACGTGTGACAAAGTGATCACACTTCCTCTCTAAAGCCCCCCAAATTCATTATTTCTCCAGGTGCACCCCCCAAAAAAAATTAAAGTCTGGAGAATGGACAAATGCCTCCTGGGCTGTCTTATAGATGACAAGCACACTGCCTCTGTAAAAATTTGATCTGCCAGCCTCAAAAAAGAGTACAGTTCCTGTTAACAAAATACTTGTTTATGGACTGCACTAAGTGTGAAGTTTCAGGACTCCTCTGAATAAGTAAAACCTGGGGGAAAAAAAAAAAAGAAGACCCAAATTATGATTTACTTCCCTTGGAATGCCAACAGGATATTCCCTGAATATATGGTACAAACAACAATATTATGTAGTCTTATTACCTATCCCATAAAAACTAACCTGCATGATTCCATATACTGCCATCATCAATGTCACATATACATACACATATACTCACAAATACACACACACAAACAGTTAAGCCTGTGTAAGGAGGTGTTTCTGAGCTAATTGCTTAAGAAGTACGAATTTGATTTTCTTCAGAAAAATGCGTACTTTTGGTTATCTTTGAACTCTACTTTTTAGAGATTTCTTTTTCACAGTGGTTAAGTGTTAAGGCTGCTGATCAAAAGATCCACAGTACGAATCCACCAGCCACTGCTTGAAACCCTATGGGGGCAGTTCTACTTTGTTCTATAGGGTCACTATGAGTCGGAATCGACTCCACGACAAATTTTTTTTCTTTTCTTTTCTTTGTGAGCAAAGAGTTTGCAAAGAAAAGAAGTTGAAGCAGAAGGAAAGAGAAAACATACACAAAATTACAAAACTTTTGACTTCTTTCTGTAGTTGCTCAACTGCCAAAAAGCGACCTATGCATTGCATCCTAAATCCTAGGCTGGTGTTGGGCTTCTCTTTCAGTTACTAGCTGAGATTCTGATCACTGTGCAAGCTTGCCATGTTTTCTTTCATCTGTAAAATAATAATCCAGACATCATGCGGCTGTTGTGGGGATTAAGTGAGATAATGGATATAAAAGCACTTCGTACACTCTAGAGAAATGTGAAAAAAAAGTTGTTTTAAGTGGGCACCTTTGTTAATTAATAACATTCTTAAGGCAGAAAGCTAATATTTAAGACAGATGAAAGCAAACCTGTTCAGCTTCAAGAGGGAGTGAGGAGTAGGGTTGGGTGGGTACCTGAAATCTGTTCACCTGGCCTTACCTCCTACTACCTGAAGTGGCCCCAGCGATAATTCTGTACGTTCTTGGAGGCTACTACTGAACATTTTGTAAAAATCACTACTCTAAGGCCCTCTAAGAGTATTAGTTATTACATTATTATTTAATTTTTATCCTTTAATTAGACCTGTGAGGTGGAATGACTATTATTGCTTTCAATTTTTAAAAGTAAAGAAGCTAAAACCCAGTGTTTTATTTCTTTACAGCGCTTTGACTTCCCCTCCGTATGAAAAATCTGTCTGCGTTTTTTAAGTCCCTCTTTTTTGTTTTAATGTTGTCCTTTTTTACATATTGACATTTCTGTTTCCTATTTTCAGTGTTTTAGCTTTGATGTATTTTTGACCTCCCTATCTGAGTCAGTATCTGGTTGCTCTGTCCTGTGTTCTAGTCTTGCATTTTTATCTGATGTTATTGATTATCTAACCGGAGGACTCCCTTTAGTATTTCTTGTAATTTTGGTTTGTTTCTCGAAAATTCCCTAAACTTCTGTTTATCTGGAAATGCCCTAATTTCACCATCATACTTGAGAGACAGTTTTGCTGGATATATAATTCTTGGCTGGCATTTGTTTTCCTTCAAGTCTTTATATATGTCATCCCATTGCTTTCTTGCCAGCATGGTTTCAGCTGAGTAGCCCGAGCTTATTCTAATTGACTCTCCTTTGTAGATGTCTTTTCTTTTATCCCTAGCTGCCCTTAAAATTCTCTCTTGATCCTTGGTTTTGGTAAGTTTGATTATAATACATCTTGGTGACTTTCTTTTGGTATCTACCGTATGTGGGATTTGATGAGCATCTTGGATAGATATCTTTTCATCTTCCATGATATCAGGGAAGTTTTCTGTCAACAAATCTTCAACAGTTTTCTAGTATTTTCTGTTACTCTCCCCTGTTGTGGCACTCCAATCATTTGTAGGTTATTTCTCTTGATAGAGTCCTACATAACTTAGAATTTCTTCATTCTTTTTAATTCTTTTATCGGATTTTTCCTCAAATCAGTTGGCATCAAGTGCTTTATCTTCAATGTCACTAATTCTAACTTCTACTGCCTCAATTCTGCTACTATGACTTTCTATTGAGTTGTCTAATTCTGAAATTTTATTGTTAATCTTCTGGATTTCTGATTGCTGTCTCTCTGTGGATTCTTGCAGCCTATTAAGTTTGTCATTATATTCTTGAATAACTTTTTTAAGTTCCGTTACTAATTTTTCTGTATGTTCTTTGGCAGTTTTTGCATTTTATAGAATTTCCTTTATAATTTCTAGAAGTGTTCTGTATATTAATCTTTTGTATTCTGCCTCTGGTAATTCAAAGAAATTCTGTTCTTCTAAGGAATTTATTGATTCTTTATTTTGGGAGCTTGCTGAAGCCATCATGATCTGCCTCTTTATGTGATTTGATATTGACTGTTCTCTCTGAACCATCAATAAGCTATTATAATTTTATTTTATATTTGTTTTGTGAGTCCCAGCTTCTTATTTTGTTTTGTTTTGGTATGCCACAATAGTTTGATTATTGGCACCTTTGAAGCTCTAACATCCTGTCAACAGGTAGTTAGTTGTGTAACTAAGTATGTGCACATAGGATTTCCTTAAATTTTCCTATATGGGTTCACATCAGGTGTCCAGACAGTCGGTCACCAAGTGTGTGGTGCAGGCTCTTACCTACAGTCTTAGACAGGTGTGGTGATTGGTGTAGACACAAGTGTCTGGCTGCAGTAGGGGGTCACGCCCTGATCCAGGCAGGGGCTGATGGCTGTCCCTGAGATTCTGAAAGGAAAGCATGTCCCTATTCTCTAAGGCGAGTAGGTAAGTGAGTTTTTCAGCTGAACTACGAGCACCCCACTCTGTTGGCTGTAAAGACTCAAGGGCGCCACTTCTTCATGTAACCCTGTAGCCAGTGACTAGGTGGCATAGGTGGAGTCATGAGTCCTCAAGCCCCTGGTGCAGATCAGTAAAGGTGCCTACTCAAAGGGCAGGGCTGTGTTGAGGACTATAAATATGCCACTTCACAGCTGAAACAGTTGAAGTTAGACTTCACATTTACCCTGTTGTACTGTGGTAGTGATGGCTTACGCTGTTGAGATGGGTTCCCACAAGTCTATACAGGGGTGTAAGGCACTCAAAGTATGCAGACCCCTTATGCCTATGCCTAGCAAAGGAGCTCTGCCAACGCTGAGTTCCTGGCTTAGGGGAGCCAGTAGTTTTTTTTCCTTCTCCAAGGCCAAGAGGATGGGTCATGGTGCCTTTTGGGATCTACTTCTGGCCCAGCAGAATGCCACTGCAGAGCCGGGAGGGAGGAGGTAAAAAGGGAGAGAGGTTTTTCCCAAATGGGCTTTTTTTTTTTTTTTTTTAAATCCTCTTGAAAGGGCACATGAATGTACTCATCTTTTAGCCACTTGGGAGTTTCTTTTCAGTGGTTCAGAGTGTCCAAGCAGAATCTCTGCTGTCAGATCTCTCTCGATGTTGAAACTGCCTCCTGAGCATGTGCACGCAGCTGTTTGCTTGCTTTGGAGCCAGTCGGGGCTGAAGAGCTGGGGCTCCAGCTGACCGAGTCTGGTCTGGCACTTCTCTCTTCTTCAGAACCATCTCCCTCTCCCTCTGCCACTCAGTCCGATTTGTCAACTTTGCCTTGTTCAGGGCTCCTAGGTATTCATATACAATCAAATCACTTGTTTCTCCAGGTCTTTGTTGTAAGAGTGATATAGAAAGTCATCTGACTACTCCACCATCTTGGCCTCGACTCCTCCAATGGCATTTTTTAATGAGATAGAGAAACAAATCACCAACTGCATATGAAAAGGGAAGAGTCTCTGGATAAGTAAGGCATTACTCAAGAAGAAAAACAAGGTGGTAGGCCTCACACTACATGATTTTAGAACCTATTATACCACCACAGTAGTCAAAAGAGCCTTGTACTGGTACAACAGATACATAGGCTAATGGAACAGAATTGAGAATCCAGACATAAATTCATCCACCTATGAGCAGTGGATATTTGACAAAGGCCCAAAGTCCATTAACTGGGGAAAAGACAGTTTCTTTAATAAATTGAGCTGGCATAACTGGCTATCCATCTGCAAAAAACTGAAAAAAGCCCATACCTCACACCATGCTCCAAAACTAACTGAAAATGGATCAAAGACTTAAATATAAAATCGAAGTGGTAAAGATCATGGAAGAAAAAATAGGGACAATGCTAGGAGCCCCAATATGTGGCATAAACACAATATAAATCAAAGAAATATTGCACAAACACCAGAAGAAATACTAAATAACTGAAAGCTCCTGAAAATCAAACACTGCTGCTCATCAAAAGACTTCACCAAAAGAATAAAAAGACAACATACAGACTGGGAAAAACATTTTGGCTATGACAAATCCGATCAGCATCTAATCTCTAAAATCTACAAGATACTGCAAAACCTCAACAACAAAAAGACAAATAACCCATTTAAAAAATGGGCAAGGGATATGAACAGACACTTCACCAAAGAAGATACTCAGGTGGCTCACAGACACATGAAGAAATGCTCATGATCATTAGCCATTAGAGAAATGCAAATCAAAACTACAATGGATGTCATCTCATGTCAACAAGGCTATCATTAATCTAAAAAACACAAAAGTATAAATGCTGAAGAAGTTGTGGAGAGACTGGAACACTTACACACTGTCGGTGGGAATGTATAATTGTACAACCACTTTGGAAATCGATTTGGTGCTTCCCTAAAAACCTAGAAACAGAAGTACCATCTGATCCTGCTATCCTGCTCCTTGGAATATGTCCTAGAGAAATAAGAGCTGTGACATGAATAGATATATGCACACCCATGTTCATTGCAGCACTGTTCACAACAGCAAAAAGATGGAAGCTACCTAGGTGCCAATCAACGGACGAATGGATAAACAAATTATAGTATATCCACACAATGGAATACTACGCAATGATAAAGAACAACAATGAAGCCGTGAAACATGTTATAACATGGAGGAAGCTGGAGGTCATTATGCTGAGTGAATTTTGCCAGTCACAGAAGGACAAAGACTGTATAAGACCACTAGTATAAGAACTCAAGAAAAGGTTTAAACACAGAAGTAAACATTATTTGATGGTTAAGAAGATGGGAAGGGAGGGTGAGAGTTATTTAATAGCTAGATAGTAGTTAAAAATTATCGTAGGTGAAGGCAAGTACAGCACACACTACAGGGGAAGTCAGCACAACTGGACTAAACCAAAGCTAAGAAGTTTCCTGAATACAGTCAAACTCTTTGAGGGACAGAGTAGCAGGGATAGGGGTCTGGGGACCATGCTTTCAGGGGACATCTAGGTCAATTGGCATAACAAAGTTTATTAAGTAAGTGTTCTGCATCCTACTTTGGTGAGTGGCGTCTGGGGTCTTAAAAGCTTGCAAGTGGCCATCTAAGATGCATCAGTTGGTCCCAACCAGCTGAAGTAAAGGAGAATGAAGAACACCAAAGACACAAAGAAAGTATTAGCCCAAGAGACAGAAAGGGCCACATAAACCAGAGACTCCATCAGCCTGAGACCAGAAGAAGTAGATGGTGCCCAGCTACCATCAATGACCGCCCTGACAGGGAACACATCTGAGAGTCCCGGACGGAGCAGGAGAAAGGTGGGGTGAAGAACTCAAATTCTAGTATGAAGACCAGACTTAATGGTCTGACTGAGACTGGAGGTATCCCGGAAAGCATGGCCCCAGGATTCTCTATAAGCCCAGAACTAAAACAATTTCCATGGCCAACTCTTCAGACAGGGATTGGACTGGACTGTGGGACATAAAGTGATACTCATGAGGAGTGTACCTCTTGGCTGAAGTAGATACAAGAGACTGAACAGGCGGCTTGTGTCTAGAGGTGAGATGGGAAGTCAGAGAGGGTTAGAAGCTGGTTGTATGGACATGGGGAATCAGGGGTGGAAAGGAGGAGTGTGCTGTCACAGTATGAGGAAAACAATTAGAGTCACATAACAATGTACATATAAATTTTTGTATGGGAAAAAATTAAAAAAAAAAGAAATGCATGTTATAAATCGTAACCTTTATGTCTGTGGTTATAATCCCATTTGGGAATGGGTTGTCTTTGTTATGTTAATGAGGCAGGATTAGTGTAGGATATGTCTTGAGTCAATCTCTTACAAAATATAAAATGAGCAGATTAAGCAAGCAGAGATGGGGGAAGATAGATGCCAAGTCACATGGAGATCTCCAAGGAACCAGAAAATAGAAGCTGAAGAGAAAAGACCTTCCCCCAGAACCAACACAGAGAGAAAGCCTTTCCCTAGAGCTGGCAACATGAATTTGGACTTCTAACCTCCTAAACTGTGATAAAACAAATTTCTGTTTGTTAAAGCCATCCACTTGTGGTATTTCTGTTATGGCAGCACTAGATACCTAAGATAGTGGTAGAGCTAAGTTTGGAAACGGTTGAGAAAGAATACAAAAACCATGATCTTTAACAAGCATTTCACTCTGGCCTCTGTTCACCTTCACCTTCCCATCCCCCAGCCTCACTCCACTCGTTAGACTGTGCTCAGCCATTAAAGACTTGTTACTCTTAGGTCATTAAGGTCTTTAGAGTTCAGTCCTTCACTTTCTCCCAGAAATTCTGTCAGCTGTGACAGATGTTTCTATGCTCTCTGCCTTCAATGTCCCCAATCAGAGTGACTTCATGGCTTCTCTTAGCAGTCTGTTCCATTGCCTAACTGCTCCCAGCAGTCTAATATTTTCCCTTATATTTAGCTTTGATATTGCTCATTGCAGCTTACAGCTTGTTAATTCTCCTTCTGCCCTTGTTGATTAACAAGAAGACTGATCCCTGCCCTTTCCGCAATATGGTTTTATGAATGTGTCGGCAGAATGATGGGTCCCTTCAGCAGCCCTTTCTCAAACCTGAGCCATTCCTGTTCTATTAACCTCCCCACAGTGGTCTCTCTCCATGCTTGGGACTATTTGTGTCCCTCTCCTCTCAACTGTGTCAATTAGCCTATGTCCTCAGATAATTTATAGTGTTCAAAAGGGAGCCCAGACCTGGAGAGGCAGCCAACTCCATGCAGAGACACACAAAATGCAGTTAAAACTCACTCACTCTCTTTGCAAAGTGATATTTTAATAATTTGTTTTCCTAAAGTGCAGCCAAGATTGCTTCCTCTCAATGTCCTTTTAATGAACTTGGAATCATAGACTCTGAGAATCTATGGATCATCTCTCTTGCTGGAAGTGCATAAACTGAGGCAGAGGGAATGAGGAAAGTGCCAAGGCCACAAAGTGGCTCAGTGGTAGAGTGGGAATGAGGACCAGTTCTGTAGTCTTCTGGTTCAATGTTCTTCTTAGTGCCACTCTATGACTGGGCTCATGAAACTATGACCTGTCTGGGCTCATGAAACGATGACTTGTCTTGCTTTACTGAAAGAAATAGGACTCAGGAGTGTGGTGTCATGGAAGGCAACAGAGCAAAGAGGGGTGCAGAGGAGAGCGGGGCCTGGCATTGAATATCAAGTAAGGTGAAGACAAGTCAATGACTCATGCATGTGGCAATGGAGGATCACATGACGGAGTGAGGACAACTTTTAGTGGAGAGATGGGAGCAAAAAAAAAAAAAGGTGTTGATTTGAGAAACTAAGGAGTAGCAACAGAGAGGCATGCGGGCTTCTGAGAGAGCTGCTTGAGAATATGTTTTAGGATGGTGGTGAATTTTAATGGTTAAGTCAACAGGCTGTAGCGTAGATAGATCTGGATTTAATCCCATGCTCTGCTACCTACTAGCAAAGTGTTCTTGGTCAATTTACTTAACTTCTCTGAGCCTGTTTTCTCATCTCTAAAATAACAATAAAATAGAAATAAATACTACATTTACAATATATTAATTATATATAATATATAGCGTATAACCAAACCCAAAACGCCAAACCTGTTGCTATTGAGTTGACTCCAACTCATAGCGGCCCTATAAGACAGAGTAGAACTGCCCCATAGGGTTTCCAAGGAGTGGCTGGTGGATTTGAACTGCTAATTTTTGGTTAGCAGCCAAGACCGAGCTCTTAACCACTGCACCACTAGGGGTCCATGTAATGTATATTTTATATTTATTATGTGTTATACTACTTGTATTATACTTTCATTTTACTTAGATTCACACTTAACTCCCATGGAAGCAGCAGTCAAGAAATCAAACAACAATTTCCATTGGGCGAATCTGCTACAAAAGGCCTCTTTTAGGTATTAAAAATTGAAGATGTCACTTTAAGGACTAAGATGTCAGGTAAGAGTCAGGTATGCCTGATCCAAGCCATGGTGTTTTCAATCACCTCACATGCATGCAAAACTGAACAATGAACAAGGAAGACCGAAAAGAATTGATACCTTTGAATCACAGTGTTGGTGAAGAATATTGAATGTACCATGAACTACCAGAGAATGAACAAATCTGTCTTGGAATAAGTACAATCAGCTCCTTAGAAGCATGAATGGAGAGGCTTAGTCTCATGTAGTTTGGACATGTCATCAGGAGGGACATCATGCTTTGCAAAGTAGAGAGTCAGCAAAAATGAGGACGGCCCATAGGGCAACATCTGTAGTAACTGTTAAATGAGAAACTATTTTGTTCTGTAATCCTTCATCTTAAGTGAGAATAACAGCACAATTGGAAGAGCATAGTCAATGTCACTGAACTGTGCATGTAGAAATTTTTGAAATGGTGTATCTTTGGCTATGTGTATTTTCACCAAAAAAAAAAGGTTGAGAAGTTAGAGGGTTGACATGTTGTGGGGTTGTTAACCAATGTCATAAAACAAAATGTGTACTACTGTTTCATGAGAAACTATTTGTTCTGTAAGCCTTCACCTGAAGTACAACATATAATAAAAAAAAAGAAAAGGATATAGACTTTGCTTTTTAGTTAAAATTCTCTATTCTAATGAGAAAAAAAATTCACTAACAAAGAGTTTTGAAAGATTAAAAAAAAAAAGGAAGACCCTCAATGAGATGGATTGACACAGTGGCTGCAACAACGGACCCAAACATAACAACAATTATGAGGATGACGCAGGACCATGCAGTATTTCATTCTGTTGTACATAGGGTCACTATGAGTTGGAACTGACTCAATGGCACCTAACAAAAAAAAAAATATGCAGCATGTAATATAAGTATAATATAAAATAATAATAAAAATCAGAAAAATAATAAAAGGCTCTACTTCCTAGGGCTGATGTGACAGTTATATATGGTAACCAAACTAGTTGTTGTACAGTCAGTTCTGACTAAATGGCAACCACATATGTATCAGAGAAGAACTGTGCTCCATAGGATTTTCAATGGCTGATGTTTTTGGAGGAGATTGCCAGGCCTTTTTCCAAGATGCTTCTGGATGAAATGGAACCTCCAACCTTTTGGTTAGCAGCCAAGAGCGTTAACCATTTGCACCACCCAGAACTCTAAAAAATGTGAATATAATTCCTACTGCATGGCAAATATGTAACAAATATAAAAGCTACAGCTATTAGCATTTCTTGACCTTTTATCATCATCATCGTCGTGCCAATAAAGGCTAATTCAAACCTTGATCCCATTTCAAGAGTTTGGCCACTGACTCTCTCAGCCTTAGCAGATAATGCTAGGATAATGTGAAAACCCAGACAATCGGGTGTGAAATACTTTTGTGTCCATTGTTATTGTTGTTACCTGATGTCTGAGTGGATTCTGACTCACAGTGATCCTGTGTACAAGGGAATGAAACACTACCCGATCCTACACCTTTCTTACAATCATTGCTATGTTTGAGTCCACCGTTGCAGCCACTGTGTCAATCCATTTTGTCAAGGGTCTTCCTCTTTTTTGCTGACCAAGCATTATGTTCTTCTCCAGAGACTGGTTCCTCCTAATAATATGCTCGAAGTATGTGAGATGATATCTTGCCATCCTTGCTTCTAAGGAGCATTCTGTCTGTACTTCTTTCAAGACAGATTTGTTTGTTCTTCTTTCAGTCCATGGTATATTCAAGATTCTTCACCAACACCGTAATTCAAAGGCATCAATTCTTTTTCCGTCATCCTTATTCATTGTCCAACTTCCACATGCATATGAGGTGATTGAAAGTATCATGGCTTGGTTCAGGTGTACTTTAGTCCTCAAAGTGACATCTTTGCTTTTCTACACTTTAAAGAGTACTTTTGTAGCAGATTTGCTGAATGCAATATGCCGTTTGATTTCTTGACTGCTGTTTCCACGGGCGTTGACTGTAGATCTAAATAAAATGAAATCCTTGACAACTTCAATACTTTCTCTGTTTATCATGATATTGCTTACTGGTCCAGTTGTGAGGACTTTTGTTTTCATTATGTTAAGGTGTAATCCATACTGAAGGCTGTAGTCTTTGATCTTCATCAGTAGGTGCTTCAAATCTTCTTCACTTTCAGCAAGCAAGGTTGTGTCATCTGCATATTGCAGGTAGTTAATGAGTCTTCCTCCAATCCTGATGCCCCATTCTTCTTCATATAGTCCAGTTTCTCAGATTATTTGCTCAGCATACAGATTAAATAAGTATGGTGACAAGTACAAGCTTGACACACACCTTTCCTGATTTTAGATCATATGGTCTTCCCTTGTCTGTTCAAATGACTGCCACTTGGTCTATGTACAGTTTTACCATGACTCATGCAATTTTTAACTTGATTTTCCTCTCTCATGGGAATTTTTAATTTTTTTAAAAATAAATTTCTGTCTAGGTTTAACTCTTTGACACTGCTTTCAAGCTCAGTACTTTTTCTCTGACACATCATTGCTTCACTACAGCTTCCACTTTGAGTTTATTATCCTACTTCAAACTGCCAATAACCTAATCCAGTGAAAATTCATGCTTTTTTTGTATTTCTTTGGCTGAGGGTAACCATGGACCTCAGTTCCAATCAATGGAATAGAAGTCTGTAGAAATGTCTTGGAAAATGTTTTGCTTTCCTAACTGAGGACATACAGTCCTTTTCCTCTTTTCCCCAGATCAGCTATCTTGAGACCTTCTTGCAAAACCACACACTGAGACTGGATCAGCAGAGAGATAGATAGAGCTTTCAATATTGATTTCTTTGTGGATTCAGTCCTGGCCTGCCTAACCTCTAAAATTGTCTGTGACAAAAATAAATCTTTACTTGTTTAAATTCATGTGATCGAGTCCTTTTAATAATGCAACCTTTATTAGTGTTTTTTACGGTTGCTGTAACAGGTTACCACAAACTCGATGTCTTAAAATGACATGAATTTGTTCTCTCATGGTGTGGAGCCCAAAATCAAGGTGTTGGCAGGGACACACTCTCCCAGAGGCTTTAGGGGAGAGTATGTCCCTTGTCACATCCATCTTCTGGTGACTGCTGTCATTCCTTGGCTTATGACTGCATCACTTCTATCTTTGCCTCTGCCTCTGTAATCACTTTGCCTTCTCCGGTTCTGCATGTGTCAAATTGTTCTCTGCCTCTCTCTTATAAGGACGTTGTGTTTGCATTTAGTGTCCATCTGGGTAATCCAGGATGATCTCCCCATCTCAAGGTCCTTCACTTAATCACATCTGCAAGCACTCTTTTTCCATATAAGGTAACATTTACAAGTTCTAAGATTTACGGCCTGATGTTTTGGTGGGGGTTGGGGGTCATGATTCTATCTACTACACAGTCTAACCCAATCCTAACAGATACATCTATTTTCAAAATTTTCTCCACCTCACTGTATTTTTAGAATGAAGTTGAGATGAATATACTTATAGTAGAAAGACATCTGCTAACATGAACACATAAAATTGCTAAGCATTATGGTAGGCATCTGACATTCGTGTTTTCATTTGATCCTTGCAATGACCCTTCTTGGTAAATATTTTTTATACCCATTTTACAGTTAAAGAAAAGGACTGGTAAGTCATGTATGTAGCTAATACGTGGTGGACTACCAGTTAAAGTCAAGTTTGTCTGATTCTAAAACCTGAACTCTTCATGTACCTAGTCTACTCAGCTCCATGAGCTTAGGTGTTAGGTCCTTTTGAAGGTTTGATGCATGGTATGCACTCAGAAAACAAAGAAGGCTTACAAGCATAAGTCTTAAGAATGACCAACATTTCTTATTTAACCTCTTTCGACAATGGCACTGCTGTCGCTCATTTTTGGCAGTCCATCTTACATGTGTGTGGCCATGGGCGTACTTCCAGATGACCACAGTGGTCACCAGGCTGTGGCCACACAATTCACAAATGGAATTAGAGGCTCAAAAAAGGGTTCAGACATACAGAGCTTCTCATAAATAGTCTGTCACCACACCCTATCTATCTTCCCTGGTTTATTGGGCTGCATTTAGGAAATATCATGGTCTGGCTCTGGCTTTCCATTCCTGCCTAATCACTCACTTTTTCTGTTCTAGTTGTCCTGGAAAATGGGACTCATGGCTTAGCTTAGGTGTAAAATAAAAGGTAGGACATATTCATTTAAATAAAATTTACCAGTTACCAGTTGCTGTTGAGTTGATTTTGGTTCATGGTGACCCTATGTGTGTTAGAGTAGAACTGTGCTCCACAGGGTTTTCAATAGCTGATATTTTGAAAGTAGGTCACCAGGCGTTTCTTCTTAGGTGCCTCTGGGTAAACTTGAACCTCCAACCTTTTGGTTAGCAGCTGAGTGCTAACCCTTTGCATCACCCAGGGACTTCTACTTAAATAAAATAGAGATACGAAGTAGTAAATATGCCAGGATAGGTAGAGATAAAGTGCTAAGGTATACAAAAGAAATGGAAGAGATTGTCACCTCTAAGGTAGATTTCCAGAGGAAATGGTGATTATGTTTGGCCTACAGAGATAAGTAAGACTTGGCTACATGAGTACTGGAAAATATGGGGAGAGGAAAAACCACTTTAGCAAGATTCAAGGGCAGGAATGGATAGCATATTGAAGAGAACAATAAATGATTTCACCTAACCAGAGTAAAATGCCAGGAAGGAAAGATGTGTATGCTCAGAAATCTCAGGCTACCTTTTGGATATTTTGGATTTTATTCTGTTGAAATGTGGAGTCATTTAAAGATTTGGAACAGAGGAATTTCTAGTTCAAGGCTATTCTTAGTGTGGGGAAAGTGGTTGTTCAGTGGTAGAATTCTCATCTTTCAAGCAGGAGAACTGTGTTTGATTCCTGGCCAATGTACCTTAAATGCAACCACCACACACCTGTCAGTGGCGGCTTGTGTGTTACTAGGGTGCTAAACAGATTTCAGCAGTGCTTCCAGACTAAGGCAGACTAGGAATAAAGGACTGGTGAGCTCCTTCTGAAAATCAGCCACTGAAAATGCAGTGGATCACAACAGTCTGATCTCATTGTGCATGGCGTCACTGTGAGTTGTGGGTCGTCTTGATGGCAACGTTCTTAGTATAATTAATCTGACAAAAGTGAATAGAATGAACTGACTAGACAGACAGTGAGTAAAGGCAAGGAAACCAGTTAGGAGACTTTGTAATAGTTCAGGCAGGAGGTAATGATGATTTAAACTAGGACAGCAGCAGGGATAGAAAAGGGAAGTGAATGAAGACCAAGCATACTTTGTAAGGATATGGCAACAGACTGATTGTATAGGTTAAGGAAAGAAGCATGAATTCAGAGTTCTAGTTTAGTTGATTGGAATTACAAATATACCAGCTAAGGTTCCTTGCAAGGGACAGAAACATACTGTCATGAATTGAATTAAGTCCCCCCAAAAATGTGTGTATCAGTTTAGCTGGGCCATGATTCCTGGTATTGTGTGATTTCCCTATATGTTGTTATACGATGTTAATGAGGGAGGATGGGCGGCAGTTGTGTTAGTGAGGCAGGACTCAATCTACAAGATTGGATTGTGTCCTGAGGCAATCTCTTGAGATATAAAAGAGAGAAGTGAGCATTGGGGGGGGGGGGGGGGGCACAGGGACCTCATACCATCAACCAAGCAGTGCCAGGAGCAGAGCGTTTCCTTTGGACAGGGGTCCCTGCACGGAGAAGCTCCTAGTCCGGGAGAGAGAGAAAGCCTTCCCCTGGAGCTGACACCCTGAATTTGGACTTTTAGCCTACTTTACTGTAAGGAAATAAACTTCTCTTTGTTAAAACCATCCACTTGTGGTATTTCTATTATAGCAGCACTAGATGACTAAGACACGTACTCTGGTTCATATTAGCAAAATGTCTGTTTAAGAGATATTTATTTGAAGGGTTTGGAATGAATCATAGATTGAGAGGAAGCAAAAAAACCAAGCCTTGGAAAGGCCAAGAATGAGAAAACTCTAGGAATTGAAGAACAGCTTACAGATGCCACACCCTTCAAGTTGAATTGGTTGCAACCATTAAGTCAGCTGGGTCACTCCGTTAAAGATTTAAAATCCACAGAATGAGGGAAGAGAGAGAAAGGGAGGAAGGAAGGGAGAGAAAGATAGAGACATAGGGAGAGAGATATAGAGAAGGCAAGGAAAGGGAGTAAATGGAAAGGGAAGAGAAGGGAGGAAAAGAGAAGGGAAGGAAGAGAAGGAAAGTGAAGTTTAATTGGTTTTAGGTTTACTCTCTGGCCAAGAGGAAGGAAGGACAGCTTAATTGATAGGCCTACCAAGACCATATACAATAGACTGGAGGGGGTTGTTGAGTAGTACAAATGGCTGCATTTGGCTGCTAACTGAAAAGTTGGAGGTTCAAATCCACCCAGAGGTGCCTTGGAAGAAAGGTCTACGAATCTACTTTCAAAAAATCAGCCACTGAAAACCCTGTGGAGTACATTTCTACTCTGACACACATGAGTCTGACATAAGTTGAAGTCTACTTGATGACAACTGGTATTGGGGTCTCCCAAAAGAAATATGAGGAACTGATATCAGAAGGGGAGAAGGAGACTGAGTTAGTGAAAACCAAGGATTACAATCATGTAGACGTCTGAAGGTTTGGAATCAGAGTGTAGGGTTTATAATATCAACTCTGTCATTCACCTGATGTGTAGCCTTGTAAAAATCACCTAAGATCTCATTGTATAGACCTTTCAGAACAAATGTACATAATAAAAGAGGTATTGTGGTTTGTTTTTTGTTTGATTTTAAAGGAAAGGCTTCTAGTGGTTGGTTGCTTCTATTAAGAAAGCATCCTATTGTAAATTTATTAAAAGATGTTTTCTGGAATGGCATGTAATGTTGCCAAATATAATACCTGACAATAGTGTATTTTTTTTTAACATACTATGTCCTCAATTTGCTAGGATTTTATAAAGAATTTTAGCATCACATTTGTAAGTGGCAGTATCTGTATCGATTTTTTTTCTTTAATTATTGGCTCACTTTGTTAGGTTTTCACATTGTGGTTATTCTGGCTTAGTTATACAAATTTAGCAGTGCTTCTCTTCTTTATATGCTGTGAACCAGTTTAAATGACATGTAAATAATCTGTAAGTTTGATTTGAAACCACAGGGACATAAAACTATGTAAAATTGGAGCCTTTTTGGAAGTAATTCATTTTTTGCTGTTTTGTTTTATTTCGTAGTTATTAATCTATTTAGGCTTTTTAAATCTTCTGGTGTCAGTTTTGGTAATTATATTTTTTCAGAAAACATACATTTTATCAAGGATTAAAAAACTATCTGCAAGGAGTTATTGAGACACAGTGTGAGAAGAACCTTTGAGAGGAGACTTGGAAATATATAGAATATTTTTGAGTCAAATTTATGGAGTTTGGATGATATTGGGAAGATCAGAGATGAATATGCAGGTGGAGAGTGGCTGTGTTGAGTTAGCAAGTTCCAGTATTTGGGAGTGATGTCCTAGACTAGGCAGGTTGCTTGGTAGAAAAAAGTTAGAAATAGGGTTAAAATATTACTTGAGAAAAGATACTAAAAAGAGACATGAAATTGGACACTGAATATCAGCCTTAAATGCAATTAAGATATAAGAAGCCAGGAAAGTAAACTGAATCTGGATGTGATGGGCAGAGTGGAAGGTGGTGAAGAATCAAGACTCTGGGTGCTGGGAGGGTTCTGGAGAACTATTTTAGTGTCATTAGATCTGTGATATAGGGAGATGGACATAGATGAATGATGTATTACTTATGATTCTTTTAGTTTTAAAGAACAAAAACCTGCCCAAATTTTCCAAAGGAATTGTTTTGGTTCTATGTAAGTAAAAGCTGCCCGTGGGTTAAGACCATCTTGAGAAAAACTCTCTTTTACTCTTTCTTCATTTCTTGTCTCTGCTTCCGTTGTGTTGGCTCCATTCTCAGGCAGACTACCTCCACGTGGTATTAAAAATGGCTCTGGAAATTCCAGGCTATTTTAGTCCTTTGTGCCTATGTAATCTCAGAGGTTACAACCATGCCTCTTTCCAAATTTTTGCCCAAAATTTTCAAGGAAGACTTTGATTGGCCCTGCTTTGGTCATGTGATTATCCTTGAACCAACACTGTGACCAGGGAGATTGGTATACTTTGATCAGTCAGGCCTGGCTTACATGTCTAACACTGAAGCCGGGAGGACTGACTACAAGATAAAGGAATGGGAAAGGTGTCCTTCCAAAGAGATAGGCAGACCTCTCAAAATAATCAAATATGTTGGGGAAGTAGTTTTAGGGATGAGAAAATGAATGGAAAAAATAAAGCATTGGGGTATTATGTGAATGGATTAGTTTGAGGGTTTGGCTGAAATAAAGGGTGCATGAGGAATTCATGACTGGGGAGTTTAGCCCATATCACAGGATTTCTTGACTGTCTGGCAAAGGTATTTGGTATTATTAAAAAGCAATAGAGAATTAATAAAGACCTTTGAATAGATGATTTTGTGGTATAATAGATTACCTGAAAAGATGGCCACCAATGACTCCTCCCATTTTTGTATATGTATACTCCTCCTCTCAAGACAAGGTGGAGTCTATTTCTCCATTCTTGAGTCTAATTTGATCTTTTGACGTGCAAATGAAGTTCTGGAACTTCTAAGCATCCATCTTACTATTCTTTTAGTTTTGCTCTGAGGGGACCCACCTGCCGTGTAAACAGGTCCAGACTATCTTGCTGAATGGAGAAAGCAACCATATGGAAGGAGAACAGGAGGAGGAGAACCAAGGGTTTCCCGCTGGCAAAGAGCACTAGGATCCAGATGTGAGTGAAACTGTCATGGATCTTTTAACAGCACGCAATTTGCCAGAGGTGACACTTTGTGAAGAGAGAATCTAGCCTTCCCCGGCAGTCCCAAAACACTGAGGCCACTTAGATGAGATCCCAGACATCTTGGGGCAGAGATGAGCCTTCCTGCTGAGCCCTGTTGAATTCCTGACTCACCATGGCAAGAAAATAAAATCATAGTTTCAAGCCACTGAGTTTAGGGGTAGTTTTTTTTCAGCAATAGATAAATGAAACACCACGCTAATAAGAGCAACCTGAAAGTAGTTAATTAATTAGAAGTGGTGAGAAGGAGGTGGTGCAATTATATTTTATTGTTATAGCTCAGTATGAGGTGATGAAGGCCTGAATTGAGCAATGCCACGGAAAAATGAACTAAATAACGTCAGTTGTTCTCTGCTTTTGCTGGTGAGCCTTTCACTAAGCAGTCTTACCCTTCTCTGAATTTCTAACCCCACACTATGTTGTCTGAGAGACAGTAGGTGACATGTATATGTTGAACAAATTAATGAAATTTGCTTTACCTTTTTCTGTCCATTTCCGACTTTTCTAATAGCTAAGAACATAGAAACAAAAGTTGAACGCAAACACACACACACACACAAATGCACATATGTGCAGATTCTCCCATTTGCTGCTTAGGAGGAAATGTTATTATTGTAAATGTCATAGGAAAAGTAGGTTAAAATTTATGGCAAAAATGATTGTAGTAGCCAGATGTGTGTGCCTTTCATCTCCTTTTCCTCAAAAAGAAAAAGCAAAAACTTGCCAGATTGTATCTTGTTCCTGAGAAGCATGGTACAGTATAAGGAGCACTGGCATAAATTAAGATTTGTGACCAGAGGCCTGCTCTGTCACTAACTAGCTGTGTGAGTTCAGATAAATCACTTTGCCTCTTTGCTACCTAGGCATGATGATTTTATATTTTGTAGAATTGTTGAGAGGAATAAATGAAATACACTTTTATTAGTGGAGATGCCTCTCACATGGGTGGCATTCAAACTGTACCGGATGAATGGAATGGGAATTTAAAGAAGATATTTCATAATTTTTGTGCTTATTATTATCATTATTATTAGAAGATCTTGTTTTAGTAATTATGTTGTTAATATAGTCTCTCCTTTAAACTTTTTACTGTATTTGCTTTCCTTTATGTGGACATAGAAGGACCCATTTTTAATTAATTTTTCTGACTACATTTCCGTGGCTCCTTAAGTAGCTGAGTAGAATCTTAAGCATATGAAATAATGACTCAATTTAAGTTGCTATGTTTTCGTAAAGCACTGGAAAAGAGGAAAGCACTTCAAAGTAATTAACATGAACACGCTCAATTACATTTCTGTCTAACTTGCCGACACTGCTGCCTGGAAATTCTGAAATTAGGTATCTTGGAATCCCCAGTCCTAGCACAATAATGTTCTAAGGATTTCCCTTCTCTTCTCTAAAGACAGTGTTTAGAGAATTGTTAAGTATTAAAAGGTTAAAAACTAAGAAAACAGTAGCAAAGAGGGGTAAAAAAGTCCTCCCATCAGGCCAATGGGTGGAAGGCTAGGGTCACTGAATGTAGCCTTATTTCTGCTGGCCATGTTTCTTTCCTACCCAAGCTCCAAAGTAAGCGGACTGTGTAAGCGGGAATGAAATACACAACCCCCTTGTGACTGTGAGCAGCAAAGCATTCTCCGTTTGTGGTTTTCTTCAAATGAGGCTGCTTGGAATATGTGTTTGAAAACACTGAGACTCTTTATTAATCAAGCACTTCACTCGCCCTGCCAGCATAACGTTTCATTGATGTCAAAACTCCCTTAAAAATGGTTTTGGAGCCACTTCTTGTACACAGACTTCAACAGAAGAAATATTTTTGGAATTGTAAATAGAATAATTGAGGCAAATATTTGCTCATTTGGAAAGCTTCTGTAATGACTTTAATTTTCAGTTGCATTTTAAGTATGCAGATCTTGGTATTGGTAGTAGGTGCAAGGGGCAAGAATGAAGCATACCCCAAGGTCTGGACTGCTCTCTGAGATTTAAATCAGGGGATAGCGATTGAAAAAAAATTTTTTTTTGGAAAGATAAATTAGATCCCAGGTGAGAGCAAGCAACGGTTATCCTGTGTAAGGAAAACCAAAAAAAAAAAAAAAAAAAAAAACCCATTGCTGTCGCACTGATGTCAACTCATAGTGACCCTATAGGACGGAGTAGAACTGCCCCATAGGGTTTCCAAGGAGAATCTGGTGGATTCGAACTGCCAATCTTTTGGTTAACAGCTGTAGCTCTTAACCAATATGCCACCAAGGTTTCCTGTCTAAGGAAACGGTTTGCCAATTAGAAAGGGCTTCCTTAACAGAAGCTAAGAAAAGGAAGGTTATAGAAGCAAGCATTGGTGATGCTCTTCCAAGAGAGGCACTGACTAGAAGGTGCCCTGGGCCAAAAATACAATCTCCTTGGACATAGCGGCAGGTCCATTCTAACTACAGCGATGGTCAAAACTCTACAGTACTACTGTCAGATAAGCAGAAACATTTGGAATTATATACGAAGTGCACCTATTCTGAGTTTATGCACTTGACAATCTGTTTTCTTATGTAAGCTTCTTCTAATAAGGCAATATGTAGCCGGGCTACTTGGGAATCCTGGTATGAGTTGTAGTGGACTATCTCCTTGTAGATGAGTAGATAGATAGGCATCTTGTGTTTTGTGAATCCCTGTGTGCTCATTGGAGTCTCTGGGTGGTGCAAATGGTTAAGCACTGGACTACTAACTGAAAAGTTGGTGGTTCAAATCCACCCAGAGGTGCCTCAGAAGAAAGCCCTGGTGACGTGCTTCTGAAAGGTCTCATCCTTGAAAGCAGTTCTACTCTGCAAGACATGGAGCTACCATAAGTTGGAATTAATTTGACAACAGTTTTTTGTACGTGTGCATGTGTGTGAGCTCATCAATGTGCATCTAAAAAAAGAGTTAAAAAAAAAAGATAAAAGGAGAAAATATTGAAGTTGTCAAGGATGTTATTTTACTTAGATCCACAATCAATGCACATGGAAGCGGCAGTCAAGAAATGAAATGACATCTGCTACCAAAGACCTCTTTAAAGTGTTGACAAGCAAAGATGTCACTTTGAGGGCTAAGGCATGCCTGCCTGACCTAAGCCGTAGTATTTTCAATCTCCTCATATGTATGTGAAAGGTGAATAATGAATAAGGAAGACTGAAGAAGAATTGATGCCTTTGAATTATGGTGTTGGCAAAGAGTACTGAATATACCATGGACTGCCAGAAGAATGAATAAATCTGTCCTGGAAGAGGTACAGCCAGAATGCTCCTTAGGAGCAAGGATGGTGAGATTTTGTCTCCTGTACTTTGGGCATGTTATCAGGAGGGACCAATCCCTGGAAAAGGACATCATGCTTGGTAAAGTAGAGGGTCAGTGAAAAAGAGGAAGACCCTCAAAGAGATGGATTGACACAATGGCTGCAACAATGGGCTCAGACATAGCAAGGATTGTGAGAATGGCACAGGACCAGACAGTGTTTCATTCTGTTATACATAGGGTTGCCATGAGTAGGAACAGACTTTACGGCACTGAACAACAACAACACTTAAAGAGATGGATCTTTTTTCTCTCCGTGTGTTGGCAAATCAGGTTTCTGAGTCTGCAGAGTTAAGGGCTAGAATCTGGGCACTGGTAAATTTATCCAGATATCTGATTTTTGTCTAGGGTTTCTGGGAGAGAGAAGATGGGGTTTGAGTCTCACAACTTCTGCTCCAGAAGGTGTAATGTTGAACAGGTTAACCTCCCTGAGGCTTAGTTTTCTCATCTTATGGGGAAAAGAAACTTTGCAAGGTCATCATGGGTTTTTGGGACATTATTCATGGCTTCTATGCTCTCTCAGCCTCATTCTGCTCTGAAATGCTATGCTGTTCTGTGTGGACATCTTTGGTGTGCCTACCAGCCCATGAATCTAAGAAAAGTTTATCTTTCATTTACCAAGTTAACTACTGTATTAATGTTTGCACTCTTTGACTCCCTTTTTTGTACAGGTGAGGACGTCTAGTCTGGGGAAATAACACTGGGCCAATGAGTTTCTTTCTCCTTAATTTTCTATGGTCCTCAGTGGCCCTAGTCAATCTCTGTTGAATATCTGAACTTGTGAGGTGTGTAGGCTGGTGTGCCTGCTTTAGTATTATGTGAAAACCAAGCACAAAACTACATGGCAGTAAAATGAGGGAGATGGAAAGAATAGAATTCTCCAATCTGAAAATTGTCCTTTTAATGACCTAAATGGCTTATGACTCCCAGCTTCATTCCCTGCCCTTATTTTCTATGAGATATTCCTATTGTTTTTTAAATAATTTTAACACCCTTTCCACCTCTATGGGCTGAAGCTATCTTGAGCAGGTTTTTGTTAATTGAAAACCTACTGATTTCTGTCCCTTGGTCTCTGATTTGAAACCACAGATGCAAGGCGAAGGTTACACTCTCAATGTGGGAACTCCCAGAGGGAGGGCAGGGTAATTAGCTTGTGGAAAAGAGCTGGTAACAACTCTCTGCATCGTGGGAAGGCCAGCGACTTGCATCCAGATGCTTGGCTCTCAGAAACCATCTCTCTTCAAACACCTACTGAGGAGCTGCTGAAAAACCCAAGTGTTGGGCTATTGGTGTCTTTGAAAAAGGCCAGTGTTGCTCTAACAGGTAGAGCTGAAGTTTGCCTCCTCAAGGTGGACACATTTGTTATTTTAATTCCAGCAAACACTTTACTTCAGAACACACTGAGGAGAGGTGTTCTCCCATTGCTTGTTCAGATGTGTTTTTGCAAAGGCACACACTCTGAGCCTGGCTGAGGTATGATGATGTGATGACACCAAGGTCCCCTCAATTGTCAAGGCACTCTGAAAGGCCCTCAGGCTCTGTGTGGAAAGCAATAAACTTATGGCAGGGAAATCTCAGAAGTTCTATACTCAGAACTGTTACACCACCCCAGATGGGGAGCAGCTCTAGAGAGGGTTTCCAGAGGGAAAGCAAGAAGCTCTATCTTTCCCACCTTTTTCTAGACTACTTGGTGAAGACCCTGTTTAAGACTGTCTCCTTGGATATCTGTGTAAGGAGGCAACATGGTGCGTTTGAATGAGAGCTTGGCAGAAGATCTGGGAATAGGGATGAGTTCTGTAACTTATCGTGAGTCTGATCATGGGCTAGCTTTCCAGCTTCAGTATCGTCATCTGTAAAATGGGGACATTGAGGTAAAGATCAGCAAGATAATGGACAGAAAAAAGGATTATATAAATTACAGGCATGCAATACTCTCTAAATCCCCCTATAATTGCTCTCTTTCCCTTATTAGTAAATAAACCAAAACTGGTTTTCTACTGGAGAATTTTATTGTCTTCTGCTGTTATTGGTGGTTTATAAATATGATCTTGAAGTGTTTCTGACATTTTTGCTATGATGACCTAGAGATCCGATCCTATGTTCTTTTGTATGACTTAACGAGGTTTTTAGCTACTCTCTTAATTCTGAAACAATGTAAATTCTGAGATATCATAATAAGTGCTATTATTTATTGAACTCCCATTATGTACTAGACAGAATATATACATTATTTGTAATCCTCTCAGAAACCTTTGAGACTCATACTATTTCTATCTAATTTATAAATAGTTAAAAACAAATAAAACAAAAGCCACAGCACAGGTTAGTAACAGCTAATTCAATATAACGGAGATAGGACTTAATTAAACCAGGACTATTCAACTCCAAGTAGTGTGCTTTTTCCAGTTCACCCCACTGCTGCATCAAATGTCACAGGAATTGTGTCATTATGGAGACATTGGATACATGAAATAATAAGTCAGAGAAGTGTGATGGGGAAAGAGAATAAGGCTGCGAGGAGGTAGGAGTACAAACTAGTGATGGGTGGGCTCAGAAATCTAGGGCTGCTGCAAAGCAGCCCTGCAGTTAATTTTCAGCACAGGGCCCAAAGGCTATCCGAAGCTCAGAGATAGGGTGGCGAGCAGAGGGGTCTAACCCAATGAATAGATCATGTAAGCAAAATATTCCTGGTTGTCAGTGGCTAATGTAGTAAGGCAGAACCATGATGGGTACTGGGGACATGTATCTCTGCAGGACACTAGCCACCAGCTAGACACATGGTGAGCATGATTTAGCTCTCAGGGAAAGTGAATTACGCAGGGGAAAAGGCCCAGTGTTCATGAAGGCCTCATATAGTAGAGGGACATTGGGTCCATGGCAGAGTGATGGAGAACAATATAACGCAACTGACCAATAAGCCCCATAACAACTCTACTTTTAGGGGGATTTCTCATCACTACTGCTTTCCACCAACAAGTGATGGCTGTATCGCCACATTTCCTTTTGACTCAGACAAAGCCATTGCAGTGTCTATAAGAAAGGAGTTGGGTGGAAAGTTTTGTTCAATTTAGTTCAACAAGTATTTACAGAGTATCCTCTATGTGCCAGGCACCATGCTAGGCACAGGAATACAATGATGAATAAGACACAGTCCTTATCAGAAGTGACCAGTATATGGCCATATGCTACCACTTCCTCCTGCTTCACTGTGGCAGACATCATTAATTAATTAATTACCATGTTCCTTCCTGCTGAGTCAGCACCCGGTCTCTGACTCTTCCTCAACAGGCAGCCTCTGTCCTTCAACAGAAGATGCCTACACAGGTGAAATGAATTGACACTCTTGCTTCAGAAGGTTTTTAGTCTTGAGATAGAGGGAAGCAAGCTTAAATGTGTCCCTGTATATATTAGTCTGAGTGGTTCAAATTCAAGGTAATAGAAGGGGAATTTGAGGTAGCCTGAGGCCTTAAAAAAAGTGCTCAGGTTTCTTCCACATGTCTTCTTGCAGTCATTTTAAAGAGGGGGCATTTCTGTTAATAAAGGCATGGTGTTTTTAGATAAGTCTTTTTCCCTAAGTGCAGAATTATTCTCATCAGAGAGGACTTCTTTTAACATACATCTCCAGGCAAAATTGAAATTCAGAAACACAGTTAAAGTGAGTGTAAACTCTCGTTAGACTGCAATGTATCTACCCCAGGGGTCACAAGAATGTGCTAACCCCTGACTGCCAGTTCTTCTGCAGCCAGAAAATCAAGCAGCTAAGAACTCCTCAGGGAGAGCAGGGTGGTGAAAGGGGACCTATTATAAACTACACACCTTCAAGAGAACAAGAATTACAGGTAACTTCACTCTCCTGCAAAGCGAAGGTGGTAATAGAACTCCTCTCTGTGGACACTAAGAAGGCCTTGCTTGTTCTGTGGCTTTGGCCATTTATACTTAATTTACGTTTTTAATTTTCTGGAAAGGGCCCAGAGGAGCACACTGTCCAATAAAGTGCATGATCCAGGTTTGGTAAACACAAATTAAAATAAAACAAAAATGCTCTAGTGCCTCTGGACGTATCCAAAAACAAAATTAAGAGAACTTTAAATGTCAGAGTAAGAATGATCTTTTAATTCATCTTACATGGACAAACATAAGAGAAGAAATGTAGGGACAGGAAGAAATAGGAGTATATTGTTAAAATGACAGGATATAGCATTAGGCATGGTTGAACTAGACTTTAATGTTGGCCCTATCAGCCTTCCTGGAAAGGACACTTTATAGCAGTGCCAAATCTGGATTTCACAGTGAGAAGAAAGCAAACATAACCCTTCTCACTCTGAATCACTTTACCCAAAAGAAGGTTTTCAGTTGAGATCTTCATTACTGCCAATATCTGAGTTTACCTAAATAATCTCTAGCACTTTGGAAAGAAGGTAAGGCCACTGATGTTTGGCTGATAAAAGTGAGTAAGAGTAGTATCCTAGAGAAATCTTCTCTTCCCTTGAACTTTCTGAAAAATCTCTGGTACTTTGGGCCTTAGTCTTTAGAAGCATCCATCAGGCAAAGAGTAGAATATGGAACCATAGAAATGTTGGCTCATCAACCTGTGTCTTTGGTTGGCACACACACTAAATGCAGAATTTCATTCTGGGGAAGGGTAAGGCAAGCTATTTAAAATCTACTCTGTTTCGATGAAGGAGCCCTGGTGGTGCAGTGGTAAGCACTTGGCTGCTAACGAAGAAGTCAGCAGTTTGAACCCATCAGCCTCTCTATGAGAGAAAGATGTGGCAGTCTGCTTCTGTAAAGATTTACAGCTTTGGAAAGTCAATGGGGGCAGTTCTACCCTGTCCTATAGAGTCAGAATTGACTAGACAGCAATGGGTTTCGGTTTTGGTTTCTGTTTCAATGGACAGAGACATCTCAGACTGTCAGGACCTTTGCATCTGAGTTCAGAGTTGCATTTAAACAATCAGAGAACATTTTAAATTCCATTTGAATGACCCGACATTTAGTGAGGAGCTGCTAAGAGCAACATGTTATGCTTAACCTACTGTGAAACTGAATAAGATTGGAACTATTCCTCTTAAGTCCAAGATGTAAATGCATCAGCCATTCTTACCCTGATTGGAATTGTATAGGCTCATGTATAGATATTCTCATCTTTATTGTCTCACGTATAGATATTCTCATCTTTGTTGTATAACAATAGATGTACACAGTCAACAATAAATAAAGAATGTTCAAAAGTCTCTGGGTGCATTTGTGTTTAAACAATCCAGTCCCTGAAGAAGGACATCATGCTTGGTAAAGCAGAGGGTCAGCAAAAAAGAGGTAGACCCTCAAAGATGGGTTTACACAGTGCCTGCAACAACGGGCTCAAACATAGTAACACTTATGAGGATGGTGCAGAACTGAACTGTGTTTTGTTCTGTTGTACATAGGGTTGCTATGAGGCACCTAATAACAATAACAACAATGCATAATAACATTAGAATTACAATTTTAATTAGGATAAGAGCAAACACGTTAAGTTCTTACTGTGTGCCAGCTTTCATCTTACGTACTTTACATGTGTTAACGAATTTAATTCTCACAACAGCTTTATATGGTTATTACGCTCATTCAATAGATGAGGAAGGAAAATCTCAGGGAATGTGACCAGGTTACCCAAGGCCACAATGCTAGTAAGAGGGAAAACCAAAACATATTTGCCGCCCCAAGGCTCCATAGCTTATGACTATTGACTGTATTGGTCAGGCATTTAGAAGTCCTGTTCCTTTGTCTTAAGAGGGGACAAACTCTGTACAGGGGCAATAGATCAGTTGTAGCAAAGATTAGGTCCAGGACCTAATGGTAGAGTAGAGAAGAATTTCAGAGAATACTGAATTGTCAGACTTGGCAAGATTCCTGTGCCAAAGTAAAGACCTGGTTAAGAAGAATAGGAGCCTGAGGCTTGAGATAGGGAAATCAGGGCAGACATATATGAAAAGTTCGACTTCCCAGATTCCTCTGAACCTTCTGAGAGAGCAGATGTGACCCTTTCCACCTTATTAGAGAACAGTGGCCCTTGTTTGATGATTATGCAGGAGTCTCAAATAGGGCAAATGCCCTAGTACAATGCTTGCACGCTCAAAATCTGCTCCCACCTCCCCTCCTGCTCACTAGACCAATAACCAGGGTAAACGTCTAGTACTGTCTGATCAGGGGAGTGCTGGACCTACTAAGAAAGGAGATGGATTATAGGTTGAAGGGTCTACAGGACCTGGCTAAAGGGAACTGGGAGAGTATGCCTAGGTGAGAGTGTTTCCTGAGGGCGCAGAAGAGACAGGTAAGAAAGATATAAGGGATAAAGCATAAGGGAGAGGTTGCTAACATGGGGACACTGTCCTATGAAAACAGGTTTTAATGCCAAGACAAGGGCTCCTGGGGCTGGTTTTGATATACTGTTAAGATGCTTCTGGGGAGCTTGAAAAAATATGGCCCACATTAAATGAAGTGGAGATGGCAGAAAAGCCATGATACAGTGATAAGAAAGGAATAAAAACGCCTAGAGTTTGACATGCTCTGATGAATTTATTCTATTTGACCTGAGAACCCACTGATTGAGTGTGTGGGCCTGGAAAAAAACTCATTTAGCAACATATTAAGGAACTCACTGGTAGGAGAAGCAGGGCAGCATTCCTGAGAACATAGTAGTGACTGTTCTCTGTAAATCCAGGCTGATGGTAGGAAATGTTGGGCTCTGTATTGTCATCGAATTAATAGGACTCTGGAGAACCAGAGGACAAGTGGCAACACTTAAATGTCATACCCTAAAAAAAATTGCCTTTGAGTTGATTCTGACTCATAGCGACCCTATAGGACAGAGTAGAACTGCCCCGTAGGGTTTCCAAGGAGCAGCTGGTAGATTCCAGCTGCCAACTTTTGGTTAGCAGCCGAGCTCTTAACCAATGCACTACCAGGGCTCCAATCAAAGCTTAGGTGGGTATAATTGCCATAATGGGCAGCAAGATTGCAATGGCAATCTCGTTAGGTGACATCAAGTCATTTATGACTCATAGCCACCCTATGTACAGCAGAACGAAACACTGCCCGGTCCTGCTCCATCCTCACAATTGTTCCTGTGTGTGAGACCATTGCTGCAGCCACTGCATTAATCCATCTCTTGAAGATCTTTTCCTCTTTTTCACTGATCCTCTAGTTAATGAGGCTTAATATCCTTCTCCAGGAACTGTTTTCTCCTGATAACATATCCAAGGTACACAGACGAAGTCTCGCCATTCTCCCTTCTAAGGAGAATCCTGGCTGTACTTCTTTCAAGACAGATTTGTTTGTTTTTCTGGCAGTCCAGGGAATATCCAGTATTCCTCACCAACACCATAATTCCAATGCATCAATTCATCTTCCATCTCCCGTATTCATTGTCCAGCTTTCGCATGCATATGAGACCACTGAAAATACCACGGCTAGGGTTGTTGTTGTAGGGTGCCTTCGAGTTGGTTCTGACTCATTGTGACTGTATGTACAACAGAATGAAATACTGCACGGTCCTGTGCCATCCTCAAAATCCTTGCTATGTTTGAATCTTGGTTGCAGGCACTGTGTCAATCCCTCTTGTTGAGGGTCTTCCTCTTTTTCACTGATCCTCTATAAGCATGATATCCTTCTCCAGGTACTACTCCCTCTTAATAACATGTCCAAAGTACTTGAGAAAAAGTCTCACCATACTTACTTTTAGGGAGCATTCTGGATATATTTATTCCAAGGTAGATTTGTTTGTTCTTCTGGCAGTCCATGGTATATTCAATATTCTTCACCAACGCCATAATTCAAAGGTGTCTATTCTTCTTCAGTCTTCCTTACCAGCTTTCATATGCTATGAGGAGATTGAAAATACCGTAGCTTAGGTAAGGCATGCCTTAGTCCTCAAAATGACTTCTTTGCTTTTCATCATTGTAAAGAGTTCTTTTGCAGCAGATTTGCCCAAGGCAATACAGCATTTGATTTGAATGCAGCTTCCATGGGCTTTGATTGTGGAATCTAAGTAAAATGAAGTCCTTGACAACATCAATTTTTTCTCCATTTATTGTGATTTTCCTTACTGGTCCAGTTGGGAGGATTTTTGTTTTCTTTATTTTAAGGTGTAATCAATACTGAAGGCTGTCGACTTTGATATTCACCAGTGTTTCAAGTCCTCTTCATTTTCAGTAAGCAAGGTGGTGTCATCTACATATCACAGATTGTTAATGAGTCTTCTTTCAATCCTGTTGCTGTGTCATTCTTCATATAGGGTGGCTTCATGGATTATTTGCTCAGCATATAGATTGAATAAGTGTGGTGAAAGGATACAGCCCTGAGGCACACCTTTTCTGATTTTAAACCATGAAGCATTCTTTTGCTCTTTTCAAATAATTATGTGTTCTGGAATTCCCATCATTCACAGTGTTATCCGTAACTTTTTTTTATGATCCACACAGTTGAATACCTTTGCATAGTCAATAAAACACAGGGCAACATCTTTCTGGTAGTCTCTGCTTTCAGTAAATATCAGTCTGCATCAGCAATCATATCTGTTGTTCCACATCTTCTTCTGAATCCAGCTTGGATTTCTGGCTGTTTCCTGTTAATGTACTAATGCTACTGTTTTCTAATTATCTTCAGCAAAATTTTGCTTGTGTGCAATATTGATAATATTGTCTGATAATTTCTCTATTCTGTTGGATCACATTTCTTGAGATAGGCACAAATACGGATCTCTTCCGGTTGGTTGGCCATGTAGCTGTCTTCCACTTTTCTTGACATAGATGAGTGAGCACTTCGGCACTTCATCTGTTTGTTGAAACATTTCAGTTGGTATTCTGTCAATTTCTGGAGCTTTGTTTTTCACCAAAGCCATCAGTGTAGCTTGGATGTCTTCCTTTAATACCATTGGTTCTTTTCTTTTTTTTTTTGAATCAATTTTTTTTTATTGTGATCTGAGTGAAATTTTACAGTTCAAGTTAGTTTCTCACATAAAAACTCACATACACGTCGTTATGTGAACCTAGTTGCTCTCCCTATAATGTAACAGCACACTCTTCCTTTCCACCTTGGATTTTCCATGCCCATTCAGTCAACTCTAGTCCTTTTTTGCCTTCTCATCTCACTTCCAGACAGGAGTTGCTCATTTAGTCTCATGTATCTAATTGAGCTAAGAACTCTATTCATGAGTATTATTTTATGTCTTATAGTCCAGTCTAATCTTTGTCTGAAGAGTTGGCTTCAGGAATAGTTACAGTTCTGGGCTATCAGAGATTCCAGGGGCCATGTCTTCCAGGGTCCCTCCAGTCTCAGTCAGACCATTAAGTCTGGTCTTTTTACTAGAATTTGAGTTCTGTAACCTACTTTTCTCTTGCTCCATCAGGGACTCTCTGTTGTGTTCCCTGTCAGGAGGTCACTCATGGTAGCCGGGAATCATCTAGTACCTCTGGTTTCAGGCTGATGGAGTCTTTTATTTATATGGCCCTTTCTGTCTCTTGGGCTAATATTTTCCTTTGGTGTCCTTCATTCACCTTTACTCCAGGTGGTTGGGATCAATTGATGATGTATCTTAGATGGCCGCTCACTGGCTTTTAAGACCCCAGACACCACTTACCAAAATGGGGTTCAGCACATTTTCTTAATAAACTTTGTTATGCCAATTGACCTAGATGTCCTTTGAAACCATGAGCTCCAGACCCAGCTCCTGCTACGCTCTTCCTCAAAGTGTTTGGTTGTGTTCAGGAAACTTCTTAGCTTTTGGTTTAGTCCAGTTGTGCTGACTTCCCCTGTATTGTGTATTGTCCTTCCCTTCACCTGAGATAATTCTTTTTCTACTATCTAGTCAATGAATACTCCTCTCCCTCCCTCTCCACCCTTGTAACCATCAAAGATGTTTTCTTCTGTATTTAAACCATTTCTTGAATTCTTATAATAGTGGTCTCAAACAATATTTGTCCTTTTGTGACTGACTAACTTCACTCAGCCTAATGCCTTCCAGATTAATCCATGTTATGAGATGTTTCACAGATTCATCATTGTTCTTTATTGTTGCCTAGTATTCCATTGTGTGAATATACCATAATTTGTTTATCCATTTGTTTGTTGATGGACACCTAGGTTTTTTCCATCTTTTTGCTATTGTGAATAGTGCTGCAGTGAACATGGGTATGCATATGTCTATTTGTGTGATGGCTCTTATTTCTCTAGGATATATTCCAAGGAGTGGGATTGCTGGATCATATGGTACTTCTCCCTAATGCATCTGTCAGTTTGTCGTACTACGGGGGCTTGTGTGTTGCTGTGATGCTGGAAGGTACGCCGCCAGTATTCAAATGCCAGCAGGGTCACACATGGTGGAAAGGTTTCAGTTGAGATTCCAGAATAAGACAGACTAGAAAGAAGGACCCGGTGGTTCACTTCTGAAAAGAGGTAGCCAGTGAAAATTTTATGAATAGCAGCTGAAGATGAGTGCCAGAAGGTGATTGCCTCAGGTTGGAAGGCACTCAAAATACTACTGGGGAAGAGCTGCCTCCTCCAAGTAGAGTCGACCTTAATGATGTAGATGGAGTCAAGCTTTTGGTACCTTCATTTACTGACATGGCACGATTCAAAATGAGAAGAAACATCTGTAAACATCCATTAATGATTGGAACCTGGAATATAAGAAGGATGAATCTAGGAAAATTGGAAATCATCAAAAATGAAATAGAACACATAAAGAAAGATATCGTAGGCATTAGTGAGCTGAAATGAACTGGTATTGGTCATTCTGAATTGCACTGTCATATGGTCTACTATGCTGGGAATGAGAGCTTGAAGAAGAATGTTGTTGCATTCATCATCAAAAAGAACATTTAAAGGTCTATCCTGAAGTACAACACTGTCAGTGATAGTATAATATCCATACACCTACAAGGAAGACCAGTTAATACGACGATTATTCAGATTTATACACCAACCATTAAGGCCAAAGATGAAGAAACTGAAGATTTTTATCAACTTCTGAAATTGAATGAACATGCAATCAGGATGCATTTATAATTATTGGTCATTGGAATTTGAAAATTGGAAACAAAGAAGAAGGATCAGTATTTGGAAAATATGGTCTTGGTGATTGAAACGATGTCAGAGATCACATGACAGAATTTTGCAAGACCAATGACTTCTTCATTGCATATACTTTTTTTCACCAACATAAACGGTGAATGTACACATGGACCTCACCAGATGGAATACACAAGAATCAAATCGACTACGTCTGTGGAAACAGACAATGGAAAAGCTCAATATCATCAGTCAGAACAAGGCCAGGGGCTGACTGTGGATCAGACCATCAATTACTCATATGCAAGTTCAAGTTGAAATTGAAGAAAATTAGAACAAGTCTAAGAGAGTCAAAGTACGACTTGAGTATATCCCACCTGAATTTAACGACCATCTCAAGGACAGATTTGACACACTGAATGCTAATGACTGAAGACCAGACAAGTTGTGGAATGACATCAAGTGCATTATACATGAAGAATGCAAGAGGTCACTAAAAAGACCGGAGAGAAAGAAAAGATCTAAATGGATGTCAGAAGAGACTCTGAACCTTGATCTTGAACGTTGAGTAGCTAAAGCAAAAGGAAAAAAACGATAAAGTAAAAGAGCCGAATAGAAGATTTCAAAGGGCAGTTCGAGAAGACAAAGTAAAGTATTATGATGACAAGTGCAAAGACCTGGAGATAGAAAACCAAAAGGGAAGAACATGCTCAGCATTTCTCAAGCCAGGAGTTGCAATACTGAAGGATTCTATGGGGAAAATATTAAACGATACAGGAAGCATCAAAAGAAGATAGAAGGAATACACAGAGTCACTATACCAAAAATAATTAGTATATGTTCAGTCATTTCAGGAGGTAGCATATGATCAAGAACCGATGGTCTTGAAGGAAGAAGTCCAAGCTGCACTGAAGGCATTGGTGAAAAAGAAGCCTCCAGGAAATTAACAGAACACCAATCACGATGTTACAACAAAGGGATGCAGCTCTGGAAGTGCTCACTTGTCTATGCCAAGAAATTTGGGAGACAGCTACCTGGTCAGCCAACAGAAAGAGATCCATATTTCTGCCTATTCCCAAGAAAAGTGATCCAAGTGAATGCAGAAATTATCAAACAATATCATTAATATTACATTCAAGCAAAATTTTGCTGAAATCATTAAAAAGTGATTGTAGCAATATGTCAACAAGGAACTGCCAGAAATTCAGAACGGATTCAGAAGAGGATGTGGAACCAGGGATACCATTGCTGATGTGAGATGGATCCTGGCTGAAAGCAGAGAATACCAGAAAGATGTTTACTGTGTTTTATTGACAATGCAAAGGCATTCGACTGTGTGGATCATAACAAAGTATAGATAACATTACGGTGAATGGGAATTCTGGAACACTTCATTGTGCTCATGTGGAATGTGCACATGGATCAAGAGGCAGTCGTTTCAACAGAACTAGGAGACACTGAATGGTTTAAAATCCAGAAAAGTATATGTCAGGGTTGTAACCTTTCACCATACCTACTCAATCTACATGCAGAACCAATAATCTGAGAAGCTGGACTATATGAAGAACAGGGCATTGGAGGAAGACTCATTAACAACCTGCTTTATGCAGATGACACAACTTTGCTTGCTTAAAGTGAAGAGGACTTGATGCACTTACTGATGAAGATCAAAAATCACAACCTTTAGTATGGATTACACCTCGACATAAAGAAAGCAAAAATCCTCACAACTGGACCAATAAGCAATATCATGATAAAAAGAGAAAAGATTGAGGTTGTCAAGGATTTCATTTTACTTGGATCCACAATCAACACCCATGAAAGCAGCAGTCAAGAAATCAAAAGACCCACTGTATTGGGTAAATCTGCTGCAACAGAACTCTTTAAAGTGTTAAAAAGCAAAGATATCACCTTGAAGACTAAGGTATGCCTGACTCAAGTCATGGTGTTTTCAATCACCTCACATGTATGCTAAAGCTGGACAATGAATAAGGAAGACTGAAGAAGAATTGACACCTTTTAATTGTGGTGTTGAAGACGAATATTGAATATACCATTGACTGCCAAAAGAACAAACAAATCTGTCTTGGAAGAAGTACTACCAGAATGCTCCTTAGAAGCGAGGATGGCAAGACTACATCTCACATACTTCAGACATGTTATCAGGAAGGATCAACCCCTGGAGAAGGACATCATGCTTGGTAAAGTAGAGGGTCAGCAAAAAAGAGGAAAACCCTCACCTAGATGGCTTGACACAGTGTCTGCAACAATGATCTCAAGCATAACAACGATTGTGAGGATAGCTCAAGACAAAGGCAGTGTTTCGTTCTGTTGTACATAGGGTTGGTATGAGTCGGAACCAACTTGATGGCACCTAACAACAACAACAATGCCCACGATATCGATCTTTATGTATTCCATGTCATTTTTGATGACTTTCAATTTTCTTAGATAAATACTTTTTACATTCTATGTTTCATTTTTTAATGGATATTTGCCATTCTTTTTCTTATTTTGAGTCATAGCACATCAGTAAATGAAGGTTCTGACAGCTACTCTATCCAAGTCATCAAGATCGACTGTACTTTGAGGAGGCAACTCTTCCCTGGTCGTATTTTGAGTACCTTCCAACCTGAAGGGCTCAGCTTCTGATACTATACAAGACAATGTTTCATATTATTCATAAGGTTTTCACTGGGTGATATTTTTAGAAGTAGATCGCCATGTCCTTCTTCCCAGTCTGTCTTAGTCTGGAAACTCTGTTGAATCTTGTGCACCATGGGTGAACTGTTGGTTTGTCATACCATGGTGGCTTACCTGTTGCGGTGATGCTGGAAGCTCTGCCACGGGTACTGAACATCATATTGGTCCACTATTAACAACATCTTGTTAATGGAACCTCATAAGAAAGAAATGGCAAATTTTTGGAGTGCCTCAGTAAGACACAAGTGTTTTGTGGGAAAAGAGATAAATCTGTACAAATATTCAGCAGCCTGACATATTAGTGAAATTTTAAGAAGTTAAGTGACCCAAGCCAAAAAACAAACTATTTTGCTCCTTGCACCTCGACGTCTAATAAAGAAGCACAATGCTTGGAAGGCCTTTTTGGGTTTTTGTACTAACATTTTTTACACTTGGGAGTACTTTTGTAACTCACTTATTGAAGGATATGGAAGGTGCTAGTTATGAGTGTGGACCAGTAAAAGAAAGGGTTCTGCAGCAGATCCAGTCTGCAATACAGCACCCTTATTAATTGAGTCATATAACAAGGTAGATTCTTTGTAAGCCAAGATATCTGTGACAGGGGAGTCATAATGAAGACTCCCAGGATTCTGAATAAGGCTATTCCATGGGAGGCAGAGAAGTTGCTGGCAATTACTGCCTCTGGGAAATTCAATGGCCAGGGTTATGATCATAGTTGTCCATTCTGAGCTAAGACTCACTCAGTTATAAGATGGAGTAGGTCCACTACCAATCTAGTATAATGTGGAAATATTACATCTGCAATTAACCTTAAGTAAGTCCAGAAGGCACAAGTACAGTGAAAGTGTCACCTATCAATATATAACTAATTCTTCTCACTCAGCTCATACCTATGACCTATGAAGATTTATCTATGACTAGTTGTGGTACTACATCTGTGGAAAGAGACAATGGAAAAGCTCAATATCATCAATCAGAACAAGACCAGGGGCCGACTATGAAACACACCATAAATTGCTTATATGCAAGTTCAAGTCGAAGCTGAAGAAAATTAGAACAAGTCCACGAGAGCCAAAATACAACCTTGAGAATATCACACCTGATTTTAAAGGCCATCTCAAGAATAGATTTGATGCATTGAATACTACTGACCAAAGACCAGACGAGTTGTGGAATGACATTAAGGACATCATATATGAACAAAACAAGAGATCATTAAAAAGACAGGAAAGAAAGAAAAGACCAAAATGGTTATCAGAAAAGACTCTGAATCTTGCTCTTAAACTTTGAGTTGCTAAAGCGAATGGAAGAACTGAACAAAATATTTCAAAGGGTGGCTCAAGAAGACAAAATAAAGTATTATAAAGACATGTGCAAAGACCTGGAGTTAGACAACCAAAAGGGAAGAACACGCTTGACATTTCTCAAGCTGAAAGAAAAAAATCAAGCCTCGAGTTGCAATATTGAAGGATTCTGTGGGCAAAATATTGAATGACGCAGAAAACATAGAAAGAAGATGGAAAGAAAACACAGAATCACTGTACCAAAAAGAATTGGTCTAATTCAACCATTTCAGGAGGTAACATATGATCAAGAACTGATTGTACTGAAAGAAGAAGTCCAAGCTGCACTGAAGACATTGGTGAAAAACAAGGCTCCAGGAATTGACGCAATACCAATTGAGATGTTTCAACAAATGGATGCATCTCTGGAAGTGCCCACTCATCTATGCCAAAAAATTTGGAAGACAGTTACCTGGCCAATCAACTAGAAGAGATCCATATTTGTGGCCATTTCAAAGAAAGGTGATCCAACCAAATGCAGAAATTATTGAACAATATCATTAAAATCACATGCAAATAAAATTTCACTGAAGACAGAGGGTGGAAGGGCCAAGATGGCGGAGTAGTCAGATGCTTCCAGTGGACCCTCTTACAACAAAGACCCCCCAAAAAAACAAGTGATTCAATTATATATGGCTATCTGGGGGCCCTGAACATCAAAGGCAGAGTTGAGGAACTGGACTGAGTGGCAGAGGGAGGGAGAGATGGTTCAGAAGCAGCGAGGAGTTGCCAGACCTAACCCGGCAACAGCCTGAACCCTTCAGGCCTGAGCAGCTCATGGGTGAGTAATGAGGCTGGCAAGCAGCCATTCCCGGAAGGTGCATTTTCTGCACTGGGAGAGACCCAGCCACTGAGAATCTACATGGCCACCCAGAACCAGTGAGAAGCATCCCTCTATCCGGTGAAAGATAAGTACTTGCGTACGGCTTACCGCACAGATTAAAAAACACCCTCCTTAGGGAAAAACCTCTCTCCCATTTATCTCCCTGCTCCCAGCTCTGCACTGGGTCCTGGACCGGCTTTAGCAATTGCTGAGTCCCCTGGGCTGGAAGTAGGATCCATCACACGCCCGGAGCCATTCTCCCAGTCTTAGAGAGTGAACAAATTAACAACCAGAAAAAATAAAATGCCAGCTCCCGTAAGCTAGGAATCCGGGGTAAGCACAGCTCCTTTGTCTACATACAGGCATAAGGGATCCACGTGCTTTGAGTGCCTTTCCCCCTGCATTGACTTGCGTGGGCCCATTTCAACAGTGTAGGCCCTCGTTATAGCAGTACAACAGGGTATATACCAGAAATCTAACTTCAACTGTTTCAGCTGTGAAGTGGCAGGTTCTTGACATTTGACACTGCTCTTCCCATTAAGCAGGGTCTTCACTGACCCAAGTGAGGGGCCTGAGCTCTGGTGGCACCACCCACAACACCTAGCAACCTGTGATAGGGGCTAATGAATGAGAGGTACCCCTCAGTCCTTACAGCCAACAGTATTAGGTGCTCATAGTCTGGTTGCAAAACGCACACACCCACGCACTGTAGAGAAGAGGGACATGCCTTCCTCCTGGACACTCGGGAGCAGCCGTCAGCCCCCTGCCTTGCTCAGCATGTGTTCTCCTGCTGCAGCCAGATGCCTGTGCCTACACTGAACACCCATGACTGTCTAGGACTGTAAGTGAGAGCCTACACCACACACTTGGTGGCTATCTACCTGGACACCTGAGCTGAATCTATACAGGAGGAGTGGACAGACTCCTGAGCTCACATACCTAGTAACAGATCTAACCACCTGGTGACAGGACACTACAGCTTCAAAGATGCCAATAATCAAACTAGCTCATACGAGCAGCCTATTTGAGCATATCAAAACAAAACAAAAAGCTAGGACACAGTAAGCAAACATAAAATAAATAAATATAATAACTAATTGATTTCTCAAAGACAACAGTCAATATCAAATCACATAAAGAGCCAATCCATGATGGCTTCAGCAAGCTCCCAAAATAAAGAATCAAGAAATTTTCCAGAGGAGAAAAATTTCCTGGAATTACTGGAGACAGAATACAAAAGATGACTATACAGAACTCTTCTAAAAATTAGGAAGGAAATTAAGCAAAACACAGACCATGCAATAGAGGAAATTCAAACAATTAGGGAAGACCATAATGACAAATTTAACAGGCTGCAAGAATCCATAGATAGACAGCAATAAAAAAAACCAGAAGATTAACAATAAAATTTCAGAATTAGACTACTCAATAGAAAGTCATGGGAACAGAGTTGAGGCAATGGAAGTCAGAATTAATGACATTGAAGATAAAGTACTTGACACCAACTTATTTGAGGAAAAATCAGACAAAAGGATTTAAAAAAATAAAGAAATCCTAAGAATTATGTGGGACTTTATCAAGAGGAATAAACTACGAGTGATTGGAGTACCAGAACAGGGGAGATAATAGAAAATACAGAGAATTGTTGTAGATTTGTTGGCAGAAAAGTTCCCTGATATTGTGAAGATGAGAAAATATTCTTCCAAGATGTTCATCGAACACACGTAAGGTAGATCACAAAAGAACATCACCAAGACACATTATAATCAAACTTGCCAAAACCAAAGATAAAGAGAGAATTTTAAGAGTGGCTAGGGATAGATGAAAAGTCATCTACAGAGGAGAGTCAATAAGAATAAGCTTGGACTACTCAGCAGAAACCATGCAGGCAAGAAGGCAATGGAATGACATACATAAAGACTTGAAGGAAAAAAACTGCCAGCCCAGAATTATATATCCAGCAAAACTGTCTCTCAAATATGATGGAAAAATTAGGGCATTTCCAGATAAATGGAAGTTTAGGGAATTTGCAAAAACCAAACAAAAAAGACAAGAAATACTCAACGGAGTCCTTTGGTTAGAAAATCAGTAACATCAGATAATAATGCAAGACTAGAACACAGGACAGAGCAACCAGATATCAACCCAGATAGGGAAGTTACAAAAGTAAATCAAAGCTAAAACACTGAAAATAGGTAAAGAGATGTCAATATGTAAAAGATGATGAGATTAAAACAAAAAAAAACGTAGACATAGATTTTTCATATGGAGAGGAAATCAAGGTGATATAAAGAAATAAAAGACTGGTATAGACTTAGAAAAGTAGGAGTAAATAGTAAGGCAACCTCAAAGGAAAGTAACAATATTACAAGTCAAAATAAAAAAAGTAGAAAAATATAAAGACTCAGCAAACACAAAATCAACAACAATGAAAAAGATGAAAATACATAAAGAAAAATGACTCAAAACAGAAAATTAAGTGAGACAAAGAAACTGTGAACAACACACACAAAAAGACATTAAAATGACAGCACTAAACTCACACCTATCAATAATTACTCCAAACATAAATGGGCTAAATGCACTGGTAGAGAGACATAGAGTGGCAGATTGGATAAAATAACATGATCCATCAATATGCTGCCCACAAGAGACACACCTTAGACTTAAAGACACAAACAAACTAAAACTCAAAGGTTGGAAAAAATATATCAAGCATACAACATTCAAAAAAGAACAGGAGTGGTAATATTAATCTCTGACATAATAGACTTTAAAGTAAAATCCACCACAAAGGATAAGGAAGGACACTATATAATGATTAAAGGGTCAATACACCAGGAAGATATATCTAAAATAAATATATATGCATGCAACAACAGGGTTCCAAAATACATTAAAAAAAACTCTAACAGCACTGAAAAGACAGATACCTCCACAGTAGTAGTTGAAGACTTCAACACACCACTTTCGGTGAAGGACAGAACATCCAGAAAGAAGCTCAACAAAGACACAGAAGAGCTAAATGCTACAATCAACCAACTTGATCTCATAGACATATACCGAACACGCCACCCAACAGCAGACAGGTATACTTTCTTCTCCAACACACATGGAACATTCTCTAGAATAGACCACATATTAGGCCATAAAGCAAGCTCGACAAAATCCAAAATATTGCAAAGCATCTTTTCTGACCATAAAGTTAGAAAACAACAACAGACAAAGCAAGGGAAAAAAGCCAAGCACATGGAAACTGAGCAACACCTTGCTCTAAACTACTAGGTTATAGAAGAAATTAAGGATGGAATAAAGAGATTCATAGAATCAAACGAGAATGAAAACACATCCTTCCAGAATCTTTGGGGCACAGCAAAAGCAGTGCTCAGAGGTCAGTTTATAGCAATAAATGCACACATCCAAAAAGAAGAAAGGGCCATAATCAAAACATTAACCCTACAACGGGAACAAGTAGAAAGAGAGCAGCAAAAGAAACCCTCAGGCACCAGAAGAATGGAAATAATAAGAATTAGAACAGAACCAAATGAAATAGAGAATAGGAAAACAAATGAAAGAGTTAACAAGTCCAAAAGCTGGTTCTTTAAAAAGATTAACAAAATGGATAAACCATTGGCCAAACTAACAAAAGAAAAACAGGAGAGGAAGCAGATAACCCATAAAAGAAATGAGATGGGCGATATCACAACAGACCCAACTGAAATTAAAAGAATCAGAATACTATGAAAAATTGTACTCTAACAAATTTGAAAACCTGGAGGAAAAGGACAAATTTCTAGAAACTCACTAGCTACCTAAACTAACACAAACAGAGGTAGAACAACTAAATAAACCCATAACAAAAGAAGAGATTGAAAAGGTAATAAAAAACTCCCAAGAAAACAAAAGCCCTGGCCCAGATGGCTTCACTGGAGAATTCTACCAAACTTTCAGAGAAGAGTTAACATTACTACTACTAAAGGTATTTCAGAGCATAGAAAAGGATGTAATACTCCCAAGCTCATTCTCTGAAGCCAACATAACCCTGATACCAAAACCAGGTGAAGACATCAAAAAAAAAAAAAAAAAGAAAAGAAAGAAAGAAAATTACAGACCAATATTCCTCATGAACATTGATGCAAAAATCCTCCACAAAATTCTAGTTAAGACAATTCAGCAACATATCAAAACAACAACAACAAAAAAAAAAATCACCATGATCAACTGGGATTTATACCAGGTATGCAGGGATGGTTTAACATTAGAAAAACTATCAATGTAATCCATCACATAAAACAAAAGACAAGAACCACATGATCCTATCAGTCAATGCAGAAAAGGCGTTTGACAAAGTCCAACAGTCATTCATGATAAAAAAAGAAAATCTCAGCAAAATAGGAATAGAAGGGAAATTCCTCAACTTAATTAAGGGAGTTTATACAAAGGCAACAGCCTACATCATCCTAAATGGAGAGACTTTCAAAGCATTCCCCTTGAGAACGGGAGCCAGACAAGGATGCCCTTTATCACCACTCTTATTCAACAGTGTGCTGGAGATCCTAGCCAGAGCAATTAGGCTAGAAAAAGAAATACTGGGCATCCAAATTCGTAGGGAAGAAGTAAAAGTATCTCTATTTCCAGACGATATGATCTTATACACAGAAAACCCCAAATAATCCACAAGAGAACTACTGGAACGAATAGAAAATTTCAGCAAAGTTTCAGGATACAAGATAAGCATACAAAAATCAGTTGGATTCCTTTACACCAACAAAGAGAACCTTGAAATGGAAATCATCAAATGAATACCGTTTATAATAGCTCCCAAGAAGATAAAATACTTAGGAATAAATCTAACCAGAGACGTAAAAGACCTATACAAAGAAACTACAAGACACTACTGAAAGAAACCAAAAGACACCTGCATAAATGGAAGAACATACCTTGCTCATGGATAGGTAGACTGAACATGGTGAAAATGTCAATTCTACCCTAAGTGATCTACAGATACAGTGCAATCCCTATCCAAATTCCACCGGCATTTTTTATTGAGATGGAGAAACAAATCACCAACTTCATATGGAAAGGGAAGAGGCCCTGAATAAATCAAGCATTACTCAAGAAGTAGAACAAAGTGGGAAGCCTCATACTACCTGATTTTAGAACCTATTATACCGCCTCAGTAATCAAAACAGCCTGGTACTGGTCCAACAACAGATCTAAAGACCAATGGAACAGAATTGAGAATCCAGACATAAATTCATCCACTATTAGCAGCTGATATTTGACAAAGGTCCAAAGTCCATTAATTGGGGAAAAGACAGTCTCTTTAACAAATGGTGCTGGCATAACTGGATATCCATCTGCAATAAACTGAAACAAGACCCATACCTCGCACTATGCATAAAAAGTAACTCAAGATGTATCAAAGACTTAAATGTAAAATCAAAAACGATAAAGATCATGGAAGAAAAAATAGGGACAACACTAGGAGCCCTAATACATGGCATAAATAGAATATGAACCATGAGTAATAATGCACAAGCACCACAAGAGAAACTAGAAAACTGGGAGGTCCTAAAAATCAAACACTTATACTCATCAAAAGACTTCACCAAAAGAGTCACAGGACAACCTACAGCCTGGGAAAAAATTGGGGGCTACCACAAATCCAGTCAGCGTCTAATCTCTAAAGTCTACAAGATACTGCAAAACTTCAAAAACAAAAAGACAAATAACCCAATTAAAAAATGTGTAAAGGTAATGAGCAGGCACTTTGCCAAAGAAGATATTCAGGCAGCTAACAGACACATGAAGAAATGCTCACAATGATTAGCCTCTAGAGAAATGCAGATTAAAGCTACAATAAGGTATCTTCCCACTCCGACAAGGGTAGGATTAATCCAAAAAACACAAAATAATAAGTGCTGGAGAGATTGTGGCAAGACTGGAACACTTATACACTGTTGGTGGGAATGTAAAATGGTACAACCACTTTGGAATTTGATTTGGCACTTCCTTAAAAAGCTAGAAATAGAAGTACCATATGATCCAGCTATCCTGCTCCTTGGAGAAATAAGAGCAATCACACGAATAGATATATGCACACCCATGTTCATTGAAGCACTGTTCACAATTGTAAAAAGATGGAAACAACCTAGGTGCCCATCAACCGATGAATGGATAAACAAATAATAGTATATCCACACAATGGAATACTACGCAACGATAAAGAACAACGATGAAGCCGTGAAACATCTTACAACATGGAGGAAGCTGAAGGTCATTATGCTGAGTGAATTCAGTCAGTCACAGAAGGACAAATATTGTACAAGGCCACTATTATAAGAAAAAGTTTAAACACAGAAGAAAACATTCTTTGATCATTACGAGGGTGAAGAAGAAGGGTGAGGGTTATTCACTATCTAGAGAGTAGACAAGAATTATCTTAGGTGAAAGGAAGGACAGCACGCTCTACAGGGGAAGTCAGCACAACTTGACTAAACCATAGCTAAGAAGTTTCCTGAATACAATCAAATACTTTGAGGGACAGAGTAGCAGGGGTAAGGGTCTAGGGGCCATGCTTTCTGGGGGGCATCTATATCAATTGGCATAACAAAGCTTATTAAGAAAATGTTCTTTACCCTTCTTTGGTGAGTGGTGTCTGGGGTCTTAAAAGCTTGCAAGCAGCCATCTAAGGCATTATTGGTCCCAACCAGCTGAAGTAAAGGAGAATGAAGAACATCAAAGACACAAGGAAAGTAGTAGCCCAAGAGACAGAAAGGGCCACATAAACCAGAGACTTCATCATCCTGAGACCAGAAGAACTAGATGGTGCCTGGCAACCACCAATGACCACCCTGCCAGGGAACACAAAAGAGTCATGGATGGAGCAGGAGAAAAAAGGGGTGCAGAACTCAAATTCTAGTAAGAAGACCAGACTTAATGGCTTTACTGAGACTGGAGGTACCCTGGAAAGCATGGCCCCGGGATTCTCTATCAGCCCAGAACTAAAATAATTTCCTAGGCCCACTCTTCAGACAGGGATTAGACTGGACTGTGGGACATTAAGTGATACTTGTGAGGAGTGTGCCTCTTAGCTCAAGTAGATACAAGAGACTAAAAGGGAAGCTTCTGTCTGGAGGTGAGATGGGAAGTCAGAGAGGGTAAAGAGCTGGTTGCATGGATATGGGGAATCGGGGGGAAAGGAGGAGTGTGCTGTCACAGTATGGGGAGGGCAATTAAAGTCACTTAACAATGTTATGTTTAAATTTTTGTATGGGGAAAAAAATAAATAAATAAATAAAAATTTACTGAAGATCATTCAAAAGCAATTATAGCAGTATATGGACAGAAAACTGCCAGAAATTCAAGCTGAATTCAGAAGAGAATGTGGAATGAAGGATACCACTGCTGATGTCAGATGAATCATGGCTGAAAGCAGACAATAATAGAAAGATGTTACTTGTGTTTTATTGACTATGCAAAGGCATTCAGCTATGTGGATCATAACAAATTATGGATAACATTGCAAAGAATGGAGGTTCTAGAACTCTTAATTGTGCTCATGACGAAACTGTACTTAGATCAAGGGGCAGTCGTTTGAACAGAACAAGGGGATACTGTGTGGGTTAAAGTCAGGAACGGTGTGTGTCAGGGTTGTAACCTTTCACTGTATTTATTCAATCTGTATGTTGAGCAAATACTAGGAGAAGGAGGACTATATGAAGTAGAATGGGGCATTAAGATTGAAGGAAGACTGATTAACAACCTGTGTTATGAAGATGACACAACCTTCCTTGCTGAAATTGAAGAGGACTAGAAGCACTTACTGCTTCACTGTGGCTTACACCTCAACATAAAGGAAACAAAAATCCTCACAACTGTACCAGTAAGCAGCATCATGATAAATGGAGAAAAGATTGAAGTTGTCAAGGATTTCATTTTACTTGGATCCACAATCAACACCCATGAAAGCAGCAGTCAAGAAATCAAATGACACATTGCATTGGGCAAATCTGGTGCAAATGACCTGTTTAAAGTGTTAAAAAGCAAAAATATCACCTTGAGGACTAAGGTGCGTCTGACCCAAGCCATAGTGTTTTCAATCACCTCATATGTACGTGAAAGCTGGACAATGAATAAGGAGGACCGAAGAAGAACTGACACCTTTTAGTTGTGGTTTTGGCAAAGAATATTGAACATCTCATGGACTGCCAAAAGAATGAACAAATCTTTCTTGGAAGAAGTACAGCCAGAATGTTCCTTAGAAATGAGAATGAAAAGACTTTGTCTCACACATTTTGGTCACGTTATCAGGAAATGTTGGTTCCTGGAGAAGAATATCATGCTTGGTAAAGTGGAGGGTCAGTGAAAAAGAGGTAGACCCTGGATGAGATGGATTGACACAGTGGCTGCAACAATGGGCTAAAGCATAACCATGATCATGAGGATGGTGCAGGACTGACAGTGCTTGATTCTGTTGTACATAGGGTCACTATGAGTTGGAACTGACTCAATGTCATCTAACAACAACAACAGTTGTGGTACATAGTAAGAAGTTCACAGATTACTATAGGGTCATTAATAATTGGAATTGACTTGACGGCAATGGTGTTTTTTTTTTTTTTTTTTTTTTTTTGTTTTTGGTGTTCTTATACCACTGCCATATGAGTTTGTACCTTCTCCCATCAAGAAGTGGAAGTGATTTCTGTACCCCCTGAAGATAGTCTTGTACATATGACTTGCTTTGGTGGGTGGCACATTAGCAAACATGGTACAAGCAGAGACTTGAACAGATCTTGCACATTGGAGATTTGTCCTTTCCTGTTAGGAACCCTGTGATAATCATGTGTGAGTAAACATGGGCTAGTCTTCTAGATTTAGTTTTCTTGAAAACTGAAATCCTCACAACTGAACCAATAAAAAAAAATCAGGATAAATGGAGAAGAAATTGTAGTTGTGAATGACCTCATTCTACCTGGATCAATAATCAACATCTACAGAAGCAGCAGTCAAGAAATCAAATGACATATTGCATTGGGCAAATTTTCTGCAAAAGATCTCTTTAAAGTTTTAAAAAGCAAAGATGTCACTTTGATGACTAGAATGCATTTGACCCAAGCCGTTGTCTTTTCAGTGGCCTCATATGCCCATTAATTTGAGCCAACTCAATGGCAACTAGCATTAACAGTCTTCTGGATAAGTAGATGACTTAGTTGCTTCCTTTGCCACTGAAAACAGCCAACCAGTAGTCATGAGGAAGAGGCCACCAACTTCCAGTTGATTATAAATTTATGATTAATCTCAGCAAATGTCTCATGAAGTAGAAACAAGTCATCCCAACTGAGCTCAACATGGGTTGCAAATGCACAGTTTCATGAGCAAGTAAATGGTTGTTTCAAGACAGTTTAATATACAGCAGAAGCTAACTGATACATCAGGTGTCGGAGGAAGGAAAAAAGAAACAAAAAGCCCCACCAAGCTCGGTTCATGGATGGGTCTGCAATATATTGGTGCAAGCTAAAAATAGACTACTGCTGCTTCAATTGGGGTGGCCCTGAAAGAGAATGGCAAGGGGAACTCCTCCTAGTTGGCAAAGCTTCGGATGTTGCAAAGAATCAGCCACCTTATGTGGAAAAAAAAAGTGGCCTGACGTACAGAAGTACATGGACTAATGGGAATGGAGAATCACAGATTAGACAACACCACAGTTAAACACATCAACTCTTCTGCTTGTGAAAGTTGGATAGTGAAAAAAGGAAGACAAAAGAAGGATTGATGCCTTCAAACAGAAAAGGTTATCTACTTTTAATTTCACTGCTAACCAGTGTTGCAACTCAGGAGCTTGAAAGCTGTGATTCACGAGTGCTGTGCCCCAGAGCTCTGAGGGGGCACCTCAAAGTGAATTTTTGGCCTACTACTTATGCCTGGCCCTATGACATAGCCATTTCGACAGCAGTAATCCCTAAAAATGTCAATTTAAACTAGATATGATGGTAAAGAAGGCTTCTGTTGGAGTGTTAACTGCACACCTGAGAAGGGGAGAGGAATAGCAAAGGTCACAGAATGGATTTCACTGGGCGTTGACACCCTGACTGAAATCCTATCCCACAGGGCCACCAGGTAGCAATTAGAGAAAGTGGCTGAAATTGCTTCCATGTTGGTTTTTTTCCCCCTTCTTCTAAAAATATCTATATTGAGAGTGTTGGCCAGTGAATGCATGAGTGTGTGTGTGTGTATGTGTGTGTTTGCCCTTGTGCATGACCATCTGCTAATGTTAGTGTCTTGGTTCAGACCTCAGACTTGTCTCCCCTTGTCTCCCACTTCTCTTCTTCCAATTCATGCTCTATGCTGCAACAAGGGTATCATTCCTCTGCTTAAAATAATTTCATCGATTCTTGTTTGTCCTGATGCCTTATTATGGCACATACTCTGTCCTCTTCTTAAGACTTATTTCTCTCTCTTCTTTTATGAAACACACACACACACAGAAAACCTCTTCTTCCTCAAAGACCCAGTCTGACAGCATCTCCTTCATCCACGAAGTCTTCCCAGCTCTCTAGGTGGAGTAAGCCATCCCCCTTTATTGTGCTCCCCCAGCATCTTGTAGAGACCTATTGTAGAAGTGGCTGGCCTGTGCTTCAGTGATGTGTCTACAAGTCTGTCTTCTGCACAACAAACCCTGTGAGATATTTTGGGACAAGGACAAGCCCATGAATTCCTCTACCTATAATGTCTGGCAATATTGCCTGGAACATGATGGTGTTTTTCAATGAAAGAAAGAGAAGGAAGGAAGGAAAGATGAAAGGAAAAAGGGAGGGAGGAAGGAAGAAAGGAGGGAAGGAAGGAAAGAGAAAATAAAGGTTAACCTTAATCTCTTTATATACAAAATTCTATATCTGTAAAAGCAGGAATCATAGAGGTACCCAATGGTGGTAAATTCAATGCTTGGTTTCAATTCTTTACCTCTCTTTTCTGTGCCATTGTGGGCACATTATGGGCCTGGTGACTCACTTTGGCCAATAGCATATGGGCAGAAGTGAGGGGCAGCCAGGTACAAACCTAAGCCTTAAGAGGTATCACAGTTTCCTCTTGTCTTTTCCCATCACTATGGGAGGAGATTTCTCTGGGTACTTACTCCTACTGTCTCTTCAGCCTGGATTTGCCCCAGCTGACCCCAGACCTGCAGAGAGAAGGAGAACTCTCCCGACGAACTCAGTCTAGAGTAACAGCCAACCCAACCAACTCACAGGTCTGTGATGATAAATGATTGTGGTTTTAAGCCACTGAGTTTTCGGGTGATTTGTTATACAGCATTATGGAGGCAACAGCTAACTGATACTTCAAACTCATTAGGTTTTTGTGAGTATTAAATCAGATAATTCATGTCAAGTGCTTAGCACAGGCCTTAGAACATGGTCTAAGTACAGATAATTAGGCATTGCTATTATTAATATCCCATCTTTACTGTTTGATAAAGCTGAGTCTTTTATGGGAAAAAATAGTTGGCAGAAAAAGAAAGCAGGAATATGTATCAAGCTCAGTGAGGCTGTCAAAGCACAGCTTGGCACTTGTTTTGATATTTGCTAAAAGCCTTTGGTAGAATGGGAGGCAGGGTGACGTGTTTTGTCTGGGACAGACTCGGTGGATTCACATTTAAACAGAAGAAAGCAGAATTGGCACGGTGTCTCTCCAGTACAGAGGAATTATATAACCACATTTGTCATCAGTGGGATGATCCGCTGGCTTTCTTACAGCATTTTTGTTTTGCAGAGCACTTGGTTGACAATCCCTCATATTAACCATTCCTTGGAGCTAATCTGTACACATAAATAGACAGCTAATTCCTAGAAAGTGCCAGAGAATGGGGCTTACATGATCCAAGCCAATAACCTCCTCTTTGTTAGGTTCAATTACTGTTTCTAAGTTGATGGGTCCTAAATTCCCATCTTCAGCCAAAACTGTACTTCTGATCTCCAGACTAAGATGTTGAATTGCTTCTGGATAGCCCCAAGATGAGGTCCCACACTTCTGTAAAAAACAGAACTCAATATCTCCATATTCACCCTTCCCCCACTACAACTCACACTTGTGGCTCCAACTGTGTCCTTGCCCCAGTGAATCCACTCACTTGCTCAAACCAGAACTTGGGTGGTATCCATCATTCTTCTCACTTACTCTTGCTTTCTCTCTCACTTTTCCCAGATACATAACTTCAAATTATTTCTCAAATCACTCTACCTTTCTCCATTATCACTACTATTACATCATTGCCTGCTTTAGAATAAAAAAGTCCCTATATGCCTCCCTGCCTCAGTTTCTCCTCTATCATTTCTCTGTCCTCCATTTGGTGCATCTGAACACCCAAGATGTGCTCTTTCTGCTTCCCACAGATCATGTACCATCTACCATTGTCTTTTGTTACTTTCTGTATGTGTTTGTATCTGCGGGTGTGTATCTGTATATATGAATGTGTGTGTCTGTACGTGTGTCTGTGTGTTTGCGTGCGTCTCTGTGTGCATTTTTCTGTATAAGTTTTATGCTCTCCATTGGACTGTTAGTTCCTTACCTTTAGGAATCATGCCTGGAATTTTGTTCATACTTAAGAAATGTTGCAGTGATTTAATCAGAATTCTGATTAGACTGATTCTCAGCCAAGCTCTTTGGATAAGTGTCTATACATCTCCTTTCTCAACTTTTAAAACAGAACTATATTTTTAGGCAAAGGCAGCAACTGAGTCCATAACAAGTATCAGTCAACTAGGGATCAGCTGAACCCCAGCTCAGAATAAGTCTTTTTTTTGTAAAAGATTCTGCAGAGAGGATTCTTGATAGAAGTAATAGAGCTGAAAGCTGAGAATAATTTGAAAGAAAATGAGGGCCTAACACTTATCAAACAAATGCTGATTCCCAGTTGTACTCAAGCTGCTTTACCTCCTTTATCATATCTGAGGCTGGGAGCTGGGTAGAGGAACAAGCAGGAATTTAAGTGCTACTAGAGTAAATCTGCAAGGGCTTGAATCTTACTCTATCACATGCTAGCTACATTTTTAGCTTCTTTATAATTCCATTGAATCATGGGAAAAGCAAGGATGATAATAAGAATACTTGCCTTTAGGAGAGGGGTTCTGGTGGTGCCATGGTTAAACAATCACCTGCTAATAGAAAGGTAAGTGGTTAGAACCCTTCAGCAACTCTGGGAGAAAGCTCTGGCAGCCTACTTCTGGAAAGATTGTTGCTGTTGTTGTTAGGTGCGGTAGAGTTAGTTGCAACTCATAGCAACCTTATGTACATCAAAACAAAACACTGCCCAGTCCTGTGCCATCCTCACAATCGTTCTTATGCTTGAGCCCACTGTTGCAGCCACTGTGCCAATCCACCTTATTGAGGGCGTTCCTCTTTCTCTCTGACTCTCTACTTTACCAAGTATGAAGTCCTTCTCCAGGGACTGGTTCTTCCTGATAACATGTCCAGAGTATGTGAGACCAAGTCTCTCTATTCTTGCTTTTAATGAGCATTCTGGTTGTACTTCTTCCAAGACAGACTTGTTCGTTTTCCTGGCGATCTATAATATATTCAACATTCTTCGCCAACACCATAATTCAAAGGCATCAATTCTTCTTCAGTCTTCTTTATACATTGTCCAGCTTTCGCATGCATATGAGGCAATTGAAAACACAATGGCTTAGATCAAGCACACTTAATCCTTAATATGACATCTTTGCTTTTTAACTTTTGTCTTAGGCTGAGTTCTCTGGAGAAACAAAAACAGTAAAACGTGTAAGCATATATGTAGAGAGAGATTTCTATCAAGGAAATGGCTCACGTGATTGTAGAGACTGAAATGTTCCAAGTCTGTCTGTCAGGCTGGAGGCTTCTCCTGATTCACATAGCTGCAGAAGCTGGCGAACCCAAGATTGGCAGGTCAGAGGCTGTCGCTCACAAGCTGTGAAGATCAACTAATTCCAAGATTGGCAGGCAAGAACACAGGTAAGCTGTTAGCTCAAGTCCCAAGAACCGGAGGTCAGACAAACAGGAACCAACTGCAGGATCCAGAGAGAGAAAAAGACAAGAACCTTGCCAAAGTGTCTGCTTTCATTCAGTGCAGGCCGCATGCCCAAGGAAACTCTCTTACAACTGATTGGCTACTCACAGCAGACCCCATTATGGGGGTGATCACAGCATCATACAACTGCCAAATCACAGAGAATAATGGCCCAGCCAAGCTGACACATAATCTTAACCATCACAACTTTCAGGAGGTCTTTTGTAGCAGATTTGCCCAATGTGATGTGTTGTTTGATTTCTTGACTGCTGCTTCCATGGGCATTGGTTGTGGATACAAGTAAATGAAATCTCTGACAGCTTCAATCTTTTCTCCATTTATCATGGTATTGCTTATTGGTCTAATTGTGAGGACTTTTGTTTTCTTTATGTTGAGGTGTAATCCATACAGAAGGCTGTAGTCTTTGATCTTCATCAGTAAGTGCTTCAAGTCTTCTTCGCATTCAGCAAGCAAGATTGTGTCATCTGCAAAACACAGGTTGTTAATGAGTCTTCCCGCAATCCTGATGTCAAGTTGTTCCTCATACAGGGTGGCTTCTCAGACTATTTGCTCAGCAAACAGATTAAATAAGCATGGTGAAAGGAAACAAACCTGATGCACACCTTTCTTGACTTTAAACCATGCAGTATCACCTTGTTCTGTTTGAACAACTTCCTCTGGGTCTAAGTACAGGTTCCTCATGATCACAATTCAGTGCTGGAATCCCGTTCTTCACAATGTTATCCATAATGTGTTATGATCGATGCAGTCGAATGCCTTTGCATAGTCAATAAAACACAGGTAAACATCTTTTTGGTGTTATCGGATTTCAGCCAGGATCCATCTGACATCAACAATGATATCACTAGTTCCATGTCCTCTTCTGAATCTGGCTTGAATTTCTGGCAGTTCCCTGTTGATGTTCTGCTGCAACCACTTTTGAATAATCTTCAGCCAAGTTTTACTTCCATGTGATATTAAAGATATTGTTTGATAATTTCCACATTCTGTTGGACCACCTTTCTTTGGAATAGGCACAAATATGGATTTCTTCCAGTTGGTGGGCCAGGTAGTTGTCTTCCAAATTTATTGGCATAGACAAATGAGCATGTCCAGCACTGCATCAGTTTGTTGAAACATCTCAATTGGTATTCCTTCAATTCCTGGGGGTTTGTTTTTTGCCAATGCCTTCAGTGCAGCTTGGACCTTTCCTTCAGTACCATCTGTTCTTGATCATATGCTGCCTCCTGAAATGGTAGAACTTCAACCAATTCTTTTTTGTACAGTGACTCTGTGTATTCCTTTCATCTACTTTTAATGCTTCCTGCATTTAGTATTTTCACCATAGAATCCTTCAATATTGAAACTTGAGGCTTGAATTTTTTCTTCAGTTCTTTCAGCTTGAGAAATGCTGAGCATGTTCTTCACTTTTGGTTTTCTGTTTCCAGATCTTTGCACATTTCATTATAATACTTAACTTTGTCTTCTTGTGCTGCTGTTCGAAATCTTCTGTTCAGCTCTTTTACTTTATTTCTTCCATTCAATTTAGCTACTCTACTTTCAAGAGCAACTTACAGAGTCTCTTCTGACATCCATTTTTGTCTTTTATTTCTTTCTTGTCTTTTTAATGACCTCTTGCTTTCTTCATGTTTGATGTCCTTGATGCCATTCCACAACTCATCTGGTCTTTGGTCAATAGTGTTCAATGCATCAAATCTATTCTTGAGTTGGTCTCTATATTCAGGTGGGATACACTCAAGGTCACACTTTGACTCTTGTGGACTTGTTCTAATTTTCTTCAGCTTCAACTTGAACCTGCATAGGAGCAATTGATGATCTGTTCCATGGTCAGCCCCTGGCCTTGTTCTGACTGATGATATTGAGCTTTTCCATCATCTCTTCACAGATGTAGTTGATTCGATTCTTGTGTATTTCATCCGGCGAGGTCTATGTGTACATTCACCGTTTATGTTGTTGAAAAAAAGTATTTGCAATGAAGATGTAATTGTTCTTGCAAAATTATATCATACAATTTCTGGCATTGTTTCTATCACCAAGGCCGTATTTTCCAATGACCAATCCTTTATCTTTGTTTCCAATTTTTGAATTCTAATCTCCAGTAATTGTCAATACATCCTGATTGTTGTTCAATTTCAGACTGCAGAAGTTGGTAAAAACCTTCAATTTCTTCATATTTGGCCTTGGTGTTTGGTGTGTAAATTGGAATAATAGTCATATTAACTGGTCTTCCCTGTAGGCATATGGATATTATCCTATCTCTGACAGCATTAAACTTCAGGATAGATCTTGAAACATTCTTTTTGACAATGAACAAGACACCATTCCTCTTAATTTTGTCATTCTTTGCAGAGTAGACCATATGATTGTCTCATTCAAAATGGCCAATACCTGTCCATTTCAGCTCACTAATTCCTAGGATATCGATGTTTATGGGTTCCATTTCATTTTTGAAGATTTACAATTTTCCTAGATTCTTACCTTGTACATTCCGCATTCCAGTTGTTAATGTATGTTTACAGCTGTTTATTCTCATTTTGAGTCCTGCTACATCAACACATGAAGGTCCTGAAAGTTTCACTTTATTCACATCATTAAGGCAGACTGTACTTTGAGGAGGTAGCTCTTCCGCAGTCGTAGTTTGAGTGACTTCCAACCTGAGGGGCTCATCCTTCAGCACTATATCAGACAATGTTCTGCTGCTATACGTAAGGTTTTCACTGGCCAGTTGTGTCAGAAATAGACTGCTAGGTCTTTCTAGTCTGTCTTAGTCTGGAAGCTCCACTGAAAACCATCCACCATGGGTGACCCTGCTGGTATTCAAAATACCAGTGGCAAAGCTTCCAGTATCACAACAACACACAAGCCACCACAGTAAGACAAACTGAGAGACACTTCATGGTCCGGAAAGATTATAGTTTTGGAAACCCTGTGGAGCAGTTCTACTCTGTCGTGTAGGGGGCAATTTGATGGCACTGTGTTTGCCTTCAGGACCACTGTGAGAAACAAATGAAGTAAATGCTCATACAGCCTCATACAGTCCTTGGTACCACTGTTCATCACTGCATAAGGCTCTGTCATGGTGGAAGTTGATACCTAATTTGACAGAGAAATCTATCCACCTCAGAACAATTGGTAATTTGTCCAAGTTAGTGGTAAAGTAAGTCCCTGGGTGGTGCAAACACTTAATGTGCTCAGTTGCTAACAAAAATGTTGAAGGTTTGAGTCCACCCAAAGACACCTTGGAAGAAAGGCCTGGCAATCTGCTTCCTAAAACTCATCCATTGAAAATCCTATGGAGTACAGTTCTACTCTCACACACATGAGGTGGTCAAGAGTTGGAATAGATCTGACAGAAACTGATTTTTTTGGGGGGGGGCTAGTAGTGCAATTAGTTTAAGACAGTCTTATCTGAGCCCAGAGTCTAAGTACCTTCTACGTTTCTGATATTCCTTCTTTCTGGAGAGGCAAGGAGGTCTCTAGGAATTCCCCTGTTATTGTCCATGATCTCCTCATTTCCCTGAACACCTTTCTTCAAGTTTTCTACCTATTTCATCTGACCAAGTGGTTTTCCTTCTTTATGGACCAGTAGGAATATTATTTCCACAGTTATGTTGGCTAAATTAATGGTGCCCCAGCTGGTGTCCAACATAGATCCCAATTCTTATTATAGTCTTTCCAGTTCATGAGATCATAGTAACTGCTACAGTGGTGACTCTTTGTGGCTGTCATAAGTCAAAATACCAGCCACTCCAAAGGGTTATTACAAAAGGTTATTATTCTGAGGACAAAATGATCTTTTCATCCTTTCCAGCATGCAATGTTGCCCATCCAGGGAGGATGTTTGGGGTTATAGTGACGGTGTACACAAATGAAAAGACTTCAATGTTCCTAGCAAGAATTGGATCTGTTTTGAGCATGGAGAGAGAAGACAAGGACACTCCTGAACATGTGACTATGCTAAGAGAGAAAATGGAAGTGTCATAAGTACCTGTTATGGTTTGAATTCTTTTCCCCAAAAGATATGTTGAAGTCCTAACCTCTGTACCTGTGAATGTAACCTTGCTTGGAAATTGCGTCTTTGAAGATATTATCAGTGAATACAAGGTCATGCCAGAGTAGGGTAAGTCCTAACCTCATCTGAGTGCTGTCTTATGAAAGGGGAGAAGAGATACAGAGACAGAGACAGACAGAAGAATAACAGTCATGTGACCATGCAGGCAGCTGCAAGGCGAGGGACACCAAGGATTGTCAGGAGCCAGAAGCTGGGAGAGAGGCATGAGAGAGCTCCTCAGAGACCTCAGAAGGACTCAACGCACCTGATAACCCTGATTTGGACTTCTAGCCTCCAGAGCTGTGAGACACTAAATTTCTGTCTTTAAAGCCGCCCACTTTGTGGTATTTTGTTACGGCAGCCCTAGGAAAACAAGACAGTACCTTTTCAGGTAAACAGTACATTTCTTCCTCCAAGGGTGAGGACATTTTGTTTACGGCATCACTCTGAGAGGATTAGTTAGGTCAGGCAGTGCACAAAAAGCCTCTTAAGACTTGTCTGCTTTGAGGCCTCCTGTTTGACACTTTCTGACAGGACTAGCTGTGACCTATCCCTTGTCACCTGTCTGATCTTTCACCCTTACACAGAAACAAAGGTGTTGAAATTGAAGGCTCAGCAAGGGAGCCTGGCTTTTCACCTCCCCAGGTGTGAGGAAGAAAGGGCCAGTGTGGGGGAGGGACCACGGGGAACCCACTTAAGTCTCCTGGACACTCTGCACAAAACATGACCTGCAAAGGACCTGGGGAGCCACAGACACTGCCCCACATAGCTGATGTGTGGGTCAGAGTGGGGGAAGGTCACTTTAATGAATACAGCTGGTCATCATTTTAGTTCTTAGTGGAAGAAGAAAAGGTGCAGACAAAATAAACTGCCTGAACAATCTACCAGGTGGATTAGTGGTGCCTGAACTTGACGGAGAAGCCTGGGCTCAGGGTCAAAGGATAAACTGACTGATGGGACCTTTATGATGCCTGAAATTTAGTGAAGCGATTAGTGCCAATTAGAATGATACCAGAGAAGAGGCTGGAAAGCTGGGGTCTCCGGAACATGTCAGGAGAAGGGGGCTGACGGCTGAGACCCAGGGAGAGATGGGTGATTAGGAAGCATAATTTGCTCAATTACTTGTGATTTGGCAGAAGTTGGTTTTTAGGACTGTTTTTATAACCTGAAAATGGGGCTTTAGAAGACTTTGAAAGAAGGGCAAGACATGGAGAGTGAAATAATTTTAGCTCAGGGCAGACTTTAAGAACATAAGAACTGCCACACTAGATCGGAATCACCATGGGCTCAAGCCAGCGTTTTGTCTCTGACAGGGACACCTGAAGAGGTTTGTGGGGGAAAGGGTTGAGCTGTCAAACACAGGAGTTCAGGAAGTACGCACAGCACCCAAGATTCCCTTAGCAGTCTGCCATGGATTGTCACCTAAAAGGGCTACTGGGACTGTCCTGAAACTATCAGTATGTTTATCTCCCCGGTCCTTCACAGTAGAATGGTTATGTGTGACTTCCGGACTTGGAAGCCAAATGTACTGTGGCTTTTTAAATCTTTAGCTCCTCCCTTATGAGCTGTGTGAACTCTAGCAAGATGATTAAACTCTTTGAGTTTCAGTGTCCACATTTTAAATATATATTTAAATATATATATCCTACCCTCACAGGGTCATTTTGAGCATTAAATAGAAAGATAATAAAAAAGATCTTGTTGTGAGTGACTAGTCAGCTCCAATTTAGGGCGATAATAGAACAAAATGTTGCCCGACCTTGTGCCACCTTCCTCACAGATCGTTTGTATATTTGAGTCCATTGTTTCAGCTATTGTGCTAATCCATCTCACTTATGGTTTCCTTTGTTTTTGCTGACCCTCTACTTTACCAACCATGATGTCCTTTTCTAGCTATTGGTCTTTCCTGATGACATGTCCAAAGTACCGGTAAATGAGCCAAACTCATCCATGCTTTTAAGGAGTATTCTGGTTGTATTTCTTCTAAGACTGATTTGTTTGTTCTTCTGGAAGTTCATGATATATTCAATATTCTTTGCCAACACTAAAATTCGAATGCATTAATTTTTCTTCTGTCTTTGTTTTTCAGCGTCCAGCTATTGCATACATACGAGGTGATTGAAAAGACCATGTCTTGGGGGCACCTTAGTCGTCAAAGTGACCTATTTGCTTTTTAACACTTTAAAGAGGTCTTATAACCACTTCTCCCAAGTTTAACCCACATAACCTCAAAACACCCAAAACTAAACCCACTGAAGTTGAGTAGTTTCCAACCGATAGCATAACCCTAGAACCACGTTAATCAATGCTTTCATTGAAAATTAAGATCGAGTCTAACAGACTGAATGTTCACTTTTTCAAAGGTAACTTGAAATGATCAATAATGGTTGCTTCAGTCTCTTGTTATTTCACAAATACATATTTCAGATTTTTTCGGAAAAAAATTGGGGCTAAAACATATTCAAATGATCTTCAAGTCTTTAAATGTTTTTTTTTTTTCCCTCCACTCAGCGACTCTGCAAGAGAAAGTCCTGGAGATCTGCTTCCGCAGGATTATAGCTAAGAAAACCCTGTGGGGCAGTTCTACTCTATCACATGGGGTTACTATGAGTTAGAATCTAAGTGCTCAGCTGCTTGAAAAATTGGAGGTCCGGTCTACCCAGAGGCACCTCAGAAGAAAAGCCTGATGATCTACTTTTGAGAAGTCACAACCATAAAATCCCCAAGAAGCATAGCTCTACCCTGCACATATGGGGTCGCCATGAATTGGGATGGATTTGATTTGGTATGTATAGCAGGACACAAAAATCTGAGCTTGGAACATATGATATTGTAACTAATTTGAAATTTATCTCCAAATCTTTGAAACAATCCAGTTTGCAGCCTGTGAGAGTAGCTGGTCATACAGGGGATGACATCACAGTTTTGGGACAAGCAGTAATGGCGATGCTTTCAGCACCCAAGTGGCATAAATTGACATGTCACGGCTTGAGTGGGTGTTAAAAAAATGACACAGGACTCACATAGTGGAGTTATTGACTCGAAAGGAAGACCAGGAGGGTCTCGTTTCCCTTCACAATTCTAGGGTTTGTGTCCTTTAAATGTGAGGAATATTACCATTAGGAAAATATCATTTATGTGGATCATTGGATTTCCTGTTTTTAATCCCTGCAAGCGAGCATTCTGGCACTCCTCAGAGCTAGCAGAAACCACAGTCGTGCTGTACAGAAACTCCAGCTTGCACTGGCCACCCAACCCTACAGGGAAATTTCTTATAACCACTTCTTGCTCACAACTCCTCCAGGCCCAGGTGAGATGGCTAACCAGACTGTGGACCTGGGCTCTATTGAAGGAACAGGGAAACTTAAATTTATCACATCTTGGGTTTTATCATGCAGGGTTAAGTCAAACATGGGGTGGGATGTATGAGCCACACAAATTTTTCCAAAAAAAAAAAAAGAGAGAGAGAGAGAGAGAACTAGAGCTTTTCTTCTGAGTGCCTATTTTCTGTGACTATTTCGCGTTGCACCTTGGACTTATTTTGTTAGACTAGCTCAACGATGTAAGACTACTTGCAAAAACAGTCTAAGCTCCCAATGCCAGCAAGTATATGCTGATAAATATGTAGATATGTTTGAAAAACCTAATATTGTGACAATATAAATGATTAACTTGATGTTTTCAACATTATTGGAGTCCCTGGGTAGCCCAGTTAAGCAATAGACTCCTAACCAAGAGCCTGGTGGTTCAAACCCACCCACCCACCCAAAGGCACCTTGGAAGAAATTCCTAGCAATCTGCTTCCAAAAGATCACAGCCATTGAAAACTGTATGGAGCACAGTTTTACTCTGAGACACATGGGGTCACCATGAACCAGAATTCACTTGACAGCAATTGGTTTTGTTTTGTTTTTTTTCAACATTTTTAAATGTTCCAGGTGCAACTCCTCTGGCCAGACAATGAGCATAGTTTTCAAGAAAGATGTGCACTATTAGTTCTCCATGATACTGGCCACTGGAGGCACAAGGGAAACAGGTTCTGAAAGGACTGGGGCTGCTTTCCAGATTTAAAATGGGCAAACGTAAATGTCACTTGTGCACTGAGAAGGGAGCATAGCATCTGAGTGCCTGTTCCACGTCAAGCTCTCTGCTATGGTTTGACATTGTTGGCAGTTTTCTCTGGCACTTGCTACTTGTCATACATAACCTGTCACTTAGAAGGTGACATGGAGTAAAGACTTCACTGCCTTCAGGCATTTACATCAGCACAATCTTCTGGGTTAGGAAGCCCTAGCTCACCTAGCTAAACTTGCAACCCCTAACCCATGCCTGGCACCCTGTGACCTCTTTCTTGGCTTTGGTTTTGCCCTTGGCACTGATCACTATGTAACATCTTATTTACTTCTTTATCCTGTGTAGGGAGCCCTGATGGCACAGCAGTTAAAGGGTCAACTGCTAACTAAAAGGTCAACAGTTCAAATCCACCAGTGACTTCTTGGAAATCCCATGGGACAGTTCTAATCTGTACTATAGTGTTGTTATGCATTGGAATCGACTTGACAGAAACAGGTTTGGTTTTCTTGGTTTGGAGTGTCTATTTAAGCAGCCCTGGTAGCACAACTTTGACCACTCAGCTACTAACCAAAAGGTCGGCAGTTTAAACCCAACCAGGCACTCCATGAGAGAAAAGATCTGACACTCTGATCCCATAAAGATTACAGCCTGGAAAACCTGTAGAGCAGCTCTACTCAGTCATATAGGGACGCTAGGAGTAGGAATCAGTTGACGGCACACAGCAACATTTGTTTAATTAGTGACCTCACCTACTAGCTGAATGGTTAAAGGTTCAAGTCCATCCAGAAGAGCCATGAAAGAAAGACCTGGCAATCTACTCCCAAAAGTCAGCCATTGAAAACCCTATGCAGCATAGTTCTATTCTGACACATATGGGGTCACTACAAGTTGAAGGTGACTCGAAGGCAACTGGTTACCACTTATGGTCTATTCCTCTCCTACAGAACTGTAAGCTCCGCAAGGGAAGGTTTTCTTCTCATTTTATTAGCTGCTGTAACCCCTTTGCCTAAAAACTTGGCATGTCTCAGAGGCACACAACAGTGCTGGTGGAAAGCCTTCCTTTTGGTCTAGCTTATGAGATTTGGAGGACAGCTGCTATTTCTGATTCAGTGATCAGTATGAAGGGAGTGCTGAATGCACATTTATTGATATAATAAAATAGTTACCTCTTTTGAAAAGAAGAGAGAAAACTGATTAATAGACCAATTCTTAGGTTTCTGTTTAATGGATCTGCTTTTAAATGTTGTTGTTGTTAGGTGCCATCAAGTCAGTTCCAACTCACAGTGACTTTATGTACGACAGAACTAAACACTGCCATCCTCACGATCATTGTTATACTCGAATCGATTATTGCAGCTGCTGTGTCAGTTCATTTCCTTGAGGGTCTTCCTGTTTTTCACTGACCCTCTACTTTACCAAGGATGATGTCCTCCAGAGACCGGTCCCTCCTGATAATATGTCCGAACTATGTGAGAAGTCTCCTCATACTCGCTTCTAAGGAGTATTCTGACTGTACTTCTTCCAAGACACATTTGTTTGTTCTTCTGGCAGCCCATGGAGTATTCAGTGTTCTTTACCAACACTGTAAATCAATTCATCTTCAGTCTTCCTTATTCACTGTCCAGCTTTCACGTGCATATGAGGGATTAAAAAAATATCATGGTTTGGGTCAGGCACACCTTAGTCCTTAAAGTGACATCTTTGCTTTGAATACTTTAAAGAGGTCTTTTTCGGTAGATTTGCCCAATGCAATGCATCATTAGATTTCTTGACTGCTGTTTCCATGGGCACTGACTGTGGATCCAGGTAAAATGAAATCCTTGACTACTTCTATCTTTTCTCTGTTTATCATGATGTTGCTTATTGTTACAGTTGTGAGGACTTTTGTTTTCTTTATGTTGATGTTTAATCCATGCTGATGGGTGTGGTCTTTGATGTCATCAGTAAATGCTTCACTTTCAGCAAGCAAAGTTGTGTCATCTGCATATTTCAAATTGTTAATGAGTCTTCCTCCAATCCTGATGCCATGCTCTTCTTCATATAGTTCAGTTTCTCAAATTATTTGCTCAGCTTGCAGATAGAATAAGTAGGGTAAAAGGATACAACCCTGACGCATACCTTTCCTAACTTTAAACCACGCAGTGCCCTCTTGTTCTGTTTAACTACTGCCTCTTGGTGTATGTACAATTTCTGCATGAGCACAATTATGTATTCTGGAGTTCCCATTATTTACAATGTTATCTATAATTTGTTATGATCCACAGTCAAATGTCTTTGCATTTTCAATAAAACACACATCTTTCTGTTATTCTCTGCTTTCAAATAAGATCCATCTGACATCAGCAACGGTATCCCTTGTTCCATGTCCTCTTCCGAATCTGGTTTGAATTTCTAGCAGTTTCCTGTTGATATACTGCAGTACATAAGAAAATAGCAAGGCATAAAATGTTAAAAAGTTGTCTTGAAGAAATGCATAAGAAGTTCTTTACATTACCTAAGTTTGAAGGATCATATTAAAACAAAGTAAAGAATAAACAAGATGTGAGACTTTTTAAGATGTTTGTCCAAGGATGGACAACCTTGGGATAATGATGTGTTTTGAGTGATGATTAGTGAGATTAATTGTTAACTCTCAGCAAACATGTTGCCACTTCTGAAACATGTTTATGTGTGAAAATATAACTCAAGAATTATATCATTAACAAATTTTATTAAGAAAATTTCTGCATCCTACTTTGGTGAGTGGTGTCTGGGGTCTTAAAAGCTAGCAAGTGGCCATCTAAAATGCATCAATTGGTCCCAACCACCTGGAGTAAAGAAGAATGAAGAACACCAAAGACACAAGGGAAGTATTAGCCCAAGAGACAGAAAACGCCACATAAACCAGAGACTTCATCAGCCTGAGACCAGAAGAATTAGATGGTGCTCAGCTACCACCAGTGACTGCCCTGACAGGGAACACAACAGAAAGTCTCTGATGGAGCAGGATAAAGATGGGTTGCAGAACTCAAATTCTAGTAAAAAGACCAGACTTAACAGTCTGACTGAGACTGGAGGAACACCAGAAAGCATGGCCCCCAGACTCTCTGTCAACCCAGAACTAAAACAATCCTTGAGGCTAACTCTTCAGACAAAGATTGGACTGGACTGCGGGATGTAAAATGATACTCGTGAAGCGTGTGTTTCTTAGCTCAAGTAGATACATGAAACTGAATGGGCAGCTTCTGTCTGGAGGTGAGATGAGAAGGTAGAAAGTGTTAGGAGCTGGTTTAATGGACACAGGAAATCAGGGGTGGAAATGAGGAGTGTGCTGTTGTAGTACAGGGAGAGCAATTGGGGTCAAATAACAGTGTATATATAAATTTTTGTATGAGAAACTGACTTGAATTGTAAACTTTCACTTAAACTACAACAATAAAAAGTAAAAAATAAAAAAAAAGAGTTACATACATCATTCTGTTCACCATTTATTTAATGTCTACTTTTTGCAACATGTAAGGACCCCTGGTGATGCAATGGTTAAACACTCAGCTGCTAACCAAAAGGTTGTAGGTTCAGACTCACAAGCTGTTCTGCAGGAGAAAGGACCTGGTGATCTGCTCCTTTAAAGATTACAGCCTAGGAAACTCTGTGGTGCAGTTCTGTTCTACCATCTAGGGTCTTTATGAGTCAGAATTGACTTGACTGCAAACAACATGTGCAACAGCTTTTCTTCTCTAATATTTAACTTACTTCATATCAGACTTTCCTTAACAACCTGGACCAAGTTAATGATCTTTGAACCTTAAGGACCTATCTCAGAGGCTTATGAGTAGACAAATTATGAGTGTCCTCTGATGAATGGAGCTTTAGAATTCTGGTTCAATTTGAGAATTCTCAAGCCTTCAATCCATGGTTAGGTGAAAAGATAAATGCACTTTTAAATTAATATTGCTGTCATTATTGTTTCTTTTATGGCGACTATGGCTGTTATTATTATTATAAATCACATGACAAGCTATTTCATCCTTGAGAACTACCCCTGGAGGTCCTCATTCAGCAGGTGTAATGGCTAATGTTATGTGTCAACATGGCTAGGCTATGATTTTCAGTGGTTTGGAAGACGCTTGACTGGATGCTCTTCCATAATGTAATATAATGCATTCACTTTCTGTAACGTGATCTGATGTGATCAGCCCATCATCTGAAATGGGAGTTTCCTTGGGGGTGTGACCTGCTACCAGTATATAAATGGATGCCTGGCAAAACTCACTTTCTCTCTCTCAATCCTGCACTTTTCACATGGCCTGACCTCTGGTTCTTGGCATATAAACTTGCAAAAGTCTCTAGTCTGCAGCATGATTTTGGATTCGTCAGCTCCCACAATTACATGAGCCATTTTCTCACAATTGCATGAGCCATTTCCTTAAAGTAAATCTCTATATATTCAAATATATATGTTTCACTGGTTTTGCTCCTCTAGAGAACCCATGGAAACCCTCGTAGCAAGTGCTTAAGAGCTACAGCTACTAACCAAAATGTCAGCATTTTGAATCTACCAGGTGCTCCTTGGAAACCATATGGAGCAGTTCTGCTCTGTCCTACAAGGTCTCTATGAGTCAGAATCAACTTGACGGCAATGGGTTTCATTTTTAAAGAACCTGTACTAAGATGGCAGGTCTGATCTAGTGCCTGTAAACTTGATCTTTAAAACTTTCGATGATTCTGATGTGCAACCGGGCTTGGACACTAGTGGTGTATATAATTGTGTATACAGTATTCTCCTGTTTATTGTACCTCAGTCTTGTTTCTCTTTTAGTTCTCATTTTACAAAACCCTCTTCTTAATGGCTGCATAATAGTCCACTTACGGGTGGAGTATATAATTTACTTGATCGTATCTCAAATCATGGAACATTTTGGTTCTTTAATTTTCATTTACAGCTGTTTGTAAGTTGTAAATGGCAAGCAAATGATGGATGATTTTTTTTTTTTGAATGCAGAAACCCCAACATCAAATCTGAGGAGCATTAAACCAAACCAAACCAAACCCATTGCCATTGAGTTGATTCCAACTCACAGCAACCCTATAAGACAGAGTAGAACTGCCCCATAGGGTTTCCAAGGAGCAGCTGGTGGATTTGAAATGCAGACTTTCTTGGTTAGCAGCTGATCTCTTAACCACTGCACCACCAGGGCTCCTTCTGAGGAAAATTAATTAATAACAATGTTTACTGGTTTTATTCTCTAGAGAACCCAGACTAAGACATCTGAGGTTTGGGCTTAGGGCTGTAGACCCATGTTGAATGTGCAAAGAGAGTGAGCTCAGAAACCTTGGAGGCAAGATGGTGCCCATGTGCATATAATATTCAGGTTCTATCGTGTGTGTCTCAGGCTGGGTTCTTTAGAGAAGCAAAACAAGTGCAATATATATAATATATATATATATATATATATATATATATATATATATATATATAGAGAGAGAGAGAGAGAGAGAGAGAGAGAGAGAGAGAGAGAGAGAGAGATTTATACAAAGGAAATAGCTCATGCAGTCTGTTGTTGTTAGGTGCCATCGAGTGGGTTCCAACTCATAGTGACCCTACGTAAAACAGAACGAAACATTGCCCAGTCCAGCGCCATCCTCACAATCATTGTTATGCTTAAGCCCATTGTTGTAGCCACTGTGTCAATCCATCCCATTGAGGGTCTTTCTCTTTTTTGCTGACCCTCTGCTTTACCAAGCACGATGTCTTTCTCCAGGGATTGATCCCTCCAGATAACATGTCCAAAGTATGTAAGACGTATTCTCACCATCCTTGCTTCTGTTGAGTGTTGTGGCTGTACTTCTTCCAAGACAGATTTATTCATTCTTTTGGCAGTCCATGGCATATTCAATATTCTTTGCCAACACCACAATTCAAAGGCATCAATTCTTCTTCAGTGTTTCTTATTCATTGTTCAGCTTTCACATGCTTATGAGGGGATTGAAAACACCATGGCTTGGGTCGGGCACATGTTAGCCTTCAAGGTGACATCTTTGTTTTTTAACACTTTGAAGGTGTCTTTTGCAGCAGATTTCCCCAGTGCAATTCATCGTTTGATTTCTTGACTGCTGCTTCTATGGGTGTTGATTGCAGATCCAAGTGACATGAAATCTTTGACAACTTCAATCTTTTCTCTGTTTATCATGATTTTGTAGAGGCTGGAAAGTCCCAAGATTGTGGGTCAGGCTGGAAGTTTCTCCTTACTCACGTAGCCTCAGGTGCTGGTGAATTCAAGATTGGAAGGTAAGATAGAAGGCCTCTGGCTCACAGGCTGTGGAGGTCAACAAATTCCAAGATCAGCAGGTAAGACGGCAGGTAAACTGCTAGCTCAAGTCCCAAGAACCAGGGGTCAGGTGAACAGAAGCCAGCTGCAGAATCCAGAGTGAGCAAAACCAGCAAGCCTTGCCAGAAAGTCCCTCTGTATTGGATGCAGGTCACACCCCCAAGGAAAATCCTTTTCAACTGATTGACTGCTCACAACAGATCTCATAATGGATGTGGATGTGTTATATCAGATATCATAATGGAGATGATGACATCATTAAAAAGTCAAACTACATCATAACTGACAAACCACTAAGGATCACGGCCCAGCCAAGTTAACACACAACCTTAACAATCACAATGTGCTAGGTGATTTACATGCTCTGTCCCACTTCATTATCATAAAAGCCTAGCAAATTAGTTTTACTAGGCCTGTTTTCTAGGCAAAGTAGCTAAGAGACAGGTTAAGTAATTTTCCCAAGATCACACAGCTAGAAAGTAGCATAGCCTGGGATTCGCACTGACTTCAAAAGCACATGCAGGTTGTTTACGTTACTCTGTGGTGCCTCCAGAGTCCCTGGGTGGTGCAAACCATTAATGTGTTGGTGGAGTAATTAGAAGGTTGGAGGTTCAAGTCTACCCACAGGCACTTCAGAAGAAAGGCCTGACATTCTAATTCCAGAAAATCAGCCACTGAAAACCCTATGGAGCACAATTCTGCTCTGTGGGGTTGCCATGAAGCAGAACTGACTTGATGGCAACTGGTTTGGTTTTTTTGGCTTTGTGGTGCCTCCAGAGGAGCATCCAAATACTGAGACGCACTCAAGGGGGCACTGTCACTGAAAAACACCACAGTGCTTGTCAATCAGAGCCTGACTGTTCTTAACCGAAAAGAATAGAAGCCCCCTTGGTGACGAGAAACAGCTGAGACCAGAGGCAATGTAACTCCCAATGCGATATCAGAAGTCTGTCATGAAAGGCCACTTAGCCGGTCCCAGAAAAACTGACATTTAAGTACTACATATTCTAACATGAGGAAAGCAGCAACTTTCCACCAGACAGGCCTGAAATCAAATGCCCGTTGCCGTTGACTCTCTGAGGGGTAGCCTGTCTCCCAGGAATGTGGCCATGATAAACGAGAAATATGTATAAAGTGTGAGCCCTTTCCCCAAAGGGTGCTGAATAAATGCCTGGTATTATACTATTGTTTATTTGGGCTACCCAAGTGCATTGGGCTGAACAAGAGTATTTCTTTCACTGACAACTGCAGTCATTGTGGTGAAAAAGATTTATGTTACAACATATGAATGATGCCTCTATGTACATGGGTATGTTTATGTGTGTGTGTGTGTTGCTAATATTTACTGTGGTGTGTAGGGTGATGGGGGCTGCATTTATCCTGGAAAATGAGCTGGACATTTCAGGAAAGGTTTGGTTACCCACAATTCCCGTTTGATAGGCTTTCCAAAAGTTTCAGGCTTAATCATGGAATCTTTCATTTGAAGGGGTGCACAGGGATTGCCTAATCCTAGTCTTCACCTTGTTTAGAAATCTTCAGCATAACATCCTGGAGATGTGGTTAACCAACTTCTGCTTGACCACTACTTCTGATGGGGAACTCGCTACCTCTGGAGAGGCATCCATTCTTTTTGCAGACAACTGGAGGGAAATGAGGGAAAGTGATATTTACAGGACACTTTGAATGTTTCAGGTACTGGATTTGGTTCCCTAGGGTTGCCATAGCAACATACCACAATGTGTGTGGCTTTAAAGAAGAGAAATTTATTTTCTCACAGTTTTGGAGAATGAAAGTCCATATTAGGGTTTCAGCCATGTCAGTTCCTTCTGTCGGCCTCTCTCCTAGTTTCTGGTGACTGCCTGCAGTCCTTGGCACTTCTTTGCTGCTTATAGATGCATCTGCCTTCTTTGACACATGGTGTCTTCCCCGTGTGTATCTGTGTCTGTTCTCCCCTTTATAAGATACCACTCAGAAGGGATTAGGTTTAGGACCCATCCTTCTCTGGTATGAACTCACTGACATAACAAAAAACCTATTTCCAAACATTATAGTTACAGGTATGGGGCTTAGGACTTCAACATATATTTTGGGATCACACAGTTCAATCCATAGCAGGCATGTTGCCTAAAACTTTAAATATGCCTTTCATTTATTCCTCTTAATAACACTTGGGGGCAGTTCCTACTGCTACTATCAATACCACTATCAAGTCTTATTATGGACCAACCCCCACCCCTATGAGGTTGTTGTTGTTGCTGTTAGGTGCCTTCGAGTCAATTCCAACTCATAGGGACCCTATGTACAACAGAATGAAACATTGCCGAGTCCTATGCCATGCCCACTATTGTTGTTATGCTTGAGCCCATTGTTGCAGCCACTGTGTCAATCCATCTCGCTGAAGGTCTTCCTCTTTTTCACTGACCCTGTATTTTACCAATCGTGATGTCGATTTCCAGGGACTGATCCCTCCTGACAACATGTCCAAAGTACGTAAGACATAGTCCTGCCATCCTTACCTCTAAGGAGCATTCTGTTTGTATTTCTTCCAAGACAGATTTGTTCGTTCTTTTGGCAGTACCTATGAGGTAGGTACTCTAATTTTCTTTTATGGATGTCAAAACTGAGACTTAGAGAAGTTAAACAACTCTCTCAAGTTCACACAGCTAGAAAGTAGATTTGAACACAGGCAGTTGGGATCATCTTACTATTGTTATGCTGACTTTTTTCATTCTAATTTTAATGACAATAAACCAAGTTCCAGAGAGCTTAAATGACTACTCAAAGGTCACACAGTAAACAAGTGATGAAATGGTGATTTGAACCTGGTTCCACTTGACTCCTTGCCCTTGTTATTTCCATAACTCCTTACAGATTTTCTTAAATTCTGAGTGTGGGGCCAGGCTCTCCTGTAGAATCACTCCATAATAGTGTTTCATTTTGTAAGCAGCTCAGGTTGACATCAAGGCTAAATAGACTCCATTGCTTTAGTTGTTCTTTACTCTTTATAATTTCCACATGCTATACTTTTCTCTCTACAATTTATCCTTTTCCTTCTAAAGAGGGAACTTAGAAGTGGGGTACCATTCCTGGTAGCCCTGGTGGCACAGTAGTTAAGAGCTCAGCTGCTAACCAAAAGGTCGACAGAATCCACAGCCTCTCCTTGAAAACACTATGGGCCAGTTAAATGGGGCAGTTCTACTCTGTCCTACATGATTGCTATGAGTTAGACTTGACTTGTCAGCAATGAGTTTTTTGGTTTTACATTTTAATTTTATTTTGGAAACCAAGAGTTTTCACAGTATGCTCTGTGGCACCTCAGGGTTCTGGGAAGTTGCAGCCTTGAGGAAGGGTGAATACCGATGCAGAGTCTGGTGGTCTCAAGACTCCTTTCCTTTATACCCCATGGATTTGCCCCATTTTTATCTGATTTATATACTAGAATTCCAGATCTGAAATCCATGCTACTGCCAAACAGCTTGAAAACTACTGTCTTTTCAAAAATACAGTGGTTGTAGAAAATTCTTTAGAAATGTTAAAGCTAAGCTTCTCTGTGACACTTAAACCAAACCTAACCAAACAAACCCATTATCACTGAGTTGATTCCAACTCATAGTGACCTTGTAGGACAGAGTAAAACTGCCCCATAGGGTTTCTAAAGCTGTAATCTTTATGGAAGTAGACTGCCACATCTTTCTCCCACAGGGCAGCTGGATTCAAACCCCCAACCGTTTGGTCGGCAGCTGAGAGCTTAACTACTATGCCACCAGGGCTTCTGTGATACTTAAAGACTTACAAAAATGAAAGGTTGACTTCTCACTGGTGTCACAGGTTGGTGTCTGTTGGTTGGCTCTGGTCCCATGTGTATCCTTCATTCTGGGATTAGGCTGAAGGAGCACCCCTTGCTCTAGGCACCCTGTTCTCATGTCATAGGAGAGAGTAATGGCTGAACCATCCAATGGCTCTGAAAGCATCTGCTCAGACTTCCCACTGTATGCCACTTCAGCTCATGTCCCACTGACCAAAGCCAGATGTCAGTAGGGTGCTGAAGGATACATGGGATCACCATGAGTCAGAATGACTCGATGGCAACTAACAACAAATGGGAAAGAATGCAGGTCATGTGGCAATGGGCAGACCAGTATTATACTTTTATAAGGAGAGCTGTGAGTAATTGGGGACAGTAGTATAGTCTACTACAGCACTTGTAAACAATGTTTAGTTTAACTTTATTTGTTTTTAACTTTAAAAATCATACATAGGATAAATAAATATATAATACATACATACATACATATTTATATATAAAATATATATATATATTATATATAGTTGTCATTGTTGTTGTTAGGTGCCATTGAGTTGATTTTGACTCATAGCAACTCCATGTGACAGAGTAGAACTGCTCCGTAGGGTTTTCTTGGTTGTAATCTTTACAGAAGCAGATCACCACATCTTTCTCCCATGGAGCTACTGGGTGGGTTAAAACCGCCAATCTTTCAGTTGGCAGCCAAACATCTAATCATTGCTTCACCAGGGATTAAAATTATACATGACAGATTTTGCAAAAATGGTTCCAACAGTAGCAAAATTTTTCAGTATCTATAAATCCCGGCATAAAAATAGACAGAAAAAAAGATAGAAAAATCAAAAACCCACAACAACATTTACTTTCAAACTAGATAACAAGGTATCTCTATGAACCCCGAAATGCAAACTTTCACCAGGCACAAACTCTGCATGGCACTGGCATCTGTGTGCAGGAAAACAAGAAGGAAGTGACTGGGGGTGGTGCAAAGAGAACAGAAGTTTCTGCAGAGAGCTGCAGGTATTCCCGGGAAAGCATGGTGCCCAAATCACCAGGGGAGTGCCAAAGCCTGTAGTGGGAAGGCCTAAAGAGCAGGGTCATCTGACTACTAAGAACACTGAGCAAGGGACTTGCCAGGGCCCGCTTCCAGACAGGACCCCACACGGAGGAGAAAATTCTGGGAGTGGAGTCAAAATTGATCAGGAGACAGATAATGGAGACAAAGGAAAGAGAAGGTCTAGTTACAAGTGACAGGAGTGAGCAAAGCTAGGAAATTCAAGAAAGCAAGCCACATTTTTGGACAATCTGCAGAAACAAGAGGAATTGTAAAGCCAGAAAAGCTTTCCAACTGCCCCCTCCTATTTCAAAAGTTTGCAAATACTAATTTTATTTAAAAATGAGCAGCAGAATGCATTGAGTTTAAATCTCATGCAAAGTTATTAAAATAACAAAGCACATAAGGAGCAGAATAATATCCCTACAGAGAGTGAAAGCATGTCAGAAACACATGCCCAGAACAGAACCTGTAACCTACCTTTTGAAAATGAGCTGAAAATAATATAAGACATGACAGAACAACATAAATCAAAATGAGAAAAACTCAGAAACACCGCAACAGATCTCAGGAAAAAAATTAGAAATAAAATAAAAATATTTCAGAAATGAAGACTATACAAGAAGGAACACAGCAGTAAGTCAGCGCAAAAGATAATTATTTAAGAAGTCCCTGGATGGTACAAATGGTTAAATGCTTGGTTGCTAACCAAAAGGTTGGAGGTTTGCGTCTACCCGGAGACACTTCGAAAGAAAGGCCTGGCAGTCTACTTCCAAAAGATCACAGCCTTTGAAAGCCCTATAGGTCACAGTTCTACTCTGACTTGTGGAGTTATCATGAGTAAGAATTGGTTTAGTTTTGGTTTGGTTACGGTAACTAGATGGTTAAAAAAACAAAAATTTGAAAATCAAGAAGAAATAAAGAATGATAAAGAAGGGATTTGAGAAAAAATGTCAGATATTGAAGACTAAGAAGATTGAGCAAGCAAATAACAGAACTCCTTGAAAATGAAAATTGAAACAGAGAACAGACAAAGTATTAATAATTTTCCATTTTTCCCCCTGGGAATAAGTACATATTGAAAGTTGTATACCAATCCAAAATTATCAAAATAAAGACATAATCTGGTAAAATTAATGAACTTGAAAATATGTTTGGGATATCTAAAAAAAAAGAATAAAAAACTTTTAATGGCAGAGAATTCCATTGTCATCAGACTTTTGAACATCAATACTTTATACCAAAAGAAAATGAGCTAATTTAAAGTACTCATGAAAAGAAAGCAAATATCTTCCCAGCAAATCTGACTTTCAGTATAAAGGGCACATACTGTTCTCATCTCGTAAGAACTCAGGAAATATTGCTCCTATGGGCCCGTTTTGAGGCATTATCTTGAGATCCTGCCTCAGAGAGTCAAAATGATTAGGGAAATACAGACAACAAGACTGGTAGTAAGCAATAAATATATAGATGATTATATTTATAGGACTAAGTGAGGATTAAATGGGACAGATAATGTGACACCTATATGTTCTGAAAATGTAGATATACTCCAACTATTTAAATATGGGGGAAGGATGGACAGAGCATATGAAAAATATTTTAAATGCTTTTGGGAAACATACTATTTTTGTTATTCTGAGATCGCTGAATGTGTAATATAAGATAAAGCAAAAGTGTATTTTGGGACATTCTAATTCTGTTATCCCCTGTGTCCTTGAAAACCAAGATTCTCAGTGTGAAAGAAAAGAAAATATTTGTAAAAGAGAATAGGTTATATAAAAGTTCTGTAGTCTTGACTTTTAATTGGAAGTATAAAGAGTCACTCATTGTATGAGATACGTATATGAATATGTGTTTACAGAAACATATTCTACATATTGTGGTTGTTGTTAGGTGCCCTCGAGTCAGTTCTGACTCATAGTGACCCTGTGTACAACAGAACAAAAAACTGCCCAGTTCTGTGCCATCCTCACTATCATTGTTACTTTACGTTTGAGCCCATTGTTGCTGCCACTATGTCAATACATCTTGCCAAGGGTCTTCCTCTTTTTCAGTGACCCTCTACTTTACCAAGTGTGATGTCCTTCTCCAGGGACTGATCCCTCCTGATAACATGTCCAAAGTGTGTGAGGTGAAGTCTCACGATCTTTGCTTCTAAGGAGCACTCTGGATGTACTTCTTCCAAGACAAATCTGTTCGTTCTTCTGGCAGTCCGTGGTGTATTCAATATTCTTTACCAAAACCATAATTCAAAGGCATCAGTTATTCGGTCTTCCTTATTCACTGTCCAGATTCCACATGCATATGAGGTGAGCGAAAACACCATGGCTTGTGTCAGGTGCACCTTAGTCCTTAGTGACATCTTTGCTTTTTAACACTTCAAAGAAGTCTTTTGCAGCAAATTTGCCCAATGCAACACGTTGTTTGATTTCTTGACTGCTGCTTCCATGGGTGTTGATTGTAGATCCAAGTAAGATGAAATAGTTGACAATTTCAAACTTTTCTCCTTTTATCCTGATGTTGCTTATTGGTCTAGTTGTGAGGATTTTTGTTTTCTTTATGTTAAGGTGTAATCTATACTGAAGGCTGTAGTCTTTGATCTTCATCGATCAGTACTTCAAAGTCCTCTTCACCTTCAGCAAGCAAGGTTGTGTCATCTGCACATTGCAGGTTGTTAATGGGTCTTCCTCCCATCCTGATGCCATGTTCTTCTTCATATAGTCCAGCTTCTCAGATTATTTGATCAGCATACAGACTGAATAAGTATGGTGAAAGGATAGAACACTTCCTCACACCTTTCCTGCTTTTAAACCCCACAGGATCCCCTTGTTCTGTTCCAATGACCACCTCTTGGTATAATTACAGGTTCTCATGAGCACAGGTAAGTGTTCTGGAATTCCTGTTCTTTGTAATGCTTTCCATAATTTGTTATTATCCACACAGTCGAATGCTTTTGCATAGTCAATAGAACACAGGTAAACATCTTTCTGGTATTCTCTACTTTCATCCAGGATCTATCTGACATTAGCAATGATATCCCTTGTTCCACAACCCCTTTTGAATCCAGTTTGAATTTCTGTCAGTTTCCTGTTGATGTACTATTGCTACCATTTTTTAAATTATATTCAGCAAAATTTTACTTATGTGGTATTAATGATATTGTTCAATCATTTCCACATTCTGTTGAATCACCTTTCTCTGGAATGGGTACAAATATGGATATTTTCCATTGATTGGCCAGGGAACTGTCTTCCAGATTTCTTGGCATACACGAGTGAGCACTTCCAGCACTGCATCCATTTGTTGAAATATCTTAATTGGTATTCTATCAATTCTTGGAGCCTTGTTTTTCACCAATGCCTTCACTGCAGCTTGGACCTCTTCCTTCATTATCATCTTTTCTTTATTATATGGTACCTCCTGAAATGGTTGAACATCAACCAGTTCTTTTTGGTATGGTGACTCTGCGTAGTCCTTCCCTCTTCTTATGATGTTTCCTTCATTGTTTAATATTTTCCCCATAGAATGCTTCAATTTTTCATTTTGAGGCTTGAATATTTTCTTCAATGTTTTCAGCTTGAGAAATGCTGAATGTGTTCTTCCCTTTTTGTTTTGTAAGTCTAGGTCTTTGCACATTTCATTATAGTACTTTACTTTGTCTTCTCCAGTTGCCCTTTGAAATCTTCTCTTCAGCTCTTTTACTTCATCATTTTTTCCTTCTGCTTTAGCTACTCTATGTTCAAGAGCAAGTTTCAGAGTCTCTTCTGACATCCATTTTGGTCTTTTCTTTCTTTCCTGTCTATATATGTATTATATGTACAAATATATAATACATATATACACATACATATACACATGTATGTATTTATTATATATATAATAAACTTATTGTAACATATAATAAATCTCCTTTCCTATCAACTAAAAAGGCTTAGAAACAAATACCAACCCAGCAGCAATGAACAGATTGTGGTCTTGAAATGCAGTTTTGCTTTACAAGAAAACAGTTCTTTTGGAGAATAGATGATTCCACTATTCTTAGGCAGGAAATGCACAAAATGAGCCTGCAGCTGTAAAACTATGGAAGACTACTAGGGTCAGGTCAAAAAGACTCAAGATCTAACTTGAAGAGGTTCCAGCAGTCTTAAAATAATGGGTAATAGCTTCCCAGTTAACATTCTTGTTCCAGTTTCAGGAATGAATTGCTGACAATACATGGGAGGAGTTTCTAGATGCCTGTAGATGGTATTTAAATCTGTGTGACTTTTTGAGATTGCCTCAGAAGATTGTGTGGACATAGAAAAAAAAAGGGGGCTCAAAACAGAGCCCTGAGGCACTTCCACTTTTAAATGACAGGTCGAAAAAGAGAAGGTGAAGCCAGTAAGGAATATAGAGGAAGGTGTGGCCAGTGAAGTTTGAAAGGAAACAGGACAATATGGAAAGATGGAAGGAAAGAGATGAAATTATTTATAGAAAAACAAAACAAAACAAGAAGTTAAACAACAGCAAACTATCTACTAGCAGAACATGGAAGTCATTTTTTGTTTTCACAAGGGTCATTCCTGGGGACAGTTAGGGATAAAATTGAAACAACCATGAAAACTAACTTCAAAGATCTTTCCTGTGATAGAGAGTAGAGAAATGGTGTCCGGGCCTGGGGCATTGTGGTATCAAGGGGAAATTACAGTTTAAATTAGGATGTAATAGATCTTGTGTGTCTGTTGATGAAACTTAGCTGGTAAAGAGGGAGAAATAAATATTACAAAAGAGATAAAGAAACTTTCCAAGTGCACAGTCTTTACATAGGGAATAAAAAAGAGGGTTAGAAAGGAGTAGTTCATTTGTAGCAATAGGAGAGAAACCAGAATATATAAGTAATGTAGCCTTAGTGGTGAATTCTGTTGAATGAATTAATGAATGAATATATGTATACTTTATTAGAATTATGAGCTAAATTATTGAACAAGGTCAGTGTCTTAAGCTGGGTTCTCTAGAGAAGCAAAACCAGTAAAGTGTAAAATATATATATATAGAGAGAGAGATTATATCAAGGAAACAGCTCACGTGATTGTAGAGGCTAGAATGTCGCAAGTCCATGGATCAGGGTAGAGGCCTCTCCCAAGTCACACAGCTGCAGAAGCTGGCAAGCCCAAGATCGGAAGGTCAGAGAGAAGGGCTCCCATTCACTGGCTGTGCAGATCGACGAATCCCAGGTTCAGTAGATAAGCTGACAGCTCAAGTCCCAAGAATTGGAGATGAGATGACAGGAAGCAGCCGCAGGATCCAGAGAGAGCAAAAAGCCAGAAAGTCTGCTTATATACAGATGCAGGCCACACCCCCAAGGAGACTTCCTTTCATCTGATTGGCTACTCACAGTATATTCAATCATGGTAGTGATTACATTAAAACACGGAGAATCATGGCCCAGCCAAGTTGACACACAATCTTAACCATCACAGTCAGTAATTAAGTCAGCATGTGTACAAGAAAATACAGAAGATTTGGAGAGGAATTAAAACTTGAGTAGTGTCTTGAAATAATACTGATAATGATATTACTAATAATACAGGATTAAGAAGATAAACTAGAAAAAGGAGGGGGAAAGTGATGTAAAAGAGCTATATTTTGTTGAGCACTTCATATTTTCTATCTCATTTAATCATCACAAGCACATTTGAAAGCATATCGTCCATATTTTGTGTATACAGAAGTTGAGGCTTAGAGAGTTAAGTGAGTTGCCCAAGGTCACACATATTCTATGTGAAGGGACTATGATTTGAACACAAGTCTGCCTGGCTTCAAAGTCCACTTTCTTAAATACTCTGTAAATACAGAGTATGGCTGCACAGAGATTGGGGGGAAAGAAACTCCAGTTAGAGGAAAATAGCACCAGCAATGACAACAAAGTATGAGGATGCCTGAGAAATAGTGAAATAGTACAGAATAACTGGAGCATAAGGTTGCATTCCCTAGAAACAGATTCTGAGATAAGAAATTACATTTAATTGATTTTTTAAAGGAAAAACAAGTCAAGGAATGGAGAAAGCCAAGTAAAGGTGAAATCTCTGGCAAAAGTCCCACTAAGGGTAGGTGTTGGCCTCATCATGTAGGGGAACTCTGAGATGTCCCAATCTGAGAACAGAGATCTAGGATGTCATACTCTTGCATCCCTTTTTTATTGGCTGGTGATGAGGTAGGGATAAACACGGAAATGGAGACAAACGATCCAAGAAGGTTTGGTTGGAGCATCAGCATTATCCAATACTTGAGAAGCAGTAGGAGGAGTTGAGCATCAAGAGAAATGCATGGGTAATGTTGTGAGAAAGAAACAATGACCTGCTAGAGATTTTGGAATTTGTTCCTCACTAATCAGTTATGGGAGTCTCTGTGTGGCACAGATGGCTAAGTGCTTAACTATCTGCCCAAGGTTTGGTAGTTCAAACCCACCTAGAGATGCCCGGAGGACATTCCTGGCAGTCTGCTTCCAAAAGATCGTATCCTTGAAAACCCTGTGGAGCAGTTCTACTCTGCATGTGTGGGAGTTGCCAGGAGTCAGAACTGACTCAAAGGCAACTGTGATGGTTAAGGTTCTGTGTCAGCTTCCCTGGACCATGATTCTTGGTGATTTGGCAGTTACTTAATGGTGTAGTTTGGCAGTTCTGTAATGATGTAGTCATCCTCCATGATGTGATTTGATGTGATTAGCCAGTCAGCTGTAAGAGGAGTTTCCTTGGCAGTGTGGGCTGCATCCAATAGATATATGAACATTCTGGCAAAGCTCACTTGCTTGCTCTGAATGGTGCATCTGGTTCATCAGCATCTGACCTCTGGTTCTTGGGACTTAAGCCAGCTGCCTGCTGTATTGCCTGCTGATCTCGGGATTTGGCAGCTTCCACAGCCTGTGAGCCAGAGGCCTGCCATCTTACCTGTCAATCTTGAGATTTGTCAGCCTCTGCAGCACATGAGCCAGCAGCTTGCCATCTGACCTGCCAATCTTGGGTTCATCTGCCCCTGCAACTACATGAGTTAGGAGAAGCCTCCATCCTGATGCCTGACCCATGGACTTGGGACTTGCCAACCTCTATGATTACATGAGCCATTTCCTCGAGATAAATTTCTCTGTCTCTCTCTATGTATATGTATATATAGACACTTCATTGGTTTTACTTCTCTACATAATCCTGTCTGAAACATTTGGTACTGAGAGTGGTTCTAGAGAAACAAAACTGTAAGGATGAGTTTTCTAAATTTGTTCTCAAATCTGACTAATCGTAAAGGTGCTGATGACTCAGCTCCAGTAGAAAACAGGGTTCTGCTAATCCATGGCATGAGGTGGCAATATTAATACTCAAAATATCACCAAGAATAGATTAAGTAACAAAAATCTTCACAACTGGGCCAATAAGCAACATCATGATAAACAGAAAAAAGATTGAAGTTGTCAGGGATTTCATTTTACTTGGATACACAATCAACACTCATGGAAGCAGCAGTCAAGAAATCAAAAGATGTATTGCATTGGGCAAATCTTCTGCAAAGGACCTCTTTAAAGTGTTGAAAAGCAAAGATTTTGCCTTGAAAACTAAGGTGTGCCTGACCCAAGCCATAATATTTTCAATCGCATCATATGCATGTGAAAGCTGGACAATGAATAAGGAAGACCAAAGAAGAATTGACAGCTTTGAATTGTGGTGTTGGCAAAGAATATTGAATATACCATGGACTGCCAAAAGAATGAACAAATCTGTCTTGGAAGTACAAGCAGAATGATCCTTAGAAGGAAGGATGGTGAGACTATGTCCTACATACTTTGGACATGTTATCAGGAGAGATCAGTCCCTGGAGAAGGACTTCATGCTTGATAAAGTAGAGGGTCAGTGAAAAATAAGAAGGCCTAACATGAGATGGCTTTACACAGTGGCTGCAACAATGGGCTCAAGCATAACAATGATTGTGAGCACAATGTGGGACTGGGTAGTGTTTCATTCTGTGGTGCATAGGGTCGCTATGAGTTGGAACTGTCTCGACGGCACCTAACCACAACAACAACAGATCAAGTACTGATAAGAAAAAAGGCTCTGGGTGATTGCATGTTTGATACTTTTCTACAATTTTGTCAGAATGTGAAGTATAGGGAAGCTGGTTGGTTGGTCCTACTTTTGCTAGACAAAGTGGTGAAAGAAAGAAATGAGCTCAGGGCTTCAGAGTCACAGATCAAGTGCTGCATAAAAGATCTCAGACTTGCCACTTGTGCCCTGAAAGAAACCTTATTTCTTGTAGTAACCGAGCTGATATTGCTGAAAACCAAAACCAGAGTCTTATTGTAAGAGTGGCTGGATTACAAAGCCAATTAAATTCCCAACCTCAAATGATGTCTGAAGTTAAAGTGAGGGCATTGATTGGGAAGAAATGAGGTCCTGAAACATGGGATGGAGACATATGCGCATATAATCAGGAAGATGGGGACTCTGAACACCTAAATCCCATTGAATAACTCGTGCCAAAAGAATCAGTCCTCTTACTATCATCTGAAGTGATCTCTCCATCTTTGTCTGCTAAGCCACCCTCCCCAGTAAAACCATTATCCCTTCTACCTCCATCTGATGAAATTAACCCAGCTATGCCTAAAGAGTCTTTATCTGACATATAGCCTGGGATAGTGGCTGGGACATTACCTGGACTATGACCTGAGGTAGATGCCTTTCAAGACATTGCTGAATGTTACCAGATCCATACCACCACCAGTTTTTGCTTTTAGACCTATAAAACCAAAACCAAACCTGTTGCTGTCAAGTCAATTCTGACTCATAGCCACCCTAGACTTAAGTCCCAGTGAGACCCAGAAGGTGAAGTACAAAGTGTGATCCAGGATAAGGTATGCTGCATTCCAAAAGAACTGCTTGCTTTTTCTAATATATACAGAGAGAAAGTTGGGGAATATGTGTGGGAATTATTAATGGTGTGGGATAATTGTGTAAGGAACTTGAAGTTGGATCAGTTTGAGTTTACTGATCTGAGCCCACTATGCACAGATTCTTCTTTCAGTGTTTCAACTTGAGATGTTGGAGAAGGATCCAATAGTTTATTTGGTTGGTTCACTGAGGCATGGATTACTCAGTGCCCTACATTAAATCAAGCTGAAGCACCAGACCTGCCTTGGTATACTGTAAATGAAGGTATCCAAAGCCTTAGGGAAATTGGCATGTCAGAGTAGATTTGTCAAATTAGACCCACAGACCCACACATGGAATGCCCAAAGGACACATCTTTTACCACAACAGTGAGGAGCAAATATTTAAAGGGAGCCCAGCACCTTGAAGACTGCTGTGATTGCTATTTTATGTAAGTCACATTTGACAGTAGGAACTGCCCTAACTGAATTAAGACAACTAAATACAGTGGGCAATGAATAATGAAGACTGAAGAGGAACTGATGCCTTTGAATTATGGTTTTGGTGAAGAATATTGAATATATCATGGACTTCCAGAGTAATTAACAAATTCATCTTGGAATAAGTACATCCAGAGTGCCCCTTAGAAGCAAGAATGGTGACAGTTCTTCTCAACATACTTTGGACATGTTATAAGGTGGGATCAATCCTTGGGGAAGGACATCATGCTCAGTAAAGTAGAAGGTAAGTGAAAAAGAGGAAGACCCTCAACTAGATGGATTGACACTGGCTGAAACAATGGGCTCAAGCATAACAACGATTGTGAGGATGGTGCAGGATTAGGCAGTGTTTCATTCTGTTGTATATAGGGTCACTATGAGTTGGAACTGACTCAATAGCACCTAAAGAGAACAACAACTACAGTCAGGCTTATTGGACCCTGTGGTGGTAGGGGCCAAGTGACAGCACTCAATTAAAAAAGTCAAAGTGGGTGTGGTTACTGTAATAGACAGCTGAGTCAACGCAATAATCAGAATAGTCTGACAGGTATGGACTTATAGGGTGGGTTACTTAGTCATGGTGTATGTTATGGATTGAATTGTGTCCCTGAAAAATATATGTCAATGTGGCTAGGTCATGATTCCCAGTATTGTGTTATTGTCCACCATTTTGTGATCTGATGTGATTACCCTATGTGTAGTAGATGCTAACCTTCATAATGTCAATGAGGCAGGATTAAAGACAGTTATGTTAATGAGGAAGGACTCAATCTACAAGATTAGGTTGTATCTCGAGTCAGTATTTTTTGAGATGCAAAAGAGAGAATCAAGCAAAGAAGAGAGGGACCTCACACCACCAAGAAGGAAGAGCTGGGAGTGGAGCGCATCCTTTGGACCTTGTGTTCATGCACTGAGAAGCATCTAGATCAGAGGAAGGCTGATGATAAGGATCTTCTCCCAGAACTGACACAGAGAGAAAGCCTTCCCTTGGAGCTCACACCCTGAATTCAAACTTCTAGCCTCCTAGACTGTGAGAGAATAGGATTCTGTTTGTAAAAGCCATTTTTTGTGGCATATCTGTTATAGTAACACTAGATAACTAGAAGAGTGTCTGTAAGAGTTAAATAGATGGGAAATATACTAAATATTTACTTGATCTGTAAGACCAGAATTATAGGTCAAGTGAATGTCAGTCTAAGTTGAATCACCAAATTAGAGAGTCACAACCCCTCAAAAAGTTCCCAGACTTGAGCCAGTTTACAGACCCACAACCCCTTTAATGAAGGGGAGGCTGCATCCCCTAGAGGAAGGACCCCACTACACTGCCAAAATTTTATACTGTTAATCTTTTTCCCAGCCTTCCCCAAAGGGATCTATGGCTTTTTATAAGAGTGACTGTTCAATGGTGAAAAGTAAATAATCATACTTTTCACAGATAAATGTATACTGGCTCTGAACTGGCACTAATTCCAGAAGACTCAAAATATCACTGTCACCCACCAGTCAGAGTGGGGGTGCATGAAGGTCAAATTAATAATGCAGTCTTACCTCAGTTCATCTCACAGTGGGTCTAGTGAATCCCCAGACCCATCCTGTAGTGATTTCCCTAGTTCCAGAATGCATAATTGGAGTAGATATGCTCAGCAACTGACAGAACCCTCACATTGGATCCCTGACAAGTGGAGTAAGGGCTATTTCATTAGAAAAGCCAAGTAGAAGCCATTGGAACTGTCCCTACCCAGGAAAATAGTAAACTAAAAGCATTATCATGTGATTGCAGTGATTACAGTCACCATTAAGGTCTTGACCAATACAAGAGTAGTTATTCCCACCACATTCCCATTCAACTTGCCTATTTGGCTTATGCAAAAAACAGATGGATCTTGGAGAATGACGGTGGATTACCATAAACTTAACCAAGTGGTGACTCACAATTGCAGCTGGTGTTCCAGGCATAGTTTCATTGCTGGAGCAAATTAATACATCCCCTGGTACCTTGATCTGGCCAATGACTTTTTCTCGTCTGGTTTTGAGGAACGCGAGAAGCAATTTGCCTTCAGCTGGCAAGACCAACAATACATCTTTACTGTCCTACCTCAAGGATATATCATCTCTCCAGCCCTATGTCATAATTTAGTCCACAAGGAACTTGATCTCCTCGTCCCTCCACAAGACATCACACTGTTTCATCACATTGATGACATTATGCTGATTGGACTTAGTAAGGAAGAAGTGTCAATGACTCTGAAATTATTGGTAAAACATTTTTGTGCCAGAGGGTTGGAAATCAATCCCACAAAAATTCAGTCAATTTCTACCTTAGTGAAAATTCTAGAAGTTCAATAGTGTGGAGCATGTTGATATATTCCTTATAGAGTGAAGGAAAAGTTGTTAATCTGGCCCCTACTACAATTAAAAAAGGGTCACAGTGGCTAATGGACCTTTTTGGATTTTGGAGGTAACATATCCCTTATATGAGTGTGCTGCTCCTGTCTATTTGTCAAGTGACTCAAAAAGCTACTAGTCTTCAGTGGGGCCCAGAACAAGAGAAGGCTCTACAACAGGTACAGACTGCCGTGCAAGACACACTGACACTTGGGCCTAAGATCCAGGTGATCCAGTGGTGCTTCAAGTGTCAGATGCGGATAGAGATACTGTCTGGAGTCTTTGGAAGGCCCCTATTGGTGAATCACAGAATAGACCCTTAGGAATTTGGAGCAAAGCACTGCCATCCTCTGCAGATAGCTACTCTTCTTTTGAGAAACAGCTTTTGGCTGTTAGTAAAGACTGAATGCTTAACCATGGGACACCAAGTCACCATGCGGCCTGAGCTGCCCATCATGAACTGGGTGTTGTCTGACCCACAGAGCTATAAAGTTGAATGTGCACAACAGCACTCCATCATTAAATGAAAGTGATATATACAAGATCCGGCCAGAGCAGGACCTGAAGGCACAAGTAATTTGCATGAGGAAGTGGTCCAAATATCCACGGTCTTCACTCCTGTCATATTACCTTCCATCCCCGAGTCTGCACTTATGGCCTCATCGGGAGTTCCTTATGATCAGCTGACTGAAGAAGAGAAAATTCGTGCCTGGTTTACAGACGGTTCTGCGCGATATGCAGGCACAACTTGAAAGTAGACAGTGGCAGCACTACAGCCCCTTTCTGGGACCTCAGTGAAGGACAGTGGTAAAAGAAAATATTCCCAATGGGCAAAATTTCAAGCAGTATAACAGTTTGTTCATTTTCTTGGAAGGAAAATGACCAGATGTGCAATTGAACTGGAAGTTAAGAATGTCACCTGACCACTTTGGGCTCCTCATGCCTCTGAATCAACCGGCAAAGAAAAGAGTTACCATATTTGCTGGTGTGATTGACCCTGACTACCAAGGGAAATTTGGATTGAAGTTGCATAATGGAGGTAAAAAAGAATATGTTGGGAATACAGGTGACCCCTTAGGGTGTCTCTTAGTACTACTATGCCTTGTGATTAAAGCAATAGAAAACTACAGCAACTCAATTCCAGTATGACTACTAATGGCCCAGACCCTTCAGGAATGAAGGTTTGTGTCACCCCACCAGGCCAAGATTCTTGACCAGCTGAGGTGCTTGTTGAGGGCAAAGGGATTATAGAATGTGTGGTGGAAGAAGGTAGTGCTAAATACCAGCTACAACCACATGACCAGTTGAAGAAACAAAGACTGTAATTCTATTTTTTCCTTGTATGTGTACATCAAATGTTTTTGTTTTCTTCACTTACAAAATATAAGATGTAAACAAAGATAGTGTTTTTGGATGTATGCATGTTAGTTGTATCATGTTAGGCACAAGTATGACTTTGTAATTGTCTTTATTTAGAGACTGTGTAGGGTTTAAGTTGATGTGTACAGGTGCAAAGTTGACAAGCAGTGGTTAAGGTAGTGTATCAACTTGGCTGAGCCATAATTCTCAGTGGTTTGGCAGTTTATGTAATGATATAGTCATCCTCTGTGATGGTTAAGATTGTGTGTCAGCTTGGCTGGGCCAAGATTCTCAGTGTTTTGGCAGTTGTATAACGTTGTGATTACTTTCCTGATGAAATTTGATATGTGATCACTCCCATGATGGTATCTGTTGTGAGTAGCCAATCAGTTGAAAGAGAGTTTCCTTGGGCATGTGGCCTGTATCCGAATATAAGTGGACATTCTTGCTTTTGCTTACTCCGGATCCTGCAGCTGGCTTTTGTTCATCTGACCTCTGGTTCTTGGGACTTGAGCTAGCAGCTTACCTGTGGTCTTGCCTGCCAATCTTGGGATTCATTGATCTTCACAGCCTGTGAGCAAGAGCCCTGTTCTCTGACCTGCTAATCTTGAGTTTGCCAGCTCCTGTGGCTACATGAACCAGGAGAAGCCTCTATCCTGATCCACGGACTTGGGATGTTCCAGCCTCTACAACCATGTGAGCCATTTCCTTGATATAAATCTCTCTGTATGAATTTATTTATATGCTTTAGGGGTTTTGCTTCTCTGGAGAACCTAGCCTAAAGCATCCTCTATCATATGATCTAATTTTATTAGCCAATCAATTGTAAGGGGAGTTTCCTTTGGGGTGTGGCCTGCATCCAATATATATGTGGACATTCTGGGAAATCTTGTTTGCTTGCTCTGAATCCTGCATCTTGTTGTCAACATTTGACCTCTGGTTCTTGGGTCTCAAGTCAGCTGGCTGCCATATTGCCTGCTGATCTTGGATTTGTCAGCCTCCGTAGCCCACGAACCAGTGACCTGCTGTCTGACCTGCCGATCTTGGGTTGGTCAGTCCCTACAGCTACAAGAAACAGAAGAAGTCTCCAGTCTGATGCCTAACCCACGGTCTTGGGACTTGCCAGCCTGTACAACTGCCTGAGCCATTTTTTTAAGATAAATCTCTCTCTCTTTCTCTCTATATATAGACACTTCAGTTGTTTTGCATCTCTAAAGAACCCAGTCTAAGACAGCAACTAACAACAATAGTTACTAAAGATAGGCATTATACACACACACACACACACACACACACACACATAGTTTAACAAAGAATCTGTGAAGTTTTGACAAAATAAATGTCAACACATTATGTACTACACACCAAAAACCAAACCAAATCCACTGCCATCAAATCGATTCCAACTAGTAGTGAGCCTGTTGGACAGAGTAGTACTGCCCCATAGGGTTTCCAAGGCTGTAAGTCTTTATGGAAGCAGACCACTACATCTTTCTCCCAGGGAGTACCTGGCAGTTTCAAACTGCTGACCTTTCAATTAGTAGTAGAGCGCTTTAATTTACACTGCATAGACCATCATAAATAAGTTGTGTTTAACATCTGTCTACTGGGTAGAGTCAGACAGATTTTGGGTTGAGTACTGGTTAGGGTTGGGAAAATCAGAAAAGATAACATCCTGTTTTGGGGGCAGTGGTAGTTCAGTAGTAGAATTCTCACTTTCCATTTGAAGATCTGGGTTCATTTCCCGGCCAATGTACCTCAAGTGCAGCTACTACCCATCTTTCAGTAGGAAGCTTGCGTGTTTCTACGATGATGAATAGGTTTTAGTGGCAATTCAAGACTAAGACAAAGAAGAAAGTCCTGGCAATCTACTTTTGAGAAACCAGACGATGAAAACCCTATGGATTGCAATGATCATATCCTTTTGTGCATACTGTTGTCATGAGTCAGGGGCTGACCTGATAGCACCTAACAACAACAACAACAACAACACTATCCTGTTTATTTCCATAATCTTTATCTGTGTAATACTCTGTAGGCCAGTATTTTAATTAGAATGCTTCTTCTACAAGTAATAGAGAACTACTATTCCGCTTGCTTAAACAATATGGAGGTAGTAGAATTAAGGCAATTCCAATTTAGAAAAAATTAAGCCAGCAAATAGCATCATCAAAGACACACATTTTCCTTCTACTTCTCAGTTTTGCCAATCTCAGTGTTTATTCACGATGCAAGGCATTCAACGCTGTGGATCATAACAAATTATGGATAACATTGTAAAGAATGGGAATTCCAGAACACTTAATTGTGCTCATGAGGAAACTGTACATAGATCAAGAGGCAGTTGCTGGGACAGAACAAGGGGATACTGTGTGGTCTAAAGTCAGGAAAAGTGTGCATCAGGTTTGTATCTTTTCACCATACTTATTCAGTCTGTATGATGAGCAAATAATCCGAGAATCTGGACTATATGCAGAGGAATGTGGCATCAGGATTGGAGGAAGACTCATTAACAACCTACAACATACAGATGGCACAGCCCTGCTTGCTGAAAGTGAAGAGGAAGCACTTACTGACGAAGATCAAAGACTACAGCCTTCAGTATGGATTACACTTCAACAGAAAGAAAACAAAAATCCTCACAACTGGACCAATAAGCAACATCATGATAAATGGAGAAAAGATTGAAGTTGTCAAGGATTTCATTTTACTTGGATCCACAATCAACACCTATGGAAGCAGCAGTCAAGAAATCAAAAGATAGATTGCATTGGGCAAATCTGCTGCAAAAGACCCCTTTAAAGCGTTAAAAAGCAAAGATGTCACTTGAAGATTAAAGTGTGCCTGACCAAATCCATGGTATTTTCAATTGCATCATATGCATGCAAAAGCTAGACGATGAATAAAGCAGACTGAAGAATTGGCGCCTTTGCGTTGTGGTGTTGGCAAAGAATACTGAATATACCACTGATTGCCAAAGGAACGAACAAATCTGTCTTGGAAGAAGTACAGCAAGAATGCTCCTTAGAAGCAAGGATGGCAAGACTATGTGTTACATACTCTGGACATGTTGTCAGGAGGGATCAGTCCCTGGAGAAGAACATCATGCTTGGTAAAATAGAGGGTCAGCAAAAAAGAGGAAGACCCTCCATGAGATGGATTGACACAGTGGCTTCAACAATGGGCTCAAGCATAACAATGAATGTGAGCATGACGCAGGGCCAGGCAGTGTTTCGTTCTGTTCATAGGGTCACTATGAATTGGAACTGACTTGACAGCACCTAACAACAACAACAACAACAAGTTGACATCCCCTCATGGAAACCCTGGTGACATGGTGGTTAAGACCTACGGCTGCTAACCAAAAGGTTGGCAGTTCAAATCCACTAGGTGATCCTTGGAAACCGTATAGGGCAGTTCTACTCTGTCCTATAGGGTCTCTATGAGTCAGAATCGACTCAATGGCAGCAGGTTTTTTCATGCTTATTGATCAGAATTGCACCACCTTCTGCATAACCTAATCTCTGTCAAAGGGAAGCCACTACAATGTTTGGCTTAGACCGAATAAAATTCAGTCATAGGTTGTTAGGCAGTTTCTAGGTAAACTGAACTTGAGCAAACCCACCGTGACCCAACTGCCTGTGACAACAGAAGCTGTGAATTTAGGGTAATTCACCTTTAGCAGAGTTGATAGACTAGAAATGTCAAGGACAGTCACTTGTAAAACATGTCCAATATAATTATGTTCTTTTTTGTTGTGCAAATTAAATTAGAAAAATATTTATTAAGTGAGCACTCAATACATTTTCATTCCTTTCTCTTCTCATTCAGTCATTTAGAAAACATTTATAAAACATTAACTTTCTACTAGATATTAAAAATACACAAAAGAAAAAGGCGCAGTCCTTAAAAGAAGTCATATCTAAACAGAAAAGCACTCTTAAGCAATCCAGAATATTATGAGAGAGTAAAGATTAACAAGTAACTCAATCTCAACCCAACACTTGATTTGAATCTTAGAGTCTAAGTAGGAGTTAACTAGGTAAATACAGATGAGGAAGGAAATGCATCAAAAACTGACAGAATAACATGGACAAAGGAATGACCTCCATGTTTTACAATCCAGGGAACCCCATTAACATTGTATTCCATATGCCTCCAGATTTGTGCAATGCAGCAACGATGTGGAAAATAGCAAGCAGTTTGATGTGGCTAAAGTTTGTTCAAGGAGGGGTTAGATAAATAGACAAAAGCTAGACACATAGGAACATTTTGGAAATCCTTAAGGGAAGTATTTTAGAATAATTAAAACAGTGCAGGAGTTCCAGATATAGGAAGTATGAAAGTTCTGGGGAGATTTTGGAGAGGGAGGAGCTCAAGAAAATGACCCTAAAAATTGGTTATGAACTTCTGGGCACATCCCCAACCTTTGCATACATGGATCTTCTAAAAGCAAACATATCAACATTCTTCATGTGATTTAAACAAGGACAAGTATTTCCTAACATAATGTAAAAAATGTCCAAGATATAGTCCAATAATTATTCAACATACAATGACCCAGGAAAATCTCATCTCACAGGGGAACAGATAGTAAATAAAGCCCAGATGACACAGATGTTGGGATTATCTGACAAACTTTAAGGCCACTATTTTGCAAATGCTTCAACAAGCCAAGGCAGATACTCTTAAAACAAATGAGAATCCAGAAAATCTTAGCAAAGAAATAGAAGATGTAAAGAAGAATCAAATGGAAATTTTAGAACAGACAAATACAACAATGAAAATAAAAATTTTACAGAATGGGACAATAGCAGCATGAAAATGATAGTGGAAAGAGTCAGCTTGAAGATAGATCAATAAAATTATGTAATCTGAACAGCACAGGGGGAAAAAAAGAAGAAAAGAAAAAAAATGAACAGAGACTTTGTGACTTTTGGTATAATACCAAAAAAAAAAACCTAACATTTTTGTCTTTAGAATCCCAGGAGAGGAGAAATATTTGACAATAAAATGGTAGACAATTCTCCTAAATTTGACAACAAACAAATAAACAAATTTAGTGATTTGAGAAGTTGAATAAAACCCAAACAGAATAAACCCAAATAAGTTTACACCTAAATGTATCTTAATCAAAGTATGAAAACTAAAGAAACAGAAAACTATCTTGAAAGCAGACAGAAAAAAAAAAAACAATGTATTACTTATGAAAGCAACAATTTGTTTGAGGGACTACAGATTTTTTTCATCAGAAACCACAGGCCCAGAGGAAATAAAACAACATTTTTACAGTGCTGACACAAAATAAATAAATAAACGTTAATCCAGAATTCTACATCAAGTGAATATTTTCTGCAGGAATGATAGTGAAATAAAGTCATCCTCAGATTAAGGAGAGCTATTTAAGGAGAGAATTTGCTGCCTTCAGACATGTTTTAAAATAATTGCTAAAGAAATTTCTTCAGACAGAAGGGAAATGATAACAGAAGGAAACTTGGAACATCAGGAATGAAGGAATTCACCAGGAATTTTACATTTATGGGTAAGTATTATAGACTATTTTTCTCTTCTTGAATTCCCTAAATATGTTTGATGGTTGAAATTTAAAATATCTGATAGATTTTTCAATGTATGTAGACATAGTACATAAAACAAATATAACAAAAAGGGAAGATAAAGGGATCTAAATGGTAGTAAGTTTTTGAAATTCCACAAAAAGTGATGAAATTTTCATTCTAAGTAGACCTCAAAAAATTAAGCATGCTAATTATAATTCCTGGGCAACCACTTAAAAAAAAAATGTATAAAGAGATATAAACAAAAACAAAACTGTTATATTAAAATGGAACACTAATAAAGGTTCAAAAATGATAGAGCTAAATCCAAATATATCAATGATTACATTAAATGTAAATGATCTAAACCCACCAATTAAATCACAGACATTGTCAGAAGAGATTTAAAGAAAAAAGCACAACTATACTGTCTACAAGAAACTCATTTCAAATGCAATGATAAGGGTAGATAAAATGATATAAAAAGATATATCACTAAAACATTAATCGAAAGAAAGCTAGAGTTAATATCTAGCTATATTAATATCAAAGTAGACTTCAGAGCAAAGAACATTACTAGGGATAAAGAGGAATATTACATAATGACAAAATGGTCAATTTACAAAAGAAGACATAATAATCCTAGCTTTGTAAAATAAATCCTAACAAAATCTCCAAAATACATGAAGAAAAATTTGACAGAACTGAAAGGAGAACCATACAAAGATACAAATATAGACAGAAGCTTAAACCTCTGTTCTCATTAATATAATCAGTAGACGGAAAGTCAGCAAGGATACGGAAGAGTTGAATAACACCATTGACTCACTAGATTATTTTTTTTTTTGACATTTATAGAACACTCCACCTAACAACAGAAGAATGCACATTCTTTCCAAGTAGACATGGGATATTCACCAATATAGAGCATATCATCTGCCAAAAAGCAAACATAACAAATTCAAAAGATTTAAAATCATATGAAGTATGCCCTTTGACTATACAAATTAAAGTAGAAATCAATAATGGAAAGATTACAGGAAAATCACCAGTACTTGAAAATTAAATAACACGCTTCTAAATAATTCGTGATCAAAAAGGAAGTCTTAAGAATTAAACAAAATATTTTTAAATGCACAAAAATGAAATTACAACTTATCAAAATTTGTGAGATGTACCTAAAGCAGTTTATAGAGAAAAATTCATATCATTAAATACCTGTGTAAGGAAAGAAAAAATTTCTCAAAACAATTGATTTAAACCTCTACCTCAAGGAACTAGAAAAAGAAGAGTAAAATACTTTGAAAGCAAGTATAAAGAAGGGAATTGTGCAAAATAATGACCTCAACCTAAATGTCACACCTTATATAAAAATTAACTGAAAATGGATCATAGATTTAAATGTAAAGCATTAAACTATAAAACCTTTTGAAGAAAAAAGGGGAGACAATTTTTGTGACCTTGGATTAGGCAGAATTCTTTGACATTACCCCAAAAACACAATCCATAAAGTTAAAAATAATACATGATAAATTAGGCTTTATCAAAGCAATAAAAATATTTGCTTTTTGAAAGCTACTGTTAAGAAAATTAAAGCATAAGTCACAAACTGAGAGATAATATTTATAAATCACATATTTGACAAAGTATATCCAGAATTTATAAAATTTCTCAAAACTCAACAACAAGAAAACCCATTTCAACAGTGGGTAAAAAAATTGCACATTTTACCAAAGGCAATATACAGAAGACAAATAAGCACGTTAAAAGATGCTCAGCATAATAAACCATAAGGGAAATTTGAATTAAAACCACAATCAGATAACAGTACATAACTATTAGAATGCCTAAAATAAAATAATGCTGACAAAACCAAGTGATGGCAAGGATTCAGAGCAACTGGAATGCTCATGTATTGCTAGTGGGAACACAAAATGGTATAGCCACTCTGGAAAACATTTTGGCGTTTGTTATAACCTTAAATGTACACTTATACGACCCAGCAATCCCACTGCTAAGTCTTCACCCTAGGGACATGAAAACTTCTAGTTACACAAAACCTGCATACGAACGTTTATAACAGCTCTATTTATAATCTCCCCAAACTGGAAGCAACTCAAATATCTTTCAGTGGATGAATAGATAAACAGTGGAATAATAATCAACAATAAAAATAGAATGAACTATAGATACACAAAATGACTTCAATGAATCTTAAAAGCCTTGTACTGAATGAAAGAAGCCAGTCTCAAAGCTTATATACTCTGTGATTACATTCATATGAAGGTCTGGAAAAGACAAAAGTGTAGTGATGGAGAATGAATCAACATTTGCCAGGGGTTAAGGAGGAAGGAAGGAGCCCTGGTGGAGGAGTGGTTAAGCACTGGGCTGCTAACTGACAGGTTGGAGTTCGAACACACCAGGGGCTCCACTTCCAGAAAGATTATGGCCTTGGAAACCCTACGGGGAAGTTCAACTCTGTTCTATAGGGTTGCTGTCAGTCAAATTAACTGGATGGCAATAGGTTTTTTTTTTTTTTTTTGTAAAGATGAAGGAAGCAGCCCTGGTGGCACAACAATTAAGTGCTCACTGCTAATTGAAAGATTGGTAGTTTGAACATTCCAGTGGCTCTGCGGGAGAAAGACTTGGAGATCTGCTCCCATAATGATTATAGCCTAGGAAATTCCACAGAACAGTTATACTCCATCATATAGGGTTGCTATGAGTTGGAATTGACTTGGCGGCACACAACAACAACAACAAGGATGAAGGGACAATGTGACTACAAAGAGAAAACAGGAAGGAATTTTTTGGAGTGATGAAACTGTTGTGTGTCTTGATTGTTATGGTGTGTTAAAATTCACAGAACTATGTATCAATATAAACTCAATGTTAAAAAAAAAAATTTGGAAGATGGATTGTTGTTGTTAGCTGCCATCCAATTGACTCCCGACTCATGAGCCCCATGCACTCAGAACAAAACATTGTCCTGTCTTGCACCATCCCCAAGATCAGTTGTGGATAGGACCATTGTGATACATAGGGTTTTCATTGGCTGATTTTTGGAAGTAAGTTACCAGATCTTTCTTCCTAGTCTGTCTTAGTCTGGAAGCTTCTATGAAACCTGTTCAGCATCATAGCAACATGAAAGCCTCCACTGATTCAGGAGTGGTGGCTGCACATGAGGTGGTTTGGCTGAGAATTGAACCTGGATCTCCCACACCGAAGGAGAGAACTCTACCATTAAACCACCAACACTCCCCAGAATATGGATTAGACAGGGTAAAATCGGGGCATTTTTAACCCTCCCCTCCCCATACCTTCTAGAATGCATTGAATGACTTTAGGGAGTTTGAAATCCTTAGGGCTTCTGTATGGAACATGCTCCCCTCTGTGCAGAGAGACATTCAGTCTTGGAGAGTAAGTACATTTCCCTAGCTGTAAACTCTGTTAGGGAACTCTCCTCTACGAACATGGTTTCTATCTTTCAACATCAGCCTTCCCCCTTCTCAGCCCCATTGTTCTGAAGACTGGTAAGCTAAAGCAGCTCAAAGTTCCATGAACAGAGAGGATGATGGCTTGGCCAAGCCCAGAGCAATAAACGATACAGACTCCAGGTGTTTTCTAAAGCAGTGATGCGTCAGTTCTTGAAATGATACAGTGCAGTGGGCTTAGCCCATGTACAGGGAGACACAATTGTGTTTTATGGACTGGAAAACAGAGTTACATAATAGCTGCAAAAATCAGGAAGAATTAGGCTGTTGGTTGGATCAACTGCACAGTCTTAAGAGAGACCAAGTAGACAATGATGGCTTTCGTGGAGCTTTCAAAACCGTATGAATGTGGGATGTCGTATGAGTATGTTTTTCTCCACAACTGATTTGTTTGAGAAGTAGCCTAGCATCATACTTATTCACTCATCTGACATTTAACGAACTAGTCCTCTAAGCCAGGCATCTTGATAGGAATTAGGAACTGAAAGAAATCAGACACTAGCAGAGATCAGCCTCAGTGGGGAAAATTCTCTCTTACCAAAGAGTGAAGTGGGGCCATTTCCCCAGAGATGTGAAGTAGTTTATTCCATGTTAGCAGGTAAGTCCCAGGTCTTCCTCTGACAGGACTTAGAGAAGAATAGTTATGGTTGTGGACTCCAGAGCATCATTGTCTGGACTTGAATCCTTCCTCTGCTAATTACTTCCTATGTGACTTTGGACAGGTAATTTAACGTCTCTGTGCTTTAGTTTCCTCATCTGTGAAAGAAAGCAAGACCAGTTATTGTTAAGTTGATTCCAACTCATGGGGACTTCATGTGTGTCAGAGTAGAACTCTGATTCATAGGGTTTTCAATGGCTGATTTTTGGAAAGTAGATCACCAGGCTTTTCTTCCGAGGTGCCTCTGGGGACACTTGAACCTCGAAACTTTTGGTTAACAGGTGAGCGCATTAACTGTTTTCACCACCCAGAGGCTCCTTCAAAGGGAATGATTGTACCTATATCACAGCACTCTAATTAGGATAAGAATAATGAATGCATACATGTAAAGCCCTGGTACATAGCAAACATCCATTGAGTGTTAATTCTTATTATCCTTCCCCAGTTCAATGATCTTGAGTTATTCTCTTATTTGCTTCTTAATTCGCCTGGCTTAGGTAATAAGGGAACTTTGGAATTATCCTTGGCTTTCTTCTTCCTTATCCCATGATCTAAGCAAAGCATTGTTTATCTCTGGGCCTCGGTTTCTTCAATTGTAAAAAGAGAGTTAAGAGAGACTCAACCTAGGTGGGCACCAAAGTTCTCTCAAGCGTTAATATCCTACACTCCATGAAGAAGAAAATGATGCAAGCCATTGCCTGAGGAAACTGTTGCACCATTGGAATGTGGGTGCTTAGTAAAAAGACCAACATTTCCCTCTAGTGGTAAATCGAAAGCAGTGACTTGCCTTTCCCTGGTGATGCAGTTCAGCAAAATGCTTTCCAGTGTGGGCCTACAGGTGGGCCACTAACATCAGATGATTCAGGTGGTACACTGACGAACTTTTTCTGATTTTAGTATTGGTGATTTAAATTTAATGTATATTGGAAGAAATGCATAACCAGTGCATCAAAGTTAGTGATTGTATGGTTACAGTTGTTTATTCATGGTTTATGTAGAAACAAATAAGGCAATTACATAAAGTAATTAATATTGCAATTAATAGATAGTGACAAGAGTCTTGAAGGTAGAAGAAGAATAAATGCAGCTTAGAAAACACTAATATTTAATTTAATTTTTACTTTTATAGAAAGTAAACATGGATATGGTTGAAAAGGGTAAAATAGCTATACAAGACTTATGAAAAAGAGTAGTCTTACTCCACACCCAGACACTTCCTTCTCCCTAGAGCCAAATTACTGTAATTTTTTTTTAGCCAATTCTTTTAGTATTTGCCCCATTATTTCTAAATAGTATGCTTATATGGTTAGATTTTTCCACTTTAGGCATTGTAATGACTTCCCAAAATAGAAGATGGAATTTTATTGTCTATATTTCAACATTTCCTACTAGCATCAATCTTTCCCTTTTTCCCCCACATTTCCCATTACTCCCTCTTCCTCTTATACTTATCTACAAGTTTTGTTTGGATCAAAACTCAGTCATAGAAGAAATACAACCACAGTACTGCTTAGAAGCGAGAATGGTGAGACTTCAGCTCACTTACGTTGGACATGAAATCAGGAGAGACCAACTACTAGAAAGGGGCAAAATATTTGGTAAGGTAGGGGGTCAGTGAAAATGAAGAAAACCTTCAATGAGATGGATTGACACAGAAGTAGCAATGATGGACTCAACAGGACCGGGAAACGTTTCATCCTGTTATACGTAAGGTCGCTATGAGTCAGAGCCAACCCACAGGCAACTAACAACATATAAATACTGTTTTTAGTTAACCTGTATAAAATAATGTGATTACATATATTTTCCTCTAAAATACTATCTATGATGTCAATAATTTCTGTTTCATTTGCTTGTGTTCTATGTGCTTATAATTAATTCAACTCGGAATTCTCCTCAATTATGAAACTATCCTTTAATACACTCAAATACCTTAAACATTTTAAAAGTTTCATCTTAGAGAAACTCCCTCTTGCCTGTCCCTCCCTGGCCTGGTTGTTCTCAGTCCTGCTGCACAGACACGCCTTTATCTCCCCTCACTATGGGTGTTGACTACACCTCTCTCTCATGTTGAGTCTCATGTTTGGATCCTGGGTCCCATTATTTCTTCTTTCTTGGTTCATTCCTTTGTCTACAGAAAGCAAATCAAATCCTCCAGATGATTTCAGAGAAAGAATGCATCATGGGAAACTTTGAGAGCCTGTTTGTCTGAAAATATCTTTTTTTATATCTTCTTGTGAAAGATATTTTATTGATGGATTGTCTGTGCATAGGAATCTTAGGCAGCAAATAATTTTTCCTCAGAATTTTTAATGCTTTGCTCTATTGCCTTCTAGCTTCATGCATTGCTGTTGAGAAGTGCAGTATTATTCTGATTCTTGGTCTAGTATGTAAAATTTGTTGTTCTTTGCCATCACTGGCCCCTTGCCTGGAAGCTTGTAGAACCTCACCCCAGCCCCTGAATTTTCTGAAATTTCTGGGTTTTTTTTTTTTCCAATTTATTTTTATTGTTTTAAATTTTATTGTATGTTAAGTGAAGGTTTACAGTGCAAATTAGTTTTTCCTTCAAAAATTTGTACAGAAGTTGTTTTGTGACATCGGTTGCAATCCCTGAAATGTGTCAGCACTCTCCCCCTTTCCCTTTCCACCCTGGGTTCTCCATGTCCATTCATCCAATTTTGCTGTCCTTTCCTGCCTTCTTGTCTTTGCTTTTGGGCAGGTGTTGTTTGATCATTTACTTGATTGAACTCAGAAGCACATTCCTCACATGTGTTGTTTGTTTTATAGGTCTATTTAATCTTTTGCTGAAAGGTGGAGTTCAGGAGTAGCTTCAGTTCTGAGTTAGCAGGATATTTGGGGACCATAGTCTCGGGGTTTCCTCCAGTCTCTGTCAGACCAGTAAGTCTTGTCTTTTTTTTTGTGAATTTGTATTTTGTTCTACATTTTTCTCCTGCTCTCTCCTGGACCCTCTATTGCAATCCCAGTCAGAGTGGTCAGTGGTGTTAGCTGGTCACCATCTAGTCTAGTCTCAGGCTGGTGGAGGCTGTGGTACATGTACTCCATTAGTCATTTGGACTAACATTTTCCTTTTGTTTTTGGTTTTCTTCATTTTTCTTTGCTCTGAACGTGATGGGACCAATAGATGTATCTAAGATGGCTGCTCACAAGCTTTTAAGACCCCGGATATTACTCATCAGAGTAGGATGTAAAACTGTTTTTTATAAACTATGTTATGCCAATCGACCTAGATGTCCCTCGAGACCATGGTCCCTGGCCCTCAGCCCCACTAACTCGGTCCCTCAAGGTGTTAGGAAGCTTCTATGACTTTGCCTTGGTGAAGTTGTGTTGTCTTCCTCTATATTGTATGTTGTTACCAAAGTTAATACTTGTCTACTACCTAATTGATGATTTCCCCTCCTCATTCCTCCCCTCCCTGGTAGCCATCAAAGCTCTTATTTTTTTTTCTGCTGTGTGTAAACCTTTTCTTGGGTTTTTATAATAGTGGTCTCATACAATATTTGTCCTTTTGTTTTTCACTTTTTTCACTCAGCATAAATGCCCTCCAGACTCATCCATGTGGTAAGATGTTTCACGGACTCATCATTGTTCTTTATTGTTGCATAGTAGTCCATTGTGTGTGTGTACCATAATTTGTTTATCCATTCATCTGTTGATGGGCACTTAGGTTGTTTCCATCTTTTTGCTACTGTGAATAATGCTGCAAGGAACAGGGGTGTGCATATGTCTGCTCATGCTTATTTCTCTAAGGTATATTCCTAGGAGTGGGATTGCTGGATGGTATGCAGAATTTCTTGATGTTGTGTTTTGGTGTAGTTTAGTTTCATGAACTGTGCTGAGGCCTTTGAAATGGAAACACACATGCTTCAGATCTAGGAAACTTTATTTGATTACTTCATTGATAAATTCTTCATCTGTAAATTGTCTATTCACTTTAAAGTTCTAATCTTAGGTTGTTGAATCTCTAGAATGTGTCAAGAATTTTTTGTCTTTTATCTAATTTGTACCTCCATCATTCTATTCTGCTTTCTATGAAATTTACTGAATTTTATTTTCAAAATCTACTGAGTTTTAAATTTCTTCTCTCATATTTATATATATCCTCTCTTATTGCTTACAAATTTCTAAGAGCTATTTTTCATTGTTCTTTGAGAGTTTCTGTTTTATAGCTTCTTGTTTTTGTTGTGTAACTTACATATATTCTCTTAACACTTGGGAGATAACAATGACAGTATTTTTAAGTTCTATTCTCTCTATGTAGTTTCTCTCCCTTCTAAATTTATTCTTTACCCCTATTTAGTCTCTGAGACTTTTGTACTAGATGTTATTCTCCAATGTCAGGTGACCTTGATTCTTCACCAATTTATAAGGATGGCCACTGTAATGGTTAATTTTATGTGTCAACTTGGCTAGGCTATGGTTCCTAGTTGTCTGGTCAAATGCTAGTCTAGTGGCAGTTCTATAATGTAATCTAATGCAAATTGTAGTGTGATTACCTTCTATAATGTGATCTACTATAATATAATCAATCAATTGAAAATGGAGTTCCTCTAGGGTGTGTTTTGCCTCCAGAGTATAATAGATATTTTGGCAGAATTTTTCTCTGCACTCTTCCTGTCTTCTGACCTACGGATCTTGGAATGAAAGGCTTGCAGGAGTTTCCAGTTTGTTCCCAAACCTACAGATTTTGGACTTGCTAGCCCCTTACAATCCCATGAATCAATATTTGAAGTAAATTTTTCTTCCTTCTTTCTTTCCTCCTTTCCTTCCTTCCTTCCCTCCTTCCCTCCTTCCTTCGTCTCTTTCTCTCTCTCTTCATGTGTGTCAGAGGGGTTTGCCGATTGGATTTTTCACTGTTGGGAAATTTAACTGGTGTTTTCACTGGGGAATCTCCGAAGCTAGAGTTTTTAGTGTTTTTTTTTTTTTTTTTTTTTCCCTTGATCTAGTATGATTCTTCAAATGACTCTCAGTCTCCAGGGAGTAAGCCAGTTCTCAGTACTCTGAAAGTTTGGTATGGGAGACGGCTGGAAGGTTTCAATTTCTCAACACTGAGTATCTAAACTGTCACTTATTTTTCCTGTTTTCACTGTGGCACTCTCATCCCCATCCCCATACCTGGTGTCTGTCTGTCCAGAGACCCTCTGTTTCACATTCTTTAGAGGCTAAACCTCCGGTCTCCTACCTGGGTAGACGGAGCACTAAGAATAGTATCTGGGGATTTAATTGCTTTCTTTTACAGCATTTCAACTATTCCTCTTTCTGCTCCACCTTCTTTTTCACATTCAAAGGTACACGATGTTACCAAATTTGAAGGCTTTTGGGGTTCAGTGGTATAAATCAAGTTGCTTCTTGGCTGTCTCCACAGCCAGCTAGGAATCTGTTTCTGGGTGTCTGCTAAGTTAGTTATTACAACTCAGTCATCTCTTCACAGTTTCCAAAATTGTTGCTGTAATCTCTCCTTTGACCTTACAGATTTATCCCTTTCAAAATAATTTTCCTGTCCTTTCAGTGTTTTTTTGGAGGGGAGGGGTTGATGGAAGTAAACGTGTATGCGTGATATGTGTTTGTGGGTGCTTTTTATCTATTTCTTTTAACTAGTAGTCTCAAACTATTTATTTGTCAGAGTTATTTTTTCATTCCCTGGTGAAGCATTTTTAGTAGGAATCCCTCCACAACGTGACTAAAAAGAAAAAAAAAGTTATCTGAAAGGCAACAGTTTCATTACATATCTCTGTTTTTTAAAAAAATGCCTTACTGTTATTTACAAACTGTGATTATAACAGAATTAGTGGGGTCATAGGAGAAGAATAAAAGGATTTTTTAGAGTTCCCAATACGTGCCTGTCACTGTGTGCTCTGCTCTTTAGCATATATTATCATATTTAATTTTAATGCATCAGAAACTCTATGTGGTAGATATTAGTATTTTAGCTTTTACAAAGAAGGAAATGGAAGGTAACCGATAGGCCAGATAAACACATGACTATTGAATAAAAATAAGACATCAGCTTAGGTTTACTTGAAAACTAAGGTCACAGTTGCCCTAATCCTGCAAACTACATTCACTGTGTGACTAAAACATAGCAAGGCCAGTGAAGAGTGCCCTGCTATTTACAAGTATCACAGTTCTTTCTTGTAATGAACTCATGCTTGACTTAAAAGAGAGAGCAGGATTCTTGAGAGTGTGGTCTCTGATTGGGAATTTTAACTCATTCTGTGACCTTGGGCATATTGCTTCACTCTAAGGGCCTCCATTTCTACATCAGTGAAACAAGGTCATCAGAATAAATGGTCTGTTACATGCTGATGATCTATCTTGCAGATGGTGAACTGGAGGTGCTGAGAGCTTCAACAACGCGCCCAAGTCAGATGGGAAGTCAAATGCTAGGCCACCCTCTAACTCTCTGTTTATACTCTTTGCAAGAAACTTCCCAACAGATAGCTCAACAGCCTTCCAAATGCCAGTGGGCATGAAATATTGTTTTCTTCCAAGTTCCTCTTCAGAACTGAATCACTCCACAACCCCTTCAGGGACTGCAAGGTCTCATCTAAACTTAAGGTAAATAAATACTCTGAAATGTGGAATAGACATGGGAGTCAAAAGAAGAGACTAGGGAAAGGATGCAGCAAGCCTTGGACCTTATACCATATGGCCTCAACACTTTTGATTATTTTATGAATGCGTGAGGTGACACATTGGTTTCTTCAAAGCCGTTCTTATTTATGCCTTTTCACGGTTATAATCCATGTGAATTTAGATAATGAGGTAATTGGGTTTAATGACTAATGCAGTGATTCAGGAAAGAGAAGACTTCAAATTATTTATAATAATAATTTTTACTAATGCTTGTATGATATTACTAAAGCAACACTAAAATGGTAATAACTTCCATTTGAGAAATGAAGCAACTATGCATATCATTTCGCCCAAGGTCTCTTTTATCACAGATGAAGAATCTAATATTCAGACATGCAATGTGACTATAGGAAAGATTTAACAAAAAGTTATGCCAGTTCTTAATTCAATACTTTCCCCATAATACTGCATTACTCTGATACTAGTTGCATTGGCCGACCTTCCTCTATAAATGTCATGGTGCTGATTTGGAACACTATGATTGATATATAAAATTCATATTTATCGAATTGCTGGCCACTTTGGTTAGTAATGATACCTTAGGCAAAGTAAGCCTTAAGAAATGAACAAGAAAAATAAAAAAAAAGAAGGCATGGTAATAGAATCCTCATTTCAACATCAGAAGTTGTCTACCACAATAGTGATGACATTACTAAAGTGAAAGAAGGCTATTTTTCACAATAGCCAAAAGGTGGAAACAACCTAAATGTCCACCAACAGATAAATAAATAAGCAAAATGTGGTATATACATACAATTGAATATTAGTTATAAATTGAAATGAAGTCCTGATGTATGCTATAATATGGATAAACTTCAAAAATATTATGCTAAGTTAAACAAGTCAATCACAAAAGGAAAAATTTGTATGATCTTACTTATATGAAATAAATATATAGAAACTAAAGCAAAGATGTCACCTTGGACTAATGTGCTCTTGACCCAAAGCATGGCCTTTTCAATTCCCCATATGCATGCAAAAGCCAGACAATGAATAAGGAAGACCAAAGAAGAATTGATGCACTTGAATTATAGGGTTGGCAAAGAATATTGAATATATCATGGACTGCCACCCCAATGAGTCCATCAGATTGTCGTACTGTGGGGCTTGCATGTTATTGTGATGTTGGAAGCTATACCACCGGTATTCAAATAGCAGCAGGATCACCCAAGGTGGACAGGTTCCAGCTGGCCTTACAGACTAAGAAGGACTAGGAAGAAGGACCTGGTGGTTTACTTCTGAAAAAAATTGGCCAGTGAAAACCTTATGAATAGCAGCAGAACATTATCTTATATACTGCAAAAGACCTCTTTAAAGTGTTAAAAAGCAAAGATGTCACTTTGAGGACTAGGGTGCGCTTGACCCAAGCCATACTGTCTTCAATCGCCTCCTATGCAAGTGAAACCTGGACAATGAATAAGGAAAAACAAAGAAGAATCGATGCCTTTGAATTATGGTGTTGGCAAAGAATATTGAATATACCATGGACCGCCAAAAGAATGAACAATTCTGTCTTGGAAGAAGTACAGCCAGAGGGCTCCTTGGAAGCAAGGGTGTTAAGACTTTGTCTCACATACTTTAGACATGTTATCAGGAGAGATCAGTCCCTGGAGAAGGATATTATACTTGGTAAAGTAGAGAGTCAGCGAAAAAGAAGAAGACACTCAACGACATAGACGGAAACAATGGCTGCAACAATGGGCTCAAGCATAACAATGATTGTGAAGATGGTACAGGACAGGGCAGTGTTTGGTTCTGTTGTACCTGGAGTAGCCATGAGTAGGAACTGACTTGATGGAACCTAACAGCAACAACGTGGACTGCCAGAAGAATAAACATATCTATCTTGGATGAAGTATAGCCAGGATGCGCCTTAGAAGGGAGGACGGTAAGACTTCATCTCACTTACTACATGTTATCAGGAGGGACCAGTACATGGAGAAGGATATTATGCTTGGTAAAGCAGAAGGTTGATGAAAATGAGGAAGACCCTGAGTGAGATGGAGCAACACAGTTTGCTCAAATATAGCAACGATTGTGAGGATGGCACAGAACCAAGCAGTGTTTTGTTGTATAAAGGGTTGCCATAAGTTGGAATTGATTCAAAGGCAAAAGACAAAGTAAAGTATTATAATGACATATGCAAACACTTGGAGATAGAAAACCAAAAGGGAAGGACATGTTAGGCATTTGTCAAGCTGAAAGAACTGAAGAAAAAAATCCAAGCCTGCAGTTGCAATATTGAAGGATTCTATAAGGAAAATACTAAACTACTCAGGAAGCATCAAAAGAAGGTGGAAGGAATACACAGAGTCAGTGTAACAAAAAGGATTGGTTGATATTCAACCACTTCAGGAGGTAGCATATGATCAAGAATCAATGGTAGTGAAGGAAGAGGTCCAAGCTGCACTGAAAGTGTCGGTGAAAATAAGGCTCCAGGAATTGAAGGAATACTAACGGAGATGTTACAGCAAATGGATGCAACACTGGAAGCGCTCACTTGTCTATGGTAAGAAATTTGGAAAACAGTTACCTTGCCAATTGAGTGGAAAAGATCCATATTTGTGCCCATTCCAAAGAAAGGTAATCCAACAGAATGCAGAAATTATAGAACAATATCATGAATATCACACACAAGTAAATTTTGCTGAAGAACATCAAAAGCAGTTGCAGCAATACATTGACAGGGAACTGTCAGAAATTCAAGCCAGATTCAGCAGAGGACATGGAACAAGGGATATCATTTTTGATGTCAGATGGATCCTGTCTGAAAGCCGAGAATACCAGAAAGATGTTTGCCTGTGTTTTATTGACTATGCAAAGGCATTCAACTGTGTAGATCATAACAAAGTATAGATAACATTGCAAAGAATGGGAATTCCAGGACACATAATTGTGCTCATGAGGAGCCTGTACATGGATCAAGAGGCAGTCATTTGAACAGAACAAGGGGATACTGCATTGTTTAAAGTCAGGAAAAGTGTGTGTCAGGGTTGTATACTTTCACCATACTTATTCAAACTGTATGCTGAGCAAATAATTCGAGAAGCTGGACTATATGAAGAAGAATGTGGCATCAGGATTGGAGGAAGACACATTAACAATCTGCAATATGCAGATGACACAGCATTGCTTGCTGAAAGGGAAGAGGACTTGAAGGACTTACTGATGAAGATCAAGGAACACAGCCTTCTGTATGGATTACACTTCAACATAAAGAAAACAAAAATCCTCACAACTAGACCAATAAGCAACATCATGATAAATGGAGAAAAGATTGAACTTGTCAAGGATTTCATTTTGCTTAGATCTGCAATTAACACACATGGAAGCAGCAGTCAAGAAATCAAAAGACACATTTCATTGGGCAGATCTGCTGCAAAAGATCTCTTTGAAGTGTTAAAAATCAAAGGTGTCACTTTAAGGACTAAGGTGCATCTGACCCAAGCCATAATGTTTTCAATTGCCTAATATGCATGTGAAAGCTGGACAATGAATAAGGAATCAGGAAGAAGAACTGATGCCTTAGAATTATGGTGCTGGCAAAGAATATTGAATATACCATGAACTGCCAGAAGTAGCAACAAATCTATCTTGGATGAAGTATAGCTAGAATGCTGATTAGAAACAAGTAGGGCAAGACTTCATCTCACATACTTTGGACATGTTTTTAGGAGAGACCAGTCCCTTGAGAAAGACATCATGCTTGGTAGAGTACAGGGTCATCGAAAAAGAGGAAGACCCTCAACAAGATGGATTGACACACTGACTGCAACAATGGGCTCAAGCATAACAATGATTGTGAGGATGGTGCAGGACTGGGCAGTGTTTTGTTCTGTTGTAATAAGGTAGCTATAAGTCAGAAAGGGTTTAATGCCACCTAACAACAACAACAATAAATATTATTAGTTGCTACCAGTGGTGGGAGGAAAGTGGTAAGGAGGAGTCTTTGATTAGGGGGTACTGAGCTTATGTTTATGACGGTTGAATCATCTGGAAAAAGATAGAGATAATGATTGTATAGTATGAAGAAAGTAATCAATGTCACTGAATGATACACATAGAAATTGTATAATTGGTGAATGTTCTGTCGTGTACATTTTCACCACAATAAAAAAAGAAAAAAATAATGAAATGAAATAAGACTATTTTGTATCATAGCATATGATCTATTGGAGCCCTGGTGATGAAGTGGTTAAGAGCTCAGGCTACTAACCAAAAGGCTGGCAGTTCAAATCTGCCAGCCGCTCTTTGAAACCCTATGGGGCAGTTCTATGCCATCCTATAGAGTTGCTATGAGTCCCAATCAACGTGACAGCAATGTGTTAGGTTTTTTTGGTTTTAAATAATATATTATTTTTAGAATATTATTTTCATGTAGTAATTTCATTACTGCTATTTATTCAGGGTACATTGTGTATCAGGCATTGTCTAAGTGCTTTTGATAGATTATCTCATTAAGTCTTCGCAACACTATAGGTAGTAAGTACAATTATTGTCCCCATCTCTGAGGATCAGAGAGATGAGTGAGGTTTTCTAGTATTACGTCTAGTATTTGGTGGAGTTGAGATATAAACCCAGGCCAACCTACTTGGATCTCAGGCTCTTTACTTCTGTGCTATACTACCACCTTGAGAAATTTTATGTGAAGCCCTTTGGAAAATGATTTCACTCACATTTATTGGATGCCTTATCATTGTCATTTTGCCAATTTTATTACCACTATTTAAACCAAGACAGATACTGCCTGAACTTTAGTGTCTATTTAACAGTATCTTTCTCAACTCCTGGATCTCTAATTTCTAACTTTCTGTCAATGAACTGCCGGACCACGACAGAACAGTCTGTAATTTCTCAGGACAGTCATTTAAAAAACACTCCTAGAAACATTGTTTTTTCGTCTATTGTTGTTGGTGTTAGTTGTCATCAAGTCATTTCTAACTCATAGTAACCCCACGTATTCCAAACAGTGGCCTATTGTAGTATCTTGTTAATATAGCATCCCCATAATATTAACCTGGATCTTAAAAACAGACTGTTTCATCCTTCAATTGTTTTGAGAGAGAAAAGATCAACATTCTACCATCTATGAGACGCATGGACATATGTAAATTCTTCAATATCCTTGTGTCTCAGATTCTTTAGTTCAAAAACAGATAAAATGAGGTGATCAAATTAGATGACTCATTCATTCTTTCATTTAATAGTTATTGATCACTTGCGCAGCGAATTGCAAATAAATGTTCATTGAGTGAATGAGTGAATTACTGAAAGTCAAAGAGATATGGATTCAAATGTTGACTTTGCCCCTATTAAATGATTTTGGGCAAGTTGTGTGATCTGTAATTTATTGAAAGTAGTACCACTATCACTTTCTCCCTTGGTGGATGTTTGGAGGAAATGAGGTGATACCTGGGGAAGGGTAAACCACAATGCATGTCACATAATTGATGTTGAAGAATTGTTTCTTATTCATTTACCCAAAACATTCATACAGAAAGCTGCTGCTTTCTAATATAAGACCTTGTTACTGAGTAAGCAGGTTGCTTACACAAAGTAAGCAGTTCCAACTGTATTGAAATAATTTGCTTGAAATGTTTTCTTTCTCATTCAAGATTGCTTGTTAACATCGTGTCGGATCAAATGGAAGAGAGAAGAACAACGTGATTCATGATCTTCCTCCAAGGAGGCAGCTGCAACATAAAGGATGTGTTAGGAAACAGGATAATCTGTTTATGTGGCCACAACTCTGTGAACCCTGACCTGTTTTAATCCTCAGAAAATGTTATGTGTGGCATTTTTGTCCCCAGGTGGAACTGAATGTTAAGGGAGGAAAAAAAAAAAAAAAAAAAAAAACAACCCTACACCATTCCTTTTGCTTTTTGTTGTTGTTGTTAATATCATTGCAGATAGTTTGAAAAACTGTGGTATATGTTTTAAGACCTCTCTTTCTTCATTGGACTCAAGAGTTCATATCTCATGCTTTGCAAAAGTAGAAAGGATTTCCCTGAAATATCATCCCTCTTCAGGATTTGGGATGCTCTGGGATATCTGCTCCAGTAAAAAAACAAGCTGAAGGAATGTGGAAATCCTAAGCCATCTGGCTGCTGGTCCACTTTCACACCGGCTCTAGGGGTCAGTGAGAGCCCTCCTAGGGCTGCTGAGACCCAGCTCTGAGAGGAAACATCTGATCTCATCCCAGCAGTGCCGGGACATATGTACTCTAATATGTGGATTGTCTCCAAATGGGGAGTTACAGAAGATTTGCATCTGGGAACATGAAAGAAGTGTTTGGAAACTGATTTCATCTCCTTGTTGTTGTTGTTGTTAGTGGCTATGGAATTAGGCTCCAATTCATGGTGTCCCCACGCACAATGGAACGAAATGCTGCTCAGTCCTGAGCCATCACCATGATCCTTTGCAGATTGGGCCATGTGATCCATACAGTTTTCACTGGCTGAATTTCAGAAGTAGATTGCCAGACATTTCTTCCTAGTCTATCTAAGTCTGGAAGCTCTGCTGCAATATGTTCTGCATCATAGCAACATGCAAGCCTCCAATGACAGACAGGTGGTGGCTACATATGACATGCATTGTTCAGGAATCGAACCAGGATCTCTCACATGGAAGGTGAGAATTCTACAACTGAATCATCAATGCCTCATTTAGTCCCTTTAGAGCTAACAAAGTCCCAAGTGTGATGGCTAATACCACTTTTCATTGTATGTCATATTTCCTCTTGAGCAAGTGCCACTGGAAATTGTGAGCATTTAGTATGTGAGAGGAAGTTTGCTTAATCTTGGAAGCACGGCAACGAATGGCATGAGATACAGTCTCTGTCCTCCAGGACTCCTAATGGGAGGCAGATAAAGGAGCAGGCACTGACAATATGGTGTGATGTGTTAAGACAAGATCCAGCAGAGACAGGTTTAGATACGTTTTTTGGTAGAAGACAAGGTGGACACCTGTACCATCCAGCAAGATCCAAAATGATGAGACTTGTCATTCATTTGGAGTCCTTGAGTGGTATAAGGATCCCTGATGGCTCAGTGGTTAAGAGCTTGACTGCTAACCAAAAGGTCGACAGTTCAAATCCACCAGCTGCTCCTTGGAAACCCTATGGGGCATTTCTACTCTGTTCTATAGGGTTGCTATGATTGGGAATCGACGGCAATGGGTTTGGTTTTTGGAAATTTGGGTGGCATAAACAGTTAAGCACTTAACTACTAACCAAAAGGTTAGTGGTTCAAACCCACCCAAGTGAGCATCAGAAGAAAAGCTTGGTGATTTGTTTTTGAAACATCCAAAACCTAAATAAAACTAAACCTGTTGCAGGTGAGTTGATTCCTACTCATAGCGAACCTATACCCTGTGGAACACAGCTCTGCTCTGCACACTCCGGGCAGCTGTGAGTTAGAATCAACTCGACAGTAACTTGTTTGTTTTTGCTTTTGGTCATTCATTCAGCTAATAAAGAACACCTATGTGTTAGATTTAGTGTACTAGTCTTTGGTGAGCTGTCTTAAGGGGTGAGGAGAATTTATCTATGTAGCGCGCATGGAGGTGACAAGGGAGAATTCCAGACGTAATAGAGGCATGTGTGCATCACCGAGGGATTGGAGCAGGGTTGCCAGATACAATACAGAAGACCTAGTTAAAGTTGAATTTCAGATTGAGAACAAATGATTTTTTAGTAAAAATATATCTTAAATATTGCACGGCACATATTTATTTATACTAAAACACACATATGCGTATATATACATATCTACATATATCTATGTATCTGTCTCTATCTATCTATCCATCTATCTACATATCCAGTTGTTTATCTGAAATTCCCATGTAATTGAGTATCCTGTATTTTCTCTATTTTTCTTTGCTAAGTCTGGTAACCCTAGATTGTAGATCTGTTACACGCAGGGATGGTGAAATTGCTACATTGGATAGTAGGCATGAGGAGCCTGGAAAAGCAGACAGGAGGGCTTTGTGACAATTTAGGGAGCTTTAGGTTGGAAGTATTCACAGCAAACCAGCCCATTATCCTCTTTTATCAGAGAACGTGATGAAGTGGACCTAGTCATCTCTTCCAGCTCTGTTGCCTAGATAGTCCCAAAGACCCTACAAGATCAAAAGCAAAGCGAAAACCAAACCCATTGTCATTGAGTCAATTCGAATTCAAAGCAGAATACTGATTTTTGTTATCTCACCTTAAAAAGAAAGAAAAATTGAAAATTTTTTAAGTTTTAGTAGAAAGCATTATCTGAACCCATAGTAGGGACTAAAGCATCAAAGCTAGAGCTGAAAGGGCTTTTACCAACCATTCCGTCTGCCTGAGCTCCCCTTTTCATAATGAGAAAGCTGAGGTTTGTGATGTTAGGGATTTGCCTAAGAGTTTAATCTGAAGAACAGACACATTTAGACAACAGGAATATTGAAATCACTGTGCAAATGCAGACAAAACAGTTCAGTCACAGGTGGAAGGGGGTCAATTCCATCTCAAAAGACGGTACTGAATTTGCACATCTATAGACAAGAATTAATTTGCCTTGTTATCAGTTACCTGCAATCTCCAGTATTTTAAAATAGTTTGAAGACAATGACAGGCCAGAATTAGACAGCTTGGAAGGGTATGCTATATGTAGATAATGCATAGTTCTCCATTGAAACACAATTTTTTCCCTATACCATAATTCCTAAGTATCAAATAACCTTTGGAAGACACAACTTAATACTTCGTGTTTTAGTGCAAAATAACACTGCACAGTTAGGTGTGTGGAAAGGCCTAGAAAAGCCAGGAAGAAAGATATATCTTTCTCACCAGCCAGTTGGTAAGGGAGAATTACAGAATCAAATAATTTAATGATAGTAAGAATGTCCAGAATATAGTCCAATCCTCTCTTTTTATGGATTAGGAAACATAGGTGCCAGGTGATATAGTCCACTCACATAGACCTGTCAGGGACAGGGCAAGGGTTGCCAGAGCCAGGTAAGATGCTTCTGTCAGAACGCTTTGCTGCTTTGATGCCTCTTACACCTTTTTTCCTTACTTCAGAATAATGGCATACAAAACAGTCTTTTAACCTGGAAAGACTTGAATGCAAAAATGGAGTAAGCAGATCAAGTGGCTTGTACTCTGTTTGCTGAACCCAGGAAGCTACTTGAAGAAGCTTTCTCCCTGTGCTTTTTGTATACCCAGGCCTTTCTGTTTCCCCATACCTTTGCTCATACTGTTCCCTCTGCCTAGAATATGTCAAACATTGTCTAAGTGATTTCAATGCATTATCTCATTAAATCCTCCTAACACAATAGGCAGTTGTTGTTGTTAGGTGCCATCGGGTTGGTTCTGACTCATAGCTACCCTATGTACTACAGAACGAAGCACTGCCCAGTCCTTTGCCATCCTCACAATCACTGTTGTACTTGAGCCCATTGTTGCAGCCACTGCGTCAATCCATCTCTTGAAGGTCTTCTCTTTTTCACTGACCCTCTACTTTACCAAGCACGATGTCCTTCTCCAGGGACTGGCCCTCCTGTAACATGTCCAAAGTATCTAAAACATAGTCTTGCCATCCTTGCTTCTAAGAAGCATTATGGTTGTACTTCTTCCAAGACAGATCTGTTCGTTCTTTTGGCAGTCCATGGTATATTCAATATTCTTCGCCAACACCACAATTCAAAGGCATCAGTTCTTCTTTGGGTTTCCTTATTCATGGTCCAGCTTTAGCATGCAAAAGCAATAGGAGGTCGGCATAATTATTCTCCCTATCTCAGGGGCTCAGTGAGGTGAGTGAATTTCTCAAGATTGTTTGGTGTAGTTGAGATAGATACTCAGGCAAACTTAACCTGAAGCTCAGGCTCTTTACTTCTTCTGTGCTATACTCCCACCTTGAGACATTTTACATGAAACCTTTTTTTTTTTTTTTTTTTTAATATTTTATTGTACTTCAGGTGAAGGCTTACAGAACAGTTTCTCATGTAACAGTAGTACACATGCTGTTTTATGACTTTGGTTAACAACCTCACAACATTTTAACCCTCTGAATTCTCACCTTTTTTTTTTTATTTGGTGAAACTACACATAGCCAAAGATACACCATTTCAAAACTTTTTACGTACACATTTAAGTGACATTGACTATGCTCTTCCAATTGTGCTGCCATTCTCACCCAAGATGAAGGCTTACAGGACAAAATAGCCTCCCCTTTAACAGTTACTACAAATGTTGCCCTATAACAGTGGTTAACAATCTCACAACACATTAACAGTATCCTTACTCAACTTTGTGTTCCCTATCATCAGCTTCCTACTCCCCCTCTGCCTTCCGGCCCTTGTCACTGGACTCCTGTACCTCGTTAGTCTCATTTTAGTTTTACTGGGCTGTCCATTCCCAGGCTGAACAGTGAACCTCGAAGGTAACTTCACCTCTGAGCTGAAAGGGTGTCTGGGGCCCACGCTCTTGAGGTTTCTCCAGTCTCCTTTAGGCCAGTAAATCTGGTCTTTTTTTTTTTTTTTGGGGAGTTAAAATTGTGCTCTACATCCTTCTCCAGCTCTGTCCAGAACCCTCTGTTGTGATCCTGGTCAGAGCAGTCAGCGGTGGTAACCAGACACCATCTAGCTGTACTGGACTCAGTCCGGTGGAGGTCTTGGTAGCTGTGGTCAATTAGTCTTAATCTTTTCATTGTATCCTGTTTTTCCTGTTCTCCCTTGCTCCCAAAGGGATGAGACCAGTGTAGTATCTTAGATGGCCGCTCACAGGCTTTTAAGACCCCAGACACTACTCACCAAGGTAGAATGTAGAGCATTATCTTTATAAGTAGTGTCATGCCAATTGAGCTAGATGTTCCCCGAGACCATGGTCCCCAGAGCCCTCCGTCCAACAACTCAGTCCCTTGGGGAGTTTGGATGTGTCCATGGGGCCTCCATGACCTTTCCTTGTGCAGGTTGTGTTAGTTTCCTTTATACTGTGTACTGTCTCACCTCTCACCCAAGATACCACTTATCTATTGCCTATTTAGTATTCCCCCCCCCCCCATCCCTGGTAACCAACAAGGATTGTTACATTTTGCATGTGAATTTTTTCATGGGTTTTTACAATAGAGGTCTCATACAATATTTGTCCTTTTGTGATTGACTTATTTCACTCACCATAATGACCTCCAGTTTCATCCATGTTATGAGATGCTTCACAGATTCATTGTTGTTCTTTCTCATTGCATAGTACCCCATTGTGTATATGTACCATAGTTTGTTTAACCATTCATCTGTTGATGGGCACCTACGTTGTTTCCATCGTTTTGCTATTGTGAACAATGCTGCCATGAAAATAGGTGTGCATATGTCTATTCGAGTGACGACTCTTATTTCTCTAGGATATATTCCTAGGAGTGGGATTGCTGGATCGAATGGTATGTCTATTTCTAGCTTTCTGAGGAAATGCCATATCATTTTCCAAAATGGTTGTATCATTTTGCATTCCCACCAGCAGTGTATAAGAGTTCCCATCTCCCTGCAGCCCCTCCAACATTTGTTATTTCCAGTATTTTTGATTCGTGCCAGTAATGCCGGGGTGAGATGGTATCTCATTGTGGTTTTAATTTGCATTTCTCTAATGGCTAGTGAACGCGAGCATTTCCTCGTGTGTCTGTTGGCCATTTGAATGTCTTCTTTGGTGAAGTGTCTGTTCATTTCCTTTCCCCTTTTTTTTTGATAGGATTGTTTGTCTTTTTGTTGTAGAGGTGTTGGATTTTCTTGTAGATTATGGAGATTAGACCTTTGTCTGACTTGTACTGTCCAAAAATTATTTCCCAGTCTGTAGGTTCTCTTTTAACTCTTTTGGTGAAGTCTTTTGAAGAGCATAGGTGATTGATTTTCAGAAGATCCCAGTTATCTAGTTTATCTGTTGGGTTTTCTGTGTTGATGCTTATGGTTTGTATCCTGTTAATGCCATGTATTAAGGCCTGAAGTGTTGGTCCTATTTTTTCTTTTATAAACTTTATAGTTTTAGGCTTTATATTCAGGTCTTTGATCCATTTTGAAGTAGTTTTTGTATATGGTGAGAGGTATGGGTCCTGATTCATTTTTTTGCAACTGGATATCCAGTTTTGCCAGCACCATTTGTTAAAAAGACTGTCTTTTCCCCATTTGATGGACTTTGGGCCCTTGTCGAAAATCAGGTGACTGTAGGTCGGTGGATTTACATCTGAGTTCTCAATTCTGTTCCATTGGTCAATGTCTCTGTTGTTGTACCAGTACGAGACTGTTTTGACTACTGTAGCTGTATAGTAGGTTCTCAAGTCAGGTAGTGTGAATCCTCCAACTTTATTCTTCTTCTTCAGTAGTGCTTTACTTATTCAGGGCTTCTTCCCTTTCCATATAAAGTTAATAATTGGTTTTTCCATCTCTTTGAAGAATGTTGTTGGTATTTGGATCGGGATTGCATTGTATTTGTAAATTGCTTTAGGTAGAATTGCCATTTTCACAATGTTGAGTCTGCCTATCCATGAGCATGGTATGTTTTTCCATTTATGTAGATCCCTTTGGGTTTCATGCAGCAGTGTTTTGTCGTTTTCTTTGTATAGGTCTTTTCCATTCCTGGTCAGATTTATTCCTAACTATTTTATCTTTTTAGGGGCTACTGAAAATGGTATTGATTTCCTGATCTCCTTTTCATCGTTCTCTTTACTGGTGTATAGGAATCCAACTGATTTTTGAATGTTTATCTTGTATCCTGCTACACTGCTGAATCTTTCTATTAGTTCCGGTAGATTTCCCGTGGAGTCTTTAGGGTTTTCTATGTATAGTATCATATCATCTGCAAACAGGGACAGTTTAACTTCTTCATTACGAATTTGGATGCCCTTTATTTCTTTCTCTTGCCTTATTGCTCTAGCTCGAACTTCCAGCACAATGTTAAATAGGAGTGGTGACAAAGGGCATCCTTGTCTTGTTCCTGTTTTCAAGGGGAATGTTTTCAGAGTCTCTCCATTAAGAATGATGTTGGCTCTTGGTTTTGCATAGATGTCCTTTATTATGTTGAGAAATTTCCCTTCTATACCTATTTTATTGAGAGCTTTTATCAGGAATGGGTGTTGGATTTTGTCAAATGCCTTTTCTGTGTCAATTGAGATGATCATGTGATTTTTTTTATACCTTTTATTTATGTGGTGAATTACGTTGATGGATTTTCTAATGTTAAACCATCCTTGCATACCTGGTATGAATCCTACTTGGTCGTAGGGTATTATTTTTTTGATATGATACTGAATTCTATTGGCTAGAATTTTGTCCAGAATTTTTGCATTTATATTCATGAGAGATATTGGTCTGTAATTTTCTTTTTTTGTGATGTCTTTGCCTGGTTTTGGTATCAGCATTATGCTGGCTTCATAGAATGAGTTTGGAGGTGTTGCTTCATCTCCTATGCTCTGAAATAGCTTGAGTAGAACTGGTACAAGCTCTTCTGTAAATGTTTTGTAGAATTCTCCAGTGAAGCCATCTGGGCCAGGGCTTTTTTTGGTTGGGAGTTTTTTTATTACCTTTTCAATCTCTTCTCCTGTTATGGGTCTGTTCAGATTTTCAGTATCACTTTGTTGTAGTTTGGGTAGGCCGTGTGTTTCTAGAAATTTATCCATTTCCTCTAGGTTTTCAAATTTGTTGGAATATAGTTTTTCATATTATTCTGTTATAATCCTTTTTATCTCGGTTGGGTAGGTTGTAATGTCCCCCACTTCATTTCTTATTTGGGTTATTTGTGCCCTCTGATGTTTTTCTTTTGTCAGTCTGGCCAGTGGTGTGTAGATTTTGTTGATTCTTTGAAAGAACCAACTTTTGGTTTTGTTGATTCTTTCTATTGTTTTTCTGTTCTCTATTTCATTTATTTCTGCTGTGATCTTTACTATCTCCTTTCTTCCGGTGGTTGTAGGCTTTTTTTGTTGTTCTCTTTCTATTTGTTTGAGTTCTGTAGTTAACGTTTTGATTTTGTCCCTTTCTTCTTTTTTCATATGTGCATCTATTGCTATAAATTATCCTCTGAGGACTGCCTTTGCTGTGTCCCAAAGGTTTTGGTATGATGTGTTTTCATTTTCATTTGATTCTAGGAATTTTTAAATTCCATCTCTGATTTCTTCTATCACCCATTGATGTGTAAGCAGAGTATTATTCAGTTTCCATGTGTTTGATTTTTTTTCCTTGCTCTTTCTGGTGTTAATTTCTACCTTGATGGCATTGTGGTCAGAGAAGAGACTGTGAATTATCTCAGCATTTTGGATCTTGTTGAGGATTGCTCTGTGGCCTAAGATGTGGTCTATTCTGGAGAACGTTCCATGTGCATTGGAAAACAATGTGTACTTTGCAGCGGTTGGATGGATTGTTCTATATATGTCTATGAGGTCCAGTTGGCTGATTGTGTCCTTTAGGTCTTCTGTATCTTTGCTGAGTTTCTTTTTAGTTGTTCTGTCCTTTACTGAGAGTGGTGTGTTGAAGTCTCCTACTATTATTGTGGAACTGTCAATTTCTCTTTTCAGTGCTATTAGAGTTTTTTTTTTTATGTATTTGGAGCCCTGTCATTGGGTGCATAGATATTTATTATGGTTATGTCTTCATGATGGATCATCCCCTTAATCATTATACAGTGTCCTTCTTTGTCTTTTATGGTAGATTTTGTTTTAAAGTCTATTTTATCTGAGATTAGAATTGCCACTCCTGCTCTTTTTTGATAGTTGTTAGCTTGATATATTTTTTTCCAACCTTTGATTTTTAATAAATTCACATCTTTGTTTCTAAGGTGTGTCTCTTGTAGACAGCAAATTGATGGATCCTGTTTTCTTATCCATTCTGCCACTCTCCGTCTCTTTATGGGTGCATTGAGTCCATTTACGTTCAGTGTAATTATTGATAGATGTGATTTTGTTGCTGTCATTTTGTAGTGCTTTTTTTGTGATGCTGAGGTTTTCTTTGTTCTTCTTACTCTCTTGTGCTGAGTTCCTTTTGTTTGTGGATTTTGTGTTCATTTCTTTTGTTTTTGTAGGTTTTCTTTTTGTTGAGACTTTATGTTTTTTGTCTTTATTTTTATGAGTTGGTTTGTTAACTTTTTTGTGGTTACCATGAATTTTACCCTTATCTTTATAATTTTGAAGCAGTCTACCCTTACTTGGTATCGCCTTGCCTTCCTCTCCTTTAGAAGGTTCTATACCTATGCCGTTTGTTCCCTCTTTCATTGTTTTGATGTTGTTGTCATCCTTTGATTGAGTTCTCTGATTCCCTGTTGTATATCTTTTGTTTTTGGAAAGTCCTCTGCAGTTCAGTTCCTAGAATGGTATCTGGTTCATGTGAACCTGCTTCCTAGGTCCTAGGTCCTGCCTGAGGGCTGAAGCTGTTTGTCCTCAGATCGAAGAACTCCCTTTAATAATTCTTGTAAGTTTGGTTTGACTTTTGCATATTCCTTTAGTTTCTGTTTATCTGGAAATGACCTAATTTCACCATCAAATCTGAATGAGAGTTTTGCAGGATATATTATTCTTGGCTGACAATTTTTTTCTTTCAAGATTTTATATATGTCATCCCATTGCCTTCTTGCCTGCATGGTTTCTGCTGAATAATCTGAGCTTAGTCTTATTGTTTCTCCTCTGTATGTGACTTCTTGTTTTTCACGAGCAGCTCTCAGGATTCTTTGTTTGTCTTTAGTTTTTGCAAGTGTGAATATGATATGTCTTGGTGATTTTCTTTTGGGGTCTCTTCCATATGGGGTGCGTTGAGGTTCTAGGATGGCCAGCTTTTCATCTTTCATGATATTGGGAAAGTTTTCTGTCCGCAGTTCCTCAATGATCCTCTCTGTGTTTTCTCTTTTCTCCCCCTGTTCTGGGATGCCAATCACTCATAAGTTTTTGCTTTTAATTGTGTCCCACATAACTCTCAGGGTCTCTTCATGTTTCTTTGTTCTTTTTTCTGAGTTTTCCTGAAGCAGAGTTGTATCCAAGTGTTTGTCTTCAGTTCCACTGATCCTGTCTTCCACGGTTTCAAATCTACTTCTCAGCCCTTCTATGACACCGTCCATTTCTGAAATCTTGTTGTTTATCTTTTGGATTTCTAATTGTTGTTTTTGTATAATTTCGAGTTGTGAATTTATTTTGGCATTTTGTTCCTGCATTATCTTCCTGAATTCTTCCAATTTTTTTTCTGTATTTTCCATAAATTTGTCTATTTTTTCCTCATGTTTGTCAGCTTTTTGCCTCAGTTCTTGGAAAATTCCAAGTATTAGTGATTTGAGTTCCCTATCAGGTACTTCTAGTGCATTTTCTTCCACAGGAGAGTTATCTGGTGTTTTAATTTGTGCGCCTATTGGAGCCATCTTGTCTTGTTTTTGTAAATGTTTTGATATTGTTTGCTGTTTTCGGGGCATTCAGTAGATATTTCTCTCGTTTATTGATTGTAGTTTTTTTTTTTTGTTTTTTCCTTGTGGTACAGCTGGGCAGATCTAGCTGAAGAGGAGCCACTGGGACGGGTTGTTTGTGGCACTCACCGCAGCCACCAGGACAGTCGGTAGTCAGTGCTGGGCAGGTTCCAATAGGGCGTGCCTGCACAGCTTGGTGGTGTGATGTCAAGTGCACGGTGCAGGTAGGCAGGATGCAGCGGGGAGATGGGTAAGTGTGAAGCTAAGCTGGATATGGGAGAGAGGAGAGAGGAGCAGGAGCGAAAAGCATACAAACATAAAAGAATGGTAGGGGAGCTTGTCATTGGAATGGACAGATGAGAGACTATGGGATGGAGAAAACCGGAAGGGGGAAGAGAAAGAAAAGGAAAGAATGAACAAATAAAAATCAGAAAAGTTAAAGAACTGCAAAGTTCCCAGGGATCCCACTGATGCAGCTATGAGGTCTGGGGGGGTCGGTCTCAGGTTTCACAGCACAGCCTGGCCAGAAGGTGCAGAGGCATACATCGCCTGGTATTCAGGGATCAGAAAGAGAAGGAAGAGATAGAGAGACAAGAAATTAAGCAATGAAGAAGACAAAAGGGAAAAAGAGGGAAAAGAAAACAAAACTAATCAAAAAAGAAAAAAATTAAATTAAAAAAAAAAAAAAAAAACAACATCAGCAGTCAATGGATGGCACTCAGAGAGCCAGCCAGTGCAGGCTGGTGTTTCCAGACAAGAGACTGTGTCCGTGGGAAACAGAGCAGGCCGAGTGTGAGTGAAGAAGGGTGGAGAGTGGAAAGCGTATATCACAAATTGTCTGTGCTCTGGGGACCCTCAGAAAAGAGCTAAGAGGGTGCAAGGAGCCAGGCACCCGAGTGGAAGGAGGGGGATGTGGCGAGAGGCAAGCAAGAAACCAAAAGAAGCAGGAGGAAAAAAAAAGAAAAAAAAAAACGCAGCACTAGCAGCCAACAAATGGCACCTAGAGAGCCACCTCCCAGGGCACGCGGAATCCAAGCAGTCAGCGGACCCTGGTGAAGAGACTGTGGCCACGGGAAGCAGAAGGGTGAACGAACAAACGTCCTGGGATCTCACCAGTGCGGCAGCCCAGACCTGGAAGCAGCCACACGCCCGAACGTAGCCCCACAGCCCCACAGGAAAGAGCAAAGACGGCGCTCAGAGCCAGGCATCCGAGCAAAAGGAGAGGGAGGCAGCGAGAGGCAAGTGAGAAACCAGAAGAAGCAGAAAAAGCCACACCAGCAGCCAACAAACGGCATCCAGAGAGCCCCCACTCAGGCGCGTGGATTCCAAGCAGCCGGCAGTCTCGGGTCAAGAGACCGTGGCCATGGGAAGCAGAGGGGTGAATGAACAAAGGCCCCAGGATCTCACCTGCATGGCAGCCCAGACCTGGAAGCAGCCACATGACCGAACGCAGCCCTACAGCCCCGCAGGAGAGAGCAAAGACGGCGCTCGGAACCAGGCACCTGAGCAAAAGCAGGGGGAGGAGGCAGAAAAAGCTACTCCAGCTGCCAACAAACGGCTCTCAGAGAGCCGCTGGCCCAGGCGCACGGAATCCAAGCACCGGTGCCCCCCGACCCAGGGACCCTGGCCAAGGGAAGCAGGGGAGCCCCAGCTGAGGCGGAGAGGGGTGGGGGGGTGGGAAAGCGCTCACCACAATTTACCAGTCGTTCCGTCTCCCACTGGACGCTCCGCGAGGCCTCTCTCCCATTCTCCTGTTTGCTGGTCTCCGATAGGAGTCCAAGATGGTGGATCCGCGCTGCGTTAGCTGGTAGGGAATCTCTGCATGAGTCTCTCCTCGCTCTCTGTTCTCTTTCAGTATTCTCACTCCGTTTGGTGTTTGGCTGAGTTCTTTATCTCTTCATTTGGTGTTCTAGGGTTTCAGGATTGTTGATTCTCTGTTAGGCTTAGTTTTTCGGATCTTTGCTGTGGAGGGACGGTGTGGTGCTTCTGCCTAGAGCGCCATCTTGCCCCGCCCCCCTACATGAAACCTTTTGATGAAAGATTTCACACATATTTAAGATATGTCATATTATTGCCCTTTTGCTGTGGTTATCACTGCAGGTAAAATCTGTCCACTCATCCCAGCCATCTCCATTCCAAGTCCACTATTCTTCCAAAAAACTCCAAAATCCTTTATCGGTAGCTTTATTTGTTCCCATGCTTTCTCTTCTGATTTAGACTGCAACTTCCTTTAGGGAAGGGTCCATGTCTGGTGAGTCTTTTCTTTCTTTCTAAGTCCAAGAAAAAATTCCTGTTTCTTCACTCTCTGTGAGTGCCTTGGGGACTGAGTCTGTGCCTTTAGCAGCTGATTCAGGGCCTGGAATAGAGTAGGCACTTTTCTTCCTAGTCTGGTTTAGTCTGGAAGCTTTGCTGAAACCTGTTCAGGCTCACATTAATAGCTACTTCATTACACCAGTTGCTGTTGAATCATTCCGACTTATGGCAACCTCATGTGTGTCAGAGTAGAACTGTGTTCCATAGGGTTTTCAATGGATGATTTTTTGGAAGTACATCACCAGGCCTTTCCTTCAAGGCACCTCTGCATGGACTCAAACTTCCAGCCTTTCAGTTAGCAATCAAGCACATTAACCATTTGCACCACTCAAGGACTTTGCTGCATCATTTAAAAACAAAAAACAAACAAACCCGTTGCTGTCGAGTCAATTCCATCTCATAGAGACCCTATAGGACAAAGTAGAACTGTTCCATAGGGTGTCCAAGGAGGGACTGGTGGATTCAAACTGCTGACCTTTTGGTTAGCAGCCATAGCTCTTAAACACTGGGCCACCAGGGCTCCTTACTATATTGTTAGTACTTAATAAGTGTAGCTCTTTTCATTAAAATCTGAGTTGTCTTGGAGCAGAGAAATGTGCCAGAGGTCAGTGAAGTCCTAGGTTTGCTAGTGGCTCTGACAACAGTCTGTGAAAGAGCCTAATTTTCTTATCTGAAAAAATGGGAAACTCTAAGAAGCTATGTTTTTGGAAGACAAAAAACAAAATCTGACAGATCATTCAAGGCACTTGCTACATGGCAGGGGCTGGGCAGAGAGGGTGTATCCAGATGCTGTTGGGGTCCATGTGTGGTAACGAAGAGGTGAGTGTGGAAGGCTCAAAACAAAGGAAGAGGAAAGACAAGACTGGAGGAATTCCTCTAGCTGAACTGGTAGCTCTAGCTTCTTTGTTTGAGGCAGCTGTAACCTCCTGCATGGCAATAGCTTGAACTGAAGATAAGTTTCTTCAGATTTCCAAGAGTTTGAGGGTAAGAAACCATATACAGATTTAGGCAAAACTGTGGACAGAAATACCAAATAGACATTGCCTAGAAAGTCCCTTACAGAAACATTTTTGAGGAACTAAAAAAGATTTATATTAGCAGCTGATTCTGATACCAGTAACAACACAATTTTCATTCATATATTTCTCAACACTACAAACAGAAATATCCCTGACATCAGCTATAACTGGCCAATTTACTTAAGTCTCAGTTTCTCCATTTGCGAAGTGATAATAGTAATGCTTAACTAGCAGACTATCAACTGAGATAATAAACAGAAATCACAGTTTCAGGGATATAGTTGGTGCCCAGAAATGGTAGTATCATTGTTATTGTAATGACATTTTCCTAAAAAATATTCATCCCCAATGTCCACTGTGGTTTACTGTGTTGAAACCTGCTGCAGCTTGGATAAATGGAGAACAAATCAAGTCTTGTCAACAAGGCCCAAGATGATAAATTAAGATGAAGCCAGTGGGTCTGTCGTGATGGCTTCTTGGGGCTCATCTTAAAGTGCTTCGGTGAGGTCTGTTTTGTTTTGCTCTGTTTGGGATCATTTCTTTTGCCACTCCAGCTATGTAAAGATAATAATCGCACCAATAGAGCTGGTGACCTTTCACCCACCATCCCTTTGATAAAGTCTCATTTTCTAGCAAAACTATGACAAATGTCTCTTCCTTTGCCTTCAGTAAACTAGCAGATTATCTGTCTATTATACTTAATATCCTCTTACTCCCACAAGCCACTGGTATTTGGTTTGGATTCCTCCGAATGGGGTGAACATTATATCTCTAACCTATGAAAAAGCTTTGCTCCTTTGCAGTGTTGGTGGAGCTAAATTTGTTTTCACAGCTGGTAGTACTTGGAGAAGGGTTAGCCGCCGTCTTGAAGGTTCTACCACACTAGTTCATCGCTGAGCCTGCTGTGTGGTGGGGGCTTTGAGCTGTTAACGGGAGGTATAGAGGAAAGACTAAATTAATCATTTATGATTTATTTATTCTTTTTTTCATCATGGAGTAAAACAAGCAGATGGCAACATTTCTAGGCCCTAAGCTGTCTAGCTGATGTGATGTTTGATAACTGACTCTTAATATTTATCTGCCAACGAGACCACTCTGTGGGACTAATAACAAAACTATATACTCACAGACCACTTCACAATTTACAACTTGGTTTTCCTTTTCATGGTCTCAATTGATTCTTACAAAAAAAATCAATGAGTTAGTGACTGAATTATTTTATATCACCATTTTACAGGTGCAGAAACAGAGGCTCAGCAGTGGCTATGTGACTTCCCTGAGGTCACATAGGTAGTAAATAGCAGGTTGGTGTCTTGAATATCTATTTCCTAACCCTACTGTCAGTACTATTTCCATTACTACATTAAAGTGTTAAACAAACAAACAAAAAAGATGTCACCTTGAAGCTAAGGTGTGCTTGACCCAAGTCATGGTGTTTTCAATTGCCTCATACGAATACTAAAGCTGGACGATGAATAAGGAAGACCGAAGAAGAATTCATGCCTTTGTAATTATGCTGTTGGCAAAGAATATTGACTATACCATGGACTGCCAAAAGAATGAACAAATATATCTTGAAAGAAATACAGCCAGAATGTTCCTTAGGGTGAGGATGGCGAGACTTTATCTCCTGTACTTTGGACGTGTTATCAGGAGGGATCAGTCCCTGGAGAAGGACATCATTCTTGGTGAAGCACAGGGCCAGCGAAAAAGAGAAAGACCCCAACGAGATGGATTGACACAGTGGCTGCAACAATGAGATCAAGCATAACAACAATTGTGAGGATGGCGAAAGACCGGGCAGTGTATCGTCCTGTTGTACATAGGTTCACTCTGAGTTGAAACCCACTCGACAGCACCTAATGACAACAACAACACATTAAAGGAAAGACATCTTATGGTCACCTTCTCTATCACAAAGATATCACTTGAATTCCATGCCCTCTTCTTCAGTAAGGCCAATGATCCTGTCTTGCCATCCAGTGTTACTCTCAACTTAGGTATTTCACTGGTGGCAGAGTGGTTAAGAGCTCAGGCTGCTGACCAAAAGGTCGGCAGTTCAAATCCACCAGCTGCTCCTTGGAAACATTATGGGGCAATTCTACTCTGTCCTATAGCGTCACTATGAGTCAGAATCAACTCAACAGCAATGGGTTTGTTTTGTTTTTAATTTTTTAGCACCTATACCTCATCAGAGAAGAAATAGCTGCAATTATCCATTAATAATCAGAATGTGGAATGTACCTAGTAAGAATCTAGGAAAATTGGAAATCATCAAAAATGAAGAGGAATGCAAAAACATCGATATCCTAGGCATTAGTAAACGGAAATGGACAGGTATTGGCCATTTTGAATTGGACAATGATATGGTCTACTGTGCTGGAAATGACAACCTGAAGAGGAATGGCATTGCATTCATCCTCAAAAAGAACATTTCAAGATCTATCCTGAAGTACAATACTGTCAGCGATAGGATAATATCTATACGCCTGCAAGGAAGATCAGTAAATATGAGTATTATTCAAATTCACCCACCAAACACCAAGTCCAAAGATGAAGAAATTGAAGACTTTTACAAACTTATGCAATCTGAAATTGATAGAACATGCAATCTGGATGTATTGATAATTACTGTTGATTGGAATTTGAAAGTTGGAAACAAAGAAGAATTGGTGATTGGAAAATATGGCCTTGGAGATAGAAACTATGCTGGAGATTGCAAGACCAATGATTTCTTCATTGCAAATATCTTTTTCCAACAACATAAATGAGGACTATACATGTGGACCTCACCAGAAAGAATGCGCAGGAATCAAATTGACTACATCTGTGGAAAGAGACTATGAAAAAGCTCAATATCATCAGTCAGAACAAGGCCAGGGGCTAACTGTAGAACAGACCATCAATTGCTTATATGAAGTTCAAGTTGAAGCCGAAGAAAATTAGAACAAGTCCACAAAAGCCAAAGTGGGACCTTGAGTATATGCCACCTGAATTTAGAGACCATCTCAAGAATAGATTTGACTCATCCAACACTAGTGACTGAAGACCAGAGAAGTTGTGAAATGACATCAATGAGACTATATGTGAAAAAAGCAAGAGGTCATTAAAAAGACAGGAAAGAAAGAAAAGACCAAAATGGATGTCAGATGAGGCTCTGGAACTTGTTCTTGAATGTCAGGTAGGTAAAGTGAATGGAAGAAATGATGAAATAAGAGTGCTTAACAGAGGATTTCAAAAGGCAGCTCAAAAAGACGAACTGAAATATTATAAAGATGTGCAAAAACCTGGAGTTAGAAAACAAAAGGGAAGAACACACTTGGCATTCCTCAAGCTGAAAGAACTGAAGAAAATATTCAAGCCTCAAGTTGCAATAGTGAAGAATTCTATGGGCAAAATTCTGAAGGACACAGGAAGCATCAAAAGAAGATGGGAGGAATACACAGAGTCACTGTACCAAAAAGAAATGGTCAACGTTCAAACGTTTCAGAAGGTAGCATCTGCTCAAGAAATGGTGGTACTGAAGGAAGAAATCCAAGCTGCACTGAAGACACTGGTGAAAAACAAGGCTACCGGAATTGACAGAATATCAGTTGAGTTGTTTCTTCAAATGGATGCAGCTCTGGAAATGCTCACTTGTCTATGCCACGAAATTTTGAAGACAGCTACCTGTCTAAGTGACTTGAAAAAATCCATATTTATGCCTATTCTAAAGAAAGGCATTCCAACAGAATGTGGAAATTGTCAAATGATCATTAATATCACACACAAGTAAAGTTATGCTGAAGATGATTCAAAAGCAGCTGGAGCAGAACATCAACTGGGAACTGCTAGAAATTCAAGCTGGACTCAGAAGAGGATGTGGAACCAGGGATATTATAGCTGATGTCAGACGGACTGTAACTGATAGCAGAGAACACCAGAAAGATGTTTACCTGTGTTTCATTGACTATGCAAAGATATTTATTTGAGTAGCTGGATCATAACAAATTATGGATAACATTGTGAAGAATGGGAATTCCAGAACACTTAGTTGTACTCCTGATGAACCTGTACATAGATCATAAGGCAGTCGTTCAATCAGAACAAGGGGATACTGTGTGGTAAAAATTCAGGAAAGGTGTGCTTCAGGGTTGTATGCTTTCACCATATTCATTCAATTTGTATGCTGAGCAAGTAATTCAAGAAGCTGTGCCATATGAAGAAGAACAGAGCATTACAATTGGAGGAAAACTCATTAATAACCTGCGTTTTGCAGATGACACAACCTTGCTTGCTGAAAGTGAAGAGAACTTGAAGTACTTACTGGTGAAGATCAAAGACTACAGTCTTCAGCATGGATTACACCTCAACATAAAGAAAACAAAAATCCTAACAACTGAACCAATAAGTAACATCATGATAAATAGAGAAAAGATTGATGTCATTAAGGATTTCATTTTACTTGGATCCATAATCAATACCTATGGAAGCAGTAGTCAAGAAATCAAACAACATATTGCATTGGGAAAATTTGCTGCAAAAGACCTCTTTAAAGTGTTAAAAAGCAAAGACGTCACTTTGAGGACTAAGGTGCACCTGACCCAAGACATGGTGTTTTCAGTTGCCTTATATGCATGCAAAAGCTGAAAAATGAATAAGGAAGACTGAAGAAGAATTAATGCATTTGAATTATGGTGTTGACAAAGAATATTGAATATACCATGCGCTGCCAGGAGAACGAACAATTCTGTCTTGGAGGAAGTATAGCCAGAATGCTCCTTAGAAATGAGGATGAAGAAACTTTGTCTTACATACTTTGGACATGTTATCAGGAGTGACCAGCCCCTGGAGAAGGGCATCATGCTTGGTAAAGTGGAGAGTCAGCAAAAAAGAGGAAGACCCTCAACCAGATGGACTGACACAGTGACTGCAACATTGGGCTCAAGCATAACAACTATCATGGGGACAGCACAGGACGAGGCAGTGTTTCATCCTGTTGTACATAAAGTCGTTACGAGTGGGAGGCAACTTGATGGCACTTAACAACAACATATCTCATCAGAAGTGTGTTTGCTATTTGGGATGTAAAGTTGAACTAAGACATAGAAACTGCCTTGGAGGTGGTTTCACTCTAGAGCTTCTATATCCAGTATGGTTGCCATTAGCCACATGTGGCTATTTAAATTTAACTAAAATTAAATATTCACTTCCTCAGTTGCACTAGCCACATTTCAAGGGTTCAAAAATCACATATGACTGGAGGCGGGGCAAGATGGCGCTCTAGGCAGAAACACCACACCGTCCCTCCACAGCAAAGATCCGAAAAACTAAGCCTAACAGAGAATCAACAATCCTGAAACCCTAGAACACCAAATGAAGAGATAAAGAACTCAGCCAAACACCAAACGGAGTGAGAATACTAAAGGAGAACGGAGAGCGAGGAGAGACTCAGGCAGAGATTCCTTACCAGCTAACGCAGCGCGGATCCACCATCTTGGATTCCTATCGGAGACCAGCGAACGGGAGAGCAGCCTTGCAGAGCATCTGGTCGGAGACAGAAGGACCGGTAAACTGCGGTGCGCGCTCTCCCACCACCCACCCCTCTCCGCCTCAGCTGGGGATCCCCTGCTTTCCGTGGCCAGGGTCCCTGGGCTGGGGGGCACCGGTGCTTGAATTCCGAGCACCCGGGCTGGCGGCTTTCTGGGAGCCGTTTGCTGGCAGCTAGCGAACCTTTTTCTGCCGACTCCCCCTCCTTTTGCCTGGGTGCCTGGTTCCGAGTGCCGTCTCTGCTCTCTCCTGCAGGGCTGTAGGGCTGCGTTCAGGCGTGTGGCTGTTTCTAGGTCTGGGCTCCCGCGCGGGTGGGATCCCGGGGCCTTTGTTCGTTCGCCCCTCTGCTTCCCGTGGCCACAGTCTCTTAACCCCGAGACTACCGGCTTCTTGGAATTCGCGCCCCTGAGTGGGGGCTCTCTGGGTACCATTTGTAAGCACTGAATGCTGGTGTTGCCCTTTTTTTTTTTTTTTTTCAATTTTTATTTTTCTTCCTTTTTTGATTAGTTTTGTCATCTTTTACCTCTTTTTCCCTTTTGTCTTTCTTCATTGCTTAATTTCTCGTCTCTCTATCTCTTCCTTCTCTTTCTGATCCCTGAATACCAGGCGATGTATACCTCTGTACCTTCTGGCCAGGCTGAGCTGTGAAAATTGAGACCGACTCCCCCAGACCTCATAGCTGCATCGGTGGGATGCCTGGGAACTTTGCAGTTCTTTAACTTTTCTGATTTTTATTTGTTCATTCTTTCCTTTTCCTTCTCTTCCCCCTTCTGGTTTCCTCCATCCCATAGTCTCTCATCTGTACATTCCAACGACAAGCTCCCCTAGCATTCTTTTATGTTTGTACGCTTTTTGCTCCTCCTCCTCTCTCCTCTCTCCCATATCCAGCTTAGCTTCACACATAACCATCTTCCCGCTGCACCCTACCTACCTGCACCGTGCACTAGACATCACACCACCAAGCGGTGCAGGCACGCCCTATTGGGACCTTCCCAGCACTGACTACCGACCGTCCTGGTGGCTGCGGTGAGTGCCACAAGCAACCAGTCCCAGTGGCTCCTCCTCAGCTAGATCTGCCCAGCTGTACCACAAGAACGAAACAAAAAAAAAAAAAAAAAATCTACAATCAATAAAAGAGACAAATATCTACTGAATGCCCCGAAAACAGCAAACAATATCAAAACATTTACAAAAACAAGACAAGATGGCTCCAATAGGCGTCCAAATTAAAACACCAGATAACTCTCCTGTGGAAGAAAATGCACTAGAAGTACCTGATACGGAACTCAAATCACTAATACTTGTAATTTTCCAAGAACTGAGGCAAAAAGCTGACAAACATGAGGAAAAAATAGACAAATTTATGGAAAATACAGACAAAAAATTGGAAGAATTCAGGAAGATGATGCAGGAACAAAATGCCAAAATAAATTCACAACTCGAAATTATACAAAAACAACAATTAGAAATCCAAAAGATAAACAACAAGATTTCAGAAATGGACGGTGTCATAGAAGGGCTGAGAAGTAGATTTGAAACCATGGAAGACAGGATCAGTGGAACTGAAGACAAACACTTGGATACAACTCTGTTCCAGGAAAACTCAGAAAAAAGAACAAAGAAACATGAAGAGACCCTGAAGTTATGTGGGACACAATTAAAAGCAAAAACTTTCGAGTGATTGGCATCCCAGAACAGGCGGAGAAAACAGAAAACACAGAGAGGATCATTGAGGAACTGCTGACAGAAAACTTTCCCAATATCATGAAAGATGAAAAGCTGGCCATCCAAGAAGCTCAACGCACCCCATACAGAAGAGACCCCAAAAGAAAATCACCAAGACATATCATATTCACACTCGCTAAAACTAAAGACAAACAAAGAATCCTGAGAGCAGCTCGTGAAAAACAAGAAGTCACATACAGAGGAGAAACAATAAGACTAAGCTCAGATTATTCAGCAGAAACCATGCAGGCAAGAAGGCAATGGGATGACATATATAAAATCTTGAAAGAAAAAAATTGTCAGCCAAGAATAATATATCCTGCAAAACTCTCATTCAGATTTGATGGTGAAATTAGGTCATTTCCAGATAAACAGAAACTAAAGGAATATGTAAAAGTCAAACCAAACTTACAAGAATTATTAAAGGGAGTTCTTCGATCTGAGGACAAACAGCTTCAGCCCTCAGGCAGGACCTAGGACCTAGGATGCAGGTTCACATGAACCAGATACCATTCTAGGAACTGAACTGCAGAGAACTTTCCAAAAACAAAAGATATACAACAGGGAATCAGAGAACTCAATCGAAGGATGACAACAACATCAAAACAATGAAAGAGGGAACAAACGGCATAGGTATAGAACCTTCTAAAGGAGAGGAAGGCAAGGCGATACCAAGTAAGGGTAGACTGCTTCAAAATTATAAAGATAAGGGTAAAATTCATGGTAACCACAAAGAAAGTTAACAAACCAACTCATAAAAATAAAGACGAAAAACATAAAGTCTCAACAAAAAGAAAACCTACAAAAACAAAAGAAATGAACACAAAATCCACAAACAAATGTAACTCAGCACAAGAGAGTAAGAAGAACAAAGAAAACTTCAGCACCACAAAAAAAAGCACTACAAAATGACAGCAACAAACTCACATCTATCAATAATTACACTGAACATAAATGGACTCAATGCACCCATAAAGAGACGGAGAGTGGCAGAATGGATAAGAAAACAGGATCCATCAATTTGCTGTCTACAAGAGACACACCTCAGAAACAAAGATGTGAATTTATTAAAAATCAAAGGTTGGAAAAAAATATATCAAGCTAACAACTATCAAAAAAGAGCAGGAGTGGCAATTCTAATCTCAGATAAAATAGACTTTAAAACAAAATCTACCATAAAAGACAAAGAAGGACACTATATAATGATTAAGGGGATGATCCATCATGAAGACATAACCATAATAAATATCTATGCACCCAATGACAGGGCTCCAAATACATAAAAAAAGAACTCTAATAGCACTGAAAAGAGAAATTGACAGTTCCACAATAATAGTAGGAGACGTCAACACACCACTCTCAGTAAAGGACAGAACAACTAAAAAGAAACTCAGCAAAGATACAGAAGACCTAAAGGACACAATCAGCCAACTGGACCTCATAGACATATATAGAACAATCCATCCAACCGCTGCAAAGTACACATTGTTTTCCAATGCACATGGAACGTTCTCCAGAATAGACCACATCTTAGGCCACAGAGCAATCCTCAACAAGATCCAAAATGCTGAGATAATTCACAGTCTCTTCTCTGACCACAATGCCATCAAGGTAGAAATTAACACCAGAAAGAGCAAGGAGAAAAAATCAAACACATGGAAACTGAATAATAATCTGCTTACACATCAATGGGTAATAGAAGAAATCAGAGATGGAATTAAAAAATTCCTAGAATCAAATGAAAATGAAAACACATCATACCAAAACATTTGGGACACAGCAAAGGCAGTCCTCAGAGGACAATTTATAGCAATAGATGCACATATTAAAAAAGAAGAAAGGGACAAAATCAAAACATTCACTACAGAACTCAAACAAATAGAAAGAGAACAACAAAAAAAGCCTACAACCACCGGAAGAAAGGAAATAGTAAAGATCAGAGCAGAAATAAATGAAATAGAGAACAGAAAAACAATTGAAAGAATCAACAAAACCAAAAGTTGGTTCTTTGAAAGAATCAACAAAATCGACAAACCACTGGCCAGACTGACAAAAGAAAAACAGCAGAGGGCACAAATAACCCAAATAAGAAATGAAATGGGGGACATTACAACAGACTCAACTGAAATAAAAAGGATTATAACAGAATATTATGAAAAACTATATTCCAACAAATTTGAAAACCTAGAGGAAATGGATAAATTTCTAGAAACATACGGCCTACCCAAACTACAACAAAGTGATATTGAAAATCTGAACAGACCCATAACAAGAGAAGAGATTGAAAAGGTAATAAAAAAACTCCCAACCAAAAAAAGCCCTGGCCCAGATGGCTTCACTGGAGAATTCTACAAAACATTTACAGAAGAGCTTGTACCAGTTCTACTCAAGCTATTTCAGAGCATAGGAGATGAAGCAACACCTCCAAACTCATTCTATGAAGCCAGCATAACGCTGATACCAAAACCAGGCAAAGACATCACAAAAAAAGAAAATTACAGACCAATATCTCTCATGAATATAAATGCAAAAATTCTGAACAAAATTCTAGCCAATAGAATTCAGTATCATATCAAAAAAATAATACACCACGACCAAGTAGGATTCATACCAGGTATGCAAGGATGGTTTAACATTAGAAAATCCATCAATGTAATCCACCACATAAATAAAAGGAAAGAAAAAAATCACATGATCATCTCAATTGATGCAGAAAAGGCATTTGACAAAGTCCAACACCCATTCCTGATAAAAGCTCTCAATAAAATAGGTATAGAAGGGAAATTTCTCAACTTAATAAAGGGCATCTATGCAAAACCAAGAGCCAACATCATTCTTAATGGAGAGACTCTGAAAACATTCCCCTTGAAAACAGGAACAAGACAAGGATGCCCTTTATCACCACTCCTATTTAACATTGTGCTGGAAGTTCTAGCTGGAGCAGTAAGGCAAGAGAAAGAAATAAAGGGCATCCAAATTGGTAATGAAGAAGTTAAACTCTCCCTGTTTGCAGATGATATGATACTATACATAGAAAACCCTAAAGACTCCACGAGAAATTTACTGGAACTAATAGAAAGATTCAGCAGAGTAGCAGGATACAAGGTAAACATTCAAAAATCAGTTGGATTCCTATACACCAGTAAAGAGAACGATGAAAAGGAGATCAGGAAATCAATACCATTTTCAATAGCCCCTAAAAAGATAAAATACTTAGGAATAAATCTGACCAGGAATATAAAAGACCTATACAAAGAAAACTACAAAACACTGCTGCATGAAATCCAAAGGGATCTACATAAATGGAAAAACATACCATGCTCATGGATAGGCAGACTCAACACTGTGAAAATGGCAATTCTACCTAAAGCAATCTACAAATACAATGCAATCCCGATACAAATACCAACAACATTCTTCAAAGAGATGGAAAAACTAATTATTAACTTTATATGGAAAGGTAAGGAACCCCGAATAAGTAAAGCACTACTGAAGAAGAAGAATAAAGTTGGAGGACTCACACTACCTGACTTGAGAATCTACTATACAGCTACAGTACTCAAAACAGCCTGGTACTGGTACAACAACAGAGACATTGACCAATGGAACAGAATTGAGAACTCAGATGTAAATCCATCCACCTACAGTCACCTGATTTTTGACAAGGGCCCAAAATACATCAAATGGGGAAAAGACAGTCTTTTTAACAAATGGTGCTGGCAAAACTGGATATCCATTTGTAGAAAAATGAAACAGGACCCATACCTCACACCATATACAAAAACTACTTCAAAATGGATCAAAGACCTGAATATAAAGCCTCAAACTATAAAATTCATAGAAGAAAAAATAGGACCAACACTTCAGGCCTTAATACATGGCATTAACAAGATACAAACCATAAACATCAACACAAAAAACCCAACAGATAAAGTAGATAATTGGGATCTTCTAAAAATCAAACATCTATGCTCTTCAAAAGATTTCACCAAAAGAGTTAAAAGAGAACCTACAGACTGGGAAAAAATTTTTGGACAGTACAAGTCAGACAAAGGTCTAATCTCCATAATCTACAAGAAAATCCAACACCTCTACAACAAAAAGACAACCAATCCTATCAAAAAATGGCCAAAGAAAATGAACAGACACTTCACCAAGGAAGACATTCAAATGGCCAACAGACACATGAGGAAATGCTCGCGATCACTAGCCATTAGAGAAATGCAAATTAAAACCACAATGAGATACCATCTCACCCCGGCATTACTGGCACGAATCAAAAATACTGGCAATAACAAATGTTGGAGGGGCTGCAGGGAGATGGGAACTCTTATACACTGCTGGTGGGAATGCAAAATGATACAACCATTTTGGAAAATGATATGGCGTTTCCTCAGAAAGCTAGAAATAGACATACCATTCGATCCAGTAATCCCACTCCTAGGAATATATCCTAGAGAAATAAGAGTCATCACTCGAATAGACATATGCACACCTATGTTCATGGCAGCATTATTCACAATAGCAAAACGATGGAAACAACCTCGATGTCCATCAACAGATGAATGGATACACAAACTATGGTACATACACACAATGGAGTACTATGCAACGAGAAAGAACAACAATGAATCTGTGAACCATCTCATAACATGGATGAAACTGGAGGACATCATGCTGAGTGAAATAAGTCAATCACAAAAGGACAAATATTGTATGAGATCTCTATTGTAAAAACCCATGAAAAAATTCACATGCAAAATGTAACAATCCTTGTTGGTTACCAGGGATGGGAGGGGGTGGAAATACTAAATAGGTAATAGGTAAGTGGTAACTTGGGTGAAAGGTGAGATAGTACATAGTACAGGGGAAACTAACACAACCTGCACTAGGAAATGTCATGGAGGCCCTATAGACACATCCAAAACCCCGAGGGACTGAGTTGTTGGACGGAGGGCTCTGGGGACCATAATCTCGGGGAACATCTAGCTCAATTGGCATGACACTACTTATAAAGATAATGCTCTACATTCTACCTTGGTGAGTAGTGTCTGGGGTCTTAAAAGCCTATGAGCGGCCATCTAAGATACTCCACTGATCTCATCCCTTTGGGAACAAGTGAGAACGAAGAGAGCAGGATACAAGGAAAAGATTAGTCCGAAGGACTAATGGTCCACAGCTACCAAGGCCTCCACGGGACTGAGTCCAGTACAGCTGGATGGTGCCTGGCTACCACCAATGACTCCTCTGACAATGATCACAACAGAGGTTTCTGGGCAGAGCTGGAGAAGGATGTAGAGCATAATTTTAACTCCCAAAAAAAAAAAAAAAAAAAGAAAAAAGACCAGATTTACTGGCCTAAAGAATACTAGAGAAACCTCAAGAGTGTGGCCCCCAGACACCCTTTCAGCTCAGAGGTGAAGTTACCTTCGAGGTTCGATGTTAAGCCTGGGAATGGACAGCCCAGTAAAACTAAATGGGACTAACGAGGTACAGGAGTCCGGTGACAAGGGCCAGAAGGCAGAGGGAGAGTAGGAAACTGATGATAAGGAACACAAATTGAATAAGGACACTGTCGACGGATTGTGAGATTGTTGACCACTGCTATAGGGCAACATTTGTAGTAACTATTAAATGGGAGGCTGTTTTGTCCTGTAAGCCTTCATCTTGGGCGAGAATGGCAGCACAATTGGAAGAGCATAGTCAATATCACTTAAATGTGTAAGTAAAAAGTTTTGAAATGGTGTTTAAATAAAATAAAATAAAATAAAAATAAACAAATGAGACTAAAGAGGTACAATAGTTCACTGACAAGGCCCAGAAGACAGAAGGGGACAAGGAAGCCCCCTGGTGATAGGGAACACAAGGTGGAGTAAGGATATTCTTGATGTGCTGTGAGATTGTTAGCCATTGTCATAGGGCAACATGTGTAGTAACTGTTAAATGAAAAACTATTTTGTTCTGTAAGCCTTCATCTTAAGTGAGAATAACAGCACAGTTGGAAGAGCGTAGTCAATGTCACTGAACTGTGAATGTAGAAATTTTTGAAACGGTGTATCTTTGGCCATCTGTAATTTTCATCAAAAAAAAAAAAAGTTTGAGAGTTTAGAGGCTTAATACGTTGTGGGGTTGTTAACCAATGTCATAAAACAACATGTGTACTACTATTTCATGAGAAACTATTTGCTCTGTAAGCTTTCACCTGAAGTACAATAAAATAAAAAAAAATTAAAAAAAGCATGCTATTCAACAAAGGCAGTCTACTTGAGAGTGATGATCTTAATAAGATTTTGACAAAATCCAGAAATACACTTAGGGAAGGTAAGAGTCATATGCAACATCTAAACAAATGCTTTACTACAGCCAATGTGAGCTTCTACCACAGAAGAAACAGTGCCTGGTGGAGATGAGGGACCAGCCATGTTTGGTCTTGGTTATGCCAAATCAAAACTGTTGTGATGCTAATTGATCTAGTTGGTGAAGACACTTTGGACAAGCCTGAGTCAGTGAAGTTTTGATTTTTCAGAAAGGAAGAAAAGCAAAAAATCAAGAATTTCTATCTTGGGATAAAGAGTTTGTTATTGTTAGTTGCCATCAGGTCAGCTCCAACTCATGGCAATCCCCTGTACAACAGAACAAAGTGCTGCCCAGTCCTGTGTCATCTTCATGGTCTTGGTGTGCTCAAGTCGTTTGTTGCAATCACTGTGTAATTTGAGGGCTTTCCATCCTAGGGGGCTTATCTTTCAGCACTGTTTCAGACAATATTACGATGTGATCTATAGGGTTTTCATTGGCTAATTTTTGGAAGTAAATTGCCAGGCTTTCTTCCTAGTCGGTCTTAGTCTGAAAGCTCCACTAAAACATGTCGACCATGGTGATCTTGCTGGTATTTGAAATGCTGGTGACATAGCTTCCAGTGTCATAGCAACATGCAAACCGCCACAGTATGACAAACTGGCATATGGATGATGGAGAAAGAGTTTAGGATAGCAGAAGTAATTAATCTCACAAATATAGACTAGTTACATTTAAACTGATACTTTTGTACATTGCTGGTGACAATTGTAAACTAGTATAATCTCCTTGAAAACAATATGGCAACACAAAGCAAGAACTATAAAGAGAGTCAGAGCATTTAATCTCACCTCAGGGAATGTATCCTAAGGAAATATTTCCACTGAAGTAAAAAAATCTATATGCAAGAAAATATTCTTTTAGCAGATTTATAATAACAACTATGAAAACGGCTCGAGAAACAATATGTGTATAATACATTTAGTATATTATGGAACATTAAGTCTATGGAATATCATTCAGCCATTAAAATTATAATTATAAAGACCATGAACAAGGAAAAATGTTTATGCTATAATGTTAAGAGAAAAAAAGTAGAATTAAAAAAAAAACTATGTACATTATGATTGCATCTGTTTAAAAATATGCACATGACCCCAGACGCTACTCACCAAGGTAGAATGCAGAACATTGTCTTTATAAACCGTGTCTTAAAAGCTTGTGAGCATCCATCTAAGATACTCCACTGGTCTCACCCCTTCGGGAGCAAGGGAGAATGAAGAGAACAGGATAAAGGAAAAGATTAGTCCTAAGGACTAATGGACCACAGCTACCAAGGCCTCCACCAGACTGAGTCCAGTACAGCTAGATGGTGCCCGGCCACCACCACTGAATGCTCTGACCAGGATCAAAACAGAGGGTTCTGGACAGAGCTGGAGAAGGATGTAGAACAAAATTCTAACACACACAAAAAAGACCAGATTTACTGGCCTGAAAGAGACTGGAGAAACCCTGAGAGTATGACCCCCAGAAACCTTTTTAGCTCAGTAAGGAAGTCACTCCCAAGGTTCACCGTTCAGCCAGGGATTGGACTGCCCCATAAAACAAAACGTGACTAATGAGGCACAGCAGTCCAGGGACAAAGACAAGAAGGCAGAAAGGGACAGGAAAGCTGGTGATAGGGAGACCAAGGTTGAGTAAGGATAGTGTTGATGTGTTGTGAGGTTGTTAACCATTGTCATAGGGCAACACGTGTACTAACTGTTTAATGAGAAACTATTTTGTTCTGTAAACCTTCTAAGTGAGAATAGCAGCAAACTGGAAGAATGTAATCGATGTCACTGAACTGTGCATGTAGAAATTTTCGAAAGGGTTTATCTTTGGCTATGTATATTTTCACCAAAAAAAAAAAAAAATGTCAAGAAAAGAGAAGGTTGACATGTTGTGGGGTTGTTAACCAATGTCATAAAACAATACGTGTACTGACTGTTTAATGAGAAACTATTTGTTCTGTAAACCTTCACCTAAAGTACAATAAATAAATAAATAAATAAATAAAAATATGCACATGAGTTAAAAGAAAATGTGCAAAAATGAATATAAAAAAAAAATCACATATGACTAATAGCTATTCTATTGGATATCACAGAAAGTTCTTTTCGATAATGCAGTTCTGGAATGCTAACAAGTAAGTGAGTCCAGGGTGGTTACCATCTACTAAAGTAGGTAGACTTGAAAACACAAAATTCCTTTTATTATGAAAAACTATAACTTCCCCCCATAGCATAAATTTTGAATTTTCTTTGCCCTGAGCTAGTGAATAAGATGATGCAATTAAGAATTTATTCAAGCAATAAATATTTATTATGTACTATGTGCACTGTTCTAGGCACTGGGAGTATAGTGGTGAATAAGACAAATAAGGTCTTGCCTTATACCAAGGAAAGCCAAACAATTAAAGGAAAAATATTATGTGGTAGTGAATGGGGATAATTGTTGTTGTTAGGTGCCGATGAATTGGCTCTGACTCATAGCAACCCTATGTAACCCTAAGGAAACACTGCCTGGTCCTGTGCCATTCTCATGATCGTTGTTACTCTTGGCACATTTTTGCAGCCTCTGTATCACTGCATCTTGTTGAGGGTCTTCCTCTTTTTCACTGACCCTCTACTTTACCAAGCATGATGTCCTTCTCCAGGGTCTGGTCCCTACTGATAACATGTCCAGAGTATGTGAGACATAGAATCTCTATCCTTGCTTCTAAGGAGCATTCTGGCTGTACTTCTTCCGAGACATATTTGTTGGTTCTTTTGGCAGTCCATGGTACATTCAATATGGGGATAATAGCGACCCTATAGTACAAAGTAGAACTGCCCCATAGGGTTTCCAAGGAGAGCCCGGTGGATTTGAACTGCCGACATTTTGATTAGCAGCTGTAGCTCTTAACCACTACTCCACCAGGGTTTCCTTAGATAAGTAGAAAGTTAAAATACAGCCCTGTTTTAAAGTTTGACTGGATATGATGTTTAATACTGCTGTTGGTAAGACGTTTCCGATAACGGATATTTAAACTGAGAAATGGATGATAAAAAGGAGCCAGTCATGAAAATAAGAGGGAAAAGTACCATAAACATGAGGACAGCTAACAAGGAACATTCTTGAGATGTTTAAGTTACTCTAAAAGAAGAGCTTGTCTGCATCATAGTTTAAAAGTGGGAAAATACTTTAGATATTGAAGAAGATATCTGTAACAAGAAAGTGGATCTTATAATTTAAAGGCATGAAAGTAAGAGGAGAAACAACAATGATAAGCAAGGAAGGTATGTACAGTGAGAGAACAAACAGCCTAGACCATGGAGAGTTGCAGGAAAGCAGCATGGGCTGAAGACAATCAGGTGTGAGTTATTCTAAGTAGGTATAGGGAATGATTGAAGAGGTTATAGAGGAGTTAGGAGAGTTTGATATTTATGGATGGAGAATTTTAGATGGTAGGATCAAACTGTTTGGTGAGGTGAGATGGGAAAATAATTAGTGATTGTATTGTTAACCAACAGGTCAGCAGTTCAAATCCACCAGCCAAGAGCAAGATAAATACCAAGAGCTGTTCTTTTTGGCATGTAGATTACCATGTAATAGGGGTGAGTAGAATTTGGAGAACACTGGAAAATTTATTAATATTGTGGCTTGTAAAGTCTTTGTAGAAGTTTGCCTTTCTGATTCCAGCTCAGACCAGGACTTAAGAGGTAGATAAAATCTCAGTATCTGAGAGTCAAGTGTCTTATCTCTGGGAATTGGAAGAGCCATCATTAACAAGAAGATGAATTCAAGTAGCAGTTAGAAATGCTATGCCTGGTGCAGAGAAGATGTTCAATAAGAAACAATTACCCAAGCAAAGTTGAACCATTCACTCAGTGTTTGCATTTTTTCATTCTGACTAATGGTGACATAATTTAGTCATTTAATAACTCAGTAACTATGCATATAGTTAACAAACACCAGGGTATTAAGCACCTGACTAAGTTCTAAATATATGGAAATGTCTTCCATTACATAGAAAATAACAAGGGCAAGTGCCTGGGTAAAAGCAGGCACAACATGCATAGTAGCTGTGAACACGATACAGGTTTTAAACACTGAAGGTTTGGAAAAAAATATTCTTGATGCAATTGGGTGACAGAAATAGTGAGATTTGGGGAAAAAATTTGATAATTTGTGAATGCTTTTATTTTTCTGCTGAATTTTGACCTTGTTATTCCAGCAGAATGGGTCAATCAAGTTTGTTCTGTGGATTTGTGACAAAGTAGCTCTAAAAAAAGTGATCAGAGTATACTGCCCCAAAATATTTATGTAAGTGATTAATTAGAAAAACATTCAGTTGGGGACTGAGTAAAAATGTGGCCAGTGTGACCAGGACTGAAGCATGGAAGAAGCTAAGCAAGAAGGTACACAGTGCAGTAGGGGAGGCGACAGTACAGTAAGGCAAACCCAGGAGGTGACACTTACGGTCAGTGTCAAGAACCAGTCTCGTTGGGAGACTTGTTACATAAAGGGGCTTCAGCAATTGACACATCAGAGATAATGGAAGTTATGCTTCTCACTATCAGAGAAAGGAGTTAGAAATATAAATGGGGGAAAGCTAGACCATCTGGAAAGTTTTAAATTACAACCGGAAGTACTGGAATATACTGGTGGTTTTCAATAGATAGAGAAATAAATATAAAAGTAAACATGCATATATACATATATAAGTATATATGTTTACACATACATTTTCCTTTGCTCTGTGTACTAAGAATGTCTAAAAGCAGAAGATCCAAATAACAATAAGTACTTGTGGGGCCCAGATCATGGTTTTTGAATACAATTCTCCATTAAAAGAAATGAGACTCCTTAAAAAAATGGATGATTCCAGGTTTGGGACAGGGGAAATATATAGTGAGCATGGAACATCTTATTATGACAGAAAATAAAGAAGTGTTCAAAGAATGTTATTGTTGTTACATGCCATCAAGTTGGTTCCCACTCATAGCCACCCCATGGACAACAGAATGAGACACTGCTCAGTCCTGCACCATCCTCACAATCATTGTTATGCTTGAGCTCATTGTTGCAGCCACCAAGTCAAGGTATTAAATGGAGAGTCTTCCCTTTTTTTTTCTTTTTATTGTTGTGCTTTAAGTGAAAGTTTACAATTCAAGTTAGTCTCTCATACAAAAATTTATACATACATTGTTTTGTGACCTTACTTGCTCTCCCTGTACTGGGACAACACAACTCTTCTTTTCCACCCCAGATTTCCCATGTCCATTCAACCAGCTCCTAACCCTCTCTGCCTTCTCATCTCGCCTCTGGATGAGAGCTGCTTATATCACCTCATGTATTTACTTGAGCTAAGAAGTGTAATCTTCACAAATATCATTTTATGTCCTATAGTCCAATCTAATCTTTGTCTGAAGAATTGGCCTTGGAAATGGTTTTAGTTTTGGGCTAACAGAGATCCCAGGAGCTAGGTCTTCCAGGGTCCCTCCAGTCTCAATCAAACCATTACATCTGGTCTTTTTGCTAGAATAAGAGTTCTGCAGCCCACTTTTCTCCTGGTGCATCAGGGACACTCTGTTCTGTTCCCTGTCAGGGAAGTCATTGGTGGTAACCGAACACCATCTAGTTCTTCTGGTCTCAGACTGATGAAATCCCTGGTTTATGTGTCCATTTCTGTCTCTTGGGCTAATACTTTCATTGTGTCTGTGATGTTCTTCATTCTCCTTTATTCCAGGGGGTTGGGACCAATTGATGCATCTTAGGTGGCCGCTTGCTAGCTTTTAAGACCCCAAACGCCACTCAACAAACTGGGATGCAGAACATTTTCTTTAAAAATTTTATTATGCAAGTTGACCTAGATGTCCCTGAAAGCATGGTCCCCAGACCCCCACCCCTGCTACTCTGTCTCTTGATGTGTTTGGTTGTACTCAGGAAATTTCTTAGCTTTGGTTTAGTCCAGTTGTTCTGACTTCCCCTGTACTGTGTGTTGTCCTTCCCTTCACCTAAGATAATTCTTGTCTATTTTCTAGTTATTGAATACCCCTCTCCCTCCCCACCCTCTTAACCATCAAAGAATGTTGTCTTCTGTGTTTAAACCTTTTCTTGGGTTTTTATAATAGTGGTCTTATACAATGTTTGTCCTTTTGCGACTGACTAAGTTCACTCAGTATAATACCTTCCAGATTCCTCCATGTTATATTTCACAGATTCATCATTGTTCTTTATCATTGTGTAGTACTCCATAGTGTGAATATACCATAATTTGTTTATCCATTTGTCTGTTCATGGGCACCTAGGTTGTTTCCATCTTTTTGCTATCATGAACAATGTTGCAATGAACATGGGTGTGCATGTATCTATTCAGGTGATGGCTCTTAATTCTCTCGGATATATTCCAAGGAGTGGAATTGCTGGATCCTATGGTACTTCTGTTACTAGCTTTTTAAGGAAGTGCCAAATCTATTTCCATAGTGGTTGTACCATATTACATTCCCGCTAACAGTGTATAAGAGTTTCAGTCTCTCCACAACCTCTCCAACATTTATTATTTTGTGTTTTTTGGATTAATGCTAGCCTTGTTGGGATGAGATGGTATCTCATTGTAGATTTGATCTGCATTTCTGTAATGGCTAATGATTGTGAGCATTTCTTCATATGTCTGTTAGCCACCTGAATGTCTTCTTTGGTGAAGTGTCTGTTCATATCCTTTCCCCATTTTTTAATTGGGTTGTTTGTCCTTTTGTTGTTGAGGTTTTGCAGTATCTTGTAGATTTTAGAGATTAGACCTTGATCGGATTTGTCGTAGCCAAAATTCTTTTCCGAGTCTGTAGGTGGTCTTTTTACTCTTTCTGTGAAGTCTTTTGATGAGCATAAGTGTTTAATTTTTAGGAGCTCCCAGTTATATCTAGTTTCTCTTCTGGTGTTTGTGCTTGTTACTTATGGTTTGTATTTTGTTTATGCCATGTATTAGGGCTCCTAGCATTGTCCCTATTTTTTCTTCCATGATCATTGTCATTTTAGATTTTATATTTAGGTCTTTGATCCATTTTGAGCTAGTTTTTGTGCATATTGTGAGGTATGGGTCTTGTTTCAGTTTTTAGCAGATGGATATCCAGTTATGCCAGCACCATTTGTTAAAGAGACTGTCGTTTCCCAAATTAATGAATTTTGGGCCTTCGTCAAATATCAGCTGCTCATAGGTGGATGAATTTATGTCTGGATTCTCAATTCTGTTCCATTGCTCTGTGTATCTGTTGTTGTACCACTACCAGGCTGGTTTGACTACCGTGACGGTATAATAGGTTCTAAAATCAGGTAATGTGAGGCTTCCCACTTTGCTCTTCTTCTTCAGTAATGCTTTACTTATCCAGGGCTTCTTCCCTTTCCATATGAATTTGGTGATTTGTTTCTCCTTCTCATTAAAAAATGCTGTTGGAGTTTAGATTGGGATTGCATTGTATCTGTAGATCGCTTTGGGCTGAATCGACATTTTCACAATGTTTAGTCTTCCTATCCGTGACCAAGGTATGTTTTTCCACTTATGCAGGTCTCTTTTGGTTTCTTGCAGTACTGTCTTGTAGTTTTCATCGTATATGTCTTTTACATCTCTAGTTAGATATACTCCTAAGTATTTTATCTTCTTGGAAGCTATTGTAAATGGTATTGATTTGGTGATTTCCTCTTGGAGGTTCTGTCTGTTGGTGTAGAGGAATGCAGCTGATTTTTGTACATTTATCTTGAATCCTGATACTTTGCTGAAGTCTTCTATTAATTCCAGTAGTTTTCTTGTGGATTCTTTGGGGTTTTCTGTGTATAAGATCATATCGTCTGCAAACAGAAATACTTTGACTTCTTCCTTACCAATCTGGATGCCCTTTATTTCTTTTTCTAGCCTAATTGTTCTGGCTAGGACCTCCAGCACAATGGTTAATACGAGTGGTGACAAAGGGGAATTCCCCATTCTCAAGGAGTCTCTCCATTTAGGATGATGTTGGCTATTGGCTTTGTTGAAATGCCCTTAATTATGTTGAGGAATTTCCCTTCTACGCCTATTTCGCTGAGAGTTTTTATCATGAAAGAGTGTTGGACTTTGTCAAATGCCTTTTCTGCATCAATTGATAAGATCATATGGTTCTTGTCTTTGGTTTTATTGATATGATGGATTACATTGATTGTTTTTCTAATGTTGAACCATATACCTGCATACCTGGTATAAATCCCACTTGATCATGATGAATTTTTTTTTTTTTTGTTATGTTGTTGAATACTACTACATAGAAGTTTGTTGAGGATTTTTGTGTGAATGTTCATGAGGGATATTGGTCTGTAATTTTCTTTTTTAGTGGTGTCTTTACCTGGTTTTGGTATCAGGGTTATGCTGGCCTCATAGAATGAGTTTGGTTGTATTCCATCCTTTTCTATGCTTTGAAATACCTTTAGTGGTAGTGATGTTAACTCTTCTCTGAAAGTTTGGTAGAATTCTCCAGTGAAACCATCTGGGCCAGGGGTCTTTTTTGTTGAGAGTTTTTTAAATTACCTTTCAATCTCTTCTTTCATTATAGGTTTATTTAGTTGTCATTCTACCTCTGTTTGTGTTAGTTTAGGTAGCTAGTGAGTTTCTAGAAATTTTCCCATGTCCTCTAGGTTTTCAAATTTGTTAGAGTGCAATTTTTCATAGTATTCTGTTATGATTCTTTTAATTTCAGTTGGGTCTGTTGTGATATCACCCAGCTCATTTCTTACATGGGTTATTTGCTTCCTCTCCTGTTTTTCTTTTGTCAGCTTGGACAGTGGCTTATCGATTTTGTTGATATTTTCAAAGAAAGACCTTTTGGTCTTATTAACACTTTCAATTGTTTTTGTATTCTCTATTTCATTTAATTCTGCTCTAATTATTATTTCCTTTCTTTTGGCACCTGAGGGCTTCTTTTGCTGCTCTCTTTCTACTTGTTGCAGTTGTAGGGTTAATGTTTTGATTATGGCCCTTTCTTCTTTTTGGATGTGTGCATTTATTGCTATAAACTGACCTCTGAGCACTCCTTTAGCTGTGTCCCAAAGGTACTGGTAAGATGTGTTTTCAGTCTCATTTGATTCTATAAATTTCTTTATTCCATCCTTAATTTCTTCTATAACCCAATAGTTTTTGAGCAAGGTGTTGTTCAGTGTCCATGCGTTTGATTTTTTTCCTTGCTTTTTCTGTTCTTGATTTCTACTTTTATGGCTTTATGTTCAGAAAAGATACTTGGTTATATTTTGATGCTTTGGATTCTACTAAGGCTTGCTTTATGGCCTAGTATGTGATCTATTCTGGAGAATGTTCCATTACCCATTGGAAAAGAAAGTATACTTGGCTGCTGTTGGATGTAGTGTTCGGTATATGTCCATGAGATCAAGTTAGTTAATGGTACAATTCAGATCTTCTGTGTTTTTATTGAGCTTCTTTCTGAATGTTCTGTCCTTCACTGAAGTTGAGTGTTGAAGTCTCCTACTATTATTGTGGTGCTGTCTATCTCTCTTTCCAATGCTGTTAGTGTTTGTTTTATGTATTTTGGAGTCCTGTAATTGGGTTCATAAATATTTATCATAGTTATGTCCTCCTGGTATACTGACCTTTTAATCATTATACAGTGTCCTCCCTTATCCTTTGTGGTGGATTTTACTTTAAAGTCTATTTTTTCAGAGATTAGTATTGCCACTCTTGCTCTTTTTTGAATGTTGTTGGCTTGATATATTTTTTCTGTCATTTTAGTTTTAGATTGTTTGTGTCTCTTTAAGTCTAACGTGTGTCTCTTGTAGGCAGCATATAGATGGATCGTGTTTTTTTTATCCAATCTGCCACTATCTGTCTCTTTATTGGAGCATTTAGTCCATTTACATTCAGTGTAATTATTGATAGGTATGAATTTAATGTTGTCATTTTTATGTCTTTTTTTGTGCATTTCTGAGTTTCTTTGTTCCATTTAATTTTCTGTGCTAAGTCATTTTTATTTATGTCTTTTATTTTCATCTTTTTCATTGTTGTTGATTTTGTATTTGCTAAGCCTTTATTTTTTTATTTTATTTTATTTTATTTTTATTTTGCTTGTCAGATTGTTAGTTTCCTTTGTGGTTACCTCAATATTTACCCCTATTTTTCTAAGTTTAAACCAGTCTTTTATTTCTTTATACTGTCTTGACTTTCTCTCCATATGAAAAATCTATGTCTACATTTATTAGTCCCTGATTTTTGTTTTAATATTGTCATCTTTTTCATATTGATAGCTCTGTTTCCCTACTTTCAGTGTTTTAGCTTTGATTTATTTTTTTGACTTCCCTATCTGAGTCAATATCTGGTTGCTCTGTCCTGTGTTCTAGTCTTGCATTGTTATCTGATAGTGATTTTCTAACCAAAGGACTCCCTTTGCTTTTTCTTGTAATTTTGGTTTAGCTTTTGCAAATATCCTAAATTTCTGTTTATCTGGAAATGCCCTAACTTCAGCATCATATTTGAGAGACAGTTTTGCTGGATATATAATTCTTAGCTGGCAATTTTTTTCCTTCAAGGCTTTATATATGTCATCCCATTGCCTTCTTGCCTGCATGGTTTCTGCTGAGTAGTCCAAGTTCATTCTTATTGACTCTCCTTTGTAGATGAGTTTTGGTTTATCCATAGCTGCTCTTTAAATTCTCTCTTTATCTTTGGTTTTGGCAAGTTTGATTATAATATGTCTTGGTGACTTTCTTTTGGGATCTACCTTATGTGGGGTTCGATGAACATCTTGTATAAATATCTCCTCATCTTTCATGATATCAGGGAAGTTTTCTGTCAACAAATCTTCAACAATTTTCTCTGCATTTTCTGTTACCTACCCCCACCCCATTCTGATACTCCAATCACTCATAGATTATTTCTCTTGATAGAGTCCCACATAACTCTTAGAGTTTCTTCATTTTTTAAAATTCTTTTATCTTATTTTTCCTCAAATAAGTTGGTGACAAGTGTTCCATCTTCAATCCCACTAATTCTGACTTCCACTGTCTCAATTCTGCTCCTATGACTTCCTACTGAGTTGTCCAATTCTGAAATTTTATTGTTAATCTTCTGGATTTCTGATTTCTGTCTCTCTATGGATTTTTGAAGCCTATTGAATTTGTCATTATGCTCTTGAATAACCTTTTTAATTTCCTCTACTGCTTTGTCTGTATGTTCTTTGGATTTCTCTACTTTTTATAGAATTTCCTTCCTAATTTTTTGATGAGTTCTGTATATTAATCTTTTGTATTCTGCTTCTGGTAAATTCAAGAAATTCTCTTCCTCCAGGAAATTTATTGATTCTTTATTTTGGGAGCTTGCTGAAGCCATCATGGTCTGCCTCTTTATGTTATTTGATATTGACTGTTGTCTCTGAGCCATCAATAAGTTATTATAATTTTTTAGTTTATATTTGCTTACTGTGTCCTAGCTTCTTGTTTCGTTTTGTTTTGTTTTGGTATGCCCAAATACACTGCTCATGTGCACTAGTTTGATTATTCGCACCTTCGAAGCTCTAACATCCTGTCACCAGGTAGTCAGATCTGTTACTAAGTATGTGAAACCAGGAGTCCATTAAATTTTTTGGTAAGTATTCAGCTCAGGTATCCAGGTAGTTGGTCACCAAGTATGTGCAGGCTCTCACCTACAGTCCTAGAGAGGCATGGGTGATTGGTGTAGGCACAGGTATCTGGCTGCAGTAGGGGGTCACATGCTGAACAAGGCAGGGGGCTGATGGCTGCCCCGAGTGTCAGAAAGGCAAGTATGTCCCTGTTCCCTAGAGCGAGTAGGTAGGTGAGTTTGCAGCCAGACTATAAGCACCCTACACTGTTGGCCGTCCTTACTGGGGGGCACCACTTATTCATGAACCTCTGTAGCAGGTGGCTAGGTGGTGTGGGTGGAGCCACCAGTCCTCAGGCCCCTCATGTGGGCAGGTAAGCAGCCTGGTTAATGGGCAGAGCAGAGTCAAATATCACAAACCTGCCACTTCACAGCTGAAACAGTTGAAGTTAGACTTCAGGTATTTACCCTGTTGTACTGTGGTAGAGAAGTCTTACGCTGTTGAAATGGGCCCGCTCAAGTTTATGCAGGGGTGAAAGGCATTCAAAGTCTGCTGATCCCTTATGCCTATGCCTAGGCAAAGGAGCTGTGCCAACCCTGAGATCCTGGCTTAGAAGGATCCAGTAGCTTATTTTTTCCTTGTATGTTAATTTTTCCCCCTCTAAGGCTGAGAGAATGACTCAGGGTGCCTTAAGGGTCCTACTTCGGCCCAGGGGACTCATCAACTGCTGAAGCTGGCTGGGACAAGTGCAGAGAGGGGAGGGTGGAAGTAAATAGGAGAGAGGTTTTTCGCCCATTTTTTTTTTTTTTTAATCCCTGTGGTATGCCACACACGAGTACTTATCTTTAGCTACTTGAGTGCTGCTTTTCACTGGTTCTGGAGGGCCCAGTAAACTCTCTCCTGCTGGGTCTCTCCCTGTGTGGAAAACGCCTCCCAAGCATGGTTGCTTGCCCACCTCACTGTGCACCTTGAGCTGATGTGGTCCAAAGGGCTGTGGCCCCCATCAGCTCAGGTCTGGCAACTCCTTGCTGCTTCCGTACCATCTGTCTCTACCTCCGCCACTCAGTCTGATTCCTCAGCTTTGCCTTTGATGTTCAAGGCTCCTAGATAGTCATATATAATCGATTCACTTTTTTTTTGGGTCTTTGCAGTAAGAGGGACATAGGAAGCATCTGACTACTCCGCCATCTTGACCCTGCCTCGTCTTCCTCTTTTTCACTAACCTTCTTCTTTACCAAGTATGATATCCTTCTCCAGGGACTGGTCCCTCCTGATAACATGTCCAAAGTATGTGAGATGAAGTCTTGCCATCCTTGCTTCTAAGGAGAACTCTGGCTGTACTTTTTCCAAGACAGATTTGTTTGTTCTTCTGCCAGTTCATGGAATATTTAATATTCTTTGCCACCATCATAATTCAAAGGCATCAATTCTTCTTTGGTCTTCCTTATTCATTGTCCAGCTTTCACATGCATATGACACTTTTCGAAAACACCGTGGCTTGGGTCAAGGGTACTTTAGTCCTCAAAACATCTTTGCTTTTTAAAACTTTAAGAAATTCTTTTGCAGTAGGTTGACCCAATGCAATGCATTCAAAGAATATTGATGACATATGAATTGAGTCATCAGAATTCAGCTAGAAGAGGCTCCCTCTGGCCAAATCTGGGAAAAATTGAGCAACAAAATAATAATATTGGATTATAATCCACTTAATAATGTGAGAATCCATGGGTCTATACTGATGTAAATTAATTAGTGAGGATAAGAGAAAACTCTTCCTAATAGTAGAATGCCAACTAATAAATGCAGGTGGAATGATAGGTGGAATGATTGTAAAATTATCATCTAATAATCATCTGAATAATAACTGATTAAAGTAAGAATCATTAATGAATGCTAAAACTAATAGGATACAGGTTAATACGATAGTTTTATAGTCGCACAGTTTTCACAAAATACTTAATAATTACAAAGTATGATATAGTTTTTTTAGTGGAGAAACCTAGAAAATTCTAGTTTAGTCAAGTTTACATTGGCAATATTTGGACAGATCAACATCTTATGCCCTCTATCAGTATGTACTGAGAATATAGAATCATTTCTGTGACATAAATGCCCAAAATAACCTGAATCTAATTATGAGATAGTATTATGTCACTGTTAATTTTCTGATTTTAAGGACTACCATGTGGTTATGTAGGAGATTGTTTTTGTTTTTAGGAAATATGTACTAAGTATTTAGGGATAGTGGTGATTCGTGTCTACAACTTAATCTCATCTGTTTCATTAAAAAATAAATATGTGTACATATACACATGGAAGACAGAGAGCGAAAATGAGTGAGAGAAAGTGAGCATGACACAAATATTAACAATTGGGGAATTGATGTAATCTCTTCTAATATAATTGCAAATTTTTGTCAGTTTGAATTCTCTGTTCTATAAGCTAAAAATAGAACAAAACAAAAAACCAAGATGGCCAACTCTATCCTAGAAGTAAACCCAGTTGTGATTTTGTTCAGATATCAGGAAAGGTGATCCCAACTATTTAGTCTAGGAGTAAATATATGACCCAGCTCTGATCAATGGGATATAAGAGCAATGAAGCTGGGGAGACTTTGGGAATGATTTCTATCCCTGAAAACAGGAAGCACTGTGAGAAGAAATTCCATGTCCCATGACCTACTTGTTCCCTAACACATCCTGCCAGTAGAGCAATTGCAGCCACTTATAGTCTTCAAGTCAAGTAAATCTTAGAGATGCTAATTCAGAGCCTTAACGTCATTCTGTCACTAAATCAACCCTAGACACTAAAACAACCCAAGAAGCAGGAGGAAGTCAAGTTCTATTTTATGCCTGAACTACATGTACCCTGTGCAGGGACTTTTAAGAAACACTTCTCTAACATTTTTGCAAAAGGACTCCTGTTGCCTGAATATTAGGAATATGGTCCTGTATCAGGATGTGGTCATCTCTTAAGACAAAAAATGTTTTTGCTACATTTTTATGAATTAATTTTCCCTTCCCTCAATTTTAGTAAATTTTTGCAATCTTAAACTGCTCCATGTCGTCAAATATCCAGATAAAACATCAGACCTGACATTATTTATTTTAATGATTCACATAATCCAGTAGTGAAAGACAGGCAACTACTGTGTGTGGCATCTTGGAATTACCATAAGAAAACAGACCAAATGGTTTGAATATTATAACACATCTGTAATGGACTCTTCAGTTGAGAGGAAAATGTGGTGTTACCACATACAGTAAATTCTTGTAGGAAAGTAGAGATTCATTTTTTAAGCCAAAGATATTTAATATCAATAAACATACATTTTTGTCCAGCGCTTTGCTCTTTACAAAAATCTTTGAAGTCCGTTATCTAATTTGACCTTCATAGCAACCCCATGAGATTGACGAGGCAAGACGTTATCAACCCTATCTTGTGGATAGAAAAACAGGTTCACGTAGAAGACATGATATGTCCAAGATCACACTTGTTAGCATGTTGAAGAGCTAACACTTTGACCTAGGGCCTTATGATGTCAATTTTGGAACTATTTATTTTGGTGAAATAATATGATTTTATAATTTATTTACTGTGTTTTTCTTGTTTTTAAATTAAACGGTTAATAATTACTGTGTATCAGGTAATATACCATGTAATGGTAAATGCCATACATTTGTATGCATTACCTTATTTAGTTCTCACAGAAGCAGTGTGTATTAGTCATCATCATCCATATTCTATACAGGAAGACATTTAGGCATAAAGAGTTTAAATGTATGTATATATATGCATATATATACCAAACCAGTGGCTGTCGAGTCATTTCCAACTCAAATCAACCCTATAGGACAGAATAAAACTGCCTCATAGGGTTTCCAAGGCCGAAATCTTTATGAAAGCAGATTGGAGCAGCTGGTGGGTTAGAACCACTGACCTTTTGGTTAGCAACTGAGTGCTTAAACACTGTGCCACCAGGGCTTCATATATATATATCTATGTATATATGTATGTATATATATATATATAATATATAATATATATGTAAATATATATATAGTGGCTTGCATGTTGCTATGATGCTGGAAGCTACACCAGTACTTTATTTTAATTTTATTTTATTTTATTGTACTTCAAGTGAAAGTTTACAGTTCAAATTAGTCTCTCATACAAAAATTTATACACACATTGCTATGTAACCCTAATTGTTCTCCCTATATTGTGACAGCACATTCCTCCTTTCCACTTCTGATTTCCTGTGTCCATTCAACCAGTTCCTGACCCTCTCTGCCTTCTCATCTCACCTCCAGACAGGAGCTGCCCATATAGTCTCATGTATCTACTTGAGCTAAGAAGCACACTCTTCACAAGTATCATTTTATGTCCCATAGTCCAGTCTAATCTTTGACTGAAGAGTTAGCCTTGGGAATGGTTTAGTGCTGGGTTGTCAGAGAGTCCAGGGGCCATACTGTCTGGGATTCTTACAGTCTCAGTCAGACCATTAAGTCTGGTCTTTTTGCTAGAATTTGAGTCCTGCACCCTACTTTTCTCCTGCTTCAACATGGACTCTGTTGTGTTCCCCTTCAGGGCTGTCATAGATGGTAGATGGGCACCATCTAGTTCTTCTGGTCTCAGGCTGTTGCAGTCTCTGGTTTAAGTGGACCTTTCTGTCTCTTTGGCTTATACCAATTGACCTAGATGTCCTCAGAATTCTGCCCCTGCTACTCAGTCCCTCAAAGTGTTTCGTTGTATTCAGGATACTTCTTAGCTCTGGTTTAGCCAAGTTGTGCTGACTTCCCCTGTAGCGTGTGCTGTCCTTCCCTTCACCTGAGATAATTCTTGTCTACTATCAAGTTAGTGAATAACCCTCCCTTCCTACCCTTGTAACCATAAACGAATGTTTTCTTCTGTGTTTAAACCTTTACTTGAGTTCTTATAATAGTGGTCTTATACAATATTTGCCCTTTTGTGACTGGGTAAATTCACTCAGCATAATACTTTCCAGATTTCTCCATGTTACAAGGTGTTTCACGGATTCATCATTGTTCTTTATCATTGTGTAGTATCCATGGTGTGAATATACCATAATTTCTTTATCCATTTGTCCTTTGATGGGCACCTAGGTTGTTTCCAACTTTTTGCTATCAGGAACAATGTTGCAATGAAAATGGGTGTGCATATACCTATTAGTGTGACACCTCTTATATCTATAGGATATATTTCGAAAAGCAGGATTGCTGGATCCTATGGTACTACTATTTCTAGCTTTTTAAGGAAGTGCCAAATCGATTTCCAAAGTGCTTGTACCATTTTACATTCCCACCAACAGTGTATAAGTGTTCCAGTCTCTCCACAACCTCTTCAACATTTATTATTTTGTGTTTTTTAGATTAATGCTAGCCTTGTTGGAGTGAGATGGTATCTCATTGCAGTTTTGATTTTGTTTCTCTGATGGCTAATGATCGTGAGCATTTCTTCATGTGTCTATTAGCCATTTGAATGTCTTCTTTGGCAAGGTGCCTGTTCATATCCTTTCCCCATTTTTTAATTGGGTTGTTTGTCCTTTTGTTGTTGAGGCTTTGTAGTATCTTGTAGATTTTAGAGATTAGACACTGATCAGATTTGTCGCAGCCAAAAAATTTTTCCGAGTCTGTAGGTTGTCTTTTTGCTCTTTTGGTGAAATCTTTTGATGAGCGTAAGTGTTTGATTTTTAGGAGCTCCCAGTTGTATCTAGTTTCTTTTCTGGTATTTGTGCATTGTTACTTATGGTTTGTATTCTGTTTATGCCATGTATTAGGGCTCCTACCATTGTCCTTATTTTTTCTTCATGATCCTTATCATTTTCAATTTTATATTTAGGTCTTTGATCCATTTTGATTTAGTTTTTGTGCATATTGTGAGGTATGGTCTTGTTTCAGTTTTTAGCAGATGAATATCCAGTTATGCCAGCGCCATTTGTTAAAGAGAATATCTTTTCCCGAACTGATGGACTTTGGGCCTTTGTCAAATATCAGCTGCTCATGGGTGGATGGATTTATGTCTGGTCTCTAAATTCTGTTCCATTGCTCTGTGTATCTGTTGTTGTACCAGTACCAGGCTGTTTTGACTACCATGGCGATATCATAGGTTCTAAAATCAGGTAGTATGAGGCCTCCCACTTTGTTCTTCTTCTTCAGTAATGCTTTACTTATCCAGGGCCTCTTCTTTTTCCATATGAATTTGGTGATGTATTTCTCCTTCTCATTAAAAAATGCTGTCAGAATTTGGATCGGGATTGCATTGTATCTGTAGAATGCTTTGGGTAGAATTGACATTTCCACAATATTTAGTCTTCCTATCCATGAGCAAGGTATGTTTTTCCACTTATGCAGGTCTCTTTTGGTTTCTTGCAGTAGTGCCTTGTAGTCTTCATTCTACAGGCCTTTTATGTCTCTGGTCAGATTTATTCCTAAGTATTTTATCTTCTTGGGGGCTATTGTAAATGGTATTGATTTGATGATTTCCTCTTCAAGGTTCTCTTTGTTGGTGTAAAGGAATCCAACCTATTTTTGTATGTTTCTCTTGTATCCTGAAACTTTGCTGAAACCTTTTATTAGTTCCAATCGTTTTCTTGCGGGTTCTTTGGGGTTTTCTGTGTATAAGGTCATATCATCTGCAAATAGAGATACTTTGACTTCTTCCCTACAACTTTGCTTGCCCTTTGTTTCTTTTTCTAGCCTAATTGGTCTAGCTAGGACCTCCAGCACAATGATGAGTAAGAGTGGTGAAAAAGGGCATCCTGCTCTCAAGGGGAATGCTTTGAAAGTCTCTCCATTTAGGATGATGTTGGCTGTTGGCTTTATATAAACACCCTTAATTATGTGGAGGAATTTCCCTTCTATTCTTATTTTGTTGAGAGTTTTTCTCATGAAAGGGTATTGGACTTTGTCAAATGCCTTTTCTACATCAGTTGATAAGATCATATGGTTCTTGTCTTTTGTTTCATTTGTGTGATGGATTACATTGATTGTTTTTCTAATGTTGAACCATCTCTGCATACCTGGTATAAATCCGCATTGATCATGGTGAATTATTATTTTTTTTTATTATGTTGTTGAATTCTACTGGATAGAATTCTGTTGAGGATTTCTGTGTCAATGTTCATGAGGGATATTTGTCTGTAATTTTCTTTTTTTGTGGTTTCTTTACCTGGTTTTAGTATCAGGGTTATGCTGGCTTCATAGAATGAGATTCGGCATTTTCCATCCTTTTCTATGCTCTGAAATTCATTTAGTAGTAGTGGTGTTAGCTCTTCTCTGAAAGTTTGGTAGAATTCTCTAGTGAAACCATTTGAGCCAGGGCTTTTTTTTTTATATACCATAGTTTGTTTATCCATGTGTCCGTTGATGGGCACCTAGGTTGCTTCCATCTTTTTGCTATTGGGAACAGTGCTGCAATGAAAATGGGTGTGCATATATCTATTCGTGTGACAGCTATTGTTTCTCTAGGGAATATTCCAAGGAGCAGGATAGCTGGATCCTACAGTACTTCTATTTCTAGCTTTTTAAGGAAGCAACAAATCGATTTCCAAAGTGGTTGTACCATTTTACATTCCCACCGACAGTGTATAAGTGTTCCAGTCTCCCCACAATCTCTCCAGCATTTATACTTTTGTGTTTTTTAGATTAATGACAGCCTTGTTGGCATGAGATGACATCCATTGTAGTTTTGATTTGCATTTATCTAATGGCTAATGATGGTGAGCATTTCTTCATGTGTCTGTTATCCGCCTGAATATCTTCTTTGGTGAAGTGCCTGTTCATATCCTTGCCCCATTTTTTAATTGGGTTATTTGTCCTTTTGTCATTGAGGTTTTGCAGTATCTTGTAGATACTTGTCGTAGCCAGAAATTTTTTCCAGTCTGTAGGTTGTCTTTTTACTCTTTTGGTGAAGACTTTTGATGAGCATAAGTGTTTGATTTTTAGGAGCTCCCATTTATCTAGTCTCTCTTCTGGTGATTGTGCATTGTTACTTGTGGTTCATATTGTTTTTATGCCATGTATTACGGCTCCTAGTGATATCCTTATTTTTTCTTCCATGATCTTTATCGTTTTCGATTTTATGTTTGAGTCTTTGATCCATTTTGAGTCAGTTTTTGTGCAAGGTGTGAGATATGGGTCTTGTTTCAGTTTTTTGTTTATAGATATCCAGTTATGCCAGCACCATTTGTTAAAGAGACTGTCTTTTCCCCAATTAATGGACTTTGGGCCTATTTGGTTGGAAGTTTTTTAATTACCCTTTCAATCTCTTCTTTTGTTATAGGTTTATTTAATTTTTCTACCTCTGTTTGTGTTAGTTTAGGTAGGTAGTGAGTTTCTATAAGTTTGTCCATTTCTTCTAGGTTTTCAAATGTGTTAGAGTACAATTTTTCATAGTATTCTGTTATGATTCTTTTAATTTCTGTTGGATCTGTTGTGATATCACCCATCGCATTTCTTATATGGTTATTCGCTTCCTCTCCTGTTTTTCTTTGGTCAGTTTGGCCAATGGTTTATCAGTTTTGTTGATATTTTCAAAGAACCAGCTTTTGGTCTTGTTAACTTCTTTCAATTCTTTTTCTATTCTCTATTTCATTTACCTGTCCTCTAATTCTTATTATTTCATTTTTTCTGGTGCCTGAGGGCTTCGTTTGCTGCTCTCTTTCTACTTGTTTGAGTTGTAGGGTTAATGTTTTGATTTTGACCCTTTCTTCTTTTTGGATGTGTGCATTTATTGCTATAAACTGACCTCTGAAGACTACTTTTGCTGTGTCCCAAAGGTTCTGGTAGGATGTGTTTTCATTCTCATTTGATTCTATAAATTTCTTTATTCCATCCTTAATTTCTTCTATAACCCCGTAGTTTTTGAGTAAGGTGTTGTTCAGTTTCCATGTGTTTGATTTTGTTTCCTTGATTTTCCTGTTATTGATTTCTACTTTTATGGCTTTGTGATCAGAAAAGATGCTTTGCAATATTTCGATGCTTTTGATTCTATTAAGGCTTGCTTTATGGCCTAGTATGTGGTCTATTCTGGAGAATGTTCCATTGCCCACTGGAAAAGAAAGTATATTTGGCTGCTGATAGGTGAAGTGTTTGTTATATGTGCAAGCGATCAAGTTGGTTGATTGTAACATTTAGATCTTCTGTGTCTTTATTGAGCTTCTTTCTTGATGTTCTGTCCTTCACTGAAAATGGTGTGTTGAAGTCTCCTAGTATTATTGTGGTGCTGTCTATGTCTCTTTTCAATGCTGTTAGAGTTTGTTTTATGTATTTTGGAGCTCTGTCACCTAGTGCGTAAATATTTATTATAATTATATTCTCCTGGTGCATTGACCCTTTAATCATTATATAGTGTTCTCCCTTATCCTTTGTGGTGGATTTTACTTTAAAGTCTTTTTGTCAAAGATTATTATTGCCACTCTTGCTCTTTTTGGAATGTTGTTGGCTTGATATATTTTTTTCACCCCTTGACTTTTAGTTTGTGTCTTTAAGCCTAACGTGTGTCTCTTGTAGGCAGCATATAGACAGATCGTGTTTTTTTAATGCATTCTGCCACTCTATCTCTTTATTGGTGCATTTAGTCCATTTACATTCAGCATAATTATTGATAGTTATAAGTGTAGTGCTGTCATTTTGATGTCTTTTTTGTGTATTGCCGACAGTTTCTTTGTTTCATTTAATTTTCTTTGCTAAGTGGTTTTTCTTTTCTTCTTTTTCATTGTTGTTGATTTTATATTTGTTGAGCCTTTATATTTTTCTTGTTTTTTATTTTGACTTGTAGGATTGTTAGTTTCCTTTGTGGTTACCTTAATATTTATCCCGATTTTTCTAAGTTTATACCAGTCTTTTATTTCTTTATATTGCCTTGACTTTCTTTCTATATGAAAAATCTATGTCTACATTTTTTAAGTCCCTCTTTTGCTTTTTGTTTTAATGTTGTCATCTTTTATATATTGACATCTCTGTTTCCCTATTTTCAGTGTTTTAGCTTTGATTTATTTTTGTGAGTTCCCTATATGGGTTGATATTGGTTGCTCTGTCCTATGTTCTAGTCTTGGGTTGTTATCTGAAGGTATTGATTTTCTAACTGGAAGACTCTCTTTAGTATTTCTTGTAATTTTCATTTGGTTTTTGCAAATTCCCTAAGCTTCTGTTTATCTGGAAATGCCCTAACTTCACCATCATATGTGAGAGACAGTTTTGCTGGATATATAATCCTTGGCTTGCAATTTTTTTCCTTCAAGGCTTTATATATGCCATCCCATTGCCTTCTTGCCTGAAAGTTTTCTGCTGAGTAGTTGAACGTATTCTTATTTATTCTCCTTTGAAGATGATTTCTAATTTATCCCTAGCTGCTCTTAAAATTCTCTCTTTAAGTTTGGTTTTGGCAAATTTGATTATAATATGTCTTGGTAACTTTCTTTTGGGATCTGCCTTATGTAGGATTTGATAAGCATCTTGGAGAGATATCTTCTCATCTTCCATGATATCAGGGTAGTTTTCTACCATCAAATCTTCAACAATTCTCTCTGTGTTTTCTGTTATCCCCCGCCCCCCTTCTGGTACTCCAATCACTTGTGGTTTTTTCCTTTTGATAGAGTCCCACAGAATTCTTAGGATTTCTTCATTTTTTAAAAATCTTTTTATCTGATGTTTCCTCAAATAAGTTGGTGTCAAGTGCTTTATTTTCAGTCTTGATAATTCTGAATTTCATTGCCTCAATTCTGCTCTTATGACTTTCTATTGAGTTGTCTAATTCTGAAATTTTATTGTTCATCTTCTGGATTTCTGATTGTTGTCTCTGTGTGGATTCTTGCAGCCTGTTAAATTAGTCATTATGCTCTTCTCTAAATCATCTTAAGTTCTTGTATTGCTTTGTCTGCATTTTACATACTTTCCTTTCTGATCTCTTGAAGAGTTCTGTATATTAGTCTTTTGTATTCTGCCTCTGGTAATTCCAAGAAATTGTCTTCCTCTAGAAATTTTTTTTTTTTTTTTTAATTTTGGGAGCTTGCTGAAGCCATCAGGGACTGCCTCTTTATGTCGTTTGATATTGACTGTTGTCTCTGAGCCATCAATAAGTTATTATATTCGTTTATTTTATTTTTGCTTACTGTGTCCAGCTTCTTGTTTTGTTTAGTTTTGATATGCCCGAGGCTATTCATGTGAGCTAGCCTGATCACCAGCGCCCTTTAAGCTCTAATGTCCTGCCACCAGTTGACAAGGCCTGCCACTAAGTATGTGAGCTCAAGAGTCTGCCCACTCATACTGTATGGATTCAGATCAGGTGTCCAGGTAGTCAGCCACCAAATGTGTGGTACAGGCTCTCACCTACAGTCCTAAACAGGCATGGGTGATTGGTGTAGATACAGGCATCTGGTTCCAGCAGGGATCACACACTGTGGAAGACAGGGGGCTGACAGGCACCTCCGAGTTTCTAGGAGGAAAGCGTGTCTTGTTCCCTACAGTGTGTAGTACACGTAGCATTTTAAATACCAGCAGGATCACCCATGGTGGACAGATTTCAGCAAAGCTCCCAGACTATCAAAATAACAGTTACTGCTACAATTGAGTTGCGTGTAACAATGATTGTGAAGATGGTGCAGGACTGGAGAAAGTTTTATTCTGATGATTGTGGGGTCACTCGTTCGATGGCAACGAACTACAACAACAATTTATCTTCACAAAAAGATTAGTCCAAAGGACTAATGGACCACAGCTACCAAGGCCTCTACCAGACTGAGTCCAGTACAGCTAGACGATGCTCAGCTACCACCACTGACTGCTCTGACCGGGATCACAAGAGGTTTCTGGACAGAGCTGGAGAAGGATGTAGAACAAAATTGTAACACGCACAAAAAAAAGACCAGATTTACTGGCCTAAAGGGGACTGGAGAAACCCTGAGAGTACGGCTCCTAGACACCCTTTTAGCTCAGTGGTGAAGTCACTTCCGAGGTTTACCGTTCAGCCAGGGATTGGACAGCCCCGTAAAACCAAATGGGACTAATGAGGCACAGCAGTCCAGGGACAAGGGTTAGAAGAAAGAAGTGGACAGGAAAGGTGGTGATAGGGAACCCAAGGTTGAATAAGGACAGTGTTGAGGTTTAGTAAGGTTGTTAACCATTCTCATAGGGCAACTTGTGTACTAACTGTTTAATGAGAAACTATTTTGTTCTGTAAACCTTCATCTAAAGTGAGAATAACAGCACAATTGGAAGAGCGTAGTTGATGTCACTTAACTGTGCAAGAAGAAATTTTTGAAATGGTGTATCTTTGGCTATGTATATTTTCACCAAAAAAAAATGGTGTATCTTTGGCTATGTATATTTTCACCAAAAAAAAAAAAAAAAAAAAAAAGCTCGAGAAGGGCGAGGGTTGACAAGTCTTGGGTTTGTTAACCAATGTCAAAAAACAATAGGTGTACTACTGCTAATGAGAAACTATTTGTTCTGTAAACCTTCACCTGAAGTACAATTAAAAAAAAAAGAAAACTTGAAAAAAACAAAACAATTTATGTTAACATAGTTACTAAATGGCAAAACTGTTATTCTAATCCAGATTGTGTGATTCCAGAGTCCACCCTTTTAACCACTGTACCTTATAGGTTTGTTAATAATTGAATACTACTTCTAAACCTATCATTCTTTTTGTCTTGTACGCTCACACTCTTACTGTGTTCTCGCATACAAAAGCCACAATAAAACGTTAATATCCTATAGTGTGATTCTCTTATTTTATATAGCAAACTTAGTTCAAAATAAAATCCTGGTTTCACACTTTTGGTGGTTATTTTGTAGACTTGAAATCTTCAGCTCAGCTCTTTTGCTTCATCATTTCTTCTGTTTACTTTAGCTACTCTGGCTTCAAGAGCAAATTTTACAGTCTCTTCTGCCATCCGTTTTAGTCTTTCTTTCTTGCCTTTTAAATGACCTTTTACCTTCCTCATGTATGATGCCCTTGATGTCATCCAACAACTCTCCTGGTCTTCAGTCATTTGTTTTCAGTACATCAAATCTATTCTTGAGATGGTCTATAAACTTAGGTGAGATGTAGTCGAGGTCATACTTTGGTTCTCTTGGACTTGCTTTGATTTTCTTCAGCTTCAACTTGAACTTGCATATGAGATTTCAAAGGGTGGTTTGAGAAGACAAGGTAACATATTATAGCAAAATGTGCCTAGATCTGGAGTTAGAAAAACAGAAGGGAAGAACTTGACCAGCATTTCTCAAGCTGAAAGAACTGAAGAAAAAAATCAAGCCTCGAGTTGCAATATTGAAATATTCTATGGGCAAAAAAATTGAACGATGCAGAAAGCATCAAAAGAAGATGGAAGGAATACACAAAGTCATTGTACCCAAAAGAATTTGTCAACATTCAAACATTTCAGCAGGTGGCATGTGGTCAATAACTGCCGGTACTGAAGGAAGAAGTAAAAGCTGTGGTAAAGGCAATCGTGAAGTATAAGGCTCCAGGAATTTATGAGATACCAATTAAGATGCTTCAACAAACAGATGCAATGCCGGAAGTTCATTGTTGTTGTTTTATTATACATGAGGTCTCTAAGAGTCGGAGTCAACTCAACGGCACCTAACAGCAACAATATTTCTTAGATTTGGAATCTCCAAATGCCTTCTTTCTTCTTCCTTTGAGGAGCTGGGATGGACAGCATAGAAATATTTAGGGGCTGTCCTTATGTCTTCTCTCTGAATTCCAACTCCAGTTGAGCCTCGCTAATATGCAATTCCTTATTGTTTTTATCGAGGTGGTACTCTAGGAAAAGGAAATGGGAGTGAAAGACTGTGTCCATTGCTTAATTTCCACTGCTCTATTATGGAAACTATCCATGATTTTTATATAATTTGTTCATAGATAAGTGTCAGAGTTTAATACAACTTACTTCTCATCTCTTGAAGTTTTGCACTTCGACACAGCTTAAAACTGCAAATCATTTACTCTTCCTAATCCCTGCATCCTTGTAACAGTCAATGCTTTCTTTTCCTTCACATATCTCCCTGTATCTCCTCTCCATCAAAATTTTTACCCTATGCCTTCTGAAATCTTGTTCCATAAATATAACAACTATTAACATTTATAGAGTTTCTATTGTGCACTCATAAATGAGTATTAACAAGTTTATAACTTCTTTAGGGTCATGTAGCTAGTAAGTGGCAGAGCCTGGAGACAAAGGTTGTCAGATTTTAGAGCCCATAGTCAAGCACTGTGCCTATACTGTCTCCAACAGCTCCGATTGTTAGCAAGCCCACTACAGTATCAATCTCTTCCTAGGATGTTTTCAACACCTCCTGCATTTCATTGACATCCATTATGAAGATGCCTTTTCAGCTGTTGTCTCCTAAGGCTACTCATTCTTCCTCATGATTTGGAGATTGATTTGATGTTCTTGCTGATTTTCAGAGCTGTTTCTAGACAGCTATTTATTGCTCCTCTTTTTTTAAAAATATTTGCCCCTTAGAAGTTTTTGCCATTTAACTGCACTGTTTTTTACCTGTCGACTTCCTGAGCACTTCCCCTAGTTGATTGATAGCTTTGGTACATGTACTTCTCTTCAGGTCTTGCTTTTATCTTCTTTAAAACACTCTGGGAAGCCAGCCAACATTGCACCATTATCCTTGCCTGAAAGACAGAGAATTTCTGGCATGGCAGAGGAGAGAAGTTATCACAGGAATCCTTCAGATCAATTGTATAAAATCTAGGCACAGATGTAATTTTTAAAAACATTCTTCATAAATATGTGTCAGGATTAAATCTAGCTTAATTTTTACCTCTTCAGTTTTGCACTTCCCTAAACTTTACAACTTCAGAAAATCTACTCTTCCAAATTCCTGTATCCTTTATTAGAAACAACTATTTAAAGTCACTGTAAAGTAACCAAAAGCAGACAAAGCCAGAGGAGAGTTTATTCTTTTAAAAAAAACCCTGAAAATGGTAATAATGGCAAGTTTGTGGCTTTGTTGGTGTAGGAAACTACCCTACCTCTGTGACTATGACAGCAAAAATCACAGTCTTACTAGCGCAACATGCCAAAAAACAGGGTTTAGTTTGGAAAGAATAACTGAGGAGGGAAACTCTGCAAGAGAGAGCATTACAGAAAGAATCAGACCCAAAATCTGACTATATACTTTGTTCACATCCCTGGCTGATCAGGCATGCTAGTGGGAAACCCAGAGAGCTCAATGAAAAAGCAAGCAGAGACTAGAGAGGAACCTGCCAATGAAAGACAGAGATGCACTGGGTGAGATCCGTGAGTGTGCTGCTTTTTAATGAATGAAATCTCTCAATGTGTACCTCATGTAGTGTACAATTGGAGTCTTAATGGCTTGAGAGATTGGAGGACAGAGCCTGATGCTAGCAGAGAAGCTAGAAATTAGTGGAGGAATATCCAGAATCAAGGAAAACTTGACAGGGTAAATAAAAAATTCCAAACGTAAGCATTGCCCAAGTCTATGCTGCTTACCAAATTTTAAAGGTATAAGAGAGTCCTCCATAGCACTAGGCTAAACAAAACAAACAACAACAAAAACAGTAGCTGAAGGCTGTAAGAACTACGCATAGATTTCTGCTGCTACCATGGACTGCCAGAAGAAGAAACAAATATGTCTTGGAGGGAGTGCAGCCAAAATGCTCCATTTAAGGAAGAATGGCAAGACTTTACCTTGCTTACTTTGGACATGTCATAAAGAGGAACCAAACACTTGAGAAAAACATCAAGCTTGGTAAAGAAGATCATCAGAGAAAAAGAAGGAAATCCTCAAAGAGATGGACTGACATAGTGTCTTCAACAATGATCTCAAACATTGCAACGAGTTTGAGAATGGTGTGGGACCAGGCAACATTTTGTTCTGTTATACATAAAATTGCATCGAGTTGGCGCTGACTCAACGGCACCTAACAAAGACAATAACATATCAGAGAAGAGACAAAGATTTATTTTTGAATCCAAGCAAGTTACTGCCTAAAAAGGAAAAAAAAAAAAATTCTCAGAGCTATACAATATAATGAAGAGAGGCTATAACATTAGGTGAACTATCTATCGATCTATCTATCTGTCTACATGTTAGACATATACAGAAGCAAGAAAGTGTGATCCATACTCAGAAAAAAAAGTCTATAGAAATTGATATTAAGTAGATGCAGACCTTAGATGTACCCATCAAAGAGGACAAAATATATATTTTGAATATAGTCACAAAATAAAAAAAAATATACTCAAAAAATTAAAGGAAAGAACGCCTTAAATGAATGAGAGACTGATTATCAACAGAGAAACAGACTAATGTAAAGAAATGAATGGGAATTCTAGAACTTAAAAATGAAAAAATAGAATGAAAATTTTACTAGATAAGCTCAGCACAATTTTCAGTGAAATTAAAGAGAGATTAATAGAAACACACCATCCAAAAACAGAGAGAGAGAGAGAGAGAGAGAGAGAAAAAAAAAAAGGCTACAGAAGTTGAAAGGACTCAAGGTCATAGCCATGAAAACATTTTAAAGGAGAATAAACTGAAAGAAATTTCCCTGAAAGTGAAATAATTGGAGGTGTGCTTTTGAATTCTCCATTTCATATTGTTGTTGTTAGGTGCCATTGAGTTGGTTCTGACTCATAGTAACCTTATGTGTAACAGAATGAAACACTACCCAGTGTCCTGTGCCATCTTCACAATTGTTGTTATGCTTGAGGCCATAGTTGCAGCCATTGTGTCAATCCATCTCATTGAGGGTCTTCCTCTTTTTCACTGTCCCTCTAGTTTACCAAGCATGATGTCCTTCTCCGGGACTTGTGTCTCCTGATAACAATCCCAAAATATGTAAGACAAAGTCTCTCCATCTTTGTTGCTAATGAGCATTCTGGTGGTACTTTTTCCAAGACAGATTTGTTCATTTTTCTGGCAGTCCATGGTATATTCAGTATTCTTCACCAACACCATAATTCAAAGACATCAATTCTTCTTCGGTCTTTCTTATTCATTGTCCAGTTTTTGCATGCATATAAGGCAATGGAAAACACCATGGCTTGGGTCAGGCTCACCTTAGACCTTAAAGTGACATTTTTGATTTTTAATACTTTAGAGAGATCTTTCATAGCAGATTTGCTCAACGCAATTTTTTGTTTGATTTCTTGACTGCTGCTTCCATGGGTGTTGCTTGTGGGCCCAAGTAAAATGAAATCCTTGACAACTCCGATTTTTTTATCCGTTTATCATGATGTTGCTTACTGGTCCAGTTCTAAGGGTTTTTGTTTTCTTTATGTTGAAGTGTAATCCATACTGAAGGCTGTGCTCTTTGATTTTCATCAGTAAGTGATTCAAGATCTCTTTTTATTTTTATTTTTTCAGCAAGCAAGGCTGTGTCATCTACATATTGCAGGTTGTTAGTGAGTCTTCCTCCAATCCTTATGCCCCATTCTTTTTCATATAGTCCAGATTCTCAGACTATTTGCTCAGCATACAGATTGAGTAAATATGGTGAAAGGGTACTACCCTGACACACACCTTTCCTGACATTAAACCATATAGTATCCCTTGTTCTGTTCGAACTGCCTCTTGGTCTAAGTACAGGTTCCTCATGAACACAATTAAGTGTCTGGAATTCTCATTCTTTGCAATGTTATTCATAATTTGTTATGATCCATACAGCTGAATGCCTTTGCATAGTCAATAAAACACAAGTAAACATCTTTCTGATAGTCTCTGCTTTCATCCATGTTCCATCTGACATCAGCAATGATATCCCTGGTTCCCCATTGTCATGGATTGAATTGTGCCCCCCAAAAATGTCTGTCAACTTAGCTAGGTCATGATCCCTAATATTGTATGATTGTGTAACATTTTATCATCTCATATAATTTCCCTATGTGTTGTAAATGCTACCACTATGATGTTATAACATGGACGAGCAGCAGTTATATTGGTGAGGTTTACAAGATTAGACAGTGTCTTAAGCCAGTCTCTTTTGAGATATAAAAGAGAGAAGCAAGCAGAGAGAAATGAAAACCTCAAACCACCAAGAAAGCAGTGCTGGGGGCAGAGCAGGCCCTTTGGACCCAAGGTTCCTGAGCAGAGAAGCTCCCAGACCAAGGGAAGATTGATGACATGGACCTTCCTCCAGAGCCAACAGAGAAAGCATTACCCTAGAGCTGACACTTTGAATTTGGACTTGTAGCCTACTAGACTGTAAGAGAAAAAAATTTTTTCTTTGTTAAAGCCATTCACTTGTGGTATTTCTGTTATACCAGGGCGAGATGACTCAAACACACATCCTCTTCTGAATCCAGCTTGAATTTCTAGCAGTTCCGTGTAGATGTACTGCTGCAATTGTTTTTGAATGATCTTCAGCAAAATTTTACTTACATGTGATATTAATGATATTGTTCAGTAATTTCCAAATTCTATTGGATCATCTTTCTTTGGAATGGGTATGAATATGGATTTCTTCCAGTCGGTTGACTAGGTAGCTGTCTTCCAAATTTCTTGACATGCACAAGTGAATGCTTCCAGTGCTGCTTCCATTTGTTGAAACATCTCTTTGGTATTCTGTCAATTCCTGGAGCCTTGTTTTTCACCAATGCCTTCAGTGCAGCTTGGATATCTTCCTTCATTGTCATCAATTCCTGATCATATATTACCTTCTGAAACGGCTGAACATCGACCATTTCTTTTTGCTATAATGACTTGGTGTATCCCTTCCATCTTCTTTTTGTGCTTCTTGTGTCATTTAATAGTTTCCATAGAATCCTTCAATATTGAACTCAAAGCTTGAAATTTTTCTTCACTTCTTTAACCTTGAGAAATGCCAAGCTTGTTCTTCTGTTTTGGTTTTCTATCTCCAGTTCTTTGCACATTTCATTATAACACTTTATTTTGTCTCCTTGAGCCGTCCTTTGAAATCATCTGTTCAGCTCTTTTACTTCATCATTTCCTCTTTTCACTTAGCTACTCTACCTTCAAGAACAACTTTCAGAGTGTCTTCTGGCATCCATTTTAGTATTTTCTTTCTTTTCTGCCTTTTTAATGACCTTTTGCTTTCTTCATGTATGATGTCCTTGATGTGATTCCACAACTCACCTGGCTTTTGGCCATTAGTGTACAATGAATCAAATCTATTCTTGATTTCATAGAAGTGGAGAAGAGAATATCTAAGTGCTGGATATTGTTTGAATATAAGCAGAAAGTACTGCTTATCAAGCCCCAGCCTATGTATATTAAGATCATTTTGAATAAGTACTCAATGGCATTCAATAGCTTGGGAAGAAATAAGGCATTTAATGTGCAAAGCTTTGGGAAATAAATCATAGAGTTAATATATCTCAGTGTTATACAATTGAAAGTTTTTATTATTTTATTGTTGGCCTCAACCTGCCACCTTTCTCTGTATCCATGTCCTTTAGGATGTAATTTGACAGTGCTCTCATATCAATGGAAGAAAATTGGAGGGGTACATTTTTGTACCCATGGTTGACATGAGACTTGTATTGGACAAGTAAATGGTAGCTAAATTGAAGCAAGCAAGGTAGTGGAAAGTGCATGCTTGTTGGGCTTGTTTGTTCTTGCGTTTCCACCATTTCTCTGAAAACAACACGCTTGGGTTGGTGGGCTAGTCCTCAATGGGTCAAGGATAAAAGATGTATATGCACAGAACATTATCAGTTAAATTGTCCCAGCCATGTCCAACCTGGATCAGAGTCCCTCATTCAACCTTTAGATGCATATATGAGCCCAGACAATATGAACTGAGTCACCCAACTGAGCCCAGAATAGCCAACACCCTGTCTTCTCACAGAACTGTGAGGTGTAATAATAAACATCTATTACTTTTAGCCACTGAGTTTTCAGGTGGTTTGTGACACACCATAACTAAATGATAGAGTGTTTAAAATGTGTCAGACACTGTACCAAAAACTTTACATATACAATCTTTTTTAACACTAAAAACAAACCAGTGAGGTAGGTGCTATAGTTGTTTTTTTAAATTACGAACAGTACATTTGCAGATGAGAAAAATTAGATGCAAAAAGTTATTTCATTTACCAAAGTCACAAATCTAGCAGAGAGTGGAACCAGCATTCAAACTTAGGCAGTCCCCTCTGCCGGATAGATGTTCCACATACATAACAGACAAGGGTTTTTGTCTATTAAAGATTTTTCTATCTTTAAATTGTCAGGAATGCATGCTGAGAAAGGGAACCCAAAATAAACCATGCTATAGAAATATAAAACTTTTCAAAATATGTTATAACAAGAAATTTATTTTAAATGTTTTTATTTCCCTATACACCACTGACATACAAAATTGTCATAATAAAAATGCTTGAAGTAATGAAATACCAACGTTTGTGCCTGCTTATGTTCAGAGTCAAAGTGTGCCAGGAATAACATATGCCTGCTGCTGTTCATGGATATTAGTTACTAGAGATTCAGGATGGCTCCTACTAATTTATTTTCATCACCAAAAGTTAGAATCATATCTTTTTTTTTTTTTTTAATATCATTCAGCACCACTTACAACAAGTGAGAGGAAAAAAACAAAAAACAAAAAACAAAAAACCAGAAATCTCTCACTCCAAACATTTCAGACATATGGTGGGGTTGAGTAGGTTGTGTGGAGCTGAGAGTCAGAGATCTGAACTCCAGACTTAGCCCTAGCACTAAGTAACTACAAGTTGTCAGGCAAACCTCTATAAGTCTTGAAACCTTGTATTTCTTTTCTGTATAGTGGAGTCACTCATAGCTCTGGGAGCTTCTGAAACTCAGTCCTTAATCTATCAAAAAAAAAAAATTTTTTTTTACACTAGCTGTGAGTCCCCAGTGCGTCTGTCAGTTTCTCATACTGTGGTGGCTTGCACGTTGCTGTGATGCTGTGATGCTGGAAGCTATGCCACCTGTATTCAAATACCACAGGGTCACCCATGGTCGACAGGTTTCAGCTGAGCTTTCAGATTAAGACAGACTAGGAAGAAGGACCTGATGGTCTACTTCTAAAAAAAAAATTAGCCAGTGAGAATCTTATGAATAGTAGCAGAGCATTGTCTGATACAGTGTCAGATGATGAGCCCTTCAGATAGGAAGTCACTCAAAAGACAACTGGGAAAGAGTCACCTCCTCAAAGTACAGTCAACCTTAATGACATGGATGGAGTCAAGCTTTCAGGACTTTCATTTGCTCATATGGCGTGACACAATGACAAGAAACAGTTGCAAACATCCAATAATAATAAGAATATGGAATGCACAAAGTACAAATTTAGGAAAATTAGAAATCATCAAAAATGAAATGGAACACATAAACATAATATATCCTAAGCATTAGTGAGCTGAAACGGACTAGTATTGACCATTTTGAATTGGACAATCATATGCTATACTATGCCAGGAATGACAAATTGAAAAAGAATGGCTTTGCATTCATCATCAAAAAGAACATTTCAAGATCTATCCTGATGTACAAAGCTGTCAGTATTAGGATAATATCCCTATGCCTACAAGGAAGACCAGTTAATATGACTATTATTCACATTCATACACCAACCACTAAGACCAAAGATGAAGAAATTGAAGATTTTTACCAACTTCTGCAGTCTGAAGTTGATCAAACATGCAATCAAGATACATTGATAATTACTGGTGATTGGAATGTGAAAGATGGTAACAAAGAAGAAGGATTAGTAGTTGGAAAATATGGCCTTAGTGATAGAAATGATACAGATCACATGACAGAATTTTGCAAGACCAACGACTTCTTTGGAAATACCTTTTCTCAACAACATAAACAGAGACTATACATGTGACCCTCCCTGGTTGGAATACACAGAAATCAAATCGACTTCATCTGTGGAATGAGATGATGGAAAAGCTCAATAACATCAGTCAGAGCAAGGCCAGGAACCAACTGCGGAACAGACCATCAATTTTTGATATGCAAGCTCAAGTTGAAGCTGAAGAAAATTAGAACAAGTTTGCAAGAGTCCAAATATGACGTTGAGTATATCCCACCTACTTTAGAGACCATCTCAAGAATAGATTTGAAGAATAATGACTGAAGACAGGAGGAGTTGTAGAACAACATCAAGGACATTATACATGAGGAAAGCAATAGGTCATTAAAATGACAGGAAAGAATGAAAAGACCAAAATGGATGTCAGAAGAAACTCTGAAACTTGCTGTTGAACATCAAGTAGCTAAAGTGGAAGTATTATAATGACATGTGCAAAGGCCCAGAGCTGGAAAGCCAAAAGGGAAGAACACACTAGACATTTCTCAAGCTAAAAGAACTGAAGGAAAATTCAAGCCTCTAGTTGCAATATTGAACGATTCTATGGGCGAAATACCTAACCACCCAAGAATCATCAAAAGAAGATTGAAAGGATACACAGAATCACTGTAACAAAAAGAATTAATGCACGTTCTATCATTTCAGGAGGTAGTATATTATGAAAAATGTACGGTACTGGAGGAAGAGGTCCAACCTGCACTGAAGACACTGGAGAAAAACCAGACTCCAGGAATTGACTGAATACCAACTGAGATGTTTCAACAAGGGGATGCAGCACTTGAGGTGCTCACTTGTCTATGCCAAGTCTGGCCAACTGACTGGAAGAGATCCATATTTATACCATTCCAAAGAGAATGACCCAATAGAATTCGGAAATTATCTAACAATATCATTAGTATCACACACAAGTAAAATTTTGCTGAAGATCATTCAAAAATGATTGCAACGGTACGTCAACAAGGAACTGCCAGAAATTCAAGCCAGATTCAGAAGAGGATATGGAACCAGGGATATTATTGCTGATGTCAGATCGACTGTGGCAGAAAGCAGAGAATACCAGAAAGATGTTTACCTGCGTTTCATTGACTGTGTAGGGCATTTGACTATGTGGATCATAAAATTAATGGATAACATTGTGAAAAATGGGAATTGCAGAACACTTATTTGTGCTTATGAGGAAACTGTACATAGACCAAGGGGCAGTATTTCGAACAGAACAAAGGGATACTGAGTGGTTTAAAGTTAGGAAAGCTGTGTGTCAAGGTTGTATTCTTTCACCATACTTATTCAATCTGTATGTTGAGCAAATAATCCGAGAAACTGGACTGTATGAAGAAGAACGGGACATCAGGACTGGAGAAAGATTCATTAACAACTTGTGAAATGCAGATGACACAATCTTGCTTGCTGAAAACAAAGAGAACTTGAAGAACTTACTGATGCAGATCAAATAGTAAACAGCCTTCAAGATGAATTACACCTCAACATAAAGAAAAAAAAATCCTCACTCCTGGACCAATAAGTGACATGACGATAATCGGAGAAAAAATTGAAGTTGTCAAAGATTTCATTTTACTTGGATCCACAATCAACATCCATGGAAGTAGCAATCAAGAAATCAAACAACATATTACTTTGGGAAAGTCTTCTGCCAAAGACCTCTTAAATTGTTAAAAAGCTGAGATGTCACTTTGAGGACTAACGTGAACCTGACTCAAGTTATGGTGTTTTCAATCATCTCATATGCATGCTAAAGTGCTACAGTGAATAAGGAAGACTGAAGAAGAATTGATGCCTTAGAAATATGGTTTGGTGAGGAATATTGAATGTACCATGGACTTCCAAAAGAAAAAACAAATTTGTCTTGGAAGAAGTACAGTCAGAATGCTCCTTAGAGGAAAGGATGGAGAGACTTTGTCTCACATACTTTGGATATGTTATTAGATGGGAGAAGTCCCTGAAGAAGGACATCATACTTTGTAAAGTACAGGGTCAGAGAAAGAAAGAGAGGAAGACCTTCAAAGAGATGGATTGACACAATGGCTGCATCAATGGGCCCGAGCATAACAATGATTATGAGGATGGTTCAGGACAAGCAGTGTTTCGATCTATTGTACATATGGTCTTTATGAGTCAGAATTGACTCAAGTGCACTTAACAACTACAGCTGTGAGTCAGGTACCACATCACTAATGGGAGATACAAAGAGAAACAAGACAAAATCTCTTCAGGAATTCTCAGACTGGGGAGCTGGGATGGTGCCCACAAGTAAAGTGTACCAGAAAAATGTGATAAAAGCTCATTATTTATTTTTGTTATGTTGTTAGGGCTGTAGAGTCAGTCCTGAAAATTTTACCCCATCCAAGTCATTAAGGTTGACTCTACTTTGAGGAGGCAGCTCTTCTTCAGTAGTATTTTGAGTTCCTTCCAACCTGAAGAGCTCATCTTCTGGCACTATATTAGACAATATTTCACTGCTATTCAAAAGGTTTTCAGTGGCCATTGTTTTTTTTTTTTTTTAGAAGTAAACTACCAAGTCTTTCTTCCTAGTCTGTCTTAATCTAGAAGCTCAGCTGAAACCTGTCCACCAAAAGTGACCCTGCTGGTGTTTGAAATACTGGTGGCAAAGCTTCCAGTATCACAGCAACATGCAAGCCACTACAGTATGACAAACTGACAGACACGAGGTGAATTTTTGTTATATTTATCATAAATTTAAAAACACAATGTATTTATTGATTTTCAATTAAATAATTTCATTTATGGTTAAATCTTGATATCCTAAGAGAATTGAACCAACACGGTTTTATTAAAAGAAACTTAACTTAGCACCTAGATCATGCATTTATCATAATGTATGATTTTGGTTCTTTTCTTTCCTTTTTTTTTTTTACTGTAAATGTCAAAGGCAGAAAAATGTCTTAACAATATCCACAACTTGATCATATACTTGTATGTGTATACACATACGTGACTGTGTGTAGTATGTGAAATAGAAGAGTAACTTAAATACAGACCAACAATAGCTTTGAGTCTTTGGATGAACAGAGTAGTAAAAAATGGTTTGACAAAGATAGTTTATCTCCATAGCAAAATATATTCGTAAACACAAACATGCTTCCTTCTTTTCTCTCCCAATATTTTCCTTGTGGTACCCTTAGAGAAGCTGGAGAGAATTATGTACTGAGTTTAAAAACACATGGATAAAAATTCTGCTTTTTATTATACCTGTAATTGATTTCTGCATGATGTTTATAAGAACAACAGATAATTGGTAGCATTTGCTATGTTCCAGGCACTACCCTGAGTGCATCCCATTCATTAATTATTTTATTCTTCACAAAAGCCCTAGAGGTATTATTTCCATTTTACAAATGAGTAAACTGAGACACAGAGAAATTAAATAACTTTTCCAAGAGATCTCACCCGATGAGTGACAAAGTTAGAACCTGAACTCAGGCTGCCAAGCTCCAGATCCTGCAACCCTACTCTCCTCCCCTTCTTACTCCCCTCATCTAAACCTGGAGGTAAACCATCTTGCTTAGGATGGAGCTCTATACATTCCTTCTAGGGGGACACTCTATCTTCCTTAAGAACTGGGTTTTATTTTTATGATGCAATATGGTCTCCCTATTTCAGGTAGCACAGTAAAGTAAGTGGTGAATAAGAAGGATATGTGTGAAAAATTTTAGTGATAAAAGTTACTCAAATTTGTGTTGTGTCACCTCTGCTATGTGTCTATGTCACACAGCCACACTCATCTACAAGATAGGCTGAAAATATAATCTCCACTCTAAAGGACGTATGTCCAGGCTAAAATTGACTTCATGACCATGAATGGAATAGAAAAAGGATATTAGCTGGCAACCGAAAGTTTCTCTACACAAAATCTATTTTTTTTCCCGCTTCAGAAATACTTGTTTACTAATGTTATATACATTTATTGCAGTTCTTGGGTGGTGCAAACAGTTAACATGCTCAGCTGCTAAAAGAAAGTTGGAGATTAGTCCACCCAGAAGCATTTCAGAAGGAAGATCCGACAATCTACTTTGAAAAATCAGTCATTGAAAAACCTATGGAGACAACAGTTGAGTCACTAGGGTTGGCATCTCCCACTGTGGTGACTCATGATGTCACCTCTCCCATGGACAGCCTTCCATACCAGACTGTACAGAATCCTTAGTAATTTTTTTTGTACCAATGTTACTAGTAAATTGTAATTCCTGTATATCACTCCTTCTTTTCCTTTAATTACTACTTTGTTCTCAAAAAAGTTATTGATATAGGTCAACAAATACTATTACCACAATAATGTAGCTAAAATGCTAGAAAATTTGACAGAATCAGTGACTATAAAAATGCCAGCAGCAGGAGCACCACAGCGCTATAGACAGAAGCACCATGCCATCCCTCCACAGCAAAGATCGAAAAACTAAGTCAAACAGAGGCATACGTCAATCCTGAAACCCTAAGCATCAAATTAAGAGATAAAGAACTCAGCCAAGCACTGAATGGAATAAGGAACTTATAGAGAACAGAGAGCAAGGAGAGATTCATGCTGAGGTCCCCTATCAGCTACCACAGCTTGGATCTACCATCTTGGACTCCTATCAGAGATCAGCGAACAAGAGGTATAAGAAAGCAGCTTCTCAGAGAAAGAATAACCAGTAACCAGTGATATACATATTCACACACCCCCACCCTTCTTCACCCCACCTTTGCCTCCTCTGCTTCCTGTGGCCACGGTTTCTTGGCCAGGAAGCACCAGCTTCACCCAGATGTCGCTTGGATTCCACTTGCCCACAGTGGCTGGCTCTCTGTGTGCCATTTGTTGGCTGCTGGTATGCTTTTCTGCTTCTTTAGATTTCTTACTTACCTCTCACCACCACCTCCTCCTTTCTCTCAAATACCTGGCTCAGTGTGCCATATTTGCTTCTTCCTGAAAGGCTGTGAAACACTGCTTGACTGTGAAACTGTTTCCCAGCCTCTGCTGCCATGCTGGTGGGACCCCCAGGGCATTTTTTGTTGGTTGGTTTGTTTGTTCTGATTTGTTCTGTTTCGTTTTGTTTCTTTGTTTACTTTCTGTTTCTTTTCTTGGTTTGGGAGCCCCTTCTAGCTGGGTAGTACTGCGTGGCTTGGGAGCTACTCCCTTACTCTGCACAGATGCACAGTGACATCCCTGGGGGCATTTATTTTTTCTTTTTTTGGTTTTCTGTTTTTTTTTCTTCTTTGTTTTCTTGTCTCTCTTTTTCCCTTTTTTTCTTTCTTAATTTCCAGTTTCTCATCTCTCTACACTTACCTTCTCTTCCAGTCTCCTGAATACCTGGTGCTGTGTGACACCTCTACTCCTTTTAGTCAGGCTGTACTTCACAGCCTGGGAGCAACTTCTCCAGTCCTACAAGCTGCACTGGTGGGATCCCTGGGGGCTTTTCTTTTTTCCCCAAAATTTTTATTTATTCATCTTTTTTCTTTTACCCTTTTTCTTTTTTCTTTTTCTATTTTTCTTCATTTCTCAGTCTCTCATGTCTCCACTCCAATAGAGAGTCCTCAGGACTCTTTTTTGTTTGCTTTTTTGTGTGTATGTTTTCAGCTCTTCTTCCTCTGTCTTCTCTCTCCTCTTTCCCATACCCATCTTAGCTCCACACATCACTATCTTCCCACTCCTTCCTGCCTACCGGCATCGTGCACTGAATATCACAACACCAAGCAGCATAGGCATGGCCTACTGGACCCGACACTGCACTGATTCCAGACCCACCCTATCGGCCCAAGTATGTGCCAAAAACAACCTATCCCAGCAACTACCTTTCAGCTGGACCTGCCCTGCTGTACCATACCTAAGTGACTGACCCTGTCCACTGGAGAAGGAGGTGAAGAGTATCATGCCTACAGATGAGCAAACAACAAAGTACTCACAACCTGCCTGCTGAGACATAACCAAATAAAAGAAAACAGCAGGAAAAAAAAATCTGCAATCAATAAATGAGGAAAATAACTACTGAATTCCCAAGGACAGCAGACAATACCAAAACATATACAAAAACAACACAGGGTGGTTCCAGTAGGCATACAAAATAAAACACCAGATGACTTTCCAGCAGAAGAAAAGGCACTAGACCTAACTGATAGGGAATTCAAATCTCTAATATTCAGAATTATCCAAGAGTTGAAGCATAAAGCAGACAAAAATGAGAAATAAATAGACACATTCATGGAAAATACAGACAAAAAAATGGAAAAAAATTAAGAAAATAATACAGAAACAAAATGCCAAAATTAATTCACAACTAGAAATCATACAAAAACAACAATTAGAAATCCAAAAGATAAACAACACGATTTCAGAAATGCACAGTGTCATAGAAGGGCTAAAGAACAGGTTTGAAATGATGGAAGACAGGATCAGTGAAATTGAAGACAAACACTTAGATATAACTCTGTGGAAAAAATTAGGAAAAAGAATGAAGAAAAATGAAGAAACCCTGAGAATTATGTTGGATACAATCAAAGCAAAAATCTCCAAGTGATTGTAGTTCCAAAAACAGGGGGAGAAAACAGAAAACACAGAGAGGATCAACAAAGAACTGCTGACAGAAAAACAGGATAGGATGCAAATAACCCCAATAAGAAAAGAAATGGGGGACATTACAACAGACCCAACTGAAATAAAAAGGATTATAACAGAGTATTATGAAAAACTATACTCCAATAAATTTCAAAACCTAGAGGAAATAGATAAACTTCTAGAAACACACTACCTACACAAAATACCACAAAGTGATGTTGAAAATCTGAACACACCCATAACAAGAGAAGAGATTGAAAAGGTAATTAAAAAAAAAAAAAAAAAAAGCCCCAGCCCAGATGGCTTCACTGGAGAATTCTACCAAACATTCAGAGAAGAGCTTGTACCAGCACTACTCAAAATCTTTCAGAACATAGAAAGCGAAGGGATATTTCCTAATTCATTTACGAAGCAAGCATAACCCTGATACCAAAACCAGGCAAAGACACCAAAAAAAAAGAAAATTACAGACCAATACCTCTCATGAATATAGATGCAAAAATTCTCAACAAAATTCTAGCCAATAGAATTCAGCATCATATCAAAAAAATAATACACCACGACCAAGTAGGATTCATGCCAGGTATGCAAGGATGGTTCAACATTAGAAAATCAATCATCGTAATCCACCACATCATTAAAAGGAAAGAAAAGAATCAAATGATCATCTCGATGGATGCAGAAAAGGCATTCAACAAAGTCCAACACCAATTCCTGATAAAAACTCTCAGTAAATAGATATAGAAGGGAAATTTCTCAAAATAATAAAGGGAGTCTATGCAAAACCAACAGCCAACATAATTCTTTTTATTATTTTTTTTATTTTTTATTTTATATATTTTGTTGTACTTCAGGTGAAAGCTTACAGAGCAAATAGTTTCTCATGAAATAGTAGTACACATGTTGTTCTATGACATTGGTTAACAACCCCACAACGTATTAAGCCTCTAAATTCTCAACCTTTTTTTTTTTTTTGATGAAAATTACAGATGCCCAAAGATACACCGTTTCAAAAATTTCTACATTCACAGTTCAGTGACATTGACTACGCTCTTCCAACTGTGCTGTTATTCTCACTTAAGATGAAGGCTTACAGAACAAAATAGTTTTTCATTTAACAGTTACTACACATGTTGCCCTATGACAATGGTTAACAATCTCACAGCACATCAAGAATATCCTTACTCCACCTTGTGTTCCCTATCACCAGGGGGCTTCCTTGTCCCCTTCTGTCTTCTGGACCTTGTCAGTGGACTATTGTACCTCTTTAGTCTCATTTGTTTATTTTTATTTTATTTTATTTAAACACCATTTCAAAACGTTTTACTTACACATTTAAGTGATATTGACTATGCTCTTCCAATTGTGCTGCCATTCTCGCCCAAGATGAAGGCTTACAGGACAAAACAGCCTCCCATTTAATAGTTACTACAAATGTTGCCCTATAGCAGTGGTCAACAATCTCACAATACTTCGACAGTGTCCTTATTCAATTTGTGTTCCTTATCATCAGTTTCCTACTCTCCCTCTGCCTTCTGGCCCTTGTCACCGGACTCCTGTACCTCGTTAGTCCCATTTAGTTTTACTGGGCTGTCCATTCCCAGGCTTAACATCGAACCTCGAAGGTAACTTCACTTCTGAGCTGAAAGGGTGTCTGGGGGGCCACACTCTTGAGGTTTCTCTAGTATTCTTTAGGCCAGTAAATCTGGTCTTCTTTTTTTTTTTTTTGGGAGTTAAAATTATGCTCTACATCCTTCTCCAGCTCTGCCCAGAACCCTCTGTTGTGATCCTGGTCAGAGGAGTCATTGGTGGTAGCCGGGCACAATCCAGCTGTACTGGAATCAGTCCCGTGGAGGCCTTGGTAGCTGTGGACCATTAGTCCTTCGGACTAATCTTTTCCTTGTATCCTGCTCTCTTCGTTCTCCCTTGTTCCCGAAGGGATGAGATCAGTGGAGTATCTTAGATGGCCGCTCATAGGCTTTTAAGACCCCAGACACTACTCACCAAGGTAGAATGTAGAGCATTATCTTTATAAGTAGTGTCATGCCAATTGAGCTAGATGTTCCCCGAGATCATGGTCCCCAGAGCCCTCCGTCCAACAACTCAGTCCCTCGGGGGGTTTGGATGTGTCTATAGGGCCTCCATGACCTTTCCTTGTGCAGGTTGTGTTAGTTTCCCCTGTACTATGTACTATCTCACCTCTCACCCAAGTTACCACTTACCTATTACCTATTTAGTATCCCCCCCCCCATCCCTGGTAACCAACAAGGATTGTTACATTTTGCATGTGAATTTTTTCATGGGTTTTTACAATAGAGGTCTCATACAATATTTGTCCTTTTGTGATTGACTTATTTCACTCAGCATGATGTCCTCCAGTTTCACCCATGTTATGAGATGTTTCACAGATTCATTGTTGTTCTTTCTCATTGCATAGTACTCCATTGTGTGTATGTACCATAGTTTGTGTATCCATTCATCTGTTGATGGACATCGAGGTTGTTTCCATCGTTTTGCTATTGTGAATAATGCTGCCATGAACATAGGTGTGCATATGTCTATTCGAGTGATGACTCTTATTTCTCTAGGATATATTCCTAGGAGTGGGATTGCTGGATCAAATGGTATGTCTATTTCTAGCTTTCTGAGGAAACGCCATATCATTTTCCAAAATGGTTGTATCATTTTGCATTCCCACCAGCAGTGTATAAGAGTTCCCATCTCCCTGCAGCCCCTCCAACATTTGTTATTGCCAGTATTTTTGATTCGTGCCAGTAATGCCGGGGTGAGATGGTATCTCATTGTGGTTTTAATTTGCATTTCTCTAATGGCTAGTGACCGCGAGCATTTCCTCATGTGTCTGTTGGCCATTTGAATGTCTTCCTTGGTGAAGTGTCTGTTCATTTCCTTTGGCCATTTTTTGATAGGATTGGTTGTCTTTTTGTTGTAGAGGTGTTGGATTTTCTTGTAGATTATGGAGATTAGACCTTTGTCTGACTTGTACTGTCCAAAAATTTTTTCCCAGTCTGTAGGTTCTCTTTTAACTCTTTTGGTGAAATCTTTTGAAGAGCATAGATGTTTGATTTTTAGAAGATCCCAATTATCTACTTTATCTGTTGGGTTTTTTGTGTTGATGTTTATGGTTTGTATCTTGTTAATGCCATGTATTAAGGCCTGAAGTGTTGGTCCTATTTTTTCTTCTATGAATTTTATAGTTTGAGGCTTTATATTCAGGTCTTTGATCCATTTTGAAGTAGTTTTTGTATATGGTGTGAGGTATGGGTCCTGTTTCATTTTTCTACAAATGGATATCCAGTTTTGCCAGCACCATTTGTTAAAAAGACTGTCTTTTCCCCATTTGATGTATTTTGGGCCCTTGTCAAAAATCAGGTGACTGTAGGTGGATGGATTTACATCTGAGTTCTCAATTCTGTTCCATTGGTCAATGTCTCTGTTGTTGTACCAGTACCAGGCTGTTTTGAGTACTGTAGCTGTATAGTAGATTCTCAAGTCAGGTAGTGTGAGTCCTCCAACTTTATTCTTCTTCTTCAGTAGTGCTTTACTTATTCGGGGTTTCTTCCCTTTCCATATAAAGTTAATAATTAGTTTTTCCATCTCTTTGAAGAATGTTGTTGGTATTTGTATCGGGATTGCATTGTATTTGTAGATTGCTTTAGGTAGAATTGCCATTTTCACAATGTTGAGTCTGCCTATCCATGAGCATGGTATGTTTTTCCATTTATGTAGATCCCTTTGGATTTCATGCAGCAGTGTTTTGTAGTTTTCTTTGTATAGGTCTTTTATATTCCTGGTCAGATTTATTCCTAAGTATTTTATCTTTTTAGGGGCTATTGAAAATGGTATTGATTTCTTGATCTCCTTTTCATCGTTCTCTTTACTGGTGTATAGGAATCCAACTGATTTTTGAATGTTTATCTTGTATCCTGCTACTCTGCTGAATCTTTCTATTAGTTCCAGTAAATTTCTCGTGGAGTCTTTAGGGTTTTCTATGTATAGTATCATATCATCTGCAAACAGGGAGAGTTTAACTTCTTCATTACCAATTTGGATGCCCTTTATTTCTTTCTCTTGCCTTACTGCTCTAGCTAGAACTTCCAGCACAATGTTAAATAGGAGTGGTGATAAAGGGCATCCTTGTCTTGTTCCTGTTTTCAAGGGGAATGTTTTCAGCCTCTCTCCATTAAGAATGATGTACAGCCAACATAATTCTTAATGGAGAAAGGCTGAAAACATTCCCCTTGAGAACAGGAACAAGACAAGGATGCCCTTTATCTCCACTCTTACTTAACATTGTGCTGGAAGTTCTAGCTAGAGCAATAAGGCAAGAAAAACAAATAAAGGGAATACACACTGGTAATGAAGAAGTTAAACTATCCCTGTTTGTGGATGATATGATACTATACCTAGAAAACCCTAAAGACTCCACGAGAAATCTCCTGGAACTAATAGATTCAGCAGAGTAGCAGGATACAAGATAAACATACAAAAATCAGTTGGATTCTTATACATCAATAAAGAGAATGATGAAAAGGAAATCAGGAAAACAATGCTATTTATAATAGCCTCTAAAAATTAAAATACTTAGGAATAAATCTAACCAGGGATATAAAAGGCCTATAGAAAGAAAACTACACCTATACTGCAAGAAACCCAAAGGGATCTACAAAAATGGAAAAACAAATCATGCTCATGGATAGGTAGACTCAATATTGTGAAAATGACAATTCAACCCAAAGTAATTTACAAATTCAATGCAATCCTGATCCAAATACCAACATCATTCTTTAAAGAGATGGAAAAACAAATCATTAACTTTATATAGAAAGGGAAGAGTTCCCAGATAAATAAAGCACTATTGAAGAAGAAGAATAAAGTAGGAGGACTCACACTACCTGACCTCAGAACCTACTGTACAACTACAGAAGTCAAAACAGCCTGGTACTAGTGCAACGACAGATATGTTGACTAGTGGAAGAGAATTGAGAACCCTGATATGAATACATCCATCTACAGTCACCTTATCTTCGACAAGGCCCAAAGTCCACCAAATGGGGAAAAGACAGTCTTTTCAACAAATGGTGCTGGCAAAACTGGATACTCATCTTCAAAAAAATGGAACAAGACCCATACCTCACACCATATACAAAAACTAATTCAAAATGGATCAAAGACCTAAATATAAAGCCCAAAACTATAAAATTCATAGAAGAAAAAATAAGATCAATGCTAGAAGCCCTAACACATGGCATTAACAGCTTACAAACCATAACCAACAACACATAAACTCCAGAAGATAAGATAGATTACTGGGATCTTCTAAAAGTTAAATTAAACACTTGTGCTTATCAAAAGACTTCACCAAAAGAGTAAAAAGAGACCCTACAGAGTGGGAAAAAATTTTTGGACAGTAAAAGTCAGACAAAGCTCTAATCTCCATAATCTAGAAGAAAATCCAACACCTCTACAACAAAAAGACAAATAATCCAATTAAAAAATGGGCAAAGGAGATGAACAGACACTTCACCAAAGAAGACATTCAAGCAGCCAACAGACACATGAGGAAATGCTCACGATCACTAGCCATTAGAGAAATCTAAATTAAAACCACAATGAGATACCATCTCACTTTGGCATTAATGACACAAATCAAAAACACTGGAAGTAAGAAATGTTGGAGGGACCGTGGGGAGATCAGAACTCTTAGGAACTGCTGGTGGGAATGCATAATAATACAACCATTTTGGAAAATGATATGGCACTTCCTTAGAAAGCTAGAAATAGAAATACCATACCATCCAGCAATCCCACTCCTAGGAATATATCCTAGAGAAATGAGTCGTCACTCGAATAGACATATGCACATCCATGTTCATGGCAGCATTGTTCACAATAGCAAAAAGATGGGAATAACCTAGATGCCCATCAATAGATGAATGGATAAACAAACTATGGTACATACACACAATGGAGTACTATTTAATGAGAAAGAACAATGAGGAATCTGTGAAGCATCTCATAACATGGATGAAACTGGAGGACATTATGCAGAGTGAAATAAGTCCATCACAAAAGGACAAATATTGTATGAGACCTCTATTTTAAAAATCCATGAAAAAGTTTACACACAAAAAGTAACAATCTTTGTTGGTTACAAGGGATGGGGGGGTGGGGGGGAAATACTAAATAGGCAATAGATAAGTAGTGTCTTTGGTGAAGGGTGAGAAAGTACACAATACTGGGGAAGCCAGCAGAACTTGTATGAAGAAAGGCCATGGAAGCTCCATAGACACACCCAAACTCCCTGAGGGACTGAATTTCTGGGTGTAAGGTTGTGGGGACCATGGTCTAGGGGAACATCTAACTCAATTGGCAGAACACAGTTTATAAAGACAATGTTCTATATTCTACCTTGGTGAGTAGAGTCTGTGGTCTTAAAAGCCTCTGAGCAGCCATCTAAGATACTTCACTGCTGTCACCCCTTCGGGAGCAAAGGAGAATGAAGAAGACAGGATACAAGGAAAAGATTAGTCCAAAGGACTAATGGGCCACAGCCACCAAGGTCTCCACAAGACTGAGTCCAGTACAGCTAGATGGTGCCTGGCTACCACCACTGACTTCCTTGAGCGGGATCACAACAGAGGGTTCTGGACAGAGCTGGAGAAGGATGTAGCATGAAACTCTAACACACACAATAAAAGACCAGATTTACTGGCCTGAAAAAGACTGTAAAAACCCCTAGAGTAGGACTCCCAGACACCCTTTAACTCAGTGGCGTTTTCCTCGAACAGAGTTGTATCCAAGTGTTTGCCTTCAATTTTGCTGATCCTGTTTTCCACCATTTCAAATCTGCTCCTCAGCCCTTCTATGACACTGACCATTTCTGAATTCTTGTTGTTTATCTTTTGGATTTATAATTGTTGTTTTTGTATAATTTCTAGTTGTGAATTTATTTTGGCATTTTGTTCCTGCATTATTTTCCTGAATTCTTCCATTTTATTATCTGTATTTTCCATGAATTGTCTATTTTTTCCTCATTTTTGTCTGCTTTATCTTGGCTGATTCTGAGTATTAGAGATTTTATTCCATATCAGGTAGTTCTAGTGCCTTTTCTTAGACTGGAAGGTCATGTGGTGTTTTATTTTGGATGCCTACTGGAACCATCCTGTCCTGTTTTTGTAAATGTTTTGATATTGCCTGCTGTCTTTCGGCATTGAGTAGCTATTTTTCTTGTTTATTGATTGTAGATTTGTTTTTTTCATCCTTTTTTTTTTAAATTTGGCTATGTTTGAGCAGGCGGGCTGTGTGTTCTTTGTTGATTGCTCGTCTGTGGGTACGATACTTTTCACCTTCTTCTCTAATTGGCAGGGTCAGTTGCTCAGATATGGTACAGCAGGACAGGTCTAGCTGAAGAAGAGTTGCTGGGATGGGTTGTTTGTGGCACTTACTACAGCCACCAGGGCAGGTCGGTAATCAGTGTAGGGCAGGTTCCTGTAGGCCATGCCTGTGCTGCTTGTTGGTGTGATCTAAAGCACACGGTGCAGGTAGGCAGGACAGAGGGGGCAGGTTGTGATGTGTGGATCTAAGTTGGGTATGGGAGAGAGGAGAGGGGAACAGGAGCCAAAAACATACATACAAACAAAAAAGAATGCTAGGGGAGCTTGCTGTTTGAGTGGAGAGATGAGAGACTACGAAATGGAGAAAAACAAAAAGGGGAATAAGAAAAAAAAGAAAAGAAAAGAAAAGAATGAATAAGTAAAAATTAGAAAGATAAAAGGACAATCCCACTGGTGTGGCTACGAAGTCTGGGGAAATTGTTCCCAGGTGTTGAAGTACAGCCTGGCTAGAAAGCATAGAGGTATTCAGTACCAGGTATTCAGGGGACAGGAAGAGAAGGAAGGTATAGAGAGACGAGAAATGGAGTAATGAAGAAAGACAAAAAGGGAAAAAGAGGGAAAAGAAAACAAAACAAGTTTAAAAAAAAGAACAAGAAAAGCCCCCCAAAAAACAGAAAAAAAAAAAAAACACAAATAAAGAAATGCTCTCAGGGATCCCTCTGCATGTCTGTGCAAGCTGAGGGGGTAGATCCCAAGCCACATAGCAGTGACCGGCCAGAATGGGCTCCCAACTCAAGAGAGGAAAAAGCAAACAATTCAAAACAAACAAACAAAAAAAGACCTTGGATCCCAGCATGGCAGCATAGACCAGGAAGCAGTTGTACTCTTGAGCAGAGCTCTGCAGCCCCTTAGGAAGATGTAACAATGGTGCATGAGCCAGGTATTCAAGTGAAAGGAAGGGGAGGTGGTGAACGGTAAGGGAGAAATCAAAAGAAGTGGAAAAAAGCAACACCAACAGCCAACAAACGGCACTCAGGGACTCAGCCAGTGTGGGCGGGTGGAATCCAAGCAGGCGGTGCTTCCTGGCCAAGAGACTGTGGCCTCAGGAAGCAGAGGAGGCTGAGTCAGGGTGAAGAATGGTGGGAGGTAGGAAAGTGTGTATCGCCAGTTACTGGTTGTTCTGTTTCCTGCTGGAAGCTCTGTGAAGCTGCTTTCTCATACCCCCTATTTTCTGGTCTCAGATAGGAGTCCAAGATGGTGTATCTGTGCTGCAGTAGATGATGGGGACCTGTGCGTGTATCTCTCCTTGCTCTCTGTTCTCTGTCAGTTTTTCACTCCATTGGGTGCTTGGCTGAGTTCTTTATCTCTTCATTTGATGTTTCAGGGTTTCTGGATTGCTCTTTTCTCTGTTTGGCTTAGTTTTTCTGATCTTTCCTGTGGAGGGACGGTGTGGTGCTTCTGCATACAGCACCAAGTTGCTGGAACTTACAGGGATATTTTTAAGAAAAATAATAAATTTCTGCTGAAACACTGCACAAAAATTTTATAGACAGTCGTTTTGGTGTCACCCACTCTGACAGTGTCACATGGTGTGGTCTGTACCCCTGCACCTTCCTAGTGATGTCACTGGAGTACAGTTCTACTCTGACACACGTGGAGTCACCATAAGGTGGATTCAATTCTAAAGTAACTTGTTATACATATTTATTAATCTCCCAAAATATTTATAGGTAGTCTGTTTGGAGAAACATTTTTTTCCCTTGTGTTCGGAAGAACACAACCGTGGTTTTATGACCAAGAAAACAAGGGGCTGTTCAACTCTTGTTGAGTCATCTAATTTATTTATGCCATTGTCTGTTCTTGTTAATGGAAAAACTGAATTCTGAAAGTCCAAACTCATAGATAAGCCTTGCTGAGAATTAAGAACTGAAGTTTCATTGGAAGTCAGTAAGCTGGCTACCCCAGTTCCCTGTGAAAACAAGTAAAAAATGTTCAGACTAATAACAAATTATTATGATATAGCCATGGCATAACATTTCCATGAATTTGACTCTTACATGAGTTTTTATGAGCATTTTCATGGGAAATTCTGATTATTTACCCTTCATTCCCAAGTGGCTGGCAGTTTGCAATAAATATATTTGATGCATATCCCCAATAGCTGTTTCCACAGCCATTAAAATTTTAAGCAGTTATAAATTTAAAAGAAAACAAAATAGATCTTTTGTTTATTTACATTTTCTAAATTTGTTTCCACTTATACAATGGGGTAAAAACAAAATTCTGTCATATGGAAATTAACTACCTTTCATAAAATGCATGGTTATAAAGATGATCCAAGAAGCATAACATAACAAAACATAGAATGACATCATAGGCCCAAAATAAAAATAATAATAAACATCTAAATCATGCTGTCAACAAGCATAAATTCTTAGAATTGATTAGAAAATAAAATCCAACAATATTTACTTAGAAAAATATATATGATCAAATGATTCTAAAGAATCTAAAAAAGAATGAATAAGGCTTTATTTTTATTCAAGCATAAGGGAAAAAAAAGCAAAAGTGGCAATATTAGAGTCAGATAAAGTAGCATTAAGTCAAACTTATTAATAATAACATTGAATTATGGTAAGAGACATTCATTGATTAAATTTACATCAATAAATGTATGTAAATTAAATAGCACAAAATCTAAATATATGAGCAAGCAGTTTTAGAGACATAAGAAGAAATTCACAGGGATAAAACTATAAAAGTATATTTTTTATCTCAGTATGATTGGATGAAAGTAGTTAGTAATACTGAACTCTTTCTATGTACCAGTCTGTTTCTCTTCTCAAAGCTTCATATCATTAATCTCATTCAATCCTCCCAATAAACTTATGAGAGAGTTACCAAATGAGAATCATGAGAAAAGAAACAATACAATTGAAAATTGAACTTACAGTTTTCTTAAAAAAACAAAAAACTCTACAGCTCACTCAGAAGAGTTACATTCACTTTCTAAATGTGCACAGATTGGATTATTTACAAAAATTGACCACAACAGAATCTTAATACAGACAAAGGGAAGAAATTTTGTAAGACACATTAACTATTTTGACCAGTATGTTTAAATTCAAAATGATGAACATTTAGACAACAAAAATTGTCTCAGAAAATAAAGTTAAATCATGAAGGCAATTAAAGATGTAATACAGAAAAAAATTGAAAATAACAAACATGAGAACATTATATTTAAATACAAATAGAATGTGTGTGAAGAATTAACTGAAGGTCAGTTAGTAACTTTATTTTCATTACAAACTAAAACAAAAAAGCAAACCCGTTGACATCAAGTCGATTCCAACTCATAGCGACCCTATAGGACAGAGTAGAACTGCCGCATAGGGTTTCCAAGGAGTGGCTGGTGGATTCAAACTGCCAATTCTTTGGTTAGCAGCTGCGCTTTTAACAACTGTGTCATCAAAGTTCCATTTTCATTATAAAAAAGGTAAAATGAACATTCTATTTATTTTAAGTCATTAGATTAAAAAATCGATTATATATTGCTGGTAGAAATGTAATGCGGCACATCCGTTTTGGGAACAATTTGGTAGTTCCTCAACATGTTACTATATGATCCAGCAATTCCACTTCTAGACATAAACTCAAGAGAAATGAAAGCGTATACCCACACAAAAACTTTCCCATGAAAGTTCATAGCAGCATGATTTATAATAGTCAAAAAGTGGAAATAATTTAAATGTCCATTGACTGATGAATAGATAAACAAAATCTGGTATATCCATACAATGGAATATTATGCAACTATGAAAACATGCTACAACATGGATGAACCCTAAAAACATTAGCTAAATGAAAGAAGCCCGATTCCACAGAGAGACAAAATAGATTGGTGGCTGCTAGCAGTTGGGCTGGAGGTATTGCTGTTGTTATCATTAGTTGCCCTTCAGTTGGCTCCTACTCATGGTGAACTTATGAATTACAGAACAAAACATACCATTGGTGTGTTTGAGTCCATTGTGTGGACTATGGTGTCAATACATGTCATTAAGGGAATCGTAAAGAGGATATGGGGAATTATTGCTAATGGCTATAAGATTTCTTTTGAAGATGATGAAGTGTTCTAAAAGTGTTGTTGTTAGGTGCCATCAAGTGCGTTCCTACTCATAGTGACACTAGGTACTACAAAACGAAACACTGCCCAGTCCTGCTCCATACTCTTAATTGTCATTATGCTTGAGCCCATGGTTCAGCCACTGTGTCAATCCATCTCATTGAGGGTTTCCCTCTTTTTCGCTGACCCGCTGCTTTACCGAGCATGATGTACTTCTCCAGGGACTGATCCCTACTGATAACATGTCCAAAGAATGTGAGATGTAGCCTTGCCATCCTTGCTTCTAAGGAACATTTTGGCTGTACTTTCTCCAAGACAGATTTGTTTGTTTTTTGGATGTCCATGGTGTATTCAACATTATCAGCCAACACCATAATTGAAAGGCATCAATTCTTCTTTGGTCTTCGTTAGTAATTGTCCAGCTTTCGCATGCATATGAGGCGATTGAAAATACCATGGCTTGGGTTAGGTGCACCTTAGTCCTTAAAGTGACATCTTTGCTTCTGAACTCTTTACAGAGGTCTTTTGCAGCAGATTTGCCTAATGCAATGCATCCTTTGATTCCTTGACTGTTGCTTCCATGGATGTTGATTGTGGATCCAAATAAAATGAAATCCTTGAAAACTTCAATCTTTTCTCCATTTATCATGATGTTGCTTATCGGTCCACTTGTAAGAGTTTTTGTTTTCTTTTTGTTGAAAGGTAATCCATACTGAAGGCTGTGTTCTTTCATCTTCATCAGAAGTGCTTCAAGTCCTCTTCACTTTCAGCAAGCAATGTTGTGTTACCAGCGTAATGCAGGTTAGTAATGAGTCTTCCCCTAATCCTGATGCTCTGCTCTTCTTCATATAGTACAGTTTCTCAGATAATTTGCTCAGCATACAGACCGAATAAAGGTAGATTGTGGAAATAGTTGCAGAATTCTGTAAATATACTAAAATATATTGAATTGAACACTTGATATGGGTGAATTTTATGGTATGTGAATTGTATCTCAACAAAGCTGTTAAAAAAGAGAGAAAGAGGGGGGAACGAAAACATAGATTTATTTTTTTTAAACTGAGATTTCCAACTTTGTTATTATTTTGTCAGTTTGTCGTACTGTGGTGGCTTGGGTGTTGCTGTGATGGTGGAAGCTATGCCACCCATATTTCAAAATACCAGCAGGCCCATCCATGATGGACAACTTTCAGTAGAGCTTCCACACTAAGACAGAGCAGGAAAAAGGACAGGGTGATCTGTTTCTAAAAAACTTGGCCGGTGAAAACCTTATTAATAACAGAGGGACATTATCTGATACAGTGCTGGAAGATGAGCCCCTGACGTTGGAAGGCACTCAAAATACAACTGGGGAAAAGCTGCTTCCTCATAGTAGAGCAAACTTTAATGACATGGTTGGAGTCAAGCTTTCAGGACCTTCGTTTACTTATGTGGCGTTACTCAAAATGAGAAGAAGAACTGCTAACATTCATTAATAATTGGGATGTGGAATGTGCGAAGTATAAATCAAGGAGAACTGGAAGCTGTCAAAGATGAAATGGAACGTTTGAAGGTTAATATCCTAGGCATTTGTGAGCTGAAATGACTGATATTGGTCATTTTGAATTGAACTATCATATAGTCTACTATGGGGAGAATGACAAATTGTAGGGGAATGGCATCACATTCATAGTCAAAAAGAACATTCCCAGATCTATCCTGAAGTGCAGCTCTGTCAGTGATAGGGTAATATCTTTACGCTTACAAGGAAGAACAGTTAATATGACTATTATTTAAATCTATGCAACCGTCGTTAATACCAAAGATGAAGAAATGGAAGATTTTTACCAACTTCTGTAGTCTGTAATTGATCATTCCATCAAGATGCGTTGACGAGAAAGTTCGGAACAAAGAAGAAGGATCTGTAGTTGGAAAATATGGCCTTGGTGTTAAAAATGACCTCAGAGATCACATGGTAGAATTTTGCAGGACTAAGGACTTATTCATTGCAAATACCTTTTTTCAACATCATAAACTGCAGCTATACACGTGGACCTCGCTGGTTGGAAAACAGAGGAATCAAATCAACCACATCTGTGGAAAGAGAAAATTTCATCAGTCAGAACAAGGCCATGGGCTAACTGTGGAACAGATCATCAATTGCTCATATGCAATTTCAAGCTGAAACCGAAGAAAATTAAAACAAGTCCACAAAAGCAAAAGTAACACCTTGAGTATATCTCACCTGAATTTAGAGATCATCTCAAAAATAGATTTGATGCACTGAACATTAACGACAGAAGACCAGATGAGTTGTGGAATGACATCAAGGACATCATGTATGAAGAAATCCCAAGTTCATGAAAAAGACAGGAAAGAAAGAAAAGACCAAAATGGTTGTCAGAAGAGACTCTGAAACTCGTTCTTGAAGGTTAAGTAGCTAAAGCAAAACAAAGAAATGATGAAGTAAAAGAACTGAACAGAGTCTGTCTTAGTCTGAAAGCTCTGCTGAAAACAGTCCAACATGGATGACCCTGCTTGTATTTGAAATACTGGTGGCATAGATTCCAGCATTCACAGGTGGCATAATTTCCAGCATCACAGCACATGTAAGCCACCATACTACAACAAACTGACAGATGGGTGGTGGTCACTAATGGTAAAAAGAAAATATTAGTAACATACATATATTTATAGGCTGCATGAATAATTTGAGAATCCCCAAAAATGTATTCTTGTTGCATTATTGCCTTCAAGGATTACTCTCGGTTACTGGACAGTGGACAACCTTTTTTTCTTAGGCTTGCACCTCACAGATTTACCACACTCCTTGTGACAAGCTTCTAAGACCCTTGACCAGGGCAATAGTGTGGTATTTGCTTACTGAGTTCCCCCAGATCAGCCACATATAAAGACACTAGTCTTGAGAGGAATGAAAGTGGATGCTGCCCCCAAGTTTCTTTCAATAGTACAATTTCTTTCTCTCTTCTCTACCATAAAAATAATTTTACTTCCACAGTTCTCATGATTTGGCACAAAAAATAAAAACTGTAACTCCATTCTCTTTATTAGATTCTTCAGTTCCCATATTTAGCTACCCTTTTTATTTCAGAATAGTTAATGAATCCCTTAGATTCCTAGATTATTCTTCATTCCACCTGGAAGCTTTTGGCCAGGCAAAGCGTTTAATGGAAGGAATATGGAGCTTTTGAAACATGCAGAGTTGGGCTTGAATTCCTGATTCATTACTTACTAAGTTAAGACATATGACACTTTATGTAACATTCTATGATCCTGAGATTCCTCATCTTAAAAAAGGGATAATATATTCCTTTTACGACTATTAGTATGATCAGGGGCAAATTGTGCTCCATCGTTTGCTTCAAGTGCTTGGATATACAAATATTAGCTATTATTATTATTACTCTTATTGGAGTCATAGTAATTATTACAATAGTGTAGAAAGCCAATTATACATCCTTCTGAACAAAAAGAATTATTTGATAAGCTTCCGTTGTGCATCTAAGATATTCAGTGCCTTAAATTTTTCTCAAACGACTGTAATCCTATCTTGAAGAATAAAATTCAGGCTCTATTTTGGGGAACATTGCAATTCTATTGAAAAAAAAACTAACATACATAAACCAGCATATAGTCTTTGTTTCAAACAGAGAACACTATCCCAATATATGGACTTTGGATAAGTCAGTATAAGGAAGCATTTGATAGGTATTCCCTCAGGAGATGTTATTTTATTATGGCTATCATTATTATTTTATTTGCTTATTTTTGGTATATTATACAAGAGAAGCAAAGTAAACACATAGAAAACCTATAAGGATTGAATATTCTTTGGTGTCAGAGTCAGAAAGGTACGTATCTTGGAATTAAATAGACTTTGGTTCTAATCTGATCATTGATACTTATGAGCAAGTTACTTACTCTTTGAAGCTTAGTTTTCTCATCTGTAAGATTTTGTTAGGGTGGTTGTGATGGTTAGAATCAATTTATATAAAGTATTTAGAATCGTCCTTGATATATAAAAGTTATGGGCTCAAATGTAGTAACGATTGTGAGGATGGCACAGGACTAAGCAGTGTTTCATTTTGTTGTACATAGGGTTGCACTGAGTCAGAACCTATTTGATGGCATCTGACAACAACATTATTTAGATAAATAGGTTATGGTCCCTCAGTTCCCAGATACAAACATCCGTGATGGATTTTGAAGGGTGCCACTTAGCTCCACTTGATTGTGAACCAGTTGTGACTGGAATCACTGAGAACACAATGACATGTTTTATCAGTTTTATTGCTGGTAAATCTTGATTAGGGAATGTGGGACTCTCTCCATGCTTTCTTCCAGCTAGTCCTCAGTCAGGTGTTTGGGAACTGCCTGTAGGGAGAACAGACACTACCCCTACAATATCATACCACAACATGGGGGTGTGGTGGCCTCCCTTTCTCACCATTAAATGCAGAAAAGTGCTGAAGCTCTCCAGGCCTGATGTTCACATGTCCTCTCTATCCGACTAGATGATCATTGCTCCCCTTATTGCAGAGGAGCTAAACAGGAGGAAGACAATGCCACAGAATTGTTCCTGTTTTCTGGAGAGGGCTGACGTCTTGGCAGCCTCTCTCATTTTATGATTTGCTGTAGAAATTTAGTAAGAAGAAAAGAAAATGTATCTGTTGGGATGCTTTTTGCTGCAAGTAACAGAAATCTCAACTTGAATGGACCTGGACTTTATGAAAACATATAAGTTCAAATGAGAAGAAATCAGAGGTGGTGGGCTTCAAGGTTGGTTGATCCATCAATTTAATGATATCATCAATGTCAGCAATGGTTCTATACTAAGACAGACTCCCTTGTAATAGTGATATGTCTGCCAGTAGCCCAGGGTGCTGAGTTTCCTCATTCAAAGCTGATGCGGAGAGTAAATCAGGATTATGTTCACTCTTTTATAAAAGTCAGAAAACTTTTCTCTTAGAACCTCCTTCTTTAGCAAACCTCTCTTCTCATTAGTCCCAAATGACTTAGGCCTGCTTATCCCTGAATGAATTATGAACAAAGATGCTTAGACTAATCAGTTAGTATGCAACCGATATTGGGAAGGTACCACTTCACTATAGAAGACTTCCTTCTAATACCTCAAGCCTATTTTGCTAGATTCAGGTGCTCTAGGCTTATCTTGGAGCCCTGGTGGCACAGTGGTTAAGGACTTGGTTGTTAACCAAAAGGTTGGCAGTTTGAATCCACCAGCCCCTTGGAAACCCTATGGGGTAATTCCACTCTGTCCTATAGGATAGCTATGAGTTGGACTCGGCTCGATGGCAACGGGTTTTAGGCTTATCCCACTAGCAGTACCGATGGTCATCTCAGTAGCCCTGACAGTTTGTATAGCAGGATTATCTATATCCACCCCTAAAACCAAAAACCCATAGCCATTTAATCAATTCCAACTCATAGTGAGCCCATAGGACAGAGTAGAACTGCTCCACAGGGTTTCCAACTAGTGACTAGTGATTTGACCTACCAACCTTTTGGTTAGCAGCAAAGTTCTTAATCACTGCACAACCAGGGTGCCTATCTACCCCTACTGATTGGTAAAAATGATGTTATAGAGATGCAGATGAATGCTATAAAGAGTCACTTTTTTGAGTCTTTATTTGAAAGAAAAAGTAATTGTTATATATTGAAGCAATTGACGGTATAGGCTGCCAATAAGGGCTATATAACATTTGTTTTTAGCAAATAACTAAAGTGTGTCTTTTCTGAGGGAATTTTATTTTTTCTGCAACCTCCATTGTATTAAAAAAAGAGAGAGGCTTATTCTACATCCCTTTAAATCATCCTTGAACACATTCTTTCATGCTTGATATTTTGGTTAACTGAGATGGTGATGTATTTTGCCAAGTTTACAATACACTTGAACATTAGCCCCTAGGGAGCTGAATGGATTACGTTCCATTTCAGCAGTGTTAAAGTGCGATATTTTTTAGTCCAAGGAAAAAAGTTCTTTTCTAAAGGAGGATATATTTTTGGAAATAAAACTGTCATCACAAAATATGTGGAAGAATGAAGTACAAATGATTCTGAGACATAAAAAATGAGTTTTCCTGGAAATACACAAGGGTTTAAAATTAAGAGATATATTGGACAAAATGTACTTTGTTAGCTGTGAATTGTTCTCTAGGTAATAAAACATTATGTATTTTTTAACACAAAAATAATTTACCAAATAACATTAATTTTTCCTTTCTGAATATGGGTCATTTACAAAAGAAAGAGTATGATAGTCTGCAGTAATTTTGTTTGTAAATTGTTGGAAGCAAATATTTTAAAAAATATAAGCTAATTTTGAGTCTGTTAATTCAAAAATTGTTCTTGATGAGCTTCTGAGGGAGCTCTTTCTAAATATTAATTTGTTTTGTGGAAGATAAAAAAGGAGGAAAAAAAATCCCCTTTCTATCGCCCTAGGAAAACTTACAGATGAAGATCAAAGACTACAGCCTTCAGTATGGATTACACCTCAAGATAAAGAAAACAAAAATCCTCACAACTGGACCATTAAGCAACATCATGATAAATGGAAAAAAAACATTGAAGTTGTCAAGGATTTCATTTTACTAGAATTCACAATCATTGCCCATGGAAACAGCAGTCAACAAATCAAATGGCACATTGCATTGGGCAAATCTGCTGCAAAAGATCTCTTTAAAGTGTTAAAAAGCAAAGATGTCACTTTAATGACTAAGGTGTGCCTGACCCAAGCCATGGTGTTTTCAGTCCTCTCATATGCATGTGAAAACTGGACAATGAATAAAGAAGACCGAAGAAGAATTGATGCCTTTGAATGATGGTGCTGGCAAAGAATACTGAATATACCATGGACTGCCAAAAAAGTGAATAAATCTGTCTTGGAAGAAGTAAAGTTATGATGCTCCTTAGAAGCAAGGATGGTGAAAGTTCATCTCACATACTTTGGACATATTATCAGGAGGGATCAGTCCCTGGAAAAGGACACCATGCTTGGTAAAGCAGCTCAGCAAAAAAGAGGAAGACACTCAATGAGATGGATTGACATAGTGGCTGCAACAATGGGCTCAAATATAACAATGATTATGAGGATGGTGCAGGACCGTGCAGGTTTTATTCTGTTGGGCATAGAGTTGCTATGAGTCTGAACTGACTCGATGGCATCTAACAACAAAAACAGGAAGACATTACAGAACTCTTTGAGAATCCGAAAGTAAGATTAGACTTGGTGTATCTAATGAACTTAGTATCAAAATGTTCTGTTCTGGAATTGTCTCACAACAAAGATTTGGTTGTTTATTTTGGTTTAGAGTATTTTGCCCTTTGTCTTTCATGCCGAGAGAGATTTCGTGTTCTCATTTGAACACAGCTGACAATACCCACAAAAATGGTCAGGGTCTGTGTTATCTAAGATTGCTTGCTGAGAACGCAGTGCACCAGGGCTTTTATTTATATGTGGTAATGAATGACATCTTTCCTTTAGGGTGTTTAAAAAGAAGGCAATACTCTTGAGTTCAGGTTCTTGCTTCCATGATGTTAAATTGTTCTAGTATTCTGTGAAGAACTACCATGTATGCCAATCTCGCTAACACTGAAATCCAAGTCACTGTCACCAGTGGAGTGATACATAAATAAGTTTTGTTTCCATGTATTACTGCTATATTTTTTTTATCACTAATGGTAATCAGTGCATATTTTGTAAATCTAAGTAAGCAGATTATTTTCCATTTTTCTTAATATTTATGTAGAAATAAGTATAGATTAGAGATGAATAGTAAGGTTTTATAATCATGTTAAGACTGTGCCAGGCAGGGCATATAGTATGAGCTCAGAGCACTGGTTAGTATTGCAATGTTTTATTTTTTAAATGCCTTTCCCTTACAGAAATCATACAATTAAATTTAAACAGATATTTTACTGGTGAGAAAATTATGCTATGGAGAAGTTACAAATTGTACATGGGTTACACAGCTGATAAGAAGCAGAGTTGAGATTTGAACTCAGGATCTCTTGCTTCTTGCGTCTAAGATTTTAACTCATTGCTACAACAACTAAAAGGTAGAACTGACCATTCTTCAAGGAGTAAATGGAGATTGAACATTTGCTCATTGCTAAACTCATTATCTGTAACTCTCAACAATCCAAGAGCTTCTTAGTGCAGGGAACCGGGGTCCAAAGGACTCGTTGTGCTCCTGGCACTGCTTTCTTGGTGGTATGAGGTCCCCATGTCTCTCTGCTTGCTTCTGTCTTTTATATCTCAAAAGAGATTGGCTTAAAACACAGCCTAATCTTGTAGATTGAGTTCTGCTTTATTAACGTAACTACCTCTAATCCTGCCTCATTAACATTATAGAAGCAGGATTTAAAACACAAAGAAAAATCACATCAGATGACAAAAATGGTGGGCAATCACATAATACTGAGAACCATGGCCTAACCAAGTTAATGGACACTTTTGGGGGACATAATTCAATCCATGACAGGAGAGTATTATTATTAGCCATTGTGTGGCTAATAAGGTTAAGGTTCAGAAGAAAATCGACTTGTCCCAGAATGCATAACTAGAGAAGGAAGATGTTAACATGGACTTGCCCTGTCTCTGAGTTTTGACTAAGATCCTCAAACTGAACACCATTTGTGCAGGACTTGCAAAGAGGGTCCCTAACCTGGTTCTGCTTAGATTAGCCCGTTACCCTCCTCCAGGGTGCATAAGGAAGAATTCATTAGGCAAGAGCTTGGTAATGGAAACTACTAGAGAGTGTATTATTCTTAGAGTATAATATATTTCCATTCCTTAGTCCAAGGGGTAGGAGGGGGAAATGTTTCCCCAATTGATTGCCCAGCATAAAACTTAAGTCAAGTAGGGGAATCTTCAGAAAAAGCATTTGGACAATTCAATGTGTATACTGAGTGACAAAGGGACCAATATCTCAATCAAGCCTAAACAAAAACTCAAAACAATACTGTAATGGAGAAGAAGCTGGACAACTTTGTAGCTCCTTTGTAGCAGGAGAACAGAGAGAGAGCTCTGTTGAGAATGTCTGCATTTACAGGTTTTGGATAGCTTCCAAAGTGTGTGATTCCCTTGGATAGAACCGTTGGCAGGACTCATTTCCTTGCAGTTGTAGGACTGAGGACCCTAGCTTCTAGCTAGCCTTCAGCTATAATCCACTCTCAGCCCCTTGCCACTTGGGCCTCCCAACTTGTCTATTTATTCTTCAAAGCCAGGGAGTGAGAGAGAGTAAGAGAGAAAGAGAGAGAGAGAGAAAGAGATTGACTCTAAAATAAGTCTGCTAACAAGACAAAGTCTTATATGATATAATGTAATCACAGAAGTGAAATTTCATCAGCTTTTCTATATTCTACTGGTCAGAAACAAATCACAGATACCACCCACATTCAACAGGAGGGGATTATACGAAGTGTGAATATCAGAAGGTGGGGGTCTTTGGGGGCTCGCCTTTGGATGTGTTTGCTACATGGCCCCTTATCTTTGAGTTCAGTGCTGTGACTTATTTAGGACAACAGGAGGTGGACAGAACTAGCAATACCAGCTCCAAGACCACATGTTAAGAGTCATTATGTGTGTTCTCTAGCCTCATTTGTATGTCTGTCATCATCATGAGAACATTTCCTGAGTAACCACTTGTCCAAGGATAAAGAATAGACTTGGACACAGCCTACACCTTGAAACTAAGCATATCCATGATTAGCCAACTTCCAGCTGACTCACAGACCTGTGAGTCATAATAAATATTATTTTAAGCTACTGAGTTTTAGGTAGTTTGTTACACAGTGCTATTATAGCAATAGCTGACTGCTATAACATCTGAGTGTGAACCTAAATACCCTGAGATCTGCCTCAGACTTCATGCTATAGGGTGAAAGAAATCTCCACAGAAGATTTTAAAAGGAAATAATGAGAAAACATAATACTGATATCTAATTGCACCCAAGAAAGTATAGCTTATTCCATAGTTAGTTTCAATATTAAGTGGCAAAGTTGGGACTTAGTGTCATTTCTTCTGTTACCAGCTATTTACCAATTATCCTGTTACCAATGTGTCTATTTTCACTAAAACATGCTGCCTTTTGTATCTGAATACCAAAGAGCAGTGGCGTTTGATCACAGCCATAGTTATTTCATGATGATATATACATTCCCTTCCCTTTCTTTCAAGGAAAAATTTACAAAGGGTTAAAACAACATGCCAGAAGCAGAAGACATATGGATGATGGAGCTACACAGAACTTGGTTTAAATCTTAGATTATCTTCTTCAGTTTTCTCATCTGCAATAAGGGGATAATAACATTTACTCCCCATGTCATTGTGGGAATTAAATGATATAACATAGTAAGTGTGCATCAGACTAACTGGTGACCAGGATGAGTTCAGCAAATACCGGTTTCCTTCTCCTACCTCCTTTTCCTATGAATTCACTTTTGTTCCCAGGAGAGGGACTTCATTGCTAGTTTGAAGAATTCCTAAAAGTTTCCACCTGTGTGGAAGATGTCTTAAATTGATGTTAATAGGCTTTAAAAAAATAAAAGCAAACCCATCTCAAGTAGGAGAGAAAATCTCTTCATTCACTCATTCTTGCTGCATTTTTTGGGAAGCAGGTTCTACTTGCTTTGGACAATGCAGCACACATCCTGATCCCTGTAAACAAAGCTTCTGAGGGGTCCTAAAATATCAACTAGTGAGATGTTTATCCAAGAGCTTAGATGGGGTTTGGAAAAATAAACTCTGTGAATGTGTTTGGTGTTAGGGTGAAAGGCTCCACGTTGTTCTTTGACTTGTGGAGTCCCTGGCGCCACCTTGCAGTTCTTGGTATCTTAGAAGGCCTGAGTTTAGACCCTAAGTGGAAGGGGAAAGTGTGTGATGTTTGTACAGCTGAAAACAAGATGAAAAATCACAGGTTCCCTCTCACAGCCCATTAGACCCTGGAGTCCACGGAGTGTTGCACTCAACACATAAACACTTTGCTTGGGGAAGCTGTGGTCAGGGTGTGAGAGGGAGGAACACAGTCTCAGAGAAGAACAATGGCATCTCTGTGAGAAGAAGTGTCCAAAGACAGAGGCATCTACCCTATGGCAGCTCCTTGGCCCAGGATATGTTAACCATTACTTCCACTTAGTGCATTTCAGTAAATCTCAAGGCCTTTTGGGGTTGATAATGGAACAACAGGTAAGGAGGAACCCACTCATTAAGTAAACACTCTGGGTCAAGGATTCAACATCATTATTTCCCTTTCCAGGGTGGCAGGGAGAAAAATGGAATTTGAGGTCAACAATACTGGGCTCTAATTTTGAGTCCTACCATAACTGGTTGTGCCATCATGGGCAGTTGAAGGAGTTATCTGGCCTTTGTACAACGCTATGCCTTTACCCTTGCTGGTCTGTGTATTTGGAATGTTTTCCAAATGCACACACACTGTCTTTGGGCCACACTCTTACTCATTGTTCCAGACAAAGATCTCATGTCCTCTTCTCAGAGAAGGCTTTTCATCTTCCAGTCTATACAGAGTTATCCATTTCCTCCTCTACACCCTCACAACATTCTGTGATAAGACTCTTCTTATTTTTATGGTATACTGGAATCTATGGGAGTCCCAGGGTGGTGCAAATGGTTAACATGGTTGACTGCTAACCAAAATGTTGGAGGTTCTAGTCTACTAAGAGGTGCCTCTGAAGAAAGGCCTGGTGATCTACCTCCAAAAACATCAGCCATTGAAATCCCTATAAAGTGCAATCCCACTCTAAGACACATGGGGTTACCATGAGTGGGAATTGACTTGACAGCAACTGGTACTGGTACTGGAGTTTATATGTCTGTATCTTCCTTCTGTCTCTCACTAGATGATCATGTTTTTTGCCAAGGTAATCCAGGCTGTGAGGTATAGACTCCTGGTTTCCTGCCTCCTTTGCTGTAATAGTAGCTCTACATAGGCGCTTACTGTATTTACTGCTAATCTCTCTCCATTTCTTCTGTTTCCACCCTTTGTTCTTCCCTAGGATGTAGGACTCGAACTTAACATTTCACTTTTTACTAGCTCCTTCCCTATAGCCAACAAAAATGTGAGAGCCTTCCATATCTAAAACAACAACAAGGCCCTTCCTTAACATTAAGTTCTTATCTAGATTAAGGACTAAGCCTCTCCTTTCCTTCACAGCTAAATCCTCAGAGTGTCTGCTCTTGGTGTCTCCAGTTCCTCATTTCTTATTCACTATTTAGCCTGCTAAAATCAGGGTTTGTTCCCACTTGTGCATTGAAATTATTCTGTAAAAGACAAGAGTTGCCGAACCCTGAAGTTTTGTTTTAGACTTTACCTTACTTTGCCTTATTGGGTAGCATCTACTCACCTCTCTTCTTCCTTGGTGTTTGTGATACCACTTTTGCTCCACCTAAATCTCTTCTCATTTCTTCTCTGTCACTTTCTGTGCTATGCTTCTTATACCTACCCTTATTTATTCTTTCATATTTTATTCTATGTACATTTCTTGATTAATATCCTCCAATGTGATGCCTTCAGTGACCAACTACTTGTTTGTGAATCAATGATATGTATTCCTACCTGAGCCCCTTAACTCTCCTGAATTGTAAACTAACTAGTCGGTTACTGACTGTGTATTTCTCTGAGTAGCTCAATCTCAAGATGTTCACCTTTCAGCTTACTATCTTTGCTCTAGAATGTTCTTGAAGACTCGATATAGAGCAATGACAATGCCATGCACTCAGTCATCCAAATGTTAAACATAGGAGTTGTCTGGACTCCTCCTTTCCCTCATTCTCCATATGCAATCAGCGACCAAGCACCAATAACACCACTTCTTTAATATTTCTAGTATCTGTCTCCTCCCCACTCCACTTAACTGCCTTATTTCAGGCCTTTGCCATCTCTCTTGCAGATAATTGCAACAGCCAGCTGACTGACCTGGATGATCCAATTATTAGTCTCATAAGTCAATCCTTCTCAATGGAGCTACAGTGAACTTAGTAAAATGAAAAGTAGATTGTGGAATTATCCTGCTTAATATGAAGTAGAGACTCTCTTTAACCAGATAGGATTAAGACTTTTGAGCTGGTTCTTCTCCAGTTTCTTCTCCACACGCTCTTGAACCTCCTTCTTGCCTTGCATGCTATGATTCAGATATATCTTAGCAATTTCGATTCTTGAATAATAGCTCTGTCATCTCTCCATATCTTTGCTCATGCTGTTGCCTTGGTCAACAACACCTTTCATCAACTAGTTATCTAGTGAACAACTGTTATCTCCCCAAACTACATGAGTATTATTCATTAATAAGGTTTTCTTGCCCACATTATCTCTATCAATGATCACCTCATTGTTTATAACTAAGCAGTCCAATAGTTGCTTCAATAATAACACCTATGTTGCACTACATTCGTTTTCATATCCATTTTTCCACTAGACTGTGAAGACTTTCTGAGCAGCGGTTGCTAACTTGTTAGTTTCTATAGTCCCATTTCTCATCACAATATAAGAAACATGTTGTTAGGTGCTGTCAAGTCTGCTCCAACTCACAGAAGCCTTATGTATAACAGAACAAAACACTGCCTAGTCCTGCACCATCGCCACAATAGTTGCTATATTTGAGCACATTGTTGCAGCCATTGTGTTAATCCATCTCATGGAGGGTCTTCCTCTATTTCACTGACCCTTTCACTTACCAAGCATGATGTCCTTTTACAGGGACTGGTCCCTTCTGATAACATGTCCATAGCAGGTGAGATGAGGTCTTACCATCTTAGCTTCTAAGGAGCATTTGGCTGTACTTCTTTCAAAGACAAACTTGTTTGTTTATCTGGCAATCCATGGTATATTCAATACTCTTTGCCAACACCATAATCCAAAGGCATCAATTCTTCTTCACTTTTTCTTATTCATTGTCCAGCTTTCCCATGCATATGAGACAATTGAAAATACCATGGCTTGGGTCAGACACACCTCAGACTTGAAACTGACATCTTTGACTTTTAACATTTGAAAAGGGTCTTTTGTAGCAGATTTGCCCAAATGCAATATGTCCTATGATTTCTTGAATGCTTCTTTCATGGGCATTGATTGTAGATCCAAGTAAAATAAAATCCTTGACAACTTCAATACTTTCTCTGTTCATTATAATGTTGCTTATTGGTCCACTTGTGAGGGATTTTTGTTTTTCTTTATGTTGAGGTGTAATCCATACTGAAAGCTCTGATCGTCCATCTTTATCAGTAAGTACTTGAAGTCTTCTTCACTTTCAGCAAGCAAGGTTGTGTCATCTGCATAACCCAGGTTGTTAATGAGTCTTCTTTCAATTCTGATGCTTCATTGTTCTTTATATAGTCCAGCTTCTCGGATTATTTGCTCAGCGTACAGATTGAATAAATTTGGTGAAAGGACACAACGCTGATGCACACCTTTCTTGATTTTAAATGTAATATCCTCTTGTTTCTCCAATGTGTCTCTCAGTTTGATGTACTGGGGGGCTTGTGTGCTGCTGTGATGGTAGAAGCAATGTCACCAGTATTCAGATGCCAGCAGGGTCATCCATTGTGGACAGGTTTCAGCTGTGCTCCCAGAGTAAGATGGACTAGGAAGAAGGACCCGATAGTCTACTTCTGAGAAGAATTAGCCAGTGAAAACCTTAAAAATAGCGATGGAATATTTTCTGATAACTGTCAGAAGATGAGCCCCCAGTGTTGCAATGCACGCAAAAGACGACTGGGAAAGAGCTGTCTCCTCTAAGTAAAGTTGACCTTAATGACGTGGATGGAGTCAAGCTTTCGAGACCTACATTTGCTGATGTGGCAAGACTCAAAATGAGAAGAAACAGCTGCAAAGATTCAGTAATAATCGGAATGTGGAATGTATGAAGTATGAATCTAGGAAAACTGGAAATCCTCAAAAAGGAAATGGAACACAAAATCTATCCATCTTAGGCATTACTGAGCTGAAATAGACTGGTACTGGCCATTTTGAATCGGACAATCATATGGTCTACTATACCAGGAAGGACGACTTGAAGATAAATGGTGTTAAATTCATCATCAGAACATTTCAAGATCTATCCTAAAGTACAACGCTGTCGGAGATAGGATAATATCCATGTATACAAGGAAGATGAGTTAATTATTAACTATTATTCAGATTTACTCGCCAAACACTAAGGCCAAAGATGAAGAAATTGAAGACTTTTACTAGCTTCTGAATTCTCAAATTATTAGAACATGCAATCAGGATGCATTGATAATTACTGGTGATTGAAATGCAAAAGTTGGGAACAAAGAAGAAGGACCAGTAGTTGGAAAATATAGCCTTGGATAAAAATGATGCTGGAGGTGGCATAATAGAATTTTGCAAGACCAACAATTTCTTCATTGCAAATACCTTTTTTAACCAACATAAACAGTTACCATACACATAAACTTTCAGGGGTGGAATACACAGGAATCAAATTAACTACATCTGTGGAAAGAGACGATGGAAAAGCTCAATATCATCAGTCAGAACAAGGCCAGGGGCTGACTGTGGAGCAGACCATCAATTGCTCGTATGCCAGTTCAAGTTGAAACTGAAAAAAATTAGAACAAGTCCACGAGAGTGAAAGTATGACCTTGACTATATCCCACCTGAATTTAGAGACCATCTGAAGAACAGATTTGACACGTAGAACACTAATGACTGAAGACCAGACAAGTTGTGGGATGACATCGAGGACATCATACATGAAGAAAGCAAGAGGTCACTAAAAAGACAGGAAAGAAAGAAAAGACCAAAATGGATGTCAGAAACTTGCTCTTGAACGTCGAGTAGCTAAAGCAAAAAGAAGAAATGATGAAGTAAAAGAACTTAACAGAAGGTTTCAAAGGGCAGCTCGAGGAGACAATGTATTATAATGACATGTGAAAAGACTTGGAGACACAAAACCAAAAGGGAAGAACATGTTAAGCAATTCTGAAGGTGAAAGAACAGAAGAAAAAATTCAAAGCCTCGAGTTGCAACGCTGAAGGATTCTATGGGGAAAATATTAAACAATGCAGGAAGCATCAAAAGAAGATGGAAGGAATACACAGAGTCCTTATAACAAAAAGAATTGGTCGATGTTCAACCATTTCAAGAGGTAGCATATGATCAGGAACCTATGGTACTGAAAGAAGAAGTTCAAGATGCACTAAAGGCATTGGAGAAAAACAAGGCTCCAGGAATTGACAGAATATCAGTTGAGAACTTTCAACAAATGGATGCAGTGCTGAAAGTGCTCACTGGTCTATGCCAAGAAATTTGGAAGACAGCTCCCTGGCCAACAGACTGGAAGAGATACATATTTATGCCTATTCCCAAGAAAGGTGATCCAAATGAATGCAGAAACTATGAAACAAGATCACTAATATCACAAGCATGTGAAATTTTCCTGCAGATCGTTCAAAAGCAGCTGCAGCATTGTATCGACAGGGAACTTCCAGAAATTCAAGCAGGATTCAGAAGAGAACATGGAACCAGGGATGTCATTGCTGATGTAAGATGGATCCTGGCTGAAAGCAGAGAATACCAGAAAGATATTTACTTGTGTTTTATTGACTATGCAAAGACATTGGACTGTGTGGACCATAACAAATTATGGATGACATTGCGAAGAATGGGAATTCCAGAATACTTAATTGTGCTCATGAGCAACCTGTACGTAGATCAAGAGTCAGTTGTTCTAACAGAACAAGAGGATACTGCATGGTTTAAAGTCAGGACAGAGGTGTGTCAGAGTTGTATCCTTTCACCATATCTATTCAATAAGTATGCTGATCAAATAACACAAGAACCTGGACTATACGAAGAAGAACAGGGCATTAGGATTGGAGGAAGACTCATTAACAACTTGCATTATGCAGATGACACAACCTTCCTTGCTGAAAGTGAAGAGGACTTGAAGCACTTACTGATGAAGATCAAAAATGACAGCCTTCAGTTTGGTTTACACCTCAACAGAAAACAAAAATCCTCTTAAATGGACCAATAAGTAACATCATGATAAATGGAGAAAAGATTGAAGTTGTCAAGGATTTGATTTTACTTGGATCCACAATCAACACCTATGGAAGCAGTAGTCAAGAAATCAAAAGACACATTGCACTATGCAAATCTGCTGGAAAAGACCTCTTTAAAGTGTTGAAAAGCAAAAATGTCACCTTGAAGACTAAGGTACATCTGACCCAACCCGTGGTATTTTCAATCCCATCATGTGTGTGTGAAAACTGAACAATGAAAAAGGAAGAACGAAGAAGATTTGACACCTTTGAATTGTGGTGTTGGCAAAGAATACTGAATATACATAGACTGCCAAAAGAATGAACAAATCTGTCTTGGAAGAAGTACAACCAGAATGCTCCTTAGAAGCAAGAATGGCGAGACTACGTCTTACATACTTTAGATATGTTATCAGGAGAGACCAGTCCCTGGAAAAGGACTTCATGCTTGGTAAAGTACAGGGTCAGTGAAAAAGATGAAGACTTTAAATGGGATGGATTGACACAGTGACTACAACAATGGGCTCAAGCATAAAAGTGATTGTGAGCATGGTACAGGACTTGGTAGTGTTTTGTTCTGTGGTACATAGGGTTGCTATGAGTCAGAACTGACTTGATGGCATCTAACAACAACAATAATCCCCTCGTTCTGTTCCAGAGAACATCTCTTGGTCTATGTGCAGGGTCCACATGAGCACAACTGAGGGTTCTAGAATTCAAATACTTCCTAATTTTACCCATAATGGGTTATGATCCACACAGTTGAATGCCTTGGCATAGTTAATAAAACAGAGGTAAACATATTTCTGGTATTCTCTGCTTTCAGCCAACAATGACATCCCTCATTCCACATACACTTCTGAATCCAGCTTGAATTGATGACGGTTCCCTGTTGATGTACTACTACAATTATTTTTGAATGATCTTCAGCAAAATTTTATTTGTGTGCAAAGTTAATGATATTGTTTGACAATTTCCTCATTGTGTTAGATCACCTTTCCTTGGAATGGGTGCAAATATGGATATCTGCCAGTCTATTGACCAGGTAGCTGTCTTCCAAATTTCTTGGCATAGACAAGTGAGCACGTTCAACACTGCATCCCGTTTGTTGAAACACATCAATTGGTATTCCATGAATTCTTGGAGCCTTGTTTCTCGCCAGTGCCCTCAGTGCAACTTGGACTTCTTTCTTCAGTACCATTGGTTCTTGATCATATGTTATTCCTGACATGGTTGCACATTGACCAATTATTTTGATACAGTGACTCTGTATTCCTTCCATCTTCTTTTGATGCTTCCTGTGTTGTTCAATATTTTGCCTATAGAATATTTCAAAATTGCAACTCAAGGTTTGAATTTTTTCTTCAGTCTTCAGCTTTAGAAATACCAAGCATGTTCTTCCTGTTTGGTTTTCTATCTACAGGTCTTTGCACATTTTAGTACAATACTTTATTTTGTTTTCTCCAGCTATCCTTTGAAATCTTCTATTCAGCTCTTTTACCTGATCATTTCTTCCATTCCTTTTAGCTACTCTACAGTCAAAAGCAAGTTTCAGAGTCTCTTCTGACATCCATTTTGGCCTTTTCTTTCCTTCTTGCCATTTTAATGACCTTTTGCTTTCTTCATGTATGATGTCTTTGATGTCATCCCACAACTTGTTTGGCTTCAGTCATTAGTGTTTAATGTGTCAGATTTATTCTTGAGATAGTATCAAACTCAGGTGGGTTATACTCAAGGCCATATTTTAGTTCTTGTGGGCTTGTTTTAATTTTCTTCAGCTTCAAATTGCACAGGAGCAATTGATGGTCTGTTACACAGTTGGCCTCTAGCCTTGTTCTAACTGATGATATTGATACTTAGTCTCTTTCTGTTGCTGAACCCTAGAAGGTGGGCTCTTTCAGCATGTTCAGACCTGCCATTAATCTGGACACCGACCTTTGAGAAAGAGAAATAACTTTATTGCAATGCGCAGAGCAAGGAGCCAGGAGGAAGTTCCTCAGGTATTGACTCCCAAGCTATGGGGAAGCAGTGCTCATATGTAATTTGGGCAGCAAGATGGCAGCCATGTGGGAATATTGGGGAGAAATAATTCTAGAAGGAAGTGGTTGCAGAAATTATGGTGTCCAGGAAACTGGAGGTGACGTGGTTCTCGTTGGACCTATCAATTCGGAATAGGGTCCAGGTGATGATTTTCCTCCTGATTCGTTTCACTTGTTGCTGTGTCCTCCGTTGAGGTCAATTAATGGTCACAACTGGCCTTTCTGCGCATGCCGGGTGGGCCAAATATGACTTGGACAAGTTTAAGGCAGTCTTTTGTGACTAATGGAAATTTCCTGGAGTTTATATGGTCAGGTTACATTTCCAAAGACGTAGTCAATTTGATTCTTGTGTTTTGCATCTGGCTAGGTCCGAATGTATAGTCACCATTTATATTGTTGAAAAAAGATATTTGCAATGAGTAAGTCATTGGTCTTGATAAATTTTTTTATTTTATTTTATTATACTTCAGGTGAAAGCTTACAGAACAAATTGTTTCTCATGAAACAGTAGAACACATGTTGTTTTATGACATTGGTTAACAAACCCACAACATATTAACCCTCTAACTTCTCAACCTTTTTTTTTTTTTTGGTGAAACTACACATAGCCAAAGACACACCGTTTCAAAAATTTCTACATGCACAGTTCAGTGACATTGACTACGCTCTTCCAATTGTGCTGTTATTCTCACTTAAGATGAAGGCTTACAGAACAAAATAGTTTCTCATTTAACAGTTACTGCAAATGTTACCCTATGATAATGGTTAACAATCTCACTACACATCAACAATATCCTTACTCAACCTTGGGTTCTCTATCACCAGGTTCTTTGTCCCCTTCTGCCTTCTGGCCCTTGTCACTGGACTCCTGTACCTCGTTAGTCTCATTTGGTTTTACGGGGCTGCCCACTCCCAGGCTGAACAGTGAACCTTGGAGGTAGCTTCACCACTAAACTAAAAGGGTGTCTGGGGGCCATACTCTCGAGGTTTCTCCAGTCTCCTTTAGGCCAGTAAATCTGATCTTTTTTTGTGAGTTAGAATTATGCTCTACATCCTTCTCCAGTTCTGTCCAGAACCCTCTGTTGTGAAGGTCTTGATAAATTTTATGGTGAGATCTCAGGCATCATTTCTATCACCAAGGCCATATTTTCCAACTACAGATCCTTCTTTGTTTCCAACTTTTGCATTCCAGTCACCAGTAATCATCAATACATATTGATTGCATGCTTGATCAATTTCAGACTGCAGAAGTTGGTGAAAATCTTTGATTTCTGCATTTTTGGTATTAGAATTTGGTACATAAATTTGAATAATAGTCATATTAACTGGTCTTCCTTGTAAGGTGTGGATATTATCTTATCACTGACAGTGTTGTATTTCAGGGTAGATTTTGCCGATGCTCTTTTTGACGATGAATGTGACGTTATTCCTCTTCAATTTGTCATTCCTGGAATAGTAGCCCATATGATCGTATGATTCAAAATGGCCAATATCAGTCCATTTCAGCTCACTAATGCCTAAGATATTGATCTTTACGCATCATATTTCATTTTGACAACTTCCAATTTTTCCAGATTCGTAGATTGTACATTCCACCTTCTGATTATTAATGGAGTTTTACAGCTGTTCCTTTCATTTTGAGTTGTGCCACATCAGTAAATGACGGTCTGAAAGCTTTATTTCATCTACTTCATCAAAGTTGACTCTACTTTGAGAAGGCAGCTCTTCCCCAGTCATATTTTGAGTGCTTTCCTACCTGAAGGGGCTCATCTTCAGACATTATATCAGACAAGGTTCTGCTGCTATTCAATTTTTTCACAAGTAAACTGCCGGGTCCTTCTTTCTAGTCTGCTTAGTCTGGAAGCTCCACTGAAATCTGTCCACCATGGGTGACCCTGATGGTATTTGAAGTATCTTTGGAATAGTTTCCAGCATCATAGAAACACCCAAACCACTACAGTAAGACAAGCTGACAGGCATGTGGTACGCTAAAAACATAGTAAGTGCGAAATGAGTGAATAAACTAGTGACTGAATAAAGAATTAGAGAAAAGATGAATGAATCTATATAGAGCTAGAAACTCTCATCCTGTCTTCCTCCCAGGGCTTCTGTATTGATGAAATGAGCTGACAGACATCCAAAACACTTTGCGAACCCTAAAAAATTACAGACTGCTAAGGAATAAACCAAAAAATTAAAATAAAAAAAAAAACAAACACAGAAATACCAGAAAGATGTTTACCTGTGTTTTATTGACTATGCCAAGGCATTCATCTGTGTGGATCAAAACAAATTATGTATAACATTGTGACGAATAGGAATTCCACAACACTTAACCATGCTCATGAGGAACATGTGCATAGATCAAGAGGCATTTGTTGGAACAGAACAAGGGGATACTGTCTCGTGTAAGGTCAGGAAGGGTGTGTGTCAGGGTTGTATACTTTCACCATATTTATTCAATCTGTATGCTGAGCAAATAATCCCGGAAGCTTGGCTATATGAAGAAGAATGCTGCATCAGGATTGGAGGGAGACTCATTAACAACTTGAAATACGCAGATGACACAACCTTGCTTGCTGAAAGTGAAGAAGTCTTGAAGCACTTACTGATGAAGATTAAAGACCAAAGCCTTCAGCCTGGATTACACCTCAACGTAAAGAAAACAAAAATCCTCACAAATGGATCAATAAGCAACATCACGATAAATGGAGAAAAGATTGAAGTTTTCAAGGATTTTATTTTACTTGGATCCACAATCAACAGGTATGGAAGCAGCAGTCAGGAAATCAAAAGATGCATTGCATTGGGCAAATCTGCTGCAAAAGACCTCTTTAGTGTTGAAAAGCAAAGATGTCACCTTGAAGACTAAGGTGTACCTGACCCAAGCCACAGTGTTTTCAATCACCTCATATGCATGTGAAAGCTGGAAGATAAATAAGGAAGATTGAAGAAGTGACACCCTTGAATTGTGATGCTGGCAAAGAATATTGAGTATACACTGAACTGCCAAAAGAACAACCAAATCTGTCTTGTAAGAAGTATAGCCAGAATGCTCCTTAGAAGAAAGGATGGAGAGACTTCATCTCACATACTTTGGACATGTTATCAGGAGGCATCAGTACCTGGATAAGGACATAAGGCTAGGTAAAGTATGCAAAAAAGAGGAAGATCCTCCATGAGATGGATTGACACAGTGGCTGAAACAACAGGCTCAAGTATATCAGTGATCATGAGGATGGCACAGGACTGGGCAGTGTTTCATTCTGTTGTACATAGGGTTGCTATGAGTCGGAATCAATGGCACCTAACAACAGCAACAACAACAAGGAATAAACAGTTTTATACCTAGTCTTTAAATGAAGGGGAAATTCATTCATACTGCCATTCTTACCCTAGAGTATTCACTTTAGAATGTCCATTGGGGGAAACCCTGTTATTGTTGTTGTTAGGTTCTGTCGAGTTGCTTCCTTAGTTTCTGTGAGGCATGGATGCTGCCTGGAGAACCAGTGGGCCTGTCACTCTGTCTGCTATGTCAGAATAATGTCCACTATCCTCAATGAGCTTACCAGCTGGGTGCTCCACCCTTGCTTGTCTCCAGCTACTCTCCCCTGCCTCATTCTCTGAAATCCTCCCACCATGGTGGTTTCAATAACCATTTCTTTCCACTAGAGGCTTAGGTGACAATCCCATCTTCCCCCTTCTTGGGTTCCTCTCAAATATGACTTGTTGTTGTTAGGTGCCGTCCAGTCAGTTCTGACTCATAGAGACCCTATTGGACAGAGTAGAACTGCTCCATAGGGTTTCCAAGTAGTGGCTGGTGGATTTGTACTGCTGACCCTTTGGTTAACAGCTGAGCTCTTAGCCACTATGCCACCAGGGCTCCAAATATGACTTAGTAACCTCGTAAACCCAAAAGAAACCCATTGCTAACAAGTGGATTCTGACTTATAGTGACCCCATAGGATAGAGTAAAACAACCCCATAAGGTTTCCAAGGATGTAATCTTTACAGAAGTTGACTACCTCGTCTTTCTCCTGTGGAGTGGCTGGTGGGTTTGGAACCAATGATCTTTCAGTTAGCAGATGAGCACTTAACAACTGCGCCATCAGGGCTCCTCGAGTAATCTCATGCTTCGTCTTAAATCCTCGTCCTTCCTTCCCTTCTGTGTTTCCATAAACATTACTTGAATTCCTATGTGCCACTCACTGTGTTCTGCATGAAGGAAACAATAGTAATCAGAAATAGACAGGAATGATGTCTTCATGGAATTTAAAGTGCATTTGTGTAATTATGTACGTTCTATCTGCTTCCTCTCCTACGCTAAAAAACCCATGGGAACAGAGATGAGGGACTGTATCTGTCTTAGTGATCTACTGCTGCTATAACAGAAATACCACAAATCAGTGGCTTTAACAAACAGAGATTTAATTTCTCACAATTTTGTGGTTGTTGTTGTTGTTAGGTGCCATCGTGTTGGTTCTGACTCACAGCGACCCTATGTACAACAGAAGGAAACACTGCCCGATCCTGTGCCATCCTCACAAGCGTTGTTATGCTTGAGTCCATTGAGTTCACGGTTTAAAACCTGTTGCAGTCGAGTAGAATTCCAACTCATAGTGACCCTAAAGAACAGAGTTGAACTACCCTATAGGGATTTTAAGGAGCACCTGGTGGAGTAGAACTGCCAACCTTTTGGTTAGCAGCCTTAGCTCTTAACCATTACACCACCAGGGTTTCACAATTTAGGAGGCTATAAATCTGAATTCAGGCTTTCTCTCTCTATTGGCTCTGTAGGAAGATCCTTGTCTCTTCTGAGCTTTTGATCCTGGGTGATCTTCATGTGACTTGGCATCTCTCTTTCCCATCTCTGCTGACTGTCTTGCTTATTTAAAGGAAGCTGACTTTTATATCTTTTATATCTCAAAAGAGATTGACTCAAAAACACCCTACACTAATCCTGTCTTATTAACATAACTTAGACAATACAAATGGAATTATAACCACAGGCATGTTATTATTAGGTGCCCAGGAGTTGGTTCCTACTCATATCAACCCTATGCACAACAGAACGAAACACTTCCAGATCCTGCATCATCCTCACAGTTGTTGTTATGTTTGAGTCCATTGTTGCGGCCACTGTGTCAGTCCTTCTTGTTGAAAGTTTTCCACTTTTTGGCTCACCCTCTACTTTGCCAAGCATGGTGTCCTTCTCCAGGAAATCGTCCCTTTTGATAACACGCCCAAAGTACATGAGAAGTTTTGCCATCCTTGTTTCTAAGGAACATTCTGCCTGTACTTCTTCCAAGACAGATTTAGTCCTTCTTACAGTCCATTTTATATTGAATATTATTTGCCAACACTGTGATTCAAAGGCATCAAGTCTTCTTCAGCCTTCATTATTCATTGTCCAGCTTTTGCATGCCTATGAGGTGATAGAAAATACCATGGCTTGCATCAAGTGCACCTTAGTCCTCAAAGTAACATTTTTGCTTTTTAACACTTTAAACAGGTTTTTTGCAGCAGATTTGCCCAATGCATTAAGTTGTTTTATTTCTTGAATGCTGCTTCCATGGGCGTTGATTGTGGATCCAAGTAAAATGAAATCCTTGACAACTTCAATCTTCTCCGTTTATCATGATGTTGCTTATTGGTCCAGTTGTGAGGATTTTTCTTTTCTTCAAGTTAAGGTGTAGTCTATACTGAAGGCTGTAGTAGTCTTTGATCTTCATCAGAAAGTGCTTCAAGCCCTCTTTACTTTTAGCAAGCAAGGTTTTGTCATCTGCACATTGAAGGTTGTTAATGAGTTTTCCTCCAGTCCTGATGCAGCATTCTGCTTCATATAGCCCAGCTTCTCATATCTGTTAAAGAAAGCTCTAATCAAAAAAGCCTCTGAAGGTTTAAAGGTCTGTTACTTTCTCTATGTCCCTTTTTCCTTATTTCTTAATAATAGTGCCATATGGGGGCGGCAATGTGAACTGTTAAATTTGTGCATTAACTTGTCATACATCTTAGCCTCCCTTACTGATAAGAGCAGCCAATGAGGCCTAAAAAAAAAAAGTAACACCTCTAGGTAAGCTATTTAATATGAGCCCTTTTCAGTAGGCACCTTCTCCTTCCCACCCTGAAATGCAGGCATAATAGGTGGAGCTGCAGCACTCATTTTATGGCCATGAAGCAACATTGAGAATGGAAGTCTCTAGCTAGGTATGGTGGAGCAAAAAGATAGAAGTTGCTAGGTTCTCTGATGATATCTTTGATATTCCACAAACCAGCCTGGTCTGCCTGTTTCTGAACTTCTTTTACATAAGAGGAAAACTAAAGTTTTATTTATACCACTATTATATATACAGCTGAACTGAATCCTCATAATACAGCTCTGGTCTTGGTATTTGATCCATCCCTGCCCCTCTAAAACTTGAGGTTTGACTTATTATATTTTGGAGTTTAAAACAAAACAAACAAGTCCAATCATCTTCACTTAAATTAGAAGCAATGTGTTACCAAAAACTTAATGAGTTCGAAGTTATAAACAGCATACTACCCACTTTAAGTGAAAACAAATCTGGTGGAGCAAAATGCACCACCAGAATCTCCCCCAACATGACATCTTTTCTACCATGGATTCCCAGTTATCCTGATCTGGCTTCTGTAGAATAACTGGTTGGGAAATCAGAAGTAGCTCTTAGAGGAGGAAATAATAGTGGCTTATGGTCTCTGACCCTGGAGATTTAGCTGGTTTTCTGTTTGGTTCAGTTTCTGGAGAATTGTAGATTACTATAAAGCTCAAAATGACTCCTAGATATAGCTCCTTTAATGAAACGCAAATAAGAAAAAATAGAGATGTTACCCCATGGCTGGGACATGAAGTGGCAGAGAAATTCTGGGATTGATGCTGGCAATGGAAAACTATTTGGCATTGTAAGAGAGAAAACAGTCACTAAAATGCGTTTGTCTTTCCAGAAGAGAAGGATAAGGAGGGACCATATACTGCCAATATCTTTTTGCACTGATAGTCAAAATATCTGTTGTTATGAAGTCTTGGGAGACATATTTTTCAAAATGGTAAATAACAAGTTGGGATATGTGTGTTTGGAGGAGAGTGTTGACCGTCAGAAGAGGACTCATGGGATACTGTAAACATAAAATGTAATAGCATATAAAACAAGATTTATAAACTGAGAAATGTATTTCGGTGAAATTTTATAGCTACAATGTGAAATCACTGATTTTTCCAAGTTTGGAATAAATCAAAATTAAAGATAGCTAATATTTATTGCATGCTGATATTATGTTAAACCCAGGGCTAAGTGTTTTATGTTTATTGTTTCATTTAAACATCACTCTTTGAGATAGACACTATGATCATCCCCATTTTACTGATTAAAGGCCAAAAAGAGGTTAGGTTAGTTTCCCTCTAAAAAAAAAGTGGCATGGCGGATGCCTCTGACCTCCTCTAACTTCACAAAGGGGAAAGAGAATCAAGATCAACAGCCCAAGGCTGATTCCCGAGATGGAGGTCAGATATGCCTCCTCTCTCTACCACCTTTACCAATTCTAACATCAATCATCCCTCCCACTGCACTCTACTTCTCTGCAGAGTTGGAAAATTCATTGCAATGGCCACACAGAATTCACAAACAATACTCACAGTTATAGACTTATTAGCAAAGTAACAGGTTACCATTCAGGTTCAGAAATGCTCAAGATACAGTTCTTCCATCAGGACAGCCTCTTCTCAGCTCTTCTTGCAGTCATGCCTTTCTTTGACCTTCGGCCTCTGCCCTGCTCAGACAAGTGTCACAGAGCTCTTTTAGCTCTGCTGTTAAGTGCTCTGAGGCACCCCACTCAGCCAGTAAACCCCACCTAGAAGATGCTCAGCTCTAGCTCCATGGGTCAGCAAATCTAGCTCTACCAAGTATTCAGGGGCAACATACTCCACCAGCAAGCCTCTTGACAGAAGGCACTCAGCTTTCTTGCTCCGTGAGCTGGGAAGCCCACTGCACCATATCCTGCTGGTCTCCTACCTCAACACAATTTTTCTGCCAATGCTTCTCACCATCTTTAGTGTTACAGCTCTCCTTCTCTCTTTTTCTCCGGGTTCCAGGATCTTCACAGCACAAAGATCCTCGGTCCAAAGGATGCACTCCATTCCTGGCTCTTCTTTCTTGGTGCTAGTGATATCCTCTCCTCTCACCTCTGGGCTGGCTTATTTGAAGCCTAGCAGGATGGCAAAATGGACCAATCCCTTCTTTAGGATTCCAGAGACTTTATTTGCATGATCCCACCTCCACACTGGTGCTATGAACTTTATTTGCATTATTAGCAAGTTATCCAATCCACTTGCTGGGCCACAATTACCTTACTTGCATAGTCCCACCCAATAACTTGGGTGGGAGTTACAAGACATTGGTGAGAAAGGCCACATAAAAGCAATCCATTGCACTAAACCTCCAATGCCACATGACTTTTATTATTGCAGTTAGGTGCCATCTAGTTGGTTCTGACTCATAGCAACCCTATGTACCACAGAACAAAAAAATACCTAGTCCTGCGCCATGCTCACAATCACTGTTATGCTTGAGCCCATTATTGCAGTCACTGTGTCAATCCATCTTATTCAGGATCTTCCTCTTTTTTGCTGACCCTGTACTTTACCAAGCATGATGTCCTTCTCCAGCGACTGATCCCTCCCGTCAACATGACCAAAGTATGTAAGAGGTCGTCTCACCATCCTTGCTTCCAAGGAACACTCTGGTTGTTCTTCCAAGGCAGATTTGTTCATTCTTTTGGCAGTCCATGGTATATTCAATATTCTTTGCCAACACCGTGATTCAAAGGCATCAATTCTTCTTCAGTCTTCTTATTCACTGTCCAGTTTTTGCATGCAACAACCCTGACACATACCTTTCCTGACTTTAAACAATGCACTATCTTCTTGTTCTGTCTGAACAACTGCCTCTTGATCTATGTACAGGTCCCTCAAGGGCACAATTAAGTGTTCTGGAATTTCCATTCTTCAAAATGTTATCCATAATTTGTTATGATCCACAAAGTCGAATGCCCTGAACAGTCAATAAAGCACAGGTAAATATCTTTCTGGTATTCTCTTCTTTCAGTCAAGATCCATCTGACATCAGCAATGATATCCCTGGTTCCACATCCTCTTCTGAAAGTAGCCTGGATTTCTGGGAGTTCCCTGTGGATATACCACTGCAGCCGCTTTTGAATGATCTTCAGCAAAATTTTACTTGTGTGTGATATTAATGATATTGTTAGATAATTCCCACATTCAGTCGAATCACCTTTATTGGGAATAGGCATAAATATGGATCTCTTTCAGTCTGTTGGCCAAGGATTGTCTTCCAAATTTCTTGACATAGACCAGCGAGCATTTCCAGCCCTGCATCCATTTGCTGAAACATCTCAATTGATATTCCGTCAATTCCTGGAGCCTTGTTTTTCTCCAATGCCTTCAGTGCAGCTTGGAATTCTTCCTTCAGTATCATCAGTTCCTGATCATATGCTACCTCTTGAAATGGTTGAACATAGACCAATTCTTTTTGGTATAAGGACTCTAGGTATTCCTTCTATCTTCTTTTGACGCTTCCTGCATCGTTTAATATTTTCCCCATAGAATCCTTCAGTATTGCAACTTGAGGCTTGAATTTTTTCTTCAGTTCTTTCACCTTGAGAATTGCTGAACATGTTCTTCCCTTTTGGTTTTCTATCTCCAGGTCTTTGCACATGTCACTACAATACTTTATTTTGTCTTCTTGAGCTGCCTTTGAAATCTTCTGTTCAGTTCTTTTACTTCATCATTTCTTCCTTTTGCTTTAGCTACTCGACGTTCAAGAGCAAGTTTCAGAGTCTCTTCTGACATCCATTTCGGTCTTTTCTTTCTTTCCTGTCTTTTTAATTACCCCTTGCTTTTTCATGTATGACGTTCTTGGTGTCATTCCACAGCTCATCTAGTCTTCAGTCATTAGTATTATATCTATTATTGAGATGGTCTCTAAATTCAGGTGGGAGATACTCAAAGTCATACTTTGGCTCTCATGGACTTGTTCTAATTTTCTTCAGTTTCAACTTGAACTGGCATATGAGCAATTGACGGTCTGTTTCACAGTCAGCCCCTGACCTTGTTCTGACTGATGATATTGAGCTTTTCCATCGTCTCTTTCCACAGATGTAGTCAATTTGATTCCTGTGTATTCCATCTGGGGAGCTCCATATGTGTAGTCACTGTTTATGTCAGTCAAAAAAGGTATTTCAAATGAAGAAGTCGTTTGTCTTGCAAAATTCTATCGTGATCTCTGGCATCATTTCTATCCCCAAGGCCATATTTTCCAACTATGGAACCTTCTTCTTTGTTTCCAAATTTTGCATTCCAATCACTGATAATTATCAATGCATCGTGATTGCATGTTCCTTCAATTTCAGACTGCAGAAGCCGGTAAAAATCTTCAATTTCTTCATCTTTGGCCTTAGTGTTTGGTGGGTATATTTGAATAATAGTCGTATTAACTGGTCTTCCTTATAGACATATGGGTATTATCCTATCACTGACGGCGCTGTATTTCAGGATAGATCTAAAAATGTTATTTTTGACTACGAATGCAATGCCATTCATCTTCAAGTCATCATTTCTGGCAGAGTAGGCAATATGATTATCCAATTCAAAATTGCCAGTACCAGTCCATTTCAGCTCACTAATGCTTAGCATATTGATGTTTATGTGTTCCATTTCATTTTTGACGATTTTCAGTTTTCCTAGATTCATACTTCATACATTCCACATTCTGATTATTAACTAATGTTTACAGCTGTTTCTTCTCTTTTTGAGTCATGCCACGTCAGCAAATGAAGGTCCCAGAAACTTGACTCCATCCATGTCATTAAGGTCTACTCTACTTTGAGGAGGCAGCTCTTCCCTAATTGTCTTTTGAGTGCTTTTCAACCTGGGTGGCTCATCTTCCAGCACTATATCAGACAATATTCCACTCTATTCATAAGGTTTTCACTGGCTAATTCTTTTCAGAAGTAGACTGCTGGGTCCTTCTTCCTAGTCTGTCTTAGTCTGGAAGCTCAGCTGAAACTGTCCACCATGGCTGACCCTGCTCATATCTGAATACTGGTGGCATAGCTTCCAGCATCACAGCAACACGCAAGCCCCCACAGTACATTAAACTGACAGACACGTCCGGGGTCACATGACTAGGAGTCTGGAATGCCTAGTTTTGTACTTAGGTAATAGGTAGTTTAACTAACGGTATGTGTTGACTGTGATGTGAGCAAAAACTCACAATAAGAGCTACTATTCTCACATCACAGTCTTCCTAAGGGAAGCACCCTTGTGTTGGACATGTGCAGTAATTCTAAGGTGAGTGTGAGCCAGGGGTGTTGTGGTATGACCCTTATGATACCTCAACCCTTCTTTTGTTCGCAGAAGACACTTGTCGTTGCCATTATCAGACTGCTTTCCTTTCTTCCTTTCATCCACCCATCTATCCTTCCATCAATCCATCCATGGTCCATCATTTTATCCTTTCATTCAATATTTCATCCATCCATCCAACCTTCTCTCCACCGTTCCATTCATCTTTTCATAGTTCTATCCTTCCATTTTCCTTCTTTCTTTCCTCCTCTTTTCCTCCCTTCTTTTATTTATCCCTCCCTCCCTCTCTTCCTTGCTTCATCCTTTCTCCTTTCTTTCCTTTCCTTAATGTGTATAGAGCGTATACTATGTTCCAGGTACTGTGTGAGGTATTGGGGACCTACGAGCAATAAAATAACAGAAACTGTCCCTTATTATCATCAACTCAATATCTAGATGAGAGGAGTTATAATAAAATAATCATATAAATACAAAGAAAAGCTCTTCTAAGTATTGTATTATTTGAGTCATTGATTAATATTCAATTAATCCTTCATTTTCTTAAGAGATCATTATTGTATGCCTATGATATACCAAGTACTACGTTAGTAAGTTAAAAATGCATTGATACTGCTTGTTTGCATTATCAACCCTCTTGCTCATAAGATGTAAGTCTTTTGAGAACAGAGAGAGGAATTTACTCATTTTTATATTGTTTGCACACAAAAAGATTGTATAATGGGTTGAAACTCAGGAGTCCCAGGTTAGCACCAGGCTTCTGCTATTTTCTCTGTAAAATAAGGAAGTTTGACTAGACAGTCCCTGTGGACCCATCCAAGTATAAGTCTATATAAGGCACTCAATAAATATTTGCTGACTTGATTTATGGGAACTTCTCTCTCAGTGGTTTCCGATAAGAAATACAGGGACAAGACTCTGATACCTCAAATGGAGAGGCATGTTTGAGCAGTGATAGAATCAAATATCTGGCTCTGAAGAGAAAATCTTGAGCTTTTTCTCATGTAGTACTCCATAACTCCACGTAAATAATAAAGATGCTATGTAAGCAGAGCAGGCAGTTCTCATGGTGAAATGAAAGCCCAGAAGCTGTATTCCAGCACATTATGGGTAGTTTATGGGGCACATCAGTTCATAATGTGAGACAAATTGGCACCAGGGAATATGATGGCTACAGTCCAGGTGGACCACCAAGGGAAGAAAAATGAAGGGAATGCCAGAAATAGAGGGCCTGAGTCTCCTTTGCAAACAGCTTGAGTTTCTAATCTCTCAAAGTATTCCTTTCACAGAGAGTTTACTCCCTAAACACTTTATAGTGCATGACTCTTGAAATAAGACAGGTATGTATTTATTTGTTCATTTAGTCATTTATTCATTCACACAATTAACAAACTGGTTCTTGAGCCGCTACAACATGCCAGGCTATGTGATAGGCATGGGGATTACAGTAATGAGGAAAATGCTATATGGTCTAATGGAGTTTAAAGTATCATGGGAAGATACACAGTAAGGGAAGACATGGTGTTATCTGAGCACAACCTGGGGAGCTAAACTTATTGTGGGTTCTCCCTCACGATGTTAAGGTTGAGCTGAAATCAGCATAATGAGTGGGAGGATCTAGGTGTGGAGGACACTAGTACTCTCCGGAATACACCCTGTGCAAGGACTGTGAAGAGAGAACTTGAACCTGAAAGAGATATTAAAAGACCATACTGGCAACCAGAGAGGTAGTAGGAGTTTGTGATTATCTGGGGAAGTAGGCTAAGGCCAGGTCCTCCACAGCTTTGTAAGCAATGGCAGCAGAAAATCTAGGTCTTACATGCCACATGCAATAAGAGGCTACCGGACAATTTGGAATAAGGAAGTGACATGATCAGAGTTGCATTCTAAGATGAACGTTCCTACTTACTATGTGAAAATGGATTGTGGCCAGATCAGGGTGTAAGTGGGGAAACCAGGTGAGGAATGTGGCTGTGATCTGGGAAGGGTATGTCACTTGTTAATGGTCTGGTAGTGGAGAATGAGCTGGAGAGATGTGCATGGATTAATAACAGGAGATAAAATTAACAAGACTTGACAATTGTTTAACTACAAGAGCAAGAAAGATTAAAAAAAAAAAAAAAAGGCAAGGATGCTTTCCAGGTATCTATGTTGAATAATTCAATGGATAAGATTTTTAACAAAGAATGGTTCTTAGTGAGATAGGGAGCATTCCATAACAAAGTGACTTGGAGGGGTAGATTGGTAGTTCAGTTTTGAAATAATGAGTTTGAGGGTACTTTGAGAGATCGATATAGACATGATGATGAAGACTGATGGTGAGAAGGTTTTGCAGCTCAGGTAAGAAGTCTATGCTGGAAATGGAAATGGGGTATTAATGGCAGATAGATGGTATCTGAAGCCATAGACATGCCTGTGGTCTTTCCAGAGAAAGGGGTGAGTAGCAAAGGAAAGAAGATCAGTACAAAGGACTCCAACTTTCAAAGATTTGATAGGCAAGAAAAGATGTTAAAAAACTGGGGAGGAATATCCAGGGAAAATACTGGAAGACCAGTACTATGTCCTCTGCTTGCTTGGAGAGACAGTGAAAGTAATTTCCACATGAATCTATGTTTATTGTGAGGAAGTTATTTAAGATTTTCAGCCACCATTTTATCCAGAATCTTTCAGAGCAGAAAATTCTCAGCTTTGGTAACTAGAAAAGATATATATCTAGGCAACGGGTTTACTTCCACATTACAGAGAATATGGATATTGTGTTGTTGTTATTAGTTGCCATTGAGCTGACTCTGATCTATAGTGACTTAACATGTAACATAATGAAACATTGCCCAATCCTAGGCCATTTTATGATCATTGGCATGTTTGAGACCTTTGTTGTGGCTATTTTGTAGCGCCTTCCAACCTGGGGGCTCATCTTCCAGCAGTAATTGGACAATATTCTGCTGTTATCCATAAAGTTTTCGTTGGTAATTTTCAAAAGTAGATAGCCAGGCCTTTCTTCCTTGTCTGTTTTAGTCTGGAAGCTCTGCTGAAACCTGCCCACCATGAGTGACACTGCAAGTATCTGAAATATCAGTGGCATAGCTTTAGCATCATAGCACAAGCCTCCATAGTATGACAAACTGACTGATGGGCAGCAGATGCATATTACAGCACATAGATACTGCCCTTTAGCTTGGGCTGGTAGAAAGCTCTTCGATAAAATTTCAGTTAATGTTTTATTTTTATGAAGGACTTGAAAACCCTTGGGCTTGCATTTCTGTTCAAAAGCTCTCTTTTGTTTCATTTCACTATTTAACTCATTTTTTCTCAGTTTGATTACTTTTAAACTTTTTTATCCTACCAAATAGTTTATATTTTTTGTAACATACCTAATGCTGTTTTTGAAAGGAAGTACAGTATTGATTGCATTAAAAAATTCTCCTTTAATAGTAATGTTTTTGAGTGTCACATAGTTCATTATTGTAGTGGGTTGAATAGTGTCCCCCAAAGAGAGATGTTCAAGTTATAGCTCCTGATACCTATGGATGTGATCTTATTTGGAAACAGAGTCTTTGAAACTGTAATCAATTTAAGATGAGATCATCATCTTTGATTGGGGTGAACCCTAATCCAATTACTAGTATCCTTATAAAACCCAAAAACTCATTGCCGTTGAGTCGATTCTGACTATATGAGAGTAGAACTGCTCCATAGGTTTTCCAAGAAGCAGCTAGTAGATTTGAACTGCTGACCTTTTGGTTAGCAGCCAAGGTATTAACCACTGCGCCACCAGGGCTCCTATAAAGAGACATCTTATAAGGCATCCTTATAAGGAGGGAAACTTGGACCCACAGACACACAGGGAAAAAATGACACATGAAGATGGAGGCAGAGATTGGGGAGATGCATCTAGAAACGAAAGAAAACCAAGGACTGTTGGTGACAATCAGAAGGCAGAAAGAAGCAAAGAAGGATTTTTTTCCTAGAGCCTTCAGAGTATCTGGCCTTGCTAATTTGGTTTTTTATCATTAGACTCAAAAACTGTGAGAGAATACATTTCTGTTTTTTTAAACCACCTTGTTTATGGTAATGTTATGATGGTCGTAGGAAACAGAGTTATTATATTTAATTGAAATAAAAAACAAAACAAACCAAAAACATAACACCTGATTTCATTTGAAAAGTATTCAGATTATGCCACAGAACCGTTTGCCATTCTGTCACCACTGGAAAATTGAATTAAATGATTAATACATAACCTATTCAGGGTAGATGTATATTTATATCAGTATTTATTATTTGCTACTAAAATGTCATTTGGGTTATAGAAAAGGCTCCAATAAAGTTGCTATGCTTATGTTATAAAATATATGTAATTTAAAATTCAAAAGGATTAAAAAAAAATATGTAGCAGAGGTTCACAATGAGGGACATTATTCTCTCCTTAGCAAACCACCTGGGGAGAAGAATCAAGGGGACTGAAAAATGCAAAGGGCCCCAGGCATAGAAATCTATGGCCAAAGCCCACTGTATTTGAGTAGGAATCCCAGTTCCTTTGGGGACTGACTCAGGATAAAATGGCAGGAGGTGCAGAAGTGGGAGGAGAGAGGGGAAGGTCACCATGGCTTAAGAATATTTTTTGCTATAGGGTTCTTCCTGTAAAACATTCTTACCCCTCACAGAGTTTCTTGCACACTGGGCAACACTGGCCGTAGCTAATGATATCAATAGTTAATAGTTCTGAGAGTTGTAGTGAATGAATAACAGCTCTAAATGATTTCTTGAATGATGCCACCATTCTATACAAAATTACATAATAAGCTCTGAGAGGCTTACCAACACAAAGAGATAAGGCACAGGTATGTTGTTGTTAGGTGATGTCCAGTCGGTTCTGAATCATAGCGACCCTATGTACAACAGCACTGCCTGGTCTTGTACCATCCTCATAATCATTGTTATGCTTGAATCTGTTGTTGCAGGCACTGTGTCAATCCACCTCGTTGAGGGTCTTCCTCTTTTTCGCTGACCCTCTACATTACCAAGCATGATATCCTTCTCCAGGGACTGGTACCTTCTGATAACATGTCCAAAGTATGTAAGACAAACTCTCACCATTCTTGTTTCTAAGCAGCATTCTGGCTGTACTTCTTCCAAGACAGTTTTGTTCCTTCTTCTGGCAGTCCACAGTATATTTGTTATTCTTCACCAATACCATAATTCAAAGGCGTCAATTCTTCTTCAGTCTTCCTTATTCATTGTCCAGGTTTCACATGCATATGAGGCAACTGAAAACACCATGGCTTGGGTCAGGCTCACCTTAGTTCTCAAAGTGACATCTTTGCTTTTTAACACTTGAAAGAAGTCTTTTGTAGCAGATTTTCCCAATGCAATCTGTTGTTTGATTTCTTGATTGATGCTTCCATGGGCATCGATTGTGGATCTAAGTAAAATAAAATCCATGACAGCTTCAATCTTTTCTCCATTTATCATGATTTGCTTATTGGTCCAGTTGTGAGGATTTTTGTTTTCTTCATGCTGAGGTGTAATCCAAACTGAAGGCTGTAGTCTTTGATCTTTATCATTAAGTGCTGCAACTCCTCTTCATTTTTAGCAAGAAAGGTTGTGTCATCTGCATATCACAGGTTGTTAATAAGTCTTCCTCTAATCCTGATGCTGCATTTCTTCATATAGTCCAGTTTCTCAGCTTATTTGCTCAGCATACAGATTGAATAAGTATGGTGAAAGGTCACAACCCTGGCACACATCTTTCCTTATTTTAAACCACATAGTATCCCCTTGTTCTGTTTGAATGGCTGCCTCTTAGTTTAAGTACATGTTCCTCATGAGCACAACTGAGTGTCTGGATTTTCTATTCTTCAAAATGTTATCCATAATTTGTTACTATCCACACATCAAATGCTTGTGAATAGTCAATAAAGCACAGGTAAACATCTTTCTGGTATTTTCTGTTTCAGCCAAGATCCAGCTGACATCAGCAATGATATTCCTTATTCCATGTCCTCTTCTGAATCCGGCTTGAAGTTCTGGCAGTTCGCTGTCAATGTACTGCTGCAAGTTTATGGTATGCTGGTTCTTAAAAAGCAAAGATATCACTTTGATGGCTAAGGTGGACCTGACCCAAGGCATGGGAAAGCTAGCAAATAAAAAGAAAGATCAGAGAAGAATTGATGCATTTGAATTTTGGTGTTTGTGAAGAATATTGAATACACATAGACTGCCAGAAGAATGAATAAATCTCTCTTTGAAGAAATACAGCCAGAAAGTTCCTTAGAGAATGATGGTGAGTTTTCTTCCTGCTTACTTTGGACATGCCACTAGGAAAGACCAATCACTAGAAAAGGACATCACGTTTGGTAACACAAGAGGTCAGTAAAAATGTGGGAAACTTTCATGAGATGATTGACATGGTAGCTGCAGCAATGGGAAGTTGCCATTGAGCTGATTCCAACTCATGGAAACCTCATGTATGTCAGAGTAGAACTTTACTCCATAGGGTTTTCAATGGTTAATTTTTCAGAAGCAGATTGCCAGATCTTACTTCCAGGTTCTCTCTGGGTGGAACTGAATTTCCATCCTTTTGGTTATCAGCTGATGCATTCAGATGTAATCCCTGGGTAGTGGATATAGTTAACATGCTTGGATGCTTACTGTTGGAAGTTTACTCTCATTTTTAGTTAAATGGGTGTCTGTTGTGTATTTTGACTAGATATAATTTTTAAGAAGACAAATTACATTGTAAAACTACAGCTCTAGCTGCTGTGTTGTGAATAGAGTAGAGGAGGTTGAGTTGAAGCTAAGAGGCTAGTAAGAAGACTATTTTGATAATCTAACAGGGAGATGATTGTGGCTGGAATCAGAGTGAAACTAATGGTGTGGGAAGAAGTGGACAGATTCTGGATATCTTTTAAAGATAAAGCTTAGAGATTTCTGAATAGATTTACTTGAGGGATGAGAGAGAAAGATAGTTGTCAAGAATGACTCCATGGAGGCAGGGCCAAAATGGAGGAGTAGTCAGACACTTCTGGTGGTCCCTCTGACCACAAAGACCCGAAAAAAAAACTGAATCAATTATATATTACTATCTAGGAGCCCTGAAAATCAAAGGCAAAATTGAGGGATTGGATTGAGTATCAGGGGGAAAGAGAGACGGTTCAGAAGCAGTGAGGAGTTGCCAGACCTGATCTGGTGGGAGCCAGAGACTGTCAGCCCAGATCATCTTGGGGGTGAGCTGTGAGGCAGGCAAGCAGCAGCACTGAGGAGGCATTTTCCACATGAGGAGAGACCCAATGACACAGAGTCTACTCGGCCATCCAGAACCAGTGAGAAGCAGCCCTCAATCAGTGAAAGGTAAATATTTGCATCTGGCCTACCACGTGGATCAAAAACACCCCCCTTAGGGAAAAACCTCTTTCCCATTTACCTCACTGCTCCCTGCTCTGCAGTGGGTTCAGGATGGCTTCAGGGATTGCCAAGTTCCCTGGGCCAGAAGTAGGACCTGTTACATGCCCTGAGCCATTCTCCCTGACTTGGAGAGGGAACAAATTAACAAACGGGGGAAAAAATAATCTTTCAGCTCCCATAAGCCAGAAACTCAGGGTAGGCACAGCTCCTTTGCCTGGGCGCAGGCATAAGGGGTGCACGGACTTTGAGTTCCTTTTTCCCTCCAGAGACTTGTATAGTCCCATTTCAACAGCATATGCCCTCATTACTGCAGTACAACAGGATGTATACCTGAAGTCTAACTTCAACTCTTTCAGCAGTGAAGTGGCAAGTTCATGACATTTGACACTGCTCTTCCCATTAAGCAGAGTTTTCACCTACCCACATAAAGGCCTGAGGACTGCTCCATCCATGCTACCTAGCCACCTGTGATAAAAGCCAAAGAATAAGAGGTGCCCCTCAGTCTTTACAGCCAACAGCACTGGGTGCTCATAGTCAGGCTGCAAAACCCACCCACTTACGCGCTCTAGGAAATAGGTACACTTTCCTTCTGGACACTTGGAGGTGGCCATCAGCCACCTGCCTTGCTCAGCATGTGACCCCCTGCTACTGCCAGTTGCCTGTGCCTACATCAGTCACCCATGTCTAGGACTGTAGGTGAGAGCCTGCGCCACACACTTGGTGGCTGACTACCTGGACACCTAAGCTGAACCCATACAAGAGGATTGGGTGGACTCCTGGGCTCATACACTTAGTGGCAGGTCTGGACACCCGGTGGCAGGATGTTGGAGCTTCAGGGTCACTGGTGACTGAACTAGCTCACATGAGCAGCCTATTTGGGCATATCGAAACAAAACAAGAAGCTAGGACACATTAAGCAAACATAAAATAAATAAATGTGTAACTTATTGTTGGCTTGAAGACAACAGTCAATATCAAATCACATAAAGAGGCAGACCATGTTGGCTTCAGCATGCTCCAAAAATATAGACTCTAGAAATTTTCCAGAGTAAGAAAATTTCTTAAAATTACTGTAGACAGAATACAAAAGATTAATATACAGAACTCTTCAAGACATCAGGAAGGAAATTAGGCAAAACACAGAAAACACAATAGAGGAACGCAATAGGATTAAAGAAGAGCATAATGACAAATTTAACAGGCTGCAAGAATCCATAGAGAGACAGCAATCAGAAATCTAGAAGATTAACAATAAAATTGCAGAATTAGACAACTCAATAGGAAGCCATAGGAGCAGAACTGAGGCAATGGAAGTCAGAATTAGTGAAATTAAAGAGAAAGCACTTTACACTAACTTATTTGAGGAAAAATAAGGTAAAAGGGTTAAAAAAAATGAAGAAACCCTAAGAATTATGTGGGATTCTATCAGGAGGAATAAACTACCAGTGACTGGATACCAGAACGGAGGTGGGAGGGGATAACAGAAAATACAGAGAGAATTGTTGAAGATTTATTGGTGGAGAATTTCCCTGATATCGTGAAAGATGAGAAGATATTTACCCAAGATGCTCACTGAATGCCACATAAGGTAGATCCCAAAAGAAATTCACCAAGACATATTATAATCAAATTTGCCAAAACCAAAGATAAAGAGAGAATTTTAAGAGCTGCTAGGGATAAGCGAAAAGTCAATAATACAAAGCTTGGACTACTTAGCAGAAACCATGCAGGCAAGGAGACAGTATAATGACAAGGATGACATATATAAAGCCTTGAAGGAAAAAAAAAATTGGCAGCCAAGAATTATATATCCAGCAAAACTGTCTCTCAAATATGATGGTGAAATTAGGACATTTCCAGATAAACAGAAGTTCAGGGAATTCGCAAAAAACAAACAAAAATTACAAGAAAAACTAAAGGGAGCCCTCTGGTTAGAAAATTAATAATATCAGATAACAACCCAAGACTAGAACACAGGACAAAGCAACACATATCAACCCAGATAGGGAAGTCACAAAAAATAAATCAAAGCTTAAACACTGAAAATAGAGAAACAGCAATGTCAATATGTAAAAGATGACAACATTAAAACAAACTAGAAGGAATAAAAATGTAGACATAGATTTTTCCTATGGAGAGGAAGTGAAGATGATATAAAGAAATAAAAGACTGGCATAAACTTAGAAAAATAGGTATATACGCTAAGGTGACCACAAAGGAAATTAACAATCCCAAACATCAAAACAAAAAACAAGAAAAATGTAAACACTCAGCAAATACAAAATCAACAACAATGAAAAGGATGAAAAGAAAATACATTAAGAAAAGCGACTCAGCACAGAAACTTAAGTAGAACGAAGATACTATCAACAACACACCAAAAAAGACAGCAAAATGACAGCACTAAACTCATACCTGTCAATAATTATGCTGAATGTAAACAGACCAAATTCATGAATAAAGAGACAAAGAGTGGCAGATTGGATAAAATAACATGATCCGTCTATATGCTACCTATAAGAAACACACATTAGACTTAAAGACACAAACAAACTAAAACTCAAAGGGTGGAAAAAATATATCAAGCAAACAACACTCAAAAAAGAGCAGAAGTGGCAATATTAATCTCTGACAAAATAGACTTTAAAGTAAAATCCACCACAAAGGATAAGGAAGGACACTATATAATGATTAAAGGGTCAGTAGACCAGGAGGACATAACTATAATAAATATTTACACACCCAATGACAGGGCTCCAAAATACATAAAGCAAACTCTAACAGCACTGAAAAGAGAGAAAGACAGTTCCACAATAGTAGTAAGAGACTTCAGCACACCACTTTCAGTGAAAGACAGAACAACTAGAAAGAAGCTCAACAAAGACACAGAAGATCTAAATGCTACAGTCAACTAACTTGATCTCACAGACATATACTGAATATTCCACCTGACATTAGCCAAGTGTACTTTCTTTTCCAAAGCACATGGAACATTCTCCAGAATAGACCACATATTAAGCCATAAATCAAGCTTTAACAAAATCCAAAACATCGAAATATTACAAAGTATCTTTTCTGGCCATAAAGTCATAATAGTAGAAATCAATAACAGAAAAAGCAAGGAAAAAAATCAAACACATGGAAACTGAACAACACCTTACTCAAAAACTACTGGGTTCTGGAAGAAATTAAAGATGGAATAAAAAAATTCATAGAATCAAATGAGAACAAAAACACAGCAAACCAGAACCTTTGGGACACAGCAAAAGCAGTGCTCAGAGGTCAGTTTATAGCAATAAATACAGACATCCAAAAAGAAGAAAGGGTCAAAATCAAAACATTAACCCTACAACTTGAACAAGTAGAAAGAGACCAGCAAAAGAAGCTCTTGGGAGCCAGAAGGAAGGAAATAATAAGAATTAGAGAAGAATTAAATGAAATAGAGAATAGAAAAAGAACTGAAAGATTTAACATGCCCCAAAACTGGTTCTTCAAAAAGATCAACAAAATTGATAAACCATTAGCCAAACTACCAAAGAAAAACAGGAGAGGAAGCAAATAACCCCTTTAAGAAATGAAATGGGTGATATCATACCAGACCCAGCTGAAATTAAAAGAAACGTAACACCCAGACACCCTTTTAGCTCAGTGGTGAAGTCACTTCCGAGGTTCACTGTTCAGCTGGGGAATGGACAGCTCCATAAAACCAAATGGGACTAATGAGGCACAGCAGTCCAGGGACAAGGACTAGAAGGTAGAACGGGACAGGAAAGCTCATGATAGGGAACCCAAGGTTGAGTAAGGGTAGTGTTGATGTGTTGTGAGGTTGTTAACCACTGTCATAGGGCAACATGTGTACTGTTTAATGAGAAACTATTTTGTTCTGTAAACCTTCATCTAAAGTGAGAAAAACAGCATAATTGGAAGAGTGTAGTTGAGGTCACTGAACTGTGTATGTAGAAATTTTTGAAACGGTGTATCTTTGGCTATGTATATTTTCACCAAAAAAAAAAAAAAAAAAAAAAGTCAAGAAGGGATAGGGTTGACATGTCCTGGGGTTGTTAACCAATGTCATAAAACAATGTGTGTACTACTGTTTCCTGAGAAACTATTTGTTCTGTAAATCTTCACCTGAAGTACAAATAAAAATAAAACAAAAAGAATCATAACAGATTACTATGAAAAATTGTACTCTGACAAATTTGAAAACCTAGAGGAGATGGACAAATTTCTAGAAACTCACTACCTACATAAACTAATACAAACAGAGGCAGAACAACTAAATAAACCCATAACAAAAGAAGAGATTGAAAAGGTAATTAAAAAACTCCCAACCAAAAAAAAGCCCAGGCCCAGGTGGCTTCACTGGAAAATTCCACCAAACTTTCATAGAAGAGTTAACACCACTACTACTAAAGGTATTTCAGAGCATAGAAAAGGATGGAATACTCCCAATCTCATTCTATGAAGCCAGCATAACCCTGATACCAAAACCAGGTAAAGACACCACAAAAAAATAAAATTACAGACAAATATCCCTCATGAACATTGACCCAAATATGCTCCACAAAATTCTAGCCAATAGAATTCAGCAACATATCAAAAAAATAATTCACCATGATCAGGTGGGATTTATACCAGGTATGTAGGGATGGTTCAACTTTAGAAAAACAATCAATGTAATCCAGCACATAAATAAAACAAAAGACAATAACCACATGATCTTACCATCTGATGCAGAGAAGGCATTTGATGAAGTCCAACATTCATTAATGATAAAAAACTCTCAACTGTTGACAACTGCAGCCCTCACAGGCCTCTATGCTGTATACGACATGTTGGAGACTTGTCAGCCATGAGAAAGAGATTAGGCACGACTTGTTTTCCCAAACCTGTTGTCCTGTTACTGATTGGCTTGTTTACCTGAATTCCTTCTCCCTTGCCCAAAACTTATTGTTACTCACCCAAAGCCCATTGTTCTGTTATTTGCTTCACTGCTTGATGTACTGACTATAAAATAAACTCCTGGGACTGAAGCCGGGGTTCGACTCCTCAGAATGACCCTCCTGGCCCCACTTCTCTGAAAGAGTTGTGGCATTGGTTATTGTCTCCACCGCCCTGACAACTGTTGCTGCTGTGACAGATGGTGCCCCGTGTGAGGAGCTGCAACACTCAACAAAATAGGAACCGAAGGGAAATTCCTCAACATAATTAAGGGCATTTATACAAAGCCAACAGCCAGCATCATCCTAAATAGAGAGACTTTGAAAGCATTCTCCTTGAGAATGGGGAATTCCCCTTTATCACCACTCTTATTCAATATTGTGCTGGAGGTCCTAGCCAGAGCAATTAGGCTAGAAAAAGGAATAAAGTGCATCCAGATTGGTAGGGAAGACGTCAAAGTATCTCTATTTGCAGATGATATGATCTTATACACAGAAAACCCCAAAGAATCCACAAGAACACTATTGGAACTAATAGAAGTTTTCAGCAAAGTTTCAGAACACAAGACAAACATACAAAAATCAGTTGGGTTCCTTTAACCAACAAAGAGAATTTGAAAGAGGAAATCACCAAATCAATACCATTTACAATAGCCCCCAAGAAAATACTTAGGAATAAATCTAACCAGAGGCGTAAAAGACCTATACTATGAAAGCTAGAAGACACTACTGCTAGAAACCAAAAGAGACATGCATAAGTGGAAAGACATACCTTGCTCACGGATAGGAAGACTCAACATTGTGAAAATGTCAGTTCTACCCAAAGCGATCTACAGATACCTTGCAATCCGAATCAAAATTCCAACTGCTTTTTTTAATGAGATGGAGAAAGAAATCATCAACTTCATAGGGAAAGGGAAGAGTCCCGGATAAGTCAAGCATTACTGAAGAAGAAAAACAAAGAGGGAGGCCTCACACTACCTGATTTTAGAACCTATTATACTGCCACAGTAGTCAAAACAGCCTAGTACTGGTACAACAACAGGTACATAGAGCAATGGAACAGAATGGAGAATCCAGACATAAATTAATCCACCTATGAGCAGCTGATATTTGACAAAGGCCCAAAGTCCGTTAATTGGGGAAAAGACAGTCTCTTTAACAAACAGTGCTGGCATAACTCTATATCCATCTGCATAAAAACTGAAACAAGACCCATACCTCACATCATGCACAAAAGCTAAGTCAAAATGGATCAAAGTCCTAAATATAAAATCGAAAATGATAAAGATCATGGAAGAAAAAATAGGGACAACACTAGGAGCCCTAATACATGACATAAACAGAATACGAACCATAAGTAACAATGCACAAGCACCAGAAGAGAGACTAGATAACTGGGAGCTCCTAAAAATCAAACACTTATGCTCATCAAAAGACTTCACCGAAAGAGTCAAAAGACAACCTACGGACTCAGAAAAAATTTTTGGCTACAGTTAGTCCGATCAGTGTCTAATATCTAAAATCTACAAGATATTGCAAAACCTCAACAACAAAAAGACAATTAACCCAATTAAAAAATGGGCAAAGGATATGAACCGGCACTTTGCCAAAGAAGACACTCAGGTGGCTAACAGACACATGAAGAAATGCTCAAGATCATTAGCCATTAGAAAAATGCAAATCAAAACTACAATGAGATACCATCTCACCCCAGCAAGGCTAGCATTAATCAGAAAAACACAAAATAATAAATGCTAGAGAGGTTGTGGAGAGATTGGAACACTTAAACACTGTTGGTGAGATGGTAAAATGGTACAACCACTTTGAAAACTGATTTGGCGCATCTTTAAAAAGCTATAAATAGACGAACCATACGATCCAGCAGTCCTGCTCCTTGAAATCTATACTAGAGAAATAAGAGCCGTCACACAGATAGACACATGCACACTCATGTTCGTTGCAGCACTGTTCACAATAGCAAAAAGATGGAAGCAACCTAGGTGGCCATCAATGGATGAATGAATAAACAAATTATGATACATTCACACAATGGAATACTACCCAGCGATAAAGAACAAAGATGAAGCCATGAAACATAACATGGAGGAATCTGAAAGGCATGCTGAGTGAATTTAGTCAGTCACAAAAGCACAAATATTGTTTAACACCACTATCATAAGTACTCAGGAAAAGGTTTAAACACAGAAGAAACCATTACTTGATTGTTACGAGGGTGGGGAGGGAGGGTGAGGGTTATTCACTAACTAGATAGTAGACAAGAATTATTTTAGGTGAAGGGAAGGATAGCACACGCTACAGGGGAAGCCAAAACAACTGGACTAAACCAAAGTTAAGATATTTCCTGAACACAGCCAAACACTTCCAGGCACAGAGTAGCAGGGGCAGGGGTCTGGGGACCACGTTTTCAGGGGACATCTAGGTCAATTGGCATAACAAAGTTTATTAAGAAAATGTTCTGCATCCTACTTTGGTGAGTGGCATCTGGAGTCTTAAAAGCTAGCAAAATGCATCAATTGACCCAATCACCTGGACAAAAGGAGAATGAAGAACACCAAAGATACAAGAAAAGTATTAGCAAGAGACAGAAAGGGCCACATAAACCAGAGTATTCATAAGCCTGAGACCAGAAGAACTAGATGGTGCCCGGCTACCACCTATGACTGTCCTGACAGGGAACACAACAGAGTCCATGATGGAGCAGGAGAAATGTGGGATGCAGAAATCAAATTCTAGTAAAAAGACCAGACTTACTGGTCTGACTGAGGCTGAAGGAACCCCGGAAAGCATGGCTCCTGGACTCTCTGTTAACCCAGAACTAAAACAATTCCCAAGGCCAACTCTTCAGATAACGATTGGACTGGACTGTGGGACATGAAATGATACTCGTGAAGAGTGTGCTTCTTAGCCAAGTAGATACATGAGACTAAATGGACAGCTTCTGTCCGGAGGTGAGATGAGAAGGCAGAGAGTGTTAGGAGCTGGTTGAATGGACATGGGAAATCAGGAGTGGAAAGGAGGAGTGTGTGTTACAGTATAGGGAGAACAATTAGGGTCACATAACAAATTATGTATAAATTTTTGTATGAGAAACTAACTTCAAATGTAAACTTTCACTTAAACTACAACAATAAACAAACAAAAAAGGAAGTCCAAATATATATATATATATATATATATATATATATATATATATATATATATATATATATATACTACTTCTTCCTAAACGTTGAGAGAAGAGAGTTGTGTAAGGTAGCTGAAGGGAGCATCAGAGGAGAGGTAGAAGTCTTCCAACCCCCAACACAGGGACCTCAACAGGGTATAAAAGAATTCAGTAAAAGCTGGCTTAACAACCACCAGTTTCCACTGAGGCAATTCTCACCCATGTAGACCTCATGTGTGTCAGAGTGTAGGTGTGCTCCATAGAGCACAGGATGGTGCAGGATCTGGCAGTGTTTTTTTCTATTGTACATAGTGTTGCTATGAGTCAGAACTAACTTTACGGCACCTAACAACAACAACATAGAGTTTTTAATGGGTGATTTTTTGGAAGTAGATTGCCAGGTCTTTCTTCTGAGGTGCTTCTGAGCAGACTTGAACCACCAACTTTTAGGTAAGCTGGTGTTTTAATCATTCTTGTCTGGCCAACTGAATAATTGGGTCCTCTACATCCATACTGTGGTTTTGTTGTGGAGTTTAAATGATTAATTTAATTGAAACATAAGAAGGCAATGCCAATTTTCATAATTAAACTTATCATGATCTTGCTCCTTTGTTCACTTGGCAGATTACTATCCCTGCTTACAACTTCTGCACAAATATCGTTTCCTCCAGAGGCCCTTCACTAAGCACTATGTGCCCGCCACCCTGTCCCCCTGTTCACCTGGTCCATACACAGTTTATCTCTCACTTCTGGGACTTGCCTCTGGGCAAGGGTGTGTTCTGTACTCTGCTTGTTCACATACACATCTGCATTCTCAATGAATTCTCTGATTATTGGACTGTGACATCTCTGATAACATCCATGAAAACTTATTTGTCTTATTTGCATCCGGCAGAGTTCCCTACTGATGTTAGGCTCCTAGGCTGGGTGCTTGATTAAATGATTGAATCATGTAGAGTCAATTGAATTCCACGAGATCTTCAGTCTAGTACCAGAAGAACCATGTAGCTACTTTCAAACTAAAGGTGACTGAATAGTGGTAAGTTACAAGGAAATCTCATGTTTCATTCAACATATCAGTAAAATAAACAAATATCAACATCTCTTCAGAGAACTGCTTCATTTCCCAATTTAAAAAACATAAAAAAAAAGATATATGCAAAATGAAATCTTAGATATCTTCCCATTTGAGAATTTAGCGGATAGTATAAAGAGTACAGTGAATGCACATGCAATAATTGATCAAGTGGTTGGCACGTCTAATTTGTTTTTTGCTGTTGTGTGCTGTCGAGTTGATTCCTGGTAATAGCAACCCTATAGGACAGAGTAGTACTGTCCCATATGGTTTCCTAGGCTGTAATATTTACTGGAGAAGATCTCCAGATCTTTCTCCCACAGAGCTACGGGTGGGTTCAAACTATCAACTTTTCAGTTAGCAATCGAGCTCTTAACCACTGTACCACCAGTGCTCCTTCTAATGTGTTTAGTTATCTGTAAAATGTAAAGAAATGAGTGACACCTGCTAATTTAAAAGACACATTCTGTGGCTTTTTTTCTTATCATATATATATTTTTTTCCCTTCCTTCTTCGTCCATATTCACATTAGGGCAAAACATCCCTCTTTCCCTCTTTTTTCCAGATGGTAGCATATATTTTCAGGTCAAGTGATATTAAAAATAGATAATAGCCAAGACCCCATGAGTCTCTACAGAAAGACTAAACAGTCACAATGGGGAATATCATTGTTTTGGTTTTCTTTATGAGCTTTTATGTACTCAGCTGCTCCTCAGGCCAGTTTTTACTGCAGTGGGACATGGCTCTTTCTGAATTCCGGTTCCACATCACTTCCCAGCTTTTACACTCTCTCAGCTCCATGCCACACAAGTCAAGGGAAACCACCTCCCAGCTGTGCTCAGGTTCTGAATGTGCTTGCCCCAAAGGAGGTGGCTTAGTTTGGCTCTTGGAATCAGAATTGATTAAGTGTTGTTTCTCAGTGCTGATGTTTATAAGCTCTGTGCTCCCCCAAGGCCCTTGGGCTGATGGACAAAATGTAAAAAGAAAACCAGATTATTCTGAATCAAGTTAAAAGTTTCAGTTGGATTTGCTTAAATATTATAGTGATTATTTTTGATTCAGATTAATAATTATGTGTTCAGTGGAATCCCTGGGTGGTGCAAATGGTTAATATGCTCAGATGCTAACTAAAAGGTTAGGGGTCCAAGTCCACCCAGAAGTGTCTCAGAAGAAAGACGTGATGAACTACTTCTAAAAAACCAACTATTGAAAATCCTGTGGTGCACAGTTCTGCTTTGACTCACATGGGGTTGCCGTGAGTTGGAGATAACTCTATGGCAACTGGTGTTTTAATAAGCTCAAAAACCAAGCCAAACCCATTGCCATTGATTTGGTTCTGACTCATAGTGATCCTATGTGTTACAGAGTAGAATTGCTCCACAGGGTTTTCTTGACTGTAATCTTTATGGAAGCAGACAGCCATGTCTTTCTGCTGTGATGCCACTGTGGGTGTTCGAACCACCAAACTTTAGGTTAGCAGTGGATTGCAAATCACTTGTATCACCCAGGGATCTTCAATAAGCTCAAAACACATCTCAAATGCTACTCCTTCCAAGAAGTTTTCCAAAACCCTCCAACTTTAAATGGGCTCATTATTTGTACTTTCTAACATACCATCTTTTCATCTACATTTATTTGTATTGATAGAAAACTCTGCATCTAATTATTCGTAGTGTCCTTTTCAGTGGCTAGCTGTGAAGAAAGGAAACACTCACTTAGTATTGGATTAGTTCTATTGAAGTAATTTGTGATATGTTAACAGTTTTGATGCTGCATAAATATATGTATATATATATATAAAACTTAAATTATTAATGGAAAATTGGAATTTACTTTTTATCATTTTAATGAAAATTTCCTTTCCTTCTATTACCAATAAATGATTAACAGTATTACTTGTAATGTTTGTATTTAGAATTACTGCTATAGTAAAAAATCATGATTCAGATTATAAATAGGATGGAACTAAATAATAAATAAAACATCATCCAATATTAAAGTTAAAAGTGAGGATCATATGGAATACCATGTAAACTAGTCTTATTTCATAGATGAGAAATATGAGTCTTGAGGAGTCTAAGTGACTTATATCAGATCACATAGTAAATCAGTGGTGAACTCCAGGGTAAACTGAGATTTTAAGAGAAGCATTACCTAAAGCATTCAGACACGTTTGGGTTTTTTTGAAACTTCATTCTCATTGTGTATCCTTGGACTAATCATTCAAGATCTCAGAGATTAGCTTTTCTTGTTTGTAAAATAAGGCAATGAAGCCAATTGTATACCACTGGTATGAGAATGAAATGACATGACATACAGAAAGAAACCTGGTGCTCCATAATAGATACACAAAAATAATATCTAATATCTCACATTGTTAAATAGGCTGCCATATTTGCATAGGTTCTGATGCTCAATAAACATTTCCATCTCTAAGTCTTTCTTAGTACTCCATTTGACCCAGTGTTCATGACCAAACAACCCATGGCTCTATTTCCCTAAGAAATATGTGTAGCAGAAATATTAAATTACTGACTCTAGTAGAGAGACAACTTTATCCATAGCCCTCAGGAAGGACTGAATTAAATGTACATATAACTGATACCACTGTTGATTGCACCATGGGCAACACTGGCCCAACCTGGCCAATGGAATCCTTTCTAAAGAATTAAGAATAATGATACTGAGAGAATGAGTTGATCAGATGATCATAGACTCTTAAATTAAGAAGTCACTCAGAGCTGGGTACCAAAAAAACAACAACCCAGTTGTCATCGAGTCAATTCTGACTCATGGAGACCCTGTGTACTGCAGAGTAGAACCATGCTCCATAGGGTTTTCAAGGCTTGACTTTTCAGAACAGATCACCAGGCCTTTCTTCTTAGGTACCTCTGGGTAGATTTAAACTATCAACCTTTTGGTTAGTGGCAAAGTACTTAATGCAGGCAAAATGAAAAGCTAAAGTCTCAGGGAAGGCTTTTGGGGAGAGAAAGACTCTGAGTGCCCAAAGAAGGCCAGTTGCAGACAAAAATAGGAGAAGGGAGAGGTTAAAATGAGAGACTCAAAAGAGGTAACAATATGGCCTTATTGTTACTTTGAGTTGTGAGATTGGCTCTGAGTTGTGAGATGGCCCATAAATGTCTTTACAATAAAGCATGTTTCACTCACGTAAGCCTAAGCAGATTTGCTTTCTGGCAACCAAAAACTCCTGCCTAGAAACATGTATTAGTAGTAAGTGTAACTTTTCAGTAACAAAAAGGGGAATAAAAACCCCATTGCAAATCCCAGAAATATACTGGCATCTCTCACTCCAACTCAGGAATGTTTACTTCACTCCCTTTCAAATGTGACATCACTTAACTTCTTTATAAGCTTACAGAGTCTTGGTACAGGAAATGGCTCTTCTACCCTTCCCCCACACCATATCTGGCCCCTTCTTGTTCCTCCTCTGAATTCTTGAATGGTGACCATGTAAGCTGCCACCCAAATGTGTGGTCTGAACCAGCCTTTGAAGATTGCCGTAATGATCTTTGCTGACTTTTGCCCTGTGCTTTTATTTGGAACCCTGGGTTGGCTGTTTGCTTTCCTAAATGTTAGCAGACACTGAGCTGATGAGTTTTAAGTGCCTGCAGTGATCAACACCAGATCCTTTTTTATCAGTGTCTTTTGGTTTTGCATTTAATTTGTATATCAAAGAATGAAATGGGAAATGCTGAGATAGAGAGGATCCCATTTCCTTCCTTCCTTCCTTCCTTTCTTCTTTTTCTCCTTCCCTTTGTCCCTCCCTTTTTTAATCCCATCATTTCTCAGTTTTGAATATAGCTGCATGTTAATAATAAAAACACATTTTTCTATTATTTCAATGTTATATACTTATTATAGAAATTTTAAAAAATAAAGGAAATTCAAAAAAATACCAAGAATCCTACCATCCAAAACAATCAAAATTAACTTTTTGGTTTTTCTCCTTTTCTTCACAGTTTTCTTTCAGAGAGACAGATAACAGGCAGACAGACAGATGCAGAAATGGAAGTGGGATAGTATTCCATATGCTTTTTGTGTTTTGTGTCTTATCACTTCACATATCGAACATTTCCCCAAATTAAGTACTATTAGAAATAATTATCTTTAACGGCTGAATATTTTATCATATAGATGCACCATAATTTAATTAATTTATTATTTTAGCTAATAACCTTGTTTTTTTGATACATAATAATGTTGTAATGAGCAGTTTTCATATATTTTCAAACAAAAGTTCAATGACTATTTGATGTTCCCTAAATAAGTAGAAGTATAGAATTGTATGGTATAAAATTTTAAGAGATCTTGACACACATTTCCATACTATCTCCCAGAAAGTTTAATCCAAGCTAAATGTATTATTAAAAATGCATACCTCAAATGTAAGATATTAAATATGATCAGTAATCACAAATTAGTTTTGATAACTTATTATCGGGAATCAATAAACATGAAGAAGATACATACTCCTATATAACTCAATTTAAATATAACATTAAGGCATTTATAAAATACTACAGAACCTTACTCGGGAGACTTTTATTCTTGAAACCTAATTTTATTCTTGAAATTCAAGGTACAATATGCTAGAGATGATTAATGCTAGGGTTTAATGGTCCACGTGAAATCAAGAGATTGGGAATAAATTTCAAAACACTTTTGTAAGTAAAAGATATGCAAGAATAATATTCACACTTGGGTGGTAATAGTAAAGAAATCTCAGACTTTTGAGTCATATAGAAGTGGACAGATTAATACTTACTTAAAGTTAAGGAAAGAACATTTCCTGTCAGTTACAATGACAGCATAAGCATGTGGATCACATTTGTTTTTCTGTTCTAAAAATAGATAAAAGATTTTTGAATATATTAAGTATATACATAGCCATGCTTACAAACCGGAGCAAAATCTTTATGGACAAAAAAAACAATCCCTAGTGGTGAGCAGACGCTAAAACCAAGTATGTGCAAAGTCTGCAAAGTTGTAGTCCTGTTAAGGTGAGAACCCTGAACCTTGAACATCTTACACGTAGCTTAGCCCTGGACAGGAAATAAAACAAAAATAAATAAATAAACAAACAAATAACCCAAGATTGAGGCAACTGCTAAATCACCTTTGGAGTCATGAGTAACAAGATGAGTTCTCAACCTAAATCAAAAAGCGTATATGGGTGTGTCTATCACTACAAGTGAAGACAGCTGAGTGAAAAATCTGCATGGAAGATCTTTAAGCATATTTAGAATTGTCAGAGAAATAAAATGCTTCTACTATGGTATGACGGAAGACTGTATGTTCTGAACATTTCTTGCAACTTAAAAGCTATGAAAACATATGTACCCCTTGATTAAAATAAATAAATAAATAAATCCTTTGCTGAGGTGATAAGAAAGGAAAAACTCTACAGGGCCAAATAAGAAGTAAAACCAGAAACTTTGAAGTTAAAGGAATAGCAATATTGGCCTGAGGATTCCTGCCAGATTGTGCAGATCTTGGGCATCCATGATAATGGCTGCATAGGTGTGTTGGATGGGACACAGTCTAAGAGCTGACAAAAATGAGTGCCATAATAGAATACTGCTGTATAAAGTTGGGACCTAAAATGACTATATGTTTAATGTAAGAGTAAGTTATAAATAAATAGACCATGTAGAAAGTGTGAACAAATAAATTTGCCTTATGCAATACTTTGAAAATTAGTAATGACAAGATAGACAGCTATCGGGTTAGGGGTCCAAATTCATGCCACGTATGGGTCCAAACAATTTCAACTAGAAAATTTAATTTAAAAAGTGTAGTTAGGTAATAATATCCATAGCATCTGGGAAAAGTAAATAAATTCATCTCTGGAAAAATACAATTTCAATCCAGGGTTCAAAGTTTACCCCAAATAAAGATCCAAGGAAAATGAGCAATTTTCAATAAATAAATAAATAAATAAAACATGCAAAGAAACAAGCCATCCTGAATGACAGCTAGGGAAACAAAAAATTCTGATATTGAATTATTAAACAAAGAATGAAAATTAACCATGCTTAATATGCTTAAAGAAATAAAAGCTTGAAAACCTGACAAAGATATAATATAAAACCAAAAGAAAAGAAAACCAAACCCATTGCTGTCGAGTTGATTTCAACTCATAGCAACCCTACAGGACAGAGTACAACTGCCCCATAGAGTTTCCAAGGAGGACCTGGTGGATTAGAACCGCCGACCTTTTGGTTATCAGCTGGAGCCATTAACCACTACTCCACCAGGGTTTATGATATAATATAAAGAAGGTTTAAAATTCAATAAAACAGATCTGTGAATGAAAGTGTAGTAATTGAAATTAAAAGCTCAATAGATATTTTAAAGAACAGATTACATACAACGGAAGAGAGAAATATTAAAGTGGAATGTGAAACTGAAGAAATTACCTGTGATGTAGCTCAGAAAGCAAAAGAGGGAGGAGGGGGAAATAGAAAAGGAAAGGGAATGGGGAGCTGGAGAGAAGAAAACAGTGATGACAAGAGGCAGGAAGGATAATATGAGAAGTTTAACATGTTTTATCAGGGTTACAGAAGGATATAATAGCAAGAATTGTTGTTGTTGTTAGGTGTCTTCTGATGGATTCCAACTCATGGTGACCCTATGTACAGTAGAACAAAACACTGCCCAGTCCCATACCATCGTCACAGTAGTTGTTATGATTGAGCTCATTACTGCAGCCACTGTGCCAAGCCATCTCCTTGAGGGTCTTCCTCTTTTTCTACAACCCTCTACTTTACCAGGCATGATGACTGGTCCCTCCTAAAAACATGTCCAAAGCATGTGAGACAAAGTCTTGCCACCCTCGTTTCTAGTGAGCCCTCTGGCTGTACTTCTTCCAAGACAGATACTTTTGTTTTTTCTGGCAGTCCATGGTATATTGAATATACTTCTCCAACACCATAATTCAAAGGCAAGAATTCTTCTTCTGTCTTCCTTATTCATTGTTCAGCTTTCACATGCACATGAGGTGACCAAAAACACCACGGGTTGGGTCAGGTGCACCTTAGTCTTCAAGGTGACATCTTAACTTTTTAACACTTTAGAAAGGCCTTTTGCAGCAGATTTGTCCAATTTTTTGATTTCTTGACTGCTGCTTCCATGGGTGTTGATTGTGGATCCAAGTAAAATGAAATCCTTGGCAACTTCAATCTCTTCTCTGTTTATCATGACGTTGCTTATTGGTCCAGTTGTGAGGATTTTTGTTTTCTTTATGTTGAAGTGTAATCCATACTGAATGATGTAGTCTCTGATCTTCATCAGTAAGTGCTTCAAATCCTCTTCACTTTCAGCAAGCAAGCTTGTGTCCTCTGCATCATACAGGTTGTTAACAAGTCTTCCTCCAATCCTAATGCTCTGTTCTTCCGCTTATAGTCCAATTTCTTGGATTATATGCTTAGCATACAGATTGAATAAGCATGGTGAAAGAATACAACTCTGAAGCATACCTTTCCTGACTTTAAACCACGCAGTAAGAAACAATAATCAAAGTGGTAGAGAATAACTTTAAAGCATTGATGAAAATACCAATCTTCAGATCCCAAAAGCATAATGAACCCCTAGCAGGAAAATTTTAAGGAAATTCTTACCTAAAAATATTACAGTGAAATAGTAAAGCACCATGAAAAAAAGATCTTTAAAGAGCCAGGGAAAAAGACAAAGAACACCTACAGATAATGGACTTGTCAATAGCAATAAAGATGGAAAACAGTAAAATCTGTAATATATACATATAGTTTAATTTCCTGAGGAAAAAACAAACTTATCAACCTATGATTTTATACATATAAATTATCTTTTTGAAATGAGAGTGAAAGTGAAGATACACCCGTAACAGATAAAAAAAGTGAGACTTTACTGGTTAGGGTCTTCTTTTCACAAGAAGAGAATCTAATAACACTATAAACATTAAATAAATTAGTTTTCTAAAATCTCACTAAGAATATACGAGGACAAGATTAGTTAATACATGGGTTCCACTAAACTTTCAAGAAAAAAATAATTCCAAACTTACAAAAATCCTATCAAAAACCAGAAAAAGAATACTCACTGATTAATTTTAAGACAAACAATACCTTAATAACTAAAGCCAGAAAAAGGTTATAAAGAAAAGAGAAATTATAGGCCAGCTTTACTCATGATCATTGTAAAATAACTTAAGCAAACTATTAGCATGAGATAGCAAAAATAAAATATTTTTCATAAACTTGTGAGACAAATTTAATATTAGAAAAAATTAATAGTATTTTATTAGCAGATTAAAAAGGAAATATTTGTATTTAAAGAGATTTTGAGAAACTGTTCATTAATATATAATATCCATAGATTTTTAGAGATATATTAAAAAAAAAAAACTGAAAAAAACTTCCTTCACTTGATAAAATCCATTGTCATGAATTGAATGGTGAACCCCAAAAATATGTGCCAACTTGGCTAGGCCATGATTCCCAGTATTATGTGGTTTTCTTCCATTGAGTCTTTGAATTATCTTCCATTTTGCAATGTGTTGTAAATCCTAGCCTCTGTGCTTATTTATGGTTATGGTCCCATTTGTGAGTGAGTTGTTCATTATTTTAATGAGGCAGAATTAGGTCATATTAATGAAGATTAGGGTGGGATGCAACACCCTTAATCAGTCCATAGCCCTAATCTGATGTAAGGACAGTTTCTTTTGGGTGAGGCCTGCATCACCTTTTGTCTTACAAGAGATAAAAGGAGATAGAAGCAAGCAGAGAAGGAAGAACCTGCTACCACCAAGAAAGAAGAGCCAGGAACAGAGCACAGCCTTTGGACCCAGGATCCCTGCCCTGAGAATCTTCTAGGCCCAGAGGAAGATTGATCCCAAGATTTACGGAGATTTCCAGGGAAAGCCAGGCCCAAGAATGTTGAAAGGAGACAAGGACCTTCCCCCAGAACGGACAGAGAGAGAAAGAATTCCCCTAGAACTGGCACCTTGATTTCAGACTTCTAGCTTCCTAAACCATGAGAGAATAAATTTGTGTTTGTTAAATACCACTTGTGGTATTTCTGTTAAAGCAGCACTAGATAATTCAAACAGGCATTGTTGTTGTTGTTAAGTGCGGTCGAGTTGATTCCAAGTCATAGTGACCCTATATAAAATAGAATGAAACACTGCCTGTTCCCACGCCATCCTCACAGTCATTGCTATGTTTGACCCCATTGTTGCAGCCACTGTGTGCATCTATCTCATTGAGAGTCTTCCTCTTTTTCGATGACCCTCTACCTTACCAAGCTTGATGTCCTTCTGAAGGGACTGGTCCCTTCTGACAAAATGTCCAAAGTACATGTCTTAGTCATCTAGTGCTGCTGTAACAGAAATACCACAAGTGGATGGTTTTAACAAAGAGAAGTTTATTTCCTCACAGTCAAAGTAGGCTAAAAGTCCCAATTTAGGTCATCAGCTCCAGGGGAAGGCTTTTTCTCTCTGTCAGCCTTCTTCTCTTCGGTGTTGCCCTGGACTAGGAGCTTCTCTGCGCAGCGACCCAGGTCCAAAGGATGCGCTCTGCTCCCGGCACTGCTTTCTTGATGGTATGAGGTCCCCCTGTCTCACTGCTCACTTCTGTCTTTTATATCTCAAGAGATTGCCTCAGAATACAATCCAGTCTTGTAGATCAGGTCCTGCCTTACCAGCACAACTGCCACCCATCCTCCCTCATTAACATCATAGAGGCAGGTTTACAACATACAGGAAAATCACACAGTACCAGGAATCGTGGCCTAGCCAAATTGATACACACATTTTTTGGGGGACATAATTCAAACCATGACAGTACATGAGATGAAGTCTTGCCATCTTCACTTCTAAGGATCATTCTGGCTGTACTTGTTCAAAGACAGATTTGTTCCTTCTTCTGGCAGTCCATCATAGTATATTCAATATTCTTTGCCAACACCATAATTTAAAGGCATTAGTTTTTCTTCAGTCTTCCTTATTCATAGTCCAGCTTTTGCATGTATATGAGGCGATTGAAAATACCATGGCCTGGGTCAGGCCCACCTTAGTCCTTGACAACATCAATCATTTCTCCATTTATCATGATGTTGGTTATTGGTCCAGTTCTGAAGATTTTTGCTGTCTTTATGTTGAGGTGCAATCCATACTGAAGTCTGTGGTATTTGATCTTCTTTAGTAAGTGCTTCAAGTCCTCTTTACTTTCAGCAAGCAAAATTATGGCATCTGCATATCTCAGAATGTTAAATAGTCTTCTTCCAATCCTGATGCTGCATTCTTCTTCAGCCCTGACAGTGCAGTGGTTAAGCGCTCGGCTGCTAACTGAAATGCCAGTGGTTTTAATTCTCCAGCATGTGAGAAAGATGTGGCTGTCTGCTTCCATAAAGATTACAGCCTAGGAAATCCTATGGGGCTGTTCTACGCAGTCCTGTAGGGTTACTATGATTCGGAATCGACTTGACGGCTACAGGTTAACAATAAAAGATAAATTCTTAATATAAAATATGGCTAAAGAAATACAGGTGAATGTACAGAAAAAGAAAGCTGATGGATTAGAAAACCAAATATCAAAAAAATATCTATTTTCCCAAAACTTCTTTCTACAACTTATACAATTTCTTTTCTTTGGGGAGGGGTGGGACTTGATAAGCTATTCTCTGAATTACGCGGATTGGCAAAGAGCCACAGATAGCTAAGCTTTTCCTTAAGAAGATAAAACAAGGTAAGTTGATTTGTCCTAATAGATACAAAGATTTATTTTTAAGCAATAATAATTAAGACAGCATGGAATTAGTGCAAAAGATGAGATCAGGAATTTTAGAGAAAACAGAATCTCAATGGCCCCAAAATAAATTAAAAAAAAAAAAAATTCACCTAAAAAACAAACCAAATCTGTTGGTATTGAGTTGATTTTGACTCATAGTGACCCTATAGGACAAAGTAGAACTGACCCATAGGATTTCCAAGGAGCAGCTGGTGGATTCAAATTGCCAACATTTTGGTTAGCAGCCAAGATCTTAACTACTGTGCCACCAGGGCTTCAAGGTACCCACACAATTTAGTAATAAGGGATGAGTCATTGAAAAACCACAATGAGATAATTTTGCACCGGTCTGATTTTCTAAAAGTCTGAAAATTAATGTGTTAGCAGAAATATGGGACAATGATAATATTCACTACTGGTAAGAATATAAATTTGTTCAACTGGTTAGAAAACAAATTGGTGTTACCTACTAAGATAAATATGCACACATCCTGCAGCCCAACAATTTCATTCCTATGCAACTGGAGACATGTGCAAGAATGTTTCTTGCTCAAATAAATATAAAAGGGAGAAAAAAATAGAAACGTTTCAAGTGTTCATCAAGAGAAGCATAGAAAATTAAATAGTGATAAATGCATGCAATGAAATATACCATAGTGAAAAGTAATGAATGATATCTTTTTTGCTTAAACATGTATGAATGTCAAAAATATAACACTTAGTAGAAGCAAGTCTTAAAAAATGCCATTCAGTATGATTCCATTAATTTAAATTTCAATAACTCTAAACACTGTATTATTTAGATATATAAACTCTAGATAATGTATTATTTATGTATGTATATGTATATGTGTGTGTGTGTGTGTGTGTATACACACTATTGAAATCCAGTCGATTCTGACTCATAGACATCCTATAGGACAGAGTAGAACTGCCTCATAGGGTTTCCAAGGAGCAGCTAGTGAATTTGAACTGTCCTTCTCCAGGGACTTGTCCCTCCTGATAACATGTCCAAAATACGTGAGTTGAAGTCTCATCATCCTTGCTTCTAGAGAACATTCTGGCTGTACTTCTTCCAAGACAGATTTGTTCATTCTTTTGGCAGTCCATGGTATATTCAATATTGTTTGCCAACATCACAATTCAAAGGCATCAATTCTTCTTTGGTCTTCTTATTCATTGTCCAGCTTTTGCATGCATATGAGGTGATTGAAAATACCACGGCTTGGGTCAGGCACACCTAAGTCTTCAAGGTGACTTCTTTGCTTTTCAACATTTTAAAGAGGTTTTTGCAGCAGATTTGCCCAGTGCAATGCATCTTTTGATTTCTTAACTGCTGCTTCCGTGGGTGTTGATTGTGGATACAAGTAAAATGGAATCCTCGACAACTTCCGTCTTTTCTCCATTTATCATGATGTTGCTTATTGGTCCAGTTGCGAGGATTTTTGTTTTCTTTATGTTGAGGTGTAATCCATACCGAAGGCTGTGGTCTTTGATCTTCATCAGTAAGTGCTTCAAGTCCTCTTCACTTTCAGCAAGCAAGGTAGTGTCATCTGCATATCTCACGTTGTTAATGAGTCTTCCTTCAATCTTGATGCAGGGTTCTTCTTCATATAGTCCAGCTTCTGGTATTACTTGCTCAGTACACAGATTGAATAAGTATGGTAAAAGGATACAACCATAACGCAAAACTTTCTTAACTTTAAACTACACATTATCCCCTTGTTCTGCTTGAAAGATTGCCTTTTGGACTAAGTGTAGGTACCTCATGAGCACAATTAAGTAATCTGGAATTCCCATTCTTCACAATGTTATCCATAATTTGTTATGACCTACACAATCAAATGCCTTTGCATAGTCAATGAAACACAGGTAAACATCTTTCTGGAATTCTCTGCTTTCAGCCATGATCCTTCTGACATCAGCAGTGACTGAATTTCTGACAGTTGCCTATGGATGTACTGCTACAACCACTTTCAGCAAGCAAGGTGATATCTGCATAATGCAGGTTGTTAAGGAGTTTTCCTCTAATCCTGATGACCCATTCTTCTTCATATTTTTCAGTTTCTCAGATTATTTGCTCAGCATATAAATTGAATAAGTATGGTGAAAGGATACAACCTTGACACACACCTTCCCTGACTTTAAACCACACGGTATCCCCTTGTTCTTTTCCAAAGACTGCCTCTTGGTCTATGTGCAGGTTCCTCTTGAGTACAATTAAGTGTTCTGGAATTACCATTCTTTGCAGTATTATCCATAATTTGTTATGATTCACACAGTTGAATGCCTTTGCATAGTCAATAAAACACAAGTAAACATCTTTCTGGTATTCTCTGGTTTTAACCGGGATCCATCTGACATCAACAATTATATCTCTCGTTCCATGTCTTCTTCTGAATCTGGCTTGAATTTCTGGGAGTTCCTTATAAATGTAATGCTGCAGCTACTTTTGAATAATCTTCAGCAAAATTTTACTTTTTGTGATATTGATATTGTTTGATAATTTTCACATTCTACTGAATCACCTTTCTTTGGTAGAAGCATAAATATGGTTCTCTTCCAGTTGGTTGTCCAGATAACTGTCTTCCAAATTTCTTGGCATAGACAAGTGAGTGCTTCCACTGCTGTTGTTTTCTTCTGTGCAGCTTGTACCTCTTCCTTCAGTACAATTGGTTCTTGATCATATGCTACCTCCTGAAATGGTTGAACATTGACAATTCTTTTTGGTACAATGATTCTTTATATTCGTTTCTGAGAGGATAGGCTGATAAATTGACAGGCTGTGTCACACTGCTCGGCTGAAGAGCCACTGGTGCATGGACTCCCCGGGACCACACTGCCCCCACAAGCAGACTCCACTGGCAAAAGGCCTCGCCAGGTCTTTCCCACACCCACCTGGTGAATCCTGCTGTGCCATAATTTTATTTACTTTTTTTTGCTTCAGTTTCTCTCTTTTCTTTCTCTCATCCAGTTTGCTGTGCACAGCATATCTTTTCCCTTCCCTCCTGCATATCTGCACTGACCCAGTTGCTGGACCCCACCCTGCGCTGTCCCCTGACCCCACCCCCTTGACCCCACTTCCTGCTGCAAACAACCCATCCCTATCCATCTATCTGCAGGACCTGCCCTGCCACACCATAGCTGAGCAATCAGCCCTGCCCATCTGGACAAGTTGGTGAGAAGTATTGTGCCCACAGACAAGCAAACAACAAAGTACACCCAGCCTGTCTTCCCAGACATAACCAAAGGAAACAAAAAAGCAGGACAAAAGAAACAAATTTACAATCAATAAACAAAGAAAATAATTTCTGAATGTCCTGAAGACAGCAGACAATATCAAAACATATTAAAAAAAAAAGGACAGGATGGCTCCAGAAAGCGTCCAAAATAAAACACCAGATGACCTTCCTGTGAAGAAAAGGCATTGGAACTACCTTATAGGGAATTCAAAACTATAGTATTCAGGGCCTCCAAGAGATGAAGGAAAATATAAACAAAAATAAGGAAAAAAATGGACAAAATAATGGAAAACACAGACAAAATCATAGAAAAGACAGACGAAACAATGGAAGAACTCAGAAAAGTAATACAGGAACTCAATGTCAAAATAAACAAACAATTAGAAATAATTCAAAAACAGCAATTAGAAATTCAAAACATAAATAACAAGATTTCAGAAATGGACAGTGCAATAGAAGGTTTTAGGAGCAAATTTGAATCAATGGAAGACAGGATCAGAGAAATTGAAGACAAATCCTTGGACACCACTTTGTTTAAGGAAAAATCAGAGAAAAGAATGAAGAAAAATGAAGAAACCCCAAGAATGATGAGGGATACAATCAAAAACAAAAATTTGTGTGTGATCAGAGTTCCAGAACTGGGGGAGAAAATGGAAGAGGATCATTGAAGATTTGCTAACAGAAAAATTTCCTAATACCATGAAAGATGAAAAGCTGTCCATTCATAAAGTTTAACGAACCCCATATAGGATAGACTCCAAATGAAATATACCAAGATATATCATAATCACAGTTACTAAAGACAAAGACAAAGAAAGAACCCTAAGAGCAGCTCAAGAAAAACAAAAAGTCACATACAAAGGTGAAACAATATGACTAAGCTCTGATTACTCAACAGAATACCACACAGGCAAGAAGGCAATGGGATAATATATACAAAACTCTGAAAGAAAAAAAAAGTTGCCAACCAAAAATAACACATCTTGCAAAACTCTCACTCAAATATGATGACAAAATTAGGACATTTCCAGGTAAACAGAAATTAAGGTAGTATGTAAAAACCAAACCAAACTTCCAGAAATTATTAAAGGGAGTCCTTCGGTTAGAGAACCAACAAAATCAGAAAACAACCTAAATCTAGGAAGCAAGATCATGTCACCCAGATAACAACCTAGGTGATGAACTCTCAAGGATTAAAAAAAAAAAAACTAAAAGAGCTACATCAGGAAACCAGAGAGGTCAATCTGTAAATGACAACATCAGAGCAATAAAAGAGGAAATAAATGGTGTAGGTATAGAACTTTCAAATGCAGAGGAAGTCAAGGTGATATCAAGTAATAACAGACTGGTTTAAACTTAGGAAGATAGGGGTAAATTTCAAGAAAGTTAACAAACCTACTCATCAAAATATAGAAGAAAAACATAAAGTCTCAGTAAACACAAAATCTACAAAAACGAAAGAGATGAAAAAAAAAAAATCCACAAACAAGGAATTCAGCAGAGGAGGGTGAGAGGAACAAAGAAAACATCAGCACCATGTGGGTGGCTGGGTGGGGGGGGAGAAAACACTACAAAATGACAGCAATAAACTCACACCTATCAATGGTCACACTGAATGTAAATGGCTAAAATGTACCCATGGAGAGATAGAGAGGGGCAGAATGGATAAAAAAACAGGACCCATCAACATGTTGTATACAAGAGACACACCTTAGAAACAAAGACATAAATATATTAAAAATCAAAGGATAGGGAAAAAAAAAAAATCAAGCAAACAGCAACGAAAAAAGAGCAGAAGTGGCAATACTAATCTCAGATAAAATAGACTTTAAAACAAAATCCACCATGAAAGACAAAGAAGGACATTATATAATGATTCAAGGGACAACCCACCATGAGGTCATAACCATATTAAACAGCTACTCAACCAATGGCAGGGCTCCAAAATACATAAATCAAGTCCAGAGATTTTCCTCTCCAGAAAATCAGCATACAATATCTTGCCAGGCTGAAGAAAGAGCAGTCATTGAGCATTGTGAACTGAGTGAGAGTGTCTAGGAATACAACAGACTTTCAATCAACTCTCTTCATAATGGTAACTTCACCCCTGTGCCCGTTATTCCTACTAACAGCCACCTAGAGTCACAGATCTCTGAATCTTATAAAATTTTATGTGTATTAGTCATCTTGGTTCTTTTAGCCACCACTGATTTAAGATCTAGTTTTCTTGGTAATTCTAATTATTTTATAATTAATTTATTTGCTTTCTAATTTCCCAAATTGTGCTAATGTTATATCTTCCTTCATTCTCTGAATCCTTGTGGTCTTATTGTTCATTAAAATTCAGACATATGAGCAATCACACAATTGTCACAATTTTATACTCTCATTAAATGACAGAGACTCTCAGAATGGATAAACACCATATGGTAATTTACAAGACATGCCTAAAGAAGAGCAGATGAAGATAACTCAATACAAACATATCCAAATGCAAACAGCTGAAAGAAAATTGCTTCATCATCTTATAGAGGTTTTAAGATGAATAATATTAATAGTTATTTTATTTTATAAGGAGCCCTAGTGGCACAGTGGTTAAGAGCTTCAGCGAGCTATGGCTGCTAACCAAAAGGTTAGCAGTTTGAATCCACCAGCCACATCTTGGAAACCCTATGGGACAATTCTACTATGTCTTTTAGGGTCACTATGAATCAGAATCAACTTGATGGCAACAAGTTTTTGTTTTATAAAGGCAACACTCAATAAAAAGGATATTATAATCATGAACATATATTCATTCACCTAATAACATAGGCTTAACCATATAAGCCACCATCCATCTCTCAATTTGCTGTACTGTGGTAGCTTGTGTGTTATTAATTCCATCATTAGCCAGAAGCTATGCCACCAGTATTTCAATTACCAGCAGGGTCACCCATAGTAGACAGGTTTCAGTGGGTCTTCCAGACTAAGATAGACCAGGAAGAAAGACCTGGTGATCTACTTCTGAATATTAGCCAGTGAAAAACTTATGGATCACAATAGAACACTGTCTGCCTTTCTTGCTTTAGACACATCATCAGGAGGTGTCAATAGTTGGAGAAGGACATTGTGTTTGGAGAAGTGGAGGGCCAATGAGGGCAAAGGAGACCCTCAGTAAAATGGATTGGCACAATAGCTACAACGATGGATTTGAACCTGCTGGTGATTGTGAGGATGATGCGGGACCAGGCAACACTGTGTTCTGTTGTACGTAAGGTCTCCATGTGTCAGAATCAACTTGATTGCAGATAACAACAGCAATTCATATGTGAAGCAAAACCAAACAGAATTAAACAAGAAAAGAACAGATCTTCGATATAGGTGAGAGATTTTAACACATTTCACTCAGAGACTAAAGATGAAACAGAACAAAAAGTAATATATATATATCAAAAAAAAAAACAAACTTACTCTCTCTCTCTCTATACATATAGTCATCCTTTTCTCATTTTTTGTTTTCTTTTAATGGTGGTGTAGGTGAAAGTTTATAGACTAAATTAGTTTCTCATTAAACAATTAATACATACTGTTTTGGGACGTTGGCTGCCAACCCTGTGACGTGTCAACCCTCTCTCCTTCTCAACCTCGGGTTCCCCATTTCCATTCATCCAACTTTCCTGTCCTCTGCTGCCTTCTTATCTTTGCTTTTGGTCTGGTGTGTCCATTTAGTCCCATATACATGGTTGAATGAGGTGTGTTATTGTTGGTTTTATAGGCCTGTCTAGTCTTTGGCTGAAGAATGAACCTCAGGAGTGACTTCAGTACTGAGTTAAAAGGGTGTCTGGGGGCCATACTCTCAGGGTTTCTCCAGTCTCTGTCAGGTCAGTAAGTCTGGCCTCTTTTTGTGAGTTAGGATTTCATTCTACATTTTTCTCCAGCTCTGTCTGGGACCCTTTATCTTGATCCCTGTGAGAGCAGACAGCGGTGGTAGCCGGGCAGCATCTAGTTGTGCTGGACTCAGTCTGGTGCAGGCTGTGGTAGTTGTGGTCTATTAGTCCTTTAACTAATCTTTCCCTTGTGTCTTTGGTTTTCTTCATACTCTCTTGCTCCAGACTGGGTGGGATCAGTAGACCATATGATTAAAGTTTAAAATTAATCATATACTTATTTACCTTTTGGCTTATCAGTGAATTTGAAATACTGATATTTCCTATAGAATAACTGACATTATTGAAATAAAATGCAACTTTCTGTACAGTTTTAACTTCCTAAATGTTATCAGTAGGTTGTTGAATGATAAACTGGAAAATTGTAAACATTAGTTTTGCATTCAAAGGGAAATTGTTTTAAAACAATGTGCTTGTATTTTGTTTTGATATTATACAAACTAGAATTCAAAAAATTCCAACCTCTTTATCTGTAAAAATAACAGAACCAAAAATTAGACTGTGCAGAAAATAGAGTTTAATATCACCTGTCATCATCTGTCCTAAGAACTATTTTTGTTTTTATATATTCTATTTAAATAACTTCTCATATTCATATTTAAATTGTATAGTCTCTACCATTGTGTATTTTCAAGTTTAGATTCTGCTTTTTCAATGAAAAGTATATCATAAAGACTTTTATTAGCCTGTTAGTTTTCAAAAACCATAATTTTAAAATTGTTATGTAGCATTCTACTTACCGAGTGAATACAAATATCATTTAATTAATCTTTTGCTTTACATTCAGTTTCCTTCTAATATTTTGCCTCTATTAACACTTGCATTTCCAAGTCATTGCATGGATTAATTGGCACAAAGTATAATTACATCATATATGTTAGTTTAATTACACTGTATATGTTAATACGTGGGACGTGGTTGCATAATGGTTAAAGAGCTCGGCTGCTGTGATGGTTAATATCGTGTGTCAACCTGGCTGGGCCATGATTCTCAGTGTTTTAATGTAATCACTGCCGTGATTGAATATACTATGAGTAGCCAATCAGATGAAAGGGAGTCTCCTTGGGGGTGTGGCCCACATCTGTATATAACCAGATGTTCTGGCTTTTTGCTCTCTCTGGATCCTGCAGCTGCTTCCTGTCATCTCATCTCCCGTTCTTGGGACTTGAGCTGTCAGCTTATCTGCCGAATCTGGGATTCATTGATCTGCACAGCCTGTGAGCAGGAGCCCTGCTCTCCGACCTGCTGATCTGGGGCTTGCCAGCTTCTGCAGCTATGTGACTTGGGAGAGGCCTCTACCCTCATCCACAGACTTGGGACATTCTAGCCTCTACAATCACATGAACTGTTTCCTTGAGATAATCTCTCTCTCTATATATATATATATATTTATACACTTTACTGGTTTTGCTTCTCTAGAGAACCCAGCCTAAGACAGCTGCTAACCAGAAGGTTGGCAGTTCAAATCCACCAACCACTCCTTGGAAACCCTATGGGGCAGTTCAACTTGACAGCAATGTTTTTTTTTTTTTTTTTTTTTGGTTTATGTTAGTATATGCTAGTAAGTATATTTAACTATAACCTGTTGAATGTATACAACCTTGTTCTTTGCAATAAGCTTTAAATTGTATTAAATGTATATATAAGAAAACATTTGTCATTTCAATATTTTTTACATGTGCAATTCAGTGACATCATGTTGTTCAGCCATCACCACTATCCTACTATCTGTTTCCAAAGGTTTCCATCATTCTTTACAGAAGCTCAGTGTACCCCAAGCAAGTTTTTTGTATGCTTATTATTTGATCCTCAGAGAACTGTGAAGAAACTGGTGTAAGTATTACTATACCCATTTTAAAGAGATAGAAATTGAAGTTCAGAGGACTTCTGTGATTTGTGTAAGATCTGGATTCAGTCAATAATTTACCTGAGACTAGAAACCATCTCCTACTTCAGCTATTATATCTGCCTCTCAGTAAATATTTGTTCATTGAGTGAAGTTCCAGCTCTGTTTACTGCTTTCCCTTGGTTTTTTCTATTTTTCCTTGTTTATTGTTGAACCATATGGAGGGATTTATTAACACATTATTACAAAAAATGCATTAGTCATAGTATAGCTCATTAAACAACTTATATTTTAAACTATTTGATGTTGATGACATACTGACTACACACACACACACGCACATACTATTTGGGAGGGTGTCACTACACACACTACGTGCAACCAATACACTATGACTTGTAGAATCATCTGTGTGGTGCATATTTAACTGCGTTTCCTCAAACATCTCTTAAATAGTCAAGCTGGGCTAGTGACTAGAAAGAGTACCAAGGATGCCACAGAGAAAAGACAAGGCTCAGTCCTACGAACTAACAAGAAAGGATGGGGTGAGAGACAGACAACTAAATAATTGGCTAAAATGCAGTGCTGTAGGAGGTGACAGAGACATGAAGAGGGTGCTGAGGGAGAATGAAAGCCAGGCCTCCAAATGGTACGGTGAACTGTAAAAATCTGCTTAGTGGACAGAGCTCTCTGGTCCTGGAGACATGAATAATTCTGCCAGGGGAAAGAAAAGGAAGAGTTCCTGGCAGATGAAACAGAAGCAGAGAAAGCTCAGCAGTGTCATGCTTTAAGACGAGTTTGGGAAGCAGAGTGGAGGAGATCTGGAGCAGAGTGCCTGCAGGGAAGGGAGGTCAGGGGCAGGAGCCTCTACCAGGTACTCACAACGTCCCCACTCTCCCCCCTTTGGATAGTCTAGCTTCTCCCAAGAGATGATCTCTCCTTGCTGGTTTGGTCTGGTTGCATGTTGTGCAAGATAAGAAACAAGACACTGAGCAACACTGGCAGATTCCGGCCAGCATGCCACCGTGTTTTGCTTCATGAGACTGTTGTAACCAGGGCCCAGTTTTATGGACTTCTGTGGTAAATACAAATGGAACTGGAAGTGAAGGAAACTCTCTTGTCCTGCATGTCTCAGGGTTCGACTCTTATACATACATGATTGATTTTCCTCTTTACAACAAACACACAAAACCAAAAAAAAAAAAAAAAAAAACCTATTGCTGTCGAGTCAATTCTGACTCATAATGACCTTTTAGAACAAAGAAGAGCTGCCCCACAGGGTTTCCAAGGCTGTAAATATTTATGGAAGCAGACTGCCACATCTTTCTCCTGCTGAGCAGCTGGTGGGTTTGAGGACTTAACCACTGTGCCAGCAGAAAACCGGTTGCCAATCAAACTGACTTTGACTCATGGACACCCCATGTGTGTCAGAGCAGAACTGTGCTCCATAGGGTTTTCAATGGCTGATTTTCAGAAGTAGATCGATAGGACTTTCTTTTGAGGAACATCTGGGTGGAATTCAAACCACCAGTCTTTCGGTTAGCAGCCAATGTGTTAACCATTTTGTAGGCTAACAAAAGTTGATCAAAGTCACACAGGATGTTTTTGGGGCTCCAAGCTCGTAACACCTTGGTTTAATTGGTTCTGGGGGAAGAGACCAGTTGCTGCTGGTAGCACAGCAAGATTTAATACTCTCCTGACGTCTGAAATGGATTCTGTGCACTGGGGGATGACTAAACATTTAAGTCGTCGCCCGCTATTAACTCTCCGGGCAAGGAAACACGCGTCTCCATTTATACTGAAAGTCTTGGCGGTCATGCAGCGGCAGCGCCGGAGCATGTGTTTCTCCGTGTCCATGGCAGGAGGCCACATGCCATGCCTAGGTGCACGTTGACATGACATAAATGTTAAAGTCCTGTTCTAAAACCAAAGCCTGCTGGAGAGAGGAAATACCACCCCCGCCATACCCAGGGCCCGGTGTTTGGATACTGCAGACTCTATTTTGACTCCAGAGTGTGATGACTATGTAACTTTTCACAAGGATTTCATTTTTTCCATGTCAAGCCACATTATTTTAAGGGTGACAATAACTTGGCTGCAAATGAGCTGAAACCATCAAGGTGATAAATGAGTTTCTGGGGGAGGGAGGCATCAGCTAACCTACACTTTGCAAGACCACACACCTCTGTAGCTCTTCCACCTTCCTAGCAGAACAATGCTTCACAGAGCTCCCCTCCCCTCTGCCCCTCAATGCCCCTTCCCTCTGGCCTCCTGCTTCTTAAGGCAATAGAGAACCGTGAACACTTGACTTTGGAAAATATACTGTATTTCACAGCATTTGGGGCAGGGGGAAGATTTGATATTTTCCTCTGGCTGTTAGCAAGGATCTGATTTATAAAACTGCCTTTGAGCCAACTCCTCACCCAGTTTATTTTCTCTGTCAGCCAGGTCTGTCTCTGACGTGGGGGTGCCCATGGTCAGCGCAGTGGTCAGCCTGTTTTTTTGAGTTGAAACCTAAGAGTAATGTCAGGAAGGGCCTGGTGAGCTGGCGAGCTGGATTCCATGTCAAGAAAGATGACTCTCAGAATATTTTGCTGACTAAAGTAGGGAGTTGAGGACAGGATTACTCTCCAAGTTTCACATGTGTAGTCTCTTTTAAATTATTTTCAGTTAGTTCATTTAACATAGCTAAGTTAAGCAATTTGCTAAACTATTTACCTTGAGATTTAACAGCTGGGACTTGAACCTGGAACTGTTGGACTCTGAAGCTTCTTTTCCTTTATCTTTGCCCAATTCTTCACTTAAGATAAAACCCCTATGAGGAAAAAAAAGTTGTCTTCAAGTTGATTCTGACTCATGGCAACGCCGTATGTGTCTGAATACAGCTGTACTCTACAGGGTTTTCAATAACTGTAATTTTATGGAAGTAGATCACCAAGCCTTTCTTCCATGGCACCTCTGGGTGGATTCAAACCGCCAACCTTAGTACTGTGGAAAAATGGGCTCAGCATTTTGCACCTTGAACATTCAATGCTGAGGAAGCACTCAGGAACAAGGATTTGTGATAATAAACAAGTGTAAAGCATTGTAACAGTACCTGGCTTAGAACTATAAGCTATCTATATGTTCATATTTGCTATTATTAATGTCTTGGGGGTGTGGGAAAAAAAATGGCGTTAGGGAGTGGATTGACTTCACATATTGAATTTCATTTATCCCAACAAGGAAAACACAGACATTTCAAGCTGATTATAAACCTTAGTGTCTAATAGGCAAACTACACATGCTGATAGAAGACACAAGAGCACATACCAGTTGATTGAGATGTGGCAAGTGGATTCCTTTCACATTCTGCTGAAGATAGAGTTCCACAGCTCTGAGTAGACAAAAAAAGAAAGAAGTCTATCCCTTTCTTTTATCTTTTACTTTCTATTTTTAATGCTCTTTAATGTTGCATGAGAGTTGAATTTAAAAGTTACAGGTTGAGGCTTAAGTCCACTCACTTGAGAGTATTTAGTGCCATCATTATGTGTTTACATGTCTGACATACTCACTAGACTTGCATCAATTCGAGGGCATGGCTTTTCTTATTCTATTGTCTTTCCCTAGTACAGAGCATAATTTTGCACATATGCTCAGTAAGCATCTGAAAAGTTAAAACATGATGAGTGATATAGATGAGTCTTTTAACTTCATTCCACCTCCATTTGTTTCCTTATTAAATAGGGATAAAAATGGCAGCCCGATTGGGCCACTATGAATATCCAAGAGTATAATTTTGTGAAAGACATTGTGTGAATTATAGTACCATCTCTAAACATAGATAAAATAGACTTAAATGACATATATTGAATAATATTTGATGAAATTACTTTATTAATAATTACAATATCTACACTAGTAACTCCAAAATCAATATCTCCAGAATCACCCAAGCTTTTGAACTCCAGAATTTTATGATTGACTACTTGTTAGATACCCTCATGTGGATACGTAATGTCATTTCAAGTTTAAAAAAACAAACAAACTTTTTGTTCTACGTATATTCTAAAGCTTCTTTCTAGCTTTTTACCATGTCACCAACATTTACCAAATTACTATGGCCAAAACCCATGGAGTCATCCTGATTCATGTCTTTTTTTTCACATCTACGTCATTATAATCAAACCCATTTGACCTCACCTTCAGAGTAAATCCCAAATCAGACTATTCCTTTCCACCTTCACAGACACCTCCTTAGTCCAGGTCATCATCGTTTCTCTCCTAGATTCTGACATAGCATCTTCATTCTACTCTCATCCACCAGAGAGTCCTTTCCAACGTGGATCATATCATGTCGCATTCCTGTTCAAACCCTTCCAAAGGCTGACCTCTTACCAAACCATGTTTTACATGTTGCATATGATCTTTCTCCTGGCTACCTTTCTGTTTTCATTCCTGCTATGAGTATCTTACTCATTCTTCCTCTACAATCTTCATTCTTTTTCTTTAACACCTTGCATACTCTCTTGAATAAGGGTCTTTATAATTGATTATGGTTGGAACTCTTTTCCTCCAGATGTTTACATGAATTGTACCATTATTTTGTTTGTATTTCATGACAGAGTCCATTGATGACTAAGAACTCACTCCACCAATCACATAATTTTTCTTGTCCTAGCTTGCTTTATTTTTCTTCATAGCACTTAGCACCGTCTGATATTTTATCATATATTTGTTAATTTGATTTTATATGTCCTCCCTCAATAGAATGGATGCTCCATGATGTCAGGAACTTGAACTGATTTATTTACTGCTGTGTCCTCAGCAGTATTCACCTATTCCATACCTATCCATTGAATATCTACTATGTGTCAGACAACATTTCAAGGGCTATAGCAATGAACAGAAGACACAAAAATCTCTGCCTCATGGAGTTTACATTCCAATGAGAAAATAGACAATCAGCAAGTAAATAAGTAGACTCTGCCAGATGGTGGTAAGGTCTGTGCAAAATCATTAAGCAAGCAAGAAAGACGGAACATGCTTCAAGCAGTGGGACATGCAATTTTAAATGGGGTGATCTGAGAGAGGCTCCTTAAGGGGTAACATTTGAGCAAAGACCTGGAAAAGAGCATTTCAGACAGTGGGAGCTAGTAAATAGCCCTAACATATTTCAGAAACAGCATAGAGGGCAGAGGGGCAAGAGATGAATGAGCATGGTGAGGGTACAATAAGAAATTAGACTGAGAAAGTCAGGGGGGTTCAAAATTATGTAGAAAATTTTATGGACTTCAACTTTAATCCTTAAAGAAACAGAAAACCATGGCAGGATTTTAAACAAAAGACTTACATTATCTCTCTTACATTTTAAAAAGTTTGACTGCTAAAAATCTATGGTAAAGGAGCAAGTCCATAAATAGAAAGATCATTTAGGAGGAGGCCGTTGCAATAATCAAAATGAGAGAAGATAGTGGCTTGGATAGGGTGGTGGTCCTATAGGTCATAGAGTTTGTAAGACGTGGTCAGATTCTGTACATATTGAAGTAGAGACGCGATTTCCTGGTAGAGATTCTATGGGGTATAAAAGAAAAAGGGTGATTGAAGATGATGCCAAGTTAATTGGTCTGAGCAATTAAAAGGATGAAGCAGTCATTTGCTGAGCTGAGGAAGATAGTGGGAGAACAACATTGGTGCTCAGGTTGAAGATGACTATTAGATATCTCAGTGGAGATGTCACTATTGATGTTGGGAGTATAAATCAATACGACTTTTTGAAACCACATGGCATTATCTTTTAAAGCTGTATGTATGCATAGACTATAACCAGGAAATTCTACTCACAGGAATATATTAAGAGAAGTATCTATTTCTATAAGGAGCCCTGGTGGCTCAATGGTTAAGCACTCAGCTGCTAACCAAAAGGTTGGCAGTTTGAACCCGCCCAACAGCTTTGCAGGAGAATGAGCTGGCGATCTGCTTCAAAATAGATTACAGCCTTTTCTAACCCTATAGAGCAGTGCTGCTGTGTCACAGGGAGTTGCTATGAGTCAAAATCAAATTGACAGCATACAACAACACATCTATTTCTATACCTTAAAGAGAATGTACTAGAATCTTCATTGTTGTTAGTTACCTTCGAGTCGGTTCTGACTCATGGCAACCTTACACATAACAGAACAAAATGTTGCATGGTCCTGTGCCATATTCATGATCATTGGTATGTTTGAGTTCATTGTTGTGGCTATAGGATAGTGCCTTCCAACCTAGGAGGCTCATCTTCCAGCCTTATATCAGACAATATTTTGTTGTGCTCCGTAATATTTTCATTGGTTAATTTTCAGAAGTAGATTGCCAGGCCTTTCTTCTTGGTCTTTCTTGGTCTGAAAGCTCTTCTGAAACTTGTCCACCATGAATAACTCTCCTGATATTCAAAATACCAGTGGCATAGCTTCCATCATCACAGCAACATGACAGCCATCACAGTAGGACAAACTGAAAGACAGAATCTTCATAGCAGCGTTGTTTTCAATATTCCCAGAGATACGTACTGGAAAGAATGGAAATGTTAATTCATAATTAAATATATAATTAAATGATAAAATAGTAGTTTTAAATGTGGAGGAAAAAATGAACTCTTATACTCAATGATACAGATGAATATCATGGGCATAAAGTTAAGCAAAGGAAGCACAAACAAAAGTATACATATTATACGATTTCATGTATACAAGGTTCAAAAATAGGCAAAACTAGTCTGTTGGTATGCAAGTCTGGAGCCCTGGTGGCACAGTAGTTAAGAGCTCGGCTGCAAACCAGCAGTTCGAATCCACCAGCCACTCCTTGGAAACCCTATGGGAGAGTTCTACTCGATCTTATAGGGTCGCTATGAGTCAGAATTGACTCAGTGGCAACAGGTATGAGTATAAAAGTCAGAACATGCTTCCTTTGGGGCTGGAACTAACCAGCACCTCTGAGGTGTTGGTGATTATCTTGAGCTGCATGGTAATTACATGGGTGTGCTCACATGGTAAAAAAGACATTGGAATGTACAATTAAGATTTGTGCACTTTACTATATGCTTTTAAAAAAATGAATACTTCATTCTGTTTTGCAGGACTTTTCTTAAAAAGAAAATGGTAAACATAAAGGAACTCAGCCAATTTAAGTGAAAAATATGACATATTCCTTTTATTACTTCTAACAAATATAAATTTTAATATTATTAGTTGGAACTTGACTGTCACCCATTTTTCTGTATTATGAAGTTGGTATTTTCAACTTTATTTTGTATTCATGTGATCATCAATGTAATTAATTAATTAATTACTTAATTTTGGAATATGTATTATAAGTGCATAGTGCAAAATTCAAAAGATACAAATTACAATAGATGTCAATTAAAACTAATATTTTAGAGGTTTTTGTAAGTTTATTCACAATGTTCCTGGGTTGGGTGATGGGTTTAGCAGTGCTCCTTACAGTTTGAGGAGCCCTGGTGGCACAGTGGTTAAAGGGCTTGGCTACTAACCAAAATGCTAGCAGTTCAAACCCACTGAACGCTCCATGGGAGAAAGATGTGGCAGTCGGCTTCCATAAAGATTTACAGCCTTGAAAACTCCATGGGGCAGTTCTACTCTGTCCCATAGGGTCACTATGAGTCAGAATAGGCTCGATGCAGAGAATTTTGGTTTTTTTAATTATATTTTGAATAACCAAAGAAAACCTTGTCATCCAGCCAATTCCTACTCATAATGAAAATGCGTCCTACTAAGAGTTATGGGTGATCCAATTCTGTATTCTTGAGACTCAATATGAAATGGTAAAACACTAACAAATAATACAGAGAAGCAATTCTATCTCTCATCCTTGCTCCCTCTATCTTTCCCCTTGTATGTTGTTAAGAAAAGGTGGCACAGTTTATCCTATACTTTGCAATTGGATTTTTCCACTTAATATTGCATTTCTATACCTATAGAAGTGCCTCATCTTTGAATGGCTGCTTAGTCATCCATTGTGTCCATAATATATTTTGCTCCATAATATATTTTGCCAGGCTCCTATGACATACATTGAGATTGAGCTCTATCTTTTGATGTTACAGACAATAATGCCCTGACTGCCCATGTGGATATGCATTTGCCTACAAATGTGAGGGCATCTACAGAATGCATTTCTACAAGACAAATTGTTGGGTCAAAATTTATGTGCATTTTACATTTTGATAGCTTTTGAAAAATTGTCTTCCATAGAGTTAGAACCAATTTAAGTTTCCATTAACCATGTATAAGTGCATTTTTCCTCTGCAAATAGAATGTCCTCTCAAGCATTTTGATTTTTGCCAAGCTGATACATGAAAAACGATATTGCATTGTTGTTTTAATTAGCTTTCTGCTTATAATAAGTGCTGTTGAGAATCTTTTCAGATATTTAAGAGCTATCATGTATCTTTCTCTATGAATCATTTGCCCATGTCACTTGCTCATTTTCTTTCCCTTCTGTTGTGTTACTGGTCTTTTTCTTTTCATATAAATAAAAGTAGGTCTTTGTCTGTGATATGTGCCATAATTTTTCCCCTAGTTTGCCATTTGTCTTTTGGCTTCATTTTCTCCCAATGCAGACACTTTTTTATGTATTTAGTTTAAATTTCAACTTCAAATTTATTAAATTTATCAATCCTTTGTAACCTTTGGACTTTCAGTAATACTGAGGAAGGCATTACTGACTCAAAATTCTTGAATTATTTCTGTTTTTTACTAATTATATATATAACCAAAATTGTCACACCATCTGGTGTTTATTGTGATGCAAAGAGTGGAGTAGGAGTAAAACTTGATTTTTATTCCAGATGGCTACCAGGTTGTTCCAGCACCGTTTGTTGAACAGAATCTCTTAAATTCCCTGAATATTCTGAACACTTTTACATATTTGAGTTTGTCTCTGGATGTTCTCTTCTCTTCCACTGATCTTATCTACGTACATGTGCTGTCACTGCTTTTAATGACCTTTGTTGATATGATTTGTTATCTTGTGGGGCTAGTCCATTGCATCACTACCTTTGCCCCCAAGAATGTTCCTGGTTCTTTTTAAGTGAGGCTTGTACCTTAAATGTCTGGACTCTGAAGTCCAACTGGATTCAAATCCAACCTCTGCCATGTATTACCTCTCTGTTTCTTGAAATCTTCACATGCAAATGAGGATAAAATAAGACCTTTCCGTAGGATTGTTGAGGAAAGTGTGTCATTTTACACATCTAAAATGCTTACCATAACACCTGGTACATCCTTAATAGCTAATCTATTATGATTCTTGCTTATTTGTTTTTCCATCTGAAGCTTAGATCCAGCTTGTCTAGTTATTAAAAAAAATTACTGGTATTTTTGTTGCGGTTACATTAAATGCACAGATTGATTTAGAGAGAATTGTACCTTCATGATATTGGATTTTACTATCCAAACACAAGATGTATCTTCCCATTTTTTCAAGTCTTCTGGGTTTCTCAGCTTTTTAGTGCTTCTTGATATAGCTCTTGCTAATTTCTAATAGATTCATAGGTAGATATTTTCTCTCTCATGTTCCTGTTGTAGTGTAGTATTTTCTTGCATTTGATTTTCTAATTGATTGCTATTTTTGTATAAGAAGTTTACTATTGTACATATTAATTTTTCTATCCAGTCAAGTTTAACATTTATTGTAAAATTTGAATTTGACATGATTGCATTTGCTTTAAGAAAACACTGGAAAGATGGCTGTTTATTTTTCTTAAAGAAATGTAACAACTAATTTGTAAAATCCTTAAGATAGATAGGGCTAAATAAGGAACTCCCTTATTGTGAATTAACTAGTTTCGATTGAGTTGATTCCAACTCATGGACACCCGATGTGTTACAGAGTAGGGTGGCTTTGAGTCGTCAACGTTTCACTTGGTAGTGAAGCCCTTAACCATTTCAGTCACCAGAGGGATGCCTTATTGTGAATTATACTTCCTTACATTTCTCTGAAAAACTAACTTTTTTAACTCAAAACTTACATAGTGTTCAAAAGGGATATTTAACATTATGACACAGAGTTAATGGCCGTAGACAAATCCACAGGTGCATATTATTAATTTAACAAGCTGATAACCGCCTATGTTTCATCCACAGGTGTAAATACTACGGCTATTCGATCTTAGAGGTGCTAAATGTTTAGTGAGACTAGCAGACAAAGAAATTAGTAGCTATGATACAGCCTGGTAAGTATTACAAGAAAGGCAAACATTCTCTCCTCTTTTAATCCTCCTGTTCCTGGATTTCTGTCAATTCACCGTCAAGTCTAGAAGACAAAGAAGTTGACCTGTTAGTTCTTTGTTTTGATACCTCCTCAGTGCTGCACCTGTGGCCTCAAGGCTCTAGACAACTATCTGTAGACACGGGGGAAGCTAAACTGACTTGCCATAACCTTTCATGACCTACTTTGAGGCTAAATCCAAGCCTGGAAGAACAGACATTGGTGGGCTGGGTTATCTTTGAGAAAGTAGCTGCCTTACTGGCCGCCGGCCATGAAGGCTAGAGTGGCAACAAGAGCATTTTATCAAGAGCCATAGTTGAGCTGTGCTTATGAAGACAGGGCCAGAGGGGTGTCTTTCTGCAATGTAACCTTCTCTCTGTACACTTCAGTTTTTACAATCCTTGGAATAGTTAACGAATTGATAGTTCTACTCTAATCTGTTATTGAAAATGTTATGTATTAGCCTATAATGGTAAGAAGTGATTCTGTTCTAATGATTTTCTTGCAGTAAAAGAGAATGAGAGATAGAGATAGTCAATCACCAATGTTTACCTAACTCACTGAGGACAGCAAACTGGATCAAAGTGGACTGCCTACAGTCAGGTATCTGTAAGTTAAACAAATAGAAGATACTGAAGTCTACTTTCTGATTCACCACCTGCTCACATGCTGCACTCTCCTCCAATTGCTGTCAATCTGTCCATGGTGTTTTCCTTGGATAAGTATTACCTTGGATAAGTTATTTCCTCCCTCTGGTCCTCAGTTTCCTCAAATGCAAAATGAGAATATTAGTCTAAATCAGTGATATTCAACACTGACTGTACACCGAATCCCCTAAAGAACTTTTAAAAAATAATGATCTCCAGGCTTCAGGTCAAACCAATTGAATTCAAACATGTGGGTCTAGGACTGGGCACAGATACTTTTTGATGTATCCTTGGGGACTCTAATCTGTAGCTTACATGGAGAATCAGTTAGAGAGAAGGTCTTAAGGTCCCTACTATCTCTGAGTATCTGAATCTATGAGGTTTCCAAGGGCTAACTGCACCCACATGAATGACAATGTTTTCCTAGGGACAGCTTTAAACAAATCAATATATTTTAAACTTTTAAATTAATTTTAACAAATACAGATCAAGAGTGTGTTGTATGTCAGACTTTGTGCTAGTTATTTAAAAAAAAAAAAAAAGATTCCTTAGCTCTGAACACAGAGCTTCTGAATCAAAATCTTCTGATGTGAGGCACTGGAGCAGGACTGACTATGTAATGTGTGGGGCCTGTCAGAAAATAAAAATATGGGGGTCACTTGTTTAAAATTATTAAAAATTCCAAGGTGGCAAAGCAGAACATTAAAACAAGTGCAAGGCCCTTCTGAGCATGGAACCCTGCACAACTGTACACCCATAAAGCCAATCCTGCATAGGAGTTTGTGGTTAAAAAATTTGGCATGTCATTTTGATAAGTCACCTGGTTGGGGAAAAACTGTAGTAGGGAATTAAAAGATATTTAATTCATAGTGTTTACCTTAATGTAGCAGAGAGAATAGGTCAACACAAGTCAATGGGCCAATAATGTAACTTTACTTATACGAAACAGAGACTCACTCAATATTTCTTAAATATCATTAGGTTTATTGAAAATATTCCAAGGCAATTGAGAAGACAAAACTCTTAGAGACTGTGATGGTTAAGATTGTGTGTCAACTTGGCTGGGCCATGATTCTCAGTGTTCCTATGTGATCACCCCCATGGTTGAAAGGGAGTTTCCTTGGTTGTGTGGCCTGCATCCAAATATAAGTAGATGTTCTGGCTTTTGCCTGCTCGGGATCCTGCAGCTGCCTCCTGTTCGTCTGACCTCCAGTTCCTGGGACTTGACATAGCAGCTTATCTGCCAGTCTTGGGATTCATGGATCTTCACAGCCTGTGAGCAAGAGCCCTGCTCGCCGACCCGCTGATCTTGGGTTCGCCAGCTCCTGTGTCTACATGATTCAGGAGAAGCCTCTATCGTGATCCACAGACTTGGGACATTCTAGCCTCTACAATCACATGAGACGTTTCCTTGACATAAATCTCTCTATATATGTATTTATATGCTTTACTGGTTTTGCCTCTCTAGAAAACCCAGCCTAAGATAGAGACATAAAGCAACTCTAGTGTAGAAAGCCTAATAATCCTCTAGACTGGCTACAGAAGGACATTTTGGATTTAGGGAGCTCTACAGACCAGTTACCCCAGTTAGAATTATTTTACTTACAAGACACAGAAAACCCAACCCACTAATTTATAAAGAAAAGTGCATTCGTTCACATAACAGAAAAGCCTATATGAGGGCAGATTTCAGACACACTCAACAGAGATACCTGTTTTCTCCATCTCAACTTGACTCTGTTCTCCTTGCTTTGTTGGCTTCTTTCTGAGACAGGTTCTCTGTGGTGTTAAAATGCTATTGTTGCTACTCTAGACTTCATGACCAGTAGTGAGTAGGGCTGCTTCTTCCCCAAAAGGTGAAAATTTCTTCTGCCTGGTAATCAGTAACCCAAATTATTTTCCATGCTAATCTCTCAACCAGTCATTGTGGACTGGAAGAGGAGAGAAGTTGATTGGCTTATGCCAGTTAGATCCCCTTGAGAGAAAATTTACTCTTTTCTCCTTTTTACAGATTAGAAAAATGAAATATAGAGGGTTAACATATTTTTACACAAATAGCATGCACATTCTACTTTTGTTGGCCAACCACTCCCTCCCTCTGAGAAGTATTTTCATAAGTGTGCTATGCTAATTATATTTTATAGCAACATGTGAAAAAATTGGCTTAGCAACACTTAACGAAAATATCTCAAGGTGGGAGGGAGTGGTTGGCTAACAAACGTAGATGGTGAGTGTTATTTGTGTAAAAATATGGTATATAGCTTGCCCAAGGTCATAAAGCTAGTATAAGTGAGCCCTGGAACTTAAACCTGGGCAACTAACTACAGGACTTACATTATTAACTACGTCACTATCTTAAGATGTCACTTCGAGGACTAAGGCATTCTTGGCCCAAGCCATGGTTATTTTCAATCTCCTCATATGCCTGCGAAAGCTGGACAATGAATAAGGAAGACTGAAAATGAATTGATGTTTCGAATTATGGTGTTGGGGAAGAATATTGAATATACTGCGGACTGCCAGAAGAATGAACAAATCTGTTTTGGAAGAAGTACAGTTAGAATGCTCTTTGGAAGCAAGGATGGTGAGATTTCATCTCACATACTTTAGACATGTTATCAGGAGGGACCAGTCTCTGGCGAAGGACATCATGCTGGGTAAAGCAGAGGGTCATACAAAAAGAGGAAGACCCCCAACGAGATGATTGACACAGTGGCCACAATAATGGGCTCAAACACAACAAAAATTGTGAGAATGGTGTGGGACTGGGCATTGTTTCGTTCTGGTGTACGTAGGGTCTCTGTAAGTTGGAATTGTCTTGATGGCACCTAACAAACACACACACACACACATATAATTTTATGTGAACCTATACATATATAAATATTTATATATATACACATACGCATATAAGTATATATATATATATATATATACACATGTGCAATAACTGCTTATATCTTTCATCCATCAATTTTAGCTCCTTGAGAACAAAGTGAATTACAATTCATTTCTGAAATCTTAACACTCAGCAAAACAGAGTAGGCAATCAGTAAATAATGATTGAATGAGTAAATAAATGAACTATTCAGTTAGTCAATCAATGACCAGCTCAAGGGGGGAAATTAAATGATGGTAATCAATATTTTGGAAGGTTATTCTGACATTACTTTAAGCATAGGAGTGTAAAGGAAAGAGACTCTCACATCAGACGGTCCTAGCTTTGAATCATATTTCAAATTGCTTACTATGTTTGTATCTTTGGACAAATAGTGGTCTTTCTGAGCCTCAGTTTCCTCATGTATAAAATGGGAATAACACCTACCTCATGGATTGTTGTGAAGATGAAAAGAAATGATGTCTATAAATGGCCAGTACAGAGCCTGGCACATAGAAGAACTTCTATAAATGGTATGTCCTTTTCCTTCTTCCCTTTTTAAGAATAATTCACCCAATTGCCTACTGCAGGGGGGAAATTTCTGTTTCCCTACTCTTCATTAACAGTAAGGGCTAATCTCAACAGTAACCTCTATAGTTCAATATTTGGCATAGTAACAATCCAGTTGAGAACCTACTGCGCATATTGTCATTTAATCCTGTTAATAGCCCAACAAAGTATACATTGGTGTTATTCCCATTTTACAGAGGGGAAAATTGAGATTTTAGAAGTTAAATAATTCACTCAAGGCTGCATCTCAGTATGGGAAACAATGGGATCCAAACAAGTCTGTGTTGAGTCTGAGCTCTTAACCACTTTACTAGTTCTCTAATGATTGTGCAAACTGTTAGCAGACCACGAGGCTCTCTTAAGGGTGTTTCCAAAAACCAAAGAAACTGCTTGAAGGTGGTCTAATCCTGAAGTAGTAGGAACCAGGGAATAACACTGAAAAAGAGAGGCAGATTCTTCTTTCAAGAGATGTGTCCCACTTTTGTTAGGATGCTCTGCCCTCTGCTGGATGCTTTTAATGTTTTTATACACTTGGTCCATTTAAAATGCAAAGTATGGATTTTATTTATTTTCCCTTGGTGGTGAGCAAATTACTTCAAATGAGAATACTTTATCATATATGTAATTAGCATATAAATGTGTGGCTGTGGCAAGGATATGCATATATTTGTGCACATACATGTGTGTGAGTGTGTATGTGTGTATACTCACCTGCAAAAGTATAAAGCCTAGAACATAATGCCCATAACATAATAGGCAATATATAAATATTGCATGAATGAATGAATGGAAACTTAAACATAGAAAGAACACAAAAATTAAAGTGCTGGATTGAATACAGATAGAAGGTAATAGAAACAAGAATGACATAGTTATAAGGAAGGTTAATAGGTAGAATCAAACCAAAAATCTGTTGTCTTCAAGTCAATTCCGACTCATAGTGACCCTATAGGCCAGAGTAGAACTGTCCCAAAGTGTTTCCAAGGAGCTGCTGGTGGATTCAAACTGCTGAACTTCTGGTTAGTAGCCGAGCTCTTAACCACCGTGCCACCAGAGCTCCAATAGGTAGCATAGTGTAGTAAAAATAAAAATTATTATTGCCATGTTACCATGAAGGGGAAGAGCCCTGTGTTGCAATGGTTAAGCACTCAGCTGCTAACCAAAAGGTCGGAGGTTTGAACCCACAAGAAGCTCCATGGGAGTAAAGAGCTGGCGATCTGCTCACATAAAGATTACAGCCTAGGAACTCCTATAGGGCAGTTCTACTCTGCCATACAGGGTCACTATGAGTCTGAATAGACTGAGCTACACATGACAACAACCATCACAGGAACATAGAAACAGAGAGGTTATATAACTTGACCGTGGACTCATGTAAATAAGAGGCCAGCAAGTATTCTAACTCAGTTTTTCTAAGTCCAGACAGTCCATTATCCTGACGGTCATGCTAACTTGACTCTCGAAGCAATCAGTATCTGTGGCTTCCAAGGAAAATCAACACAGCCATGTCATCTTATTCATTGTCTAGTTTTCACATGCATATGAGGCGATTGAAAACCCCATGGCTTGGGTCAGGCACACCTTAGTCTTCAAGGTGACATCTTTACTTTCCAACACTTTAAAGAGGTCTTTTGCAGCAGATTTGCCCAATGCAATGCATCTTTTGATTTGCTGACTGCTGCTTCGGTGGGTGTTGATTGTGGATCCAAGTAAAATGAAATCCTTGACAACTTCAATCTTTTCTCCATTTATCATGATGTTGCTTATCGGTCCAGATGTGAGGATTTTTGTTTTCTTTATGTTGAGGTGTAACCCATACTGAAGGCTGTGGTCTTTCATCTTCATTAGTAAGTACTTCAAGTCCTCTTCAGTTTCAGCAAGCAAAGTTATGTCACTTGCATATTGCAGATTGTTAATGAGTCCTCCTCTAATCCTGATGTCCCATTCTTCTTCATATAGTCTAACTTCTGGTATTATTTGTTCAGCATACAGATTTAATAGTATGGTGAAAGGATACGACTGTGACACACAGCTTTCCTGACTTTAAACCACACCGTATCCCCTTGTTCTGTTTGAACAACTGCCTCTTGGTCTAAGTACAGATTCCTCATGAGCACAATTAAGTGTTCTGGAATTCCCATTCTTTGCAGTGTTATCTATAATTTGTTATGATCCAGAGTCAAATGCCTTTGAATAGTCAATAAAACACAGGTAAACATCTTTCTGGAATTCTCTGCTTTCAGTCAGAATTCATCTGGCATCAACAATGCTATCCTTGGTTCCATGTTCTCTGTCGATATACTGCTGCAGGTGCTTTTGAATGATCTTCAGCAAAATTTTACTTGCATGTGATATAAATGATATTCTTCGATAATTTCTACATTCAGTTTGACCATCTTTCTTTGGAATAGGCATAAATATGGATCTCTTCCAGTTGGTTATCCAAGTAGCTGTCTTCCCAATTTCTTGGCATAGATGAGTGAGCACTTCCAGCACTGCATCCGTTTGTTGAAACATCTTAATTGGTATTCCATCAATTCCTGGAACCTTGTTTTTCACCAGTGCCTTCAGTCTTTTTAATGACCTGTTGATCTCTTCATGTATGATGTCCTTGATGTCATTCCCCAACACATCGGGTTTTCGGTCATTAGCGTTCAAAGCGTTAAATCTATTCTTGAGATAATCTCTAAATTCAGGTGGGATATACTTGAGGTCATACTTTGGCGCTCATAGACTTGTTCTAATTTGTTTCAGTTTCAACTTGAACTTGCATATGAGCAATTGATGGTCTGTTCCACAGTCAGCCACTGGCCTCGTTCTGACTAATGATACTGAGCTTTTCCATTGTCTCTTTCCACAAATGCAGTTGATTTGATTCCTGTTTATTCCATCTAGGAGGTTCACATGTGGAATTGCCATTTATGTTGGTTATAAAAGATATTTGCAATGAAGAAGTCATTGGTTTTGCAAAATTCTATCACTAGATTTCTAGCATCGTTTATGTCACCAAGACCATTATTTTCCAACTACAGATCCTTCTTTTTTGTTTCCAACTTTGGCATTCCAGTCACCAGTAATTATCAATGCATCCTGATTGCATGTTCTATCAATTTCAAACTGCAGAAGCTCATAAAAATCTTCAATTTCTTCATCTTTGGCCTTAGTGGTTGGTATGTAAATTTGAATAATAGTCATATTAACTGGTCTTCCTTGCAGGCATGTGAGTATTATCACTGACAGCATTGTACTTCAGGATAGATCTTGAAATGTTCTTTTTGACAATGAATGCACTGTCATTCCTCTTCAGTTATCATTCTCCGCATAGTTAGACCATATGATTGTCTGATTCATAATGTCCACTACCAGTCCATTTAAGCTCATGAATACCTAGGATATCGATGTTTATGTGTTCCATTTCATTTTTGACAATTTCCAATTTTCCTAGATTCATACTTCATACGTTCCATGTTCTGATTATTAATGGATGTTTACAGCTGTTTCTTCTCATTTTGAGTCGTGCCTCATCAGCAAATGAAAGTCTCAAAAGCTTGACTCCATCCATGTCATTAAAGTCAACTCTGCTTTGAGGAGGCAGCTCTTCCCCAGTCATATTTTCAGTGCCTTCCAAACTTAGGGGCTCATCTTCCAGCACTATATCAGACATTGTTCCGCTATTTATAAGGTTTTCACTGGTTAATATTTTTCAGAAGTAGACAACCAGGTCCTTCTTCCTAGACTGTCTTAGTCCTGGGGCTCAGCTGAAACGTATCTGGTATGGGTGACCTTGCTGATATTTGAATACTGGTGGCATAGCTTCCAGCATCACAGCAACATGCAAGCCCCTACAGTGAGACACACTGACAGCTGCTTGGGGGAACATCATGTTAAATGGTGAAGAAATAAAGTTGTCAAAGAGTTCATTTTTCTTGGATCAACAATCAATGCTCACAGAATAACAATCAAAAAATCAAACCACATATTTTGCAAATTTGCTGCAAAAAAACTCTCAAAAGTGTTAAAAAGCAAAGGTGTCACTTTGGGAACTAAGGTGCACCTGAGACAACCTATGACATTTTAAATTGCTTCGTATATATGTGAAAACTGGACAATGGAAAAGGAAGTCTGAAGAAGAATCGATGCATTCAAATCATGGCGTAGGCTGAGAACATTTAATATAGCATAGACTTCCAGAGGAATGAATATATCTGTCTTGGAGGAAGTACATCCAGAATGCTCCTTAGAAGGGAGGATGGTGAGACTTTGTCTTGCTTATTTTGGACATTTCATTAAGAATGACCAATCACTTGGAGAAATACATCATGCTTGCTAAAGTAGAGGGTCAGCAAGAAAGGAGACCCTCAATGAGACTACACTTTGAGTAGCAAGAGTACAAGTCATCTCTAAACAGCTTAGCAACAGACCAAAAATTGGTGTTCCATATTTTTTGAATGACTGAATGAAATCAGTCAATCAATCAACCAATGTTGACATTCCTGCAATTAGAATAGAATCATGAATCAACAATCTGTATTCTCTTTTGACCCTAAAATTGGTTTAGTGAACATACAGTTGCTTTTTGTTATTTCTCCTTCTAGATATTCACAGTAAGATATTCTCTTCTGTTTTCTTGTGAATAATAGTGATCAGCATGGTGAGAGGAAGCACTGTAAGTCCAGGCTGGGATATTTTCGAAGAAATACACTAGTGAAAATACCTGGAAATATTGCTGAAAAATTCTGACACGTTGGAATTCAGGAATTTTCTTACACCATTCTTTTCTTTCCTCCCTTCCTCCACACCTCTCTCTTTCTTCTAAACAAAAAATAAATATGAAACACCTGGGTTTTTGTGATTAATATCTTCTCTTGTTTTCTATTTCTATCTGTGATACTTCTGAATGTAACAGCAAATGTGAGAGATGCTAGACCTTCTTTCCCCCACCTCATCCCACCCTAACCTCGAAGTTAGATGAATAATTTTAGAAGCAATTCTGACAATTACTCCACTGCAGTGTCAACTAACCCACTGTTTCAGGACTGAGTATGCAATTGCATCATGGCAGATTAGCAAAACCAGGAGGCCATCCACGGGTGCACAGACTTAAAGAGTGTTTTGCTACCTTCAAAACATTGCTACAGGGCTGTCCATTTATATTTTTGCTGAACTCTGCTGGCAACTAATGAGATCACCCCAAACCTCTGCTGATCTTTACCAGAGGCTTTGCTCTTCAGTTTCTCCAGGGAAGACAGAAAATAGCAGAGGAAGTGGAACGAGGGCACTGTCAGGAGTAATGGCATCTGTTTCTCTGAATTTTTAGAACTGTTTTATATCTCTTGGATTCTAAGCAGAAGGCATCTGAGAAGAAAAAAAAAAAAGGCACATTGAGTGTATTTTTCCTCTAAATTATGATCTTCAAGTGAAAGACAGGTATGTATAAAAAAATGGCTTTAATATAATTTGTAGCTGAATCTCAGGTAACAATGATAGCAATTGAGTTTGCAGCTCTTCAGTGCTTCTAACCAGTTATACCAAAGGGGATTTGGGTGTTTTCCACTACAATAATAATAATAACTTATTATTATTAATATTATTGTAATGTAATTAATAAGTCATATATAATGCTATATATTTTAATTATTGTATAATATAATATATAATGCATATGTTGTTGTTGGTAGGTACCCTCAAATTGGTTCTAACTCGTAGCGACCCTATGTATAACAGAATGAAACATTGCCTGGTCCTGCACCATCCTCATAATGGTTGTTATGCTTGAGCTCATTGTTGCAGCCACTGTGTCAATCCATCTCATTGAGGGTCTTCCTCTTTTCGCTGACCCTCTACCAAGCATGATGTGACATGTCCAAAGTATGTGACCTGCTGTTGGTCCCTCAGAAACTATCTGCCATAGGACCCTTCTTCCAGTCCCTCCCACATTGCCTCCTAGAAGCCCCGATCTCTTTTCTGCTGGGGCACTGACTCTTTTTCTCATAGCCCTTTGACTCAGCTTAATGGTTATTTAATTTCACCTGGTTTTCTTCTGGTCTGAGTTACAAAAGGCTCCAGATTCGTGTGGGCTGTGGAGAGAGTGAAGGCAAACCAAGCCACGTGGCTTCAAGGAATCATCTATAAAATAAAAGAATCAAAACTTTTACACTGCCGATAAATTCTGGAATGTTGTTATGCACAATTTCCCTGTCTCTCACTCTCTCTTTCTCTCTCTCGCTTTCCCTCTGTCTCTGTCTGTCTCTCCCTCTCTCCTTCTCTCTCTCATCAGCTTGTCTGTAAGGGTGAGGAATAAAACTTATATTGCCACTTTCATATAACCACAAGAGGTCCTAGGTGGCGTAAACATTTAAGTGCTCAGCTACTGACTGGAAGGTTGGCGTATTGAACTCATCCAGAGAAGCATCAGAAGACAGGATGAATGAATGTATGAATAAATGAGATAGATATTCAAAATGACTCATTCCTAGAAATGGCATTTTACCTATGCATTTCCTTGTAAGACAGATGGCCAAGTAATATAGAGGTTCTTATGTACAGTGGAAAGGAAAAAGATGTGGAATCAGAAGTTCTGAGTCTAAATCTCGTCTTCACATTGTCGGCTGAGAGAACTTTGTGCAAGTTATCTAAGCCTCATATAGAAAATGAGGGGGTATTTCATTCGGTTTTTGTGAGAATTAAATTGATGGAATTGTTGAGAGACCATAAGATGTTATCGGATACATAGTAAAGAAAATTCTCAATAAAAGTTAGTTATTCTTTCCCCTCAGGGGACTCACAGCCTCTCTTGTGATAGGAAAAAAAAAAAAAAAAAAAACCTTTCAGTTCAGATGGCATATGACACTTGACCACCAGGTGGCAACATTAAGTCAGCAGCGTGTATTTTCCTAGGAAAAAAGGGAGAAGAAAAAGTGTTAATTCTGAAAGTCTAAAAATTTATATTTATCCAGTGTGATCACAAAACAGTTGCTAAAGATTATGAGAGCTGAAGTGCTATAATCTCAAAAAAGAACATTGTGCTGTTTCTTTTCACTCCTATTACTCTATAACGCTTATGAAACTATCCACTGTTGACAGATTATTATTATTATAGTTAAGCAATGGAAACAGAAGTTTTTGTTTTCTTTTTTTTATTGTACTTTAGATGAAGGTTTACAGAACAAATAGTTTCTCATTGAACAGTCAGTACACATATTGTTTTATAACATTAGTTAACAACCCCATGACATGTCTTGACCTTGGAGGACTTTTTTTTTTTTTTGTGGTGAAAGTATACATAGCCAAAGATACATCATTTCAAAAATTTCTACATGTACAATTCAGTGACATTGATTACATTCTTCCCGTTGTGCTGCTAATCTTACTATCCTTTTCCAAATTATTCCATCATCATTGTCTTCAACTCACTGTCTCCTAGGCTTCCCATCAAACATTTTGAGTTGCTGTTGTCAATTTGATCTCATGTAGATAATTCTTTTTTTTTTATATATACTTTAGATGAAGGCTCACAGAACAAGTTTTTGTTTTCTTATTTCCAACTGTTGGAGAGGTTTTAGGCTTTTACAAAAAGAAAAGGGATTGAAATTTCAAATTCCTTTTCTGGAGGACATTCCATTTTGTCAGCACTGGAGGAAAGCTCCTCCCATCTAGACTAAGAAGAAGAAGAGTTACCCCCTCTGTCTCTGGACCCCTGAGCAATATTAAAGAAGCAAATGTAGCTCATAAGCTTTCATGCATAGTCCTGAGCTTATGGGGCTGCCCAAGAGGTGACCTCCTCTTGGTCCCTCAGGAACTATCTTCTGAAGCCTCTCTTCCCACATGAATCCCACTGTCTCCTAGGCTCTGTGTCCCTTCCGGCTGGGATCCAGTCTCTTCTCCTTTGGACCAGGTTGACAGTCATTTAATTTAGTTCCAGCTGGTCTTCTCCTGTGTGAGCCAGCAGGGAGTCCAGATTCCTGCGGGCCGAGGATGGAGCAGAGGAAAACATCATTTCATTTGAAAACATCACAATATTTAAAACATTTAGAAAAGTATAGAAGAAAACAACACCTGTATGCTCATAATCTACATTTAACAAATGTTATCATTTTGTCATTTGATTTCAGCTCTTACAAAAAGCATTACAGATAAAGCTAAAGCCCCACTCATGATCCTATTTTCTTGTCTCACTCCCAATAAATAACCGCTGTCGTTAGTTGCCCTTGAGTCATCTCCAACTCATGGTGATTCCCTGCATAACAGAATGAAACATTGTCCAGTCCTGAACCATCTCCATGATTGGTTGCAGATCACACTGTTGTGATCCATAGGGTTTTCATTGACTGATTTTTGAAATAGATCACCAGGCCTTTATTCCTAGTCAGTCTTAGTCTGGAAGCTCTGCTGAAACCTCTTCAGTATCATAGCAACATGCAAGCCTTGACTGACAGATGGATGGTGGCTCTACATGCAGTGCATTGCCTGGGAATTGAACTCAGGTCTCCTGCATGGAGCATAAGATGTCTACCACTGAACCACCACCACCCCCACTAGAGATAACAACTACCCTGAATTTGATAAGTATCCATCAGTACATATTTTGATCCTTTAACTACTAATTTATTTAATAACTTTGCAGGTTATTCATAATGTAGGTGTACTTCTTCTGCTTTGGGAGGTAGGGATAGAAAGAACTAGACAGGCAGAGACAGAATGGTCCAGTACTAGCTCACCCTTCTCTCCCTCCTGTACCCAGAGACCTACCCTGCTCTCTCTGTGACCCCATCTTTCTTTCATATTTTTATTTCTCAGAGTGCTGACATGGAAAAGGGCACACTATTTAAACTCAAAGGGCACGGATTTGAGTCCCAGTTCTGCTACAAATGAGTTAGAAGACCTTGGTCACACCATGTCATTTCTCTGAGCTGTATCAGGTTATCAATGCAAAATGTCTGAAATAATACAATTTCTACAGGGATCATTAATTTAGTCTCTAATCACATATTGAGCCCTGTGGTTGACACTAGTGCAAACTCAAATAAGACAGCATCTCTAGAAAAAACATTCCCTTCTTGAATGGAAAACAGGTGCATAAAACAATTGAAGTCCATTGTAATTAGTACTATAACAGATTTGTTTATAAACTGTTATGCTTGCCCAGGAGAGGCAAATGTCGGTGTGCCTTTGGGCATCAGAGGAAATTTTGATGTTGTTGATGTGTGTGTGTGTGTGTGTGTGTGTGTTTTAAAGGTGACACCTTGAGTTGTGCTACACAGCTATTATGGGAAGAAAAGTAGGAGAACATTAACAATTATTTGGAACTTACTAAATGCCAGGTACCAAACATGTCCAATCTCACTTCCTTTCTCATCTATTCATATTTTTTTCTTTCTTTTTTTTATCTAGTACTTATACTGCACCTGTTATTAAGGGAATATTATATTGTCTGTATTCCAGATGAGGAAGCTGAGAATCAGAGAGGAAAGACAAGGCATCGAAGACCGTGTCGCAAGTAAAGACTACAGGCAAGTTCCACATACTTTTCATGGTACCCTGTGTGGACTGAAGTATGTCAATCCATATATTCTCGTTATTAGGTGCCATTGAGTTGGTTCCAACTCATGGCAATCCTATGTATAACAGAAAAAAATGATGCCTGGTTATGAACATCCTCATAATTGTTGCTATGTTTGAGCCCATTATTGCAGCCACTGTGTCAATCCATCTCATTTACAGTCTTCCCCCCTTTTTTTTTTTTAACTGACTTTGTGTTTTATCAAGCATGATGCCTTTCTTCAAGGATTGGTCTCTCCTTATAATATGTCCAAAGTAAGTGAGAGTTTATGTCGCTGTCCTGACTTCCAAGGAATACCCTGGCTGTACTTCTTCCAAGACAGAATTGTTCATTTTTCTGGAAGCCTATGTTATATTCAATATTCTTCTCTAACACCACAATTCAAATGCATCAGTTCTTCTTCTCTCTTCCTTTCTTATTGCCTAGCTTTTGCATGCATATAAGGTAACTGAAGATACTGTGGCTTGGCTCAGATACACCTTAGTTTTCAAAGTGACGTCTTTTGCATTTAGCACTTTAAAGAGGTTTTTGCAGCAGATTTTCCCAATGCAATACATAATTTGATTTCTTGACTGCAGCTTCCATGGGCATTGATTATTAATCCAAGAAGAATAAAATCCTTCAATTTCTTCACAATTTATCATGATGCTGCTTATTGGTTCAGTTGAGAAGATTTTTGTGTTCTTTAAGTTGAAGTGTAATCCATACTGAAGGCTGTAATCTCTGATTTTCATCAGTAAGTACTTCAAGTCCTCTTCACTTTCAGCAAGCAAGATTGTGTCATCTGCATATCACAGGTTGTTAATGAATCTTCCTCTAATTCTCCCGCTGCATTCTTCTCCTTATAGTCTAGTTTCTTAGTTTATTTGTTCAGAATACAAATTGAGTAAGTATGGTTAAATGATACTACCCTGACATACACATTTTCCAACTTTAAACACACACTATCTCCCTGATCTGTTAGAATGACTGCCTCTTGAGCTAATGTCAAAGAGGAAGACATTGATGATTTTTACAAACTGCAGTAGTCTGAGATTGATCAAACATACAAACCAAGACTCATTGATATTTACTGGTGATTGGAATTCAACAACTGGAGGAAAAGAAGAAGGATTAGTAGTTGGAAAATACATACTTGGTGACAGAAACAATGTTGAAGATCATATGATAGAATTCTACAAGAAAAAGCACTTATTAATAGGAAATAGCTTTTTTCAACAACATGAATGTTGACTATGCATACGGACCTTGACGAATGGAATATATAGGAATCAAATAGAATACATCTGTGGAAACAGACGATGGAGAAGCTCAGTATCAACAGTCAGAACAAGGCCAGGGATCGACTGCAGAACGAACAGACCATCAATTACTCATATGAAAGTTCAAGTTGAAACTAAAGAAAATGAAAACAACTCAATAAGAGCCAAAGAACAACTTTAATATATCCTGCCCTCAATTTAGAGATCATCTCAAGAATAGATTTGATGCACTTAACACTGATGATCAAAGACCAGAAGAGTTGTGGGATAACATCAGTGACATCATACATGAAGAAAGAAAAAGGTCACAAAAAAGACAGGAAAGAAAGAAAAGACCCAAACGAATGCCAGAAGAGACTCTGAAACGTGCTCTTGAATGCAGAGTAAATAAAGTGAACAGAAGAAATAAGTAAATGAGCTGAACAGAACATTTCAAAGGGTGGCTCTAGAAGACTAGGTAAAGTATTACAATGAAATGTGTTAAGACCAGGAATTAGAAAGCCAAAAGGAAAGAACATGATCAGCATTTCTCAACTTGAAAGAACTGGAGAAAAAAATTCAAGCCTGAGTTGCAATATTGAAGGATTCTATGCGAATAAAATGTATGACGCAAGAAACGTTTAAAGAAGATGGAAGGAATACAGAGTCTATACCAAAAAGAATTGGTTGACGTTCAAACATTTCAGGGGGTACCATATGATCAACTACTGATTGTACTGAAGGAAAAAGTTCAAGCTGCATTGAAGGCACTGGGGAAAAACAAGGCTCCAGGAATTGACAGAATACCAATTGAGATGCTTCAACAGATAGACACAACACTGGAAACACTCACTAGTCTATGCCAAGAAATTTGGAAGACAGATACTTGGCCAAGTGACTAGAAGAAATCCATATTCATACCCATTCCAAAGAAAAGGGATGCAATGGAATGTGGAAATTATTGAACAATATCGTTTATATCACATGCAAGCAAAATGTTGCTGATGATAATTCAAAAATGGCTGGGAACTGCCAGAAATTCAATCCAGACTCAGAAGAGAATGTGGAGAAAGGGATATCATTGCTAATGTCAGACGGATCATGGCTGAAGGTAGAGAATACTAGAAAGATGTTCATCTGTGTTTTACTGACTATGCAAAGGCATTCTACTATGCTTATCGAAAGAAATTATGGATAACGTTGTGATGAATGAGAATTCCAGCACACTTATTTGTGCTCATGTTCCTACCCGTACATAGATAAAGCCATAAATATGTGCTGAAAAATATTTGTTGAATTCCTGGCCCTTGTACCTGTGGATGCAGACTTGTTTAGAACAGGGTTTTGTTTATTTTGTTACTTAGATCATATCCAAATAGGGTGGGTTATAAATCTAATCTCTTCTGAGTTATAAAAGAGCAGATTAGATACAAAGAAATGCACACAAGAGGGGCCAGGAACAGACGCCATGTGATGCTTATCTATAAGCCAAGGAACCAAGGAAATAACGAATCCCCAGGACTAGCTGCAAGGAAGGAATCAACATGGCTGAGACCTTAACTGGGACTTTTAGCTTCCAGAATTATGAGAAAATAAATTTCTGTTCTTTAAGGCCACCCACTTGTCGTGTTTCTGTTACAGCAGCACTAGGAAACTAAGGCACATTCATTTGGTCAGGGCACAGGGAGTGGGTGGGCAGTGCCTGAGGGGACGGAGCGTCCTCCACTCATTCTTTTCAGAATCACAGTTAATTGAGAATAAATTTTCTCAGTTGAAACCAGTTGTATTTTATTGGCTATTTTTGCTGGCATCTGACAGTGTGGTCTGGTTGCTCCTTCTTGAAGGCTTGGACTTCCCTGGCTTCTAAGACCCCATCATCCAGTGATATCACTAAGGGAGTGCAAGGGGTGCAGACCGCACTGCATGACACTGTCAGAGGGGATGATACCAAAATATCTGTCTATAAAATTTTTGTGCAGTATTTCAGCAGAAGTTTATTATTTTTTATAAAAAAATCCCTGTAGTTTGTTATAACAACAAAAACATTTTTTGTAAGCCCAGCTTGCACATGTCAATATATCTACAAGGCTAAAATTCCACGCTATTTTACTTTTGAACCTTCTAATGCTACTCCGGTCAGAGCTGTCAGTATTATCCAGTTACAATGACGCTTCAAATCACATGGTTTCGTCTGCACATGCTAAAAGCACACGTTGTTGTTTTCGTTCCTGCTGGTGTTTTTATAGTTACTGATTTTGTCAAGTTTTCTGATGTTTTAGCTACAGTATTGTGGTAATTACCATGGGGAAGTGACACTATGAGTTACCACACTGGATGACACCAACCCTAGTGATGACATTGCCTTCATCTCTTGACTTTTTGTATACCTCATTCCCCTCATCCTCTCAGCCTCCTCAGAGGCCCACGCATGACAGGTTCCTGTTTCCAGGGTCCTTCTTTGATCCATTGCCATTTGTACTTGGTACATTTTATTACAGGCTCTCACAGCTATTCTCACAGTTACTACTACAACCCTTGCACCAAATAGTCTTCATTCAGTTCATCTACACTCACCTGCACTCATATACACTCACCTTCAGGTCTCATTATACTGATTTTTTCTCCAGAAAAAACTTTCTTGAACCTCAGAGTCCAGTCACAATCTTATCTCCTCCTACAATTTTCCTTCATAACACTAGTTACTATTTGTGTGTGATTATTGGTTTAAGGCTATTATCCTCTTTCAAATTTTAAGTTCTATGAGAAAAGACTGTTTAGCTTAAAGTTGTATATGTATTGACTAGCACTGTGGCCATAGATAGACAGACAGACAGACAGATAGATATTAGAGTCAACTCCAACACACGGTGACCTTATGTACAATAGAACACAATATTGCCTAGTCTTGTGTTATCCTCACAAACATCAGGATGCTCGAGCCCATTGTTGCAACTATTGTGCCAGTCTGTCTCACCAAAGGTCTCCCTCACCTTTGTTGGCCCTCTGCTTCACCAAACATGATGCCCTCCTCCAGCGATTGATCTTTCTTGATGACATGTCAAAGCAAGTAAGTCAGACAATACTGCATTGTGATCCATAAGGTTTTCATTGGTTATTTTTTGGAAGCAGATCATTAGGCCTTTTTTCCTAGTCTATCTTAGTCTGGAAGCTCTGCTGAAGCCTGTTCGCCATGAGTGACCCAGCTGGTATTTGAAATGCTGGTGACATATCTTCCAGCATCATAGCAACACACAAACCATCACAGTATGATAAACTGACAGGCAGGTAGTGGATGCTAAAACTACCTTATATGTTTCTATTTCCCTCCCCAAAAGTGATGTCTTGCAGGGAGGACCTTCTTTTACTTGTCTTTGTGTTCAGCAAAACTGGTCCAGAACCAGGCTAGTTAGCTAAAATTGTCTAGATGAATCATTATTAAATTCATGAGTACATTCTCTCAATTTAATGAATAGCTTCATGAGAATATGAACCTGGACACTTCATTGCATTAGTTTCTTACATAAGACAGCATTTGTTGAAGTACAGTTTTTAAAAATTTATTACATTTAGGATATTGACCTGCTATTTTCACCTAATTTAAAACTAGATTTATCTTTCAAAGGAATTTAGTTGAGTTTCGATACAGTCCTATGATCTGAGTAAACCATGTGGTTATCTAGTTTTTTTTGTTGTTGTTTTTATTCAGGACCGGCATTTCAGTTAATCTTTTCTATAGGAGGAGATAGTTTTTTATTTAGGAGGCTGAGATGTGTTTCTTGAAGAACCTAGCTGTTCAGCCCTCCAAGAAACCTTCGCCTGTTTCTGTTGATGAAGACATTGCTGAGGAGCAGTGTCTTAGCCAATACTGACAGCTCAGCTCTTGGATTCTAGTCTTGCACTTGATAATTCTTTTTAATTAGACCCTTGATAATCTTCACTCTTTCTAAAAATACTATTTTGCTGTAGGGATACAAGGACAATCTCTATTCCCTGAGAGATAATCCCAGATCTCCACTGCAGAGTCAGATAAAAGTTGTAGCTTACATATTTCAGAGGCCCTTTTTATCAAAACTTATGTACTAAACCATCTTTGCTGATCTCCATATAGTGAATAAAATTAATTTTCTGGTGACATGTGTGGCTTACATATTCCTATTTTATGTTCTTTATTTTAAATCAGGCTATTTTTGCAATCATTTTGATCATCATTTAAACCTTTTTCTTTCCTAGTAGATTTGCCTTTTCTCCACTGGATGAAATGTTACCTAGTCTTGTTGTTAGGTGCCATCCAGTCAGTTTTGACTTATACAGCCCTATGCATAACAGAACAAATCTTTAACCAGTCCTGCACCATCCTTACAATTGTTGCTATGCTTGTGTCCATTGTCACACCCACTGTGTCAATCCAGACTTAAGATTTAGTAAATGTCAGTTCTTCTCTTTCTCTTACACCATTCCCACCACTCAGTCAGAATCAATCCCTTCTCCTAATTGCGGGGGGTGGGGGGGAGCAGGAGGGCAGTAGTATATTCTTCTGTTTCTATGGAAACCAAACCTTCTATAATTGGTGTATAACTTCTGCTAATTAGCAAGCTCCTTGAGGACACAGAGTCTGCCTTCTTTAACTTTGTATTCTCAGTGCTGTACATGGCTAGTGCTGTATACTATTTGTTGAGATTAATTAAAACAAATGAATGAGACTCTTTGTCTCCAGGTCATCTAATCTTTGGAGAGGGACCTTCATAAAATAAAGACCTGACCCATAAGGGGTCTCTATGCCATCAAGTTGATGTAAGTACTTCCCAACACAACAGAGGAGATTTTCCACTATCTGGCCCCATATACTGCTCTGTTTTCACTGCTTCTCACTTTTTGCCTAGAATCTGAATCCCTTAAAGTCACTACAAGTGGCTCAAGATCCATTTCCAAGCCTGTCCTGCCCACATCCTAACCCTGCTATGTGTTCTGAGCGTGACTCAGGTTATTCATAAACTAACACTTGGCAACTAGACAGTAAGATCTTTAAGGGATGGGAAGTACCTGGATTCTTTTATTCAAAATCTGTATTCTGGGTGCCTAGCCCAGTGTATGGGACAGTGGTGGTTCAGTGGTAGAATTCTTGCCTTCTATGTAGAAGACCTGGGTTCAATTCCTGACCAGTGCACCTCATGCACAGTCACCACCCATCTGTTAGTGGAGGCTTGTGTGTTGCTATATGATGCTGAACAGGTTTCAGCTGTGCTTCCATATTAAGACAGACTAGGAAGAAAGGCTTGGTGATCTACTTTTTTTTAAATAATATTTTATTGAATTTTTGGTGGAAGTTTGCACAGCAAATTAGGTTCCCATTTGACAATTTCCACACAAATCATTCAGTGACATTAGTTACATTTATAAAAATGTGTCAACATTCTCTTTATATTTTGTTTGTTCCATTTCCAGTACTCCAGTTGCCCTGTCCCCTTATCTTCTCATATTTCCTTTTGAGTAATTGTTGACTTTTTGGTCTCATATTGATTGTTTCTAAGTACAGCATCAATCTTAAGAGTAATAGCCTTTATTTAGTGTGCCACCCTGCTATTTTACTAAAAGATGATCTCAGAGGATAGACTTGGTTCTAGGTTTAAAGAGTGTCTCAGGGCAATAGTATCAGGGAGTACTCTGTTCTCTACTGTTTCAGTTTATCTGGATTTTTAAAAAATAAAAAATAAAAATTTGATTTCTACTCTACATTTTTCCTCATTCTATCTGAGGCCGTCTATTGTGACCCTGGTCAAAACAGTCAGTGGTAGTACAAGACAGTGTCTAGTTCTTCTGGTCTTGGGGATAGATGAGGTTGTGACTCATGCAGACTTATTTCTTCCCTGAGCTTTTGATTATGTTCCTACTCTTTTGCTCCTTGAAAGTAGAGACTCGTAATTGTGTCTTCGATGGCCCCTCACAAACTTCTAAGATCCACAGACACTATTCACTTCACTAGGATTCAGATCATGAATTGTGTGAACTATGTTATGCCTATTGACTGAATTGTCCCATGAGACTATGGTGTTAAGCTTTCAAACCCAGAAATCCAATCTTGAAATATGTTTGGTTGTGTCTGAGGAGTATCCATATTTGTGTTTTCAATGAATATCTGCATTCACATATTTGCATTTACAGGTACTTACAGATAATTTTTTTAAGAAATTATGCCTTTGAATTATGGTGTTGGTGAAGAATATTAAATATACCATGGACCCTCAGAAGAAGGAACAAATCTGACTTAGAACAAGTACAGTCAGAATGCTCCTTAGAAGGGAGTATGGCAAGACTTCATGTTATGTACTTTGGGCATGTTATCATGAGGGATCACTTCCTTGAGAAGGACATCATACTTGGTAGAGGGTCTGTGAAAGAGAGGAAGACCCTCAAGGAGATGGATTGACATAGTGGCTGCAATGATCTGCTGGAGCATAGCAATGAGAGTGAGGATGGCACAGGACCGGGCACTGTTAAGTTCTGTTGTTCATAGGGTATCTATGAATCGAAACTTACTCAATGGCACCTAACAACAACAGCATAGATACTTCTAAGGATCCCTAGTGGTGTAGTGGTTAAGCACTTGGATGCTAACGTAAGGATCAGTGGTTCAAACCCACCAACTGCCCTCTGGGAGAAAGATGTGGCAGTCTGCTTCCATAAAGATAGCAGCCTTGGAAATCCTATGGGGCAGTTCTACTCTGACCTGTAGAGTTGTTGTGAGTCAGAATTAAGTCAATCGCAATGGATTGGTATGGATATAGATATTTCTATCTGTTCTCACCTGTGTACACACCTATACCTACGCATATACCAATATGCCTATATCCATCCATATGTGATCAAACACTCATTTTTATCTGGTTGCGCTGTGCTCAATGTATCCACATTCGGTGACACTTTTCCCATCACCAAAAATAACAAGTCTCTATGGTCTAAACTGTACTTTCCCCTCCCTTCCTCCTCTCCCTGGTAACCACCAATGAAGATTGGTCTCACCGTATGTTTCTATTTTTGTCTTCTTATAGAAGAAGGATTATGCAATATTTGTCCTTATATGCTTGACTTTTTTCACTTAACATTACGCCTTCCAGGTCTATCTGTATTTAATACGTTTGGTGGAATCATCATACTTCTTTATGTTTCATAGTATTCCATTGCATATATGTACCACAATTTGCTTCTCCATTCATCAATTGATAGGTACTTCCATTGTTTCCAATGATTTGTTATTATGTATAAAGCAGCAATGAAAATAGTGTGCATATGTCTGTTTGTATCAATATTTTTAGGTCCCTAGGATACAATGGTACTGAAAGAAGAAATCCAAGCTTCACTGAAGACATTGATGGAAAAACAAGGCTCCAGGAATTGACAGAATACCAACTGAGATGTTTCAACGAATGGATGCAGAACTAGACATGCTCACTTGCCTATGCCAAGAAATTTGGAAGACAGCTACTTGGCCAACTGACTGGAAGAGATCCATATTAATATCTATTTCCAAGAAAGGTGATCTAACCAAATGTGGAAATTATCTAACAATATCATTAATATCACATAAAAGTAAAATTTTCCTGAAAATAATTCAAAAACAGCACAGCAGGATATAGACAGGGAACTGCCAGAAATTCAAGGTGGATTCAGAAGAGGACATGGAACCAGGGATATCTTTGCTGATGTCAGACGGATCCTGGTGGAAAGCAGAGAATACCAGAAAGATGTTTACCTGGGTTTTATTGACTATGCAAGGCATTTGACTATGTGGATCATAACAAATTATGGATAACATTGCAAAGAAGGAGAATTCCAAAACACTTAACTGTGCTCATGAGAAACCTGTACATAGATCAAGAGGCAGTTTTTCAACAGAACAAGGCAATACTGTGTGGTTTAAAGTCAGGAAAGATGTGCATCAGGGTTTTATTCTTTCACAATACCTATTCAATCTATATACTGAGCAAATAAACCGAGAAGCTGGACAATATGCAGAAGAACAGGGCATTGGAATTGAAGGAAAACTCATAATCTATGTTATGCAGATGACACAACTTTGCTTGCTGAAAGTGAAGAGGACTTGAAGCACTTACTGATGAAGATGAAAAACCACAGCCTTCAGTATTGATTATACCTCAATATAAAGGAATCAAAAATCCTCACAACTAGACCAATAAGCAACATCATGATAAATGGAGAGGAGATTGAAGTTGTCAAGGATTTCATTTTACTTGGATCCACAATCAACACCCAAGGAAACAGCAGTCAAGAAATCAAAAGACACATTAAAAACAAACAACAACAATAAAAAATAAAAAATAAAACTCACCGTTGAGTCTATTCCGACTCATAGCAACCCTATAGGACAGAGTAGAACTGCCCCATAGGGTTTCCAAGGAAAGCCTGGTTGATTTGAACTGCCAACTTTTTGGTTCGCAGCCATAGCTCTTAACCACTATGCCACCAGGGTTTCATTGCATTGGGCAAATCTGCTTTAAAAGACCTCTTCAAAGCTTTGGAGGACAAAGATGTCACCTTGAAGACGAAGGTGTGCCTGACCCAAGCCATGGTGTTTTCAATCACCTCATCTGCATGTGAAATCTGGACGATGAATAAGGAAGACTGAGGAAGAACTGACATCTTTGAATAGTGGTGTCGGTGATGAATATTGAATATACCATGGACAGTCAAAAGAACAAACAAATCTGTCATGGAAGAAGTACGACCAGAATGCTCTTTATTAGCAAGGATGGCGAGACTGTGTCCCACATATTTTGGACATGTTATTAGGAAGGATAAGTCCCTGGAGATTGACATCATGCTTGATAAAGTAGAGGGTCAGCTAAAAAGAGGAAGACCCTCAATGAGATGGATTGACACAGTGGCTGCAACAATAGGCTCAAGCATAACAACGATTGTGAGGATGGAGTAGGACCAGGCAGTGCTTCATTCTGTTGTATATAGAGTCGCTATTTTGGAACCGACTGGACTACACCTAACAACAACAACAACAGGATATACCTAGGAGTGGGATTACTGCATAAAGGGTAGTTCTATTTTTAGTTTTTTTGAGAAAGCACCATGCCATTTTCCATAGTGTTTCTGCCATTTTACAGTCCCACCAGTAATGGATAAGAGTTCCAATCCACAACCTCACCAACATGTTATGATTCTTTTTATAAGTGTCATTTTAGTAGGTGTAAGATGATATATCAATGTAGTTTTTATTTGCATCTAATGGCCAATGGCAGTGTATTCATCTTCAAAAAGAACATTTCAAGATCTATCCCAAAATACAACCCTGTCAGTAATACGATAATATCTATAGGACTACAAGGAGTTAATATGACTATTATTCAAATTTACCTATGAATCACTAATGCTAAAAATGAAGAAATTGAATAGTCTTACCAGCTTCTGCAGTCTCAAATTCATCTAACACAATCAAGATTCACTGATAATTAGTAGTGATTGGAATGTGAAAGTTGGAAAGTAAGAAGAATCAATGCTTGGAAAACATAGCCTTGGTGAGAGAAATGATGCTGGAGAATGTATGATAGAATTTTTTTTTTTTTTTTTTTTTTTTTTTTTTTTTTTTAATATATATTTTATTGTACTTCAGGTGAAAGCTTACAGAGCAAATAGTTTCTCATGAAATAGTAGTACACATGTTGTTTTTTGACATTGGTTAACAACCCCACAATGTATTAAGCCTCTAAATTCTCAACCTTTTTTTTTGATGAAAATTACAGATGGCCAAAGATACACCGTTTCAAAAATTTCTACATTCACAGTTCAGTGACATTGACTACGCTCTTCCAACTGTGCTGTTATTCTCACTTAAGATGAAGGCTTACAGAAAAAATAGTTATTCATTTAACAGTTACTACACATGTTGCCCTATGACAATGGTTAACAATCTCACAGCACATCAAGAATATCCTTACTCCACCTTGTGTTCCCTATCACCAGGGGGCTTCCTTGTCCCTTTCTGTCTTCTGGACCTTGTCAGTGGACTATTGTACCTCTTTAGTCTCATTTGTTTATTTATTTATTTATTTATTTATTTATTTATTCTTATTTTATTTAAACACCATTTCAAAACTTTTTACTTACACATTTAAGTGATATTGACTATGCTCTTCCAATTGTGCTGCCATTCTCGCCCAAGATGAAGGCTTACAGGACAAAACAGCCTCCCATTGAATAGTTACTACAAATGTTGCCCTATAGCAGTGGTCAACAATCTCACAATACATCGACAGTGTCCTTATTCAATTTGTGTTCCTTATCATCAGTTTCCTACTCTCCCTCTGCCTTCTGGCCCTTGTCACCGGACTCCTGTACATCGTTAGTCCCATTTAGTTTTACTGGGGTGTCCATTCCCAGGCTTAACATCGAACCTTGAAGGTAACTTCCCCTCTGAGCTGAAAGGGTGTCTGGGGGCCACACTCTCGAGGTTTCTCTAGTATTCTTTAGGCCAGTATATCTGGTCTTCTTTTTTTTTTTTTTTGGGAGTTAAAATTATGCTCTACATCCTACTCCAGCTCTGCCCAGAACCCTCTGTTGTGATCCTGGTCAAAGGAGTCATTGGTGGTAGCCGGGCACCATCCAGCTGTACTGGGCTCAGTCCCGTGGAGGCCTTGGTAGCTGTGGACCATTAGTCCTTCGGACTAATCTTTTCCTTGTATCCTGTTCTCTTCATTCTCCCTTGTTCCCGAAGGGATGAGATCAGTGGAGTATCTTAGATGGCCGCTCATAGGCTTTTAAGACCCCAGACACTACTCACCAAGGTAGAATGTAGAGCATTATCTTTATAAGTAGTGTCATGCCAATTGAGCTAGATGTTCCCCGAGATCATGGTCCCCAGAGCCCTCCGTCCAACAACTCAGTCCCTCGGGGGGTTTGGATGTGTCTATAGGGCCTTCATGACCTTTCCTTGTGCAGGTTGTGTTAGTTTCCGCTGTACTATGTACTATCTCGTCTCTCACCCAAGTTACCACTTACCTATTACCTATTTAGTATCCCCCCCCCCCCCATCCCTGGTAACCAACAAGGATTGTTACATTTTGCATGTGAATTTTTTCATGGGTTTTTACAATAGAGGTCTCATACAATATTTGTCCTTTTGTGATTGACTTATTTCACTCAGCATGATGTCCTCCAGTTTCATCCATGTTATGAGATGGTTCACCGATTCATTGTTCTTTCTCGTTGCATAGTACTCCATTGTGTGTATGTACCATAGTTTGTGTATCCATTCGTCTGTTGATGGACATCGAGGTTGTTTCCATCGTTTTGCTATTGTGAATAATGCTGCCATGAACATAGGTGTGCATATGTCTATTCGAGTGATGACTCTTATTTCTCTAGGATATATTCCTAGGAGTGGGATTGCTGGATCGAATGGTACGTCTATTTCTAGCTTTCTGAGGAAACGCCATATCATTTTCCAAAATGGCTGTATCATTTTGCATTCCCACCAGCAGTGTATAAGAGTTCCCGTCTCCCCGCAGCCCCTCCAACATTTGTTATTTCCAGTGTTTTTGATTCGTGCCAGTAATGCCGGGGTGAGATGGTATCTCATTGTGGTTTTAATTTGCATTTCTCTAATGGCTAGTGATCGCGAGCATTTCCTCATGTGTCTGTTGGCCATTTGAATGTCTTCCTTGGTGAAGTGTCTGTTCATTTCCTTTGCCCATTTTTTGATAGGATTGGTTGTCTTTTTGTTGTAGAGGTGTTGGATTTTCTTGTAGATTATGGAGATTAGACCTTTGTCTGACTTGTACTGTCCAAAAATTTTTTCCCAGTCTGTAGGTTCTCTTTTAACTCTTTTGGTGAAATCTTTTGAAGAGCATAGATGTTTGATTTTTAGAAGATCCCAATTATCTAGTTTATCTGTTGGGTTTTTTGTGTTGATGTTTATGGTTTGTATCCTGTTAATGCCATGTATTAAGGTCTGAAGTGTTGGTCCTATTTTTTCTTCTATGAATTTTATAGTTTGAGGCTTTATATTCAGGTCTTTGATCCATTTTGAAGTAGTTTTTGTATATGGTGTGAGGTATGGGTCCTGTTTCATTTTTCTACAAATGGATATCCAGTTTTGCCAGCACCATTTGTTAAAAAGACTGTCTTTTCCCCATTTGATGTATTTTGGGCCCTTGTCAAAAATCAGGTGACCGTAGGTGGATGGATTTACATCTGAGTTCTCAATTCTGTTCCATTGGTCAATGTCTCTGTTGTTGTACCAGTACCAGGCTGTTTTGAGTACTGTAGCTGTATAGTAGGTTCTCAAGTCAGGTAGTGTGAGTCCTCCAACTTTATTCTTCTTCTTCAGTAGTGCTTTACTTATTCGGGGTTTCTTCCCTTTCCATATAAAGTTAATAATTAGTTTTTCCATCTCTTTGAAGAATGCTGTTGGTATTTGTATCGGAATTGCATTGTATTTGTAAATTGCTTTAGGTAGAATTGCCATTTTCACAATGTTGAGTCTGCCTATCCATGAGCATGGTATGTTTTTCCATTTATGTAGATCCCTTTGGGTTTCATGCAGCAGTGTTTTGTAGTTTTCTTTGTATAGGTCTTTTATATTCCTGGTCAGATTTATTCCCAAGTATTTTATCTTTTTAGGGGCTATTGAAAATGGTATTGATTTCCTGATCTCCTTTTCATCGTTCTCTTTACTGGTGTATAGGAATCCAACTGATTTTTGAATGTTTATCTTGTATCCTGCTACTCTGCTGAATCTTTCTATTAGTTCCAGTAAATTTCTCGTGGAGTCTTTAGGGTTTTCTATGTATAGTATCATATCATCTGCAAACAGGGAGAGTTTAACCTCTTCATTACCAATTTGGATGCCCTTTATTTCTTTCTCTTGCCTTACTGCTCTAGCGAGAACTTCCAGCACAATGTTAAATAGGAGTGGTGATAAAGGGCATCCTTGTCTTGTTCCTGTTTTCAGGGGGAATGTTTTCAGCCTTTCTCCATTAAGAATGATGTTGGCTGTTGGTTTTGCATAGATGCCCTTTATGATGTTGAGAAATTTCCCTTCTATACCTATTTTATTGAGAGCTTTTATCAGGAATGGGTGTTGGACTTTGTCAAATGCCTTTTCTGCATCAATTGAGATAATCATGTGATTTTTTTCTTTCCTTTTATTTATGTGGTGGATTACGTTGATGGATTTTCTAATGTTAAACCATCCTTGCATACCTGGTATGAATCCTACTTGGTCGTGGTGTATTATTTTTTTGATATGATACTGAATTCTATTGGCTAAAATTTTGTTCAGAATTTTTGCATCTATATTCATGAGAGATATTGGTCTGTAATTTTCTTTTTTTGTGATGTCTTTGCCTGGTTTTGGTATCAGCATTATGCTGGCTTCATAGAATGAATTTGGAAGTGTTGCTTCCTCTTCTATGCTCTGAAATAACTTGAGTAGAACTGGTACGAGCTCTTCTGTAAATGTTTTGTAGAATTCTCCAGTGAAGCCATCTGGGCCAGGGCTTTTTTTGGTTGGGAGTTTTTTTATTACCTTTTCAATCTCTTCTCTTGTTATGGGTCTGTTCAGATTTTCAATATCACTTTGTTGTAGTTTGGGTAGGCCGTATGTTTCTAGAAATTTATCCATTTCCTCTAGGTTTTCAAATTTGTTGGAATATAGTTTTTCATAATATTCTGTTATAATCCTTTTTATTTCAGTTGGGTCTGTTGTAATGTCCCCCATTTCATTTCTTATTTGGGTTATTTGTGCCCTCTGCTGTTTTTCTTTTGTCAGTCTGGCCAGTGGTTTGTCGATTTTGTTGATTCTTTCAAAGAACCAACTTTTGGTTTTGTTGATTCTTTCTATTGTTTTTCTGTTCTCTATTTCATTGATTTCTGCTCTGATCTTTACTATTTCCTTTCTTCCGGTGGTTGTAGGCTTTTTTTGTTGTTCTCTTTCTATTTGTTTGAGTTCTGTAGTTAATGTTTTGATTTTGTCCCTTTCTTCTTTTTTGATATGTGCATCTATTGCTATAAATTGTCCTCTGAGGACTGCCTTTGCTGTGTCCCAAAGGTTTTGGTATGATGTGTTTTCATTTTCATTTGATTCTAGGAATTTTTTAATTCCATCTCTGATTTCTTCTATTACCCATTGATGTGTAAGCAGATTATTATTCAGTTTCCATGTGTTTGATTTTTTTTCCTTGCTCTTTCTAGTGTTAATTTCTACCTTGATGGCATTGTGGTCAGAGAAGATACTGTGAATTATCTCAGCATTTTGGATCTTGTTGAGGATTGCTCTGTGGCCTAAGATGTGGTCTATTCTGGAGAACGTTCCATGTGCATTGGAAAAGAATGTGTACTTTGCAGCGGTTGGATGGAGTGTTCTATATATGTCTATGAGGTCCAGTTGGCTGATTGTGTCCTTTAGGTCTTCTGTATCTTTGCTAAGTTTCTTTTTAGTTGTTCTGTCCTTTACTGAGAGTGGTGTGTTGAAGTCTCCTACTATTATTGTGGAACTGTCAATTTCTCTTTTCAGTGCTGTTAGAGTTTTTTTTATGTATTTTGGAGCCCTGTCATTGGGTGCATAGATATTTATTATGGTTATGTCTTCATGATGGATCATCCCCTTAATCATTATATAGTGTCCTTCTTTGTCTTTTATGGTAGATTTTGTTTTAAAGTCTATTTTATCTGAGATTAGAATTGCCACTCCTGCTCTTTTTGATAGTTGTTAGCTTGATATATTTTTTTCCAACCTTTGATTTTTAATAAATTCACATCTTTGTTTCTAAGATGTGTCTCTTGTAGACAGCAAATAGATGGATCCTGTTTTCTTATCCATTCTGCCACTCTCCGTCGCTTTATGGGTGCATTGAGTCCATTTACGTTCAGTGTAATTATTGATAGATGTGAGTTTGTTGCTGTCATTTTGTAGTGCTTTTTTTTGTGATGCTGAAGTTTTCTTTGTTCTTCTTACTCTCTTGTGCTGAGTTCCTTTTCTTTGTGGATTTTGTGTTCATTTCTTTTGTTTTTGTAGGTTTTGTTTTTGTTGAGACTTTATGTTTTTCGTCTTTATTTTTATGAGTTGGTTTGTTAACTTTTTTTGTGGTTACCATGAATTTTACCCTTATCTTTATAATTTTGAAGCAGTCTACCGTTACTTGGTATCGCCTTGCCTTCTTCTCCTTTAGAAGGTTCTATACCTATGCCGTTTGTTCCCTCTTTCATTGTTTTGATGTTGTTGTCATCCTTTGATTGATTTCTCTGATTCCCTGTTGTATATCTTTTGTTTTTGGAAAGTCGTCTGTAGTTCAGTTCCTAGAATGGTATCTGGTTCATGTTAACCTGCATCCTAGGTCCTAGGTCCTGCCTGAGGGCTTAAGCTGTTTGTCCTCAGATCGAAGAACTCCCTTTAATAATTCTTGTAAGTTTGGTTTGACTTTTGCATATTCCTTTAGTTTCTGTTTATCTGGAAATGACCTAATTTCACCATCAAATCTGAATGAGAGTTTTGCAGGATATATTATTCTTGGCTGACAATTTTTTTCTTTCAAGATTTTATATATGTCATCCCATTGCCTTCTTGCCTGCATGGTTTCTGCTGAATAATCTGAGCTTAGTCTTATTGTTTCTCCTCTGTATGTGACTTCTTGTTTTTCCCGAGCTGCTCTCAGGATTCTTTGTTTGTCTTTAGTTTTAGCGAGTGTGAATATGATATGTCTTGGTGATTTTCTTTTGGGGTCTATTCTATATGGGGTTCGTTGAGCTTCTTGGATGACCAGCTTTTCATCTTTCATGATATTGGGAAAGTTTTCTGTCATCAGTTCCTCAATGATCCTCTCTGTGTTTTCTGTTTTCTTCCCCTGTTCTGGTATGCCAATCACTCGTAAGTTTTTGCTTTTAATTGTGTCCCACATAACTCTCAGGGTCTCTTCATTTTTCTTTGTTCTTTTTTCTGAGTTTTCCTGAAACAGAGTTGTATCCAAGTGTTTGTCTTCAGTTCCACTGATCCTGTCTTCCATGGTTTCAAATCTACTTCTCAGCCCTTCTATGACACCGTCCATTTCTGAAATCTTGTTGTTTATCTTTTGGATTTCTAATTGTTGTTTTTGTATAATTTCGAGTTGTGAATTTATTTTGGCATTTTGTTCTTGCATCATCTTCCTGAATTCTTCCAATTTTTTGTCTGTATTTTCCATAAATTTGTCTATTTTTTCCTCATGTTTGTCAGCTTTTTGCCTCAGTTCTTGGAAAATTCTGAGTATTAGTGATTTGAGTTCCGTATCAGGTACTTCTAGTGCATTTTCTTCCACAGGAGAGTTATCTGGTGTTTTAATTTGGACGCCTATTGGAGCCATCTTGTCTTGTTTTTGTAAATGTTTTGATATTGTTTGCTGTTTTCGGGGCATTCAGTAAATATTTCTCTCGTTTATTGATTGTAGATTTTTTTTTTTTTTTCGTTCTTGTGGTACAGCTGGGCAGATCTAGTTGAGGAGGAGCCACTGGGATGGGTTGCTTGTGGCACCTACCGCAGCCACCAGGACGGTCGGTAGTCAGTGCTGGGCAGGTTCCAATAGGGCGTGCCTGCACCGCTTGGTGATGTGATGTCTAGTGCACGGTGCAGGTAGGTAGGGTGCAGCGGGAAGATGGTTATGTGTGAAGCTAAGCTGGATATGGGAGAGAGGAGAGAGGAGGAGGAGCAAAAAGCGTACAAACATAAAAGAATGCTAGAGGAGTTTGTCGTTGGAATGTACAGATGAGAGACTATGGGATGGAGGAAACCAGAAGGGGGAAGAGAAAGAAAAGGAAAGAATGACCAAATGAAAATCAGAAAAGTTAAAAAACTGCAAAGTTCCCAGGGATCGCACCGATGCAGCTATGAGGTCTGGGGGGGTCGGTCTCAATTTTCACAGCTCAGCCTGGCCAGAAGGTACAGAGGCATACATCGCCTGGTATTCAGGGATCAGAAAGAGAAGGAAGAGATAGAGGGACAAGAAATTAAGCAAGGAAGAAAGACAAAAGAGAAAAAGAGGTAAAATATGACAAAACTAATCAAAAAAGGAAGAAAAATAAAATTGAGGAAAAAAAAAAAAAAAAAAAAAAAAGGGCAACACCAGCAGTCAGTGCCTACAAATGGGACCCAGAGAGCCCCCACTCAGGGGCGCGAATTCCAGGAAGCCGATAGTCTCGGGGTTAAGTGACCGTGGCCACGGGAAGCAGAGGGGCCAATGAACAAAGGCCTCAGTATCCCACCCGCGCGGGAGCCCAGACCTGGAAACAGCCACACGCCCGAACGCAGCCCTACAGCCCCGCAGGAGAGAGCAGAGACGGCCCTCGGAACCAGGCACCCAGGCAAAAGGAGGGGGAGGCGGCAGGAAAAGGTCCGCTAGGTGCCAGCAAACGGCTCCCAGAAAGCCCCCAGCCCGGGCGCGCGGAACCCAAGCACCGGCGCCCCCCCGCCCAGGGACCCCGGCCACGGAAAGCAGAGGGTTGAACGAACAAAGGCCCCGGGATCCCACCCACGCGGGAGCCCAGACCCAGAAACAGCCACACGCCCGCACGCAGCTCCACAGCCCCGCAGGAGAGAGCAGAGACAGCACCCGGACCCAGGCACCCAGGCAAAAGGAGGGGGAGGCGGCAGAAAAAGGTCCGCTAGGTGCCAGCAAACGGCTCCCAGAAAGCCCCCAGCCCGGGCGCGCGGAACCCAAGCACCGGCGCCCCCCCGCCCAGGGACCCCGGCCACGGAAAGCAGAGGGGCGAACGAACAAAGGCCCCGGGATCCCACCCACGCGGGAGCCCAGACCCAGAAACAGCCACACGCCCGCACGCAGCCCTACAGCCCCGCAGGAGAGAGCAGAGACGGCACTCGGAACCAGGCACCCAGGCAAAAGGAGGCGGAGGCGGCAGAGAAAGGTTCGCTAGCTGCCAGCAAACGGCTCCCAGAAAGCCGCCAGCCCAGGCGCGCGGAATCCAAGCACCAGCACCCCCCAGCCCAGAGACCCTGGCCACGGAAAGCAGGGGATCCCCAGCTGAGGCGGAGAGGGGTGGGTGGTGGGAGAGCGCGCACCGCAGTTTACCGGTCGTTCTGTCTCCGACCAGATGCTCTGCAAGGCTGTTCTCCCGTTTGCTGGTCTCTGATAGGAATCCAAGATGGTGGATCCGCGCTGCGTTAGCTGGTAAGGAATCTCTGCCTGAGTCTCTCCTCGCTCTCCGTTCTCTTTTAGTATTCTCACTCCGTTTGGTGTTTGGCTGAGTTCTTTATCTCTTCATTTGGTGTTCTAGGGTTTCAGGATTGTTGATTCTCTGTTAGGCTTAGTTTTTCGGATCTTTGCTGTGGAGGGACGGCGTGGTGTTTCTGCCTAGAGCGCCATCTTGCCCCTGTCTCCGTATGATAGAATTTTGCAAGACCAACAACTTATTCATTGAAAATACCTGTTTTCAACAAGGTAGATAATGGCTCTACATGAAGACTGCACCAGATGGAATAAAAAAGAATCAAGTCAAATACATCTGTGGAAAGAGATGATGGAAAAGCTCAATATCATCAGTCAAAACAAGGCCAGAAGCCGAATGTGGAACAGACGATCAGTTGCTCATAAGAAAGTTAAAGCAGAAGCTGAAGAAAATTGGAACAAGTCCACAAGAGCCAAAGTATGACGTGAGTATATCCCACTTGAATTTAGAGACCATTTCAAGAACAGATTTGACATATGGAACACTAATAATTGAAGACCAGAAGAGCTGTGGGATAACATTAAGGACATCACACTTGAAGAAAGCAAAAGGTCATTAAAAAGACAGGAAAGAAAGAAAAATCCAAAAATGTATGTCAGAAGAGACACTGAAATTTGCTCTTGAACAAGTATGCTGTCAAATTGATTCTGACTCATAGGGACTCTATAGGACAGAGTAGAATTGCCTCACAGAGTTGCCAAGGAGTGGCTGGTGGATTCGAACTGCCAACATTTTGGTTAGCAGCCTGAGCTCTTAATCCGTTCTCCACCAGGGCTCCAGAAGAGGACGTGGAACTAGATATATCATTGCTGATGTCAGATGGATCTTGGCTGAAAGCAGATAATACCAGAAAGATGTTGACCCATGTTTTACTGACTGTGCAAAGGCATTCAACTATCCTGATCATAACAAATTATAGATAACATTGTAAAGACTGGAAATTCCAAAACTCTTAATTGTGCTCATGAGAAATCTTAACATGGACCAAATGGGAATCATTTGAACAGAACAAGGAGATACCAAGTAGTTTAAAATCAGGAAAAGTGTGCATTAGAGTTGTATGTTTCATCCTACTTATTCAGTCTGTATGCTGAACAAATAACCCGAGAAGTTGGACTATATGAAGAATGAAGCATCAGGGTTGGAGGAAGACTCATTAAAAACTTGTGATATGCAGATGACACAATCTTGCTTGCTGAAAGTGAAGCGAACTTGAAGCACTTACTGATGAAGGTAAAAGACTACAGCCTTCAGTATGGATTACACCTCAACATAAAGAACACAAAAATCCTCAGAACTGGAAGAATAACAAAATCATGATAAATGAAGAAAACATTGAGGCTATCAAAGATTTCATTTTACTTTGAGCCACAATCAATGCTCATGGAAGCAGTAGTCAAGAAATCAAACAGTCCATGGCATTGGGTATTGCTGCTGCAAAACACGTCTTTCAAATGTTCAAAAACAAATATATCTCTTTGAGGACTATACTTTGCTTGACTCAAGCCATGGTATTTTCAGCTGTCTCATATTTATGCCAAAGCTGGACAATGAAGAAGGAACATTGAAGAAGAATTGAGGGCTTTGAATTATGGTGTTGGCAAAGAATGTTGAATATACCATAGACTGCCAGATGAACAAATTTGTCTTGGAAAAAGTAAAGCAAGAATGCTTCATATAAATGAGAATGGTTAGTTGCCTCTTCTGGTTTTTTTTTTTTTTTTTTCAACTTAGTCAATGGTATGTATATTTTATTTATCCTTTCAAAGAACAAACTTCTGGTTTTGTTGATTCTTTCTATTCTTTTTCTATATTCTACTTTTGTTTAGAATGTACATCAGTTTGCCTTACTGTGTTGGCTTGCATGTTGCCGTGATGTTGGAAATCATGCTACCAATATTTCGTTTACCAGCAGGGTCATTCTTGGTGGATAAATTTCAGCAGAGCTTCAAGATTAAGATTAGGAAGAAGAACCTGGCCATCTACATCTGAAAAATGTAGCGAGTGAAAAATTTATGAATAGCAGCAGAACATTGTCTTCTATAGTACCAGAAGATGAGCCCCTCAGGTTAGAAAATATGAAAAATAAGACAGGGGAAGAGCTGCCTCCTCAAAGTAGAGTTGACTTTTATGATATGGGTGGAGTAAAACTTTGGGGCTTTCATTAACTGATGTGGCACAACCCAAAATGAGAAGAAACAACTGCTAACATCCATTAATAATTGGAATGTAGAATGTACAAAGTATAAATCTAGGAAAATTTGAAGTCTTCAAAAATGAAATAGAACTCATAAAGATCAATATCCTAGACATTAGTGAGCTGAAATGGACTAGTATCGGCCATTTTGAATCCGATAATCATATGGTCTACTCTGTTTGGAATGACAACTTGAAGAGGAATGGTATCATATTCATCATTTAAAACAATACTTCAAGATCTATCCTTAAGTACAATGCTGTCAGTGATGGGATAATATCCACACGACTATGAGAAAGATGAGGTAATATGACTATTATTCAAATTTATGCACCAAACTCTAATGTCAAAGATGAAGAAATTGAAGATTTTTACCAACACCTTCAGCCTGAAATTGATAAAGCATGCAATCAAGATTCATTGATAATTACTAGTGATTGGAATAGTAAAGTTGGTTACAAAGAAGAAGGATCAATAGTTAGGAATATGGCATTGGTGATAGAAAAGACACTGGAGATCACGTGACAGAATTTTGCAAGACAAATGACTTCTTCATTGCAACTTGCTTTTTTCAACAACATAAATGGCGACTATATACATGGACCTCCCCAGATGGACTACATAGGAATAAAATTCACTACATCTGTGGAGAGGCTGGAGAAGCTCAATATCATCAATTAGAAGAAGGCTTAGGGTCATCCGTGGAACAGACCATCAATTGCTCAGATTCAAGTTCAAGTCGAAGCTGAAAAAATTAGAACAAGTCCATGAGAACCAAAACACAACCTAAAGTATATTCTACATGAATTTAGAGACCATCTGAAGAACCAGTTTGACACATTGAACACAAATGATCGGTGACCAGGCGAATTGTGTAATGACACCATACATATTGAAAGCAAGAAGTCATTAAAAAGAAAAAAAGTAAAGATCAAAATGGATGTCAGAGAGACTTTGAAATGTGCTCTTGAAAGTAGAGTACCTAAAGCAAACAGAAGAAATGATGAAGTAAAAGAGCTGAAGAGGAGATCTCAAACGGTGGCTCAAGAAGACAAGGTAAAGTATTATAATGAAATGTGCAAAGACCTGGAGTTAGAAAACATAAAGACGAGAACACAATCGACATTTCTCAAACTGAAAGAACTGTAGAAAAAGTTTAATCTGTAAGTTGCAATACTGAAAGATACTATGGGGAAAATATTGAATGACATAGGAAGCATCAAAAGAAGATGGAAGGAATACACAGTCACTGTGTCAAAAAAAATTGGTCAACATTTAATGATTTCAGGAGGTAGCATATGATCAAGAACAGATGGTACTGAAGGAAGACGTCCAAGCTGCACTGAAGGCATCGGTGAAAAACAAGGCTCCAGGAATTGACAGAATATCAATTGTGATGTTTCAACAAACTGATGCAGCACTGGAAGTGCTCACTTGTCTATACGATGAAATTTGGAAGTCATAACTGGAAATCCAACCAAAAGAGAGCCATATTTGTGTACATTCCAAAGAGAGGTGATCCAACAGAATGCAGTAATTATGGAAAAACATCATTATATCTCTCTCAGGTAAAATTTTGCTGAAGATATTTCAAAAGGGGTTGCAGCAGTACATCTACAGGGAACTGTCAGAAATTCAAGCCAGATTCAGAAAAGGGATATCATTGATAACTTCAGATGGATCTAGACTGAAAGCAGAGACTACCAGAAAGGTGTTTACCTGTGTTTTATTGACTATTCAAAGGGATTTGACAGTGTGGATCATAACAAATTATAGATAACATTGTGAAGAATAAGATCAACATACAAAAAGCAGTTGGATTTCTCTACACCAAGGAAGAGAACTTCCAAGAGGAAATCACCAAATCCATACCATTTACAATAGCCCCCAAGAAGATAAAATACTTAGGAATAAATCTAACCAGGGCCGTAAAAGACCTATACAATGAAAACTACAAGACACTACTGCAAGAAACCAGAAGAGACCTGCATAAGTGGAAAAACATAACTTGCTCAAGGATAGGAAGACTCAACATTGTGAAAAGGTCAGTTCTACCCAAAGTGATCTACAGACACACTGCAATCCGGATACAAATTCCAATGGCATTTTTTAATGAGATGGAGAAAAAAATCACCAACTTCATATGGAAAGGGAAGAAGCCCTGCATAAGTAAAGCATACTCAAGAAGAAGAATAAGTGGGAGGCCTCACACTACCTGAGTTTAGAACCTATTGTACAGCCAGGGTAGTCAAAATAGCCTTGTACTGGTACAACAATAGATACATAGACCAATGGCACAGAATTGAGAATCCATTCATCCACCTATTAGCAGCTGATATTTCACAAAGGCCCTAAGTGCATTAACTGGGGAAAAGACAGTCTCTTTAACAAATGGTGCTAGCATAACTGGATATCCATCTGCAAAAACTGAAACAAGATCCATACTTCACACCATGCACAAAAACTAACTCTAAATGGATCAAAGACCTGAATATAAAATCTATAATGATAAAGATTATGGAAGAAAAAATAATAACAATGCTAGGAGCCCTAACACATGGCATAAACAACATACAAACCATAAGTAACAATGCACAAACACCAGAAGAGAAAGTAGATAACTGGGAGCTCCTAAAAATCAAACACTTACGCTCATCAAAAGACTTCAGCAAAAGTGTAAAAACACAACCTACAGACTGGTAAAAAATTTTTGGCAACAACAGATCAGATCAGTGTCTAATCTCTAAAATCTACAAGATACTTCAAAACCTCAACAACAAAAAGACAAATAACCCAATTAAAAAATGGGCAAAGGGTATGAACAAGCACTTCACCAAAGAAGATATTCAGGCAGCTAACAGACACATGAAGAAATGCTCATGATCATTAGCCATTAGAGAAATTCAAATCAAAACTACAATGAGATACCATCTCACCCCAACAAGGCTAGCATTAATCCAAAAAACACAAAATGATAAATGTTGGACAGGTTGTGGAAAGACTGGAACACTTACACACTGTTGACGGGACTGTAAAATGGTACATGAACTTTGGAAATCAATTTGGTGCTTCCTTAAAAAGCTAGAAATAAAAGTATACGATCCAGCAATCCTGCTCCTTGGAATATAGCCTAGACAAATAAGAGCCATCACACGAGTAGGTATACACACACCCATGTTTGCTGCAGCACTGTTTACAATAGCAAAAAGATGGAGACATCCTAGGTGCCCATCAGTGGAGGAATGGATAAACAAACTATGGTATATTCACACAATGGAATACTATGCAATTCTAAAGAACAACGATGAATCCGTGAAACATAATATGGAGGAATCTGGAAGACATTATGCTGAATGAATTTGGTGACTCACAGAAGGACAAATATTGTATAAGACCACTATTATAAGAACTCAAGAAAAAGTTTCTACACAGAAGAAAACATTCTTTGCTGGTTACAAGGGTGGGAGGGAGTAAGAAGGTAATTCACTAACTAGACAGTAGACAAGAATTATCTTAGGTGAAAGGAAGGATAGCACACACTACAGAGGAAGTCAGCACAACTGGACTAAACCAAAGCTAAGAAGTTTCATGAATACATCCAAACACATGGAGGGACAGAGTAGCAGGGGCGGGGTCTGGGGACCATGATTTCAAGGGACATCTAGGCCAATTGGCATAACAAAATTTATTAAAAAAATGTTCTGCATCCTACTTTGGTGAGTGGTGTTGTCTTAAAAGCTAGTGAGTGGCCATTTAAGATGCATCAATTGGTCCCAATCCACCTGGAGTAATGGAGAATGAAGAACACCAAAGTCACAAGGAAAATATTAGCCCAAGAGACAGAAAGGACCACATAAACCAGAGACCTCATCAGCCTGAGACCAGAAGAACTAGATGGTGCCTGGCTACCACACTGATCACCCTGACAGGGAACACAACAGAGATTCCCTGATAGAGCAGGAGAAAAGTGGGGTGAAGAACTGAAATTCTAGTAAAAAGACCAGATTTAATGTTCTGACTGAGACTAGAGGAACCCCAGAAGGCATGGCCCATGGGCTCTCTCAACCTAGAACTAAATCTATTCCTGAGGCCAACTCTTCAGACAAAGATTAGACTGGACTATGGGACATAAGATGATACTTGTGAAGAGAGTGTTTCTTAGCTCAAGTAGATACATGAGACTAAATGGGCAGCTCTTGTCTGGAGGTGAGATGAGAAGTCAGAGAGGGTCAGGAGCTGGTTGAATGGACATGGGAAGTCAGGGGTGGAAAGGAGGAATCTGCTATCATAATATAGGGAGAGTAATTAAGGTCACATAACAATGTATGTATAAATTTTTGTAGGAGAAACTAACTTGAATTATAAACTTTCACTTAAAGTACAATAAAATAAAATTAAAAAAAAGAAATCAAATGATGTATTGGACTCTTTTAAGTGTTAAATAGTAAAGATGTCACCCTGAAGAATAAGGTGAGCCTGACACAAGCCATGATGTTTTCAATCACCTCATATGCATGCCAAAGCTGGACAGTGAATAAGGAAGACCAAAGAATTAACACCTTTGAATTGTGGTGCTCACAAAGAATGTAGAGTATACCATGGACTGCCAAAAGAAAGAACACGTCTTTCTTTGAACACTTACAACCAGAATGCTCCTTAGAAGCATGAACAGTGAGACTAATTCTCACATACTTTGGACCTGTTATCAGGAGAGACCAGTACCTGGAGAAGGACATCATGCTTGGTGAAGCAGAAGGACAGTGAAAAAGAGGAAGACCCTCAACAAGATGGATTCACACAGTGGCTGCAACAATGGGCTCAAACATAACAAGAGTTGTGAGCATGGTACAGGACTAGGCAGTGTTTCGTTCTATTGTACATAGTCACTTTGAGTTGGATCCAACTTGATGGCACCTAAGAACAACGACATTGCATTGGACAAATCTGCTGCAAAAGATCTCTTTAACATGTTAAAAATCAATGTCATGTTGAAGATTAAGTTGCATCTGACCCAATTCATGGTATTTTCAATCGTCTCACATGCATGAGAAAGCTGAAAAATGGATAGGAAGACTGAAGAGGAATCTATGCGTTTGAATTACAGTGTTGGCAAAGAATATTGATTATGCCATGGATTGCCAGAAATATAAAGAAATTTGACTGTGAAGCAGGACAGCCAGAATGCTCCTTAGAAAAGAGAATTTCGAGGCTTCTTCTCACGTACTTTGGACATGTCATCAGAAAGGACAAGTTTCTAGAGAATGATATCATGCTCAGGAAAGCAGTGGGCCATCAAAAAAAGGAAGACCTTCAACAGGTTGGATTGACACAGTGGCTGCAACAATGAGCTCCAGCATAACGTCGATTGTGAGGATGGCACACGACTGGGCAGTGTTTCATTCTGGTGTGCATTGGGTCACCATGAGTCAGAACTGACCTCAGGGCACTTACCAACAAGAACATTTCATTTATTTCTTCCCTTATTTATTTTATTACCTTTTTTCTGGCAGATTTTAGTTTCTTTTGCTCATCCTTTTCCTTTTGCTCATGTTGTTGGTCTAAGTTAATGGTTTTGGATTTTTCTTCTTTTTTAGAGTAGGCATTTATTACTAGGAATTGTTCTCTGAGTACTGCTTTTGGTGTTTCCCAAAACTTTTGCTATGTTGTATTTTCATATTTGTTTGATTCTATAATTTTTTTTAAATTTCACTTTTGATTTTTTCTATGACCCAAAAGTTTGTGTGTGTGTTTTTTTTTTTTAATATTGTATTGTTAACTTTCTATGTCCCCCCCACCCCCATTTTTCCTGTTGTTGACTTCTAGCTTTATACCACGATGGTCAGAGAAGATTCTTTGTATAACTTCAATCTTTTAAAATTCGTTGGGACTTATTTTGTATCCTAGCATAGAGTCTCTTCTGGAAAATGATCTATGTGCACTACAGAAAAACGTATATTGTTCTGATGCTGGTTAGAGTGGTCTATATATGTCTGTTAAGTACAATTGGCTAATGGTGTTCTTTAAATTCTCAATGTTCTTAGTGGTCTTCTTTTTTGATATTGTGTCTATAATTGAAAGTGACGTGTTGTAGTCCCCTACTATTATTGTGGAGTTGTGTATTTCTCCTTCCATATTAGTCAGTATATGTTTCATGTATTTTGATACATTGACATTTTCTGTTGTTGTTGTTAGATGCCATTGATTCAGTTCTGACTCACAGGACCCCATGTACAACAGAATGAAACAGCGCTCGGTCCTGCACCATCCTCACAGTCATTGTTATGCTTGATCCCATTGCTGCAGTCACTGTGCCAGTCAGTCTCGTCGAGGGTCTTCCTCTTTTCTGCTCTCTACTTTACAAAGCATGATGTCTTTCTCCAGGGACTGGTCGCTCCTGATAATGTGTTCAAAGTATGTGAGACATAGTCTTGCCATTCGTTTTAATGACCTTTTGCTTTCTTCATGTATGATGTCCTTGATGTCATTCCACAACTCATCTGGTCTTTGGTCATTAGTGTTCAACGTGTCAAATTTATTCTTGAGATGGTCTCTAAATTCAGGTAGGATATACTCAAGGTCATTGTATTTTGGCTCTCATGGACTTGTTCTAATTTTCTTCAGCTTCAACTTGAACTTGCATATGAGCAATTGATGGTCTGTTCCACAGTCTGACCCTGGCCTTGTTCTGACTGATGACATGGAGCTTTTCCATAATCTCTTTCCACAGATGTAGTTGATTTGATTCCTATGCATTCCATCTGGTGAGTTCCACGTGTATATTGCCCATTTATGTTGTTAAAAAAAAGTATTTGCAATAAGGTCCTTGGTCTTGCAAAATTCTATCGTGTGATCTCTGACAGCAATTCTATCACCAAGACAGTATTTTCCAACTACAGACTCTTCTTCTTTGTTTCCAGTTTTTGCATTCCAATTATCAATGCATCTTGATTGCATGTTTGATTAATTTCAGACTGCAGAAGTTGGTAAGTCTTCAATTTCTTCATTTTTGGCTTAGTGGTTGGTGAATTTGAATAATAGTGGTATTAACTGATCTTCCCAGTAGACCTGTGGATATTATCCTATCACTGACAGCATTGTACTTCAGGAGAGATTTTGAAAAGTTCTTTTTGACAATGAATTTGATGCCGTTCTTCATTATCATTCACTGTATAGCAGACCATATGATTGTCTGATTCAAAATGGCCAATACTAGTTTATTTCAGCTGACTAATGCCTAGGATATTGATGTTTATGCGTTCCTTCTCATTTTTGAGGATTTCCCATTTTCTTAAATTCGTAATTGGTACATTCCACCTTCCTATTATTAATGGATGTTTGCACCTGTTTCTTCTCATTTTGAATTGTGCCATATCAGCAAATGAAAGTCCCCAAACCTTGGCCTCATCCACATCATTAAGGTCGACTCTACTTTGAGAAGGCATCTCTTCCCCAGTCCTCATTTGAATGCCTTCTAACCTGAGGGGCTCATCTTCTGGCATTATAACAGACAAAGTTCTGGTGCTATTCGTAAGGTTTTCACTGGCTAATTCTTTTCAGAATTAGACCATCATGTCCTTCTTCCTAGTCTGTCTTAATCTGGAAACTCATCTGAAACCTGTCCATCATGGGTGACTCTGCTGGTATTTGAATACAGGCAGCATAGCTTCCAGAATTACAGCAACATGCAAGCCCCCACAGTAAGACAAACTGACTGACGTGTGCATTGATGTTAGGAGCATATATATTTTTAATTGTTATTTCTTCTTGCTGGACTCAGTCTTTTACTATTATGTAATGTCCTTCTTTATCTCTTACAACAGATTTTTATTTAAAGTCTCTTTTTTTCTGATATCAGTATGGCCACCCCTACTCTTTTTTTGTTTACTGGTTGCATGGAATATTTTTCTCCATCCTTTGTTTTTAGTCTGTTCCTGTCCTTATGTCTAAGGTGTGTTTCTTGTAGATAACAAAAGGATGGATCATGTTTTTTTTATCCTTTCTGCCACTCTCTGCCTTTTACATGGGGTATTTATATCATTTACATTTAAGGTTTTCAATGAAAATGGAGTGTCTACCTCATTCATTTTGCTTGAGTGTTTCATGTCTTTGTTTTTTAATTTGTCTGTTTTTTGTATTTAGCTGCTTTCTTGTGATAAGACTTTTTGCTTTCTTCCTTCTTATCTTGTGAAAAAAAAAATTTCTTGCTGTTAATTTCCTAGTGGTTACCACATTATTGCATTACACAACTTACAATTGCAACATTTAGCATTTGAACAACAGTTAACATACAATCTTAACATAATAAATCTATTCTTGATATGCTCCTCCCTCCCTCATTTCTTTTTGTACATCTCCTTTAACATCAATATACAACCTATATTAGACAAGTTTACTTTGCATTTATTTCTTTCAATCTTGATGTTGTATAGTTTGTGGGATTCAATTACTGAGTATATTTCCTGAAAATATCATATACTTGGTCCTTATGATCGCTCTTTTTTTTTTTTTCATTTTTTTTTGACATTTTCTCTCTCACTCTTATATTTTGTTTATTTATTTTTCCTGCGTATAGATACAATTATTTATTTAATTATTTAGTGCTTTTTGCCTTTCCATTTGGAGTACGAGTTTGAGTAATACTTTTAAAGCTGGTCTAGTAGTGGCATAGTCCCAAAGCTTCTCTTTTTTTGGAAATGTCTTAATTTCTTCTTCATTTCTGAATGATGTCTTTGCTAGGTAAAGAATTCTTGGTAATTGTTTTCATTTAGTATTATATATATGTCACTCCATTGTATTCTGGCCTCTGGAGTTTCTGGGGAGAAATCCACATTAATTCTTATGAAAGATCCTTGACATGTCATATAGAGATTTTCTCTTGCTGCTTTCTTAATTCTCTCCTTGTCTTTGGTTTTCAAGAATTTTATTAGGATATGATGCAGAGTGGATCTTTTTGTGTCTTTTCCAATTGGGGTTCATGTAGTTTCCTTTATTTGCAGGCCTGGTTCTGTGTTCAGATTTGGGAAATTCTCTCTGATTATCTCTTGGTAAATTGTTTCTGTGCCTTTATTGTTGTCATGGTGCTCTGGGATTCCAATAAATATAATGTTAAATTTCTTATTTGAATTATGTATTTCCTTTTTGGTTTGTTCGCTTTTCTTTGTTCTTTCTCTTGTTTCTCTTGAGACTTGATAAGGTCAGCTATTTTGTCTTCTAGTTCATTTATTCTGTCTTCTGACTGCTTCACTCTATTGTTGAGAGTTTCTCCTGATTTTTCTACTTCAGTTGCTTTATTTTTCAGTTCAAGTAGTTCTCTTTTTTTAGATGTTATCAATTTCCTTGTTTAATGTCACATTGTGTTCCTCCATTTATTTCCTTATCTCTGCTAGTTTGTTTTCTGTGTGATATTTGCTTTCTTTAAACATACTTAGCACCATAGTCTGAAAGTTATCAATTCTTGCATTAGTCTGGACTCTATAGGAGAAATTGCCTCTTCTTCATGTTTTGCTTTTGATTAGTCCTTCTTCTCTTGTGATTTTGTGTATTTTAGTATCTCTTTGAACTTGGGCCATTTTGTTATGATTATTATTACTTAAAATTTTGTATTCTGGTTTTTGTGGGAAAACTTTCTGATTGGCATCCTGATGGCACAGCAGCTGAGCATCTGGCAGCCAAATGAAAGGCCAGGGCTCACACCCACCAGCCATTTTGTGGGAAAAAGATGTGGTGGCCTACCTCTGTGAACACTCACAGCCCTGAGAACTTTACAGGACAGCTCCACTCTACACCACAGAATCATTATGAGTCAGAATTGGCCCAGTGGCTGTGGATTTGGTATCTTCTCCAGATTACCACTAAAAGGCACTCTTATTAGGTTTTTTTCAGCTGATTCAGTTCTAGATGATTGATCTCTGGAATTCAATGTGCATATACAAGAGGAGGACTTAGCTGCTCACCAACTCTGAAGTAAATAGTGGGGTTCAATTTCCTGTGTTAAAGATGGAGGGCTCTCTATGTCTTTCCTTCATCGTTGCCTCTTCACAGGCTCTCCCACGATGTCTCACTGTGGGCAGGGAGCTAGCCGATTACCTATGTTGATATCTTTCCAAAGTATTCTCCTAACCCTGCTGCTCTTGAAATTCCTTCCAGTCCTAGTACTCATCTGTCTAAGGCCTCAGCAAGATTTAACAGCACTCTCTCACAGCTTGGTGGTCTGCTTTTGAAAATCAGCCAGTAAGAACCCTATGGATCACAGGGTCTGATCTGAAACTTATCATGGTGATGGCTCAGGACCAGGCAGCTTTTTGCTCCATTTTGAGTGGGGTCAGCACGAGGCAATGGCAGCTCACAACAGTATAGGATGTGGCAGAGAATAGGTGCACAATTACCATTTGTCAAATGAGTGAGAAGTAAATGTATGTGCCCTTTTCTCTTTCTTCTGCCAACTCAAACTCATGCTCTGAAATTCGGTTCAGATGCATCTTCTTTGGAAAACCTTCCCAGATCATTCCTCTCCTCTCCTTGGATGAAGTCCTTCTCCAGCATGTTCCCATAATGCATTTTGTAGGCACTGCTCATTGTCTTTATCACACCACATTGCATTTTTCTTTATTGGTCTCTCTCTCTCCTACAGGAATGTGAGCTCTGTGAAGGCAGCAATTTTAACTGAATCATTTTTTTCCCCTCACTTTAAGAGCTCTACCTATTGTAGGCACTAAAAATATATTTGTTGAATAACTGACCAAGAAAATATGTAATATTTTATGGAAAAACTATATCCTTTGAAAGTGGACATTCAGCTAAAACCACAAAGATCTGTTGAAATACTACTGTCTGTCTGTTGAGATGCAACTGGGAAGAAAAGAGATAAATAAAGGTACAGATTATAAGGTCTGCCTGTCCTCAGGGCATGTGTGATGTCTTTGCAAGCCCTCCATTGATTCCCAGAGACCTGCTGGGGATACGTGATAATTAACAATATGCAAACAAAAAAGCAGCAAGGGAAATGAAGCATTGCTAAATACATTTTAAGCAAAATATCTCTGTCAGGGAAATCAGGCAAGTAATTCCCTAGAAGAGAGGACTGCTTCTGCTAAAGAGTGCAAAGGGTTAATGTTAGTAAAAGGAAGCTTCACTATGTCATGTTTTGTTTTTGAAAAAAAAATGGGCATTTATAATCTGTACCTGACTATGGGCCAGATTCCTTTTTATATACCATGTAAAATGTTTGAAAGATGACCCTTTATCATTGCTTTATAAATGAGAAAAATGAGGCTCAAGGAATGCAATTGTCCATTCTTGCCTATTTTTCTCCGGAAACATGAGACACAGGGCAATTTAAGGTAAAACTTAAGAAGATGCACTTTGGCGATAAGTTAACCTCAATTCCAATTCATTTTCTACCCCTAGCTAACTCTTAAATTCTAGTCAAGTGATTTCTCCTCTTTATTCTTCAGCTTTCTTTCTATAAAATAGGGCAAGTTTTGGAACCTAAGCATCTTAGTTACCTAGTGCTATTGTAACAAAAAATGCCACAAGTGGGTAGCTTTAAAGAACAGGCATTAATTTTCTCGAAGTTCAGGTGGCTTGAAATCTGAATTCAGGGAAAGGATCTGGGGGGAGACCCTTCTTTGTCAATTTCAGCTTCTACTACCCTGCAGTCCTTGCAGCTCCTGGGCTTGTAGATGCATATGCTCTGTGTATCTGTCTTCATATGGCATCTCTTCCCTGTGTATGTCACTGTGTCTATTCTGTGATTTTTGTAACTGAGAAATGGTTAGGTTTAGAACCCACCATACTCAGGTAAGACTTCATCAACATACAAAAAGAAAAACTTTATTTCCAAACAAGATTGCATCCATATGTAAAGGGGTCAACACTTCAATAAATATTTTTTATGGATACAATTCAAAACATAACACTACCTCGTGGAAATGTTGGAAGAATATATATGTAGACCTCACCAGGTAGAATGCATAGGAATCAAATCAACTACATCTGTGGAAAGAGATTATGGAAAAGCTCCATGTCATCAGTCAGAACAAGGCCAGGGTCAGACTGTGGAACAGACCATCAATTGCTCATATGCAAGTTCAAGTTGAAGCTGAAGAAAATTAGAACAAGTCCATGAGAGCCAAAATACAATGACCTTGAGTATATCCTACCTGAATTTAGAGACCATCTCAAGAATAAATTTGACACGTTGAACACTAATGACCAAAGACCAGATGAGTTGTGGAATGACATCAAGGACATTATACATGAAGAAAGCAAAAGGTCATTAAAACGAATGGCAAGACTATGTCTCACATACTTTGAACACATTATCAGGAGCGACCAGTCCCTGGAGAAAGACATCATGCTTTGTAAAGTAGAGAGCAGAAAAGAGGAAGACCCTCGACGAGACTGACTGGCACAGTGACTGCAGCAATGGGATCAAGCATAACAATGACTGTGAGGATGGTGCAGGACCGAGCGCTGTTTCATTCTGTTGTACATGGGGTCCTGTGAGTCAGAACTGAATCAATGGCATCTAACAACAACAACAGAAAATGTCAATGTATCAAAATACATGAAACATATACTGACTAATATGGAAGGAGAAATACACAACTCCACAATAATAGTAGGGGACTACAACACGTCACTTTCAATTATAGACACAATATCAAAAAAGAAGACCACTAAGAACATTGAGAATTTAAAGAACACCATTAGCCAATTGTACTTAACAGACATATATAGACCACTCTAACCAGCATCAGAACAATATACGTTTTTCTGTAGTGCACATAGATCATTTTCCAGAAGAGACTCTATGCTAGGATACAAAATAAGTCCCAACAAATTTAAAAAGATTGGAGTTATACAAAGTATCTTCTCTGACTATCATGGTATGAAGTTAGAAGTCAACAACAGGAAAAATAAGAAAAAAGAAAAAAGAAGGAAAGTTAACAATATACTATTAAAAAAAAAAAAAAACTATTGAGTCAAAGTACAACCTTGAGTATATCCCACCTGAATTTAGAGACTATCTCAAGAATAAATTTTATACATTGAACACTAATAGCCAAAGTTCAGATGACTTATAGAATGATATCAAGAACATCATACATGAAAATAGCAAGCGGTCATTAGAAAGACAGGAACGAAAGAAAACACCAGACTGGATGTCAGAAGAGACTCTGAAACTTACTTTTGAGCATTCAGTAGCTAAAGCGAACAGAAGAAATGATGAAGCAAAAGAGCTAAACAGAAGATTTCAAAAGAGGGCTCAAGAAAAGAAAGTGAAGTATTATAATGACATGTGCAAAGACCTGGAGTTAGAAAACCAAAGGGAAGAACACACTTGTCATTTCTCAAACTGAAAGAACTGAAGAAAAACTTCAAGACTCGAGTTGCAGTATTGAATGATTCTATGGGCAAAATATTGAAGTATGTAGATAGCATCAAAAGAAGATGAAAAAATGCACAAAGTCACTGTATCAAAAATCATTTTTGAAGTGCAGACATTTCAGGAGGTAGCACATGATCAAGAAATGATGGTACTAAAGGAAGAAGTCCAAGCTGCACTGAACACACTGGCAAAAAGCAAAGTTCCAGGAATTGAAGGAATGCCAACTGAAATGTTTCAACAAAGAATGCAGCACTGGAAGTGCTAAGTCATCTATCCCAAGAAATTTGACAGACAGCTACCTGGCCAACTAACTGGAAGAGATCCACACTTATGCCTATTCCAAAGAATGGTGATCCAACCAAATGCAGGAATTATCGAACAATATCGTTAATATCACACGCAAGTAAAATTTTACTGAAGATCATTAAAAAGCAGTTGCAACAGTGCAAAAATGGGGAACTGCCAGAAATCCAAGACAGATTCAGAAGAGGACGTGGAACGAGGGATATCATTGATGATGTCAGATGGATTCTAGCTGAAAGCACAGAATACCAGCAAGATGTTTATCTGTGTTTTATTGACTACACAAAGGCAGTTGACTGTGTGGATCATAACACATTATGGATAACATTGTGAAGAATGGGAATTCCATGACACTTAATTGTTCTCATAAGGAACCTGTACATAAACCAAGAGGAAATCTTTCTAACAGACAAGGGGATACTTCATAATTTAAAGTCAGGAAAGGTGTATGTCAGGGTTGTATCCTTTCACCGTACTTATTCAGTCTGTATGCTGAGCAAATAATCTGAGATGTTGCTCTATATGAAGAAAAACAGGGCATCAGGATTGGTGAAAAACCCATTAACAACCCACGTTATGCAGATGAAATGATCTTGCTTGCCGAAAGTGAAGTAGACTTGAAGCACTTATTGATGAAGATCAAAGACTACACCCTTCAGTATGGATAACACCTCAACATAAAGAAAACAAAAATCTTCACCACTGAAACATTAGTGACATCATGATAAATGGAGAAAAGCTCAAAGTTGTCAAGGGTCTCATTTTATTTGGATCCACTATCAATGTCCATGGACACAGCAGTTAAGAAATCAAATGATGTATTGCATTGGGAAAATATGCTGTAAATGACCTCTTTAAAGTGTTAAAAAAAAAAAAAAGATGTCAGTTTAAGGACTAAGGTGAGCCTGAAGGAGCCATGGTGTTTTCAATTGCCTCATATATATGTGAAAGATGGACAATGAATGAGGAAGACCAGGGAAGAATTGATGCATTTGAATTATGCTGTTGGTGAAGGATATTGAATATACCATGGACTACCAGAAGAACAAACAAATCTGTCTTGGAAGAAGTTCAGCCAGAATGCTCCTTAGAAGCAAGGATTATATGATTTCATCTCACATACTTAGGACAAGTTTTCAGGAGGTGTCAGTCCCTGGAGAAGGACATCACTCTTGGTAAAGTGGAGGATCAGAGAAGGAGAGGAAGACCCTCAAGGAGATGGATTAACAAAGTGGCTGCAACAATAGGCTCAAGCATAATGATTATGAGGATAGCGCAGGATTGGGTAGTGTTCTGCTGTACATAAGGTTGATATATGTCAGAACCAACTAGAGGCACCTAACAACAACAACATGTTTTAAATTTGTGTTGGAAGAGTTCATGGGAAATCTCCAAGTTGTCATTAGAGTGTTTGTCCAAAATATTTGTCTATGCAGGAGTGTGCATGCCTTTCCCTCCCCGATGTCAGCTGATGGTGAAAGCTCAGGAGATTTCAACTCCTTAAAAAGCAAAACCCTGCTTGTGGCATCATTGGACAGCCAGCTTACCTTATGTAACTTTCATGAAATTCCACAGCAATCACATGCAATCAAGGACCTACTGTGGTGGGGATGGCGGCAGTACTTATTCCAGTATTTTCTCCTATAACACTTTTTCAAAGAGGCTGGGGAAATTATCCAATTCTCACCCTTCTCCAGCCATCCCCTGAGCTCAGTGCTATTGTCTGCAACCATTGCATAAAAACAATTTGCAAGGTGCTAAATGAGCAGCAAAACTAAGCACAGTCATCACTGGAACAGAGCCCTGCTGCAATGTCTATAACTTAATCAAAGTTATCAGGCTCATAAATGTTAGTAATATCATTGTGTGGCTCAGGTTTTCAAATCAATTCATTCATTCGATTCTTTCCTTATCAGTAGCCCTTTGGGTTCCTCGGTTCCTTGAAGTTTTTTGGCTTGTAGATAATCCTCACACTGTCTTTTTGTGTATGTGTTTCTTTGTCTTCTCTGGCCTTTTCTAACTCAGAAATGATTAAGTTTAGAATTCATCCAATACTGGTATCAACAATAACAACAAAACTTTATTTCCAAACAGGGTCTTATTTACAGGTACAGGAGTTAGGATTTCATCACATATTTTTTTGTGATGACACAATTCTATTCATAACACTTATCTTGTGTTTGTTTCTGTCATGGATTGAATTTTGTACCCCAGAAATAGCTGTCAACTTGGCTAGGTCATGATTCCTAGTACTGTATGACTGTCTAACATTTTACCATCTGATGTGATTTTCATATGTGTTGTAAACTCTATCATTATGATGTAATAAGATGGATTAGCGGCTGTTATGTTGATGAGGTCTACAAGATTAGATAGTGTCTTAAGCTGATCTCTTTTGGGATATAAAAGAGATAAGTGAGCAGAGACATGGGAACCTCATACCACCAAGAAGACAGTGCTGGGAGCAGAGCACATCCTTTGGACCTGAGGTTCCTGCCCTGAGATGTTCCCAGATCAAGGGAAGACTGATGACAAGAATCTTCCTCCAGAGCAGACAGAGAAGACAAGGTCTTTCCAGGGAGCTGACACCCTCAATTTGGACCTGTAGCCTACTGCACTGTGAAAGAATAAATTTGTCTTTGTTAAAGCCATCCACTTGTGGTATTTCTGTTATAACAGCACTAGATGATTAAGACAGTTTCCTTCACCCTGACTACAACCTTAGAACTTGTCCCTTCATTATTCTCACTTTAGTTACCACTGAGCCCTGGTGGCACAATGGTTAAGTGCTTGGCTGCTAACTGAAATATTGACAGTTTGAACCCACTCAGTGGCTATAAGGGAAAAAGACATGGCAGTTTGCTTCTGTAATGATTACAGCCAAGAAAATCCTATGGGGCAATTCTACTCTGTCACATGGGATCACTATGAGTCAGAATAGACTTGACAGCATCCAACAACAGTTAAACCACTTTGAATAATATCTATTTCTTCTTGAATCTTGAATTTCCCCAAACAAGCATCCTCCTCAAGCTAAGATCCATTCTATTATTCTTTCTCAAAAGGGAATTAACCCATCTCCCCATATAAAAACCTCCACTCTCTCCTTGACATACCGCAACATATTTTTGGCCTTTTGTGCTCTCTGGCAGTGGTTCTCCCTAACGTTACAAAGGATTTCTGTATGCCAAAGCACATGGCATATAGAATATTCTGTTCTTACCTTATTCTAATTCTATTTCACCTGTCAGTAAGAGTAGCTCAAACTAATAAATTTGCTCCCTAAGAGCCGAAATCCAGTGAGGGACTGAGTTCCTAGGCTTCCTTTAGCCATTGAACTATTTGGATAAGGGTAGGATTGGAGTCTAGCACCTTGTAGGAGGGCAGTGAACACTACACTCACAAAACTGCCACTGACCCTTTTCTCCCCTTTTCCATCTTCTAATATAGATATGAAGTAGGGAACTGAATGATAATTGAAGTACTGGCTTTTCCCAGCCTTGAAGAGATTTTCTCCACCAAATGTTTGCAGCTTTCCTTAGAATGTGTGAGTACTTTGCATATTCTTTGTTCTCAACCTCTGATCTGGAGACAATAGGATAATCTCACTCAATATATTGTTATACCTGTATACAATACTATTGTGGTATAACAGATTACTAAAAAAAACTTATGCCTCGAAACAACAAACATTTCATTATACCTCATGATTTCGTGGGTCATGAATTTGAGAAGGGCTCAACTAGAGGATTATTCTGTGGTGTGTCAGAGCCAGAGTCCTGGTGCCACAGTGGTTAAGAGCTATACCAAAAGATTGGCAGTTTGAATCCACCAGCCTTCCTTTGGAAACCTTCTGAGGCAGTTCTACTATGTCCTATAGGGTCGCTGTGAGTCAGAATTGACTCAACGGCAATGGATTTTTGGTTGGTTTAGAGCCAATTTATACTATTTCATGAGAGCAACAGTTAAATATTCAGGAATTTTGTGAGCTGACAGTTAAGCTAACCATATATTGAAATCATCCATGGTAGAGGTATTTAGATCATGGAAATCAGGAAACGCTAAAATCTTTTCGTTTTTGCCCAGAAGGCCAGTTTACTAGCATACCACTCCTTCTGGTCGACGTGTTCTTGACGGTGTTCACTCCAGAGTGTTCAGCAGGCAGATAGGCTGGTCTGGAAGGCCAAGAAAGCTTCTCTCACATGTCTGGCACCTTAGTGGGAATGGTAGAAGGCTCGGCTGGGAATGTCGGAATACCTACACATGGTCTCTCCAGCGTGGTGTCTCAGGGTAGTCAGACCTACTATATGGTGACTCAGCGTCCTCAGGCAGAGTGTTGCAGAAGGACCAGGCAGATGCTGCAAGGCCTTTTTTGATATTGCTTTATAGTCTCAGAACATCACTTGCAACATTCATTGGTCAAGCAAGTGACTAAGTCCAGCTCAGATTCAAATGGTAACGCACTACCTCTCCATAGATGTAGTAAAGATTTAGTGACCATTTTAGACATTTCTTCTGGATGTCAACAGATACATATATACATGTATGCACACATATATACACGCATATATAAATGAATATAATTGCTCATCAATATCTCAGCCTCATTGTTTCACAGGCATCACTAACTCATCATATCCAAAACTGAATTTGTATTAATTCCCCTTGTATTAGGATAAATCCTGTTAGCTGCCATAACATACAAACCCTGACAAGTTAATTGATTACTTCTTTCTCTCAGTGTAGTCATGTAAGGGTCAGTTCTCTATGCAGACATTCCAGGACTCAGGATCTTTCAATGCTATGACTGCTGTTTTTCACAGGTGATTTCAAGGCTCCAAGTCCCCTCTTTAGCAATACTGCCAGCAAGAGGGAAAGGGACCTGGAGATCACTTAGGAGTTTTCATGCCCCATCCTGGAAGTAGTAAACACTACTTCTGTCTATATTCTATTGGCCAGAGGTCAATCACATGGCCCTACCTAACTTCAAAGGAGACTGGGAAATGTGGACTTTCTTCTTGGTCCACAAAATATTGGAACGGTTTTATGAATATGTAGCTTTGAATCCTCAACAATCTGTTTTAGTTGTCACAAAATATATTTTGCACTTTCATTTAGACCAACTTTACTTCCACCATGAGGGAGACAACTCAAAGACATTGCACCTGTTCCAAAATCTGGGATCTATGGGTGATACACAGTCCCCTCCATCAGACATTGTTCCTTGTGGTTCAGTGACCCATGGATGAAAGGGCTAGTTATCCCCCCCCCCCCCACAGCTCCCCACTGTTAGCCAGCCAATATAGAACGGTGCAGAATAACTGCAATAAAAATTTCCATTTAGACAAGAGAAAAGAAGACACATATCAGCTCCTGGTCCGTAGAAATTCAAGTTCATCTGTCTCTGGATAGATCTTTCGAAAATTTTCTAACTTAAGAAAGGAGGAGGGTTCTTACTTGCAGCCCTTTTCTTCTCTGAAGGAAGAACTCCCCTTCCCATTGTACTCTAAGGCATCTACTTCCTTCTTCTGGAAGGTTCTTCTATGTCTATAATCCCACTTGACCACATCTGAATGGACGTGGGGAACATTTCCTTCCTGCACACATTTGCAGCCTGATTCCTTCTCATGGAAGATTGGTGATTACAGTCATTTTAAGTCTTGAACAAAGTCTCCCTTCCCCCTTCTATTGTTGTTCTCATTCCAGTTTCATGGTTCCATTGGCAAACAAGTCTCTTACAAACTGCAGGTTTCTGGTTTATTTCTTTTCAGTCACTCCCATGTGGTAGTTTCCATACCTAGAGTACTTTCATAGTCTTGATTCTTGAGACTGATTTATTTATTTGCTTCTTTCCTGTGAAGATTCTTTCTTTAGTTAAAGGTAGTTGATATCTTGAAGCATTCTGAAACAATAACTGGGACAGCCACGCGTTAATCTGATCTTTGCCATCTGGCTGAGTGTTTTTGCTCAGTTGAGAAGTGTACAGGCTCTTGCACAAAAAAAACTTTTAAAATTGCATCTTTTACAGTTTGGGACACAATCGTGATTGGCTTTTATAATCCTCTATAACCTTGAATTTCTGGGCTGTTATTATTCTTCTTTCCTGCTTGCAAGCCAGCCAATTATTCCCTGAGCTACTTTTCTTTCATTAAATCCTCGCCCAACGCACCCAATAACAACTAATACACACTAGTAAAGTTCTGTTTACAACCTCTTTTTCAGCTCCAGAGGAACACGCTCTGCTCTCCAAGTTACCGTGACAATTTTACCAAACAATTTGCTACTGTACAGCTTGGGCTTTACCTATCCAGTCAGCCTTGTCTGCTTCCTTGCCACCTGCCAATGGACTTCTAACTAAATGACACCTAAATTAAATTTACTTTGCTTTTGTATCTTGTTCTCTGTTTTTTTTGCCAGTGTTGAATCTTGGCCAAATCCTGTGATCATGGAAAACAGCAATGCTTAAAGAAATCCCCTCTCAAGGCGTGGTCAACAAGGCGGACTAGTTAGACACTTCCTATAACTCTCTTACAACAAAGATCTGGAAAAACAAGTGATTTGCTTCTATGTGAATATCTGGCAGCCCTGAACAAGACAAGGTTAAGAAATCCATCTGAGTCATACCGGAGAGGAAGACTGTTTGGAAGAGGTGAGGAGTGCTAGAGCTGCGGCAGTAAAACTGCAGAGACACAGCCAGGCCAGGCCATGGTGAAACAGCTGTGCTGTGTGAGCACTCGAGAAGCAGTTTCCACATCAAGAGAGACCGGGCAGCAGAGATTCTGCCTGGACACGCTGAACCAGTGAAGAGCAGCTCCCAAGAGGCTAGGTAAGTACATGTGCACACACTTTCACAGCGATTTTAAAAAAAAGCCCATTTGGGAAAAATCTCTCTCCCTTTTACCTCCTACCTCTGCGCTCTGCACCTGATTTGGGAAAAACCTCTCTTTATTTTACCTCCTCCCTCCCCACTCTGCACCAGGAGTCCACTGGGCCAGAAGTAGATCCCAAAAGGTGCCCTGACCCATTTTCCTGGCCTTGGAGAGGAAACAAATAAGCTGCTGGCTCCCCTAGCCCAGGAACACAGCGTCAGCACAACTCCTTTCCTGGCCATAGAGATCAGGGGCCTGCAGACTCTGAGTGCCATACACCCCTGTATAGACTTGTGGGGACCCATCTCAACAGCGTTAGCCCCCACTACCACAGTACAGCAGGGCAAACATCTGAAGTTTAACTTCAACTGCTTCAGCTGTGAACGGACAGATTGGTGATCCTTGAAATAGCCCTGCCCCTCAAGTAGGCACTTTTATCGATCTGCAGCAGGGTCTTGATGACTGCTGGTAGCTCCTAAAGTGCCTAGTCACCTGCTTCAGGAGTTCAAGAAAAAGTGGTACCCTTAAGTCTTTGCAGCCAACATAGTGTGGTGCTCTTAGCCCGGCTGCAAACCTCACCTACCTATTCACCCTAGAGAATAGGGACATGCTTTCCTTTCAGACTCTCAGGGGCAGCTGTCAGCCCCCTGCCTGGCTCAGCGTATGACCCCTACCACAGCCAGAGTCCAGTGCCTACACCAATCACCCATGCCTCTCTAGGACTGGGGGTGAGAGCCTGCATCACACACATGGGGACTGACTGCTTGCACACCCGAGCTGATCCCATATAGGAAATTTTAACAGACTCAGGCATGCACACACTTAGTTACAGAACTACCTGGTGACAGGACATCAGAGATCAAAAGGTGTCAAAAATCAAACTAGTGCACACGAGCAGCCTATTTGGGCATATCAAAACAAAATAAAATAAGAAGCTAGGTATCACCAAGCAAACACAAAATAAAATTATAATAAATTATCGATGGCTCGGAGACAACAGTCAATATCAAGTCACATAAAAAGGCAGTCCATGATGGCTTCAGCAAGCTCCCAAAATAAAGAATCAATAAATTCTCTGGAGGAAGAGAACTTCTTGGAATTACCAGAGACAGAATACAAATGATTAATGTACAGAACTCTTCTAGAAATAACAAAGGAAATTCGACAGAACGCAGAAACAGCCAGGCAACATACAGACACAGTAGTGGCAGAACTTAAAAAAGTTATTCAAGAACATAATGCCAAATTTAATAGGCTGCAAGAATCCATAGAGAGACAGCAATCAGAAATTCAGAAGATTAACAATAAAATTTCAGAATTAGACAACTCAATAGAAAGTCATAGGAGCAGAATTGAGGCAGGAGAAGTTAGAATTAGTGACATTGAAGATAAATATCTTGATGGCAACTTGTTTGAGGAAAAATCAGATAAAATAATTAAAAAGAATGAAGAAACTCTAAGTTATGTGGGAATCTATCAAGAAAAATAACCTACAAGTGATTGGAGTACCACAACAGGGGAGGGTAACAGAAAATACTGAGAAAACTGTTGAAGATTTGTTGACAGAAAACTTCCCTGATATCATGAAAGATGAGAAGATATCCATCCAAGATGCTTATTGAACCCCACATAAGGTAGATCCCAAAAGAAAGTCACCAAGACGTATTATAATCCAACTTACCAAAACCAAACAGAGAATTTTAAGAGCGGCTAGGGATAAAAGAAAAGTCATCTACAAAGGAGAGTCAATTAGAATAAGTTCAGACTACTCAGCAGAAACCATGTAGGCTAGAAGGCAGTGGGATGACGTATTTAAAGCCTTGAAGGAAAATAACTGTCATCCAAGAGTTATATATCCAGCAAAACTGTCTCTCAAATATGATGGAAAAATTAGGACATTTCCAGATAAACAGAAGTTCAGTGAATTTGCAAAAACCAAACCAAAATACAAGAAATACTAAAGGGAGTCCTACAGTTAGATGATCAATAACACCAGCTAACAACGCAAGACTAGAACCCAGGACAGAGCAACCAGATATTGACTCAGATACGGAAATCAAAATTACATCAAAGCTAAAACATTGAAAATAGGGAAACAGATATCAATATGTAAAATAAAAAAAAGAGGATAATATTAAAACAAAAAAAGAGGGAGTTAAAAAATGGAGACATTGATTTTTTTTATATTGAGGGGAAGTTAAGGCTATATAAAGCAATAAAAGACTGTTATAAACTTAGAAAATTAGGGGCAAATATTAAGGTAACCACAAAGGAATATAACAATCTTACAAATCAAAATAAAAAAGTAGAAAAACATAAAGACCTAGCAAACACAAAATCTACAAAAAATAAAAAGATGAAAAAAAAATGCATAAAGAGAAACGACTCAGCACAGAAAATTGAGGAGAACAAAGAAAGTGTGAACAACACACAAAAAGAGATATCAGGATGACAGCACTAAACTCATACCTATCAATAATTACTCTGAATGTAAATGGACTTAATGCACCAATAAAGAGATGGAGAGTGGTAGATTGGATAAAAAGCATGATCCATCAATATGCTGCCTACAAGAGACACACCATAGACTTAAAGACACAAACAGGCTAAAACTCAAAGGATGGAAAAAAATATATCAAACAAATAACACTCAAAAAAGAGCAGGAGTGGCAGTATTAATCTCTACAAAATAGACTTTAAAGTAAAATCCACCACAAAAGATAAGGAAGAGCACTATATAATGATTAAAGCATCAGTACACCAGGAGGACATAACTATAATAAATATATATGCACCCAACAACAGAGCTGCAAAATACATAAAACAAACTCTAACAGCTCTGAAGAGAGAGAGAGACAGCTACACAGTAGTAGTAAGAGACCTCAACACGGCACTTTTGGTGAAGGACAGGACATCCAGAAAGAAGCTCAACGAAGACACAGAAGAGCTAAATACTATGATCAACCAACTTGATCTCATAGACATATACCAAACTCTGCACCCAACAGAAGCCAAGTATACTTTCTTTTCCAACACACATGGAACATTCTCCAGAATAGACCACATATTAGGCCATAAAGCAAGCCTTAACAAAATCTAAAACATCGAAATACTACAAAACATCTTTTCTGACCATAAAGCCATAAAAGTGGAAATCAATAACAGAAAAAGCAAGGGAAAAAAATCAAACACATGGAAACTGAACAATACCTTGCTCAAAAACTACTGGGTTATAGAAGAAATTAAGGATGGAATAAAAAAATTCATAGAATCAAATGAGAATGAAGACACATCCTGCCAGAACCTTTGGGACACAGCAAAAGCAGTGGTCAGAGGTCAGTTTATAGCAATAAATGCACACATCCAAAAACAAGAGAGGCTCATAATCAAAGCACTAACCCTACAACTGGAACAAGTAGAAAGAGAGCAGCAAAAGAAGCCTACAGGTGCCAGAAGGAAGGAAATAATAAGAATTAGAGCAGAATTAAATGAAATAGAGAACAGAAAAAGAATGGAAAGAGTTAACAAGTCCAAAAGCTGGTTCTTGGAAAAGATCAACAAAATTGATAAACCATTGGCCAAACTAACAGAAGAAAAACTAGAGAGGATGCAGATAACCCGTATAAGAAGTGAGATGGGTGATATCACAACAGACCCAGCAGAAATTAAAAGAATCATAACAGAATACTATGAAAAATTGTACTCTGATAAATTTGAAAACCTAGACGAAACGGACAAATTTCTAGAAACTCACTAACTACCTAAATTAGCACAGAGTTAGAACAACTAAATAAACCCATAACCAAAGAAGAGATTGAAAAGGGTATTAAAAAACTGCCAACAAAAAAAAAAAAAAGCCCTGGCCTGGATGGCTTCACTGGAGAATTCTACCAAACTTTCAGAGAAGAGATAACACCACTTCTACTAAAGGTATTTCAGAGCATAGGAACAGACGGAATACTCCCAAACTCATTCTATGAAGCCAGCATAACCCTGATACCAAAACCAGGTAAAGACACCACCAAAACAGAAAATTACAGACCGATATCCCTCATGAACATTGACGCAAAAATCTTCAACAAAATTTTAGCCAATAGAATGCAGCAACATATCAAGAAAATAATTCACCATGACCAAGTGGGATTTATACCACATATGCAGGGACGGTTCAACATTAGAAAAACAATCAATGTAATCCATCGCATAAATAAAACAAAAGACAAGAACCAATCAATCAATGCAGTAAAGGCATTTGAGAAACTCCAACACCCATTCATGATAAAAACTCTCAAAAAAAAAGGAATAGAAGGGAAATTCCTCAGTATAATTAAGGGCATTTATACAAAACCAATAGCAACATCATCCTGAATGGAGAGACTTTGAAAGCATTCCCCTCGAGAACAGGAACCAGACAAGGATGCCCTTTACCACCACTATTATTCAATATTGTGGTGGAGGTCCTAGCCAGAGTAGTTAGGCTAGAAAAAGAAATAAAGGGCATCCAAATAGGTATGGAAGAAGTCAAAGTATCTCTATTCACAGATGATATGATCTTATACATGGAAAACCCCAAGGAATGCACAAGAAAACTACTGGAACTAATAGAAGATTTCAGAAAGTTTCAGGATACAAGCTAAACATACAAAAATCAGTTGGATTCTTTTACACCAACAAAGAGAACCTTGAAACAGAAATCACCAAATCAATACCATTTACAATATCCCCCCAAAAGATAAAATACTTAGGAATAGATCTAACCACAGATGTAAAAGTTCTTTACAGAGAAAACTACAAGACACTAATGCAAGAAACTAAGAGACCTGCATAAGTGGAAAAATATACCTTGCTCTTGGATAGGTAGACTCAACATAGTGAAAATGTCAGTTCTACCCAAAGTCATCTACAGATACAATGCAACCCGGATCCAAATTCCAGCAGCATTTTTTAATGAGATGGAGAAACAAATCACCAACTTCATATGGAAAGGGAAGAGGCCCCAGATAAATAAAGCACTACTCAAGAAGAAGAACAAAGTGGGAGGGCTTATACTACCTGATTTTAGGACCTATTATACTGCCACGGTAGTTAAGACAGCCTAGTACTGGTACAATAACAGATACATAGACCAATGGAACAGAGTTGAGAATCCAGATATAAGCTCATCCACCTATGAACAGCTAATATTTGACAAAGGTCCAAAGTACATTAATTGGGGAAAAGGCAGTCTCTTCAACAACTGGTGCTGACATAATTGGATATCTATATGCAAAAAACTGAAACAAGGCCCATATCTCACACCATGGACAAAAACTAACTCAAAATGGATCAAAGACTTAAATATAAAATCAAAAACGATAAATATCATGGAAGAAAAAATAGGGACAATGCTAGGAGCTCTAATACATGGCATAAACATAATACGAACCATAAGTAACAATGCACAAGCACCAGAAGAGAGACTAGATAAATGGGAGTTCCTAAAAATCAAACACTTATGCTCATCCAAATACTTCACCAAAAGAGTGAAAAGACAACCTACAGATTGGGAAAAAAATTTTGGCTACGACAAATCCGATCAGCATTTAATCTCTAAAATCTACAAGATACTCCAAAACCTCAACACCAAAAAGATAAATAACCCAATTAAAAAATGGGCAAAGGATATGAACAGGCACTTCACCAAAGAAGATATTCAGGCAGCCAACAGACACACGAAGAAATGCTCACGATCATTAGCCATCAGAGAAATGCAGATCAAAACTACAATGAGATATCATCTCACCCCAACAAGGCTAGCATTAATCAATAAAACACAAAATAACAAATCCTGGAGAGGTTGTGGAGAGACTGGAACACTTATACACTGTTGGTGGGAATGTAAAATGTTACAACCACTTTGGAAATCGATTTGGTACTTCCTTAAAAAGCTAGAAATGAAAGTACCATACGATCCAGATATCCTGCTCCTTGGAATATATCTTAGAGAAACAAGAGCTGTCACACAAATAGATATATGCACACCCATGTTCATTGCAGCACTGTCCACAATAGCCAAAAGATGGAAGCAACCTAAGTGCCCATCGATGGACAAATGGATAAACAAACTATGGTATATCCACACAATGGAATATTATGCAATGATAAAGAACAGTCATAAAGCTGTGAAACATCGTATAACTTGGTGGAAGCTAGAATTTATTATGCTGAGTGAATTTAGTCAGGCACAGAAGGACAAATACCGTATAAGACCACTATTATAAGAACTCAAGAAAAGGTTTAAACACAGAAGAAAACATTCTTTGATGGTTATGGGGATGGGGAGAGATGGTGAGGGTTATTCACTAACTAGATAGTAGATAAGAATGATCTTAGGTGAAGGGAAGGACAGCACACACTACAGGGGAAGCCAGCACAACTGGACTAAACCAAAGCTAAGAAGTTTCCTCAATACAGTCAAATACTTTGAGAGACAGAGTAGCAGGGATGCGGGGTCTTGGGACCATGCTTTCAGGGGACATCTATGTCAATTGGCATAACAAGCCTTATTAAGAAAATGTTCTGCATCCCACTTTGGTGAGTGGCGTCTGGGGTCTTCAAAGCCTGTAAGCGGCCATCTAAGATGTATCAATTGGTCCCAACCATCTGGAGTAAAGGAGAACGAAGAACACCAAAGACACAAGGAAAGTATTGGCCCAAGAGACAGAAAGGCCACATAAACCAGAGACTTCATCAGCCTGAGACCAGAAGAACTAGATGGTGCCTGGCTACCGCCAATGAATGTCCTGACAGGGAACACAACAGAGGGTCCCTGATGGAACAGTAGAAGGATGGGATGCGGAACTCAAATTATAGTAAGAAGACCAGACTTAATGGTCTGGCTGACACTGGAGGTGCCCCGGAAAGCATGGCCTCTGGTCTCTCCATCACCTCAGAACTAAAATGATTTCCGAGGCCAACTCTTCAGACAGGGATTGGACTGGACTGTGGGACATAAAGTGATACTTGTGAAGAATGTGTCTCTTAGACAAGTAGATATAAGTGACCAAAGGGGCAGCTTCTGTCCAGAGGTGAGAGTGGAAGGCAGAGAGAGTTAGGAGCTGGTTGAATGTTCATGGGGAATCAGGGGCAGAGGGGAGGAGTGTGCTGTCCTGGAATGGGGTGAGTGGTTGGGGTCTCATAACAATGTATGTTAAAAAAAAAAAAAAAGAAATCCTCTCTCCCAACCCCAATCTTTGTGTTCTGGAAAACAAATTACTGAAAATAATCACTCCTTCTCATATGACTCATATAAGACTCAGGGATGCCCCCTTATTTATCTATGACAAAGTCAAACACCAACAAATAAACAAACAAACTTATTGCCTACCAGGGGATTCAGACTCATAGTGATCCTATAAGTGTAGAACTGCCCCATAGAGTTTCCAAGGCTACAATCTTTATGGAAGCAGATTGCCAAGTCTTTTGTCCAGTGGAACAGCTGGTGGGTTTGAATCACCAACCTTTTTGTTAGCAGCTGAATGCTTAACCACTGTGCTATCAGGGCTCTTTAAGGCTAGATTAAAAAAAAAAAAAAAGTTGCCTTCAAATTGATTCTGACTCATAGGGACCCTATAGGACAGAGTAGAATTGCCCCATAGAGTTTCCAAGGAGTAGTTGGTGGATTTGAACTGCCAACCTTTTGGTTAACATCCATGCTCTTAACCAGTATGTCACCAGGGCTCCAAAGCTAGACACAGATCCTCCAAATTCCCCTTCTATGAGGATAAATAACTAACTGAATTTCTTGTCCCTGTTGATTTATCAGAAACAAAGTGTTTGTTGACCAAACTTTGGTTAAGCTTCTCTTCTTCCCCCAAGTGCCTTAACTTTGGCCCGCTCTCAGCCTGAGCCAATATACAACCCCTCCTTATGGCTCCTTCTTGGAGAATAGGCTGGTCTCAGCGTAAGACCTCTGACTTCCTATCTGATCATTTCATCCTTTCCTCCTACTTCTGCACACCTGGTTTTTTCTAGCCTTGTTTACCTTCATCTCTATAAATTAAAGGTCATTTTTGCCTAACTTTTGAGACACTTTCTGGTTCTCCCTATTGCAGTAAAGTACCCATCGGCCATTGTAATACTTAGGCCCTTTCCCCTTTGCAATACTGTTCTTTATAGATAAAGCATCTCCATATCTAAGTGTGGATTTTTTTTTTTTTTTGACAGTTTGTTTTACTTTGATTTTACAGCAGCCACTTATTCCAAGGTACCAATACCTGATTTAGTCAGGGTATGTTAACTTCTGTGAGAAACACCAGATCTCACTGACTTAACATAATTAAGGCTTATTCCTGATTCATATCACAGTCTAATGCTTGTCAGGTGGTTTTCCTTGAGGTGGTAACTCAGGATCCTAGGCTACTTCCATCTTGTGCTGCAACATCGCTCTGGAGTCTTCCACCTAGAAGCCAGGAACACAAAACATGGAGGATCATGTGAGAGATTTTAGAAGCCAGGACCACATTTCATTGACTAAAATTCAATTGCATAGGCCATAGAAGATAGTCTTCTATTGGGCCTAGGGAAAAAGGAAAACAGGTTTGAGGAACATGTAGCATTGTTTTAACCACACTTCCAAAATGGTTCTTTTTTTGTATTTTCTATCTGATTGAATAATAACATCATTTACCTGGCTCCAGAGCCAGAAGCCAAGGAGCAAGGCCTCCACATCCAGTCTCCTACTAAGTCCTATCCCCTTGATACCTCTTTCAATTATACCCCTTTTTCTACTACAATAAACACTGTCTTAGTTTAGACGGTCATTTTTATCCTGTGGGATATTTTGAAGTTACCACCTACCTTCTCTGACCACCTGTTGTCACATACTGTTTTAGTCTGAGGTCTATTCTGCTGCTAGACTTGTTTTAATGAAATGGAAACATGACCATCTTATTCCAAGGCTTTAAGTCTTTCAGTCACTCCTTGAGTCTTTTAGAATGTAGATAAAATTTCTCAGAGAGAAAGATAACACTTCCTTAATTATCTGTCTTTCTTTCCCATCTAGACCTTTTGTCTCTTTCCTGTCCATCCTTTGCCCCAGCCAACCTCAACCACTCTTTTTTTTTTAATTAAAATTATTTTATGGTAATTATAGTCTCACATGCAACTGTAAGAATTGATGCCGCAACCACTTTTAATTCCTGAAATCCATCATGCCTCTGCCCCTTCCACAACCCTCCAGAAAGCCTTTTCTATCTGACTCTAACTCACAATTTAATCCTTGTCAATCTCTACCTACAACAGGAAACTTTCTCTTCTCATCCTTCAACGTTGCTAAGTGCATCCTTGTCATCTTCCATCACTGTGTGTATATCTTTACATTTGCATACAATTTGCAAGATTGGGTTGGTGGTCAGTCCAAGGGACCATGTCTTTTTTAGCTCATAGAATAAGGCACTGTTCTTGGCCCAAAGAAGGTACTCAGTAATGACTGTGGATACTTGTGAGGCAGAATCCATAGTGGCTAAGCATGAAGGCTTTGGATTCTCTCTAATTGACTTTTATGCAGTAAGTCAAATATTTTCAAACTCTTCATGCACCAGAGAATACTTGCCTTTGGCCAGCTCCTGGGAAATAACCTCTAAACCCTTGTAATATTCTGCCCTGTCTTTATAAACCTAAGGCCTAGGGCCATGCCAGATAGCTTTTGCTAACAATGTGATTTACGATGGGGCTATTGGGTCATGCTGTATCAGTTGGACATCTGGAGGGAATGGAGACTGAGTAATGAGGCTGGCAACATGTGAGCTCCGTGCATACATGATCTACTCATCAATAAATCCCTGGGCACCAAGGATTAGGTGATCTTCCTTGGTTGTCAATACTCTATACATATTGCTGCACATTGTTGCTGGGAGAATTAAGTGCTGTCTGTACAATTCTATTGGGAGAAGACAACTGGAAACTTGTGCTTGGTATCTCCTAGACTCCACCCAATGCCTCTTTTGTGTTTGTTGGATCTCTCACTCTATAAACTCTAACTGTGAGTCTAACAGCTTTTCTGAGTTCTGTGAGTCCTTCTAGGGACTCATTGATCCTTAGGGTGCTTTTGGGGTCCCTGACACTGCTTCACAGCTGGCTTTAAAACTAATTAGCTGTGTGACTATGGACAAATCACACAAACCCTTTAGCTTTAGTTTTTATCATCTGATATATGTGGATAATCATAATAATGTTGATCTCATTAGGATCTTATGACATTGAATAGTACATGTAAAGCATCTGACTTATAATAGGTAATCAGTAAATATTAGCAGTTGTCACTGCCATAATTACCATACCCTGAATGTTTCCATGTTATTATATATTTTCATCATTTTTGAAATTATTGTTTTTAAAATATTTGTATGCTATTTCATCAATCAGTAAAACCACGGTTTGCTTAAGCATTCATTTTCTGCTGTTGGTGTTGGTGGTGGTGTTGAACATTTAAGTCTTTCCAAATTCTTTTTCATCTTTATAAATACCATGGCAATGGATCTGTGTATTATGCTTTCTATATTTAGGATTACTTCCTTAAGATACACTTCAGAGAAGAAATTACTGGGTTAGAGGTATTAAGTGATTTAAAGTTTGATGATATATATTGACAGATTGTTTTTAAAAATATCTGTGTCATTTTGCAGTTTTAAGAGCAAAGCAAATATTTTCCACATTTTCTTAGACCCATGAAGGCATAGGAAAGAAATGATTGCCTTGGATCAAACACGTAAAAGGAATGGATCATCCTAATATGACCATAAAATTCATGAGAATAAACTTAAGAAATATTTTTTGCTCCATCTGGTTCTCGAAATGGAAGGTCCATATTTGCACAGACTTCAATTAGTATATTTTCTACTCATTCATTTATGCATAAGGTAAGAATCCACATAACAAATGCATCATGATGTAGAGAAAAAAAATAACTTCTGTTAGCAAATCTGCATCTATTAGAAAAGATTAAGGGGGAAGAAAAATCTTTTTACCTTTGGTTCTGTAGAAGGAATTAATTCATTAGGCAGAGTTATGCTAATCACATTCATTCAGACTTGATAGTCTTGTCATTAATATTTGCCTAATCTGAGTAAGAAAATGAATATTTTTCCAGAGGTGAATTTTAATTTTGGTTTCTCCAAGAGTATCATTGTCATCATTGTATTTTCACCTTTCCTACACACTTCCTATAATAAAACTGTGATGGCAGGCCAAATAAAGTTTATAGCAGCATAGTAAACTTTTATCCTTTTATGTTTTATTGTAACTTTCTTAACGTTTCAGCTTTCACTGATTGCTGCCATGTAAGAATAAAGCAAAGATATCTCATAAGTTCCAACTGGCACAGCAAACTAAAATATCCTAAGGCCATGTAACGGCATCCTAATCATTTACGGATGCTTTTGAAGAATGATGACTTTGCAGTGTCATTTTGCCCATCCCTACTAACACTTAGCAGTACAGATACCTGGAGTAAGCATTCAGAGGGGCTCTCCAAGATGAGGGCTGTCAGTGTTGCTGGGCAGATGCTGTGGTTACCAAATAGACACAGACACTAGTGGGTTTATCCCCCACAACCCACCACCCATCCACCTTACCAAATCTACCACAGATATCCCTTTAAACTACCCTCCATCTCCTAGACTTGTGCCAAATGCTGTCTCAGAGCTCATGTTCACATTGCTCCTTGTGGCCATGTCGTCCTCCTTCCATCTCTGTATGGCCAAGTCCTAAACATCCATCCAGGCCCAAGAGAAAAGTGTCCAGCCAAGATTTCTTCTCTATCTCCCACCTGGAATGTCCCAGGAGTTCAATACATTTGGTCTTGTGTTACAAGTTTCTTTTGTACACGTTCCTTCTCTCCTATAAACTACCAGGCTCTCACAGAAAGACATTTTGTGTGATTTGCCTTTGTATTTTCAACTGAAACTTGCACAAAGCAGTTGTTAAAAGACAGAGTGCCCAATGAATAAAAGAGCATGAATGTATACTCAGAGTATTTAAAAAATATTTTAAAAATATGCACCATAGGAAGAAAAAAAAAATGTTGGTTTTAGGGACATTCACTACTTCTTTAACTTACAAATATTTGTAGAATTATTACTGTCCCAGGCACAGCTCAAATTCTGGCTCTGTAATAAGCCTTGTGATTTTGGGCAAATTACTTAACCTCTCTGAGTCTCAGCTTTTTCATCCATAAAGTAGAGATAATACTCTCTAACTTGCCGGGCTTCTGTGAGCATTCAACGGGACAAATTATATTATTTACTTAATAATTGATATTTCCCTTCTCTTTTGCCCTTCTATTTGACCAAAAAAAAAAAAAAAAAAACACAATCTCTCACACAGCCAGTACTATGTAGTTTTCTGTGTTTCAGATAAAACAAAACCAGAAGGAACAAAATCATTTCTCAGTACTATTCTTGCTTTCCAGCATATGTGAGAAATATTTCCAGTACTAAAATACGTAACAATATACCCTCACATTTGTATGGCACTAAAAAACAGATCAAACCCATTGCAGTTGTATTGATTGTGAGGTGGGAAGGACTTATTCATATTTTCTTTTTCTCATGGGGAAACTGAGGCACATAGAAATTAAGTGACTTTCTTAAAAACATACGAGTAAGAAGCATCAGATTCTGAAGGTGTACCTCATTTTCCTGATACCCAGAAGACCACTTCCCAGTCTCTTAAACTTCTATCTTTAAGAAATATTGCTGCCTAAACAGCCCTTCAGTAGTACAAAGGTTTAATACACTCATCTGCTAGGAAAAGGTGGAGGTTTGATGCCATCCGGAGGTGCGTCTGAAGAAAGGCACACCTACTTATGACAAATCAGCCATTGAAAACTTTATGGAGCACATTTCTAACTCTGACACCCATGGGGTCACCATGAGTCAGAGTCAGTGTGATGGCAACTGGTTTAAACTGTATACTTCAGGAAAAACATCTCTGTCATCGACAGCCTTCTACCTATTATTTTCCCAGCGGGTTCCATTTCAAGCAGGCCTCTCTTTTAGAGCTCCCAGCCTCCTGCTAATGTTTCAGCTTTCACTAATTGCTGCCAGCAAGCAAGATGAATCCTGCAAGCAAGGCCTGATAAATATGTCATCAAGGCAGTGTGTCATAAATTCATCAGCCCTTCCCGACTCTGTCATGAGGTTGCCGGAACCCTGTGAGCACAGGCTAGGTAGACGCCTGTGCAAGGCAATGGCAAAACAAATGGGCCTGCTTTCAATGAGCCGGAGCCTTCTGCCTGAGTTAATGTTTCAGTGGGCATGTTTGCTTCCTGCAGCTGGCTAAGCACTTTTGGGGACTGTGACAAGAGTTTCCACTGGTTCGTTTTTACCCCTCATCAGACTTGACATGCAGCCATTGTGTTCTGCAAATTCCATGCTGGAAGTGCTTTGTGATGAGGTTTCCACAGTGTGCCTGATCAGGGTGCTGAGAGTGAGCCCACGACACCAGAAATAGCTGCAGAAAGAAAGAGAACAAAAGAATCTGATTGGGCAGTACAATAACCTGCACTATCCCCTTGAGTATGTGTTTCAAGGAGTTAATGCACCGAAAGACCTCTGGCCTGGGGGCCTAGGGAAGTGAGCTTTAGTATTTACACTGATTCTATTTTACTAGGTAACCACAGACAATTCACTTGCACTACCAAATTGTCTAACAATAATAATCACTTAGGACAAGTGTTTGTAAAAAATACAGATTTTTGAGCTTTCTCACAGATTACTGTATTTGTTAGTTTTTAGGTTGTTAGGTGCCATCAAGACGGTTACAACTTATAGCGACCCTATGTACAGCAGAAGAAAACTGCCCAGTCTTGTGTCATCCTCACAATCCTTGCTATGCTTAATCCCATCATTGCAGCCACTGTGTCAATCCATCTCATTGAGGGTGTTCCTCTTTTGCTAATCCTCTATTTAACCAAGCATGATGTCCTTCTACAGGGCCTGATCTCTCCTGATAACGTGTCCAAAGCACAGGAGATGAAATCGCACCATTTTCACTTCTAAGGAGCATTCTCGCTGTATTTCTTCCAAGAAAGATTTGTTCCTTCTTCTGGCAGTGCATAGTATATTTAACATCCTTCACCAACACCGTAATTCAAAGGCATCAATTCCTCTTTTGTCTTCCATATTCATTGTCCACTTTTCCATGCATATGTGGCAATTGAAAATACCACAGCTTCGGTCAGTCACATTTAGTCCTCAAAGTGACATCTTTGCTTTTTAACACTTTAAAAAGGTCTTTTGCTGCAGATTTGCCCAATGCAATGCATCATTTGATTTCTTTATTTTTTTATTTTATTATTGTACTTTAAGTGAAAGTTTACAATTAGTCTCTCATACAAAAATTTATACATACATTATTATGTGACCCTAATTGTTCTCCCCACACTGTGACAGCACATTCCTCCCTTCCATGTCTGAATTCCTGTGTCCATTCAACCAGCTCATGTCCCTCTCTGCATTCTCAGCTCACCTCCGGACAGAAGCTGCCCATTTAGTCTCATGTATCTACTTGAGCTAAGAAGCACACTCTTCACAAGTATAAATTTATGTCTCATAGTCCAGTCTAATCTTTGCCTGAAAAGTTGGCCTCAGGAATGGTTTTAGTGCTGGGTTGACAGAGAGTCCGGGAGCCATGCTTTCTGGGGTTCCTCCAGTCTCAATCAGACCATTAAGTCTGGTCTTTTTACTAGAATTTGAGTTCTGCACCCCACTTTCCTCCTGCTCTATCAGGGACTCTCTGTTGTGTTCCCTGTTAGGGCTGTCATTTGGTCTGCGCCATCTAGTTCTTCTGGTCTCAGGCTGATGCAGTTTTCAGTTTATGTGGCCCTTTATGTCTCTTGGGCTAATATTTCCCTTGTGACTTTGGTGTTCTTCATTCTTATTTACTCCAGATGAGTTGTGACCAATTGATGCATCTTAGATGGCCACTCCCTAGCTTTTAAGACCACAACACCACTCACCAAAGTAGGATGGAGAACATTTTATTAATAAACTTTGTTATGCCAATTGACCTAGTTGTCCCCTGAAAGCATGGTCCCAGACCCCCGCCCCTGCTACTCTGTCCTTTGAAGTGTTTGGTTGTATTCAGGATATTTCTTAGCTTTGGTTTAGTGCAGTTGGGCTGAATTCCCCTGTAGTGAGTGCTGTCCTTCCCTTTACCTAAGACAATTCTTGTCTAATATCTAGTTAGTGAATAGCCTTCTCTCTCCCTTCCCAACCTTGAAAGCATCAAAGAATGTTTTCTTCTGTGTTTAAACCTTTTCTTGAGTTCTTATAATAGTGGTCGTATATAATATTTGTCCTTTTGTGACTGACTAAATTCATTCAGCATAATGCCTTCCAGATTCCTCCATGTTACAAGATGTTTCATGGATGAATCATTGTTCTTTATTGTTGTGTAGCATTCCACTGTGTGAATATACCATACTTTGTTTATCCATTTGTCTGTCGATGGGCACCTAGGTTGTTTCCATCTTTTTGCTATTGTGAATAGTGCTGCAACGAACATGCGTGTGCATATATCTGTTTGTGTGATGGCTCTTATTTCTCTAGGATATATTCCAAGGAGTGGGATTACTGGATCCTATGGCACTTCTATTTCTAGCTTTTTAAGGAAGTGCCAAATCGATTTCCAAAGTGGTTATACCATTTTACATTCCCACCAACAGTGTATAAGTGTTCCAGTCTCTCCACAACCTCTCCAACATTTATTATTTTGTGTTCTTTGGATAAATACTAGCCTTGTTGGGGTGAGACGATATCTCATTGTAGTTTTGATTTGCATTTCTATAGTGGCTAATGATCCTGAGCATTTCTTCATGTGTCTGTGAGCCACCTGAATGTCTTCTTTGGCGAAGTGCCTGTTCATATCCTTTGCTCATTTTTTAATTGGGTTATTTATCTTTTGGTTGTGGAGGTTTTGCAATATCTTGTAGATTTTAGAGATTAGATGCTGATCGGATTTGTCATAGCCAAAATTTTTTTCCCAGTCTGTAGGTTGTCTTTTGACTCTTTTGGTGAAGTCATTTGATGAGCGTAAGTGTTTGATTTTTAGGAACTCCCAGTTATCTAGTTTTTCTTCTGGTGTTTGTGTGTTACTTATGGTTCGTATTCTGTTTATGCCATGTATTAGGGCTCCTTGCATTTTTCGTATTTTTTCTTCCATGTTCTTTATTGTTTTCAATTTTACCTTTAGGTCTTTGAACCATTTTGAGTTAGTTTTTGTGTGTGATGTGAGGTATGTTTTGATATTGTCTGCTGTCTTTGGGGGTTTCAGTAGTTATTTTCCTTGTTTATTGATTGTAGATTTGTTTCATCCTGCTTTTTTGTTTTATTTGGTTATGTCTGAGCAGGCAGGTTGTGTGTTCTTTGTTGTTTGCTCATCTGTAGGCTAGATACTTTTCACCTCCTTCTCCAATGGGCAGGGTCAGTCACTCAGGTATGGTATAGCAGGGCAGGTCCAGCTGAAGGGGAGTTGCTGGGATGGGTTGTTTATGGCAAGTACTAGGGCTGACAGTGCAGTCTGAGAATCAGTGCAGGGCAGGTTCTGGTAGGCCATGCATGTGCTGCTTGGGTGTGTGATGTTCAGGGCATGGTGCAGGAAGGCAACAAGGAGGGCGTAGATTGTGATGTGTGGAGCTAAGAAGGGTATGGGAAAGATGAGAGAGAGGAGAGAGGAACAGGAGCCAAAAATGTACACACGAACAAAAAAGAGTGCTAAGGGAGCTTGCTATTGGAGTGGAGAGATGAGAGAGTGATAAATGGAGAAAAACAAAAATGGGGGGGAAAAAAGATACAAGAAAAAAATGAATAAATTGAGAAACTGGAAAGGAAGAAAGACAAAAAGGGAATAAGAGAGAGAGAACAAAACAAACAAAAAAAAACAACGGGAAAAAAGAAATGCCCCCAGTGATATCGCTGTGCATCTGCACAGAGTAAGGGGGTAGTTTCTAAGCCACTTGGAACTGACCACCTAGATGGGGCTCCCAAGCCGGGAAAAGAAAACAAAAGCAAACAGACAAATAAATTAAAGAAGAGCAAATCAGAGAAAACAAACAAAAAGCCCCCGGGGTCCCACCAGGGTGGCGGCATGGGCCGGGAGGCAGTTTCACAGTAGAACAGTGTTTCACAGCCTTTTGGGAAGGAGTGAAGGTGGTACACGGAGCCAGGTATTTGAGAGAAAGGAAGGGGAGGTAGTGAGAGTTAAGGAAGAAATCTTAAGAAGCGGAAAAAAGCAACACCAACAGTGAACAAATGGCACTCAGGGAGCTGGCCAGTGCAGGTGGGTGGAATCCAAGCAACACCAGGGTGAAACCGGTGCTTACCGACTAAGAGACTGTGGCTGCAGGAAGCAGAGGAGGCTGAGTGGGGGGTGATGAAGGATGGGGAGTGGGAAAGCGTATATCGCTGGTTACCGGTTGTTCTGTCTCCTGCTGGAAGTTTCGTGAAGCTGCTTTCTCTTACCCCCTGTTCACTGATCTCCAATAGCAGTCCAAGATGGCGGATCTGTGCTGCGGCAGTTGATAGGGGGCCTCTGCACGTATCTTTCCTTGCTCTCTGTTCTTGGTCAGTTTCTTATTCCATTTGGTGCTTGGCTGAGTTCTTTATCTCCTCATCTGATGCTTAGGGTTTCGGGATTGACCTGTGACTCTGTTTGACTTAGCTTTTTGTATCTTTGCTGTGGAGGGAAGTCGTGGTGCTTCTGACTATAGTGCCATGTTGCACAGAAGTCTCCGATGAATTATTTTTTTTGATATGTTGCTGAATTCCACTGGCTAGAATTTTGTTGACGATTATTGAGCCAATGTTCATGAGGGATATTGGTCTGTAATTTTCTTTTTTTGTGGTGTCTTTACCTGGTTTTGGTATCAGGGTTATGCTGGCTTCATAGAATGAGTTCGGGAGTCTCCCAACCTTTCCTATGGTCTGAACTACCTTTAGTAGTAGTGGTGTTAACATTTCTCTGAAAGTTTGGTAGAATTCTCCAGTGAAGTCATCCAGGCCAGGAATTTTTTTTTTTTTTTTTTTTTTGGTTGAGAGTTTTTAATTACCTTTTCAATCTCTTCTTTTGTTATATGTTTATTTAGTTGTTCTACTTCTGTTTGTGTTAGTTTAGGTAGATAGTTTCTAGAAATTTATCCATTTCCTCTAGGCTTTCAAATTTGTTAGAGTAAAATTTTTCATAGCATTCTGTTATGATTCTTTTAATTTCAGTTCAGTTGGGTCTATTGTGATATTACCCATCTCATTTCTTATACAGGTTATTTCTTCTACTCCTATTTTTCTTTTGTTAGTTTGGCCAATGGTTTATCGATTTTGTTGATCTTTTCAAAGAACCAGCTTTTGATCTTGTTAACTCATTCAATTGTTTTTCTATTCTCTATTTCATTTAATTCTACTCTAATTCTTATTATTTTCTTTCTTCTGGCACTCGAGGGCTTCTTTTGTTGATCCCTTTCTACTTGTTCGAGTTGTAAGGTTAATGTTTTGATTTTGGCCCTTTCTTCTTTTCAAATGTGTGCATTTATTGCTATAAACTGACCTCTGAGCACTGTCTTTGCTGTGTCCCAAAGGTTCTGATAGGATGTGTTTTCATTCTCATTTGATTCTATGAATTTCTTTATTCCATCCTTAATTTCTTCTATAATCTGGTAGTTTTTGAAAAAGGTGTTGTTCAGTTTCCATGTGTTTAATTTTTTTTCTTGCTTTTTTTGTTAGTGATTTCTACATTTATGACTTTATGTCAGAAAAGATGCTTTGTAATATTTTGATGCTTTGGATTCTGTTAAAGCTTGCTTTATGGCCTAATACGTGGTCTATTCTAGAGAATGGCCCAAGTGCATTGGAAAAGAAAGTATACTTGGCTGTTGTTGGGTGCAGTGTTCAGTATATGTCTGTGAGATCAAGTTGGTTGATTGTAGCATTCAGGTATCCCATGTCTTTATTGAGCTTCCTTCTTGATGTTCTGTCCTTCACCAAATGGATGTGTTGAATTCTCCTACTATTATTGTGGAGCTGTCTATCTCTCTTTTCAAAGCTGTTACAGTTTGTTTTATGTATTTTGGAGCCCTGTCATTGGGTGCGTAAATAGTATAGTTATGTCCTCCTGGTGTATTGACCCTTTACTCATTATATAGTGTCCTACCTTATCCTTTGTGGTGGATTTTACTTTAAAGTCTGTTTTGTCAGAGATGAATATTGCCATTCCTGCTCTTTTTTGAGTGCTGTTTGCTTGATACATTTTTTCCATCTTTGAGTTTTAGTTTGTTTGTGTCTTTAAGTCTAAAGTGTGTCTTTTGTAGACAGCATATAGACGGATCGTGTTTTTTTTATCCAATCTGCCACTCTCTGTCTCTTTATTGGTTTATTTAGGCTATTTGCATTCAGTGTAATTATTGATAGTTATGAGTTTAGTGCTGTCTTTTTGATGTCTTTTTTTGTGTGTTGTTGACAGTTTCTTTGTTCCATTTAAGTTTCTGTGCTGAGTCATTTTTCTTTATGTATTTTCTTTTCATCTTTTTCATTGTTGAGTTTGTGTTTGCTGAGTCTTTATATTTTTCTAGTTTTCCATTTTGACTTGTAGGATTGTTAGTTTCCTTTGTGGTTACCTTAATATTTACCCCCATTTTTCTAAGTTTATACCAGTCTTTTATTTCTTTATATCACCTCATCTTCCTCTCCATATGAAAAATCTATGTCTTCATTTTTTAAGTCTCTCTTTTTTGTTGTCATCTTTTATATATTGACATCTGTTTCCCTATTTTCAGTCTTTTAGCTTTGATTTACTTTAGTGACTTCCCTATCTGGGTTGATATCTGATTGCTCTCTCTTGTGTTCTAGTCTTGGATTGTTATCTGATGTTACTGATTTTCTAACTGGAGGATTCTCTTTAGTATTTCTTATAATTTTGGTTTGGTTTTTATAGATTCCCTAAACTTCTGTTTATCTGTAAATGCCCTAATTTCACCATCATATTTGAGAGACAGTTTTACTGGACGTATAACTCTTGGCTGCCAATTTTTTTTCCTTCAAGGCATTATATATGTCATCCCATTGCCTTCTTGCCTGCATGGTTTCTGCTGAGTAGTCCGAGCTTATTCTTATTGACTCTTCTTTGTAGATGACTTCTCGCTTATCCCTAGCCACTCTTAAAATTCTCTCTTTATCTTTGATTTTAGCAAGTTTTATTATAATAATTGTTAGTGACTTTCTTTTGGGATCTACCTTATGTGGGGTTCGATGAGCATCTTGGATAGATATCTTGTCATCTTTCATGATATCAGGGAAGTTTTCTGCCAACAAATCTTCAACAATTCTCTCTGTATTTTCTGTTATTCCACCCTGTTCTGGTACTCAAATCATTCATCAGTTATTCCTCTTGATGGAGACCCACATAAATCTTAAGGGTTTCTTCATTTTTTTAATACCTTTATCTGATTTTTCCTCAAGTAAGTTGGTGTCAAGTGCTTTATCTTGAATCTCACTAATTCTGACTTCCATTGCCTCAGTTCTGTTCCTATGACTTTTTATTGAGTTGTCTAATTCTGAAATTTTATTGTTAATCTTTTGGATTTCTGATTGCTGTCTCTCTATGGATTCTTTAAGCCTGTTAAATTTGTCATTATGCTTTTCTCTAATCTTTTTAATTGCTTCTAATGCGTGTTCTGTGCTTTCCTTAATTTCCTTCCTAATTTCTTAAAGAATTCTGTATATTAATCTTTTGTATTCTGCCTCTGGTACTCCCAAGAATTTTCATCCTCTGGAAAATTTCTAGGTTCTTTATTTTTGGAGCTTGCTGAAACCATCATGGATTGCCTCTTTATGTGATCTGATATGGACTGTTGTCTCCGAGCCATCAATAAGTTATTATGTTTATTTATTTTATATTTGCTTACTTGTGTCCTAATTTCTTGTTTTGTTTTGATATGCCCAAATAGGCTGACCGTATGAGCTAGTTTGATTATTGGCAAGTTTGAAGTTCTAATGTCCTGTCACCAGGTGGTTAGATCTGTTAGTAGGTATGTGAGCTCAGGAGTCCGCCCACTCCACCTGTATGGATTCAGCTCAGGTGCCCAGGTAGATAGCCTCCAAGTGTGTTGTTTAGGCTCTCACTTACAGTCCTAGACAGGCATGGGTGATTGGTATAGGGACAGACATCTGGCTGCACAAGAGGGACACACACTGAGCAAGGCAGGGGGCTGACTGCAACCCCTGAGTGTCCAGGAGGAAGGCATTTCCCTGTTCTGTAGAGCAGGTAGGTGGGTAATTTTGCAGCCAGACTATGAGCACCTAATGCTGTTGACTGTAAGGACTGGGGGGTACTTTTTATTAATGGGTCCCTATCACAGGTGGCCAGGTGGCATGGGTGGAGCCACCAGTCTTCAGGCCCCCAATGTGGGTAGGTGAAGACCCTGCTTAATGGGCAGAGCAGTGTCAAATATCAAAAACCTCCCACTTCACAGCTGAAACAGTTGAAGTTAGAGTTCTGGTATATACCCTGTTGTTCTGCGGTAATGAGGGCCTAGGCTGTTGAGATGGGCCTACACAAGTCTATGCATGGTTAAGGTGCTCAAAGTCCATGAATCCCTTATGCCTGTGCCTAGGCAAAGGACCTGTGCCTTCCCTGGGTTCCTGGCTTAGGAGAGCCAGAAGTTTATTTTTTCCCTGTTTGTTAACTTGTTCACTCTCCAAGGCAGGGAGAATGGCTCCAGGCATGTGACAGATCCTGCTTCCAGCCCAAAGGACTTGGCAATTGCTAAAGCTGGTCCGGGACCTGGGGCAGAGCAGGAAGTGTGGAGGTAAATAGCAGAGAAATTTTTCCCTAAGCAGGGTGTTTTTGATCCACATGGTAAGCTGTACCAATTACTTAGCTTTCATCAATGAGGTCCGCTTCTCATTGATTCTGGGGGGCTGTGTAGACTCTGGATCTGGGTCTCTCCCAGTGCAGAAAATGCACCTCCCAAGCACTGCTGCTTGCATGCCTCACTTCTCAGCCCTGAGCTGATCAGGCCTGAAGGGCTCAGGCTCTTGCCAGGTCAGGTCTGGCAACTCCTCACTGCTTCCAAACCATCTCTCCCTCCCCTACCACTCAGTCCGGTTCCTCAACTTTGTCTTTGATGTTCAGGGCTCCCAGATGGCCATATATAATCAATTCTCTTGTTTTTTGGGGTCTTTGTTGTAAGAGGATCCACTGGAAATTTCTGACTACTCCTCCATCTTGTCCCTGCTTCCTTGTCTATCCCTTTATGGGTGCATTTAGGCCATTTACTTTCAGTGTTTTTATTAATAGATGTGAGCTTATTGCTGTCATTTTATTGTCCTTTTTTTTTTTTTTTTGTGGTGATGATGTTTTCTTTGTTCCTTTTGCTCTCCTGTGCTGAATCCCATTTTTGTGGATTCTTTTCTTTTCTTTCATTTTTGTAGATTTTGTATTTACTGATACTTTATGTTTTTCTTCTTTATTTCGTTGAGTACATTCTTTAACTTTCTTTTTGATTACCTGAAATTTACTTCTATCTTTTTAAGTTTGAACCAATCTTTTGTTAGTGGATATCACCTTGACTTCCTCTCCATTTGAGACTTCTATATCTACAATCTTTTTTTCCCTTTTTTATTGTTCTGACGTTGTCATTTACAGATTGACCTCTCTGGTTCCCTGCTGCAAATTTTTCAGTTTTGTTTTATCCTTGAGAATTCGTTACCTAGGTTGCTATCTGGCTGATGTGGTCTTGCGTCCTAGATTCAGGCTGTTGTCTGGTGTTGTTGGTTCTCTTCTCAAAGGACTCCTTTTAACAATTCTTGTAAGTTTGGTTTGGTTTTTGCATATTCCATTAATTTCTGTTTATCTGGAAATGTCCTAATTTTACCATCATATCTGAGCCAGAGTTTTGCAGGATATATTATTCTTAGTTGGCTTTTTTTTGTTTTCTTTCAATGTTTTATTTCAAGTTTTTCTGTTCTGGAACTCCGAGTACTCCCAAATTGTTGCTTCTGATTGTATCCCACATTATTCTCAAGGTTTCTTCATTTTTCTGCCCTCTTTCCTCTGATTTTTCCTCAAACAAATCTATATCCAAGGATTTGTCTTCAGTTTCACTGATTCTGTCTTCCATTATTTCAAATTTGCTCCTAATATTTTTTATGGCACAGTCTGTTTCTGAAGTCTTACTTTTTATCTTTTGGACTTCTTATTACTGTGTTTATATGATTTCTAGTTGTTTGTTTATTTTGACCTTTTGTTCCTGTATTATTTTCCTGAATTCTTTCATTGTTTTTTCTGTCTTTTCCATGATTTTTCTATTTTTTCCTTATTTTTGTCTGAATTTTGCTTCTTCTCTTGCAGAGCCCTGAATATTAGAGTTTTTAGTTCCCTATCAAATAGTTCCAGTGCCTTTTCTTCTACCTGAAGGTCACCTGTTGTTTAATTTTGGAAATTTTCTGAAGCCTTTCTGTCGTTTTTTGTTTATATGTTTTGATATTGTCTGCTGTCTTCTGGACATTCAGGAATTCTTTTCTTTTCTTTTTTTTTTTAATTGTAGATTTGTTGGTTTCATCCTGCTTTTGTGTTTTATTTGGTTATATCTGGGCAGGTGGCCCTAGCATTCTTTGTTGTTTGCTAGTCTGTGGCTACAATATTTTTCACTACTTTGTTCAGGTGAGCAGGGTCGATCACTTAGCTATGGTGCAGCAAGGCAGGTCCAGTGGAGAGGTAGAGGTAGGGATAGGTTGTTTGTGGCACAAGCTGGGGACAATTTGTTGGGGCTGGGGGCAGTGCAGGGTGGGTTTTGGTGATCCACAACTGTGCCACTTAGGGGTGAGGTTCTCATCGCACAGTGCAGATAGGCAGGAGGGAAGGGGGAGCATATGATGTGTGGACCTAAGTCAGTGTGGAAAAGAAGAGAAAGAATAGGAAGAAACACAAGCAAAAAAATATTGTGCTGAAGGAGGCTGCTGATGGAATGACGTGGACACTGGGAAGCCATATGCCGGTGGTTTTCTTGCTGGGTAGTGTGTCACAGCCCATCAAGAAGGGGTGGAGACAGCATACATGGCTAGGTGGACAGGAGAAAGGAAAGGAAGGAAGGGAGAATGAGATAAGAAACCAAGAACAAAAATAAAAGAACGACCCACACAGTTAGGTGGTTGAGAGGAAAAAAAGGAAGGAAGGTAGAGGAGAGAAAAAAAAATGGAAAAAATGCTCTGGCATGGTGGCATGGACCGGGGAAGCGACTCCCCAGTTCAGTGGAATGGCACAGCCCATTATGAAAGAGTGGAGATGGCACATGTTGTCAGGTGGTCAACAGATAGGAAAGGAAGGAAGATAGAGAGAGAGAGAAGAAATCAAGAAAATAAATGCTCTGAGGGGAAGCACCAGTGTAGCAGGGAGGCCTGAGGAAGCGGTTCCCCAGCCAAGCAGCAAAGTACAGCCCATTCAGAATAAGCTGAGATGGCACACAGCAGCAGATGTTCAGAAGAAAGGAAAGGAAGGAGGTAAGAGAAAGAGAAGAAACCGAAAGAAGCCAAAAAAGCAAGAACAAAAAAAAATAAAATAGCACGGAAAAGTTGGCCAGTGGGGGTGAGGCGAATCCCAGCAGTAAGGAGGCAGCGTCTCCCCAGCAAAGGGATTGCTCCCTGCCAGAAAGCGGCACAGGCTGTACTGAGGGTAGAAGGAATGGGGTGGGAAAGCATGTATCCCTGGTTACCGATTGTTCTGTCTCCTGCTGGAAGCTCCATGAAGTTGCCTTCCTGTACTCCCTATCCACCATTCTTGGTGGCTGAGGGGTCCAAAATGGTGAATCCATGCTCCATTAGCTGGTAGGGGAGCTCTCCTCATTCTCTGTCTTCTGTAAGTTTCTTATTCCATTCAGTGCCGGGTCTAGTTCTTTATCCCTTCATTTGATGCTTAGGGTTTCAGCACTGACGTTTATACCTGTTTTATTTAGTTTTTTGGATCTTTGCTGTAGAGGAAAGGCACGGTGCTTCTGTCTGTAGTGCCATGTTGGCTCTGTCTCTTCCATAATTTGATTTCTTGACTGCTGCTCCCATAGGCAATGATTGTGGATCCAAGTAAAATGAGATCCTTGACAAAGTCAATCTTTTCTCCATTCATCATGATGTTGTTTATTGGTCCAAATGTGAAGATTTTTGTTTTCTTTATGTTGAGATTTAATCCATGCTGAAGGCAGTAGACTTTGATCTTCATCAGTAAGTGATTCAAGTCCTCTTCTGTTTCAGAAAGCAAGGTTGTGTCATCTCCATATCACAAGTTGTTAATGAGTCTTCCTCCAATCTTGATATCATGTTCTTCATATAATCCAGCTTCTCAGATTATTTGCTCAGCATACAGACTAAGTATGGTGAAAGGATTCAACCCTGACACTCGCTTTTCCTGATTTTAAGCCATGCAGTATCCCTTTGTTCTGCTCAAACAACTGCCTCTTATTCTATGTTCAGGTTTTGCATAAGAACAATTAAGTGGTCTGGAATTCCAATTCTTCACAATGTTATCCATAATTTGTTATGATCCACACAGTTGAATTCTTTTGCATAGTCAACAAAACACATCTTTTTGCTATTCTCTGCTTTCAGCCAAGATCCATTTGGCATCTGCAGTGATATCCCTCGTTCCATGTCCTCTTATGAATCTAGCTTAAATTTCCAGCAGTTCCCTGTCAACATACTGCTGCAACTGCCTCTGAATGATCTTCAGCAAAATTTTACTTGTGTGATATTAATGATATTGTTTGATAATTTCCACATTTATTAAATCACATTTCTTTTAATGGGCAAAAATTTGATTGTCCTGGTAGCTGTCTTCCAAATTTCTTGGTATAGACACTTGAGCACTGCCAGCATTGCGTCCATTTGTTGAAACATCTTATCTGGTATTCAGTCGATTCCTGGAGCCTTGTTTTTGCAAATACCTTCAGTGCAACTTGGACTTCTTTCAATATCATCCATCTTGATCATAAGGTAACTCCTGAAATGGCATTAGTGAGAGGAAATGGGCTGATATTGGCCATATTGTTTTGGACAGTCATATGGTCTACTATGCTGGGAATGACAAATTGAAGAGGAATGGCATTGCATGCATCCTCAAAAAGAACATATCAAGATCTATCCTTAAGTACAATGCTATCAGTAATAAGATAATATCTACACACCTACAGGGAAAACAAGTTAATATCACTACCATTCAAATTTATGGTCCAGCCACTAATACCAAAAATGAAGAAATTGAAGATTTTTACTACTTTTGCAGTCTGAAATTGATCAAACATGCAAGGAAAATGCATTCATAATTACTGGTGGTTGGAATGCAAAAGTTGGAACAAGAAGAAGGATTGGAAATTGAAAAAAATATGGCCTTAGTGATAGAAATGACACTGGCAATCTCATGATAGGATTTTGCAAAACCAAAGACTTATTCATAGCAAATACTGTTTTTCAAAAAAGTAAATGGTGACTACACATGTGGACCTCATCTGACTGAATACACAGGAATCAAGTCAACTACACCTGTAGAAAGAGATAATGTACACTTTCAATATCACCAGTCAGAACAAGGCCAGGGGCCAACTACAGAACTGATTATCAATTACTTATATGCAAGCTCAAGTTGAAGCTGAAGAAAATTAAAACAAGTTCATGAAAGCCAAAGTATAACCTTGAGTATATCCCTGCTGAATTTAGAGACCATTTCAAGAATAAATTTGATGCATTGAACACTAATGACTGAAGACCAGATGAGTTGTGGGATGACATCAAGACATCACACATGATGTCTTAGTTATCCAGTGCTGCTATAACAGAAATAGCACAAGTAGATGGCTTCAATAAATAGAAAATTATTCTCTCACAATTTAGAAGGCTGGAAGTCCAAATTCAAGGTGATCCATAGGCAGTCTTTCTGTTGACTCTGGGGGAAGATCCTTGTCATCAATCTTCCCCTGGTCCAGGGACTCCGAGTCCTAAGGACACACTCTGCTCCTAGAGCTTCTTTCTAGGTGGCATGAGGTCCCTCTCCACTCTGCTTGCTTCTGTCTTTTATATTTTAAAAGAGAATTATCCAAGATACAGCCAAATCTTATAGATTGAGCCCTACCTTATTAACATGGCTTCCTCTAATCCTGGCTCATTAACATCATAGAAGTTAGGATTTACAACACGTAGGAAAATCACATCAGATCACAAAATGGTGGAAAACCACTCACTACTGGGAATCATGGCACAGCCAAGTTGATACACATTTTGGGGAGACACAATTCAATCCATAACACATGAAAAAAGGAAAATGTTATCAAAAAAACTGGAAAGAGAGAAAAGACCAAAATGGATGTCAGAAGAGACTATGAAACTTGCTATTGAACACAGAGTAGCTGAAGCAGATGGGAGAAATGATGACGTAAAAGAGCTGAACAGCAGATTTCAAAGGGAGGCTCTAGAAGACAAAGGAAAGTATTAGAATGGCATGTACAAAGACCTGGAGATAGAAAACCAACAGGGAAAAACACACTCGACATTTCTCAAGCTGAAACAGCTGGAGAAAAAATTCAAACCACGAGTTTCAATAGTGTAGAATTATACAGGGAAAATATTAAATTAGGCAGGAAGCATCAAAAGAAGATGGAAGGAATACACAGAGTCACTATACCAAAAAGAATTGGTCAACATTTATCATTTTAGGAGATAGCATATGATCAGGAACTGATGGTACTGAAGGAGGAGATCCAAGCTGCACTGAAGGAATTGGTGAAAAACAAGGCCCCAGGAATTGACAAAATAACAACTGACACGTTTCAACAAACAGATGCAGCGCTGGAAGTGCTCACTGGTCTATGGCAAGAAATGTGGAAGACAGCAACCTGGCCAACAGACTGGAAGAGATCCATATTTATGCCTATTCCTAAGAAAGATGATCCAACCAAATGCAGAAATTGTCAAACAATATCATTTTTATCACATGCAAGTAAAAATTTTGCTGAAGATCGTTCAAAAGCAGCTGCAACAGTATATTGACAGGGACCTGCCAGAAATTCAAGCTGTATTCAGAAGAGGGCATGAAATGATGGATATCATTGCTGACGGCAGACAGATTCAACCAGCAGAGAATACCAGAAAAGATGTTTACCTGTGTTTTATTGACTATGGAAAGGAATTTGACTGTGTGGATCATAACAAATTATAGATACTATTGCAAAGAATGGGAATTCCAGAACACTTAATTGTGCTCACGAGGAACCTGTACATAGATCAAGAGGCAGTCGTTTAAACATAACAAGGGGATACTGCGTGCTTTAAAGTCAGGAAAGGTGTAAGTCAGGGTTGTACACTTTCACCATACTTATTCAATCTGTATGCTGAGCAAATAATCTGAGAAGTTGGACTATATGAAGAAGAACAAGGCATGAGGATTGGAGGAAGACTCATTAACAACCTTTGATATGCAGATGAAAAAACCTTGATTGCTGAAAGCAAAGAGGACTTGAAGCACCTGCTGATGAAGATCAAAGATTACAGCCTTCAGTGTGGAGTACACATTAACATAAAATAAAAATCCTCACAACTGGACCAATAAACAACATCATGATAAACAGAGAAAAAATTGAAGTTGTTCAGAATTTCATTTTACTTGGATCCACAATCAACACACATGGAAGTAGCAATCAAGAAATCAAAGGATGCATTGCCTTGGGAAAATCTGCTGCAAAAGACCTCTTTAAAGTGTTAAAAAGCAAAGATGTCACCTTGAAGACTAATCCAACCCATGGTATTTTCAACGACCTCATATGCATGGGGAAGCTGGACAATGAATAAGGAAGACTTAGGAGGAATTGATTCTTTTGAATTATGGTGTTGGAGAACAATATTGAATATACCACGGACTACCAAAAGAAGGAACAAATCTGTCTTGGAAGAGGTACAACCAAAATGCTCCTTAGAAGCAAGAATGGTGAGACTACGTCTCACATACTTTGGACATGTTGTCACGAGGGATCAGTCCCTGGAGAAGGACATCATGCTTGGTAAAGTAGATGGTCAAAGAAAAATAGGAAGACCCTCAACAAGGTGGATTGACACAGAGGCTACAACAATGGGCAAGTATAACAATGATTGTAAGGATGGTGCAGGACAGGGCAGTGTTTTGTTCTGTTGTACATAGGGTTGCTATGAGTCCAAATGGACTCGAGGGCACCTAACAACAACATGGACAAAATACTGAATGATGCAGGTAGCATCAAGAGAAGATGGAAGGAATACACAGACTCACACAGTACCAAAAGGAATTGGTCAATGTTCATCCATTTCAGTAAAGATTAGATCCAAGAAAACGCTATAGAGCTGTTCCACCATGTCAGACAAAGGGGTCACCACATGTCAGAATAGACTCAATAGCAATGAGTTGGGTTTTGTGTCCGTGTGCGTATGTGTATGTGCGTGTGTGTACGTGTGCAAGAAAATATGGTGACATTTCTGTTGGATAATCGCCTAAAGGGAATTGCTATTTCACAGAGTAGGTGTGTGTTTGATTTTATGAAAAACTGTCAGAATCTTTTCCAGAGTGGTTATGAAATTTTACATTCACACTAAGAATAAATGAATGTTCCAATTATTCCTTATCTTTGCCAAAATTTGGGTTGTCTTTTTTTTTTAATTTATGCATTTTGGTAGATACGTCGTGGTATCTCATGCTGATTTTCATTCAAATTTCAATATGACTAACTATATTAAGGACTTTTTCATGTACTTGTTGGTCATTCATATTCATGTATCTTCTTTGTGAAGAGCTTGTTACTGTATTTTGGCATTTTTTACATTCCTTTGTTTGATTCCTTAATAATGAATTTTGTAGTTCTTTTTATATTCTAGAAACCAATCCTTGGTAAGATCTATGCTTAGCAAATATTTTCTCTGATTCTGAGGTTACTAGTTATTTTCTTAACCGTGTCTTTTGATGCACAGATGTTTTTAATTTTGATAAAGTGTAATTTATATTTTTATTTTATTAATATTATTTTCTGTGACCTGTGTAAGTAACAGATCTATACTGAAGTTACAAAGATAATCGCCTGTGTTTCTTTTTCTGAAAGCGTCAAGATTTTAGCTTTCATGTTCTGATTTTGATCCATCTCAAATTAAATTTTGAGTATGCTGGTAGGCAGGGTTCAAGATTTTTTTTTTCCCTATACATAGTCAGTTATTCAAGTACCATTTGCTAAAAAGTTTTTCCTTTCCACAATGGATTGTTTTAGTACCATAGTCAGAAATCAACATGAGTTGATATGTGTAGGTTTATATCTTACAAAGCGTTTTCTACGATGTTTCACTGATGTATTTGTCCATTTGTAAGCAAATATTACATGATCCTGATTACTGTTTTACCTCTATAAATCTATATATATTTGTATAGGTTTATAATAAGTCTTGAGGTCAGATAATATAAGCTGTTCAATGTTTTTCTAGTTTTTCAAGATTATTTTGGATATTTTAACTCCTTTACATTTCCATAACATGCTTAGAATCAGTTTGTCAATTTTATTTTTTAAAAAAGGGAATGCATTGATTCTATAGAGGAATCTGGGGATAAATAAAAACTTAAAAAATATATGTCTTCCAATATATGATCATGGTATATCTCTTTATTTATATGAGTTCTTTAGTTTCCCTCAGCAATGCTGTATAATTTTGAGTGAAGAGGCCTGAGTGTTTTTAGTTGAATATTATTCTTAAGCATTTTATGAAAATAGAGTCTGTCATGGATTGAATGATGTCCACCAAAAAATGTGTGTATCAATTTGGCTAGGCCATGATTCCCAGTATTGTGTCCTTGTCCTCCATTTGTGATTGTAATTTTATGATAAAGAGGATTAGGCTGAAATCCTAACACCCTTACTAAAGTCGCATCCCTGATCCAATGTAAAGGGAGTTTCCCTGGGGTCTAGCCTGCACTACCTTTTATCTCACTAGAGATAAAAGGAAAGAGAAGCAAGCAGACAGTTGGGGACCTCATACCATCAAGAAAGCAGTGCCAGGAGCTGACTGTGTCCCTGAGCGGAGAAGCTCCTAGTCCTGGGGAGAGGCCAACAGAGAGAGAAAGCCTTCCCCGGGAGCTGATGCCCTGAATTTGGACTTAAAGCCTACTTTACTGTGAAGAAATAAATTTCTCTTTGTTAAAACCGTCCACTTGTGATATTTCTGTTATAGCAGCACTAGATAACTAAGGCCATCATTTTTTAAACTTCATTTTTTATTGCCTGCTGCTATCATATTAATATACAATTCCTTTTTGCATGTCAAGCTTACATACTGCAACTATTTGCTAAATTTACTTATTAGTTGTAATAATCCTTTGGAAGATTCCTTAGTATTTTCTATATAAACAATTTGTCATCTGCAATTGTTGTTGTTGTTAGGTGCTGTGGAGTCGGTTCCGACTAATAGCGACCCTATGTACTACAGAAGGAAACACTGCCTAGTCCTGCGCCATCCTCACAATCATTGCTATGCTTGAGCCCATTGTTGCAGCCACTGTGTCAATCCATCTCATTGAGGGTCTTCCTCTTTTTGTCTGACCCTCTACTTTACCAAGCATGATGTCTTTCTCCAAGGACTGGTCCCTCCTGATAACTTGTCCCAAGTATGTAAGACGTAGTCTCGCCATCCTTTGTTCTAAGGAGCATTCTGGTTGTACTTCTTCTAAGACTTCTTCCAGATAAATCTGTTACTATTTACAGATGCTCCCACGTGTCTGTCAGTTTGTCGTACTGTGGGGGCATCTGCAAATAGTAAGAGATTTATTTCTGTTTCCAATTTTTATGCTTTTTAAATTGTTTCTCATTACTGGCTAGGAATGCGTGGCACAAATGGTTAAGTGCTCAATTGCTAGCCGAAGGTTGGTGGTTTGAACCCATCCAGAGGTGCCATGGAAAACAATCCTGGTTATCTGCTTCTGAAAGGTCACAACATTGAAGACCCTGTGGACCCCACTCTGCACACCCTATTCTGCACACATTGGGTAGCTGTGAGTTAGATTTGACCTGACGATAATGAACAACAACAGGACCTCCTATACAATGTTGAATGTAAGTAGTAGGAGTGGGCATACTTTATTGTTCCTGATCTTAGAGCTATAGTGTTCATTGTTTTATGATTAAGCATGTTGTTAGCTACAGGTTTTTTGTAGATCTCTTGTTTTTCAGTATTCAGAAATAGCCTTGTTTTCTTGATTTATGAGGGTTTTTTTTTTTAAATTATCATGAAAGTGCAGTGAATTTTGTCAGATGCTTTCCATGAATTACATGGATGATCAAATGATTTATCTTGTTTAGGCTGTTGACATAATAAATGACATTAACCGATTTTAAAGTGAAGTCAGCATTTCATTTCTCAGATAATCCTGCTTGTTCATGATTATGTGTGTATTATCTCTATTTTTTTTTTTTTTTTTTTTGGTCTGCTGGATTTAATTTGTCAAAATTGTGTTAAGCATTTTTTAAATCTATGTTCATGAGGCATATTAGTTTCAATTTCATTTTCTAGCCATATCTGTATTAGGCTTTGGTAACAGTGTTTTGCTAGACTCATAAAATAAATAGGGAGTTGTTCTTTCCTACTCTATTTCTGAATGACTTTGTGTAAGACTCACGTTCCTTCATCTTTAAATCTTTAGTAGAATTTAACAGTGCATTATGTGTTTAGGTTTTATTAATAAGTTCAATGGGTAGCGTAACTAGATTGATGTCACCCAGTGTGGTAACTCATGGTTTCACCCGCCTCCCATGCTAATTATCACAGTATTACGATAAAACACCAGACAATCTGACAAAGTCCAAAAAAGCCCCAAACCCATTGCCGTCGAGTCAATTCTGAGTGATAGGGACCCTATAGGACAGAGTAGACCTGCCCCACAGAGTTTCCAAGAAGCACCTGGTGAATTCCAACTGCTGACCTTTCGGATAGCAACTGTAACTCTTAACCACTATGCCATCAGGGTTTCCTTGGCAAAGTCAGTGGCTGTAAAAACACTCACTGGCAGCAACAAAAACAACAGCACATGCTTGTAGAGTGTACAAAAGAATCTATTTGATTTGAAGCATCACTGTAATTGGTAATAATGACTGCTGTAACCAGAGTATATTAGAAGGTTCAAAAAATAAATTAGCATAGAGTTTTAGCTTTGTAGGTATATCGATACATGTAAGCTAGGCTTATGAAAAAAAATTTTGGTCGTTATAACAAACTACAGGGATATTTTTATAAAAAATATAAATTTCTGCTGAAACACTGCACAAAAACTTTATAGACAGTCATTTTGGTGTTATCCACTCTGACACTGTCATGAGGTGAGGTCCACGCCCCCCACATTCCCTTAGTGATGACATTGAATTCAATTTATTTAAAATATACCTGGTTATTCAGGTTTTTTTGTTTTATTTTTGCTGTTGTTTTTGGTTATTTCATTTTTTTTAAAATTGTGATTTGCTGTATTTTTCAAGGTTTTTGTTAATTTGCTCTAAGTGGCTTTGGTAAATATAAGATTGTTAATAATATTCTCTTATCTTTTTAACATCTGTAGGTTGTACAGTGAAATATCTTCTTTTCATTGATATTGGCAACTTGCGTTACGTCTCTTTTGTTCTTGATGAATGAGGCTAGTGGCGTCTCAATCTTTCTTTGCCTTGTGATTTTATTTTTATCATTTCTTCCTTCTGCTTACTTTTGATACACTTTTATTTTTCTATATTCTTTATTTGAAACTTTAGATCATTGATTTGAGACCAGCTTCTTTTCTATATAAGCATGTAACAATATTCATTTCACTTGAAGTAATACTTTAACTACAACCCAAAATTTTATATATTTACATTTTCATGATGTTTTAGTTCAGAATCTTATTTCCCCCTGTGATAATTTTTTGACTTACCTGTGTATTATTTAGAGATGTGTTGTTTAATATAAAATTTTTGGTTGTTCTTGCTAGTTGCTATGGAGTAGATTTGACTCATCCTGACCCCATGCATGCAGGGTAGAACTGCTCCATAAGGTTTTCAAAGCTGTGAACTTTTAGAAGCAGATCACCAAGACTATCTTCTGAGGAGCCTCTTGGTGGTTTCAAACTACTAACCTTTTGGCCAGTAGTCAAATGCTTAATGTTTGTGCCACCCAGGGACTCCGTTAATATCAAAATAGATGAGTTTATTTTATATATTGCTACCATTTTGAATTTAATTCTTTTGCCATCAGAATATTCTCTGCATGATCTCTATATTTTTATATTTATATGGATAAATATAGACTTACAGATGAGCGTATTGTCTGTCTCAGTGAGTTTACAGTATGTACTTGAAAAGAATGCATACCCTACATTTTGGATGTACAATTTTATAAATATCAAATAGATCTAAGTGTTTAATAGTGTTCTTGTCATTTAAATCTTTACTTTTATTTTTCAAAGTTCTATTAATTTCTGAGAGAGGGGTGCTAAAATTCCAATTATTATTTTTTACTCATCTCTTCATGTATTGTGAAGCTCTATTAATAAGACGCTACGGAAGGGAGAAAATGATCAAGAACCAAGCGTACTGAAAAAAGAAGTCCAAGCTGCACTGAAGACATAGACCAAAAACAAAAAAGAAAAATCTCCAGGAATTGACAGAATATCACTTCATATGTTTCAATAGATGAATACAACCCTGGAAGTTCTCACTCATGTACAACAAGAAATTTGGAAGACAGCTACCTGGCCAACGGACTGGAAAAGATCCATATTTGTGCCCTTTACAAAGAAAGGTGATCCAACAGAATACTAAAATTATCAAGCAGTATCATTAATTTCACACACAAGTAAAATTTTTCAGAAGATCATTCAAAAGTGGTTGCAGCAGTGCATTGACAGGGAACTGCCAGAAGTTCAAACTGGATTCAGAAGAGGATGTGAAATGATGGATATCATTGTTGATGCCAGATGGATCTTGGCTGAAAGCAGAGAATACCAGAAAGATATTTACCTGTGTTTTACTGACTATGCAAAGGTGCTTGACTCTGTAGATCTTATAACAAATTATGACTAGCACTGTGAAGAATGGGAGTTCTAGAATAGTTAATTGTGCTCATGAGGAAACTATACATAGACCAAGAGGCAATTGTTCAAACAGAACAAGGGGATACTGCGTGGTTTAAAATCAGGAAAGGTGTGTGTCAGGGTTGTATCCTTTCACCATACATATTCAATCTGTATGCTGAGCAAATAATCCAAAATCTGGAGTATATGAAGAACACAGCATCATGATTAGAGGAAGACTATTAACAACCTGTGTTATGCAAATGACTCAACCTTGCTTGCTGAAAGTGAAGACGACTTGAAGCACTTACTGATGAAGATCAAAGACCATAGCCTTCGGTATGGATTACACCTCAACATAAAGAAAACAAAAATCCTCGCAACTGGACCAGTAAGCAACATCATGATAAACGGAGAAAAGATTGAAGCTGTCAAGGTTTCATTTTACTTGGATCCACAATCAATGCCCATGGAAGCAGCAGTCAAGAAATCAAATGACACATTACATTGGGCAAATCTGCTGCAAAAGTCCTCTTTCAAGTGTTGAAAAGCAAAAATATCACTTTGAGGACTAAAGTGCACTTGACCCAAGTCTTGCTATTTTCAGTCACCTCATTTGTATGTGAAAGCTGGACAATGAATAAGGAAGACCAAAGAAGAATCGATGCCTTTGAATTATGGTGTTTTTGAAGAATATTGAATATACCATGGACTTCCAATAAGAATGAACAAATCTGTCTTGAAGGAAGTACAGCCAGAATGCTCCTTAGAAGCAAGGATATGGAGAATTTGTCTCACTTACTTTGGTTGCTATCAGGAGGGACCAATCCCTGGAGAAGGACATCACGCTTGGTAATGTAGAGGTCAGAGAAAAAGGGAAAGATTCTCAAAGAGATGGATTTACATGGTGGATGCAACAATGGGCTCAAACATAGCAACAATTGTGAAGATGAACCAGGACTGAGCAGTGTTTCATTCTGTTGTACACAGGGTTGTTATGAGTGGGAACTGGCTTGATGGCGTCTAAACACACAACAACAACACGTTTATGAAAACAATATCCTCCTGAAAAATTAATCCATTTATCTTTATGAAATGTCTTTTTTATCTAGTACTCTGCCTTGAATTTATATCACATGATAGTAATAAAGCTAATTCAGTCTTCTTATGCTTATTGTTCGTAAGGTATATCTTTTTGCAATCTTTAACTTTCAATCTATCTGTGCCTTTATAAATAGTTGGATTTTGCTTTTTTAATCTGTGCTGAGAATCTCTGCCTTTTAATTAAATTTTTAGCCCATTAATACTTAATTATTGATATGCTTGGATTTAGGTGCATCATTTTATTATTTGTTTTCTTTCTTTTTTGTTGTTTTCCATTCCTACTTTCTTGCAGTCTTTAGAATCATTTGAATATTTATTAGAATTGCATGTTAATATAATCACTGGCTTTTTAGTTATAACTCTTTGCACCATTTTTTTAATGGATGCTTTAGGGGTTAAAACACACTTTTTAAAAACATTTTAAGATCTGCTTTGAGTAAATATTGTCTACTTAATATAAAATATAGGAACACTGCAACATAAAATAAACCTACATGTTTATTAACTTCCTCATTCTTCATGCTATGTGTACACATATGTACATATTCTGTATATATTATAAATACCACAAGGCAATGTTATATAGTTTACTTTACACAATTATACATACTTTAAAGAAATTAAGATGAAATTTTTTTTTTATTTATGCAGGTATTTTCTATTTCTGATGCTTTATTTCCGTCTTGAAGATTTGAGTTTCCATATGGTTTGACTTCCTTTTAGCCTGAAAAACTTCCTTTAATATTTCTTTCAATATAACTCTGCCTATGACAAGCTTCCTTAGACTCTTCTCTTTCATCTTATTTTCCTTTCATTCCTTAAGGATATGTTCATATGATATATAATAAGAAGTTGATAGTTTTTTTTTTTTACTTGTTTGTTTGTTTTTGTTTTTTTCCTTATAGCACTTAAAAGATGTTATTTGACTGTGTTATGGACTCCATCGTTTTTGATGAGCAGTCAGATAAAATTCAAATTCTTGCTAACCTGTTTGTAATTTGTTATTTTTCTCTGGCTGTCTTTCAGATTTTATCTTTATTTCTAGTTTCAACAGTCTGACTATGATGTGTCTGGCATGCTTTTCTTCATATTCATAATGATTTGTATTCACTGATCATCTTAAATCTGTACTTTTATGTCTTTCACCAAATTTGGGAAATTGTGATCATTATTTTTCCAAATATTTTTCCTTCTTCTCTCCTTATGGTTCTCTAATTACATGTCTATTTGATATTGTTTCACCTGCCTCTGAGACTCTCTTCCTTCTTTCAATTTTTTTCCTTCCATCTTTATGTTTAATAATTTCTCTTGGTATAATTTTACATTCACTTTCTCTTTTCTCTATGTTCTCCATTCTGCCTCAAGGTGATTTAATTTGTAAAAAAAATTTCATTGATTATATTTTTCACTTCTAGAATTTTTGTTTTGCCGTTATTTTATATTTTCTACTTATCTGATGAAATTCCTAAACTTTTCATTTATCGCAAACAGGTTTTCTTTCACTTCACTTTAAATAGATGCAATTAAAAAAAGCAAATCCATTGCCATCTAGTCGATTCTGACTCATAGCAACACTATAGGACAGGGTAGAAATTGCCCCATAGGGCTTCCAAAGAGTGACTGGTGGATTCGAACTGCCGAGCTTTTGGTGGGCAGCTGAATGCTTTACCACTTCACCACCAGGCCTCAAAAAATAGCTCCTTTAAAGTTCATGTGTTGATTGTCTTTTCTTTACTTATCTTGATCATGGGCCACGTAATGTTATTTCCTCAGACATTGACTAATTTATCAGCCACTGAGAACCCTATGGAAGACAGTTTTACTCTGACATATTGGGGTCTCTAGGAGTTGGAATCAACTGTATGACAACTAGTATACTAGTATATAAAATAAGAATACAGTAAAGAAACATATATAATTTTGACTAAATGAACTCTTCAAGAAGAATCAAAATTACAAAATCAAGGCATAATTTAAAGGGACTGATGCAACACACAGGGTCATCATCAGTCAGAATTGACTTGAGGACAACTAGTTTTTGTTATTTTGATGGTACCTATTAAATGTTAATTGATAGGTAACACATGTAAATTAAAATAATATCAATATAATGTAAAATGATAGGCCAGTATAAACACCAAAATTATTACATTTGATAATGACTAAAATCACTGGTTAATTATAATTTAAAATAAAATTAAAAGATTTTTTTTTTTTTTTTTTACTCTCTAACTCCATATTATATTAACAGTGATTAGTTAGGGTCCAATCACTGTTAATATAATGTGGAGTTTGGGAATGAAAAAAAAGCAGTTGCAGCAATATGTCTATAGGGAACTGCCAGAAATTCAAGCCATATTCAGAAGAGGATGTGGAATGTGGGATATCATTGTTGATGTTAGATGGATCTTGGCTGAGAGCAGAGAATATCAGAAAGATATTTACCTGTGTTTTATGGACTATGCAAAACATTTGACTGTGTGGATCATAATAAATTATGGATAAGAATGCCAAGAATGGAAATTCCAGAACACTTAATTGTCATCATGAGGAACCTGTACGTAGACCAAGAGTCAGTCATTCTAACATAACAAGGGGATACTGCACAGCTTAAAATTAGGAAAAGTGTGTGTCATGGTTGTATCCTTTCACCATACTTATTCAATCTGTATGCTGAGAAAATAATTTGAGAAGATGGACTATATGAAGAAGAACATGGCTTCAGAATTGGAGGAAGACTCATTAACTTCATCTCACATACTTTGGACATGTTATCGGAAAGGATCGGTCCCTGGAGAAGGATATCATGCTTGGTAAAGAGAGGGTCATCCAAAAAGAGGAAGACCCTAAACGAGATGGAGCAACAATGGGCTCAAGCATAACAACAATTGTGAGGATGGTACAGGGCCTGGCAGTGTTTCTTTTTGTTGTACATAGGGTCACTATGAGTTGGAACCAGTTCAACAGCAGCTAACAAATAACAACCATTATGGTCCACTGAAATAATTTCATTGTATACTTTGATATAAGGCAAAGATTGAAGAACATTTAGTAAGCTGAGAACTTCCAGTTTTAGATGTTAAAATCGGATGTACACCTTCAAAATCAATCCAGGAAGAAGCACAAACAAAAAATGGAACAAGGAAATACAGATTCTATAAAATCCAGAAAAAATATATTTTAATCATTGTAAAATATTGATGAGATTAGAAGAGATCAAGTGGAACTTTTATGTTCCTTAAATCTTTTTATATTTTTCAAATTCTTAGCAGTGAACATATATAGTATTAATAATTGAAGTAAAAAGAAAAATTTTGGCTTATAAATACTTGGAAAAATCTAAAACAAATTAATCCATGCTTTGAATCAACTATGTACCACAGTTTAATTCACTTCTCAAGTTAGAAAATTTTCAGTGTACTCCACAATTGCCCCTGGAGAACTCACTGTAAATCCCTTGGTATTTCTTGTATTTACTTATGCTGCTCATGCTTAGTGAATATCACAAACTTATTCTAAATTCATTTGAAAAATGTAAACCTTCTAGCATTTTTTAAATCATTAATATATACTCAGTTATCATTGTGGTTGTTGTTAGGTGGTGTCAAGTCAGTTCTAACTCATAGTGACCTTATAGGTCAGAGTAGAATTGCCGTATAGGGTTTCCAAGGAGATGCTGGTGGATGCGAACTGTCAATGTTTTGGTTAGCAGCTGTAGTTCTTAACCACACTGACACCAGCTAGCAGGAAAAAAAAAATACATATATATATATATATATATATATATATATATATATATATATATATATTTTTTTTTTTTTTTTCCTAAAGAACATACTTACAATCACACTTCTAGGATCTGAGTTTTCAACTTCAGTCTAAGTTGGGATGGCACCTTTTGAAAATAGAAACCATAACCTGGGAGTAAAATGCACCATTGTTAAAGCCCAAAGTAAGCAATGGTTACATGAACCCTGACTACTAATCTTTGAATATCCTAAACCAGGATCCTAAAGGAATGTTCTGAAAAATGCTCTAGCGCACTCTCTTCATTCTGTGGAGGAGCACCTGTTGCAAATTTAGACAGACCAGCTTTGGAGGGCCAGTGAAGTTTTCCTAAGAAGACTCCTGAGAAGGCCCCAATTAGGAGGATGAGATATTTCAGGTGCAAAACCGTGTCTGTTGATAATGCATCAGTGTCAGAGAGGAGATATGTTTGAAAGGATTGTGATGGTCATTCCACTACCTCTGGTTCTGGTTTCCCCACAGAAGACTGTAAGCCAGAAATGGGAAAATGATGTGGTGAAAACACATATCAACACCCTCTCTTTCACTATTTCCACATATTCTCCTGTCAAAGTCTGGTGTTTCCATGAAGCAAGATGTAAGTGGTCACAGGCAGCTTTCAGGTTCACATCAGCTTTTTGTCATCACACCAAGAATTATTATTATGAGTATTGGGATGCATTTCAATAGAGAATAGAAATGATATAGGAAGACCATTCCCCTGACCTCTTGATTCCGACCTGAACTCAGGCTCAGTGGATGTCTGCACTTTCTCACCTTTCTGCTTACTCCTATGGTTTCTTTCCCTGTATGTTACAGTAATCATGCCTCTGGCAGGACTTCCAGGGTCTGTGCAACTTTGCAATGTTTTACTGGTGTTGAAGTTATGTAAGACCTGCACAGTGCATCTAGGGGCTTCAAAGCTTGAAATGAAAATGCTGTTCTGTCTTTGTGTTCAAGACTTGTTCTGTGATACAATACAGCAGAACTCTGTATTTGGGAATGGTTATATTTATACTCAACCATCAATGAACTTGAGACCTTGAGCTCCACTTGATGTAATTTCTGTCTCCTTGTATTGGTTAAAATTTTAGTTGGTAGAGAATGTGAGTCTTAGTCCGTTCTCATCCCAAACCTCTAACAATACTTTCAAGATAGAGTTCTGATACCTCTGTCTCATTTGAGAAATCGCTTGATAGTTAACCCACTTAGATATGGTAAATGTATTGCCATTTGAGCATGGGCTACTAATGAGGACATAAATCTTAATAATTTAATAAGAATGTAAAATTCTCAAAACATTCCCTATACTGTGTCACTACTTGTTGAGTACCAACTATATATTTTAGATGTGGTGTGCACTTAATGATTTGTTGGTCTTGAATACCACTCACTTCTGTGAATTATTTCATTAAAATATATTTCAAAAAGGACCTGTCCTGCCCCATTTCCCTGACCATCAAGACTGAATCTGATGAAAGTTAGGCCAATAAGGAGCCTTTCCTAGAATTTTTCACTCTGGAACTGCAAGAGAGGAAACATCTCCAGTGGTGCGATAACATAATGTTGGTGTGGAGGTTGTCCATGAGCATCTATTGCTTGCCGCATGGAAAAGCCAGCAACATGGAGCCAAAACACCCAAAGACAGGGCATGGAGATAGACATTCCTGACTGTTTCAAATCCTGTGGTCTCCAGCCTCCCCTCCTCCTGATTTAGAGAAGTTCGGTTGTTCAGCTTATCTAGGAGATGTTCCTGTATCATTCTAATAAATCACTTTTTGTATAAGCTTGTTTGCCCTGTGTTTCTATCCATTGCAACTATAAACCGGGTACTTTAAATTAATATTTGCTAGTATTTTCATTGAACACTAATGCTCAAAGACCAGATGAGTTGTGGAATTGCATCAAGGACATCACACATGAAGAAAGCAAAGGCTCATTAAAAAGACAGGAAAGAAGGAAAACAACAAAATGGATGTCAGAAAAGACTGCAACTTGCTCTTGAATGTAGAGTAGCTAAAGCTAACAGAAGAAATGATAAAGTAAAAGAGTTTAGGTTTGAAAGGGCGGCTAGAGAAGACAAAATAAAGTATAATGAAATGTGCAAAGACCTAGACTTAGAACACCAAAAATAAGAACACACTAGGCATTTCTTAAGCTGAAAAAACTGAAGAAAAAATTCAAGCTTTGATTATATGTTCAAAATATTGAACAACACAGGAAGCATCAAAAGAAGATGGAAGGAATACACAGAGTCACTATGTATACCAACATTTCAGGAGGTAGCATATGATCAAGAATCGATGGTGCTTAAGGAAGAAGGCTAAACTGCACTGAAGGGAATGATGAAAAACAAGGATCCAGGAATTATCAGAATACCAATTGAAATGTTTCAACAAACAGATGCAGTGCTGGAAGCACTCACTCGTCTATGCCATGAAATTTGGAAGGCAGCTACCTGGTCAAGAGACTGGAAAATATCCATATTTGTGCCTGTTCCAAAGAAAGATGATCCAACAGAATGTGGAAATTATCGAACAATACCATTAATATCACAGACAAGTAAAATTTTGCTGAAGATCATTCAAAAGCAGCTGCAGCAGTACACAGACAGGGAACTGCCAGTAGTTCAAGCTGGATTCAGAAGAGGACTTGGAATGAGGGATATTATTGCTGATGTCACATGGATCTTGGCTGAAAGGAGAGAATACCAGAAAGAGGTTTACCTTTGTTTTATCGAATGCATGGATCATAACAAATTATGGACAACATTGGGAAGAATGGGAATTCCAGAACACTTAATTGTACTCATGAGGAACCTGTACCTAGACCAAGAGACAGTCGTTACAACAGAACAAGGGGATACTGCATGGTTTAAAATCAAGAAAGGTATGTTTCAGGGTTGTATCCTTTCATCATACTTATTCAATCTGTATGCTGATCAAATAATTGGAGAAGCTGGACTATATGAAGAAGAATGTGGTACCAGGATTGGAGGAGGATTCATTAACAGTCTGTGATATGCAGATGACACAACCTTGCTTTTGAAAGTGAAGAGGACTTGAAGCACTTACTGATGAAGATCAATGACTACAGCCTCCAGTATGGATTGCCCCTCAGCATAAAGAAAACAAAAATCTTCACAACTGGACCAATAAGCAACATCATGATAAACAGAGAAAAGACCAAAGTTGTCAAGGATTTCATTTGCATTTCATTTTACACACATGGACGCAGCAGTCAAGAAATCAGACGATGTATTGTGTTGGGCAAATCTGCTGCAAAATACCTCTTTAAAGTGTTGAAAAGCAAGAATGTCACCTTGAGGCCTGAGGTGTGCCTGGCCCAAGCCATGATGTTTTCAATCACTTCATATGCATGGGAAAACTGGACAATGAATAAGGAAGAACAAAGAAGAATTGATGCCTGTGAATTATGGTATTAGCAACAAATGTTGAATATACCATGAACTACCAGAAGAAGGAATAAATCTGTCTTGGAAGAAGTACAGCCACAATCCCTACAAGGTAGATACCACCAATTCCATTTACAGATGAGAAAAGTTGGGATAAATCACACAGCTGGTCAGTTGTTTGAACCCAGTACTGTTTCATTTCAAATTCCATGCTTTTTTCACCTGATTATGTTGCCTCTCCAATGATTTGGGAAAATATTTTGACTGCAAATAACTCCATGAAAATACACCCAATTAATCACAGATGAATATAGTTTGTTTTCCCAAAGTTATATTGTAGCAAGCCTGAGGTAGAAGAAATTATAGAATTTATCTGCAGAAAGGCTCAGAATCCCGTAGCCCATCAAGCCATGCCAGATGTCCTTCTCGATTTGAGAGTGGTCCAGAAAGCTTGCATTCCTGCATAAGACCAAAGACAATAGTGCAGATGCACTGAAACTGAGGTCTCTAAACTTCTAAATGTAGTAGACTCTAGAAGTTCCCATGCTCCTTTTTCATCTCTGTGGTTTTCCTGTTGGTACGAAGTGAACTCAGAAGTCCATGAGATGCACCCAGTAGACATTAAATCATGTGAAGGAGAGTAGTCAGGCAACCAGAAGGCAGCATTCAGAAACTGATATGATGGGGAGGAAAGAGTATTGGGTTGGGTTTAAGAATCCCAAGGCAGGGAAGCAGTACCAAGTGAAAATGGAAGTATATAAATGGCAGAGCTCAGGGTGGGCAGATGTCAGAGCCAGAAGAGACTGTGAAGTTTTTGGGATGCTATGCAGGGTCTTGGGTAGAGGAAGGCTCTAGTCCCAAGGAAGATTGGCCTGAGCAATGTAGGGTCTCTGATTTGGGGAAAATGGGATACCAGTTAGATTATGAGGATGCAGACTAGAATATGAGGGAAAAAGGCAGGGATGGAATTATTAGGGCAAAGATATAAGTGGGGTTTTGTTGCTAAAATTAATATCATCATTCAGTTTAAATGGTTGAATTCTCCAGAGTCAAACTGTTAGTTCTTTTCCCTATCTGGTGTTCACTGAGAGATCTAATCCACTGCTGTCAAATTGAACTTTCTGCAATGATGGAAATGTTTCATTCTGTGATTTTCAGTATGGTAGCTACTGGCTATATGTGGCTACTGAACACTTGACACGAGCTACTACAATTGTGGGGCAGAATTTTTAATTTTAATTTATTTAAATTTAAAAAGTCATATATAGCTAGTGACTCCTGCATTGTGCAGCACAGAAATCTATTCCTGCAGCTTCCAATACGGATAATCATAAATTTTACTTCTGAAGACTCTGTCCGTATCTTCATACCTCTATATCCAATTGTCTATACCCATTTTTCCCCTGTAGGTTCCAAAGGACACTCATCCTTACATTTCAAAATCTACTTCATCTAATTACTCCAAGTTTATCTTTCCTTTATCTGGGTTAGAGTCACTATTGACTGTTTGTCTAACCGTGTATTTAACATAAGCAATTCTCCTAGTTTCCTAAAACCAAATATTTATCAAGACCCATATATTCTGTGTACTAACTCTCACCTTGAATTATCCTTCTATGTGTTCTTCATGTCACTTTCCTCATTTAGCTCTTTACAATGTCTTGCTCATAATTTTTTTTCAATCATTTCCTAATTTGAACAAAGCTCACAGTGTTACTCTCACTCAGTTAATGCTTTTCCTCACCTAGCCGGGAATGATTGTTAAACATTTATAAGCATAGCACTGATATATAGGAAATGGTGCTGAAAATGTCAGCTTTTTTACTGACAGACTTGATGGAAAACTTTCCAACAATAGGTTTCTTAATAGTATATCTAGTTTCAGGTAGATTAAAACACCTTTTGTGGGTATGGTTGGAAAGCCATATTGTTAGTTGCCATCAAGTTGGCTCTGATTCATGGTGACCTTATGCATAACAGAACAAAATATTGCCCGATCCTGTGTCATTTTCACAATCGTTGGTATGTTTGAGTCCATTGTTGTGGCTAGTGGGTCAATTCATCTCATTAAGACTTCTTTCCTTCCTTTTGCTGACCCTCTATTTTACCAAACATGATGTCCTTTTCTAGTGATTGGACTTTTCTGATGATGTGTCCAAAGTAAGCAAATCAAAGTCTCTCACTTCTAAGGGGCACTCTGGTTGTATTTTTTCCAAGAAATAGAAATAGAGCCATAGGACTCCCTAAAAGGGCACAGGCCTTTACCAAGAAGATTATAACAAAGACACAAACAAAACAGAGCACATGTCTCTTTCAGGCAGGCAGATCCCAAAGCAGGGGCTAAGCCAAGCTTACCCAGTGGTCCTTCCTAAGCTTGGCAACCAGTCATGCCTCTCCTGGGGAAGAGTGAGGACAGGCAGTGAGAAGCCCAGGAGTCTTAGCAAGTGGATATTCCCTCCTCATGGAAATATGTAAGCACAGGAAGGAAAGAAAAGTAAGTTTCTCTTCATTCAGCTCTTTGGATCAGCCTACACCATCTTGAATTATACAATTTACTGCGTTTTTTTCAACTTTGTTTACCTACGTGCCACTCCTACTAGACCCTAATCTTCCTGATGACAGGGATGTTTAATCTCTAAAATCAGTTTCAGAAACACAGTAGGCACTCAATAATTGTTGAATGGTTTACAGCTCAAAGACTGGTTTATGAAACTATTGAACTTTACCTGAGCCCTGTAAGCCTACAAACTATGATGGTTAAAGAAGTCTTCCTACTCTTTTTCTTCTTTTCCTTCCCTCTAGCAATAGTCTTTTCAAGTAAAATATCTCCTTATTTAAGTCCAGATTGGTTTTTATTTAGTCGTAACTGCATAGATGATTTGATGTTCAGTAACAGGAGCTACTGATATGAGCCTCTTTTAATCCCTATCATTATTGGTAGGGTTTGTTCTAAGATTCTAAGGCAAGGTGCATCTAATGTCCACAGATGTTAGGGAACCCTGAGGGAAAAGCAAGCAGCTAGGTGGGTATGTTGTTTTTAGGTGCCATTGAGTCAATTCAGACTCATAGTGACCCTATGTACAATGCAAGGAAATAATGTGGGTGAGTATACAGCAATTTAATTTACCACTGTGATTCACAGAGACACCTAGAACCTTTTAACAGCACCCCTCCCCGCCCTAGATGTACTCAATCATAATCCTCAGGACAAGGCCAGGAATCAGTATTTGTAAACTGCTCCCAAATGATTCACATCACAGTAGCTTGGGGAAAACATTAAAACCTTTTCTCTTTCATTTGAATCCTTTTTATTGAAACTGCCAGTGTTTCAAATTACGCATTTCAATATTAACAGAATTGAACTGCACAATTTAATTTTTTAAGCCCTAAACATTTAAAACCAGGCACTCATTTCCAACTCATGCCCCCCTCCTTTGAACATGACCTTTATTTGAACAGTGATTAAATTTAGGAAACATGCTTCATTTGCTTAATTTACTATAATATAGCTAAATTCATTTTGTAAATGATTAAAATGTGGCTCCATATTAAAGCCTTAATAGACACACACAACTGAAGTTATTGGTGTCTAAGTCACTCACTTAAAAACACAGATAATAGATATCAATTTTCCAGCCAACTTTCTCATATTTATGACTCAGCAGAGCTTGTTATCACCATACAAAGTCAAGGAAAAGATAGAAGATGACATTAAAAAAATGTGGTTATTATGGACTGAACTGTATTCCTCTAAAATATATGTTGTAAATCCTAACCCCTATAGCAGTGGATGGGAGCCCTGGTGGTGCAGTGATTAAGTACTCGGCTGCTAACCAAAAGGTCGGAGGTTCAAACCCCCCAGCCACTCTGAAGGAGAGAGGTGTGGTAGTCTGCTTCCACAAAGATTTACAGACTTGGAAACCCTATGGGGCATTTCTACTCTGTCCTAGAGGGTCCATACGAGTTGGAATCAACTCGATGGCAGTGGATTTGTTTTGGTTTATACCTGTGATTATAACCTCATCTGGGAATGTTTTTTTGTTATGTTAATGGGACAGAATTAGTGCAGGGTCTGCTTTGAGTCAATCTCTTTTGAAATATAGAAAGAGCAGATTAAACAAGCAGAGATGGGGGAAGATAGACGCCATGCATGATGATCGCCAAGGAGCCAAGGAATAGAAGCTGAGGAGAAAAGGATCCTCTCCCAGACAGAGAAAGCCTTCCGCTAGAGCTGGCGCCCTGAATTCAAACTTCTGGCTTCCTAAACTGTGAGAAAACAAATTTCTGTCTGTTAAAGCCAGTCACTTGTGGATTTCTGTCATAGCAACACCAGGTAATTAAGACAGCAGTCTTCATCGAATCAGGTTAATTGTTGGATACCTTACGGGAAATGAGCATCTTGAGAAATTTTCTGTTTTTGAATAGATTGTTTGTTTTGGCACTTTATAGATGCAAACTCAGGCTACCTAAAGTGCGTGACCAATTCCAGTATATGCTTTGGCTCCAGATTTATTTTTTTTCTTATTCCATATCACTTGCCAACATGGTAAGCAGTAAAGTGCAATGGGGAAAATATGAAGCCAAGTAACACAACAAAATACTGGAACACTTCTTGGGGTCAACTTTGAATCCATAAAGTGGCTGTTAATATTTTTCAGTATTAACTCCAAAGAACATTTGTGATCCTTGGACATCCTTGAGTTCCATCTAGAGTAGATATAGAAGGAAAACAGTAAAGAACGTGTGTGGAGGCATATATTTACTTGTAGAAGGATGGAGTCTAGAAATACAGTCCTAAGCAATTATACAGAGGAGAGAGGACATTAAAATGATGGAACATTGACTATATTACCAGGCATTTTACATTGATTGTTTCATTTAATTCTTACAAATCTCTGCATAGAAGTTGTAAATACTATCATTTTATGGATGAAGAGACTGAAGTTCTGAGACCCCAAGAAACTTGCTCAGAAATATAGACATAGAAGTTCATGTAAAATGGAAAATCAGCCATTGAAAGCCTTATGGAGCACGGTTCTATTCTGTTACACATGGGGTTACCATGAGTTGGAATTGCCATGAGCTGGAACTGATTCTACAGAAACTCTTTTGGTTTTTTTTTCCCAAGGTCAAGATTCCTAACCATAACTGTAGGACTCCAAATCCATTAATTATCCACTCAACCCCAATACTGTCTGTAATAAAGTTTTGTATTCTTTAATGCACTTTCTAATTCCATCCAGATAATAACCTTGTGGAATTGGAAAGAGTAATTATTATTTTTTTAAATTTTTTCCCACATAAAAATTTATACATACATTGTTATGTGACTCTAATTGTTCTCCCCATACTGTGACAGCACACTCCTCCGTTCCATCCCTGATTTCCCATGTCCATTCAACCAGCTCTTAACCCTCTCTGCCTTCCCATCTCACCTCTGGACGGAAGCTGCCCATTTAGTCTCTTGTATCTACTTGAACTAAGAGGCACACTTCTCATGAGTATCACTTTATGTCCCACAATTCAGTCCACTCCCTGTCTGAAGAGTTGGCCTTGAAAATTGTTTTAGTTCTGGGCTGACAGAGAATCCAGGGGCCATGCTTTCCAGGGTACCTTCAGTCTCAGTCAGACCATTAAGTCTGGTCTTCTTACTAGAATTTGAGTTCCACACCCCACCTTTCTCCTGCCCCATCTGGTACTCTCTGTTGTGTTCCCTGTCAGGGTGGTCATTGGTGGTAGCCAGGCACCATCTAGTTCTTCTGGTCTCAGGCTAATGAAGTCTCTGGTTTATGTGGCCCTTTCTGTCTCTTGGGCTACTGCTTTCCTTGTTTCTTTGGTGTTCTTCATTCTCCTTTACTCCAGGTGGTTGGGACAAGTTGCTGCATCTTAGATGGCCGCTTGCAAGCCTTTAAGACCCCAGAAGCCACTCACCAAGTTAGGATGCAGAACATTTTGTTAATAAGCTTTGTTATGCCAATTGACCTACCCCTGCTACTCTGTCCCTCAAAGTGTTTAATTGTATTCAGGAAACTTCTTAGCTTTGGTTTAGTCCAGTTGTGCTGACTTCCCCTGTAGTAAGTGCTGTCAGGAAGAGTAAGTCTTATATTCCCTCAGTTGAATGATAAGGGAAAAAAATAAAAGCTTTTCAGTATTCTATGCTGCCTCCATCAACGAATACTTCATTCTATATTTTTATTACTTTTAAGGCTTATAAATTTTAGATATTTATTGTATATGTGTCATCATCCACAAAACGTAACAGCCTGCCTCAAAATGGAGCAGACTTTAGATTTAGAAGATCTGGACACACCAATCTCAGTTCTGCCTCCTACTATTTGTTCAAAGTGCTGTCTCTCTGAGATTCAGAGGTGCATTTTATAGTTCCTGGCACACCATAGGCACCTATGATGTACACATTTTATATGACAAGGACATTGATCAGGCTTAAATTGGCTGTAGGCCGGAGTGATGAGAAACAGAAGGGCAGTATTGACTGGGTTCTAGACGTAGAGAACCATAGCTTTAGCCAAGGGTGTGCTAAAAGCCAGGTCATAGCAAGGACTGTCTCTTCTGAATTGTTTTTCTCAGAGGCAATATTTTTCTTTTGACGTGCCTTTGGAGCTGTAGATGTCTACCTATAATAGCTTATTCACACCACACACTGACCTGGCCACTAGATGTATCACTTCTGTTGACAGTAGCGCTAGATTCTTTTACAGGAAGAACTTGGCATTGGTTTCACCTTCGTACCTGGCTGGGGCTTTTGGCATTGGAGACCCTTCCTGGCTTTAAAAGAAGAAAAATAAATTAGCAAAATATATTCAATCAGCCCAGCAATAATTTGAACCAAATATACCAAGCAAATGAGTGTGTTACTTCTTTAAGTGCTTAATTTGAGAAGAATTTCATCTAGAACTTTGTAAGCAGGAAGCCATGTTTAGCTATTTATCATATAAATATAAAATTTCTAATTTATTTTTACTTATAATATAAATGTTATTACGTAAATTAAAATAATTAACATGTATTAGCTACATACTATATGTCAGGTACTGTGCTTAATGTGTTAAATGGACTATTTTATATAATTAATTATGAATTTTATATACTTATTTACATTTTAGGGTGAAAACTAAACTTCAAAGATATTAAATATCCTTCCCAAAGTCAATGGAGTCCCAGTTGGTGCAAAATGTTAACTCACTTGACTGCTAACCAAAAGGTTGGAGGTTCACCCAAAGGCACCTCAGAAGAAAGGCCTGGTGATCTACTTCTGAAAAATAAGCCATTGAAAATCCTATGGAGCACCATTCTATTCTGATACACATAGGGTCGTCATAACTTGCAATGGACTCCACAGCAACTCTTCTGGTTTTTTTTTTCCCCAAGGTCAAACAGCTGATAAATGACAGAACTAGAAATTAAAGCTAGATCTGGAGAGTTTCAAAACTCTTAATAACTAGCCCGGTGCCTTTTCCATCCTCTGCTATATCTTCTTTACAGTTATTTTCTATGCAATATATTAATATTCTTCTCTCTTTCACTGCTCATCCACTAGCTGACTCATTGTAGTTGTTGCTATAGACCAAAACCATCTTGCCCAAGTGATGCTAAATTTTGCCCGAATAGTGGACATTTCCCTTCAGGCATCATGCAGCAGCTGTCTTGACTAGTTTGATAGAATTTGATGCAAAATGAGTTTGGGAGTGTGTTTGGTTCACTTTCAGAGTTTTAAGGAGTTTAATGTTTAAATGATGTTGAATTGTGAATCAGCCCATGAAGAAGGAGTGCTTTTGACAGCTGTGTGTGACACCAAAATTTCACATGTACTGCCTTATGTGATCTCATCACAAAAACGTTCTGAGGTAGAAAACATCAGTATTATTATCCCCCACTTTATTGCTTGTTTGTTTTCTTTACCTATGGCTCAGTGAATTAGAGTTATGTCCATGTTTCTCAATGCAGAGGTCAGACCAGGCTTAAAGATGGTTAAAGTACAGATAAGGAGATGGAGGGCTGGGGCTGGGGACTCAAAGAACAGCAGAAAAGAGGGAGGGAGAATTGTTTAAAAAATTATGGAGGAACAGCTTTCAAAAGTGTCTTTTTTACCACATTTATGGGTGTATCTCACATGTGTAGGATTCTGTTGGTGGCTATGAGGACTATTTATAGAGACATAAGCCCCTACCTCAGAAACAACTCCATTAAGAAAGATAAGACAGAAGTGCACATACCTACAATACAGGTGAGCATGCATGCAATCAAATTACAATGAGTATTTAAATTACTTTCTACAGTAGTGTAGAAGAAACAAGGATCCATTCTATCTAAAAATGATCAGCCATGACAAAGTGAAATTTGACTGAAACTTGAAGACTCTTCAAGGAAGGCTATGGATTCCAAAGGTGATGAAGAGAAAGCAGGAGTCTGAACTGAGTGGATGCAAGAGAGGCTGGCAGGTATAAAGTGGTTGGAAAATGGTAAGTTGAAGGGAAAGGCAGAAAGCTAAGGCACTAAATAGAAAGTAATAGGATAGGTCACCGATATGTTTTGGTGTCAAATTATTGTGGATGAGGAGAGTTCCTTGGCAGATTAAGAGATTGAGAATTTATTCAGAAGCCAGTGGGGATGGTCTATTTGCCTGTTCCAAGACAAATGTCTCTTTTCTGAATAATCAAACGTGATTCTGGATTAAAAACACTGACCCCATTTACCTTTCAAACTTTCACATCAGAATTTGGTCCGACAGCAATCAGAAAAAATTTTATTTTGGAAGTAAAACTAACTGAAAGGATGAAAATTTGTCTTTCTTTAACTATTTAACAAAAATTTCTAAGAATATAGGTGAAATTAAAAAAAAAAAAACAGAAATGTAGACAGAGATGATCTTCACAGCAATATTATTGATAGCAGTGAAAAATTAGGAACAACTTGAATTTCTTCATCAGGGGCATAGTAGAGTTAAGTTATGATATGTCAGTATAATAGAATACAGTGTAATCATTTAAAAAGTTTTGATGATCTGTGTAAAATTGGAATGGAATGGAACAAAATATTAATGATTAGCTTAAGGCACAGGATTCTGGGAGGATTTTGTTTTCATCTTTATAAATTTCTCTTCAATTTGTGAGAATGAATTAATCATGTATTTATTAACTAATCAGAGTAGAAATTAAAATCAAAATAAAAAATTTTAATTAAGATCTAAAGGTAACTCCAGGCAATGGTTTCCAACAATGGAAATATCTTTGGGATGAGTATATGTCAATCAAGGTGATGATTAGAAGGGAACATACGTTACCTGCGTGAGCATATTCTAGTCACTTAATTTTCTACTTCCTTAATCTATGTTTGACTATCTTTGGCCCCAAATCTTTGCTAAAAACAGAAGAGCCCTATCTTCTCAGTGAGCCTTGCTAGGTCAAGGTACCAGTGAAAAACATTGTGGCTTCTGATGGGGGGATCAGGGGAAGATCTGATTTATTTTTACACTCTCAGAGTCTGGTACTGTGCTTGAAGCCCTGTAGATATTAAGGCATTAGTGTTGATTGAATGAAAGAAATATCTGGTCAAAAAATTTGTTTTTCTCACAAATACTGGAAGGTTTATCTGAGAATTTTGTTCCTCTTTGCCTTGGGGATTTTTCTAAATCACATACTCAATGTATCTAAATGTTATAGAGAATGCATTTTCTGATATTTCCTTTGAAGGTGGTGGTGGTAGTGGGGGGAGGGGGGGACCCCGGCTATTTTCCTTACTGGTTTCGTGACTACAGACAAATCACTTACGTTCTATGATTTTTACTTTCTCAAAGGATTGGCTTTAGGGTTAAAAAAAAAAAAAGTGGAAATATGCAGCACTGGAATAAAAGAGGTGGAAGATAAATGTTGACTGAGTTTGAATGGATTTCTTTTTAATTAACATGATGGACTGCAAGGCATTTTGGAGAAGCTGTGAGCCTAGGGAAAAGAGGAATTCAACATTCATTATTGCAGAAAGCAATATGGGAGGTGGGGGTGTGTTAAAGTAAAGACCTGGACAGCCTTAATATCAAGGGAAAAAAAAAAAAAGTCGTATATAGTTGCAAATCCCACTATCTGGCTTCTGAGGACTCTAGCTTAGTAGGGAGTACCACATTAGCTTTAAAAGCAAGGTGTAATCTCAAATTTAAAGGAACATTTCTAGCGTTGGCTAATTTCATCACAGTTCCGCAAACTGCCAGGAATAGGCAGTAAAATCTCTATAAATTTACAAACTGATTTTCTCAACACATTCTGCAAGTGTTTCATCATCCGCTTACAGGTGCTATGAAAGCAAGAAAAAGAAAGATCAAGGTGGCTGTGCTCCAAGGCCACAAGTTGTGCTACAATATTAATCCTAATAGTGCCCCACAGGAAATAGCCTCCCGCCCCACCGCCGCCCGAAACTCAGGCCCATAGCAGAGCTAGTCTTTGTTTTTTTCAGTCTTCTGTGGTTTGCAGAGGCAGCACCACCTAGTGACACAGCCTGGCTTTCTGGGATAAGACAATTAGATCCTCTCACTAATTTAACTTTTTCTTGATCCTCTTTTTTTTTTTTTAATCTGTAAAATATGATTAACAACATTTCTTTTGTTTTTTAATTTTTTTTATCGTACTTTAGGTGAAGGTTTACAGACCAAATAGTTTCTCGTTAAAAAGTGAGTACACACGTTGTTTTATGACATTGTCTAACAACCCCACGACATGTCAACCCTCTCCCTTCTCAACCTTGGAGGACTTTTTTTTTTGGTGAAAATGTACATAGCCAAAGATACACAATTTCAAAAATTTCAACATGTACAATTCAGTGACATTGATTACATTCTTCCAGTTGTGCTGCTATTCTCACTATCCTTTTCCAAATTATTCCATCATCATTGTCTTCAACTCACTGTCCCCTAGGCTTCCAATCAAAACTTTTGAGTTGCTGTTGTCAGTTTGATCTCACATAGATAATTCTTTTTTTGTGTGTGCACTTTAGACGAAGGTTTACAGAACAAAATATTTTCTCATTAAAGAGTTAGTACACATACTGCCATATGACAATGGTTAACAACCCCCACAACATATCAACACTGTCCGTTCTCAACCTTGGGTTCTCTATCACCAGGTTTCCTATCCCCTCCTGCCTTCTAGTACTTGTCTCTGGACTGCTATGCCTCGTTAGTCCAGATTTGTTTTATGGGGCTGTCCAATCCCTGGCTGAAAGGTGAACCTTGGGAGTGGCTTAACCACTGAGCTAAAAGGATGTCTGGGGACCATACTCTAGGGGTTTCTCCAATCTCTGTCAGGCCAGTAAATCTGGTCTTTTTTTTTGTGTTAGAATTTTGTTCTACATCCTTCTCCAGCTCTGTCCTGGACCCTCTATTGTGATCCCAGGCAGAACAGTCAGTGGTGGTAGCCAGGCACCTTCTAGCTGTACTGGACTCAGTCTTGTGGAGGTCCATTAGACCTTTGGACTAATCTTTTCCTTGTATCCTGTTTTCTTCATTCTTCCTTGCTCCTGAAGGGGCCAGTCGAGTATCTGAGATGGCTACTCACAGGCTTCTGCCCAGCAATTCAGTCCCTCAGGGAATTTGGATGTGTCTGTGGAGCTTCCATGACCTTTCCTTGTACAAGTTGTGCTGGCTTCCCCAGTATTGTGTACTGTCTTACCCTTCACCAAAGTTACCACTTATCTATTGTCTATTTAGTATTCCCCCCAACCCCTCCCATCCCTCGTAACCAATAAAGATTGTTACTTTTTGTGTGTAAACTTTTTCATGAGTTTTTATAGTAGAGGTTTCATACGATATTGTCCTTTTGTGATTTACTTATTTCATTCAGCATAATGTCCTCCAGTTTCATCCATGTTATGAGATGCTTCACAGATTCATCATTGTTCTTTCTCATTGCATAATACTCCATTGTGTGTATGTACCATAGTTGGTTTATCCATTCATCTGTTGATGGGAATCTAGCTCATGTCCATCTTTTTGCCATTGTGAACAGTACTGCAATAAACATGGTGTGCGTATGTCTATTCATGTGACGGCTCTTATTTCTTTAGGATATATTCTTAGGAGTGGGATTGCTGGAACATATGGTATTTCTATTTCTAGCTTTCTAAGGAGGTGCCATATCATTTTCCAAAAAGGTTGTATTATTATGCATTCCCACCAGCAGTGCATAAGAGTTCTGATCTCCCCGCAGCCTCTCCAACATGTATTTCTGGTATTTTTGATTCCTGCCAGTAATGTCAGGGTGAGATGATATCTCATTGTGGTTTTAATTTGCATTTCTCTCATGGCTAGTGATTGTGAGCATTTCCTCATGTGTCTTTTGTCTGCTTGAATGTCTTCTTTGGTGAAGTGTCTGTTCATTTCCTTTGCCCATTTTTTAATAAGTTTATTTGTCTTTTTGTTGTAGCGGTGTTGGATTTTTTTATAGATTATAGACATTAGACCTTTGTCTTGCTCGTATTGTCCAAATATTTTTTCCCAGTCTGTAGGTCCTGTTTTTAACTCTTTTGGTGAAGTCTTTTGAAGAGCATAGGTGTTTGATTTTTAGAAGAGCCCAGTTATCTACTTTATCTTCTAGCATTTGTGTGTTGTTGGTTATGGTTTATATCCTATTAATGCGGAGTATTAGGGCCTCTAGCGTTGATCCTGTTTTTTTCTCCTATGAGCTTTAGAGTTTTTCGATTTATATTTAGGTCTTTGATTCATTTTGAATTAGTTTTTGTATATGGTGTGAGGTATGGGCCCTTTTTCATTTTTTTGCAGATGGACATCCACTTTTGCCAGGACCATTTGTTAAAAAGACTGTCTTTTTCCCATCTGATGGACTTTGGGCCCTTGTCGAAGATCAGGTGACCATAGGTGGATGTATTTAAATCTAGGTTCTCTATTCTGTTCCGTTGATCAATGTATCTGTCGTTGTACCAGTACAAGGCCATTTTGACTACCATGGCTGTATAGTAGGCTCTGAGGTCAGGTAGTGTGAGTCCTCTTACTTTGTTCTTCTTCTTCAATAGTGCTTTACTTATTCAGGGTGTATTCCCTTTACATATGAAGTTAGTGATTGGTTTTTTGATCTCTTTAAAGAATGTTGTTGTATTTGGATCAGGATTGCATTGTATTTGTAAATTGCTTTTGGTAGAATTGTCATTTTCACTATGTTGAGTCTACCTGTCCATGAGCCTGGTATGTTTTTACATTTATGTAGATCCCTTTGTGTTTCTTGCAGTAGTGTTTTGCAGTTTTGTTTGTATAGGTCTTTTACACACCTGGTTAGATTTTTCCTAAGTATTTTATATTTTTAGGAGCTATTGTAAATGGTATTGTTTTCCTGATTTCTTTTCCATTGTTCTCTTTATTGGTATATAGGAATACAACTGATTTCTGATTTTTGTATGTTTATCTTGTATCCTGCTACTCTGCTGAATCTTTCTATTAGTTCCAGTAGATTTCTCGTGGAGTCTTTAGGGTTTCCTGCATATAGTATCATATCATCCTCAAACAGGGACAGTTTAACTTCGTTAACAATTTGGAAGTCCCTTATTTCTTTTTCTTGCCTTATTGCTCTAGCCAAAACTTCCAGCACAATGGTATATAAGACTGGAGATAAAGGGCATCCTTGTCTTGTATCAGGGTAGTGCTGGCTTCATAAACTGAATTCAGAACTGTCACTTCCTTTTCTAAGTTCTGAAATAGTTTGAGTAGTACTGGTACAAGTTCTTCTCTGAATATTTGGTAGAATTCTCCAGTGAAGCCATCTGGGCCAGGGCTTTTTTTTTTGTGAGTTTTTTTATTTTTTATTTTTTTATTACCTTTTCAATTTCTTCTCTTGTTATGGGTCTGTTCTGATTTTCAACATCACTTTGTAATAGTTTGGGTAGGTAGTGTGTTTCTAGAAATTTATCTATTTCCTCTAGGTTTTCAAATTTGTTGGAGTATAGTTTTTCATAATACTCTGTTATGATCCTTTTTATTTCTGTTGGGTCTGTTGTAATGTCATCCATTTCATTTCTTATTTGGATTATTTGCATCCTGGCCTGTTTTTCTTTTGTCAGCCTGGCCAGTGGTTTGTAAATTTGGTTGATCGTTTCACAGAACCAACTTTTGGTTTTGTTGATTCTTTCTATTGTTTTCCTATTCTCCATTTCATTTGTTTCTGCTCTGATCTTCATTATTTCCTTTCTTCTGGTGGCTGTGGACTTTTTTTTCTTTTTTACTGTTCTCTTTCTGTTTGAGTTGTGTGGTTAATGTTTTGATTTTGTCCCTTTCTTCTTTTTTCATGTGTGCATCTTTTGATATAAATTGTCCTCTGAGGACTGTCTTTACTGTGTCCCAAAGGTTTTGGTGTGATGTGTTTTCATTATTGTTTGATTCTAGGAATTTTTTATTCTATCTCTGATTTCTTCTATTACCCAATTGTCTGTAAGTAGGGTGTCGTCTTAGTCATCTATGCTGCTATAACAGAAATACCACAAGTGGATGGTTATAATGAAGAGAAATTTATTTCCTCACAGTCAAAATAGGCTAAAAGTCCAAATTCAGGGTGTCAGCTCCAGGGGAAACATTTCTGTCTCTCTCTGTTGGCCTTCTTCTCTTTGGTGTTCCCTCGGACTAGGAGCTTCTCTGTGCAGGGACCCTGGACCAAAGGGCACGCTCTGCTCCCAGCACTGTTTTCTTGATGGTGTGAGGTCCCTAACTCTTAGCTTGATTCCCTTTCCTTTTATCTCTTGAGAGATAAAAGGTGATGCAGGCCACACCCCAGGGAAACTCTCCCTACATTGGATCAGGGATGTGACCTGGGTAAAGGTGGTGTTACCATCCCACCCTAATCCTCTTTAACATAAAATTGCAATCACAAAATGGAGGCCAACCACACAATTCTGGGACTTATGGTCCAGCCAAATTGATACACACATTTTTTGGGCGACATAATTCAAATCATGACAGTTGTTATTCAGTTTCTATGTAATTCATTTTTTTTTCCCTTGCTCTTTCTGTTGTTAATTTCTACCTTGATGACCTTGTGGTCAGAGAAGATACTTTGTATTATCTCAGTGTTTTGGATCTTGTTGAGAATTGCTCTCTGGCCTAAGAAGTGGTCTATTCTGGAGAATGTTCCATGTGCATTGGAAAAGAATTTGTACTTTGCAGCTGTAAGGTGGAGTGTCCTATATATGTCTGTGAGGTCAAGTTGGCTGATTGTACTCTTTAGGTTTTCTGTATCTTTGTTGAGTTTCTTTTTAGATGTTCTGTCCTTTACCTAGAGTGTTGTGTTGAAGTCTACTATGATTGTGTAACTGTTAATTTCTCTTGTGCTGTTAGAGTTTGTTTTATGTATTTTGCAGCCCTAGTGATTGGGTGCATAGATGTTTTTTATGGTTATGTCTTCATGATGGATAGTCCCCTTAGTCATTATATAGTGTCTTTCTTTGTCATTTATGGTGGATTTTGTTTTAAAGTCTATTTTATCTGAGATTAGTATTGCCACTCTTGCTCTTTTTTGGTAGTTGTTTGCTTGATGTATTTCTTCCAGCCTTTGATTTTTAATGAACTTACATCTTTGTTTCTAAGGAGTATCTCTTGTAGACAACATGCTGATGGATCCTGTTTTTTTTTTTTAAATCCATTCTATCACTCTCCATCTCCTTATGGGGGCATTTAGGCCATTTACTTTCAATGTAATTATTGATAGGTGTGAATTTATTGCTGTCATTTTGTATTGCTTTTTTTTTTGTGGTGCTGACGTTTTCTTTGTTCCTCTTACTCTCCTGTGCTGAACTACTTTTGTTTGTGGATTTTTTTCATTTCTTTTTTTTTGTAGGTTTTGTTTTTGCTGAGACTTAATGTTTCTTCTTTATTTTGATGAGTAGGTTTGTTAACTTTCTTTGCAGTTACAATGAAATTTACCCCTATCTTTCTAAGTTTGAAGCAGTCTATTATTACTTAGTATTGCCTCATCTTCTTCTCCATTAGAAGGTTCTGTACCTACACTGTTTATTCCCTCTCTTATTGTTCTGATGTTGTCATCATTTACAGATTAACTGCTCTGACTCTCTGTTGTATTTTTGGATTTGGATGTCTTTGAGAGTTCATTTCCTAGATTGGTGTCTGGCTGGTATGATCTTGCATCCTAGATTTAGCCTGTGGTCTCATGTTGTTTGTTCTCAGATCGAAGGACTCCCTTTAATAATTCCTGTAAGTTTGGTTTGTTTTTACATATTCCCTTAATTTCTGTTTATCTGGAAATGTCCTAATTTCACCATCATATTTGAATGAGAGTTTTGCAGGATATATTATTCTTGGCTGGAATTTTTTTTCTTTCAACGCTTTATATATGTCATCCTACTGCCTGCATGCCTGCATGGTTTCTACTGAATAATCTGAGCTTAGTCTTATGGTTTCTCCTCTGTATGTAACTTTTTATTTTTTTCGAGCTGCTCTCAGGATTCTTTGTCTTTGGTTTTCGTGAGTGTGATTATGATATGCCTTGGTGACTTTCTTTTGGGTTCTATCCTATATGGGGTTCATTGTGTTTCTTGGATGACCTGCTTTTTATCTTTCATGATATTGGGGAAGTTTTATTTCAGCAGTTCTTCAATGATCCTCTCAGTATTTTCTGTTTTATCCCCTTGTTCTGGAACTCCAGTCACTTGAAAATTTTTGCTTTTGATTGTATCTCATATAATTCTCAGTGTCTCTTCACTTTTCTTCATTCTTTTTTCTGATTTTTCCTCAAACACTTGTATCCAAGTGTTTTTCTTCAGTTTTGCTGATCCTGTCTTCCACCATTTCAAACCTGATCCTCAGCCCTTCTATGACACCATCCCTTTCTGAAATCTTGTTTATCTTTCAGATTTCTATATGCTGTTTTTGGCTGATTTCTAGTTGTGTATTTATTTTGGCATTTTGTTCCTGCATTATTTTCCTGAATTCTTCCATTTTTTTTTGTCTGTATTTTCCATGAATTTTTCTGCTTTTTCCATGAATTTGTCTATTTTTCCCTCATTTTTGTCTGCTTTTTGCTTCAACTCTTGGATAGCTCTGAATAGTATAGATTTGAATTCCCTATCAGGTAGTTCTAGTACCTTTTCTTCCACTGGAAAGTCATCTGGTGTTTTATTTTGGATGCCTTCTGGAACCATCCTGTCCTGTTTTTGTAAATGTTTTGATATTGTCTGCTACCTTCAGGGCATTTTGTAGTTATTTTCCTTTATTATTAATTGTAGATTAGTTTGTTTTGTCCTGCTTTTTTGTTTTATTTGGTTATATCTGAGAAGGCAGGTTTTGTGTTCTTTGTTGTTTGCTCTTCTGTGGGCACGACACTTTTCACCTCCTTCTCCAATTGGCAGAGTGTGTCGTTCAGATATGGTACTGCTGAGCAGGTCTAGCTGAAGAGGAGTTGTTGGGATGGGTTGTTTGTGGCACTTACTACGGCCACCAGTGCAGGACAGTAATCAGTACAGGTCAGGTTTTCGTAGGCCTTGCCTAGGCTTCTTGATGGTGTGATGTTCTGCCCACAGTGCAAGTATGCAGGATGGAGGGCAGAGATTGTGATGTGTGAAGCTAGGATGGGTATGGGAGACAGAAGAGAGGAATAGGAGCCAAAAACATGCAACCAAACAAAAAAGAGTGCTGGGGGAGTTTGCTGTTGGAGTGGAGAGATGAAAGACCATGAAATAGAGAAAAACAAAAAGGAGAAGAAGAAAAAGTTAGTAAACAAAAATTAGAAAGAAAAAAGAAAAGTGAATCTCCCAGGGATCCCATTGGTGCAGCTGTGAGGTCTGGGAAAGTTGCTCCCAGGCCGTGAAGTACAGTCTGGATAGAAAGGGTAGAGGTGTCACTCAGCACCAGGTATTCAGTGGACAGGAAGGGAAGGAAAGTATACAGATGAGAAACTGAGTAATGAAGAAAGAGTAAAAGGGAATAAGAGATTAGAAAACAAAACAAACAAATAAAAAAAAAGAACAAGAAACCTCCCCACCCCACCCCCAAAAAACCCAGAATTTAAAAAAGAAAAAGAAAAAAGAAATGCCCTCACGGATCCCTCTGCACGTCTGCACAAACTGAGGGAGTAGGTCCCAAGCTGTGTAGTACTGCCCAGCTACAACAGGCTCCCAATTCTAGAAAAGAAAAAGAAAACAACAAATAATTCAAAACAAACCAAAAAAAGCCCAGGATCACACCAGTGTGGCAGCTTTGGCCAGGAAGCAGTTTCACATTCAAGCAGCATTTCACCACCTTTCAGGAAGAAGCAAAGATGGAGTATGGAGCCAGGTTTTGAGATAAAATAGGGGGAGGTGGTCAGAGGTAAGGAAGAAATCTAAAGTAGCAGAAAAAAGCAATAGGAGCAGCCAACAAATGGCACTTGGGAACCAGCCAGTGAGGGCAGGTGGAATCCAAGCAACACTGGGGTGAAGCTGGTGCTTCCCAGCCAAGAGACTGTGGCCACATGAAGTAGAGGAGGGCGAGTGGGAGTGAAGAATGGTGGGTGGTGGGAAAGCACACATCTCTGGTTACTGGTTGTTCTGTCTCCTGCTGGAAACTCTGTGAAGGTGCTTTCTCATACGCCAGTTAGATGATCTCTGATAGGAGTCAAAGATGGTGGATCCACGCTGCTTTAGCTGATAGGGCACCTCTGTATGTGTCTCTCCTCGTTTTCTGTTCTCTGTCAGTTTCTTATTCCATTCAGTTCTTGGTTGAGTTCTTTATCTCTTCATTTGATGCTTAAGGTTTCAGGATTGCTGTTTTCTCAGTTTGGCTTAGTTTTTCAGTCTTTGCTGTGGAGGGATGGCGTGGTGCTTCTGGCTGCAGTGCCATGTTGCCCAGAAGTCTATTTCTCACATTTCTTAAAAGAAGTAAACAAGATAAACTTTATCTTAAGTGAATTCAAGATACGTGCATTATTTCAACCTTATAATAATCCTCACATTACAGATGAGACAACTGAGTTTTAGGCAGACAAAGTAACTCGCCCAACATCATGTGACTTTAAGTGGTAGAACTGGACTTGCTGCCAGCAAATCTGGTTAATATTCAAATAGTAGTGAGCACTGTCTAGACAAAAGCACCATGCAAGTGTTCATATTTTATGTAGAATGTAAGTAGGTTCAATTTCCATGACTGGGAATTGATTTTTGCCCCAAAATGGACCAACTGTGTGAAGTTGCACCCATTAAATTTGTATAATCTTTGGTATGGATTACACCTCAATATAAAGAATGCAAAAATCCTCACAACTGGACCAATAAGCAACATCATGATAAATGCAGAAAAGATTGAAGTTGTCAAGGATTTCATTTTACTTGGATCCACAATCAAAACCCATGGAAGCAGCAGTCAAGAAATCCAAAGACGCATTGCCTTGGCCAAATTTGCTGCAAAAGACCTCCTTAGTGTTGAAAACAAAGATGTCACCTTGAAGACTAAGATATGCCTGATCCAAGTCATGGTGTTTTCAATCACCTCATAAGCATGCGAAAGCTGGACAATGAGTAAGGAGGACTGAAGAAGAATTGATGCCTTTAAATTGTGGTGTTGGCGAAGAATATTGAATATACCATGGACTGCCAGAAGAACAAACAAATCTGTCTTGGAAGAAGTACAACCACAGTGCTCCTTAGAAGCAAAGATGGTGAGACTATGTCTCAAATACTTTGGACATGTTATCAGGAGGGATCAGTCTCTGGAGAAGGACGTCATGCATGGTAGAGGGGTCAGTGAAAAAGAGGAAGACGGTCAGTGACATAGATTGATACAGTGGCTGCAACAATGGGCTCAAACAGCAACGATTGTGAGGATGGCACATGACCAGGCACTGTTTTGTTCTGTTGTACATAGGGTCAGAACAAATTCGATGGCACCTAACAACAATTGAAAAGGACCAACTATGTGAGGTTGCACCTATTAAATTTCTGTTATCTTTTGATGTTGGTAATACACATCAAAAGAGAATATTAAACAAGATCATGCATTAAGTACTTTATAAACTCTGAAGGTTAGGTTTAATTAAATTGTCGTTATCATTTTTGGTTTATGTTCCGTGTAAACACAAATAGAATGGCAATAGAAGAGGATGTTAGAGGAATATAGGATGAAATGGGAAGGAGGATAAAAACTGGGTAGATAGTTGGCATTGTCTGCTTTCCCTCATACCACTCCTGCCAGAAGAATAAACAAATGTCAGAATAAGGACTTTTACACATATATATTGTGTACTAGATGGCTGCTGTGGCACCTCCCCCCTGCCAAAACAACAACAACAGATTAGCACTCCTATTTCTAGCCATTAATGAAACCTTCAGACTCTTTTCCAATACATGAGGTACAAAAGCGGTCCTAGGCTTATTTTATTTTATTTTATTTTATTTTTTGCTGAAGATCATTCAAAAGTGGCTGTAGCAGTATGTCAACAGGGAATTGCCAGAAATTCCAGTCGCATTCAGAAGACATGGAACCAGGGATATCATTGCTGATGTCAGATGGATCCTAGCTGAAAGCAGAGAATAAAGATGTTTACCCGTGTTTCATTGACTATGCAGAGGCATTCGACTGTGTGGATCATAACAAATTATGGATAACATTGTGAAGAATAGAAATTCCAGAACACTTAATTGTACTCATGAAGAACCTGTACATAGATCATGAGGCAGTTGTTTGGACAGAACAAGGGGATACTGTGTTTAAAATTCTGGAAAGGTGTGTGCCAGGGTTGCATACTTTCGCCATTCCTATTCAGTTTGTATGCTGAGCAAATAATCGGAGAAGCTGGACTATATGAAGAAGAACAGGGCATCAGGATTGGAGGAAGACTCATTAATAACCTGCATTATGCAGATGACTCAACCTTGCTTGCTGAAAGAAGACTTGAAGCACTAACTGATGAAGATCAAAGACCACAGCCTTCAGTATGGATTGCACCTCAACATAAATAAAACAAAAATCTTCACAACAGGACCAATAAGCAATATCATGAAAAATGAAGAAAAGTTTGAAGTTGTCAAGGATTTAATTTCACTTGGATCCACAATCAACACCCATGGATGCAGCAGTCAAGAAATAAAAAGATGTATTGCATTGGGCAAATCTATTGTAAAAGACCTCTTTAAAGTGTGGAAAAGCAAAGATAACACCTTGAAGACTAGGGTGAGTCTGACCCAAGCCATGGTATTTTCAATCCCATCATATGCATGTGAAAGCTGGACAATGAAAAAGAAAGACCGAAGAAGAATTGACGCCTTTGAATTGTTGTGTTGGCGAAGAATATTGAATATACCATGGATTGCCAAAAAAAATGAACAAATCTGTCTTGGAAGAAGTACTACCAGAATGCTTCAAAGAAGCAAGGTTGGCGAGACTACGTCTTACATACTTTGGACATGTCAGGAGGGATCAGTCCCTGGAGAAGACATCATGCTTGGTAAAGTAGAGGGTCAGTGAAAAAGAGGAAGATCCTCAAAGAGATGGATTGACACAGTGGCTTCAACAATGGGCTCAAGCATAATAATTATTGTAAGCATGGTGCAGGACCAGGCAGTGTTTCATTCTGTGGTGCATAAGATCACTACGAGTGGGAACCGACTCGAGGGCACCTAACAACAACAAAAACAGGCTTATTTTTGTTTTTGGGTGAGAAAGATAATTACTATATTGCAGTACCGAAGTTTTTTTTTTTTTTTTTTTTTTTTTAGGATTTTTATTATTACACTTTATTTCATGAAGAAGTTTTATGTGTATAGAAAATTTGTACGGAAAGTACAGAGGGTTCCTGTATACCTTATATTGCCCCTGCACACAGTTTGTTTTATTATTAATGTCTTGCATCAGTGTGGCACATTTGTTAAAACTGATGAACCAATATTGATATATTATCAGTAACTAAAATCCATTGTTTACATTAGTGTTGTACAGTCCTATGGGTGTTGACAAATGCATAATGCCATGTGTCTACCATTACAGTATCATATAGAGTGGTTTCTTTGCCTTAAAAAATCATGTGCTCCACCTATTTATCCCGTCTCCTGCAGCTTGTTTTTAAAGAGTTTTAGAATGCTTAAACTCTTAGGGATTATAGTTTCCCTTGCCCCTACCACATCCCTTAAGATAATTGTTACTGACTAAACAGAGATATGCTCTAGATTCAAGGTTCTCAGAAAGTACCACTATATACAACCTCTGAACTTTTAAAGGGGAAAAAAAAAAAAAAAAAAGAGTACTTCCCAAAGTACTCTAGACAGCTTTTGTGACACAGAGATGAATAAATGTTAGTTTGGAGCCAAAAGGTAGGAAAAGAACTATATATAAGTTACACAATTTCATATCTCAGATCTGCCTTTTACCAGCTGTGTGACCTTGAGCAAGTTATATAGTCTCTCTGTGCTTCAGCATCATTTATTTCATGGAGTTAATAATAATACCTACTTCATAGGTTTGCTGTAAGGTTTATTGTTAGGTGTCATCCTGTAAGTTCTGACTCATAGCGAACCCATGCACAACAGAAGAAAACTTTGTTTGGTCCTGTGCCATCCTCAGAATCGCTGCTATGTTTGAGCCTATTGTTGCAGCCACTATGTCAATCCATCTCATTGAAGGTCTTTCTCTTTTTTGTCTTTCTCCAGTGATTGGTCCCTTCTGATGACATGTTCAAAGTAAGCAAAACAAACACTTGCCATCCTGGATTCTAAGGAGTATTTTGGCTGTGCTTCCTCCAAGAGAGATTTGTTTCTTCTTCTGACAATCTATAGTGTATTCAGTATTCTTCCCCAACACCAGAATTCAAATAGATCACTTCTGCCTTCCTTTTAATTGTCCAGCTTTCACATGCATGAGACTGTACGCATATGCAGCTATAAGGTTTAAAGTTGTTATTATGCTTAGAACAGAGCTTGGCAAGTAATAGATGCTATGTGAGTATAGTTATTTCCTCATTGATGCTGCCAAATTCTGTATACGGTGTGTGTCTCCTTGTATTGTGGTTTCTCAAGACAGTTGTGGTTTGCTTTTCTTTTTCTTCCCAGTAAACTGCAGCCTTCTAGAGAGGGGTCATCAAATTACAGTTCATTTTTCAAATCAAGTCCACAACCTCCTTTTTTATAACCTATAAGCAACCTAAGAATGCTTCTTACTTTTTTAATGAGTTGTAAAGAAAAGAAGAAGAATGAATGAATGAATGAATGTGAGACAGAGACTGTAGGTAGTCACAAAGCCTAGTATACTTAGTAACTGGCTCTTGGCAGAAAAATCTGCTGGCCCCTATTCTAGAGAACAGAGATCGTATTTCATTAATTTTTATGCTCAATGTATTTTTGGAAAAGGGGAAAATATAAAGAATGGAAAAGAGGGGATATATCCAAACAAAATACCATGGGAGCATCATGGAAGGAATAATTAGTTCTAACAGTGCACATCAAGGAAGGCTTCAAGTAGGTTTTTAAGGATGGGGTGGTCTCAATGAGTGAAGAAGGTATGGTACATTGAGGTTTGTAACACAGAAACATTTTTTAAATATTTCACAGATGACATTGAAATAACTGGTGATGATTTTACAAATGTAGTAAAGGCCTGGATGAGGAAAAATGTCTCTTAGGATTCCTAACAGCCCTGTGTGCTGAACATTATTGTTCTCTTTTCATAGAGGAGGAAACTGAGACTAAAGGGTTTGAGTTTCTCAAAATCTCATGACTTGTAAATATCAGGGTAGAGACTTGAAATAAGATGCAGTCAGACAAGCTATTGAAAGGGCCTATATCCTCTCTCATCACCTGCTGAATAATTTACCTTTATAGGTGGGTTCTCATAAACCCATCTTTCTCAGCATCTTGCTGCCGATTGTGACGATTGTTAAAACTCCTGTTTCAAGCTTAAAGGCTCAACATAAATCCTGTTCTGGACTTAGAGCTAGGAACTAGGGCTTAGCCCTGGGCCTAGTTATATACAGTTTGTGCTTTTGATCCAGTCACAGCTTCCTTTTCTTGTTCTCTGTCTCATACCTCCCAGCATCCATCCCCAAGTGCCTACATTGAATGACTTTCAAAGACCTCATGTCCTTAGCAGTTCTTATGGTAAGTTCCCCTGAATGTCTCTGGGTTTGTAGTTCTGTCTGTTAATTCATTGGTTATGATAGGAACTCTTTTTATGGCCATAAGTCATCTGTCTGCTATCTGGGTCTCTGCCACAAGTTTATTGCCAGAATTCATCTAACCCTGACTACCTACATCTGAAAAACCATTTGTCCAGTGCTTCTGAACAGTTTTCTTGATGAAGCACTGTCTTTTACTATGCTATTGCCTATTCTGCCACAGAAGTATGTCTGTTGCCCCATCCCTCTTTTTCCCTGGTCTTGACCATCTTAAAATAGGAATCTTCCTTAGTGGCTATACAAGTTAAGAATGAAGCAAACAAACGAGAGAAGATAATGTCTCAGATTACTTAAGTTATTGTTACCTGTCATTGAGTTGGTCTCCAAGTCATGGTGACCCCATGCACAATGGAAGAAAACATTGCCAGATACTGCATACTTGATGAGTTACAGATAGGATCACTGTGGTCCATAGGGTTTTCCTTGGCTGATGTTTGGAAGTAAGCCCATGCTGTGTTTCTATTGTTGTGTGTTTGTGTTTGTGTGTGTGTGCACACATGTGAGCACATATGATCACACTCCAGTAAGAAATTCCCAGATCTCTTGTTTCACTGAAACCTTAATGTCTCAGTGATGTTTTTCATGGCATCTACAGGTTAAAAAAAAAAAAAAAACCTAAGCTTTCCATTTATTAAGTAGTTAGGTCTTAACAACTTAATATTTATTTCCTCAATAGCTATAGTCATTTGAAAAAAAAGTACACATAATTTGAAATAAAATAAAATATTTTTATTTGATTCTTAAATAATTGCAATTATTCCTTTTTGGGATATGGGTACTAGTTGAGCACTGTATAGTTACTTAATCCGTGGAATCAGATTGGATACCATAACACTAATTTCCTGTTTCACACTTATTGCACAGTGTTTGCTTTTAATCATAACAACTATTGAAAATCATGATTTGCTAAGATACGGCATCACCAAAAGTAATGTAGCATAATCTGTTATTGTAAATGTGAACTACTTTGAGCTTGTAGTTTATGTAGCACCCAACAGATGTTTAATACCACTATATTTCTCTGAAAAATGTAAACTATTCTGTGGCACCCCGGAGAGTTTGCTGTGGTACCCCAGGAAGTCTTTTCTACACAGGACTTTGAACTTGATATTTTTTAGTAACATTGCACATAAGCAATTTTTCATGATATTAAAAACTTTTCAAAAACATTTTCTTTCTGATTTTAAAAATGAATCTTTTTCAGTCTAGAAAATTGTAAAAGAGCATACCAAAACCAAAACATCCAACTGCCATCCAATCAATTCTGACTCATAGTTAAAGCACTCGACTGCTAACCAAAAAGTTGGTGGTTTGAACCCACCAGCAGCTCTGTGGGAGGAATATGTGGCAGTCTGCTTCCATAAAGATTTACAGCCTTGAAACCTCTATGGGACAGTTCTACTCTGTCCTATAGGGTTGCTATGAGTTGGTAAGAGTAAAAGAGTATAGGATATTTAAAGATGCTTTATTCATACTTTGCTGTACAATCTGACAATATTTGGATGCATTGTTTCACATGGTTGAGATTACATGGTTTATGAATGTTTAACCTCTGCATTTGTTCACTTAGTATTATACCATACTTCTGTTTCTAACCAAGATGGAGTAACAGGGACCAGATTTGCACTCCAGCCTGAAAAAAATTTAAAAATAGATAAAAATATATATAAAAAAATTAAATGAAGCAAGAACAAAGGATAGTGATAGTTGAGAGAAAATAAATGAGGTGAGTCCTACAATTTCCCCAACTATCTGACCTTTAGAGAATCTCCAGGCCATGATTTGGGGAGGAGAAACTGTGACAGAACTAAGGGTCCAGGGAAATAAAAGTGATTAGAGTTTGCAGGACACAGAATACCAGAGAGGAGAGAGCTACTTTAATTATACAGAGTTCCATTTGAGTATTCAACAGAAAATTTATTAGTGCATGTGTGTCAGGAGAACATATGAGGCTGAGGAAAGAACTTTTGAAAGTATAAGAAAGGACAGTGTCCCACAACTCACACAGGACTATCAGTATGGCCTATTTGTCACAAGCCAGCATAGAAAATTTTATAATTTGTGCAGATTTGAGTAGAGTACTAAGTAAAGCCTTACTTGAACAGTAGGCAATATTAGCCCTAGGCTTGGCACTTCCAGACGGGTCTATCAAGTCATGAAAGAAAATCTGAAAGGATCTAATGTCCTGAAGTAACCTAACTGCATTCCAGAACAAAGCTCAAGATTAAGTATGGGAATAAAATACAGAACTGATATAGCTGAGCCTTGATCTTTTATTTTCAATCTGATCCGACATTCTCTGCCTTTTATTTGAGGTGTTCAGACCATTTATATTTAATGTGATAATTGATATGCTTTGGTTTAGGTGTATCATCTTGCTTTTGATTTTCTATTTGTCCCATTTTGTCTTTGTTCCCTTTTTCTTTTTTGCCTTCTTTTAGATTGAGTATTTTTATGATTCCATTTTATCACATTGTTGTCTTATAAACCTTAGCAATTACATCAACCACTTGTGCAAGGGGCTATTCGTGATCCATTTACCAATGATGTGTTCCTCACTGGCAGCCAGATGGTGAATGATTTAGTTTCAAAACCCCCTGAACCACTAACGGAATGTAAATGGCTAGGGTTGGGTTTCACAGGAAAGTGACTTTGAGATGGAATTAAGCATCCAGAACGTCATTAGAATTAACTGTTGGATTTAAAAGAAGGAAACAGAAGTGGGCAGAGAAAGAAGTTATCCTGGGTTATCTGAGGTTGTCCAAGATGGCCAGCCCTTTATATTCCGTATTAATCAATGATTGCGTGAGGGCCAGTCCAGGCAAGGAACTGACTTTGAGGATAGCTATTCTCTGTAGGTGAAGCAATTAATTAAGGGACTGACAGCTATAGATTATCTGCCAACAGCATTCCCAGAAGCTGGGTCAGTATATTCTTTATTGGAGGAAGATCTGGTCAATATATCACAGTGCCCATCACAAACTCATACTAGAATTTCTCAATCTATTCATCTATATCATTAAACTTTTTCCTCATTTTTTAGTTATTTATTTCTTATTCTACTTTCTTGATGAATTTCTTTGCATTGCCTTCTAATTTACTACTTCTCTCAGACTGTGTCCCAGTCTAGAGTTTTACCTGTCTACTAACTTTTTAAGCCAATAGTTTCAAAAATTTCTAATTCATTCTTGACCTACTTAACTTTGCTTCATATTCACCTTCTGCTTCCAATTTTTTTATTACCTTTATATTAGGATAATTTACTTATTTTTATTTTTTTGAAGCATTTGAATATGATAGTTTTTAAGTCCTTTGAAGATTATGCTGTTATCTACATTTCCTCATAAGTAAATTTTCCCATTTTTTAGTTTGTTGGCATTTGTGTCTCTAAAATTATTTTTTTTAATTTCACTTAGCTTGACAGGAGGAGTTTCTTGATAATTTTTTTCATCTTCATACCTATTTCTCTATGTAGATGTTTTGTGATTGCCTCTATACTCTGTATGTGTACCCTCTACACACACACAAACATATATAAACACATACAAAAATACAAACACATATGTTGTTATTGTCAGCTGAAGTCGAGTTAGCCCCTAACTCATGGAGACACTACACACAACAGAACATTGTGATCCATAGAGTTTTCACTGGCTGATATTTGGAAGTAGGTCACCAGACATTTCCTTCTGGTTTATCTCGGTCTGAAAGTTCTGCTTAAACCTGTTCAGCATCATAGTAACACATGAGTCTCCACTGACAGACAAATGGTGACTACACAAGAGGTTCATTGGGGTGACTGCGCATGAAGTACACTGGATGGAATCAAACCCAAGTCTCCCACAGGAAAGGCAAGAATTGCACCACTGAATCACCACTGTGCCCGTTTGTGTGTGTATATATATGTATATATATAGTTTTATTAACATATCACTTGTTTTTTAGGAAGGAGGCCAGAAGTCCAAGAGAGATCTAATCAATGGAAAAATAAATGGACTGCTTTAAGATAACAAAGCATCAGCTATTGATAAATTCATTCAGAGCTACGTGACTATGCTTTGGACATGCTATAGATGGGATTCCTACATAGGGTAAAATCTAGGTTTAGCTAATTTCTTAGCTATTTTTTAAAAATTTTCTAGCACTCAGATTCTATTATTCTCTGTTCAGAAAAGAAAAACAAAAATTGAACTGAAGAATATTGAACTCAAAATAGAACTTAGAGGAAGAAAGTTTGGAAACTTTACAAGTTTCCCCTTCATGACTGAGGAAGTTCTATGGAGATAACTGCAGTGGTCTGTGGTTGTCATGGGCTAAGGATGTCTCATTTTTAATATGCTCTTTATCATTTCTAATTTGATTTGTGAATGAATGCACCTATTAGCAATGCAAAACTCTTAAATTTTGACTATTAATAGGACAGGCAGAAAAGAATAAATCATCAAATTTTTTAGTGTTCATCAACATAAAGACTCACTGAAGATAATTTCTCTGCACCTTCACTGGTGTATGGGAAACGTGTCAAATTCCCTTTGACATACCTATGTCCTATATGAACCAAGTCTATACTTCTAGCATTTCAATAGCATTCTTTTCCTCAAATGAGTATTTTAAGTAGACACATAAAATGTTAGAGGCAGAAACAATTTTGGAGATCACTTAATGTAATCTTTTCCTATCACAGGTTGTTTTTCTAGGTACAGAGTTTATCTATAACCTTTATGACAGTTGTAGTTGATAATAATGGAAATGATAGCAACTCCCATTATAGATCCCCTGATATGTGCTACGTATGATGTTTGATAACTCAGAAATATTAGCTCTTAATACTCACTATAATATCCTCAGGTGAGTGCTGCTTCCTGTTTCACAGATGAATAAACGGATACTTGAATAAACTAATTTACCAAGGTTACAGTTATTAAGCAGTGCTGGGGCTCAGTGAGACTTCACAAGTGATGATAGGTGGTTCTGCCAGCTGATACTGGAGACTCAGCTATATTAAAGTTCCACTGTAGAACACTTAGAAGACTATTGGTTTTTGGATCTAGAAAGAGTTGGGATCAAAGATTGCGTTGTTTATGCTGTGTGATCTTGGGCAAGTTATTCAACCTCTCTGAGCTTAAATTTCATCATCTATCAATAGGTGATAGTAAAAGTGCCTACCTTATTAGGCCGTAAGAGAAGTAAAGGTGACATAATAAATGTAAAGTGCTTAGAACTGTACCTAATATATAATAAGCACTGTTGTTGTTGTTAGTTGCCATCAAGTTGGCTGTGACTCATGGTGACCTTATGTATAACAGAAGGAAATATTGCCTGGTCCTGTGCCATCTTCATGTTCATTGGTATGTTTGAGTCCATTTCTGTGACTTCTGTGTTATTTTGTCAGTCTATCTCATTGAGGGCTTCCCTTGTTTCTGCCTGCACTTTACTTTATTAAACATGGTGTCCTTTTTAGCAATTGGTCTTTCCTGATAACTTGTCTGTAGTAAGCAAACTGAAGTCTTGTCATCCTCACTTCTAAGGAGCATTCTTGTAGTATTTCTTTTAAGACTGGTTTTTTTTGGCAGTCTATGTTATATTAATATTCTTCACCAACACCACAATTAGAATGCATAATAAGCACTAAAATGATAAAAGACCACATACAATAGGCATCTAAATACAGGAGGTAAGTATATATGGCCATCATTATTATCATTCAATATTGAATCCTCAAATAGGTCTTACTTATGCATTTCTGCTCACTGAGGCCTTTCCTATCATTATTTAATGTGGCAGCCCAGACTGTCCTACAGCACTTACTATTCCTTTCTCTACTTGCTTGTTCTCTACTGAGTTTGTCAGCAACCAAAATGTTATTTATTAATTTGTTTATTATTTGTCTCCCTACACTAAATTTTAAACCAATCAAAACTGGTTATATTTTATCTCTTTTATTCACTGCTTAGTTTCTAGAACTATGGTTTACTCAGTAAAGCTTGTTGAATGGACTACTACTATAATTATTATTATTGTTATTTAAGAGTCAATCTCTTGTCTTCAAAGGTCATTTTTCTTTAGTATATTTTGGAAATATGGCAATTGTTTTCTGTCTGCTTTTGAGTCATGCACTCAAAACATGCTTTTATGAGTAACACACTCTGTTTGTCTGATGCTTGATTCTACAGTACCCAACTGCACTTTTTAGTATGGTGACAATACACCCCAGCTTTTCCAGAACAACATTAGTTTACCTTCTTTAGTCCTTGTAAAATTGTTAGCATTGCCCACTTTTCTTTTCCAAAGTATCCCTGTTTGCACAATAAATTATGTAGTTCTACTAGCTATGGGCCACTACTCTCAGATCCACCTAAAAGTTGTAGATTTGAGACTCTCCTTATTCATAGGTCTTAGCAAAGGGATGATTGTTGAGTAGGGATCATATTTTATTTTATTTTTTATTTGCCTGCTTTCTTTCCATCCCTTTAATCCATATATGGAAAATCTGGCTGTACATTTGCACTATCCTTCTACTGAATGCTTAAAGCAACAGACAAAATTTATAATGCCACAATACAAATGAATTAAAATGAAAAATTAAAACTATCTGCTCTTGAAAATCCTGTATCTTCACCACATCAAGGATTTCTCATGGACTACCCTTCTCCATAATCTAGTAAAAATTACACTTGAATGTGAAGAAAACAAAAAATGTTCACAACTGGACTGATAAACAAAATCATGATAAATGGCGAAAAATTGAAGTTGGTAACAATTTCATTCTACTTGGATCAATAGTCAATGTACATGGAAGCAGTAGTTAAGAAATCCAGTGATGTATTTCACTAGGAAAATAGGCTGCAAAGGATTTCTTTGAAGTTTTAAAAAGCAAAGATGTCATGTTGATGTTGAAGGTGCCCCTGACCCAAACCATGTTCTTTTCAATTGCCTTGTATTCATGTGAAAGTCGGAAGATGGAAAAGGAAGTTGAAAGAAGAATTGACGCATTTGAATTATGGTGTTAGAAAAGGATATTGAACGTACTGTGGTTTGCCAGAAGAATGAAGAAAACATTCTTAGCAGAAATACAGCCAAAATGCTCCTTAGAAGTGAGGAGGATGAACCTCAACTTGTGTACATTGGACACTTCAGCAGGAAAGACCGACCAGTTGCTAGAAAAGGGGATCAAGCTTGGTAAGGTAGAGGGTCAGCAAAAATGAAGGAAAACCTTGATAAAATGGATTGACACAATAGTTAAAGCAATAGACTCAAACATACCAAAGGCCATGAGGATGGTACAGGACTAGGCAATGTTTTGTTCTGTTATATATAAGGTCACCAAGAGTCAGAGCTGACTCGATGGCAACTAACAACCACAACCACCCTTCTCCAGAGGACCTACCTTCCTACCATGTTTGCTACACTTCCTAACTCTCCTAAATTCTTATCCTTACTATCCTCCTGCCCTTTATCTCCACATTACTGTGATAATTTTATGTAGCTCAATTTAACTCACTTTTTGTTTGTGGTCTCTTTCTACTACTTGGCCTCATAATTCTTTTGCTTAGAAAAACTTTGTTGTTAGTTAATATAACCTTTGTTTTTGTTTTGCATTGTTTAGTTTTATTCCACCAGTTTGTTATCAATAAGCCAGCAAGTACTCACACCATCAACAGAACAGGAGTTTGAACGGCTCATCTTCCACTTAGATCCTTAACTATTCTTTAATGGCTTTTTATCTTCTAGAGTATAGACCATTGTTACTCTAAGTGTGGTCCCCAGACCAGAAGTACCAACCTTTCTTTAAAGATTATACAAAAGCATATTCTTAGCTCCATCCAAGACCTACTGAATCATAACATTTGGAGCAGTAGAACAGTATTCTGTGTTTTCACCACCCTCCAGGTAATTCTAACGCATGGGGAAATTTGCCAAGTACTATTCTAAGGTTTCTGGGGTGCTCTTGTCAACCTAGTTTTGCCTGTCTATCAGCACTATTGAAGGGCAAGGATCAGGTATGATGTTATTAGTTCATATGCAAGGGAAAATCCAGGGTTTGAGGAGCCTAAAGATTATAAAAATGTGAGAGCCCCTTTAAAAATAAGTATAAGCAATGTCTTAGTCATCTAGTGCTGCTCTAACAGAAATACCACAAGTGGATGGCTTTAGCAAAGAGAAATTTATTCTCTCACGGTCTAGTAGCCTCCAAGTCCAAATTCAGGGTGTCAGCACCAGGGGAACACTTTCTTCATTGGCTCTGGAGGAAGGTCCTTGTCATCAATCTTCCTTTGGTCTGGGAGCTTCTCTGTGCAGGAACCTCAGGTCCAAAGGACACACTCTGCTCCCGGCACTGTTTTCTTGGTGGTATGAGGTTCCTGTGTGTCCCTGCTTGCTTCTCTCTTTTATATCTCAAAAGAGATTGGTTTAAGACACTATCAAATCTTGTATACCTCATCAGTATAACTGCCACTAATCCATCTTATTACATCATAGTGATAGAGTTTACAACATATAAGGAAATCACATCAGATTACAAAATGGTACACAATCATGCAATACTGGGAATCATGACCTAGCCAAGTTGGCAGATATTTTGGGGGGACACAATTCAATCCACGATAAGCAACTATGAATTCAAAATAGCTACAAAGATAGTTATTTAGCTCAAAGTAGGTAAAGAAATCTTAAAAAAATGCCACATTTTAATAATCTGACAAATACTGTCAATATCATAAAGTCCAAGAAAATAACATAATATTTTCAGTTAACTCCCTGACATATAACTTGTAATACTATTTTTCCCATTATTTTTGGCTCATACTCATTGTCACTTGTTAATATAACAAAAATTTGGTGATACAATTTTAATGGAGAGAACACAAAGTTAATTCAGTCTTTTTTATTTTTTCTACCATGGTTACTCTACATTTGGCATTTATATGATTGATAATTTATATATGTTTCAGCTTCGCAACATATTAGAAATATTGCTGTACAAATATTTAGAATTATTGTGAAATTTGACAACTCTATTGAGCTTCCTTCACATGCAAGTTATTGTAGATATGCACATATTTTGTATTATTACTACAGATTTGTGCCCTACACAGGAATTTCAATAAATTCCATGTCAAGTTATCCCCATAGGAAGGTAAAATAATTTCACTGTGTATTTTTAATTATATATGTTGCATTATTGAATGTATTTATGGCAGCAGAAAATTTCTGTTTGACTAGGCATCAATGAAAACTGAGTCCTCTGCTTACAGATTCACTCTTCCGGTGATTGGAAGAATTCTCCACAGACTAATTTCTAGTTGTGCATATTTCAGTCATTTCTCATACACTACCCATATGCTCCTCATTCTGGGCACCACATTACACATTTATTATTATATAAACTTATTGCCCTCAATTGTTATGCCATCATGCTGAATGATGGGCACAGGGACAGCAATAGTATTTCTGAAGGCCATCTCTATACTGAGATAACATCGGATTGATTGTCATAAATAGACCCAACTAATTTAAAAAATGAATGAATGCTCAGCTTGAATTTTCTTTTATACGGAGTCCAAAAATTTCCAAGCCCACTTTAACACCAGCCAAAATGGAAGTTGTCAAAAATGAAGTGGAACACTTGAAAACTGATATCCTAGTTATTTGTCATGACCCACACAGTTGAATGCCTTTGCACAGCCAGTAAAACACAGATAACCATCTTTGTGGTATTCTCTGCCTTCAGCCAGGATCCATCTGACATCAGCAATGATATTCCTCTTCTGAATCAGAGTGGTCCGTATTGGTAGCTGGACACCTTCCAGTTCTTCTGGTCTCAGGCTAGTGATGGCTGTGGTTCATGTGGTCCATGAGTCCTTTCAAATAATTGTTTCCTTGAGTCTTTGATTTTCCTCACTTGTCTTTGCTTTGAACAGGAAAAGGCCAATAATTTTATCTTAGATGGCCACTTGCAAGCTTTTAAGGCCCTAGTTACTACTCACCAAAGTAGGGTGTAGAAGATTGTCTTTATGGACTATGTTATGCCAGCCAATTGACCTAGATGTTCCCCGAGACTGTTGGCCTAATCCCTCAAGCCCATTGATTCTGTTCCTTGAGGTGTTTGGTTATGGCTAGGACATTTTCATAACTGTGCCCCCTGTGTGCTCTACAATATACAAAGATGTATTTGCAGCACATATAAATGTGTATGTAGAAATATCTTCTGCCAAACCTATGTATGCTCTTGCATGTACTCCCATATGCCATCCCACACATTCTCAGCTTATGTATGTATCTATGTATCCACTCATAATTTATAGTTATTGCAGATATTGCAGGATTGTGTATGCAATAGTATTTACTGTTGTTCCCTTTAACTCTTGCATCCCTCTCAGTGTCTTCCTTTGCCTTAGTTATGTTGAGCTGACGTCCCTCATGTTGTGTATTGTCTTTCCCTTTGCCCAAGTTAATACCTTTCTACTGCCTAGTTAGTAATTTCCCCTCCCTCCCCATTAAAGAACATTTCTTTCTGTGTATAAACATTTTCTTGACTTTTTATAATAGTGGTCTCATACAATGTTTGTCCTTTTGTGATTGATTTATTTGTGTCAAATCTATCCTTATTTCTAAATTAAGTTGGAATATATGCAAGGTTGTACTTTGGCCTCTCGTGGACTTGTTTTGATTTTCTTTAGCTTCCACTTGATCTTGCATATGAGTATTTGATGGTCTGTTCCACAGTCGGCCCCTAACCTTGTTCTGATGGCTGCTACTGAGCTTCGTCATCGTGTCTTTCCACCAATGTAATCAATTTGATTCCTGTGTATTCCATCTGGCAAAGTCCATATGTATAGTCACCATTTATGTTGTTAGAAAGGGATATTTCCAATGAATAGATCATTGGTCTTGCAAAATTCTATCATGAGATTTCCGACACCTTTTCTTTCATCAAGGCCATATTTCCAACAACTGGTCTTTCTTCTTTGTTTCCAACTTTCACATTCCAGTCATCACTAATTACCAATGCATTCTGATTGCATGTTTGATCGTTTTCAGGCTGCAGAAGTTGGTAAAAATATTTAATTTCTTCATCTTTGTCATTAGTGATTGGTGTGTAAATTTGAATAACCGTCCTATTAGCTGGTCTTCAGTGTGGGTGTATGGATATTATCCTATCACTGACAGAGTTTTACTTCAGGATAGATCTTGCAATGCTCTTTCTGACAATGAATGCAATGCCATTTCTCTTCAGTTTGTCATTCTGGGCATAGTAGACCAGATTATTTTCCTATTCGAAATGACCAGTATCAGTTACAAAAAAAATGTGTATAAATTGTTAAATGGGAGACTAATTTGCTCTGGAAACTTTCATCTAAACCACAATAAAATGTTCAAAGAGAGAATAGATTTGACTCATTGAACTCTAAAGACCAAAGACCAGACAAGTTGTGGGATAACATCGAGGACAGCATACGTGCAGAAAAGCAAAAGGTCATTAAAAAGACAGGAAATAAAGAAAAGACCAAAATGGATGTCAGAAGAGACTCTGAAACTTGCTTTTAAATATAGAGTAGCTAAAGCAAATGGAAGAAATGATGAAGCAAAGGATCTTAACAGGAGATTTCAAAGGGTGGCTTGAGAAGACAAAGTAAAGTATTGTGATGGTTAAGATTGTGTGTCAACTTGGCTGGGCCATGATTTTCAGTGTTTGTATGTGATCACTCCCATGATTGAATATGCTGTGAGTAGTCAATCAGATGAAAGGAAGTTTCCTTGGGGGAGTGGCCTGCATCAGAATATAAGCAGATGTTCTGGTTTTTTCTCATTCTGGATCCTGCAACTGCCTCCTGTCATCTCATCTCCAGTTCTTGGGACTTGAGCTGTCAGGTTATCTGCCGTACTTGGGATTCATCAATCTTCACAGCCTGTGACTGAGAGCTGTGCTCTCCAACCTGCGGATCTTGGGTTTGCCAGCTTCTGCAGCTATGTAAATTGGGAGAGGCCTCTACCCTAATCCATGGACTTGGGACATTCTAGCCTGTACAATCACGTGATCTGCTTCCTTGATATAAATCTCTCTCTATATATGTTTATACGCTTTACTGGTTTTGTTTCTCTGGAGAACCCAGCCTAAGACAAGTATTATAATGGCATGTGCAAAGACCTGGAGTTATAAATCCAAAAGGGAAGAACATGCTTAGCATTCTCAAGGTGACAGAACAGAAGAAAACATTCAAGTCTCAAGTTGCAATTGTGAAGGATTGTATGGGCAAAATATTGAACGATGCAGGAAGCATCAAATGAAGATGGAAGGAACACACAGTCACTGTTCCAAAAATAATTGGTGGACCTTCAACCATTTCATGAGGAATAAATCCAAGCTGCACTGGAGGCATAAGCATAAAACAAGGCTCTAGGAATTGACAGAATGTCAGTTGAGATATTTCAGCAAATAGATGCAATGCTAGAAGTGCTCAGTCATCTATGCCAAGAAATTTCGAGGAGGGCTACCTGGCCAAGAGATCCAGATTTGTGCCTGTTTGAAAGGAAGGTGATCCAAAAGAATATGGAAATTACTGAACAATATCATTAATATCATATGCAAGTAAATTTCCCATAGATAATTCAAAAACATTTGCAGATAAACACAAAGAAAAAAAAATCTGATTAGGACTATCAGATTCTACAAATTGTGGGGGAAATAGACTTTGCAGAATACACTAGTCAAGACACTAAGCAATTAAACAAAAGATCAAGCAAACAACAACAACAGTCCCAAAGGGTGGGCTGGGGAGGATCAATATCCATAGGTGCTACACTATATTACCTAAAATGTCCAGTTTAAAAAATATATATATAAACATGCAAGAAACATAAATATGTGACTCATACACAAGAAGAAAACAGCAGACAATAAAACTGTTTTTGAATAGGACAATATGGTGGAATTAGTAGGCAAAGACTTCAAAACGGCTATCATAAATATGCTAAAAAAATTGAAGAAAACCATGCTGAAATTTAAAGGACATGATGACACTCAGAGCCCCTAGGTTGCACAAATGGTTAACACAGTTCGGTTGCTAACCAAAAGTCTGAAAGTTCATATCTACCCAGAGGTGGTTTGAAAGAAAGTCCTGGCCATCTACTTCTGAAAAATCAGCCATTTAAAATTCTGTGGAGAACAGTTCTACTCTGATACACATAGATCATCTTGGGTAGGAATCAATTTGATAGCAACTGTTTTTTGTTTATTTATGATGACGATATCTCATTAGATAGAGAATATCAATAAAGATATATAAATTATACAAAATAAATGAATATTCTGAAGTTAAAAGTACAGTAACCAAAATGAAACAAAAAAATTACTAGAGGGTATCAATAGTTCATTTAAATTGACAGAAGGAAGAATCTTCAAGCTTGAAGATAGAGCAATAAAAATTATACAGTCTGAAGAACAGAGATACAAAAGAATGAAGAAAAATAAACAACCTCAGAGAGGTGTGGAATACCACAAATCCATTAACATATGTGTAACAGGAGTTCATAGAACAGAGAGAGAACAGGACAGAAAAATAATCCAAAGAAATAATGGCTGAAGACTTTTTTTTAATGGTAACCACCCCTCTACACATCCAAGAGGCTCAACAAAGCTCCAAGTAGGAAAAACACCCAGACACATCATAGTGAAAATGTTGAAAGACAACGATAAAATCTTGGAAGCAGCAAGGGAAAACAACTAAACATGTACAAGAAATCCCAATAAGATTAAAACCTGACTTCTCATTAAAGACAATGGAGGAAGAGGCAATGAGACAACATATTCGAAGTGCTGAAAGTAAAGAACAAACAAATGAAGGAAAAACACAAGTGTCAATCAAGATTCTTATATTCTCTTAGCTTTCTTGGTTCAAAGGTTTATGGTCATGGTTTCATGGGACATTCCGGTCAACTGACCTAATACTGTTTTTAGAGCTTCTGTTCTACCTCCTAGTTTTTAAAAGCTTACCAGTGGCCATCCAACAAACAACAACTGCTATTTGCCTGGAGCAGCAGAGGAAGAAGGAGACTCAGGAATAGGGTCTCTGGGTTATATTGCATATGACAAGGATATTTAGAGCTATCTGGTAACGAATCTGTGTGCCTCAAAGTATTTAAGAAAATCCTAAAGTTCTACCTGTCAAAAAGTCATCAGAAATATATGTTACATTTGGTAGGTGGTTTAAATTTCAAATTGTTTTCAAGTGTTTTGTCTTCTTATTAAGACTTTAAGAAAGGTAATGTTGCTCTTATTTTGATGTTGAGGTGTCTGGTTTCAGCTCCAATCCTTTGGAGAGCAAGTAGTGTCACAGAGACAGGTAATAGATGCAGATATTCCAGCTACCAGTGCCTCACTATTTCTCAGATTCCAAAGCAGCCCTTCCAAAATAAGAGCCTGCCCATTAGATTATCACCACTCTGAGGAGGACCAAAAAAAAAAAAAAAAAAAAAAAAAAAAAAACCCATTGCCATCAAGTTGATTCTTACTCACAGTGACCCTATAGGACAGAGAAGAACTACCCCATAAGGTTTCCAAGGAGCAGCTGGTGGATATGCACTGCCGACCTTTTGATTAGCAGCCTAGCTTTTAACTACTGTGCCACCAGGGCTCCAGTAGTCTTTATATCTTAGTTAAGCCTTGCCTTTTTTACTCATAGTAGGTGATGGTATTCAAATATTATCTGTGATGAATGATTGCAGGGAAGAGGAAGGTGGATTTGATGACCTAACAAGACAAGACACTAGGGTTTCCTAGAGTCTCCATGTTCTACCAAATGCTCTCATTTCAATTTGGAGAAATATTATCTTCTGTGTTTTCCGAAGATCAGCAATTAAAAATCCTATGGAGCACAGTTCACTCTGACACACATAGAGTCATCAAGAGTCAGAACAGACTCGACAACAATTGGTTTGTGTTTTTTGTTTCTTTCTTTGATACTTTACATGGTTTCAGTCTTTCCTCACCAGATTGAAATCCTGCTATTTGGCAATCTCACTATTCTGAATTCAGTTAAGAGCATGGGAGGAAGCACAAATGGCCCATGAAATGAAAGAATAGCTATTACAAAGAGGAGACCCTTCTGAAATATACCTTACGGTGTAGCCGTGGGGTCATTTACTGTTGCTGTTACCATTTGGTTTTGAGACTTTTAGGGTAGTTTAGGACGACTCCAGAATACACTCTCACTGCCCAGGTTGTATGACCACAGCACGCCCTGTTATTCTTGTCATATCAAGGCAGTAGTATCAGCTGGGTCAAGTTGATTTATAATTTTTAAAACATGATGTCTCTTTCCCTGAAGAATTCAGGTGAACAATGTGTGCTAAGAATTTTCAACTTTTTGTTTACAGAAGAAAATGAGCAACTCAGATGCAGGATTATGTACGAACAACAAGGCCCAGGTGTCAAAAACACTTATGTAACCTATAAAACTCCCTGATGAGGTTTCCTTTCCTGAGCTTCACAAATGTTCAGTTCATGTTTACGCAAATGAGAAAACAAATCAGTAGTTAATGGGAACACCGCTGAGCTGACACATTAACTTTCACATTAAAACCAAGGATATCAATGAGTGCAGGTTACCCCAGTGGGGACTCTTCCAGGCAGGGGGTTGAGTGGAGTGTCTCCCTCCAGCTGGGATGACAAAAATAGATTCATCTTTGTCAGCCCAAATCAACAAAATATAGGTGGATTAAATGTGCACGTCTAGATGAGTGTAATGCATAACATGCATATAGATGACTGGATGTAGAGTTACGCATAAATTGCAAAGCTTCTGCCTTCAATCTAAACGTATTTTTCTAGATCTGACCAACCTGAGAATGTTTGGGGCTGATGGAAGGAGGGGCCCCTTCTTTTGTCTTGGAAGGAGTAGCATGGAGGAGTACTGCTGTATTTCCATCAGGAATCCTTGTTTTGAAGCATGGAGAAAGCAACTGAATGGTAGTAGGGAGATCTCAGGGAAGATACCTGCAGAGGGCTGGCTCAAGTTTGGGCTGTCAGTCAATAAAGGCACAAGAAGTACCACCATGTGTTAGACACTGTGGGGTACTCTGGTGATATGCTGATGAACAAAATAAACATGACCACTGGTCCCAGGTGAGATGACAGCACCGAGTCAGTTACCCAGATTGTCCCTGGCCCATTTTACCCTTAGGTTCATGCTTGAGGCCTACAGACAGTGAACTAGGAGTGAAATGAAAATCGTGGGATATACATAAATACAATGTGTGAAATATTGGGAGCAAAGGGCAGTGGTTCTCTAGGCCACAAAAGACCAGGGAAGTTTCCATCCACATTGGTTCAGACTGAAGGATAATAGGGCCCCTGGTTTGTACAATCCTGTGACAATGAGACTCTGGCCAAACAGCATTTGTGCCAGCAGAAACAGCACTATATTAGTTTCCTATCACTGCTGTAACAAATTACCACAAACTTAGAGGCATAAAACAGCATAAACTGATTATCTTACAGTTCTGGAGGTCAGAAGTCTGAAGTGGATTTTACAGGGCTAAAATTGAGGTATTGGTGAAACTGCCCTTCTTCTGGAGGCTCTAGAGGAGAATTTGTTCCTTGCCTTTTCTAACTTCTAGAGGCCACCCATGTTCCCTGGCTTGAGACTGCATCACTCCACCTTCTACTTCTATCATTACATCCCTTCATTGGCTCTTCCTTCCTCTTTCACTATAATTACAATAGGCCCATCCAGACAATACAGCATAATCTTCCCATCTCAAGATCCTTCATTTAATTACGTTTGCAAAGTCCCTTTTTCTTATGTAAGGTAACATATTCATAGGTTTTGGGAATTAGAACATGGCCTTTATTGGCAGGTGGGGGAGCATTATTCCATATGCCACAAGTGTCCTTAGTCACCATTATCAGAAATTTGGGTCTCAGAGTCCCCAGCAGAAAGAGTCATCAATGTGAGCTGTCAGACAGGAAATGTTCTGGGCATTGGTCCTGTTTATCCCAGGAAACCTTTAGCTTTTGGTTAATCTTTATTTACACATAAATACCTGCTGGTAGTGCTGCATATGTGTGTATGTGCATTTTGTGCCTGGGAGGGGGGTAAGGGATGTTTTTATCCCCTTCGTTTGGCAAGATTAAACTTCAAATACCAACACCCCATGTTAGGGCAGTAGACATGTTTATTCTTTTACCTAAAGAACTTCTGTCAAGTCTGTCTTAGTCATCTGTTGTTGTTATTAAGTACTGTCTAGTTGGTTCTGACTCATAGCTACCATATGTACAGCAGAATAAAACACTGCCCTGTCCTGCACCTTCCTCACAATTGTTGTTAGGCTTGAGCTCATTGTTGCAGCCACTGTGTCAGTCCATCTCGTTGAGGGTCTTCCTTTTTTGATGACCCTCTTCTTTATCAGGAAACCCTGGTTACATAGTGGTTAAGAGCTACAGCTTCTAACCAAAAGGTCAGCAGTTCGAATCCACCAGGCACTTCTTGGAAACTCTATTGGGCAGTTGGAACCAATTTGACAGCAATGTTTTTTTTTTTTTTTTAATTAACCAAACATGATGTCTTCTCCGGTAACTGATCTCTTGATAATATGTTCAAAGTATGTGAGAGGCACTCTTGTCATCCTTCTAAGGAGCATTCTGTTTGTACTTCTTCTAAGGCAGATCTGTTCATTCTTTTGGCAGTCCATAGTATATTCAATATTCTTCACAAACACCACAGTTCAAAGGCATCAATTCTTCAGTCTTCCTTATTCATCTTCCAGCTTTTGCATTCATATGAGCTGATTGAAAACACCATGATTGGCTCAAGCACACCTTAGTCTTCAAAGTGACATCTTTGTTTTCAACACTTTAAAGAGGTCTTTTGCAGCAGATTTGCCCAATGCAATGTGTCTTTTGATTTCTTGGCTGCTGCCTCCATGAGTGTTGATTGTGCTGTTGTTTTAAGGTGCCATCAAGTCGGCTCTGACTCACAGTGACCCTATGTACAACAGAACAAAACACTGCCCTGTCTTGCACCATCTGCACAATCCTTGTTATGCTTAAGCCCATTGTTGCACCCTCTATGTCAATCCATCTCATTGAGGGTCTTCCTCTTTTTCGCTCACCAGCTACTTTACCAGGCATGACGTCCTTCTCCAGGGACTGATCCTTCCCAAAAACATGACCAAATTATGTGAGACGACGTCTTGCCATCCTTGTTTCTAAGGAGCATTCTGGCAGCACTTCTTCCGAGACAGATTTGTTCATTGTTTTGGCAGTCCGTAGTATATTTAATATTCTTCTCCAACACCACAATTCAAAGGCATCAATTCTTCTTTGGTCTTTTTTATTCATCATCCAGCTTTCACATGCATAGGAAGCTACTGAAAACACCATGGCTTGGGTCAGGCGCACCTTAGTCTTCAAGATGGCATCTTTGCTTTTCAACACTTTAAAGAGGTCTTTTGCAGCCGATTTGCCCAATGCAATGAGTCTTCTGATTTCTTGCCTGCTGCTTCCATGGATATTGATTGTGGGGATTCAAGTAAAATGAAATCCTTGACAACTTCAGTCTTTTCCCAGTTTATCTTGATGTTGCTTATTGGCCCAGTAGTGAGCATTTTCGTCTTCTTTATGTTGAGGTGTAATCCATACTGAAGTCTGTGGTCTTTGATCTTCATCAGTAAGTACTTCAAGTCCTCTTCACTTTCAGCAAACAAGGTTGTGTCATCCGCATAACACAGGTTGTTAATGAGTCATCCTCCAATCCTGATGCCCATTATTATTCTTACAATCAAGGCTCTCAGATTATTTCCTCAGCATACAGATTGAATAAATATGGTGAAAGAATACAAATCTGAGGCACAGCTTTACAGGATTTAAACCATGCAGTATCCCCTTGTTCTGTTGAAGGACTGCCTCTTGATCTTTGTACAAGTTTCTCATGAGCACAGTTAAGTGTTCTGGAATTCCCATTCTTTGCAATGTTATCCATCATTTGTTATGATCCACACAGTCGAATGCCTTTGCGTAGTCAATAAAGCACATCTTTCTGGTATTCTCTGCTTTCAGCCAGGATTCATCTGACATCAGCAATGATATCCCTGGTTCCATGCCCTCTTCTATATTTGGCTTGAATTTCTGGCAGTTCCCTGCTGATGCACTGCTGCAGCTGGTTTTGAATGATCTTTAGCAAAATTTTATTTGGGTGTGATGTTAATGATATTGTTCAATAATTTCTGCATTTGGTTGGATCGCCTTTCTTGGGAATAGGCATAAATATGGATCTCTTCCAGTTGGTAGGCCAGGTAGCTATCTTCCAAATTTCTTGACATAGAGGAGTGAACACTTCCAGCACTGCATCCATTTGTTGAAACATCTCAGTTGGTATTCCATCAACTATGGGAGCCTTGTTTTTCACCAATTTCATCAGTGCAACCTGGACCTCTTCCTTCAGTACCATCAGTTCCTGATCATATGCTATCTCCTGAAATGTTTGAACATCAATCAATTCTTTTCAGTATAGTGACTCTGTGTATTCCTTCCATCTTCTTTTGTTGCTTCCTGTGTTGTTTAATATTTTCCCCACAGAATCCTTCAAAATTGCAACTCGAGGCTTGAATTTTTTCTTCAGTTCTTTCAGCTTGAGAAATGCCCAGTGTGTTCTTCCCTTTTGGTTTTCTATCTCCAGCTCTTTGCACATGTCATTATAATACTTTACTTTGAAATCTTCTGTTCAGCTCTTTTACTTCATCATTTCTTCCTTTCACTTTAGCTACTCAGTGTTCAAGAGCAAGTTTCAGAGCCTCTTCTGACATCCATTTTGGTCTTTTCTTTCTTTCCTGTCTTTTTAAAATGACATCTTGCTTTCTTCATATATGATGTCCTTGATGTCATTCCACAAATTGTCGGATCTTCAGTCATTAGTGTTCATTGCATCAAATCTATACTTGAGATGATTTCTAAATTCAGGTGGGATATACTCAAGGTTGTACTCTGGCTCTCGTGAACTTGTTCTAATTTTCTTCAACTTCAACTTGAACTTACATATGAGCAGTTGATTATCTGTTCAGCAGTGTACCCCTGACCTTGTTCTGACTGATGATATTGAGCTTTTCCATTGTCTCTTTCCACAGATGTAGTTGATTTGATTCCTGTGTATTCCATCTGGTGAGTTCTATGTGTATAGTCGCTGTTTATGTTGGTGAAAAAAGGTAGTTGCAATGCAATGAAGCAGTTGTTGGTCTTGCAAAATTCTATCATGCAATCTCCAGCATTATTTCTATCACCAAGGCCATATTTTCCAACTATCCATCCTTCTTCTTTGTTTCCAACTTTTGCATTAAAATCACCAGTAGTTATCAGTGCATCTTGAGTGTATGTTTGATCAATTTCATACTGCAGAAGTTAGTAAAAATCTTCAGATTCTTCATTTTTGCCCTTAGTGGTTTGTAGGTAAATTTGAATAATAGTGTTATTAACTGCTCTTCCTTGTTGGCATATGTGTATTATCCTAACCCTAACGGCCTTGTACTTCAGGATAGATCTTGAAATGTTCTTTTTGAAGATGAATGCAATGCCATTCCTCTTCTGGTTATCATTCCCCACACAGTAGACCATATGAGTGTCTGATTCAAACTGGACAATACCAGTCTATTTCAACTCACTAATGCTTAGGATATCCATGTTTATTCATTCCATTTCATTTTAGACAATTTCCAATTTTCCTAGATTCATACTTAATACATTCCACATTCATATTATTAATGGATGTTTGCAGCTGTTTATTCTCATTTTGGGTCGTGTCACATTAGCAAATGAAGATCCCGAAAGCTTAACTCCATCTATGTCATTAAGGTCGCTGTACTTTAAGGAGACTGCTCTTCTCCAGTGGTCTTTTAAGTGCCTTGCAACCTGAGGGGCTCATCTTCTGGCACTATATCAGACAATGTTCCACTGCTATTCATAAGATTTTCACTGGCTAATTCTTTTCAGAAATAGACTTCAGGGTCTTTTTCCTAGTCTTTTTCATTCTGGGAGCTCAACTGAAACCTGTCCATCATGAGTGACCCAGCTGGTATTTAAATATCAGTGGCATAGCTTCCAGCATCACAGCAACATGCAAGCCTCCACATTATGACAAACTGACAGACAGGAGGAGGCAGTTATCTAGTGCTACTATAACAGAAATACCATAACTGGGTGGCTTTAACAAACATAGATTTATTCTGTTACAGTTTAGGAGATGGGAAGTCAGAATTCAGGGTGCCGGCTCTAGGGGAAGGCTTTCTATTTCTTTTGGCTCTGGTGGGAAGTCCTTGTCTCTTTGAGGTTCTGTTGTTGGGAAATTTCCATGTGGTTTGACATCTCTCTTCCTCCTATCTCTGTTTTTTTAAGTTGTTTGTTTATTCTCCTTTATATGTCAAAAGACATACACTACACTAATTCTTCCTCATTAACACAACAAACATAAAACCATTCCCAAATGGGATTATAACCACAGACATAGAGGTTAGGTTTTACAACACATATTTTGTGGGGACACAATTCGATCCATACCACAGCCCAATTCTGTCAAATGCTTTGATACATGTACAAAATACAGAAACATATTTTGTGCATGTAATGTACTTAATACATAAAAACTGCCTTAGAAGAAGAACATCCAGAATAATCCTTAGAAGATAGGATGTTGAGACTTAGTCTCAGGTACTTTAGACATGTTATCAGGAAGGACCAGTCCCTGGAGAAGGACATCGTGCTTGGTAACATAGAAGATCAGTGAAAGAGAGGAAGTCACTCAATGAGATGGATTGACACAGTGGCTTTAACGATGGGCTCAAACAGCAATGATTGTGAGGATGATGCAGGACCAGGCAACATTTCGTTCTGTTGTACATAGGGTCACTATCAGTCAGATCTGATTTGAAGGCACCTAAAAACAACAACAACAACAATACATAAAAATGTCTATGTCTAAATATGTATTAAATATTCATAATTCATGTTTTGTGTATAAGCGATATCATGGATATATTTTATAATTGTACTAGTATATGAATATTATTTTTGTTATTAGTTGCTGTTGAGTTTACTCAAATTCATGGTGACCTTAGGTACAACAGAACAAAATGCTGCCTGGTCCTGTGTCACCCTCACAATAAACAGCATGTTCAAGTCCATCAATGTGGCTATTGTGAAAGGCCATCTCACTAAAGGTCTCCCAAGCCCTTGCTGGCCCTCTACTTCACCAAACATGATGTCCTCCTCCAGCAATTGTTCTCTCCCGATAACATGTCCAAAGCAAGTGAGTCAGAGTATGTTCTTTTGTGAACCATAAGATTTTCTTTGTTTAGTTTTTGGAACTAGATTGCGGGGCCTTTCTTCTTAGTCTGTCTTAGTATGAACCTCTGCTAAAACCTGTCCACCATGGTTTACCCTGCTGGTATTTGAAATATCAGTGATATAGTTTCCAGTATCACAGTAACACACAACCCACCACAGTATAACACACTGACAGACAGATGGTGGTGAATATTATTACATGAATACTATTATATATACTTTCATCTTATTTGAATACAAATATATAAAATATTTTATATAACTATTAAATATACATTATATAAACATATTTTCCCATTTCAATATATGTTTTACTTCTTGAACATTCTTTCCTTTTGTCAATCAAGTTGGATAAGACAGACAATATGTGTTAAAAAGATAATAAACATAGTAGTCTAGACAGCAAATACAAACTTTAAAGGAAGAGAAATAATATACACTGAGAGAAGTAAAATACAATCGTTTCGTATATTGTACTGTTTAATACTCTTAATAACTATATGAGATGGTTAAATTGTAATTACGCCCATTTACAGATGAGAAAAGGAAGACTCAGAAGCCAGTGATTTTTCTAATATCAGGCATCCAGCGATTGTCAGAACGTGAGCTGACTCTTCTGACTGTAATCCAACTCTGTCACTTACAACCATTCTAAACTTGGCACATTTGTGCACTTGTAAAGGGAATGATGATGATAATATCTCCTTCACAGAGAGTGATAAGGGTCAAGGTCATGAAATGAGATAATATATATAAGATTCTGTCAATTGTAAAACACCGTGAAATTCTTCAGTAGACAGTGTGAGGCTGTGTGTATGTAATGACATGTTAAGTGAGGTGGAACCAGCTACTCCCCTTATAGGACTTCAAAAAAAGATAATGTCAAAGTACAACCAATGCAAACTAATCTATTTTGATTGATCACATTTAATTTTCACAACATTTTTCTGATATGTTATTTATTCCATTTTATAGTTGAAGAAACAAAAGTTCAGCAAGGACAAATAATATTCATTCGTCATGCCTGGATTCAAAATTAGAGTACCTCTAAAAGCATATTCTGTTGGCTACCCTCCATTCACTCTCAAAAATGTGTGTGTCATTGGTAGTAAAAAGATGCATCCTAGTTTAGCAGCATTCTGGAATAGCCATCTATTATTTAAACAGGGTCTCGGCCTTCCAGGGGTCCCTGGGTGGCGCAAACAGTTATTGCACGTGGCTGGTAACCGAAAGGTTGGAGATTCAATCCACCCAGCGATGCCTTGGAAGAAAGGTATCATGATCTAATTCTAAAAATCAGTCACTGAAAATCTTATGGGGCACAATTTTTTTCAGACACACATGAGGTTGCCATGAGTCAGGGTCGACTTGATGGTAATTTTTTTTTTTTTTTTTTTTACTTTGTTTTCTTTTTAAATGACCTTCTAGGTAAAAAGCAGATGGAAGATCATAACATAAAAACAATAATAATGTAAATAAAGCCTTATCCAGTGCATTTACTTATGCTCTCCACTATGTGTATTTTCTTTCCTTCTGCAAGTGCAGTCTGATTTTTCAACATTCTGATGGTGGTTTCAGGGAAAGTAGAAATATTGAAAAGAGAAAAAAGTTCTTTTAAGCCCTCAGGGCAAGCTTTGAGTTCTCTACTGGACTTCGTTCACATTCCTTTTCAAAATCTCTATGCATATCAAAACCTCCTGCAAGATCATCTACCATCTTTTCAGATACTCAGTTTAGTGAGATGTGTTTACCATCTCTACATTTCCTTGTGTATGTTTGTGACAAATCCAGATCTCTGACTTCTAAAATAATAAATATAACTTTGTAATTTTTCTAATTTTGTCAAGGTTCACTTGAGACAAAGTGTCAATTTTTATTTAATACCTTCTAGGAAACTGCCTACCACAAGCATCTGGAATATATTTTACTAGTCTGCAACATAGATGCTTCTGCCAACTCTACCCAGCTGCCTTTTAAAACCAGCTTATCCTCTAAAAGTTTACTCTGATGTTACCACCCTTAGAAAGCTTGTTTAGATTGCCTTTCTTCCCCACCAGAGTTGAATATATTTTCTTTTCACATTAAACCTGGAGTTTACCTATAAAAAATAGCGAAATATTTAAATCTCTAATGTCTCATAGAAAGAAGCACCGGTGGCTCAACAGTTGGCGGTTAAAACCCACCCAATGGCTCTTTTGGGAGAAAGACCTGGTGATCTTGTCACATAACAGTTACAGACTTGAAAACCCCATGAGGCAGTTCTACTTCATCGCATGGGATTAATATTAGTCAAAATCAACTTGGTGGCATCTAACTACAACAATAACAAATGCCTTCTATAGCATCTGAGTCAAGGAGGTACTTAACTATTTTTTTAAATAAATAGCAGTAAATAAATGGAGAGCCAACAGAACAACCTGAATGGAAACTTGTCACAAAATACAGTTTTATTCTGAAAAGAGAGGTATAGCTGGCATCAAACCATTGGGTAATGTTCTTCCAGAAGGTAGGGGTTAGTCCTGCTCACCAGTATTTTTGCTTCTCTTTCTCTGGGTACTTGATGAGATTTTGGTTTCTCCAAGCATTCAAATTTAGTCTGATACTTATCTAGGTCAATGAAATCCACATACCTCCTCTGGGCAGAAGAATTTAAGAGCTGGGAAGTGATTCTCCGTATTCCCCATTTTGTTTTATGCTGCCAGGTGAATTTCCAAATGGTGAGAGACAATGCAAGCCTGAGTCCTGACTACATCAGACATGGAGCAGAATCACGTCTGTATTAGTTTCCTAGGGCTGCCACAAAAAAAAAAAAAAGAAAAGAAAACAAACAAAACAAAACAAAGCTACTTAGAACAACAGACATTTATTATTTAACAGTTCTGAAGACCAGAAGTCTGAAATCAAGGAATCAACAGGTTCATGCTCTCTCTGAAGTTTCCAGAGGAGAAATAACTTCCTTGCCTCTTCTAGCTTCTGGTGGTCCTAGGTGTTCCTTGGCTTGTGGAGTCAGAACTCTAATTTCTACATCCATCTTCATATTGTTGTCATCTCGCTGCATCTGTATCTGTGTATCTTTTCCTCTTTTCATAAGGACACCTCTCATATTGCATTAAGGCCCACCCTACACCTATGTTATCTGCTGTTAACTTAGCTCATTACATCTGGAAAGACACTGTTTCCAAATAAAGCCACTTGCAGAGGTACCAAGGCTTAGACTTCAATGTATCTTTTTGGATGTCACAATTCAACCCATAACACCACATACCAGAAATATTTACCTGTGATTTGAACACTACTAATTGTATTTGGAATATAACTTGGGATATTGTCACACATTATTGTTGTTAGATACCGTTTAGTCAGTTCCAACTCATAGTGACTGAACAAAACGTTTGCTGGTCCTGTGCTAGCCTCATAATTGTTTCTATGGTTGAGCCCATTGTTGCAGCCACTGTGTCAATCCATCTTGATGAGAGTCTGCCCTTTTTTGCTGATCCTTTACCTTACCAAGCATGATGTCCTTCTCCAGGGACGAGACCTTCCTGATAACATGTCCAAACTACATGAGATGAACTCTAGCCATCCTTGCTTCTAAGGAGCATTCTTCTTCCAAGACAGATTTGTTCGCTCCTCTGGCACTCCATGGTATATAAAATATTCTTCGCCAACACCATAATTCAAAGGCATCAATTCTTGTTTGGTCTTCCTTATTCATTGTCTAGCTGTCACACACATACGAGGTGATTGAAAACACCATGGCTTGGGTCAGGTGCACCTTAGTCCTCAAAATGACATCTTTGCTTTTTAACACTTTAAAAATGTCTTTAGCAGCACATTATTTGGTTAGAAATATTATATTAAGTTTTGAGGACATAAACATACCTTTTTTTCCTATATAAACATCAGCAGATAATCCTTAGGATGGGAAATATACATGTTCTTTGGTGACTGAGTGTAGAAACCAACAGGTGTTATATGAGAAAATGTTGACAGAGTTATGCTTGTATGTGTCTGCTGCTCAAAGGTTTCCCTGTGCCTTTGTCCTTTTCCTGTATTTGAGAATTGTATAGCCAACTCCTTACTCTCTCTCTCTATCTTTCACACACATACACACACACACACACAAACCTGCTTTTGCTTTTTTCCCACTCTTCCCTACTTAGCCAAAGTCACCATCATCTATCCAGATGTTCATATAAAAATCTAGGCATAATCTTTCATTCCTCTTTTTCACTTACTGTCAACATCTAATCCATCAGGGAATCTTGTCAATTGGATTTACAAAATACATCCCATATTAGTCCTGTCTCCCCACCTTTCTCTAGTGTGTGTGTGTGTGTGTTTGTGTATTGTTGTCCAAACTATAATTGTCTCTATCTGGGGTTTCTAAAATAGCCCTCAGCCTGATATCTCTAAGGTTACTTTTGTCCCCTTATCATCTGTTTTACATAAAGTAGCCAGATAATATAATCTACTTAAAACATCCCAAAAGCTTCCAACTTTTCATCAGATAAAATAAAAATTCCATTACTTGGCTTACAAAACCCTTCATGGTCTTTGTATTAGTCATCGTTTGCTAGGTTTTGCTACAATAACAGCAACCCCCAAATCTCAATAGTTGTAAACAACAGGAGTTTTTTCTTACTCAAAATACTTATTGGCTGAAGTTTGACTATTGTCTGTGCTTAAAATGTCTTCTTCATTCTTTGTTCCAGCTTAAAGAAACAGTCCCTAATTGAAAAGGCATCTTCTTGTAGTAGAGTCAAAAGAGAAATGGAGGAAACAAACAATGACTCTTAAAGATTGTGCTCACTCGGATGTGGCACAAGCCATTTTCACTCACATTCCTTTGACCAACATGACTCACAAAGCCAAGCTTGGCATTAGTGTGAAGAAGAATTTATTCCTCCCATAGGAGGGGTACCAGGAGGGGCCTTGTATGGATGAGCAAGACAGAGAACAGTGAATATTTTGAATACGTAATACAATCTACTGTTGTTGTTAAGTGCCATCGAGTTGATTCAGACTCACCATAAGGTTTTCTTGGCTGTAATCTTTATGGAAGCAGATCATTAGATCTATCTCCCTGGAGCAGCTGGGTGGGTTTGAACTGCCAGCCTTTCAGTTAGCAGCTGAGCACTTACCTGTTTGTGCTACCAGGGTTCCACATAGAAATTCAGTATTAAAACTTCTCCCTTGCAGTTCCTGTCCAAAGGTGAGATGAGAAGGCAGAAAAGGATAGGATCTAGTTGAATGGGCACAGGAAATCTGGGGTGGAAAAGGGAAGTGTGCTGTCACATTATAGGGATAACAACTAGGGTTACATAACAATATGTGTATAAATTTTGTATGAGAAACTAACTTGAGATGTAAACTTCACCTAAAGCACAGATTAAAAAAAAAAAAACCTGCTCAACGTCAGAACCCCAAATTTGAAGTATAGAGTTTATTTCATTGCATACTAGCTGCTCCTTAAAAGTGAGGATGGTGAGGCTCACTTACTTTGAACGTAGTGTCAGGAAAGGTCACTCACCAGAAAAGTACATCATGGTTGGTACAAGGTCAGCAAAAATGAGAGAACTCCTCAATGAGATGGACTGACACAACAGTCAAAAGAATGAACTTAAACATAGTAATGATCATGAAGATGGCTCAGGACCAGATCATATTTCATTCAGTTATCTATAAGGTTACTATGAGTCAGAGCTGACTCAATGGCACCTAAAAACAATAACTGTCAAGCAACCAGTTTGATAACAGTAGCTTGGAAAACAATAACAGCAATATCAACAAACACAACAACAACTGCTGCAGAGCTTTTTCTTCATTGAGATTTCTTATATATTTCCTACTTCATGATGTAGAAATTGAATTTTAGCAGAAAGATCATCATTCTCCTTGGACAAATAATATGTCAAACATTATGTAGGCTCTCAAATCTATGTTGATCTATTTGCTAGAAGTTATCCATGCCTCTCTCCCCAGATGTACCCATGAGAAGCATTTACCTTAAAATTTTCCTGACTCTCATAGTAATGAATTCATATTAATTTACTCAAACTGGGCATTATAGTCAATCTCACTTTCTGTCACTTAAACCTGCTTCCTCAATGGAAACAGAAGAGTAACTTTCAAAATGTCTTAGCCATTACCCTTTTCTCAGCCATACCAATAATGTATTATTTACATAAGCTTGCTATTGACTTAGGATTTAGCCTTCTTTATCCAGTTTGAACACGACAAAATCCTTAAGAGAACTGAGCAATATTTTCCCAGACTTTTAATCATTATTCTTTTTCTCCTTGGGAGCCCTGCCAAATCTTAGCTCTGGGTCTGGCCTTAAATATCTGAAGACATTTTCTAATTCTACTGCCTCTGTGGTCTGTCTCTTTCTTGGATTTAAACCAGTTTCCTAAGAGTAACTTAAAGAGGAAAAAAATAAAGAACTAGTCTTATACATTCCACTCATTCTTCTTTTTTACACTCTTAAATTTGTGCAGATTAACATCAAATCTTCTCTTTCTTGTCATGCAGCCAAATATACCTATCCTTGAAACCCACTGCATTTTAAAATTTCCATTATGAATCAGTATTTCTCCTCACCTAAACTGTTATTCCTGGAGCTGTAAGTTTAGCCCTTTTAATGCACAAAGATTAACGCAGAATTGCCAGAGTCAAAAGGAAACGAAACTTTCATGCAGAAACATAGTCTGTTTGAGCCTTAGGTAGGACTGTGAATATGATGAAGGCTCTTTAGTACCTGAGCCAATAGTTGTGTCCCATAAATGTCCTGGATGTCCTCTTCTCCATTCATTCCCACATCTTTTTTTTTTTTTTTTTTTTTGCTTCTTGAGTATGGGAGGCAATAAGCCATAGTAGTTAAAGATGCAGCTGCCTGGGTGGCACAATTAAGCGCTTGACTACTAAACAAAAGCCTGGTGATTCAAACACACCCAGAGGCACCTTAGAAGACAGGCCTGTGATGAACTTCTGAAAGGTCACAGTCTTGAAAACCCCATGGAGCAGTTCTACTCTTCATACATGAGGTACCGTGAGTCAAAAACAACTCTACAGCAAAATGCAACAACAATAGTTAAAGACACAGGGAGGTGTGGTCAACATGGCAGACTAGTTAGACCCTTCCTATAACACTCTTACAACAAAGACTTGGAAAAACAAGTGATTTGATTCTATGTGAACATCTGGCAGCCATGAAAAAGGCAAGGTTAAGAAATCCATGTGAGTCATAATGGAGAGGAAGACCATTTGGTTGAGGTGAGGAGCACTAGGGCTGCGGCAGTGACACAGCAGAGACACAGCCACACCAGGCCGTGGTGAAACAGGCAAACAGCTGCGCTGTGCACTCGCTGCACAAGCAGTTTCCACATCGAGAGAGACCCGGCAGCAGAGATTCTGCTTGGACACTCCAAACCAGTGAAGAGAAGCTCCCAAGAGGCTAGGATATGTACATGCACGCACCGTTTTGTGGCGAGTTAAAAAAAAAAAAAGCCCATTTGGGAAAAACCTCTCTCACTTTTACCGCCTACCTCTGCACTCTGCACTGGATTTGGGAAAAACCTCTCTCCCTTTTAACCCCTACCTCTGCGCTCTCCACCAAATTTGGGAAAAACCTCTCTCCTTTTTACCTCCTACCTCTGTGCTCTGCACTGGATTTGAGAAAAACCTCTCTCCCTTTTACCGCCTACCTCTGCGCTCTCCACCGGATTTGGGAAGAACCTCTCTTCCTTTTACCACTTCCCTCCCTGCTCTGCACCTGGAGTCTACTGGGCCAGAAGTAGATCCCAAAAGGCACCCTGACCCATTCTCCTGGCCTTGGAGAGGGAAAAAACAAGCTGCTGGCTCCCTTAGGCCAGGAACACAGGGTCGACACAACTCCTTTGCTGGCCACAGAAATCAGGGGTCCTCAGACTCTGAGTGCCATACACCCCTGTATAGACTTGTGGGGACCCATCTCAACAGCATTAGCCCTCACTACCACAGTACAACAGGGAAAACATCTGAAGTTTAACTTCAACTGCTTCAGCTGTGAACGGGCAGATTTGTGATCCTCGAAACAGCCCTGCCCCTCAAGTAGGCACTTTTATTGATCTGCAGCAGGGTCTTGAGGACTGGTGATAGTTCCTAAAGTGCCTAGTCACCTGCTTCAGGAGTTCAAGAAAAAGTGGTACCCTTGCATCTTTGCAGCCAGCATAGTGGGGCACTCTTAGCCCAGCTGCAAAACTCACCTACCTACCTATTCACACTAGAGAATAGGGACACGCTTTCCTTTCAGACTCTCAGGGGCAGCCATCGGCCCCCTGCCTGACTCAGCGTGTGATCCCCTACCACAGCCAGAGTCCAGTGCCTGCACCAATCACCCATGCCTCTCTAGGACCGGGGGCGATAGCCTGCATCACACACTTGGAGATCGACTGCCTGCACACCTGAGCTGATCCCATATAGGAAATTTTAATGAACTCTGGCATGCACATACATAGTTACAGAACCAACTACCTGGTGACAGGACATTAGAGATCCAAAGGTATAAAAAATCAAACTAGTGCACACAAGCAGCCCATTTGGGCATATCAAAACAAAACAAAATAAGAAGCTAGGTCTCACTAAGCAAACATAAAATAAAATTATAATAAATTATTGATGGCTCGGAGACAACAGTCAATATCAAGTCGCATACAGAGGCAGTCCATGATGGCTTCAGCAAGCTCCCAAAATAAAGAATCAATAAATTCTCTGGAGGAAGAGAACTTCTTGGAATTACCAGAGACAGAATACAAAAGATTAATATACATAACACTTCTAGAAATAAAGGAAATTCAACAGAATGCAGGAAGAGCCAGGCAACATACAGACACAGTAGTAGCAGAACTTAAAAAAGTTATTCAAGAACATAATGCCAAATTTAATAGGCTGCAAGAATCCATAGAGAGACAGCAATCAGAAATTCAGAAGATTAACAATAAAATTTCAGAATTAGACAACTCAATAGAAAGTCATAGGAGCAGAATTGAGGCAGGAGAAGTTAGAATTAGTGACATTGAAGATAAAGTTCTTGAGGCCAACTTGTTTAAGGAAAAATCATATAAAAGAATTGAAACAAATGAAGAAACTCTAAGAGTCATGTGGGACTCTATCAAGAGAAATAACCTACGAGTGATTGGAGTACAAGAACGGGGGGGATAACAGAAAATACAGAGACAATTGTTGAAGATTTGTTGATAGAAAACTTCCCCTGATATCATGAAAGATGAGAACACATCTATCCAAGATGTTCATCAAATCCCACATAAGGTAGATCCCAAAAGAAAGTCACCAACATGTATTATAATCAAACTTACCAAAACCAAAGATAAAGAGAGAATTTTAAGAGTGGCTAGGGATAAAAGTCATCTACAAAGGAGAGTCAATTAGAATAAGCTCAGACTACTCAGCAGAAACCATGCAAGCTAGAAGGCAATGGGATGACATATTTAAAGCCTTGAAGGAAAATAACTGTCACCCAAGAGTTATATCCAGCAAAACTGTCTCTCAAATATGATGGTGAAATTAGGGCATTTCCAGATAAACAGAAGTTCAGGGATTTTGCAAAAACCAAACCAAAATTACAAGAAATACTAAAGGGAGTCCTACGGTTAAATAATCAATAACACCAGCTAACAACGCAAGACTAGAACACAGGACAGAGAAACCAGATATTGACTCAGATATGGAAATCAAAATTACATCAGAGCTAAAACATTGAAAATAGGGAAACAGATATCAATATGTAAAAAAAAAAAAAAAGGATAATATTAAAACAAAAAAAGAGGGACTTAAAAAATGGAAACATTGATTTTCTATATGGAGAGGAAGTTAAGGTGATATAAAGTAATAAAAGACTGCTATAAACTTAGAAAATTATGGGTAAATATTAAGGTAACCACAAAGGATTCTAACAATCTTACAAATCAAAATAAAAAAGTAGAAAAACATAAAGACCCAGCAAACACAAAATCTACCAAAAAGTTAAAGATGCCCCCCCCCAAAAAAAAAATACATAAAGAAAAACGACTCAGCACAGAAAATTGAGGAGAACAAAAAAGTGTGAACAACACACAAAAAGAGATATCAGGATGACAGCACTAAACTCATACCTATCAATAATTACACTGAATGTAAATGGAATTAATGCACCAATAGAGAGACAGAGAGTGGCAGATTGGATAAAAAAGCATGATCCATCTATATGCTGCCTCCAAGAGATGCACCTTAGGCTTAAAGACACAAACAAGCTAAAACTCAAAGGATGGAAAAAAATATATAAAGCAAACAACATTCAAAAAAGAGCAGGAGTGGCAATATTAATCTCTGACAATATAGACTTTAAAGTAAAATCCACCAGAAAAGATAAGGAAGGGCACAAAATAATGATTAAAGGGTCAATACACCAGGGGGACATAATTATAATAAATATTTATGCAACCAACAACAGAGCTGCAAAATACATAAAACAAACTCTAACAGCTCTGAAAAGAGAGATAGACAGCTCCACAATAGTAGTAGGAGACTTCAACATGCCACTTCTGGTGAACGACAGAACATCCAGAAAGAAGCTCAACAAAGACACAGAAGAGCTAAATACTATGATCAAACAACTTGATCTCATAGACATATACCAAACTCTGCACCCAACAGCAGCCAAGTATACTTTCTTTTCCAATGCACATGGAACATTCTCCAGAATAGACCACATATTAGGCCATGAAGCAAGCCTTAACAAAATCTAAAACATCCAAATACTACAAAGCATCTTTTCTGACCATAAAGCCATAAAACTGGAAATCAACAACAAAAAAGCAAGGGAAAAAAAATCAAACACATGGAAACTGAACAACACCTTGCTCAAAAATTACTGGGTTATAGAAGAAATTAAAGATAGAATAAAGAAATTCATAGAATCAAACAAGAATGAAAACACATCCTGCCAGAACCTTTGGGACACAGCAAAAGCAGTCTTCAGAGGTCAGTTTAGAGCAATAAATGCACACATCCAAAAACAAGAAAGGCTTATAATCAAAGCACTAACCCTACAACTGGAACAAGTAGAAAGAGAGCTGCAAAAGAAGCCTACAGGTGCCAGAGGGAAGGAAATGATAAGAATTAGAGAAGAATTAAATGAAATAGAGAACAGAAAAACAATTGAAAGACTTAACAAGTCCGAAAGCTGGTTCTTTGAAAAGATCAACAAAATTGATAAACCATTGGCCAAACTGACAAAAGAAAAACTGGAGAGGAAGCAGATAACCTGTGTGAGAAATGAGATAGGTGATATCACAACAGACCCAACGGAAATTAAAAGAATCATAACAGAATACTACGAAAAATTGTACTCTGACAAATTTGAAAACCTAGAGGAAATGGACAAATTTCTAGAAACTCACTACCCACCTAAATTAACACAAACAGAGTTAGAACAACTATGTAAACCCATAACAAAAGAAGAGATTGAAAAGGTTATTAAAAAACTGTCAACAACAACAACAAAAAGCCTTGGCCCAGATGTCTTCACTGGAGAACTCTACCAAACTTTCAGTGAAAAGATAACACCACTTCTACTAAAGGTATTTCAGAGCATAGGAACATACGGAATACTCCCAAACTCATTCTATGAAGCCAGCATAACCCAGATACCAAAACCAGGTAAAGACACCACAAAAATAGAAAATTACAGACCGATATCCCTCATGAACATTGACTCAAAAATCCTCAACAAAATCTTACCCAATAGAATTCATCAACATATCAAAAAAATAATTCATCATGATCAAGTGGGATTTATACCAGGTATGCAGGGATGGTTCAACATTAGAAAAACAATCAATGTAATCCAGTGCATAAATAAAACAAAAGACAAGAACCACATGATCTTATCAATTCATGTAGAAAAGGCATTCGACAAAGTCCAACACACATTCATGATAAAAACTCTCAAAAAAATAGGAATAGAAGGGAAATTCCTCAGTATAATTAAGGGCATTTATACAAAACCAACAGCCAACATCATCCTGAATGGAGAGACTTTGAAAGCATTCCCCTTGAGAACGGGAACCAGACAAGGATACCCTTTATCACCACTATTATTCAACACTGTGCTGGAGGTCCTAGCCAGAGCAGTTAGGCTAGAAAAAGAAATAAAGGGCACCCAAACTGGTAGGGAAGAAGTCAAAGTATCTCTATTCGTAGATGATATGATATTATACATGGAAAACCCCAAGGAATCCACAAGAAAACTACTGGAACTAATAGAAGATTTCAGCAAAGTTTCAGGATACAAGCTAAACATACAAAAATCAGTTGGATTCCTTTACACCAACAAGGAAAGCCCCAAAGAGGAAATCACCAAGTCAATACCATTTACAATATCCCCCAAAAAGATAAAATACTTAGGAATAAATCTAACCAGAGACATAAAAGATCTTTACAGAGAAAACTACAAGACATTTCTACAAGAAACTAAAAGAGACCTGCATAAGTAGAAAAATAAACCTTGCTCATGGATAGGTAGACTCAACATAGTGCAAATGTCAATTCTACCCAAAGCAATCTACAGATACAATGCAATCCGGATCCATTTTCCAGCAGCATGTTTTAATGAGATGGAGAAACAAATCACCAACTTCATATGGAAAGGGAAGAGGCACCAAATAAAGCATTACTCAAGAAGAAGAACAAAGTGGGAGGCCTTACACTACCTGATTTTAGGACCTATTATACTGCCATGGTAGTCAAGACAGCCTACTACTGGTGCAGTAACAGATACATAGACCAATGGAACAGAGTTGAGAATCCAAATATAAGGTCATCTACCTATGAACAGCTAATATTTGACAAAGGCCCAAAGTCCATTAATTGGGGAAAAGGCAGTCTCTTCAACAAATGGTGCTGGCGTAATTGGATATCTATATGCAAAAAACTGAAACAAGGCCCATATCTCACACCATGGACAAAAACTAACTCAAAATGGATCAAAGACTTAAATATAAAATCCAAAACAATAAAGATCATGGAAGAAAAAATAGGGAGAACACTAGGAACCCTAATACATGGCAGAAACACAATAAAAACCATAAGTAACAATGCACAAGCACCAGAAAAGAGACTAGATAAATGGGAGTTCCTAAAAATCAAACACTTATGCTCATCCAAATACTTCACCAAAAGAGTGAAAAGACAACCTAAAGATTGGGAAAAAATTTTTGGCTACGACAAATCTGATCAGCATTTAATCTCTAAAATCTACAAGATACTCCAAAACCTCAACAGCAAAAAGACAAATAACCCAATTAAAAAATGGATAAAGGATATGAACAGGCACTTCACCAAAGAAGATATTCAGGCAGCTAACAGACACATGAAGAAATGTTCACGATTATTAGCCATCAGAGAAATGCAGATCAAAACTACGATGAGATATCATCTCACCCCAACAAGGCTAGCATTAATCCAAAACACACAAAATAACAAATGCTGTAGAGGTTGTGGAAGGACTGGAACACTTATACGCTGTTGGTGGGAATGTGAAATGGTACAACCACTATGGAAATTGATTTGGTGCTTCCTTAAAAAGCTAGAAATAGAAGTACCATAGGATCCAGCTATCCTGCTCCTTGGAATATATCCTAGAGAAACAAGAGCCGTCACACAAATAGATATATGCACACCCATGTTCATCGCTGCACTGTTCACAATAAATAGCCAAAGGACGGAAGCAACCTAAGTGCCCATCGATGGACAAATGGATAAACAAACTATGGTATATCCACACAATGGAATATTATGCAAAGATAAAGAACAATGATGAAGCTGTGAAACATCGTATAACTTGGTGGAAGCTAGAATTTATTATGCTGAGTGAATTTAGTTAGGCACAGAAGGACAAATACTGTATAAGACCACTATAACAACAACTTAAGAAAAGGTTTAACACAGAAGAAAACATTCTTTGATGTTTACGGAGGTTGGGAGTGAGAGTGAGGATTATTTACTAACTAGATAGTAGATAAGAATGATCTTAGGTGAAGGGAAGGACAGCACACACTACAGGGGAAGCCCTCACAACTGGACTGAACCAAAGCTAAGAAGTTTCCTCAAGACAATCAAATACTTTGAGAGACAGAGTAGCAGGGATGTGGGGTCTGGGCACCATGCTTTCAGGGGACATCTATGTCAATTGGCATAACAAACCTTATTAAGAAAATGTTCTGCATCCCACTTTGGTGAGTGGCGTCTGGGGTCTTAAAAGCTTGCAAGCAGCCATCTAAGATGCATCAGTTGGTCCCAATCACTTGGAGTAAAGGAGAACGAAGAATACCAAAAACACAAGGAAAGTATTAGCCCAAGAGACAGAATGGGCCACATAAACCAGAGACTTCATCAGCCTGAGACCAGAACTAGATGGTGCCTGCCGACCGCCAATGAACGTCCTGACAGGGAACACAACAGAGGGTCCCTGATGGAGCAGTAGAACGATGGGATGCAGAACTCTAATTCTAGTAAGAAGACCAGACTTAATGGTTTGACCAAGACTGGAGGCGTCCCAGAAAGCATGGCCCCTGGTCTCTCCATCACCCCAGAACTAAGACAATTTCTGAGACCAACTCTTCAGATGGGGATTGGACTGGACTGTGGGACATAAAGTGATACTGGTGAAGAATGTGTCTCTTAGACAAGTAGATATAAGAGACCAAAGGGGCGGCTTCTGTCCAGAGGTTAGAGGTGAAGGCAGAGAGAGTTAGGAGCTGGTTGAATGTTCATGAGGAATCAGGGGCAGAGGGGAGGAGTGTGCTGTCACAGAATGGGGTGAGCGGTTGGGGTCTCTTAACAATGTATGTTAAAAAAAATTCTGTATGGGAGACTAACTTGAAAAGTAAACTTCATTTAATTACATCAATAAAAAAAATTGTTAAAGATACGGTCTTTGAACCTAGACTACCCAGATTTGTATGATCTTTATCAAATCCTCAATTTTACTGTCTGTGTAAAGGGATCCACTATTCGTCTGTCAGTTTGTCATACTATAGTGGCTTTCACGTTGCTGTGATGCTAGAAGCTATGCCACTGGTATTTCAAATATCAGTAGGGTCACCCTTGGTAGCCAGATTTCAGTGGAGCTTCCAGACTAAGACAAACTGAGGAGGAGGATCTAGTGATCTACTTCTTAAAAAAATTGGTCAGTGAAAACCTTATGAATAACAGTGGGATATCATCTAATATAGTGCTAGAAGATGAGACCCTCATGTTCGAAGGCACTCAAAATACTACTGGGGAAGAGCTGCCTCCTCAAAGTAGAGTCGACGTTAATGAAATGGATGGAGTCAAGCTTTCAGGACCTTCATTTGCTGCTGTGGCTTAACTCAAAATGAGAAAAAACAGCTGTAAACATCCATTAATAATTGGAACGTGGAACGTATGGATTATGAATCTAAGAAAATTAGGAGTGAGTGTTTGTACTGCTGTTGCTGTTAGGTGTCATCAAGTTGGTTCCGAATTACAGTGACACTACTTGCAATAGAATGAAACACAGACGGAGCCTGCTCCATTCCCACAATTATTGATAGGCTTGAGCCCACTGTTGCAGCCCCTGTCAATCTATCTCCTTGAGGAGTCTTCCTCTTTTTTGCTGACCCTCACTTCACCAAGCATGATGTCCTTCTCCAGGAACTGGACCCTCCTGATAACATGTCCAAAGTACATGAGATGAAGTCTCTCCATCTTTGCTTCTAAGGAGTATTCTAGCTGTACTTCTTCCAAGACAGATTTGTTCGTTCTTCTTGCAGTCCATGGTATATTCAGTATTCTTCACCAACACCATAATTCAAAGGCGTCAGTTCTCCATTCTTCCTTATTCATTGTCCAGCTTTCACATGCATATGAGGTGATTGAAAATACCAGGGCTTGAGTCAGGCACAGCTTAGTCCTCGAACTGATACCTTTGCTTTTTGATACTTTAAAGAGTCCTGCCTAATTAGGGGTAGACTTTTAGGAAAGCTGTTGCTTGTACAAGTAGCCACGTCCTCTTAATCAGATTTTAACAACAGCAGGGAAAGTATTTTCATCTCCTTCTGCCCTATTTATAACTCTACCTATCTCAGTTGGTTTCAAATTTAGATGGTGAAACACTTATGTTATTGGGTCCTCTTATAGACCATTGCCAAGCCTTTTAAAATGATGCCAAAAGACAGACTTGTTTTATTGGCCATTTGGAAGGTCAAATAACTGTAGAAAGAGATTTTAGAGAAAAAGCAGAGTTCCTATTGTCTTGTTCAGGGTTGCTCAAGCTTTTGTGTCACCCTCTGCTTTCAGTGATTGACTCCCATGAGTAGGGGTAGGTTCACAAATATCTCCTATATAGAAGGTTATTAAATAATAATTTGGGGACCCTTAACCCCTGATATTCTGATTGCTCTCTAAGCCAGTGCTGTCCAAACATTTTGAGAGCAAGGATCCCTTTTAGAATCTACTAAGCACTATGTATCCTCCTTTCCCAAGTGCAGATAAAAAAGTAAAAGTTAAAAAAAAAAATCTGTAGTTTCATCTAAGAACCTTTTGTTTGGTAAAGAGGAGGGTCAGCAAAAATGAGTGAAATGCTCCATGAGATAGAGTGACTCCATGACTGCAGCAATGGGCTCAGACACAGGAATGATTGTGAGGATTGCACAGGACCTGGCAGCATTTTCTTCTGTTGTACGTAAGGTCATCACGAGTCAGAGTCAACTGGATGGTAATTAACAGCATCAAGTGTCTATCATTTCCTCATTCGTTCATTTATCTGTTTTTCAACGTTTCTTAAACTCCTGTTCTATGACTGCAACTTTACTAGCACTGACAATATGGTGAGCAAATATACAAGATTCTTATGTTCAGAGAACTCAAGCAGGAGGCTCATTTTAACACCAAATATCTGATTATGTGATTTTATTTTAAGTGATAAAATCTGACCCTGTTTAGCTCAAGAAAAAAAGAAAGTATTTGGAAGGACACTCAACTATCCTGTGAAAAAGGAGTGAGGAGTGGACAACTTGATAAGAAACCAAGGCGATTCCAGGACTTGGAATCATTGTAGTGCTTGGACCTCCTACCTGGAAAACTGCCATTACTGTAACTCTCTGTCTCTCCCTGCCCTTGATTAGTTATCTGAGTTAATCAGACTGTATTAGGTGCTTTTCCTTGATCAATCATCTATGGCTGTGAGGGTTACATAAGTAGTGGCCTGGTCAATGTCACATAAGGGCTACTCCCAGAGAAAGCAGAATTGTTGTGCTCTGAGCAACATAAGATATTCACAAAATGGCAAATATTGTATGATCCCACTTATACCTTAAATAGGCAAGTTTATAGAGACCAAAGTTTATTAGTTTACCAGGTGCTGGTGGGAGGGAGGGGGGAAAAGAAGATTCATCACCTAGTGGACACTGAGACTTTGTTAAGGGTAATGGAAAAACTTAGAAACGGATAATTGTGATGTTTGAACAACATGATTAACCTAATTAATGTCACTGGATTGTACACATGAAGAATATGAAATTTCAAATGTTTTGTTACGTATGCATTTACTACAAAAAACAAAAAGAAGACTCTACTAGATGAACCAAATAAAATTACTATGTTCGTACGTCAAAAACAGTAGAATATTCTAAATTCCATATGGTACAGTCTAAAAATGTGTTTTAGTTATTGCCTCTCAACATACCTGTGCTCTCTTATTTTTGTATGTTCAAAGATGTTACCACTGAAGTGATTCATCAATTCCACATGTAACACTCAAGCCTCCATAGGAAGGTAGCTATTCCACTTTCTATTTACCTTCAAGAACCTATATCCGCATTTCTCATGGGGTAATGAGAGTAGGAGCTGTATGATTGATTGGCTTCAGATGCTGGGTAGAATATTAAAGCATGCTGCTTGGCTCAAAGTAACTGTCTAAAAAATGTTTGGTGGATAATAGAGACTTCACAGGGATTAATTAACTAGGGTGATCAGCTGTCTGGGTTTGCTGGGACAGAAGGATTTCAAGGGGCATAAGACTTTCAGTATAAAATTGGGATAGTGCTTGGAAAATTGGGGCAAGTTGATCACCTGAAACTTAAGCCAGCATATCTGTGGTTATCCTATTTAAAACAATTTAGGAGAAGAAAATGACTTCTGGTAGAGGAGTAAAAGAGGTATTTTTTATCAAGGACCCAACATATCTATTAATGTTCAATAGATGGTATTAATAATAAAAAAGGAAAGTAATTTATCTTTTCAAATGGCGTCAGGTATTAAATTAAAAGACGTAAAAATACCATCTCAAGTTATTCTCACAATTTCCCCTATCATTACCATTCTTCAGCTTCATCGCATGGAGATTAATCTTAAAGACAGTAACTAACCAGGTTATGCATTTTATAAGTAGTGGCACTGGAATATTAATGACATTTGGTCTGACTCAAAGCTTGTGCTCCTTCCATGAGAAGCCCTCCACATTCTTATCTCCCATTATTTTGGTTGATTTCTCTGATTCTTTCCCTGACTTTCACTCTTGACTAAAGGTTTTGGCATTTCCCTGGCTTGAGTATTAAGTCTTTGTGATTTTCTTGTTTTCAATTTGGCTGCCTCCATGACCCTGATTACACCCTACACTCAGTCACTGACTTTCATTACTTATTCATTTATTCCATTATTCTATCAATCATTAACATGTGCCCACTTTATGTTATGTATTCAAGTTACAAAGGCAAATAAGCATGGCCCCTGTTCTCAAGGATCATGTATAGTAGGGGAATTTTACTTTACTTATCAGTGTTATTGTTGTTAACAGCTGCTATTGAGTTGACTGCTGACTCATGGTGACCCCACGCACAACGGAACAAAATGCTGCCCTGTTCTGCGCCGTTCCCATAATTAGTTGAGGATTGGACTGTTGTGATCCATAGGGTTTTTGGTGTATGATCTTAAGAAGATAATTGCCAGGTATTTCTTCCTAGTCAGACTTAAGTCCACTGAAACCTGTTCAGCATTGTACAACAAGCAAGCCTCCACTGACAGACGGGCAACTGAGCATGAGGTACATTGGCCAGGAATTGAACCCAGGTCTCCCCCTTAGAAGGTTAAAGTTCTACCACTGGACTGCAATGCCTACTCATCAGTACAACCTGGATTTTATTCTATTATATATAACATTAATATCTCCCAGGAAAAGCATTCCAAACACAAGCCTTCACTGACAGACGAGTGGTGACTGTGCCTGAGGTACATTGGCTGGGAATCAAACCAAATGGTAGGCAAGAATTTAACCACTGAACCATACGCAAAACTTGTTGTTGGGTGTCATCCAGCTGATTTGGCTCATAGTGACCCCATGTGACAGAGTAGAACTGGCCTATAGGGTTTCTTTTGGCCGTAATCTTTATGGAAGCCAATTGCCAGGTCTTCTCCTGCAGAGCCGCTAGTGGGGAGGGTAAGTTTAAACAGCCAAGCTTTAGGTTAGCAGTTGTAATTCCATGTACTAGGGATTTCTTCCTCCATCTTATAGCAAGAAGGATCCCTTTTCACCTTCTATATAACCTCCCCAGAGAAGATTTTCCTCATCTCCTTATCTAAAATAGTCTACCCTCATCCTCATCTCAGTATCCTATATGTTTCCTTCATAGCTCCAATTACAAGCTGTAAATATTTGTTTTTTTTTTACAAATAGTAGTTACCACATATTGAGCACTTACTATATACCAGGTACTATTTTACGTGATACAAATTAATCTTCATAACAATTTTAAGAGTTAAGGACTATTATGATCCCCATTTAACATATGAGATGAAATTGAGGCAGAAAGAGATTAAGCAACTTGCCCAAGGTGACATAGCTAGAAAGCAGTGGACCCGAATTTAAACCAGATCCCTCTTGCTTGATGGGCATACTATGCTGCCTCTGCTACTTTGTTCTGTCTCCCCACACCTGAAGGGAAGCTCATAAGTGCAGATCCCTTCTGACTGAGCCATTGCATCTTGAACACCTGGAACAGTGTGTGGCAAATTCTCTGTGTTCAGATACTTGTGGACTAAATGAATAAAGGGAGAAGGGATGGTCTCTTAGAACTTTTTGAAGAAGGACCATGAGGGCTTAAGTCTGGGAAGTCGCCACAAGACTCATTTAGCAGATATCAGGGATGGAACCTTTATTATGGATTCAGGTTTGCAGTTCTGGGTTCAATGTTTGTTGCTTCCTGGTTTTGCCTGAATCACTTACCTGCCCCATGCCTCATTTCCTTCAGTGCTGTAAATATTGTAATTTATGTCAAGCATCTAGCATGTGTTGGCAACTGAGATGAAAAAGAAGGAGAAGGAGAAGGAGATGGGGAGGGGTGAGTGAGAGAAGGAAGGAAAGAGAACAGGAAGGCAAGTTCATTTTATTGAGACCATATATACATAGCAGTATTGCTATAGGGTCGCTGTAAGTCAAAAGTGACTAAACTGCAACAGGTTCTTATTGCTTCATAAATTATAAATTGATATATAAAATTTAAACTGACAATCTCTCAACTCTTGGGCACTGTAGTCTATTTGAAAGAAGATATATTCTGGAAGAAAGTAGTAGTAAACTTTTCACTAATGTTTCATAACCTGTGGTGTGTTGGTAAGTGTTTAACAGCTGCTTCTTGAGGCAGGGGCAGGTGTAGGGGCTGATTCTTAGCAGTTGCTGATTTCAGTGTTGAAAATAGTCCCACTATTGTCGTTAGGTGCCGCTGAGTCAGTTTTGACTCATAAAGACCATATAGAATAGAGTAGAACTGCCCCATAGGGTTTCCAAGGAGCGGCTGGTGGATCCAAATGGTCGACCTTTTGGTTAGCAGCTGTAGCTCTTAACTACTGCTTCACTAGGGCTCCACTCCCACCATAGGTGACTTTGAACTAACAACATGGTGTCACTGAACACAGAATTGGCTCTTGAAACAGGATGTGAACTGCCTCCAGTGAAATATGGACCCTCCCAACATTGTGACCTTATAGAAAAACTGTCTCTCTGAGCCTCACTCTTACAGTCCATCTGATGGGCATACTCATAAGTAAGTCCTAGGGTTGAAATGTTGGGCAGATTAAATGTGACTATTCATGGAAACACCAAGCACAGGGCTTGTGCTTGGTGGTGCACGTTGAATATTAGCCCCTTCCTTTGAAAAACAATAATATTCATTAAAGTTTAAAAATCCAAAAATCTTCCTCAATGTTGTGCTGCTAGGGAGAGAACTGGGGAAAGAATCTTGTTCTCTTAGGAGAAAAAATACTTACCTTACTTTTCCAACTCCTGTTCTATTCTGTCACCGTTATGACCTTATCAGAAAAACATTTCCCTGGCTCTCTTTTTTAACTGACTAGAGGTAGACAGTCAATCTAAGAAAAAACAAAATAAACAAGAAGCAATAACTTTGGCTTTGGTGCCATGTTTATTTCATAAATAAAATGAATCTCTCAGAACATTTTGTGTTTGATAAAATGATATAGTTGGACCCAAAAAGCTGAATTTGCAACATCCTAAATATGTGGAAGTAAGGATTTTAATAAAAGTGTCGACCGCTGGATTTATTACAGATTATGCAAAACAACTGAGTATACACACACATATGTGCATATACATACATTTTTGTTTGTGAATTTATAAGTAATCTGGAATCAGATGAACCCAAAAGTAATTTATTGATTAACTGACTTACCTATTTGTTCATTCAGTCTCGTAACCATTCGTGTGTTCATTATTTGTGGAATATCTGCCACAAGCCAGACACTGTGCTGGGCTAAGGGAACACACAAATGAATTTTATGTGGCTCCCGTACTGTAGGAGTTGACGGACTCTGAGGGAAGAGATATAATACAGAGATTGCAATGCAAAAAAGGGCAGAGCACAATAATAAAGATGAACACGGAAGACACACACAACTGGCCATCTTCAATTTTGTAAAATAAGAATTATTCAGGGGACCATTCTCTGTTAGCCACTTCGGTTTGCTTATAAACCTACACTGAAGGACATAGAACAAAGCATTTAACTCTAAATAATTCAACATAGAATTGGCTCTTTAAGTCCACATCACTGAGTATTACCCAAGACTGTACCTTCTTGGATTCAGTCTACTGGCATCAACGCGTCGATACCCTCATCGGTCTGTAGATGGCAGTCGTCCTTCACCGTTCAGTGGATCTCATCCACACCCGTTGAAGACAGCCTTAAACTGTTGGCCACAGCCACCTGACCTGCCTAATGCTGCTCCACAAATACACAGCAATGTATTTAGTTACTTGGTTCACCTTAAAACACTGTGATGGAACTCCATTTTCAAGTCAGCAATTTTTAATGTTCCTAACATTTTGTGAGCACAGCTCATAAATGTGTGTGTAGTTAGGGCTTGGACTTGAATGACTTTTGATCTTTGGATGTAAATAAGGAATTACTTAAGAAAAAGTCAGTATTGTAGAAAAATCAGGTAAATTAAAAATAGAGGCCACTAACCCTGGATATAAAAGTGCCTGCGAAGCAGGACATTCATTGCAATACCTCTCTCTCTGTTTTTCCTCTCTCTGTTTTCTGAGATAGTAACAATCTGTTAGCAACTCAGCCCCAGAGCTGTAATGATTGCAACTACAGCAAGCATTTATTGAATTTCTACTCTGTGCAAGAAACTGCAGTAGGTAATAAGGGAATTCATAGTTGAATAAGACATAAAACCTGGCCTTTAAAACTCATAAGTTTTTCTGGGGAAAACTTCAACAATACAGACAGATGTTACATTGGAAATTCCAAAAAGGCACTATGGGAGTGGAGGGAAAGAGGCTATCACACCTCACTGTGAATGGAACATTTGTAATGAAGATCGGATTAGAATTGGCTCTAGGATATACATGGAAATTTGACAGGCAGCTTGGAGGAGAGGGCACAACAAACATTTGGATCAGTTTGAATGAAAGCAGTTTTCAAACTTCTTGAAGGGAGAATTTGTTATATATATATATATATATACATATATATGTACATATATATATATTTATTCACCACTTATTTGTCCATTTGTCAATGTGTCGCATTGTGGTGGCTTGCGTGTTCTGTGATGTTGGAAGCTATGTCACCAATATTTCAAATACCAGAGGGTCAACCATGATGGACGGATGTCAACAAAGCTTCCAGACAAAGACAGACTAGGAAGCAGGACTTGGCAAAAACAAAAATCCTCTCAACTGGACCAATAAGTCACATCATGATAAGTGGAGAAAATATTAAAGTTGTCAAGAATTTCATTTTATTTGGATCTACAATCAATGCCCATGGTATCAAATGACCTATTGCACTGAGAAAATCTGATGCAAAAGGCCTCTTCAAAGTGTTCAAATCAAAGATGTCACTTTGAGGACTAAGATGACCCTGACCCAAGCCATGGTGTTTTCTGTTGTCTCATATGCATGTGAAAACTGGACAGTGAATAAGGAAGACTGAAGAAAAATTGAATTATGGTGTTGACGAAGAATATTGAATATACCATGGACTGTTAGAAGAATGAACCTATCTGTCATGGAAGAAGTACAGACGGAATTCTCCTAAGAAGTAAGAATGGTGAGTCTTCATTCCATGTAGTTTGGACTCCCTGGAGAAGGACACCATGCTTAGTAAAGCAGAGGGTCAGTGATAAAGAGGAAGACCCTCAATGAGATGGACTGACACAGTGGCTGTAACAATAAGCTCAAGCGTAACAATTGTGAGGGTGCTGCAGGACAGGGCAGTGTTTTGTTCTACTGTACTTAGGGTCACTATGAATCGGAAGTGACTTGACAGCACCTAACAACAACTCTCTCTCTCTCTCTCTATATATATATATATATATATGTATGTGTGTATGTATGTGTGCATTTTTTTCACCTCACATAACATGTAAGGATATTCCTGTGATAGTCAATGGAATTGAATTTTAGATTTTATAGTTGATAAATCCACAGTTCCAAAATAAATGACTCTATATCCTCTATGCAATTCACTCTATCCCTGGAAATTATTATCTATTTATACCACATTAAAATATAGTTATTTGGCAACTTTATATTTTTAATATATGCTTATTATAAAAAATTGTGAAGTTCAGACAAAATAATTAGACAGTAATAAAAATAACCTTTAATCCTACCTCCCCGATAAGCTATTCCTAATGTTTCAGTGTTAAATAAAATCTTAATGGTTAAATAAACATTCCAATAGCAGTATGCTTCCATGTATTAAAAGCTACTGAGATCACACTGAAATTGTTGACACATAAAGCCAGTTCTGAACCCAACGACATTTTACTGCCTTGTTAAAAATGACAAGCAATCAATGTAAATGTTAACACTCAGTTCCAATTTGAATCTAGAAAAAAATCAACTAATATGCTTTTTCCATTGAGATCTTCAGTTTGGGCTTTGTGTCTAACATTGTTGAGTTAGAGTCCTGGTTAAAATGAGTTGTTCATTGGGTGGTTGCTTCTCTTTCTGAGACTCAATTCACCTTTCTGCAAAGTGGGTTCATAATATCTACTCTGTAAGGTTTAAGTAAAATTTGTGGGGTACCTGGCACATGGCTGGTTCTAAACAAGTACAACTTCCTTCCCACTTTTTAAGCTCCTTTTCTCCTGCCCAATGAGAATCCCTGGGAATGTTGTAAGCAATCACCCTAGTGTAAGATTTTTTAGCCTCAGCGCTACTGACTCTTGGGGTTAGATACATCTTTGTTTCTCAGGGGAGGGCTGTAGGATGTTTATCAGCATTCCTGTCCTCTACTCTGAAGATAACTGTAGCAACTCCCCCAGTGGTGGCAACCAAAAAATGTCTCCAGACTCCAGGGTGGGGTGGACAAAATTGAAGCAGGTTGAGGACCACTGACCTAGTTGTTTAAAGAATGTCTACTCACTTGATATAGATGCATGGGAAAAGCCTCTTTCTAATTTCCCCATAGTCCATGGGTAGTGCAAACAGATAACGTACTCAGGTGTTAACTGGAAGGTTGGAGGTTCGAGTTCATACAGAGGTACCCCAGAAGAAAGACTTGGCAAACTATTTCTGAAAAATCAACCATTGAAAACCCTATGGAGCACAGGTCTACTCTGACACACACGGGGTCACCACGAGTCAGAATCAAACTGATGGCAACTGGCACTGATAATGCACCTATACTGCATACAGTGTGCTGCATGACTGTGACACTGGTTGAGAGCACTAAGCCCTGCCTTCTCAGCTTTGTCAGCTGCAGGAATTATGACACTTTACTGTTCTACGCACCACTGACACAACAGTTCAGGTCTGAGCATCTTTCTTCCAGGCAGCTCATGAGGTGTATAATCACCTATGTTGCCATAGGTCCATCATCTGGTTTGCCTTAGATGAACTCTTCCCATACTGAATTATAATCTCCCAACTGCAAGGCTGCCTAGGGTCCTGCTTAGTGGTGTGCTTTCCCACTGGTCACTACCCTAAACACTGGGCCACTTGGCTGAGGCCTTGGCATCTTTCCTAGTTTGGAATCATTTCAATTCTCCAGAAATCTGGACCACAGGTCTCTATAACCCCAGTGGCTAATATAGAAGCTAGGTGTAGATCTTGGGAGGAGAAATCATTGTTCGAACAAGATCGTGCTGAGTGTCCCTATGAGAAAATGAGAATGACATAACATCAACATTTGAGTTAAAGCATACTATTCATATGGGTCTTTTACTTTGAATTTTTATCATGTTTATATTATTTCAGTCGCTTTATACTTTTATAGACTGTAGATAGTTGTGACTTATGTCCCTTGATTTATTTAGTTGATTCCATGAATCTTTGAAAGTAATGCCATGTTGCTGACCATCAAAGCTCCCCTTGCTTTGCAAAAACATGAGATTCTGCAGACCCTCTTGGCATCATGATTCTTCTCTTTCTGACAGTGTTACACTTATTGTGCCTGGCTAGACTTTTAGTTACAAGTGTTCTGACCACTGAGAAGCACCCGATTGCCACCTCATTGAAATTATAGAATCCACACCCCTGAAAAAACTCCCTCTTTTAGTACCCAGCTATTCTACTGGGTATCCTTGCATATTGAGTTGGGTGCAAATAAAGACAAAGTGCATCCCATACTCTTTATTGAATTTCTGAGCTAGCCCTCTTCCAAGGTAACTTGTTTTTAGCCATATCAAATGCCTTTCTAGATTCTACCTTATTTTCTCACCATAAAGTCTAGATTCTAGTGTTAGCCAAGATTTCTCATTAAGCAGAATCTGAGACAAAGGCTTGTATCAGATGGTTTATTTTGGGAAGTAATCACAAGGAACAGGAGTGAAGGTCTAGGAAAAATGAAAAAGGAATGGAGCGAGAGAATATCCAAAAGTGTGTTATTGAGGTGACCACATTAAAATATAGCTATTTGGCGACTTTATATTTTTAACATATGCTTATTATAAAAAATTGTGAAGTTCAGACAAAATAATTAGACAATAATAAAAGTAAACTTTAATCCTACCTCTCCAATAAGCTAATGTTTCGGTGTTATTCTTGGGACACTCTGAGTTATACTGAATGCTCCTTAAACTTGTCCACCTGAGGGATAGAACCAAACCAAAAAAAACAAACTCGTTGTGGTCGAGTGGATTCCAACTCACAGCGACCCCATAGGACATAGCAGAACTGCCTCATAGGGTTTCTAACAAGTGGCTGGTGGATTCAAACTGTAGACATTTGGTTAGCAGCTGAGCTTTTAACCACTGCACCAACAGGGCTCTGAGGGATAGAACAGAGTTGTATTTATCTACTGGTTTTAATCTCCCATCGGTTAAGGTTTGATCCATGGGGTATTAGCTCCATCATAATTCCAACTTTGTCTGTGTGTCAAAATGACTTAGCTAAATGTCATAAGAAATCCTTGTGGCAGCATAGATATTTGATGCAATAGAAGGGAAATGCCATCAGAATGTATCTACTCGAAACTGATCACTATAGCAATGACTGTAGTGAAATTTGAGCAGAGAGGATGAGGTAAGACATGAGAAATATCTGATTTTACCCGGTATGTCCAAATTCCTCCAGGGGATGAGGGCATGAACCACTGCATATGAGACACATCGTGTTACCAGGGCCAGGACTTCCTCCTTAGTAATAATGGCCCTTAGATTACTGGGTCAACTAGAGAGAAGGTGGGGCTCCATGTGGCAAACAATAACTTGTGAAAACGCACTATCCAAATACAGCCAGCATCACAGAGGAAAGATGGGAGCTGTGAAGATGTGTATTTTTACCTAAGACTCAAACAATTTATAATAGGCTCCTTTGCAATCTTCTATCAGTTTTAGCTCTCTTTCAGTTCAACAGGGTAACCACCCAAGTGTATGTGGTAACATTATCAGGAGAGAAAGGCTACGTGAGTTTGCTACTGTTAAATTCATTCTTTGTCTTAGAAACTTTTTATATTACCTGTATTCCTTGCAGGATCTGGACTTTTTGTCTGTTTCTAACTTACATGTCCAGATGAAAGCCAACATTATGAACTGTGTGATCTGTGGAGAAGGTGACAATAAGCCGTCTCAAACAATGACACTGTGGTATCACTGAGTGCTTCTGCTTAATGTATAAGGAAGCTTAGGAAGTGTACTGAACATTAATAGATCAAAGAGCATGGAAACAGCCAAAATATCCATCAACAGATGAATTGATAAACAAAATGTGGCATATACATACAATAGAATATAATTCAGTCACGTAAAGAAATGAAGTTCTGATATGTGCCACACCATGGACCAACCCTGAAAATATTATACTGAGCAAAATAAGTCAATTGCAAAAGAACAAATACTGTGTAATCTCATTTATATGAAATAAGCAAATACGTAGACATCAAAGATCATCAGTTGTTACCAGGGTTGGGATGGAGGGGGAAAAGGGGAGTTTTTGCTTAAGGGGAACATTGAGTTTGTGTTAATTGTGGTGGAATCATTTGGCAAAGGATGGCAATAATGGTTGCACAATGTGAAGAATGGAATCAATGTCACTTAAATATACAGGTAGAAGTTTTTGAAGTGACGAATGTTTTGCTGTGTATATTATTGCCACCCACCCACCCCCACATACATAATCAATCATGAAGCATCTATGATTTCAGCTCTTAATATATTTTTTTAATGTTTTATTGTACTTCAGGTGAAGGCTTACAGAACAAATAGTTTCTCATGAAACAGTAGTACACATGTTGTTTTATGACATTGGTTAACAACCCCACAACATATTAAGCCTCTAAATTCTCAACCTTTTTTTTTTTTTTGATGAAAATACAGATAGCCAAAGATACACCGTTTCAAAAATTTCTACATACACAGTTCAGTGACATTGACTACGCTCTTCCAACTGTGCTGTTATTCTCACTTAGATGAAGGCTTACAGAACAAAATAGTTTCTTATTTAACAGTTACTACACATGTTGCCCTATGACAATGGTTAACAATCTCACAACACATCAAGAATATCCTTACTCCACCTTGTGTTCCCTATCACCAGGGGACTTCCTTGTCTCCTTCTGTTTTCTGTCCCATTTAAGCGGATAGTCCAGAACACTTCCTGAAAACTCTGAACCCTTTTAGTATTCTGTGCCCACTTCCTCTGTAAACCTGTGAAAGAACATTGTTTTGAGTACACTGAATACATTGAAGTATTTCATTGTGCGTGTGTGCATACATGTATGTGTGTGTGTGTATATGTTTGCCTATGTGGAATTTACAGAAGGGTGTAGACCAAAGGAGAGAGGATTGTCTTAAGTTGGGTTCCCTTAGAGGTGAAATATGAGACAAAGATTTGAATGCAAGAAGCTTATGGGGTTATCATAGAATGTACTGGCTGGGACCAGGAAAGAGAGGCAGAGAAAAGGAATGAATCTGTTTTAGTCTAGGTCCTTTAAGTAGTAAACATCAAGACAGGATCAAAAACCCAAAGGTCTTCTTAAGGAGAAAAACTTGTATGAGAGACAACTGGGAAGTGGAGGGTTGGAGAAGTTGGAAGAATAATCAAATTGCACTGAAGGAAGGACTGAGTGAAGGAGAGAGAAGGAAAGAAGGTTAGTTGCAGGCATCTTCACCTGCTACAGAAAGTTTGGCAAGACCTTCATGGAGTCCTTAATCCATCAGAGGGCTATCACACCTGCCTTAGTATCCCTGTATCTCTCAGTCATTGGCTTGGTCTTGGTGCAAATGCAGTGTTAGATTTCAGAGCATATACACTGGGGCTCTCCGTCATTGCTTCCCTGAAGTCAGAGAACTGACAGATGTATTTTCAAAGCCATCATGAAAATGAAGAGAAGGTATATTGACATATTCATATTGGGACTCAATCTTTGCTCAGGACCTTTGAAGACTGGAAAACATACCTCAATTTGTCTTACTGGAGGGATAACAAAGGTGAGATATTTATCCACCAGCTTCTATCTGGAACTAGCTGAGGACTTCTCCCAGGGTCATCAACTACCTGGAACCTCTGGTTGCCCCCATACTCATCCAGAGAAAGCCCCCAAGCATAGATGCACAGGTGTTTGCAGCAGACCTTCGGAAAACATGGCCCGGTATGGGCCAAGGGGATATAGGCAGAGAACCAGCAGAATCTGTTACAGTGTGTTAAGGAAAAAGATAAGCAAATTCTTCTGAATGTCAATTATTTCTTCTTCAGCCTCTCTAGGTTTCCCAAAATTTAGGGGATAGTCAAGGAGCATTTTCTTTCTGTTTATGATTCCCCTCTGAGACTATAATTGCTTTAGGCAAATGTATTCACGTGAAGAATCATTTTTCTCCACGTCTGAGCCTGTAATAAATGTCAACCCTTTTTTGGCAACTGCAGCTAATGCTGCAGACCTACAGTTACCAAAATTGAAATTACATATTTTAGGATCCCAGATCAATTTATTTCAAGGGACGTCGAGGATTACTCTGGACAGGCAAGGAAATCCCTCCACCTCCATGGCTCTGAGTCTCTTTCTGGAAAATGAAGATGGAATTTCCTGCTAGGATTTCTTTTTATTCTCAGTTCTTGGATGAAACACATAATGCAAATAAAATTGTTAGCCTTACTAATTTATTTAAAATATTGCACCCTCTCTAAAATACTTGGTAAAACCAAGCGTTCAGGAAAAAGAATTGAAAGTCTTTATAAAGTCTGCTCAGTAGAGCCTCTCATCTGTTTAATAAATAGCTATTACGTTTGCCTAGGAATCATAGGTATGGAGCAGGAAGTAAGCTCAGAGAATGTGAGAGGCAACACTTTATTTTACTGATGAAAAAGATTCAGCCCAGAAACAGGAGTGACTTCCCTAAACCACACATCTAGATAGTGGCAAAGGTAGGACTAGAAAAGAATTAAGATAGCCTGACTCACAGTTTGCAGATCTTCAATAGTAATTAATAATTATAAATTTAATAATATTGACAAAAATAATAACACCAAACTTGATATTTATTATGCTCTATGTTCTGGTATAAGGTGCCCGGGTGGCACAAATGGTTTGCACTGAGCTGCTAACTGAAAGCTTGGCAGTTTGAACCCACCCAGTGGCACTGCAGAAAGGATGTTGATCTGCTTCCATAAAGATTACAGACAAGAAAAATCCATGGAGCTGAGTTCTCTGTTTAACATGTGGGGCACTGTAAGTTGGAATTGACTTGAGGGCAACCAGTTTGGTGTTTTAGGCTCTGGTATAAAGACTTTGTGGAATTATCTAATTTAAGGAAATCTTTAATGAGATGATGGGACACTTAGAAGACAGTGTGGCAATCTTGTTAAAAGCAGGGGACCTCTGGGATTAGAATGCTTGGGTTCTAATTCTAGCCCCAACATGGATTATGTGAGTGACCCTGACTAACCTTTATGTGCTTCCTTTTTCTCCTTGCTAAGCAACAATACATATTTTTTAGTTATTGAAAAAATTATATGATAATATAAGCAGAGTCCCTAGACAGTGTCGGGACCACAGCTAGTCCTCAATAAATGTGAACTATTACAATGTCATTCTCACAACAGCTCTCTAAGGTAGGTTCTATCATCTTCATTGCACAGATGACACAACAGGAAGTCACCAAGGTCTCTCAGTAGCAAGTGGAATAGTTACACCTCAAACTCATAAAGCTTTAACCAATTGAGTTTTACCACCTTGCTTCCCTTTTTAATGTCAGATATTCATATATGTAATTATTGTTGTAAAAATATCATGTTATTAACTTCAAATATGCTTCTTATTCCATTTGGTAAATCACTTCTTTCTTCCTTAATATGATTCCTCTTCTTCTGGATCTTATAATTGCCCTTAAGGGGCCCTGTACTGTTCTCATTCCACCTTCTTCTTTGGATTGTACATGGCCATGGATCAAAGTTACTCTTTTTCAGAAATATTTTATCAGTAATTACTCAGAACTCAACATAATGATTTGAGTACTTATCAACAATATTTTAAGACAGTTTTTTGGCCTTCTATATGCTCTTCCAAATGACTGTTTCTAGTCACTCCACATCTTGGTATATATAGTGTTGTAGTTCACTTCTGTTTATGTCTCTCACTCAGCTACCTCTGGATTTTGCCTCTGAATTTAAAAAGTTCATGATTTAAGAGAAAAAAATACTGGTATAATAAACAAATATCCGTAATGAGGCAAATGTCAATTGAGTAGGACAAATACAGATTTATGTTTTAAAATGGTAATTGGTCTGTAAAAGAGGAATAATAAAATGTAACTTTTTTGTGTATTTTTTAAAAGATTAGAGCTAAAATTTGTAGACTATAAAGTGCTATGCCTGAACCAAGTATGCAGCTGCCCTAAAAACTTGGAACAGAAGAAAATAAAGCTGTAATACAACTTTAAAAGATAGGGCATAGATATGGAAAATCACTTGAAGTGAAACACAGTTCCTGGGACAACTAGACTTCAGAATAACAACTCTGAATATGTTAATACATTTATGAAAGAACATGTCAAGCCGAAGGGGGATGGCCATGCCTGGTAGCACTGAGAGAAAAGAATCACAGGAATTGATGCTAGCAGTGCCCAGCAAAGCACTTGTCATTGGCAAGGACTACCATGGACATGGAGCCCTGGTGATGTAGTGGTTAAGAGCACAGCTGCTAACCAACATCAGCAGTTTGAATCTACCAGCTACTTCTTGGGAACCCTATGAGGCAGTTCTTCTCTGTTCTATAGGGTCTCTATGAGTTGGTATTGACTCAGCAGCAACAGGTTTATGGGTTTGTTATGGACATGTTAGTCCAACTGCCCTTGAACATGAGATTCATTTCAGAGTTGCTGTTCTGTTTCCATGCTTACTAAGGTCTCAGAAGGTCTCCATCAACACTGAGCTCCAGCAGCCCATAGCAATAACCTGCTAAATAATGCACCTTCCTCTTTATCTTTTGTCCTGTCTCACTCTCCCACCTCCTTCACTCCTGTTTTCAGGGATCACTTCTCAAATAAGGATACTCTCAAATCCTTGTCTAAAGGCTCTATTTGTGGTGTGTGCACAGGAAAGGTATTAACATATGGAAGTGGGAAATTATAAGAGGACTTGAGAGGAGAGAGTGTCCTTAAATTCCCATCATAATAAAGCTAGAATATTCTGTATCTGGTTGCACAATGGTTAAGCTTTCAGCTGCTAACTGAAAAGTTGGTGGTTCAAACCCACTTTCCACTCTGCTGGAGGAAAATCTGGCAGTCTGTTTCTGTAAAGATTACAGCTTTGGAAACCCTATGGGGAAGCTCTACCTCGTCCTATAGGGTCGCTTTAAGTTGGAATTGACTTGAAAGCAATGGGTTTTTGGACTTAAATAAGGGGGTAATTCTTCCAGCAGTTAGGGGAATGAGTCTGTATGAATAAGTTAGAGCCAGACTTCAAATGTTTCAATCCCTAGACTAAGATTTTGGAAATTTAAACCATGTAGAACCACTAAGAAGCCCTGGTGGTGGAGTGATTAAGAGATACAGCTGCTAACCAACCAAAAGGTGGGCAGTCTACCAGTCACTCCTTGGAAACTCTATGAGGCAGTTCTACTCTGTCCTATAGTGTCGCTATGAGTCAGAATCCACTTGAAGGCAACAGGTTTGGTTTTTTTGGGTTTTTTTTTTGGGGGGGGGGTGGATTTAGAACCACTAAACATTATTGAGCTCAGGTATAACAGGATAAAACTGAGTACTTTGGGGGAAGATTAACCTGCCTTGAGTTTAGAGCTGAATTTGGAAAGACTCAGAAAAGTTACAGAAACCTGTACTATGGTAATCAAAAACAAAAAATTCTTTTCCCAATTTAAATCCCATATTTGCATTGGTAGTGTTAGGCAAAATGTTAAATTTTCTATCAACAAAAAGAAACTCCTTTCCCAAGTGTAAACATTTATATGTGGGCATTCTTGCAATTCTCTTACCGACACCACAAATTCTCAGTATGCTTTTGACTATTGGACTTCAAGTTCCAGTGGTTGATTTGGGGAAAACCCATCAGATACTCCTGGCTCTGTAGAAGCTGGTAGTTCTCATTATTCGACGAAAGGTGAAGACTAGCCTCTTCTTTGGAGAATTTGCCTCCACTAGTGTGGGACATGTGAAAATGGGAAATGTTTCATTTTAGAATGTCTGAATACGAGATCAATATTTATCATAGAGGTTGCTGACATTCATTAAAAAAGGTTCAACTGCATTTGGGGAAATGCATTTGGTGGGTTTGAGAGGGAAATTGGCTTTCCATTGCAGGTAGAAAGCAGTTTATAATAAAATTCAAAATTTAATGAAATTGGTCCAATCTAAAAACCCAGAAAAGAAATTTAAGCCTTTTTAGAATCCTTTGGTCAAGTTTCAAATCAATAGGATCTAATTTATTACCTGAGGCATATAATGAAAACAAAATTTTTGCTGGGCTCCAAAGTGCCTGTGCCATTCGAATTTTTGAGCTTAGCAGAACCTGTAAGCAGGAACAAAGAAATACATATAAAAGTAGGACTACAAGTCACTAAAATAGGTTTGGAACATTTTTAATGTCTTCCAGTTTCCTTGACCTGGCATTCAAAGCCTCCATGGTTTGCCCTCAGTGTATGTTTATTGCCTTATGTAATTCCCCCCCTCAAAAAACAAAACAAAACAACAACAAAAACATTGTTATTGAGTCAGTTCCGACTCATAGTGACCCCATGTGTTATAGAATAGAACTTCAAAGAGTTTTCTTGGCTGTAATCTTGGTAGAAGCAGATTGTCAGGCCTTTCTCCTACAGTGCCTGTGGGTGGGTTCATACCACCAATCTTTAAGTTAGCAGCTGACCGAAAACACTTTGTGCCACCCAGGATTTAAAATGGAACTTTTTTTCCCCTATTTTTTGTCCTCTGGTGCACCTACAACCCAATGTATAATAACAGGTTTAATTCTCACATCAAGCCATTGAAGAAGTACTGTTACCCTATTTTTTGGGATATGGGGAAAAAGACTAAACTAAATATATGTACATAATAAAATAATTCAGGGTGTCAATGTGAGGGTCAGTCAGCTCTGGTTCTGGCATCTGTTTATGTTACATTAAGATTGTGTGCTCTTGGGCAAATTTCTTGACAGCCATAAGCCTTAATTTATCTATAAATTGGGAATCATGTTTTATCTTTGCAGAATTGTTGACTATATGAGATAAAGTAAATAAAGTCCTTGCTTCAGTAATTCAGTAGATGGTGGTATTAGGTTTCCACTTTGGTCTGGAAGTCTAATGACACTATTTTCTCTGATGGGGAAAACTGGAGGAAGAACAGGTGCGAAAGATATGTGTTTAGTTGGGGAATGCTTTCTTGAGAGGCCCAGGGGACATTGTAGCAGGAACTGATATTGGCCTGGTCTACATCATCTTGATCCTTGTGATTCTGTAGCACGGTTTCCAACACACTGACAATTCCCTGACTCAAGAGTCTGAGTCTGAGCCTCTTTTCTTTTAGGAATTTCTCCAGCACCAAAGGAGCTTATTAGACTTCTAGTAGGATCAATTAAGAAGTGTGAGGTAGCTAACATCTCTAGGGGCAACCCTTAACCAATGGGTGACCTGATTTGGTGAATACATGTGCCAGCCTCCCCAAGCTCAAGGGTGGATCTTTCTGGGATGTGTTCCATTCAGTTTTCAGAGGATCCCTGTGATGGTTAGTTTTATGTGTCAACTTGGCTGGACTGCCCGTTAAAACCCATTGCCTTCAATTAGTTCCAATTCATAGTGACCCAACAGGACAGAGTAGAACTACCCCACAGGGTTTCCAAGGAGCCTCTGGTAGATTCAAACCACCAATCTTTTGGTTAGCAGCCGAGTTCTTAACCACTGCACCACCAGAGCTCCTGTCTGGAATAGTACCCAGTTATTTAATAGAACACTAATCTAGGTATTGCTTTGAAGCTGTTTTTCAGATGTAGTTAACCTAGGAGGTGACCCTAGATAATATGTGCGGGTGTCACCCAATAAGTTGAAGATCCTAAGAGAAAAAACTGAGATTTCCTGAAAGAAGGAAAAAAGAAAAAAAAAAACCAAGACATTCTGTCTCAAAGTGTTACTCCCTCTGCCATGGAGTTGTGTAACCTTATATAAGTCATGATCCTAAGTTTTTCCCCCTCCTTTGATAAAATGGAGGTGCTAATAAAATTTTCACTCCCTCTCAGCAGGATAATTATACTAATCAAATGTGAAAATGTGTGTGCAAGTGGTTTGTGAAATCATTCATTTATTAACAATTTATTAAATATATATTATACACAAGAATTGAATGAAGTCTTTCGTATATTCATTCAAATAAGACATAATCTTATACCTTAGTAAACAAAGCAGAAAAAGAAAAGCATTAATTAAAATTGTTGCTACAAGGGATAATCAAAGGATGCTGTGGTAGCTCCATCCTGTGAAGTAGGGCATGATCAGAGAAAGCTGTCTAAAGGAAGGGACACTCAAGCTCGGTTTTGAACACATCTCTCTAAATTTTTAGTTCTTTATTGATATTTTGAATTGTTATTCTTGTTGTTATAAATTTTTATTAAAATATATATTATTAATATTATTATTAATCATATGAAAGAAGACCAGGACCTTAAAAGAATCTGTTTAGATTCTTATAAAACCATTGCCGTCAAGTCAACTCCAACTCATAGAGACCCTATAGGACAGAGTATAACTGCTCCCTTTCCAAGGAGCAGCCGGTGGATTCAAACTACCAATCTTTTGGTTAGCAGCCGAATTCTTAATCACCGTGCCACCAGGGTTCCAGATCTTCTAGCACACACATACTGGAAGACTTCCTGCCAATGAATCTTCCTACTCCTATACAGATGGTTCCCAGCAAGAGGGCAAATTCCTTTCCAGAGGTACACAGAGTGCAGCATCTGACATTTCTGATACTTGCATAACTGTCAATTTTGACCCTAAATCATCTGCCTCTGTGCTTATGCTATAAATCACCTGGATTTTATTAGAAAGGTATCACACTTATTTTTTTTTTAATTGTACTTTAGATGAAGGTTTACAGAACAAATAATCAAATAATTTCTCATTAAACAGTCAGTACACATATTGTTTTATGACATTGGTTAATAACCCCACGACATGTCAACACTTTCCCTTCTCAACCTTGGAGGACCTTTTTTTTTTTTTTTTTTTTGGTGAAAATATACATAGCCAAAGTTACACCATTTCAAAAAATTTCTACATGTACAATTCAGTGACATAAATTACGTTCTTCCAGTTGTGCTGCTATTCTTACTAGCCTTTTCCAAATTATTCCGTCATCCTTATCTTCAACTCACTGTCCCCTCGGCTTCCCGTTAAATCTTTTGAGTTGCTGCTGTCAATCTGATCTCATATAGATAATTCTTTTTTTTTTGTACCTTAGATGAAGGTTTCAAGAATACTTTCTCATTAAAGAGTTAGTACACATATTGCACTATGACAATGTTTAACAACCCTACGACATGTCAACACTGTCCCTTCTCAACCTTGGGTCCCCTATCACCAGCTTTCTTGTCCCTCCTGCCTTCTAGTCCTTGTCCCTGGACTGCTGTGCTTCATTAGTCCCATTTTGTTTTATGGGGCTGTCTAATCCCCAGCTGAACAGTGAACCTTGGGAGTGACTTTACCACTGAGCTACAAGGGTGTCCAGGGGCCATACTCTCAGGGTTTCTCCACTCTGTCAGGCCAGTAAATCTGGTCTTTTTTGTGAGTTAGAATTTTGTTCTACTTCCTTCTCCAGTTCTGTCCAGGACCCTCTGTTGTGATCCTGGTCAGAGGAGTTAGTGGTGGTAGCTGGACACCATCTAGCTATACTGGACTCAGTCTGGTGGAGGCAGTGGTAGCTGTGGTCCATTAGTCCTTTGGACTAATCTTTTCCTTGTATTCTATTCTCTTGGTTCTCCCTTGCTCCTGAAGGGGTGAGACCAGTGGAGTATTTTAGATGGCTACTGACAGGCTTTTAAGATCCCAGACACTACTCACCAAGGTAGAATGTAGAACACTGTCTTTATAAACTGTGTTATGGCAATTGAGCTAGATGTTCCCTGAGACCATGGTCCCCACAGCCCTCTGCCTAGCAAATCAGTCCCTCAGGGAGTTTGGATGTATCTATGGAGCAATGACCTTTCCTTGTACAAGTTGTGCTGGCTTTCCCAGTATTGTGCACTGTCTTAACATTCACCAAAGTTACCAATTATCTATTGTCTGTTTAGTTCCCCCCCAACCCTCCCATTCCTCGTAAACAACAAAGATTGTTTCTCTTTGTGTGTAAACTTTTACATGAGTTTTTACAGTAGAGGTCTAATACATGTCCTTTTGTGATTGACTTATTTCACTCTGCATAATGTCCTCTAGTTTCATCCATGTTATGAGATGCTTCACAGAATCATCATTGTTCTTTATCTTTGTATAATACTCCTTTGTGTGTATGTATCGTAGTTTGTTTATCCATTCGTCTGTTGATGGGCATCTAGGTTGTTTCCATCTTTTTGCTATCGTGAGCAGTGCTGCAATGAATATGGGTATGCATCTGTCTATTGGTGTGACGGCTCTTATTTCTCTAGGATGTATTCCTATGAGTGGGATTGCTGTATCCTATGGTATTTCTATTTCTAGCTTTCTAAGGAAGCACCATATCATTTTCCGAAATGGTTGAATCATTTTGCATTCCCACCAGCACTGCATAAGAATTCCAATCTCCCCAAAGCATCTCCAACATTTGTTATTTCCAGTGTTTTTGATTCGTGCCAGTAATGCTGGGGTGAGATGGTATCTCATTTTGGTTTTAATTTGCATTTCTTTGATGGCTAGTGATCGCGCGCACTTCCTTATGTGTCTGTTGGCTGCTTGAATATCTTCTTTGCTGAAGTGTCTGTTCATTTCATTTGCCTATTTTTTAATTGAATTATTTTTCTTTTTGTTGTAGAGTTATTGGTATCTGGCTAGTAAAATTCTGTGTTCTAGATTCAGCCTGTGGTCTGATGTTGTTTGTTCTCAGTTCAAAGGAGTCCCTTTAATAGGTCTTGTAAGTTTGGTTTGGTTTTTACATAGTCCCTTAATTTCTGTTTATCTGGAAATAACCTAATGTCACCATCATATTTAAATGAGAGTTTTGCAGGATATATTATTCTTGGCTGGCAAGCTTTTTCTTTCAAAGTTTTATATATGTCATCCCATTGCCTTCTTGCCTGCATGGTTTCTGCCAAATAATCTGAGCTTAGTTGTATTGTTTCTCTTCTGTAAGTAACTTTTTGTTTTTCTCGAGCCGCTCTCAGGATTCTGTCTTTGTTTTCAGTGATGTGATTATGATATGTCTTGGTGATTTTCTTTTGGGGTCTATCCTATATGGTGTTCTTTGTGCTTCTTGGATGGTCAGCTTTTTATCTTTCATGATATTGGGGAAGTTTTCTGTCTGCAATTCTTCTATGATCCTCTTTGTGTTTTATGTTTTCTCCCCCTATTCTGAACTCTGATCATTTGCAGATTTTTGGTTTTGTTTGTATCCCACATAATTCTCAGGGTTTCTTCATTTTTCATCTTTCTTTTTTCTGAATTTTCCTCAAACTGGGTTATATCCACGTTTTGGTCTTCAGTTTTGCTGATCATGTCTTCCGTCGTTTCAAGTGCTCCACAGCCCTTCTATGACAGTGTCCATTTTTGTTATCTTTTGGATTTCTAATTGTTGTTTTTGTATGATTTCTAGTTGTAAATTTATTTTAGCAATTTGTTCCTGTATTATTTTCTTGAATTCTTCCTTTTTTTATTTTTCATGAATTTGTCTGCTTTTTCCATGAATTTGTCTATTTTTTCCTCATTTTTGGCTGCTTTTTACTTAAATTCTTGGATAATTCTTAGTATGAGAGATTTGCATTCCCCGTCAGGTTGTTCTATTGCCTTTTCTTCTACTGAAAAGTTATCTGGTGTTTTATTTTGTATGCCTACTGGAACCATCCTGTCCTGTTTTTGTAAATGTTTTGATACTGTCTTTTGACTTCGGGGCATTCAGTAGTTATTTTCCTCATCTATTGATTGTAGATTTGTTGGTTTCATCCTGCTTTTTTGTTTTATTAGTTTATGTCTGAGCAAGTGGGCTGTGCATTCTTTGTTGTTTTCTCATCTGTGGGCACTATAATTCTCATTTCCTTCTCTAATGGGCAGTGTCAGTCACTCAAGTATGGTACAGCAGGGCAGGTTCAGCTAAAGGGGAGTTGCTTAGATCATTTGTTTGTGGCACATACCAGGGCCAACAGGGAGGACCGTGAATCAGTGCAGGGCAGTTTTGGTAGTCCATGCTTGTGCAGCTTGTGAATGTCATGATGTTCTGCTCATGTTGCAGGTAGATAGGAAGGAGGGGGGAGATTATGATGTGAGGCATTAAGATAGGTATGGGGAAGGGGAGAGAAAGGAGAGAGGAACAGGAGACAAGAATATACACACAAACAAAAAAGAGTGCTAAGGGAATTTTCTATTGGAATGGAGAGATGAGAGACTAAGAAATGGAGAAAAACAAAAATGAAAGAAAAAGGGAAAAATAAAAATGAATAAATTGAGAAACTTGAAATGAAGAAAGACAAAAAGGGAATAAGAGAGAGTATAAAGTAAAAAAAGAAACAACAACAAAAGAAAAAAAGAAATGTCCCCAGGGATGTTACTGTGCATCTGCGCAGAGTAAGGGAGTAGCTCCCAAGCCGCATGGTACTGCCCAGTTAGAAGGGGTTCCCAAGCCAAGAAAAGAAAAAGAAAACAATCAAACAAACAAATAAAAACAGAGCAAACAAACAAAAAGCCCTGGTGGTCCCGCCAGCATGGCAGCATGGGCCGGGAAGTAGTTTCGCAGTGGAGCAGTGTTTCCCAGCCTTTCAGGAAGGAGCAAAGAGGCATATGGAGCCAGGTATTTGACAGAAAGGAGGGGCAGGTGGTCAGAGGTAAGGAAGAAATCTAATGAAGCAGAACAAAGCAACACCAGCAGCCAACAAATAGCACTCAGGAGCTGGCCAGTGTAGGCGAATAGAATCCAAGTGATACCGGGGTAAAGCCAGTGCTTACCGGCCAAGAGACTGTGGCCTTGGGAAGCAGAGGAGGCCAAGTGGGGGTGAAGAAGGGTGGGGGCAAGATAGCATGTATTGTTGGTTACCGGTTGTTCTGTCTCCTGCTGGAAGCTCCGTAAAGGTGCTTTCTCGTACACCCTGTTCCCTGATCTCTGAAAGGAGTCCAAGATGGTGGATCCCTGCTGTGGTAGCTGATATGGGACTTCTGCGTGTATCTCTCCTCACTCTCTGTTCTTGGTCAGTTTCTTATTCCATTCAGTGCTTGGCTGAGTTCTTTATCTCTTCATTTGATGTATAGGGTTTCAGGATTGATGTGTGACTCTGACTTAGTTTTTCAGATCTTTGCTGTGGAGTGACTGCGTGGTGCTCCTGACTATAGCACCATGTTGTCGGGAAGTCTATCATTGTCATGCTTCTTAAAAAGGTAACACTCATAGAAGGTGAGGCTGTTTGCCTCTGCCGTGAGTAAATAACATTTAAAAATGTTCTCTGAGCTGGTGCTCTGGTAAGACTGAACAGATTGAAATATAGAGCAGTAAGATCTTTTCTTTCTTTGTAAGCCAAGTTTGTCTTTTATGACCCTTCTGCTTGCTCAGGCCCTGGAATAATCTAAACTTAAAGTCATTGAAGCCATAAGTGGTTATTTTATTTCTAAAGAAAAGTTTTAATTTGTTTGCTTGGTGCATCCCCACCTCCCTGTCTCTTTTCTTTCTTTTTCTTTATGCCAGGGCTTATGAATATGTGGATAAATTAATTAAGAAAAACTTGGATTAAAACAACCTGCTGGGATATGCCTAAACTCATGAATGAGTACTTTTAGAAGAGTAATAAACACTGGAATTTAAGTTAATAGTCTTGGGGGTAATGGAGACAAATTGCAGTAGATTAATTTGCTCCTTTATTTTGAAATGCTAGAAAAGTACCCATGATAATACTGATAAAGTAGAAAAAAAAATAAAGAAGAAGGAGGAGGAGGAGGAGGAGGAGGAGGGGAAGAAAATGACTATTATTTTTATGGCTCTCTACATACTACTCATAGTGACACTATAGGGTCACTATGAGTCAGAATCTACTCGACAGCAATGAGTTCGGTTTGGTTTTTGGTTATACATACAATGGAGCCCTGGCGGTACAGTGGTAAACAGCCTGGCTGCTAACCAGAAGGTCAGCAGTTTAAATCTGCCAGTTGCTCTTTGGAAACCCTGTGGGGCAGTTCTACTCTGTCCTAGAGTGTCGCTATGAGTTGGTATAGACTTGACAGCAATGTTTTTTTTTTTTTTTTTTTTTTTGGTTTAATCTTTAAGAGAGCATATCACAAAATCTTTTCTTCCATGGAGCCACTGAACTGTTTGTTATCAGCTGAACTTATTGTTATCAGCCCAGCACCTAACTATTGGGAAACCAGGGCTCCTTCACAAATGGTATAGGAGTTGGGGTTTACAACACATATTTTTGAGGGACACAATTCAGTGCATAACAGATGGCTTATGAAAAAAGCATAGACAAATATCATTTAAAAATACATAAATAACTAGCAAAGGAAATTAATAAAAACTACCAATATTGATGATGGTAAGAGCAAATACATTTGTTAAATTTTCATCTTTCGTGGAACAAAGCCAAAAAATAATGTGTTTATGTAAAAGTAGTATTGGCAATATAGAGGAAACCACCAGAAAGCTGAAAAGAAATAACTACAAATGGAAACTGGAAAGAAGGATCAGAGATGAGGGAGGAATTCGAGGTTGGAGGAAATGGAGAAAGCATGTAGAAAAAGTGCAACGGTTGGCTCTTATGGGAGGACAATGAGGGGTAATACCTGGTGGGGGTATGGGACAGAAAGAAAACCATGATGTGTTTTGTTTTTGTTTGTTTTCTTAATTGAGAGAGACTTAGCTAGGCTTTGGAAAGGGATCAAAATGTACAAAGCACTTGCATACACATTTTCTCACTTGATTCAAACAATTAAATTGTTAGAACAATTTAAATCCTTTATAGAAAGAACCAGTTGAGAAAGAGATCATGAAGAATTGGAGAAAGAAAGTAACTGATTGAGCAAATCTCCCAGACCCAAGGAGGCATTAGAAACCAGTGCTCAGGTACAGACTTAATTTTTATGTGACAGAAAGGATCTCCCTTTGGGTGAGACTTTAAGGAGACAAACAAAGACAGATGGAAATCTTAGCAACACAGTGGCTTCCCCATTGACTTTTTCTAGTAAACCTCAACCAGAATCTCATTGACATTTTACATAGCTGAAGAAAACTGGGTTCATGATGGACAACATGACTAACCCAGGGTCACACTACTCCAAAAATCAGATCCAGGTGTCATACTTTCTGGTCCAGTGTTCTTTTCTTTCATATTTCTGCAGAAGGATTTATATGACCAAGTAAAAACTCCTAATGTACTTAAGGGCAAAGTGCATACTTCCTTCTTCATTTTTTTCCTTTGTGGTAGTATTTCCTCAGGGACATACAATCAAAGCAAATTCACTGAAAGTCTTTTAAAGCAACCTACTTAGATTACTATGTAAAAAAGAAAATGCAATAAAGATGCTATTTCGCATCCCTGTGCCAGGAGAAAATTTCAGAGTGAAAGAAAATTTGCTCTATTAGAGCCATCAGGGATCCCAGATTTCTGATATAAAAAGGGAACTTCTGTTTTTCTCCATCAACTCTTATAATTTTAGAACTTCAGCTCTTATAATTTTATTGCTAGAAACCTAGAAAGAAAAAAAGAAAAAGAAAACCATGCAATTCTGGAAATAAGTGGACTTAATTTCAGCAAAAATGTCACTTTAGGGACTAGAGTGCATCTGGCCCATACCATGGTGTTTTCAGTCACCTTATATGCTTATGAAAGCTGGACAATGAATAAGGAAGACCAAACAAAAATGGACGCCTTTGACTTGTGGTGTTGGAGAAGAATATTGAATATACCATGGATTGTCAAAAGAATGAAAAAATCTGTCTTGGAAGAAGTACAGTCAGAATGTTCCTTAGAAGCAAAGAAGGGGAGATGTCATCTCACATACTTTGGACATATTATCAGGAGGGACCAGACCCTGGAGAAAGACATCATGGTTGGAAAAGCAGAGGGTCAGTGAAATAGAGGAAGATCTTCAAAGAGATGGATCGACACAGTGGCTGCAACAATGGGCTCAGATATAACAACAATTGTGAGGATGGCGCAGGACCGGGTAGTGTTTTGTTCTGCTGTACATAGGGTTGCTATGAGTTGGAACTGACTAGATGGTACCTAACAACAACAACAACAACAATTTCAGCCTTGGAAGAAAAGTGAAGTAAGAAGGGACACAGGAAAAAAAAAAAAAAAAAACAATTCACAGGAAGAACATGACTATCAATTCAGAATTAAGGCAAATTAATAAAATCCTGGAGTCCCTGGGTGGTGTAAACAGTTAACTTGTTTGGATACTAACTGAAAGGTTGGAGGTTCAAGTCTGCCCAGGGGCTTCTGGGAAGAAAGCCCTGGTGATCTGCTTCTGAAAAAATCAACCATTTAGGACCAATAGTACACAGTTCAACTTTGACACACCTAGGGTCCTCATGATTGGAATCGACTGGATGGCAGCTGATTGTCTTACAAAATCCTATCATGACAAAAAAGATGGAAGTGGCTAAGTAGAGAGAAGGTACGGCCACATACAAGCAATAAGTATACATCGGTAAGTTTGGGAATAGGATCAAAATACTCAGCTCACTGCACCTGTATTGTGTCTTGCCAAACAAACCACACTAGCCAAAAATTATCGAATGAATGCTAGGAATTCAACATGCTCAGTTCTAAAACTTGGGGCTTCCTCAATATGGACCATTGTTCCTGCCATTGGGGAAACTGCATCTCATTCACAAGCCAGTGCACTAAACCATTTGTCAATCTATTGTCACAAAAACAATGAGCAAAGAGAGGTTCCACTTCCCTGAAGGTAAACATAGTGTTACAAAAGGAGAGCAATTTGCTGCATTAGTAAATAAAAAGGGAACAAAATAAAGGTTTTTTATTTTTTTTTCCAAACTGATGCACAGGATTTTCCTGGTTTGTGCAATCTGTGTTATGTATGGCTCGGTGTGAGAATGAACTCTTTTGAGCTTATCTCTGGATATTGGACAAGGTAGAAGGTAAAGTCTGTTCCTTGGGCTTCAGGCAAATTTCATCAACTGTAAAATGGGATAAGGATGTCTTTCCTACCAGTTGTTGAGGATCAAGTGAGCTAAATTATGTAAGACCTTGGCACAGTTCCTGGCACGTGAAGGCACTAAAATGTTATTTCTTTTCCTTCCATAAATCATGACAAAACATTTACAGTTTTGCCATATTGCTGAAAAAATTTTAGCAAGAGAATGAATTGATACAAAAGAAAGATTAGAAACGATATAAGCTAAGCAGATTTAGAAAACCAGATATAGTGAGTTTTACTTTTTTCACATCTCTGATAAAATTCTTCCTTATATCAAGGCTTTTGGAAATAAGGCCTGGACGACTGTTTCCCCAAATGGCTAATAAGGAGCAAATGGGTGCATTTGAAGTTCAAAGGGGAAAAAAAGACAACTGGAAAATATTAAAATTTTATTGTTGGAATATTTATAGAGAATTCGTTAAAAACTTCTCATGAACTGGTTTTAATCACTAAATTTCATGTTTATTTGCTCCCAAGTTCTAAATTGCATCAGAGTTCTTGCCCATTTGTTTGACTTTTCCCATAACTTTCTGCCTAAATTTCAGCTATTTAGCTGTCTGTGATCATGGGAAGTTTCTCATGGTAGCCTCTGGAAAGAGACCTTCATTGGTGCCAGGAGGGCATTGTACTGTGCCTTACCCTCTGAGGTTGATAATATTATCATCACTATTTTACAAGTGCAGCAATCTTAATTTGAAGAAGCATCACAGTGGGAGTGGACTTTAGGGTCACCAAATCTGTCTTTGAAACCCAGGCCCATATTTACTAGCTGTGTGATTCTGAGTAAGTTGGTCAACCTCTTTGTGCCTCAGAATACTCATCTATAAAGTGGGGATAATATTTGTACTTATTGCATACAGTTAGTGTAAAGCTGAAAGGAAATATTGCATGTTAGGTGCTTAGCACAATATCTTGCATAAAGGGAGGATGCAATAAATATTAGAAGTTATTATCATTACTAAAACAATAACAGCAACAAACAAAAAAAAATCAGTTGCCTTGGAGTGGATTCTGACTCATGACCACCTTATGCGTCCTCAGAGTAGAACTGTGCTTTATAGGGTTTTCAGTGACTCATCTTTTGACCGTAGATTGACAAGCCTTTCTTCTGAGGCACCACTGAGAGGACTTGAACTTCCAACTTTTCAGTTAACAGCTAAATGAGTTAACTGTTTGCACTACCTAGGGACTCCATGGTTATTATTATAGAAATTAATTAATCAGACCAAGGACTCACATCTACTAAATAGTAGAATCTCCTGTAAAAGGCATGTCAGCCTGTCTTCAGGGCCAATGTTCTCCACCATTAGGGTACACATATCGTGTTATTTGTTGAATTAAATTGAAGGCAAAGTGCTATGATCTATGGAAAAAAAATATTGCAGCTTTAAAGATGGTCTGAAGATTCATTTAAGAAATGTAAAGGTGTCAGAATACTGTAAATACTTGATTCTTTCTATAACTGAAATTGAAAGCTGGATATTTCTATATATATATATTAGCTTATATATATATGATTTGCAAATAAAAGTGCATGCAAAGTGACTGAATAACATGAATATCTCAAATAATGAAAATGGCAAGAGAGTACCCTTCCTTGCAAGACTAATGAACAATTTACAAGGGAAGTAAATACAATCTGAAGCTCATTAAAGTCTTAGCAATAAGCTCCCTGTGGTAAAAGGAACTTATTAGGGCTTGAATGTGGGATAGCCTAGGTGTAGTGATGGATAAATCTAAGAAGGGCCTTGGGAGGGGGAGAGTTAAAGAGTAGATAAAGAAACAGTGGAAAGAAGCTGCCTTTTCAGTGGTTCTGAGTGGAACCTGAGGAGCCATTTAGGAGAGGGGACTGGCCAGTGATCCTCAGCTATCTCTGATGGCAGATGCTTTCAGCAGCTTTTTAGTTAGTCAGGACTGAGACTACAGAAGTGGTTCTCTGCTTCTCTGAATTCTCAGAACCAAGATTTTTAAGATCTATGAGCACCTAGAAGGAAGTTCTGCTTACCTTTAACACCTCTTTCTTGTACTGCTAGTTTTCCTGTCTTCACACTTCCTAGGAATTCAGAATTGTTAATAATAAGGGAAACTGAGGCCCCGAATTAATGGATTTCCACTGAGTACATAAGAAATTCTACAAAGGTCACTGCCCAATGTAGAATGTACCCAGAAATAAACAAGGAGGCAGAGTTAAGTCATGGTGATCATAAAATCCCAAACTCCCTCTGTGTAAAGACTTTAAATTCACTAAAAAGTAAATTAGTCTTTGCCCTTGTTTCCTGAGAAGACAATTCTAATACTTTGGAGCTTCCTAAGTAATGGAGATATCTTGGCCAAGTTGCAAGGTCTGCCAGGCAATCTCAGGAAGGAAAGAAAGCATGATTTAATTGTGTCAAGTTAGATAGCAGTTAATATTCTCCTCTGTTTTTACTCCTTTTCTCTTTAAAACCTCATTGTAACTAGCCTGCATTGAACCATTTGTTTCATTAGAAGCAGAAAGATCTCCCTGTGTGCGTGTAGATTAACTGCTTGAATAAACCCTATATGTTTTCATTTCTTTGTGCTTTGATTATTTCCAACAGTCTCAGCTTAATTTCCAAATCTGTATACTTCAGAGATATGAGGGAAATCACTTCACTTCTCTGGAGATGTATTGGACACAATAGATGCACAGAGGAAAAGCAACTTTGTCTGGGTGGGCATCAGAAAAGGATCACTTCCCCAAGATCCTTGCCACATGTGGAGGACCTGAAGAGAAAAAAAGGCCAGCTGAGGCAGAATGATGCAGACTTTCTGACTGCTTGATTTCTCAAGTTTCTGGGCACCACAGGCAGTGACTACCTAATAAAGGCATTTTTTTTTTAAATAATAGCTTTATTGAGATATAATTCATACAGCACAAAATTCACCTTTAAGAGTGTGCAATTCAGTGGTTTTAGTATCTTCACAGAGTTGTGCAGCTATCATCACTATCTAATTTTAGAAATTTTTCATCACTCCGAAAGGAAATCCCACATTAACAGTCACTGCCCATTTCCCCCCTTGCCCAGCCTCTGGCAATCACTAATCTACTTTCTGTCTCTACACCTTTTCCTATTCTGAACATTTCGTATAAATGGAATCATACAGTAAGTGAACTTTTCTGTCTGGTTTCTTTCACTTGGCATGTGGTAGCATGCATCAGTACTTGCTTCTTTTTTTATTGTTAATGATATTCCATTATATGGATACAGTAGTTTGTTCATCTGTTAATCAGTTGATGGACATTTGGGTTGTTCACACTTTTTAGTTATTACAAATAATACTGCTATAAACATTCATACAAGTTTTTGAGTATGCACTTAGATAGATTCTGATTCATGAAAACTTAAGTAAAATAGAACATAACGTTGCCTGGTCCTGTGTCATCCTCACAATTGCTGGCATGCCCAAGTCAATTGTTGTGGCTATATATGTTATGTCTGAGTAGGAATCGACTTGATGGCAATAGTTTTTTTTTGGGGGGGGGTGGGGGAAGAGGTCATTATATCTCACCTATGATCTCTCTCACCCCCACTAGCCCTCTGCTTCACCAAAGGTGATGTCCTTCTCCAGCAGTTGATCCCTCCTGAGGACGTGTCCAAAGCAAGAGAGTCAGACAATGTTTTGTTGTGATTCATAAGGTTTTCATTGTCTAATTTTTCGAAGTAGATAACGAGGGCTTTTTCTCTAGTTTACTTTCTTCTGGAATTTTCTCTGAAACTTATTCACCATAGTGAGCCTGTTGATATTTTAAATACCAGTAGCATAGCTTCCAGAATCAAAGCAACACGCAGGCCACCATAGTATAACAAACTGACAGAAGGGAGGTGGGGTATATTTCTAGGAGTGGCCCATTGAGGCACTTTTAATTCTGTACACTATGTATTCAGTAAAGAATTTTCTCTATAAGATGACAGTACAAAATTTGCCATACACACTAAAGAGCTGGTATTAACCTTTAGCTGGGCTGGCAATTGTGATTGCTATGGCCAACTTCGGATCCTTACCTGTGTTTTGTGTTACCCTTGGCTAGTCTTGTTTCAGGACTCTTTCACTGGCTCTTTGCTATAAGGAATATATTTAAAATGCCCTCATTGCAAAGTGTGTCCTTATCAATTTATGACTATGGAAGTGTCACCTTCCCACAATGTCCTATGTAGTCTTAAAAGGGAAGATCTGGAGTGAGGCAGCTTTTGTTGTTAGTTGCCATCAAGTCGGCTCCAACTTATGGTGACCTTATGTATAACAGAAAGAAACATTGCCCTATTTTGTCATATCATTATGATCATTGGTATATCTGAGTTCATTGTTGTGACTGTTGTATCAACCCATCTCATCGAGGGCCTCCCTCGCCTTCGCTGACCCTTCACTTTACCAGCCATGATATTTTTTTCTAGCAATCGGTCTTTCCTGATGACATGTACAGAGTAAGCAAGCCTAAGTCTCTCCATCTTTGCTTCTAAGGAGCTTTCTTGTTGGATTTATTATAAGATTGGTATGTTCATTCTTTTGGCAGTCCACAGTGTATTCAACATTCTTCACCAACACCACAGTTTATACGTATCAGTACTTCTTAGGTCTTCCTTTGTCATTGTCCAGCATTCACATGTATACGAGGCAATTGAAAAGACAATGCCTTGGGTCAGACACACTTTATTCATCAAAGTGACAGCTTTGCATAAAGTTTTAAAGAAGTCTTTCACAGCAGATTTTCCCAATGCAATATGTCATTTAATTTCTTGACTGCCACTTTCATGAACATTGATTGTTGACTCAAGTACAATGGAATCATTAAGGTGAACCTGCGTTTAAATTCTAGCTTAGCCACTTCCTGAATGTGTGCTTTTGGGCAACTGTTTAAAATCTTAACTCTGATGTTAGTCTTCCCATCTGTAATACAAGACTGATAAAAACACTTCATATTAGATTTGTGAGGATTAAATAAGATTATTGAAACCCCTGTATGCTTAACTTGATGCCTCGAACATAATAAGCTTTCATTACCTGGAAAATTACTATGTTGTTGTTCAGTGCCATCAAGTTGGCTCTGACTTGTAGCCAACTTACTTATAACAGAATAAAACTTTGCCTGGTCCTGCACCATCTTCTTAAACGCTGCTATGTTTTGGCCCATTATAGCAGCTACTGTGTAAATGCATCACATTGAGGCTCTCCCTGTTTTTCACTTACTCTCTATTTTACCAAGCATGATGTTTTTCTCCAGAGATTGGTCCCTTCTGACGATATGTGCAAAGTAAGTGAGATGTCACTTTGAGGACTAAGGTGTGCCTGACCCAAGCCATGGTAATTTCAATTGCCTCATATGCATGTGAATGCTGGAAGATGAATAAGAAAGATCAAAGAAGAATTGATATCTTTGAATTATGTGTTGGCAAAGAATCATGAATATACCATGGACTGCCAGAAGAACAAACAAGTCTTGCTTGGAAGAAATACAGCCAGAGTGCTCCTTGGGAGTGAGGATGGCAAGACTTCATCTCACGCACTTAGGACATGTTATTAGGAGGGATCAGTCCCTGGAGAAGGACATCACAGTTGGTAAGGGAGAGGGTCAGCCAAAAAGAAAAAGAGGAAGACCTTTGACAAGATGAATTGACACAGTGGCTGCAAAAATGCACTCAAACATAGCAATGATTGTGAGGATGGCACAGGGCTGGGCAGTGTTTTGTTCTGTTATACATAGGGTCGCTATGAGTCTGAACCGACTGGAAGGTACCTAACAACAATAACAAGCAAGTCAAAGTCTCACCATCCTCACTTTTCAGGAGTATTCTGGCTGTGCTTCCTCCAAGACAAATTTGTTAGTTCTTCTAGCAGTCCATGGTATATCCAGTGTTCTTTGCCAATGCCACAATTTGAATGTGTCAATTCTTCTTCAGTCTTTCTTTTTCATTGTCCAGCTTTCATATGCATATGAGACTATTGAAAATACCCTGGCTTGGGTCAGGCTCACTTTAGTCCTCAAAGTGACATCTTTGTTTTTTAATACTTTAAAGAGGTCTTTTGCAGCAGATTTGTCCAGTGTACCATGTCCTTTGATTTCTTGACTGCTGCTTCCATGGACATTGATTGATAATCCAAGAATGAAACCCTCGACAACATCAATTTCTTCAACATTTATCATGCTGTTGTTTACTGGTCTAGTTGTAAGGATTTTTGTTATCTTTACATTCAGATATAATTCATAGTGAAGGCTATAGTCTTTGACTTTTATCAGTAAGGGCTTCAAGTCGCCTTCATTTTCAGTAAGCAAGGTTGTGTCATATGCATATCTCAGGATGTTAATGAGTCTTCTTCCAATTTTGATGTAATGTTCTTCTTCATATAGTCTAGCTTCTCAGATTATTACTATAAAACCTTTCAATCATCCCTTGGGATAGGCCTTATCCCTTTAACTTGATATCATGTTGTCATTAACTAGATCAAGCTTGCTATATGAACCTGTTTTTTACTAGTCTTCTGTTTCCCTCTCTTCAGTAACTCCCTCCAAATTTGCCCACTAGGATTCAACTCTAAAGAATTACTTGCATTTTCTCCAATATGAGAGTCTCTTTTTTCTTTCTCTACTGAAATGGCCTCCTGATGCTTTTCTGCTTGAAAACGTCCTTCTCTTTGCTTAAGGGTTTCATTCAAGCCTCACTCCACTGTGAAGATTTCCCTGACTTCCAGGGAGGGACAACTTCTCCTTTGTGCCCTTGTTGTTATTGTTGTTGTTAGGTGTCACTGAGTCAGTTCCAACTCATAGTGTCCCTACGTACAGCAGAATGAAATGCTGCCTGTTCGTGCACCATCCTCACAATTGTTGCTATGTTTGAGCCCATTGTTGCAGCCACTGTGTCAATCCATCTCATTAAGGTTCTTCCTCTTATTCACTCAGCCTCAATTTTATCAAGCATGAGTCCTTCTCCAGGACCTGGTCCTTCCTGATAACATGTCCAAATCTCATCATCCTCGTTTCTAAGGAGCACTCTGACTGTACTTCTTCCAGAACAGATGTGTTCGTTCATTTGGTAGTCCATTGTGTGTTCGATATTCTTCCCCAACACCATAATTCAAATTCACCAGTTCTTCTTCTGTCTTCCTTATTTGTTGCACTCTTGGGATTTTTGCCCTTAGGATTTCTTATTCTTTACTTTTATCATTTCCTGTATTAAAAAGAGTTATGACCACACAGGACTGTGGGATTCTGGAGGGCTGGGCAGCATCTGATTCTCTTTATGATAGCTGTGCCTACTATCATGACTAGAGAGATCCACTGCTATGGATTGAATTGTGCCCCCCCCAAAATGTGTCAACTTAGCTAGTCCATGATTCCCAGTATTGTGTGATTGTCCATCATTTTGTCATCTGATGTGATTGTCCTATGTGTTGCAAATCCTACCTCCATGATGTTAATGAGATGGGATTAATGGCAGTTATGTTAATGAGGCAGTACTTAATCTAAAATATTAGGTTGTGTCTTAAATCAATCTCTTTTGACATACAAAAGACAGAAGCAAGCAGAGAGATATGGGGACCTCATACCACCAAGAAAGTAGAGCTAGTAACATATGTCCTTTGGACCCAGGGTCCCTGCACTGACCAGGGGAAGAAAATTGCTGGGGAAGATTGATGACAAGGATCTTCCTCCAGAGCCTACAGAGATAGAAAGCCTTACCCTGTAGCTGGCATCCTGAATCCAGACTTCTAGTAGCCTAGACTGTGAGAGAATAAACTTCTGTTTGATGAAGCTATCCACTTGCGGTATTTCTGTTATAGCAACACTAGGTAACTAAGACATCAACCATCCCAGTTTGTCTAGGACTGATGGGGTTTTCAGAACGTGCCCAAACTGTGAATGTCCCAGGCAAACTGAAATTAATCATTTACTCTACTAGTACCTGGTACAGAGTTGACATCCAGTAAAATACTGTTAAATTCATCTTTGTTTTACAGTTCTTCTCCAGTCGACATAGTTTTGTTTGTTTATTTTTTCTCTAGAAGTTTTGGCCCAAATAAGTGCTTTCTCATTTTGTATCTTTTGTATCACAATTAAATTTCTCTTGTACTTACGGGAACTGACTTCACCCCAATTCACTGAATAGCTCAGTAGCTTTTCTTAAGAACTTGGAAGTTAAATATCAGACTTTGTTATAGAGGGTAAGTAGTGAACAGGCCCATTTGCCGCAAATCAGCACAAGGACAAGCCCTTGTGGATATTCAAAATATAACCTCTTTACTATTTGTGACTTGAAATTCATGAATTTAGTTTCCAGCTAATGATTTCCAGCTAATAAGCCCAGTGTTTAAAAGGAACCGCTTTGTCCCTTCTGCACATACTTGTCACTCCCACTCTTGCATATAAAAACATGCACCAAGGTCCTGGTTTTATTGTGATAATCTTACTGATAAACATGCCTAATTTATGTCAATGAGAATTAGGGCATTTTTGAAAATTATACATGGTATGATTTTATGGATTGGAGCAAGAGAGGATATGTTCAATGTTTTATATAAATAAACAATGAATGGGTGTATATTTGTGTTACCCACATAAATAGACTTTCACAGTGGTCCTCAAACTTGATCATGCATCAGGATCATCTAGAGAGCCTCATTTCTGGAGTTTCTGAATCAGAAGGTCTGGGGTAGGGCCTGGAAACTTGAATTTCTAACAAGTTCCTGGGTGATGCTGATGTTGCTGGCCCAGGGAAAACACATGGAGAACCACAAGACTACAGCATCACCACCACCACTTATCATGGAGTCAACTCTGACTCATGGCAAACCTATACGTGTCAGAGTAGAACAATGCTTCATAGGATTTCCAATATTTTATTTTTCAGAAGGTGATCAACAAGCTTTCTTCCGAGACACCACTGCATAGATTTGAACCTCCAACCTTTTGGATAGTAGCCAAATGCTTTAACCATTTGCATCGTCCAAGGACTCTGACAATAGCATGCCAGAAGGTAGTCAGCTGGGGAGGAGTGAAGGAGGTTCAGTCAGTTGGCTGTTGGTGTTCATGAAAGAAGGGAGGGAGGATAAGCCTAAAGCTCATTGGGATGATAGAGATAAGAGAGGAGATGAGCAACTGAGAAATTATGAAATATGTCTTAGCCACTTCCAAAGCACAAAAGAAAAAGCACAGGGCTTCAGTATAAGGTATTGTGCAGCTTCTTGAGGGGACAGTTAAGAGACTGTAGGCAGAAAAGGAGCCACTGAGACATAGTTATGATTCTCTGAGAATGGTATTATTGAGAAGCATCAGGAGAAAGTAAGACGAGCATGAACTTTGACACCAAACAAACCTTGGTTTAAATCTAGACTCTTTTAACTTACCCAAGTGGTGTAATTTTTTTGTTTTTTTAATAAATGAATTAACCTCTCTGGTCCTCAATTGTCTTATCTGTAAAGCAGGGACCTTATGGAGATTAAACAAACTGCGCCAGACACCTAGTGTTACCACAAAACGCAGATCTGAACTGCCTGCCGCAAAAGCCAATAATGAGACAAGGGTGAGGTGAGCAGCAAGAGGGTTTTATACAGGAGACAGAGGAGAATGAGCTCCTCAAAAAAACCTGTCTCCTCAAACTGGAGACTGGCTGAAGGTTTTATACAGACAGGATTATAGTTTCTCTTTGCGGTAGTCACGATTGTCACGTCCCAGATGACTTAACCTCTTACTGGCAACCCTTGAGGGTAATCAATTTGTTTTGCCACCTCCAAGAAGAAACTTTAATGAATTTTAAACTTTTATAGAGACTGGAATAGGAAGGGAGAAAGAAAAAGAAATATCATGAGACAAAGCAGAGGCTAGTAATGGTGGAAATCAATTATTCAGCAATGGTGGTAATAGAATTAATACAGCTTGTTCCCCTAGCACATACTAGCTATTTTTTTATAAATATTAAAAAGCTTGAGGGCATCTGTTGGTCATAACAAGAGAATCAGCTAATGATGTTCAGAATTCCGAAGTCATGGATGACATTGAATATGTGTATGAGTCCAAGCAGAACTTCCAATGATTAGATTGATGTCATCAAATTGAGGTATCAAATGACATTACTGACTAGAGGGGAGGCGCATTCCCTCACTCTCCATTACTGAGAATGGAGAAGCATGGTTGAATTGCAACAAAAATGAATCATTAGTTATAAGGCCCAAGAGTCTTGAAGGGAGTTTACAAAAAATTCATTGTAATCAAGGATCTATTCCCAAACTCTACAGAATGTCAACCAAAATATAACAAAAACAACAATAATAAAAACAGTAAAATCAATGAGTATTTACTGAATTCTTTCTGAATTTCTATGCTACAGGCCACTTCAGTTCTAGAGTATATCTATATGCCTATGTATCTACAACATTGCTGTTGTTAGGTGCCATAGAGGCAGTTCTGACTCATAGCCACCCCATGTATAATAGAGTAAAACTTGGCCCGGACTGGCACTACCCTCATAATTGTTGCTCTACTTGAGCCTATTGCTGCAGTCACTGTGTCAATCTATCTTGTTAAAGTTCTTCTTCTTTATCGTTAACCCTCTAGTTTACCAAGCATCATGTCCTTCTCTAGGGACTGTTCCCTCCAGATAATATGTCCAAAATAAGTGAGATGAGATTTTACCATCCTTGCTTCTGTGGAACATTCTGGCTGTGCTCCTTCCAAGACACATACGTCTAAAATAAATATCTATTATCTCTCTATCTATCTATGTACATACTCACACGTACATATGTGTAAGTGTGTATTTTTTGTATAACTTTCACCTGAATTTAGAGATCATCTTAAGAATAGATTTAAGGCATTGAAAACGAATGACTGAAGACAAGATGAGTCGTGGGATGACATCAAGGACATTATACATGAAGAAAGAGAAAAGCAAAATTTCATTAAAAAGAAAAAAAGATCAATCTGGACGTCAGAAGAGATTCTGAAACTTGCTCTTGAAATTGGAGTAGCTAAAGTGAAAGGAAGAAACGATGAAGTAAAAGAGTTTACCAGAAAATTTAAAAGGACAGCTCGAGAACACAAAGTAAAATATTATAATGCAATGTGAAAAGAACTGGAGTTAGAAAACTAAATGGAAAGAACATGCTTGGCATTTCTTAAGCTGAAAGAACTGAAGAAAAAATGCAAGCCTCAAGTTGCAATATCGAAGAATTCTATGAGCAAAATATTGAAAGACCCAGAAAGCATCAAAAGAAGTGGAAGGATTACACAGAGCCACTGTACCAAAAAGAAGTAGTCAATGTTCAACCATTTCAGGAAGTAGCATATGGTCAAGAACTGATAGCATTGAAGGAAGTTGTCCCGGCTACACTGAAGGCATTGGCAAAAAACAAGGCTCCAGGGATTGACAGATTACCAGTTGAAATGTTTTAACAAATAGATGCATACTGGAAGCACTCACTCATCTATGTTAAGAAATTTGGAAGAAAGCTACCTGGCCAACCAACTGGAAGAGATCCGCATATGTTCCTATTCCAAGAAAAGGTGATCCAACAGAATTCAGAAATTATCAAATAATATCATTAATATCACAGGCAAGTAAAATTATGCTGAAGATAATTAAAAAATTGTTGCAGCAGTGCATCCACAGGAAACTGCCAGAAATTCAAGCCTGGTTCAGGACAGGACCTGGAACTAGGGACACAATTGCTGATGTCAGATAGATTTTGCCTGAAAGCAGAGAATACCAGAAAGAAGTGTACCTATGTTTTATGGACTATGCAACGGCATTCAACTGTGTGATCATAACAAATTATGGATAACATTGTGAAGAATGGGAATTCCAGAACCTTTAATTGTGCTCATGCAAAACCTTTAAATAGACCAAGAGGCAGTCTTTCGAACAGAAGAAATGGATACTGTCTGGTTTAAAATCAGGCAAGGTGTACATCAGGGTTGTATTCTTTCACCATACTTATTCAATCTGTATGCTGAGCAGATAATTAGAAAAGCTGGACTATATTAAGAAGAACAAGGCACCAGGATTAGAAGAAGACTTATTAGCAACCTGTGTTACGCAGATGACACAACCTTGCTTACTGAAAGTGAAGAGGACTTGAAGCACTTACTGATGAAGAGCAAAGACTATACCCTTCAGTATAAATGACACCTTAATAAAAAAAAAAAAATCACAACTGTTCCAATAAGTAACATCATGATAAATGGGGAAAAGATTGAAATTGTTAAGGATCTCATTTTACTTGAGTCCACAATCGATGCCCATGGAAGTAGCAGTCAAGAAATCAAATGGCTTATTGCATTAGGCAAATCTGCTGCATAAGTTCTCTTTAAGGTGTTAAAAATTAAAGATATCACTTTGGGGACGAACGTTTTCCTTACCTAAGCTTATAGTATTTTCAGTTGCCTTATATGCATGGAAAAGTTGGACAATGAATAAAGAAGAACAAAGAATTGATGCATTTAAATTATGGAGTTAGCAAGGAACATTGGTTATACCATGGACTGCCAGAAGAGTGAACAAATTTGTCTTGGAAGAAGTACAGCCAGAATGCTCCTTAGAAGCGTGAATGGCAAGACTTCTTCTTGCTTAGTTTGGATCACTTATCAGGAGGGACCAATCCCTGGAGAAGGATGTCATGCTTGGTAAAGTAGAAGATCAGTGATAAATAGGAAGACTCAAAGAGATGGATTGACACAGTGGCTGCAACAATGGGCTCAAACATAGCAAAGATTGTGAGGATGGCATAGGACAGTGTGGTGTTTTGCTTTGCTGTGCATAGGGTTGCTATGTGTCAGTACCAACTCAGCAGCACCTAACAACAACGTCTCTTGCTTCATTCTTCCAATTTAAATATTCCAATCTTTTTTATACAGCAATCTATTAGTTCACAACCTCTCACCATGTTTCCTGATATTTTCTCTTCATTTCTAACAGGTTTTTTTTTTTTTATTCCTAAGTGCATTCCTGCTAAATAACTGCTTAGGGCCCCTTTAGCACAGCCAGGTGGGGTCATCTATACTTCTTTTTCATATTGAACCATAGAAGACTGGGTGATAATACAATATCATCTGTCCTTGCGGGGGTATGAAGGTAACTGATAACTTCTAGCTGGGAGGACTAACTTCCTTCTTTGTTCTTCTTACTCTCTTGTGCTGAGTTACTTTTGTTTGTGGATTTTGTGTTCATTTCTTTTGTTTTTGTAGGTTTTCTTTTTGTTGAGACTTTATGTTTTTCGTCTTTATTTTTATGAGTTGGTTTGTTAACTTTTTTTGTGGTTACCATGAATTTTACCCTTATCTTTATAATTTTGAAGCAGTCTACCCTTACTTGGTATCGCCTTGCCTTCCTCTCCTTTAGAAGGTTCTATGCCTATGCCGTTTGTTCCCTCTTTCATTGTTTTGATGTTGTTGTCACCCTTTGATTGATTGCTCTGATTCCCTGTTGTATTTCTTTTGGTTTTGGATAGTCCTCGAGAGTTCATTTCCTAGAATGGTATCTGGTTCATATGAACCTGTGTTCTAGGTCCTAGGTCCTGCCTGAGGGCTGAAGCTGTTTGTCCTCACATTGAGAAACTCCCTTTAATAATTCTTGTAAGTTTTGTTTGACTTTTGCATGTTCCCTTAGTTTCTGTTTATCTGGAAATGACCTAATTTCACCATCAAATTTGAACAAGAGTTTTGCAGGATATATTATTCTTGGCTGACAATTTTTTTCTTTCAGGATTTTATATATGTCATCCCACTGCCTTCTTGCCTGCATGGTTTCTGCCGAATAATCTGAGCTTAGTCTTATTGTTTCTCCTCGTATGTGACTTCTTGTTTCTCACAAGCTGCTCTCAGGATTCTTTGTTTGTCTTTAGTTTTGGCAAGTGTGAATATGATATGTCTTGGTGATTTTCTTTTGGGGTCTCTTCTATATGGGGTTCGTTGAGCTTCTTGGATGGCCAGCTTTTCATCTTTCATGATATTGAGAAAGTTTTCTGTCAGCAGTTCCTCAATGATCCTCTCAGTGTTTTCTGTTTTCTCCCCCTGTTCTGGGATTCCAATCACTCATAAGTTTTTGCTTTTAATTGTGTCCCACATAACTCTCAGGGTCTCTTCATGTTTCTTTGTTCTTTTTTCTGAGTTTTCCTGGAACAGAGTTGTATCCAAGTGTTTGTCTTCAGTTCCACTGATCCTGTCTTCCATGGTTTCAAATCTACTTCTCAGCCCTTCTATGACACCATCCATTTCTGACATCTTGTTGTTTATCTTTTGGATTTCTAATTGTTGTTTTGTATAATTTCGAGTTGTGAATTTATTTTGGCATTTTGTTCCTGCATCATCTTCCTGAATTCTTCCAATTTTTTGTCTGTATTTTCCATAAATTTGTCTATTTTTTCCTCATGTTTGTCTGCTTTTTGCCTCAGTTCTTGGAAAATTCCGAGTATTAGTGATTTGAGTTCCCTATCAGGTACTTCTAGTGCATTTTCTTCCACAGGAGAGTTATCTGGTGTTTTAATTTGGACGCCTATTGGAGCCATCTTGTCTTGTTTTTGTAAGTGTTTTGATATTGTTTGCTGTTTTCGAGGCATTCGGTAGATATTTCTCTCATTTATTGATTGTAGATTTTTTGTTTCGTCCTTGTGGTACAGCTGGGCAGGTCTAGCTGAAGAGGAGCCACTGGGACGGGTTGTTTGTGGCACTCACCGCAGCCACCAGGATGGTCAGTAGTCAGTGCTGGGCAGGTTCCAATAGGGCGTGCCTGCACAGCTTGGTGGTGTGATGTCAAGTCCACGGTGCAGGTAGGCAGGATGCAGTGGGGAGATGGTTATGTGTGAAGCTAAGCTGGATAGAGGAGAGAGGAGAGAGGAGCAGGAGCGAAAAGCATACAAACATAATAGAATTCTAGGGGAGCTTGTCGTTGGAATGGACAGATGAAAGACTATGGGATGGAGAAAACCAGAAGGGGGAAGAGAAGGAAAAGGAAATAATTTACAAATAAAAATAAGAAAAGTTAAAGAACTGCAAAGTTCCCAGGGATCCCACCGATGCAGCTATGAGGTCTGGGGGAGTCGGTCTCAGGTTTCACAGCACAGCCTGGCCAGAAGGTGGAGATGCATACTTCGCCTGGTATTCAGGGATCAGAAAGAGAAGGAAGAGATAGAGATACGAGAAATAAAGCAATGAAGAAAGACAAAAGGGAAAAAGAGGGAAAAGAAAACAAAACTAATCAAAAAAGAAAGAAAACAAAATGAAAAAAAAAAAAAAAGCAACCCCAGGAGTCAATGAATGGCACTCAGAGAGCCAGCCAGTGTGGGCTAGTGTTTCTGGACAAGAGACTGTGTCCGTGGGAAACAGAGGAGGCTGAGTGTGAGTGAAGAAGTGTGGAGAGTGGAAAGCATATATCACAAATTGCCTGTGCTCTGGGGACTCTCAGAAAGGAGCTAAGAGTGTGCAAGGAGCCAGGCACCCGAGTGAAAGGAGGTGGAGGCGGCGAGAGGCAAGCAAGAAACCAAAAGAAGCAGGAGGAAAAAAAAGAAAAAAGAAAAAAAAAAAAAAAAGGCAGCACCAGCAGCCAACAAACAGCATCCAGAGAGCCGCCTGCCCAGGCGCGTGGAATCCAAGCAGCCGGCGGACCCCAGTGAAGGGACTGCGGCCACGGGAAGCAGAGGAGCAAACGAACAAACGCCCTGGGATCTCACCAGCGTAGCAGGCCAGACCTCTAAGCAGCCACACACCCAAATGCAGCCCCACAGCCCTGCAGGAAAGAGCAAAGATGGCGCTTGGAACCAGGAACCCGAGCAAAAGGAGGGGGAGGCAGCGAGAGGCAAGTGAGAAACCAGAAGTAGTAGAAAAAGCCACACCAGCAGTCAAAAAATGGCAGCCAGAGAGCCACCCGCTCAGGTGCGCAGATTCCAAGCAGCCAGCGCTCCCGGGTCAAGAGACCGTGGCCACAGGAAGCAGAGGGGCGAACGAACAAAGGTCCCGGGATCTCAACAGCGCGACAGCCCAGACCTGGAAGCAGCCATACGCCCGAACGCAGCCCCACAGCCCAGCAGGAAAGAGCAAAGTCGGCGCTCGGAGCCAGGCACCCGAGCAAAAGGAGGGGGAGGTGGCAGAAAAAGCTACGCCAGCAGCCAACAAACGGCTCCCAGAGAGCTGCCGGCCTGGGCACGTGGAATCCAAGCACCGGCGCCCCCTGGCCCGGATATCCTGTCCACGGGAAGCAGGGGAGCCCCAGTTGAGGCGGAGAGTGGTGGGGGGTGGGAAAGCACACACCACAAATTACCTGTCATTCTGTCTCCCACTGGATGCTCCCCGAGGCTGCTCTCCCCTTCTCCATTTTGCTGGTCTCCGATAGAAGTCCAAGATGGTGGATCCGCACTGCGTTAGCTGGTAGGGGATCTCTGCATGAGTCTCTTCTCGCTCTCCGTTCTCTTTCAGTATTCTCACTCCGTTTGGTGTTTGGCTGAGTTCTTTATCTCTTCATTTGATGTTCTAGGGTTTCAGGATTGTTGATTCTCTGTTTGGCTTAGTTTTTCGGATCTTTGCTGTGGAGGGACGGCGTGGTACTTCTGCCTAGAGCGCCATCTTGCCGGGCTCTCCCCCCAATTTTCTATCTTGAGTTAGATTTAAAAGGATCATTACCCCAGCCCCCTAACATGTACTACCTTTCTATAAAATATAGGAAAGTTGAAATCCAAACTCCCTCAATATTAATTACCTCCTAACTCAACCTCAGAGCCCTGGCAGAGTAGTGGTTAAGAGCTCGGCTGATAACCAAAAGGTCAGCATTGCAAATCTGCAGGCTCCTCCTTGGAAACTGTCCCTGCGGGACAGTTATACTCTGGCTATGAGTCCAAATCAACTCAACGACAATGAGTATCTCAACCTCTGACTCTCTAGCTGACTTAGTATCTCATTCTGTCTCTGGTAATGTCTTCCCTACTCTTTATCAATCCCCTTACTTCTATCTCTGGCTCCACAAGTCTCTCTAGTCTCTGTTACCTAGATCCTGGTGGGAATGGGTTATGTTCTAGTGTAGAACATTAGTAACCATGAAGACACAGTAACTAAGACATTATTACAAAGGTAGTAACTCAATATAGTTTATTTCCTTAAGCTAAAAGGCTTCAAAAGATAATTAATTAGTAGCCTATATTTAAATAGAGAGAGAACTTGCTATATTTATAGAGGCTATCATGTTGATGAAGTTGCTTGAACTTCAAAATTCAATATTCAGTTTAAAATTTTAAAGTTTATGGTTTATGGGTCCTCAAAGACGTTGCTGAATAGATGCTAATATTTTTGTCCTCTTTCAGGTGCATTTTTTATGGATGCAGAAGAAAGATTTCCCTCTGTTAGGATATTCACTTGCCTTATCTTTCAAAGATTCTAATGCTCATCTTTATCATTGAATTTGCAGCAATACACTGAAATAATTCACTTACAGCTACCTCCCTAGCTAGTCTATGAGCTGCTGGGATTCTATCTTACTTGTCTTTTCATCTTCAGCATCTATCTCAGTGCCTAGCACAGAAGAGGTGCCTAAAGAATGTTTGCTACTCTGTAATAAGAATAGTGGCTAATAATTTAGTATGTAAACAAACAGGAATGGAAGAGAAAGTGGTAAAAGAGTAACATTCTTCTTAGAAAATAAACATACTTAAAAAAAAAGAATGTCAAATTGAACTCAGTTGAAGTGGTATGGAGGCTGTAGGTAGAAAAGGATACTTCTTGTATTTACAGACATTAAGAGTCCTTGTAAGAACTCAGCTCTCCCTGAGCCTTGAACACTCAGGTATGTGCATAGTCACAGCACGTATCTTAGTGCTTATGTTTAGCGACTTCAGTAGCATCTGATCTAAGCACTGACAATATTAGTTATCTAGGGTTAGCCTAATGTGTCTGCAAATTCTCGGTGGATATCATAAGGATATCATAAGGATATCAGTCTTGGAGGGAGTAGAGCCAGAGTGTTAAGAAAGTAAGTTATGTAAAGACTCCATCTTGTTTACTTTAGACACGTCATCAGAAAAAAAAAAAAACAATCGATAGAAAAGAGCATCATGTTTGGTAAACTAGAGGGTCAGCCAAAAAAGAGGGAAGCCCTCAATGATATGGATTAACATAATAGCTGCAAAAATGGGCTCAAACAGCAATGATCATGAAGATAGCTCAGAACTGGGCATCATTTGGTCTGTTATACATAAGTTCACTATGAGTTGAAGCGAACTCAATAGCAACAAACAAGAATAGCATGGAGATGTTCTCCCTGTTCCATGGGATTCATTATTAGGCAACCTCCAATTAATGTTATCTCTAACTTCCAACTCACCAGTCTGTCCTACCCTGTTTCACCCATCTCTGTATGCTTCTTTGAGTGAGGAAATTCAGACTAAGACTAGGGTACAGGGAAATGCTAGATTCAATACATGAGTATTCCAGATAATTGGGAGTTTGGGAAGGAAGAAGCTGGTATTTTAGCTGGAGTCAGAATCTTGTCAAAGGGAGTTAAAGAAGGCCTTCATTGACTGGAGTCTATTTGTTTCCTGTCCTACACGCTTTGTTAGGTTTGGTGACAAGAATGACATGCAAGGTCATTACACAGAAAAGAGAGGAGGAGAAGAGAATCACACCCACAGCCAGTGGACAAGAAAGAGCTATGAAAAATGTGATCCAGCCTGGTGCTATCTCCATAATCTAAAAGGGACCCCCTGCCCCTTTGATGTTGGATTATCCATGTCCATGTCTACTTTCACTCCCTTATTATCTGAGAGTTGACTATCACTTTCATTCAGTACAAACTCAAACTTTTACAGACCCTGATGGCCAAGGCATATTTTCTGACATGCAAATTAGATACCTGGGAGATCTTTCCCCTCTACTGTTGAAAAATGTATCTCATCTTGTCTTTTTTTCAAAGACAATAAATTAAGGACAAGCTCAAAACTGTCTGCTCTGATCCAATTTTTTTTTCTTGACCCCCTGATGAGACTAAATTCAAAATCAATTAGCTGTTTCATGACTTTCACCTTTGATGAATGGAAATAGATGCTTTTCTCCCCACAGGAGTAAAAATGAAAATCAGAGCTTTGAAAGAAAGAAAGTAGCTTTTGTATCAGATATCTTCAGAGTCTCCTTATTTTAGTGATTACCTAGGTGAAAAGTTGTAGAATTTTTCCTGTCAGAAATAGCTTTAGAGGACAAGTAACTCCAACATCTATTGGAAAGAGGAGAAAGCAGTTTCAGAGGGTTAGGTAACTTGCTACAGGTCACAGATGCTGTGAGGGTAGATCTGTGGTTGATATAAACATCTTGGCCTTCTCCAACCTAAGTATTTCCTATTAGAAACATTTTTTCCTTGGCAGGTAGCATGCAGAAAATGGTGTTTAGTACAGAGAAAACATGTTCAGCATTGGATCTCAAAGTTGTGAATACTTACTCTGAGCCCCTGAGGAGTTTTTTAAATGCCCAGCGTTGTCTCATTCACTTTGGAACACTCAAATGACTGTAGCCAACTCCTTTCCCTCAGGCACTTCTCCAGTATGCAGTGGAAGAAATCCACCATCAGAATGTTTACTATAGAAAGTTTCTTAATCACTATTCTCCAAATATTGCTCAAGATACTTCCTCCATGTGTACCTGGATTTCCTTTGCTAATACCATTCTTTACTGCTGAAACAAATACCATTTCTTCTATTAAGAATTCCAAAATATACGCACCTCCTCCCAAAATTCTCTAACTCCAGTGGATGTTGTTTACTGAGATTTGTTAAACATTCCAGTTACATGGTATTTAGGTGTATTGATTAGAACCTGAGAAGGGAACCTCAGAGCCAGCAGTGGACTGAGTCACCACACTCCTGTCACATCTTCATCATGCCAATCCAGAAATAATAAGAGTAGTGGCCATTTATTGATCATTTATCAAATAGAAGGCACTGGTCCAGGCTCTATGGTGAGCACTTAATGTATATAATCTTATTTAATAACGTTTAGACTGTAGCAATGGGCTTAAGCACAGCAAAGACTGTGAGGATGGTGTATGACCGGGCAGTGTTTTGTTCTGTTGTACATAGCATCGTTATGAATTGGAACCTTCTCAACCGCACCTAACAACAACAAAAACAGCAGTGTAGTAGCCATAAGAATGTGCCTCAGAGATCTCCAACAACAAGGAGCTTACATGGCTAAGGGCCATAGTTACTGTGCTCTGAAATTCGTCTCCACATTTGCACAGAAGTTACTCTTCCCATGGCCATGCTCTCAACTAATGACTGAGCATAGCAGGGATAAAGAGGGAGGTCCATTGCTACAGACATGGGAGTCCTCTGATGGCTGACTTTGACTTGGGATTTCTTGATAATGGCTGTGCTGAACTGTCCTCAGACTGTCTTGGTCTAGAATGCTTCCACTAATCTCCTTCCTTCTCACTTTCAACTGGGTCATACTTGTTTCAAAGCCTTTCCAGCTCCCTCTTCATTTTCTTTCACATGCCTTTCCGCTATTAAATCCTTGCACATTTAATTCACCCTTGCCATCTTCTTCTTTAAGAACCCGGATTAATACACACTCAAACTCAAAATAATTTGCTGAGGCAAGCGTGACTTCATATTTGGATAAGGAAAAATAAGCCCTGATAATTTTCTGAGGTCCCACAGATCTGTTACTGGAGAGTAACAGATCTGTGGTTAAAAACCCGATCAGGCCAACTCCAAAGCCTACACTTTAAATAACTATATTGTGTTTTCTTAGCACATCCAGAGATGAGCCGCCCTCAGAAATAAACAGAACAAAACTTTCTAGATAGGTCAAAGAGTAGACTAGGTAGAGCTGAAGAGAATATTTATAAATTAGAAGATAAATTATAGAAAATTACTCAGAATAAAGAACAAAGTGATAAAGATATGAAAAACACGAACAGGAAGACAAGGAACATGATACAAGGGAATTAAATCACATAGCTTTTGTCTCAAAGATTTTGTAGTATTGTATCTATAAAATGGCAAAACAGTTAGTGAGTTCATCCTACAAATAAATCAATTGAGAAAAGAAATAAGTCCTGCTTTTATATTAGTTTGTAGAACCAACTAAAAAGGAAAGGAAAAAAATAATTGGCTATTTTCAAGAATATTACATAGGTACCACACTCATTTTTTTTTTTTTCCCCTTACTTCCAACTGAAATTTCTAATTTATTTCATTTGACTATTTTCAGGTCAAATCTTTATACCACTGACACATATTTTAATTTTTAAAATTTAATATAAATAATATAACATACAATTCAGTGATTATTACTACATTAACCAAGTTGTGCAATCATCACCAATAACTGTCATTGTTAGGTGCTGTCAAGTCCATTCTGAACCATAGTGACCATATGGACAACAGAATGAAACACGGCCTGGTTCTGTGCCATCCTCATAATCATTATTATACTTGAGCCCATTGTTGTAGCCACTGTGTTAATCCATCTCATTGAAGGTCTTCTTGTTTTTCACTGATCCTCTATTTTACCAGCCATGATGTCCTTCTCCAGGAACTGGTCCCTCCTGATAACATGTCCAAAGTAGATAAGACAAAGTCCTTTCTAAGGAGCACTACGGCTTTACTTTTTCCAAGACAGATTTGTTTGTTCTGGTAGTCCATAAAATATTCAGTATTCTTTGCCAACACGGTAATTCAAATACATCAATTCTTTGGTTTTCCTCATTCATCGTCCGGCTTTTGCGTGCCTATGAGGCCATTGAAAATACTATGTCTTGGGTCAGCAGAACTTTAGTCCTCAAGGTCACTTCTTTGCTTTTGAACACTTTAAATAACTAATAATTAATTTCCTAATATTTTTATCACTCAAAAAAAATAAAATAAAATAAAAAACAAACTCATCCCCATTAGTAGTCATTCTCTTTTTCTCTGTCCCTTGGTAAACACTAATCTGCTTTGTTTTTAAGTTTCATGCTAATAAAATTTTAATTGTAAACTTCTTTTCCATCAATCTCTGTTATAGAAGAGTAGACATAATTCCATGTCTAAAAACTGTTTATTTTATTTTTTACCTTGAGTTGAAATACAAATAACTGACAAACCTGTACACAAATCCAAATTAATGGTAGTTACAGTCATCAATCCTCCACTCAGGAAACAAATTTCTCCCCTTCTACTTCAGCTCAGCTTTTATCAATGGTTTGGTGAGGAAGGAGGAAAGAAACCACTGATGGTAATTACACAATGCAAAATATTTCTATGAAAATACTAGAGCTGGTTATATCTCGCATTTCACTTTAGCTTTTAGGAAGTTCAGAATCAAATTTGAGCCTCCATTTAGTAACCAGTTAAGGCTTTGTGATGAATATGTTCTCATTCTTAATCTTTTTCTGGCTTTTATAATGTAAGATTATTATTCTTACTGTTGCTATTATTGCTATGGCTATGTTATCCTATATAATTTATTTTGATAGGTTATCCTGATTCCATCATCTATCGTTTTTTTTGTTTTTTTTTTTTTTATTGTACTTCAGGTGAAGGCTTACAGAACAAATAGTTTCTCATGAAACAGTAGTACACATTTTGTTTTATGACATTGGTTAACAACACCACAACATATCAACGCTCTAACTTCTCAACCTTTTTTTTTTTGCTGAAAATACACATAGCCAAAGATACACCATTTCAGACATTTCAACATGCACATTTCAGTGACATTGACTATGCTCTTCCAATTGTGCTGTTATTCTCACTTAAGATGAGGGCTTACAGAAAAAAATAGTTTCTCATTTAACAGTTACTACAAATGTTGCCCTATGACAATGGTTAACAATCTCACAACACATCAACAATATCCTTACTCAACCTTGGGTTCCCTATCACCAGCTTCCTTGTCCCCTTCTGCCTTCTGGCCCTTGTCATTGGACTAAGCTACCTTGTTAGTCTCATTTGGTTTTACTGGGCTGTCCACTCCCAGGCTAAACAGTGAACCGTGGAAGTAACTTCACCACTGAGCTAAAAGGGTGTCTGGGGGCCATACTCTCGAGGTTTCTCCAGTCTCCTTTAGGCCAATAAATCTGGTCTTTTTTTTGTGAGTTAGAATTATGCTCTACATCCTTCTCCAGCTCTGTCCAGAACCCTCTGTTGTGATCCTGGTCAGAGCAGTCAGTGGTGGTAGCCAGGAACCATCTAGCTGTACTGGAATCAGTCCGGTGGAGGCTTTGGGAGCTGTGGACAATTAGACCTTCGGACTAATCTTTTCCTTGTATCCTGTTCTCTTCATTTTCCCTTGCTCCCGAAGGGATGAGACAGGTGGAGTATCTTAGATGGCCACTCACAGTCTTTTAAGACCCCAGACACTACTCACCAAGGTAGAATGTAGGGCATTGTCTTTATAAGCTGTGTCATGCCAATTGAGCTAGATGTTCCCTGAGACCATGGTCCCCACAGCCCTCAGCCCAGCAGTTCAGTCCCTCAGGGAGTTTGGATGTGTCTACGGGGCTTCCATAACCTTTCTTTGTCCAAGTTGTGCTAGTTTTCCCTGTATTGTGTACTGTCTCACCCTTCACCCAAGATACCACTTATCTATTGCCTATTTAGTATTTCACCCCCACCCCTCCCTTCCCTGGAACCAACAAAGATTGTTACATTTTGTGTGTGAACTTTTTTCTGGGTTTTTACAATAGAGGTATCATACAATATTTGTCCTTTTGTGATTGACTTATTTCACTCAGCATAATGTCTTCCAGTTTCATCCATGTTATGAGATGCTTCACAGATTCATTGTTGTTCTTTCTCGTTGCACAGTACTCCATTGTGTGTATGAACCATAGTTTGTTTATCCATTCATCTATTGATGGGCATCTAGGTTGTTTACATCGTTTTGCTATTGTGAACAATGCTGCCATGAACATAGGTGTGCATATGTCTATTCAAGTGACGACTCTTATTTCTCTAGGATATATTCCTAGGAGTGGGATTGCTGGATCGAATGGTATATCTTTTTCTAGCTTTCTGAGGAAGCGCCATATCATTTTCCAAAATGGTTGTATCATTTTGCATTCCCACCACAGTGCATAAGTGTTCCCATCTCCCAGCTGCCTTTCCAACATTTGTTATGCCCAGTGTTTTTGATTCGTGCCAGCAATGCTGGGGTAAGACGGTATCTCATTGTGGTTTTAATTTACATGTCTCTAACGGCTAGTGATGGCGAGCATTTCCACATGTGTCTGCTGGGCATTTGAATGTCTTCTTTGGTGAAGTGTCTGTTCATTTTCTTTGCCCATTTTTTAATAGGATTATTTGTCTTTTTGTTGTAGAGGTGTTGGATTTTCTTGTAGATTATGGAGATTAGATCTTTTTCTGACTTGTACTGTCCAAAATTTTTTTCCCAGTCTCTAGGTTCTGTTTTCACTCTTTTGGTGAAGTCTTTTGAAGAGCATAGGTGTTTGATTTTTAGAAGATCCCAGTTATCTAGCTTATCTATTGGGGTATATGCATTGATGGTTATGGTTTGTATCCTGTTAATGCCATGTATTAAGGCCTGAAGTGTTGGTCCTATTTTTTCTTCTATGAACTTTATAGCTTTAGGCTTTATATTCAGGTCTTTGATCCATTTGGAAGTAGTTTTTGTATACAGTGTGATGTATGGGTCCTGTTTCATTTTTCTGCAGATGGATATCCAGTTTTGCCAGCACCATTTGTTAAAAAGACTGTCTTTTCCCCATTTGGTTGGCTTCAGGCCCTTGTCGAAGATCAGGTGACTGTAGGTGGATGGATTTGCAACTGGGTTCTCAATTCTGTTGCATTGGTCAATGTATCTATCATTGTATCAGTAGCAGGCTGTTTCGAACAGTGTAGCTGTAGAGTAGGTTCTGATGTCAGGTAGTGTGAGTCCTCCAACTTTATTCTTCTTCTTCAGTAGTGCTTTACTTATTCGGGGCTTCTTCCCTTTCCATATAAAGTTAATGATTAGTTTTCCGATCTCTTTGAAGAATCTTGTTGGTATTTGGATAGGGATTACGTTTTATTTGTAAATTGCTTTGGGTAGAATTGTCATTTTCACAATGTTGAGTCTGCCTATCCATGAGCATGGTATGTTTTTCCATTTATGTAGATACTTTTCGGTTTCATGCAGTAGTGCTTTGTAGTTTTCTTTGTATAGGTCTTTTACATCCCTGGTCAGATCTATTCCTAAGTATTTTATCTTTTTAGGAGCTATTGAAAATGGTATTATTTTCCTGATTTCCTTTTCATCATTCTCCTTACTCGTGTATAAGAATCCAACTGATTTCTGAATGTTTATCTTGTATCCTGCTACTCTGCTGAATCTTTCTATTAGTTTCAGTAGATTTCTCATGGAGTCTTTAGGGTTTTCTACGTATAGTATCATATCATCTGCAAACAGGGACAGTTTAACTTCTTCATTACCAATTTGGATGCCCTTGATTTCTTTTTCTTGTATTATTGCTCTAGCTAGAAATTCCAGCACAATGTTAAATAGGAGTGGTGATAAAGGGCATCCTTATCTTGTTCCTGTTTTCGAGGGGAATGTTTTCAGCCTCTCTCCATTAAGAATGATGTTGGGCATTGGTTTTGCATAGATGCCCTTTATTATGTTGAGAAATTTCCCTTCTATACCTATTTGATTGAGAGTTTTTATCAGGAGTGGTTGTTGCACTTTGTCAAATGCTTTTTCTGCATCAATTGAGATGATCATGTGATTCTTTTCTTTCCTTTTATTTAAGTGGTGGATTATGTTGATTGATTTTCTAATGTTGAACCATCTTTGCATACCTGGTATGAATCCTACTTGGTCGTGGTGTATTATTTTTTTGATATGATGCTGAATTCTATTGGCTAGAATTTTGTTAAGAATTTTTACATCTATATTCATGAGAGATATTGGTCTGTAATTTTCTTTTTTGTGACGTCTTTGCCTGGTTTTGGTATTAGTGTTATGCTGGCTTCATAGAATGAATCTGGAAGTGTTGCTTCCTCTTCTATGCTATGAAATAGCTTGAGTAGCACTGGTACAAGCTCTTCTGTACATGTTTTGTAGAATTCTCCATTGAAGCCATCTGGGCCAGGGCTTTTTTTGGTTGGGAGGTTTTTTTTATTACCTTTTCAATCTCTTATCTTGTTATGGGTCTGTTCAGATTTTCAACATCACTTTGTTGTAGTTTGGATAGGCCGTGTATTTCTGGAAATTTATCCATTTCCTCTAGGTTTTCAAATTTGTTAGAGTATGGTTTTTCATAATATTCTGTTATAATCGTTTGTATTTCAGTTGGGTCTGTTGTAATCTTTCCCATTTCATTTCTTATTTGGCTTATTTGTGTCCTCTCTTGTTTTTCTTTTGTCAGTCTGGCCATGGTTTGTCGATTTTGTTGATTCTTTGCGAGAATTAACTTTTGGTTTTGTTGATTCTTTGTATTTTTTTTTCTGTTCTCTGTTTCATTTATTTCTGCTCTCATCTTTACTATTTGCTTTCTTCTGGTGGTTGTGGGTGTTTTTTTGCTGTTTTCTTTCTATTTGTTTGAGTTCTGTAGTTAATGTTTTGATTTTGTCCCTTTATTTTTATTTTTATTTTTTAATATGTGCATCTATTGCTATAAATTTTCCTCTGAGGACTGTCTTTGCTGTGTCCCAATGGTTTTGGTAAGAGGTGTTTTCTAGTAATTTTTGGATTCCATCTCTGATTTCTTCTATTACACACTGATGTGTAAGCAGGGTATTGTTCCGTTTCCATGTGGTTGATTTTTTTACCTTGCTCTTTCTATTGTTAATTTCTACCTTGATGGCTTTGTGGTCAGAGAAGATACTTTGAATTATCTCAACATTTTGGATCTTGTTGAGGATTGCTCTGTGGCCTAAGATGTGGTCTATTCTGTAGAACATTCCATGTGCATTGGAAAAGAATGTGTACTTTGCCGCGGTTGGATGGAGTGTTCTATATATTTATCTGAGGTCAGGTTGGCTGATTGTGCCCTTTAGGTCTTCTGTGTCTTTGCTGAGTTTCTTCTTAGTTGTTCTGTCCTTTACTGAGAGTCCTATTTTGAAGTCTCCTACTATTATTGTGGAACTGTCAATTTCTCTTATCAGTGTTGTCAGAGTTTGTTTTATGTATTTTGGAGCCCTGTCATTGGGAGCATAGATGTTTATTATGGTTATGTCTTCATGATGGATTGTCCCCTTAATCATTATATAGTGTATTTCTTGGTCTTTTATGGTAGATTTTGTTTTGAAGTCTATTTTATCTGAGATTAGAATTGCCACTCCTGCTCTTTTTTGGTAGTTGTTAGCTTGATATATTCTTTTCCAACCTTTGACTTTTAATAAATTCACATCTTTGTTACTAAGGAGTGTCTCTTGTAGACAGCATATTGATGGATCCTGTTTTCTTATCCATTCTGTCACTCTCCATCTCTTTATGGGTGCATTGAGTCCATTTACATTCAGTGTAGTTATTGATAGCTGTGAGTTTGTTTCTCTCATTTTGTAGTGCTTTTTTTGTGGTGCTGAAGTTTTCTTTGTTCTTCTTAATCTCTTGTGCCAAGTTACTTTGTTTTGTGGACTTTTTTCTCTTTTCTTTTGTTTTTGTAGGTTCTGTTTTTGCTGAGACTTTATGTTTTTCCTCTTTTTTTTTATGAGTATGTTTGCTAACTTTCTTTGTGTTTACCTTGAATTTTACCCTTATCTTTCTAAGTTTGAAGCAGTCTACCATTACTTGGTATTGCCTTGCCTTCCTCTCCATTAGATGGTTCTATACCTATGCCATTAATTCCCTCTTTCATTGTTTTGATGTTGTTGTCCTCCATCGATTAACTGCTCTGCTTCCCTGTTGTATTTCTTTTGGTTTGGGATAGTCCTTGAGAGTTCATTTCCTAGATTTGTATCTGGCTCATACGATCCTACATCCTAGGTTCTGCCTGTGAGCTGAAGCTGTTTTCCTCAGATCGAAGAATTCCCTTTAATAGTTCTTGTAAGTTTGGTTTAACTTTTACATATTCCCTTAATTTCTGTTCATCTGGAAATGACCTAATTTCACCATCAAATTTGAACCAGAGTTTTGCAGGATATATTATTTTTGGCTGACAATTTTTTTCTTTCATGATTTTATATATGTCATCCCATTGCCTTCTTGCCTGCATGGTTTCTGCCAAATTATCTGAGCTTAGTCTTATTGTTTCTCCTCTGTATGTGATTTCTTGTTTTTCATGAGCTGCTCTCAGGATTCTCTGTTTGTGTTTGGTTTTGGCGAGTGTGAATATGATATGCCTTGGTGATTTTCTTTTGGGATCTCTTCTATATGGGGTTCGTTGAACTTCTTGGGTGGCCAGCTTTTCATCTTTCATGATATTGGGGAAATTTTCTGTCAGCAGTTCCGCAATGATCCTCTCTGTGTTTTCTGTTTTCTCCCCCTGTTCTGCAATTCCAATCACGTGAAGATTTTTGCTTTTTATTGTGTCCCACATAACTCTCAGGGTCTCTTCATTTTTCTTTGTTCTTTTTTCTGAGTTTTCCTCAGAGTTGTTTCCAAGTGTTTGTCTTCACACTTCCACTGATCCTGTCTTCCACCATTTCGAATCTGCTTCTCAGCCCTTCTGTGACATCATCCATTTCTGAAATCTTATTGTTTACCTTTTGGATTTCTAATTGTTGTCTTTGTATAATTTCTAGCTATGAATTTATTTTGGCATTTTGTTCCTGCGTTATTTTCCTGAAATCTTCCAATTTTTTGTCTGTATTTTCCATGAGTCTGTCTATTTTTTCCTCATGTTTGTCAGCTTTTTGCCTCAGTTCTTGGAGAATTCCAAGTATTAGAGATTTGCATTCCCTATCAGGTAGTTCTAGTGAATTTTCTTCCACAGGAGAGTCATCTGGTGTTTTATTTTGGATGCCTACTGGAACCATCCTGTCCAGTTTTTGTAAATGTTTTGATATTGTCTGCTGTTTTGGGGGCATTCAGTAGTTATTTTTCTCATTTATTGATTGTAGATTTGTTTGTTTCATCACTTTAAAAAAAATTGACTAGTCTGAGCAGGCCCACTGTGTGTTCTTTGTTGTTTGCTCATTTGTTAGCACAATACTTTTCACCTCCTTCTCCAAATTTCACTGTCTGTCACTCAGATATGGTATGGCAGGGCAGGTCTAGCTGAAGAGAAGTTACTGGGACAGGTTGTTTGTGGCACTTACTACAGCCACCAGAGCGGTTCAGTAATCAGTGCTGGGCAGGTTCCAGTAGGCCGTACCTGTGCTGCTTTGTGGTGTGATGTCAAGCACAAGGTGCAGATAGGCAGGATGCAGTGTGGAGATTGTTATGTGTGGAGCTAAGATGGATATGGGAGAGAAGAGAGAGGAACAGGATCCAAAAACATACAAACAAACAAAAAATAATGGTAGGGGAGCTTGCCGTTGGAGTGGAGAAAGGAGAGACTATGAAATGGAGAAAAACAGAAAGGGGAAGAAGAAGAAAAGAAAAGAATGAATAAATAAAAATAAGAAAGGTTAAAGAAAAGCAAAGTTCCCAGTGTGGCTATGAGGTTTGGGACAGTCGCTCTCATGTGTTGCAGCACAGCCTGGCTAGAACACGTAGGGGTATACAACGCCTGGTTTTCAGGGAACAGAAAGAGAAGGAAGATATAGAGAGACGAGAAACTGAGCAATGAAGAAAGACAAAAAGGGAAAAACAGGGAAAAGAAAACAAAACAATTTAAAAAGAGAAAAAGAAAGACTCCAACAAAAAACAGAAAAAAAACTAAAGAGAAAAGAAATATCCTCAGGGATCCCTCTGCACATCTGTGGAAGCCGAAGGGGAGTCTCCTTGCCACACAGCTCCGCCTGGCCAGAAAGGGCTCCCAACTCAAGAAAAGGAAAAGAAAACAAACAAACAATTCAAAACAAACAAATGAATAAAAACCCCGGGATCCCACCAGCATGGTAGCCCAGACCAGGAAGCAGCTCTGCACTCGAATGCAGCTGCGCAGCCCATCAGGAAAAAGCAAAGATGGTGCACAGAGCCAGGTACTTGAGCAAAAGGAGGGGGAGGTGTCGAGAGGCAAGTAAGAAATCAAAAGAAGCAGAAAAAGAAAAGCAACACTAGCAGCCAACAAATGGCACTCAGAGAGCCCGCTAGTGCGGGCTGATGTTTCTGGACTGTGTCCTTGGGAAGCAGAGGGGGCCGAGTGTGGGTGAAGAAGAGTAGAAAGTGAGAAAACGTATATCACAAATTACCGGAGCTCTGCAGACCCTCAGGAAGAAGCAAAGATGGTGCACAGAGTGAGGTACTCGAGCAAAAGGAGGGGGAGGTGGCGAGAGGCAAGGAAGAAATCAAAAGAAGCAGAAAAAAGCAACACCAGCAGCCAACAAATGGCACTCAGAGAGCCGCCCGTCTGGGTGTGTGGAATCCAAGCAGCCGATGTTTCCTGGTCAAGAGATTGTGCCCATAGGAAGCAGAGTATGCTGAGTCGGGGTGAAGAAGGGTGGGTGTGGAAAAGCATATATCGCAAATTACTGGTTGTGTTGTCTCCCGCTGGATGCTCCGTGAGGCTGCTTTCTCCTACTCCCTGTTTGCTGGTCTCTGATAGGAGTCCAATATTGTGGATCCGTGCTGCGTTAGCTGGTAGGGGACCTCTGCATGAATCTCTCTTCACTCTTCATTCTCTGTCAGTTTTCTCACTCCATTTGGTGCTTGGCTGAGTTCTTTATCTCTTCATTTGATGTTTTAGGGTTTCAGGATTGTTGTATTCTCTGTTTGGCTTAGTTTTTCGGATCTTTGCTCTGGAGGGACGGTGTGGTGCTTCTGCCTAGAGTGCCATTTTGCTGCAACTCCTCCATTATCTATCTTTTTATAAGATACTCATGATAATTTAAATTCTTGTGTAAGATATAGAAACATTCCCATGAAAACACTTACTGAGGGACAAACCTGTATTACAAAAAAATACGTATTTTGGAGTATATGAATTATTGAAAAATAATTTCTCTTCAAATAATTTTATTTAGTTATTTTATTTTTTAACTTGATATTTTAACACTTTTTTTAAATTGCACTTTAGATGAAGGTTTACAGGACAAATAGTTTCTCCTTAAACAGTACACATATTGTTTTATGACAATGGTTAACAAACCCCACGACATGTAAACACTGTCCATTCTCAACTTGGGTTCCCTATCACCAGATTTCCTGTCCCCTCCTGCCTTAGTCCTTGTCCCTGGACTGTTGTGTCCAATTAGTTTCATTTTGTTTTATGGAGCTGTCTAGTCTTTGGCTAAACAGTGAACCTCGAGAGTGACTTCTTGAATGAGCTAAAAGGTTGTCTGGGGGCCATACTCTTAGGGTTTCTCCAATCTCTGTCAGGCCAGTAAGTCTGGTCTTTTTTTGTTAGTTAGAATTTTGTTCTACATTTTTCTCCAGCTCTGTCCTGGACTCTCTATTGTGATCCCTGTCAGAGCAGTCAGTGGTGGTAGCCAGGCACTAACTAGTTGTACTGGACTCAGTCTGGTGGAGGCCTTGGTAGATGTGGTCAATTAGTTCTTTGGACTAATCTTTTCCTTGTGTCTTATTTTCTTCATTCTCCCTTGCTCCCCATGGGGTGAGACCAGAGGAGAATCTTAGATGGCTGCTCACAGGCTTTTGAGACCCCAGACACTACTCACCAAGGTAGAATGTAGAACATTGTCTTTATAAACTGTTATACCATTTGAGTTAGATGTTCCTTGAGACCATGGTCCCCACAGCCCTCTGCCCAGCAATTCAGTCTCTAGGGAGTTTGGATGTGTCTATGGAGCTTCCATGACATTTCCTTGTACAAGTTGTCCTGGCTTCCCCAGTATTGTGTACTGTCTTACCTTCACCAAAGTTAACATTTATCTATTGTATATTTAGTTTCCCCTCCATCCCTGCATACCTTGAAACCAACAAAGACTGTTTCTTTTTGTTTGTGAACTTTTCCATGAAATTTTACTGTAGTGGTCTCACACAATATTTGTCATGTTGCGATTCACTTATTTCATTCAGCTTGATGTCTTCCAGTTTGATCCAAGTTATGAGATCATCATTGTTCTTTATCTTTGCATAATACTCCATTGTGTGTATGTACCACAGTTTGTTTATCCATTCATCTGTTGATGATTATATAAGTTGTTTGTATCTTTTTGCTATTGTGAATAATGCTACGATGAACATGGCTGTGCATATATCGATTCGTGTGATGCCTTTTGTTTCTCTAGGATATATTCCTAGGAGTGGAATTGCTGGATAATATGGTATTTTTCTTTCTAGCTTTCTAAGAAACCGCCATATCATTTTCCAAAATGGTTATATCATTTTGCATTCCCACTAGCAGTGCTAAAAGTTCTGATCTCCCCGCAGCCTCTCCAACATTTGTTATTTCCAGTTTTTTTTTTTTTTTTTTAATTCATGCCAATAATGCTGGGGTGAGATGGTATCTCCTTGTGGTCTTAATTTGTGCTTCTCTAATGCCTAGAGATCATGGGCAGTTCCTTATGTGTATGTCAGTCACTTGAATGTCTTCCTTGGTGAAGGGTCTCTTCATTTCCTTTCCCTATTTTTTCATTGGATTATTTGTCTTTTTGTTGCAGAGGTGTTGAGTTTTCTTGTACTTTTTGGATATTAGACCTTTGTCTGACTCACAATGTCTAAATTTTTTTTTTCCCCAGCCTGTATGTTCTCTTTTTGCTCTTGGTGAAGTCTTTTGATGAGCATAAATGTTTACTTTTCAGAATATCCCAGTTATCTAGCTTATCTTCAGGAGTTTGTGTATTTTTGGTTATGATTTGTATCCTGTTAATGCCGTATATTAGAACCACCAATGTTGATTCTATTTTTTCTTCTATAAACTTTATACTTTTTGGCTTTATATTTAGGTCTTCGATTAATTTTGAATTAGTTTTTGTATATGGTGTGAGGCATGGGTCACCCTTCATTTTTTTACAGATGGACATCCAGCTTTGCCAGCACTGTTTGTTAAAAAACATGTCTTTTCCCATAACCATAATAAACATCTATGCACCCAAAGACAGGGCTCCAAAATACATAAAACAATCTCTAACAACACTGAAAAGAGAAATTGACAGTTCCACAATAATAGTAGGAGACTTCAAAACACCACTCTCAGTAAAGGACAGAACAACTAAGGAGAAACTCAGCGAAGATACAGAAGACCTAAAGGGCACAACCAGCCAAATTGACCTCATAGACATATATAGAACACTCCATCCAACCGCTGCAAAGTACACATTCTTTTCCAATGCACATGGAATGTTCTACAGAATAGAGCACATCTCAGGCCACAGAGCAATCCTCAACAAGATCCAAAACGTTGAGATAATTCAAAGTATCTTCTCTGACCACAATGGCATCAAGGTAGAAATTAACACTAGAAAGAGCAAGGAAAAAAATCAACTACATGGAAACAGAATAATACACTGCTTACACATCAGTGGGTAATAGAAGAAATCAGAGATGGAATCAAAAAATTCCTAGAATCAAATGAGAATGCAACCACCTCATACCAAAACCTTTGGGAAACAGCAAAGGCAGTTCTCAGAGGACAATTTAGAGCAATAGATGCACATATCAAAAAAGAAGAAAGGGACAAATCAAAACATTAACTACAGAACTCAAACAAATAGAAAGAGAACAGCAAAAACAGCCCACAACCACCAGAAGAAAGGAAATAGTAAAGATCAGAGCAGAAGTAAATGAAATAAAGAAAAGAAAAACACTAGAAAGAATCAACAAAACCAAAAGATGGTTTTTTGAAAGAATCAACAAAATCGACAAACCACTGGCCAGACTGACAAAAGAAAAACAGGAGAGGATTCAAATAACCCAAATAAGAAGCTAAATGGGGGACATAAAAAGAGACCCAACTGAAATAAAAAGGATTGTAACAGAATATTATGAAAAACTATACTCCAACACATTTGAAAACCTAGAGAAAATGGATAAATTTTAGGAAACACACGACCTACCCTAACTAGTGATGCTGAAAATCTGAACAGACCCACAACAAGAGAAGAGATTGAAAAGGTAATAAAAAAAACTCCCAACCAAAAAAAGCCCTGGCCCAGATGGCTTCACTGGAGAATTGTACAAAACATTTACAGATGAGCTTTCACCAGTTCTACTCAAACTATTTCAGAGCATAGAAGAGGAAGCAACACTTCCAAATACATTCTATGAAGCCAGCATAACGCTGATACCAAAACCAGACAAAGACATCACAAAAAAAGAAAATTACAGACCAATATCTTTCATGAATATAGATGCAAAAATTCTGAACAAAATTCTAGCCAATAGAATTCAGCACCATATCAAACAAATAATACACCACGACCAAGTAGGATTCATAAGAGGTATGCAAGGATGGTTCAACATTAGAAAAATCAATCAGCGTAATCGACCACATAAATAAAAGGAAAGAAAAGAATCACATGATCATCTCAATTGACGCAGAAAAAGCATTTGACAAAGTGCAACAACCACTCCTGATAAAAACTCTCAATCAAATAGGTATAGAAGGGAAATTTCTCAATATAATAAAGGGCATCTATGCAAAACCAACGGCCAACATCATTCTTAACGGAGAGAGGCTGAAAACATTCCCCTCGAAAACAGGAACAAGACAAGGATGCCCTTTATCACCACTCCTATTTAACATTGTGCTGGAAGTTCCAGCTAGAACAATAATGCAAGAAAAAGAAATCAAGGGCATCCAAATTGGTAATGAAGAAGTTAAACTGTCCCTGTTTGCAGATGATATGATACTATACATAGAAAACCTTAAAGACTCCACGAGAAATTTACTGAAACTAATAGAAAGATTCAGCAGAGTAGCAGGATACAAGATAAACATTCAAAAATCAGTGGGATTCCCATACACCAGTAAGGAGAATGATGAAAAGGAAATCAGGAAATCAATACCATTTTCAATAACCCCTAAAAAGATAAAATACTTAGGAATAAATCTAACCAGGGATGTAAAAGACCTATACAAAGAAACCTACAAAACACTACTGCAAAAATCCTAATGGGATATACATAAATGGAAAAAAATACCATGTTCATGGATAGGTAGCTCAGCGTTGTGAAAATCACAATTCTACCCAAAGCAATTTACAAATATAGTGCAACCCAGATCCAAATACCAACAACATTATTTAAAGAGATGGAAAAACTAATCATTAACTTTATACGGAAAGGCAAGAAGCCCTGGATAAGTAAAGAACTACTGATGAAGAATAAAGTAGGAGGACTCACACTACCTGACCTCAGAATCTACTATACAGCTACAGTAGTCAAAACAGCCTGCTTCTGGTACAATGACAGATACATTGACCAATGGAACAGAGTTGAGAACCCAGATGTAAATCCATCCACCTACGGTCACCTGATCTTTGACAAGGGCCCAAAGTCCATCAAATGGAAAAAAGACAGTCTTTTTAACAAATGGTGCTGGCAAAACTGGATATCTATTTGCAAAAAAATGACACAGAACCTATACCTCACACCGTATACAAAAACTACTTCCAAAATGGATCAAAGACCTGAATATAAAGCCTAAAGCTATAAAGTTCATAGAAGAAAAAATAGGACCAACACTTCAGGCCTTAATACATGGCATTAACAGGATACAAACCATAACCATCAACGCACAAAACCCAACAGATAAGCTAGATAACTGGGATCTTCTAAAAATCAAACACCTATGCTCTTCAAAAGACTTCACCTAAAGAGTGAAAAGAGAACCTAGAGACTGGGAAAAAATTTTTGGACAGTGCAAGTCAGACAAAGGTCTAATCTCCATAATCTACAAGAAAATCCAACACCTCTACAACAAAAAGACAAATAATCCTATTAAAAAATGGGCAAAGGAAATGAACAGACACTTCACCAAAGAAGACATCAAATGGCCAACAGACACATGAAGAAATGCTCGCGATCACTAGCCATTAGGGAAAAGCAAATTGAAACCACAATGAGATACCATCTCACCCCGGCATTACTGGCACGAATCAAAAACACTGGAAATAACAAATGTTGGAGGGGCTGCGGGGAGATGGGAACTCTTATGCACTGCTGGTGGGAATGCAAAATGATACAACCATTTTGGAAAATGATATGGCGCTTCCTCAGAAAGCTATAAATAGATGTACCATTTGATCCAGCCATCCCACTCTTAGAATATATCCTAGAGAAATAAGAGTCGTCATTCGAATAGTCATATGCACACTTATGTTCATGGCAGCATTTTTCACAATAGCAAAACGATGGAAACAACGTTGGTGCCCATCAACAGATGAATGGATAAACAAACTATGGTACATACACACAATGGAGTACTAAGCAAAGAGAAAGAACAACAATGAATTTGTGAAGCATCTCATAACATGGATGAAACTGGAGGACATTATGCTGAGTGAAATAAGTCAATGACGAAAGGACAAATATTGTATGAGACCTCTATTGTAAAAACCCATGAAAAAATTCACATGCAAAATGTAACAATCCTTGTTGGTTACCAGGGATGGGGGGGTGCCGGGGGGTGAGGGGGAACACTAAATAGGCAATAGATAAGTGGTATCTTGGGTGAAGGGTGAGACAGTACACAATACAGGGGAAACTAGCACAACCTGTACAAGGAAAGGTCATGGAAGCCCCATAGACACATGCAAACTCCCTGAGGGACTACATTGCTGGGCAGAGGGCTCTGGGGACCATGGTCTCGGGGAACATCTGGATCAATTGGCATGACACAGCTTATAAAGACAATTCTCTGCATTCTACCTTGGTGAGTAGTGTCTGGGGTCTTAAAAACCTGTGAGCGGCCATCTAAGATACTCCACTGGTCTCATCCCTTCTGGAGCAAGGGAGAATGAAGAGAACAGGATATAAGGAAAAGATTAGTCCAAAGGACTAATTGGCCACAGCTACTAAGGCCTCCACCGGACTGAGTACAGTACAGCTAGATGGTTCCCGGCTACCACCATTGACTGCTCTGACCAGGATCACAACAGACGGTTCTGGACAGAGCTGGAGAAGGATGTAGAGCATAATTCTAACTCTCCCCCACCCAAAAAAAAAAAAAAAAAAAAAAAGAAAGACCAGATTTACTGGCCTAAAGGAGACTGTAGAAACCTCAAGAGTGTGGCCCCCAGACACCCTTTCAGCTCAGAGGTGAAGTTACCTTCGAGGTTCACTGTTCAGCCTGGGAGTGGACAGCCCAGTAAAACTAAATGAGACTAACGAGGTACAGGAGTCCAGTGACAAGGGCCAGAAGGCAGAGGGGGAGTAGGAAGCTGATGATAGGGAACACAAGTTGAGTAAGGATACTGTTGATGTGTTGTGAGATTGTTAACCACTGTTATAGGGCAACATTTGTAGTAACTGTTAAATGAGAAACTATTTTGTTGTGTAAGCCTTCATCTTAAGTGAGAATAACAGTACAATTGGAAGAGCGTAGTCAACGTCACTGAACTGTGTAAGTAGAAATTTTTGAAACGGTGTATTTTTGGCTATGTGTATTTTCACCAAAAAGAAAAAAAGAGGTTGAGAATTTAGAGGATTAATATGTTGTGGGGTTGTTAACCAATGTCATAAAACAACATGTGTATTACTGTTTCATGAGAAACTATTTGTTCTGTAAGACTTTACCTGTAGTACAATAAAATATAATAAAACAAAAAATAATCATGTCTTTTCCCCATTTGATGTAGTTTGGACCCTAGTCGAAGATCCGGTAACCGTAGGTGGATGGATTTACATCTGGGTTCTCAACTCTGTTCCATTGGTCAATGTATCTGTCATTGTACCAGAAGCAGGCTGTTTTGACTACTGTAGCTGTATAGTAGATTCTGAGGTCAGGTAGTGTGAGTCCTCCTACTTTATTCTTCATCAGTAGTTCTTTACTTATCCAGGGCTTCTTGCCTTTCCGTATAAAGTTAATGATTAGTTTTTCCATCTCTTTAAATAATGTTGTTGGTATTTGGATCTAGGTTGCACTGTATTTGTAAATTGCTTTGGGTAGAATTGTGATTTTCACAACGCTGAGCTACCTATCCATGAACATGGTATTTTTTTCCATTTATGTATATCCCATTAGGATTTTTGCAGTAGTGTTTTGTAGGTTTCTTTGTATAGGTCTTTTACATCCCTGGTTAGATTTATTCCTAAGTATTTTATCTTTTTAGGGGTTATTGAAAATGGTATTGAGTTCCTGATTTCCTTTTCATCATTCTCCTTACTGGTGTATGGGAATCCCACTGATTTTTGAATGTTTATCTTGTATCCTGCTACTCTGCTGAATCTTTCTATTAGTTTCAGTAAATTTCTCGTGGAGTCTTTAGGGTTTTCTATGTATAGCATCATATCATCTGCAAACAGGGACAGTTTAACTTCTTCATTACCAATTTGGATGCCCTTGATTTCTTTTTCTTGCATTATTGTTCTAGCTGGAACTTCCAGCACAATGTTAAATAGGAGTGGTGATAAAGGGCATCCTTGTCTTGTTCCTGTTTTCGAGGGGAATGTTTTCAGCCTCTCTCCGTTAAGAATGATGTTGGCCGTTGGTTTTGCATAGATGCCCTTTATTATATTGAGAAATTTCCCTTCTATACCTATTTGATTGAGAGTTTTTATCAGGAGTGGTTGTTGCACTTTGTCAAATGCTTTTTCTGCGTCAATTGAGATGATCATGTGATTCTTTTCTTTCCTTTTATTTATGTGGTCGATTACGCTGATTGATTTTCTAATGTTGAACCATCCTTGTATACCTCTTATGAATCCTACTTGGTCGTGGTGTATTATTTTTTTTGATATGATGCTGAATTCTATTGGCAAGAATTTTGTTAAGAATTTTTACATCTATATGCATGAAAGATATCAGCCTGTAATTTTTTTTGTTTGTTTTTTTTTTTTTGTGGCGTCTTTGCCAGGTTTAGACATCACGGTTATGCTTGCTTCATAGAATGAATTCAGAAGTGTTGCTTACTTTTCTATGTTCTTAAATAGTTTGAGTAGTACTGGTATAAGCTCTTCTCTGAATGTTTGGTAGAATTCTCTAGTGAAGCCATCTAGACCAGGGATTTTTTTGTTTGGAGTTTTTTTCATTACCTTTTCAATCTCATCTCTTTTTATGGGTCTGTTCAGATTTTCAACATCACTTTGTGTTAGTTTGGTAGGTAGTGTGTTTCTAGAAATTTATCCACTTCCTCTAGGTTTTCAAATTTGTTGGATTATAGCTTTACATTTTACTCTGTTAAGATCCTTTTTATTTCAGTTGGGTCTGTTGTAATGTCCCCCATTTCATTTCTTATTTGGGTTATATGTGTCCTTTCCTGTTTTTCTTTTGTCAGTCTGGCCAGTGGTTTGTCGATTTTGTTGATCTTTTCAAAGAACCAACTTTTGGTTTTGTTGATTCTTTCTATTTTTTTTTCTATTCTCTATTTCATTTGTTTCTCTTCTGATCTTTATTATTTCCCTTCTTCTGGTGGCTATGGGCTTTTTTAGCTATTATCTTCCTATTTGTTCCAGTTCTGTAGTTAATGTTTTGATCTTGTCCCTTTCTTCTTTTTTGATGTGTGCATCTATTGCTATAAATTGTCCTCTGAGCAGTACCTTTGCTGTGTCCCGAAGGTTTTGGTATGATGTGTTTTCATTCTCGTTTGATTGTAGGAATTTTTGATTCCATCTCTGATTTCTTCTGTTAGCCAGTGGTTCGTTAGTAGAGTGTTATTCAGTTTCCATGTAACTGATTTTTTTTTTCCTTTCTCTCTCTGTTGTTAACTTCTACCTTGATGGCACTGTGGTCAGAGATGATACTTTGTATTATCTTAACGTTTTGGATCTTGTTGAGGATTGTTCTGTGGCCTAAGATGTAGTCTATTCCAGGTAATTTTCCATTTGCATTGGAAAAGAATGTGTATTTTCCAGCTTTGGATGGAGTGTTCTATATATGTCTCTGAGGTCAAGTTGGCTGATTGTGCCCTTTAGGTCTTCTGTATATTTGTTCAGTTTCTTTCTAGGTGTTCTGTCCTTTACCAAAAGTGGTGTGTTGAAGTTTACTACTATTATTGTGGAAGTGTCAATTTCTCTTTTCAGTGCTGTTAGAGTTTGTTTTACATATATTGGTGCCCTCTCAGTCTGTACATAGATGTTTATTATGGTTCTGTCTTCACAATGGATTGTCCCATTAATAATTATATAGTTTTTTTCTCTGTCTTTTATGGTAGAGTTTGTCTTAAAGTCTATTTTATCTGAGATTAGTATTGTCACTACTGCTTTTTTTTGGTAGCTGTTTGCTTCATATTTTTTTTCCATACTTTGATTGTTAATAAATTTTCATCTTTGCTTCTAAGGTGTGTGTCTTGTAGACAGCATATTGATGCACCCCGTTTTTTTTATCTGTCTGTCACTCTCCTCTTTTTGGGTTCATTTAGGCCATTTACATTCAGAGTAATTATTGATAGGTGTGAGTTTATTGCTGTCGTTTTGTACTGCTTTTTTGTTTTTGTGCTGACATTTTCTTTGTCTCTCTTATTTTCCTGTGCTGAATTTGTTTTGTTTGTGGACTTTTTTTCATTTCTTTTGTTTCTACTGAGACTTTATATTTTTCTTCTTTATTTTGTTGAGTAGGTTGGTCTACTTTCTTTGTGGTTACTTTGAAGTTTACCCTTATCTTCCTAGGTTTGAACCAGTCTATTATTACTTGGTATCGCCTTGTCTTCTTCTCCATTTGAAGGTTCTATACCTACACAATTTATTCTCTCTTTTATTGTTCTGATGCTGTTGTCATTTACAGATTAAGCTCTCTCTTCCTTGTTGTAATTCTTTTGGTTTTGGATAGTCCTCGACAGTTCATTTCCTTGGTTGGTATCTGGCTGGTAGGATCCTGCATCCTAGCTTCAGTCTGTGATCTTATACTGTTTGTTCTCTGATTAAAGACTCCCTTTAATAATTATTGTAAGTTTGGTTTGGTTTTTACATAGTCCCTTAATTTCTGTTTATCTTGAAATCTCTTAATTTCACCATCATATTTGAATGAGAGTTTTACAGGATATATTATTCTTGACTGGCAAGTTTTGTTTTTTTTTTTTTCTTTCGAGGCTTTATATATGTCATGCCATTGCCTTCTTGCCTGTATGGTTTCTGCCGAATAATCTGAGCTTAGTCTTATTGTTTCTCCTCTGTGTGTGACTTCTTGTTTTTCTTGAGCTGCTCTCAGGATTCTTTGTTAGTCTTTGGTTATAGCAAGAGTTATTATGATATGCCTTGGTGATTTTCTTTTGAGGTTTGTCCTATATGGGGTTCGTTGAGCTTCTTGGATGGCCAGCTTTTCATCTTTAATGAAATTGGGGAAGTTTTCTGTCAGCAGTTCTTCAGTGATCCTCTCTGTGTTTCTGATTTCTCCCCCTGTCTGGAACTGTGATCACTTGTACATTTTTGCTTTTGGTTGTATACTACATAATTCTCAGAGTTCTTCATTTCTGTTTGTTCTTTTTTCTGATATTTCCTCAAGCAAACTTGTATCCAACTGTTTGCCTTCAATTTTGCCGATCCTATCTACCATCGTTTCAAACCTGCTTCTGAGCCCTGCTATGAAACTGTCCATTTTGGAAATCTTGTTGTTTATCTTTTAGATTTCTGATTGTTGTTTTTGTATGATTTCTAGTTGTGAATTTATTTTAGCTCTTTGTTCCTGTATTATTTTCCTGAATTCTTCCATTTTTTAATTGTATTTTCCATGAATTTGTCTACCTTTTATTGTTAATTTGTCTATGTTTCCTCATTTTTGTCTAGTATTGTCTCAACTCTGAATATTAGAGATTTGAATTCTCTATCAGGTAGTTCTTGTGTCTTTTCTTCTCCTGGAAGGTCATCTGGCATTTTATTTTGGATGCCTACTGGAACCTTTTTGTCCTGTTTTTTGTTTATACATTTTGATATCGTCTGCTGTGTTCGGGACATTCAATAGTCATTTTCCTCATTTATTGATTGTAGATTTTTTTTTTTTGTTGTTGTTGTTCTGCTTTTTTGTTTTATTTGGTTATTTCTAAGCAGGCTGGCTGTGCATTCTTTGTTGTTTGCTTGTCTGCGGGCATGAAATTTTCACCTCCTTCTCCAATGGTCAGGGTCAGTTGCTCAGTTACGGTACAGCAGGGCAGGTCCAGGTGAAGGGGAGTTGCTGAGATGGGTTGTTTTTGGCACGTAATAGGGCTGACAGGAGGGCCAGGAATCAGTGCAGGGAGGTTCTGGTAGGCTGTGCCTGTGCTGCTTATGAGTGTGATGCTTAGTGCACGGTGCAGGTAGGAAGGAAGGACGGGGGAGATTGTGATGTGTGGAGCTAAGTTGGGTATGGGAAAGAGGAGAGAAAGGAGAGAGGTACAGGATCCAAAAGCATACAAAAAAATAAACCAACAATCAAAAAAAAGTACTAAGGGAGGTTTCCATTGAAGTGTAGAGATGTGAGGCTGAGAAATGGAAAAAAGAAACAAAAAAAGGTAAAAGAAAAAAATAAATAAAAATGAGAAAAGAAAAGAAAATCCCCCAGGGATCCCACCCATGCAGCTGCTAGGACTGGGGAAGTTCCTTCTAGGCCATGAATTACAGCCTGGATAGAAGGTGTAGAGGTGTCATATAGCACCAGGTATTCAGGAGACAGAAAGAGAAGGTATGTATAGAGAGGCGGGAAACTGAGAAATGAAGAAAGACAAAAACGGAAAAAGAGAAAAGAAAACAAAAGAAACAAAAAAAAAAAAAAAAGAAAAACAACAACAAAATAATCCCACCCCCACCAAAAAAAAAAAAAAAAAAAAAAACAAGATAAAAGAAGTGCCCACAAGGATCCCACTGTGTGGCTATGTATCCTGAGGGAATATCTTCCAAGCTGAGCTGTACTGCCTGGCTAGAAGGGGCTCCCAAGCTGAGAAAAGAAAAAGAAAACAGACAAATAAATCAAAACAGACAAAATCAAAACAAGTAAACAAAAAGCTCCAGGGATTCCACCAGTGTGATGGCATGGGCTGGGAAGCAGTTCCATAGGCAGTGGCTTTTCACAGCCTTTGAGGGAGAAACAAAGATGGCAGATAGAGCCAGGTATTTTAGAGAAAGGAGGGGGTGGTGGTGAGAGGTATAGAAGAAACCAAAAGAAGAGGGAAAAATCAACACCAGCAGCCAATAAATGGCACTCAGGGAGCTGGCCAGTGCGGGTAGGTGGAATCCAAGCAGCATAGGGGTGAATCCAGTGCTTCCCGAACAAGAGATTATGGCCACAAGAAGCCAGAGAAGGCCAAGTGGGTGTGATGAATGTTGGGGGTGGGAAAGCATATATAGCTGGTTACTGGTTGTTCTGTCTCCTGCTAGGAGCTCTGCAAATCTGCTTTCCTGTTTGCGGATCTCTGATGGAGTGCAAGATGGCAGATCTGTACTGTGTTAGCTAATAGGGGACCTCTGCATGTATCTCTCCTCGTTCTCTGTTTTCTGTCAGTTTCTTATTCCATTTGATGCTTGGCTGAGTTCTTTATCTCTTCATTTGATGCTTATGGTTTCAGGATTGACATTTGTCTCTGTTTGATGGGGTTGCAGACTTTCTCCAACTCTTTCTACTGATGTTCAAATTCTTCCTTCTCTGCTGTCTGATTCTTATCAAGGCAGTTGATAATTTCATTACATTTGTCAAGAATCTTCTGTTTGTCTTCATCATTATCTTGCTTTGAATTTTTTCATCTTCAACTGTTGCTTTCATGTTAAATGAACCAGATTCAAGAGAATTCTTAAAGGATCCCTTGTCCCTCTGTCCCATATTCAGCTTTGTATTTCTCAGCTTCTTGGACCATACACTCAGTGTCTTCTTTACTCAAGCAGCCCTTGTCATTAGTGACGGTAATCTTGTTCTCTTTTTCCAGTACTCTTATCTACAGACGAAACATTGAGGATATCATTAACATCAATATCAAAAGTGACTTCAACCTGAGGAACACTACATGGTGCAGGAGATATGCCGGTGAGTTCAAGCTTGCCAAGAGGTTGTTATCCTTGGTAATGGCATGCTCACCTTCATAAATCTGAATAAGTACACCAGGCTGGTTTTTAGAGTAGGTTGTGAAGGTCTACATCTGCTTGGTAGGAATGGTAGTATTGTGCTTGATGACAGTCATGACTCCACTGGAAGTTTCAATAGCAAGAGAAAGAGGAGTGACACCCAAGAATAGCAAATCTTGAATATTTTCAGACTTTTCTCTAGATAAGATGGCTGCCTGGACAGCTGCACTGTACGCAACAGTCTCATCATGGTTGATGCTCTTGTTCAATTATCCATTGAATAAATCCTGAAGAAGTTTCTGAATCTTGGGAATATGGGAAGAACCACCCACCAGGACAATGCCATGGATGACTCATCTAGCTTGGCATCCCTAAGGGCTTTTTCCACAGGGTCCAGGGTGCCACGGAACAGGTCAGAATTCAATTCCTCAAATCACACAGGGGTAATGGAGGTATAGAAGTTGATTACTTCACAGAGAGAATCAATCTCAATACCGGCCTGTGTGCTAGAAGAGAGTGTGCCTTGCACATTCACAAGTAGTGAGGAGGCAAAAGATAGCCCCTTTGTTTTCACTGATATCTTTCTTATGCTTGAGCTTGAACTTGGCAATAAAATGGTTGACCATTCGGTTGTCAAAGTCTTCTCCACCTAAGTGGGTGTCTTCAGCTGTAGATTTGACATTAAAAATTCCATCTTTAATAGTGAGAATTGTCACATAAAAGGTGCCACCTTCTACGTCAAAGATCAGCACATTTCTTTCAACACCACACTTTTTTGTTTAAGCCATAAACAATAGCAGCAGCAGTTGGCTCATTGATAATTCTGAGTACATTGAGGCTGGCAATGGTTCCAGCATCTTTGGTAGCCTGATGCAAAGAGTCATTAAAGTAGGCTGGTACAATGACAACAACATTGGTAACAGTCTTCCCAAGGTAGGCTTCTGTAATTTCCTTCATCTTTATCAAACCATAGGTGACACCTCCTCTGGATAAAAACTTTTGATCTCTCCCTTATATTTTACTTGGACCTTGGGCCTACCTACATCATTAATCACTATGAATGCTTCATATCACACTGGCCAACAGCATCATTAAATCTTTGTCCAATCAGAGATTTGGCATCAAAAACCATGTTAGATTCATTGCAACTTAATTCTTTGTGGCATTACTGATCAATTGTTCAGTATCAATAAAAGCAACATAACTTGTGGTGGTTTGATTGTCATGATCATTTGCAATTATCTCCAATTTTCAATGCTTGAAGACACCCACACAGGAGTAGGCTGTGCCCAGATCAATGCCACCTGCAAGTCCCTTAGACATGATTGGTCAAGTAGGTCCCTGCAAGTTGACAAAAGAAATGAAGTCTGGAGGGCTGCCATGCATTCAGTGAGCCCAGCTAAGCTGTTTTTGACTTTGAGTCTTGATTTTGTGAAGTAGTTAATGCTTATTATTGTTTCAAACCTCTGTGTGTTGGAGTAATTTGTTATGCAGAAATAGGGAGCTAATGCATTCTTCATATGGCCCGTTTCCAGGCTCCTCACAATTTCATTAACCATCTCTGGGAGGTGGCGGTTTTTTAAGTTTTCTTCTGAAGAATGACACACAGAATTCACACAAAATTCTTTCTAGAATGAGAAAGAGTTAAAAGAGTGAAAGAAAGAGTGGAATTTTCTCCCAAGACAGTAATTTAATATTTTCATAGAACTGAGCTCATTGTTTCCCTTAGATGTTGTATTATTGTATTATCAAATAACTCTTCAGGCCACATGCCCAATCTAACTACATCATGGAAAAGGCCTGTTTTAGAGGAAAGATAAAATTCTGTTACAAGAGTGAAGATTAGCTCTTTACTTTTTCCCTAGTGGATATGTCTGTTCTGAACAGAATGCCAAATTTTGTAGATATTTCATTATGCCAAAAATTGTGTTACTACAAAGGCACTTTTTGTTTTCACAGAACTTCAGTTGTCTAGAAGAAGTATTTCTACTTCTTCTCCTGATATCAAACAAAAAGTACTTGAATTCAAGTGCCTAGTTCTTATTTTAACCACATCCAAATGAGCCCTCTTGCAGAATGGTATATTGTTAACATGTATAGTTTGAATTATTATTTAATTAACAATCAACCAACTGTTGAAAAGTGTAATATTTTGGGGTCAAGATGATAATTGTGATTTGATTAATGTTTTGATAATAATAAGCCAGGAATAGTTTTAAAGTCAAAAAAATAGTTTTAAAGACTTGTGAGGAAATCATTGTCTTGTATGAGGCACTAAGAACAGTTGTCTGACTATAAAAGCAAGTGAGTCAACCATAAAACATAGCCAAAGAAGACTTTTGACACAAAGGTAATTTGTTTAGAATTCCCCTTGACATTCTAAAATTATTGAATTGAAATACAGAAAGCCCTTCATCTGAATTACTGGTAAGATATCGAGGCTGTCATATTTCAGTTTCAAGTTGGTCTTATAAATCTAGCATTATTTATTAAATTTCATCCAACTCTATGTTCAAGTATTTCTGTCTTGCATTAAACTGTGAGTCCCTGAATGATACAAACAATACTATATTCATAGATTTGTCTTTATTCATAAATATTGTTAAACAAATAGAAGGTACTCAAACGATTTGTGTTAAACTTAGAGAAAAAAATGGAGGGAAGGACAGAGGGAAGAGAATGTTGGTCAAGCAATGCATGACCAACGTTGAAGAGCTTCTTGAGAGTTTTCTCTTATTAATTCGTCAAATATTCACTAAGCACTTACAGTGTTAGTACTCAGGAAACAAAGAAAATATTCTCTAGTTTCAGCCTTGAATAGTTCACAGTCTAGCATAGGTAAGAGAAAATAAACAAACACAAAATCATGGCAATTCATAATTGCTTTTGTAATAGAGGCTTAGAAAAAAAAAAAAAAACTTTATGAAAGGACTTAGAAGGGAGAAGCTCCTTCAGGGAAGTAAGATTGAGAGAGACGCAGCTGAGGGAGCTTTGTAGGAGTAACTAGGTATCAAAGGGCAGGAGGATATCAGAAAGAGGGGCAGCATCTGCAAGGGTAGAGAGGTAAGAGACCTACTCTTTTGGTCACAGTAACATGACTGTGGTAAATTGTTTTATTTTTTTCCTCTCCTCCTGTAAGAGAATTTTCAATCACAAATGTTATTACGTAGCATCTCTCTAGTAAATGGCTGCATGCCATTGACATCAAGCTTGGCTCTATGACCAGCTAGGGCCAATGGAAAGACAAAAGAAGTGATCTCTTGATATCCAAACAGAAGCTTTAAGAGCCTGTGCATGGTTTAGATGTTTTCTATGATGAGGATGAGTTAAGGACTGACCTTAAAATCTGAGTTATAGGGTGAAAAGAGGCTCCAAGGAAAGTCACAATGGTCTGCAGCCCCTTACTTGGAATACAGAAAAGAAATAAACTTTGACTGTTAGAAAGCACTGATACATAGTGGTTGTTCTTGTTTATAAGCACAGCATAACCTAGTGAAACCTTGTTGTTGTTAGCTGCCATAGAGTTGTTCCTTGATTCACAGTGACCCAGTGCATGACAGAAAGAAACACTGCCGGTACTGGGGATACAAAATCAATTGAGGATCAGACCATTGTGATCCACAGGGTTTTCACTGGCTGATTTTTGGAGGTAGATCACCAGGTCTTTGTTCCTTTTCTGTCTCAGTTGTCTAGAAGCTCTGCTGAAACCTGTTGAACACCATAGCTACATGCAAGCCTCTACTGACAGACAGGTGGTGTCTGCACATGGGTATATCAGTTGGGAATCAAAGGCAAGAGTTCTACCACTGAACCACTATTGCCCCTAAAGAAATCTTACTAAAGCAGTATTCAAAATGATAAACGTTGTGTAGCGCCAATGTCTATACCATTGCCACTGAGTTGATTCTGACTCATAGAGACCCTATAGGGCAGAACAGAACTTCCCCATAGGGTTTCCAAGGAGTGGCTGTGGATTTGAACTGCCGACATTTTGGTTAACAGCTGCAGCTGTTAACCACTGTGCCATCTGGGCTCCCCTTCCTTGTCAATGTTTATGGCCACTTAAATATTTAGTTACATGCTCTTTAGTTTTCAGTGTGAGTGTATAAACACACACAGACACACACACACACACACACATGACTTTTAAACTGGTATGCACTTAATCTGGAATACTTTATGTGAATCTCTCATTGGGATGTCACATTTGCATACTTTTAATCCTCATGGGCTGTGACTTATCTAGAACTTTACATAATTGTTTCTGTTATTTATTATTAAACATCAGAAAAATAAGAACTATATTGGCTTGTAACTTTAGTTTCAATCTGCTATACTTTGGAAGACCAAAGAAGAATTGAAGCCATTGAATTGTGGTGTTGGAGAAGAATATTGACTATACTATGGGCTGCCTAAAGAAAGAACAAATCTGTCTTGGAAATAGTACAGCCAAAATGCTCCTTAGAAGCAGGGACGGTGAGACTAGTCTCACATACTTTGGAAGTGTTATCAGGAGCGAGAAGTCCTTGTAGAGGGTCATCATGCTTGGTAACGTAGAGGGTCAGCAAAAAAGAGGAAGACTCTCAGTGAGATGGCTTGACACAGTGGCTGCAACAATGGGCTCAAGGATTGTGAGAATGGCACAGGACTGGGCAGTGCTTTGTTCTGTTGTACATAGGGTCACTATGAGTCAGAATCGATATGATGGACCCTAATAACAACAACATACTGAACTTCAACATGATTATGATTTAATTTATAATGTTTATTTACACTAATTTAAAGAAATCTATCGGTCTATTAAATATACAATTTTAATGCAAAATATGTAATACCAAAGGACTTGGATGTCCAAATGGTGCCTAAAGAGAGCTTAATATTCCATACCCTTCTGATCCAAGGTTCATATTTATTCTCAAAATGAATACATGAAGTTGAGTGTGTGTCATGGGCCAACTGTAAAACTGAGAGTTTTCTAACTTAACTTGTATGAGGAATACATGTTTATTAAAAGATAAACAACTAATATGTACCAATTTGGAGCTCATTAATATGGTAATAAAATTCAATAATAACAGCAGCAACTATTTACACTAACATTGTTCAGAACTGATCCCTTTATTTTCTGATTGCAGAATGGGCTGCTCCCATCACCTTTCCCCTATGTGCCACTGTGAGGGATACTCTCCCTTTCCTCTTTTGAACCCAGTGTAGACATTCTGACTCTCATCTGAGCCTCTGTACTTAATCTTGTCTCTGTGTGTCCTCTTTCTCTCTTTTTAACCATTTATCACTGCTTGATATCTACTAGTCTTTCATGTTTCAGGTATCATATCCTCAGAGAAATGTTCCTGGTCCCCTCCCCTCCATTCCAAACTCTGTTTATGTGTCCGTGCCCTTTCTAAAAACAATCTTCTACATACTTCTATCCTAGCACTTATCATGCTGCATTAAAATTGTCTGTGGTTTGTATCTCTTTTGAGGGCAGAGAGTAAGTCTTTTTCAGTTTTATTACTAACAACTATTGGTTCTTGTCACATATTAACAATGCAATAATTGTTTTTTGTAGTGAAGGTTGTAAAGAGAGCAATTGTTTCTCACTGAAATAGTTTTCTACAGTAGGAACTGGAGAGATTAGAGTAGATGATGTAGGCAAATACTTGTGGACGGCATTCAACACGAACTTCTATTCTTTCATTATGTGTTTACTCCCTCAGAGTAATTTCATCACTAAAAGGCATTTCTTAAAATATGAGCAAATACTCCCTTAAGGAGATAGATATCTCTGCATAAAATACAAGGATGTCACGTTAAGTAGAACACAGTTTGAATTGCTCAAGGCTAATGACATAGATATCTTTGTAGATATAAAAATGCCACAATAAATAATAGATTATGTAACATTGATTATACATTACATGTTAAGTTACATAAAATTACTTATCAAATTTTATTCTGATTATCAAAATTTGCAAACATCAGAAATGTGCATATGAAAATTTTAAAATTGCCCATAATTTCACTGCCAATATACTGATAACATTTTTCTTATTTTCATCCTAGTTTTCTCTCTCTTTATACTTCAGGCATTATGTGTATATTTTCATCTTAATTAATATTTATATATCCTGCATAGCTTATTTTTAAAGAGATTGACATTATTTTACTATCTCTGTACCACATTATTCTAATTTGTCTAGTCCACTTTATTTTGGCAGTCGCTTGAACAGAACAAGCACATACTATGTGGTTTAATATCGGAAAATGTATATGCCAGAGTTGTATCATTTCACCATTCTTATTCAATCTTTATGCTGAGCAAATAATCCAAAAAGCAGTATTATATGAAGAACTCAGCGTCAAGATTGGAAGAAGACTCATTAACAACCTGCAATATGTAGATGACACAACTTGCTTGCTGAAAGTGAAGAGGACTTTAAGCACTTACAAATGAAGATCAAATAATACAGCCTTCAGTATGGATTTTACATCACAATAAAGAAAGAAAAAATCCTCACAACTACACCAGTCAACAAGATCATGATAACTGAAGAAAATAGCGATTTTGTTTTACTTGTATCCACAAACAATGCACCGTGGAAGTAACAGTCAAGAAATCAAACGAGTCATTGGATTGGGCAAATCTGCTGTAAAAGACCTCTTCAAAGTGTTAAAAAGCAAAGATGTCACTTTAAGGACTAAGGTGCACATGACCCAAGCCCTTAATGTTTTCAGTTGCCTCATATGCATGTGAAAGCTGGGCAATGAATAAGGAAGACTGAAGAAGAATCAATAATTGAAGCCTTCGAATTGTGGTGTTGGCGAAGAATATTGAATATACCACAGACTGCGAAAAGAGCAAAGAGATCTCTCTTGGAAGAAGTATAGCCAGAGTGATCCTTAGAATTGAGATTGGTGAGACTTAGTCTCACATACTTTGGACATGTTATCGGGAGGAATTAGGCCCTGGATAAGGATATCATGCTTGGTAAAGTAGAAGGTCTGAGAAAAAGAGGAAGACCCTTAATGAGATGGATTGACACAGAGGCTGCAACAATGGATTCAAGCATAACAGTGATTGTGAAGATGGCCCAGGACCCAGCAGTACTTTGTTCTGTTGTCCATACGGTCCCTTTGAGTCAAAACTGATTTTATGGCACCGAACAACTACAACAACATGGACTGCCAGAAGAAGGAAAAAATCTGTCTTGGAAAAAGTATAAACAGCATACTCCTTAGACATAAAGATGTCAAGACTTCATCTCACTTAGTTTGAACAGATTATTAGGAGGGACCAGCACCTGGAGAAGGACATAATGCTTGGTACAGTAGAGGGTCAGCAAATAAGAGGAGGACTGTCAATGAGATGATTGACAGTAATTGGTTATTGGTTGCAATAATTGTGTCAAACATAGCAATGATTGTGAGGATGGTATAAGACTGGGCAACTTTTTGTTCTGTTATCCATAGAGTCTTTATAGGTTGAAACCAACTAAATGGCACCTAACAACAATAAATTACTCTTGGGAAATATTCTAACTGATAGCCACCCAATTTTATCAATCACACTGAAGGTTAAAGAATATCCTATTGGTAATTTAATTTTTAATCTTTATAATTCTTCCTTTTATGACACTAGACACTTCTTTCACTACCTTTTGCTGTTTCCCAAATATTTAGACATTAGAGTGATATAGGGCTTTCTCTTATTTTTTGTCAGTTTTTATTCTATTCTGTCCCATTAATGACAAAGTTTAAGGAAATTGAAGATTTTTACAAACTTCTGCAGACTGAAATTGATCAAACATGCAATCAAGATTCATTGATAGTTAAATGATAATTGTAATGCAAAAATTAGAAACAAAGAAGAAGGATCTGTAGTTGGAAAATACTGCCTTGGTGAGAGAAATGACACCGTAGATTGCATGATACAATTTTTCAAGACCAGTGACTTCTTCATTGCAAATACCTTTTTCAACAACATAAATGGTGACTGTATATGTGGACCTTACTGGATGGAAAACACAGGAATCAAATTGACTACATCTGTAGAAAGAAACAATGGAAAAACGCAATATCATCAGTCAGAACAAGGCCAGTGACCAAATGCAGAGCAGACCTTCAATTTCTGATATGTAAGCTCAAGTTGAAACTGAAGAAAATAAAAACAAATCCACAAGAACCAAAGTGGACCTTGAGTATATTCCACCGGAATTTGTAGACCTTCTCAAGAATAGATTTGAGGTGCTGAACATGAATGACTGAAGACCAGACAAGTTGTACGATGACATCAAGAACGTCATACATGAAGACAGCAAAAGGTCATTAAAAAGACAGGAAAGAAAGAAAAGACCAAAATGGATGTCAGGAGAGACTCTGAAACTTGCTTTTGAATGTCAAGTAGCTAAAGCTAAATTAAGAAATGATAATGAGAAGAGCTGAACAGAACATTTCAAGGGCATCTTATGAAGACAAAGTAAAGTGTTATAATGAAATGTGCAAAACCCTGGAGTTAGAAAACCAGAAGGGAAGAACACACTGGACATTTCTCAAGCTGAAAGAACTGAAGAAGAAATTCAAGCCTCGGGTTGCAATACTGAAGGATTTTCAAGGGAAAATAATAAATGACACAAGAAGCATCAAAAGAACATGAAAGGAATACACAGAGTCACTGTACCAAAAAGAATTGGTTGATGTACAACCATTTCCAGAGATAGCATATGATCAAAAACCAATGGTATTGAAGGAAGAAGTCCAAGTTGCACTGAAGACATTAGCACAAAACAAGCTCTACGTATAGACAGAATACCATTTGAGATGTTTCAACAAAGGAATGCAGCACTGGAGGTGCTTAGTCATCTATGCCAAGAAATTTGGAAGACAGCTACCTGATGAACAGACTGGAAGAGATCCATATTTGTGTTCATTCCAAAGAAAGGTGATACAACCGAATGCAGAAATTATCTATCAATATCATTAATATAATATGTAAGTAAAATTTTGCTGTAGATAATTCAAAAGTGGTTGCAGCAGTGCATCAACATCAAGCCAGATTCAGAAGAGGACATAGAACAAGGACAAGGAATCATTGCTGATGTCAGATAGATCTTGGCTGAATGCAGAGAATGCCTGAAAGATATTTACCTGTGTTTTATTGACTAGGCAAAGGCATTTGACTGTGTGGATCATAACAAATTATGGATAACACTGGAAAGAATATGAGTAGGAATTCCAGAACACTTAATTTTGCTCATAAGGAACCTGTACATAGGCTTATAGGCAGTCATTTGAACAGAACAAGGGGATACTGTGTGGTTCACAATCAGGAAAGGTGTGAGTGAGGGTTATATAACTTCACCATACTTATTCAACCTATATGCTGAGCAAGTAATGTGAGAAGCTGGACGATATGAAGAAGAACGTGGCATCAAGACTGATGGAAGCCTCATTAAGAACTTTCCATATGAAGATGACACAACCTTGCTTGCTGAAAGTAAAGAGGACTTGAACCACTTACTGATGAAGATCAAAGACTGCAGTTTTCAGTATGGATTACACCTCAGCATTAAAAAAAAAAAAAAATCCTCACAGCTGGACCAATTAGCAACATCATGATAAATGGAGAAAGTATTGAAGTTGTCAAGTATTTCATTTTACTTGGATCCGCAATCACTGCCCATGGAAGCAGCAGTCAAGAAATTAAATGACTTATTACACTGGGAAAATCTGCTGCAAAAGACCTCTCTAAAGTGTTGAAAAGCAAAAATGCCAGCTTGAGGACTAAGGTGTGCTTGACCCAAGCCATAATATTTTCAATAACCTTGTATGCATGAAAAACCTGGGCAATGAATAAGGGAGACAGAAGAAGAATTTATGCCTTTATATTATGGCGTTGGTGAAGAATATTGAATATACCATGGACTATCAGAGGAAGGAACAAGTCTGTCTTGGAAAAGTTACAGCCAGAATGCTGTAGATGTGAAGATGGCAACACTTGGTTTCACCCACTTTGGTCATGTTATCAGCAGGGGCCAGTCTCTGTGGGATGATATCCATACTTGGGAAGGTAGAGGATCAGTGAAAAATCGGAAGATCCTCTAGAAGATGGATTGATACAGTGGCTTCACCAATCGGCTCAAACAAGCAACAATTGTAAGGATAGTGCAAGACTAGGCAGTGTTTTGTTCTGTTGTGCATAGGTTTCCTGAGTCAGAACCAACTGAACAGCACATAACAACAACATAATCTTGTCAATTGAATTATTTTATGTACCAACATTACCCTGATGACTCCAAAGTGTGTATCTCAAGTCTTTGCTTTTCTCCTGAATTTCAGATTCATGTATCTACTGATCTATAAGGTCTATCCAATGTGTAGTAGATATCTCAGATTTAATATTTCAAAACCCAGTTGTTGTTTCCAACAATAGTCACATTTATTCCTCTCCTGGTTATCTACATCTTAGTAAATGACAACTTCAAACTTTCAAGTATTTAGGCCCAAACTTGAAAATAGCCTTGACACATTTCTCTCTCAATGTTTATACACACTCTATCTCAAAGCAAATGCTATTTAGCTTTATCCTCTGACAGCTCTTCAGTGATCAATTTCCATAAACTTCATGGTTACCACCTGCTATGGGTTGAATTGTGCCCCTGAAAAATATGTGTTGTAATGTTAACCCTTATATTCCTACATATTAGACATAGATACAAGTACAGACAGGAAAAGATAGATGCTATGTGCAAGATCCCAAGAACACTTGGACTATAGAAGCTAAAAGAGACAAAGATTTTCCCCCAGAGCTAACAGAAAGAGAGTCTTTCTCTAGAGCCAGTACCCTGAATTCAGATTCTTAGCCTCCTGAACTGTGAGAAAATAAATTATATTCCTCAAAGCTGCCCATTTGTGATATTTCTGTTACAATAGTAAATTAAGACACCTAAGTACAAACACCACCATAGCTTAGGTCACCTATTACATTACAATAGCATCGTAGTTGTTTCTTTGTTTCATCCCTAATCAGCCATCATTTCCCAACACACACACACAAACTGTTTTCCATGTAGCTGCATGACTGAGCCTTTAAAAATATTTAAATCAAATCTCCTCAAATATTCTAGTGTTATTGTCTCTCACTAAGAGGAGAATTAAAGTTCTTACTATGAGCTACATGGTCCTATGGATTCTGGTGCCCCTATCTTTTGTTCTCTCTGCTCCTATCATAGTAACTTTCCTGCTACCACACATACTTCTACCTCAGGCTATTCTATTATTTCAGAAAACGCGTTTTATGGTGTCTCATTAGCTGTGGTTATTAATTTATGGAATGTTGGCATTTTACATTATTACGTCTCTCCATCCTAGAATGAGCTGTTTTTATTTCCATGTTTTATTTGTCTACATATGTCCTAGGGTAATACTGTATTATTTTATTCAAAAAAGGTCTCTACATATTTATTATATTTGTTTCCACATTCTTTATAGATTTTTTTGTTAATGAATGGTCCATTTTTCCAAATACATTTTCTAATTAATTGTTAGAACATTGTACGACTTGCTTGCTTTGGTCACGTCATCAGAATGGATGAATTTCTGGAGAAAGACATCATGTTTGGTGTAGTAGAGGACCACAAAGCATATGGGAGACCTTTTGGTGGAATAGATAGACACAATAATTGCAATGATGAACTCGAACATGATGGTGATTGTGAGAATGATGCAGGACTGGGCCATGTTTCACTCTGTTGTACATGAGGTCAACATGGGTTGGATTTGACTCAACAACAGCTAGCAACAACAACAATTAATTATTGTATGTCTAAATCAGGGTTTTTCAACCTTTGCACTATTGACATTTTGGCCCAGATGCTTATTTGTTGTTGGGATCTCTCCTGTGCGTTACAACATGTTTAGTAGCATCTCTGACTTCTATGTACTAGGTTTCAGTAGCATCTTCACAGATAGGACAAATTAAAATACCTCCCGACATTGCCAACCATCTTGTGAGGCAACAAATTGCTCCTGTTTGAGCAGCACTGGTCTATATGAAGGTATAAATTGTTTTTTAAATGCCACCGCAGCCTATTCTTATTTGGTCTAAATATCCCCCATGTTCCATTTTATCTTAAACAACTCTTAACTTAAGATCTTATGGTACATGATATTCTGGTTATAAACAAGAGACATGCCTAGTAATTTTCTAAGAGCCTCAGATAGATTAAATTCATAGTTCCAAGTGGTTAAAAGTCCATCAGTTAATGTGCTATAGCAAGCACTAAGTAATAGAAAGTTCATAGGCAATGGGAACCCAAATCCTGGGTTTGGTTTTCAGCTCCACTGTCTAATGGATATATGATTAAATGCACGTAATTAATCTTTTCTATGCTTGGCTACCTAAAATGTCGGCAGTTTAAATTCACCAGCTGCTCTGCAGGAGAAAAATGTGGCAGTCTGCTTCTGTAAAGATTTACAGTCTTGGAACCCTATGGGGCAGTTCTACTCTGTCCTCCAGGGTCGCTATAAGTCAGAATCAACTTGAAGGTAATGGGGTTATGGGTTAAGTTTTATAATCTATGAAAGGAAAGTGGAAACACTTGTTCTGCACAACTGCTACCAAGATTAGTAACAGTGTATTTATGCTTCCTACCACACCTTAATAAAGTGGATGGAGTCAAGCTTTCTGGACATTCATTTGCTGATGTGGCATGACTGAAAATGAGAAGAAACAGCTGCAAACATCCATTAATAATCGGAACGTGGAAAGTACAAAATATGAATCAAGGAAAATTGGAAAGTGTCAAAAATGAATTGGAGCACATAAACATCAATATCTCAGGTGTTAGTGAGCTGAAATAGACTGGTATTGGCCATTTTGAATTGGACAATCATATCGTCTACTATGCCGTAATGACAACTTGAAGAGGAATGGCATTGCATTCACTATCAAAAAGAACATTTCAGGATCTATCCTGAAGTACAATGCTGTCAGTGGTAGGATAATATCCATATGCCTACAAGGAAGACCAGTTAATAGGACTATTATTCAAATTTACTCACCAATAACTAAGGCCAAAGATGAAGACACTGAAGATTTTTAACAGTTTATGCAGTCTGAAATTGATCAAACGTGCAATCAGGATACATGATAATTACTGGTGATTGGAATGCAAAAGTTGGAAACAAAGAAGGATTGGTAGTTAGAAAATACGGCCTTGGTGACAGAAACGATGTCAGAGATCACATGAAAGAATTTTGCAAGACCAACAACTTCTTCATTGTAAATACTGTTTTTCACCACATAAATGGGACTATACACATGGACTTTGCCAGATGGAATACATGGGAATTAAATCAACTACTTCCATGAAAAGAGATGATGGAAAACCTCAATATCATCAATCAGGACAAGGCCAGGGACAAATGCAGAACAGACCATCAATTGCTCATATGCAAGTTCAAGTTGAAACTGGAGAAAATTAGAACAAGTTCACAAGAGCCAAAGTATGACCTTGAGTATATCCCAATTGAATTTAGAGGCCATCTTAAGAATAAGTTTGACACTTTGAACACTAATGAGCAAAGACCAGACGAGTTGTGGAATGACATCAAGGACATCACACATGAAAAAAGCAGGAGGTCATTAAAAAGACAGGAAAGAAAGAAAAGACCAAAATGGATGTCAGAAGAGACTCTGAAACTTGTTCTTGAATGTCAAGTAGTTAAAGCAAAAGGAAGAAATGATGAAGTAAGAGAACTGAACAGAAGATTTCAAAGAGCAGCTCAAGAAGACAAAGTAAAGTATTATAATGACATGTACAAAGAGCTGGAGATAGAAAACCAAAAAGGGAAGAACAGGCTCAGCATTTCTCAAGCTGAAAGAACTGGAGAAACAAGTCAAGCTTCAAGTTGCAATAATGAAGGGTTCTATGGGGAAAATATTAAACGATATAGAAAGCATCAAAAGAAGATAGAAGGAATACACAGAGTCATTATACCAAAAAGAATCAGTCAATGTTCAACCATGTCAAGATGTAGCATATGATTAGGAACTGAACAGATGGTACTGAAGGAAGATGTCCAAGCTGCACGGAATGCATTGGTGAAAAATAAGGCTCCAGGAACTGACAGAATATCAGTTGAGATGTTTCAACAAATGGATGCAGATGGAAGTGCTCACTTGTCTATGCCAAGAAATTTGGAAGACAGCTACCTGGCCAAATGACTGGAAGAGATCCCTATTTGTGCCTATTCTCAAGAAAGGTGAGTCAACCAAATGCGGAAATTATCGAACAATATCAATATCACATGCAACTAAAATTTTACTGAAGATCATTCAAAAGCTGCTGCAGCAGTATATCGACAGGTAACTGCTAGAAATTCAGGCTAGATTCAGAAGAGGAGGTGAAACCAGGGATATCATTGTTGATGTCAGAGGGATCCTGGTTGAAAGCAGAGAACACCAGAAAGATGTTTACCTGTGTTTTATTAACTGTGCAAATGCAGTCGACTGTGTGGATCATAACAAATTAGGGACAACAGTGGGAAGAATCGGAAGTCCAGAACACTTAACTGTGCTCATGAGAAACTTGTACATAGATCAAGAGACAGCCATTTGAACAGAACAATGGGATACTGAGTCTTTCAAAGTCAAGAAAGCTGTGTGTCATGGTTGTATCCTTTCACTATACCTGCTCAATCTGTATGCTGAGCAAATAATCTGAGAAGCTAGACTATATGAAAAAGAATGGAGCATCAAGATTGGAGGAAGACTCATTAACAACCTGCATTACGCAGATGACATAACCTTGCTTGCTGAAAGTGAAGAGGACTTGAAGCACTTACTAATGAAGATCAAAGACCACAGCCTTCAGTATGAATTACACCTCAGCATAAAGAAAACAAAAATCTTCACATCCGGACCAGTAAGTACATCATGATAAATGGATAAAAGATTGAAGTTGTCAAGGATTTCATTTTCCTTAGATCCACAAGCAGCACCTATGGAAGCAGCAGTTAAGAAATCAAAAGACGCATTGCATTGGACAAATCTGCTGCATAATACCTCTGCTGAAAAGCGAAGATGTCACCTTGAAGACCAAGATACGCCTTACTTAAGCCTTGGTGCTTTCAATTGCCTTCTATGAATGTGAAAGCTCGACAATAAATAAAGAAGACCAAAGAAGAATTCATGCCTTTGAATTGTGGTGTTGGAGAATAATATTGAATATACCATGGACTTCCAAAAGAATGAACAAATCTGTCTTGGAAGAAGTACAAACAGAATGCTCCTTAGAAAGCACAGATGAGAAGACTATGTCTTACATACCTTGGACATGTTGTCAGGAGGGATCAGTCCCTAGGGAAGAACATCATGCTTGGTAAAGTACAGGGTCAGTGCAAAAGAGGAAGACCCTCAATGAGACAGATTGACACAGTGGCTGCAACAATGGGCTGAAGCATTATAGTGATTGTGAGCATGGCATAGGATGGGGCAGTGTTTCATTCTGTTGCACCTAAGGTTGCTACATCAGAACCAGAACCTAACAACAACAACAATCACACCTTAGACAATATATGAATGTAGCTATCATTATTTCCCTAAAATTAAATTGCTCACACTTCTGAGATCCACAAAAGATCTAAGGGGGATTTCAGGGTGGAAAATACATACTCCTGTATGCACAAGGCAACGTTTTTTACCAGGAACATTTATTAAATATTCTGCCCGGGGATTATGCTAGACATTGAGTTTTCAAATATATGAAAATCAGACCCTGTCTTCAAGAAGTTCACTAACAGGGAAAAAGAAACGTAATAACAATGTAAAATGCCATATATTATATGAACTAGATCAGCACAGGGATGGGGGTGGGGGGGTGATACTTGGTGTAATACATAAGTACTGCCTCATCTCAAGGATAAAGATTGATGTGATTAATAAAAAAAATACTCCAGGTAGCATATTTATATTCAGTATTAACTTGGTAAAATAAAGATTGGTCTATAATTCTCAATTTTCCATCAATAGTCCACAAATCTCTGGAAATTTCCTTTTTGGGTTGGTTACTTGTGTTACATAATGGGTCCTTCTACCCAAACACCAGAAATACCTTGGAGGGAATCATAAAAGCCATTTCTTCAGCAGGCAGCTAAGTTGCACAAAATAATTAACCACAGAGTTAAGAGGAATTTACAGATGATTGAAAAAATTAGGATTAGCAGAAGATGAAAACAAAATAAACATTGGCTAGATGCTAACACTTTTTCCTATAGGACCCATCCTACTGAATGCTGAAGTCTGGAATCAGTAAGGGGAAGACCCACACTTCACAGCTAGGAACATAAATCATTTTTCCTCCCAAATATCATTTCTTATTTTTACACACATTTCAAAATGCTCCATATGATACTTTTGTTGATATTTAATCAAAAGGAGTCTTCCCCATGCCAGTTTTCAAATTCAAGCAAATCAGAGTTCAGGGGGAAAAAAAAATCAGATGTATCACTTGCTCTAAATTCCTCACTTTTCCTGATGAAGAAACGGAGACCCAGAGTCATGAAATGACTTACTCAAGGTCACACAGATATTTTCTTTAAAGCAAAAGTTAGATGAATTTTTCCCCACACTTAGTCCAGTGGTTTTTCCACTACACTTCGCTCCCTGTCCACACTCTTGACTTTGTTATCTTTTCAGAAGGAATAGGACCTTAGAAAAATACCAAAGGCAAATGTAACTTCAGCTCCAGTTCTAGAGTTCATGCTGTAATTGTCACACCTGATCTCTGTCCTGGTCCCTGAACCCAAACCCTGGGGATAACTTGAATCAATTAAAGCTCCTGGAGTCAGTGTGTGCTGCCATTGACCCTTCTCATTCAAGCTATGTTATTATGATAGCCAAGGTTGTCCAGTGCCACTTTAAATTAGTGGTTTATCTTGAGTCCCGGAAAATGGAAGTCGTTTCAGGGGGAGAGGATGATGAATCACATGGCAGGGAACAAATGTAACTTTGATTAATGGGACATTACATAACAACAAAAAAATAGAGCCAATTGTGCTCAGAGATAACTGGAACTACAAAGACCAACTTATTGTCTAAGATGATGTAATTAACTTCAATCCTCATCATGGCTTGGATGGCCGACTGCAGTGAGCCTTTCCATTGTGCTGGTGATAATGACAAGATGGTGGCTTCTTATTTTAAAGAGTACCCTATTAAGGAGCATTTTTCTCCAATGCATGGCACTGATAGAACGTCAAAGACTAAGATATGGCAATTTGAAATAGTGCAATTATAAGCAACCGTTAACATTCGTTCAGTTTTTCCTTATACCCCAGGAAGACAATGAGAGGAAAGACCAAACATTTGGCTTGTGACATATGAGCATCTTCAAACATTTTAATGCAAGAAGGGCTCACCAATCATTTTTTTAATTTTTTAAAAAAAAATTTTTGGTTGTTCTGGGGTAAAGAGAAAAGACATTTTCAGAAAATGTCATATTACAGTAACTATGATGAAGCAAAATTTCCTTTTGCTAGTCACTACCTGTCCTGGCCATATAAGTACATTTCTCTCTTTCTTAATAAATAAATAACAACTTTGCCTATTAGAAGGAATGATTGGCTAGGATACCTGTGAATGTATTATGGGTTCAGAAATTACTCAGTACATTTTAAATAAAGAAAATCACTATTGTGAATATTTCACATTCTTCCATTAGCAAAGTTGGAATGAGTGTCTGCATTTAAAAAGTCTTGCCAACTCCTTTCCAAAAGTTGAAGGCTTTTCAAATATTTGATACTTTTTTCACTTCTTGATTTTGGAATCCCACAACTGACAGAATTGCACAGGTTTTTGTTGTTTCTTCCTGTTGTTGTTTTCTAATATGCCTGAAGGAGATACTTCTTTAAAATTCTGATATAGTTGGAATACCAGCTTGGTTCCCTAGTGTCAGGTGTGTTTTTCTCTTCCTAACTTTGAAATAGCACTATCTTGTATTTTCTAGTGCATTTATCCTTTGCAAATGTCATTAACTCATTTGATTCTACCAGGATAGGTTCTAGAGAATAGAGGTACATTGCGAGTAGAAGAGCATGGACTCTGGGGGTCACCAATCTAGGTGTGACTTTCAGCTCACTTAATTATTCATATTAGTATTAGGTAAGTTATTTGCTGTCTCTGAATCTCATTTTCCTTATCTGTTCAAAAAGATAGTAACATTTACTTCATAGAAGTTTATGAGGATTGGATGCACTATGTGTCATGAAAATACTCAATAACTATTTCTTTTCTGCTTCCCTCTACCCCACCCCATATAAGCTAACAGAAGAAAGTATTATAAGTTTTTCATCTTTGTGTTTGCCAAAAAGAAAAAAAAGATAAAGAAAAGGAAAGAATCTACCTTTGTTAAAAACTACCATGATTTAAGCTTTGTTTGAGTTCACTGATATACAGTAAATTACCCAAAAAGTATTATGTTCAGTTTTTGCAAACAAGAGGACCACATCAGAAATATTAAATAAATGCACCAAGGTAACGAAGTACCCAGGACAGCGCTTTAAGTTTAATAAATACTTGTTGAAACGACACATGAAATTAAATGGAGACGTCTTAGACAGTATGTGTGAACATTCTACTATCTCTATCACCATCTGGCTGCCATATTGGCCCTAAGAGCCAGCACCAAGTCCTGCATAAACCGGCTGCTCTGGAACATGTGTACCACTCCAGCCTTAGCCCTTCAGAAATCATATCATTCTCCACTCTCCCTTCCTTGAATCCAGTTCCACTCTGCTTCTGATCCCACTTCCATCAGTCTTGCTTTTCATTGCTCCATTTCCATACTCACTTGGCTCTTTGTCTTGATAATGACAACCACCTGCCTAGCTATAACTTTTATACATATCTGTGATTCTGGTCTTTACCAACCTCATCACATCAATGCCTACTGTAGACAAACATCTCTCCAGGTTTTACTTGATTCCAGAATCCTCTCATCACCCTTTTCCCTTCTCTAAGACTCACACCTAACTCATCCTGGTAAAGTAAAAAGGAACTAGGCATTAGGAAACGGAGTGAAACAAAAATGGCTTGCCTCAAGTCACATAAGTAGTTAATGTTGGAATTAGATCTGCTGTCTGACGCATCCTCAATTACTGCCGTATCCACTCGCCTTGTAGTTCTCAGCCAGCAGTGACTTTGCCCTCCAGAGGACATTTGGCAGTGTATGGAGACATTTTTGGTTGCAATGCTATTGGCATCTAGTGGGGAGGGCCAGGAATGCTGCTAAACATCCTACAATGCCCAGAGTGGCCCCCACAACAAAGAATTCATCCTGCCCCAAATGTTAATAGTGCTGCAGTTGAGAAATTCTACACTAGATCAAACTGCTGAATCATGAGGAAGCAGGAAGAAGCCTCCCTCATGTGATTTTACTTCTTTTTATGTACGTGAGAAGAGCTTTCTATGGCCATGATTAGAAATGCAAGTCATGAGTCTTCGTAAGTCTGAAGTGTTACTCATTAGCTTTAAATTCATTTACTTTGTGGGTTTATGTTTATCACTTTGCCCTCAATAATACACATTTGCTGAGAAGTCCTTGTGTGTAACTATAACGGAGGCTTTAAGAAAGAGAGCTGTTCCATATCAGCACTGGCCACTTGTGCAGTAGCAAACACTCTTCATCCACTCCACTATTCATTTGCACCTAGTGGGTATAATAAAAAATATAAATTCTCTGATTTCCCATTAATGTTACAGTAGTTACAACCACAGAGACAGCATCTAAGTGCTATATGTGTCTTTGGCCCAGTATTAAATAATGCAATTTAAATTAATAATATATTGTAATAAAATGCTCTTTATCACCATTATAGTTATATTCCTATATTAATCCTTCTTTTGCTTGCTTTCTTCATTCTCTTCTTTCTGCCAGCCACCTGGCCCCAAAAGTCATACTAATTACTTGCCAAATCTCAGTTACTATCTATCACTTTTTCTAGCTTGTTTTTCTTCTCTTCTTGCAGTGCTAGCTCCCTGCTTTTATTAACTTTTTCTTGGGCTAGAATTTTTTGTTGGTTCTTTCATGTCCTCTTCGGTTAGTCTCTTTTCTCTTCTTTTCCACTAAATCTTTCCTGCTCTCTCAAAACTAAAAGAAAATAAAAGTCCCCAAAGCAATTATAACAGAAAGGGAGAAAATAGAAAAAGGGCAGATGATTATTAATCTCAGAGCCTCTTTCTTTAGTTCTTCTCCTCAAAATTGCTGATAGTATTTTTAAGGACTAAAACTATGACAACCTGAGAGCCTGTATCTTAGGGAAGGGCTGTCCCTGACCACCCAGAGGAGAGACTTAAGACATGTGCCCGTCAGGGCATGCAGCTTAAGCCTGGGAGGCTATTAGGTAGGGAAACCCTTTAAGATTCATTTGAACATTTACTCAGGAACATGCAAACATGAGAGCTGACCTTGACACTGCTCTGTTCCCCACTGCCTTCAGAATAAGACTTTTCAAGTTTGGACACTTATCTCTTTATTCTCATCATCTAGAATTTGGACTCAAATACTCTTCTCAGCAGCCAGTCTGAGACAAGTGAATGGCTTCACTCATTTTCTTCTTTCCTTACCACTGCTGTGAGTTGCCTTAGAGTTGAATCCGACTTATTGTGATCCCATGTGTGTTAGAGTAGAACTGTACTTCACAGGGTTTTCAATGTCTGATTTTTAGGAAGTAGATCATCAGGCCTTTCTTCCTAGATGCCTCTGGGTTCGCTCAAACCACCAACTTTTCAGTTAATTGAGGAGCAGAGAACTCCCTTTTCCTGGTTCTGCTTAAAACATTTTTGTTCATTCTTCAGTACTTATCTCAGGAAGGTCCCCTTCTCCCAGGCCAACTGAGTTTAGACAGGCAGTCTCCACTGTGTTTCTAAGTACCCAGTACTTATTTTGCTTCATTATCTGAATTCATTTTTTTTCTTTTATATCTTCTTTATCGTGCTATGAACTGTTAGTGGAGGCTGAGACTGTGGCTTTTACCTTTTATTTCCAGTGTCAATCACATTTTTTTTCCCAGTAAATAGGCAATCAATTTCAGTTGATTGAATAAATAGGTGAATAAATTATTGCTAAAATGATGGGATGTCCAAATGGAGTGTGTTCTTGGTGCACAGATATTGCAGCAACAGAATAACAACAAAATTAGTTTGTCACAAAAATTTTTTTGAGTATGTGGACAAATAATAATATATAAGCTTGTTTTTATGTGCTGTCAAGTAGATTTTCAACTCTTAGCAACGCCATGTGACAGACTAGAACTTCCCATTAGGGTTTACTAGGCCAAAGGCTTTACAGGAGCAGATCACCAGGTCCTTCTGTCATGGAGGTGCTTGGTGGGTTCAAACTATCAACCTTTCTGTTAGTAGCCAAGAGCTTTACCATTGTGCTACCAAGTCTCCTTAATATACCAACTAGAATGGAGTCACTGGAAGAAATATCTTATTTAATTTTTGCATTTCCAACATACAGTAGATCAGCAATTTGTTGCTTGAATAAAGTAATATTCTGTATGGTAATTGCATTATTGTTGTCATTAAAGATGATCTTCTAAAGACAGTTAAAAAATAAACTTGAGGGGCAAGATGGCGCTCTAGGCAGAAGCACCACGCCGTCCCTCCACGGCAAAGATCCGAAAAACTAAGCCTAACAGAGAATCAACAATCCTGAAACCCTAGAACACCAAATGAAGAGATAAAGAACTCAGCCAAACACCAAACGGAGTGAGAATACTAAAAGAGAATAGAGAGCGAGGAGAGACTCATGCAGAGATTCCTTACCAGCTAACGCAGTGCGGATCCACCATCTTGGATTCCTATCGGAGACCAACGAACAGGAGAGCAGCCTTGCAGAGCATCCGGTGGGAGACAGAACGACCGGCGATGTATGCCTCTGTACCTTCTGGCCAGGCTGTGCTGTGAAAACTGAGACCGACTCCCCCAGACCTCATAGCTGCATCGGTGGGATCCCTGGGAACTTTGCAGTTCTTTAACTTTCCTGATTTTTATTTGTTCATTCTTTCCTTTTCTTTCTCTTACCCCTTCTGGTTTTCTCCATCCCATAGTCTCTCATCTGTACATTCCAACGACAAACTCCCCTAGCATTCTTTTATGTTTGTATGCTTTTTGCTCCTCCTCCGCTCTCCTCTCTCCCATATCCAGCTTAGCTTCACACATAACCATCTTCCCGCTGCACCCTACCTACCTGCACCGTGCACTAGACATCACACCACAAAGCTGTGCAGGCACGCCCTATTGGAACCTGCCTAGCACTGACTACCGACCGTCCTGGTGGCTGCGGTGAGTGCCACAAACAACCCGTCCCAGTGGCTCTTCTTCAGCTAGACCTTCCCAGCTGTACCACAAGGACGAAACAAAAAAATCTACAATCAATAAATGAGAGAAATATTTACCGAATGCCTCGAAAACAGCAAACAATATCAAAACATTTACAAAAACAAGACAAGATGGCTCTAATAGACGTCCAAATTAAAACACCAGGTAACTCTCCTGTGGAAGAAAACGCACTAGAAGTACCTAAAGGGAACTCAAATCACTAATACTCGGAATTTTCCAAGAACTGAGGCAAAAAGCTGACAAACATGAGGAAAAAATAGACAAATTTATGGAAAATACAGACAAAAAATTGGAAGAATTCAGGAAGATGATGCAGGAACAAAATGCCAAAATAAATTCACAACTCGAAATTATACAAAACCAACAATTAGAAATCCAAAAGATAAACAACAAGATGTCAGAAATGGATGGTGTCATAGAAGGGCTGAGAAGTAGATTTGAAACCATGGAAGACAGGATCAGTGAAACTGAAGACAAACACTTGGATACAACTCTGTTTCAGGAAAACTCAGAAAAAAGAACAAAGAAAAATGAAGAGATCCTGAGAGTTATGTGGGACACAATTAAAAGCAAAAACTTACAAGTGATTGGCATACCAGAACAGGGGGAGAAAACAGAAAACACAGAGAGGATCATTGACGAACTGCTGACAGAAAACTTTCCCAATATCATGAAAAATGAAAAGCTGGCCATCCAAGAAGCTCAACGAACCCCATATAGAAGAGACCCCAAAAGAAAATCACCAAGACATATCATATTCACACTCGCTAAAACTAAACACAAAGAATCCTGAGAGCAGCTTGTGAGAAACAAGAAATCACATACAGAGGAGAAACAATAAGACTAAGCTCAGATTGTTCAGCAGAAACCATGCAGGCAAGAAGGCAATGGGATGACATATATAAAATCTTGAAAGAAAAAAAATTGTCAGCCAAGAATAATATATCCTGCAAAACTCACATTCAGATTTGATGGTGAAATTAGGTCATTTCCAGATAAACAGAAACTAAGGGAACATGCAAAAGTCAAACAAAACTTACAAGAATTATTAAAGGGAGTTTCTCAATGTGAGGACAAACAGCTTCAGCCCTCAGGCAGGACCTAGGACCTAGGATGCAGGTTCACAAGAACCAGATACAATTCTAGGAACTGAACTACAGAGGACTTTCCAAAAACTAAAGAAATACAACAGGGAATCAGAGAAATCAATCAAAGGATGACAACAACATCAAAACAATGAAAGAGGGAACAAACGGCATAGGTATAGAACCTTCTAAAGGAGAGGAAGGCAAGGCGATACCAAGTAAGGGTAGACTGCTTCAAAATTATAAAGATAAGGGTAAAATTCAAGGTAACCACAAAAAAAGTTAACAAACCAACTCATAAAATTAAAGACGAAAAAGATAAAGTCTCAACAAAAACAAAACCTACAAAAACAAAAGAAATGAACACAAAATCCACAAACAAAAGTAACTCAGCACAAGAGAGTAAGAAGAACAAAGAAAACTTCAGCATCACAAAAAAAAGCACTACAAAATGACAGCAACAAACTCACATCTATCAATAATTACACTGAACATAAATGGACTCAATGCACCCAGAAAGAGACGGAGAGTGGCAGAATGGATAAGAAAACAGGATCCATCTATTTGCTGTCTACAAGAGACACACCTTAGAAACAAAGATGTGAATTTATTAAAAATCAAAGGTTGGAAAAAAATATGTCAAGCTAACAACTATCAAAAAAGAGCAGGAGTGGCAATTCTAATCACAGATAAAATAGACTTTAAAACAAAATCTACCATAAAGGACAAAGAAGGACACTATATAATGATTAAGGGGATGATCCATCATGAAGACATAACCATAATAAATATCTATGCACCCAATGACAGGGCTCCAAAATACATAAAAAAAACACTAACCGCACTGAAAAGAGAAATTGACAGTTGCACAATAATAGTAGGAGACTTCAACACATCACTCTCAGTAAAGGACAGAACAACTAAGAAGAAACTCAGCAAAGATACAGAAGACCTAAAGGACACAATCAGCCAACTGGACCTCATAGACATATATAGAACAATCCATCCAACCGCTGCAAAGTACACATTCTTTTCCAATGCACATGGAACGTTCTCTAGAATAGACCACATCTTAGGCCAAACAGCAATCCTCAACAAGATCCAAAATGCTGAGATAATTCACAGTCTCTTCTCTGACCACAATGCCATCAAGGTAGAAATTAACACTAGAAAGAGCAAGGAAAAAAAATCAAACACATGGAAACTGAATAATAATCTGCTTACACATCAATGGGTAATAGAAGAAATCAGAGATGGAATTAAAAAATTCCTAGAATCAAATGAAAATGAAAACACATCATACCAAAACCTTTGGGACACAGCAAAGGCAGTCCTCAGAGGACAATTTATAGCAATAGATGCACATATCAAAAAAGAAGAAAGGGACAAAATCAAAACATTAACTACAGAACTCAAACAAATAGAAAGAGAACAACAAAAAAAGCCTACAACCACCGGAAGAAAGGAAATAGTAAAGATCAGAGCAGAAATAAATGAAATAGAGAACAGAAAAACAATCGAAAGAATCAACAAAACCAAAAGTTGGTTCTTGAAAGAATCAACAAAATCGACAAACCACTGGCCAGACTGACAAAAGAAAAACAGCAGAGGGCACAAATATCCCAAATAAGAAATGAAATGGGGGACATTACAACACACCCAACTGAAATAAAAAGGATTATAATAGAATATTATGAAAAACTATATTCCAACAAATTTGAAAACCTAGAGGAAATGGATAAATTTCTAGAAACATACAGCCTACCCAAACTACAACAAAGTGATATTGAAAATCTGAACAGACCCATAACAAGAGAAGAGATTGAAAAGGTAATAAAAAAACTCCCAACCAAAAAAAGCCCTGGCCCAGATGGCTTCACTTGAGAATTCTACAAAACATTTACAGAAGAGATTGTACCAGTTCTACTCAAGCTATTTCAGAGCATAGAAGAGGAAGCAACACTTCAAATTCATTCTATGAAGCCAGCATAACGCTGATACCAAAACCGGGCAAAGACATCACAAAAAAAGAAAATTACAGACCAATATCTCTCATGAATATAGATGCAAAAATTCTGAACAAAATTCTAGCCAATAGAATTCAGTATCATATCAAAAAAATAATACACCATGACCAAGTAGGATTCATACCAGGTATGCAAGGATGGTTTAACATTAGAAAATCCATCAATGTAATCCACCACATAAATAAAAGGAAAGAAAAAAATCACATGATCATCTCAATTGATGCAGAAAAGGCATTTGACAAAGTCCAACACCCATTCCTGATAAAAGCTCTCAATAAAATAGATATAGAAGGGAAATTTCTCAACATAATAAAGGGCATCTACGCAAAACCAACAGCCAACGTCATTCTTAATGGAGAGAGGCTGAAAACATTCCCCTTGAAAACAGGAACAAGACAAGGATGCCCTTTATCACCACTCCTATTTAACATTGTGCTGGAAGTTCTAGCTAGAGCAGTAAGGCAAGAGAAAGAAATAAAGGGCATCCAAATTTGTAATGAAGAAGTTAAACTCTCCCTGTTTGCAGATGATATGATACTATACATAGAAAACCCTAAAGACTCCACGAGAAATTTACTGGAACTAATAGAAAGATTCAGCAGAGTAGCAGGATACAAGATAAACATTCAAAAATCAGTTGGATTCCTATACACCAGTAAAGAGAACGATGAAAAGGAGATCAGGAAATCAATACCATTTTCAATAGCCCCTAAAAAGATAAAATACTTAGGAATAAATCTGACCAGGAATATAAAAGACGTATACAAAGAAAACTACAAAACACTGCTGCATGAAACCCAAAGGGATCTACATAAATGGAAAAACATACCATGCTCATGGATAGGCAGACTCAACATTGTGAAAATGGCAATTCTACCTAAAGCAATCTACAAATACAATGCAATCCCGATACAAATACCAACAACATTCTTCAAAGAGATGGAAAAACTAATTAACTTTATATGGAAAGGGAAGACACCCCGAATAAATAAAGGACTACTGAAGAAGAAGAATAAAGTTGGAGGACTCACACCACCTGACATCAGAACCTACTATACAGCTACAGTACTCAAAACAGCCTGGTACTGGTTCAACAGCAGAGACATTGACCAATGGAACAGAATTGAGAACCCAGATGTAAATCCATCCACCTACGGTCACCTGATCTTTGACAAGGGCCCAAAATACATCAAATGGGAAAAGACAGTCTTTTTAACAAATGGTGCTGGCAAAACCGGATATCCATTTGTAGAAAAATGAAACAGGACCCATACCTCACACCATATACAAAAACTACTTCAAAATGGATCAAAGACCTGAATATAAAGCCTGTAACTATAAAATTCATAGAAGAAAAAATAGGACCAACACTTTAGGCCTTAATACATGGCATTAACAGGATACAAACCATAAACATCAACACAAAAAACCCAACAGATAAACTAGATAACTGGGATCTTCTAAAAATCAAATATCTATGCTCTTCAAAAGACTTCAGCAAAAGAGTAAAAAGAGAACCTACAGACTGGGAAAAAATTTTTGGACAGTACAAGTCAGACAAAGGTCTAATCTCCATAATCTACAAGAAAATCCATCACCTCTACAACAAAAAGACAAACAATCCTATCAAAAAATGGGCAAAGGAAATGAACAGACACTTCACCAAGGAAGACATTCAAATGGCCAACAGACACATGAGGAAATGCTCGCGATCACTAGCCATTAGAAAAATGCAAATTAAAACCACAATGAGATACCCTCTCACCCCAGCATTACTGGCACGAATCAAAAATACTGGAAATAACAAATGTTGGAGGGGCTGCGGGGAGATGGGAACTCTTATACACTGCTGGTGGGAATGCAAAATGATACAACCATTTTGGAAAATGATATGGCGTTTCCTCAGAAAGCTAGAAATAGACATACCATTCGATCCAGCAATCCCACTCCTAGGAATACATCCTAGAGAAATATGAGCCATCACTCGAATAGACATATGCACACCTATGTTCATGGCAGCATTATTCACAATAGCAAAACGATGGAAACAACCTCGATGTCCATCAACAGATTAATGGATACACAAACTATGGTACATACACACAATGGAGTACTATGCAACGAGAAAGAACAACAATGAATCTGTGAACCATCTTATAACATGGATGAAACTGGAGGACATTATGCTGAGTGAAATAAGTCAATCACAAAAGGACAAATATTGTATGAGACCTCTATTATAAAAACCCATGAAAAAATTCACATGCAAAATGTAATAATCCTTATTGGTTACCAGGGATGGGAGGAGGGGGGTGGGAATACTAAATAGGTAATAGATAAGTGGTACCTTGGGTGAGAGGTGAGATAGTACACAGTACAGGGGAAACTAACACAACCTGCACAAGGAAATGTCATGGAGACCCTATAGACACATCCAAAGCCCCCGAGGGACTGAGTTGTTGGACGGAGGGCTCTGGGGACCATGGTCTCAGGGAACATCTAGCTCAATTGGCATGACACTACTTATAAAGATAATGCTCTACATTCTACCTTGGTGAGTAGTGTCTGGGGTCTTAAAAGCCTATGAGCGGCCATCTAAGATACTCCACTGATCTCATCCCTTCAGGAGCAAGGGAGAATGAAGAGAACAGGATTCAACGAAAAGATTAGTCCAAAGGACTAATGGTCCACAGCTACCAAGGCCTCCACCGGACTGAGTCCAGTATAGCTAGATGGTTCCCGGCTACCACCACTGACTGCTCTGACCAGGATCACAACAGAGGTTTCTGGACAGAGCTGGAGAAGGATGTAGAGCATAACTTTAACTCCACCCCCCCCCCCCAAAAAAAAAAAAAGACGAGATTTACTTTCCTAAAGAATACTAGAGAAACCTCAAGAGTGTGGCCCCCAGACAGCCTTGCAGCTCAGAGGTGAAGTTACCTTCGAGGTTCGATGTTAAGCCTGGGAATGGACAGCCCAGTAAAACTAAATGGGACTAACGAGGTATAGGAGTCCGGTGACAAGGGCCAGAAGGCAGAGGGGGAGTAGGAAACTGATGATAAGGAACACAAATTGAATAAGGACACTGTCGATGTATTGTGAGATTGTTGACCACTGCTATAGGGCAACATTTGTAGTAACTATTAAATGGGAGGCTGTTTTGTCCTGTAAGCCTTCATCTTGGGCGAGAATGGCAGCACAATTGGAAGAGCATAGTCAATATCACTAAAGTGTGTAAGTAAAAAGTTTTGAAATGGTGTTAAAATAAAATAAAATAAAAAAAACCAAATGAGACTAAAGAGGTACAGTAGTCCAGTGACAAGGTCCAGAAGACAGAAGGGGACAAGGAAGTCCCCTGGTGATAGGGAACACAAGGTGGAGTAAGGATATTCTTGATGTGCTGTGAGATTGTTAACCATTGTCATAGGGCAACATGTGTAGTAACTGTTAAATGAAAAACTATTTTGTTCTGTAAGCCTTCATCTTAAGTGAGAATAACAGCACAGTTGGAAGAGCGTAGTCAATGTCACTGAACTGTGAATGTAGAAATTTTTGAAACGGTGTATCTTTGGCCATCTGTAATTTTCATCAAAAAAAAAAAAAAAGGTTGAGAATTTAGGGGCTTAATACGTTGTGGGGTTGTTAACCAATGTCATAGAACAACATGTGTACTTCTATTTCATGAGAAACTATTTGCTCTGTAAGCTTTCACCTGAAGTACAATAAAATATAAAATAAAAAAATAAACTTGATTTATGTACAAATGAAACAATAAAGCTTATTTATTGCATGAGCTGGACTTGGTCCTATGCCATTATATTCTTTATCACCCAAGTGTTCCAAAGAAATTCTCTTGTGTTGCTTTGGCCAAAACTCATTGTCATCGAGTCATTTCCGACTCATAGCAACCCTGTAGGGCAGAGTTGACCTGACCCATAGGGTTTCTAAGGAGCAGCTGGTGGTGGATTCGAACCGCCAACCTTTTGGTTAGCAGCCAAGCTCTTCACCACTGTGCCACCAGGGCTCCAAACTTGGATAGTACTACCAAAAAAAAAAAAAAAGACTTTCAGCAGTTTGAACGAGATGAAGTCAGAACCGGGTACTGGCACTGGACACAGTTCAGGCAACAGACGAAGATGGCAGTGAACGTATACTCTACGTCAGGTACCAGTGATAACCTAAGTCAACGTGACATGCTGGCTTGGATCAATGAGTCTCTGCAGTTGAATCTGACAAAGATCGAACAGTTGTGCTTAGGGGCTGCCTGTTGTCAGTTTATGGACATACTGTTCCCTGGCTCCATTGCCTTGAAGAAAGTGAAATTCCAAGTTAAACTAGAACATGAGTACATCCAGAACTTTAAAATACTACAAGCAGGTTTTAAGAGAATGGGTGTTGACAAAATAATTCCAGTGGACAAATTAGTAAAAGGAAAGTTTCAGGACAAGTTTGAATTTGTTCAGTGGTTCAAGAAATTTTTTGATGCAAACTATGATGGAAAAGAGTATGACCCTGTAGCTGCCAGACAAGGTCAAGAAACTGCAATGGCTCCTTCCCTTGTTGCTCCAGCTCTGAGTAAACCGAAGAATCCTGTCAGCACTAGCAGTGCAGCCCCACAGAGGCCTATTTCAACACAGAGAACTACTGCAGCTTCCAAGGCTGGCCCGGGTGTGGTGAGAAAGTATCCTGGTGTGGGCAATGGGGATGACGAAGTAGCCGAATTGATGCAGCAGGTCAATGTATTGAAGCTTACCGTGGAAGATTTGGAGAAGGAGAGAGATTTCTACTTTGGAAAGCTAAGGAACATTGAAATGATTTGCCAGGAGAATGAAGGGGAAAACGACCCTGTATTGCAAAGGATTGTGGACATTCTCTATGCCACAGACGAAGGCTTTGTTATACCTGATGAAGGTGGCCCATGGGAGGAACAAGAAGAGTATTAGCAGTCTGGACCAGCAGAGCAACATCTGAATTCTTCACTCCAAATCGTGTGCTTAACTGTAAAATACTCCCTTTTATGATTCTTAGAGAACTCACTGGTTTCTTTTCATAAGCAAAAAGTACCTCTTCTTAAGGTGCACTTTGCAGAAGTCTCAATCCTTTTTCCATAAGTTTGAGTTAGGAGCTATTACCTTGTAGCAGAGCAGTATTAACATCTAGTTGGCTCACCTAGAGAACAAAGAGGTTGATCATGGGGCTCACCACATGGTTGCTGGAGAAGGTGTCAGTAAAGAAATGTAAAGACTGAATTAATTTTTAAGCTAATGTGAAATCTTGGCAGAGAATGTTTAATAAATAAATGCCTTAAGAGTAAAAAAAAAAAACTTTCAAGTCATTAAAAATAGTGCATTTTTGAGGATACTTGAAATATTTTGTCAATCTGATATCAAAACTCTACATTACTTAACCTATTTGAAAAGTTCCTCCCTTTCAAATCTTGGGTATAACTTAAATCAGAAAGCCTACAATGATGGGAAGGTCTTTGGCTTGCATTTCTCTTTTTCATTCCTTTTCTCCTCCAATCCCTAATTGCTGTTTTGGGTTCTTCCTGGATGGGATAGAAGAAAGAAGACCTAACGGAGAAAAAAGGTCTCTTATAACCTTTAGATTTTAGTTTGGACCAGGTGTTCTTTGAATGTGGTTGACTCTGTCATGCCATGTTTTTTTTTTTGCGGGGGGAGAGGGGTGGTGTACGGGGCGGGGGTTAGTTCCTAGGATTGCAGTAACAAATTACCACAAACTGGGTGGCTTAAAATGACTGAAATGTACTCAACCACAGTTCTGGAGACTAGAAACTACTACTCAAGATGTTAACAGGGCCATACTCCTTCTTAAAGCTCTAGGGAAACTGTTTTCCTTTTCTGGTGATTGCTGTCAATGCTTGAAGTTCCTTGGTTTGTGGCTGCATCACTCCAATCTCTGTCTCCATCCACAGCTTTCTTCCCTCTGTGTATCTATGTCTTTATTTCCAAGTATCCCTCTTCCTAGAAGGACATCCATCATATTAGATTTAGGGCCCAGCCTGATCTAGTGTGACCTCGTCTTAACTTGATTACATCTGCAAAGACCCTTTTTCCAATAATGTTATTTTGACAGGTTCCAGATATACACGAATTTTTAGAGGACACTAAGCCACCCAAGCCATGGTGTTTTCAAATACCTAATATGCATGCGAAAGCTGGGCAATGAATAAGGAAGCCCGAAGAATTGATGCCTTTGAAGTATGGTGTTGATGAAGAATATTGACTATACCACGGACTGACAAAAGAATGAACAAATCTGGCTTGGAAGAAGTACAGCCAGAATGCTCCTTGGAAATGAGATGGTGAGACTTTGTCTCACATACATTCGACATGTTATAATTTACTCCCCTATCTCTTATTTTATCAGGAGGGACCAGTCCCTGGAGAAGGACATCATGCTTGGCAAAGTAGAGGGTCAGCGAAAAAGAGGAAGACCCTCAACAAGATGGATTGACTCAATGGCTGCAACAATGGGCTCAAGCATGACGATGATTGTGAGGATGGCGCAGGACCGGGCAGTGTTTTGTTTTGTTTTGTTGTACATAGGGTCGCTATGAGTCGGAACCGACTCAACGGTATCCAACAACAAGATTTAAGCTAGTACAGGGGATTGTTTGTATTTCCTACATAATTTCTCTCATTTCCACCTTTAATTTTTTTTTTTTTTAAATCTTGATAACAACTCATCTTTTCAACCCCTTACTATTTAACTCTCAGATCCTCACTTCCCACTAGTCCTCCCATCTGTTGCGATCACCTTATTCCTGCTTGCTACTCTTTTGGGTAAACTCCTTCTCAAGACCACTCTGTCTACCTACCTTCTGTAGGGTCCATTTCTGGCCCACCCAGAAATGCCTTTTCAGAGTATCTTATTGCAGGTTCTTCTTAATGCACCCTCATGTCTCCTCTCTGTTGCTAGCAGAGGACTTCTTGAGGCAGGTGCCAAACGCCATTTTCTATATCGCCCATCCTCCCAGCAATACACATCTAGCTCTCTAAATGGTCACTTGGCTTGAGTAAGGAACCGACTTCCCATCCAGTCTTTCATGTTGGTATTAGTGGGTGAGCCACAGAACTCTGACAATTATCTCCAAAGTAATTTCATTGTGTTAATTCATCGGTACACTTTGGTGTAAAGGGATGTTTCCTTCTTACTGGATCTGCTTCTTATTCCTCTCACTGAGCTGACTTGGCAGAAACTAATCATTCTTTGTTTGTACCAAAGAGAAGTATATTTTTTCATTTGAATGACACAAATCTAGGATTTCCTTCTGAGCTGCTGCTGCCTTCTAGGACGGCGATGCTGATCTTTTTAGAATTTAGCTGGAGAGAGCCTAGGGTGTTAGCAGTGTGATTAATAATCTATGCTCTTAGCTGCTGTTGAGTTGGTCCCTGACTCATGGTGATCCCATACACAGTGGAAGGAAATGCTGTCAAGGCCTGCATCATCACCATGATCAGTTGCAGATTGGAGCATTGTGATTCATCGGATTTTCATTGGTTGTTTTTTTTTTTTGGAGTAGATATCCAGAACTTCTCTGCAGTCCATCTTCATCTGGAAGCTCTGCTTAAACATGTTCAGCATCATAGCAACACACAAGCCTACAGTGACAGAAGAGTGGAGGCTGCACATGAGGTGCAGTGGCCGGAAATTGAACCCAGGTGTTCAGCATTGGAGGTGAACATTATATCACTGAAGCACCACTGCCCCATTGTATTATATTGTATTATACTGTGTTGTGTTGTATTGTGTTATGTTGTACTGTACTATACTATACTAATACTCTACTATTGACTTAGTCATCTAGTGCTGCTATAACAGAAATACCACAAGTGTATAGCTTTAACAATGAGAAATTTATTCTCTCACAGTCTACTAAGCTACAAGTACAAATTCAGGGCCTCAGCTCTAGGGGAAGGCTCTGAGGAAGGTCTTTATCATCTATCTTCCCCTGGTCAAGGAGCTTCTCAGCACAGGAATCCAGGGTCCAAAGGACATGCTATTCTCCTGGCTCTTGTTTCTTGGTGGTATGAGGTCCTCCTGTCTCTCTGTTTTCTTCTCTCTTTTATATCTTAAAACAGATTGGCTCAAGACACAACCCAGTCTTGTAGACTGAATCCTGCCTCATTAACATAACTGCTGCTAAATCCCATCTCATCAACATCATAGAGACAGGATTTACAACACATAGGAAAATCACAACAGATCACGAAATGGTGGACAGTCGCACGATACTGAGAATCATGAAATAGCCAAGTTGACAGATATTTTGGGGGGACACAATTCAATCTATGACAACTATACTATACTCTACTATACTATATTATATCAAACAGTATTTTTTTTAATTAGTGCTCAAAAAGACTGTTATCTATTGCTGCATAATAAACTTTAAAAAAAAGTTATGACTTAACAAAATATTTATTTTGCTTACAATTATGCAGATTGTCAATTTCAACTGGGGTCTGTAGGATAGTTTTGTGGTCTCTGTTAGGCTCACACATGAAACTGTGATCAGCTACCAGTTTGGCTGGGGCCTGGCTGATCTAGAATCATCTCATGGGATGACTTATCTTGCATCCTCTAGCACACTGGCCTGGACTTCTTCACGTGGTACTGGGGTCTAAGAGAAAACAGAGAGCAGATACATGCAAGTACTGTTGAGCCTAGGTTCAATACTGGCACCCCTCACCTTTTTAAGAATTCTCTTAGGCAAATCAAGTCACAAAGCTAACCCAGAATTTACAGGTATAGAAGTGGATTCTCTTTTTTGACAAGGTATGGACATAGAATGAGGAATAATTACACCGTTTGTTTCACGAGAAACTGTTACAGACCATCGCCACAAAACATCTCTCTTCATCCTGTCTTGATATTCACACTTTATTTTATCATTGAACATTAAGTCTAGTGGTCAGAAATTATGATTTGGCAAGTAATGTTGTTATGTATGAGATGTATAACTCACTCATATCACCTGGGGGCTCAGTTAACAAAATAGGGAGGTAAAAGCTCAAATGAGGTATTAAAAGCTAATGTCTCTAATGATCTGTGGCTGTGCTTTTTGTGAGTCTAGCTTTGAAGCAGTGGTATTGTGAGTTCTTAAAAATATTTATTATGTGGTTATGTCCACATACCTCCCTAAAATTGGGAGATTGTAAACTCAAATTGTGAAAATTTGTTTTACATAGCCTGAGGAAATGTTCAACATTGTGTAACTAACAGATATCAGATATGAACGTATCTATGGGGTTTAACAACAGAAATATGATTTGGCTTCAAGGTATCTTTTTTTTGTTCTATACTCATTAGACTGGAAAATCTCAAAAGACAGGTCTTACATTCACATCTTTCCCACTCCAATTCTGTTTTGTTGGAGAAGATTTTTATATGCATTTTACATGTGCCAAATTCTCTTACAATAATCCATTACCAACAAACCACGTACTGAAACTATTTCTGTGCTGTGCTATTGCATTATTAATTGGCAGAACATTGTAAATATGTTTTATGAATTATTTACAAAGTGTGCATGCTGGGAAGGAAGGAATCTGAATGTAAGTGATGCAAAAATGTGTATGAACTCCAGAAAGTGCATGTCACCATTGGGGGAGCCTCAGTCTTGAAATATACAATGGGTAGCATGACTTTTTACTAAATACAGATATCTGGAGCTTTCACTCTATTACAAAATGCCTCCTTAGATTTCAAATCATGAAAGAATATTGTCAAGAATCACAGGATTTGTAAGCCCATTTTAGTATCATTTTTATCCTACCAAATTAGTAAATCTTTTTTTTTTAAGTGAGATAAGCAAATAGAAATAGTGCCACAAGATAGGCATGTTCATTCTGTGAAAATTTTTGTTGTTGTTTTGTTGTTGTTAGGTGCCATCAAGTCATTTCCAACTCATAATGACTCTGTATATTACAGAAAAGAAAGCTGTCCAGTCCTGTGCCATCCTCACAATTGTAGCTATGTTTGAACCCATTGTTGTAGCCACTATGCCAATTCATCTCATGGAGGGTCTTTCTCTTTTTCACTTACCCTCTGCTTTACCAAGCATCATGTCCCTCCCCAGGGATTGGTCCTTCCTGATAAAATAAGAGTTGGAGGGGCTGTGAATTATCACAATATAGGAATCTAGATCAAAAGTCTAAGAATGCCCTTAAACTTTTTGCTTTGTTTGAGAGGTCACAATAAAGAAAGCCCATCTTATGTATCTGAGTTCTAAACCAACTGAGAAATAAGGAAAAGAACTTAACAGACTGGGAACAAGATATTACCTTGATTGCTGTCGAAGTTTCATTTAAAGACAGCTTACACTACTGGGCAATTAGATGTCTCAATGCTTTCTCTTATTGAACTCCAGAATTAGACAATCTTCCCAGGCAATAGTGGTGTCACTAGAGTTGGTGTCACCCAGGGTGCTAACTCATGAGGTCACCTCCCCATGCTAATTACTACAATATTGTAGCTAAAACACCAGAAAATTTGACCCAATCAGTGACTATAAAATTACGGGTAGCAATGAAAACAACAGCGCATACTTGTAGCGTGTGTAGATGAAACCACGTGATACGAAGCATCTTTGTAGTTGGATAGTAATGACAGGTCTGAGCAGAGCACATTAGAAGGTTCAAAAGGTATGTTAGCATAGAGTTTTAGCCTTGTTGGTATGTTGATACATGTAAGCTGGGCTTACAAAATTTTTTTTTTTTTTTTTTTTGCTGTTAACAACTAATGACAGGGATATTTTTATAAAAAATAATAAATTTTTGCTGAAAACCACACAATTTTATAGACATTTTGATGTCACCCACTCTGACAGTGTCACCTGGTGCAGGCCTCACCCCCCATAATCCACCCCAGTGACACCACTGACAGACAATAGTCACATTTTTGCCCTATAAGACTGGAGGAGAGGATAAAAATTTATACCAACATAGGGCACCGTCATATCAAAGTTAAATGAGCTACGGACAATGATCAAACAGTGTGAGCATGGGCACTGAATTGAGACCAGCAAATTTTCCTTGAAGCTAATCAGACCTTGCAACAGATCCTGGGAATGGACAAGAGCTGGGAGCAGGAGATGTCAGATAATTACATGTATAGCCTTGTGAGCAGAACCTAGTGTAAATGCCAGCACATCCAGCAGTAATAGGTGGGTAAGGGCAGAAGCTGGGGGAGAGAGAAGCTATCTGAGGGATTAAATATTTCTATTTAAGATAATTGAACATAAAATATAAAGAACATGTTCACATGGTCAAATTGCCCTATACGTTATACTAGATTGAATAATTTCTGTTATTTATGACCTCTTCAACTTGTAGTTGAGCAGTTTAGAATGGAGAGTGAGAGACAAAGACAGAGACAGACAGAGAGAATGCATAAATAAAATGACTCCATTTTATAAGATCAACCAAGTGGCAGTATGGAACTTTGGAACATAAATTATAAACTTAAGTTGGAAATTATGATAGGTTTGTGGAAAGAGCACTGTGTTAGAAATTGGGAATCCTATGTTCAAAATTTGCTTTGTCTACCCGGTAGTTGTGTGATCTTGGGCAAGTCGTAACCTCTGTATTCTAATGTTTGCACCCCCCTCCCTTTTTCTTTTTCTTTAATAAAAGATTTGGCTTCAATCACTTCTAAGGATTTGCCCTATCCTATGATCCTCTATATTCATTTTAATGTATCTCTTATGTAAATCAATATCATAATAGTAAATATTAACTTATTTCTTTAATAACTCTTTTTATCAAATTAAACCACATTATATATGTAATTTATAGTGGTCCATATTTGAATATAAAGGAGCCCTGGTGACACAGTGGTTAAGTGCTTGGCTGCTAACCCAAAGGTTGATGGTTCAAACCCACCACCTGGAGCTCTACTCCCATAATGATTACAGCCTAGAAAATCCTATGGGACAGTTCAATGGGGCCACTGTGAGTCAGAACTGACTGGACAGCACACAACAGCAACAACAACATATTCAAATACGGCCAATTTCTAAATAGGCAACCAATCTATGTTTCTCCAAGATATTTTCATTTGGGTCAAATGAAACTTGCCCAAATCTAACCAAAAGAAGGTAATTTTTTTACTCTTCACGCATGTGTTTCTATTAAATCACTTATAAATTAACTTGTAAAGCTTGGCTTTTACCTCTAGCTTTGGGCTCTCTGACTCCACCTAGTTTGTTCAGGAGAACCGAGGCATTAAGAGTCATCTGATTAGGAAGCAGAAAAGAGTACAGACAATGAACATTTCCAGTCATAATGTTAAAGCTAATTGGAGGGACAGAACACACAAAGATCTTTCTTAAAATCTGCACCAGGTCCAAGTAGCAGATATGACTATTAATTTGTCTATTTCAGCAAAAGGAGGGGTGTTGCAACCTGTTCTGGATTGAATTCCCCCAGTCCAAAAAAACAAAATGTGTTGGAATCCTAACCCTTGCACCTGTGGTTGTAATTGAATCACTTCCCATAATGCAATCTAATGCAATGTAATCAATCGACTGGTTGAGATTATACTAGTATAGGATAAATCCTAAACCTTATCACTTCTGAGTTATACAAACAGCAGCATAGACACAGAGACATGCGTGAACATACAGAGGAAGGCAGATGTTATGTGAGCATTGTCTACAAGCCAAGGAGCCAAGTAATGCCCAGGGCTACTGACAATGAAGGGAGTCGACACAGCAAAGACCCTGATTTGGATTTTTGGCCTCTGTAATTGTAAGAAAATAAATGTCTGTTCTTTAAAGCTATCCGCTTGTGGTATTTCTGTTATAGCAGCACTAGGAGACTAAAACACACCCTTTAAAAATATTTATCAGAATGGAAACATTGAACTTTTGACAAAAGTATGTTTCTTTTGCCTTACTTGGAATATCAAAAACACATTTTCCCATAATCTATATAATAAAAAACAATAAGCAAGATTAAAAAAAAAAAAAAAGGACTTTAAACAAGAGGTTTACAGATCACTTTTTGTTTTGTTTTACTTCAGTGAACATAAGGAAAGTTTCCAGCAATTCTGGCTTCCATTGCTAAAGATCAAAGCTCAGCTAACAATGCACGTCTCATTTGACCTTGGGAAAAGGAACAATCAATTTACGGTGAGAGTTTCAGGGTCCCTTTAGGTGCTTTTCCAAAGATTACTCAATAATTTAATATTTACATTACTTTCTGTGTAAAGCATTGCTTCGCATTTGAGTAAAAATTTGGCTCTCCTCCATTAAATACTTTGGGGAATGCGAAAATTCAGGTAACTTGTTTATGGCTTTTGTCAGCCTCTGTAGTTCCTGTTTTTAAGGAAAAGTTGACTTTATCTCAGAGAAATTCAATAAAATTTAGATACAATTAGGATTATTAGCACTATAGTAGTCCACAGAATCCTCAGCATCAGATCAACCCAATAAAAACCACAAGAATAACAACAGTAATACCCTTTTGAGTCTCTATGGGTATTTTGCCCTAAATACACTGGATGATTAGCTTGCATTATTTAGAAAAAAAGACATAATTCAAATACATTTGTACTTGAGGACATCTACTACTATCTACTATGGAAGGCAGAAGAATCGACACAAATTGTGGTGTTCACAAAGAAAATTGAATATACTGTAGACTGTCACAAGAAGAAACAAATCAGTGTTAGAAGAAATACAAACGAAATCCTCCTTAGAAGCAAGGATGATGAGACATGGCTTGCTTACATTGGACATGTCATTAGGAAAGACCAACTCCTAGAAATGATATAATGTTTGGTAAAGTAAAGTGTCAGAGAAAATGAGGGAAACCCTCAATGAGATGGACTAACACAATAACTGCAACAATGACCTCAAACAAAAAAAAATTGTGAGGATGGTGTAGGATTGGGCAGTGTTTCATTCTGTTATACATAAGATCCACCATGAGTTGGAGCCAACAACTATGTTCAAGGTGTTGTATTGAACTATGAGGAGTGTAGAAAAATTAATACACAAGGAGTTTGCTATCCAGAAATTTGTAGAATTGGGAAGAAATACTTGTACATGTATCTTTAATTCTAGGAGGCCAAGGATTGTTTTTGTTCTTGTTAGGTGTTGTTGAGTTAGTTCTGACTCATAGAGACTCCATGCACAACAGAATGAAACACTGCCCAGTCCTGGGCCATTTTCACAATTGTTGCTATGTCCAAGCCCATCACTGCAACCACGGTTTCAGTCCTTCTGGTTGACTGTTTTCCTCTCTTTCACTGACTCTCTACTTTACCAAGCATGATATCCTTTTCCAGGGACTGGTCCCTCCTGACAACATGTCCAAAGTACGTGAGACAAAGTCTTGCCATCTTTGCTTCTAAGGAGCATCCAGACTGTGCTTCTTCCAAGACAGACTTGTTGGTTCTTCTGGTGGTCTGTGGTATATTCAATATTCTTCGCCGACTCCGTATTTGAAAGACATAAATTCTTCTTTGGACTTCCTTATTGATTGTCCAGCTTTCGCACGCAGATGAGGTGATTGAAAATACCATGGCTTGGGTCAAGTGCACCCTAGCCCTCAAAGCGAGGTGGCCAGGGATAGCATTCCCTAATTAAATAAAACTGCTCTTCTCCACTGTAATAATGAGCCTGACTTCATTTTTTGATGTTTGACTGCTAACAGCTTTTAAGCTTTACCCTTACCTCTTCCCCTTATACCCTAAACCTGGGTCAGCTGATAAGAAGGCTGAGTCTCCCTACTTTGGTAGTGACAGAAGATTCAAACCACAGTAGCCTTTGCTGGGGTTTAGGAACACTTACCTTGGCCTAACGCCCTAACCGCAATAAAACCCCTGAGCCAGCTTCTTTTCCTGCCTTTCTCAAGTCATTTCAGTCCTGCTTGAGCAGGCTGCCCTGTTCTTCCCAGAGACTTCAGCTATGTAAGTAGTAAACTTTTTCATACCCTCTTGTGTGGCATCATCAACCTTGGCATCTGAACTAGATTTTGGGTGAGTGTAGGGGCTCCATCCTGCTTTCATAAGGGGGAACAATGACATTCACATAGATTTGGAACCAAGTGAGATGTAGCCACAGGATTCAGACCTATGGAGATCTAAATACCAATTTTATTAATGAGAAAATGCTGAATTGCAGGGCATGCTTATTTATATATGAACGCACAAGGGGATTCTTAAAACTCTTTTCGTGCATCAGTTAAGACAAACTTGGGAAACAAACAGCCCTAAAATGCATATCCCACAATTAAAAGACTACCTTCTTCCAGTTGTGCTGCTATTCCCAGTACAGGTAGCAAATGGAAACTACAGGCCTTTGCCATGGAAAGATCCTTAGCAGCAGAAAACAGACGAGCATAATAGGGAAAAGGGTTATTGGGAGAGAGAAAGAGAGAAGAAAAGGGAGGGGATTGAAGAAAGGAGTATTTCTGTTACCACAATGGCAGTCTGAGCCATCTGCCACAGAAGCCAATGCTGAGACAGGGGTGAGGTGAGTAGCAAGAGAGTTTTTATTGTATATCAGTATACAGGAGACAGAGGGGAATGAGCTCCTCCAAAATCTGCCTTCCCCTCTGGAGGCTGATCAGAGGGTTATATAGGAAGAAATCAAAGTCCAAGTAATCTGCAGAATGTTGGTTCCCCTCTCAGGTGGCCGGCCACATTAACCACCCTCCAATCATGTTGAGCTTTTGACGCCATCCTGGTTTCAGCCACAAGACCATTTTTCCTTGTTCAGGCATTTCACTTCCAGATTTTATCACTGGTTGTTCTACCTCCCAAAGAGGAACCTAGGTTAACTTTAAACTTTTATAAAATCGTGGGAAAACAAAAGGGGAGAGAGAAAGAAAATGAATCAGAATCATAAGAGCATGCAAAAGTGAACTATGCAAGCCATGCATTAACAATACCACAACACCCGAGACACTAGGCCTACAACTATTGACACTAAAGTATGAAATTCCCATGTAGCTCCTTTCACTTCTGTCTTCAGGTCCTCTAGAGAAACAGAGAGAGAGAGAGAATGATTTATTTCAAGGGATTGACTCACATGATTATAAGGCTGTGGTATATTTATGCTGTTTACCTCAGTGGTTCCCTTAGTTTTAGAATTTGTTAAAATCATTAATGTGAGACAAAATGGGAGACTGATAAAGAGTTTCAAGTGTTGAATTTTGCCAAGTGAAAACATAAAAAAAGAAAACAAAATAAAGCCCATCTTTGTGCTGTAAGGTAAAGGTTATTTTAACATAAAAATTATAGAAAATATATACCCTTGGAGTAAAAGAAATTCTTTAAATTGTACACATTTAGCTTTATACAAATATTTAAAATACCTTAATTTTCCCATTCTTTTAATTATCAGCAACAACTTTATCACAAAACAGCACCAGATTCTTAATAACGATTGGGGACACTTTTATAAGTACAAAGGACATTCATAGGATCAAGTTAAAGAAATTTGAATTAAGGCTGAATATAGCTATACATAAGAAAAATATCTATTAAAATTTTATTTTAATAACTGGAAATGCCACCAAAAGTTGAATAATGGACTCTCCAATACCCAATGGAATGTGAGAAGGAAGCAACATTCACCAAGTGCCCATTAAGTATCAGACACAGTACTACCCAAAACCTAAACCAAACCAACTGCCATCAAGTTGATTTCGACACATAGCAACCCTATAGGGCAGACTAGAACTGTCCCGTAGGGTTTCTAAGGCTGTAAATCTTTTATTTTTTTCTTTAATTGTACTTTAGGTGAAGGTTTACAGAACAAATAGTTTCTCATCAAATATTCAGTACACACACTATTCCATGACACTGGTCAACAACCCCATGGCATGTCAACACTCTCCCTTCTTGATGTTTTTTTTTTTTTTTGGTGAAAATATACATAGCCAAAGATACACCATTTCAAAAATTACTACATGCACAGTTCAGTGACATCGACTACCTTCTTCCAGTTGTGCTGCTATTCTCACTTTAGATGAAGGTTTACAGAACAGAATATTTTCTCATTAAACAGTTAGTACACGTTGCCCTATGATAATAGTTAACAACCCCACTATGTCAACACTGTCCTTACTCAACCTTGGGTTCCCTATCATGAGTGTTCCTGTCCAGTTCTGCCTTCTAGTCCTTGTCCCTGGACTGCTGTGTCTCATTAGTCCCATTTGGTTTTATGGGGCTGTCCAATCCCTGGCTGAACGGTGAACCAAGGAAGTGACTTCACCAATGAGCTAAAAGGGTGTCTGGGGGGCCATACTCTCTGAGTTTCTCCAGTCTCCTTCAGGCCAGCAAACCTGGTCTTTTCTTTTGTGTGTTACAATTTTGTTCTATATCCTTCTCCAGCTCTGTCCAGAAACCTCTGTTGTGATCTTGGTCAGAGCAGTCAGTGGTAGCTGGGCACCATCTAGCTGTACTGGACTCAATCTGGCAGAGGTCTTGGTAGCTGTGGTCCATTAGTCCTTTGGACTAATCTTTTCCTTGTATCCTGTTCTCTTCATTCTCCCTTGCTCCCGAAGGGGTGAGACCAGTGGAGTATCTTAGATGGCCGCTCACAGGCTTTTAAGACCCCAACATTATTCACCAAGGTAGAATGTAGAACATTGTCTTTATAAACTGTGATATGCCAATTGAGCTAGATGTTCTCTGAGACCATGGTCCCCACAGCCCTCCACCCAGCAATTCAGTCTCTCAGGGAGTTTGGATGTGTCTATGGAGCTTCCATGACCATTCCTTGTACAACTTGTGCTGACTTCCCCAGTATTGTGTACTTTCTCACCCTTCACCAAAGATACCACTTATCTACTGCCTATTTAATATTTCCCCCTCCCCCCTCCCATCCATCGTAACCAACAAAGATTGTTACATTTTGTGTGTGAACTATTTCATGGGTTTTTACAATAGAGGTCTCATACAATATTTGTCCTTTTGTGATTGACTTATTTCACTCAGCATAATGTCCTCCGGTTTCATCCATGTTATGAGATGGTTCACAGATTCATTGTTGTTCTTTCTCGTTGCATAGTACTCCATTGTGTGTATGTACCATAGTTTGTTTATCCATTCATCTGTTGATGGGCACCTGCGTTGTTTCCATCGTTTTGCTATTGTGAACAAGGCTGCCATGAACATAGGTGTGCATATGTCTATTCAAGTGATGACTCTTATTTCTCTAGGATATATTCCTAGGAGTGGAATTCCTGGATCGAATGGTATGTCCATTTCTAGCTTTCTGAGGAAATGCCATATCATTTTCCAAAATGGTTGTATCATTTTGCATTCCCACCAGCAGTACATAAGAGTTCCCATCTCCCCACAGCCTCTCCAACATTTATTTCCAGTGTTTTTCATTCATGCCAGTAATACTGGGGTGAGATGGTAACTCACTGTGGTTTTAATTGGCATTTCTCTAAAGGCTAGTGATCATGAGCATTTCCTCATGTGTCTGTTGGCCATTTGAATGTCTTCTTTGGGGAAGTGTCTGTTCATTTCCTTTGCCCATTTTTTAATAGGATTATTTGTCTTTTTGTTGTAGAGGTGTTGGATTTTCTTGTCGATTACGGAGATTAGACCTTTGTCTGACTTGTACTGTCCAAAAACTTTTTCCCAGTCTGTAGGTTCTCTTTTTACTCTTTTGGTGAAGTCTTTGGATGAGCATAGGTGTTTGATTTTTAGAAGATCCCAGTTATCTAGCTTATCTTCTGGGGTTGGTGTGTTGATGGTTATGGTTGTATCCCATTAATGCCGTGTATTAGGGACTGTAATGTTGGTCCTATTTTTTGTTCTATGAACCTTTTAGTTTTTGGCTTTATATTTAGGTCTTTGATACATTTTGAATTAGCCTTTGTATATGGTGTGATGTATGGGTCCTGTTTCATGTTTTTTCAGATAGATATCCAGTTTTGCCACCACCATTTGTTAAAAAGACTGTCTTTTCCCCATTGGATGGACTTTGGGACCTTGTCGAAGATCAGATGACTGTAGGTGGATGGATTTACATTTGGGTTCTAAATTCTGTCCCGTTGGTCAATGTATCTGTCGTTGTACCAGTACCAGGCTGTTTTGACTACTGTAGATGTATAGTAGATTCTGAGGTCAGGTAGTGTGAGTCCTCCAACTTTATTCTTCTTCTTCAGTAGTGCTTTACTTATTCGGGGCTTCTTCCCTTTCCATATAAAGTTAATGATTAGCTTTTCAATCTCTCTGAAGAATGTTGTTAGCATTTGGATCTGGATTGCATTGTATTTGTAAATTGCTTTGGGTAAAATTGTCATTTCACAATGTTGAGTCTACCTATCCATGAGCATGGTATGTTTTTCCATTTAGGTAGATCCCTTTGGGTTTCTTGCAGTAGTGTTTTGCAGTTTTCTTTGTATAGGTACTTCACATCCTTGGCTAGATTTATTCCTAAGTATTTTATTTTTTTAGGAGCTATTATAAATGGTATTGTTTTCCTGATTTCCTTTTCATCGTTCTTTTTATTGGTGTGTAGGAATCTAACCAATTTTTGTATGTTTATCTTGTACGCTGCTACTCTGCCTGAATCTTTCTATCAGTTCCAGTAGATTTCTTGTGGAGTCTTTAGTGTTTTCTATGTATAGTATCATATCATCCGCAAACAGAGACAGTTTAAGTACTTCATAACTAATTTGGATGCCCTTTACTTCTTTTTCTTGCCTTAATGCTCTAGCTAGAACTTCCAGCACAATGTTAAACAGGAGTGGTGATAAAGGGCATGCTTATGTTGTCCCTGTTCTCAAGGGGAATGTTTTCAGCCTCTCTCCATTAAGAACATTGTTGGCTGTTGGTTTTGCATAGATGCTCTTTATTATGTTGAGAAATTTCCCTTCTATACCTATTTTATTGAGAATTTTTATCAGGAATGGGTTTTGGACTTTGTTGAATGCCTTTTCTGAGTTGATTGAGATGATCGTGTGAATTTTTTCTTTACTTTTATTTATGTGGTGGATTACATTGTTTGATTTTTAATGTTGAACCATCCTTGCATACCTGGTATGAATCCTACTTGGTCGTGGTGTATTATTTTTTTGATATGATGCTGAATTCTATTGGCTAGAATTTTGTTGAGAATTTTTGCTTTTATATTCATGAGAGGTATTGGTCTGTAATGTTCTTTTTTTGTGGCATCTTTGCCTGGTTTTGGTATCAGGGTTATGCTGGATTCAAAGAATGAATTTGGAAGTTTTGTTTCCTTTTCTATACCCTGAAATAGTTTGAGTAGTACTAGTACAAGCTCTTCTCTGAATGTTTTGTAGAATTCTCCAGTGAAGCCATCTGGGCCAGGGTTTTTTTGGTTTTTTTTGGGGGGGGTTAGTTTTTTTTTTATTATTACCTTTTCAATCTCTTCTCTTGTGATGGATCTGTTGATATTTTTAGCCTCACATTGTTGTAGTTTGGGTAGGTAGCGTGTTTCTAGAAATTTATGCACTTCCTCTAGGTTTTCAAATTTGTTGGAGTATAGTTTTTCATAATATTATGGTATGGTCCTTTTTATATCAGTTGGGTCTGGTGTAATGTTGCCCATTTCATTTCTAATTTGGTTATTTTCATCCCCTCCTGTTTTTCTTTTGTCAATCTGGCCAGTGGTTTGTCGGTTATGTTGATTCTTTCAAAGAACCACCTTTTGGTTTTCTTGACTCTTTCTATTGCTTTTTTATTCTCTATTTCATTTATTTCTGCTCTGATCTTTATTATTTCCTTTCTTCTGGTGACAGTGGCCTTTTTGTTTGTTTGTTTGTTTTTTGTTTTTGTTTTTTTTGCTGCTCTCTTTCTATTTGAGTTCTGCAGTTAATGTTTTGATTTTGTTCCTTCTTTTCTGATGTGTGCTTCAATTGCTATAAATTGTCCTCTGAGGACTGCCTTTGCTGTGTCCCAAATATTTTGGTAGGAAGTGTTTTCATTCTAATTTGACTCTAGGAATTTTTTTATTCCATCTCTGATTTCTTCTATTACCCAGTGGTTTGTAAGCAGAGTGTTATTCAGTTTCCATGTAGTTGATTTTTTTTTCCTTGCTCTTTCTCTTGTTAATTTCTACCTTGATGGCATTGTGGTCAGAGATGGTACTTTGTATTAACTCAACAATTTGTATCTTGTTGAGGATTGCTTTGCGGCCTAAGATGTGCTCTATTCTGGAGAAAGTTCCATGTGCATTAGAAAAGAATATGTACTTTGAAGCTGTTGTATGGATTGTTCTAGATATGTCTATGAGGTCAATTTGTCTGATTTTGCACTTTAGGTCTTCTGTATCTCTGCTGAGTTTCCTTTTTAGTGTTCTGTCCTTTACTGACAGTGGTGTGTTGAAGTCTCCTACTATTATTGTGGAACTGTCAATTTCTCTGTTCAGTGTTGTTAGTTTGTTTTATGTATTTTGGAGCCCTGTCATTGGGTGCGTAGATGTTTATTATGGCTATGTCTTCATGATGGATCGTCCCCTTAATCATTATGTAGTGTCCTTGTTTGTCTTTTACGGTGGATTTTGTTTGAAAGTCTATTTTATCTGAGATTAGTATTGCCACTCCTGCTCTTTTTTGGTAGTTGTTAGCTTGATATATTTTTTCCAACCTTTGACTTTTAATAAATTCACATCTTTGTTTATAAGGTGTGTCTCTTGTAGACAGCATATTGATGGATCCTGTTTTCTTACCCATTCTGTCACTCTCCGTCTCTTTATGGGTGCATTGAGTCCATTTACATTCAGTGTAATTATTGATAGATGTGAGTTTGTCACTGTCATTTTGTAGTGATTTTTTTTTTTTTTTTTTTTTTTTTTTTTTTTTTTTTTTTGTGGAGCTGACGTTTTATTTGTTCTTCTTACTCACCTGTGCTGAATTCCTTTTGCTTGTGGATTTTTTATTTTATTTTATTTTTTTGTTTCTTTTGCTTTTGTAGGTTTTGTTTTTACTGAGACTTTATGTTTTTCCTCTTTATTTTTATGCATATGTTTGTTGACTTTCTGTGTGGTTACCATGAAATTTACCCCTATCTTTCTAAGTTTGAAGCAGTCTATTATTATTTGCTGTCACCTTGCCTTCCTCTCCATTAGAAGGTTCTATACTTACACCATTTATTCCCTCTTTTATTGTTCTGATGTTGTTGTCATTTACAGAGTAACTGCTCTGATTCCCTGTTGTATTACCTTTGGTTTGTAGTAGTCCTTGAGAGTCCATTTCCTAGATTGGTATCGGGCTGGTACGATCCTACATCCTAGATTCAGCCTGTGAGCTGAATTTGTTTGATCTTGGATCGAAGGACTCCCTTTAATAATTCCTGTAAGTTTGGTTTGGTTTTTACACATTCCCTTAATTTCTGTTTATCTGGAAATCTCCTAATTTCAGAGTCATATTTTAATGAGTTTTGCAGGATATATTATTCTTGGCTGGCAGTTTTTTCATTCAAGGTTTTATATGTCATCCTATTGCCTTCTTGACCGCATGGTTTCTGTCAAATGATCTGAGCTTCCTCTTATTCTTTTTGCTCTGTATGTGACTTCTTGTTTTTCACGAGCTGCTTTCAGGATTCTTTGTCTTTGATTTTGGTGAGTGCGATTATGACATGCCTTGCTGATTTTCTTTTAGGGTCTATCCTATGTGGGGTTCGTTGAGCTTCTTGGATGGCCAGGTTTTCATCTTTCATGATATTGGGGAAGTTTTCTTTCAGCAGTTCTTCAATGATCTTCTCTGTGCTTTCTGTTTTCTCCCCCTGTTCTGGAACTCTGATCACTCGAAAATTTTTGCTTTTGATTGTGTCCCACATAACTCTCAGGGTCTCTTCATTTTTCTTTTTTCTGAGTTTTCCTCAAACAGAGTTGTATCCAAGTGTTTGTCTTTAATTCCACCGATCCTATCTTCCACCGTTTCAAATCTGCTCCTCAGCCTTTCTATGACACCGTCTATTTCTGAAATCTTGTTGTTTATATTTTGGATATCTAATTGTTGTTTTTGTATAACTTCTAGTTGTGAACTCATTTTGGCATTTTGTTCCTGCATTATTTTCCTTAATTCTTCCATTTTTTGTCTGTATTTTCCATGTATTCATCTGCCTTTTCCATGAATTTGTCTGTTTTTTCCTCATGTTTGTCTGCTTTTTGCTTCAACTCTTGGATACTTCTGATTATTAAAGATTTGAATTCCCTATCAGGTAGCCCTAGTGCCTTTTCTTCCACTGGATAGTCATCAGGTGTTTTATTTTGGAGGCCTACTGGAACCATCCTGTCCTCTTTTTGTAAATGTTTTTTATTGTCTGCTATCTTCAGGGCATTCAGTAGTTATTTTTCGTGTTTATTGATTGTAGATTTGTTTGTTTTGTCTTTTTTTTTTTAAATTTTTCTATGTCTGAGCAGGCAGGCTGTGTGTTCTTTGTTGTTTGCTCATCTGTGGGCATGATAGTTTTAGCCTCCTTCTCCAATTGGCAGGGTCAGTTATTCAGATATTGTACAGCAGGGCAGGTCTAGGTGAAGAGGGTTTTCTGGGGTGGGTTGTTTGTGTCACTTACTACAGCCACCGGGGTGGGTCTGTAAACACTTTAGGGCAGGTTACGGTCATCCATGTCTGTGCTGCTTGGTTGTGTGATGTTAAGTGCACGGTGCAGGTAGGCAGGGTGAAGGGGTGAGATTGTGATGTGTGGAGCTAAGATGGGTATGCGAGAGAGGATAGAGGAACAGGAGCTGAAAACATACAAGTAAACAAAAAAGAGTCCTGGTGAAGCTTGCCGTTGGAGTGGAGAGATGAGAGACTATGAAATGGAGAAAAACAAAAAGGGAATAAGAAGAAAGAAAAGAATGAATAAATAAAAATTAGAAAGAAAAAGAACATCAAAGCTCCCAGGGATCCCATCGGTGTGGCTACGAGGTCTGGGGTTGTTGTTCCCATGTGTTGCAGTACAGCCTGGGTAGGAGGCACAGAGGTATTCAGCGCCAAGTATTCAGGGGACATGAAGAGAAGGAAGGTATAGAGAGATGAGAAAGTGGGTAATGAATAAAGACACAAAGCTAAAAAGAAGTAAAATAAAACAAAACAAATTAAAATAAGAAGAAAAACAACAACAACAACAACAAAAAACAGGAAAAAAAAAGTGCAAAAAAAGAAATGCCCTTAGGGATCCCTCTAGCATCTGCGCAAGCTGAGTGGGTAGGTCCCAAGCCGTGTAGCACTGCCAGACCAGAATGAGCTCCGAACTCAAGAAAAGAAAAAGAAATCAGACAAACAATTCAAAACAAGCCAAAAAAAAGATCCCTGGGATCCCACTAGCCTGTTAGCATGGACCGGGAAGAAGTTCCACACTCTAATGGAGTTCCACAGCCCCGCAGGAAGAAGCAAAGATGGCGCATTGAGCCATGTATTTGAGTGAAAGTAGGGGGATGTGGTGAGAGGTAAGGAAGAAATTAAAAGAAGTGGAAAAAAGCAATACCAGCAGCCAACAAATGGCACTTAGGGAGTTGGTCAGTGCAGGCAGGTAGAATCCAAGCAGCTGGTGCTTCCTGGCCAAGAGACTGTGGCCATGGGAAGCAGAGGAGGCTGAGTAGGGGTGAAGAAGTGTGGGGGTTGGGAAAGCATATATCGCCAGTTACTGGTTGTTCTGTCTCCTGCTGGAAGCTCCGTGAAGCTGCTTTCTCATACCCCCTATTTGCTCGTCTCTGATAGGAGTGCAAGATGGTGGATCCATGCTGTTTTAGCTGATAGGGGACCTCCCCGTGTATGTCTCCTCACTCTCTGTTCTCTGTCAGTTTCTTATTCCATTTGGTGCTTGGCTGAGTTCTTTATCTCTTCATTTGATGTTTAGGGTTTAAGGATTGTTGTTTTCTCTGTTTGGCTTAGTTTTTTGGGTCTTTGCTGTGGAGGGACAATGTGGTGCTTCCACCTAGAGTACAATGTTGCCAGAAGTCTTAAGGATGTAAATCTTAAGGAAACAGACTGCCACATATTTCTCCTGCAGAGTGGCTGGTGGGTTTGAACCACCAACATTTTGGTTACCAGCCAAGTGCTTTAACCACTATACCTACAGGTCTAGACACAGTACTGTTGTTGTTCTTAGGTTCTAACTCATAGCAAACCTATGTATAACAGAATGAAACACTGCCAAGTCCTGCGCCATCCTCACAATTGTTGTTATGGTTGAGCCCATTGTTGCAGCCACTGTATCAATCCATCTTGTTGAGGGTCTTCCTCTTTTTTGATGACCCTTGACTCTACCAAGCATGATTTCCTTCTGATAACCTTCTGATTCCTCCTGATAACAAGTCCAAATTATGTGAGATGAAATCCAGCCATCCTTGCTCCTAATGAGCATTCTGGCTGTACTTCTTCCAAGACAGATTTGTTCCTTCTTCTGGCAGTCCATGGTATATTCAATATTCTTTGCCAACACCATAATTCAAAGGCATAGATTCTTGTCTGGTCTTCCTTATTAGATTCTTCTTTGGTCTTCCTTATTATGAGAGCTTCACATGTATATGAGGCGATTGAAAACACCATGGGTTCTGTCAGGCACACCTTAGTCCTTAAAGTGACATCTTTGTTTTTTAACACTTTAAAGAGGTCTTTTGATGCAGATCTGCCCAATGCAATGCAACATTTGATTTCTTGACTGCTGCTTCCATGGGTGTTGATTGTGGATCTAAGTAAGATGAAATTCTGGCAACTTCAATATTCTCTCCATTGATTATGATGTTGCTTATTGGTCCTGTTGTGAGGATTTTTATGTTCTTTATATTGAGGTGTAATCCATACTGAAGGCTGTGTTCTTTGATCACCACCAGTAAGTGCTTCAAGTCTTCTTCCCTTTCAGAAAGTACTAGGTACTATGTATTTATAAGGGTGTTTAATGCTAAGAGAGACTGTTGAATTTGCCCAGGATCACAAAGCACATAATTTAGAGATACACAGTTGAAACTTAGGCCTGCCTGCATCTTAACACTGCTTCATTTTGCCTGAATATGTTGTACTGTCGAGTTCCTGTGTGGTGGAAATCATTAACACTCTTAGCTGCTAACCAAAAGTTAGGGAGTTCAAATCCACCCAGAGGTAACTCAAAAGAAAGCCCTGCTGATCTACTTCTGAAACATCAGCCAATGAAAAAAAAGCATAGTTCTACTCTGATACCCATGGCATCTTCATTTTTGTTGTTGTTGTTGTAGGGGAAATATGATTGGTAGGCTGGGCAGGATCCTCACAAAGGACCTTGCCCATCTGAAAGTTCTGGATTATACCAAGGCACAAGTTGCCAGTCATAGAGCAGTGAACTGTGGGGGAATCAAAAAATGCATGAGCCACGCCATCTCTAACCAAAATCAGGTAACATAGAGTTAAACCTAACTCATCCTTAATAATATGTGCCTGATTAAATAAAGCTATCAGTTCAAGTCAGAATTTGCATGATCCAGGGCAGCAATGAAAGAAGTACATAGTAACTGCATTCCCATTGGGGAAGGCAGCAAGAATACTGGCTGAAGGTATTATGGGGAACACCCCAGAAGAGGACACCTGAGTTCTAGACAGGTAGAATTTGACTGAGGAGAAAGGTGCCTGGGGAGAATTTTATTTTCTTCTCTCAAATACCTGTTCACATTACATAACTCAGCTCAAATGTCACCTCCCTCTGGGAGCATGTCTTCTATCTCCTTCCCTCTTTTCAGGCAACATTAATTGTCTTCCATTTTGGAACTACTGCAGTCTTGATTTGTGCTGACCTATAGCTTTGCTATTATCTATAGTACTTCTTTATGCTCCACTGTTGTAACTACAAAGTCCTTGAGATAGACACCATATCTCTAATACATAATATTATACACACACACTCACATACACAAACACACACACATACAGTTATGTATATACGTTGTTGTTGTTGTTATGTGCCATTGAGTCAGTTCTGGCTAATAGCGACCTCATGTACAACAGAACAAAACACTGCCTGGTCCTGCTCCTTGCTCACAATCATCGTTATGCTTAAGCCCACCATTGCAGCCACTGTGTCAATCCATTTATTTGAGGGGCTTCCTCATTTTCATTGGCCCTCTACTTTACCAAGCATGATGTTCTTCTCCAGGGACTGATTCCTCCTAATAACATGTCCAAATTATGTGAGACAAAGTCTCACCATCCTTGCTTCTAAGGAATATTCTGATTATACTTTTCCCAAGAAAGATTCGTTTGTTCTTTTGGCAGTCCATGGGTATTTTCAATATCCTACACCAACACCACAATTCAAAGACGTCAATTCTACCTCAGTCTTCCTTATTCATCAACCAGCTTTTGCAGGCATATGAGGCGATTGAAAACACTATGGCTTGGGTCAGGTGCACCTTAGTCTTCAAGGTGACATCTTTGTTTTTCAACAGTTTACAGAGGTCTTTTGCGGAGATTTGCCCAATGCAATGTGTCATGCAATGCATCTTTTGAGTTCTTTTTTTTTTTTCTTTATAATTTTTTATTGTACTTTAAAGGTTTACAGAACAAAAGTTTCTCATTAAACAGTTAGTACATATATTGTTTTATGACAATGGTTAACCACCCCAGGACATGTCAACTCTGTCCCTTCTCAACTTGGGTTCCCTATTACCAGCTTTCCTGGCCCCTCCTCCCTTCTAGTCCTTGTCCCTGGACTGTTGTAGCCCACCAATCACATTTTGTTTTATGGGGTTGTCTAATCTTTGGCTGAAGGGGGAACTTCGGGAGAGACTTCATTACTGAGCTAAAAGGGTGTCCAGGGGCCATACTCTCAGGGTTTCTCCAGTCTCTGTCAGGCCAGTAAGTCTGTTCTTTATTTGTGAGTTAGAATTTCATTGTACATTTTTCTCCAGCTCTGTCCTGGACCCTCTGTTGTGACCTCAGTCAGAGCAGTCAGTGGTGGTAGTTGGGTACCATCTAGTTGAACTAGACTCAGTCTGGTGGAAGTCGTGGTAGTTGTGGTCCATCAGTCCTTTGGACTAATCTTTTCCTTGTGTCTTGTTTTCTTCATTCTCCCTTGCTCCTGAAGGGACAAGACCAGTGGAGTATCTTAGATGGCTGCTGATAGGCTTTTAAGACCCCAGACGCTATTCACCAAGGTAGAATGTAGAATATTGTCTTCATAAACTGTGTTATGCCAATTGAGCTAGATGTTCCCTGATCCCATGCTCCCCACAGCCCTCCACCCAGCAATGCAGTCCTTCAGAGAGTTTGGATGTGTCTATGGAGCTTTCGTGACCGTTCCTTGTACAAGTTGTGCTGGCTTCCCCAGTATTGAGTACTGTCTCACCCTTCACCCAAGATACCACTTATCTATTGCCTATTTAGTATTTCCCCCATCCCTCCAATCCATCATAAAAGACAAAGATTTTTTTCTTTCTGTGTGTAAACTTTTTCGTGAGTTTTTACAGTAGAGGCTTCATACAATATTTCTCCTTTTGTGATTAACTTATTTCACTCACCATAATTTCCTCCAGTTTCATCCATTATGAAATGCTTCACAGATTCATCATTGTTCTTTACCATTGCATAATACTCCATTGTGTGTATGTACCATAGTTTGTTTATCCATTCGTCTGTTGATGGGCATCTAGGTTGTTTCCATTTTTTGCCATTGTGCACAATGCTGCAGTGAACATGTGTGTGCATATGTCTATTTGTGTGAGGGCTCTTATTTCTCTAGGACATATTCCTAGGAGTTAGATTGCTGGATTGTATGGTATTTCTATTTTTTGCTTTCTAAGGAAGCACCATATCATTTTCCAAAATTGTTGTATCATTATGCATTCCCACCAGCAGTGCATAAGAGTTCCAATCTCCCCGCAGCCTCTCCAAAATTTATTTCCAGTTTTTTTGTTTTGTGCCAGTAATGCCGGGGTGAGATGGTATTTCATTGTGGTTTCAATTTGCGTTTCTCTAATGGCTAGTGATCCTGAGCATTTTTTCACGTGTCTGTTAGTGGCTTGAATGTCTTCTTTAGAGAAGTGTCTTTCAATTTCCTTTGCTCATTTTTTAATTGGATTATTAGTCTTTTTGTTGTAGAGGTGTTGGATTTTCTTGTAGACTTTAGAGATTAGACCTTTGTCTGACTTGTAATGCCCCAGAATTTTTTCCCAGTCTATAGGTTCTCTTTTCACTCTTTTGGTAAAATCTTTTGATGAGTATAAGTGTTTAATTTTTAAAAGATCCCAGTTATCTAGCTTATCTTCTGGAGTTTGTGTGTTGTTGGCTATGGTTTGTACCCTGTTAATGCATTTCATGAGGGTCTGTAGAGCTGATCTTATTTTTTTCTTCTATTAAATTCATAGTGTTTGGCTTTATATTTAAGTCTTTGACCCATTTTGAATTAGTTCTTGTATATGGTGTGAGGTGTGGGTCCTGTTTCATTTTTTTGCAGATGGACATCCAGTTTTGCTGGCACCATTTGTTTAAAAGACTGTCTTTTCCCCATTTGATGGACTTTGGGACCTTGCTGATGACCAGGTGACAGTAGGTGGATGGATTTATATCTAGGTTCTCAACCCTGTTCCATTGGTCAATGTATCTGTCGTTGTACTAGTACCAGGCTGTTTTGACTACCGTACCTGTAGAGTAGATGCTGAGGTCAGGTAGTGCAAGTCCTCCTACCTTATTCTTCTTCTTTGACAGTGCTTTACATATGTGGGGCATCTTCTCTTTCCATATAAAGTTAATGATTAGTTTTTCCATCTCTTTGAAGAATGTGTTGGTATCTGGATCAGGATTGCATTGTATTTATAAATTGCTTTGGGTAGAATCGTCATTTTCACAATGTTGAGTCTACTTATCCATGAGCATGGTATGTTTTTCCATTTATGTAGATCCCTTTGGGTTTCTTGCAGTAGTGTTTTGTAGTTCTCTTTGTATAGGTCTTTTACATCCCTGGTTATATTTATTCCTTAGTATTTTTTTTTTTTTTAGGGATATTATAAATGATATTGCTTTCCTGATTTCCTTTTCATCATTCTGTTTATTGGTGTACAAGAATCCAACTGATTTTTGTATGTTTATCTTATATCCTGCTACTCTGCTGAATCTTTCTATTTTTTCCAATAGTTTTCTTGTGGAGTCTTTAGGGTTTTCTATATCATATCATACCATCCACAAACAGGGACAGTTTAACTTCTTCATTACCAATCTGGATGCTCTTTATTTCTTTGTCTTGCCTTATTAGTGTAGCTAGGACTTCTGGCACAATGTTAAATAAGAGTGGTTATAAAGGGCATCCTTGTCTTGTTCCTGTTCTCAGGGGGCATGTTTTCAGCCTCTCTCCATTAAGAAAGAAGTTGGCTGTTGGTTTTGCATAGATACCCTTTCTTATGCTGAGAAATTTCCCTTTCTATGCATATTTTATTGTGAGTTTTTATCATGAACGAGTGTTGGACTCCGTTGAATGCTTTTTCTGTGTCAGTTGAGATGATCATGAGATTCTTTTCTTTCTTTTTTTAATGTGGTGGATTATGCTGATTGATTTTCTAATGTTGAACCATGCTTGCATACTTGCTATGAATCCTACTTGGTCGTGGTGTATTATTTTTTTTGATATGATGCTGAATTCTACTGGCTAGAATTTTGTTGAGAATTTTTGCACCTATATTCATGGGAGATATTGGTCTGTAATTTTCTTTTTTTTTTGTGGTGTCTTTGCCTGGTTTTGGTATCAGGATTATGCTGGCTTCATAAAATGAATTCAGAAGTGTTGCTTCCTTTTCTGTGTTGTGAAATAGTTTGAGTAGTACTGGTATGAGTTCTTCTCTGAATGTTTAGTAGAATTCTCCCGTGAAGCCATCTAGGCTAGGGCTTTTTTCATTGGGAGTGTTTTTTATTATGTTTTCAATCATTTCTTTTGTTATGGGTCTGTTCAGATTTTCAACATCACTTTGTGTTTTGGGGGTTAGGTATTGTGTTTCTAGAAATTTATCCATTTCCTTTAAATTTTCGAAGTCTTTTGAGTTCTTGACTGCTGTATCCATGAGTGCTGATTGTGGATACACGTAAAATGAAATTCTTGACAACTTCAAGCTTTTCTCCCTTTATCATGATGTTGCTTATTGGTCCAGTTGTGAGGATTTTTGTTTCTTTATGTTGAGCTCTAAACCATACTGAAGGCTGTGATCTTTTATCTTCATCAGTAGGTGCTGTGTGTACGCACACACACACACACACACACGGAGAAAGAGCAAGCAAGGGAGCAAGCCCTGGTGATGCAGTGGTTAAGTGCTCCTGGCTGCTAACTGAAAGGTCATTGGTTCAAACTCACCAGCCTCTCCAGGGGAGAAAGATATAGTAGTCTGCTTTCATGGACATCGTTGTTCTTGTTAGGTGCCATTGAGTCACTTCTGATTCATAGTGACCCTACATACCACAGAACAAAACACTGCCCGGTCCTGAACCATGCTCACAATCATTGTTATGCTTGAGCCCATTGTTGCAGCCACTGTATCAATCTATCTCATTGAGGGTCTTCCTTTTTTTCACTGACCATCTATTTTACCAAGCATGTTGTCCTTCTCCAGGAACTGATCCCATTTGACAACATGTCCAAAATATGTAAGACGTAGTCTCACCATCCTTGCTTCTAAGGGACATTCTGGTTGTACTTCTTCCAAGACAGATTTGTTTGTTCTTTTGGCAGTCCATGGTATATTCAATATTCTTCGCCAACACCACAATTCAAAGGCATCAATTCTTCGGCCTTCCTTATTCATTGTCCAGCTTTTGCATGCATATGATGCGATTGAGAATGCCATGGTTTGGTCAGGTGCATCTTAGTCTTCAAGGTGATATCTTTGCTTTTCAACATTTTAAACAGGTCTTTTGCAGCATATTTGCCCAATGCAATGCATCTTTTGATTTCTTGACTGCTGCTTCCATGAGTGTTGATTGTGGATCCAAGTAAAATGAAATCCTTGACAACTTCAATCTTTTCTCCTTTTATCAAGTCCACGAGAGCTAAAGTGTGACCCTGAGTATATCCCACCTGAATTTAGAGACCATCTCAAGAATCGATTTGACATGTTGAACACTAATGCCCAAAGACCACATGAGTTGTGGAATGACATCAAGGATATCGTTCATGAAGAAAGCAAGAGGTCATTAAAAAGACAGGAAAGAAAGAAAAGACAGAAGTTGATGTCAGAAGAGACTCCAAAACTTGCTCGTGAAGGTGGATTAGCTAAAGCAAAAGGGATAAATGATGAAGTAAAAGAGCTGAACAGAAGATTTCAAAGGGCGGCTCGAGAAGACAAAGTAAAGTATTATAATGACAGGTGCAAAGAGCTGGAGACAGACAACCAAAAGGGAAGAATATACTTGGCATTTCTCAAGCTGAAAGAACTGAAGAAAAAATTCAAGCCTCAAGTTGCAATAGTGAAGGATTCTATGGGGAAAATATTAAACTATGCAGGAAGTATCAAAAGAAGATGGAAGGAATATACACAGTCATTATATCAAAAAGAATTGGTCGATGTTCAACCATTCAAGATGTAGCATATGCTCAGGAGCTGAAGGTACTGAAGGAAAAAGTCCAAGCTGTGCTGAAAGCATTGGCAAAAAACAAGGCTCCAGGAATTGATGGAATATTAATTGAGATGTTTCAACAAACGGATGCAGTGCTGGAAGTGCTCACTCATCTGTGCCAAGAAATTTGGAAGACAGGTACCTCGACAAACGTTTAGAAGAAATCCATATTTATGCCCATTCCCATGAAAGGTGATCCAACTGGATGCGGAAATTATGCAACAATATCATTAATATCACACACAAGTAAAATTTTGCTGAAGATGATTCAGAAGCAGCTGCAACAGTATGCTGAAAGGGAACTGACAGAAATTCAGGCCAGATTCAGAAGAGGATGGGGAACCAGGGATATCATGGCTGATGTCAGATGGATCCTGGCTGAAAGCAGAGAATACGGAAATGATGTTTACCTGTGTTTTATTGACTATGCTAAGGCATTCGACTGTGTGGATCATAACAAATTATGGATAACATTGCAAAGAATGAGAATTCCAGAACATCTAATTGTGCTCACAAGGAACCTGTAGATAAATCAAGAGGCAGTTGTTTGGACAGAACAAGGGCATACTGGGTGGTTTAAAGTCAGGAAAGGTGTGTGTCAGGGTTGCATTCTTTCACCATACCTATTCAGTCTGTATGCTGACCAAATAATCTGAGAAGCTGGACTATATGAAGGAGAACGGGGCATCAAGACTGGCAGAAGACTCATTAACAACCTGCGTTATGAAGATGATACAACCTTGCTTGCTGAAAGTGAGGAGGACTTGAAGCACTTACTGATGAAGATCAAAGACCACAGTTTTCAGTATGCATTACACCTCATCATAAAGAAAATTCATGAACATTACAGCCTTAGTATCCTTATGGGGCGGTTCTACTCTGTCCTATGGTGTTGCTATCAGTTGAAATCATCTCGATGGCAACAAGTATACATATGTGGAGCCGTGGTGGTGTAGTGGTTAAGAGCTTGGCCTCTAATCAAAAGGTAGGCAGTTCAAATCTACCAAACGCTCCTTGGAAACCCTATGGGGGCAGTTCCACTCTGCCCTATAGGGTCGTTATGAGTTGAAATCAACTTGAGGACAGTGGATTTGGCTTTGTTGGTCCATGATAGAACCTCAGTACAGCTTTGATGCCTTAACAAAGTAACAGTCATGAAAAATGAAATGAGGCCCCCATGTGTCTTGTAGCACTAAATGATAAGATGAAATGAAAAGCATTCATTGTGGGCCCCCCCCCCCCCCAAATGACATGTTATGAAATACCTTATGTAAGAAATTTCAGTCTTCATTCAACCATTTTACATATGGGAAAATCAAGGCTCATAGAGTGTAAGTTACGTGCCCAAAATCAGTCAACTGGCAAAGAGCAGAGCTAAGATTTCATTTAGGTTCATGTGAATCTAAAGCCCATGCTCTTTCAATTTGCATCACACTGTGAGTCTGGTAACTACGAGGTGGATTTGTGGAGCAGAAGAAATCCATTTAGATGTGGTATTTGAACCCATCTTCAAGTTGCTCTACTTCTTCCTCAAATCAAGTTTATCCTTTTCTCTTTCAATAGAATCAGGGTCAGTGGGGTTTTTTGTTTGTTTGTTTGTTTCTAAACAAAGTAAATGCTTCTCTGCAAATCTTTCTGTTGCTTCTCCCGCAGGAGGGGCCCTGTTACCTCTCTTTCTAATGCCTGTGGAGTCATCCTGTAGGTGATCTATAGAGCTGAAAGGCAATGGCTCCCTGCTCTCAAGAGCTCTTAGCTTTATACTCTTTGTTCATATTCTTCCAAGTCAGGGTCTCACTTTCTGTTGCATGGAATTTTAAGGTCACTTTACAAAATGTTAGTCCCATTCCATGTCTTTATGAATCGAATACAAAGACCGCAGAACCAAAATCTGCCTCTCGGATTGCATTTTGTTTCTACTGAGAGCATATGTTTGAAATAAGTAAAGGGATATTTTCTTTCCTAATTAGAAACAACTTCAAGATAAAAACAGAATGATGGGGTCAAGAAAAGAATCCTTTTTAGTGGTTACTGTGTCTTTCAAAAATTTTCAGAATTAACAAAAAAGCAGATCATAAAAGCTATCTCATATATATTATTTAAAAAAAGAAAAGAAAAACACGTATAATCAGAAATCTATCTATCTATCTATCTGTCTATATATGTTGTTGTTGTTATGTGCCATCAAACTGGTTCCAACTCATAGCAACCCTATGTATAGATATATATATGTATATATATATATATATATATAAAATCAACACTTTGTTGTTAGATGCCATTGAGTCAATTCCAACTTATAGTGACCCACGTACAACAGAATGAAATGCTGCCTGGTCTTGTTCCATACTCAAAATCGTTGCTAGGTTTGAGTTTGTTGTTGCATGTATGGTGTCAATCCACCTCACTGAGTGTCTTTCCTCATATCACCCCACTGAACCAGAGAAATGTATAATTTTAGACTAGGATTCTGCATTTTGTTCAGTAACATGTGAAGCTCAATTCCCTGATCATCGTAAGTACTCAGACTGAGTACCCTTCTAGCTCCATTGGGCAAATTGCCCAACATAGATAATGACAGAGTGCCACTTGATAGTATTTTTCCCCAGCAACTTAAGGAATTTCACTTTTTTCCACCAAGAAGAAAATATTGGGTCAATTGTAAAGTAAGTGAAGTGAATTGAGACAGGATAAATAACTTATTTTATTATTTAACTGAACTTTCTGAAGTATAGAATAACAAATATTTTATAACCTTTTTGAAGCAAATTAATTCAAATAATGTATATATACAAAAACAAGAAAGGTATATGAACATGAAAACAGTTATGTCTGAGTGATGAAAGTATGGCAAATGATTGTTTTCTTTGTTTTTCAATTTTTTTTTAATTTTATCACTTTGGGATATTATTTTTTAAACTAAAAAATGTAACTCATGAAGACATTCCAGTAACATTACCTTTTGCTAAATTGAAAGAGAATTTTTCCTCTAATAATTTAAAGATATGTGTGACCATTTACCTTGGCAATTCTAACGTGTCTTTTCACCAACTTCCTTAATACCCTTCCCAGATTCTCCCTTGCAGAGAGTAGAACTCCTTGTCTTTTAGGTAATAACAAAAGCATTCCTCTGGGAAAAACTGATAAAAGAACACTTTTCCCTTTAATTTTTCTCTATTTCCTCATTTTAATAGTTTCTTTCCCCATCATTCACGAAGGTTTCTAAGTTAATGTTTGCCACTTGATTTTTAAAATGACTACAGTTTCCCATTACTTTTGAAATGGAGTCAGGTGCTGGGTTTGTAATTAAGTAATAGCTGATAGGTCTTCCCTCAGAAGGAATAAAAGCATGTCTCAGCATGAGGCTGTGCAGTTGGGGAGAATAAAGAATTGATATTACCAAGAGGGAAGTGTGTGAAAATAAGGATTCTCAAAATCCATTTGCTGAGCCCTCTGGAGCAATCTTCTAATGATGAGTTACTGGACCACTTGGACCTTCGTTTTTATCTGTAAAATGGCATAAATTTGGGTTAGTTCAGTCTAACCCACATGGCTGTTTTGAAGATCAAAGGAGATAAAGCATTTAAATAAGAGCTGCAATCTCTTAAGGACCTCAAAATGAGAGGCTGGATCTTTTTAGTTCTAAAACCCTTTGCCATTGAGTGGATTCTCACTCTTAGTAACCCTGTTGAACAGAGTAGAACTGCCCCACAGTTTCCAAGGTTGTAATTTTTACAGTATTAGACTGCCACATCCTTCCCCTGAGGAGCAGCTGGCGGGTTCCAACCACTGACCTTTTGGTTAGCAGCTGAGTGCTTAACAACTGCACCACCAGGCTCTTTTGTAGTTCTAAACTACCCCCAAAGAGCATGCCTGGCATATTGATATACATGCTGGTTGAAAGTCAAGTACTCCTGACTTCTATCTTCCTGCGACTGAAAGGAAATAATGAACAAGAACAGGATTTTATGCAAATAGAAATTGACTAAGGGAGAGATTCTTGGAATCAGTTTTGTGGGGGCAACTGAGCCAGCTGATGGTGCTACCAAATCTAATTAATTATAGTGTTTATTTCTCTATCAACAAATACAAAATGGCATCTTGCATCTCAGGTTTATATCCCTGAGAAGCATGCCTATTTTGCAAAGTATAAACATCGTGGAGTACTTACTTACTCTAAACCAAGCTGTGCTAAAATCAGCCTTTAAAAAATACTGTTGTAACTGTAGATGTTGGCAAAATTACAGTTCTGTGAGCAAAACAGTGTGCTATAGAGACCTCATAGAAGAAAATATTAAAATCCTAATTTTCTTGATCCATATTAAAAAACAATATCTAGCAATCTCATTATTTTTCACATGTAAGCAGAACTATTGAGTTTTGATGAAAAAATCAAATGCACTGTGCTTCTGGTCAGTGTGTTGTGATGAACTGCTTGTTCAATAAATTAAATGGAATCAACTGTTATTAGCCTCATAGGGATTTCATACAATAACCAGTGCTCTTATTCCACCCAAATTCTTCTTGTATGGAATTTTTGAAAAGGAAGAAAACAACTCAGACATATCACTGGAAATTAAATGGTCTCAAGTTACCAGCATACGTTTTATTATATGGAATACTAATATGGTCCAATAAAAGTAGGGTTTCATTTATTATTCTTACATCCAATCTCTAATGGCACCTTTCTTATGTCAGACATTGGGACCTCTGCTGGTCTGTTTGTAAGGGGGTTGTTTCATTGTGTGTATCTCAGTTAGAATCACCATATATACTATCCATTCAGCTGCCATTTAATAAGGCTTTGTTGGAACCTATAAATTTTACCTTGGAAATACTTTTGACCAGGGCAGAGGTGGAGCTTATTAATTATCTGAAAGCAGAGACCATGGCTAGTTCATGGACCCAACAGCAAAATCTTTTGCATAGTAGGTTTCAGTACTCATTACCAAAAAACAACAACAACAAAAAAACACAAAACAAAACAAACAAACAAACAAACCCATTGACGATGAGTCGATTCCAACTCATAGCAACCCAACAGGACAGAGTAGAACTGCCCCATAGGGTTTCCAAGGAGCAGACGGTGGATTCAAACTGCTGACCTTTTGGTTAGCAGCCAAAGCTTTTAATAATTAATGAGAAAGGGCTGATAAGACTTAAGAGACAGTTTCTTTAAGAATATTGTACTTTCTTTGGGAAAATAACTACTATTTGTCTTCCCCCTATACATCTGTCAGTCTGTTGAACTGTAATGGCTTGCATGCTGCTGTGATGCTGGAAGCTATGCCACAGGGTATTTCAAATACCAGCAGGTCACCCATGGTTGACATTTCAAGAAATATCCTGAATTACAATGCTGTTGAGATAAGAAAATATCCATACGCCTACAAGGGAGACTAGTTAATACAATTATTTTTCAAATTTACCCACCAAACACTAAGGCCAAATATGAAGAAATTGAAGTTTTTTACCAGCTTCTGCAGTCTGAAGTTGATCAAGCATGCAATCAAGATGTATTGATAATTGCTGGTATTGGAATGTGAAATTTGGAAACAAAGAAGGATTGGTAGTCGGAAAATATGGCCTTGGTGATGATACCATGATAGAATTTTGCAAGACCAATAACTTCTTGATTGCAAATACCTGTTTACAACAACATAAACAGTGATTATACACATGGACTTCACCACATGGAATACTCAGGAATCAAATCGACTAATTCTATGGAAAGATATGATGTTAAAGCTCAGAACAAGGCCAGGGGCTGACTATGGAACAGACCATCAATTCTAAATGAGTTCAATTTGAAGTTGAAGAAAATTAGAAAAAGTCCATAAGAACCGAAATATGACCTTGAGTATATCCCACCTGATTTTAGAGACCATCTCAAGAATGTATCTGACACTTTGAACACTAATGACCAAAGACCAGACAAGCTGTGGAATGACATCAAGGACATCATACATGAAGAAAGCAAGAGGTTATTAAAAAGACAGGAGAGAAAGAAAAGACCAAATGGATGTCAGAAGAGACTCTGAAACTTGCTCTTGAAAGTAGAGTATCTAAAGCAAAAGCAAGAAATGATGAAGTAAAAGAGCTGAACAGAAGATTTCAAAGGGAAGCTCCAGAAGACAAAGTAAAGTATTATAATGAAATGTGCAAAGACCTGAAGTTAGAAACCAAAGGGAAGAACATGCTCTGAATTTCTCAAGCTGAAAGAACTGAAGAAAAAATTCAAGTGTTGTGTTGCAATATTGAAAGATTCTATGGGGAAAATATTAAACAACCCAAGAAGCATCAAAAGAATATACAAGGAATACACAGAGTTAGTGTACCAGAAAGAATTGGTAAACATTATAGCATTAGATGTTATAATATCTAGTGAAGTTATTTCCTCCTCATTGCTTTTAATTTTCAGCGTATTTTTTGCCATTCTTATTTATTTACTGTCCATGTGAAATTTATATTGACTAGATTTTTATGTTGTATATTTATACTGACTAGGTTTTAAAATTTATATTGACTAGGTAATATAACGAAGCCCTGGTGGATCAGCGGTTAAGAGCTACGGTTGCTAACCAAACGATCGGCAATTGGAATGCACCAGTCACCCCTTGCAAGCTCTGTTGGGGAAGTTCTGCTCTGTCCTAGAGGGTCGCTATGACTCGGAATCAACTCGACAACAATGGGTTTGATTTGGTTTCGGTGTAGGTAGAATGACATAAAAGACATCATACATAAAGAAAGCAAAATGTAGTTAAAAAGACAAGAAAGAAAGAAAAGACAAAAAGGGATGTCAGACGAGTTTCTGAAACTTGCTCTTGAAGGTAGAGTAGCTAAAGCAAAAGGAAGACATGATGAAGTAAAAGATGTGAGCAGAAGATTTTGAAGGGCAGCTCAAAAACACAGTGTGGAGTATTATAATGAAATGTGCATAGACCAAGAGTTAGAAAACCGAAAGGGCAGAACATACTCAACATTTCTCAAGCTAATAGAAATGAAGAGAAAATTCAGACCTCGAGTTGCAATACTGAAGGATTCTATGGGCAAAATATTAAATGACACAAAAAACATCAAAAGAAGATGGAAGCAATACACAGAGTCACTGTACCAAAAAGAATAGGTCAATGTTCAACCACTTCAGGTGGCAGCATATGAATAAGAATTGATGGTACTGAAGGAAGAGGTCCAAGCTGCACTGAAGGAACTGGCAAAATACAAGACTCCAGAACTGATGCAATACCAACTGAGATGTTTCAACAAACAGATACAGAGCTTAACGTGCTCATTCACCCATACCAAGAAATTTGGAAGACAGCCACCTGGCTAATTGACTGGAAAAGATCCATATTTGAGCTCATTCCAAAGAAAGGTGGTCCAACAGAATGTGGAAAGTATTGAACAGTATCATTAATATCACACACAAGTAAAATTTTGCTGAAGATCATCCAAAAACACTTGCAGCAGTACATTGACAGGGATTTGCCAGAAATTCAAGACGGATTTACCAGAGGACGTGCAACAACATATATCATTGCTGATGTGGGATGGCTTTTGACTGAAAGCAGATAATACCAGAAGGATGTTTGGCTGTGTTTTATTGACTATGCAAAGGCATCTGACTGTGCAGTTCATAACAAATTATGGATTACATTGCAAAGAATGGGAATTCCAGAATACTTAATTGTGCTCATGAGAAGTCTGTACATAGATCGAGTCAGTTGTTTGAACAAAACAAGGGATTACTAAGGGGTTTAAAGTCAAGAATGTGTGTGTCAGGTTTGTATCCATTCACCATAGTTATTCAGTCTTTATGCTGAGCAAATAATCTGAGAAGATGAACTATATGAAGAAGAATGTTGTATTAGGATTGGAGAAAGACTCATCAACAATTTGAAATATTCAGATGACCCAACCTTGCTTACTGAAAGTGAAGAGGACTTGAAGTACTTACTGATGAAGATCAAAGACCACAGCCTTCAGTCTGGATTACACCTCAACATAAAGAAAACAAAAATCCTCACAATTGCACCAATAAGCAACATTATGATAAACAGAGAAAATATTGAAGTTGTCAAGGATTTCGTTTTACTTGGATCGACAATCAAGCCCATGGAAGCAGCAGTCAAGAAATCAAAGAACGCATTGTCTTGGGTAAATCTGCATCGAAAGACATTTTAAAGTGTTAAAAAGCAAAGATGTCACTTTGAGGACTAAAGTGCCCCTGACCCAAGCCATGGTGTTTTCAATCACCTCATATTCATGTGAAACCTGGACGATGAATAAGGAAGATGGAAGAAGAGTTGATGCCTTTGAGTTACTGTGTAGGTGACTAATATGGAATATACCATGAGCTGCAAAAAGAAGGAACAAATCTGTCTTGGAAGAAGTACAGCCAGAATATTCCTTAGAAGCAAGGATGGTGAGACTTCATCTCACATACTTTGGACATGTTATCAGGAGGGACCAGTCCCGAGAGAAGGACATCATGCTTGGTAGAGTAGAGGGTCAGTGAAAAAGAGGAAAACCCTCAACCAGATGGATTGACCTAGTGACTGAAACAATGGGCTCAAGCTTAAAAGGATGACACAGGACCAGACAGTGTTTCAACTTAGGGTCGCTATGAGTTGAAACTGACTCGATGTTCCAACTCCACGGCATCTAACAACAACCACCAACATTTGTGTTCCACCTAAAAATATGTCTGTAGAGAAGTGTATCTTCTAATTAAGAAGAGCATGAATGGGCAGAGTAATGTGTGCACAGATTGTTGTTTTTGTTAATTATCTTTAAGTTGGCCCGAATTCATGGCAACTGTATGTACAATGGAACAAAATGTTGCCCAGTCCTGTACCATTTTCAAGATTCTTGGTAAGCTTGAGTCTTTTGTTCTGGCCACTATGTATTTTTAGTGTCTTCCAACCTAGGTACTCATCTTCTAGCAGTATATCAGACAATATTCCATTGTGATTCATAAGGTTTTCATTGTTAATTTTCAGCTGTGGATCACCAGACCTTTCTTCCTATTCTGTCTTAGTTTGGAAGCTCTGCTGAAATTTCCAGGTCCATTATGTGTAACCCTGCTGGTATTTTAAATACTGGTGGCACAGTGTCCAGCATCACAGTAACATACAAGTCAACGCAATGCTACAAACTGACAGACAGGTGGTGGGTGTATAGTTAGAGCCAGGGAAAAAGGATGAGCAACTGACATTTGATGAGTGCTTCCTATGTGGGGGACCCTAGACTGTATGAAGATATGTACTCATGTCTTTCGTCCAATGGGTTTTAATCCCTGTGTTTGGCCACACTAACTCCTCAGTTTGAACACATTCATTCGTTTAGCACACATTTACAAGCTCCTGCTACTTGTGTGACATTGTGCTTTCTGTGATCTGGCCCTGGATTGTTTACCCTCCTTCATTCTCTGTCATTTTTTGCCTTTCTCTATTTAAATAGCTTCAGTCAGTTTCTCAAATGCATCAAAATGTTGCCCACATTAAAGATTTTATGTATGCTCTCTGCTGCCCTTGGAACAAAAATACACTGCTTTTTACAGAGGTAGCTGCTTTCTCATCTTTAGATTTCAGTTAAAATGTAATTCATCAGACAGGTCATCCAGTGTAATTGTAAATAATACCTAATTATTCTTTATCACTGTTCCTAATTTAATGATTTTATCAAAGTTATCAAACAAAAATGCTCATCTTCCTTATTTGTCAGTTTATTTTTGACTGGTATGCACTCACACCCTTGCTCACTGGAATGTAAGCACCACGAGGGCAGTTGCTGTTATGTGCCGTCCTGACACCTAGAGACCCTAGGTATAACAGAATAAAGTGTTGCTCAGTTCTGTGCCATCCTCACAATAGTAAGTATGTTGGAGCCCATTGTTGCAGCCAATGAGGGTCTTCCTCTTTTTTACTGACTCTCTACTTTACCAAGCATGATGTCCTTCTCCAGGTATTGGTCCCTTCTAATAGCACATCCAAAATAAGTGAGACAAAGTCTCACCATCCTCACTTCTAGGGGGTATTCCAGCTGTACTTCTTCCAGTGCAGATTTGTTCATTCTTCCAGAAGCCCATGGTATATTCAGTATTCTCCACCAACACTGTAATTCAAATGTGTCAATTCTTATTTGTTCTTCCTCTTCCATTGTCCAGCTTTCACATGCATATGAGGCAATTGGATTGAAAACACCATGGCTTGGGTCAGGTGCACCTAAATCATCAAAGTGACATCTTTGCTTTTTAACACTTGAAAGAGGTCTTTTGCAGCAGATTTGCCCAATGAAATACGTTGTTTGATATATTGACTTCTGTTTCCATGGGTGTTGATTATAGATCCAAGTAAAATGAAATCCTTGACAATGTCAATCTTCTCTCCATTTATCATGATGTTGCTTATTAGTCTAGTTGTGAGGATTTTTGTTTTCTTTATGTTGTGGTGTAACCCATCCCCTAGGGCAGGGCATATAAAAGACACGGTGACAATGTAATCCCAGGAACGAGCCCATCAAAGCAAAAGTCAATATATATTTTATTACTAAGTGACTGAGTGAATGAATGAATGCAGGATGGTTAAGATACAGTCCCTGTCACCATCTGATCTCCTAATATATTTTAAACTAAGTTACTAGAAAAAGAGAATGTCTTTATCAGGGTTCTCTAGAGAAACAATATTCCACTGCTATTCTCGGCCTCAAACATAGTAAGTAACAATTGTGAGGATGGTGCAGGACTAGGCAGTGTTTCTTTCTGTTGTACATATAGGGTAGCTATGATCTGGAATCTAGTTGATGGCACCTAGCAACTAGAGAAACAGAATACATATATATATGCAGTCCTAACTTATGATGTATTCAAGTTACGATGGACTGCACTTACCACTGCCCATTTTTTTGGTACATCTTTATTGTTAGTTATACGAACTACATACAGTGTTGCAGCACATAATTTGCTGATTTATCATTCTCATGTCAACCCCAAGAGACAAATAAAGATCATATTTATAAACATACTGAATATAAAAGACAATAATACCGAAGACTAAAATAAAAAAAAAATGAGGTATTCAACTTAAGTTAGATATGACTTATGAAGGAGTCATCAGAATAGAACCCAGTCGTAAGATGTAAGTCAGGGACTACATGTATATGTGTCTGTGTGTTTGTGTGTGTATATATTTATGTGTGTGTGTGTCTGCGTGTGTGTAAAGAGAGACAGAGAGATTTTAAGGAATTGACTCATGGGATTTTGAGGGCTGACAAATCCAAAATCTGTGGATTAGGTGACAGGCTATATATTCATGCAGTCCTAGGTTCGAAAATCTGTAGACCAGGCCATAAGAAGAGTGAAGAGTGAAGGAGTTCTGGAAAGATATCTATTTATAGTCTGGAGGCAGAATACATCCTAGGGAAAACTTCCTTTTGCCTCTTAAATCCTTCAACTGATTGGATCTGTCCACCCACTTTACTTAAGGCCAACTGACTTCATCACATGTGACTACTACATAACAGAGTCTAGAGTATGGTTCAACCAGACATCTGGACACCATAATCTAGCCAACTTGATGCATAAAATTAACCACCACAGAGACAAACAATGTCCTGAAGGGTATAAACAATGGATACACAGGAGCCCAGGGGAGGGGCTCAGAACTCAGAGCTGGCAAGTCAGGGAACTAGGCTGACCTCACAGTGCTGAGTCTGACCTCAATTTTCAAGGAGTACAGAACTAATGAATAATGATAAAACTCACAGTTGAATGTTGAAAATAAGAACAGGAGAAATTATTAAAATTTCTTCGTTAATTTTTTTTAAACTATGTTGAACCTAAACTAGGTGCTTTTGTATCTTCTCTGTTTAACTTTGTTTCTATTCTTCACTCCTGAGATTTTAATATTTTTTCCCCTATATCCTTGTACTAAAAATTGCCTCAGACATTATTTGGAAAAAGTTAATTTAATATAGCACAATAAAAGGAAGATTTTATTTATTATTCTCTCATCCAACCTTTACTGGAACCTTTCTTATGTTAGACATTGGGCTCTGTTCTAGGCTATTTGTGAAATCCAAAAAACAGACAAACAAACCAACCCACTGCTGTCAAGTTGATTCCAATTCAGAGTGACCCTGCAAGACAGAGGAGAGCTGAATGCCCCATAGGTTTTCTAAGGCTATATATCTTTATGGAAGCTGACTGCCACAACTTTCTCCCAAAGACTGTTTGGAAGGAGTCCCCAAAAGGCTGGAGATTCAAATCCACCCAGAGGCACCTTGGAAGAAAAGTCTAGTGATCTGCTTCTGAAAGGTCACAGCCTTGAAACTCCTATGGAGCACAATTCTACTCTGCACGCAAGGGGTTGCCATGAGTTGGAGTCGACTCAAGGGCAACTGGTTTATTTTTTTGTTTCATTACATCTCAGTTTATAAATAACGAAATAATAATAAATATCTAAATTATAATAACTAAATTTATAAGTGTTGTTATGTGCCATCCAGTCCATTCTGACTCACAGCAACACCATAGGACAGAGGAGAACTGCCCCATAGGGTTTTCTAGGCTGTAGTCTTTACGGGAGGAAATTTCTAGGTCTTTTCTCCGTGGAGTGGCTGATGGGTTTGAACAGTCAACTTTTCCATTAGTAGCTGTGCCTTTAACCATTGTGTCACCAAGGCTACTTAAATTTATAAGTAATTATATAATAATAAAGTTTTCCTGGCCCTAAACATTAGTAGTGAGCAATTTACATCTTTTGTTTTGTTGTGGCATTCTTAGTCAAAGAGGAAGAATATTCATAGATTCCTGCTTCTTTGTCTTCAGTTCTCTTCCTGCCTCTGGCAATATTGAACTTCTGTCTCTACACATGCTATACTGCGAATTTATTTCAATTGTGAGAGACTGAGGTTGTGACTAATTCACTCCTTTGTAGTGCACCTACTGCTTTATGGCTGCTTAGCAATTAGCATTGGTATTGTTTGGCTTATAAATCTAAATCATTATCCACTAATACCCAGAGGTTTATCAGACAGCACCAGATTTCCCTAGTGAGAGCTGGGAAGTCAGTTTTCCAGTGGCATAATCAGAATGTAAAAGAGCAATATTCTTCTGTGTGTGCTTCAAAAATGTCATTATACTGAGAAATTCCAAGTAAAAGTCACTTTTTCAGAGGAAGCTAAGAATTACAACATCAAGTCAGATCTTCATTTTGACTGCGTCTATGATAACAGCTGAACTTTCTCCTTTCATTTCTTCAGTAGATTTTTATTTTTTAGGAGTTCAACTTCTTGAGATATGTAATTCCATAATGGGTGGATGGAATACAGGTTTTTAAGCAGAAGAATAAATTACCAGGTCACCTTGCACAGGTGACATAATCATGCTAATCCTCATTTCCAATCTAGAAAAAAATTTAAAAATGGACTTATAATATCTTCTTCAGGGAGTGAAGCATTATATGTGACAACACACAGTAAATACTCAGAAAACTTTCCTGTGAATACCAATAATGTCCAAAGAGAAAATTGCATAGACTCTTCTACTTCATTGGATATTATTTGACGTGAGAGATTTTACCTTGCATTTCAAATATGGGTTTACGCTTTTGTGGCTATGTACTATGAAGAAGACATGACTTACATATTTCTTAGTTATCTGAAAATAAAGTGAAGTAGCTGAAATCGAGCTGTTTGTTAATGCAATGTGTGGCATGGATTTGTTTATTTAAACTCCAACAAAATTGTCATTAAATTCTGAGTGTGAAACATGCACAAATCTAGGCATTAAAGATAGGACAACGAATGATACTGGGGAACTCATGCCTTCATCACGTTACATGTTGGTAAATGACAGACAGACAGAAGACAAAATGGGAAAATTCCAGATAGTAATGCCATGGAGGAAACACGGCAGGATGATACAGAGTGCCTGAGGGTGGAATACTAAAAGAGAATGTGCTAGAAGTCTTTTGTTTGATCCTTTACATCTGCCCCTACCTCTCCCAACCCTACTCTTTGCTCTAGGAGGAATCAGACTCAGGGCGATAATACTGATTGGCACCCTCTGTCTTCTGGACCACTTGACCAATGGTAAGCCTCTGACAGAGACTGGAAGAGTGAGGAAAGTCAAGTCAGGGTATCTATACCCTTTGCTTCCTCCCTGCAAGTTTAGCTCCCACCTTTGTCTAATGGTCACTGCTCCAAGGATGCTACATGACTATCATTCTGGGATGTAGGAGCTGTGTCTCTGCTTGTCTCTTCAAGCCTAAGTGTGCTTACAGCTCTACCACTATTAGCTCCAGGTTCTTGCACTATCCCTTGGGTTGCTCTACCCCACATACTTTTCTAAATTACCAGTTGCACTCCAGTAAATTCCAACTTATGGCAACTCCATGTGTCTCAGAGTAGAAATGTACTCCATAGGGTTTTCAGTGGCTTGTTTTTTGGAAGTAGATCTCCAAGCCTTAATTCCAAGGACACTCTGGGTGAACTTGAACCAACAACCTTTCAGTTGGCAACCAAGCATTAGCAGTTCCTGTCACCTGGGTACTAGAGTCTCTTTGTAAATAAATCCTCTTCAACTTATTCTGTGTGTCATCTGTTTCCTGATGGAAACCTAACCGATACACAGGCCATTATAGAAGACCTCATGAGGTGAAGACATTAAAGTGAAGCCCTCATACTGAGAAGCAGCCAGCTATGTGGAAGCATGTGAAAGAACTTTCTAAGAAAAAAAAAAGAGCAAGGGAAAATATGCTGGATGTAGAGTCAAATGTGATGTTTGAAGAGTAGGAAGGTTAACGTAACTGGTGTGGTAAATGACAAAGGGAATGTGGGAGATGTTGGAAAGGTAGACAGCCTGTTGCTGTCAAGTAGATTGGAACTCATAACTACCCTATAGGACAGAATAGAACAGCTCCATAGGGTTTCCAAGGCTGTTATCTTTATGGAAGCAGACTAGCACATCTTTCTCCCTTGAAGCTGCTGGTAAGTTCCAACTTTTGGTTAGCAGCCGAGAGCTTAACCACTGTCCATCAGGGCTCCTTGGAAAGGTAGACAGGGACATATATATAGACCATAGTAAGCAGTATTAAAACCTTTGAATTGTTCTAAACAGAGGAGCAGAGAAATGTGAAGGTTTATTTTTAGAGTAGAAGAGCTCTATGAAATCTCTGCTTCACCCATTCTGCAGATTACTTTTAGCTTTATTTCACCACTAGCTTCTCTTTGTGACCCTCACGTGTCTTTGATCCCAGCACTTGATTTCAATGCTTACCCAAGTTCAGCTGTTTTTATCCCCAACCTGTTTGCTCCAGTTCTACTTGTTTTTGTAATTAATGATTAAATTCAGCTTATATAAATGAATGGAATATGAATATGAATAACTATTTGCATAAAGCATATTAATAGAGTTCCAAGTCCATATGGAGACACCATGTGGGAAAATCAAATTGGGAATTCTTACTAAGGGATAAAAGAAGAAAGTGAGTATAGTCAGAAAAACAGAGGAAGAAAGGCCGTATAAACAGGTGACAGATGCAAGTTCTAACTTCTGTTGTTGTATTGGTGTTAGGTGCAGTCAGATTTGTTCCAACTCATAGTGACCCTATGTAAAACAGAACGAAACACCACCCAGTCCTGCACCATTGTCACAATTATTACTATGCTTGAGCCTATTGTTGCTGCCACTGTGTCAATCTATCTTGTTGAGGGTTTTCCTCTTTTACCCTGACCCTCTGCTTTACCAAGCATTATGTCATTGTCCATGGACTGATCCCTCCTAAAAACATGTCCAAAGTATGTAAGTCGAAGTCTTACCACCCTTGCTTCTAAGGAGCATTCTAGCTGTATTTCTTCCAATATAAATTTGTTTGTTCTTCTAGCAGGCTGTGGTATATACAATATTCTTCATAAACACCATCATTCACTGTCCAGCTTTCACATGCATACAAGGCGATTTAAAATACCATGACTTGGGTCAGGCCCACCTTAGTCCTCAAAGTGACATTTTTGTTTTTTTAATATTTGCATGAGATCTTTTGCAGCAGATTTGCCCAAATGAAATAAGCTGTTTGATTTCTTGACTTCTGCTTCCATGGGTGTTGACTGTGAATCCAAGTAAAATGAAATCCTTGACAACTTCAAGCTTTTCTCCATTTATCATGATATTGTTTATTGGTCCAATTGTATTTTTGTTTTCCTTATGTTAAGGTGTAATCTATACTGAAGGCTGTGATCTTTGATCTTCATCATTAAATGATTCCACTCCTCTTCGCTTTCAGCAGGAAAGTTGTATCATCTGCATAATGCAGGTTGTTAATGAGTCTTCCTCCAATCCTGATGCCACATTCTTCTTCATATAGTCCAGCTTCTCAAATTATTTGTTCAGCATACAGATTGAATAAGTAGGGTGAAAGGGTAAAACCATAACATATGCGTTTCCTGACTTTAAACCATGCAAGTATCCCCTTGTTCAGTTTGAATGACTGCCCCTTGGTCTATGTGCAGTTTCCTCATGAGCACAATTAAGTGCTCTGGAATTCTCATCGTTCATAATGTTATCCATAATTTGTTATGTTCCACACGGTCAAATGCCTTTGCATAGTCAATAAAACACAGGTAAATATCTTTTAATATTCTCTGTTTTCAGCCAGGATCCATCTGACATTAGCAATGATATCCCTTGTTGCATGCCGTCTTCTGACGCCAGCTTGAATTTCTGGCAGATCCCTGTCAATGGACTGCTGCAAATGCTTTTGAACAATCTTTAGCAAAATTTTACTTGTGTGTGATATGAATGATATTGTTTGGTAATTCCTGCATTCTGTTGGATCATCTTTCGTGGGAATGGGCATAAATATGGATCTCTTCCAGTCAGTTGGCAAGGCAGCTGTCTTCCAAATGTCTTGGCATAGACAAGTGAGCACCTCCAGTGCTCCATTCATTTGTTGAAACATCTCAGTTTGTATTCCGTCAACTTCTGGAACCTTGTTTTTTGCTGGTGCCTTCAGTACAGCTTGGAGTTTTTCCTTCAGTAACATTGGTTTTTGATCATATGCTACATCCTGAAATGGTTGAACTTTGACAAATTCTTTTTGGTACAGTGACTCTGTGTATTCCTTCCATCTTCTTTTGACGTTTCCTGCTTTGTTCAATAATTAGCCCATAGAATCCTTCAATATTGCATCTTGAGGCTTGAGTTTTTTTCTTCAGTTCCTTCAGAGAATTTGAGAAATGCTGAGCACATTCTTCCCTTTTGGTTTTCTAACTCCAGGTCTCTGCACATTTTGTTATAATATTTTACTTTGTCTTCTAGAAATGCATTTTGAAATCTTTTGTTCAGCTCTTTTACTTCATCATTTCTTCCTTTCACTTTAGCTACTCAATGTTCAAGAGCAAGTTTCAGAGCCTCTTCTGACATCCATTTTGGTCTTTTCTTTCTTTCCTGTCTTTTTAATGACCTTTTGCTTTCTTCATAGATGATGTCCTTGATGTCATTCCACAATATTTCTGGTTTGGTCATTAGTGTCCAATGCATCAAATCTATTTTTGAGATGGTCTTTATAAATTCAGGTGGAGTATATTCAGGATCATATTTTGGCTGTCCTGGATTTGCTCTATTTTTTTTCTTTTTCAACTTGAACTTGCTTATGAGCAAGTTATGTGGTCTGTCCTGCAGTCTGCCCTGACCTTGTTCTGATTCATGATATTGTTCTTCTCCATTGTCTCTTTCCACAGATGTAGTCAGTTTGAGTCCTGTGTGTTCCATCTGGTGAGACCCATGTGTGTAGTTGCAGTTTAAGTTGTTGAAAAAAGGTATTTGCAATGACTAAGTTGTTGGTCTTGAAAAATTCTATCATGCAATCTCCGGCATTGTTCCTATTACCAAGGCCATATTTCCAACTACTGATCCTGCTTCCTTTTTTCCAACTTTCAAGTTCCAATCACCAGCAACTATCTATGCATCTTGATTGCATGTTTGATCAATTTCAGATTGCACAAGTTGTTAAAAAATCTTCAATTTCCTCCTCTTTGACTTTAGTGATTGGTGCATAAAGTTTAATAATAGTCATATTAAGTGGTCTTCTTAGAAGATGTATTGATAGTATCCTGTCACTGACAGTGTTGTACTTCAAGATAAATTTTGAAATGTTCTTTTTGACAATGAATGCGACACTATTCCTCTTCAATGTGCCCTTCCTGGCATAATAGGCCATATGATTATCTGATTCAAAAGGTCTAATACCAGTCCCTTTCAGCTCACTAATGCCTGTGATATCAGACTTTATGCATTCCATTTCATTTTTGAGGACTTCCAATTTTCCTAGTGTCATATTTCGTATATTCCATGTTGTGATTATTAATAGATGTTTGCAGCTGTTTTTCTCATTTTGAGTCTTGCCACAACAGCAAATAAAGGTTCTGAAAGCTTGACTCAATTCATGTTATTAAGGTTGACTTCTTTTGAGGCTGCAGCATTCCCCAGTAGTATTTTGAGTGTCTTTTAACTTTATGGGCTCATCTTCCAGCACTGTGTCAGACAATGTTCCACTGCTATTCATAAAGTTTCCACTGGCCATTCTTTACAGAAGTACACTGCTAGGTCCTTCTTCTTAATCTGTCTTAGTCTGGAAGCTCCTCCGAATCCTGACTACCATGGATGACCTTGCTGGTAATTGAAATTCCAGTGATATAACTTCCAGCATCACAGCAACGAGCAAGCCACCATAATACAATAAATTGACCTACAAACTGACAGACTGTCTGGCGTCTAGACCTCAAAAGTCTCAATAGGGGAAATACAGTTGTTGATTATAACATTAGAATAAATGAGCCAGTATTTGGGAAAAAAAAGGACTTATCTGAGTTCCAGTCTAATAAACATAAGCTTTCTACAATTGTCTTGTAATAGGGTCTAGATGTGCATCCAAGATCCTTTCATCTTGACCAAGCCCATCTCATGGTTCTCTGGGTCAATGTCTCCAGAGCTTCATGTTAATTTCCCCAACATTTCTGGAAATCAAGCTAACAAGCTCTTAATCACTGCATTTGTTTTACAATTTCACAAAATTAATCAACCAGCCAGCTACACAATGAATTATAAAACAAACACACAACTATAGCAACAAACCCCTGATGGTCATCATTTCTTTGGAAACTAACTTCAGTATTTTAGAAAGACATATGAAAGGTGAATTGCTTAAAAGTATAAAGGAAAATTATACATGAATGAGAAAACTCTAAAATGCAGAAAAATATTCTTATATAGTCTATGTAGTTTCTGTACACATACAGAAATTTTCAAAGTGTCTAAATTTTGTTCCATTTTAAAGAAACCTAGATGGAGAAGATAGATGGTTTATTGTGAGTGTGACTTATACTGGAACCAGGAATCATAACACCAGCAGGAAGCTGGAATCCAAGAAAAAATCATAGGTCTATAAATAAGACTGGTGAATGTATGTACATTTATAGGCATCAAGTTAAAATAAAAAGTGTGTGTAAGATATGTATTTTTTTATGGTTTTCCACATTGATAAACATTTTTGATGAATCGATCAAATATGGTTATTATCATATTACAGAACAAGACTCCATAACTGAAGGCCTGTCCTCTGGCAGATGCTAACAAAACTGTGGGGTATCAACACTTTGGCTTTCTTCATATTGAAATATACTGCACCTTTCATCCATGCATTTTTCTCCCCAAACCTCTACTCCAGCCTGCCTCAAGAAAGACTGCTCTGCCTGTGTATTGCTGCAGCTCAGCAACTGGTACACTGCTTGGTGCCAAGTAAGTCCTAACCAAGTAGTTGTTATTTTAAATTGATATAGGTATTGGCCATTCGAAGTTTTAAATCAGGATTTTCCTACATGTTATTAGATAATTTTTTTACAGAAGTCTAATCTATTTTTTTTCTTTTTCCAATCAATTTAGAAATAATTAAAATCATTCAGAACCAAGGCAAGTAAGCATAAAGAATGAACTAGATAGGAAATCCCAGTCTGAATCAAAAAACATGATGAACCCAAAAATAGTGAGGAAATGTTTCCTATTTTGCCACATACTGACTCTGGATGCCACTGTGACTTGAAGGAATTAAAATTTAAAGAGTGAATGTAAATATATATTTGTATTTACTCATTTTATTCTAAGTTCCTAAAGAGTAAGGGCTTCACCTATTTATTTTTAAAATAATTACAAGCTTGTCTAGGACTTGCTGCTTGCCAGGCATAGTGAAAGTAAACGCCACATGTAATTATATTCTATCATCCTACTAACCCTGAAGGGTAGCTTGATGTCCTGGAAGAGAACGGGATATAGAGTCAGGTAGTCTGAGTATCAATTTCACCTGCCAATCATACAACATAAAGGGTAATACCACGTACCAGACACTGCTGTAAGCACTTTATTTGTATTTCTATTTCATTTTTCACAAACCCATGAGTTAGAAACCTTGCTTACACCCATTTTTCATGAGAAGACACTGAGACATAATGAGCCCTGGTGGCACAACAGTTACGCATCTGGCTGCTAACCAAAAGTTTGGAGTTAAAACTCACCCAGCCCCTCCACCGGAGAAAGTCCTAGTGATATTTTCCCTTAAGATTACAGCCATAGGAGGCAGGGCCAAGATGGCGCAGTAGTCAGATGCTTCCAGTGGACCCCCTTACAAGAAAGACCCAAAAAACACAAGTGATTTGATTATATATGGCAATCTGGGAGCCCTGAACATCAAGGGCAGAATTGAGGAACCAGACTGAGTGGCAGGGGGAGGGAGAGACAGTTCAGAAGCAGTGAGGAGTTGCTAGACCTGACCCGGAAAGAGCCTGAGCCCTTCAGACCTGGTCAGCTCGGGGTGAGTGGTGAGGCAGGCAAGCAGCCATGCTCTGGAGGCAGGTTTTCTGCACCAGGAGAGACCCAGAACCAGAGAGTCTACACAGCCACCCAGAACCAGCCAGAAGCAGCCCTCGTCGGCAAAAGATAAGTAGTTGCCTAGAGCTTACCACACGGATCGAAAACAACCACCTTAGGGAAAAACCTCTCTCCCATTTACCTCCCCACTTCTTGCTCTGCACTCGATCCTGGACAGGCTTCAATAATTGTTGAGTCCCCTGGGCCAGAAGTAAGATCTGTCACTCCCGGAGCTACTCTCCCTACCTAGGAGAGTGAACAAATTAAAAAACAGGAAAAAATAAACTGCCAGCTCCCCTAAGGCGGGAACCCAGGGTAGGCACAGCTCCTTTGCCTAGGCACAGTCATAAGGGATCCACAGACGTCGAATGCCTTTCCCCCTACATAGACTTGTGTGGGCCCATCTCAACAGCATAGACCTTCACCACAGTACAATAGGGTATATACCTGAAGTCTAACTTCGACTGTTTTAGCTGTGAAGTGGAAGGTTCTTGACATTTGACATTGCTCTGCCCATTAAGCAGGGTCTTCACCTACCCACATCAAGGGCCTAAGGACTGGTGGTCCCAACCATGCCAACCAGCCACCTGCAATAGGGGCCCATGAATAAGAGGTACCCACCAGTCCTTAGAGCCAACAGCATTAGGTACTCACAGTCCGGCTGCAAAACCCATCCACCTACATTCTCTAGGGAACAGGGACGTGCCTTCCTCCTGGAAACTAGGTGGCGGCCATCAGCCCCCTGCCTTGCTCAGAGTGTGTCTCCCTGCTGAAGCTAGATTCCTGTGCCTACACCAATCACCCATGCTTGTATAGGACTGTAATTGAGAGCCTACACCACACACTTGGTGGCTATCTACCTGGGCACATGAGCTGATTCCATACAGGAGGAGTGGGAGGACTCCTGAGCTCACATACCGACTAACAGATCTAACCACATGGTGATGACATTAGAGATTCAAACATGCCAATAATCAAACTAGTTCATATGATCAGACTATTTGGGCATATCAAAACAAAATGAGAAGCTAGGACACGGTAAGCAAATATAAAATAAATAAATATAATAACTTGTTGATGGCTTGGAGACAACAGTTGGTATCAAATCACATAAAGAGGGAATCCATGATGGCTTCAGCAAGCTCCAAAAATAAAGAATCTAGAAATTTTCCAGAGGAGGAAAATTTCTTGGAATTACCAGAGGCAGAATACAAAAGATTAATATACAGCACTCTTCAAGAAATTAAGAAGGAAATTAATCAAAATGCAGAACATGCAACAGAGGAAATTAAAAAGATTAGAGAAGAGCGTAATGACAAATTTAACAGACTGCAAGAATACATAGAGAGGCAGCTATCAGAAATCCAGAAGATTAACAATAAAATTTAAGAATTAGACAATTCAATAGAAAGTCCTAGGAGCAGAATTGAGTCAATGGAAGTCAAAATTAGTGAGATTGAAGATAAGCACTTGACACCAACTTATTTGAGGAAAAATATGACAAAAGGATTTAAAAAAATGAAGAAATCCTAAGAATTTTGTGGAACTCTATCGAGAGGAATAACCAATGAGTGATTGGAGTACCAGAACAGGGGGAGACAACAGAAAATACAGAGAGAATTGTTGAAGACTTGTTGGCAGAAAACTTCCCTGATATTGTGAAAGATGGTAAGATATCTATCCAAGATGTTCATCGAATCCTACATAAGGTAGATCTCAAAGGAAAGTCACCAAGACGTATTATAATCAAACTAGCCAAAACAAAAGACAAAGAGAGAATTTTAAAAATGGCTAAGGATAAAAGAAAAGTCATTTACAAAGGAGAGTCAATAAGAATAAGCTCGAACTACTCAGCAGAAACCATGCAGGCAAGAAGGCAGTGTGAAGACATATATAAAACCTTGAAGGAAAAAAAAAACTGGCAGCCAAGACTGATATATCCAGCAAAACTGTCTCTCAAATATGATGGCAAAATTAGGGCATTTCCAGATAAACAGAAGTTTAGGGGATTTGCAAAAACCAAACCAAAATTACAAGAAATACTGAAGAGAGTCCTCTGGTTAGAAAATCAGTAACATCAGATAACAACCCAGAACTAGAACACAGGACAGAGCAACTAGATATCAACCCAGATATCAACCAGATATTAATCCAGGGAAGTCACAAAAGTAAATCAAAGCTAAAATACTGAAAATAAGGAAACAGAGGTGTCAATACGTAAAAGATGACAACATTAAAACAAAAAAGAGGGACTTAAAAAATGTAGACATAGATTTTTTCATATGGAGAGGAAATCAAGGCAATATAAAGATATAAAAAACTGGTATAAACTTAGAAAAATAATGGTAAATATTAAGGTAACCACAAAGGAAACTAACAATCCTACAAGACAAAATAAACAAAACAAAACAAAAAACTAGAAAAATATAGAGACTCAGCAAACACCAAATCAGCAACAATGAAAAAGATGAGAAGAATATACATAAAGAAAAATAACTCAGCACAGAAAATTAAGTGGAACAAAGAAACTGTGAACAACACACAAAAAAAGACATCACTAAAATCATACCTATCAATAATTACGCAGAATGTAAATGCACTAAATGCAGCAATAAAGAGACAGAAAGTGGCAGATTGGATGAAGAAAAAAGATCCGTCTATATGCCACCTACAAGAGACACACATTGGACTTAAAAACACTAACGAACTAAAATTCAAAGGAAGGAAAAAATATACCAAGCTAACAACACTCAAAAAAGAGCAGGAATGGCAATATTAATCTCTGACAAAATAGACTTTAAAGTAAAATCCTACACAAAGAATAAGGGAGGACACAATATAATGATTAATGGGGCAATACACCAGCAGGACATAACTACAATAAATATTTACCCACCCAAAGACAGGGCTCCAAAATACATAAAACAAACTCTAACAGCACTGAAAAGAAGATAGATAGCTACACAATAGTAGTAGGAGACTTCAACACATTACTTTAGACGAAGGACAGAACATTCAGAAAGAAGCTCAACAAAGACACGGAAGAGCTACACGCTACAATCAACCAACTTAATCTCATAGACGTATACCGAACACTCCACCAAATAGCAGCCAAGTATACTTTCTTTTCCAATGCCCATGGAACATTATCCAGAAAAGACCACATATTAGGTCATAAAGCAAACCTTAACAAAATCCAAAGCATCAAAATATTACAAAGCATCTTTTCTGACCATAAAGCCATAAAAGTAGAAATCAACAACAGAAAAGGCAAAGAAAAAAAAAATCAAACACATGGAAACTGAACAACACCTTGCTCAAAAACTACTAGCATATAGAAGAAATTAAGGATGGAATAAACAAATTCATAGAATCAAAAAAGAATGGAAACACATCCTACCAGAACCTTTGGAACACAGACAAAGCAGTGCTCAGAGGTCAGTTTATAGCAATAAATGCACACATCCAAAAAGAAGAAAGGGCCATAATGAAAACATTAACCCTACAAGTGGACCAAGTAGAAAGAGAGCAGCAAAAGAAGCCCACAGGTGCCAGAAGAAAGGAAATAATAAGAATTAGAGCAGAATTAAATGCGATAGAGAATAGAAAAATAATTGAAAGAGTTAACAAGTCCAAAAGCTGGTTCTTTGAAAAGATCAACAAAATTGATAAACCATTGGCCAAACTCACAAAAGGAAAACAGGAGAGGAAGCACATAACCAGTATAAGGAATGAGATGGGTGATATCACACCAGACACCAACTGAAATTAAAAGACTCATAACAGAATACTATGGAAAAGTTGTACTCTAACAAATTTGAAAACCTAGAGGAAATGGACAAATTTCTAGAAACTTACTACCCACCCAAACAACACAAACAGAGGTAAAACAACTAAATAAACCCATAACAAAAGAAGAGATTGAAAAGGTTATTAAAAAACTCCCAACAAAAAAGAAGCCCTGGCCCGGATGGCTTCACCGCAAAATTCTACCAACTTTCAGAGAAGAGTTAAAACCACTTCTACTAAATGTATTTCAGAGCATAGAAAAGGATGGAATACTCCAAAACTCATTCTATGAAGCCAGCATAACCCTGATATCAAAACAAGGTAAAGACACCACAAAAAAAAAAAGAAAATTACAGACCGATATCCCTCATGAACACTGATGCAAAAATCTTCAACAAAATTCTAGCCAATAGAATTCAGCAACATATCAGAAAAAATAATTCATCATGATCAAGTGGGATTTATACAAGGTAGGCAGGGAAGGATCAACATTAGAAAAACAATCAATGTAATCCATCACATAAATAAAACAAAAGACAAGAACCATATGGTCTTATCAATTGATGCAGAAAAGGCATTTGACAAAGTCCAACACCCATTCATGATAAAAACTCTCAGCACAATAGGAATAGAAGGGAAATTTCTCAATATAATTAATGGGATTTATACAAAGCCAACAGCCAACATCATTCTAAATGGAGAAACTTTGAAAGCTTTCCCTTTGAGAATGAGAACCAGACAAGGATGCCCTTTATCACCATTCTTATTCAACAATGTGCTGGAGGTCCTAGCCAGAGCAATTAGGCTAGAAAAAGAAATAAAGGGCATCCAAATTGGTAGGGAAGACGTCAAAGTATCTCTATTTGCAGATGATATGATCTTAGAGACAGAAAACCCAAAGAATCCACAAGAGAAGTACTGGAACTAATAGAAGATATCAGCAAATTTTAAGGATACAAGATAAACATAAAAAATCAGTTGGATTTCTTTACACCAAGAAAGAGAACCTCAAAGAGGAAATCACCAAATCAATACCATTTACAATAGCCCACAAGAAGAGAAAATACTTAGGAATAAATCTAACCAGAGAAGTAAAAGATCTGTACAATGAAAACTACAAGACACTACAGCAAGAAGCCAAGAAGCCAAAAGAGACCTGCATAAGTGGAAAAACATACCTTGTTCATGGATAGGTAGACTCAACGTTGTGAAAATGTCAATTCTACCCAACGTAATCTATAGATACAATGCAATCCCGATCCATATTTCACCAGCATTTTTTAATGAGATAGAGAAACAAACCATCAACTTCATATGGAAAGGGAAGAGGCCCCAGATAAGTAAAGCATTACTCAAGAAGAAGAACAAAATGAGTGGCCTCACACTACCTGATTTTAGAACCTGTTATACTGCCAAGGTAGTCGAAACAGCCTGGTACTGGTACAACAACAGATGCATAGACAAATGGAACAGAATTGAGAATCCATACATAAATTCATCCACCTATGAACAGCTGATATTTGGCAAAAGCCCAAAGTCTATTAATTGTGGACAATAGTGTCTTTAACAAATGGTTCTGGCATAACTGGATATCCACCTGCAAAAAACTGAAACAAGACCATACCTCACATCACACACAAAAACTAACTCAAAATGGATCAAAGACTTAAATATAAAATAAAAAACAATAAAGATCATGGAAGAAAAAATAGGGACAATGCTAGCAGCCCTAATACATGGTATAAACACAATATGAACCAGAAGTAACAATGCAGAAGCACTAGAAGAAAGACTAGATAAATGGGAGCTCCTAAAACACTTATGCTTATCAAAAGGCTTCACCAAAAGAGTAAAAAGACAATGTATGGACTCAGAAAAAATTTTTGACTATGACAACTCCGATCAGCGTCTAATCTCTAAAATCTGCAAGATACTGCAAAACATCAACAACAAAAAGACAAACAACCCAGTAAAAAATGAGCAAAGGGTTTGAATAGGCACTTTGCCAAAGAAGATATTCAGGTGGCTAAGGGTAACAGACACATGAAGAAATGGTCACAATCATTAGCCATTAGAGAAATACAGATCAAAACTACAAAGAGATAACATCTCAAGGCAAAAAGGCTAGCATTAATCCAAAAAACAGAAAATAATAAATGTTGGAGAGGTTGTTGAGAGACTGGAACACTTATACACTGTTTGTGGGAATGTAAAGTGGTACAACCATTTTGGAAATCGATTTGACGCTTCCTTAAAAAGCTAGAAAAAGAAGTACCATAGCCATCCTGCTTATTGGAATATATCCTAGAGAAATAAAAGCCATCACAAGAATAGATATATGCACACCCATGTACATTGCAGCACTGTTCACAATAGCAAAAAGATGGAAACAACCTAGGTCCCCATCAACAGACAAATGGATAAACAAATTATGGTATATCCACACAATAGAATACTATGCAATGATAAAGAACAATGATAAAGCCATGAAACATAACATGGAGGAAGCTGGAACTCACTATGCTGAGTGAATTTAGTCAGTCACAGAAGGACAAATATTGTATAAGACCACTATTATAAGAACTCAAGGTTTAAACACAGAAGAAAACATTCTTTGATGGTTACAAGGGTGGGGACACAGGGTGAGAGTTATTTACTAACTATATAGTAGATAAGAATTAACTTAGGTGAAGGGAAGGACAGCACTCACTACAGGGCAAGTCATCACAACTGGACCAAACTAAGGCTAAGAAGTTTCCTGAATACAATCAAATATTTTGAGGGACAGAATAGCAGGTGTGGGGGTCTGGGGACCATGCTTTCAGGAGAAATCTAGGTCAATTGGCATAATGAAGGTTATTAAGAAAAGGTTCTGGGACTTCTGGCAAAATGGTGCTCTAGGCAGCAGCGTCACACTGTCCCTCCACAGCAAAGATCTGAAAAACTAAGCGCAACAGAAAAACAACAATCCTGAAACCCTAAAACATCAAATTAAGAGGTAAAAAACTCAGCCAAGCACCAAATGGAGTGAGAAAACTGACAGAGAATGGAGAGCAAGGTGAGATTCATGCAGAGGTCCCCTATCAGCTAACGCAGTGAGGATCCACCATCTTGAACTCCTATCGGAGCCAGCAAAGAGGGAGTATGAGAAAGCAGCTTCATGGAGATTCCAGTGGGAGACAAAACAACCAGTAATTTGTGATATACACTTTCCCATCCCCCACCCTTCTTCACCCCCACTCGGCCTTCTCTGTTCTTGCGACCACAATCTCTGGTCCGGGAAGCACCGGCTGCTTGGATTCCACCCACCTGAATGGGCCGGCTCACTGATTGCCATTTGTTGGCTGCTGGTGTTGCTTTATTCTACTTCTTTTAATTTCTTCCTTAACTCTAACCACATCCCCCTCCTTTCGCTCAAATACCTGGCTCCCTGTGCCATCTTTGCTTCTTCCTGAGGAGCTTCAGAGCTCCGTTTGAGCGTGGAGCTGCTTCCCGGTCTGCACTGCCACTCTGGTGGGATCCCAAGACTTTGTTTGTTTTGAATTGTTTGCTTGTGTTCTTTTCCTTTTCTTGAATTGGGAGCCCGTTCTGTCTAGGCGGGGCTGCGTGGATTGGAACCTACATCCTCGGCTTGCAAAGAGGGATCCCTGGGGGCATTTCTTTTTTCATTGTTTTTTTTTTTTTTTTTTCTGTTTTGGGGGGCTGTTCCTATTTTTTGTTTTAATTTGTTTTGCTTTATTTTCCCTTTTCATCTTTCTTCATTACTCAGTTTCTCATCTCTCTATATCTTCCTTCTCTTTCTGCTCCCTGAATACCTAGTGTTGTATACCTCCATGCCTTCTAGCCAGGCTGTACTGCAACACCTGAGAACAACTTCTCCAGAACTCATAGCCGTACCAGAGGGATTCCTGGGAACTTTGCTTTTCTCTTCCCTTTCCGATTTTTATTTATTCCTTCTTTTCTTTACTTTTCCTGTCTTTTGTTTTCTTCCTCTTCCCCTTTTTGTTTTTCTCCATTTCATACTCTCTCATCTCTCCACTCCAACAGCAAGCTTCCCTAGCATTCTTTTTTATTTGTTTGTAAGTTTTTCGCTCCTGTTCCTCTCTCCTCTCTCCCATATCCAACTTAGCTCCACACATAACAATTTCCCCGCTACATCCTGCCTACCTGCACCATGCGCTTGACATCACACCACCAAGAAGCACAGGCAAGGCCTACTGGAACCTGCCCTGCACTGATTACCGACGTGCCCTGGTGGCTGTAGTAAGTGCCACAAACAACCCGTCCCAGTAACTCCTCTTCAGCTAGACCTGCCCTGCTGAACCATATCTGAGTGACTGACCCTGCCAGTTGGAGGAGGTGAAAAGTATTTTGCCCACAGACGAACAAACAGCAAAGAACACACAGCCCGCGTGATCAGACAAAGCCAAATTTTTTAAAAAGGGACAAAACAAACAAATCTACAATCAATAAATGAGAAAAATAACTACTGAATGCCCTGAAGACAGCAGACAATATCAAAACTTTTACAAAAACAGTACAGGATGTTTACAAGTAGATGTCCAAAATAAAACACCAGATGACTTTGCAGTGGAAAAAAAAGGCACTAGAACTACCTGACAGGGAATTCAAAGCTGTAATACTCAGAATTCTCCAAGTGCTGAAGGAAAAAGCAGAGAAAAATGCAGAAAAAATAGACAAATTCATGGAAAATACAGACAAAAAATTGGAGGAATTCAGGAAATAATGCAGGAACAAAATGCCAAAATGAATTCAAAACTAGAAGTTATACAAAAACAACAATTAGAAATCCAAAAGATAAACAACAAGATTTCAGAAATGGACGGTGTCATAGAAGGGCTAAGAAGCAGATTTGAAATGGTGGAAGACAGGATCAGTGGAATTGAAGACAGACACTTGGATACAACTCTGTTTGAGGAAAACTCAGAAAAAAAGAACAAAGAAAAATGAAGTGACCCTGAGAGTTATGTGGGATACAATCAAAAGCAAAACATTTCGAGTGATTGGAGTTCCAGAACAGGGAGAGAAAACAAAAAATACAAAGAGGATCACTGAAGAACTACTGACAGAAAACTTCCCCAATATGATGAAAGATGAAAAGCTGGCCATCCAAGAAGCTCAACGAACCACCTATAGGATAGACCCCAAAAGAAAATCAGCAAGACATATCATAATCACACTCGCCAAAACCAAAGACAAACAAAGAATACTGAGAGCAGCTTGTGAAAAACAAGAAGTCACATACAGAGAAGAAACAGTAAGAGTAAGCTCAGATTATTCGGCAGAAACCATGCAGGCAAGAAGCCAATGGGATGATATATATAAAATCTTGAAAGAAAAAGAATTGCCAGCCAAGAATAATATATCCTGCAAAACTCTCATTCAAATATGACGGTGAAATTTGGTCATTTCCAGATAAACAGAAAATAAGGGAATACGCAAAAACCAAACCAAACTTACAAGAATTACTAAGGGGAGTGCTTTGATCTGAGAGCAAACAACTTCAGCTCACAGGCAGAATCTAGGATACAGGATTGTACCAGCCAGATAGCAATCTAGGAAATGAACTCTCGAGGACTATCCTAAACCAAAAGAAATACAACAGAGAATGAGAGCAATTAATCAGTAAATGATAAGAACATCCAAACAATAAAACAGGGAATAAACGGAATAGGTTTAGAACCTTCTAATGGAGAGGAAGGCAAGGCGATACCAAGTAATGGTAGACTGCTTCAAACTTAGAAAGATAAGAGTAAAAATCATGGTCACCACAAAGAAAGTTAACAAACATACTCAATAAAATAAAGAGGAAAGACATAAAGTCTTAGCAAAAACAAAACGGACAAAAACAAAAGAAATGAAAAAACAATCCACAAACTAATGTAACTCAGCACAGGACAGTAAGAAGAACAAAGAAAATGTCAGCATGACAAAAAAAAAGCACTAAAAAATGACAGCAACAAAATCACATCTATCAATAATTACACTGAATGTAAATGGACTCAATGCACCCATAAAGAGACAGAGAGTGACAGAATGGATAAGAAAACAGGATCCATCAATATGCTGTCTACAAGAGACACACCTTAGAAACAAAGAGGTGAATTTATTAAAAGTCAAAGGTTGGAAAAAAATATATCAAGCTAACAAGTACCAAAGAAGAGCAAAAGTGGCAATTCTAATCTCAGATAAAATAGACTTTAAAACAAAAATCTACCATAAAAGACAAAGAAGGACACTATATAATAATTAAGGGGACGATCCATCATGAAGACATAACCATAATAAACATCTACACACCCAATGACAGGGCTCCAAAATACATAAAACAAACTCTGACAACACTGAAAAGAGAAATTGACAGTTCCACAATAATAGTAGGGAGACTTCAACACACCACTCTCAGTAAAGGACAAAACAACTAAAAAGAAACTCAGCAAAGATACAGAAGACCTCAAGGGCACAATCAGCCAACTTGACCTCACAGACATATATAGAAGACTCCACCCAACCGCTGCAAAGTACACATTCTTTTCCAATGCACATAGAATGTTCCCCAGAATAGACCACATCTTAGGCCACAGAGCAATCCTCAACAATATAAAAAATGTTGACATAATACAAAGTATCTTCTCTGACTGCAATGCCATCAAGGTAGAAATTAACAAAAGAAAGAGCAAGGAAAAAAAATCAATTACATGGAAACTGAATAATACCCTGCTTACACATAACTGGGTAATAGAAGAAATCAGAGATGGAATCAAAAAATTTCTAGAATCAAATTAGAATGAAAACACATCATACTAAAATGTTTGGGACACAGCAAAGGCAGTCCTGAGAGGACAATTTATAGCAATAGATGCACACATCAAAAAAGAAGAAAGGGACAAAATCAAAACATTAACTACAGAACTGAAACAAATATAAAGACAACAGCAAAACAAAGCCCACAACCGTGGGAAGAAAGGAAATAGTAAAGATCAGAGCAGAAATAAATGAAATAGAAAACAGAAAAACAATAGAAAGAATCATCAAAACCAAAAGTTGTTTCTTTGAAAGAATCAACAAAATCGACAAACCACTGGCCAGACTGACAAAAGAAAAACAGGAGAGGATGCAAATAACCCAAATAAGAAATGAAATGGGGGACATTACAACCGACTCAATTGAAATAAAAAGGATTATAACAGAATATTACGAAAAACTATACTGCAACAAATTTGAAAACCTAGAGGAAATGGATAAATTTCTAAAATCACACTACCTATTCAAACTACAACAAAGTGATGTTGAAAATCTGAACAGACCCATAAGAAGAAAAGAGATTGAAAAGGTAATAAAAAAAAAAAAAACTCCCTACCAATAAAAGCACTGGCCCAGATGGCTTCACAGGACAATTCTACAAAGCATTTACAGAAGAGTATGTACCACTACTTCTCAAGCTATTTAAGAGCATAGAAGAGGAAGCAACACTTCCCAATTCATTCTATGAAGCCAGCATAAAGCTGATACCAAAACCAGGTAAATACATCACAAAAAAAGAAAATTACAGACCAATATCTCTCATGAATATAGATACAAAAATTCTTAACAAAATTCTAGCCAATAGAATTCAGCATCATATCAAACAAATAATACACCACGACCAAGTAGGATTCATACCAGGTATGCAAGGATGGTTCAACATTAGAAAATCAATCAACGAAATCCACCACATAAATAAAAGGAAACAAAAGAATCACATGATCATCTCAAATGACACAGAAAACACATTTCACAAAGTCCAACACCCATTCCTGATAAAAACTCTCAATAAAATAGGTATAGAAGGGAAATTTCTCAACATAATAAAGGACATCTATGCAAAACCAATGGCCAACATCATTCTTAATGGAGAGAGGTTGAAAACATTCCACTTGAAAACAGGAACAAGACAAGGATGCCCTTTATCACCACTCCTATTTAACACTGTGCTTGAAGTTCTAGCTAGAGCAATTAGGGAAGAAAAAGAAATAAAGGGCATCCAAATTGGTAATGAAGAAGTTAAACTGTCCCTGTTTGCAGATGATATGATACTATACATAGAAAACCCTAAAGACGCCACGAGAAAACTTCTGGAACTAATAGATTCAGCAGAGTAGCAGGATACAAGATAAACATACAAAAATCAGTTGGATTCCTATACACCAATAAGGATAATGATGAAAAGGAGATCAGGAAAACAATACCATTTATAATAGCCCCTAAAAAGATAAAATACTTAGGAATAAATCTAACCAGGGATCTAAAAGACCTATACAAAGAAAACTACAAAACACTAATGCAAGAAACCCAAAGAGATCTACACAAATGGAATAACATACCATGCTCATGGATAGGTAGACTCAACATTGTGAAACTAACAATTCTACCCATAGCAATTTACAAATAAAATGCAATCCCAACCCAAATACCAACAACATTCTTCAAAAGATGGAAAAACTAAACATTAACTTTATATGGAAATAGAAGAAGCCCCAAATAAGTAAAGCACTACTGAAGAAGAAGAATACAGTTGGAGGGCTCCACTACCTGACTTCAGAACCTACTATACAGGTACAGTAGTCAAAACAGCCTGGTACTGGTACAACGACAGATACATTGACCAATGGAACAGAATAGAGAACCCAGATGTAAATCCATCCACCTACAGTCACCTGATCTTCGACAAGGGCCCAAAGTCCATCAAAAGGGGAAAAGACAGTCTTTTTAACAAATGGTGCTGGCAAAACTAGACATCCATTGGCAAAAATATGAAACAGGACCCATACCTCACACCATATACAAAAACTACTTCAAACTGGATCAAAGACCTGAATATAAAGCCTAAAATTATAAAGTTCATAGAAGAAAAAATAGGAGCAATACTACAGGCCTTAATACATAGCATTAACAGGATACAAACCATAATCATCAACGTACAAACCCCAAAAGATAAGCTGGATAACTGGTATCTTCTAAAAATCAAACATCTATGCTCTTCAAAAGACTTCACCAAAAGAGTCAAAAGGGAACCTACAGACTGGGAAAAAAATTTTGGCCCGTACAAGTCAGACAAAGGTCTAATCTCCATAATCTACAAGAAAATCCAACACCTCTACAACAAAAAGTCAAATAATTCTATTAAAAAATGGGCAAAGGAAATGAACAGACACTTCACCAAAGAAGACATTCAAATGGCCAACAGACATATGAGAAAATGTTCACGATCACTAGCCATTAGAGAAATGCAAATTAAAACCACAATGAAATACCATCTCACCCCATCATTACTGGCACGAATCAAAAACACTGGAAATAACAAATGTTGGAGGGATTGCAGGCAGATCGGAACTCTTATGCACTGCCGGTGGGAATACAAAATGATACAACCATTTTGGAAAATGATATGGCACTTCCTCAGAAAGCTAGAAATAGACATACCATTCAATCCAGCAATCCCACTCCTAGGAATATATCCTGAGAAATAAGAATCATCACTCGAATAGACATATGCACACCTATGTTCATGGCAGCATTGTTCACAATAGCAAAACGATGAAAACTACCTAGATGCCCATCAACAGATGAATGGATAAATAAACTATGGCAAATACATACAATGGAGTACTATGCAAGGAGAAAGAACAATGATGAATCTGTGAACCATCTCATAACATGGATGAAACTGGAGGATATTATGCTGAGTGAAATAAGTCAATCACAAAAGGACAAATATTGTATGAGACCTCTATTGTAAAAACCCATGAAAAACTTCCCACACAAAATGTAAGAATCTTTGTTGGCTACCAGGGATGGGAGGGGTGGGGGGCAGTACTAAATAGGCAATAGATAAGTGGTATCTTGGGTGAAGTGTGGGACAGTACACAATAGAGTGGAAACCAGCACAACTTGTACAAGAAAGGTCATGGAAGCCCCATAGACACATCCAAACTCCCTGAGGGACTGAATTGCTGGGTGGAGGGCTGTGGGGATCATGGTCTTGGGGACCATCTAGCTCGGTTGGCATGGAACAGTTTCTGGGGACACTGTTCTGCATTCTACCTTGGTGAGTGGCGTCTGGGGTCTTGAGGGCCTGTTAGCGGCCATCCAGGATGCTCCACTGGTCTCACCCCTTCAGGAGCGATGGAGAGTGAAGAGAGCAGGATGTAGGGGGGGATTCTCTGAAGGACTGATGAACCATAGTTGCTGGGGCCTCCACCAGACTGGGTCTAGTGCAGCTGGATGGTGCCCGGCTGCCACCACTGACTGCTCTGACTTGGATCACGGCAGAAGTTTCTGGATGGAGCTGGGCGGGGGGGAGCAGAACAAAATTCTAACTCACAGGGAAGGGACCAGATTTGGTGGCCTGGGGGAGACTGTGGAGGCTCTGAGATTGTGACCCCTGGACACACTTTTGGCTTGGTGGAGGGGTCATTTCCAAGGTTCACTGTTAGGCCGGGTGGTGGACAGCCCCATGGAACCAAGTGGGACTGGTGGGCACAGCAGTCCAGCGATGGGGGCCAGAGGGCAGTGGGTGATGGGAAGGCTGGTGATGGGAAACCCAGGGTTGAGTGGAGATAGTGTTGATGTGTTGTGAGGTTGTTGGCCATTGTAATAGGGCAACATGTGTACTAACTGTTGGATGAGAAACCGTTTTGTTCTGTTGGCCTTCGTCTAGGGTGAGCATGGCAGCGCAATTGGAGGAGTGTGGTCGATGTCGCTGAACAGTGCATGTAGAAATTTTTGGAGTGGTGTGTCTTTGGTTACGTATATTTTCACCAAAGGAAACAAGAAAAAAAGGGGGTCGAGAGGGGAGAGGGTTGACATGTTTTGGGGTTGTTGACCAATGTCGTGGAATGGTATGTGTGCTACTGTTTCATGAGAAAATAAAAGAAAATCTTCTGCATCCTACTTTGGTTAGTGGCGTCTGGGGTCTTAAAAGCTTTCAAGCAGCCATCTAAGATGCATCAATTGGTCCTAGCCATCTTGAGTAAAGGAGAATGAAGAACACCAAAGAAACAAGGAAAGTAGTTGCCCAAGAGATAGAAAGGGCCACATACACCAGAGACTTCATCAGCCTGAGACCAGAAGAACTAGATGGTGCCCAGCCATCACCAATGACCACCCTGACAGGAACACAGCAGAGAGTCCAGGATGGAGCAGGAGAAAGGTGGGGTGCAGCACTCAAATTCTAGTAAAAAGACCAAACTTAATGGTCTGACTGAGACTGGAGGTACCCCAGAAAGCATTGCCCCTGGATTTGCAGCCCAGAACTAAAACAATTTCCAAGGCCCACTCTTCAGACAGGGATTGGACTGGACTGTAAGACATAAAGTGATACTTGTGAGGTGTGTGCCTCTTAGCTCAAGTATATACAAGAGACTAAAAGGGCAGCTTCTGCCCTGAGGTGAGATGGAAAGGCAGAGAGGGTTACTGGTTGAATGGACATGGGGAATCAGGGATGGAATGGAGGAGTGTGCTGTCACAATAAGGGGAGAGCAATTACACTCACATAACAATGTGTGTATAAATTTTTGTATGGGAAATAAAGAAAAAGATTACAGCCACAAAAAATCTATGAGGAAGTTCTACTCTGTCACATTGGGTCACTATGAGTCAAAATCATCTTGACAGCACCTAACAACAAAATACATATATACGTATGTATATATACATATACATATGTATATATTGCACCAGGCAAATCTGCTGCAAAAGACCTCTTTAAAGTGTTAAAAAACAAAGCTGTCACCTTGAGGACTAACATGTGCCTGACCCAAGTCATGGTATTTTCAATTGCCTCATTTGCATGTGAAAGCTGGGCAATAAATAAGGAAGACAGAGAAGAATTTATGCATTTGAATTATGGTGTTGAAGAATATTCAATATACCATGGATTGCCAAAAGAATGAACAAATCTGTTTTGGAAGAAGTTCAGCCAGAATGCTCCTTAGAAGTGAGTATGAAGACACTTCGTCTCACATACTTTGGACATGTTATAAGGAGGGACTAGTCCCTGGAGAAGAACGTTATGCTTGTTAAAGTAGAGAGTCAGCAAAAAAGAGGAAGACCCTCAAGGAGATTGACTGACACAGTGGCTGCAACAATGGGCTCAAGCATAGCAATGATTGTGAAGATGACGCAGGATCGGGCAGGGTTTCGTTCTCATATACTTAGGATTGCCATGGGTTGGAACCAACTCAACTGCACCTAATAACAACAACATATATATAAAATAAACAAACAACAACAAAAAATCCCAACAAATTTGTTGCCATCAAATCGATTCTGTCTCATGGTGATCTCATGCGTCACAAAGTAGAACTGAGCTCCATAGGATTTTATGGGTTATAATCTTTATGAGAGCAAATTGTGAAGTCTTTCTTCTGTGGCACTGCTGGATGAGTTTGAACTGCCAATCTCCTTTCAGATATAAAACACACCCATTGCTGGTGAGTCAATTCCGACTCACAGTGACCGTACTGGACAGAGTAGAATTGCCCCATAGGTTTCCAAAGAGTCGCTGGTGGATTCAAACTGCCAATCTTTTGGTTAGCAGCCTCAGTTCCTAACCACTATGCCACAGGGCTCCCTACATACATATATATATATATATAGAGAGAGAGAGAGACAAGACAGAGATTGAGATTATACTTTCATTTCAGGTTCTTGTAACTTCTTTAAAAAATGAAAAATCTTACTTACATGAATTTATATTATGTATTTTTCTTCATATATACATTGATATATAAATATATGCAGTACCTATTTATATTTACAAATATATATTTTGTTGTTGCTGTTTGCTGCTGTCGAGAAGGTTCTGACTCGTAATGACCCTGTGTACTTTGCTTAGAGTAAAGTCATTAACAAACTCATTTAATTTGCACATAATTTCCCCTTGTCCCAATTTAATTTGAGGAAACTGAGACTTAGAGAAATTAAGTACAAAATGTATAGGTCTCCATGAAAATAAAGCCTTGGAGGAAGGAGATGAGATGTGTAAACTCAGGCTCTGGAGTCTGCCCAGGTTCAAATGAAGATTCTGCCACATATTAGCTCAGAGAAATTATGTATAAATTAAATGAGTTTGTAAATGACTTTGCTCTAAAGAAAGTAATAAAACTAGTCCTTCTCCTTTTACAGATGGGATAACTGAAACTTAGAAAACTGGACTGAATGATTTAGCCAGCAAGTAAGTAGTACCGGTTGCCATCGAGTGGATTCTGACTCATAGCCCCCCTATAGGAGGGAATAGAACTGCCCTATAGGGTTCCCAAGTCTATAATCTTTATGGAAGCAGACTGCCACATCTTTCTCCCTCAGAGCCACTGGTGGGTTCAGACCGCTCATGTTTCAGTTAGCAGCTGAATGCTTAAGCTCTGAGCTACAAAGGATTCTTGAATAAATAGTAGACCTCTGCAATATCCATGAAAAACTGGTATTTTGATCTTTATATGACCAAAGGGATTAACCCAGTGTCATGGATTGAATTGTGTCCCCCAAAAATATGTGTCAACTTGGTTAAGCCATGATTCCCAGTATTGTATGGTTGTCCTCCATTTTGTGATTGATGTGATTTTCCTATGGATTGTAAACCCTAATCTCTGCCTGTGGTTAATGAGGCAAAATTAGATTAGGCTGAAGAGGATTAGGGTGAGATGTAACACCCTTACTCATGTCACATCCCTGATCCAATGTAAAGGGAGCTTCCCTGGGGTGCAGTCTGCATCACCTTTTATCTTACAAGAGACAAAGGAAAGGGAAGCAAGCCGGGGGGAGGGTATCTCACACCACCAAGAAAGCAGCACGAGGAGCAGAGTGTGTCCTTTGACCCAGGTTCCCTGCGCCAGAGAAGCTCCTAGATCAAGGGAAGATTGATGACAAGGACCTTTCCCCAGAGCCAATAGAGAGAGAAAGCCTTCTCCTGAAGCTGAGGCCCTGAATTTGAACTTCTAGCCTATTAGACTGTGAGAAAATAAACTTCTGTTTGTTGAAGTCATCCACTTGTGGTATTTCTGTTATAGCAGCACTAGATAACTAAGACACCCAGTATTGTAGACTTAGTAAATTCTCAATAAAAGCTTAGAAAATCTAATTGATTGAAAACTGCTGATCTTCTCAATCAAGGTATTTATATGCCATTTAAGTACATATGCTTTCATACATTCTGATGTTTGCTCAAAGTTGCTTTGTACTCTTACCACATACATGCAAATTTATTAAAAATATAGGAATTTCAGTCAGTCTTCAGGCAGAGTTGACATTCATATTGTCATAATATTTTGTCCTTCATATTATATTTTTTTATAGAATCCCCAGTCATATTATATGAAGATATAATCTCTCTATTTGACAGCAAGGTCTTCTAGTTCTAAGTCTTTGTGTTTTAGGCTACTTATTCTCATTCCAAAGCTATATCATTAAATTTTAGCATCCTAACCAACAGATTAGCCCATTGTCATACAGTAGATTCTGACTCATAGTGACCCTACTGGCCCAGTGGCTAAACACTAAGCACTCCACTGCTAACTGAAAAGTCTGAGGTTTGAAACCACCAGCTGCTCCGCAGGAGAAAGATGTGGCAGTCTGCTTCCATAAAGATTTATAAACTTGGAAATCTTTGGGGCAGTTCTATTCTGTCCTATACGGTTGCTATGAGTCAGAATCCACTTGATTGCAATGGGTTTAGGTTTTTTGTTTAAACAAAAGATTAAGGAGTAAAAGTCTTAAAGTTACAGCAGGCCAGAAAGAGGTTTTGTTTTGTTTTGTTTAGGGCTTTACGTGAAAGTTGACAGCTCTTCGTTAGTGTCTCATACAAAAACTTATACACACATTGTTATGTGACCCTAGTTGCTATCCCTATAATGTGACTGCACACTCTTTCCTTTCACCCCGGATTTCCCGTGTCCATTCAATCAGCTCCTATCCTTTTAAGCCTTTTCATCTCACCTCCAGAAAGGAGCTGCCCAATTAGTCTCATGTATCTACTTGAACTAAGAAGCACACTTTGTACGAGTATCATTTTATGTCTTAAAGTGCAGTCTAATCCTTGTCAGAAGAGTTGGCTTCAGGAATGGTTTTTAGTTCCTGGTTAACAGAAAGTCAGGAGGCCATGTCTTCCTGGTTTCCTCCAGTCTCAGTCAGACCATTAAGTCTGGTCTGTTTACTAGATTTTTAGTTCTGCACCCCACTTTTCTTCTGCTCCATCAGGGATTCTTTGTTGTATTCCTTGTCAGGGTGGTCATTGATGGTAGCTGGGCACCATCCATTTCTTCTGGTCTCAGGCTGATGAAGTCTCTGGTTTATGTGGCCCCTTTTCTCTCTTGGGCTAATCTTTTCCTTGTGTCTTATGTTCTTCATTCTCCTTTGTTCCAGGTGGGTTAGGGCCAATTAATGCATCTTAGATGGCTGCTTGCTAGCTTTCAAGACCCCAGACACCACCCACCAAAGTGCAATGTTAAACATTTTCTTTCTTTCTTCTTTTTTGTAAAGCAAAAATAAAGTTTTATTTGGTATATATTCAAAAGGACAAAAGTGGGAAGCAGGCAAACATGCTGCCAGAGCTAGAATGTCTGCGTGAATCCGAGGAAGGTTACAGAATCATCGGTATATATCAACATCACAAAACTGGTAGAATCATTGAAAGCATCACCTTTTTACAGATTGGCTAGAAATTGCTATCTTACATTTTTATTTTATTTTAATTGTAATTCAGGTGAAGGTTTACAGAATAAATAGTTTCTCATTAAACAGTAGTACACATACTGTTTTATGACATTGGTTAACAACCCCACGACATGTCAACCCTCTCCCTTCTTGACATTTTTTTTTTGTGAAAATATACATAGCCAAAGATACACCATTTCAAAAATTTCTACATGCACAGTTCAGTGACATCAACTACGCTCTTCCCGTTCTCCTGCTATTCTCACATTAGATGAAGATTTACAGAACAAAATAGTTTCTCACTAAACATGTTGCCCTAAAACAATGGTTAACAACCCCACTACACGTCAGCACTGTCCTTACTCAAACTTGGGTTCCCTATCACCAGCTTTCCTGTCCCCTTCTGCCTTCTAGTCCTTGTCCCTGGACGACTACGTCTCATTAGTTGAGTTTTGTTTCATAAGGATATCCAATCCCAGGCTGAATGGTGAACCTTAGAAGTGACTTCACCAGTGAGCTAAAAGGGTGTCTGAGGGCCACACTCACAGGGTTTCTCCAGTCTCTTTTAGGCCTGTAAACCTGGTCTTTTTATGTGTGTGTTAAAATTTTGTTCTACATCCTTCTCCAGCTCTGTCCAGAACCCTCTGTTATGATCCCGGTCAGAGCAATCAGTGGTGGTAGCCGGGCACTATCTAGCTGTACTAGACTCAGTCAAGTGGAGGCCTTGGTAGCTGTGGTCCATTAGTCTTTTGGACTAATCTTTTCCTTGTATCTTGTTCTTTTCATTCTCACTTGCTCCCGAAGGGGTGAGACCAGGGGAGAATCTTAGATGGCTGCTCAGAGGCTTTTAAGACCCCAGACACTACTCACCAAGGTAGAACATAGAACATTTTCTTTATAAACTGTGTTATGCCAATTGAGCTAGATGTTCCCCGAGACCATGGCCCCCATAGCCCACCACTCAGCAATTCAGTCCCTCAGGGAGTTTGGATTTGTCTGTGGAGCTACCATGACCTTTCTTTGTACAAGTTGTGCTGGTTTCCCCTGTATTGTGTACTGTCCTACCCTTCACCAAAGCTACCACTTATCTGTTGCCTATTTAGTATTTCCCCGCCACCCCTCCCATCCCTTGTAACCAACAAAGATTGTTACATTTTGTGTGTGAACTTTTTCATGGGTTTTTACAATAAAGTCTCGTGCAATATTTGTCCTTTTGTGATTGACTTATTTCACTCAGCATATGTCCTCCAGTTTCATCCATGTTATGAGATGCTTCACAGATTCATTGTTGTTCTTTCTCGTTGCATAGTACTCCATTGTGTGTATGTACCACAGTTTGTTTATCCATTCATCTGTTGATGGGCATCTAAGTTGTTTCCATCATTTTGCTATTGTGAACAATGCTGCCATGAACATAGGTGTGCATATGTCTATTCGAGTGATGACTCTTATTTCTCTAGGATATATTCCTAGGAGTGAGATTGCTGGATCGAATGGTATGTCTATTTCTAGCTTTCTGAGGAAGTGCCATATCATTTTCCAAAATGGTTGTATCATTTTGTATTCCCACCGGCAGTGCATAAGAGTTCCGATCTCCCTGAAATCCCTCCAACATTTGTTATTTCCAGTGTTTTTGATTTGTGCCAGTAATGATGGGGTGAGATGGTATCTCATTGTGGTTTTAATTTGCATTTCTCTAATGGCTAGCGATCGTGAGCATTTCCTCACCGCTTGAATATCTTCTTTGCTGAAGTGTCTGTTCATTTCTTTTGCCCATTTTTTAATAGGATTATTTGTCTTTTTGTTGTAGACGTGTTGGATATTCTTGTAGATTATGGAGATTAGAGCTTTGTCTGACTTGTACTGTCAAAAATTTTTTCCTAGTCTGTAGGTTCTCTTTTTACTCTTTTGGTGAAGTCTTTTGAAGAGCACAGGTGTTTGGTTTTTAGAAGATCCCAGTTATGTAGCTTACCTTGTTGGTTTTGTGTGTTGATGGTTATGCTTTCTATCCTGTTAATGCTGTATATGAGGGCCTGTAGCATTGGTCTTATTTTTTCTTCTATGAACTTCATAGTTTTTGGCTTTATATTAATATATTTGATACATTTTAAATTAGTTTTTGTATGTGGTGTGAGGTATGGGTTCTGATTCATTTTTTTTTTTTGCAGGTGGATATCCAGTTTTACCAGCACTATTTGTTGAAAAGACTGTCTTTTCCCCATTTCATGGACTTTGGGCCCTTGTCGAAGATCAGGTGACCGTAGGTGGATGGATTTACATTTGCGTTTTCAATTCTGTTCCATTGGTCAATCTATCTGTTGTTGTACCAGAAGCAGGCTGTTATGACTACTGTAGCTGTATAGTAGGTTCTGAGGTCAGGTAGTGTGAGTCCAAGTTTATTCTTCTTCTTCTAGTAGTGCATTACTTATTCAGGGCTTCTTCCCTTTCCATATAAAGTTAAAGATTAGTTTTTCTGTCTCTTTGAAGAATGTTGTTGGTATTTGGCTTGGGATTCTGTTGTATTTGTAAATTGCTTTGGGTAGAATTGTCATTTTCACAATGTTGAGTCTACCTATCCATGAGCATGGTATGCTATTCCATTTATGTAGATCCCTTTGGGTTTCTTGCAGTAGTCTTTTATAGTTTTCTTTGTGCCAGTCTTTTACATGACTGGATAGATTTATTCCTAAGTATTTCATTTTTTTAGGGGCTATTATAAATGGTATTGTTTTCCTGATTTCCTTTTCATCATTCTCTTTATTGGTGTATAGGAATCCAACTGATTTTTGTAGGTTTATCGTGTATCCTGCTACTCTGGTGAATCTTTCTATTAATTCCAGTAGATTTTTTGTGGAGACTTTAAGGTTTTTTATGTGTGGTACCGTATCATCTGCAAACAGGGACAGTTTAACTTCTTCATTACCAATTTGGATGCCCTTTATTTCTTTTTCTTGCCTTATTGCTCTAGCTAGAACTTCCAGCACAATGTTAAATAGGAGTGGTGATAAAGGGCATCCTTGTCTTGTTCCTGTTTTCAGAGGGAGTGTTTTCAGCCTCCCTCCATTAAAAATGTTGTTGGCCGATGGTTTTGCATAGATTCCCTTTATTATGTTGAGAATTTTCCCTTCTATACCTATTTGATTGAGAGTTTTTATCAGGAATGGGTGTTGGACTTTGTCAAATGCCTTTTCTGCGTCAATTGAGATGATCATGTGATTCTTTTCTTTCCTTTTATTTATGTGGTGGATTACGTTGATTGATTTTCTAATGTTGAACCATCCTTGCATACCTGGTATGAATCCGATCACGTTGTGGTGTATTATTTTTTTTTGATATGATGCTGAATTCTATTGGCTAGAATTTTGTTGAGAATTTTTAAACTATATTCATGAGAGATATTGGTCTGTAATTTTCTTTTTTTGTGGTGCCTTTGCCTGGTTTTGGTGTCAGTGTTATGCTGGCTTCATAAAATAAATTTGGAAGTGGTGCTTCCCTTTCTATGTTCTGAAACAGCTTGAGTAGTACTTGTACAAGCTCTTCTCTGAATGTTTTGTAGAATTCTCCAGTGAAGTCTTCTAGGCCAGGATTTTGTTCGTTGGGAGTTTTTTTTTTTTTTTTTTTTAATTACCTTTTCAATCTCTTCTCATTATGGGTCTGTTCAGATTTTCAACATCACTTTGTTGTAGTTTGGGTAGGCCATGTGTTTCTAGAAATTTATCCATTTCCTCTAGATTTTCAAATTTGTTGGAGTATAGTTTTTCAAAATACTCTGTTATAATCCTTTTTATTTCAGGTGGGTCTGTTGTAATGTCCCCCATTTCATTTCTTATTTGGGTTATTTGTGTCCTCTCCTGTTTTTCTTTTGTCAGTTTGGCCAGTGGTTTGTCGATTTTGTTGATTCTTTCAAAGAACCAACTTTTAGTTTTGTTGATCGTTTCTATTGTTTTTCTATTCTATATTTCGTTTATTTCTGCTCTGATCTTTATTATTTCCTTTCTTCTGGTTGCTGTGGGCTTTTTTTTTTTTTTTGTTTGTTTGTTTTTGCTGTTCTCTTTCTATTTGTTTGAGTTGTGTACTTAATCTTTTGATTTTGTCCCTTCTTTTTTGATGTGTGCATCTATTGCTATAAATTGTCCTCTGAGGACTGCCTTTACTGTGTCCCAAAGGTTTTGCTATGATATGTTTTCATTCTCGTTTGAATCTAGGAATTTTTTTATTCCATCTCTGATTTCTTGTATTACCCATTGATGTGTAAGCAGGCTGTTATTCAGTTTCCATGTAATCGATTATTTTCCTTGCTCTTTCTGTTGTTAATTTCTACCTTGATGGCATTGTGGTCAGAGAAGATACTTTTTATTATCTCAACGTTTTGGATCTTGTAGAGGATTGCTCTGTGGCTTACGATGTGGTCTATTCTGGAGAACATTCCATGTCCATTGGAAAATAATGCATACTTTGCAGCTGTTGGATGGAGTGTTCTATATATGTCTATGAGGTCAAGTTGGCTGATTGTGCCCTTTAGGTCTTCTGTATCTTTGCTGAGTTTCTTTTTAGTTGTTCTGTCCTTTACTGAAAGCGGTGTGTTGAAGTCTCCTACTATTATTGTGGAACTGTCAATTTCTCTTTTCAGGGTTCTTAGAGTTGGTTTTATGTTTTTTGGAGCCGTGCAATTGGGTGCATAGATGTTTATTATGGTTATGTCTTCATGATGGATTATCCCTTAAATGTATGGGTCATCATTAAATAGTGTCCTTGTTTGTCTTTTATGGTGGATTTTGTTTTAAAGTCTATTTTATCTGAGAGTTGTATTGCCACTCCTGCTCTTTTTGGTAGTTGTTAGCTTGATATATATTTTCCAACCTTTGATTTTTAATAAATTCACATCCTTGTTTCTAAGGTGTGTCTCTTCTAGACAGCATATTGATGGGTCCTGTTTTTTTATCCATTCTGTTACTCTCTCTTTATGGGTGCATTGAGGCCATTTACATTCAGTGTAATTATTGATAGATGTGAGTTTATTGCTAACATTTTGTAGTGCTTTTTTTGTGGTGTTGACGTTTTGTCTGTTCTTTTTACTCTTCTGTGCTGAATTACTTTTGTTTGAGGACTTTTTTAATTTCTTTTCCTTTTGTTGGTTTTGTTTTTACTGAGACTTTATGTTTTTCCTCTTTATTTTTTATGAAATCTGTTAACTTTCTTTGTGGTTACTGTGAAATTTATTGTTATCTTTCTAAGTTTGAAGCAGTCTATTACTTGGAATCACCTTGCCTTCCTCTCCGTTAGAAGGTTCTGTACTTATAGCATTTATTCCTTCTTTTATTGTTCTGATGTTGTTGTCATTTACAGATTAACTGCTCTGATTCCCTGTTGTATTTTTTTTGGGGGGTGGGTAGTCCTTGAGAGTTCATTTCTTAGATTGGTATCTGGCTGGTATGATCCAGCGTCCCAGATTCAGCCTTTGAGCTTAAGTCATTTGTTCTCAGACAGAAAGAGTCCCTTTAATAATTCCTGTAAGTTTTGTTTGGTTTTTATATATTGCATTAATTTCTGTTTATCTGGAAATGACCTAATTTCACTATCATATTTGAAAGACAGTTTTGCAGGATATATTAGTCTTGGCTGGCAATGATTTTCTTTCAAGGTTTTATATATGTCATCCCATTTCCTTCTTGCCTTCATGGGTTCTGCTGAATAATCTGAGCTTAGTCTTATTTTTTCTCCTCTGTATTTGACTTCTTGTTTTTCATGTGTTGCTCTCAGGATTCTTTGTCTTTGGTTTTGGCAAGTGTGATTATGACATGCATTGGTGACTTTCTTTTGGGGTCTATCCTATAAGGGGTTCGTTGTTTGATCTCCAGCTTTTCATCTTTCATGATATTGGGGAAGTTTTCTGTCAGCAGTTCTTCAGTGATCTTTTCTGTGTTTTCTGTTTTCTCTCCCTGTTCTGGAACTCTGATCACTGGCAAATTTTTGCTTTTGATTGTATCCCACATAATTCTCTGGGTCTCTTCATTTTTCTTTGTTCTTTTTTCTGAGTTTTCCTCAAACAGAGTTGTATCCAAGTGTTTGTCTTCAATTCTACTGATCCTGTGTTCCACTGTTTCAAATCTGCTCGTCAGCCCTTCTATGATAGTGTCCATTTCTGAAATTTTGTTGTTTATCTTTTGGATTTCTAATTGTTGTTTTTGTATAATTTCTAGTTGTGAATTTATTTTGGCATTTTGTTCCTGCATTATTTTCCTGAATTATTCCATTTTTTTGCCTGTGATTTGCATGAATTTGTCTGCCTTTTCCATGAATTTGTCTATTTTTTCCTCATTTTTGTCTGCTTTTTGCTTCAACTCTTGGATAATTCTGAATATTAGAGATTTGAATTCCCTATCAGGTAGTTCTATTGCCTTTTCTTCCACTGGAAATTCATCTGGTGATTTATTTTGGATTCCTACTGAAACTATTCTTTCCTGTTTTTAAAAAGTTTTGGTATTGTCTGCTGTCTTCAGGGCATTCATTAGCTATTTTTCTCATTTATGGATTTTATATTTGTTTGTTTTATCCTTTTTTTAAATTTGGGTATGTCTCAGTAAGAGGTCTGTGTGTTCTTTGTTGTTTGCTTGTCTGTTGGCATGATACTTTTTGCCTCCTTCTCCAAGTGGCTGTGTCAGTCACTCAGATATGGTAAAGCAGGGCACGTCTAGCTGAAGAGGAGTTGCTGATATGGTTGTTTGTGGCGGTTACTACAGCCACCAGGACAGGTTGGTAATCAGTGCAGGGCAGGTTCCAGTAGGCTGTGCATGTGTTGCTTGGTGGTGTGACGTTAAGCGCACAGTGCAAGTAGGTAGGATGGAGGGGGGAGATTGTGATGTGTGGAGCTAAGATAGATGTGGGAGAGAGGAGAGAGGAACAGGAGCCAAAAACATACAAATGAACAAAATAGAGTGCTAAGGGAGCTTGTCGTTGGAGTGGAGAGATGAGAGACTATGAATGGAGAAAAACAAAAAGGGAAAGATGAAGAAAAAAATGGAAAGAAAAGAATGAATAAATAAAAATTAGAAAGAAAAAAGAACAGCAAAGCTCCTAGCAATCCCACTGGTGAGACTACGAGTTCTGGGGAAGTTGTTCCTAGGTGTTGCAGTACAGCCTGGTTAGAAGCCGTAGAGGTATTCAGCTCCAGGCATTCAGGGGACAGGAAGAGAAGGGAGCTGTACAGAGCCAAGAAACTAAGTAATGAAGAAAAGCAAAAAGTCAAAAAGAGGGAAAAGAAGACAAAACAAATTTAAAACAAAAAGAACCAGAAAAGCCCCCCAAAAAACAAATAAACAAAACCTCAAAAAAAGAAATGCTCTCAGGGATCCTTCTGTGAGTCTGCACAAGCTGTGGAGGTAAGTCCCAAGCTGCGTTGCCCTGCCTGGCCAAAACGGGCTCCCAACTTGAGAAAAGGAAAAGAAGACAAACAAACAAACAAAAACCCTGGGATCCCACCAGTGTGGCAGCCCAGACCAGGAAGCAGTTCCACACTCAAGCGGAGCTCCACAGCCCATTGGGAAGAAGCTAAGACGGTGCACGGAGCTGGGTATTTGAGCAAAAGTGGGGGAGGTGGTGAGAGGTAAAGAATAAATCAAAAGAAGCAGAAAAAAGTGACACCAGCAACCAACAAATGGCACTCAGGGAGTAGGCCAGTGCAGGTGGGTGTACCAAGAGACTGTGGCCGCGGGAAGCAGAGGAGGTCTAGTGGGGGTGAGGAAGGGTAGGGGCTTGGAAAGTGTATATCACTATTTACTGGTTGTTCTGTCTCCTGCTGGAAGCTCCGTGAAGCTGCTTTCTTCTACCCTCTATTTGCTGGTCTCTGATAGGAGTCCAAGATGGCAGATCTGTGCTGCTTTAGCTGATAGGGGACCTCTGCATGAACCTCTCCTTGCTCTCCATTCTCTGTCAGTTTTCTCGCTCCATTTAGTGCTTGGCTGAGTTCTTTATCTCTTCATTTGATGTTTTAGGGTTTCAGGATTGCTGTTTTCTCTGTTTGGCTTAGTTTTTTTGATGTTTGCTGTGGCGGAACAGCGTGGTGCTTGTGCCTAGATCACCATGTTGCAGGAAGTCTTAGAACATTTTCTTAATAAAGCTTGTTATGCTAATTGACCTAGATATCTCCAAAACCATGGTCTCCAGACCCCCACCTCTGCAACACTGTCCCTCAAAGTATTTGGTTGTGTTCAGGAAACTTCTTAGCTTATAGTTTAGTCTAGTTGTATTGACTGACCCTGTATTGTGTGTTGTCCTTCCTTTCACCTAACATAATTTTTGTCTACTATCTAGCTAGTGAATTCCCCTTTCCCTCCTTCCCGACCCACATAACCATCAAAGAATGTTTTCTTCTGTGTTTAAACCTTTTCTTGAGTTCTTATAATACTGGTCTCATACAGTATTTGTCCTTTTGTGACTGTCTAATTTCACTCAGCATAATACCTTCCAGATTCATCCATGTTATATTTTGAGAATTCATTGTTGTTCTTTATTGTTGTGTAGTATTCCATTGTGTGAATATACCATAATTTGTTTCTCCATTTTCCATTGATGGGCACCTATGTAGTTTCCATCTTTTTACTATTGTGAACAGTGCTGCAATGAACGTGAGTGTGCATATATCTATTTGTGTGATGGCTCTAGGATATATTCCAAAGAGCAAGATTGCTGGTTAGTATGATACTTTTATTTCTAGCTTTTTAAGGAAGCCAGAGTGAATAATTTTAAAAGTGACAAATGAAATAATCTAGTAGAGAAAAACAAATCTTGAAAACAAAGGCAAAGATGGAGTTTCACTTATGACAAAGTTTATAAAAAAAAAACAAAACCTTTGCAGTTGAGAATATGTATGTGTGTGTTGTTGTTGTTGTTGTTAGTGCCATCCAGTCATTTCCTACTCATAGAGATCCTATGTACAACAGAACAAAACACTGCCTGGTCCTACCCAGTCCTCACAATTCTTGCTATGTTTAAGTCTGTTGTTGCAGCCACTGTGCCAATTCATCTCTTTGAGGATCTTCGTCTTTTTCACTTACCCTCTACTTTACCAACCATGATGTCCTTCTCCAGGGATTACCCCATCCTGATAACATGTCCAAAGTACATGCGATGAAGTCTAGCCACTCTAGCTTCTAAGGAGCATTCTGGCTGTGCTTCTTCCAAGATACATTTGTTCCTTCTTCTGGCAGTCCATGGTATATTCAATATTCTTCACCAACACAATAATTTAAAGACATCAATTCTTCTTTGGTCTTCCTTATTCATTGTCCAGCTTTTGCATGCACGTGAAGTGATTGAAAATACCATGGTTTGGGTAAGGCACACTGTAGTCTTCAAGGTGACATCTTTGAGATTATATATATATATATAATTTTTGAAATCACCTTTGAAAAGTAATGAAAACAGCCCATGAATTAATAATAACAAAATGATTCCTTGGTCTTGATCACTTTGATCACTTTTGATGGGTAAAATTGAGTTTTAAAATATTTTCTCTTAATTTTGCTCCAGATCAGCAGAATAAGCTTTGCATATAGAAGCTTTGTTATATCATCTTAAGTAAAAAGAATGGGATTCAGTGAGTTTAAATAACATTCAAGGCATATGACTATTCACAATTCCTATTCATCGTTCCTTCATTATTCATTCATTCATTTATTTTTCATTCATCAACTGTGTATTGAGCACCTACCATATGCCAGACTTCATTAACCCAGGCAAGGATACATACCAGGGTTTTTGTTTTTTATTTGACTTTGACTATTTAAACCAGAGATCTCCAAAGTCGATGTATGTGCCATAAGTAGTGGACAAGACAATTCTTTGAAGTTTTTTTTTTTTTTTTTTAAATCAAAAAACTAAGAAGGAAACACAGCTTTACTAGTACTTAATACAGTGATTGACACTGGGAACATTGTTCAGCAGGTAAGACAGTTGGTTAGGAATTTGAGCAGATTGAATTCCTGGCCTTTCATCCCTCCTTTGCTGTGGCTTCATGATGGGCAAAGTGTTCCCCACCTCTTGACTATGGCTTGGCAATGTGATCTGCTTTGTCAGTGGCTTGTGTGTAGTAGACATGACGGTGTGCCAGGTCTGATTCTAGATAAGAGTGTGCCTTGGTTTCCGAGTGATGCTATAACAGAAATACCACAAGTGGATGGCTTTAACAAACAAAAATGTATATTCTCACAGTTTAGGAGGCTAAAAGAGTGAATTCAGGGCTCTGAGTATAGGGCAGGCTCTCTCTCTGTTGGCTCTGGGGGAAAAATCCTTGTCTCAGCTTCTGTAACCCTGGTATTCCTGCTTCCTTGGTAATCTCCACGTGGTATCTACATTTCCCTCATTTGTTCTCTCTTGCTTTTCTCTGTACCTGATCTGCTCTTTTATATCTCAAAAGTCATTAGGTTTAAGACATACCCAACACTGATATGACTTTATTACCGTTACAAAGAAAACTCTATTCCCAAATGGAATTACATCCACAGGAATGGGCGTTAAGATTCCAACGTATATTTTTTGGAGACACAATTCAATCCGTAACAGAAGTTTTTGTGTTTCCACTCTGTCTTGTGCTTCCACTATTGCCCTGAGAAGCTTTTCTCTGTGACTGGTCTATCTTCAGCCAGAGTACCAGAACAAAATTACGTGTGGGGTAAAGTCATCCTAAGCAGGCACAGCTAGATCTCCAAACTGAGACATTTCCACTCAGCTGATCCCAGCCTAGATGATCCAATCTTCATTTGAGTTTCAGAATGGTGAGAATAAATAATTTCTGCTTTAAGCCACTGAGTATGGATGTGTTTTGTGATTCAGTGTTTCAATGGCAATGACTGACTGCCATCTATTTGCCTAATACTTCTGGCCTCTTCCTATTACTGACAAATTTCTCCTTCTTCTCCATTATTGAGCAATTACTTACCTGATTGGCAAGTTTGCAAGAAGAAATTGGGAATGTGTTGTGAACCCATCTATTCTATTACTCTTCTTGTGTGCAAGATGTTTGCAGAGATATGCATTCTACTCTACTCCTCCTTTTCATAAATGTTACAAAAGGAGAGAACATTGTCACCCCCTGCATGTGCATGTGTGCACATACAAACACATACACACACATACACATACACAGGTAGAGTCATCTGTTCCAGGTCAGAATGGCCACACTAAGTAAGTTGCCAAAATCTAAGGTTTGGTATCAGAAAGCCAATAAGAACACAAATATAAGCCACATTCAATTATCATCATAGGGCCACTATGAATTGGAATCAACTCAACAGCAATGGGTTTGGTAAAGGGTTTTCAATTAAAACCAGCTGTATTAGCTACAAAATATGTATTTTAGCATCATCTGTGTTACATTATCTCATTTCTCAATTTTTCAAAACTAAGGAATAAAAGAGGGATTGCAATCACTGAACTTCTTAAAACCCCAAGATATGGAGCATGGACCAGGAGAACAGGGGTAAAATTGATGGTGATGGCTCTGCCTGCATGATGTTGGTGATGGCAGTGGGGCAGCTGAAGTTTGAGGGTTGAGTTTATTTCACTGGGAGCATTCTGCTGGGGACTTTGAGAAATACTGTGTTTAATTAATTAATTTACTTATTTACAAATATATGTACTCATATATACTTAAGAAATACTTATAAAGCACTTTTTGTGTACTTTAAAAATATTGAACCCATTTAATTTCTATAACAAGACTATAACGTAGGTACTACTATCCTCATTTTATTTCTGAAGAATTTGAAGCACAGAGGTGGAAGTAAGTCACCCAAGGTCATCTGTTTAGTCAATGGCAGAGCAAGGTATCCAACTCTGGCATTATGGCTACAATATCGATATTCTTAACATTGAGCTTTATCTATAAAGCACATATTTTGGATTCAGTAATAATACTTGGAAGGTATTCTTGTGATGCAGTGGTTATGAGCTCAGCTGTTCACTGAAAGCTTGGCTGTTCAAACCCACCAATTTCTCTGTGGGAGAAAGATGTGGCAAGCAGCTTTTATAAAGATTACAGCCTTGGAAACTCTATGGCAGTTCTACTCTATCCTATAGGGTAGCTATGAGTTGGAATAATACATGGAAAACATTTTGTTGGGGTCATCATGTCTGGCTTTGGGCCTTTCATGTGGACCTGGCATTTCGACCTTCACAATTTAGACAGGCTTATGCTTGGGTATGAGACTGGTATTGATAGTTGGATTTTAATTGCTGCCACATGTCCACCTGACTTAGGTCTTAGAACACATGGCGTTTTGATCTTTATTGCACCCTTCAACTTTGTGCAAAGGTAAATAGCTTGTTTTAGAGAGGCAAGTCATATATAGAAGTCCTTATGCAATAGAATCTTGAGCCTTATTTGTCTTATGTAAAAAGTGAACCCCCCAAAAAATGTATGGGTTGTTAAGATTTGATAAAGTGGAAGTCATGGAACCCAGGAATAGCATAGAAATCACAGGATTCCACAAGTTCATTAAACTGAGGTCTGGCAAGCAAATACTAGACACACTGGCCTCAGTAAAAGTGAATATTTCTGTAAATCTAATGAATACAGGCTCATTGGTGGAGACTACGGGGTATCTATTTAACTTTGAACAAGGACTAAAAAACTTTTGCCTTAGAACACCACAGGAAGTAATGGAAGCTCCAGCTATAGACATTCCTCAACAGTGAATATAGCAGATGCTGGCAGCACAGAGTTTAGCCAGTAACTCAGGCTAGGTTGCAACCAACCTCAATAGAAGAGTGGGCCGGCCTGCTGCAACTTGACCTTGATCTATGCAATTGCAACTTTTCTTGAGCAGAGTTGACCAAGGCAAATATTCCACCATGGATAGAGTCTTCAGGTTTTTTAGACATTAGAGGATAAAACAATATTTTCTGATTTCAAATTTTAGACACACAAGTCTCCCATGTGCTGTAAGAATCTGGTGATGGCCCAGCTTCAAATTGTTAACGCCAAGAGTAGACATGTGATGCTAGATCAGCTGACCCAGATTCAATTCTTCTGATTCATGAAGCAAGCTTCTCCACAGAGATATTCATGGTGAAGCAAGAAAACATCATTTCCTACACAGGTTCCTTCCAAGGCTCTCTACGGATCACCAACAATGAGTTCACAAAGCCACATATTTGTAAAGTGGGCAAAAGTAATATATTTCAGCCACGAGCGGTTATAATTATGCATATTTTTTAAGGCAGAGCCTCAGGGAAGTTGGCTTCAGAATCCTGTTTCCTTTGCTTGGCTTCCTCCCATACAGCTTTGAAGTTATACATAAACCCCATTGTGCATGTGTAATATGTTTAAGATCTTGCTGACGTTACTTGTATGAACTCCCTACTTGTAAACGCCTTAAAAGTAACTTTCTCTTCGCCCTTGGAGGTCAGTTGTGGTAGCAGCAGCTCTGACTGACTCATTTCCTTGCACAATGAAATGAAAGTGCTTTTCTGCCTTCCCACCTTGGTGTCTCCTTTATTGGCCAATACAAGCCATGCCTAGCAAGAATCTGGGGTTTCCATCAGGTAACAGTTTGACTCCTACGTTACCTGCACCTCATTTCCCCAGTAGTTTGGTGAAATGAAAGTTGCCATGAAAATTATTGGGATCCAGCTAAAGAGAAGTTAAATTCAGGACACAGTTAGTTTGAGTTGAGTGGTATATATGTATGTAGATACAATCACTTACATGAAGGATCTTGTTTTTAGCAATTCTGGCATAGGAATGGCTTATAAGAATACTCCTCCCATGGTCTGTGCTGACTCATGCAAAAGCATTATACAGACGAGCAGAGCCAGAGGTCACAGCTGATTTTGAAATTCAAATTTTGTGTTATTTTTTATAGAAAGGTGCTCGAAATTATACAACCTTCAGATCCCACAATACCTGGATCTGACTCTATCCACAGGCTCATCCCTGCCAGCTAGTCTCAGGTTAGGTCCGGTTTAAATAATTCCTTGGAAGGTAAAAAGCATGACTAAAAGACAATTCTACGGTAAGAGACAATGGAAGCAGGCACTTTGCCAAAGGACTTATAAAGCCTGAATAGGAAAGAGCGTGGACACTATGCCATGAGGAAAAAAACAAAAACAAAAACAAAAAAAAACCCCTATACATCAGCAATTGTTTATAAGGATAAAAAGAAAATAAGAGTGATAGATATAGAAATAGATATAGAAAAGAATATAGATACAGAGGGGCAAGATGGCGCTCTAGGCAGGAACACCACGCCATCCCCCAACAGCAAAGATCCGAAAAACTAAGCCTAACAGAGAATCAACAATCCTGAAACCCTAGAACACCAAATGAAGAGATAAAGAACTCAGCCAAACACCAAACGGAGTGAGAATACTAAAAGAGAATGGAGAGCGAGGAGAGACTCATGCAGAGATTCCTTACCAGCTAACGCAGCGTGGATCCACCATCTTGGATTCCTATCGGAGACCAGCGAACGGGAGAGCAGCCTTGCAGAGCGTCTGGTCAGAGACAGAACGACCGGTAAACTGCGCTTAGCTTCACACATAACCATCTTCCCGCTGCACCCAACCTACCTGCACCTTGCACTAGACATCACACCACCAAGCGGTGCAGGCACGCCCTATTGGAACATGCCCAGCACTGACTACCGACCGTCCTGGTGGCTGCGGTGAGTGCCACAAGCAACCCGTCCCAGTGGCTCCTCCTCAGCTAGATCTGCCCAGCTGTACCACAAGAACAAAACAAACAAACAAAAAAAAATCTACAATAAATAAACAAGAGAAATATCTACTGAATGCCCCGAAAACAGCAAACAATATCAAAACATTTACAAAAACAAGACAAGATGGCTCCAATAGGCGTTCAAATTAAAACACCAGATAACTTTCCTGTGGAAGAAAATACACTAGAAGTACCTGATACGAAACTCAAATCACTAATACTCAGAATTTTCCAAGAACTGAGGCAAAAAGCTGACAAACATGAGGAAAAAATAGACAAATTTATGGAAAATACAGACAAAAAATTGGAAGAATTCAGGAAGATGATGCAGGAACAAAATGCCAAAATAAATTCACAACTCGAAATTATACAAAAACAACAATTAGAAATCCAAAAGATAAACAACAAGATGTCAGAAATGGATGGTGCCATAGAAGGGCTGAGAAGTAGATTTGAAACCATGGAAGACAGGATCAGTGGAACTGAAGACAAACACTTGGATACAACTCTGTTTCAGGAAAACTCAGAAAAAAGAACAAAGGAAAATGAAGAGACCCTGAGAGTTATGTGGGACACAATTAAAAGCAAAAACTTACGAGTGATTGGCATCCCAGAACAGGGGGAGAAAACAGAAAACACAGAGAGGATCATTGAGGAACTGCTGACAGAAAACTTTCCCAATATCATGAAAGATGAAAAGCTGGACATCCAAGAAGCTCAACGAACCCCATATAGAAGAGACCCCAAAAGAAAATCACCAAGACATATCATATTCACACTCGCTAAAACTAAACACAAACAAAGAATCCTGAGAGCAGCTTGTGAGAAACAAGAAGTCACATACGAGGAGAAACAATAAGACTAAGCTCAGATTATTCAGCAGAAACCATGCAGGCAAGAAGACAATGGGATGACATATATAAAATCTTGAAAGAAAAAAATTGTCAGCCAAGAATAATATATCCTGCAAAACTCTCATTCAGATTTGATGGTGAAATTAGGTCATTTCCAGATAAACAGAAACTAAAGGAATATGCAAAAGTCAAACCAAACTTACAAGAATTATTAAAGGGAGTTCTTCGATCTGAGGACAAACAGCTTCATCCCTCAGGCAGGACCTAGGACCTAGGACGCAGGTTCACATGAACCAGATACCATTCTAGGAACTGAACTGCAGAGGACTTTCCAAAAACAAAAGATATACAACAGGGAATCAGAGAAATCAATCAAAGGATGACAACAACATCAAAACAATGAAAGAGGGAACAAACGGCATAGGTATAGAACCTGCTAAAGGAGAGCAAGGCAAGGTGATACCAAGTAACGGTAGACTGCTTCAAAATTATAAAGATAAGGGTAAAATTCAAGGTAACCACAAAAAAAGTTAACAAACCAACTCATAAAAATAAAGACGAAAAACATAAAGTCTCAACAAAAACAAAACCTACAAAAACAAAAGAAATGAACACAAAATCCACAAACAAAAGGAACTCAGCACAAGAGAGTAAGAAGAACAAAGAAAACTTCAGCATCACAAAAAAAAGCACTACAAAATGACAGCAACAAACTCACATCTATCAATAATTACACTGAACGTAAATGGACTCAATGCACCCATAAAGAGACGGAGAGTGGCAGAATGGATAAGAAAACAGGATCCATCTATTTGCTGTCTACAAGAGACACACCTTAGAAACAAAGATGTGAATTTATTAAAAATCAAAGGTTGGAAAAAAATATGTCAAGCTAACAACTATCAAAAAAGAGCAGGAGTGGCAATTCTGATCTCAGATAAAATAGACTTTAAAACAAAATCTACCATAAAGGACAAAGAAGGACGCTATATAATGATTAAGAGGATGATCTATCATGAAGACATAACCATAATAAATATCTATGCACCCAATGACAGGGCTCCAAAGTACATAAAAAACTCTAACAGCACTGAAAAGAGAAATTGACAGTTCCACAATAATAGTAGGAGACTTCAACACACCACTCTCAGTAAAGGACAGAACAACTAAAAAGAAACTCAGCAAAGATACAGAAGACCTAAAGGACACAATCAGCCAACTGGACCTCATAGACATATATAGAACAATCCATCCAACCGCTGCAAAGTACACATTCTTTTCCAATGCACATGGAACGTTCTCCAGAATAGACCACATCTTAGGCCACAGAGCAATCCTCAACAAAATCCAAAATGCTGAGATAATTCACAGTATCTTCTCTGACCACAATGCCATCAAGGTAGAAATTAACACTAGAAAGAGCAAGGAAAAAAAATCAAACACATGGAAACTGAATAATAATCTGCTTACACATCTATGGGTAATAGAAGAAATCAGAGATGGAATTAAAAAATTCCTAGAATCAAATGAAAATGAAAACACATCATACCAAAACCTTTGGGACACAGCAAAGGCAGTCCTCAGAGGACAATTTATAGCAATAGATGCACATATCAAAAAAGAAGAAAGGGACAAAATCAAAACATTAACTACAGAACTCAAACAAATAGAAAGAGAACAACAAAAAAAGCCTACAACCACCGGAAGAAAGGAAATAGTAAAGATCAGAGCAGAAATCAATGAAATAGAGAACAGAAAAACAATAGAAAGAATCAACAAAACCAAAAGTTGGTTCTTTGAAAGAATCAACAAAATCGACAAACCACTGGCCAGACTGACAAAAGAAAAACAGCAGAGGGCACAAATATCCTAAATAAGAAATGAAATGGGGGACATTTCAACAGCCCCAACTGTAATAAAAAGGATTATAACAGAATATTATGAAAAACTATATTCCAACAAATATGAAAACCTAGAGGAAATGGATAAATTTCTAGAAACATACGGCCTACCCAAACTACAACAAAGTGATATTGAAAATCTGAACAGACACATAACAAGAGAAGAGATTGAAAAGGTAATAAAAAAAAACTCCAAACCAAAAAAAGCCCTGGCCCAGATGGCTTCCCTGGAGAATTCTACAAAACATTTACAGAAGAGCTCGTACCAGTTCTATTCAAGTTATTTCAGAGCATAGAAGAGGAAGCAACACTTCCAAATTCATTCTATGAAGCCAGCATAACGCTGATACCAAAACCAGGCAAAGACATCACAAAAAAAGAAAATCACAGACCAATATCTCTCATGAATATAGATGCAAAAATTCTGAACAAAATTTTAGCCAATAGAATTCAGCATCATATCAAAAAAATAATACACCATGACCAAGTAGGATTCATACCAGGTATGCAAGGATGGTTTAACATTAGAAAATCAATCAACGTAATCCACCACATAAATAAAAGGAAAGAAAAAAATCACATGATCATCTCAATTGATGCAGAAAAGGCATTTGACAAAGTCAACACCCATTCCTGATAAAAGCTCTCAATAAAATAGGTATAGAAGGGAAATTTCTCAACATAATAAAGGGCATCTATGCAAAACCAATGGCCAACATCATTCTTAATGGAGAGAGGCTGAAAACATTCCCCTTGAAAACAGGAACAAGACAAGGATGCCCTTTATCACCACTCCTATTTAACATTGTGTTGGAAGTTCTAGCTAGAGCAGTAAGGCAAGAGAAAGAAATAAAGGGCATCCAAATTGGTAATGAAGAAGTTAAACTCTCCCTGTTTGCAGATGATATGATACTATACATAGAAAACCCTAAAGACTCCACGAGAAATTTACTTGAACTAATAGAAAGATTCAGCAGAGTAGCAGGATACAAGATAAACATTCAAAAATCAGTTGGATTCCTATACACCAGTAAAGAGAACGATGAAAAGGAGATCAGGAAGTCAATACCATTTTCAATAGCCCGTAAAAAGATAAAATACTTAGGAATAAATCTGACCAGGAATATAAAGACCTATACAAAGAAAACTAGAAAACACTGCTGCATGAAACCCAAAGGGATCTACATAAATGGAAAAACATACCATGCTCATGGATAGGCAGACTCAACATTGTGAAAATGGCAATTCTACCTAAAGCAATCTACAAATACAATGCAATTCCGATACAAATACCAACAACATTCTTCAAAGAGATGGAAAAACTAATTATTAACTTTATATGGAAAGGGAAGAAACCCTGAAAAAGTAAAGCACTACTGAAGAAGAAGAATAAAGTTGGAGGACTCACACTACCTGACTTGAGAACCTACTATACAGCTACAGTACTCAAAACAGCCTGGTACTGGTACAACAACAGAGACATTGACCAATGGAACAGAATTGAGAACTCAGATGTAAATCCATCCACCTACGGTCACCTGATTTTTGACAAGGGCTCAAAATACTTCAAATGGGAAAAGACAGTCTTTTTAACAAATGGTGCTGGCAAAACTGGATATCCATTTGTAGAAAAATGAAACAGGACCCATACCTCACACCATATACAAAAACTACTTCAAAATGGATCAAAGACCTGAATATAAAGCCTCAAACTATAAAATTCATAGAAGAAAAAATAGGACCAACACTTCAGACCTTAATACATGGCATTAACAGGATACAAACCATAAACATCAACACAAAAAACCCAACAGATAAACTAGATAATTGGGATCTTCTAAAAATCAAACATCTATGCTCTTCAAAAGATTTCACCAAAAGAGTTAAAAGAGAACCTACAGACTGGGAAAAAATTTTTGGACAGTACAAGTCAGACAAAGGTCTAATCTCCATAATCTACAAGAAAATCCAACACCTCTACAACAAAAAGACAACCAATCCTATCAAAAAATGGCCAAAGGAAATGAACAGACACTTCACCAAGGAAGACATTCAAATGGCCAACAGACACATGAGGAAATGCTCGCGATCACTAGCCATTAGAGAAATGCAAATTGAAACCACAATGAGATACCATCTCACCCCGGCATTACTGGCACGAATCAAAAATACTGGAAATAACAAATGTTGGAGGGGCTGCAGGGAGACGGGAACTCTTATACACTGCTGGTGGGAATGCAAAATGATACAACCATTTTGGAAAATGATATGGCATTTCCTCAGAAAGCTAGAAATAGACATACCATTCGATCCAGCAATCCCACTCCTAGGAATGTATCCTAGAGAAATAAGAGTCGTCACTCGAATAGACATATGCACACCTATGTTCATGGCAGCATTATTCACAATAGCAAAACGATGGAAACAACCTCGATGTCCATCAACAGATGAATGGATACACAAACTATGGTACATACACACAACGGAGTACTATGCAACGAGAAAGAACAACAATGAATTGGTGAACCATCTCATAACATGGATGAAACTGGAGGACATCATGCTGAGTGAAATAAGTCAATCACAAAAGGACAAATATTGTATGAGACCTCTATTGTAAAAACCCATGAAAAAATTCACATGCAAAATGTAACAATCCTTGTTGGTTACCAGGGATGGGAGGGGGGGGGGAATACTAAATAGGCAATAGATAAGTGGTACCTTGGGTGAGAGGTGAGATAGTACACAGTACAGGGGAAACTAACACAACCTGCACAAGGAAAGGTCATGGAGGCCCTATAGACACATCCAAACCCCCCAAGGGACTGAGTTGTTGGAGGGAGGGCTCTGGGGACCATGGTCTCGGGGAACATCTAGCTCAATTGGCATTACACTACTTATAAAGATAATGCTCTACATTCTACCTTGGTGAGTAGTGTCTGGGGTCTTAAAAGCCTATGAGCGGCCATCTAAGATACTCCACTGGTCTCATCCCTTCGGGAGCAAGGGAGAATGAAGAGAACGGGATACAATGAAAAGATTAGTCCAAAGGACTAATTGTCCACAGCTACCAAGGCTTCCACCGGACTGAGTCCAGTACAGCTAGATGGTGCCTGGCTACCACCACTGACTGCTCTGACCAGGATCACAACAGAGGGTTCTGGACAGAGCTGGAGAAGGATGTAGAGCATAATTTTAACTCCCCCCACCCCCAAAAAAAAGACCAGATTTACTGGCCTAAAGAATACTGGAGAAACCTCAAGAGTGTGGTCCCCAGACACCCTTTCAGCTCAGAGGTGAAGTTGCCTTCGAGGTTCGATGTTAAGCCTGGGAGTGGACAGCCCAGTAAAACTAAATGGGACTATCGAGGTACAAGAGTCCAGTGACAAAGGCCAGAAGGCAGAGGGGGAGTAGGAAACTGATGATAAGGAACACAAATTGAGTAAGGACACTGTCGATGTGTTGTGAGATTGTTGACCACTGTTATAGGGCAACATTTGTAGTAACTATTAAATGGGAGGCTGTTTTGTCCTGTAAGCCTTTATCTTGGGCGAGAATGGCAGCACAATTGGAAGAGCATAGTCAATATCACTTAAATGTGTAAGTAAAAAGTTTTGAAATGGTGTTAAAAAAAAAAAACAAATGAGACTAATGAGGTACAGTAGTCCAGTGACAAGGGCCAGAAGACAGAAGGGGACAAGGAAGTCTCCTGGTGATAGGGAACACAAGGTGGAGTAAGGATATTCTTGATGTGTTGTGAGATTGTTAACCATTGTCATAGGGCAACATGTGTAGTAACTGTTAAATGAGAAACTATTTTGTTCTGTAAGCCTTCATCTTAAGTGAGAATAACAGCACAGTTGGAAGAGTGTAGTCAATGTCACTGAACTGTGAATGTAGAAATTTTTGAAACGGTGTATCTTTGGCTATCTGTATTTTCATCAAAAAAAAAAAAAAAAAAAGGTTGAGAATTTAGAGGCTTAATATGTTGTGGGGTTGTTAACCAATGTCATAAAACATCATGTGTACTACTGTTTCATGAGACACTATTTGTTCTGTAAGCCTTCACCTGAAGTACAATAAAATAAAAAAAAAAGAATATAGATACATTTATAAATATATACTGGATATAAAGAAAATATCTGTAAATGACCTGGCCTGCTACTATTGCACAATGCTTAACTTTACAAGAAGATAAAGCTATGTTTACCTTAAAAAGGTAAAGTTAAATTACTCTCTGATGGTCAGCACTGTAATACTATTGTCAGTTCATTTTTAATTTTTCAAGAAGTGAAGTATGCCTGAAATTTATCATGGAAATGAAACGTGGGGTGCAAGGGAGGGAGAAGAGAGAAAGAAAGAAGATAGTGAAAGAGAGAGAGAGGGAGGGAGGGAGAGAAAGATACTTCCAGCTTCAAAAGAAATCTTGACCCAACAAAACATTAAGAGTTTGTATAACTAAAACTAAGCAGAATAAGAAGTTGGGGTGTCTTAGTTATCTAGAGCTGCTATAACAGAAATACCATAAGTGGATGGCTTTAACAAACAGAAGTATATTCTCTCACAGTCTAGTAGTGTAGAAGTCCAAATTCAGTGTGTCAGCTCCAGGGGAAGGCTTTCTTTCTCAGTGGGCTCTGGAGGAAGGTCCTTGTCATCATTCTTGCCTTGGTCTAGGAGCTTCTCAGTGCAGGGACCCCGGATCCAAACGACACACTATTCTCCTGGCTCTTGTTTTTTGCTGGTATGAGGTCCCCCTGTCTCTCTGCAGGAATCTCTTTTTTATATCTCAAAAAATATTGACTTAGGGCACAATCTAATCTTATAGATTGAGTCTTTCCTCATTAATGAAACTGTCTCTAATCCCACCTCATTAACATCATAGACATAGGACTTTCAACACATGGGAAAAGCACATCAGATGACGAAAGGGTTGACAATCGTATGATACTGGGAATCATGAACTAGCCAAGCTGACACACAATTTTTGGGGAGGCATAATTCAATCCATAACATTCTACTCTTTGGACCTCAAAATTAATGTCCTTGCCACATGTAAAACACATTCACCCCATCATATCATAGCAAAAGTCTTAAATCAACTTCAAGTCCAAAATCTAAATATTCTTCATCTGTGAAATCTAGAATACAAGTTATCTACTTCCAAAGTACAAGGGTGGAACAGGCACAAGGTAGACATTTCCATTACAAATGGGAAAAATTGGACAGAAAGAAGGGATAACAGGCACCAACCAAGTCAGCATAACACATTATTTCAGCTCTCAAGTCTTAAAAATAATCCTCTGTTCTGTGAGACAATTTATACAATGGCCCTACCCTCCAAACTCTAGGTATTGGCCACACTCTCAGGATTCTGAATGGAGGCCCCTCAGCCCTGGACTTCAGCTCTGCCTTCCAGGACCATTGGAATTGCAACTCTCCTTCCTCAAGTTTGGGCAGCCCCATTCTCCTAGTTCATGTAAGTGGCCACTCCACCCTTTGAGACTGAGGCAGTTCTGCTTCCTATGTTCCTTGTCTCTTCAGCTTCTGCTTCCTGGTTCCTTGGCCTCTTGGCTTCTCAGGCCTCTCTTCTTGTGTCTTCTTTGCCCAGGCAAGCACTCTAAAGCTCTGTAGCTCCACCAACAAGTGCCTGGAGGCACCTCACTTCACCAATAAACTTCGGCTGGAAGGCACTCAGCTCTCTTGCTCTATAATTATTTATTTAATTTTTCAAGAAGTGAGGTACATCTGAAATTTACCATGGAAACAAAATGAGGGGGACAAGAGAGGGAGAAAAGAGAAAGAAAGGAAGTGAGGGAAAGAAAGAGGGGCAGAGGGGGAGAAAGATATTTCCAGCTTTGAAAGAAATTGTGACCCAATAAAATATTAAGAATCTGTATGATTAAAACTGAGCAGAATAAGAAGCTGGGGAGGATGGATTTTAGACTTGAAAGTTTTTAAACTTTAATTCACAAAAAAAGAAAACACCAAACCCATTGCCATCAAGTCGATGCCGTCTAGTAGTGACCCTATAGGACAGGGTAAAACTGCCCCATAGGGTTTCCAAGGAGAAGACGGTGGATTCAAACTGCCAACCTTTTGGTTAGCAGTTGAATGCTTAATCACTGTACCTTCAGGACTCCTTAACTCACAAGGAAGAAGAATTTTATTTTAAACATTAATTCCTTTGAACTTTAACTTGCAAAGTGATCTCATTTATTCTGGAAAGTATGGGAGAAAGTTTAAATTAAATTGAGGAGCATCTTCACATTGTTGACATTTTAAGTGTCTTAATGACATTTTATCACTTTGATGAATCACTAATAAGATATATTGTGCTACATGACTAGACATAATTTGAAGCAGAATATAGAACAAAATGACTTTTCAGTTTCTGCTCATGATGGAATAAGATAGCGCAGATTTACACTTCTGCAATATATATATATTTAAAAAAAATAGGAAAATATAAGAAGCAGCTATTTGCATCATTGGACAATAAACAGCAAAATACTGATCCCTGCATAAAAGGAAACAAGGTGAGCCTTATGATTTGCCCAGTGTTTTAATTGGAGGAAAGTACTGAATGTGGTACAGAAAGGAGAATCAAAACAGACACCAGTAATCAACCAATGAAAACCCTCTGAATAACAACAGTCCAATCTACAACCAATCATGGTGACAACACAGCACAATACAGAATTTCATTCCGTTGTGTATGAGGTCTCCATGAGTCAGGGGGCCAACTCAATGGCAACTAACAACAATAACAACAAGTATAGAGCGAAATCTCATAAGACTAGCTAAAAAAAAAAAAAAAAAAAATTTCAGGAAAGAAACATTACTGGTGAGTTGTAAGCCAAACAATTCTCTGAGACGAAATCATTAGAGATTCCTCATGCACCGACCATACTGAATACACAGGCCAATCAGCAGAAACAACAGAAGTGCCGTGGCCTAAGGGTGAGATTAAATTTTTCTCTAGAATAAATGCTACTTTAAATTCATTCCCCTACCCAAAAAAGAAATCTTAGGAATCAAACCTCAAGTGTATTAAATTAACACAAAAATAACTAAATTACCTACTCGATAAAGCTCATACTCTCTAAATGAATATAATAAAATCTAGGTCTCAGGAACATAAAATTCACAAAGTCTATCATTCAATCAAACATTATTAGACTATGCAAAAGCAGAAAAAAGATTACCCATTGGAGAAAAATGTTCAATAGAAATAGATTCTGAAATGATATAAATTATAGTATTAGTGGAAAAGTACATCAAAACAGCTATTATAATATGCTCCACGTGTTTAAATGGGTCTAGAGAAACATAACCATGATGGAAAAAAGAACCATATTAAAAAAAAAAAAAAGGAACTTGTAGAGATGAAATATGCAGTATCTGAAATGAAAAATAACCTAGATAAGATTAATAGCAGATTAGACACTCATGAAGAAAAAAATCAGAAAACCTGAAGATAGAGCAATAGAAGCTGTTCAAAATCAAATACAAAAAAAAAAAAAAAGATAAAAACCAAAAAAGCATTCAGTAACCTATGGGATGATATTAAGTGATGTAGCATATGTGCAATTGGAGTACCAAAAGAAGAGAAGAGAAGACGAAAGAAAAGGGAAAAATAGTTGAAGAAACAATGGCCAAAATTATTTGCTTGATAGACAATGTAAGTACCCAGATCTAAAAAGCTCAATGATACCTAACAAGAGTAAATATAAAGAAAATCTAGACAAAACACACCATAATCAGATTGTTAAAAATCAGTTATAAAGATAAATAGTTAAGCAGAAGATGCGTTTCATAAAGATAAACAAAGATAAGGATTAAAGAAGGCTTTGTTCCCAGGGTGATAAAAAGTGTTAGCACGATCAGCTGCTGTTACAAAATTTGATGATTTGAGTCCACCCAGAGTTGCCTTTGAAGAAAGCCCTGGTGATCTACTTCCAAAAAATCAACCATTGAAAACCCTTTGGAGCACAGTTTTACTCTAACACGTCTGGAGTCACCACGAGTCAGAAATCGACTCGATGGCAACTTATATGTATATATGTATCTTACTTCCTTATCTTTCTTAAAAGTTGATTCAGAATTCAGACTGTAAAGAGAGATTGTTAGATTTCCTAAAATCTGAATAATTTAAATTTCAGATACTATATAAGAAACAAAATAGTGAAATTATAGAAACTTCAGAAGGGGAGAGCTTGGAAATATCTTCTTGTTCATTTTAATTCTGCTTATTGTGATGTTAGGTGGTTTATACTGGCTGAGTTAAATGGATTTTCAGATTATATTATATAGTTTAAGTAAAATAATTGTCACAAAATGAACAAAGAAACTGGCAGAACTCACACAGCTCCTCTTTCAAATATAAGCTCGCCTTTAGCTAAAATGTAGTTGTTGTTAGGGGTTGACAACGTGGTTCCAACTCATAGCAACCCTAGTACAACAGAACTAAACACTGCACAGTCCTGTGCCATCCTCACAATCATTGTTATGTTTGAGCCCATTGTTACAGACATTATGTCAATCGATCTTGATGAAGGTCTTCCTCTTTTTTGTTGACCCTCTATTTTACAAAGCCTGATGCCCTTCTCCTGGGACTGGTCCCTCTTGATAACATGTCCAAGTACTTGATACAAAGTCTCGCCATCCTACCTTCCAAAGAGCACTCTGGCTGTATATCTTCCAAGTCAGACTTGTTCGTTTGTCAGGCAGTGCATGTTGTTGTTGATGTTGTTAGGTGCTGTCTAGTCACTTGCAACTCGTAAGGACCCAATGTACAACAGAACGAAACACTTCCCGGTCCTGTGTTATCCTCACCATAATTATTATGCTTAAACCCACTGTTGCAGTCACTACGTCAATCCATCTCATTGAGGGCCTTCCTCTTTTTGCTGACCCTCGACTTTACCAAGCATGATGTCCTTCTCCAGGTATTGATCCCTCCTGATAACATGCCATCCTCACAATCATTGTTAGCTTGAGCCCATTGTTGCAGCCACTGTGTCAGTCCATCTCCTTGAGAATTTTCCTCTTTTTCACTGACCTTCTACTTTACCAAGCATGATATCCTTCTCCAGGGGCTGATCCTTCCTGATAACATGTCCAAAATATGTGAGGTAGGGATAGTAATATATATTTTGTAGGGATTGTAAGAGATAACAGATGTAAAACCTGGAAGTACTGAACACAGAGAAGGCACTAAACAAAATGAAGTTTCATCATTCAAAAGTATAAATTAACTCTTTGCATTTAGAAAGAGCATGCTGTCACCCAATATACCTTTCACTCTTGTGTTGTTTGAAGTTTCGGATAGAATGGCCTCATGCTTCTTTCATTCTCTGTCTACATCTGCAAGACCTGATAGAAAATGGATCAGGAATCAGAAACGGAAAAAAGGAAAAAGTTATTTGGAGTGCTTTGGGAGATGGTTTTCTTTATTTGGTGAAGGAAAGGTACCTCATTAGAAACTGAAAATAAAATTCTTTATAAGGCATTTCACATTAACCAGCTCTGAAAACAAGCTCTTGTGTTTGCAATCACATCACCTGAACCAATACTCTAAGCCTTCTCTGAAAATGAAAATTTTACTGACTCCAGAATGTACCAAGTCCAAGCAGTGGACTATCAGTGGAAAAACAAGGTTCCCAGCAGTTCCAAGAAACATAAAACAGTAAAATGGAAAGGGACAGTGGAACAATTCATTTACTAAATTTACAAAAGAATCTGTGGAAGGAAAGAGGCAAAATGCTCTTTTCCTTTAACTGATGCCATTAAAAAATTACATTTATATTTTACTTTTACAAATCCTGGCATTCCAAGCTGAAGGTAGTGACCTTTTCTTGCACGAAGAAACAAATTAATCTCAAAGGGGCTGTGGATTTGCTTTTTTTTTTTTGTATTTGTACCAACCCCAGAATGTACCCTGATTGCCTACTTTTAAAGAAAACAGGATGTTAAAATGGGGTGAGGTGAAGCTTGCATGTTAATGTAATTCTTTAGAGTTAATGTTAGAAAATTGCTCTTCTGTTTAAGATAGTACTTAGCGTGAGAGTTTATTGTAGTTTACCTGAGTTGGTTTTATAAGTTTAGGTTGACAAGAAACCCTAATTGTCTTTGAGAGAGCAGTCACTACTTTTGTTTGACTCTTGTTATGTGATACTATGAATACTATATTATGTACCATAATTGGGCTTGCAGGAAGGAAGATGTAATTTTTCTCTAGATTGGGGACATATCTTCAATAAGAACAAGTTATTCCTGTTGAAGAGCTTGTTACTTCTTATACTGGAAACTAGAACTAAGTAAGATCCCTAGGTGGGGGTGGCATTCTTGATGTTGATAACCAGGAGAAGGACACTGAAAACAGGTTTTTAGGATGGAGACGTTCATGTAGAAAAGATGGCAGGTTGGGAAGTTGCCCTCAAAATATGACTATCAGGACTCAAGGTCCCTAGGTGGTACAAACCATTTGCTCTCATCTAACTAACCAAAAGTTCAAATCCACTTAGAAGCTCCACAGAAAGCAGTCCTTGTGATCTGCTTCCAGAAAGATTATAGCCAAGAAGATTCCATGGAGCTCTATTCCACTCTGTAACACAGGGGGTCACCATGAGTCAACATTGACTTGAAGGCAGATTTTTTGTTTGTTTGTTTATTTTTAATTAGGGCTCATGTTTCTGCTGATATCTCCATCAATGCGTAGAAGAGAGCAAGTCAAGTTGGAGAAATTAAAAAAGCTATGCTTTTAAACTAGGCTGTTCATCCTTTTATATTCTACCATAGTAAAACCTAAATGACATTTCCAAGCCCACCCAACTTGGGTTGAAGAGCCAATGAATCTGTGAATCTTGACTCCTATGTCCACACCATTTCCTCCAGAAAACACTATCTTTCACTTGTTTCTTTTGCCCAACTTGGTAAAAATTCAGCTTTTCAGTATTTTTTTTCTTCCCAGCCAGAAAGAATTTCACTGGTGTTGACTAGTATTCAATGAGTGAGCCCTTGGTTCCAACCCCATTCCCTTGCTTTTCAGAACTACACAAGAGTTGTTAGCATTGACACTTTGAGTTTTATGCTAAAATCTGGTTTAAACATCAGGATTTCAGTGTAGGCAGCACAACAGAGACAGGACAAACAATCAGAGTTAGCAGATATCCGTGGTCACTGGAGTAGGTAATGATTGCACTTGAGAAACAGTACACAATCTGCTTTTTCACAATCTGGCTTCAACATACCATTCCAGCTTCATCTCCCACTGTGATCCTAACTTCAGCTATAACACCTTTAAACTTCACCCAACATCCGCTGGAAAACCTGGTGTTTCCTCTGCCTGGACTTGTTTCTCCATGTCTTCTGTAAAACCAATGTCTACACATATTTGAAGATTCATTTCAAATGGACTCTTCTGCTGGTAGCCTTTATCAGCTCTATTAACCATGGACAGTTTTCCCTAGGGACTTCTGCAGCACTTCAAACATACTTCAACCTCAAGATTTGGCACATTGTTTTTATTCATTTTTTGCATCTGCTTCTGCAACTGGGCTCGTAGCACATAAATGACCAGTTCCTGGGTTAAAGTAAGTTGAGTAAATGAATGAATAAATAATTAAAAAATGAAATAATGCCAAAGTACCCTCTTTACAGACATCATATTTCCCATCATTATGGCATTGACATTCTTTAACCCCGACACGGCACGGTTTCCCAAGATCTCTCTTCTTTCCCTCACCCAATTCTCCTTTCAACAGCCTTGAATAGGGTAGCATTCAATGAGGAAGACTTTGTACAGCTATTAAAATGTTTGCTGTAAGCAAGAATGGCACAGATCCTATATAAGAGAGTTGTTTAAATTATCGATATATAATGTGTTTCTTCTTGAAGAAGCTTGAACATTTTTGATGAGCTATATGGACATATATTTTATGTCATCTGAAAACATTCTCATTTTTATTTGACATTAGTTCCTGAGGTGCCATATTTAACTTCATCAAAAGCTGATAACAACTTCACTGAACAAGGAGGCAGAGAAAAATGAAGAAAATGAAGATGCACAAAGATACATCAGCTAATAGTTCATCAGAGTTTTCTGGACTAAGCCATTAATTATGACCCAAGTAAATGTCCTTTCTCCCTTTCTCAGTGAAGGCATCTTCATCCCAAATTACCTACTACAGTTTTGGTGAAATTTTCTAAGTACCATGAGGTCATAATAATAATACCCTAAAAGAACAGAACTAAAATTACATGTGGAGTGGAGGGGAAAAAATAAAATAAAAAGTTATTTTGTTTGTTAAAGATCAGTCTAGCTGGGCCCTGCACATTGATTTTCTTAGCTGTTACAGTTAAACAAGTCTCACAAAGAAATGTATTATAGGCAATGGTATGTTTGCAACCATCAAGGTGAGCTTTAATTTGGGAATGCAATCAATAAGGTTTTGTGTTTCTGTAACAGAACATGAGCTGAAAATCTGTGATGGGCCAGATGTGTTTCTACAGTTGCTGATATTTCAGGCCAATGGCTACTTTGACAAATGATGCCCTGTTTCTAATCAATAACTCATAAGCCACAATTTATTTTTTCTTTATCTTGAACTATAACCAAAATGAGGTACATACAACTATAATTTTCACTTCAAACATGGGTAAGGGTTGATTGGGTGTGTGTGCACATGTATGTTTTGTGTGGGCCAAAGGGCAAAACACAACCACCAAAAACTTAGCTGTTGGGAATTGGGGTGGGAGGAAATACTGCTGAAGAAATTTGACAATATGCATTACAATTCTTAAGTGACTTACACCATTTGATTTCAGAATTCCATTTGGTTTGAATCTGTCCTGTGAAAATAAATGATTGATTGGGAGAAGGGGAGATTATATGTAAAGATGTTTATTGCAGCATTATTTATAATAGGGATAATCAGAAGTAATCTAGTTTCCAAACAGTGGTAATGGTGAATCACCTGAGTTGGATAGTACACAGCAAGTATTAAAGCCATGAGAAAACGTCAAGAGAAAAAAAAAAAGGGGGAGTGGGGAGAGGGATTGTAATATAGAATTATTTCAAGTGTAAAGAAAAATGTACATGGTAAAAATATGGGAAATAAATACACTAAAACACGTAAAGTGTTGGTTTTAAGGTTTGGGAATATGCAGGACTTTTTTTTTTTTTTTTTTTTTTTTGCTTCTCACTATATATTTACCAAATTTCTTACAGTGAGTGGGCATGACTCCTAAAATGAAAACTTTTACTAAATAAATTGACCACTTAAAATAGAGTACTGATACCAGAGGAGGAAATTGTAGAGGAAAAGACTAAATATATTACTTTATAAATATTAATAAGAACATCAAAGTCAGACCGAAAGTTAATAATCTTAGTATATCACAGTGGCAAGATGGAGACCACAGCAGCACAATAGCTCATCCATATTCCCCAAATTTCTACCCACTCTGTGCAAACCAAGACCAGTAGTTCCTGCTTCCTCTTCGGCCCAGGGGAAATCACTGTATGAGGAGAGAATTAAGGGTCTAAACGTATAGATATAGATAACATGTAACATATATATAACATGTAACAATAACATATATATGTAAGTATGTATGTATGTGTGTGTGTATATATATATATATATGTTGTTGTTAGATACTGTTGAGTTGATTCCAACTCATAGCGACCCTGTGAATGAAACACTGCCTGATCTTATGCCATCGTCACAATTATTGCTGTTTTGAATCCATTGTTGCAGCCACTATGTCAATTTATCTCATTGAGGGTCTTCCCTTTTTCACAAATATCTATTTTACCAATCATAATGGCCTTCTGAAGGGACTGGTCCCCCTGATAACATGTTCAAAGTATATGAGATGAAGTCAGGACATCCTTGACTCTAAGAAGCATTCTGGCTGTACTTCTTCCAAGACAAATTTGGACAGATTTGTTTGTTCTTCTGGCAGTCCATGATATATTTTAATTTTTTTTTTGTAATTTTTTTAAAATTGTGCTTTAGATAAAGCTTTACAGAGCAAATTAGTTTTCCATTAAACCATAAATACACATACTGTTTTGTGACATTGGTTGCCAGCCCTGTCACATGTCAATGCGCTCCCCTTCTCAAACTTGGGTTTCCCACTTCCATTTGTCCAGCTTTCCTGCCCCCTCCCGCCTTCTTATCCTTGCCCCTGGGATGGTGTGCCCATTTAGCCTGGATATATATGATTGAGCTAGGGGTATTATTGTTTACTTTATGGGCCCATCTAATCTTTGGCTGATGGGTGAACCTCAGGAGTGACTTCGGTACTGAGTTAAAAGGGTATCCAGAGGCCGTACTCGCAGAGTTTCTCTAGTCTCTGTTAGGCCAGTAAGTCTGGTCATTTTTTGTGAGTTTGAATTTTGTTCTACTTTTTTCTCCAGCTCTGGCTGGGACCCTGTATTATGATTCCTGTCAGAATGGTCGGTGATGGTAGCTGGGCACCTTCTAGTTGTGCTGAACTTAGTCAGGTGAAGGCTGCAGTAGTTGTGTACCTAGACCAAGAGGCAGTCATTGGAACAGGACAAGGGGATACGGTATGGTTTAAAGTCAAGAAAGGTGTGCATCAGGGTTGTATCATTTCACCATACTTATTCAATCTGTATGCTCAGCATATAATCTGAGAAGCTGGACTATATGAAGAAGAACATGACACCAAGATTGGAGGAAGACTCATTAGTAAACTGGGATATGCAGATAATGCAATCTTGCTTGCTGAAAGTGAAGAGGACTTGAAGCATTTATTGATGAAGATCAAAGTCCACAGCCCTCAGTATGGATTACACCTTAACATAAAGAAAATAAAAATCCTCACAACTAGACCAATAAGCAACATCATGATAAACGGATAAAAAATTGAAGTTGTCAAGGATTTCATTTTACTTGGACCAAAATCGACATCCATGAAAGCAGAAGTCAAGAAATCAAATGACACACTGCATTGGGCAAATCTACTGCAAAAGATCTCTTTAAAGTGTTAAAAAAGCAAAGATGTCACTTTAAGGGCTAAGGTGCACCTAACCCAAGCCATGGTTTTCAGTTGCCTCATATGCAAGTGAAAGCTGGTCAAGGAATAAGGAAGACCAAAGCAGACTTGATGCACTTGAATTATGGTGTTGGTGTAGAGTATTGAATATACTATGGACTTCCAGAAGAACAAACAAATCTGTCTTGGAAGAAGTACAGCCAGAATGCTCCTTAGAAGTGAGGATGACGAGACTTTGTCTCACATACTTTGGACATGCATCAGGAGGGATCAGTCCCTGGAGAAAGACATCATGCTTGGTAAAGTAGAGGGTCATTGAAAAAGAGGAAGATCTTCAATGAGATAGATTGAACAATGGACTCTAGAATAACACTAATTGTGAGGATGGCACAGGACCGGGCAATGTTTCATTCTTTTCTACATAGTGTTGCTATGTGTTTGGAGTGACTCAACTGCACATAACAACAACGAGAACAACAAATTGACCCATTGCTGAATGTGGGCTGCCAACATGGCAGGGTACTGTCTTTAACAGAGCGCAATTCCTTAGGAGGAAGCTAGCTGGAATCCTTCAGCAGGAAACACTCCCAGCATCAGGGATGATCAGGGTCAATAAACCCTTCCTGGATGGTGACTTCTTTACATGCCTGCTGATCTCCTGGCACAAGGAGGCTAAAGTGACCAGGTGGCACAGATCTGAAAGTATAATGGGCATTCTGATATATTGGCTGATGGAAATTTTCCTTATCTCGGAATGAGGACCTATAGACTCACAGAGCCTAGAGTTGTGGGAATGGGAAGCACAGATTCCCATTTGGCACTAGGAATTTTTTTAAGTGAGGCTACTCTTACTTTCATTCTTTTTTCCTAGATCCATGTGTTCTACCTACCGGGGGACACATCACTTTATAATTGTTGTTCATTATAGCATAACCCACATGCTGAAGGATATTACTTCATGTTCTTTATGGCTTATCTCCAAAATGGCACCTGAGTGCTGACTTAAAAATAGTTCATGCTTTAAAAATATTTCCATCAGGGAAGAAACTTCTAGGTGGCATGTAATAGGACCAGTGGATACCATGGTCATTTACTCACTCCTGCACCTTCTTAAAAAAATATTGTGGTAAAATATATGTAACACAAAATATGCAGATCTAACGATTTTTAAGTGCATTATTCAACGAAGTTAATTACATATACAAAGCTGTGAAACCACTACCACTATCTACCTCCAAAACTTCTTTGCCACCTGAAACAGAAACTCAGGATTCATTAAGCAATAATTACCCATTCCTCTCTTCCCCTCTCCCCAGGTAACTGCTGATCTTTGGTCTCTAAACATTTGCTTATTCTAGACACTTCATGTAAGTGAGATCATATAATGTTTTTCCTTTTGTATCTGACATTTCACTTAGAACTATTTTTCAAGTTCCATCCATGTATCATGATTATGATACCTATAGCATGTATCAGAACTTCATTTCTCTTTGTTGTTGTTGATGTTAGGTGCTGTCAAGTCAGTTCTGACTCATAGAGACCCTATGTACAACAAAATGAAACACTGCCCGGTCCTGCACCATCCTCACAATCTTTGTTATGCTTAAGCCCATAGCATTTCTCTTTAGGGCTGAATAATACTCCCATGCATGTGTAACAGAACTCTAGAGAAGATTAGATTCTCAACTCCAGCAGGTTTTCTATGCCAAAGTCAAGAAAGGAGTGAGACTCAGACTGTGTCCTTCCCAGTCAATTCAGCCAAGTACCTTGAACTTTGAAACCTAATATTCTCCTGAATCCTCTGGGCTTGACGAACAATCCCACTTCTTCTTATTAAAGACTAACATTTCCCACTTGTTTGAAGACAATGCAGAGGACTCTGCTTTTCAAAATAACATTCACCTCCCTCAGGATTTACCTGTACATATTCACCTGACCACAATATCAAAAACAAGGATCAAGTCACTACATAACCTGGTCAGGGAAGTGACAAGCCTGCTAGGTAGGGAAAGGGATTAAATTACTTTAACAATTAAAGAAACTTACATATAGGTGATCAACATGGTGGAGTAGTTAGATGCTTCCTATATCCCTCTTACAACAAAGACCTGGAAAAACAAGTGATTTGATTCTATGTGAATATCTGGGAGCCCTGAACAAGACAAGGTTAAGAAATCCGTCTGAGTGATACGGGAGAGGGAGACCATTTGGAAGAAGTGAGGAAGGCTAGATTCGCGATGGCGAAACTGCATCACCACAGCCACACAGGTCCATGGTGAAGCAGGCAAACAACTGTGCTGTGCATGCACTTGGGAAGCAGTTTCCAGCAGAGATTCTGCTTGGACACTCCGAACCAGTGAAGAGCAGCTCCCAAGAGGCTAAGATAAGTACATGCATGCATCCTTTCGTTAGGATTAAAAAAAAAAAAGCCCATATAGGAAAAACCTCTCTCCCTTTTACCTCCTCCTTCCATGCTCTGCACCGGGAGTCCACTGGGCCAGAAGTAGATCCCAAAAGGTGCCCTGACCCATTCTCCTGGACTTGGAGAGGGAACAAATAAGCTGCTGGCTCCGCTAGGCCAGGAACACAGGGTAGGCACAGCTCCATTGCTGGGAGCAGGTATCAGGGGTCTGCAGACTCTGAGTGCCTTAAACCCTTGTATGGACTTGTGGGGACACATCTCAACAGCGTTAGTCCTCACTGCCACAGTACAACAGGGCAAACATCTGAAGTTTAACTTCAAATGCTTCAGCTGTGAAAAGGCAGATTTGTTACCCTCTAGCCATGCCCCTTAAGCAGGCACTTTTATCAATCTGCAGCAGGGGCCTGAGGACTGGTGGTAGCACCTAAAGTGCCTAGTCACATGCTACAGGAGTTCAAGAAAAAGTGGTGCCCTCGAGCCTTTACAGCCAACAGAGTGGGGTGCTCAAAGTCTGGCTGCAAAACTCACCTACCTACTAACCCTAGAGAATAGGGACACACTTTTATTTCAGAGTCTCAGGGGCAGCTGTCAGCCCCTGGCCTGGCTCAGTGCGTGATCCCCTACCACAGCCAGAGTCCAGTGCCTGCACCAATCACCCATGCCTCTCTAGGACTGGGGGTAAGAGCCTGCATCACACACTTGGTGACCGACTGCCGGAACACCCGAGCTGAACCCATATAGGAAAATTTAATGGACTCCTGTGTGCACATACTTAGTTACAGAACTAACTACCTAGTGAGAGGACACTAGAGACCCAAAAGTGTCAAAAATGAAACTAGTGCACACGAGCAGCCTATATGGGCATATCAAAACAAAACAAAATAAGAAGCTAGGTCTCACTAAGCAAATACAAAACAAAATTATAATATATTATTGATGGCTCGAAGACAACAGTCAGTATCAAGTCACATAAGGAGGCAGTCCATGATGGCTTCAGCAAGCGCACAAAATAAAGAATCAATAAATTCTCTGGAGGAAGAGAACTTCTTGGAATTACCAGAGGCAGAATACAAAAGATTAATATACAGAACTCTTCTAGAAATAAGAAAGGAAATTCAACAAAATGCAGAAACATCCAGGGAACATACAGACACAGTAGTAGCGGAACTTAAAAAAGTTATTCAAGAACATAATGCCAAGTTTAATGGGCTGCAAGAATCCATAGAGGGACTGCAATCAGAAATCCAGGAGATTAACAACAAAGTTTCACAATTAGACAACTCAATAGAAAGTCATAGGAGCAGAATTGAGGCAGGAGAAAGAAGTTAGAATTAGTGACATTGAAGATAAAGCACTTGACACCAACTTGTTTGAGGAAAAATCAGATAAAAGAATTAAAAACAATGAAGAAATTCTAAGATTGATGTGGGAATCTATCAAGAGAAATAAACTATGAGTGATTGGAATACCAAAACGGGGGGATGATAGAAAATATAGAGAAAATTTTTGAAGATTTGTTGACAGAAAACTTCTCTGATACCATGAAAGATGAGAAGATATCTACCCAAGATGCTCATCAACCAACACAGAAGGTAGATCCTAATAGAAAGTCACAAAGACATATTATAATCAAACTTACCAAAACAAAAGATAAAGAGAGAATTTTAAGAGCAGCTAGGGAAAAAAGAAAAGTTAACTACAAAGGAGAGTCAATTAGAATAAGCTCAGACTACTCAGCAGAAACCATGCAGGCTAGAAGGCAATGGGATGACATATTTAAAGCCTTGAAGGAAAATAACTGTCAGCCAAGAGTTATATATCCAGCAAAACTGTCTCTCAAATATGATGGCGAAATTGGGGCATTTCCCAATAAACAGAAGTTCAGGGAATTTGCAAAAACCAAACCAAAATTACAAGAAATACTAAAGGGAATCCTACGGTTAGATAATCAATAACACCAGCTAACAACGCAAGACTAGAACACAGGACAGAGCAACCAAAAATTGACTCAGATACGGAAATTGAAAATACATCAAAGCTAAAACATTGAAAATAGGGAAACAGATATCAATATGTAAAAAAAGGATAATATTAAAACAAAAAAAGAGGGACTTAAAAAATAGAGACATTGATTTTCTATATGGATAGGAAGTTAAGGCAATGTAAAGTAATAAAAGACTGGTATAAACTTAGACAAAAAGGAGTAAATACTAAGGCAACCTCAAAGGAATCTAACAATCCTACAAATCAAAATAAAAAAGTAGAAAAACATAAAGACCCAGCAAACACAAAATCTACAACAAATAAAAAGAAGAAAAAAAAATACATAAAGAAAAACGACTCAGCACAGAAAATTGAGGAGAACAAAGAAACTGTGAACTACACACAAAGAGAGATATCAGGATGACTGTACTAAACTCATACCTATCAATAATTATACTGAATGTAAACAGACTTAATGCACCAATAAAGAGATGGAGAGTGGCAGATTGGATAAAAAAAGTATGATCCATCAATATGCTGTCTCCAAGAGATGCACCTTAGACTTAAAGACACAAACAGGCTAAAACTCAAAGGATGGCAAAAATATATCAAGCAAACAACACTCAAAAAAGAGCAGGAGTGGCAATATTAATCGCTGACAAAATAGACTTTAAAGTAAAATCCAACACAAAGGATAAGGAAGAGCACTATATAATGATTAAAAGGTCAATACACCAGAAGGACATAACTATAATAAATATTTATGCACCCAACAACAGGGCTCCAAAATACATAAAACAAACTCAAACAGCTCTGAAGAGAGAGAGAGAGACAGTTCCACAATAGTAGTGGCAGACTTCAACACGCCACTTTCGGTGAAGGACAAAACATCCCGAAAGAAGCTCAACAAAAACACAGAAGAGCTAAATGCTACAATCAACCAACTTGATCTCATAGGCATATATCAAACACTGCACCCTACAGCAGCCAAGAATACTTTCTTTTCCAAGGCAAATGGAACATTCTCCAGAATGGACCACATATTAGGCCATAAAGCAGGCCTTAACAAAATTTAAAATGTTGAAATACTACAAAGCATCTTTTCTGACCATATAAGCCATAAAAGCGGAAATCAACAACACAAAAAGCAAGGGAAAAAAATGAAACACATAGACATTGAACAACACCTTACTCAAAAACTACTGGGTTATAGAAGAAATTAAGGATGGAATAAAGAAATTCATAGAATCAAATGAGAATGAAAACACATCTTACCAGAACGTTTGGGGCACAGCAAAAACAGTGCTCAGAGATCAGTTTATAGAAATAAATGCACACATCCAAAAACAAGAAAGGCTCATAATCAAAGCATTAACACTACAACTGGAAGAAGAAGAAAGAGAGCAGAAAAAGAAGCCCACAGGAGTCAGAAGGAAAGAACTAATAAGAATTAGAGCAGAATTAAAAGAAATCGAGAATAGAAAAACAATTGAAAGAGTCAACAAGTCCAAAAGCTGGTTCTTTGAAAACATCAACAAAATTGATAAACCACTGGCCCAACTGACAAAAGAAAAACTGGAGAGGAGGCAGATAACACATATAAGAAATGAGATGGGTGATGTCACAACAGAACCAACTGAAATTAAAAGAATCATGACAGAATACTATGAAAAATTGTACTCTAACAAATTTGAAAACCTAGACGAAATGGACAAATTTCTAGAAACTCACTACCTACCTAAATTAACACAAACAGAGGTAGAACAACTAAATAAACCCATAACAAAAGAAGAGATTGAAAAGGTTATTAAAAAACTGCCAACAAAAAAAAACAGTAGCCAAGATGGCTTCACTGGAGAATTCTACTAAACTTTCAGAGAAGAGATAACACCACTTCTACTAAAGGTATTTCAGAGCATAGAAAATGATGGAATACTCACAAACACATTTTATGAAGCCATCATAACCCTGATACCAAAACCAGGTAAAGACACCACAAAAACAGAAAATTACAGACCGATATCCCTCATGAACATTGATGCAAAAATCCTCAACAAAATTTTAGCCAATAGAATGCAGCAACATATCAAAAAAATAATTCACCATGACCAAGTGGGATTTATACCAGGTATGCAGGGATGGTTCAACATTAGAAAAACAATCAACTCAATCAATCACATAAATAAAACAAAAGACAAGAACCACATGATCTTATCAATCGATGCAGAAAAGGCATTCGACAAAGTCCAACACCCATTCATGATAAAAACTCTCAACAGAGTAAGAATAGAAGGGAAATTCCTCAGTATAATTAAGGGCATTTATACAAAACCAACAGCCAACATCATCCTGAATGGAAAGACTTTGAAAGCATTCCCCTTGAGAACAGGAAACAGACAAGTATGCCCTTTATCACCACTATTATTCAACATTGTGCCAGAGGTCCTAACCAGAGCAGTTAGGCTAGAAAAAGAAATAAAGGGCATCCAAATAGGTAGGGAAGAAATCAAAGTGTCTCTATCTTCAGATGATATGAGCCTGTACACAGAAAACCGCAAGGAATCCACAAGAAAACTACCGCAACTAATAGAAGATTTCAGCAAAGTTTCAGGATACAAGATAAACATACAAAAATCAATTGGATTCCTCTACACCAACAAAAAGAACCTTGAAGAGGAAATCATCAAATCAATACCATTTACAATAGCCCACAAGAAGATAAAACACTTAGGAATAAATCTAACCAGAGATGTAAAAGATCTTTACATCAAAAACTACAAGACACTACTGCAAGAAACTAAAAGAGACCTGCATAAGTGGAAAAATATACCTTGCTCATGGATAGGTAGACTCGACATAGTGAAAATGTCAATTCTACCCAAAGCAATCTACAGATACAATGCAATCCCACTCCAAATTCCAGCAGCATTTTTTAATGAGATGTAGAAACAAATCACCAACATCATATGGAAAGGGAAGAGGCCCTGAATAAATAAAGCATTACTCAAGAAGAAGAACAAAGTGGGAGGCCTTACACTATCTGATTTTAGGACTTATTATACTGTCACGGTAGTCAAGACAGCCTGGTACTGGTACAACAACAGATACATAGACCAATGGAACAGAGTTGAGAATCCAGATATAAGCTCATCCACCTATGAGCAGCTAATATTTGACAAAGGCCCAAAGGCCATTAACTAGGGAAAAGACAGTCTCTTTAACAAATGGTGCTGGCATAACTGGATATCTATATGCAAAAAACTGAAACAAGACCCATATCTCACACCATGCACAAAAATTAACTCAAAATGGATCAAAGACTTAAATATAAAATCAAAAATGATAAAGATCATGGAAGAAAAAATAAGGAGAATGCTAGGAGCCCTAATACATGGCAGAAACACAATATGAACCATAAGTAACAATGCACAAGCACCAGAAGAGAGACTAGATAAATGGAAGCTCCTAAAAATCAAACACTTACGTTCATCAAAAGACTTCACCAAAAGAGTAAAAAGACAACCTACACACTGGAAAAACTTTTTTGCTATGACAAATCCTATCAATGTCTAATCTCTAAAATCTACAAGATACTGCAAAACCTCAACAGCAAAAAGACAAATAGCCCAATTAAAAAATGGGCAAAGGATATGAACAGGCACTTCACCAAAGAAGATATTCAGGCAACCAACAGACACATGAAGAAATGCTCATGATCATTAGCCATTAGAGAAATGCAGATCAAAACTACAATGAGATATCATCTCACCCCAACAAGGCTAGCATTAATCAAAAAAACACAAAATAATAAATTCTGGAGAGGTTATGGAGAGACTGGAGCACTTATACACTGTTGGTGAGAATGTAAAATGGTACAACCACTTTGGAAATCGATTTGGCACTTCCTTAAAAGGCTAGAAATAGAAGTACCATATGATCCAGCTATCCCGCTCCTTGGAATATATCCTAGAGAAATAAGAGCCATCACTCTAATAGATATATGCACACCCATGTTCATTGCAGCATTGTTCACAATAGCCAAAAGATGGAAGCAACCTAAGTGCCCATCAGTGGATGCATGGATAAACAAACTATGGTACATCTACACAATGGAATATTACACAATGATAAAGAACAATGATGTAGCTGTGAAACATCATATAACTTGGTGGAAGCTGGAACTTACTATGCTGAGTGGATTTAGTCAGTCACAGAAGGACAAATACTGCATAAGACCACTATTATAAGAACTCAAGAAAAGGTTTAACACAGAAGAAAACATTCTTTGATGTTTAGAGGGATGGGGAGGGAGGGTGAGGGTTATTTATTAAGTAGATTGTAGATAAGAATCATCTTAGGTGAAAGGAAGGACAGCATACACTGCAGGGAAGCCAGCACAACTGGACTAAATCAAAGCTAAGAAGTGTCCTCAAGACAATCAAAAACTTTGAGATACAGAGTAGCAGGGATGCAGGGTCTGGGCACCATGCTTTCAGGGGACATCGATGTCAACTGGCATAACAAAGCTTATTAAGAAAATGTTCTGCATCCTACTTTGGTGAGCAGCATCTGGGGCCTTGAAAGCTTGTAAGTGGCCATATAAGATGCATCAACTGGTCCCAACCACTTGGAGTAAAGGAGAACAAAGAACACCAAAGACACAAGGAAAGTATTGGCCCAAGAGACAGAATGGGCCACATAAAACAAAGACTTCAGCCTAGGACAAGAAGAACTAGATGGTGCCTGGCTATCACCAATGAATGTCCTGACAAAGAACACAACGTAGGGTCCCTGATGGAGCAGTAGAACAATGGTATGCAGAACTCTAATTCTTGTAAGAAGACCAGACTTAATGGTTTGACCAAGACTGGAGGCATCCCAGAAAGCATGTCTCCTGGTCTATCACCCCAGACGAAAACAATTTCCTAGGCCAACTCTTTAAACAGGGATTGGACTGAACTGTGGGACATAAAGTGATACTTGTGAACAATGTGCCTCTTAGTCAAGTAGATACAAGAGACCCAATGGGTGACTTCTGTCCAGAGGTGAGATGGGAAGGCAGAGAGAGTTAGGAGCTGGTTGAATGTTCATGGGGAATCAGGGACGGAGGAGAGGAGTGTGCTGTCGCAGAATGGGGTGAGCGGTCGTGGTCTCATAACAATGTATGTAAAAAAAAAAAAATTCTGTATGGGAAACTAACTTGAAATGTAAACTTCATTTAATTACAACAATAAAAAAACTGTAAAAAAAAGAATGTTATATACATCCAAGCCACAACAGTTGGTCTCTATTCACCTGGAGCAACAACAACAACAAAAAAAAAGAAATAAAGCTTAAATACTGAACCAAAAAAAAAAAAAAAGAAACTTACATATAGGTGTTGTCTTTCACACTCAAAATGGTTATGACATAAATTAATATGTGAGATAGAAGTAGATCTTGGTTTTTATCCACAATTCTAAGTTGCTGAGCTAATAATTTGTCTGCTATGATTTATAAGGGAACAGCACATACCACTCCTGGAAGTACCAATAGAGTAATTTGGAACTTCATAATTACTTTTATGACGTTTTCTTGTCATGATCTGTGTAGAAATATATTTTTATTTATGGAGTGCTCATGGCATAAATCATTAACTGTGGAATTTCTAAGGGTATTCAAGAAATTGTAATTTAATTTTTAATATGCAATTAAAATTGAGGAATTCAGTTATATTATTTTTATCTATAAAGAGGTTACTGTGAATGCTAAAATAATGTAAAACAGGTGGGAAATGAAATTTACTCAGTATCCGCATGGAATCATATTTATTGCACCTTGAATTGTTTTCCATTTTTACTTGTGATTGTTTTTCTTGTACTTGGGTCATGTGTCTTTCATATTTCTTCGTGGTTACCAATGGCTTTCATGTTCAAGAACCTCAATTAATTTTTGTTCTTTAAACTAGATTAGTGACTGGAAGTCGTTTAATATGTATGACGGTATGCAAGCTTGCAGACAGTCGTTTTTTACGCAATGTTTACTGAGTTCCAACTCTATGATAAGCACTCTGCCAGGCACCGAGTACACAGGTTTGATTAAAGCATAATCTCTGCCCTCAAATGACTCACAGTTTGTAGGTAAAACATAACTAAGCAAATATCTTGAAGCTGATACACAAAGACCAAAACTTTGGTGATAGAAAAGATTCTCTTTAAAGGCCAGCTCTGTTGTTGCTATTGTTAGGTGCCATTAAGCTGGTCCTGACTCATAGTGACCCTGTGTACAACAGAATGAAACAGTGCCCAGTCCTGCTCCATCCTCATGATCCTTGTTACACTTGAGCCCATTTTTGCAGCCACAGTGTCAATTCATCTCATTGAGAGCCTTCCTCTTTTTTGCTGACCCTCTACTTTACTGAGCATGATGCCCTTCTCCAGGGACTGATCCCTCCTGATAACATGTCCAAAGTATGTATGATGAAGTCTTGTGATCCTCCCTTCTAAGGAGCATTCTGGCTGTAGTTCTTCCAAGACAGTTTTATTCATTCTTCTGGCATTCCATGGTATATTCAATATTCTTCACCAACACCATAATTCAAAGGTCAGCTCTAGGTGGTAATAATAGTGTTAAAATTATAATGGCAATTCATCACAACTCATTGTGACATTCATATTGGAAATAATGCCAGTAAAATTAAGACTATACCTTTGTATAATTTGTTATTCAAATTTAGATTTTACTGAAACTATTCAAGGAGATGTGATAGTCAGTATTAGAATCTTTTCATACATTATACAGTTATTGTTACTGAACCTGGGATGGTGGGTCCTTGTCCAGTGTGCTCAGACTTGCCAGTGATCTGGACAGCGGACTTTGAGAAAGAGAAAGTGACTTCATTGCAATGCACAGAGCAAGGAACCAGGATGAATTTTCTCAGATCCAACTCCCCAAACTACAAGGAAGCAGGGAAGCAGGGCTTATATGTGATTTGGGCAGCAAGATGGTGGCCACACAGGTGCACTGGGGAGGGAAAATTCCAGAAAGTGTCCAGGAAACAGGAGGTGATGTTGCTCTTGTCGAACCTCTCACTTCGGAACAAGGTCCAGGTGATGATTTTCCTTCAGATTTGTTCTTCCTGTTGCTGCATCCTCTGTTGAGGTCAATTAGTGGTCACAACTGGCCCTTCTGCACATGCAAGGTGGTCCAAATCTGTCTTGGGCTAGTTCAAGGACTAATGGAAATTTACTGGCATTCATAGGGTAGGTTACTTTCTCTTTCATTGTATCTTTTGCACAAATAGACGGTCAACCTATCCTGACTTATTCTAGGCAAGATATAGTTTTCTGTCTTCTATTTGGAAAATACTATTCCTCTTTCGAGACTGACATGATCCCCTTAAATCAAGTAAAGAAAATGGTGACTGAGAGGAATGAAAAAGGTTTTGAACGTGGATTTTCAATGTTTCACTATGTATAAGACTTTAAAGTTTAATTCTTCAACAATATTAATGTATTTATATATTGCCTTCACAATATGATAATACTTCGGTACGTGCTGAAGACTCCCACATCAATATTTCTAGTCCTGACTTCTTCCTATATCTCCCTTAGCTCCAGATTCATAAATGCTTCATGAAGAGATGTGGGAATTGTTATACCCACGTATAAATTTATAACATCTATAAATTTAAATAATTTATAGATAAATGTGCCATTGCAAAGCATACTTACACTATGTGTACACATGAACTCTTGCAGAATAGTCTAGGAAGATATTTATTTTTCACGTAACTGAACATGGTATTTTTGGTGTATTAAGTGCTAAATAAATGTTAGTACACTTTCCTCCAATGAAATTGTCCTTGGAACTCACCAGATGGTTAATATAGGAAAAATATGATACTGAGGACTCTTACTGGTAATAGAAAAAGTGATGATAACAAAAATGGAATTTCAAGAGTTTGCACTCTGGTTGGAGTGGCAAAAAATGAAGAAATTCTTTAAAAGCAGCTTTTGGACAAAATTGTTCTAAGAACACATTGCTTGTGTTTCTATTGTCGGGGACACAGAAATCAAAACAAAGATATTCAGGATTAATTGGTATGATATATTTGGCATGAGAATTTCACCTGGTTTAAGACTTAAATGGATATTTGGAAAACCCTTTTTGTTGCTACTCTTATTAATCATTTCATTAACATTTATTGAGTGCCAGCATTTGAGCAGCTGCAATCACACCTGCTCTTAAAAAACTTTATTTTTCAAAGTATTTGCTCCATTTAGAGCTCTGCATTTTATAAATAAGCTTTATGTATTAAAAAGAGAACATGCCAAGGCCAAATAGTCTGTGAAAGAAGAGTTATTATTGTCCACACAATAATGTCTAATGCAGTCCATATTAACACCTGTGATTTTTTTCTTAGCATTTCTGTGCTCTGTGCCCTTGTGATTTTATTCTTCCAAGAAAACTCAGTGCCAGAGAAACACATTACCATTCACTTGTCATTCTGGAGCCTGGGGTCTCTGAAACTAGGCAGAGCTTGTCCTAGTCTGGGAACCCAGTGGGACTTGGTGTAGGGAAGTGAGAGTCACTAACTCGGAAGTGCCTGGAGGCTTCTCAGGGCAGACTCTATAACAGCATGTGATACTACACTGCTTAACCCCCTGAACGGACTAAGAGACACATAGGGCTAGTCCCTTTGTTTAACCAAACCTTGATTTTATGCCTACTGGGTGTACAAGGGATTTGGGTGGAAGAGTATGATGATTTTTGTGATAAATAACCCTCTCCTGAATTGACAGGCATGAGGTATAAACTTTCTCAGCAACCAAAAGTATTTCACAGCTGCTAACTCTGTGACCTTGGGCAGGGCGCTCAGTCACTCTGAGACACAATTTCCTCACCTGCCAAAGGAAGCTAATGATACCTGCCCTACCTTCTTTCCTAATACACAGAGATGCTCTAACTAATTAATTTAGCAGACACAAATCGAGATTGAGCATGTGTCGATGCAGTGAAAGGTATCAAGGTCACAAACATGAATAAAACATGCCCCTACTCAAGAGTGGCTCTGAGTCTATCAGGGGAGACAAACAGGTGAGTAACTAACTATGCTAAAGGGTGAGGATGGCATGATAAAACTATATGCTACGTGTTATGGGAGACTTAGATGAGGGAATGATTAATTCTGCTGTGACAGGGTGGAGTATGAGCAAAGACTTTACAGAAAGGATGATTTTTTAGCCTCATCTTGAGGAATGAGTAGGAGTTTTCCAGGTAGAGAAGAGTTGAAGGGCATTGCAGAAAGAGTGAATAAAGATAAAACAATGTGGAAATGATCAGAGAGATATGTGGGGGAAACGTGGGCATTTTATGATATGTACGCATCTGCTCTGTCATTGGCAATGTGGTTAATGTCAACGGCATTATTATTAAAGCCACAGTGAAGTTATTTAGAGTAAAACTCATGACTGTATCCTACAATACATAGAGCAGTTATTTGTCTATTCTTCTTGCTTTTTCTTCCTGTCATTTTCCGAAATGTATTCTTATCAAAGTAACATACCTAGTTTGAAAAAGGCAAGCAGCAATGCAAATCTGAAAACACTTTACTCTATCATCCCAACCTTCACTCTCCAAAGACAACTACTTCCAATTATTATAGCTATTCCGTCTGGTATTTCTAAATGTCATACTTAGACTGTATTTATTTCTCATTTTGAGACATTATCTATTGACTTCTGAATATTAAATATATGACTCTAGCCTTCGCTTCCCCCATGATTCCTTATTTACATTTTGTTACCTCTGTCAGTTTGTCATATTGTGGTGGCTTGTGCGTTGCTGTGATACTGGAAGCTTTGCCACCGATATTTCAAATACCAGCAGGGTCACACTTGGTGGATAGGTTTCAGTGGAGTTTCCAGACTAAGACAGACTAGGAAGAAGGATCTGGTGGTCTACTTATGAAAAAAATGGTCAGTGAAAACCTTATGGACAGGAGCAGAACACTATCTGATATAGTTCTGAAAGATGAGACCCTCAGGCTGGAAGGCACTCAAAAGACTACTGGGGAAGAGCTGTCTCCTCAAAGTAGAGTCGACCTTAATGACATGGATGGAGTCAAGCTTTCAGGACCTTCATTTGCTGATGTGGCATGACTTAAAATGAGAAGAAATATCTGCAAATGTCCATTAGTAATTGGAATGTGGAATGTACGAAGTATGAATCTAGGAAAATTGAAAGTCTTAAAAATGAAATGCATAAAGGTTGATATCCTAAGCATTGGTGTGCTGAACTTGACTGATATTAGCTATTTTGAATCAGACAATCATAAGGTATATTATGCCAGGAATGACAAATTGAAGAGGAATGGTGTTGTTCGTACTGTGGGGTCTTGCATGTTGCTGTGATGCTGGAAGCCATGCCACTGGTATTCAAGTACCAACAGGGTCACCCATGGTGGACAGATTGGTAAAGCCTAGGATTAGAGAAAATGAGGAAAACCTTTAACCAGATGGATTGACACAGTGGCTGCAACAAAGGGCTCAAGCATAATGACAATTGTGAGGATGGCACAGGACCCAGTATTGTTTCCTTCTGTTGTACATAGGGTAGCTGTGAGTCGGAACGAGCTTGAAGCAGCTAACAGCAACAGCACCTCTTTGCAACCAAAGTGGTTATATAACAAGTATTTCTAAGTAATTATTTGATGTATATAAATTATGGCCGTATAAACACTGTTCAATGCTAAGCCTTGCCATGTGTGATTTTGTATTATGATAAATCATTTTTTTTCTTGTGATCTTTGTTGTTTTTGTCATCTTACAAATTGCCTCGATATATTTGTTTGATTTTCCATGTATCCATCCTTAAATATTACTCCTCCCTCCCCATATATAACAAATGGGTGCAATCTCTCTCTTTTTTTTTTTTTTTTGACACATCTTCCTGTTCCTGTTTGTACCAACTCCTCATTAGCCCTGCTGTGCACTTGTTTAAATGAATTTCTTTCAATAGTCTCTTATGTTAAATGCTTTGTTTCCTGGATCCTGTGATTTTTTCCTTTCTTGGTTCTTGGTTCACCGTCTAGATTGGGGTATATTTTTCCTGGATTAACCTACTAGGGTGTATAAGCAATGATTTTTCAGCCCAAAGATCTCAATGAACTGAGAATTTCCTTATTTATCCTTATTCTTTATTGAGAATTTGACAGAGACTACAATTCTAGCTTGGAAATCTATTGCTCTCAGAATTTAAATGAATTTCTCCATTGTATTTGATCTTCATATATGTGGCAAACATGGAGGTGGGCCACTCTGATACTCCTTCAAGAAGGAACTTTTAAGACCTAATTTCTTTCTGCTTTAAATTTTTTGTTAATACCATGTGTTTTCATTACTGAAAGCCTGCTGAATCATTGAGTGTTGTAAATTTTTGGTAGCATTTTTTTCCCTCTTCAATAACCCTACCCTCTGAGTCCCAAGGGACATACTTTGTCCCATTAATTTTACCCCAGATGCCCCCTAGAGTCCAGAGACACATGTCGTGTCCCAAATAAAAATTTGAAAATGTCTCTTTCTCCTACCAAAAATGCACACAGGTTATACAACACCCTGTAGAAACAGTAATTCACAGCATACATTTGTTACTTCAGTTTCAAACAGTCATAAAAGCCTATGGCGACATGTACTGTCAGTGCGAAAGCAGCTCCCCAGAGAACGTGAGAGGCAGAAAAAGCTGGTGGACAACAGTATATTCCAATGGTCATGAAAGGGTTAAGCTTGGGAGTGTGTGGTATGATTGTAGTCGCTGAAGCATTAAAGCTGCTTTAGTGCTAGGTACAGGGAAGTGGTCTTAGGGCCTGGCCTTTTCAGCCCAATATATGAGTCTTTAATGGGCAGTACTCTCAGGAGTTTCCCTTTGGGTCAGCTGAGACTTTGCCAGGTTTGCATCGTGGCTTGAGGTTCTCTCTACCCAATTTCCCTTCCTCGTCTCTTCCTTTCACAGGTGTCAAATCTGGATTACAGTCTAAAGATTTTTCCCGCCCATTCCTGCTTCCTCTCCATCATCTTTTATGGATGTTAATCCCCAATAAACCTCTTGTAGTATTAATTTTGCTTCTCAGAGGACCAAGATTGACATTAATGTTACAGATAAAAATCCTGATGACATTCTGATTGGAAATATTCACCTTTACATGTTTAATATTCTTCTTGAACTGTCATCAAGTATTCTTGGTCCTGAGTAAGAGGGAGAATATGGAAGGTAGATATTACCATTTATTTTAGACTTTTTTGATAATTCCCCTATAATTAGCCCCTTGTCTTACTCCAATCTCCATTTTACCTGTTGTACTTAAATCAGTAGCTGATTAGAGTTCAGAATTCTCTGTTCTCTTCTAAATCAGCTACTATGAGTCCATCAGCTTTTCTTCTTACAGAATATTGTTGATGACTGTTGTCTGCTGAATTTTTTAGTGAGGACCTAGACATTCATTTCCCAGCTGCCAGGAATGCTGCCTATCATGCATATATGGCTCACAGTTGAATCTTTCTTCAGTAATTATCCTCAGCCTAAGAGAGCTGGTCACCCAATTCCATGCACCTCTCTGAAGGAAAGATGCATCAAATGACTAACCAGTTGCAAAGATCGCATTTCCATGCCTCCATTAGGGACAAAGTTAGAGGATCTTTTTGTCTCCAGAGCTTCCCATAGGATAAGTTGAATTTGTGTTTCAATCATAATCACAGTTCAATCTCTCCTTATTCCCAATCCTTACTCCCTCATAGGTCTTGATCCCCAGGGAACTCCTTAACAAATGTTTGGCTTTCAAATCTCCATCTTAGAGTTTATTTTTCAAAGAACATGAACAAAGACATTTCTCCAATCCTAATTGCTCTCTCTCTCTCTCTCTTTTTTTGTTAATGCCTTTTTAATCGTCTCTCAATGACATTTTAACAGTGTTTTAGAATAGAGCAGAGATAATTAAAAGATTATCGACTACACATTCCTCAGTTTATGAATGATAGCTGAGTACCTTTCTGCTCTTCTATTTTGGAGCTCTAATGGGAGTCAGGGACAAAATGGAGAAATGGTGTCCTCATAGATTTATAATTAAGTCTTTTTATAGTAAAGGGGAGCAAGGCTCACTGAAGAAGAAAGAATAAAAGAGTAAACATCTTCTTCATGGTTTATACCTACCCAGACACTTACCAATGACTTCTTCGTTCTCCAGGGGACATAACATGGGAAAAATATCAAGAAACTCATAACATAACAAACTTTAATAATAAACTAACAAACTTTAGCCCAAATCTCTATCTGATCTTTACCTTGGAGAGCTAGTGAAGCCACGCTCTTCAGGAGTGAATTTTTTCTTTGTCTTAATCTTCTGCTTAGTGTTGACCCTGGCTGGAGTAGCTGGTTCACTTCTTCTTCCCAATGGACTCATCTTGGAACTACTTGACCTGTGAACTGTGAAGTTTCCTCCAAAGAAGGCAATAATCTAGGTCTATCCTTTCACTCCTTTCTCTAAAATAAACCTTTGAGAAGAAGATATACCTGTAGGTTCTTAAGACATTCATTTTGCCCTGGATCTTTCTGAAAAGTTTTAATTTATTATTATTATTACTATTCTTGAGTGGGGAAAGGTCTTTGATTTTCAATTTAGACTGGAATGCAGAAAATGCATAACTAATAGATTTAGGTCTATTGCTAGCTTGAGACAGCAAGATTTATTTAGCAAAGATCTTGCTTCTCTCTTTGCATTTTCTCAAGCATAGAAGTGTACTTTGGTACATAAGAAAATAGAATCAGAGTTTTGGCAGAAGTGTGGTCATGCCTTCTCAATACGGTTGGCATTGTCTAATCCAGAATATTCAGGTTGGGAAGAAGGATATGGATACTTTCAATCGTTAACACTACACTCCCAGGAATAGCTGGCTTACAGAGCAGGAAAGGAATCAAACACTACCACACTGGTTGGGATAAGACTTCTGTTGTGACATTTCATAAGCACAGTAAACTGATCTAGTACTGCTGTAAAGTAAGATCAGCCAAGCACAAGTTCAACAAGAAGTGTTTTGGTTACTTCTTTACCCTTTCCTACTTATACTGTTCTTTTGTAGTCATAATGCATTCAAAGATGTGTTTGAGAACTTTTCTTGGAAAGGAGAAGTGGAAGAAGGGAAAGAGGCTTATTGTTTGTTTGTTTTGTCTTAGTATCTATTTTTATAATTTAGTTTATTTTTGCTGTTGTTGTTAAGAATATACATAGCAGACCATACATACCAATTCAACAATTTCTATATGTACAGTTCATTGACACTGATTACATTCTTCAAGTTGTGCAATCATTCTCACTCTCCTTTTCTGAGTTGTTCCTCTCCATTAGCATAAACTCACTGCCACCTAAGTTTCCTATCTAATCTTTTGAGTTGCTGTTGGCAATTTCATCCCATACAGATAGATCTTAAAAGAGCACAATGCTCAAGGTGGACATTTTTTAATAGTTAAAGTAAAATGTTTCTTGGTTTTAAGAAGACTTCAGGGAATATTTTTGGTTTAAGGTTTAAAGATTATTATTAGTTTTGTCCTTGCTCTATGCCGTGCGCTTTTATAGTTACTTCATCTCACTTCATTCTCTTTTATTACCTTATGCATAATATAATTAGCCTAGATATGAAGAAACTGAGATACAGAGAGGTTAAACAGCTTATTAAACATCACATAACTGATACGTAGCCCATATTTGAAACACAGGTTGATCTGATGCTGACATCCATGATTTTTTGCACAACTGTAAGCTGGTTCTCATTCTCCTTCCAGTGTATTTTGTTATTTTAGTGTTAGTGTTTCTTCTTATTTTATAAGAAAAATCATACAGAGAATGGAAAATGAGATTTGGACGGCTGATTCTCATAATTTGTTTCTTTTTTTATTACTTTCATATACTTTTCACTATTTTTCTCAATATGTCTTTCTTCTACACCAGCAAGGTTAAAAGTAACATAGAATGCTCCTCGAAGGAAAAACAACAACAGCAGTGACAAAAAAGATAATACACCGTGGTGGTTATAACCATAACCATTATCTGTGAAAGCAAAAACAACCTAAACTCTGTTCTTAACACCTTCATAACTGTCGTATATAAGCTCCATGACACATCATTGTCCCTGGAGCTCATACAGGGTTATTACTTATTGTTAAAAGGGGGTTCTTAGAAATTCCTTTCTAAAGAGCAGATGGAGGGATATGCAACACAGAACAAGTTATGGAAAGAAAGTCATTATTGAAGAGCAAGTGACATAAATATACCACTAATTTTCTGAAAAATTATGGTGAAATTTTATTTTTCTTCTGCATCCCTATTTTTATTATAAGGGAATAATATATCAAATGTGGGTTTTTTTCATACCTTAGGGCAATATGGTGTAGTGCAAACAGTACTAATTTGGAATTAGAAGCTCCAAGATTTAATTCTAGTATGGATGTTTATGTCTTGATATGGAATCCAAATCATATTGTCTCTCTGAGCCTTAGAGAGGAATTTAGACCAGCCTGAAGCCTAGACATGGGGTTTAATGCTCAAGGGAACTTGACCTTATCTAAGCTCATATTAAACACTCAGGAAGACTTACCTGCAGGTGGTCTTCAGAGAGGCATAAAATGTCCAGAACTGTGAGAGGATATGTGAGGGTATTAAAAGTTCTTGAGAATGGCCTCAAGATTAGATGTGAGTCCTTGTAATGAAGTGATATCTCCTTCAGTTCTGGACAGTGTTGCGTCTAACTTGTATAGTAGTTTGCATGTTTTCCACTAATTCAATCAATCAAAAAAAAAAAAAACAAGTACTCTATTTGGGCCTTTGGAATCTTTTTCAATCACATTGTTGTCTCATCATGTTAGTCATGAAGACCCTGAGTTTATTTACTTAAAAATTATGCATTAATTATTGTCTTGCCTCACAAAATTAGTGTTAGGTTTCTATTAATAGATACATGAACATATTTTATAAATTATTTTTAAAATTTTTTCCCTAAGATTATTCTCTGAGGTGAGCAGAAGAATACTTCAGTTCATCAATGTATCGGAAAACCAACAGTCGGTGAATGATCATGATGGAATATATTACGTCACACAGATATTATGTTCATGAAGTCCTGATTCGAAACATTCCTCTATTCAAAGTTTTAAATTATAGTTTTTTTGAGTTTTTCACCAAGTGGTTATTTTTAAGTGTCTAAAGGAAAAAACATATATATATAAAATTCAAGAATTGAGAAACAATGTCCCTAACTTTCTTGTATTTTATGACATACATTTATTTTTTCAAAAGGCTTTTAAGTCTACTTGTGCAAAAAAAGGAGTAGAATACTTTAAAAACTGTAATTTGTTTGAGTGATATGATTTGATACAGAATTGGAAATATATATTACATATAATGGTTGTGTATTTCTAAACACAAATATGAATACATGATCTGACAAAAAGTTTTCTTTTTCTTTCTGCTTTGCTAGTTTACGTGAAAAGACACAGCCTATTAAGATTCAATGAATTATGCATTTAAAAATTTGGGGAAGGATGAGAAAGATAAGCTTACTTGAAATGAGGGACAAAATCAGAGATGTCTTCTCTTGATTCTTCCCGTTAGATGCAACGGGCTTAAGTTTAAAGATCATGAATTTGGGAGATATGCAGACTTGAGACCTCAGCCTCGTCAATTACTAGTTGTATAATCTTTAGCAAATAATTAATCTCTCTGTAAGGAAGCACTCATGATTTACTTATTCTCTCTCAAACATGAATTTAAGAGAGGAACAATCCTATTTATGTGTTCTTCTCCATAACTAATTTACCAAGGCGTGAATATGTGACCAAGACTTAATAGATGTAGTTCCTATTAAAGGGATTTTGAACTAGAGTTAGGGAAGAAATAAGTTCTTGCTGATGACAGCTATCAGTTGTGAGGTCTAGGAATTGTTGTTTTCTGAAAGATTGAAGCCAATCTGTGACAATACACAGGGGAAAAGAAAGGAAGAGGAGAAGAAAAGAGGTTGAATTCTGGCGTTCCAGTTATCCCTGAAGCCTAGCTAAAGCGCTACTGTTTACACTATCTGCTTTGTTCCCTTCCTAAGTGATTTATTTATTCATTTTTAATTCCATAAACCAAGGAATTATAATTTTCCTTAAATTTTTGAATTTTGGTTTCTTAACTGATAAAGAAGAAGTCCTAACATATATTCTCTAAGTCTATTATCTAGTCTGTAAAATAAGATGGAAACAATATAATTATTTTGAGGAATGAATGAATTCATAAAATACCTTACACGGAGCCCAGAGTGTAGTACTTAATGCTCATAATGTTGTTCATTCCCTTTATCCCATCATCTACTTTAATATAATAATTTATTCAATAAAATATAACATCAAATTAATCTGATGAGTACCAATTTGAAATAAGATTCAAGAATCATGAAATAAAAAAAAATGTATAGCATTTTGGTATAGCAGAAATTAATAGATTTTGGAGAAATGATTTTTTAACAAAGCACATGGACTTTTAAATGTGTGATTTTGGGCAATTTGCTTAACAATTCTGTGTCTTAGTTCTCTTTAAAAAATTTGGTTATTATTTCACATGATCGATGTGAAATGTAAATGACAGCTCAAACATGTCCGGTGCCATAGAGTTGACTCCAACTCATAGCAACCCTTTAGGACAGAGTAGAACTGCCTTTTAGGGTTTCCTAGTCTGAAATCTTTGTGGGCACAGGTCACCAGGTCTTTTCTTCCACAGAGCCACTGATGGGTTCAAAGCTTTCAGTTAGCAGCTGAGTGCTTAACCAGTGGGCTACCAGGGTAATAAATTCTTAAAATATTTTAGTTTCTTTTTCTCCCTGAAATGACACATCTATTTATACGCAGTTTATGACTTCAACTGTGATTTGAAGTTTATGAATGTAATTTCATAGAGTGATTTGGTTATGTCCAACATAAGTCTTTATAATTAATGTATGTTCAGAGGAAACAATGACCAATCATTAAGAAGAATGAGAGAAACTTAGGAAACTTAATGCACCTATCTATTCTTTTGACTTTACACACATTAGTCAATTGCTTTCTAAAATAGTAGTGCCAGGCAGGGCCAAGATGGTGAAGTGGTCAGATGGCTTTCTATATCCATGTTACAACAAAGAACTGGAAAAATAAGTAATGTGATTGTGTATGAATATCTAGGAGCCCTGAAGAAGGCAAAGTTGAGGAATCGGACTGAGTGGCAGTGGGAGAGGGAGACGGTTCTGAAGAAGCGAGAGGTGCCAGACCAGACTTGCTCAGCTGGAGCCTCAGCTCTTCAGCGCCAACTGGCTCTGAAGCAGGCAAACAGTTCTGCACGTGTATGGGAGGCAATTTCCACATTGAGAGAGGTGTGGCAGCAGAGATTGTGCTTGGACACCCTGAACCAGTGAAAAGCAGCTCCAAAGTGGCTAAAGATAAGTACGTGCATGTGGTCTTCTGCAGGGATTTAAAAAAAAAGCCCGCTTGGGAAAAACCTCTCTCTCTTTTACCTCCTCCCTCCCTGCTCTGCACCTGTCCAGCCTTCCAAAGTCTTTGAATCCACTGGGCAAAAAGTAGATCCCAAAATGCACCCTGACACATTCTCCTGGCCTTGGAGAGGGAACAAATAAGCTACTGGCTCCACTAAGCCAGGAACTCAGGGTCAGCATAGCTCCTTTGCTAGGCACAGGCATAAGAGGTCCACAGACTTTGAGTGCCTTACACCTTGTATAGACTTGTGGGGACCCATCTCAACAGTGTAAGCCCTCACTACCAAGTACAACAGGGTAAACATCTGAAGTCTAACTTCAACTGTTTCAGCTGTGAAGTGGCAGATTTGTGATCCTCGGCACAGCCCTGCCCTTTGAGCAGTCATCTTTACTGATCCGCACCAGGATCATGAGGACTCATGGCTCCACCTACGCCACCTAGTCATCTGCTACAGGGGTCCAAGAATAAATGGTGCCCTCGAGTCTTTACAGCCAACAGAGTGGGTTGCTCATAGTCTGGCTGCAAAACTCACCTACCTACTTGCCCTAGGGAATAGGGACAAGCTTTCCTTTCAGACTTTCAGGGGCAGCCATCAGCCCCCTGCCTGGCTTAGTGCATGACCCCCTACTGCGGCCAGATACTTGTGCCTACACCAATCACCCATGCCTCTCTAAGACTAGGTCAGAGCCTGCACCACACACTTGGTGACCAACTGCCTAGATATCTGAGCTGAACCCATATAGGAAAATTTAACAGACTCCTGGGTGCACATACTTAGTTCTAGAACTGACTACATGGTGACAGGATGTTAGAGCTTCAAAGGCACCAATAAACAAACTAGCACACATGAGCAGCCTATTTTGACATTTCAAAACAAAACAAAACAAGAAGCTAGGACTCACTAAACAGATATAAAATAAAATTATAATAACTTATTGATGGCTCGGAGATGACAGTCAATATCAAATCACATAAAGAGAAAGTCCATGATGGCTTCGGCAAGCTCCCAAAATAGAGTCAATAAATTCTCTGTAAGAAGACAATTTCTTGGAATTACCAGAGGCAGAATACAAAAGATTAATATACAGAACTGTTCTAGAAATTAGTAAGGAAATTCTATAAAATGCAGTAACTTCCAAAGAACATACAGACAAAGTAGTAGTGGAACTTAAAAAAGTTATTCAAGAATATAACGCCAAATTTGATAGGTTGCAAGAACCTATAGAGAGATGGCAATCACAAATTCAGAAGATTAACAATAAAATCTCAGAATTAGACAACACAATAGAAAGTCAAAGGAACAGAATTGTGGCAGTAGAAGTTAGAATTAGTGACATTGAAGATAAAGCACTTGATGCCAACTTATCTGAGGAAAAATCAGACAAAAAAATCAGATAAAATCAGATAAAAAAAAATGAAGAAAATCTAAGAGTTACGTGGGACTCTATCAAGAGAAATAACCTACAAGTGATTGGAGTATCAGAACAGGGGAGGATAAGAGAAAATACTGAGAAAATTGTTGAAGATTTGTTGATAGAAAACTTCACTGATATCAGGAAAGATGAGAAGATATCTACCCAAGATGCTTATCGAAACCACATAAGGTAGATCCCAAAAGAAAGTCACCAAGACAAATAATCAAACTTACCAAAACAAAAGATAAAGAGAGAATTTTAAGAGCGGCTAGGGATAAAAGAAAAGCCATCTACAAAGGAGAGTCAATTAGAATAAGCTCGGACTACTCAGCAGAAACTATGCAGGCAAGAAGGCAATGGGATGACATGTATAAAACCTTGAAGGAAAATAACTGCCAGCCAAGAATTATATATCCAGCAAAACTGTCTCTCAGATATGATGGTGACATTAGGGCATTTCCAGATAAACAGAAGTTCGGGGAATTTGCAAAAACCAAACCAAATTACGAGAAATACTAAAGGGATTCCTACGGTTAGATAATCAATAACATCAGATAACAACGCAAGACTAGATCGCAATATGGAGCAACAAGATATTGACTCAGATAGAGAAGTCAAAAATACATCAAAGCTAAAACATTGAAAATAGGGAAACAGAGATATCCATATGTAAAAGATGACAACATTAAAACAAAAAAGAGGGACTTAAAAATGCAGGCATTGTTTTTTCATATGGAAGGGAAGTCAAGGCGATATAAAAAATAAAAGACTAGTATAAACTTAAAAAAATAGGGGTAAATATTAAGGTAACCACAAAGGAATCTAACAATTCTACAAATCAAAATAAAAAAGTAGAATTAATATAAAGATTCAGCAAACAAAAAATCTACAACAATGACAAAGATAAAAAAAAATACATAAAAAAAATTAAGTGGAAAAAAGAAACTGTGAATAAAGCAAAGAAAGAGACATCAGGATGACAGCATTAAACTCATACCTATCAATAATTACTCTGAATGTAAACGGACTTAATGTACCAATAAAGAGACATAGAATAGCACACTGCATGAAAAAAAAACACTATCTATATGCTGCCTACAAGAGACACATCTTAGACTTAAAGACACAAACAGGCTAAAACTCAAAGGATGAAAAAATGTATATCAAGCAAACAACACTGGAAAAAGAGCAGGAGTGGCACTTTGAAGTAAAATCCACCGCAAAGGATAAGGAAGGGCACTATATAATGATTAAAGGGTCAACACACCAGGAGGACATAACTATAATAAATATTTATGCACCCAGTGACAGGGCTCCAAAATGCATAAAACAAACTCTAACAGCACAGAAAAGAGAGATAGACAGCTCCAAAATAATAGTAGGAGACTTCAGCACAGGACTTTAGATGAAGGACAGAACATTCAGAAAGGAGCCTAACAAAGACACCGAATAGCTAAATGCTACAATAAACTAACTTGATATTATAGACATATACTGAACACTCCACCAAATAGCAGCCAACTATACTTTATTTTCCCACACACATGGAACATTCTCCAGAATAGACCACATATTAGGTCATAAAGCAAACCTTAACAATCCAAAGCATCAAAATATTACAAAGCATCTTTTCTGACCATAAAGCCATAAAAGTAGAAATCAACAACAGAAAAGGCAAGGAAAAAAAAATCAAACACACGTAAACTGAACAACACCTTGCTCAAAAACTACTAGGGTATAGAAGAAATTAAGGATGGAATAAAGAAATTCATAGAATCAAATGAGAATGAAAACATGTCCTAGCAGAACCTTTGCAATGCAGCAAAAGCAGAGCTCAGAGGTCAGTTTATAGAAATAAATGCACACATCCAAAAAGAAGAAAGGGCCATAATGAAAACATTAACCGTACAAATGGACTAAGTAGAAAGAGAGCAGCAAAAGAAGCCCACAGGTGCCAGAAGGAAGAAAATAATAAGATTTAGAGCAGAATTAAATGAAATAGAGAATAGAAAAACAACTGAAAGAGCTAACAAGTCCAAAAGCTGGTTCTCTGAAAAGATCAACAAAATTGATAAACCGTTGGCCAAACTGACAAAAGAAAAACAGGAGAGGAAGCGGATAACTCGTACAAGAAATGAGATGGGTGATATCACAACAGACCCAACTGAAATTCAAAGAATCTTAACAGATTACTATGACAAATTGTGCTCTAAAAAAATTGAAAACCTAGAAGAAATGGACAAATTTCTGGAAACTCACTATCTACCTAAATTAACACAAACAAGGTAGAACAACTAAGTAAACCCATAACAAAAGAAGAGATCGAAAAGGTTATTAAAAAACTCCCAACAACAAAAAAAAAAAGCCCTGGCCCAGATGGTATCACTGAAAAATTCTACCAAACTTTCAGAGAAGAGATAATACAACTTCTACTAAAGGTATTTCAGAGCATAGAAAAAGATGGGATACTCCCAAACTCATTCTATGAAGCCAGCATAACCCTGATACCAAAACCGGGTAAAGACACCACAAAAAAAGAAAATTACAGACCAATATCCCTCATGAACATTGACGCAAAAATCCTCAACGAAATTCTATCCAATAGAATTAAGCAACATATCAAAAAAAAAAATAATTCACCATGACCTAGTAGGATTAATACCAGGTATGCAGGGATGATTCAACATTAGAAAAACAATCAATGTAATCCATCACATAAATAAAACAAAAGACAAGAACCACATGATCTTATCAATCGATGCAGAAAAGGCATTCAACAAAGTCCAATACCCATTCATGATAAAAACTGTAAACAAAATAGGAATAGAAGGGAATCTCCCCAATATAATTAAGGGCATTTATACAAAGTCAACAGCCAACATCATCCTAAATGGAGAGACTTTGAAAGCATTCCCCTTGAGAATGGGAACCAGACAAGGATGCCCTCTATCACCACTATTATTCAACATTGTGCTGGAGGTCCTAGCCAGAGCAATTAGGTTAGAAAAAGAAATAAAGGACATCCAAATAGGTAGGGAAGAAGTTAAAGTATCTCTATTTGCAGATGATATGATGTTATACACAGAAAACCCCAAAGAATCCACAAGAAAACTACCGCAACTAATAGAAGATTTTAGCAAAGTTTCAGGATACAAGATAAACATACAAAAATCAGTCGGATTCCTTTACACAAACAAAGAGAACCTTGAAGAGGAAATCACCAAATCAATACCGTTTACAATAGCCCCCAAGAAGTTAAAATACTTAGGAATAAATCTAACCAGAGACATAAACGATCTATACAGAGAAAACTACAAGACACTTCCGCAAGAAACTAAAAGAGACCAGCATAAGTGGAAAAATATACCTTGCTCATGGATAGGGAGACTCAACATAGTGAAAATGTCAATTCTACCCAAAGAAATCTACAGATACAATGCAATCCCTAGCCAAATTCCAGCAGCATTTTTTAATGAGATGGAGAAACAAATCATCAACTTCATATGGAAAGGGAAGAGGCCCCGAATAAATAAAGCATTACTCAAGAAGAACAAAGTGGGAGGCCTTAAACTATCTGATTTTAGGACCTATTATACTGTCACGGTAGTCAAGACAGCCTGGTATTGATACAACAACAGATACATAGACCAATGGAACAGAGTTTAGAACCCAGATATAAGCTCATCGACCTATGAGCAGCTAATAATTGGCAAAGGCCCAAAGTCCATTAATTAGGGAAAAGACACTCTCTTTAACAAATGCTGCTGGCATAACTGGATATCCATCTGCAAAAACTGAAACAAGAGACATACTTCACACCATGCACAAAAAGTAACTCAAAATGGATCAAAGGCTTAGATATAAAATCGAAAACAAAAAGGATCATGGAAGAAAAAATAGGGAGAATGCTAGGAGCCCTAGTACATGGCATAAACATAATATAAACCATAAGTAACAATGCACAAGCACCAGAAGAGAGACTAGATAAATGGGAGCCCCTAAAAATCAAACACTTATGCTCATCAAAAGACTTCACCAAAAGTGTAAAAAGACAACCTACAGACTGGGAAATGTTTTTTGGCTACGACAAATCTGATCAGTGTCTGATCTATAAAGTCTAGAAGATACTGCAAAACCTCAACAACAAAAAGGCAAATAACCCAATTAAAAAATGGGCAAAGGATATGAACAGGCACTTCACCAAAGCAGACATTCAGGCAGCTAACAGACACATGAAGAAATGCTCATGATGATTAGCTATTAGAGAAATGAAGATCAAAACTACAATGAGATATCATCTCACTCCAACAAGGCTAGCATTAATCTGAAAAACACAGAATAATAAATGCTGGAGGGATGTGGAGAGACTGGAACACTTATGCACTATTGGTGGGAATGTAAAATGGTACAACCACTTTGGAAATCAATTTGGTACTTCCTTAAAAAGCTAGAAATAGAAATACCATATGATCCAGCTATCCTGCTCCTTGGAATATATCCTAGAGAAATAAGAGAGGTCACTTGAATAGATATATGCACAACCATGTTCATCGCAGCACTGTTCACAATAGCCGAAAGATGGAAACAACCTACGTGCCCATCAATAGACGAATGGACAAACAAATCATGGTATATCCACGCAATGGAATACTACGCAATGATAAAGAACAATGATGAAGCTGTGAAACACTGTATAACATGGTGGAAGCTGGAACTTATTATGCTGAGTGAATTTAGTCAGTCACAGAAGGACAAATACTGTATAAGACCACTGTTGTTGGAACTCAAGAGAAGGGTTAAACACGGAAGAATACATTCTTTGATTGTTATGAGGGTGGGGAAGGAGGGTGGGGGTTATTTACTAACTAGATAGTAGATAAGAATCATCTTAGGTGAAGGGAAGTACAGCACACACTGCAAGGGAAGTCAACACAACTGGACTAAACCAAAGCTAAGAAGTTTCCTGAATACAATCAAACACTTTGAGAGTCAGAGTAAGAGGGGTAGTGGTCTGGGGACCATGCTTTCAGGGGAAATCTATGTCAATTGGCATAGCAAAGCTTGTTCGGAAAATGTTCTGCATCCTACTTTGGTGAGTGGTGTCTGGGGTCTTAAAAGCTTGCAAGCTGCCATCTGAGATGCATCAATTGGTCCCATCCACCTGGAGTAGGGGAGAATGAAGAACATCAAAGACACAAGGGAAGTATTAGCCCAAGAGACAGAAAGGGCCACATAAACCAGAGACTTCATCAACTTGAGACCAGAAGAACTAGATGGTGCCTGGCTACTGCCAATGACCGCCCTGACAGGGAACACAACAGAGAGTCCCTGATGGAGAGGCAGAAAGATGGGGTGCAGAACTCAGGTTCTAGTAAGAAGAGCAGACTTGGTGTTCTGACTGAGACTGGAGGTACTCCGGAAAGCATGGCGCCTGGATTTTCTGTCAGCCAAGAACTAAAACAATTTGTGAGGCCAACTCTTCAGACAGGGATTGGACTGGACTGTGGGACATAAACCGATATTCGTGAAGAGTTGACCTCTTAGTCAAGTAGATACAAGAGACCAAAGGGTCAGCTTCTGTACAGAGGTGAGATGGGAAGGCAGAGAGGGTTGGGAGCTGGTTTAATGGACGTGGGGAATCAGGGGCGGAAAGGAGGAGTGTGCTGTCACAGAATGGGGTGAGCAATTAGGGTCACATAACAATATATGCATAAAATTTGTATGGGAGACTAACTTGAAATGTAAACTTCATTTAAACTACAACAATAAAAAAAGGAAAATAAAATAGTAGTGCCAGTTTGTAAGGCCACAGACACTGTCTCCTGATTACCAGCATTATATTTTACTTCTTGTAGTAAGATAATGATATGTTAAAATTTGTACTTATCTGATTATTGTGACTTCAAGGCTCCTCAAAATGTGCCTACCCTTTACCTCTCTGGCTTCTTCTTCTATTATTTGTATCCTTATTCATTCTTCTCCAATCACAGTTCATTCCATTAAGTATCCGTAATGAAGATTATTTTAGTGAATTGAAACCAAAGACAGCTTTCATAAGCAAACTTTGCTAAGGGCAAGGATAGATCTCTATTTATAAACAAATATGAACCTATAACACAACTGCTACTAAGATATTCTGTCTTTAATCTCAATTTTTCTCTACATAGTGGTTTTATTTTCTTTCATTGTAGACTAATTGTCAGGTACAACAGGAACCATGACTAGCATCACCTTCCAAGTGTTACATATATATCTTTTACCTAAGCTGAATGAAATTATTTATGGTGAAAAGACGCAAGAACACAGATGAAGTTGAATATTGGTGAGATTTAGAAATATTTTTACAATAGATATGTCATAAACAAATTGAATAAGAAAGTACAGAAGAAAAAAATTAAATTTTCAAAAATAAGAATGCATATACATTTTTAAATTCAGTTTGTATTCTTAACATTATAGTGATGTTCCAGGTTATTACTTACTTTTCATAATCATAATTTTAAATAACTGAAAAATGTTTAATCTAGTCTGTATATGACTTTTTCTGTTCTACTACTGGACATTTACTTTGTTCAATATAGTCAGTATAAATGATCCTGCTATCATCATCTTTGTGCATATTGGATTACTAGAAAGTTCACTAAACGTTTAATGAATAAAGTACAATATAGTAAGGAATGATTGTTTCCATTTTTTTTTAATATTGCATTATTTTCTGTTTACTTGTTTTGGTTGTTGTTTAACAAGCAAACTTTTGATGTTATTGGACAATGGTGTTCTTAGAAGCTGCGGCAATTTTTGTTCTCTCATATCCCTGTTGCCAGGTTTGAGTTTAAAGGTGATAAATATCATTCAGGGGACAAATTATGGCAATATAAAGGAATTTTAACGTATAGCTAATGAATCCAGTTTTTCATAGACTGGACAAAATTATTTATAGAGTCAAAAGATGTCAGGAAATAGATGGATCTGAAAGCTGCTGAAATTTATAAATAATTTGACTATGAGTATTGCATTTCATGGGTGTATTGCAAACACAGTGAATAAGGGAGGGTCCAAGGCAATAAATGATTGAAACTCCAGAACTACTAGTTTAATATTTCACAGTGTTGTTTAGGATGAGAGTAAGAAGGTGTTTTTCTCAAAGGACATTGAGCTGCCAATACTGCTTGCATAAAGTGATTGCATATCTTAATGATCTGTGGTTTCCTATTGAGAATATTTTCAAAGAAACTGGCTAAAATTTTGTCTGACACAGAAAAGCTGTGTGACTACAAGAACGCTGTTTACCTAAGTTTCAATTTCTCTTTTGTAAAATGGAGAAAATAGTGCAGCAAAGATCAGAAAAACTAACTCAGAGTCACATGTCAATCCTGAAATGCTAAGCATCAGACGAAGAGATAAGAACTCAGTCAAGCACCAAATGGAATAAGAAACTGAACAAAAACAGAGCAGAGCACGAGGAGAGATACATGCAGAGCTCCCCTATCAGCTACCGCAGCAGAGATCTGCCATCTTGGGATCCTATCGGAGATCAGCAGATCAGCTAACAGGAGGTACAAGACAGCAGCTTCAAGGAGCTTCCAGAAGGAGACAGAACACCCGATAACCCACAATATAGACTTTCCCACCCACCACCCTTCTTCACTCCCACTTAGCCTCCTCTGCTTCCTGCAGGAGCAGTCTATTGGCTGGGAAGCACCAGCTTCCCCCCAGTGCTGCTTGGATTCCACCTGCCTGCACTGGCCGACTCCCTGAGTGCCATTTGTTGGCTGCTGATGTTGCTTTCTTCTGCTTCTTTAGATTTCTTCCCTACCTCTTACCACCTTCCCCTCCTTTCTCTCAAACACCTGCCTCTGTGCACCATCTTTGCTTCTTCCTGAAAGGCTGCAAAGCACCGTTCAACTGTGAAACTGCTTTCCGGCCCATGCCGCCACACTGCTGGGACCCCCGGGGCTTTTTTGTTTGTTTGCTCTGATTTGTTCTGTTTGTTTGTCTTCTTTTCCTTTTCTTGGTTTGGGAGACCCTTCTAGCCAAGCAGTACCATGAGGCTGGGAAGCTACTTCCTTACTCTGCACAGACACACAGAGACATCCCTGGGGTCATTTATTTTTCCTTGGTTTCGTTAGTTTTTTTTTTTTTTTCCATTTCTTTGTTTAGTTTTCTTCTATCTCTTTTTCCCTTTTTGTCTTTCTTTATTTCCCGTTTCTCTATTTATTCATTTTTTTCTTTTACCCTTTTTCTCTTTTTTTCATTTTTGTTTTTCCCCATTTCTCAGTCTCTCATCTCTTCACTCCAATAGCAAGCTCACTTAGCACTCTTTTTTGTTTGTGTGTATGTTTTTGGCTCCTGTTCCTCTCTCCTCTTTCCCATACCCATCTTAGCTCCACAAATAACAATATACCCCCTCCTTCCTGCCTACCTGCACAGTGCACTTAATATCACACTCTCAAGCAGCACAGGCACTGCCTACTAGAGCCTGCCCTGCACTGATTCCTGGTCCACACTGTCAGCCTGGCATGTGCCACGAACTACCAATCCCAGCAACTCACCTTCAGCTGGACCTTCCCTGCTATACCATACTTGAGTGACTGATCCTGCCCATTGGACAAGGAGGTGAAAAGTATAGTGCCCACAGATGAGCATACAGCAAAGAACACACAGCCCACCTACTCAGACATAGCAAAACTAAAAAAAAAAAAAAAAACAAAAAAAACCAGATGAAACAAACAAATCTACGATCAATAAACAAGGAAAATAACCACTGAATGCCCCAAAGATAGCAGACAATATTAAAACATTTACAAAAACAGGACAGGATGGCTCCTGCAGATATCCAAAATAAAACACCAGATGACCTTCCAGTAGAAGAAAAGGCACTACAACTAACTGATAGGGAATTCAAATCTCTAATATTCAGAATTATCCAAGAGTTGAAGCAAAGAAGACAAAAATGAGGAAAAAATAGACAAATTCATGGAAAAGGTGGACAAATTTATGGAAAATACAGACAAAAAATGGAAGAATTCAAGAAAAAATACAGGAACAAGATGCTAAAATAAATTCACAACTAGAAATCATACAAAAACAAAATTAGAAATCAAAAGATAAACAACAAGATTTCAGAAATGGACAGTGTCACAGAAGGGCTGAGGAGCAAGTTTGAAATTATGGAAGACAGGATCAGAGAAACTGAAGAAAAACACTTGGATACAAGTCTGTTTGAGGAAAACTCAGAAAAAAGAACAAAGAAAAATGAAGAAATCCCGAGAATTATGTACGATACAATCAAAAGCAAAAATCTACAAGTGATCGGAGTTCCAGAACAGTGGGAAAAAACAGAAAACATAGAGAGGATCATTGAAGAACTGCTGACAGAAAACTTCCCCAATATCATGAAAGATGAAAAACTAGCCATCCAAGAAGCTCAACGAACCCCATATAGGATAGACCCCAAAAGAAAATCTCCAAGGCATATCAGAATCACACTTGCCAAAACAAAAGACAAACAGAATCCTGAGAGCAGCTCGAGAAAAATAGAAAGTCACAGACAGAGGGGAAACAATAAGACTAAGCTCAGATTATTTGGCAGAAACCATGCAGGAAAGAGGGCAATGGGATGACATATGTAAAACCTTGAAAGAAAAAAATTGCCAGGCAAGAATAATATATCCTGCAAAACTGTCACTTAAATATGATGGTGAAATTAGGTCATTTCCAGATAAACAGAAATAAAGGGACTATGTAAACACCAAGCCAAACTTACAAGACTTACTAAAGGGAGTCCTTTGATCTGAGAACAAACAACATCAGACCACAGGCTGAAAATAGGACACAGGATTGTACCGGCCAGATACCAACCTAGGAAATGAACTCTTAAGGACTATGCAAAACCAAAAGAATTACAACAGGGAACCAGAGAGATTAATCTGTAAATGACAACAGCATCATAACAATAAAAGAGGGAATGAATGGTGTAAGTATAGAACCTTCTAATGGAGAGGAAGTCAAACGATACCAGTAATAATAGACTGGTTCAAATCTAGAAAGATAAGGGAACATTTCAAGGTAACCACAAAGAAAGTTAACAAACCTACTTAGCAAAATAAAGAAGAAACACATAAAGTCTCAGTTAAAAAAAAAACCTACAAAAACAAAAGAAATGAAAAAAAATCCACAAACGAAAGGAACTCAGCACAGGAGAGTAAGAGGAACAAAGAAAATGTCAGCACCACAAAAAAAAAAAAAAAAAAAAAAAAGCACTACAAAATGCAATCCCACTCCTACGAATATATCCTAGAGAAATAAGAGCCATCACACTAATAGACATATGCACACCCATATTCATTGAAGCACTGTTCACAATAGCAAAAAGATGGAAACATCCTAGATGCCCATCAACAGATGAATGGATAAACAAACTATGGTACATACACACAATTGAGTATTATACAAAGATAAAGAACGATGATGAGTCTGTGAAGGATCTCATAACATGGCTAAAACTGGAGGACGTTATGCTGAGTGAAATAATCATAAAAGGACAAATATGGTATGAGAAATCTACTGTATAACAATTTAAAAGTTTACACACAAAAATTAACAATCTTTGTTGGTTACCAGGGATGGGAGGAGTGGGGGTGGGGAGCTAAATAGATAAGTGGTATCTTTGGTGAAGGGTGAGACAGTACACATTACTGGGGAAGCCAGCACAACTTGTACAAGGAAATGTCATGGAAGCTCCATAGACACTTCCAAACTACCTGAGGGACTGAATTGCTGGGCGGAGGGCTTTGGGGACCACGGTCTGGGGGATATCTAGCTCAATTGGCATAACACAGTTTATAAAGACAATGTTCTACATTCTACCTTGGTGAGTAGCATCTGGGGTCTTAAAAGCCTATGAGCAGCCATCTAAGATATTCCACTGGTCTCATCCCTTAGGGAGAAAGGGAGAATGAAGAGAACAAGATACGAGGAAAAGATTAGTCCAAAGGACTAATAGACCACAGCTACCATGGCCTCCATCAGACTGAGTCCAGTACAACTAGATGGTGCCCGGCTACCACCACTGACGGCTCTGACTGGGATCACAATAGAGGGTTCTGGACAGAGCTGGAAGAATTCTAACTCACAAAAAAAGTACAGATTTACTGGTCTGACTGATTGGAGAAACCCTGAGAGTATGGTCCCCGGACACCCTTTTAGCTCAGTGGTGAAGCTCCTCCTGAAGTTCACTGTTCAGCCAGGGATTGAACAGCCTCGTAAAACAGGACTAATGAGGCACAGCAGTCCAGGGACAAGGACTAGAACGCAGGAGGGGACAGGAAAGCTGATGATAGGGAACCCAAGGTTGAGAAGGGACAGTGTTGACATGTCATGGGGTTGTTAACCATTGTCATAGGACAATATGTGTACTAACTGCTTAATGAGAAACTATTTGTTCTGTAAACCTTCATCTAAGGTACAAAAAAAAAAAAAAATTATCTATGTGAGACCAAATTGACAACAGCAACTCAAAAGGTTTGATGGGAAGTCTAGGGGACAGTGAGTTGAAGATAATTATGATGGAATAATTCAGAAAAGGATAGTGAGAATAATAGCACAAATGGAAAAATGTAATCAATGTCACTGAATTGCACATGTAGAAACTTTTGAAATGGTGTAACTTTGGCTATGTATATTTTCACCAAAAAAAAAAGGTCCTCAAGATCGAGAAGGGATAGTGTTGACATGTCATGGGGTTGTTAACCAACGTCATAAAACAATATGCACACTGTTTAATAAGAAACTATTTGTTCTGTAAACCTTCATCTAAAGTACAATAAAAAAAAATTTAAAAATGGAGAAAATATCCACTTATAGAGATTATATTCAAAATATTTAACAACTAGTACATCACAGACACTGTCCATTCGGAAAGGATATTGTTTATAGCATTGGTGCAGGGCAATGGAGCTTAGAGTTGGACTAGGTGTTTCTCCGTATTTGCTAAATTGTAGGAAAATCTTAAAGGATCCAGGGGGAAAAATCACCACTGAGATGGCTGACATGGGAAGGAACTCAGACCACCTGGGAAATGGATGGTTATTATTCAGAATGGAAGTATTTAAATATTTTAACAATAAAAATGTCTACTCCAATATGTAAGGCCGACCATCAGACCTCTTTTCTAATGGTTTGATAAGGATTGAATAAGTTTGATGAGGATTGAATGCATTTGAAGCATTTAACATTGTGTATACCTTAGCAAGCATTTGATAAATGATAATAACATTGGTAATTTTAATGAGTTCTGCTGTCATAAGTCATATTAAAGACAATATAGTGCCGTGAAAGCTTGGCAGTATGAGATAAATGTTAATATGAGGGAATTGAAGAGAAGGATTTTTAGAAACAATTCTTATAGTTTTTTTCTATAACAAGTTATTTCAGGAACTGCAGTTTATCCACACACAATGAAATCTGAGTAAGGCTATCAAATATGTGGACTTACCTAATATGCCACAAAGATGGGCACGTGATGGGCACCAAACACACGCTATGTGGGAAAGTAACCCTTTAAAAATATGAGACTGAATATTGTTGAAGTATTCAATCCACAAACATGTCAAATCTTTATTAATCAATACATTTAAAATAAATAAATGAAAATATCAATATGCTTTGATATCTAATTTACATTAAAAAATCAAGGTTCAAAATTAACTTGATAATTCTGGGAAGAATAAGATTGAACTTGCACTACCAAATACAAAGATATTTAAATCTGTATTTCCTACAATCTTATGGTTTTGATCAAATGACAGATAAACATGGAGAGATAGAGAGCCCATAAACTGAACCCAGGCATTTGTGGTAATTTGGAATCTGCCAGAAATAGCTTTACATATCAGTGGGGAAAGGATAGATTGTGCCATTTGTTTAATATATCGTGTATGGATAAATGTGTTTTCCCATGTGGAAAAATTATATAATTAACTCATATTATATTCCATAACAAATTCTATGGGGGTTCAATACACACATGCACTTACACACACATTAAAAAAATTATAGGAAAACATCATTAATATATCAGGAAAGGGAAGGACTTCTTAAGATAAAGAGTAGAGGCACTGTTGAGCGTAGACCATTTTTAGTGTTGAGGGGACCACATGAAGATGATCACTGGGCTTAGGCCAGAGATCTGAGGTCACTGTGGGACTGTGTGTTCTGGACATGTGGCTGAGGCATAGCACCATTGGATGTACTCACGCCTCCACTGTTGACCAGCAGTGCCGCCACCAGAATCTATAAGAGAAGCCTTTCCCTGCTGATGCAATGTCCTTCCAGTGTCCTCTACTGTGAAAGGTTAACATGGTCCTCATTGTAAAACAGAAATGCTAAAAGAAATTCTGTGCAGTTTTTAAGAAGTGAATTTGAAATTGAGAAGCAAGAAACTGACAACTTGAATAGTATTGATTTAGTTCCCATGTCAGTGTATTGGTGTTTTAGGCTGGAGTCAGCTGGTAGTTCTTCTGGTCTAATGTGGGCTTGCATAACTATTTATGCTTTGGCTAGTTTCTGGGTGATCTAGGATGACCTTGACTGGGGTGTGTCAGGTTGACTCTGCGTGACTCTCGTTTTCCATTAGACTAGTTATTGTTGTAATCAAATTGTGATATTGGTGAAAAATATTGAATGTACAATGGACTGCCAAAAGAATGAGCAAATCAGTCTTAGAATAAATAAAACCAGAATGCTTTTTAGAAATGCAGATGGTGAGACTTTGGCTCACTTACTTTGGACACATCATCAATAAGAACAATCACTAGAAGAGGACATCATTATTGGTAAATTAGAGAGTCACAGAAAATGAGGGAATCTCTCAATGAGACTGATTTACACAATAGCCTCAACAATGGACTCAAGTATTATGATCATGAAGGTGGTACAGGACTGAACAATCTTTCATTCTGTTACACATAAGGTCACCACGAGTCAGAGCCAACTCAGTGGCAACTAACAAAAACAAAGAGTAATGAACAATCTCATGATGATCATAAACAGCAAGCAAGAAAGAAGAAATACACAATATTTGAACTCAGATTTGAAAATAGATGATCATTACTTCAACTGCATTCTCTTAGCCAAAGAAAAAAGCATAAATGCAGAAAACTGTGAGTAATTTGGGTCACTGATGCAATAACATCATTGTTTTATTATTTATATTGCAAATTCCAATATATGTAATCTGTGTACTCTATTGTTACCACTCTTTTTTGATTATGCTGTTTTCGTATTCATGTGCGCCTGGGTATTATTGACTAAGTGCCGGTCATTTCCACTGAAAAATCATTTTGGAGGTTTCTTGAAGATTGAAATAAATTTGCCGTCCTCCAGAGACTCTCTATTTGCTTCTGTTAAGTACCTGGATACAATAGCATTTGGAGACCATCTCAAGCCAAAGCCATGGTTTGATGTTCCATGGACCACCAAGGTGATGTATCTGAGATACTTATGAAATATACATGAAGGCTGGTTTGTGAGTTCAGATTCTTAGAAACAGTAATTTTTATTTTCATTTCCTTTGGCTGCAATTGCTTTGCTCAGCATCGTGGCAACATTGTTAACGGTAGCATGGATTTGGTGTGAGGAGATTTTAATTCTGATTTGCCTTTAGCCGAAGGGTGACTCTTTGGGATCCCAGTGAAGCTGCTACCTTTGTTTTGTGTGTGTGTGTGTGTGTGTGTGTGCATGTTATGTACTGCACAGTTTCAAAGCACAGGTTTATACTCTAATGTACCTGGATATCGCCTCCCCATGGAGTTTTGTAGTGCATATCTTGTACAATTTTACTTGATGGCCCTGACCTTAGCTTACTGTGGAAAAAGTGACAATGGGATTGCATTGTTAGGGTAGTCACTGGGCATGAAATTCTGTCCTATCACTCCAGTAAATCAGATCATCCTATGTACAAGTATGTGGTGTTTGTAAAGCCCTTTAAAGTTATCTTTGATGCTCCAAAAGCCTGGTTACCTCCCTAAGTTTAAAATTTAACCTGACATTCTGCAGTATCTTATAGCTCTTCAAAGCTTTTAGGGTGATCAAAACATGTTTTATCTACTATATTTAATTGTATTTAGTGAGGAGGTCAATTCAAATAACCTTGCTTAGAGCTATTTGATCTGTGTTTTTCAAAGGTCATTCTTTGTCAACTATTTGAAGATGACAGGGGGCCAAGAGTAGAAGCCAGGAGAAAAGTTAAAGGTTTGTGCATTAAATCAAACAATACCCTGAACCAAGGTAGTCATGACAGAGGTGGTAAGAATTGATTTCTTACTTAGTCAAGTTCAGTAACCTGCTTTTGTGACTTCTGAATATCTTTAGTCATACGAACAATGACTTTTAGAGCTTCCAGGTTGTGAAACAGGGTTACAGCCTAATCCATGCCACCAGATGAAAGATATATTCTTTGTGGTGTACTCATGCTTTTCTGAATACAAATTGCTTTCAACATCAAGTGTGATTAATGGTGTGTCTATGTGTTTTAGGTTATTTACAGGGAGAGAAATGATGGATGAAATAATGTGTTTTATTCCATCATGTTAAATCATCAGAGTTGTAATGTAATCAATTTCTAATTTGATTGACAAAAATGTAGAATTATAAGTAAATCAGTCCAATGGGTTTTGTTTTCATTTTTTTTCCCCTGAAGATTATGCATTGGAATAATATGTTCTCCTTTTCTCTCTAAATATTAATAATCATAGCTCATCTTCATTGTTTACTTTACACATTTATAAACATGCTTTTGCAATACCCTAAGGTAAGGATTGCAGATCACTGCTTAAGGCACTGCATACAGTACCAGTTTTCCAAGCAATGTCCTGCTTACATGGTTTCTCAACTCTTGTTCCAGAATCTAACAGAAATTAATTAATATATAACGGTTAACACATTATGTAAATAGTTTCATTAGCAGGGGACAGAAATAGTTTGGCACATTTCAAATTAAAACATAGCCAGTTCTGTGTTTTGCCTTTCTCCACTTACTTCAAATCATTTGAGTTATTATATCATAAACATGTTTTGATGGTGCTGCATCATCTTTATAATTATCAAATTAAGTAATAGAAGACTCTTCCATAGTGTTTATGTACCAATTATCTCTCACTTAGATAACAAAAAATGGCACAACGACCTGCATGACTTCAGAGATGATTTAGGCAGGACTGGTATTAGAACCTAGTCTTCTGACTTCCTGGAAGGAGCACCGGTGGTGCAGTAGTTACACTCTTGGCTGCTAACCAAAAGGTTGGCCGTTTGAACCCACCAGCCACTCAGCTGGAGAAAGATGTGGTAATCTGCTTCTGTAAAGATTACAGCCTTGGAAATCCTATGGGGCAGTTCTACTCTGTCCTATAGGGTTGCTATGATTTGGAATCGACTCCATGGCAAAGGGTTTGGTTTGGGTTCCTGACTTCTTAACCAACTGGACTTGCTTCTGGGCCAAATAACAAGAAACTGTTATTGGAGTAGATTATTTTGCTCATGTTAAGTGCCTTCAGGTTGGTTCCGACTCATAGCAACCCTATTTACAACAGAACAAAACACTTACCTGGGCCTGTGCCATTCTCACAATTGTTGCTATGCTTGAGCTCATCATTGCAGCCACTAAGTCATTCTATTTGATTGAGGGTCTTCCTCTCTTTTGTTGTCTCTCCACTTGACCAAGCATGATGTCCTTCTCCGGGGACTGATCCCTCTTGATAACATGTCCAAAGTATGTAAGATGAAATCTCCCCAACCTCACTTCTAAGGAGCATTCTGGCTGAATTTCTTCCAAGACAGATTAGTTCGTTCTTCTGACAGTTCAAGGTATATTCAATATTCTTCTCCAATATCATAATTCAAAGACATCAATTATTCTTTGGTCTTCTTATTCATTGTCCAGCTTTCGTATGCATCTGAGGCAATCAAAAGTAGACTTAGAAGCATATGAAAAAGACACAAAAACGTATCTAATGAAGATTGTTTATTAGTCAAAAGAGACTTAACATCATTTTAAAGGTTTACTTCAACAATTTAGAATTATTTTCTCCTTTTTTCTTTCCCTTATTATTTTTTAAACCTTTACATATATTCTAGAATATTAAAGTCTACTTGAGAATGACTCAGTATTTTAAACTTCAATAAGGGTCATGTTAAATACACTTTCCCCACTGCGCTGGCAATTTAACCATAATTTCCAAGAGTCACAAAGTTACGTATTCAAGAACCCTTGACCTAATATGTTATCTGGTCCAGCTTCTTGTGAGGACTCTTTTGGGCTACCAGCAGATGGCCAGGCTGACATGGCAACTATCCCCATCTGTTTCTGAGCACTAAATTCTCAGCTGAGAGCAATTAGAGATCATATTAAAATCTTGTCAGGGACTATTAAAGACTGGTTGGGTGTTCTTCTGGTTGTATATGAACATGCTCAATGTCAGTATACCCACAAGCCAAGCATTCCCAAACCAGAGAGGCATTCAGGAAATTATAGTGTTAAATGGTGTTGAAAATAGTTTCTTTTCATTTTAAAAAATCAACTTGGGTTATATAGAGGCAACTTTAATAGAAACAGCAGGGAATGTTGCTCAGTCACCTCCCTCTTTTCCTCTTCCTTACCACCTTCAACTCCATCATATGTTTTCATAGGAAATATGAGCCTTCCCTCTAGGAGGTAATCATGCTAAAGGGTAGATAGATGATAGAAAAGATATGAAAAGCAATTAGTTCTATAGTTTTTTGGTTGACTATCTGGTAGACTACAAAATCATATTCATTTATTTCAAGGAGTATGTCCATTCAAAAGAACTGGGACATGAAAATTGATTTGATGACTTGATCATTCAGAAGAATTCCGGAAAATTCAATTTTCCACACTACACTTATTTTGTTCCAGTGCTCTTCATAAGATTTTCACTGGCCAATTTTTTTTTTTTTTTTTCAGGAGTAGACTTCTTTCTAGTCTGTCTTATTCTGGAAGCCCTGTCCACCAAGGATGACCCTGATGGTATTTGAAATACCAGTGGCAAAGCTTCCAGCATCACAGCAGCACACAAGCCACCATAGTATGACAAACTGACAGATGCATGGTGGCATTTTGTAGTTGTATTTTGTACAGCCAGAGTGCTCCTTGGAAGTGAGGATGGTGAGATTTTGTCTCAAGTACTTTGGACATGTCATTAGGAGAGACAAGTCCCTGGAGAATGACATCGTACTTGGTAAAGTAGAAGGTCAGTGAAAAAAAGGAACACCCTTGATAAGATGGATTGGCACAGTGGCTTCAATAATGGATTCAAACATAATGAAGATTGTGAGATGGCGCAGAACCAGGCAGCTTTTCATTCTGTTGTACATAGGGTCTCTATGAGTTGGCACTGACTTGATGGCATCTAACAACGACAACAACATTATTTTAAAATTTAATGTTTTCAAAATGATTTCATCTTATAATACCTCATTTAATCTTAACAAAGTTTATTTTCTTCAAATTTTTGAGCAATAAGTGGAAATGAGGATAATGAGCTTCTGGAAGGTAAAGTACTATTAGGAGGGTCCTAAAGTTTGTAGTTTACAGTTCCTTTGGGGTTCCCTCCCTAGCTTCCCAGTTTCTTGAAAAAAAGTCAGGGTTTTTAGAGTCATAAAAATTATATTGCACGTGTATGAGAGTAAACTAGATTCTGGTATGGTGGTTCCCAAAATGACTTTCAGTGGAGACCTTCCCAAATAAATCTCTAATGATCTTATATAGTATCCAAACCCAGTACTGTTTCAGACGTGTCTGCATATTTCTCTTCACCCTAGCTTATGTGGGGCCATCTTGCGAATCCTGCATGAGAAATATCACAAATTTTGGCCATTCTAAGTGGATTCTCCCTTGCTCAGCTAAATACAACAGGGGATGAACTCATTACAAGATAATGTCTCATACCGACTCTTGTCAGTTTCAGACCTCTGTATTTTATTGTATTAAATTTAACTTTACCCATTCCATTTAGTGATATATGATGACTCTGCTACCATCTATATTTTATTTTTGGATGCATTTTTTTTTTTAATTTTGAAAGTAATAATGTACACACATTGGTAAGATACCAATAATATCCAGAAAAGGATATAAGTAGATCATCTCCTCCAATCTACTGTACCTCCAGTACATATCTCTATGTAATAATACACTATGATGACATTGATGGTATATTATAACAAGATTTCTTTCATATTTACCTTCTCGCTGACCTGTATTTCTTTTATCCCCTCCTAATATCTCACTACATTCACTTCTTTTACTGGTTAACTCTGCAAATTTCAAATAACATGCTTACAACTTTATTTTTATCACAATCCATACATTGTATCTCAGTCCTCTCCACTGTGAAAGATGAGAACAGTAGCTCAACCATACCTCTATAAACCTTCCAAATTTAGGAACTTTATTTTCCATCACCAGCACACTTATTTCCATACTGTTTTTGTAATTAGTAGAAAAGATTTAATTTATCTACATACTGATTATGAATGTTGAAAACAAATATATATCATAGAAGAGACACTGATGCGCTAATTATTACTTTTTTCATCATCATCATTATTATTATTTGGTACTGCAAAGCTAAACCTCATAGTGCAGTTGTGAACAGATGCTGCACAGAAGAAATTTAGTATTTTATCACCAGAGCCATCATCATAACTACACAATAGAAAAAATTTAATGTGTGCAGACAGTTCACAGGGAAATCCAAGAGGCCAATAAGTATACCCAAACTTAAGAAAAAACAGGACAGTTCAAATTAAAACAATAACTAAATGCCAATGATATACCATTATTAACCAATCAGTCTAGCCAAAGTGAAAAAAGTCTGATAATACCATACATTGGCAAAATGTGGGGGAAATGATATTGTTGTTAGGTGCCATTGAGTTGATTTCTTAATCACAGAGACCTCATGTGACAGAGTAAGACTGCCCTATAGGGTTTCCCAGGCTGTAATCTTTGTGGAAGCAGACCGTCAGGTCTTTTCCCCATGAAGTCTCTGGGTAGGTTTGAATAGCAGCTGAGCTCTTAACTATCGTACCACCAGACTCCAATGTGGGGAAACGGAAACTCTTATTCATGGCTGGAGGGAGGCTAATTATTAGAGCTACTGTGGAGAGCAATTTGATCACACCCAGTTAAAACTGTAAATTCTTTTTGTCCTAGCTAACTCATTTCTTGGTAGATAGCCTAGAGAAACAATCACATGCACGCTCAAAGAAAACAATCCTAATTGCAACATTGTTTCTAAAATAATAAACAAACGAAAGTCCTAGACATCAATTACAATGAGTGTATTAGTTTCTTGTAACAAAGTATTGCAAATTGGGTGACTAATAAGGAGGGAAATTTATAGTCTCAGTATTCTGGAGTACAAAAGTTCCAATTTAGGTTGTTGGCTGGGCTCTGTCTCTGAAGGATCAATCTCCGAAGGCTTTAGGGGAAATGCTTTCTTGTCTCTCCTGGCTTCTGGTAGTCCCATACTTTCATTGGTTTGCTGTTGCCCCATAATTCCCTCTCTGTCTTTGTCTTCACATGACCATCTTCCCTGTGTGTCTGTCTGTGACTCTTCTCCCTTATAAAGATACTAGTCGTATAGCATTGGGACATGTCTATTCCAATAAGACCTCATGCTAACTGATAATATCTTCAAAGATTCTATTTTCAAACAAGGTCACGCTGGTAGATACCAGAGGTTAAGGCTTCAACATATCTTTTTGGAGAGCCCAATTCAACCCATGGCAATGAGTGCAGGTTGGTAAAATTCAATATACTACTGTGAGGATATACTATACCTCAGTTAAAAGGAATACATTCGTCCTTTTTTACCCCTCATATTAACATTGAAAGAACACCAAAACTAATATTGAATTTTTAAAAATCAAAATTCATTAATTAAATATTTATGAACTTAAACACACATAAGCCTATGATAAGAAAATATAATATTTATTAAGCACTTTATATGTTCCAGACACCCTTCACAGGTCTTCACATGTGTTGATTTATTTAATTCTTATCCTTGTAACACATAAATTGGTATTATTATGATTTTGCACTTTACAGATGAAGAAAACAAAGGAAGAGGTTAAGAAACATTTCTAAGTTCCTACAGCTGGGATATAAATGAATTCTCTTAGGCAATACTCCAATATTCCATACATAACAAGTTTGCTGTGGATATGTGTACACAGGTGTGTGTACACAGATCGATGCTTATATAAATTGCACAGTTTTAGTGAAAACTTCTGGGTAGGAAGGAGGCAAATAGGACTGAGGCTGGTCATCCAAAGGAAATGCAATGCTAAATGTTTTCATTAATACATGAAACAAAAAGAAAGAAAATATTCTGGAATATAAACACTGAATAACTAACATAATAAAATGTATTCAATTTTTCTTCTTAAATAATTAGCACAATTAGTAACCTCATACACATACAAGCTATGAATAAGAACATAAGATATAATGGACATCAGCTTTTGCTTTTCTCTAGGAGTATGGCATAAATCCCCAAGACATAGCTAATTAACAGTCTATATTTTATACGTGTTTATATGCAAGAGTTGTCATTAAACTTTATTTTCTTTGGGCTGATTTAATGACAAGTGCAGGCTCGAAAAACATCAACATATTGCCAGTTGAGCAAAACAAAAGGCATTTTTTCCTCTCAGATGGATACAAACAAAAGAAAATTTTAATTTTTCTCTATGCAAATGCATGCATTAACGAAAGTAAAACACCCGTCACGTGCACACAACTAGCAGATCATGAGACTCTCACATCTGTTATGGTGATCTAAATCAAGCCACTGCAATATTCCTGTTGTTTTTAATATCTTGTGAGCAGTTTTCTCCATAGGACAAAGTTAGAGCAGCTGGTTGTGTCTGAGGAATTCAACCTATCCAGTTTAACATGTATTGAGCACCGCCCTAAGTGTTGTTGGAGAATAAAAGATGAATAAGTCATGATCCTTATATTTTTAGAGCTCAAAATCAATTAGAGGACTCTTCTAAGCACATGCATAATTATAATCTGTTAATCCAATGTGGTAAAAGAAGTATTAGAAACTTTCTCTGAAGCTGCAGAGGAGAAAACAAGTGATCCTAACCAGGAAGACTAGAGAAACACTTGATGCTGTTTCATTGAACTGCTCATTGAAAGATATATACGATTTGAGTGATAGAGAAGGAAAGAACTTTCTAGACAGAGGGAATCACCATACAAACATTTTAATTGCACTTTAACCCACACTATGATTAATAATAATAAGAGTAATCTACTAATTACACTGCATCACACATTTTGTATACATTACATATTACTTTGATAGTAATTACTGGTTAACACTTGCCAACAACTGGGCTAAGAATCTTATGTACCTTAGATCATTTAATCCCTGAATGAATACTATTAGGTATACATTATTGCTATGGATTGAATTGTGTCCCCCCAAAATAAGTATTGGAATCCTAGTCCCTATACATGGGGATGTAATCCTACTTGGGAATAGGGTATTCTCTGATACAGTAAGAAGGCCATATCAGTGTAGAGTGTGTTCTAAATCTAATCACTTCTGAGCTATAAGGAACACCATAGACACATGTAAGGAACAGCATAAACACAGAGGCGCCCTGGTGGCACAGTGGTTAAGAGCTCGGCTGCTAACCAAAAGATGAGCAGTTCAAATCCACCAACCCCTCCTTGGAAACACTGTGGGGCAGTTCTACTCTGTCCTATAGGGTTCTTATGAGTAGGAATTGACTTGACAGCAAAAAAATTTTTTTTTTTATATAGACACAGAGACAAGGAAGTACAAACAGGGGAGATAGATGCCATGTGAAGTGAAGATCTCTAAGGAACTGAGGAGTACTGGAAGAGACAGGGGTCTTCCCCAAGAGCTGACAGTGAGAGAACCTTCCCCTAAAGGTAGTGCTCTGAATTTTGACATCTAGCTTCCTGAACTGTGAGAAAATAAATTTCTCTTCTTCAAAGCCAAGCACTTGTGGTATTTCTGTAACAGCGGAACTAGGAAATTAAGCCACCATGTGTCTGTCAGTTTGTCATACTGTGGTGGTTTGTACGTTGCTACAGTGGGGGAGCTATGCCATTAGTATCTCAAATACCAGTAGGGTTACCTGCGTGGACAGGTTTTGAAGGAGCTTCCAGACTAAGACAGATAAGGAGAAAAGGTATGTTGGTCTGCTTTTCAAAGTTAGTCAATGAAACCCTTATGAATCACAACAGAACATTGCTGGAAGATGAGCCCCTCAAGCTGGAAAGCACTGAAAATACAATCGGGGAAGAGCTGCCTCCTCAGGATAGAGTTGACCTTAATGGATGAAGTAAAGCCTTCTGGATGAGCCTTCTGGGTGACATGGCACAGGACCAGGCAACGTTTCATTCTGTTATACATAAGGTTGCTATGAGTCATTGCAGACTCAGTGGCACCTAACAACAACAGGAAACTGAGACAAGTATTACTTACATCCTAGGAAAGTGTAAATTGAGGCTGAAAAATATTAAATGACGGCCAAAAGTGAAATGTCTAGGTTTCAAACCTATGTCTACTGATTTGAATACTACACTCTCCTCAGATTAACTCTACAATTTAAATGAGGAAATTAGTATACGACAAAGCTGAGATTTCAATCCAAGGCCAATCTGGTTCTAAAGAATTTGCCCTTTCCACCATATAGCATGGCTTCACTACATTGGTAAGACATGGGGAGACAGACTGAGCTTGCACCTGGAAGATTGCAAATCCCTAAAGCAGGAAGCTACCCCATAGCAATAATTTTCAAAATCCTTGATATACTTAACAAATAAGCAAATAGAGAGCCTGATTCACACTGGGAATTTGCAAGTGAATATGTCACCTCGCCACTCATGTTTTTTACTCCTGCCAGAGTTATCTAAAATAAATCTGAGTCTCACCTTGTGGTTAAATTTTTAAATATTTTATACATCATGGAAAATCCTTCACTACCTACCATGTGGCTACTTTATAGCATGGTGATTAAGGATAAAGATTCTAGAATCAGGTTGCATATGTTTTAATCCTGGTTTTGATACTTGTTAGCTGTATGACTGTGGATGATTTATTTAACCTACTAGTGTCTTTTTTTCCTCACCCTTGAAATGATATGTACCTAAAGGGATTTTGTATGGATTAAATGAGTTAATAGAGGTGAAAGCTTAAATCAGTGTCAGTAATTACTAAAAAGTGTTTGCTATCATTATTATTCTGCCCCACGTGTACATCCATGTGCTTTGGATACACCGTGCTCCTTCACACTACTGAGTTTACACAAAAGCTACTCAGTCTCCCTGATACGTCTATGCCGTCTTCTATCTGGCAAACTCCTCTTATCCTTTAGTAACCTAGTTCCAATATTCCTTATGCCATGAAGCCTTGTTTGTCTCCCCTCTGCCAAATTAATAGTTTAGTTCCAAGTGTTCACATAGCAGTTTGCTCATACTGTGATTTTAGCATTTACAACACTCTACTGTAAACCTCTGTTTTACTGTTCAAGTGTCAGCCAACCTCACCAAACTCCCTCAGAGCTGAACTTGATTTTATTTTGCTCTGTTTCCCAACAGCAAACATAGTGCTGAGTGAAGAGTGACATGATAATGACTAAGAAAATATAACTGTGAGAGGACTACAAATCTATGAACGTAAAGGGTGAATCTAGAAACAAAGTAACCGGGTAGGAGATTAGTCAAGGCTCCAACAATGGATGATCAAAACAATGTCAAGGAACAGGGAACATGATCAATTCTAAGTGACATTTGGAAGCTGAATTGAACAGACTTCATAACTAACAGGGAGGCAATAGGGAAAATTATGTTAAATTTAATGCTTTCATTTTGGTACAAAGTCGTTGTCAAACCTCCTCCTTTCCTCCTCCTCCGTCTTCATTTCTTCCCCTCCTCCTCCTTCTCCTCCTCCTTCGCTTCCATTTCCTCAGTTCTTAGGAGCACATATTATGTTCTCTAAGTATGAAAATTATTTAGAGCATATTTGAATTGCATAATTGCAGTGATGACTTTGAGAGTGCAAATAAACAGATGAAGTGTAGATTTGTTGTTGTTATGTGCTATCAAGTCGGCTCCGATTCATGGCGACCCTATGTACAACAGAATGAAACACTGCCTGGTCCTGCACCATCCTCACAATCATTGTTGTGTTTGAGCCCATTGTTACAGCCACTGTGTCAATCCATCTCTTGAGGGTCTTCTTCTTTTTGGCTGACCCACTACTTTATCAAGCATGATGTCCTTCCCCAGGAACTGACTCCTCCTGATAACATGTCCAAAGTATGTGAGACATAGTCTCTTCATCCTTGCTTCTAAGGAGCATGCTGGCTATACTTCTTCCAACACAGATTTGGTTCTTCAGGCAGTCCATAGTATATTCAATATTATTTGTGTAGCATGATATACTGAAAAAACAGTGAGACAAAATTCTTGGGTGATTGTCCTAGTGTCGAAAAAAGGGTGAGACAAAATTCCTGGGTGCTTGTCCTAGTGTCAATGCTTTTTAGTTGCGTGAATCTCTGGTCTCCTAACCATCATATGAGGTTGTATGATTTTTATTGTAAGACGAAAATAATCAAAACATGTAAACTGTCTTGGAAATTATAAAATGATCCACAAATGGAAGGCATTTCTTATCACAGAAGGGTTGTAACAGTTTTCTACATAATGAGTTTAATTTTGTCTTGCTTCTAGGCAATGTCCTATTTCCATGTGGATTGCATTTATTTACTGTGATTGAAATTTGTAGGATATTATACAAACTTCAACAATATTTGCCAAAATTCAGTAACTTCATTTATTGAAAATTATGCTTTATTGAATATATGCAGGAAATGTATTTCTATTTGAAGGATTTATGCATATGTGTTATTTTTTCTTTAATTCAGTAAAATGATAAAATACCCAGGACCATTTTTTTCACTTTACTTTTGGCTACTTATCTTCTAACACACTAACAATGTTAATAACCTTGTTAAATTGAGTTAAATCTTATCTTGCACCAAACCCTTACCCCACTGGGTAGAAGGCGCATTATGTTCTTTAAATAGTATCTGCAGATCTAAGGGCGGGCGGGGGAAGCTTACTATAAAATGTTTTTGATGTTATTTTTTGACACGTTGTTAAAAAGTTTCTTCCTTCACATCCTATGTATGACATTTTTTGTCATCTTTGCCAATCTAAAATAACATGCGGTGACCTTATATTAAATAATTCTAGATGATTAAGGCAAGTGATAAGAACTACAGTAGCCTGTGACAAAATAATTGCAAAGTAACATTAAAACTGTCTTTGCTAAGCTAATCTACATAATAATTTTTTAAGACAACACATCTAGCAATTGGTTTGATGATATTCCAGACACATTCTTAACATATGAAAACACTTTTAAATTGTATATTTTAACATCTAAACACATTTGATAGCAGTGTTATTGCAATTATTCTTACCGTAAGAGTGTCAAGAACTGTGAAACAGATGAGATTTTTTACTACTTTCAAGGTAACAAGGCAGCCAGCCACAATTTAATTGATGCTAGTAGCAGACCCTGTTTCAAAGGTGAAGGACACATTACTGCTTACAGCAGTAGAGGTAGCCAGCATGTCAGCAGTTTCTTACAGGTTCCCAATGAGACCTAGTTCTACAGAATGCTGTGAAGAGGCCAAGTGACATTTGGGCATGCAGTAAGTAGCATAACAGGAGAGGAAACCTGAGCCTTGGGAACCCAAACCTCTTATAAAGGGCAAAAGTCTTGCCTGTTCTTTGCTCCAAAGAAACACATAAGATGTAACTATCTTTCATAGATGTAAGCAAACTTATCCTTTTTTTTCCTAGATGAAAATACTATTTCTATCATCACACTAACATTTTGAAAAGATAGTCTAGAAGAAAGGACAGGCAATACCTCACTTGTAAAACATGCAGAAACACTAAAGAACCCGGAAGAATTATATCAGAAATAAAGTATAACACTAAGGGCTCTGGAGCTAATCTTGCCTGGATTTGAATTGTCTCTCCCAGTTCCTAACATTATAGTCTTACACAATTGACTTATCACTGTCTAAGTTTACTCATCTATAAATAGGGGATGATAACCGGACCTAAAATTAGGAATAGTTATGAGGTTTAAATGAGTTAATGCAAGGGAAACCTTATATCCAACTCTATATAGCCATGTATAGAACTGTGGATGATATATTCTAGGCATGCAACAAATATATATTATAGATAAATTGTATCATCAATAAATCATTTATTGAGTTTTCTTATTCTTAAAGTGGATATAATAGATTCATTTTTGTAGTTAAAAATATTGACACATATTTACTATTAGTTATTATAACATCTGAAAGTAAAACATAAACATTTTATCTTTCCAGTATATCTATAATCTATTTAGATTTCTATGTTCCTGTACTAATCCCTGTATAGACATTATTTCTTTTAATCTTCGTAGAAACTTTAAGGTAGATGGCATGAACTCCAAGGGATAAAGCCAGGCTTTATCAGTGTGTTAACTAATACACCTTTTCATGTTAAATAGAAAGTACTCTACTATGGGATATATCTTAACATATGTGTCTATCACAGCACCTTGTACAATTTCCAGTGGAAATATCTACCAGAACTTGACCACTTGGCTACAAGTTTTATAATCACTGACACACTCCCATTGTTCCTATTCCCTGGTGCTGACCCTCTGAGATATAACCACCAGCCCAGAGAAAATTTGAGTTCTCTGTGGTCCTTTGAGAACTATACTTTGATTTGCTTTACTTTCCTTTAATGAAGTCAGGAGTACCAATCTTATTCTAGGTAAGTCTCAATATATTAAGACCCCTGTGTGACGACAACTTCTGACATTACTAAGGAGAATCTAGCAGCAGTTTAGTGCCTCTTTAAGCATGAATTCTTTCTCAGTTCAGTTCAACTCTTGGGCCCCAGGGAGCTATGAGCAGAGGGTGACAGCAGAGCAAAGGTGTCAGCTCTTAAGCTTTCTTTGTTCCCATTAGCAAACCACCTGCTGAGCTTCAAGAATGACTCCTCACAGAGATGTTTAATATGTGTCTTCTCAGACTGGTGCCAGATGGTGGTCACACTGTATAGCAACACATAAGAATTTTAAGATTTTGCAAGCACCAGAACCACTAGGCCACATTAATACAAGAGCAAATGAATGCAACATTTGGTAAGAGTCAACATGGTTACCTCAATTCTTAAAAGAAGAAAGAGGGGGTGGGGTCAAGATGGCAGAGTAGTCAGATGCTTCTGGTGGACCCTCTTACAACAAACACTGGAAAAAACAAGTGATTTGATTATATATGGCATATCTGGGAGCCCTGAAAATCAAAGGCAGAGTTGATGAATCAGACTGAGTGGCAGGGGGAGGGAGAGATGGCTTGGAAGCAGCAAGGAGTTTCCAGACCTGACCCAGCGAGAGCCTGAGCCCTTCAGACCTGATCAGCTCGCAGGGGAGCAGTAAGGCAGGCAAGTGGCTGAGCTCCAGAGGCGTCTTTTCTGCACCAGGAGAGACCCATGCCAGACAGTCTACATGGCTGTGCAGAAGCAGTGAGAAGCAGCCCTCCACGAAAGAGAAGTACTTGCATACGGCTTACTGTGTGGATCAAAAACACCCCTCTTAGGGAAAAGCCTCTCTCCCGTTTACCTTCCCACTCCCCCCTCTGCACTGGGTCCTGGACTGGCTTCAGCAACTGCCGAGGCCACTGGGCCAGAAGCAGGATCTATCACATGCCCGCAGCCATTCTCCCTGCCTTGGAGCGTGAACAAATGAACAAACTGGAAAAAATAAACTGCCAGCTTCCCTAAGCCAGGAACCCAGAATAGGCACAGCTCCTTTTCCTAGGCACAGGCATAAGGGATCCGTGGACTTTGAGTACCTTTCCACCTGAGTAAGACTTATGTGGGCCCATCTCAACAGCGTAGGCCCTCATTACCACAGGACAACTGGGTATATACCGGAACCCTAACTTCAACTGTTTCAGCTATGAAGTGGCAGGTTCTTGACATTTGACACTGTTCTGCCCATTAAGCAGGGTCCTCACCTACCTACAGCAGGGGCCTGAGGACTGGTGGCTCCACCCAAGCCACCTAGCCACCTGCGATAGGGGCCAATGAATCAGAGGTGCCCTCCAGTCCTTACAGCTCATAATCTGGCTCTAGGTGCTCATAATCTGGCTGCAAAACCCACCTACCTACGCACTCTAGTGAACAGGGACATGCCTTCCTCCTGGACACTAGGGGTAGGTTGTCAACACCCTGCCTTTCTCAGAGTGTGTCCCTCTGCTGCAGCTAGTTGCCTGTGCCTACACCAATCACCCATGCCTGTCTAGGACTGTGAGAGCCTACACCACACACTTGGTGGCTATCTACCTGGGCACCTGTGCTGAATCCATACAGGAAGAGTGGGGAGACTCCTGAGCTCACATACCTAGTTATAGATCTAACCACCTGGTGACAGGATATTAGAGCTTCAAAGGTGCCTATAATCAACCTAGCTCATACAGGCAACCTAGTTGTGCATATCAAAACAAAACAAAAGAAAAAAGAGAAAGAACCAATAGTCTTCATAACAACTTTTGACATAAGTAATTTATATGACATAGAGACTTCAAGCATTTTGAAATTAGGCAAAAAAATTAACAGAAGGATGCACTCTTTTTGGCATAAAATAATTTTAAGTTAATTATGATTTATTTTTTCATTACTTATGGAAGGAATTTGAAATTTCATGACATGAGTCAGCTTTATGTTGAAATGTTGTGATCCTTTTCCATCTTCGATGCAGACATAAGATTTGGCACCCCTTGTTATCTAGCTTTAACCAACTAAGCTTAGTTAGTTAAAGTGCTTTCTGGTAAACAGGAGATCCTGAGTTCGACTCCCAGTGGTACCTATGTTATCTCATTTGATGGAACCCTGGTGGCGTGGTAGTTAAGAGCTCAGCTGCTAACCAAAAGACTGGCAGTTCCAATCCACCAGCTGCTCCTTGGAAACCCTATGGGGCAGTTCTACTCTGTCCTATAGGGTTGCTATGAGTCAGAATTAACTCGAAGGCAACTTTTTTGTTTAGGTTTGTTATCTTGAGGAGCCATGGTGGCACAGTGATGAAAGTGCTCTGCTGCTAACTGAAATGTCTGCGATTCGAACTCCTCAGCCTCTCCCTGGAAGAAAGATGTGGCAGTGTGCTTCAGTAAAGATATCAGCCTTGGAAACCCTATGGGACAGTTCTATTCTGTCCTATAGGGTTACTATGAGTCGGAATCAACTCAACGGCAGCATGTTCGATTTTTTGGTTTCATTATCTTGAATAAGCATACTGTAATCTTCAATACTAGCTCCTGCTTGGTAACCCATTGCCATCAAGTCAATTTTAACTCATAGCAACCATACAGGACAGAATAGAACTGCCTGATAGCATTTCCAAAGAACAAGTGGTGGATTCTAATGGCCAACCTTTTGGTTAGCAGCCGAACTCTTAACCACTGGGCCACCCAGGCTCCCCTGCATGGCAGAGGGGAGGGTTTTGGACTTTCTGTCTTCCATCCTGACCTTTTATAAAAATATAAGAAATTATTTATATTAGTTTATCAACAAAAGTTTGAATACACTGAAATTGTGAATTAATATTACCAATGAATGGGTTGTTTGTGTTTCAGAGGTAAAAATGATCAATTTTCAATGTGATAATTTTCTCCCCCAGAGAAGTATTGCCATAAATATGTTCATTCACATGAATGAATGTCCTTTGACCTATCTCAGGTATCGTGAACAAGCTTCCATACAAGGAAAGGGCATTAAAAGGTTTTTCCACAAATACTTACACAATATGATTTTTCCTGCTGCAAATATTGAGAATTGGAAGTCCCTTGCTTTCATTTTACTTAGATTTCACAATATCTTTTATTTATGGTGCAGTGACTAAGAGCTTGGCTGCTAACTAAAAGTTCAGTGGTTCAAACCCGCCAGCTGCTCTGCTGGAGAAGGATGTGGCAGTCTGCTTCAGTAAATATTTATAGCCCTGGAAACCCTATGGGGAAGTTCTATTCTGTTCTGCAACATCACTATGAGTCGGAATCAATTCGATGTCAATGGGTTTGATTTGGTTTTTGGTTAGTCTTCACCACGGGGCAATGGTGGTTCAGTGGTAGAATTCTCACCTTCTATGCAGGAAACCCAGGTTCAATTCCCAGCCAATGCACCTCATGCTCAGCAATTACCCATCTGTCAGTGAAGGCTTATGTATTTCTATGGGGCTGAACAGGTTTCAGTAGAGTTTCCAGACTAAGATTAATTAAGAAAGACCTGGCAATTTGCTTCTGAAAATAAGCCAGTGAAAACATTTTGGATAGCAAAGATCATACCTGCAACTGATCACAGGGATGGTGCAGAACCAATTTTGTTCTGCTGTGCATGGGGTTGCAATGAGCCGTGGCTGATTTGATGGCAGCTGACAACAAACAGTCTCCTTTATCATACTTACAGAGATGGTCATGGTTGAGGATGTATGAAAAAAGAAGCAATGAATGAGAGCATCTTATTATTTATCACAGTATGAGTACTGGAATCACATTTTTTTTAAAAAAAAGTAAAATTCTGTGCTGAATGTAACAATGCATACAAATTTTAATGGATATAGCTGAACAATAGTTTCATATCTATGATGTTTCAAAATTATTCTAAGATCTACTGTGAAAATCAAAGCAGAATATTCTATACCCCTACTATTGCATATAGTAGGAGTGAATCATTATTAATCAAGGAATAAAATTGTAGATTTTAACAAACAAATGATTTAAATAGCAAATCTCAATACTAAATACAGCACAAACATCATATCATTTGTTTGTAAAGTTGAACTACAATTTATTATATCTTATTAATGACTTTTGTGAAGTCCAATCCCACTGTTGGTAGGCTTGAGTCCAAATCTCAAGGTGTAGTTGGGATAATGGTTTTCAGTGGTAGAATTCTAGCCTTTCATGTGGAAGACATAGGTTTAATTCCCAGCCAATGCCCCTCATGTGCAGCCACTACCTGTCTGTCAGTGGAGGCTTCCATGTTGCTACAATGATAAAAAGGTTTAGCTAGAGATTCCAGACTAAGAAGGACTAGGAAGGAAAGACTGGTGGAGTACGTCCATAAATTAGCCAGTGAAAAGACTATGGATCACAGTAGTCTGATCTGCAAACAATAAATCCAATAATGGGGATAGCACAAGACCAGGCAGAGTTTTGTTCCATTGTGCGTGGGATTGTCACAAGTCAGGGACCCACTCAATGGTGGCTAACAACATTTATGGTTTTTAAGTAGTCCACATTCCACTGTTTACTAGTGTCAATTTTGTGGTCAACAGAAGCCTTGAGATTCTACATTTGTGCTGCTCTTAAGTTGAATATTCTGGATTCCATAGATAGACACACAACTCTTGAACCTAATGTAAGATTTTTTCCTGAATCGTATTTGTTTCCATTCATGGTTCTAGACTAAGTGGTTCTTGGATCCTATTTCTGTTACTCCATTATTACTCAAAATGTTTTGTCAGCTCCAAAATTGGCTGCATGCTTCCTCTAGCTTCTTCAAAGACATGGGCAAAAATTGAATAAAATTGATAAAGTTCTAGGAATGTCTATGTAATGAACCTCTAAGGCTTCTGTCTTCATGGACCTTAATTTATGTACACATTGATTCTCTCATTTTCCATTCAATAATAAACAACTATGTCTGAGGCCTTTTTAATTTTTTTGTGCTTTAGGTGAAAGTTTACAGGTCAAGTTAATTTCTCACACAAAAATTTATACACAGAGGTTGCAGCAAAATGGTGCTCTAGGCAGAAGCACCACGCCGTCCCTCCACAGCAAAGATCCGAAAAACAAAGCCAAACAGAGAATACAACAATCCTGAAAGCCTAAAACATCAAATGAAGAGATAAAGAACTCAGCCAAGCACCAAATGGAGTGAGAAAACTGACAGAGAATGGAGAGTGAGGAGAAATTCATGCAGAGGTCCCCTACCAGCTAACGCAGCGTGGATCCGCCATCTTGGACTCCTATCGGAGACCAGCAAACAGGGAGTATGAGAAAGCAGCCTCATGGAGCGTCCAGTGGGAGACAAAACAACCGGTAATTTGCTATATAAGCTTTCCCACCCCCCCACCCTTCTTCACCCCGGCTCAGCCTCCTCTGCTTCCCGTGGCCACAATCTCTTGACCGGGAAACACCGGCTGCTTGGATTCCACACACCCGAATAGGTTTCGGATGATTAAGACAAAACTGTCACTACAAAGAGCTTATAAGCTAATTTTACTGTACTAATGAGAGGGCCTAAGCTGTTGAAATGGGCCCACACAGGTCTAGGTGGGGGTGAAAGGCATTCAAAATCCATGGACCCCTTATGCTTGTGCCCAGGCAAAGGGGCTGTGCCTGTCCCGAGGTGAGGCCCTGGCTTAGGGGAGATTGTAGATTATTTTTTCTTGTTTGTTAATGTGTTCCTTCCCCAAAGCTGAGAGAATGGCTCAGGGTTCAAGATGGGTCCCACTTCTGGCCCAGGGGGAGAGGCAACTGCTGAAGACAGACCAGGATCAGAGCAGACTGGGGAGGGGGTGGGTAAATGGGAGAGAGGTACTTTCCAGTAATGGGAAGAGTTTCTTTCTTTCTTTCTTTGTTTTTTTTTAATCCCTCTCGGTAGGTTAGAGGCTTGCACTTAACTTTTGCAGATTCGGCACTGCTTCACCCTGGTTCCAGAGGCTTGGGCTAACTTTCTGCCTCTTGGTTTCTCCCAGAGTGGAAAATGCATCCCGAGCGCTACTACTTGCCTCAGCCTGCACACTGGCTGATCCAGCCTGCAGGGTACCAGCCAGGTCAGGTCTGGCAAATCTTCCCTGCTTCTGAACTGTCTCTCCCACCCCCTGCAGCTCAGTTCAACTCCTCAACTTTGTCTTTCATGCTAAGGCCTCCTAGATTGTCATACATAATTGATTTACTTGTTTTTTCTGATCCTTGCTGTAAGAGTGACCACAGGAAACGTCTGACTACTCTGCCATCTTGACCCTGCCTGTCTGAGGCATTTTGGTAGATCTTGTTATAGAGGGATGATTACGATGTAATTGCCACTACAAAGAGCTTATAAGCTAGTTGGAGAGAAATATATTTATTTGAGTAAGAGTAGTGAAGTATTGCTACAGATGCTATAATTGTAATGTGTACAGAACAAACAAGCAAACAAACAAAAAACAAAAACAGGTAAGAGAGGTTAGTTCTAGGTGAGACTTACAGGACTAGCTGTTAAAGGTAAAGAGATAATTCTTGAGCTGGTTTTGAAATACAGACAGACATTAGGGTGGTGTGAGATGGGTTGAGGAGTTCTTAGGTGGTGCCAATGGTTAATGCACTTGGCTATTAACTGGAAAGTTGAAGGTCCGAGTCCACCCAGAGGTGCCTAGGAAGAAAGGTAATGAACTTTTAAGGCTTCTCTTTTCACGGGCCTTAATTCATGCACTCATTGATTCACTCATTTGCCATTTACTAGCAAGCAGCTATGTCTCAGGTATTTTTCTAGATGTTTTATAGAGAATTTATAATTGCCTGGCAATCTACTTCTTAAAATCCAGCCACTGAAACCCTCTGGGGCACAGTTCTACTATAACACACACTGGGTCACCATTAGCAGCAATTGACTCAAGAGCAGCTGGAGGTGGTGATGGTGGAAATGAGTCAGGGAGGATGATAAGGTATAATTTACAAACAAACGGATATATACATGCCAAGCCAGAAAGCATGAACTACTTTGGAATTTTCAGGCAAAGGTAGCAGTCTAGAGTGTCTGCAGTGTTGAATCTAAAGGGGTGTGGGACCATGGAAGGTGAGGCTGGAGAAGCTGGAAGAAGTCAAGCTAAAGAGATTCTGGTGAACCTAGACAGGTGTTTTCACCTTAACCTATAAGCTTCAAGGGAGTGTCAAGGTATTTTAAGGAGGATTAATGACATAATTGAGTCTTGGAGAATGAATCATAATTCATCAGGTTTAGACGGAGAGATGAAGGTAAAAAATATGGACCCAGTATTCAGGAATCAAAAATGAAACTCAAGAAGCTACAAAACCCCTGTTGATATCATTTATCAATACATATTTCTTCAGCTTTCCATAAGGCCAGGAACAGTTCTGTCAAAAATGTCTTGAAATTAAGTTTGCTATATCTGTGTCATTCTCTTGACCTACTTTCTTCTAATGCCAATCAAAACATAATGAGATTCACTTGAAATTTTGCATTTGCTGAATTCTCAGGATTACTTCTGCTGATTGTATTTTTTTTTATAAACACAGTAGCAATAATAACCCATGCTACACATTGTCTGCTAAGTGCCAAACACCATACATTCATCATTTTATTCTAGCTACACAACATTCTAATGAAGAAAATTAAAATAGTGTGTGTGTTCACTTAATGGACTCGTACAGCTATAAGAATCAACTAAGTGCAGCTACATGCAAAGTATGATGACTTTGAAAATTGTAAGGTGCAATAAAGAAGGAAGGAAGACAAAGATATCTACTGTACATTTTTGTTCACCTAATAACCACCCACAAATATTACTGTATTTTTACACAAATAAAGTGCACAATCTATGTTTGTTTGCCGATGACACCCTCCAACCCCATGAGTTATTTTTGTAAGCATGTTATGCTAATTTTTTTACAGGAACATGTAAAAAATATTGGCATAGTAGCACTTATGAAAATACCTCATGGAGAGAAAGGTTAGGTTGGCGAACAAACATAGAAGGCACCCATTATTTGTGTAAAAGTACAGTAATCTATTGTGATAGAAAAATAGGATAGTAATCATTACTATTATTTTTTTGCAATGAATAATAAAGACTGAAAAAAAATTGATACATCTGAATTATGGTATTGGCAAAAAATATTGAATATACTATACATTGCCAGAAGAATGATCAAGCCTGTCTTGGAAGAATTATAGCCTGATCATTTCTTATAAGCGATGACTGCAAGACTTTGTCTTGTATACTTTGCACAAGTTATCGAGAGAGACCAGTCCCTGGAGAAGGACATCTTGCTTAGTAAAGTAGAGGGTCATCAAAAAAGAGGAAGATCCTCAATGAGATGGATAGACACAGTGGCTGCAACAATGGGCTCAAACACAGAAAAGATCATGAGGTTGGTGCAGGACCTGCCAGTGTTTCATTCGGTTGTACATAGGGTCGCTATAAATCACAACCAACTTGATGACACCTAACAAGAGCAAAATTATTTTTTGAGGAGGGTAACTGGGTGCTGGTTACAGAAGTGTGATTAATTTGTGAAGGTATGTTGAGCTGTACACTTTTAATATGAAAACTTCTCTGATTTTACTTTATACTACAATAAAATTTTAGAAAATCTCTCTCAGTAACTTGTAGAAAATGTATTATTGAAGAGCAAGTGTGGAACCAGGAAATATAGTTAGTAAGCCATTGTAGTTATAGGGGCAAGAGAGGATGATGAGTAGAGTTAGGAAAAGAAAAGTGAAGACTGAGAACGACGGAAATGTTTAATCTGTTGCTACAGCTAACAAGACTTAATTATATACAAAAGAGTTATATATTAGAGGAGGATGAAAAGAGAAGAATCAGTTTTCGGCTTAAAAATCCAGGTAAGGCCAACATGGTGCTATAGACATAAACACCACTCCACCCCTCCAGAGCAAAAACCCAAAAAACTAAGTAAAACAGAGACAAATGTCAATCTTGGAACACTAAGTGTAAAATGAAGTAAAAAAGAATTCAACCAAGCACTGAATGGAATAAATACTGAACTCTTAAGGATAAAACAAAACTAAAAGATTTCCAGCAGAGAACCAGAGAGGTCGATCTGTAAACGATAACAACATCAAAATAATAAAAGAGGGAATACATGGTGTAGGTGTAGAACTGTCAAATGGAAAGCAAGTCAAGGCAATACCAAGTGATAAAACACTGGTTCAAACCTAGAAAGACAAGGGTAAGTTTCAAGGTAACCACAAAGAAAGTTAACAAACCTGCTCATCAAAATAAAGAAGAAAAACATAAAGTCTCAGTAATCAAAAAATCTACAAAAATGAAAGAAACAGAAAAAAAAAAATCCACAAACAAAAGGAATTCAGCACAGGAGAGTAAGATTTAAAAACAAAACAAACAAACAAAAAAAAACCTCAGCACCACAAAAAAAAGCACTACAAAATGACAGCAATAAACTCACATATACTAATAACCACACTGAACAGAAATGACCTAATGCACCCATAAAGAGGCAGAGAATGACACAATGGATAAAAACAACAACAATGACAAAAATAGAACCCATCAATATGCTGTCTACAAGTGATGCACCTTAGAAACAAAGATGTAAATTTATTAAAAATCAAAGAATGGGAAAAAAAAAATATATATATATCTTCAGCAAACAGCTACCAAAAAGAGCAGGAGTGGCACTACTAATCTCAGATAAAATAGACTTTAAAACAAAATCCACCATAAAAGACAAAGAAGGGCACTACATCATGATTAAAGGGATGATTCAGCATGAAGACATAACCGTAATAAATATCTATGCACCCAATGACAGGGCTCCAAAATACATACAACAAACTTTCACAGTACTGAAAAGAGAAATTGACAGTTCCACAATAATAGTAGGAGACTTCAACACACCACTCTAGGTAAAGGAGAGAACACCTAGAAAGAAACTCAACAAAGATACAGAAGATCTAAAGTCCACAATCAGCCAATTCGAACTGATAGGCATATATAGAACACTCCACCAACAGATGCACAGTACACATTCTTTTCCAACTCACATAGAACATTCTCCAGAACACACCACATCTTAGGCCACAAAGCAACACTCAACAAAATCCAAAACATTGAGATAATACAAAGTACCTTCTCTGATCACAATGCCATCAAAGTAGAAATTAACAATCAGAAGAGCAAAGAACAAAACTCAAATATATGGAAACTGAATAACAATCTGCTCAAAAACCACTGAGTAATAGAAGAAATCAAAGGTGGAATAAAAAAATTCCTATAATCAAGCAAGAATGAAAACACATCATACCAAAACCTTTGGGACACAGCAAAGGCAGTGCTCAGAGGTCAATTTACAGCAATAGATCCACACATTAAAAAAAGAAGAAGAAGGTAGGAGGACTTGCACCACCTGACCTCAGAAACTTCTATATAGCTATGGTAGTCAAAACAGCCTGGTACTGGTAAAATGACAGATACATTGACCAATGGAACAGAATTGAGAACCCAGATATAAACAGTCACCCGATCTTTGACAAGGGCCCAAAGTCCATCAGATGGGGAAAAGACAGTCTTTTTAACAAACGGTGCTGGCAAAACTGGATGTCCATCCTCAAAAAAATGTAATAGGACCTATACCTTACACCAATACAAAAACTAATTCAAAATGTATCAAAGACTTAAATATAAAACCAAAACTGATAAAGATCTTAGAAGAAAAAATATGATCAATGCTAGAGGCCCAAATACACGGCGTCAACAACATGCAAACCATAACTAACAACACACAAACTCCAGAAGATGAGCTAGATAACTGGCATCTTCTAAAAATTAAACACTTATGCTCTTCAAAAGACTTCACCTAAAGAGTAAAAAGAGAACCTACAGATGCGGAAAAAAAAAAAAAAAAAATCGGCTATGACAAATCTGACGAAGTTCTAATGTCTAAAATCTACAGGAAAATTCAACACCTCTACAACAAAAAGACAAATAATCCAATTAAAAGTGGGCAAAAGGATATGAACAGGTACTTAACCAAAGAAGACATTTAAGCGGCCAACAGACACATGAGGAAATGTAATTAAGTAAATTAAATAAATGCAAATCAAAACCACAATGAGATACATCTCACCCAAACATTACGGGAACAAATAAAAAAAACAGAAAATAACAGATGTTGGAGAGGCTTCGGGGAGATTGGAACTCTTATGCACTGCTGGTGGGAACACAAAATGGTACAACCATTCTGGAAAAAGATATGGTACTTCCTTAGAAAGCTAGAAATAGAAATACCATATGATTCAGTAATCCCACTCTTAGGAATATATCCTAGAGAATAAGAGCCACCACAGGAGTAGACATATGCATACCCATGTCCATTGCAGCATTGCTCACAATTGCAAAAAGATGGAAACAACCTAGATGTCCATCAACAGATAAATGGATAAACTATGGTACATACACACAATGGAATACTATGCAATGATAAAGAACGATGATGAATCTGCAAAATATCTCACAGCATGGATGAATCTGGAAGGCATTATGCTGAGTGAAGTAAGTCAATCACAAAAAGACAAATACTGTATGAGACCACTACAATAAAAACTTATGAAAAAATTTATACACAAAAAGAAACAATCTTTGATGATTACGAGGGAGTTGAAGGGTGGGAGGGAAAAACATGGCATAAGTGGTAACTCTGGTGAAGGGTAGACAGTACACAATACTGGGGAAGCCAGCACAGCTTGTCCAAGGCAAGGTCATGGAAGCTCACAGACACATCCAAAGTCCATGAAGGAACAAATTACTGGGCTGAGGGCTGTGGGACCCATGGTCTCAGGGAACACCTAGGTCAATTGGCATAACATAGTTTATAAAGAAAATCTTCTACATTCTACTTTGATGAGCAGCATCTGGGGTCTTAAAAGCTTGTGAGCAGCCTTCTAAGATACTCCACTGGTCTCATCCCTCCAGAAGCAGGGGAGAATGAAGAGAATAGGATACAAGGAAAAGATTAGTCCAAAGGACTAATGGACCACAGCTACCAAGGCCTCCACCAGACTGATTCCAATACATCTAGATGGTTCCTGGCTACCACCACTGACTGCTCTGACAGGGATCTCAGTAGAGGGTCCAGGACAGAACTGGAGAAAATGTAGAACAAAATTCTAACTTACAAAAAAAAAAAAAAAAAGAATACAGAATTACTGGTTTGACAGAGACTGGAGAAACCCAGAGAGTATGGCCACTGGAGACTCTGTTAGTTCAGTAATGAACTCACTCCTGAGGGTCACCCTTCAGCCAAAGATTAGACAGGCCCATAAAGCAAAACAAGACTAAATGGACACACCAGCTCAGGGGCAAGGACCAGAAGACAGGAGAGGACAGGAAAGCTGGTAATAGGGAACCCAAGGTTGAGAAGGGGAGAGTGCTGACATGTTGTGGGTTGGCAACCAGTGTCATAAAACAATATGCGTACTAATTGTTTAGTGAGAAACTAGTTTCTTCTGTAAACCATCATCTAATATATAAAAATATACATATATATATTTAAAAAACAAAAATCCAGGTGAATGACAGAGTCATTCATTGGTTGTGGCAGATTGGCAAAAGAATGGGTCACAGTGCATGGGAGGGATAAGAGTGTTTGGTTTCAGATATGCTAAGTGTGCGTTAAGGTCCCTGGGTGGTGTAAACGCTTTTCTCTTAGCTACTAACCTAAAGGTCCATGGTTCAAACTCACCCAGTTGTGCTGCAGAAGGGACACCTGGTGGTCTGCTTCCTTTAAGTTATAGTCAAGAAAACCCTATTGAGCAGTTCTACTTGGTAACACATGGGTTCATCATGAGTCTTAATAGATGGGATGGCAACAGGTGTATTTTTTTTTTTTTCATTTTGAAAGTGTGAATTGTCTATTAGATATGCAAGTGGAGATATTTAGAAGGCAGTTGGATAAAGAGGGAAGGAAATGCGGAAAGAAAGTGAGAGCCATCTGTTCTAAGATTGAATCGAGCCATGAGACTCAATAAGATCATTTAATCATCTATGGAAAGTATGTGGAGAGAGAACAGAAGAGAATCCAGAATGATTTTTCTTTTTCAGTATAAGTAGGATCCAGCTATTTCATTGGGACATACTTATTCTAAGAAAAAAAAAAAAAAAACAGTTTTGTTTATCTTGAATTCAAGTTTAACTAGAGGTCCTGTATTTTCATTTGCTAACTCTATCAATCTTAACCCAGGAGAAATTTGGGGGTACCCTGACAAGCAGGGATTGATTCAACATGAGTAGGAAACCAAGGAGACAAGGAGCTGTCGTTGAAGTAGGTGAAAACGAACAGGTTGGGTCATATTGAAAGCCAACATAAAAACCAAAAAGAAGAGCTTAATTTCTGAAACACTATTAATGTTGAAGCCCCAAGACTAGGACGAAATTGATTTGTTGTTTGGTTCTTTAAAGTAAGCACAGGTGTTTATTATGGAAAGTATCTATCCTATTACTCTCTTTCCTCGCTGTCATGACTATTCTGGTCTGGTTAGAAAATTTTAGATTTACTTAATAGGTAAGGAGGCCTGGTTGCCCAATGATTAAGCACTTGGCTGCTAACCAAAAGGTTGGAGGTTCAGACCCAACCAGTGGTTCTGGGAAGAAAGACGTGGTGATCTGCTTCTTTAAAGATTACAGCCAAGAAAGCTCTATGGAGCAGTTCTACTTTGTCACACAGAGTCACTATAAGTCCAAATCAACTTGATGGCACCTGACAACAACGGCAATAGGGAGGAAATAAGAAAGACTTTTATTTACATTTTCATTTAGTGTTAACTAAGGAGATAAGCCCTTGTCCTCACTTTTTCCAATACATGCCTATAGGGAGTCCCTGGCTAGTGCAAACAGTAAATATGCATGGCTGGGAATCAAAAAGTCAGAAATTTGAGTCCATCCAGGGGCAGCTTGGAAGAAAGACCTGGCAATCTACTTCTGAAAAAATCAGCCACTGAAAACCTCATGGAGCACAGTTCTACTCTGATACACATGGGATCACAGTGAGAGAGAACTGACTTCACAGCAACTGGCTTTACCTTGTATGGAGATGGATCTACCTGACTCAGAGGGCTGTTAAGTACTATCAGCAGCCAGTTATATGATCTAATCTTTTGCATGAGGGCCGTGAGTTCAGCAGAGACCTGCTCACTCCTGAACTCACTCTCTTGGCCTCCTCTGCTAGATTCCACTGATTCTGTCTCCACCCTGCCAAAGACTTCAAGAGCATCCCGGGGTAAATTCCCAGATTAGAAGTGTGTTCACAGCTGAATGTCAGCTCTGACGCTAGCACATCTGGCATCGGAAGCATATGGGTCTATCTTTAATCAACAATGTAACATAGCAGCCCTTCAGGTACTTGTCACAGAGCTCAGCTATGACATGACTCTAATCAAGTGCTGCCAAAAGGCTTCCAGGATCATCATTTTTAAAATATGCATTGCAAACTAGCTGCAGTGAAAGACGATTATAAGAACTTTACCTACCTTTTTTTTTATATATATATTTTATTGTACTTCAGGTGAAGGCTTACAGAACAAATAGTTTCTCATGAAACAGTAGTACACATGTTGTTTTATGACATTGATTAACAACCCCACAACATATCAACCTTCTAACTTCTCAACCTATTTTTTTTTTTGGTGAAAACACATAGCCAAAGATACACCATTTCAAAAATGTATACATACACAGTACAGTGACATTGACTACACTCTTACAAATGTGCTGATATTCTCACTTAAGATGAAGGCTTACAGAACAAAATAGTTTCTCATTTAACAGTTACTACAAATGTTGCCCTACGACAATGGTTAATGATCTCACAACACATCAACAATATCCTTACTCAATCTTGTGTTCCCTATCACCAGCTTCCTTGTCCCCTTCTGCCTTCTGGCCCTTGTCACTGGACTCCAGTACCTTGTTAGTCTCATTTGGTTTTACGGGGCTGTCCACTCCCAGGCTGAACAGTGAACCTCGGAGGTAACTTCACCACTGAGCTAAAAGGGTGTCTGGGGACCATACTCTCGAGGTTTCTCCAGTCTCCTTTAGGCTAGTAAATCTGGTCTTTTTTTTTTTTGTGAGTTAGAATTATGCTCTACATCCTTCTCCAGCTCTGTCCAGAACCCTCTGCTGTGATCCTGGCCAGAACAGTCAGTGGTGGTAGCCGGGCACCGTCTAGCTGTACTGGACTCAGTCCAGTGGAGGCCTTGGTAGCTGTGGACAATTAGTCCTTTGGACTAATCTTTTCTTTGTATCCTGTTCTCTTCATTCTCCCTTGCTCCCGAAGGGATGAGACCAGTGGAGTATCTTAGATGGCCACTCACAGGCTTTTAAGACCCCAGACACTACTCACCAAGGTAGAATGTAGAGCATTGTCTTTATAACTTGTGTCATGCCAATTGAGCTAGATATTCCCCGAGACCATGGTCCCCAGAGCCCTCCGCCGAGCAACTCAGTCCCTCGGGGAGTTTGGATGTGTCTATGGTGCTTCCATGACCTTTCCTTGTACAGGTTGTGCTAGTTTCCCCTGTATTGTGTACTGTCTCACCCTTCACCCAAGATACCACTTATCTATTACCTATGTAGTATTTCTCCCTCCACCGCTCCCATCCCTGGTAAACAACAAAGATTGTTCCATTTTGCATGTGAACTTTTTCATGGGTTTTTACAATAGAGGTCTCATACAATGTTTGTCCTTTTGTGATTGACTTATTTCACTCAGCATAATGTCCTCCAGTTTCATCCATGTTATGAGACGGTTCACAGATTCATTGTTGTTCTTTCTCAATGCATAGTACTCCATTGTGTGTCTGTACCATAGTTTATCCATTCATCTGTTGATGGACACCTACATTGTTTCCATCGTTTTGCTATTGTGAACAATGCTGTCATGAACATAGGTATGCATATGTCTATTCGAGTGACGACTCTTATTTCTCTAGGATATATTCCTAGGAGTGGGATTGCTGGATCGAATGGTATGTCTATTTCTAGCTTTCTGAGGAAGCACCATATCATTTTCCAAAATGGTTGTATCATTTTGCATTCCCACCAGCAGTGCATAAGAGTTCCCATCTCCCCGCAGCTCCTCCAACATTTGTTATTTCCAGTATTTTTGATTCGTGCCAGTAATGCCGCGGTGAGATGGTATCTCATTGTGGTTTTAATTTGCATTTCTCTAATGGCTAGTGCTCGCGAGCATTTCCTCATGTGTCTGTTGGCCATTTGAATGTCTTCCTTGGTGAAGTGTCTGTTCATTTCCTTTGCCCATTTTTTGATAGGATTGGTTGTCTTTTTGTTGTAGAGGTGTTGGATTTTCTTGTAGATTATGGAGATTAGACCTTTGTCTGACTTGTACCATCCAAAAATTTTTTCCCAGTCTGTAGGTTCTCTTTTGACTCTTTCGGTGAAGTCTTTTGAAGAGCATAGATGTTTGATTTTTAGAAGATCCCAGTTATCTAGCTTATCTGTTGGGTTTCGTGCGTTGATGGTTATGGTTTGTATCCTGTTAATGTCATGTATTAAGGCCTGAGGTGTTGGTCCTATTTTTTCTTCTATGAACTTTATAGTTTCAGGCTTTATATTCAGGTCTTTGATCCATTTTGAAGTAGTTTTTGTATATGGTGTGAGGTATGGGTCCTGTTTCATTTTTTTGCAGATGGATATCCAGTTTTGCCAGAACCATTTGTTAAAAAGACTGTCTTTTCCCCATTTGATGGACTTTGGGCCCTTGTCGAAGATCAGGTGACCGTAGGTGGATGGATTTACATCTGGGTTCTCAATTCTGTTCCATTGGTCAATGTATCTATCGTTGTACCAACACCAGGCTGTTTTGACTACTATAGCTGTATAGTAGGTTCTGAGGTCAGGTAGTGTGAGACCTCCAACTTTATTCTTCTTCTTCAGTAGTGCTTTACTTATTCGGGGCTTCTTCCTTTTCCATATAAAGTTAATGATTAGTTTCTCCATCTCTTTGAAGAATGTTGCTGGTATTTGGATCGGGATTGCATTGTATTTGTAAATTGCTTTGGGTAGAATTGACATTTTCACAATGATGAGTCTGCCTATCCATGAGCATGGTATGTTTTTCCATTTATGTATATCCCTTTGGGGTTCATGCAGTAGTGTTTTATAGTTTTCTTTGTATAGGTCTTTTACATCCTGGTCAGATTTATTCTTAAGTGTTTTATCTTTTTAGGGGCTATTGAAAATGGTATTGATTTCCTGATTTCCTTTTCCAATGATGTTGGCCGTTGGTTTTGCATAGATGTCATTTATTATGTTGAGAAATTTCCCTTCTATACCTATTTTATTGAGAGCTTTTATCAGGAATGGGTGTTGGACTTTGTCAAATGCCTTTTCTGTGTCAATTGAGATGATCATGTGATTCTTTTCTTTCCTTTTATTTATGTGGTGGATTACGTTGATTGATTTTCTAATGTTGAACCATCCTTGCATACCTGGTATGAATCCTACTTGGTTGTGGTAGATTATTTTTTTGACATGATGCTGAATTCTATTGGCTACAATTTTGTTCAGAATTTTTGCATCTATATTCATGAGAGATATAGGTCTGTAATTTTCTTTTTTTGTGATGTCTTTGCCTGGTTTTGGTATCAGCGTTATGCTGGCTTCATAGAATGAATTTGGAAGTGTTGCTTCCTCTTCTATGCTCTGAAATAGCTTGAATAGAACTAGTATAAACTCTTCTGTAAATTTTTTGTAGAATTCTCCAGTGAAGCCATCTGGGCCAGGGCTTTTTTTGGTTGGGAGTTTTTTTATTACCTTTTCAATCTCTTCTCTTGTTATGGGTCTGTTCAGATTTTCAACATCACTTTGATGTAGTTTGGGTAGGCTGTGTGTTTCTAGAAATTTATCCATTTCGTCTAGGTTTTCAAATGTGTTGGAGCATAGTTTTTCATAATATTCTGTTATAATCCTTTCTATTTCAGTTGGTCTGTTGTAATATCCCCCATTTCATTTCGTATTTTGGTTATTTGTGTCCTCTCCCATTTTTCTTTTGTCAGTCTGGCCACTGATTTGTCGATTTTGTTGATTCTTTCAAAGAACCAACTTTTGGTTTTGTTGATTCTTTCTATTGTTTTTCTGTTCTCTATTTCATTTGTTTCTGCTCTGATCTTTACTATTTCCTTTCTTCTGGTGGTTGTGGGCTTTTTTTGCTGTTCTCTGTCTATTTGTTTGAGTTCTGTAGTTAATGTTTTGATTTTGTCCCTTTCCTCTTTTTTGATGTGTGCCTCTATTGCTATAAATTGTCCTCTGAGGACTGCCTTTGCTGTGTCCTAAACGTTTTGGTATGATGTGTTTTCATTCTCATTTGATTCCAGGGATTTTTTGATTCCATCTCTGATTTGTTCTATTACCCACTGATGTTTAAGCAGGGTATTATTCTGTTTCCATGTAGTTGATTTTTTTTCCTTGCTCTTTCTAGTGTTAAGTTTTACCTTGATGGCATTGTGGTTAGAGAAGATTCTTTGAATTATCTCAACGTTTTGGATCTTGTTGAGGATTGCTCTGTGGCCTAAGATGTGGTCTATTCTGGAGAACGTTCCATGTGCATTGGAAAAGAATGTATACTTTACAGCCGTTGGATGGAGTGTTCTATATATGTCTATGAGGTCAAGTTGGCTGATTGTGCTCTTTAGGTCTTATGTATCTTTGCTGAATTTCTTCTTAGTTGTTCTGTCCTTTACTGAGAGTGGTGTGTTGAACTCTCCTACTATTATTGTGGAACTGTCAATTTCTCTTTTCAGTGTTGTTAGAGTTTTTTTTATGTATTTTGGATCCCTGTCATTGGGTGCGTAGATGTTTATTATGGTTATGTCTTCATGATGGATCATCCACTTAATCATTATATAGTGACCTTCTTTGTCTTTTATGGTAGATTTTGTTTTAAAGTCTATTTTATCTGAAATTAGAATTGCCACTCCTGCTCTTTTTTGGTAGTTGTTAGCTTGATATATTTTTTTCCAACCTTTGACTTTTAATAAATTCACATGTTTGTTTCTTAGGTGTGTCTCTTGTAGACAGCATATTGATGGATCCTATTTTCTTATCCATTCTGCCACTGTCCGTCTCTTTCTGGGTACGATGAGTCCATTTACATTCAGTGTAATTATTGATAGGTGTGAGTTTGCTGCTGTCATTTTGTAGTGCTTTTTTTTGTGGTGCTGAAGTTTTCTTTGTTCTTCTTAGTCTCTTGTGCTGAGTTACTTTTGTTTGTGGATTTTGTGTTAATTTCTTTTGTTTTTGTAAGTTTTGTTTTTGCTGAGACTTTATGTTTTTCCTCTTTATTTTTATGAGTTGGTTTGTTAACTTTCTCTGTGGTTACCATGAATTTTACCCTTATCTTTCTAAGTTTGAAGCAGTCTACCCTTGCTTGGTATCACCTTGCCTTCCTCTCCATTAGAAGGTTCTATAGCTATGCCGTTTATTCCCTCTTTCATTGTTTTTATGTTGTTGTCATCCATTGATTGACTGCTCTGATTCCCTGTTGTATTTCTTTTGGTTTTGGATAGTCCTCGAGAGTTCATTTCCTAGATTGGTATCTGGCTTGTGCGATCCTGTGTCCTAGGTCCTGCCTGAGGGCTGAATCTGTTTGTCCTCAGGTCAAAGAACTCCCTTTAATAATTCTTGTAAGTTTGGTTTGACTTTTACATATTCCCTTAGTTTCTGTTTATCTGGAAATGACCTAATTTCACCATCAAATTTGAACAAGAGTTTTGCAGGATATATTATTCTTGGCTGACAATTTTTTTCTTTCAAGATTTTATATATGTCATCCCACTGCCTTCTTGCTTGCATGGTTTCTGCCGAATAATCTGAGCTTAGTCTTATTGTTTCTCCTCTGTATGTGACTTCTTGTTTTTCACGAGCTGCTCTCAGGATTCTTTGTTTGTCATTGGTTTTGGCAAGTGTGGATATGATATGCCTTGGTGATTTTCTTTCGGGGTCTGTTCTATATGGGGTTGGTTGAGCTTCTTGGATGGCCAGCTTTTCATCTTTTATGATTTTTGGGAAGTTTTCTGTGAGAAGTTCCTCAATGATCCTCTCTGTGTTTTCTGTTTTCTCCCCCTGTTATGGAATGCCAATCACTCATAAATTTTTGCTTTTAATTGTGTCCCACATAACTTGCAGGGTCTCTTCATTTTTCTTTGTTCTTCTTTCTGAGTTTTCCTGAAACAGAGTTGTATCCAAGTGTTTGTCTTCAGTTCCACTGATCCTGTCTTCCACGGTTTCAAATCTGCTTCTCAGCCCTTCTATGATATCATCCATTTCTGAAATCTTGTTGATTATCTTTTGGATTTCTAATTGTTGTCTTTGTATAATTTCTAGTTGTGAATTTATTTTGGCATTTTGTTTCTGCATCATCTTCCTGAATTCTTCCAATTTTTTGTCTGTATTTTCCATGAATTTGTCTATTTTTTTCTCATGTTTGTCAGCTCTTTGCCTCAGTTCTTGGAAAATTCCGATTATTAGTGATTTGAATTCCCTATCAGGTACTTCTAGTGCATTTTCTTCCACAGGATAGTCATCTGGTGTTTTAATTTGGATGTCTACTGGAACCATCTTATCCTGTTTTTGTAAATGTTTTGATATTGTTTGCTGTTTTCGGGGCATTCAGTAGATATTTCTCTCTTTTATTGATTGTAGATTTGTGTGTTTCGTCCTGGCTGTTTTGTCTCCCACTGGATGCTCTGTGAGGCTGCTTTCTCGTACCCCCATTTGCTGGTCTCCAATAGGAGTCCAAGATTGTGGATCCATGCTGCGTTAACTGGTAGGGGACCTCTACAAGAATCTCTCCTCACTCTCTGTTTTCTTTCAATATTGTCACTCGATTTGGTGCTCGGCTGAGTTCTTTATCTGTTCATTTGATGTTCCAGGGTTTCAGGATTGTTGATTCTCTGTTTGGCTTAGTTTTTCAGATCTTTGCTGTGGAGGGATGGCATGGTGCTTCTGCCTAGAGTGCCATCTTGCTGGAACCTCTAACTTTACTTACTTTTTAATCTCCAGTCCTACGATGCATAACCAGTACGTAGCTAATACCCCAAGTGAGTTCCATGGCCTATTCAATAAAAGCAAGTCAGCTGATCATTTGCTTGGTTGTTCCAACAATGTTAAATTGCTGCTAAATTTTCCATATGTCTCAATTTCTGTACTTGTTATGGACTGGTCTGTGAACTATATGTTCAGTAGTACTGTTCTAAAACTCAAACCTCTTCTTACCTGCTTAGAAATGTACCTTGGCTCCCTTTTTCTCAAAGGATGACACCTACATTCCTCAATGAGTTTGTGCCTCATAGCATTTCATTTAATTCACTATTATAGCCCCGATTATGTTTTATCAGTTTTTTTTTCCATTTACTTCTCTGTCTATTGACTAACCTTTATGCTTCTGAAGGGCAGAAACAGGGTCATAATCATATGTGTATCCCCATTAATTAACATCACACTTAACAAATAATAAGACATCAATAAACTCATTTAAACACTCCATGTCTATTTCATAAACACCTTTTCCAGGCACTAGAAATACAAGTCAAAAAAAAAACTGATAAAAATTCCTGCCCTCATGAAGTCTTAATTCTGTTGAAATAGACAGTCAATGAGCAAGAGAAAAAAGTAAAATATGTATTTGGTTAGTTGGGATAATTGCTAAGGTTAAATCAATGAATAAATCAGGGAAAGAAAATTGTATGTTTTGAGGCCAAGAGTTGGTGAAATTTTATAAATGTTTTATAGATGATTGAAAATATGGGTAATCAAAACTCCTTCATCACATGATTAACAATTCACACTGTGAAACACGCACTGAACCTGAGGATTGTCTTGAACCTATTACTTATCTCTTAAAAGTCTAGGAAATGCCAACCCAGGTTAGATTTCATCTCTGAGAAACCATCTTGGACTCCCCAGGAGGGTATGAGGTACTATCCAGGCATTCTCAATATAACTCTAGGTGAAAAATGATCACACTGACTTTTGATTATTTGCTTGTGATGAGCTGTCTGTAAGAGTCTGCAAGGCCTGGAAGTCAAAGGCCTTGATTGTCTCTTCTGAATTCCCAGGGGCCAGTGTGGAGCCCAGGATATCACAGATACTGGATATATATCTGTTGAAATAAGTTCAAGTAAAATACATTGCAAGAAACTGTCTAAGGGCCATAGGAACTTTCTCACTTTTGGTTTTGTGAGTTTTGTCTTTGTCAGAAATGAATTTCAATACCTGCACCGATGTTTCCCCAAATTTAATAGCATAATATATGTATGGGTTATATCTCAACATAAAGAAAACAGAAATCCTCACAACTGGACAATTAAGCAACATCATGAGAAATAGAGAACAGGTTGAAGTTGCAAGGATTTTATTTTACTTGGATCCACAATTAACATCCATGGAAGCAGCAATCAAGAAATTGAATGATGTATTGCATTGTGGAAATCTACTAGAAAAGACCTCTTTAAAGTGTTCAAAAGCAAAGATGTCACTTTGAGGACTAAAGTGCACCTGATTCAAGCCATGGTATTTTCGGTTGCCTTGTATGCTTGCAAAAACTGAACAGTAAGTAAGGAAGACCAAAGAAGAATTGAAGTCTTTGAATTGTGGTGTTGGCAAAGAATATTGAATATACCATGGGCTGCCAGAAGAACAAAATAATCTGTCTTTGAAGAAGGACAGCCAGAATGCTCCTTAGAAGAGAGGATGGCAAGATTTTGTCTCATATACTTTGGACATGTTATCAGGAGGAACCAGTCCCTGGAAAAGGACATCATGCTTGGTAAAGTAGAGGTTCAGGAAAAAGAAGAAGACACTCAATGAGATGGATTGACATAGTGGCTGCAGTGATAGTCCCAAGCACAGCAAGGGTTGTGATGATGGCACAGGACTGGGCAGTGTTTTGTTCCTTTGTACCTAGAGTTAGAACTGACTGGAAGGCACATAACAATAACAACATTTGTAATATAAGGTGATGGAATAATAAATGTCTGTTTGAAAAATATTTACACACCCTTGACAAATCTATCTCCCCTAAACAGACATTTAATGATCCAAGTTATGCAATTCTCCTGGAATTCAGGGAAAAAAAGAAAAGGAATTGAATTAGTATCTAGAGGGCTGATTCTGTAAAATAAATATGCTGTATGTTCTCATTATATGACCACTCTTAATTAATTTCTCACAAGAACTCAATGAGATGCTAGTATTTTACACTTTCAGACAAGTAAACTGAGATTGAGATGTCTTCTTTCTTAACATTATCAGAGCTATGATTTATTGAGCACTTGATCAGTATAGGTTACTGTGTCAAACTACTTCTACCCATTATCTCACTTCATTCTTGCTGACCTAATGAACCCTTGAGCAATGGAGGATTGCTGTTGTTGTCAGCTGCTGTCGTCGAGTCAGTCCCTGACTCATGATGAGCCTATGCACAACAGAAAGGATCGTTGCCTGATCCTGCGCCATCCCCGTGAGTGGTGGCAGATCAGATTGATACTATCCACGGGGTTTTTGTTGACTGATTTTCAGAAATAGATTACCAGGGTTTTCTTCCAAGTGCCTCTTAGCCTGGAAGCTCTGCTGAAACATGTACAGCATCATAGCAACACACAAACCTCCAATGACAGACTGGTAGTTGCTGCATATGAGGTATATTGGTTGGGAATCGAATCCCGGGTTAGAATTCTATAGAACCACCACTGCCTCAGTTGAAGATTAGAGGGTTTAAATGATCATTTTCCAAGGCCATCCAGTCAGAATTTTGAATCAAGCCTGAGCAATCTTCTCACCAGAGTCTGCTTGCCTATCCACTATGCTGCTATGCCTCACACGTTGGTAATATATGTTGAAGATAATGTTTGAAATCAAGTTGTATGATCTAGATGTCAAATTGTGCAATATACTACGCAGTAGTCCTGGGTGGTTCTTGTGGTCAGCCTCAAGTTAGACACAGACTATCCATTTCTTATGCAAACATTTGCAAATTCTAATGTGTATAATTTCCCTTGTGGTAATTATTCTTATTTTTAAAAAACAAATTTTGAAGTATAATATTCACACTAATATAAGTATATATTTCACAATTTACAACTTAATGCATGTTTCAAAATTGAAAACCCTTGTATTAAATAAAGAAAACACTTCTTGGACCAGAAGTCTACTTTGTTTTCTAGTTACCAACCCCACTAAGCACAACTACATCTGGTTTTTAACATCATAGACAGATTTTGTCTGTTTTTGTACTTTATAGCTTAAATAATGTTGTAAAATAATCTTATCCACCACTCATCTGTCAGTTTGTTGTGTTGTGATGGCTTGCTAGTTGCTGTGATGTTGGAAACTATGCCACTGGTATTTCAAATATCAACACGGTCACCCGTGGTGGACAGGATTCAGCGAAGCTTCCCAACTAAGATAGTATAGGAAAAAGAACATGACAATCTACTTTTAAAACAACTGGCAAGTAAAAACCTTATGAATAGCGGAGAAACATTGTCTGATAGATTGCCAGAAGATAAACCCTTCAGATTGGAAGACACTCAAAATATGACTGGGGAAGAGCTGCCACCTCAAAGTAGAGTCGACTTTAATGACATGGATGGAGTCAAGCTTTCAGGACCTTCATTTTCTGATGTGGCATGACTCAAAATAACAAGAAACAGCTGAAAATATCCATTAATAATCAGAACTTGGAATGTAAGAAGTATGAAACTAGGAAAATTGGAAGTTGTCCAAATTGAAATGGAAAGCTTGAAGATAGATATCCTAGGTATTAGTGAGCTGAAATGGACTGGTACTGGCCATATAGACTAAGACAATCATACAATCTACTATGCTGGGAGAAAAGATGTCTCTTTGAGAACTAAGATGTGGCTGACCCAAGCCATATATTTTGAATCTTCTCAGATGCATTCAAAAGCACATAAGAATAAGGAAGACCAAAGAAGAATTGGTGCCTTAGAATTATGATTTTGGTGAAGAATATTGAATATACCATGGACTGCCAGAAGAACTAACAAGTCTGTCTTGGAAGAAGTACAGCCAGAATGATGCTTGGAAGAAGTATAGCCAGAAGCAAGGATTGTGAGACTTCTTCTCAAGTACTTTGAACATGTTATCAGGAGGGACCCATCCCTGGAGAAAGACATCTTGCTTGGTAAGATACAGAGTCAGCAAAAAAGAGGAAGACCCTCAATGAGATGGATTGACACAGCAGATTCAATAATGGGATCAGACATATCAAAGATTTTGAGGATGGTGCAGGACCAGGCAGTGTTTTGTTCTATTGTACATAGGGTTGCTATTAGTCCAAACAGACTTGATGGCACCTGACAACAACAGCAACTATGCTGGGAATGACAAATTGAAGAGGTACTGCATCACATTCATTGCCAAAAAGAACATTTCAAGATCTATCCTGAAGTACCAAGCTGTCAGTGAAAAGATAATATTCACATAAGAAATGCCAGTAAATTTGATTATTATTCAAATTTACGCACCAATCACTAATGACAAAGATGAAGAAATTGAAGATTTTTAACAACTTCTGCAGTGAGAAATTAATCATACATGCACTCAAGATGCATTGATAATTACTGGCGATTGGAATGCGAAAGCTAGAAACAAAGAAGGACCAATAGTTTCAAAATATGCCCTTAGTGATAGAAAGGACACTGGAGATTCCATGATAGAATTTTGCAAGATCAATGGCATATTCATTACAAATACCTTTTTTCAACAACATAAATGGTGACTATACATATGGACCTCCCCAGATGGAATACACAGGAATCAAATCGACTACATCTGTGGAAAGAGACAATGATAAAGCTCAATATCATCAGTCAGAACAAGACCAGAGGCTGACTGAAGAACAGATAATCCATTGCTGCTATGAAAGTTTGCGCTGAAGCTGAAGAAACTTAAAACAAGTCAGTGATAGCCAGAGTATGACTTTAAGTATATCTCACCTGAAATTAAAGACCATCTAAAAAATAGATCTGACACATTGAACACTAATAAGCAAAGACCAGAAGAGGTGTGGAATGATATCAGGGACATCATACATGAAGAAAGCAAAAGGTCTTTAAAAGGACAGAAAAGAAAGAAAAGACCAAAATGGATGTCAGAAGAGACTCTGAAACTCGCTCTTGAACATAGAGTAGTTAAAGCGAAAGGAAGAAATGATGAAATAAAAGTGCTGAACAGAAGATCTCAAATGGCAACTTGAGAAGACAAAGTCAAGCATTATAATGAATTGTGCAAAGAACTGGAGTTAGAAAACCAAAAGTTGAGAACACGCTCAGCATTTCTCAAGTTAAAAGAGTTGAAGAAAAAATTAAAGCCTCCAGTAGCAATATTGAAAGTTTATATGGGGAAAATATTGAACGACACAGGAAGTATTAAAAGAAGATGGAATGAATACACAGCATCACTGTATTAAAAATAATTGGTCGATGTTCAACCATTTCAGGAGGTAGCATATGATCAAGAATAATGGCACTGAAGGAAGAAGTCCAAGCTGCACTGAAGGCATAGGCAAATAACAAGGCTCAGAATTGACAGAATACCAATTTAGATGTTTTAACAAACGGATGCAATGCTGGAAGCACTCACACATCAATGCCAAGAAATTTGGAAGACAGCTACATGGCCAACTGACTGGAAGAGATCCATATTTGTGCCGATTCCAAAGCAAGGTGATCCAACTGAACACAGAAATTATCAAACAGCATCATTAATATAAACAATAACAATAATATAAGTAAGGTTTTACTGAAGATAGTTCACAAGCAGTTGCAGCAGTACATTGACAGGAAACTGCCAGAAATTCAGGCTGAATTCAGAAGAGGACATGGAATGAGGGATATCATTGCTTATGTTAGATGGATCTTGGCTAAAAGCAGCGAATGCCAGAAATATGTTACCTATGTTTTATTGACTATGCAAAGGCATTTGACTGTGCGGATCATAACAAATTATGGATAACATTGCCTAGAATGGGAATTCCAGAACAATTAATTGTGCTCATGCAGAACCTGTACATAGACCAAGATGCAGTTGTTTAAACAGAAAAAGGGGATACTATGTGGTTTAAAATCAGGAAAAGTGTGTGTGTTACTGTTTCATCTTTTCACCTTACTTATTCAATCTGTATGCTGAGAAAATAATTCAGGAAGCTTGACTATATGAAGAAGAATGGGGCATCAGGATTGGGAGAACACTCATTAACAACCTGCATTATGTAGATAAAACAACCTTGCTTGCTCAAAGTGAGGAGGACTTGAAGCACTTACTGATGAAGATCAAAAACCACAGCCTCCAGTATGAATTACACCTCAACATAAAGAAAATAAAAATCCTCACAACTGGACCAATAAGCAATATCATGATAAAGAGAGAAAAGATTGAAGTTGTCAAGGACTTCATTTTACTTGGATCCACAATCAACACACAAGGAAGTAGCAGTCAAGAAGTCAAATGATGTAATGCATTGGGGAAATTTGTTTCAAAAGACCTCTTTAAAGTGTTATAAAGCAAAGATGTCACCTTGAGGACTAAGGTGCACCTGACACAAGCCATAGTATTTTTAATCACCTCATATGCATGTGAAAGCTGGACAATGAATAAGGAAGACCAAAAATATTTTATGTCTTTGAATTATAATGTTGGCGAAGAATATTGAATATACCATGGACTGTCAGAATGAACAAATCTGTTTTGTAAAAAAGTACAGCCAGAATGCTCTTTAGAGACAAGGATAGTGAGACTTGGTCTCATGTACTTTGGACATGTTATCAGGGTGTACCAATTCCTGGAGAAGGACATCATGCTTGATAAAATAGACAATCAGCAAAAAAAGTGGAAATCCTCAGAGATGGATTGACATAGTGGCTGCAACAATGGGCTCAAACGTTGCAACAATTGTGTGGATGGTTCAGGACCTGGCAGTGTTTCGTTTTGCTTTACATAGGGTCGTTATGAGTTAGAACCAACTTGATGGCACCTAACAACAACAACAATAGCAACAATCTTATTGATACCAACTGTATTATTATCTTATGGTCAACCCTCTTTGAGTATGTGTGGCTACCCGGAAATTCTTTGATAAAGTGCCTCAAAGCACAAGCAGCCTTCAAGAGCTTCTAGGACATTCTTGCAATCGGTCATAGCTTCCTGGTGAGACTGCGACAAAACTGCAGCATGCTGAGTTGGTCAGTAATGACTGTCCCAACTTTTGTTCTTTCAGCCCTAGCATTTGTTGTTGTTAGCTATCGTCAAGTTGGCCCCTGACTCATAGCAACCCCACGTGTGATATGATCAGACCATTGTGGTTCACAGGGTTTTCATTAGTGAATTTTTATAAGTAGATCGACAGGCCTTTCTTCCTAGTCCATCTTAGTCTGGAAGCTCCACTGAAACCTGTTCAGCATCAAAGCAACACACAGCCTCCGCTGACAGAGGAGTGGTGTCTGTGCTTGAGGTGTATTGGCTGGAGAACAAACCCAGGTCTTCCACATGGAAGGTGAGAATTCTACCACTGAATCACCACTGCCCTTTAACAGCTGTGTGCCAGCCTCCCGTTCCTTGTATTAATTGACCTTCATATTTGGAATACATAGACTGGCAACTGTTTTTCCTGACTGAAATGGAACTGAAATCCTTATCATATTATTTGAATTTTGTCATTTGTTAAGCTTATTACCACACATTTTACCCAATCTTACTTCAGATTCCTAATTTCTAAAGTGAGACAATTAACTATAAAGCCTCTACTATGAATCCTAATACTGATATTACTACATTTGTGATGATGAACTAAACTGTTTCCTGACTGAGAAATCACAAACATACTAAGAGTGGTGGGGCCTTTAGATGCCTGTGTTTATGTCTCTGCTCTATCACTAATTGCATGACTTTGAAACAAGCTTCTCATCTTCACTGAGGCCCATTTTTCTCATTTGTGAAAGAGTCATAAATATTTGTTACTTACAGCAATGAGTTGGAATGGACTCCACAGCAACGGGATTTTTTTGTTTTTTTTTTGTTTTTAATAGCAATATCGAAGCATAAGTCTAGTGACTGGTATTTACCAAACTTCAGTAATCATTAATGTGTTCTATTCTTTTCACTCTACTTTAGAAGGTAGGGGAGATACATGACACATTTAAGAAAGATTATCGTATGTTACGGTAAAATAAATAAAAACTTGCAATTCAAGAAGCATTTTTCAGTTATTGAAGCCTTCGACTCATATAGAAGATTCTGTCCCCCATGAGGTTGGATTGAGATAGATTAGGTGTATTATATTTAATCAAAATTGTATTATCCATAATATTATTCAGAAAATATTACTCTATTGATTGATGTAATATGCTGATATAGGGAACTCACTTTGATCATCTTGGATTTGTGTCATAAAGAATCTCAAAAAGGCAAAATTGGAGACAAACCTTGAAAGCAGTTTTAGGATTTCTAGTTTATCCACAATCAACATCCATGGAAGCAGCAATCAAGAAATAAAATGATGTATTGCTTTGGGCAAACCTGCTGCAAAAGACCTCTTTAAAGTGTTAAAGAGCAAAGATGTCACTTTAAGGACTAAGGTGTGCATGACCCAAGTGATACTATTTTCTATTGACTCATATGCATGTGAAAGCTGGACAATGAATAGGGAAGACAGAAGAAGAATTGATGCCTTTGAATTACGGTGTTGGCTAAGAATATTGAATACATCATTGACTGCCAGAAGAACAAACAAGTCTGTCTTTGGAGAAGTACAGCTAGAATGCTCCTTGGAAGCAAGGATGGTGAGACTTCCCCTCATGAACTCTGGACATGTTATCAGGAGGGATCAGTCCCTGGAGAAGGACATCATGCTTGGTAAGATAGAGGGTCTGCAAAAGAGAGGAAAACCCTCAACCAGATGGATTGACACAGTGGCTTCAGCAATGGGCTCAAAGATAACAAGGATTGTGAGGATGGGGCAGAATGGAGCTGTATTTTGTTCTGTTGTACATAGGGTCACTATGAGCCAGAACTGACTTGACTGCAGGTAACAACAGTTCATACAATTTCAGTGCATTTAACATCACCTTGCAGTGAAAATAAAGTAAAATATAGGGTCCTCTTCTAGCTTCTGTATGAAGACAACAGAGTTAACAAGGTCATACAAGCATTTGCACTCTGACCATAGGGATGAAAATTAACAAGAAGAACTTCCATGCTGTACAAATTCCTTCCCTGCCCAAAGCCACATTTAGCAAAGGGAAAACAACAATAACAACAGCAAAAAAAAAAACCCTAACAACCAAAAAAACAACAGTAAAAAACACAAGATGATGATAGCATTGAACAGAAATTCATGTTATTTTCATAAACAATACTTTTTCTCTTGGTTCACATTTTGCTTTTAGTGGAGGAAGAAATAATTTGAATTCAAATGATTGTAGGAATCATTTCCTGGATGTGGCATTTACTTTTGTGTTCATGAGTAAGCCACTTCACTTCTGTAAGCATCAGAAAATTATTTATTTATTTTTTTTATCTTTTTTTTTTTAATATATATTTTATTGTACTTCAGGTGAAAGCTTACAGAGCAAATAGTTTCTCATGAAATAGTAGTACACATGTTGTTTTTTGGACATTGGTTAACAACCCCACAACGTATTAAGCCTCTAAATTCTCAACCTTTTTTTTTTGATGAAAATTACAGATGGCCAAAGATACACCGTTTCAAAAATTTCTACATTCACAGTTCAGTGACATTGACTACGCTCTTCCAACTGTGCTGTTATTCTCACTTAAGATGAAGGCTTACAGAACAAAATAGTTTTTCATTTAACAGTTACTACACATGTTGCCCTATGACAATGGTTAACAATCTCACAGCACATCAAGAATATCCTTACTCCACCTTGTATTCCCTATCACCAGGGGGCTTCCTTGTCCCCTTCTGTCTTCTGGACCTTGTCAGTGGACTATTGTACCTCTTTAGTCTCATTTGTTTATTTATTTATTTATTTATTTATTTATTTATATTTTATTTAAACACCATTTCAAAACTTTTTACTTACACATTTAAGTGATATTGACTATGCTCTTCCAATTGTGCTGCCATTCTCGCCCAAGATGAAGGCTTACAGGACAAAACAGCCTCCCATTTAATAGTTACTACAAATGTTGCCCTATAGCAGTGGTCAACAATCTCACAATACATCGACAGTGTCCTTATTCAATTTGTGTTCCTTATCATCAGTTTCCTACTCTCCCTCTGCCTTCTGGCCCTTGTCACTGGACTCCTGTACATCGTTAGTCCCATTTAGTTTTACTGGGGTGTCCATTCCCAGGCTTAACATCGAACCTTGAAGGTAACTTCACCTCTGTGCTGAAAGGGTGTCTGGGGGCCACACTCTCGAGGTTTCTTTAGTATTCTTTAGGCCAGTATATCTGGTCTTCTTTTTTTTTTTTTTTTTTTTTGGAGTTAAAATTATGCTCTACATCCTACTCCAGCTCTGCCCAGAACCCTCTGTTGTGATCCTGGTCAGAGGAGTCATTGGTGGTAGCCGGGCACCATCCAGCTGTACTGGGCTCAGTCCCGTGGAGGCCTTGGTAGCTGTGGACCATTAGTCCTTCGGACTAATCTTTTCCTTGTATCCTGTTCTCTTCGTTCTCCCTTGTTCCCGAAGGGATGAGATCAGTGGAGTATCTTAGATGGCCGCTCATAGGCTTTTAAGACCCCAGACACTACTCACCAAGGTAGAATGTAGAGCATTATCTTTATAAGTAGTGTCATGCCAATTGAGCTAGATGTTCCCCGAGGTCATGGTCCCCAGAGCCCTCCGTCCAACAACTCAGTCCCTCGGGGGGTTTGGATGTGTCTATAGGGCCTCCATGACCTTTCCTTGTGCAGGTTGTGTTAGTTTCCCCTGTACTATGTACTATCTCATCTCTCACCCAAGTTACCACTTACCTATTACCTATTTAGTATTCCCCCCCCCCTCCCATCCCTGGTAACCAACAAGGATTGTTACATTTTGCATGTGAATTTTTTCATGGGTTTTTACAATAGAGGTCTCATACAATATTTGTCCTTTTGTGATTGACTTATTTCACTCAGCATGATGTCCTCCAGTTTCATCCATGTTATGAGATGGCTCAATGATTCATTGTTCTTTCTCGTTGCATAGTACTCCATTGTGTGTATGTACCATAGTTTGTGTATCCATTCGTCTGTTGATGGACATCGAGGTTGTTTCCATCGTTTTGCTATTGTGAATAATGCTGCCATGAACATAGGTGTGCATATGTCTATTCGAGTGATGACTCTTATTTCTCTAGGATATATTCCTAGGAGTGGGATTGCTGGATCGAATGGTACGTCTATTTCTAGCTTTCTGAGGAAACACCATATCATTTTCCAAAATGGCTGTATCATTTTGCATTCCCACCAGCAGTGTATAAGAGTTCCCGTCTCCCCGCAGCCCCTCCAACATTTGTTATTTCCAGTGTTTTTGATTCGTGCCAGTAATGCCGGGGTGAGATGGTATCTCATTGTGGTTTTAATTTGCATTTCTCTAATGGCTAGTGATCGCGAGCATTTCCTCATGTGTCTGTTGGCCTTTGAATGTCTTCCTTGGTGAAGTGTCTGTTCATTTCCTTTGCCCATTTTTTGATAGGATTGGTTGTCTTTTTGTTGTAGAGGTGTTGGATTTTCTTGTAGATTATGGAGATTAGACCTTTGTCTGACTTGTACTGTCCAAAAATTTTTTCCCAGTCTGTAGGTTCTCTTTTAACTCTTTTGGTGAAATCTTTTGAAGAGCATAGATGTTTGATTTTTAGAAGATCCCAATTATCTAGTTTATCTGTTGGGTTTTTTGTGTTGATGTTTATGGTTTGTATCCTGTTAATGCCATGTATTAAGGTCTGAAGTGTTGGTCCTATTTTTTCTTCTATGAATTTTATAGTTTGAGGCTTTATACTCAGGTCTTTGATCCATTTTGAAGTAGTTTTTCTATATGGTGTGAGGTATGGGTCCTGTTTCATTTTTCTACAAATGGATATCCAGTTTTGCCAGCACCATTTGTTAAAAAGACTGTCTTTTCCCATTTGATGTATTTTGGGCCCTTGTCAAAAATCAGGTGACCGTAGGTGGATGGATTTACATCTGAGTTCTCAATTCTGTTCCATTGGTCAATGTCTCTGTTGTTGTACCAGTACCAGGCTGTTTTGAGTACTGTAGCTGTATAGTAGGTTCTCAAGTCAGGTAGTGTGAGTCCTCCAACTTTATTCTTCTTCTTCAGTAGTGCTTTACTTATTCGGGGTTTCTTCCCTTTCCATATAAAGTTAATAATTAGTTTTTCCATCTCTTTGAAGAATGTTGTTGGTATTTGTATCGGAATTGCATTGTATTTGTAGATTGCTTTAGGTAGAATTGCCATTTTCACAATGTTGAGTCTGCCTATCCATGAGCATGGTATGTTTTTCCATTTATGTAGATCCCTTTGGGTTTCATGCAGCAGTGTTTTGTAGTTTTCTTTGTATAGGTCTTTTACATTCCTGGTCAGATTTATTCCTAAGTATTTTATCTTTTTAGGGGCTATTGAAAATGGTATTGATTTCCTGATCTCCTTTTCATCGTTCTCTTTACCGGTGTATAGGAATCCAACTGATTTTTGAATGTTTATCTTGTATCCTGCTACTCTGCTGAATCTTTCTATTACTTCCAGTAAATTTCTCGTGGAGTCTTTAGGGTTTTCTATGTATAGTATCATATCATCTGCAAACAGGGAGAGTTTAACTTCTTCATTACAAATTTGGATGCCCTTTATTTCTTTCTCTTGCCTTACTGCTCTAGCTAGAACTTCCAGCACAATGTTAAATAGGAGTGGTGATAAAGGGCATCCTTGTCTTGTTCCTGTTTTCAGGGGGAATGTTTTCAGCCTTTCTCCATTAAGAAAGATGTTGGCTGTTGGTTTTGCATAGATGCCCTTTATTATGTTGAGAAATTTCCCTTCTATACCTATTTTATTGAGAGCTTTTATCAGGAATGGGTGTTGGACTTTGTCAAATGCCTTTTCTGCATCAATTGAGATAATCATGTGATTTTTTTCTTTCCTTTTATTTATGTGGTGGATTACGTTGATGGATTTTCTAATGTTAAACCATCCTTGCATACCTGGTATGAATCCTACTTGTTCGTGGTGTATTATTTTTTTGATATGATACTGAATTCTATTGGCTAGAATTTTGTTCAGAATTTTTGCATCTATATTCATGAGAGATATTGGTCTGTAATTTTCTTTTTTTGTGATGTCTTTGCCTGGTTTTGGTATCAGCGTTATGCTGGCTTCATAGAATGAATTTGGAAGTGTTGCTTCCTCTTCTATGCTCTGAAATAACTTGAGTAGAACTGGTACGAGCTCTTCTGTAAATGTTTTGTAGAATTCTCCAGTGAAGCCATCTGGGCCAGAGCTTTTTTTGGTTGGGAGATTTTTTATTACCTTTTCAATCTCTTCTCTTGTTATGGGTCTGTTCAGATTTTCAATATCACTTTGTTGTAGTTTGGGTAGGCCGTATGTTTCTAGAAATTTATCCATTTCCTCTAGGTTTTCAAATGTGTTGGAATATAGTTTTTCATAATATTATGTTATAATCCTTTTTATTTCAGTTGGGTCTGTTGTAATGTCCCCCATTTCATTTCTTATTTGGCTTATTTGTGCCCTCTGCTGTTTTTCTTTTGTCAGTCTGGCAAGTGGTTTGTCGATTTTGTTGATTCTTTCAAAGAACCAACTTTTGGTTTTGTTGATTCTTTCTATTGTTTTTCTGTTCTCTATTTCATTGATTTCTGCTCTGATCTTTACTATTTCCTTTCTTCCGGTGGTTGTAGGCTTTTTTTGTTGTTCTCTTTCTATTTGTTTGAGTTCTGTAGTTAATGTTTTGATTTTGTCCCTTTCTTCTTTTTTGGTATGTGCATCTATTGCTATAAATTGTCCTATGAGGACTGCCTTTGCTGTGTCCCAAAGGTTTTGGTATGATGTGTTTTCATTTTCATTTGATTCTAGGAATTTTTTAATTCCATCTCTGATTTCTTCTATTACCCATTGATGTGTAAGCAGATTATTATTCAGTTTCCATGTGTTTGATTTTTTTTCCTTGCTCTTTCTAGTGTTAATTTCTACCTTGATGGCATTGTGGTCAGAGAAGATACTGTGAATTATCTCAGCATTTTGGATCTTGTTGAGGATTCCTCTGTGGCCTAAGATGTGGTCTATTCTGGAGAACGTTCCATGTGCATTGGAAAAGAACGTGTAGTTTGCAGCGGTTGGATGGAGTGTTCTATATGTGTCTATGAGGTCCAGTTGGCTGATTGTGTCCTTTAGGTCTTCTGTATCTTTGCTGAGTTTCTTTTTAGTTGTTCTGTCCTTTACTGAGAGTGGTGTGTTGAAGTCTCCTACTATTATTTTGGAACTGTCAATTTCTCTTTTCAGTGCTGTTAGAGTTTTTTTAATGTATTTTGGAGCCCTGTCATTGGGTGCATAGATATTTAGTATGGTTATGTCTTCATGATGGATCATCCCCTTAATCATTATATAGTGTCCTTCTTTGTCTTTTATGGTAGATTTTGTTTTAAAGTCTATTTTATCTGAGATTAGAATTGCCACTCCTGCTCTTTTTTGATAGTTGTTAGCTTGATATATTTTTTTCCAACCTTTGATTTTTAATAAATTCACATCTTTGTTTCTAAGATGTGTCTCTTGTAGACAGCAAATAGATGGATCCTGTTTTCTTATCCATTCTGCCACTCTCCGTCACTTTATGGGTGCATTGAGTCCATTTACGTTCAGTGTAATTATTGATAGATGTGAGTTTGTTGCTGTCATTTTGTAGTGCTTTTTTTTGTGATGCTGAAGTTTTCTTTGTTCTTCTTACTCTCTTGTGCTGAGTTCCTTTTGTTTGTGGATTTTGTGTTCATTTCTTTTGTTTTTGTAGGTTTTGTTTTTGTTGAGACTTTATGTTTTTCGTCTTTATTTTTATGAGTTGGTTTGTTAAGTTTTTTTGTGGTCACCATGAATTTTACCCTTATCTTTATAATTTTGAAGCACTCTACCATTACTTGGTATCGCCTTGCCTTCTTCTCCTTTAGAAGGTTCTATACGTATGCCGTTTGTTCCCTCTTTCATTGTTTTGATGTTGTTGTCATCCTTTGATTGATTTCTCTGATTCCCTGTTGTATATCTTTTGTATTTGGAAAGTCCTCTGTAGTTCAGTTCCTAGAATGGTATCTGGTTCATGTTAACCTGCGTCCTAGGTCCTAGGTCCTGCCTGAGGGCTTAAGCTATTTGTTCTCAGATCGAAGAACTCCCTTTAATAATTCTTGTAAGTTTGGTTTGACTTTTGCATATTCCTTTAGTTTCTGTTTATCTGGAAATGACCTAATTTCACCATCAAATCTGAATGAGAGTTTTGCAGGATATATTATTCTTGGCTGACAATTTTTTTCTTTCAAGATTTTATATATGTCATCCCACTGCCTTCTTGCTTGCATGGTTTCTGCCGAATAATCTGAGCTTAGTCTTATTGTTTCTCCTCTGTATGTGACTTCTTGTTTTTCACGAGCTGCTCTCAGGATTCTTTGTTTGTCTTTAGTTTTAGCGAGTGTGAATATGATAAGTCTTGGTGATTTTCTTTTGGGGTCTCTTCTATGTGGGGTTCGTTGAGCTTCTTGGATGACCAACTTTTCATCTTTCATGATACTGGGAAAGTTTTCTGTCAGCAGTTCCTCAATGATCCTCTCTGTGTTTTCTGTTTTCTCCCCCTGTTCTGGTATGCCAATCACTCGTAAGTTTTTGCATTTAATTGTGTCCCACATAACTCTCAGGGTCTCTTCATTTTTCTTTGTTCTTTTTTCTGAGTTTTCCTGAAACAGAGTTGTATCCAAGTGTTTGTCTTCAGTTCCACTGATCCTGTCTTCCATGGTTTCAAATCTACTTCTCAGCCCTTCTATGACACCGTCCATTTCTGAAATCTTGTTGTTTATCTTTTGGATTTCTAATTGTTGTTTTTATATAATTTCGAGTTGTGAATTTATTTTGGCATTTTGTTCTTGCATCATCTTCCTGAATTCTTCCAATTTTTTGTCTGTATTTTCCATAAATTTGTCTATTTTTTCCTCATGTTTGTCAGCTTTTTGCCTCAGTTCTTGGAAAATTCCGAGTATTAGTGATTTGAGTTCCCTTTCAGGTACTTCTAGTGCATTTTCTTCCACAGGAGAGTTATCTGGTGTTTTAATTTGGACGCCTATTGGAGCCATCTTGTCTTGTTTTTGTAAATGTTTTGATATTGTTTGCTGTTTTCGGGGCATTCAGTAGATATTTCTCTCGTTTATTGATTGTAGATTTTTTTTTTTTTTCGTTCTTGTGGTACAGTTGGGCAGATCTAGTTCAGGAGGAGCCACTGGGATGGGTTGCTTGTGGCACTCACTGCAGCCACCAGGACGGTCGGTAGTCAGTTCTGGGCAGGTTCCAATAGGGCGTGCCTGCACCGCTTGGTGATGTGATGTCTAGTGCACGGTGCAGGTAGGTAGGGTGCAGTGGGAAGATGGTTGTGTGTGAAGCTAAGCTGGATATGGGGGAGAGGAGAGAGGAGGAGGAGCAAAAAGCGTACAAACATAAAAGAATGCTAGGGTAGCTTGTCATTGGAATGTACAGATGAGAGACTATGGGATGGAGGAAACCAGAAGGGGGAAGAGAAAGAAAAGGAAAGAATGACCAAATAAAAATCAGAAAAGTTAAAGAACTGCAAAGTTCCCAGGGATCCCACCGATGTAGCTATGAGGTCTGGGGAAGTCGGTCTCAATTTTCACAGCTCAGCCTGGCCAGAAGGTACAGAGGCATACATCGCCTGGTATTCAGGGATCAGAAAGAGAAGGAAGAGATAGAGAGACAAGAAATTAAGCAATGAAGAAAGACAAAAGAGAAAAAGAGGTAAAAGATGACAAAACTAATCAAAAAAGGAAGAAAAATAAAATTGAGAAAAAAAAAAAGGGCAACACCAGCAGTCAGTGCCTACAAATGGGACCCAGAGAGCCCCCACTCAGGGGCGCGAATTCCAAGAAGCCGGTAGTCTCGGGGTTAAGTGACCGTGGCCACGGGAAGCAGAGGGGCCAACGAACAAAGGCCCCAGGATCCCACCCGCGCGGGAGCCCAGACCTGGAAACAGCCACACGCCCGAACGCAGCCCTGCAGCCCCACAGGAGAGAGCAGAGACGGCACTCGGAACCAGGCACCCAGGCAAAAGGAGGGGGAGGAGGCAGAAAAAGGCTCGCTAGCGGCCAGCAAACGGCTCCCAGAAAGCCCCCAGCCCGGGCATACGGAATCCAAGCACCGGCGCCCCCCAGCTCAGGGACTCCGGCCACGGAAAGCAGAGGGGCGAACGAACTAAGGCCCTGGGATCCCACCCACGCGGGAGCCCAGACATAGAAACAGCCTCACGCCCGCACGTAGCCCTACAGCCCCGCAGGAGAGAGCAGAGACAGCACTCGGAACCAGGCACCCAGGCAAAAGGAGGGGGAGGCGGCAGAAAAAGTTTCGCTAGGTGCCAGCAAACGGCTCCCAGAAAGCCTCCAGCCCGGGCGCGCGGAATCCAAGCACCGGCACCCCCCAGCCCAGGGACCCTGGCCACGGAAAGCAGGGGATCCCCAGCTGAGGCGGAGAGGGGTGGGTGGTGGGAGAGCGCGCACCGCAGTTTACTGGTCGTTCTGTCTCCGACCAGATGCTCTGCAAGGCTGCTCTCCCATTTGCTGGTCTCTGATAGGAATCCACGATGGTGGATCCGCGCTGCGTTAGCTGGTAAGGAATCTCTGCCTGAGTCTCTCCTCGCTCTCCGTTCTCTTTTAGTATTCTCACTCCGTTTGGTGTTTGGCTGAGTTCTTTATCTCTTCATTTGGTGTTCTAGGGTTTCAGGATTGTTGATTCTTTGTTAGGCTTAGTTTTTCGGATCTTTGCTGTGGAGGGACGGTGTGGTGTTTCTGCCTAGAGCGCCATCTTGCCCCCAGAAAATTATTTTTAACAGAGGAAAAATAATGTCTGCTTTATCAGTTGGAAAATACTGGTCATGCTGTAGTAACAAATGACCCCAAATCTCAGTGGCTTATAACAACGAAAGTATATTTCTTATTCACTTTACATGTCCATCACAGGCTGAGGAGATGGGGAGGGGAGCGATCATCGGATCATCCTGATTTCTCAATCCCTGGCTGATGAAGCAGCCACAATCCTGATCATTACCATAAGGAAAGGAAAATGCACAGAAACATGATATGGGCCCAAAATGACAGCACCTTTTCCCTTCATGTTTCATTGGCCAAAGCTCATCATAGTTCCTCATAGAACTTCATGTAGGCAAGGAAGTGCAGTACTACCCTCTGCCCAGAAAGAAGGAGAGCCATAATATTCACGAGCCATCTACCCTACACTGCAATCCACGCAGAATATTGTGAGCATTAAATGATAACTGTGTGACAGTATTTTTCAAATTGTAAAGAACTCTACAAATAATAATTTTTAAAAAAGTGTGGCCATGGAGTTAACTCTGACTCATGGCAACCCCATGAGTCTTAGAATGGAACTGTGTTCCATGGGATTTTCAATGGTTGGTTTTTCAGAAGTAGATTGCCAGGCCTTTCTTCTGAGGTGTCTCTGGCTGGTTTGAACCTTCAACCTCTCGGTTAGTCAAGCACTTAACCGTTTGTGCCACCCAGGGAATTCATACAAATATAAATGGAAGTTATATCACAATAAATACAATTATTGAAAAATTGCAAAACAGAATTAGAGCTTCAGATTGGATGTCATTTACTGATAATTTGCAATATTTTATGGACTGAAACAAATACGAAGAACAGAGTACCTTATACACTTGTGGTTCTCTATTTTTGTCTTGAGGTACATAAAGTTTCTTCCTATGTTCCACACTTAACAATGACTTGTGTTCATATTCCCGTCTCTCCAATTAATTAGGACCTACAACTGCAGCAATAATTTCCTATCAGTGATCCCACCATGAGAACTGCATAATGTTGATTATAACAGCTGGCATTTTATCATTTGTTTCACTTTGCAATTTTTACTTTCTAATTGTATACGTTTTCTCACATATGTTAATATGAAGTTCACACAGAAATGAGGGCCAGACAAAGAACCAAAGTGAAGATGCTATCATAGCTGATTTTCCTGAGGTTACAAACGACATGTGAAGCTGAGCAAGTTCAAATGTCAATCTGAATTTCACTTCTTCACATGAATATCAGGAAAGTATGCTGCTACTATGTGGATGCAGTAATATTCCACTGAAAACCCCACATTATTAGAGTATCTGAAAACCTAAGAGTTAGAAGGTAAATTAGGAATCTTCTGTAATCTTCTCTAATCTTCTACATTTCCTATGCAAATAGTGAGGAAGAAGGAAAGAAAGGGAAGGAGAGAGGGAGAGAAAGAGAAAGAGAGAGAAGGCAAGACAATGGACAGTTTTTGGCACTCTTTAGTTGTAACGTATGGAGCTCCTGAGTGGTGCAAACAGTTAATATTCTCGACTACTGACTGAAAGGTTGGATGTTCGAGGCTACCCAGAGTTACTTTGGAAGAAAGGCCTGGTGATCCACTTCTGAAAAATAGCCATTGAAAACCTCATGGAGCACAGTTCTACTCTGACACACATGGGCTCACCAAGAGTTGCAGTATACTCAAGGGCAACTGGTTCTGTTGCAATATAAAGTTCTTGCACAGCTTGCTCATATTTCATTTCTCCAGCTTCTATTATCCCCTTTTCCACCTTTTTAAGCTAGTCTAAGTGGGTTTCTTTTCTTTATTTTTTATTTCCTTTTGTAAATGACCACATTTTAGGGACTTCCTGTGAGTTTTGTTCTACACTTTCTGCTATAGCTTTGTGAAATGTCCCCTCATTTTGATTCTCAACTTGTCCGTACATTATGTGAAATCAACAAACATGTACTAGACACCTAGTACTCTATACATATTTTAAGGGCAAAAGCAGACAATCATCCTTTGGTCTTTTGTATAAATCAAGTGTACAGTAATGGGACTAGTTGTAATAATACAATCAGCTTCTATTTTCAAGTTATTTGCTATGTATTCTAAATGATGTTAAGCAGTTTTGCTATCTGTGTTTCAATCAACATTATCCTCTCTGTTTTTTTGTGTATGAGGAGACCCGTGTTTTGGATTACTGAAGAAAGTTTCCGAGCTTGGAAACCAGTCTGTCTGACTACATGTTCTAGGCAAAGCCCAAAGCTTGTGGGACTGACTTTCCTGATTAAGAACAGGCATGCATGCATTAGGAGTAAACAATGAAGTATTAAAGAATAGACTAATTCGACAATACTAGAAGTATCACAATCCTGTTTGTGATTGACAAGCATGTAGTGAAAACAGTGTATGGCATTGTTTGTCCAAAGAGTTGAGAGGAATTACAATGATCTGGAATTTGTTGTACAGACCTTATTTACGAGGGTTTTATTTGTCTTATCATAAGTGGTCCATCACTGGGGAGTCTCAGGCAAGTGCATTGGGTCTAAGCCAGATTCAGGAGACCCCTATGGTTGTTGTTTTGTTTTTCTTTTCTATTTTTTCTATTTATTTGCCCTCCAACCATGTTCATGTTCTTTATGGTGTCTGAGCCTATGTTTCCCTGTTTTTAAAGTAGGAGTAATGTATCCTGCCCTATCTATTGCATGGAAGATGAGATGATGTATCGTGAAAATTGAAACAAAAAATTTTAATAGGAGTGTCGAGTCCCTGCAGGTATTAACAATTTGATCAACTGGCAAGTATTTATAGGCGATATGGCCATTACTTCATTGTTTACACCCTGTGAGCTTTTCCAGAAAAATGAAAGGATGATTCAATGCTTAGGGGACACGGAAAGTCTATTAAAAGTGATGGAAAAATTTGAACTGGAGAAGGATGCTGGTTGAACAACCTGATGAACATAATTTCACTCAACTGTAAATGTGAAGAATGCTGAAACAGCCTATGTTTTGTTAAATACATATTTACTTCAGTAAAATCAAATGGATTCTATGTTTATGGTTTGGTAATTTTAAAACCCAGGAGAGATTTTGCTCCTTCAAAGCTATGACTTCCAATGTCCACTTGTCCCTTGAGTCACCTTTCAATTCTGGTATCAGAAGGTTAGCTTTAAACCCAAATCTGATTGGTGGAACTCTAAGTCTGGTTGGTCTTTTTTGTTGGTATACTAGTTGTTAGAATTGCCTCTGGTGTATAGTTCGTTTTTGAATTTTGAATGAATGAACGTAAATATGTATGCATGACTAGACAGGTGAATGAATGTCTGGCTGGCTGGATGACATGGAAATGTGATTGGGTGGATGACATGGAAAGGCTCAGACATAGAACCTGATTCCATGGTCTCTCAATTCATTCATGCATCCATCCATCCATCCATCCATCTGTCCATCTGTTCATTCATTAAAAATTGTTGATTGCTAAGCTCAGAAAAGATTTTTGTGACAGATAAAGTGACATATATGGCATGGTTCTTTCTTCAAAAAATTTAAAATTCTAGCTCAGAAAAATATATAATTTAAGACACAAAGACAGATGAGTCTTGAGAGAGGCATGGACAAATTTGAATAAAAATTTAGAAAAGTGAGGGAATTTTTGAATGAGATGATGAATCAGAAAGTTCTATGAAAAGTTTCCATTATAAGCTGAAGTACTACAGATTCAAAAGGGGTCAAAAGCATGTTGGTCCAAGTCTACCTGTACTGAATGAGATATTTGGCAGTGTATGATGGTTCCTTGACCAGATGTGATCTTCCTTGCCTTTGTATTAGTCAACTCCTGGAATGATCTCCCACCTACTGGCAACAAGGTACCAGATGAGGCAAGAGAACTTCAGTCTGGGTCCTTGTGTGGAATCTGTCACTGATTACACAGTGTGATTGGCAAATCACCTCATCTATCCCTCACCAGAGTCACCTGTAAAATGGAATTGCAATGACTATTTTGTAGGTGAGCAGTGCCAGGCTTAAAGTTAAAGCTCAAGAGGTATTTGTCTGATAAATGGATATATACTATAGACAAAATTCATGTACCATTGTGTGTGTGTTTATGTGTGTGTGTATGTGAGGGGATTACATAAACTCTGAAGTCCTTTTCAGCTCATTTATTCTTATTAGTGTTGTCAGTGTTCCTTTCCTAAATTTTGTTGTGTGAAATTGGAATATTTTTATATTTGGGAGAGAGGGGCCGTCCAGTAGATTCCTTCTCATAGTGATCCTATATGACAGAGTAGAACTGCCTCACAGAGTTTCCAAGTCTGTAAATCTTTGAGGAAGCAGACTGTCACATCTTTCTCCCAGGGAGTGGCTGGAGGGTTCAAACTGCCCATCATTAGGTTAGTAGCTGAGTGCTTTAACCACTGCTCCACCAGGGCTCCTTCAGTAGGGAAGTAGGTGCTACAAAACGACAATATTAAGTTACTTTACGTAGTACTCAAGAGTTTACTTGAGTGTCTTCTCAAACTCATTATCTTATATCAGACATGCAGTAACCTTTGTCAGGGAGCCGTAGGTGTTAGAAACAATGTAACAATTAGAAATTGATGAAATAGAGGCTGAATTAAAAACAACAACAACAACAGCAACAAGAGACCCTATAGCACAGGGTAGAACTGCATCAAAGTGTTTCCAAGGCTTTAAATCTTTACGGAAGCCGACTGCCACATCTTTCTCCAGCAGAGCAGCTGGTAGGTTAGAACTGCTGACATTTTGGTTAGCAGCCAAGCACTTTAACCACTGCACCACCAGGACTCCTACAGGCTGCATGCTGGGGTTTTATTCAAAGTACAAATTTTCAGATATAGCATGCTTTAATATATTTAGTGATTGCATGGATGATCTACTATCCCTGAACTAAAATTGCTCTCTCCCATAAATAATCTTCAATTTGGCAGTATTTTGTACAGATGCCTCAGTGCTCTGCTCATCGTGTGTGTGTGTGTGTGTGTGCATGTGTGTATGCATATATTTCTTAACATTTCTATTTTTTAATTGACTCTTCACATCTTTGGCAAGGTGGAGGGTGGTAGATGTTAGGAAACGTGTTAGTATTGCAACTGGTTTGAATATAATGCCTTTGCCAATGAACAACCCACACTGTTTAAATTCTTAGCTGCCACTCTCAATGTGTTCTGGTCACTCTAAAACATGTTTGGCTAGTGAGAAAAATATTTGAACTGTGATGAAGTCTTCAGTCAGTGATCCAGTAATCACACTACTCCTTCCGTTTTAAATGATTCATCTCTAATAATGTTACCACATGGAGTTCTCAAGTGGTTTCTCCTAATAAGACAGGGTACTATGAGTTGCAGTCGACTCAACACCAACAGGTTTGGCTTTTTTGGTTTACCCACTGTATTATATCTGCTGGTCACACACCTTGTAACACAGCACTATGACACCCACAGGGATAGTGGCAAAAAACATCAGTTTTTCATTCTCAATTTAGTTTTAGGATCTAGCTGAGGATACTTTATTTTTCATTGTCCAGCTTTCTCACGCATACAAGGTGATCGAAAAGACCATGGCTTGGGTCAGGTACATCTTAGTGTTCAAAGTGATATCTTTGCTTTTTACAACTTTAAAGTGGTCTTTTGCAGCAGATTTGTCCAATGTGATGCATCATTTGATGTCTTGACTGCTGCTTCCATGGACATTGATTGTCAATCCAAGTAGAATGGAATCTTTGATAACGTCAATGTTTTCTCCATTTATCATCATGATGTTTATCAGTCCATTTGTAAGGATTCTGATTTTCTTTATATTTGGGCATAATCCATACTGAAGGCTTTATCTTCTATCTTTATCAGTAAGTGCTTTAAGTTGTCTTCATTTTCAGCAAGTGAGAATGTCAAGACTTTCACTCGCTTAGTTTGGACACATCATCAGGAAAGACCTATCGCTAGAAAAGGACATCATTACTGGTAAGGTAGAGGGCCAGCAGAAATGAGGAAAACCTTCAATACAATGGATTGTCACAATAACCACAACAATAGACTCAAACATACCAGTGATCATGAAGATAGCACAGGTCTGGGAAACACTGTATTCCATTATACATAGAGTATCCACGAGTTAGAGTCAACTAGACGGCAATTAACAACAAAAAGGATACTTAGGCTTTTTTTTTCTATGACAGTGTTTAAATCAGAATCAACTAGAAGCCACTTTCTCATTGTTCCTTTAAGACAAAAGAGTTACATATAATTAACAAGTTCTGACCTGAATCTGATTTAACAACTATGAGTAAATAACTGGGTCCCAAAACAAAGTTTCTTTTCCTTTTTTATTTAATTGGTTTCATAAAATAATCTTCAAGTGTGTTTAAAATATTAAGTATAAAATCATCACAGGAATACAACTGTTTTCATCATTAATGTTTCAATCTTTTTCCCCATATATATTTTCACAGCATTATAAATTTTTCTCCATATGAATCTGTGTAGATGTATGTGCATTTATATATATGCATAAAATTCATAAGATGAATAGAATTTGGCTAAGCCTTCTGACTTGAAAGACAAGCTTGTATGTTCACACCTAACTGGATATCATCATCAAATTTAGATAGAATGTAGAGGTAAAATCATCAAATTTAGGCAGAATGTAGAGGTAAAAAATATATAAGAAAATGAATTCTTGCATGGTTAATCAATCCCACAAGATTCTTAGTAGAATAAAGATTTACAAGTAAAAATATATTTGAGAATTGTTCCTTGCTTTAAACCCTGCGGAGATTTACAACTACATTAACATATTAAATACTCTGAGGTATCCTGCAATAAAGAAACCTTGTTAATGATATGTAATCTGGAGTGGGAGTTTATCAAAATTATTTGACCCAGAGCTATTTTTCTGTGGTCATGCATAATCCCGTTAGGTTCTTGCAGAAGTGATGTTCAACTGTTCTTACTATTGGAAATGTTGAACTAGACACAATATAAGTTTCTCATTTATTCTCAAAACACCTGATTGGATTATTGTAGAGGATAGCTGTTATTTTTACTAAGTAAACCCCTTTTTCTTCTAAAAAGGTACCTTGAATTCCTCTGGGAAAAAAAACTACTCCTCGCTATCCTCAACATCAGCTTTAGAGACAGAACATGCGTGACAAATGAACAACTCGTTCATTTATTCATTTATTAATTCCACAGAATTTATTGACCTTTATATAATATGACAGACACTCTTTTAGGCTTAGGCACTTGAGATATAACTGCAAACAAAAACAGAAAAACATTATTGTGATAGAATATGCAGTCAGACAAATATATACATAAAATATAAAATAGATCATGAAGTAAAGAATGTTATGAAGAAAAAAATAAAGCACGAAGGGAAAATTGAATGCTGGTGATGGGATATAGTGGCCTCACTGACCAAAAGTGCCTTATAGAGAGAAAAAGGGAGTGATTTCAGTATACTGGGCTTCCTGGTGTGCCTGAACTAAATAGGGCCAAAATAAAGAGATTGGTTCTGAGGTATTCATTCAGTAAATATTTATTGAGTACCTACCATGTGCCAAGCACAGTTTAGACATTGCTGATATGGTAATTAATAATACAAATACCTTTAATCTTAAGGATTCAGTGGTTTGCTGGAAAATGTATGACAACTGGCTCTTCAGAAAAATAAAGAGGCCCTCATCTGGAATATTTGTGGTTTTTGTGATCCAAGTAACACCATGACCAGTTTCAAGATACAACTTGAATATGGAGTTGAGAAGAGGTATGCATAATCAGCGTTTGAATGACAGTAAGGGCAGTCTCAAACACACCACCGTGTGTATCTTACATTCTATCATGTAAATATATTAAATGACTAAATTAACAAGTTTGCTAGAAGGTGATAGAGGCTACTGAATATAATAATATGTTAAACAACAACAACAAACCAACCCATTGCTGTCAAGTCAATTCCAACTAAAAGACAGAGCAGAACTGCCTCATAGAGTTTCCAAGGAGTGGCTGTTGGATTTGAACTGCTGACCTTTTGGTTAGCAGCTGAACTCTTCACCACTGTGCCACCAGGGCTCCATTTAACAATATAAAGCAGTGCAATTGGAAATCAGAATTCTGGGCGGGGGGAGGGGTAGAGTTCAAGGAGGTTGAGGTTGACCTTACTTAAAAGGTGATACCCAAACCAAAAACTGTGTCATCAAGTCAATTCTGACTCATAGAAACCCCAAGTGTTCAGAGTAGAGCTGAGCTCCAAGAGTTTTCTTGGCTGTAAGCTTTATGGAAACAGATTGCCAAGCCTTTCTTCCACAGCATGACCCAGCAGGTTTGGATAACAAACCTTTCAGTTAGTAGTTGAGTGCAAACTTTTCACTACTTGATGTTATTGTTGTTAGGTGCCATCGAGCTGGTTTCGACTCATAGCGACCCTATGTATAACAGAACAAAACACTGCCCAGTCCTAAGTCATCCTCACGATCATTATGCTTGAGCCCATTGTTGCAGCCACTGTGTCAATCCATCTCTTTGAGAGTCTTCCTCTTTTTCCCTGACTCACTACTTTAACAAGCATGATGTCCTTCTCCAGGGACTGATCTCTCCTGACAACATGTCCAAAGTATACGAGACTTAGTCTCACCATCCATGCTTCTAAGAAGCATTCTGGTTGCACTTCTTCCGAGACAGATTTGTTCGTTCTTTTGGCAGTCCATGTTATATCCAATATTCTTCACCAACACCACAATTCAAAGGCATCAATTCTTCTTCAATCTTCCTTATTCATCATCCAGATTTTGCATGAGTATGAGGTGATTGAAAACACCATGGCTTGGATCAGGTGCACCTTAGTCTTCAAGGTGACATATTTGATTTTTAACACTTTAAAGGAAACTTTTGCAGCAGATTTGCACAATGCAATGCATCTTTTAATTTTTTGACTACTGTTTACATGGATGTTGATTGTGGATCCAAGTAAAATGAAATCCTTAACAACTTCGATCTCTTCTTCGTTTATCATGATGTTCTTTACTTGTCTGGTCGTGAGGATTTTTGTTTTATGTTGAGGTGTAATCCATACTGAAGGCTGTGGTCTTTGATCTTCATCAGTAAGCACTTCAAGTCCGCTTCACTTTCAGCAAGCAAGGTTGTATCATCTGCATATCACAGGTTAATGAGTCTTCCTCCAGTCCTGATGCCCCATTCTTCTTCATATAGTCCATGTTCTTGGATTGTTTCCTTAGCATACAAATTGAATAAATACAGTAAAAGATACAACCCTGACTCACATCCTTCCTGATATTAAACCACACAGTATCCCCTTGTTTTTTTGAATGACTGCCTCTTGATCTATGTACAGGTTCCACATGAGCACAATTAAGTGTTCTGGAATTCCCATTCTTTGTAATATTATCCATAATTTATTATCATCCACTGAGTGGAAAGCCTTCAAATAGTCAGTAAAACGCAGGTAACCATCTTTCTGGTATTCTCTGCTTTCAGCCAGGATCCATCTGACATCAGCAGTGATATCCCTGATTCCACGTTCTCTTCTGAACCCACCTTGAATTTTTGGCAGTTTCCTGTGTATATACTGCTGCAGCTGCTTTTGAACAGTCTGCAGTAAAATTTTTACTTGTGTGTTATACTAATGATATTGTTCGATAATTTCTACATTTGGTTGGCTCACTTTTCTTGGGAATAGGCATAAACATGGATCTCTTCCAGTGGGTTGGTCAGGTAGCTGTCTTCCAAATTTCCAAATTCCAAAACCTAGGAACCTTAAAAGATGATATTTAAACAAAACATTTAAGAAGGTTATACCCATAGACAATAAGATAATTAGAGAAAGAGTCTTCCAGTCATGGCAACACCTAGAGCAAAAGCTTTTAAATGGGAGCACATTTGGCTTCTCTTGAGGGACATCATGGAGGCCAGTATGCCTGTAGCAGAGTGAGTAAAGGGAAAAATATTAGAAGATGGGGCAGAGGTGCAACTCAAGGACAGTCTTATAGACCGATAGCAGGAATTGGAATTTTACTCTCAGTTAAACTGGGAGTCATTTCAGAGTTTTTAGCTTAGGAGCAACATGGTTTGATTCTTATTTTAAAGAATTACTGTAATTGCTATGCTTAGAATAAAGTTTAGGCAAAGGAATCAGTTAGGAGTCTATTAATTCAGGGAAGAAGTAATGGTTCATATCAGGCTGGTAGCAGTAGTTGGATTTGGGATATATTTAGAAGGGAGAAACAAAAGGATTTCCTGAGAAGCTGGGTGTACTGTATGAAGGGAAAAAGGGGGCAATTGTTACTCTAAGATATCTGGCCTGAACAATGGAAAGGTGTGGTTTCCTTCAAATAAAATTGGGAGGATTTTGTACGGTGGTGGTAGTGGTGGTGGTGGTGGTGGTGGTGGTGGTGGTGAGTCAGCAGTTAAGTTTTAGATGTCTTGATTTTGAGATGTAGTTAACACCAGAGAGTTGATATTTAATAAGAAATCATCTTATATAGGAGTATGGAGTTTGGAAAAGAAGTCTTGGTTGAGGACACATATTTTTAGTCTTATCTATGTAGATAATTTTAAAAGCATGTATCTGTAGGAGATTCTAAAATAATGAGCACAGATAAAAAGGGAACCCTTGAATGTCCTGTGGGGCACCATCAAGGTGAGTGTGAAAAGGAGGACTCTTTTTCAAGGGAGTGAAAAACAATGGCCAGTGAAGTAGGAGGGGAAACAAACAAACAAACAAACAAACAGAAAAGTCATGTCCTGGAAGTCAAGTGAAGAAACCTGTCAAGGAAAAGGGAGGAAATGACTGAAATGATGCTGAGAGGTCAAGTAGCTCCAGGCCTGAGAAGTGACCGATGAATTTAGCAACATGGCAGGTATTGTTCACCCTACAAGAATTATTTCAACGGATGGAAGGTGAGACATTTTCTTAGTGGGTCAAGATGAATAATAAGGAAAGATGTGATCTTAAGGCAGATTTTATAGTGAGTCTGTGATTTGTGGAGTGTGTTCTCAAAGTTTTTCCAGTTATGTGCAGAGTTCTGATACTCTCTAGTCAAAGTGTCCCCAAATACTGCTTGGAGCTTGGGGAATAGGCAGTGTTATCTAGAGAGCTAGACATTTCTTGTTTTCTTTGTGACTCCTACCGTAGCGTAATGAGACTAAGGGTGGCCTTATTTGGACCTTACACATGAAACTTAGAGGCTCTCTCTTGACCCCTGCTGATGATGAGACTGCAGGAGGGGTTAACTTATCACTAACACTGGAGACCTGTGGCTAAGCTAATCAATCAATGTATCCTATTTCTGCAGTCCAGTGGCTGAATAAGGGGTGACTCAACAGACACCACTGAGAGTTAGGGTCACATCTTGCACTTACCTATCAGCAAGTATAAGCAAGAAAAATTCTCTTGCTACTGGATTTGAATCTTGAGGTATATTTGATCTCTAGTTGTTGCATTTATCTTGTGCCAGGCCAGGTAGAGTCTGGGGCTAGCAAAGGCTCCCAGGTAGAGACATTATTGAGCCAAGAGACAGGGAGGACCCAGCCTTCTGGTCAGCATTGAACTCTGAATCCAGGGATGCCAGTAGCCTCCCTTGGCTATGACTTTTGTATTCGCCTAAGTTAATAAATTAGTTTTCTGGCTTAAGGTAGTTTAAGTCAGGTTTTCTTTAGAGATTTATAACTTATCCAGGTAGGTATTATCAACACTGGTACATACAGGAACCTCTGGGTGGTATAACTGGTTAAGTGCTTAGCTCTTAACTAAAAAGTTGGTGGTTCAAACCCACTCAGAAGCACCTCAGAAGAAAGTCCTGGTGATCTGCTTCTGAAAGACCATATGTTTGAAAACTCTATGGAGTGCAGTTCTAGTTTGAAACACATAAGATCTCCATGAGTCAGAATCACCTCTATGGCAACTGGTTTGGTTTTATCGTTGTGGTACAGATGAGAAACTGGGGCTTATTTTTTAGTGAATTAATAGATGGGCAAGCTCACACTACTAATAAATGAAACCAGGTGTGTCTCAAGGCCATGTACTTTTTCTGTCCCACCGAGGAAGGTAATGAGTGAGTTAGGAGAAAAATAGTAGAAGAGATTAAGAAATAACCCAAAAACTAGCTTCTTAAGAGTTTAAATTAGAAGGGATTTAAATGACTATTTTTTCTGAGACCATTATGAGGAAATAGCATCTTAGAGATGGTGAACATCATGTCCATGATCAAAGGTGAGGGTTTAACCCAGCAAAGGGGAAACTGCTTATTTTCTGATTCAGCATCCAGACTTCAAGCTTCTTTCAACTCTCCTGATACTATAGGCAAGAAAAGCAAGCAAGCAAACAAATAAAAAACCCCATACAACATGAGAGTTAGACATTAGAAGTGACTGAAAATAAGAGTAGGGCTTTAATAGCACTTAAGAAGAAAATCTAGAAAATTTAATTTGAGCAAGAGGCTAATGAAAGCAGCACTGATATCCCTCTACATTAGTGCTAGGCAGGTAAAGGAAATTAAAGATGTTGAGGTATATAGCAGAGAATACAGTGTCTCATGAGAATTTGGGGTCTTATTAAGAAAACCAACAAGGGGTAAATTCTACTTGATGCTGCTTCCTAAAGAAGAACTCCTGAAAAAGGGAACTAACTAGGGAGATAAGACTGTAGGTCACTCTTAGCCTTAGCTAATCAGTTCATGGTAAATTTGTAGTGGCAGCAGCTGGGAAAAATAGAGTTAAGCTAGACGCAGAAAAAGTGAAAGGTTAGATAGTGAAAGCATTTTGTTGAGTGTCTGCTGCTTGCCTAATATTTTGTGGGGTATCTGTAACTTAAAAAGATTCTAGTTCATTCCTCATAAAATCAAAAAAATAAGTGAATGAAGGAATAAAATAAGCAATAAAGAAGAGCAACAGTCATTTAATGCAAAGATGTAATGCAAGTGTCATTGACTGCAACTCACTTCACTTAGCAGTAGCTACATAGTCTATATTTTACTTACCTTTTCATTAATTGCTAGGTCATTTCCTCTGGTTAGAGTGTAGGTTGCATGAGAGGAGGGTTTTTTGTATCTTTGTTGCTGTTGCTGTTGCTGCTATTGTATCTCCTGCACCTCGGATTCTTGGCAACAATATTGGCTTGATAAATACTTTCAAAATAAATTAATGAACACTGACTTTATAGTTAGACCGATACTTAGCTGGCTTTAAAATTCTTTTTTCCTTAGGATGCTGTAGCCACATGTTCTGTTGCCTTCTAACACTTAAAGTTTCTGGGAATCATTTTGAATCTAGCCAGAATTTTTCCTTATATATTATTTAAATACATTTCCCCAGATGAACTAAGTATTCTTTATCTTAGAAGACCAGTAACATTAACTTGTCATCATTCTCTTTTAAAATGTTGTTGAACATAGTGCACCATTTGAACATACATCGTTTGATCTTTTTCTATATCTGAAAGTATTTTGAAATCATGTCTTTACGAACATATTTGTTCAATTATGGAGGTTACCTATTTTATACATGTATGTATATGTATGTGTATAAATACCTATATAGTCATATATATATGAAGCCCTGGTAGCACAGTGGTAAAAGCTCTCAGCCACTAACCTAAAGGTCAGCGATTCCAGCACACCAGGCACTTTGCAATATAAAGATGTGGCAGTATGCTTCCATAAGGATTACAGCTTTAGAAACCCTATGCGGCAGTTCTACTCTATCCTATAGGGTTGCTGTGAGTCAGAATTGACTTGACAGCAAATATATTTGGTATACATGTATATATGTTGTTGTTAGCTGTCAGTCGAGTCAGTTCTAACTCATAGCAACCCCATACGCAACAGGAGGAAACACTGCCTGATCCTGCACCATGTTCACAATCATTGTTATTTTTGAGCCCATAGTTGCAGCCACTGTGTCAATCCATCTCAACGAGGGCTTTCCTTTTTTTTTTTTTTTTTTTTGCTGACCCTCTATTTTACCAGCATGATGTCCTCTTCCAGGGACTGATCCCTCCTAATAACATGTTCAAAGTGCATAAAACAAAATCTCAATATCCTGACTTCTAAAGAACATTTAGGCTACACTTCTCCCAAGACAGATTTGTTCTTTCTTCTGGCAGCCCATAATACATTCAATATTCTTCACCAACACCGTAAATCAAATGCATCAGTTTTTCTTCAGCCTTCTTATTTATTGTCCAGCTTTCACATGCATATGAAATTGAAAATACCACGGCTTGGGTCAGATGCACCTTAGTTCTCAAGGTGACATCTTTGCTTTTTAACACTTTAAAGAGGTCTTTTGCAGCAGATTTGCCTCAATGCAATACGGCGTTTGATTTCTTGACTGCTGATTCCATGGTTGCTGATTGTAGATCCAAGTAAAATTACGTCTTTGACAACTTCAATATTTTCTCCATTTATCATGATGTTGCTTATTGGCCCAGTTGTGAGGATTTTGTTTTCTTTACGTTAAGGTGTAATCCATACCGAAGGCTGTAGTCTTTGATATTCATCAGTAAGTGCTTTAAGTCCTCTTCACTTTCAGCAAGTGACTTCTTCCTTAGTACCATATGTTCTTAATCATATGCCAACTCCTGAAATGGTTGAATGTGAATCGATTTCTTTCAGTGCAGTGACTGTGTGTTTATTCCATCTTCTTTTGATGCTTACTGTGTTATTCAATATTTTTGCCCATAGAGTACATCAGTATTGCAACTGGAGGCTTGGTATTTTTCTTCAATTCTTTCTGCTTGAGAAATGCTGAGCATATTCTTCCTTTCTGGTTTTCTAACTCCACGTCTTTACATATTTTATTATAATACTTTTCTTTTTCTTCTTGAGCCACTCTTTGAAATCTTCTATTTGGTCTTTTACTTCATCACTTGTTCCATTCACTTTAGCTACTCTACTTTCAAGAGCAAGTTTCAGAATCTTTTCTGACATCCTTTGGCCTTTTCTTTCTTTTCTGCGTTTAATGGATGTGTATCTGTTTCCATCTCTTCTCTTCTTATAAGGACACTAGCCATATTGGATTAGGTCATACCTTAGTATAGCCTCATCTTTACTTGATTATATCTGCAAAGACCCCATTTTTAAATAAGGTCATATTCAAAGGTCCTGGGGGTTTGAATGTAAACATATCACTTTATGGGACATAATAGGGGAAAAGGCTTTAAGGAGGGGGAAGGAACAAGAGAATGTAGAAGGTGAAGGAGAAGGAGGACTCAGAATGTCTACTAGGTTTGTTACAGAGATGGCTGGGTAAGTAATGGTTAAATCTCCTGAAATACAAAATTTGGCAGGAAAAGAAGATTTAGAGAAAGAGACAATGATTTCTGATTTGCATATGATTAGTTTAAGGCATTTGTGGAATAGCCTGGTAGAGAGCATCAGCACTCACTGAACCTTAGAGAATAAATTTTGTGAGGAGTATTTTTTTGAGACAGGAGTTTGGAAGTTACTACTGTATATGGTGTCCCCAGATGGTTAATGTACTTGGCTGTTAAGCTAAGGTTGGAGGTCTGAGTCCACCCAGAGTCACCTCAGCAGAAACGCCTGGTGACCTACTTCTGAAAAATCAGTGCTTGAAAATCTTATGCAGCACAGACAGTTCTACTCTGATGCACATGGGGTTGCCATGATTTGGAATGAACTCAACAGCACTTTTCTTTTTTTTACTGTATATGTTAATTAGGAAAAAAATATATATTGATGAAATCATTGAGACAAATTATGTATTATAAGAAAAACAGAGGGTTACGTGCTATACTAGGTAGAAGATCTACTTGTATAAGCTGGGCCTAGGGAAAGGAGCCCCATGATGAGACAGAGAAGAAAGACTAAGAACATGACTTGTCTGCAAGAAATGTTGACTTTAATTCTTTTCGTGTTGCCATTTTAATGGTATTCTTAATTTTTCAATGTTCCTACACAAACTTCCTATTGCTGCTTATTGACTCGTATAACACATATTTATTAAGCCTCTTTGATGTGCCAGGCTAAGAGTGGCAACAGAAAGTAGTTCTTCACCTTTCTTTAGCTTGGGTTTGAGGGGGTGGGGTCAAATACTTAATTTGAAGACCTAGTTGATCTATTCAACTAATATTTACTGAGCATCTGTTATGTGTCACACACTTGTCCAGCTACTGAGATCAACCCGTGAAAACACAGGCAAAAATCTGTTTTCATGGAGCTTCACTGGAAAATTGTTGGCTCCCTCTCCAGAAAAAAAAAAAAAAAAAAAGAATGCATTTATGTCCTCAGGATATCCCCTTTTTGAATAAAACTTCAGGGGATTGTAGACTGCATGAATCCTGTTATAGATTAAGAATCTCATTTAGTAGAAAGACCACCAAGATCATTTTGCTGACAGTAGCTGAAGGAAATAGAAAAGCACACAGGATTTTTGAGTTACAAAAAAGACCATACTTGCAAAGTCAGTGTTAACGAGTCTAGGGAGGCTGAGATCATCCACCTCAATAGAAATCTCAGCTTCCCTTCCCTGGTCATTCCAGACTTCAGATGCTCCATGCAACTCTTTCTTTCACATTTCCATTCCCCTGGGGCTAGGTCAATGGATACCAGCCCCTTCTCTCTCACCCCACTTCACCAGGGGCTAGGTCAGTGGGCACCAGCCCTTTCTCTGTTTCTTAGATTTAATAATTCATTTAAAAGACTCACAAACAGCAGGGAAAGACCTATCTTAATCTAGGAGAAAAAGAATGCAAACACAAAGGGCAAAATCCAAGAGTGATCTAGGTGCAAATCTTCCTTGCCCCCAGGAGACATGCTTACCCTCTTGAAAGCAGATGTTACCTCTCTGTGCAAGAAGCTCCATTGAGTCTCTGTCTTCCAAGGCTCTTAACTGACCTTATCACATGAACATGATAGATTAGATTATGCATCCTGATGCTTAGTCAACAACGGCCGGTGTTGGTCTGGTCAGCCTCAAGTCATTGGCCTCAACTATGATTATGCTCTAAAGAACCATGGCCAAAGGCCGATTTTTTTTTTTACTGTCAGGTGGTTCCACACCTGGTAATACAGATCACTTTTGGATTTTACTTCACAAAATTCAATAAGGTATTATCATTCCCACTACACCAAGAAGACACTCAAATCTCAGAACTTATAAAAACCTTGCTTACAATGTTACTCAGTGGAGAGACAAATGTCCTGACCCAAACTTATTCCACCTCACCTTACTGCCCACTAAATTATTGCCTACCTAGATTCCAGGAATCATAGCTTGAGAATGAAGAAATAAAGCTACTCTGTTATTCTGTTTCTGTTCTCCAACTCCAGCTGTTCTTGACTATGGTGAGGACAACAGTATGCTCTTTCTTCCTTTTCTTCTGTTCACATGCCCCAAAGTAACTGTTAATTAATAAAGCCGTTTAGTTTCCTCAACATCTGAAAGGCATAAAAATGCGGAGATTTGGAACTACAGACTTCCTTCCTTTCTAGCCAGTGATCTGCAAACTTTTAGGGACAATTGAAGGTTCTGGATGAAGTAAATAGGTGCAATTTGTGGCAAAACATGTCAAAACTGTATAACCATGAAGAGTTTCTCTCCCGAGTAAATGGTGCTAAACAACAGCTAAAGCCAGCCATCAAAGGCAGTATCTTTCCACATAAAAGAAATATTAATTTGACTAAATGTTCTAAGGCCTTGTTATGTAAACATAACTCAAGCACCCTGAATGGCAAAGGAGAGAAGTGGCATAGAAAGCAGTTCACAGCCAAATATATTAGAACCAGTAACTGTGGAAAACATCGCTTTGTTTACTCTGGATTTTACAGTGTTTGTTCAGAGAAGAAACGGCTGTGCTTTCCAGCCTTACTTCAGAAACTTGTCTTCAGTCTCTTGCATTGGGTGGTAAGTGTGAGGGTATTTATATATACCTATGTTTGTGTAAGCTCCTGTGTATGTTTAGCTATGTAAGCTTACATATTTGATTATGCCTGTCTGAGAAATTACATCTGTATATACACTGTGAGGGGAGCCTTGGTGGCATAGTGATAAAGAGCTCGGCTGCTAACCAAAACATCAGCAGTTCAAATCCTACAGCCAATTGTTGGAAATCCTTTGGGGCAGTTCTACTCTGTCCTATAGGGTTGCTGTGAGTCAGAACCAACTCAAAGGCACCAAACAACAACATACACTGTGAGGAGTCCCTGGATGGTGCAAATGGTTAACTTTTTCAGTTGCTAAATGAAAAGTGGAGGCTTGAATTCACTCAGAGGCTCCTCAGAAGAAAGGCCTGGCAATCCACCTCCCACAAATCAGCCATTGAAAATCTTATGGAGCACAGTTGTACTCTGACATACGTGGGGTCACCATGAGTCTGAATCAACTCAACAGCAACTTTTTTTGTTTTTGTTTTATACATTGAGCGCCTGTTCTTGTGGGTGTGGAGTGTATGTACAAGTGTATGAGCCCATAGGTAATCATAAGTGCATACCAGGGTCTGTATACATGCACAGGTGAATGTAAGACTATGTGTATGTTTTGCATATCTGTGAGTGTGCAGTTGTGAGTGTCGCATATGTGAATAAATGAACGCATTTAAGTGCTTAAGGGTGTAGGTATACACGAGCACCTGTGTGTGTAGGTGCATGGGTGCCTCTACGTGCAAACTCCTTGATTGGGGTGCAAGCCCACATGTGCAAGCAACAGTGTATATTCATATTTCTAAGAATGTGTGCTTTTGTGTGTGTGTGCATGCATGTGTTTGTTGTGTAAGTCTGGAGGAAGGTAAGGGCTCTGTTAGCAATGTCGAAAAATGATAAAGTGTTACTGGAGGGGCTCTTTCTCAACTGCCATGCTTCACTGTCAATGTGGAAGCTGTTTCCAGAAACGGCTGCTGATTTGTCATGCTGTTAATTGATGTCAAAGTTGTGTCTGTTGGGTCTGGCACTCATGCGGGAAAGTGAAATTTCCAAACAAGCCCAGACCCCTGGCAGCTGGTCCTGGCTTTACTAGGTGATTGAAAAGAGGCATGTTTAGGGGGAGGAAAAAAGCTTACATTTCTGGTGCTACTTCATCTAGAGGGCCGGTTTGACAGATCTGTGTGTAACACTCCTGGGTTAGGTTAGTGGGGTGAAGACAGGGATGGAGTGGGGGCAGGGAAGTGGGTGAAAGCACAGTCAACCCAGCTCCAGCTGAGACAACTTCTCCTTGTATCTTCTTGCATTTTCCCAGACTCTGACTAGCTGTATACCATTTCAGGACTTTTCTCCCCAAAGAAGAGTGGAATCCTAGATCTAGATGAGAGACTATGCAGAAGTTTCACCTCAATGTACATTCTAGGAAACTGAGGCCCAGAGAGTGAAGGTTTCTTTCTGATAGTGTTTAAGAGGCCGACTTCAGGTTGTAACTCAAATTAACAAAATGTGAGGACTGTTTGTAGAATTCAGGTCTCTATTTCCTTCCAATGTTCTTTTTCTTTTTCTTCTTCTCTATCCATGGTTATTATTATTATTTTTTAAAATATTCAAACACATGGGGGTTGGTCAATTATTGGTTTAGTCAAGGAAGGCAAGAAAGTAATGCTTAAAGCAGGGCTCATTGCCTTCCTTTCCTTCCCCACATTCCTGAATAAATTCTTTCATTTGTAATCCAAACATTTGCAAATAGTCTCCTTTTCTCTCTCAATAGGTAGTTTGAAATATTAGTGTAGCACATAAAGTGCCTCTTACCAGAAGACATATTTAATTCCCTTCTTGCCCCATAATGCACATTTTATCTGAACATCCTTTTTTTCTCAATGGTTGCTATAAGTAAATAAGTTTAATCAGCCATGTATATGCTTATATTCCTGCAAGTGATGATGAGTGTAAATGCAAGTGTACAACATAGATAATAATTAAAGTAAATCATGTTTTATGTGGTACTTCATAGCTTTCAAAAACACTTGTGTGATGCATGCCAATTACTAACATACTGTACACATAAAGAAGCAGGCTTAGAGCTGCTGGGCAATTAAAGTAAAGAAATAAGAATGATTTTAAGCATGTATGATAAGTGTTTCTAAAATTACAAAATATGCATATGGAAAACTAAAAATATAAGTGTTTTTAGAAGGGGTGGAACTTTTTTTTAATGTTTTATACTGTTTTGATGAAAGTTTACACAGAAAATTAGGTTCTCATTTAACAATTTTCATACATATTATTCACATATTTTGGACATGTTATCTGGAGAGACCAGTCCATGGAGAAGGACGTCATACTTGGTAAAGTGGAGGATCAGCGAAAAAGAGGAAGACCATCAACGAGATGGATAGACACAGTGGCTGCAACAATGGGCTCAAGCATAACAATGACTGGGAGGATGGCACAGGACCATCATAGGGTTGCTATGAGTCAGAACCGACTCAATGGCACCTAACAACAACGATAACATACGTATTGTTCAATGACATTGCTTATATTTTCTGCAATATGTCAACATTCTCATTATTCCCATTCCAATTGCTCTGTTTCCCTTAATCTAGCTTCCCTGTCCTCTATTACCTTCTCATGTTTGGTCTAGGGAAAAAGTTTACCATTTGGTTTCATTCAGATGATTATTCAGAGGAGCACAGTCCTCACAGGTGATATTATTTATTTTATGGGCCAATCTGTCACGGAGCTGAAAGCAGACCTCTGTTGTTGTTGTTTTTATCCAAAGTATGTGAGACAAAGTCACCATCCTTGCTTCTAATAAGCATTCTGGCTGTACTTCTTCCAAGACAGATTTGTTTGAACTTCTGGCAGTCCATAGTATATTCAATATTCTTTGTCAACACCATGATTCAAAGACATCAATTCTTCTTCAGTCTTCCTTATTCACTGACCAGCTTTCACATGCATATAAGGCAATTGTAAACACCATGGTTTGAGTCAGAAGCACCTTAGTCCTTAAAGTGACATCTTTGCTTTTGAACACTTTAAAGAGGTCTTTTGCACCAGATTAGCCCAATGCATGCAACATTTGATTTCTTGACTGTTGTTTGCATGGTTGTTGATTGTGGATCCAAGTAAAATGAAATCCTTGACAACTTCAATATTTTCTCTGTTTGTCATGATATTGCTTATTGGTTCAGTTGTGAGGATTTTTGTTTATGTTGAGGTGCAATCCACACTGAAGGCTGTGGCCTTTGATCTTCATCAGTAAGTGCTTCAAGTCCTCTTCACTTTCACCAAGCAAGATTGTGTTACCTGTATGTTGCAGATTGTTAATCAGTCTTCCTCCAATCCTGATGCTGTGTTCTTTTTCACACAGTCCAGCTTCTCGGATTATTTGCTCAGCGTACAGATTGAATAAGTATGGTGAAAGGACACAACTCTGACGCACACTTTCTTTTTTTTTATTGTACTTTAGATGAAGGTTTACATAACAAATAGTTTCTCATTAAATAGTTAGTACACATATTGTTTTGCGACAATGGTTAACAACCCCACTACATGTCAACACTGTCCCTTCTCCACCTTGGGTTCCCTATTACCAGCTTTTCTGTCGCCTCTTGCCTTCTAATCCTTATCCCTGGACTCTTGTGCCCCATTAGTCTCGTTTTGTTTTATGGGGCTGTCTAATCTTTGCCTGAATGGTGAACCTCGGGACTGACTTCATTACTGAGCTAAAAGGGTGTCTGGGGGCCATATTCTACGGGTTTCTCCAGTTTCTGTCAGGCCAGTGATTCTGGTCTTTTTTTGGTGATGCACACACTTTCTTGACTTTAAATCAGAAAGTATCTCCTTGTTCTGTTCAAACAGCTACCTCTTGGTCTGTGTACAGGTTCCTCATGAGCACAATTAAGTATTCTGTAATTTCCATTCTTCACGGTGTTATCTATAATTTGTTATGATCCACATAATTTGTTATGATACAGAGGTAACCCAAGTGACTTCTGGGAGTGGTTTAAGTTCCAAGTTTAAAGGGTATCCCAGGGCTATAATCTTGAGGGTTTAAGCAGTCTCTACTGGTCTAGTAAATCTAGCCTTTATTTTAGGAATTTGAGTTTTGTTCTACGTTTTTCTCCCATTCTATCTGGTACCATTTATTCAGTCCCTGCTATGATTGTTCGGTAATGTTAGTTGAACGCCTTCTAGTTCTTCTTGCCTGAAGGAATGTGAGGCCATTGTTTGTGTAGACTATTAGTTCTGCCAATTATTTTCTTCTTTGAGTCTTTGGTTACCTTCTTTCTCTTTTGCTCCAGAAGAGTAGAGACAAATAGTTGCATCTTAGATAGCCACTCGCAAGCTTTTAAGACCCCAGATGCTACTCACCAAACTAGGATGTACAACATTGTCTTAATGGACTATATTATGTCAATTGACTGAATTACCCCACAAGACTATGGTCCTAAGCCTTCAAAGCCAGTAACCAATTCCATGAGGTGTTTGGTTTTGTCTAGTAAGTATCCATAATTGTGCCTCCTATGTATTTTATTTTATATTTGAAACTGTATGTAGCACACATAAACATGCGTATGCATATGTCTACAGTTATACCCATATGTGCACTTCCATATATGCCTTCCTGTACATATATACACATACATATCTAAGTAACCATACACATATTTCTTAGTAGTTATTACTGTTGTTGAAAAAACATACATCCCCCAGTGAATATTTTTGACAATTTTCACACAAATTGTTCATTGACTTTAGTTACATTTATCACAGTTTGTCAATATTCTCTTTAATTGTGCCTATACCCTTTCTGTTTGTGCTCACACATTCATCTTTACTATGATTGTATTGTGTTCACTACTTTCACACTGGATGCCATTTTTCTCATCACCAGAATTAACAAGTCTATATTCTAAACCATACTTTTGCCTCTCCCCCTCTTCTCCCTAGTAACTACAAATGAATATTGCTTTTTCTATATTTTTCTGCTCTTGTCTTTGCATAAAAGATGGATCATACAATATTTGTCCTTATATGCTTGACTTACTTCACATAGCATTATGCCGTACAGGTCCATTTATGTTATAATATTTTTCATTGGCTCATAGTTGTTCGTTAGAGTTGTGTAGTATTCCAGCATATGACTATACCACAGTTTGCTTATTCATTCATCAGTTGATGGGCATGTTGGTTGTTTCCATTGTTTTGCTATTGTGAACAAAGCTGCAATGAACATAGGAGTGCATATATCTGTTGGGAAGGAGCCTGGTGGTGCAGTGGTTAAAGAGCTCAACTGGTATATGAAAGTTGATGGTTCTAAACCACTACCAGTGGCTCCATGGGAGAAATATGTGACAGTCTTCTTCTGTAGAGATTTACAGCCTTGGAAACTCTATGGGGTCACTATGAGTTGGAATTGACTCGAGGGCAGTGGGTTTTGGTTATATCTGTTGGTGTCAGTACTTTTAGGTCTCTAGAGTATACTCCTAGGAGTGGGATTGCAGGATCGTAAGGTTGCTGTATTTCTACTTTTTTGAGGAAGTGCCATATCACTTTCCATAATGATTGTACCATTTTACAGTCCCACCAGCAATGGATAAGGGTTCTGATCTCCGCACATCCTCACCAACATTTGTCATTTTCCATTTTGTTTAATCAGTGCCACTTCAGTAGGAGTGAGATGCTATCTCATTGTAGCTTCCATTTGCATATCTCTAATGGAATTGAACACTAATGACCAAAGACCAGATGAGTTGTAGAATGACATCACGGACATCATACGTGAATAAAGTAAGAAGTCATTAAAAAGACAGAAAAGAAAGAAAAGACCAAACGGATATTAGAAGAGAGTTTGAAACTTGATCTTGAACATAGAGCAGCTAAAGTCAATGGAATAAATGATGAAGTAAATGATGAAGTAAGACACAATGAAGCTGAATAGAAAATTTGAAAGGGCAGCTCAAAAAGACAAAGTAAAATATTATATGAAATGTGAAAAGACCTGGAATTACAAAACCAAAAGGGAAGAACACATTAGGCATTTCTCAAGCTGAAAGAACTGAGGAAAGAATTCAAGCCTCAAGTTCCAATAGTGAAGGATTCTATGGGAAAAATATCAAATGATGCAGGAATCATCAAAAGAAGACGGGAGGAATACACAAAGTCACTGTACCAAAATAAACAATTTCAGGAGGTAACATATAACCAAGAACTGATGGTACTGAAGGAAGAGGTCCAAGCTGCACTGAAGGCATTGGCAAACAACAAGGCTCCAGTAATTTAAAGAATACCAACTAAGATACTTTCAACAAATGGATGCAACACTGGAAGTGCTCAGTCATCTATGCCAAGAAATTTGGAAGACAGTTACCTGGTCAACTGACTGGAAGAGAACCATATTTGTATCCATTCCAAAGAAAGATGATCAAACATAATGGGAAATTATCAAACAATATCATTAATATCACACAAAAGTAAAATTTTACTGAAGATCATTCAAAAGCATTGTAGCAGTACATCGACAAGGAATTGCCAGAAACTCAAGCCAGACTCAGGAGAGGACATGGAAAAAGGCATATCATTGCTGATGTCAGGTGAATCCTGGCTGAAAGCAGAGAAAACCAGAAAGATGTTTACCTGTGTTTTATTGACTATGCAAAGGCATTGGACTGTCTAGATCATAACAAACTATGGATAAAATTGCAAAGAATGGGAATTTCAGAACACTTAGTTGTGCTCTTGAGGAACCCGAATATAGACCAAAAATTATTTGTTTGAACAGAACAAGGGAATACTGCTTGGTTTAAAGTCAAGAAAGGTGTGTGCCAGGGTTATATCCTTTCACCATGATTATTCAACCTGTATGCTGAACAAATAATCTCAGAACTGGACTATGTGAAGAACGGGGCATTAGGATTTGAGAAGGACTCATTAACAACTTGTGATATGCAGATGACACAAGATTTCTTGCTGAAAGTGAAGAGGACTTGAAGCACTTACTGATGAAGATCAGACTATAGCTTTCAGTATGGATTACACCTCAACAAAAAGAAAACAAAAATCCTCACAACTGGACCAATAAGCAGTATCATGACAAATGGAGAAAATATTGAAATTGTCAAGAACTTCATTTTACTTGTAGCCACAATCAACACCCATGGAAGCAGCAGTCAAGAATTCAAAATGATACATTGCATTAGGCGAATCTGATGCAAAAAATCTCTTTAAAGTATTAAAAAGCAAAGATGTCACTCTGAGGATTAAGGCGCACCTGCCCCAAGACATGGTGTTTTCAATCACTTCATATGCATGTGAAACCTGGGCAATGAATAAGGAAGACTGAAGAAGAATTGATGCTTTTGAATTATGGTGTTGGTGAAGAATATTGAATATACCATGCGCTGCCAGAAGAAGAAACAAATCTGTCTTGGAAGAAGTACAGCCAGAAAGCCCATTAGAAGCAAGGATGGCGACTTTGTCTCACATACTTTGGACATGTTATCAGGAGGGACCAATCCCTGGAGAAAGATGTCATGCTTGGTAAAGTAGATGGTCAGTGAAAAAGAGAAAAACCCTTGAGGAGATGGATTAACACAGTGGCTGCAACAATGGGCTCAAGCATAACAAGGATTGTGAGGATCACGAAGGACCAGGCAGTGTTTCGTTCTGTTGTGCATAGTGTTGCTATGAGTCGGAACCTACTGGATAGCATCTAAGAACAATAATAATAATAATTATTATTATTGTTATTATTCAATAATTTACAAAGAATATACAGACATAATTATGATCAAATACCAAGATCATCTCATTCTTTCTAAGTATATATTTTACATAAGACTTCTGAGGTGTTGTTTTTATTGTGGCCCAGTCAAGGTTATTTGTTTTCAGATAGACAAGGAAAATGGAGAGTATTCCTACGTATGGGAAATGGTATGGACATTGATGACTATCTTCAAGGAGCTAATAATGTAATGATGGTAAGATGCCTGCTAGAACAACTAGAAGGCAAAGAACAAAATGCTCAATGCTAAAGAAGCAATGATGAAGGGAAAGAAAAATAATACTTCTGAGCACTTATTATATTTCAAGAACTGAACTAGGACCTTTACATAGTTAATCACATTTACAACAAAGCCATTTCATGGTCTGTGCAATTGCCAGTTTTGAATAGAAGATACTGAAGCTCAGAAATGTGACGATATTTTTATGTGTTAAATAATTATTAAGAAGGTACTAACCAAGGCTTGAATTTAAATCTTTCGGACTCCAAAGAACATCTTGATTACTGTAGGTGGTGGAGATGCAGATGGCAGATGAGGATGGGGAAAGGGAGAAAATGTGTGCATATAAAAATTCTGGAGAAACAGACCCTATTTCACCAAAACTGGTGTCCGTTTGGCCATACTATTTTCCATACATAGTACTACTCTCCATTCTCTCTGTCTAATATCTTCGAGAGATTTAACATAAGGAAGCTATTTTTCATAAAAAACTACATAACAACCTTCCACTCATAGTATTTTTTATTCTTTAGACTCCTAAACCTGCTACTGTCTGCACTATTGTTTTATATGGCCATTGTTAGATACCTGTTGCTGTTGAGTCAATTCCAACTCATACAAAACCTATAGGACAGAGTAGAACTGCCCTATAGGGTTTCCAAGTAGTGGATGGTGGATTTGAACTGCCAACCTGTTGGTAAGCAGCTGAGCTCTTAACCACTGGGCCACTAGGGTTCCCATAGATAGGTTATCCATTTACATATGGAAGAGCCTTAGTAAATATAAACAAACTGAGTGAAGATATAGAGTTTTAGCTTATTCTCTGAAATAGATGTGTTTCTAGCACTAATTCTGTTTCTATATAGTAACTTGGGGCAAATGAGCAATATATATATAGGTCTTAAATTCTCATACGTAAAATGAGTGGTTTAGATAACTCTAAAGGAATTGTCAAGTCTAATGTTTACTATGATTTTAAGAAATGTCTGGTCTGGACAGATTATATACCAGGAGGTCTATAATTATATAGCAAGAGGTCTAGGCCCCTGAGATGTAATGGTCAACAATACTGACGTGGAGTTCAAGATGTAATAGGGAACTCCTGAAGTCTTCTTAAAACTGAGTAATAGTTTAGCTTAACTAGTAAAAAAGTTCTGCCTCGAGCATTATACTCTTAAGAACTATTTATATGGGATCAAATTGCCAACAGCAACTCAGAAGATTGGATAGGAACCTTAGGTAGCAGTGAGTTTATGTTAATGAGGCAGGAACAATGGACTACAGGAGGATGAGAATCGTTGCACAATGAATGTAATCAGTCTCACTAAATTGTACTTGCAGACACTGCTAGATTAGTATATGTTTTGCTGTGTATATTCTCAATAATGACAAAAAATAAAATTTAAAGAAAAAAAATAGATATAATAGGAAAGATAGCAAAAAGAATCATACCCATAATTAGGTTCAATTTATAAATATGTCTAGATCTATATCTGTGTCTATGTTGTCTCTAGATACTGTCGAGTTGTTCCAGCCCAGTGACCCTATGTATAACAGAACAGAATGCTGACTGGTCCTGTGCCAGACTTACAATCATTGCTCTATCTATCTCTATCTCTATATTTGTATATCTGGAGCACTGGTGATGCAGTGGTTAAAATGCTTGGCTGCTAACTGAAAGGTTGGATGTTTGAACCTACCAGCCGCTCCACAGAAGAAAGATGTAGCAGACTCCAAGTCTGTAAAGATTACAGCCTTGGAAAGCCTATGGGAGCAGTTCTACTCTGTCCTATAGGGTCACTGTAAGTCAGAATCTACTTGATGGCAGTGGGTTTTGGTTTCTGTTACATCTGTATCTCCACAAACTTGAATCACTTAGTATGTAGTCTCGCATATGGTGGAGTTCCATGAAGTTTCCTTTTTACCTCCTTCCCTTTTTTTGTCCATTCCTCCCTCTCTCTTTTTCACTACTCTGCAGGCATTGTCAATGTGAACATAATCCGGCACATCAGTGGTTGTCCTAAATCCAGAGATGATATGTTACCTGTCCAAAAGGTAACAGATGAGATTCTTTGCCAAGTCCCTGTTCTGTATATCACTGTTTCATCCTTCATCGTCTCCAGGAGACAGATTCACAATTCTCAGTGCTTCCACACACCAAAAGTGTTATTATTTACACTTAGCTTCTTCGCACCTGCTTCTAAAAGAAAAAAAGCTTTGTAGTGTAACAGAAGGAAGACATAAATTTGCATGCTCTATCAATCTTCCTGTCTCATGAGATGGTGAGATGTACAAGGACAGAAGGCAGTAGTGAAAGGAGCATTAGATAAAGAGATAGAAGACTAGTTTCTAGGTTAAAGTGAACGATTTAATGACAAGTGCTCTATGAGTGTGATGTGCTTTATCTATATCAGGCATCCTTATCATCATTGCTGGTAGGTGCCATCAAGTCAGCTCCAATTCACAGAAACCTTATTTACAACAGAAGGAAATGTTGCAGGATCTTACACCATCCTCACAGCAGTAGGTATGTCTGACTCCATTGCTGTAGCCTTTGTGTCAATACATCTTGTTACCCTATTTCTTTTTTGGCATAACTAGCATATATGCTTGAGAAAGCCACTCACTCCTCAGTTTACTCTCCTGTAGAATGATGGGTTTTAACTAAATATTAATACAATTATACTATGCAGACCAAATATGTCTGGTTGTTAAAAACATGGCTAACTCTTAATTTTGAACAGCACATTGTATCTGGTAGGTATACTTATAGGTGCAAGTATCAATGGGGAATGATAGTGCTAATAAAAGTATTTAAAAAGCTTATTTTTATTGCTATTATTACTCTATTTTTTGTACATCATTTTAGATATCAAAACTCACTCCTTTAATTGTTTTTTATCTTCATAAAGCTGATTAATCTTTCAGGCAGAATCTGTCCATGGTCCATTATGGCTACCATGGGTCCAGTCAACCTATGTAAACAGCATTATTTCTAGGTAAAAATAAGAGTACCCATACTCTATTCTCCCCAGTTTTATTTCAAGAGAGAACATCTTTTCCAGAAGTATCCAAAAAAAAAAAAACCTGTTGCCCTCAAGTCAGTTCCGACTCATAGCTCTAGGGAAGGGAAATACTAAGACTGTTCTAACCCAATCAATATTCACCCCTTGTCCTGGGGAGAAAGCCAAACCCCCCTGAAGTCAAGGCTTGCTGATACTTAAACACTGGAGGTAGGGTAACCCAACCAATATTCACCCCTTGGTCTGGGGAGAAAGCCAAACTCCCCTGAAGTCAAAGCTTACTGATACTTAAACACTGGAGGTAGGGTAGTAAGATAGAAGAGGTGATGCATGTCACATAGACAATCAATAGTGCTGCCACACTCTCTCAGGCTTCTAGTCTCCCAGATCATCCCTCTACCCACCTTCCCACTGCCACTGAAGATCCACTTCTCAAAGCAAAATGTCTATAGTGTCAAAACCCCTCTGCTTGAATTGTCCAAACATGGTTTTGCAGAGCAAAATCACTGTATATATAAACATATTCACATATCTAATTACACATAAATATGTATGGATGTATATGTAAATTGTTGTTGTTTCAATCAGGTTGGCTCTGGCTCATGGCAACTTTGTGTTTAACAGAACCAGATATTGCCTGGTCTTGCACCATCTTCATAAACATTAGGACGTTTGAGCCCGTTGAGACCAGGAAGGCTCATCTTCCAGCACTTTGTTGTGATTCTGTTGTGATTAATAGGTTTTCATTGGCTAATTTAGCTATTTAATCTGTATGCTGAGCAAATAATTAGAGAAAGTGGACCATATGAAAAAGAAAGGGGCATCAAGATTGGAGGAAAACTCATTAACAACCTGTATTATGCAGATGATGCAAGTTTGCTTGCTGAAAGTGAAGAGGACATGAAGCACTTACTGATGAAGATAAAAGACCACAGCTTTAAGTATGGATTACATCTCAATGTAAAGAAAACAAAAAACCTCACAACTGGACCAATAAGCAACATCATGATAAGTGGAGAAAAGATGGAAGTTTTCAAGGATTTTGTTTTGCTTGATTCCACAATCAATGCCCATGGAAGCAGCAGTGAAGAAGTCAAACAATGTTTTGCATCTGGGAATATCTGCTGCAAAGGACCTCTTTAAAGTGTTAAAAAACAAAAATGTCACTTCTAGGGCTAAGGTGCCCTGATCCAAGCCATGGCGTTTTCAATTGCCTCATATGCATGCACTAGCTGGACAATGAATAAGGAAGACAGGAGAAGAATTGATACCTTTGAATTGTGGTGTTGGGGAAGAATATTGAATATACAATGGACTGCCAGAAGAATGAACAAAACTGTATTGGAAGAAGTATAGCCAGAATACTAGAAGGAAGGATGGTGAGATTTTGTCTCACCTACTTTGGATATGTTATCAGGAGGTATCAGTCTCTGGAGAAGGACATCATGCATGATAAAGTAGAGGATCAGCAAAAAAGAGGAAGACCCTCAACGAGATAGATTGACACAGTGGCTGCAGCAACAGGCTCAAGCATAGCAGCAATCATGTTGATGGAGCAAGACTGAGCAGTGTTTCGTTTTGTGGTACATAGGGTCACTACAGATAGCACCTAAAAACAGCAACAATAACAATTTTTAGAAGTAGATATCCAGACCTTTCCTCCTAGTCTGTCTTAGTCTGGAAGCTCTGCTAAAACCTAGGTGACTCTTCTGGTATTTTAAACACTAGTCGTATAGTTTTCAGCATCGTAACAACACACAAACCATCTCAGTATAAGATGGATATGTATATTATATACTTCCAATCTATAATTATTATAAATATTGTAATATACCTGTGGTGAAATGAATCACTTTTATATGGCCTGTCTATCCATGGTCTTGTAACTCCCACAAAATATGGCTGGGTCACAAGCCTTCAGGGAATTGATTGATTACTACACAAATTGAGTGACTTGTGGTTTACCTAGGAGATTGGTCAGTCTGTGATCCTACTGGTAGGACTATGCCTTGAAATTTACAAGTAGTAGTCTTATGTAAGGGCCAATCCCACAGAGGTACAGGATGACCTAACTGCCAACAAGAAGAGCCTGGAAAGAAGCACATCCTTTAGATCCAGGGTCCCTGTGCAGGGACTCTCTAGACCAAGGCGAGAGAGCTGTAACAGTGAAGACAGAGAGAGAGAGGGATGACTTCAGTGGGCTTGCTGGCCCACAGAGAGAAGGATCTGGGCACCTCTGTACAGAAGGTCACTGGCAGAGCAAGGCACCTCTAACCAAGAGGTTTGCCTGGAGGTAGGGGAGCTGTGGCACTTGCCCCTGCACAGCCTGTCTGCATGTGCAGTGTAGACTGACTGGCCATATAATATCTATATATTCTATATGTGGTAAATGAACATCCATTATTATAGAAGAAAAACTTTGAAAGGAATTATCTAAATTTAAAAATGGTATATACCACACATATATATATATATACATATATATATGTGTGATATGTATGTGTGTGATATATATATGTGGATCCCTGGTAGCACAGTGTGTAACAGCTATGACTGCTAACCAAAACGTTGGCAGTTATAATTCACCAGACACTCCCTGGAAACCCTATGGGGCAGTTCTATTCTCTCCTTTAGGGTCACTACGAGTCAGAATTGACTCTATGGCAATGGGTTTGGTTTATATATATATATATATATATATTCCATTTAATTGGGATTAGAGTTCATATATATGATAACACATGCATTTCACACACACACACAAACACACAGACTCTTATATTTGTGTAGGTTATAATAGACAAACTGAAAAATGCTCCTTTATTTTCTAAAATATTCCACACAAGTCAACTCTTGCAATGGGATAAGTTTTATACTCAATCTTCTTTGAAAATTCTAACCTATTTCTCCCGTAAGCTATAAAAAAGTTTCTTTTAGATTTATGTCATTAAAATTTATCACCCATTACCCCCTCTTGTCTTCATTCCTGTCATCAACTACTCAACAGTCATCAACCCTTATTCACTGGCATCTTTAACATCTGGCTTACTGTCTTCTTCTCTATCACTAACTCTTATTAATAATATTAGTGGTTTTAATCACCTCTGAGATAATATTATCCAATATCCTGTAATGTTACTGCCTTGACATCCCAGCTCCTCTCCAACTCTCATTTTCTGGTGTCCACTCCCACTGTCTTACACTGACTGATCAGCTTCGAAAATCTCTATTTTAAATCCCCATTCTCTAACAACCGTCTTGGTCTATATAACATACACTTTCTAAATAAGTTTATTTTCTCTTCTCTCAGATGACTATTCACATATTCGTCTCCATCCTAATAATGTTACCATTTCCCATGCCCATACACAATGGTAACAAATGGCCACAGATGATATTGCACAAAGCCGATCAGATAAGTACAATTTTATCTTCCCAATCGGAATCCACTTGACAGCAATGGATTTGTTTGTTTGTGTTCAAGCTTCTAGCCTACCTACATCTATACTCACATTCTCATCATCTCCTGTTAAAATTTATGGACTTTCTCTTCTCTCAAATGCCAGTGTTTCTACCCAGTTTTTTCACAGGTAAAATGATCCATTATCCCCTTTCTATTCTGTATTATTTTCTAAAAGTTCCTTTTAAAATCACTTGGAACAACAGAGGAAGAAGGCAAATCAGGAATAGGAAGAGTACAGGCAGTATGTGGCTACTTGCCGCCGTGAACAATTGCTTCCTTTGCCATGGCACGAAAAGAACTGGATAGTGCCTGGCTACCACTGCTAGACATTTCGATAAAAAATTTCATAGAAGAGGAGGTGGGGCCAAGATGGCAGAGTAGTCAGACACTTCTGGTGGTCCTTCTTACAACAAAGACCCAAAAAAACAAGTTAATAGATCATATATAGCAATCTAGGAGTCCTGAACATCAAAGGCAAAGTTGAGGAATCAGACTGAGTGGCAGGGAGAGGGAGAGATGATTCAGAAGCAGCGAAGAGTTGCCAGACCTGAAACGGTGGAGGCTGGAGCCCTTCAGCCCAGATCAGCTCGGGGGTGGGTGAAAGGTGAGGCAAGTAGCTGTGCTTGGGGGGCATTTTCCACACTGGGAGAGACCCAGAAGCACAGAGTTTACTCAACCATTCAGAACCTTCAATCAGTGAAAAATAAATACTTGTATCTGGCCTACTATGCAGATCAAAAACACCCGCCTTAGGGAAAAACCTCTGTCCCAGTTACCTCCATGCTCCCTGCTCTGTACTAGGTTCAGGATAGCTTCAGGGAATGCCAAGTTCCCTGGGCCAGAAGTAGGACCCATCATGTGCCCTGAGCCATTCTCCTTGCCTTGAAGAGGGAACAAATCAACAAAAAGGGGGAAAAAATGATCTGCCTGCTACCCTAAGCCAGGAACTCAGGGTAGGCACAACTACTTTGCCTTGGCACAGGCATAAGGCATCCACAGATCTGAGTGCCTTTCTCCTTGCATAAACTTGTGTGGGTCCATTTCAACAGTGTAGACCCTCATTATTGCAGTACAACAGGGTATATGCTTGAAGTCTAACTTCAACCGTTTCAGCTGTGACGTGGCAGGTTCATGACATTTGACACTGCTCTGCCCATTAAGCAGGGTCTTCACCTACTCAAATCAGGGGCCTGAGGATTGGTGGTTCTACCCATGCCATCTAGCCATCTGCGATAGGGGCCCAAGAATAAGAGGTGCCCCAGTCTTTATAGCCAACAACATTGGGTGCTCATACCCTGCCTGCAAAACCCACCCACCTATGCATTGTAGGAAACAGGGACACACTTTCCTCCTGGACACTCGGGGAGGCCATCAGCCCCCTGCCTTCTTCAGCGTGAGTCTCCCTATTGAAGCCAGACACCTGTGCCTACACCAATCATCCATGACTGTCTAGGACTGTAAGTGAGAGCCTGCACCACATACTTGGTGGAGGACTACCTGGACACCTAAGCTTAATCCATACAGGAGGAGTGGGCGGACTCCTGGGCTCACATACTTAGTGGCAGGTCTGGCCATCTGGTGGCAGGACTTTGGAGCTTCAGGGGCACTGATGATTGAACTAGTTCACACAAGAAGCCTATTTGGGCAAATCAAAACAAAACAAAAGAAGAAGCTAGGTAGGACACAGTAAGGAAACATAAATAAATAAAAATAATAACTTACCGACAGCTCAAAGACAACAGTCAATATCAAGTCACATAAAGAGGCAGACCATGATGGCTTCAGTAAGCTCCCAAAATAAAGAATCTTAAAATTTTCCAGAGGAAGAAAATTTCTTGGACTTACTGGAGACAGAATACAGAAGATTAATATACATAACTCTTCAAGATATCAGAAAGGAAATTAGCAAAAACAGAGGACGCTCAATAGAGGAACATAAAAAGATTAGAGAAGAGAATAATGACAAATTTAACAGGCTGCAAGAATCCGTAGAGAGACAGTAATCAGAAATCCAGAAGATTAACAATAAAATTTCAGAAATAGACTACTCAGTAGAAAGTCTTCAGAGCAGAATTGAGGCAATGGAAGTCAGAATTAGTGAGATAAAGGATAAAGCACTTGACAGAAACTTATTTGAGGAAAAATCAGATAAAAGGACTTAAAAAAATGAAGAAACCCTAAGAATTATGTGGGATTCTATCAAGAGAAATAACCTATGAGTGACTGGAGTACCAGAACGGGGCGGGGGCACGGGGTGGGTAACAGAAAATACAGAGAGAATTGTTGAAGATTAGTTGGCAGAAAACTTCCCTGATATCGTGAAAGATGACAAGATATCTATCCAAGATGCTCATTGAACCCCACATAAGGTAGATCCCAAAAGAAAGTCACCAAGACATATTATAATCAAATTTGCCAAAACCGGAGATAAAGAGAGAATCTTAAGAGTGGCTAGGGATAAACGAAAAGTCAGCTACAAAGAAGAGTCAATAAGAATAAGCTCTGACTACTCATCAGAAACCATGCAGGCAAGAAGGTAATGGGATGACATATATAAAGCCTTGAAGAAAAAAAAATTTCTTAGCCAAGAATTATATGTCCTGGCTCTCAAATATGATGGTGAAATTAGGGTATTTCCAGATAAATAGAAGATAAAGGAATTTGCAAAAACCAAACCAAAATTACAAGAAATACTAAAGGGAGTCCCCCGGTTAGAAAATCAATAGCAACAGTTAACAACCCAAGAATAGAACACAGGACAGAGCAACCAGATATTAACCGAGGTAGGGAAGTCACAAAAATAAATCAAAGCTAAAACACTGAAAATAGGGTTACAGATGTCAATATGTAAAAGATGACAGCATTAAAACAAAATAGAAGGACTAAAACATGTAGACATAGATTTTTCACATGGAGAGGAAATCAAGGTGATATAAAGAACTAAAAGACTGGTATAAAATTAGAAAAATAGGGGTAAATATTAAGATAACCACAAAGGAAACTAACAATCCTACATGTCAAAAAAAAAAAAAAAAAAAAAAACTAGAAAAATATAAAGACTCAGCAAATACAAAAGCAACAACAATGAAAAAGATGAAAAGAAAATACATAAAGAAAAATGACTCAGCACAGAAAATTAAATGGAACAAAGAAACTGTGAACAACACACAAAAAAAGACATGACTATGACAGCTCTAAACTCATACCTATCAATAATTACACTGAATGTAAATGGACTAAATACACCAATAAAGAGACATAGAGTGGCAGATTGGATTAAAAAAAAAAAAACATGATCCGTCTATATGCTGCCTGCAAGAGACACACCTTAGACTTAAGGACACAAACAAACCAAAACTCAAAGGATGGAAAAAATATATATCAAGCAAACAACACTTAAAAAAGAGCAAGAGTGGCAATATTAATCTCTGATAAAATAGACTTTAAAGTAAAATCCACCACAAAGGTTAAAGAAGGACACTATATAATGATTAAAGGGTTATACACCAGGGGGACATAACTATAATGAATATTTACGCACCCAACGACAGGGCCCCAAAATACATAAAACAAACTCTAACAGCATTGAGAAGGGAGATAGACGACTTCACAATAGTAGTAAGAGACTTCAACACACCTCTTTCAGTGAAGGCCAGAAGATCCAGAAAGAAGCTCAATAAAGACATGGAAGAGCTAACTGCTGCAATCGACCAACTTGATCTCTTGGACATATACTGAACACTCCACCCAACAGTAGCCAAGTATACTTTCTTTTCCAATGCACATGGAACATTCTCCAGAAGAGACCACGCATTAGGTCATAAAGCAAGCCTTAACAAAATCCAAAGCATTGAAATATTACCAAGTATCTTCTCTGACCATAAAACCATGGAAGTAGAAATCAATAACAGAAACAGCAAGGAAAAAAAAAAATCAAACACACGGAAACTGAACAACAGTTTGCTCAAAAACTACTGAGATATAGAAGAAATTAAGGATGGAATAAATAAATTCATAGAATCAGGTGAGAATGAAAACATATTCTAGCAGAACTTTTGGGACTCAGCAAAAGCAGTGCTCAAAGGTCAGTTTATAGAAATAAATGCACACATCCAAAAAGAAGAAAGGGCCATAATCAAAACATTAACCCTACAACTGGAACAAGTAGAAAGTGAGCAGCAAACGAAGTCCTCAGGTGCCAGAATAAAGGAAATAAGAATTAGAGCAGAATTAAATGAAATAGAGAATAGAAAAACAACTGAAAGAGTTAAGACCAAAAGATGGTTTTTTGAAAAGATCAACAAAAGTGATAAACCAGTGGCCAAACTGACAAAAGAATAACGGAGAAGAAGCAAATAACCTGTATAAGAAATAGCTGTGTGATATCACAACAGACCCAACTGAAATTAAAAGAGTCATTACAAAATACTATGAAAAATTGTACTCTAACAAAGTTGAAAACCTAAAGGAAATGGACAAATTTCTAGAAACTCACTACCTACCTAATCTAACAGAAACAGAACAACTAAATAAACCCATAAGAAAAGAAAAGATTGAAAAGGTAATTAAAAAACTCCCAATCAAAAAAAGCCCTGGCCCAGACGGCTTCACTGGAGAATTCTACCATACTTTCAGAGTAGAGTTAACACTACTACTACTAAAGGTATTTCAGAGCATAGAAAAGGATGGAATACTCCCAAACTCGTTCTATGAAGCCAGCTGAACCCTGACAGTAAAACCAGGTAAAGACACCACAAAGAAAATTACAGACCAATATCCCTCATAAACATTGATGCAAAAACGCTCAAAAAAATTCTAGCCAATAGAATTCAGCAACATATCAAAAACAATAATTCAACATGATCAAGTGGAATTTATACCAGGTATGCAGGGATGGTTCAACATTAGGAAAACAATCACTGTAATCCATCACATTAATAAAACAAAAGACAAGAACCACATGATCTTATCAAACCATGCAGAAAAGGCATTTGACAAAGTCCAACACCCATTCATGATAAAAACTCTCAACACAGTAAGAATAGAATGGAAATTCCTCAATATAATTAAGAGCATTTATACACAGTCAACAGCTAACATCATCGTAAATGGAGAGACTTTGAAAGCATTCCACTGAAGAACAGGAACCAGACAACTATGTCCTCTATCACCACTATTATTCAACAATGTGCTGGATGTCCTAGCCAGAGCAACTAGGCTAGAAAAAGAAATAAAGGGTATCCAAATTGGTAAGAAAAAATTCAAAGTATCTCTATTTGCAGATGGTATGATCTCATAGACAGAAAACCCCGAAGAATCCACAAGAAGACTGCTGGAACTAATAGAAGATTTCAACAAAGTATCAGGATACAAGATAAATATACAAAAATCAGTTGGATTCCTTTACACCAACAAACAGAACTTTGAAGAGAAAACTCACCAAATCAATAGCATTTACAGTAGACCCCAAGAAGCTAAAATACTTAGGAATAAATCTAACCTGAGATGTAGAAGAGCTATACAATGAAAACTACAAGACACTACTGCAAGAAACCAAAAGAGCACCAAAGAAGATATTCATGCAGCTAACAGACACATGAAGAATACTCACAATCATTAACCATTAGAGAAATGCAGATCAAGACTACAATGAGATATCATCTCACCCCAACAAGGCTAGCACTAATCCAAAAAACACAAAATAATAAATGCTGGAGAGGTTGTGGAAAGCCTGGAACACTTATACACTGTTGGTGGGAATGTAAAATGTTACAACAACTTGGGAAATCGATTTGGCTCTTCCTTAAAAAGCTAGAAATAGAAGTAGCATAGGATCCAATTATCCCGTTCCTTGGAATATATCCTAGAGAAACAAGAGCCGTCACATGAATAGATATATGCACACCCATACTCATTGCAGCACTGTTCACAATAGCAAAAAGACGGAAACAACCTAGATGCCCATCAATGAACAAATGGATAAATAAATTATAGTATATACACACAAAGGAATACTACACAATGATAAAGAACAAAAATGAAACCATGAAACATCTTATAACATGGAGGAGGCTGGAACCCATTATGCTGAGTGAATTTAGTCACTCATAGAAGGACAAATATTGTATAAGATAACTATTCTAAGAACTCAAGGAAAGGTTTAAATGCAAAAGAAAACATTCTTTGATGGTTACAAGGGTGGGGAGGGAGGGTGAGGGTTATTTACTAACTAGATATTAGATAAGAATTAGGTGAAGGGAAGGACAGCACACACTACAGAAGAAGTCACCACAACTGGACTAAACCAAAGCTAAGAAGTTTCCTGAATACAATTGAACATTTTGAGAGACAGAGTTGCAGGGGTAGGGGTCTGGGGACCATACTTTCAGGGGACATCTAGGTCAATTGGTATAACAAAGCTTATTAAGAAAATATTCTGCATCCTACTTTGGTGAGTGGTGTCTGGGGTCCCAAAAGCTTGCGAGTGGCCATCTAAGATGCATCAATTTGTCCCGACCACCTGGATTAAAGGAGAATGAAGAACACCAAAGACACATGGAAAGTAGTAGTGTAAGAGACAGAAAGGAACGCATAAACCAGAGACCTCATCAGCCTGAGACCAGAAGAACTAGATGGTGCCCAGCTACCACCAATGACCACCCTGACAGGGAACACAATGGAGAGTCACTGATGGAGCAGGAGAAAGGTAGGGTACAGAACCCAAATTCTAGTAAGAAGACCAGGCTTGATGTTCTGACTGAGAATGGGGGAACCCTGGAAAGCATGGCCCCGGGTTCTCTATCAGCCCAAAATAAAAAAAAAATTTCGAGGCCAACTCTTCAGATAGGGATTGGACTGGACTGTGGGACATAAACTGATACTTGTAAGGAGTGTGTCTCTTAGCTCAAGTAGGTACAAGCGAATAAACAGGCAGTTTCTGTGTGCAGGTGAGATGGGAATGCAGAGAGGGTTAGGAGCTGGTTGAGTGGACGTGGCATGTCCGGGGTGGAGAGGAGGAGTGTGCTGTCACAGTATGGGGAGAGCAATTAGAGTCACATAACAATGTATGCATAAATTTTTGTATGGGAGACTAACTTGAAAGGTAAACTTCATTTAAACTACAGCAATTAAAAAAAAAAAAAAAAAAAAAAAGACCAGCAGAAGTGGAAAAACATACCTTGCCATGGATAGAAAGACTCAACATTGTGAAAATGTCAATTCTACCTAAAGTGACCTACAGATACAATGCAGTCCCAATCCAAATTCCAATGGCATTTTTTAATGAGATGGAGAAACAAATCACCAACTTCATACGGAAAGGGAAGAGGCCCTGGATAAGTAAAGCATTACTCAACAAGAAGAACAAAGTGAGTGGCCTCACACTACCTGATTTTAGAACCTGTTATACTGCCATGGTAGTCAAAACAGCCTGGTACTGGTACAACAAGAGATACATAGACCAATGGAACAGAACTGAGAATCCAGATGTAAATTCTTCCACCTATGAGCAGCTTATATTTGACAAAGACCCGAAGTTCATTAATTGGGGAAAAGACAGTCTCTTTAACAAATTGTGCTGGCATAACTGGATTTACATTTGCAAAAAACTGAAACAAGACCCATACGTCATACCATGCATAAAAACTAACTCAAAATGGATCAAAGACCTAAATATATAATCAGAAATGATAAAGATCATGGAAGAAAAAATAGGGATAACGCTAGGAGCCCTAACACATGGCATAAACAGAATATGAACCATAAGTAACAAATGCACAAGCACCAGAAGAGAGACTAGATAACTGGGAGCTCCTAAAAATTGAAAACTTATCCTCATCAAAAGACTTCACCAAAAGAGTAAAAAGACAATCTATAGACTGAGAAAAATTTTTTGGCTACAACAATTCTGATCAGCATCTAATCTCTAAAATCTACAAGATACTGCAAAACCTCAACAACAAAAAGACAAATAACTCAATTAAATAATGGGCAAAGGATATGATCAGGCACTTCACCAAAGAAGACATTCAGGCAGCTAACAGATACATGAAGAAATGCTCATTATCATTAGCCATTAGAGAAATGCAAATCAAAAGTATAGTGAGATACCGTCTCACCTCAACAAGGCTAGCATTAATCCAAAAAACAGAAAATAATAAATTTTGGAGAGGTTGTGGAGAGACTGGAACACTTCTACACTGTTGATGGGAATGTAAAATGGTACAACCACTTTGGGAATTGATTTGGCGCTTCCTCAGAAAGCTAGAAATAGAAGTACCATATGATCCAGCAATCTCGCTCCTTGGAATATGTCCTATGAAATAAGAGCCATCACACAAATAGATATATGCACACCCACGTTCATTGCAGCACTGTTCACAATATCAAAAAGATGGAAACAACCTACGTGCCCATCAACAAATGAATGGACAAACAAGGTGCATTCACACAACGGAATACTACACAACGATCAAGAACAATGATGAAGTCGTGAAACATCTCATAACATGGAGGAATCTGGAGGGCATTATGCTGAGTGAATTTGATCAGTCACTTAAGGACAAAGATTGTATAAGACCACTATTATAAGAACTCAAGAAAAGGTTTAAACACAGAAGAAAACATTATTTGATGGCTATAAGGGTGGGGAGGGAAGGTGAGGGTTATTCACTAATAGATAGTAGACAAGAATTACCTTAGGTGAAGGAAAGGACAGAGGAAGTCAGCACAATGGGACTAAACCAAAGCTAAGAAGTTTCCTGAATACAATCAAACACTTTGAGGGACAGAATAGCAGGCTTAGGGGTCTGGGATCATGCTTTCAGGGGACATCTAGGTCAAGTCGCATAACAAAGTTTATTAAGAAAATGTTCTGCATCCTAGTTTGGTAAGTGGCTTCTGGGGTCTTAAAAGCTAGCAAACTGCCATCTAAGGTGTATCAAGTGGTCCCATCCACCTGGAGTAAAGGAGAATGAAGAACATCAAAGACACAAGGAAAGTACTGGCCCAAGAGACAGAAAGGGCCACATACACCAGAGACTTCATCAGCCTGAGACCAGAAGAACTGGATGTTGCCCGGCTGCCACTAATGACTGCCCTGACAGGGAACACAACAGAGAGTCCCTGATGGAGTGTGGGAAGGGTGGGACGCAGAACTAAAAATCTAGTAAAAAGACCAGACTTAATGGTCTGACTGATACTTGAGGAAACCCAGAAATCTTGGCCCCCAGACTCTATGTCTGCCCAGAACTAAAACCATTCCCGAGGCCTACTCTTCAGACCAAGATTGGACTGGACTATGGGACATAAAATGATACTCGTGAAGAGCGTGCTTCTTAGCTCAAGTTCATATATGAGACTAAATGGGCAGCTTCTGTCCAGAGGTGAGATGAGAAGTCAGAGAGGGTTAGGAGCTGGTTGAATGGACATGGGAAATTGTGTGGAAAGGATAAGTGTGCTGTCACAGTATATGGAGAGCAATTAGAGACACGTAACAATGTATGTATAAATTTTTGTACAAAAGACTAACTTGAATTGTAAATTTTCACTTAAACTACAACAATAAAAAATTTAAAAAAAAATTCATAGAAGAATACTGATCAAAAAGAAGGAAATGCAGAAAAGAATTTCAAATTCTCATGGACTCAGACATCCTAGAGCCATGAAGGTGGGAGAACCTCTGAAATTATTGACCAGAAATCATCTTTAAACATTAAACCAAAAATATCCCCTAAAGTATTCCCAAAGCCTAACAACAGTTTACTTAAATAGTAAAAGAAAAAAAGTCTTCCTTGATCATTATGCTTTTTTAAGAACCATCTACATGGATGAAATTGACAAAGAGAAACTGGAAATATTAGGTAGGACCCTCAGGAGGCCGTGAATATATGTTAACAGAAGAGGAACAACTCAGAAAAGGAGGGTGAAAATGGTTACACAAGTCAAAGAATGTAATCAGTGTCACTGGATTGTACATGCAGAAACTGTTGAATTGATGTACGTTTTGCTATGTATATTTTCAACCACAACAACACAAAAATCACCACCTTCCTTCAATATCCATTTATAGTGTTATCTCCCCCGCCAAGAAACTTTGTCTGGCCTGGTTATTTGCTTGGTGGGTGTCTTAGGCTAGGTTCTCTGGAGAAGCCAGTAAATTGTATAAATATATATATATAGAGAGAGATTTATATCAAGGAAATGGCTCACATGGTTGTAGAGGCTGGAACGTCCCATGTCCATAGGTCACCATGATAGGCTTCTCCTGATTCACATAGCCACAGGGGCTGGTGAATCCAAGATCAGCTGGTTGGAGAGCAGGGATGCTGCTCACAGGATGTGAAGATCAATGAATCCGAAGATTGGCAGGCAAGACCACAAGGCTTCTCCTGATTCACTTAGCTGCAGGGACTGGAGAACCCAAGATCGGCAGGTAAAAGAGCAGAACTCCTGCTCACAGGCTGCAAAGATCGATGAATCCCAAGATTGGCAGGCAAGACCACAGTGCTTCTCCTGATTCATGTAGCTGCAGGATCCAGAACAGACAAAAACCAGGATGTCCACTTATACGCGGATGCAGGCCACATGCTCAAGGAAATTCCCTTTCAGTTGATTGACTACTCACAGCAGATTCCATCATGGAGGTGACCACATATCAAATCTCAAGAAGGAAGTGATCACAACGTTATACGACTGCCAAAACACTGGGAATCAAGGCCCAGCCAAGCTGACACACAATCTTAACCTTCACAGTGGGGTTACCGAGACCCTCATCCCTGAATCCTTGATTGCCTTGCCTTATCATTCTGTATTTGTTGCAATTGTCTGTTGTTGTTAGGTGCTGTCAAGTTGGTTCCAACTCATAATAACCCTAAGTATGACAAAATGAAACATTGCTGGGTCCTGCTCTATACTCACAATCATTGTTATGCTTTAGCCCTTTGTTGCAGCCACTGTGTTAATCCATCCCATTGAGGGACTTCCTCTTTTTCACTGATGCTCTACTTTACCAAGCATGATGTCCTTCCTAGGGACTGGTCCCTACTGATAATGTGTTCAGAGTATGTGAGACCAAGTCTCAGCATCCTTGCCTCTAAGGAGCATTCTGGTTGTACTTCTTCTAAGACAGATTTGTTCCTTCTTCTGGCAGTTCATGGTACATTCAGTATTCTTCACCAACACCATAATTCAAAGACATCAATTCTTCTTTGGTCTTCCTTATTCATTGTCCAGCTTTCCCATGCATATGAGGTGATTGAAAACATTATGGCTTGGGTCAGGTGCACATTAGTCCTAGAAGTGACATCTTTGCTTTTTAACATTTTAAAGAGGTCTTTTGCAGCATATTTGCCGAAAGCAATGCATCATTTGATTTCTTGACTGCTGCATTTCTTGACTGCTTTGATTGTGGATCCAAGTAAAATGAAATCCTTGACAACTTCAATATTTTCTCCATTTATCATGATGCTACTTATTGGTACAGTTGTGAGGATTTTTATTTTCTTTATGTTCAAGTGTAATCCATACTAAAAGCTGTAGTCTTTCATATTCATCCGTAAGTGCTTCAAGTCCCCATTGCTTTCAGCAAGTAAGGTTGTGTCATCTGTATATCACAGATTGTTAAAGAGTCTTCCTTCAATCCTGATGCCACATTCCTCTTCATATAGTCCACCTTCTAGGATTATTTGTACAGCACACAGATTGAATAACATGGTAAAAGGATATAACCCTGAAACACACCTTTCCTGACTTTAAACCCCTCAGTATTCCCTTGATCTCTTTAAACAACAGCTTTTTGGTCTAAGTACAGGTTCCTGATGCTCAAAATTATGTGTTAATGGAATCCTTATTTTTTGCCATGTTATCCATAATTTGTTATGATCCACACAGTTGAATGTCTTTGAGTAGTCAATAAATCACTTGTAAACATCCTGCTAGTACTCTGTGCTTTCAGCCAAGATCCATCTGATATCAGCAACGATATTCATTGTTCCACATCCTCTTCTGAATCTGGCTTGAATTTCTGGCAGTTCCCTGTTGATATACTGCTGCAGCCACTTCTGAATGATCTTCAACAAAATTTTACTTGAGTGTGATATTAATGATATTGTTTGATAATTTCTGCATTATATTGGATCACCTTTTTTGAAATGGGTACAAATATGAATCTCTTCCAGCAGGTTGGCCAGGTAACTGTCTTACAAATTATTTGGCATAGACGAGTGAGTTCTCCAGCACTGCATCCATTTTTTGAAACATCTCAATTGGTATTCTGTCAATTCTTGGAGTTTTGTTTTTTGCCAATGCCTTCAGTGCAGCTTGAATTTATTCCTTCAGTACCATTGGTTCTTGATCATATGCCGCTTCCTGAAATGGCCGAAGGTCAATCAGTTCTTTTTGGTACAGTGACACTGTGTATTCCTTCCATCTTCTTTTGATACTTCCTGTGTCATTGAATATTTTCCCCATAGAATCCTTAAATATTGCAACTTGAGGCTTGAATTTTTTCTTCAGTTCTTTCAGCTTGAGAAGTGCTGAGAGTGTTCTTCCCTCTTGGTTTTTCAACTCCAGCTCTTTCACTTTCCACTACAGTGCTTCATCTTCTCTAGCTGCCCTAATTTTCTGTTAAGCTCTTTTACTTCATCATTAATTCCCTTAGCTTTAGCTTTTCTACATTCGAGGGCAAGTTTCAGAGTCTCTTCTGACATCCACTTTGGTCTTTTCTTTCCTTCTTGTCTATTCAATGACCTCTTGCTTTCTTCATTTATGGTATCCTTGGTGTCATTCCACAGCTCCTCTGGTTTTCAGTTGTTAGTGTTCAATACATCAAATCTATTCTTGAGATGGTCTCTAAATTCAGGTGGGATATACTTAAGGCCATACTTTGGCACTGGTGGACTTGCTCTAATTTTTTTCAACTTCAATTTGAACTTGCATATGAGCAATTGATGGTCTGTTCCACAGTTGGCCCCCGGCCTTGTTCTGACTGATGACATTGAGGTTTTCCATTGCCTCTTTCCACGTATTATTTGATTTGATACCTATGTATTCCATTCAGCAACACCCACGTGTATAGTCCCTGTTTATTTTGTTGAAAAATGGTATTTGCAGTGAAGAAGGCATTGATCTTACAAAGTTCTGTCATGAGATCTCAGGCATCATTTCTATCACCAAGGCCATATTTTCCAAACACTGTTCCCTCTTCTTTGTTTTCAACTTTCACATTCCAATCACCAGTAATTAGTGTATATATGATTACATGTTTGATTAATATCAGACTACACAAGTTGACAAAAATCTTCATTTTCTTCAACATTAGCCTCAGTGGTTGGTGTGTAAATTTGAATACTACTAGTAGTAACTGATTGTCCTTGTAGTCATATGGATATTATCTGATCACTGACAGTGTTGTACTTCAGGATAGATCTTGAAATGTTCTTTTTCATGATGAATGCAACACCATTCCTCTTCAATTTGTTATTCTTGGCATAGAAGACCATGTGATTGTCCAATTCAAAATGGCCAGTACTGGTCCATTTCAGCTTACTAATTCCTAGGATATCAAAGTTTATAAATTCCATTTCATTTTTGATGATTTCCAATTTTCCTAGATGAACACTTTCAATTGTCTACTCACTATTATCTGTAAGCATGGAATCATCTGGCATTGCTCCAGTGAATTCCCTAATATTGAACATTGCAGCCACTGTGTCAATTCGTATTGTTGGGGTCTTCCTCTTTTTTGCTTATCCTGTACTCTAACAAGCATTATCTCCTTCTCCAGGGGCTGGTCCTTCCTGATAACATGTGCAAAGCAAGCAAGACAAAGTCTCACCATCATCACTTCTCAGGAAGGAATCACAACCCCTACATCCTTTAAGTCTTAGACGGTGATGATAATCTCTGCAAATGTTATGAGAATGTGGTGTCGTTCTGATTTACTATCTTGTGCTGGGATGGAAGACCAGTTTCAAGGACTTACATTGGAAATCCTACCATATGGCTTTTCATCCACAGTTGGTAGAAAAAAATTAAGTGTTATTCCAGAAAAAAACAGCTGCCATCTAGTCAACTCAGACTCATGGAGACCCCATGTGTGTCAGAGTAGAGCTGTGCTCCATAGGGTTTTCTTTCAATGGCTGATTTTTCAGAAGTAGATTGCCAGTCCTTTCTTCCAAGGTGCCTCTAGGCAGACTCTAACTTCTAAATGTTCAGTTAGCAGTCGAGTGCGTTAAGCATTTACATCACCCAGGGATTCCTCCTCTAGAAATATTCCCAGTTATCCAGGCTTTGTTGATTTTAAATCCCCAGGCTCAATCACAGCACATTGGTTATTATACAACTTACTTAATTCCATATTTCAGTCAATTATCCTTTGTAGCTTTTTAGGTGTGACTCCTGTCTGTTCTCCTAGATGGCAAGAGGTTTTGTGTGTATGGGCTTTCATTTATAAAGTGAACCTTCAAGTGAATAAGCTATTAGCCTCATGTTAAACTGACTGTATTTGTCAGCAGCCCTTGGATAAATGGTTCCAGCTGCATTGTTCTTATTTTATCATCTTTAACTTTCCATTTTGTGAAATCTCTTACTTAGAGTCTTAGTAGAACTCTCCCCCCAGCTAGTAACACCCATACAGTGCTTTGTGTAAACATTTAACTATTTCTAGTAAGGTGACATTACAATAAGTATAGATTTCATTGATGACTAAAGTGTACCTGACCCAAGCCATGGTCTTTTCAATAATCTCACATACATGTGGAAGCTAGGCAATAAAAAAGCAAGACAGAAAAAGAACTGAAGCATTAAAATTTTGTGGTGTTGCCGAAGAATACTGAATATACTGTGGACTGCAAGAAGACCAGACAAATAATTCTTAGAATAAATACAGCTAGAATGCTCCTTGGAAGCAATGATGGTGTTATAGATTGAATTGTGTCCCCCCAAAATATGTTTTAAATCCTAACCCTTATACCTGTTATGGTTATGATCCCATTTGGGAATGTGTTTTCTTTGTTATGTTAATCAGGCAGCATTAGTGTAGGATGGAGCCCTGGTTGCACAGTGGTTAAGAGCTACAGCTGCTAACCAAAAGGTCGTCAGTTTGGATCCACCAGCCACTCATTGGAAATGTTATGGGTCAGTTCTACTCTGTCCTGTAGTGTTGCTATAGAGTCTTATAGACTCGATGACAATGGGTTTGGTTTTTGGTTTGGTTAGTGTAGGACAGAATGTTTCTTATGTCAATCAATTTTTGATATAAAAAGAGCAGATCAGGCACAGAAGAAACAAGCAGATATGGGGAAGACAGACAACATACCACATAAAGATCACCATTGAACCAAGCAAGGCATAGAACCTGAAAAGACACAAAGACCTTCCTCCAAAGCTCACAAGGAGAGACTTCCTCTAGAGCCAGTGTCTTGAACTTAGACTCCTAAAGTATGAGAAAATAACTTTCTGTTTGTTAAAGCCACCCACTTGTGGTACTTTTGTTATAGAGTCACTTGATAACTAAGATAGATGGTGAAGCATAGTTAGGACACATTATCAGAAAACTCCAGTTACTGGTTAAGTATATCCTCGTTGGTAACGTGGAAGGTTTGCAAAGGCTAGGGGGGCCCTTGCTGAGAAGGATTGACACAGCGGCCAAAACAATGAACTCAAACATAGAAACAATCATGAAGATGGCTCAGGACCAGGCAACATCTTGTTCCGTTATACATAAGGTTGACATGAGTTAGAACTGACTCAATTGCAACTGACAACAACATAGTAAGGTAACAAATTTAAGTAACCAAAACAGAAGTTAAGATTTAATATGTAGTATGATATTAACTCAATACAAACAAACCTAGCACACATATAAATATGACAGGTGCCAGCTGATGGAAATATAGGGTGAAGGCATATGGCATGAAGGCTTTGTTGATCGTGCTGCCATAGGGGAAGCACCAGAGAGTGAATTACATGGGTGTTGACATCTCAGCTTGAACATATAGGACAATGAGAAGAAAGGAGAAAGATAACAGAAGAGTAAAATGGGTGACCTCAGCCTAATAGTCCAGAACCATGAGTTTCACTTCCTTAACTCACTAAGGAATCTTTGGCAAGCCGATTTCCCTAAATGAATCTATTTCCTCTTCTGTAAACAAAAGGAGATTATACTAGATTAGTGTAAACAAATGAAGATAACAACAGCCAGCACTTTTTGAGGATCTCCTAAGTGTCATATAAATTACGTATTTTGTCTCCAATTCTCATAATAGGTCTGCAAGCTTGCTATTATTATTTCTATTTATAGAAAAGGACCACCACTTATTTGTCAGTTTGCTGTACTGTGGTAGTTTGTATGTTGCTGTGATGCTAGAAGCTATGACACTGGTATTTTAAATACCAGCAGGGTCATCCATGGTAGACAGGTTTCAGTGGAGCTTCCAGACTAGGACAGATTAGGAAGAAAGGCCTGGAGATCTACTTCTGAAAATGAGCCAATGAAAACCCTATGGATTTCAGGACAGGGCAATATTTTGTTCTTTTATACCTAAGGTTGTCATGAGTCAGAGCCAATTCAATGTCATCTAGCAATAACATAGATAATGAAACAGGCCTCTACTTTGCCAGGCCTTTGATTGTGGCATTCCCCCCTACTCAGAACTCATGGAATACCTGCCACCCCTCTGTAAACTTCAAAGGTTCATATTCTATCAAAAAGTCCACTTGTTTCTTTTCTGTGTAAAAAGGAGCTAGAATCACTTACAGCCTGATGTGGTCATAGCCGAGGAGACAGAGAACCTTTAGACTTTAAGCTGCTTATAGGTTTGAAGGCCAGCAGAAACCCAGCAGGGTAGAAGATGTGTAGAAGAATTTTATTATGTTGTTGAATACCTCAAAAGTACAGTTGTTAGTTATAGTGTATTATTTATAATGGTTATATGTGAGAAAATATAATTCTTAATTTCATAAATCTATTAATTCATATGTGTGATTTTACTGTATTAGAGCATGTGCATTTATATGGTTTTACTGCTTATAGTAATTAATAATATGTATTTTTAATTTTAACCTTGTTTTAGTGCTGTGACAATGCTTAGTCTCTGGGGAACATATCTTAATCAGAGTGATTCTTTATATTTGAACAACTGTTTATATTTTTTATATATTTTAAAGTATATTATCTCACTTGATCCTTGATACACTGCTTAAAATATCTAAGATGGTGAGAAAATTGAGGCTCAGAGAGGTTAACTGTTTTTCTCAAGACACATTGCATATAAAAAGGACAAATCAGAATATCTGACCAATGGCCTCATTTTCTTCTGCATAGGTCACAATATCTCTCTCCAAGAAATAAGTGGAGAGGTGGAGCCAACATGGCACTACGGACAGAAGCACCACACCATCCCTTCACAGCAAAGACCCGAAAAACTAAGTAAAACAGAGACAAACATCAATCCTGGAACCCTAAGTGTCAAATGAAGAGATAAAGAACTCGAGTGGGCACTGAATGGAATAAAAAACTGACAGAGAGCAGAGAGTGAGGAGAGATACAAGTAGAAGTCCCCTATCAGCCAACCCGGCACAGACTTGCCATCTTGGACTCCTGAGGACAGGAGGGGACTGCAAAGCTGGTAATAGTGAACCAAAGGTCAAGAAGGGAGTATTGACATGTTGTGGGGTTGTTAACCAATGTCATAAAACAATATGTTTACTAACAGTTTAATGATAATCTAGTTTGTTCTGTAAACCTTCATCTAAAGTACAATAAAAAAAAAGAAAAAAACTACTTTCATATTGTAAAAAAAAAAAGGAATAAGTAGATCATCTAAAGTTTAAAGCTCTGGGTATTTCTGCCTGTTCCCAGAGAGTGGGAAGTGGGAATGGGGTTCCCCTTTTGCCTACTGAATATTCCAAATTATGGGGCCCTGGTGGCACAGTGGTTAAGCGTTTGACTGCTAACCAAAAGGTCAGCAGTTCGAATTCACCAGCCGCTCCTTGGAAATAGTATGGGGCAGTTCTACTCTGTCCTACAGTGTCACTATGCGTCAGAATTGACTTGACGGCAAAGAGTTTTTTTATTCCAAATTATAGGAGGGTCCAGTCCCTGGAGATGGACATCATGCTTGGTAGAGTAGAAGATCAGCAAAAAAGAGGAAGACCCTCAATGAGACGGATTGACACAGTGGCTACAACAATGGGCTCAAGCATACAACAATTGTGAGGATGACACAGGACTGGGCAGTGTTTTGCTCTGTTGTACATATGGTCACTATGAGTTGGAACCAACGTGATGGCACCTAACAACAACAATTCCAAATTATGTAAAAGGAAGAGAACTCTTCTGTACTGATTGTCTTTCTTTTTGGTGAAAGTCCATTGCATGTTGAGCAGAAGTCTTTTGATAACTGCATCATTTTGGTTTTGATATTCCCTTTACTTGTATTCATATTCCTAAAAGCCATATTTATCAGCAACTGCAAACAAAGTCACCATCATCATCACACACAATATTATTTTCATCAAGTGCAAAATATAAACGATGGCTTGGCTGAAATGTAGTGATCGTATTTCTTTGGAAAATCATGACACTTCCTCTAAGATATACTATTTGCCATAACTGTATTTTTAGCCAGGAATAATGAATAACTGATAAAATGAAATATGGTAGGACATAATTGGCAAATGGAGAGCATTTTGCAGAAATCACTCAAAGTATTTTGAATTTCATTTCTAGTCATGGTTTATTTAACGTTAGCTGAGTGTTCAGCGTTGTGCACAAAAGATTGATGATCTTTTAGAGTAATTCCTAAGTGTAATATTATGTCTTAAAGAATTATGCCACTCTCTTTAAGGGTGCTGAGAAAGATGTTAGGAGGCATCAATAACAATTCAAGTATTACTAACCATCTGCATTTTGTAAATCAAGTAGACAGAGTGCTTCCCCACACACTCCCTATAGAAATTACATGATCCCAAAAGACATTTACTAAAGTATTCGTATAACACTGAAGTTTGTTATTGAAAGGTAATGGATTTGTGAATAACCCCAGCTGTCCCATGAATAAGGATGAAATAGAAGTAATACAAGGATCTATACAGGGGAGGGTTTTTATAAGTTTGGTGTTGACATTGATATTTGAGTAGGCGTTTCTTCAGGAATCATTTTTGCTCCCAATAGGGAAGTCATAAATGTTCTGTCTACTGAATATTGTTCTAAATAGTTCTCCTGTGTCCTAAGGAATTTTATGAGTCTCTCCCAGTACATATATTACCTCCAGGGAAAACTTAGTCATTGAGAATCCTTTAAAATACAGAAACTTGAGGACAAGTTGAGGTTTATCATAAATATCCTGTCTCATCTCTATACACTTTTCTCACTTCTTTCTTGTTTGCTTGTTTTCTGTGCTTTCATCATCTCTCTAGGCAGTGGGATATTGTGGAAGGAATATTGGCTTAGAATAAACAAAAAAACTTGTTTGGAGTCTTGGCATTTATAAGCTTTGAAGCTATGGGCAATTTACTCCGCCTCTTTGTGCCTCAATTTTTCATCTATAAAACGGGGATAATAATAGTACCTAAGAGTGATGCTTAGGAAAGTGACATACAGAATAAACTCTCATTAAATGTCAGCTATTATTTTCAAACCACTTAACCCTTTGGATTAGAAATTCCTCTTTTGCAAAGTGGGAAAATATGTAATTCTGAGCTTACTTAGTTATTATTACATTAAATTTTAAAAGAGAAAAGAACCTGGATTTTTTTTTAAAGTAATTTTCTTCATCTTCTGGGGTAAGTTTAATGAGAGACAAACAGATATTAGAGTCAGTGGATTTAGGTTTTAGTCCCTCTATAAAATGACTATCTGTGACCAAGACTCTTGGCCCTTTGAGACCCTGTTTCTACCTTAGAAAATTAGAACAGTAACTCTGATTTATCAGGGTCACTGTGCAACCACAAATGAGGTGGTGAGGTAACTGTATAGCTCTTATGCATGGAAAAGGGATATTTTAATGTTAGTTGTTAATATCACAGTTATTAAGAACCTTCCCTGAGTGGTGTAAATGGTTAAGGACTTGACCTCTAACCAGAAGGTTGGATGTTCAAGTCCACCCAGAAACACCTCAGAAGAAAGGCCTGGTGATCTACTTCTAAAGATCACAGCCATTGAAAACCCTATGGAGCACTGTTCTACTCTGGCATACAAGGGGTTATCATGAGTCAAAATCAACTCAATAGCAACTAGATTTTTTTTTTTTTTTAATATTGCTGTTGTTATTTGTCTGTTTTAGAGAAGTGGAGACATAATACTTACCTTCATCTGAATTTAATTCATAATGCCACGTCTTCCTAACTAATTGAATTTAAAGCCTCAATTCTGTTGCTTAGAGGAAGACGTCATTGTTCACAAGTCACGAGCCTTCTCTTTGCCAATCTGTTTGTTAACTGTTGTGGAGGATGCAGAATAGGGATTCTTCTTTTAAGGAGCAGAGTTTAGTAACATGAATAAGTCCACACACACAAACAACAAAATGAGGAAGAATGAGGTAAGCACCTAGTTAAAAGGAAGTTATATTTAGGGTGTTAGGAGAAAAGAAAAAAGCAACAGGCGGTAGAAAGGTCTTATGAATGAGACACCATTGGAACTGTGTGGAAAATATCAGTTGGACTGGATCTTGTGGAAATAAAAGAGAGACAAGTGACATTCACAAAAAAGCCTATCAGAATAGAGATAAGAATGGTTGAAGTTTGGAGGACCCTAATTACTTCCCTTTCCTGCCCGCTAGGTTATAAATCAATTGATCTACAGGATATAGGTTAATATTAAAATAGACTCTACTTTGTTCCTTGTATATTTGAATAAGAAAATGCAGCTTGGATTTTAAATCAGAATATGGATTCCAACCACCTCTCCCAAGAATTGAATCCTTCCATAGATGGGTCCTCAAAAGGTGGACATTTATTCCACCATAAAAGAGTATGAAGGAAAATGTGTTCAGTTTGTGGTCAAGGCCCTTTAAAGAAAGTCACCAGGAAGGTTCATATGCTTCCTTTATCTTTGATCAGTAGTGAGGCCAATGGATATCCAACTTCCACACATACCAATCCCTTCTTCCACGTTGCAAAGAATAGTGAAGGATGAGTAGCAAGAAAAAAGGAAGAATCCTCCCCAATATTTCCTGCAGAGGTGGAAGGATGGAATGGAATTCTTAGTTCATAAGCAAAGAAGAACATAAGGTGAGGAAGAACACACTCTCCCAACACCACCATCAATACATATACATACATACAAAATCTATTCTACAGAATGCGTATAATAAGGTTGGTTTTAACAGAAATTATCAAAAGTGTGTTGCTTTTAAGAATCTAGAATCAAGATGTCACCGAAATTTAGGAGTTGTAGACGTGCATTCGCCACTCGGAGCATAAATCTTTCTGGCCTCATTCTCACCTCATGAAATTTTTAGCATTATGAAATGCTAACAGGTTCAAAAGTATATTCATTGGTTTAGTTTGAGGACTCATATATCTTCTAGCAGAAATGTTGACTGCACATGATTCAAAGGCAGAAAACTAGGTATTACAATAATAAATCCTTCCGCGGCCCCCTCTGTCCCTAAACAAATAAATGCCCTCCAAAAATGTAACAACAAAAATATGGTGTGATGTCTCCTTGCTTCCCAGGACAATACTTCGACACACCTTTCACTTGCTCCTCCTTTGACGTATCTTGCCTGGCTATACATCCTCAAAGCTAACCTAACTTTATCACTCATTGATATGAATCTCTCACAGTGTCAGCTATGATATCTTTCCCGACCCTGAACTAAGTAAAAAGTAGTCTCTTTCATTCTCTCCCTCTCTCATTCCCCATTGCATCTTTAGTATTACTTTCTTTAAGAATTCACTATATCATATTCTAATATTAATTTGTCTCTCAAGTCACTAGTCTGTGCAATAAATACTTGTTCAATGGTTTACTTCTAATCTACTCTCAGTAAGGGATGAGGACATTGACAGCAGTATTTTGACAGGGAATTGCCAGAAATTCAAGCCAGATTCAGAAGAGGACGTGAAACTAGGGATATCATTACTGATGTCAGATGGATCTTGGGTGAAAGCAGAGAATACGAGAAAGATGTTTACTCATGATTTATTGACTATGCAAAGACATTTGATTGTGTGGATCATAACAAATTACAGACAAAATTGAGAAGAATGAGAATTCCAGAACACTTAATTGTGCTAATGAGGAACTTGTTCATAGACCAAGAGGCAGTCATTAGAACACAACTAGGGGATACTGCTTGGTTCAAAATCAGGAAAGGTGTTTGTCAGGGTTGTATCCTTTCACAATACTTACTCAATCTGTATTCAATCCAAGAAGCTGGACTGTATGAAGATGAATGTGGCATCAGGATTGGAGGAAAAGTCATTAACAACCTGCAACATGCAGATGACATAACCTTGTTTGATGAAAGCGAAGAGGAATTGAAGCATTTACTGATAAAGATCAAAGACTACGGCCTTCAGGATGGATTTTACCTCATCAAAAAGGAAACAAAACTCCTCACAACTACACTAATAAGCAACGTCATGATAAATAGAGAAAAGATAGAAATTGTCAAGGGTTTCATTTTACTTGAAATGAAATCAACCCCCACGAAAGCAGCAGTCAGGAAATCAAATGGCATATTGCACTGGGCAAATCTGAGGCAAAAGACCTCGTAGAAGTGTTAAAAAGCAAAGATGTCACTTTGAGGACTAAGATGCACCTGACCCAAGCCATGGTATTTTCAGTCACCTCATATGTATGTGAAAGTTGGACAGTGAAAAAGAAGACTGAAAAAGAATTGATACTTTTGAATTATGTCCTTGGCGAAGAATACTGAATATACCATGAACTGCCAGAAGAATGAACAAATCTGTCTTGGAAGAAGTGTAGCCAGAATGCTCCTTAGAAATAAGAATGATGAGACTTTGTCTCACGTACTTTGTACACGTTATCAGGAGGGACAATTCTGTGAGGGACATCATGCTTTGTAAAGTAGAGGGTCAGTGAAAAAGAGGAAGATTCTCATCAAGATGAATTGACTCAGTGGCTGCAACAATGGGATCAAAAATAGGAATGATTGTGAGGATGGTGCAGGACCTGGCAGTGTTTCATTCTGTTGTTCATAGGGTCACTGTGAGCCGGAACTAACTTGATGAACATAACAACAACAGCAAGAAGGGGTGTGGACAGTTTCACCAGCTTCCACTTGGCTCTTTATAGCTTAATATCTCTTAATCCACAGGTGGGAGACAAAGGATGATGGTACTGCTAGCTGTTAAATATAACTATGCCAATATTCTCTCTAAGAGAGAATCCAGTCTTTATGCACTCAGGTATCAATGTGAGGCATATTTGGGTCAGACATCTAATATGTGTTCTCTGTATACCAACATAAAGACACTGTTAATGTTGTTGAAACAAATGTATTTCCAATGAATAAGTCGTTGTTCCTGCAAAATTCTGTCATGGAGTCACTAGAGTTTCTTTCATCAAGGCCATATTTTCCAACTACTGATCCCTTCTTTCTTTCCAACTTATGCGTTCCAATCACTGTGTTTTTTTTTTTTTATTGCTGTAATTAAATGAGGTTTACATTTCAAGTTTGTCTCCCATACAGAATTTTTTTCTTTTTTTACATACATTGCTATGAGACCCCAACCACTCACCCCACTCTGCGACAGCACACTCTTCCCCTCTGCTCCTGATTCCCCATAAACATTCAACCAGCTCCTAACTCTCTCTGCCTTCCCATCTCGCCTCTGGACAGAAGCCGCCCCTTTGGTCTCTTGTATCTACTTGTCTAACAGACACATTCTTCACAAGTATCACTTTATGTCCCACAGTCCGGTCCAATCCCTGTCTGAAGAGTTGGCCTCAGAAATTGTTTTAGTTGTGGGGTGATAGGCCAGGTGCCATGCTTTCCGGGGCACCTCCAGTCTCAGTCAGACCATTAAGTCTGGTCTTCTGACTAGAATTTGAGTTCTGAATCTCATCGTTGTACTGCTACATCAGGGACCCTCCATTGTGTTCCCTCTCAGGACTTTCATTGGTGGTAGCCGGGCACCATCTAGTTCTTCTGGTCTCAGGCTGATGAAGTCTCTGGTTATGTGGCCCATTCTGTCTCTTCAACTAATACTTTCCTTGTGTCTTTGGTGTTCTTTGTTCTCCTTTACTCCAAGTGGCTGGGACCGATTGATGCATCTTAAGTGGCTGCTTGCAAGCTTTTTTTTTTTTTTTTTAATTATTATTATTTTTTTAATTGTACTTCAGGTGAAGGCTTACAGAACAAATAGATTCTCATAAAACAGTAGTACACATATTGTTTTATGACATTGGTTAACAACCCCACAACATGTCAACCCTCTCCCTCTTTGACTTTTTTTTTTTTTTTTTTTGGTGAAAATAGACATAACCAAAGATACTCCATTTCAAAAATTTCTACATACACTGTTCAGTGACATTGACTATGCTTTTCCAATTGTGCTGCTATTCTTACTTAAGATGAAGGCTTACAAAACAAAATAGATTCTCATTTAACAATTAGTACACATGTTGCCCGATGACAATGGTTAACAACATCACAACACATCAACAATAACCTTACTCAACCTTAGGTTCCCTATCACCAACTTTCTTGTCCGCTTCTGCCTTCTAGCCCTTATGCCTGGACTCCTGGGGCCTTATTAGTCCCATTTCGTTTTATGGGGCTGTCCACTTCCAGGCTGAATGGTGAACCTCAGAAGTGACTTCACCACTGAGCTAAAAGGGTGTCTGCGGGCCATACTCACGGGGTTTCTCCAGTCTCCTTTAAGCCAGTAAATCTGGTCTTTTTTTTGTGAGTTAGAATTTTGTTCTACATCCTTCTCCAGCTCTGCACAGAACCCTGCGTTGTGATCCCGGTCAGAGCAGTCAGTGGTGGTAGGCGGGCAGCATCTAGCTGTACTGGACTCAGTCTGGTGGGGGCCGTGGTAGCTGTGGTCCATTAGTCCTTCAGACTAATCTTTCCCTTGTATCCTGTTCGCTTCACTCTCCCTTGCTCCCTAAGGGATGAGACCAGTGGTATCTTAGATGGCAGCTCACAGGCTTTTAAGACCCCAGACACTACTCACCAAGATAGAATGTAAAACATTGCCTTTATAAACTGTGTTATGACAACTGAGCTAGATATTCCCCAAGACCATGGTCCCCACAGCCCTCCGCCCAGCAAATCAGTCCCTCAGGGAGTTTGGATGTGTCTATAGAGCTTCCATGACCTTTACTTGTACAAACTGTGCTGGTTTCCCCAGTATGGTGTTCTGTTTCACCCTTCATCCCAGATACCACTTATCTATTGCCTATTTACTATTCCCCCCCACCAATCCCTGGTAACCAACAAAGATTGTTACTTTTTCTGTGTGAACTTTTTCATGGGTTTTTACAATAGAGGTCTCATACAATATTTGTTCTTTTGTGATTGACTTATTTCACTCAGCATAATGTCCTCCAGTTTCATCCATGTTATGAGATGGTTCACAGATTCATTGTTGTTCTTTCTCGTTGCATAGTATTCCATTGTGTGTATGTACCATAGTTTGTTTATCCATTCATCTGTTGATGGACACCTACGTTGTTTCCATCGTTTTGCTATTGTGAACAATACTGCCATGAACATAGGTGTGCATATGTCTATTCGAAGGACGACTTTTATTTCTCTAGGATATATTTCTAGGAGTGGGATTGCTGGATCGAATGGTATGTCTATTTCTAGCTTTCTGAGGAAACGCCATATCATTTTCCAAAATGGTTGTATCATTTTGCATTCCCACCAGCAGTGTATAAGAGTTCCCATCTCCCTGCAGCCCCTCCAACATTTGTTATTTCCAGTATTTTTGATTCGTGACAGTAATGCCGGGGTGAGATGGTATCTCATTGTGGTTTTAATTTGCATTTCTCTAATGGTTAGTGAACGCGAGCATTTCCTCATGTGTCTGTTGGTCATTTGAATGTCTTCTTTGGTGAAGTGTCTGTTCATTTCCTTTGCCCATTTTTTGATAGGATTGCTTGTCTTTTTGTTGTAGAGGTGTTGGATTTTCTTGTAGATTATGGAGATTAGACCTTTGTCTGATTTGTACTGTCCAAAAATTTTTTCCCAGTCTGTAGGTTCTCTTTTGACTCTTTTGGTGAAGTCTTTTGAAGAGCATAGGTGTTTGATTTTTAGAAGATCCCAGTTTCTAGTTTATCTGTTGGGTTTTGTGTGTTGATGGCTATGGTTTGTATCCTGTTAATGCCATGTATTAAGGCCTGAAGTGTTGGTCCTATTTTTTCTTCTATGAACTTTATAGTTTTAGGCTTTATATTTAGGTCTTTGATCCATTTTGAAGTAGCTTTTGTATACGGTGTGAGGTATGGGTCCTGTTTCATTTTTCTGCAAATGGATATCCAGTTTTGCCAGCACCATTTGTTAAAAAGACTGTCTTTTCCCCATTTGATGGACTTTGGGCCCTTGTCGAAGATCAGGTTACCGTAGGTGGACGGATTTACATCTGGGTTCTGAATTCTGTTCCATTGGTCAATGTCTCTGTTGTTGTACCAGTACCAGGCTGTTTTGACTACTGTAGCTGCATAGTAGGTTCTCAAGTCAGGTAGTGTGAGTCCTCCAACTTTATTCTTCTTCTTCAGTAGTGCTTTACTTATTCGGGGCTTCTTCCCTTTCCATATAAAATTAATAATTAGTTTTTCCATCTCTTTGAAGAATGTTGTTGTTATTTGGGTAGGGATTGCATTGTATTTGTAAATTGCTTTGGGCAGAATTGTCATTTTCACAATGTTGAGTCTACCGATCCATGAGCATGGTATGTATTTCCATTTATGTAGATCCCTTTGGGTTTCTTGCAGTAGTGTTTTGTAGTTTTCTTTGTATAGGTCTTTTACATCCCTGGTAGATTTCTTCCTATGTATTTTATCTTTTTAGGGGCTATTATAAATGGTATTGTTTTCCTGATTTCGTTTTCATCATTCTCCTTACTGTTGTATAGAAATGCAACTGATTTTTGTATGTTTATCTTGTATCTGCTACTCTGTTGAATTTTCCTATTAGATCTAGTAGATTTCTTGTGGAGTCTTTAGGGTTTTCTATGTATAGTATCATATCATCTGCAACATGGACAGTTTAACTTCTTCATTACCAGTTTGGATGCCCTTAATTTCTTTTTATTGCCTTATTCCTCTAGCTACAACGTCTAGCACAATGTTAAATAGGAGTGGTGATAAAGGGCATCCTTGTCTTGTTCCTGTTTTCTGGGGGAATGTTTTCAGCTTCTCTCCATTAAGAGTGATGTTGGTAATTGGTTTTGCGTCGATGCCCTTTATTATTTGAGAAATTTCCCTTCCATACCTATTTTATTGAGAGTTTTTATCAGGAATGGGTGTTGAACTTTGAAAAATGCCTTTTTGGGTCAATTGAGATGATCATGTGATTCTTTTGCTTCATTTTATTTATATGGTGGATTACACTGATTGATTTTCTAATGTAGAACTATCCTTGCATACCTGGTATGAATCGTACCACATCATGGTGTATTATTTTTTTGATATGATGCTGAATTCTATTGGCTAGAATTTTGTTCAGAATTTTTGCATCTATATTCATGAGACAAATTGGTCTGCAATTTCCTTTTTTCATGAAGTCTTTGCCTGGTTTTGGTATCAGCATTATGCCGGCTTCATAGAATGAATTTGGAAGTGTTGCTTCCTCTTCTATGCTCTGAAATAACTTGAGTAGTACTGGTACAATCTCTTCTATAAATGTTTTATAGAATTCTCCAGTGAAGCCATCTAGGCCAGGGCTTTTTTTGGTTGGGAATTTTTTTATTACCTTTTCAATCTCTTCTCTTGTTATGGGTCTGTTCAGATTTTCAACATCACTTTGTTGTAGTTTGGGTAGGCCGTGTGTTTCTAGAAATGTATCCCTTTTCTCCAGGTTTTCAAATTTGTTGGAATATAGTTTTTCATAATATTGTGTCATAATCCTTTTTATTTCAGTTGGTTCTATTGTAATGTCCCTCATTTCATTTCTTGTTGGGGTTATTCATGTCCTCTCCTGTTTTCCTTTTGTCAGTCTGGCCAGTGGTTTGTCAATTTTGTTGATTCTTTCAAAGAACCAACTTTTGGTTTTGTTGATTCTTTCTATTGTTTTTCTGTTCTCTATTTCATTTATTTCTGCTCTGATCATTACTATTTCCTTTTTTCCGGTGGCTGTGGGGTTTTCTTGATGTTCTGTTACTATTTGTTTGAGTTCTGTAGTTAATGTTTTGATTTTTTCCCTTTCTTCTTTTTTGATGTGTGCATCTATTGCTATAAATTTTCCTCGGAGGACTGCCTTTGCTGTGTCGCAAACATTTTGGTATGATGTGTTTTCATTCTCATTTGATTCTAGGAATTTTTTGATTCCTTCTCTGATTTCTTCTATTACCCAGTGATGTGTAAGCAGGGTATTATTCAGTTTCCATGTAATTGATTTTATTTTCTTTGCTCTTTCTGTTGTTAATTTCTACCTTGATGGCCTTGTGGTCAGAGAAGATACTTTGAATTATCTCAAAGTTTTGGATCTTGTTGAGGACTGCTCTGTGGCCTAAGATGTGGTCTCTTCTGGAGAACGTTCCAAGTGCATTGGAAAAGAATGTGTACTTTGCAGCAGTTGGATAGAGTGTTCTATATATGTCTACGAGGTCAAGTTGACTGATTGTCCCCTTTAGGTCTTTTGTATCTTTGCTGATTTTCTTTTTAGTTGTTCTGTCCTTTATTAAAAGTAGTGTGTTGAAGTCTCCTACTATTATTGTGGAACTCTCAATTTCTCTTTTCAATGTTGTTAGAGCTTTTGGAGACCTGTCATTAGGTGCATAGATTTTTATTATGGTTATGTCTTCATGACGGAGCATCCCCTTAATGATTATATACTGTCCTTTGTCTTTTTTGGTGGATTTTGTTTGAAAGTCTATTTTATCTGAGATTAGTATTGCCACTCCTGCTCTTTTTTGGTAGTTGTTAGCTTGATATATTTTTTCCAACCTTTGACTTTTAATAAAATAACATTTTTGTTTTTAAGGTGTGTCTCTTGTAGACAACATATTGATGGATCCTGTTTTCTTATCCATTCTGTCACTCTCCATCTCTTTATGGGTGCATTGACTCCATTTACATTCAGTGTAATTGTTGATAGATGTGAGTTTGTTGTTGTCAGTTTGTAGTGCTTTTTTTTGTGGTCTGACCTTTTCTTTGTTCTTCTTACTCTCTTGTGCTGAGTTACTTTTGTTTGTGGATTTTTTTTCATTTCTTTTGTTTTTGTAGGTTTTGTTTTTGCTGAGATTTTATGTTTTTCCTCTTTATTTTTATGAGTATGTTTGTTAACTTTCTTTGTGGTTAGCATGAATTTTACCCTTATCTTTCTAAGTTTGAGGCACTCTACCATTACTTGTTATTACCTTGCCTTCCTCTCTAGTAGGAGGTTCTATACCTTTGCCGTTTAGTCCCTCTTTTATTGTTTTAATGTTGTTGTCATTTATTGATTAACTGCTCTGTTCCCTGTAGTATTTATTTTGGTTTTGGATAGTCCTTGAGAGTTCATTTCCTAGATTGGTATCTGGCTGGTATAATCCTGAGTCTTGGATTCTGCGTGTGAGCTGAAGTTGTTTGTTCTCAGATCGAAGAACTCTCTTTAATAATTCTTGTAAGTTTGGTTTGGCCTTTATATATTCCCTTAATTTCTGTTTATCTAGAAATGACCTAATTTCACCATCATATCTGAACAAGAGTTTTGCAAGTTATATTATTCTTAGCTGGCATTTTTTTCTGCAAGATTTTATATATGTCATCTCATTGTTGCCTGCATGGTTTCTGCCGAATAGTCTGAGCTTGGTCTTATTGTTTCTCCTCTGTATATGACTTCTTGTTTTTCATGAGCTGCTCTCAGGATTCTTTGTTTGTCTTTGGTTTTGGCGAGTGTGATAATGATATGCCTTGGTGATTTTCTTTCGGGGATCTCTCCTATATGTTGTTCATTTAGCTTTTTGGATGGACAGCTTTTCATCTTTCATGATATTGGGGACGTTTTCTATCAGCAATTCTTCAATGATCTTCTCTGTGTTTTCTGTTTTCTATCCCCTGTTCTGGAACTCCAATCACTTGAAATTTTTGCTTTTGTTTGTATCCCACTTAACTCTCAGGGTCTCTTCATTTTTCTTTGTTCTTTTTTCTAAGTACTCCTCAAACAGGGTTGAATCCAAGTGTTTGTCTTCAATTCCACTGATCCTGTCTTCCACCATTTCAAATCTGCTTTTCAGCCCTTCTATGACACCACCCATTTCTGAAGTCTTGTTGTTTATCTTTTGGATTTCTAACTGTTGTCTTTGTATAATTTCTAGTTGTGAATTTATTTTGGCATTTTGTTCCTACATTATTTTCCTGAATTCTTCCAATTTTTTGTCTGTATTTTCCATGAATTTGTCTATTTTTTCCTCATTTTTTTCTGCTTTTTGCTTTAGCTCTTGGAGAATTCTGAGTATTAGAGATATGAATTCCCTATCAGGTAGTTCTAGTGCATTTTCTTCCACTGGAGAGTCATCTGGCGTTTTATTTTGTACTCCTTCTGGAAGCATCCTGTACTGTTTTTGTAAATGTTTTGATATTGTCTGTTGTCTTCAGGGCATTTTGTAGTTATTTTTCTTGTTTATTGATTGTAGATTTGTTTGTTTTGTCCTTTTTTTTTTAAATTTGGCTATGTCTGAGGAAGCGGGCTTTGTGTTCTTTGTTATTTGCTCATCTATGGGCACAATAATTTTCACCTCATTCTCCAAGTGCCGGGTTCAATCAGTCAGATATGGTATGGCAGGGCAGGTCTAGCTGAAGAGAAGTTACTGGGATGGGTTGTTTTTGGCACTTACTACAGCCACCAGGGTGGGTCAGTAGTCAGTGCAGGGCAGTTTCCTGTAGGCTATGCCTGTGCTCCTTGGTGGTGTGATGTTAATTGAATGGTGCAGGTAGGCAGGATATTGCGGGTAGTTTGTTATGTGTGGAGCTAAGATGGATATGGGAGAGAGGAGAGAGGAACAGGGGCCAAAAACATACAAACAAACAAGAATGCTAGGGGTTTTTGCCATCGGAGTGGAGAGATTAGAGACTATGAAATGAAGAAAAACAAAAAGGGGAAGAGGAAGAAAAAAAGAAAAGAATAAATAAATAAACATCAGAATGAGAAAAGAACAGCAAAGTTCCCAGGGATCACAACGGTGAAGCAATGAAGTCTGGGGAAGTTGTTCTCAGGTGTTGCAGTACAGCCTGGCTAGAAGGTGTAGAGGTATACAATGCCAGGTATTCAGGGAACAGAAAGAGAAGGAAGGTATAGACAGATGACAAACTGAGTAATGAAGAAAGACAAAAAGGAAAAAAGATGGAAAAGAAAACAAAACAAATTAAAAAAAAAAAAGAACAAGAAAAGCCCTGAAAAAAAAAACAGAAAAAAGAAAAAACAATGAAAAAAGAAATTCCCTCATGGATCCTTCTGCACATCTGTGCAAGCCAAGGCGGTAGGTTCAAAGCCACCCAGCACCGCCTGGCCAGAATGGGATCCCAACTCAAGAAAAGGAAAATAAAACAAATAAACAATTCAAAACGAACAAAAGCCCTAAGTTCCCACCATTGTGGTAGCTGAGACTGGGAAGCAGCTCCACACTTGAACAGGGATCTGGAGCCCCTCAGGAAGAAGCAAAGATGGTGCACGGAGCCAGGTATTTGAGTGAAAGGAGGGGGAGGTTGTGAGAGGTAAGGAAGAGATCAAAAGAAGCAGAAAAAAGCAACACCAGCAGCCAACAAATGGCACTCAGAGAGCTGGCCCATTCAGGTGGGTGGAATCCAAGCAGGCAGTGCTTCCCAGACAACAGATTTTGGCCACGGGAAGCAGAGGAGGCCGAGGGGGCTGAAGAAGGGTGGGCTGTGGAAAAGTGTATATCACAAATTACAAGTTGTTCTGGCTCCCGCTGGAAGCTCTGTGAAGCTGCTTTCTCGTACCACCTGTTTGCTGGTCTCCAATAGGAGTCCAAGACGGTGGATCCGCACTGAGTTAGCTGATAGGGGACCTCTGCATGAATCTCTCCTCACTCTCTAGTCTCTGTAAGTTTTCTCACTCCATTTAGTGCTTCGCTGAGTTCTTTATCTCTTCATTTGATGTTTCAGGGTTTCAGGATTGTTGTTTTCTCTGTTCAGCTTAGTTTTTCGGGTATTTGCTATGGAGGGACGGCATGGTGCTTCTGCCTAGAGTGCTAGTTTGCTGGAAGTCTCTGCTTGCAAGCTTTTAAGACCCCAGATGCCACTCACCAAAGTAGGATGCAGAACATTTTCTTATTAAGCTTTGTTATGCCAATTGACATAGATGTTCTCTGAAAGCATGGTCCCCAGACCCCGCATCCCTGCTACTCTGTCTCTCAAAGTATTTGATTGTCTTGAGGAAACTTCTAAGCTTTGGTTTAGCCCAGTTGTATGGGCTTCCTCTATAGTATGTGCTGTCCTTCCCATCACCTAAGCTAATTCTTATTTACTATCTAGTTAGTGAATAACCCTCACCCTCCCTCCCCACCTCTGTAACTGTCAAAGAATGTTTTCTTCTGTGTTTAAACCTTTTCTTGAGTTCTTATAATAGTGGTCTTATACAGTATTTGTCCATCTGTGACTGACTAAATTCACTCGGCATAATAAGTTCCATCTTTCAACAAGTTATACGATGTTTCACAGCTTCATCATTGTTCTTTATCATTGTGTAATATTCCATTGTGTGTATATACCATAGTTTGTTTATCCATTCGTCCATTGATGGGCACTTAGGTTGCTTCCATCTTTTTGCTATTGTGAATAGTGCTTCAGTGAACATGGGTGTGCATATATCTATTCATGTGATGGCTCTTGTTTCTCTAGGATATATTCCAAGGAGTGGGATAGCTGGATCATACGGTACTTCTATTTCTAGCTTTTTAAGGAAGCACCAAATCGATTTCAAAAGTGATTGTATCATTTTACATTCCCTACAACAGTGTATAAGTGTTCCAGTCTCTCCAGAACCTCTCCAGCATTTGTTATTTTCTGGTTTTTGGATTAATGTTAGCCTTGTTGGGGTGAGATGATATTTCGTTGTAGTTTTGATCTGCATTTCTCTAATGGCTAATGATCATGAGCATTTCTTCATGTGTCTGTTAGCTGCCTGAATATCATCTTTGGTGAAGTGCCTGTTCATATCCTTTGCCCATTTTGTAATTGGGCTATTTGTCTTTTTGCTGTTGAGGTTTTGGAGTATCTTGTAGATTTTAGATATTAAATGCTGATTGGATTTGTTGTAGCCAAAAATGTTTTCTCAGTCTGTAGGTTGTCTTTTTAGTCTTTTGGTGAAGACTTTTGATGTGCGTAAGTGTTTGATTTTTAGGAGCTCCCATTTATCTAGTCTCTTTTCTGGTGCTTGTGCATTGTTACTTATGGTTCATATTGTGTTTCTGCTATGTATTAGGGCTCCTAGAATTCTCCCTATTTTTTCTTCCATGATCTTTATCATTTTTGATTTTATATTTAAGTCTTTGCTCAATTTTGAGTTAGTTTTTGTACATCGTGTGAGATATGGGTCTTGTTTCAGTTTTTTTCATATAGATATCCAATTATTCTAGTACCATTTGTTAAAGAGACTGTCTTTTCCCCAATTAATGGACTTTGGGCCTTTGTCAAATATTAGCTGCTCATAGGTGGATGAGCTTATATCTGGATTCTCAACTCTGTTCCCCTGATCTATGTATCTGTTGTTGTTCAAGTACCAGGCTGTCTTGACTACCGTGACAGTATACTAGGTACTAAAATCAGGTAGTGTAGTGTAAGGCCTCCCACTTTGTTCTTCTTCTTGAGTAATGCTTTATTTATTTGGGGCCTCTTCCCTTTCCATATGATGTTGGTGATTTGTTTCTCCATCTCATTAAAAAAATGCTGCTGGAATTTGGATTGGGATTGCATTGTATCTGTAGGGTGCTTTGGGTAGAATTGGCATTTTCTCTATGTTGAGTCTACCTATCCATGAGCAAGGTATGGTTTTCCACTTATGCAGGTCTCTTTTAGTTTCTTGCAGTAGTGTCTTATAGTTTTCTCTGTAAAGACCTTTAACATCTCTGGTTAGGTTTATTCCTAAGTATTTTATCTTCCTGGGGACTATTGTAAATGGTATTGATTTAGTGATTTCCTCTTCAAGGTTCTCTTTGTTGGTGTAAAGGAATCCAACTGATTTTTGGTATGCTTATCTTGTATCCTGAAACTTTGCTGAAATCTACTGTTAGTTCCAGTAGTTTTCTTGCAGATTTCATGGGGTTTTCTGTGTATAAGATCATATCATCTACAAATAAAGATACTTTCACTTCTTCCCTACCTATCTGGATGCCATTTATTTCTTTTTCTAGCCTAACTGCTCTGGTTAGGACCTCCAGCACAATGTTGAATAATAGTGGTGATAAAGGGCATCCTTGTCTGGATCCTGTCCTCAAGGGGAATGCTTTCAAAGTCTGTGCATTTAGGATGATGTTGGTTGTTGGTTTTGTATAAATGCCCTTAATTATATTAAGGAATTTCCCTTCTATTCCTATTTTGTTGAGAGTTTTTATCATGAATGGGTGTTAGACTTTGTGAAATGCCTTTTCTGCATCAATTGATAAGATCGTGTGGTCCTTGACTTTTGTTTTATTTATGTATTGAATTACATTGATTGTTTTTTAATGTTGAACCATCCCTGCATACCTAGTATAAATCCCACTTGGTCATGGTGAATTATTTTTTTTGATACGTTGCTGGATTCTATTGGCTAAAATTTTTTTGACGGTTTTTACGCAATGTTCATGAGGGATATCATTTTGTAAATGTCTTTTTTTGTGGTGTCTTTACCTGTTTTTGGTATCAGGGTTATGCTGGCTTCATAGAATGAGTTTGGGAGTATCCCATCTTTTTCTATGCTCTGAAATACCTTTAGTAGAAGTGGTGTTATGTTTTCTCTGAAAGTTTGGTAGAATTCTGCAGTGAAGCCATCTGGGCAAGGGCTTTTTTTTTGTTGGCAGTTTTTTAATAATCTTTTCAATATCTTCTTTTGTTATTGGTTTACTTATTTGTTCTACCTCTGTTTGTGTTAATTTAGGTAGGTAGTGAGTTTCTAGAAATTTGCTCATTTCCTCTAGGTTTTCAAATTTATCAGAGTACAATTTTTCATAGTAATCTGTTATGATTCTTTTAATTTCAGTTGGGTCTGTTGTGATATCACCCATCTCATTTCTTATACGGGTTATCTGCTTCCTCTCCAGTTTTTCGTTTGTTAGTTTGGCCAATGGTTTATCAATTTTGTTGATCTTTTCAAAGAACCAGCTTTTGGACTTGTTAACTCTTTCAATTGTTTTTTATATTCTTTATTTCATGTAATTCTGCTCTAATTCTTATTATTTCCTTTCTTCTGGCACCTGTGGGCTTCTTTTGCTGCTCTCTTTCTACTTGTTCCAGTTGTACGGTTAAATGCTTTGATTATGAGCCTTTCTTCTTTTTGTACGTGTGCATTTATTGTTATAAACTGACCTCTGAGGACTGCTTTTTCTGTGTGCCAAAGGTTTTGGTAGGTTGTGTTTTCATTCTCATTTGAGTCTATAAATTTCTTTATTACATCCTTAATTTCTTGTATACCCCAGTAGTTTTTGAGCAAGGTGTTGTCCAGTTTCCATGTGTTTGATTTTTTTTCCTTGCTTTTTGTGTTGTTGATTTCCACTTTTATGGCTTTATGGTCAGAAAAGATGCTTTGTAATATTTCATTGCTTTGGAGTTTGTTAAGGCTTGCTTTATGCCCTAATATGTGGTCTCTTCTGGAGAATGTTCTGCGTGCGTTGGAAAGGAAAGTATTCTTGGCTGCTGTTGGGTGCAGTGTTCAGTATATGTCTATGAAAACAAGTTGGTTAATTGTAGCATGTAGGTCTTCCTTGTCTTTGTTGAGCTTCTTTCTAGATGTTGTGTCCTTCACTGAAAGTGGCGTGTTGAAGTCTCCTGTTACTATTGTGGAGCTGTCTATTGCTCTCTTCAGAGCTGTTTGAGTTATTTTTATGTATTTTGGAGCCCTATTGTTGGGTGCATAAATATTTATTGTAGTTATAACCTCCTGGTGTATTGACTCTTTAATCATTGTATAGTGTCCTTCCTTATCTTTTGTGGTGGATTTTACTTTAAAGTCTATTTTGTCAGATTAATATTGTCACTCCTGCTCTTTTTTGAGTGTTGTTTGCTTGATATGTTTTTGTCCATCCTTTGAGGTTTAGCCTGTTTGTGTCTTTAAGTCTAATGTGCATCTCTTGTAAGCAGCATATAGACGGATCATGCTTTTTTATCCAATCTGCCACTCTCTGTCTCTTTATTGGTGCATTAAGTCCATTTGCATTTAGCATAATTATTGATAGGTATGAGTTTAGTGCTGTCATCCTGATATCTCTTTTTGTGTGTAGTTCATAGTTTCTTTGTTCTCATCAATTTTCTGTGCTGAGTCATTTTTCTTCTTCTTTTTCTTTGTTGTAAATTTTGTGTTTACTGAGTCTTTATGTTTTTCTACTTTTTTATTTTGATTTGTAGGATTGTTAGATTCTTTTGTGGTTTCGTTAATATTCACCGGTTTGTCTAAGTTTATACCAGTCTTTTATTATTTTATATAGCCTTAACTTCTTCTCCATATGGAAAATAAATGTCTGTATTTTTTAAATCAGTGCTAATGACAGTAGTGATAATAGTAATACTAATAATACAACAACAACTACATTTTATTGAGTATTATCATAAAATAAAGCTCTGTGCTTTATCACTTTATATCACCTTAACTTCCCCTCCATATAGAAAATCAATGTCTCCATTTTTTAAGTCCCTCTTTTTTGTTTTAATATTATCCTTTTTTACATATTGATACCTGTTTCCCTATTTTCAATGCTTTAGCTTTGATTTATTTTTGATTTCCTTATCTGAGTCAATATCTGGTTGCTCTGTCTTGTGTTCTAGTCTTGTGTTGTTAGCTGGTGTTATTGATTATCTAACTGTAGGACTCCCTTTAGTATTTCTTGTAATTTTGGTTTGGTTTTTGCAAATTCCCTGAACTTCTGTTTATCTGGAATGCTCTAATTTCACCATCATAGTTGAGAGACAGTTTTGCCTGATGTATAATTCTTGGCTGACAGTTATTTTCCTTCAAGGCTTTAAATATGTCATCCCATTGCCTTCTAGCCTGCATGGTTTCTGCTGAGTAGTCCGAGCTTATTCTAATTTATTCTCCTTTTTTTGTAGATGACTTTCCTTTTATCCCTAGCTGCTCTTAAAATTCTCTCTTTATCTTTGGTTTTGCTAAGTTTTATTATAATATGTCTTGGTAACTTTCTTTTGGGATCTGCCTTACGTGGGGTTTGATGAGTATCTTGGATAGACATCTTCTCATATTTCATGATATCAGGGAAGTTTTCTGTCACCAAATCTTCAACAATTTTCTCTGTATTTTCTTTTATCCCTCCCCTGTTCTGGTGCTCCAATCACTCGTAGGTTATTTCTCTTGATAGAGTCCCACATGACTCTTAGAGTTTCTTCATTCTTTTTAATTCTTTTATCTGATTTTTCCTCAAACAAGTTGGTGTCAAGAGCTTTATTTTCAATGTCACTAATTCTAACTTCTCCTGCCTCAATTCTGCTTCTATGACTTTCTATTGAGTTGTCTAATTCTGAAATTTTATTGTTAGTCTTCTGGATATCTGATTGCTGTCTCTCTATGGATTCTTGCAGCCTATTGAATTTGGCATATGTTCTTGAATAACTTTTTTAAGTTCCACTATTGCTGTGTCTGTATGTTCCCTGGATGTTTCTGCATTCTGTAAAATTTCCTTTCTTATTTCTAGAAGTGTTCTGTATATTAATCTTTTGTATTTTGCCTTTGGTAATTCCAAGAAGTTCTCTTCCTCCAGAGAATTTATTGATTCTTTACTTTGTGAGCTTGCTGAAGCCATCATGGACTGCCTCTTTATGTGACTTGATATTGACTGTTGTCTCCAAGCCTTCAATAATTTATTATAATTTTATTTTGTATTTGCTTAGTGAGACCTAGCTTTTTATTTTGTTTTGTTTTGATATGTCCAAATAGGCTGCTTGTGTGCACTAGTTTGATTTTTGACACCTTTGGATCTCTAACTTCCTGTCACCAGGTAGTTAGTTCTGTAACTAAGTATGTGCACACAGGAGTCCATTAAATTTTCCTATATGGGTTCAGCTCAGGTGTTCAGGCAGTAGGTCACCAAGTGTGTGATGCAGGCTCTCACCCCCAGTCCTAGAGAGGCATGGGTGATTGGTGCAGGCACTGGACTCTGGCTGTGGTAGGGGATCACGCACTGAGCCAGGCCAGGGGCTGACAGCTGCCCCTGAGACTCTGAAAGAAAAGTGTGTCCCTATTCTCTAGGGTTAATAGGTAGGTGAGTTTTGCAGCCGGACTATGAGCACCCCACTCTGTTGGCTGTAAAGTCTCAAGGGCACAACTTTTTCTTGGACTCCTGTAGCAGGTGACTAGGCACTACCACCAGTCCTCAAGCCCCTGCTGCAGTTCGGTAAAAGTGCCTACTTAAGGGGCAGGGTTGTTTCGATGGTCACAAATCTGCCCTTTCACAGCTGAAGCAGTTGAAGTTAAACTTCAGATGTTTGCCCTGTTGTACTGTGGCAGTGAGGACTAATGCTGTTGAGATGGGTCTTCACAAGTCTATACTGGGGTGTAAGGCACTCAGAGTCTGCAGACCCCTGATACCTGTGCTCAGTAAAGGAGCTGTGCTGACCCTGTGTTCCTGGCCTATGAGAGCCAGCAGCTTATTTGTTCCCTCTCCAAGGTCAGGAGAATGGGTCAGGGCACCTTTTGGGAACTACTTCCAGCCCAGTGAACTCCTGGTGCAGAGCGCGGAGGGAGGAGGTAAAAAGGGAGAGAGGTTTTTCCCAAATGGGCTTGTTTTTAATCCCCATGAAAGGGTGCATGCATGTATTTATCTTAGCCTCTTGGGAGCTGCTCTTCACTGGTTCAGAGTGTCCAGGCAGAATCTCTGCTGCTGGGTCTCTCTTGACGTGCAAATTGCTTCTCAAGCATGTGCACAGCACGGCTGTTTCCTGCTTCACCACAGACTGGTGTGGCTGCGGTGCTGCAGTTTTACCACCGCAGCTCTGGCCTTCCTCACCTCTTCCAAACAGTCTCCCTCTCCTGTATCACTCAGACGGATTTCTTAACCTTGCCTTGTTCAGGGCTGCCAGATGTTCACATAGGATCAAATCACTTGTTTTTCCAGGTCTTTGTTGTAAGAGGGATTTAGGAAGCATCTAACTACTCCGCCATGTTGACCACACCTCTATCCCAATCACTTTTAATTATCAACGCATCTTTTAATTTCCGACTATAGAAGTTGATAAAAATCTTCAATTTCTTCATCTTTGGCATTAGTGGGTGGTGCATATATTTGAATAATCGTCATATTAACTTGTCTTCCTTGTAGGTGTATGAGTATTATCCTATCACTGACAGTATTGTACTTCTGGATAGATCTTGAAATGTTCTTTTTTGACAATGAATGCAAAGCCTTTCCTCTTCAATTTGTCATTCCTGGCATAGTAAACCTTTTGAGTATCTGATTGAAAATGGCCACTACCAGTCCATTTCAACTCAGTGATGCCTAGGATATCGATTTTGAGGTGTTCCATTTCATTTTTGACACTTCCAATTATCCTTCATTCATAATCCTTGCACTCCATGTCCCAGTTACTAGCAGAAGTTTGCCACATCAGCAAATGAAGCTTCAAATCTTTAATACATTCACGTCATTAAAGGTGACTCTACTTTGAGTGGAGTCATATGTTGAGTTCCTTCCAACTTAAGGGGTTCACCTTTCAGCGATATGTCTAACAATATCCTGCTGGCATCCATAATGTTTTCATTGGCCATTATTATTATTATTTTTTTTTTCAGAAGTAGATTTCCAGGTCCTTCTTCCTAGGCTGTCTTAGTTTGGAAGCTGCACTGAAACTTATCCATTGTGAGTGACCCTGCCAGTGTTTGAAATACCAGTAGAATAGCTTTTAGAATCACAGTAAGATGCAAGTCACCATAGTACTCAAACTGACAGAAAAGTGGTGGCTGCACACATGAACCCTGCTAAATGCAATACACAGGGATCAAATTAACTACATATTTGGAAATAAACACTAGAGAAGCTCAATATTTTCAGTCAGAACAAAGCCAGCTTCCAACTGCATTACAGACCATCAATTGCTCATATGAAAATTGAAATTGAAGCTGAAGAAAATTAAAACAATTCCACAACAACGAAACTATGACCATGAGTATATCACACCTAAATTTAAAGACCATCTCAATAACAGATTTGACTCATTGAACACTAATAACTGAAGACCAGAAGAGTTGTGGGATGATATCAAGGACATCATATGTGAAGAAAGCAAAAAGTCATTAAAAAGAAAAGAAGAGCAGGAAGAAAGAAAAGACCAAAATGGATGTTACAAGAGGCTCTGAAATTTTCTCTTGAAAGTAGCATAGCTAAAGTGAACAGAAGAAATGATGTAGTAAAAGAGACAAGCTGAACCAATTGATGAATTTTAGATGGCCACTCGTTAGTTTTTAAGACTCCAAACACCACTCACCAAAGTGTGATCAGAATTGGTGGAAGATTCATTAATAACCTATATGCAGATGACGAAATCTTGCTTGCTGAAAAGGTCTTGAAGCACTTATTGATGAAGATCAAAGACTACAACCTTCAATATAGATTGCACTTCAACATACAAAAAAATCTTTACAATTGGACCGAAAAGTAACAATGTAACAAATGGAGAAAATATTGAAATTGTCAAGGATTTCATTTTATTTAGATTCACAATCAACTCCCACAGAAGCAGTAGTCAAGAAATCAAACAACTTAATGCACTGGCCAAATCTACTGCAAAAGACCTCTTAAAATGTTAGAAAGCAAAGATGTAGTTTGAAGACTAGGTTGCTCCCAAGTGTGCCATGGTATTTTCAATCACTTTGCATGCATGCAAAAACTGAACAATGAATAAGAAACATCAAAGAAGACAAGTGTCTGAGTTACGGTGTGGACGACGAATATTGAATATACCATGGACTACTAATGAAAGGAACAAATATTTCTTGGAAAAAGTATAGACAGAATCCTACTTGGAAACGAGGATGGCAAGACTTCGTCACATACTTTGGACATGGTATCAGCAGGGACCAATCTCTGGAGAAGTACATTATATTTGGCAAAGTAAAGGTCAGCAGAAAAGAGAGAGACCCTCAATGAGATGGACTGACACAGTGGCTGCAATAATGGGCTCAAACATAGCAACGACTGTGAGGATGGCACAGGACTAGGCAGTGTTTCTTTCTCTTGTGCATGGGGTCACTATGAGTCAGAACCAACTGGAGGACACCTAACAACAATAACATCTGCACATCCACACTCTAACCGGGGTGCTATGTTAATTCCTCTCTTACCAGTTGGAGTTAATACCCTGTATTGAATAGTCCTTTGAACTTCTGGGTATTCTTCTTTCCTCAATAGTTTGTTAATTATCTAAATGACCGTAGGACTTCATGCAAATAAATGGGGGAAGGGGTAGATACTGTATATTGTTGCTGTGGCATTACAAGGTCCTTGCGAACAATTAACAATGAAGACAGGTAGGGATAGATCTTGAAGGGGACAAGTATAATATTTATTGTAATTCACCTTGGGCAAATTTCCTAGGTGAATGATTCAAGCAACAGAGGCTTTTCACCTGTACGGAAGGGGCAAGGGCCCCTTTACCAGTCCAGAAGGTTTGGGAAAATCCTAAGATTCAAGGTTGTTGAGCACATCCTCTCCATGTCTCCATATTGGGTCTTATAGTCCTACTTCTATTTTACTATGAACCTCACTTTAATTGCTATGCATGTAAATTAAACCTTTATCCTAAACTTGACAACCTTATAATAAAATCTTGAATCTCTTATTCAGCGTAGTCTTCCCTCCAGATAAAGATGAGGATCTCTTTAAACATTTCCATTGGAATTTTCTTACTTTTACAGTGTGCCCTGTGTTAATAGCAGGCTGAATTAAGACTGGTATTGTCTTCCTTCAGAGTTCTATGGCAGTTTTAACAGCCAGAATCCTTAAAATTGCTGCTGTCCCTATAAGCTAGTGGATCCCCTTACACCTATATCCCATCAGCATCTTTCACAGTTGACAGTTTTGTTATGATGCTGGAGAGCATGAGAGATTATCAAAACCTGATTCACCACCTGTTCTTGGATAATTTGTGTTGCTACCTGATCAGCTATTGATCTAATCGCAAAATCTGAACCCCATTTTCTGTAATCCTAAAACAATTTTGGTATCGATTATCATAGGTCGTGTTTTCCTAGAAGCAGATTTTGATACAAGACTTTGAGTATAAATAATCTAGTCTGAAGGGAGGTCATAGGATGTAGGAGTAGGGAACAGTGGAAGTAAAGCAGCAAAGAGATGAGCACTTACCCCTAGGGTTCAATTCATTGGAGAACTCTGGGAGACTGCATGGAACAAGACTTAAAGTTGGTCACTGCTATGTTACAAATAGTGAGCTGAATGCAAATAAAGCAGGAAATAAAATGTCTCAAATTTTCTGAGCACACTCTGGTACTTAAAGTCTAATGAGGATCAGGATAACTGTTAGGGATTGAATTGTGTCCCCAAAAATATGTTTTAAATTCCTGACACTTGTACCTGTTGATGTGATCTTGTTTGGAAATAGGATTTTTCTTTTGTTAATGATAATGAAGCTATACTAGTAAAGGTTAGATTGTAAACCCATTCATTTCTCAGTTATTTAAAAAAAAAAAAAAGAGGAAAGACACACACATGAGGAAAGATAGGCAACATGTAAGGATCATCTACAAGCCAAGGAATGCCAACGGACTCACAGGGCTACTGACAAGGAAGGAATCCAAGTGGCCAAGACCCTGTTTTGCACTTTTCATCTCCAGAACTCTGGAAAAAAAAAAAAAAAAAATATATATATATATATATATATATATATATATATATATATATAAAAAACTCATTCACTTGTGTTATTTCTCTTAAGGCAGCACTAGCACATTAATAACTTAATTGTGAACCATGAATAAAGCATTAAAATACTCACATATGCTATTACAGAGATAAGATCTAGGGAGAAAATACATTTAACAAATTACCTTTAAATATCAAATAGTATATAACATAAAAAGACAAATAATGTAGAAGTTCTTATGATGAAAAATATCAGTTTGCTTCTGTATTCTTTTCTCTGTATTACAGATCTCACTGTACAGGATCATCTGCTATTAGCATTGTACATCTTCAGTTCTTATGGGGGTTATTTACCTACCTATGTGCTGTCTTTAAAATATTACTTTAGTGACAGCTTGCAAGTTCTACCATCACCCTTGTCTTCTTTTGCTTCTTTTATTTTTTGTCTTTGCAATATTAAATATATTTTAATCTCTTTCAGTATTATATCCATTTTAGATAGCATCTCTTGAGATGAGGATCACAGTGTCCTTATCCTTCTCTTAGAAAGAAAATATTATATCTGAGTTTTTCAATGGCATAATTTGACTTGCAGGATTTATAGACATGTATATTGACAAACCAGTCTCCCATCTATAGACAGGCAAGTGCATTTCAGAAATTCAAGAAAAGTAAAAACAAAATGGAAAAGTAAACAAGTAACAACAAATAAACAAAGATAAAAATTCCTTCCATAACTAGCAAATATTTGGAGGCAGCTGTGAGATGTCTCTTCTAATCCTTTCCTTGCACTACACCTTCTGTTGAATGATTTTAATGCTTGTAGTGCATACCCTTCAATCCTCTTTTCTTTGGCTCTTAATCTAGGATATTAACTACAGAGCATTATTGTAGCCTGTTAGGCAGAATTCTAAACTTCAGAAACTGACTTTTAAATTACAGTGACAATAATGAACAGTGTGTCACTATTTTAGATATATTCTCAAAAGCTTAAAACAAAGTTACTGATATAGGAAGAATGAAGAACTTAGGGAGAAAAGAAAGCGCTTTGGACTGGAGGTCCAGAACTCTGGGTTCAACATCCTGCTACTTCAAGGATTAAAATTAATCCTAAAATTTAAAACGAGTACCAAGTTGATGCTAGCTCGTTACTAGCTGCCTAGACTAGAGCAGGGGATGAGGCACAAATCTTAAGGTGTTGAAGTAGAAAGTTATATGAATACCAAGTGTGATAAGTAAAGAAAAACAGTAGGGCGGAATGAGTAAGGAAATCTGGAGGTGGAGGCCTCATGCTGGCTCTAGAGGACTAGGAGGCTTTCTGGACACAGGGAATTTTTTTTGAACTCAAAATAGGGAGTAACCAGTTGCTACTGAGTCAATTACAACTCTTGACAACCCCATGAGTGTCGGAGTTGAACTGTGCTCCATAGGGTTTTCAACGGTTGATTTTTCAGAAGTAGATTACCAGGCATTTCTTCCAAGGTGCCTCTGGGAGGATTCAAACCTCCAACATTGGTGACACGAATGTTTAAGGTGTTTGGCTGCTAAACAAAAGGTTAGAGTTTTGAATCTGCCCAGAAGCTTCTTGAAAGAAAGGCTTGGTAGTCTACTTTCAAAATATCAGTCATTGAAAACCTTAGGGAGCACAGTTCTATTCTGACACTCATGAGTTCTCCATAAATTGGAATTAACTCGATGGCAACTGGTTAAAGAAGGAATTAGCCTTATGAGGAGAATTTCAGGTACAGATGTGAAAAGGAAGAACAGTTTTGTCAGAGATGACTTGTTTTGACCTAGTGGTGAGAGAGACCATAACATGTTCAAAAGCATGACACATACTTTGGTGCATTTTAGTGAAGGGAGTCATCAAATCATTTCTGTAAAGGGCTTGATAATAAGTAAAGAGGTGCAAGCCATGTGCCTCTGTCACAACTATTCCAGTTGTAGTGAGAATGTGGCCATTGACAATACATAAATGAATGGGTGTGATGGTGTTCCAATATACTTTTACTTACAAAACAAGCAGTAGGCAGTAGTTTACAGACCCTGATACAGCATGTAGAGGGCAAGGGGATTCCAGAGATCTGGGGCTGCAGAAACAAAGAAGGCCAGACCACCAATGGTCTTGAATGAGGATATTCTAGGCCCTCCTTTCTCATTAATGAGAAACCACTAGAGGCTACAAACAAGGCAAAAACCAAAAACAAACAAACAAACAAACAAACCAAGCCTGTTGCTGTCAAGTAGATTTTGACTCATAAGATACCCTAGAGGACAGAGTAGAACTGCCCTGTAGGATTTCCAAGGAGCGCCTGATGGATTTGAACTCTTGGCCTTATTGGTTAGCAGCTGTAGCGCTTAACCACTATGCCACCAGTGTTTCCATAAACAAGACAAGGAGATCATTAAATCTGCAATTGTGTCTTCCTCTTTCTAGTTCTGAAGTGGACAGTCAATAAAGGAGACTAGAGACACATAAACCAATTAGAAAAGCATTACAGTAACTAGTGCAAAGAAGAATGAGCTGAACTAAGCAACAACAGTGAGTACTGAGAGATGAAGATACATTGAAGAGATGTTTAAGAAGTGATGGATTATATGGATATAAAGAGAACTGATAAGGAAAAAGGAAGTCAAGAATTATACCTGGACATGGACGGTTGGGGGTGGGGGGAGATGGGAGGTTTAAAGGAGAAGATAAGTTTGGTTTTGTAAAACAAGTTTGGTTCATCTGAGCAGGGATGCTTACTGTATAAGGTTGCCAGTTAAAATTTTAATTTTCTAATGTAAACTAATTAGATAAGCAACAAATATTTTACTATAAATATGTCTGAAATACTGCATGAGACATGCTTATACTAAAACACATTTGTTTTTTATCTGAAACTCCAATATAGCTGGACATTATGTATTTTTTATTTGCCGAATCTGCTAACCCTAGAAGTATATAGTTGATGTAGATTTGTAGTTAGGAGAGAGAGACCCAACTGTAAAATATAAATTTGGTAAAAATCTACATATAGTTGATGAAGGAATCTCTGCCACTAAGCAGCTCTCTGATCTTGGTCCAATTAAGATCACCTCACATTTGGATAATGTGAAAGCCCTATTAAATGATTTTCTATAGAAATTTCTGTTTTAAAATAATACGTATCTACGAGTACACTTCCTTGGATATATTTCCCTGTTAGCTACTATGAACACAATTTACTGTAATTTCACAGATTTCTCTGCCATATTGAATTTTTAGGGATGAGCAAGTTATCATTTACATGCAAGAGTGTCTCTCATTCTCTTTTTTTCAATTCTGTTATAAAACTTAATGGCCCAGCATTCTGAAATAGAAATGTTTATTTCTCTAATACTGATTTCTCTTATTCATTCACTTTGGTCACAGTATGCCATATTTGGATCATAAATTTTGATTTACACTCAAGTCACACGGAGGGGATATTGATTCACTGGAACATACTTGATGCATTGCATTTCTGAATACTACAGTTGCCTACAAAAAAAAAAAAAGTATCCCTATTTTTTATTCTCAAGGGAACTTTGTATTTGAAAAACAAAAACAAAAGAAGCTTCAACTTCCATGTGGTTTTTAGCTCTGTTCTAAATAGCTGCTCAGCGTAAGATAAACTCCTCTTAACCACAGCATAATGATGTTAAGGTTCCTAGTCACCATGGTTTGAAAGATGATCATAAAATAAATTCAATTATATTTTGATAGTGGAATATTACTGATGGCTATTACCAATTGCATTGTGAGTCATCTAATATTGTTGTAACCATCAACACAGATTGTGAAACTAAAGCTCAGAATGGATAAGCGATTTACCAAAGGTAACTCCCCCAGTGACCAGGGGACCAACAACACCACATTTTGTTTGTTTGTTCATTTGTTTTGTTTTAGTCTCAAAGCTTATTACCTTTCCATTGTACCATGCTGTCCTTCTTTGATTTCAAAGGCTTTCTTCACAAATAACTGGAGCCACTCCCAAGGAAATTTTATAAGGAATTGACATACAGAGCATTAGAAAAAATCTAGAACAGATTTAGAAAGAGAAATGGCAATTTCCTATCTCTCAAGGAGCTAGAATACATGATCTGAAGAATTAGAAGATCAGGAATGTTTGGATACAAAAGATAATTGAATACTATATACACTTAAGCATTGTGTATTGCACTGCAACTGTTACGTTATTGATGAATTAGTGTGGATCCAGATATGAGCAATGCTTGAAGGAGGTTTAGATATTTAAATTAGGGGAGGGAATATGGGTGAGGATGGAGGCTATGTATAAAAAACGAGACATATTCTGTGTAATCCCACAGGGCAGAGCTAAGGTCATGCATTAGTGGAAGGACAAGAATGAGAAGACAGAAGAGGCAAGAGGATGGAGAGAAAGGCAAAAGCTTTAAAATCTATTATGCACTTCTATGGACCAAGGAACTTGAACATATAATCTCTATGCCTCCAATCATTTACTTAGAAATCTTAAGGTAAGAATATTATGAACAATTCTCTGCACTCAGTATGTAGTGTATCTTCTAATCACGTTTGCATGAAAAATTACTAAAAAGTATTACTGCTCAAAACAGTATTTCTATCTCAGATCTCAGTATAGAAAGGAAGCTGCCAAATGTGTGTTTTTCTGTTTACCCATCTTACCAAACACATAAATAAGCTTCACTATTTATCCTCTATTCCCTTTTATTCCCTGTAACTCCATTGTTCCTTGGTAAACCTTCTTTCCCCCAGTCACAACCTGTGTTCTAGAGGTGGTCATGATTGTAAGCTATATACTGTATTTGCACATTGCAATGCTATGTCATCCCATGGGTCACAAGAATCGGTATGCCAACTAATCTTGAGCAATGCATGTTAGATTTAGGGCATCTTTTCTTTTTCCCTTTCTTCCATTTCCTCCTTTCCTTCCTACCTTTTTTTTTTTTTTTTTTTTTTTGCAATATTAGGGTACAGTAAACTCTGTTTACTGGACTCAAAGCTATAAGGATATGATCTTAGAATTGCCACATACCTCTTCTAAAAGAGCTAGAAAGTGGCATTATCATAAAAGAAAGAAGAAGTGAAAAAGGTGAAAAATAAAATATGAATTATTTAATTTTTTTAGAGCTCCTGGAACTAGCAATGACTGAAGCCAGGCCCAAACTTGAACTTTGTGCATAGTCAAAAAATACTATTTTCAAAAGATTCTCATTTGGTATGTTTTTCATCATCCATAACTGAACAAGTCCTGATTACCATAAGGGAGTGTCTTCTGTTGGACATTCTTCAGCAGGGTTGTTATTCCTTGTGTCATTCCTTTTGTTTTGGAAACTTTTAGACCCATCAACAATAACCTGAAAAGCAATGCAACTTCCTGGCATAGGCTGTTAAACCTGATGATTAAAAATACAACAGCAGGTAGCGGTGTAGACAGAACACTGATTTAAATTTCAGTTCTGCCACATGCTTAGGTGAATGATCATCATCATACTGTTCCACAAATGTGTTCATAGAAGCAGAAAGTCAGCAGCTTACTCTACAGATAAAATGACCTTTCTCAAAATGAAACAGAATTTAGTAAAAAAAAAAAAAAAAAAAATTGTATCTTACTCTTGTGTTTTGATCAGTAAGGGTCCTTAATTAGGTACAGTTGTTTTTAAAAGAAGTAACTGTAGTCCAATAGAGTCCATATTGGAGGAGGAAGAGGAAAATCTATTATTGAAACCCCTCTGGTCCTCTACCACTGTTGAGCTCCTACGCAGGTGATTTTTTTTTTTTTCTTCTCTACCACTTGTCTGTCAGCTTGTAGTACTACGGTGGCTTGTAAGTTTGTTATGATGCTGGAGTCTATGTAAACAGTATTACAAATACCAGCAGAGTCACCTATGTTGGACAGGTGCCAGCAGAGCTTCCAGACTAAGACAGACTGGGAGGAAGGACCTGACAATTTACTTCTGAAAATATTGACTAGTGAAAACCTTACGGATAGCAGCAGAACACTGTGTAAATAGTGCCTAAATATGAGCTCCCTCAGCTTGGAAGGCACTCACAAAAATCCTGTGGAAGAGCTACCTCCTTAAAGTAGAGTCGATCTTAATGATGTGGAAGGAGTAAATCATATCGGGCCTTCATTTACTCATGTAGCACAACCTAAAATGAGAAAAAAATCTGCAAATTAATAACTGGAACATGCAATGCAAAAAGCATGAATCAAGGAAAATTGGAAGTCATCAAAAATGAAATGAAATGCTTAAACGTCAATACTCAAAGCATTAAGGAGATGAAGAGGTGAAATAGGCTTGTTTGGTCATTTTGAATCAGACAGTCATACGGTCTACTATTGTGGAAAGACAAATTGAAGAGGAACAGTGTTGCATTCATCATCAAAGAAAAAAAAAAACAACTCAAGATCTGTCTGAAATGCACTTCTGTCTGTGATAGGATAATATTCATGCACCTACAACTGTTATTCAAATTTATGAAGCAATCACTAATGACAAAGATAAGGAAACTGAAGATACTGCAGTCTGAAATTGATCATACATGCAATTAAGATGCATTGATAATTACTGGTGATCAGAATGTGAAAGTTGGAAATAAAGAAGGATCAGAAGTTGGAAAATATGACTTTGGTGATAGAAATGATGCAGGAGAATGCATGTTAGAATTTTGCAAGACCAATGACTTATTCATTGCAAATACCTTTTTTCAACAATATAAACAGCGATTTTCACGTGGACTTTGTCAGATGTAATACACAAGAATCAAATCAACTACATCTATGGAAAAAGATGATGGAAAAGCACAATATCATCAGTTAGAACAAGTCTAGTTGTCGACTGTGAAACAGACCGTCAATTACTCATATGCAAGTTCAAGTTGAAGCTGAAGAAAATAAGAGCATGTCCACAGAAGCCAAAATACAACCTTGAGTATATTCTACCTGAATTTAGTGACCATCTCAAGATTAGATTTGACACATTGAACACTAACGACTGAAGACCAGATGAGTTGTGAAATGACATCAAGGATATCATACATGAAGAAAGTAAAAGAGCATTAAAAAGACAAGAAAGAAAGAAAAGACCAAAATGGATGTCAGAAGAGACTCTGAAACTTGCTCTTGAATGCCAGTAGCTTAAGTGAAAGGAATAGATAATGAAGTAAAAGAGCTGAACAGAAGATTTCAAAAGGCGGCTGGAGAAGACAACATATTATAATGAAATGTGCAAAGACCTGGAGTTAGAAAACCAAAAGTGAAGAACATGCTCAGCATTTCTCAAGTTGAAAGAACTGAAGAAAAAATTCAAGCATCCAGTTGCAATACTGAAGGATTCTATGGGGAAAATATTCAACGAATCAGGAAGCATGAAAAGAAGATGGAAGGAATCCACAGTCACTGTACCAAAAAGAATTGGTCGATGTTCAACCTTTTCAGGAAGAAACAAATGATCAAAAACTGATGGTACTGAAGGAAGAAGTCCAAGCTGGACTGGCAAAAAACAGTTTCCAGGAATTGACAGAATACCAATTGAGATGTTTCAACAAACATATGCAGCGCTGGAGGTACTCATTTGTCTATGTCAAAAAATTCTATTGCTTCCTGGCCAATCGACTGGAAGAGATCTGTATTTGTGCCTACTCCAAGGAAAGGTGATCCAACAGAATGTGGAGATTATAGAACAATATCATTAGTATCACCCAAAAGTAAAATACTGTTGAAGATCATTCAAAAGCAGTTGTAACAATACATCAACAGGGAACTGCCAGAAGTTCAAGCTGGATTCAGAAGAGGATCTGGAATGAAGGATATCATTGCTGATATTAGACGGATCTTGGCTGGAAGCAAAGAATACCAGAAAGATTTTTACCTGTTTTTTATCGGCTGTGCAAAAGCATTCAACTGTGTGAAGTATAACAGATTTTGAATAACATTAAAAAGAAAGGGAATTCCAAAACACTTAATTGTGCTCATTAGTAACCTGTATATAGACTAAGAGGCAGTTTTTCAAATAGAACAAGGGGATATTACCTGATCTAATGTCAAGAAATGAGTAAGTCAGGGTTGTATCTTTTAACCATACTTATGCAATCAGTGAGAAGCTGGACTATATGAAGAAGAATATGGCATCAGGATTGGAGGAAGACTCATTTACAACCTGTGATATGCAGATAAAACAACCTTGCTTGTTGAAAGTGAAGAGTACGTGGAGTACTTATTCATGACAATCAAAAACTACAGACTTCAGTATGGATTGCACCTCAACACAAAGAAACAAAAATCCTCACAACTGGTCCAATGAGCAACATCATGATAAACAGAAAAAAGATTGATGTTGTCAACAATATCATTTTTCTTGGATCTGTAATCCACATCCATGGAAGTAGCAATCAAGAAATCAAAGGACAGGCCATCCCAGCATCCACACAAAGCCATCGCCCAGGAGGGCTGCAGGCTTTGCCTTTGTGAGGCCCGTGGGCCGTCCTTGGCTGCTGAGGCAACTCCACATTTCCATTTCTGGTCATTAAAAAGAATGTAGGGACTTCCGGGCAACATGGCACTATAGTCAGAAGCACCACACTGTCCCTCCACAGGAAAGACCTGATAAACAAGTCAAACAGAGTCACATGTTAGTCCTGAAACCCTAATCATCAAATGAAGAGATGAAGAACTCAGCCCAGCACCAAATGGAATAAGAAACTGACCGGGAACAGAGAGTGCGGAGAGATACATACAGAGGTACCCTATCAGCTACCCCAGCGCAGATCCACCATCTTGGACTCCTATCAGAGATCAGTGAACAGCGGGTACAAGAAAGTAGCTTCATGGAGCTTCCAGCAGGAACAGAACAACCAGTAACCAAAGATATATGCTTTCCCACCCACCATATTTCTTCACCCCCACTTAGCCTCTTCTGCTTCCCGTGGCCACAGTCTCTTGGTTGGGAAGCACCAGCTCCACCCCAGTGTCAGTTGGATTCCACCCACTTGTACTGGCCAGCTCCCTGAGTGCCATTTGTTGGCTGATAATGTTGCTTTTTTTCTGCTTCATTAGATTTTTTCCTTACCTCTCACCACCTCCCCCTCCTTTCTCTCAAATACCTGGCTCTGTGTTCATCTTTGCTTCTTCCAGGGGGCTGCAGGGTGCCACTCGACTGTGGAACTGCTTTCTGGCCTGTGCTGCCATGCTGATGGTACCCCTGGGGCTTTTTTTCTTTGCTTGTTTGTTTGTTCTGAATTTGTTCTGTTTTGATTTTTTTGTTTAATTTCTTATTCTTTTCTCAGCTTGGGAGCACCTTCTGGCTGGGCACTGCTGCGTGGCTTGGGAGATACTCCCTTACTCTGTGCAGATGCAAAGTGACAACCCAGGGGGCATTTTTTTTCTTGTTTTTTTTCTTTTCTTTTGATTTTTTTGTTTGTTTGTTTTTGTTTTTTGAGTTTTTTTTGTTTGTTTCTTTGCTTTGTTTTCTTCTCTCTATTTTTCCTTTTTTTTCTGTCTTCATTTCCAGCTTCTCAATTTATTCATTTTTTATTTTACTCTTCTTCTTTTTTTCATTTTTTAAAATCCATTTCTCAGTTTCTCATCTCTACACTCCAATAGCAAGCTCCCTTAGCAGTCTTTCATGTCTGTGTGTATATTTTTGGCTCCTGTTCCTCTCTTCTCTCTCTCCTCTTTCCCATACGCATCTTAGCTCCACACATCACAATCTCCCCCCTCCTTCATGCCTACCTGCACTATGCCCTGAACATCACACCCAGAAGCAGCAGAGGCACAGCCTACCGGAACCTGCTTTGCACTGATTCCCAGTCCACCCTGTCAGTCCTAGTATGTGCCACAAAAAATCTATCCCAGCAACTCCCCTTTAGCTGGACCTGCCCTGCTGTACTATACCTGAGTGAGTGAGCCTGCCCATTGGAGAAAGACGTGAAAAGTATCGTTCCCACAGACGAGCAAACAACAAAGAATGCACAGCCCACCTGCTCAGACATAACCAAATACAACAAAAAAGCAGGGCAAAACAAACAAATTGACAATCAATAAATGAGGAAAATAACTACTGAATTCCCCAAAGGCAGCAGACAATATCAAAACATATACAAAAACAAGATAGGATGGCTCCAGTAGGCATCTAAAATAAAATGCCAGAAGAGTTTCCAGTAGAAGAAAATGCACTACAATTACTTGTTAGGGAATTCAAATCTCTAATATTCAGAATTATCCAGGAGTTGAAGCAAAAACCAGACAAAAAAGAAGAAAAAATAGACAAATTCATAGAAAATACAAACCAAAAAAATGGAAGAATTCAAGAAAAATAATACAGGAACAAAACGCTAACATAAATTCACAACTAGAAATCATATAAAAACAACAATTAGAAATCCAAAAGATAAACAACAAGATTTTAGAAATGGACAGCATCATAGAAGGGCTGAGGAACAGTTTTGAGACGATGGAAGACAGGATCAGCAAAATTAAAGACAAACACATGGATACAACTCTGAGGAAAAATCAGAAAAAAAGAATGAAGAAACCCTGAGAATTATGTGGGATACAATCAACAGCAAAAATCTTTAAGTGATCTTAGTTCCAGAACAGGGGGAGAAAACAGAAAACACAGAGATCATTGAAGAATTGCTGACAGAAAACATCCCCAATATCATGAAAGATGAAAAGCTGACCATCTAAGAAGCTCAACGAACACCATATAGGATAGAGCCCAAAAGAAAATCACCAAGGCATATCATAATCACACTCACTAAAACCAAAGACGAACAAAGAATCCTGAGAGCTGCTCAAGAAAAACAAAATTCACATACAGAGGCGAAACGATAAGACTAAGCTCGCATTATTCAGTAGAAACCATGCAGGCAAGAAGGCAAGGGGATAGCATATATAAAACCTTGAAAGAAAAAAAATGCCAGCCAAGAATAATATATTCTACAAAACTCTCATTCAAATATGATAGTGAAATTAGATCATTTCCAGATAAACAGAAATTAAGGGGCTATGTAAAAACCAAACCAAACCTACAAAAATTATTTCAATCTGAGAAGAAGCAACATCAGACCACAGACTGAATATAGGACACAGGATTGTACTAGCCAGATACCAACCTAGGAAATGAACTCTTAAGGACTATCCAACACCAAAAGAATTACCACAGGGGAACGGAGAGGTTAATCTGTAAATGACAACATCAGAACAATAAAAGAGGGAATAAACAGAGTAAATATAAAATCTTCTAACAGAGAGGAAGGCAAAACGATAACAAGTAACAATAGACTGGTTCAAACCTGTGAAGATAAGGTAACCACTAAGAAAGTTAACAAGCCTACTCATCAAAATAAAGAAGGAAAACAAATTCTCAGTAAAAACAAAATCTACAAAAACAAGAGAAATGGAAAAAAATCCACAAAACAAAGAATTCAGCACAAGAGAGTAAGAAGAACAAAGAAAACTTCAGCACCACAGAAGAAAGCACTACAAAATGACAGCAATAAACTCACATCTGTCAGTAATTACACTGAATGTAAATGCACTCAGTGCACCCATAAAGAGATGGAGAGTCACAGAATGGATAAGAAAACAGGATCCATCAATATGCTGTCTACAAGATACACACCTTAGAAACAAAGATGTGAATTTATTAAAAGTTAAAGGTTGGAAAAAATATATCAAGTTAACAACTACCAAAAAAGAGCAGGAGTGGCAATACTAATCTCAGATAAAATAGACTTTAAAACAAAATCTACCATAAAAGACAAAGGAGGACACTATATAATGATTAAGGGGATGATCCATCATGAAGACATAACCATAATAAACATCTATGCTCCCAATGACAGGGCTCCAAAATATGTAAAACAAACTCTAACAACACTGAAAAGAGAAATTGACAGTTCCACAATAATAGTAGGAGACTTCAACACACCACTCTCAGTAAGGGACAGAACGACTAAGAAGAAACTCAGCGAAGATACAGAAGACCTAAAGGGCACAATCAGCCAACTGGACCTCATAGACATATATAGAACACTCCATCCAACCACTGCAAAGTACATGTTCTTTTCCAATGCACATGGAATGTTCTCCAGAATAGACCACTTCTTAGGCCACAGAACAACCCTCACCAAGATCCAAAACGTTGAGATAATTCAAAGTATCTTCTCTGACCACAATGCCATCAAGGTAGAAATTAACAACAGGAAGAGCAAGGAAAAAAAAATCAGTTACATGGAGACCAAATAACTCCCTGCTTACACATCACTGGGTAATAGAATAAATCAGAGATGGAATAAAAAAATTCCTAGAATCAAAAACAAAAATGAAAACACATCATACCAAAACGTTTGGGACACAGCAAAGGCGGTCCTCAGAGGACAATTTATAGCAATAGATTCAAACATCAAAAAAGAAGAAAGGGACAAAATCAAAACATTAACTACAGAACTCAAATAGAAACAGAGCAGCAAAAAAAGGCCAAATCCACTAGAACAAAAGAAATAATAAAGATCAGAGCAGAAAAAAATGAAATAGAGAATATAAAAACAATGGAAACAATCAACAAAACCAAACGCTGGTTCTTTGAAAGGATACACAAAATCGACAAACCCCTGGCCAGACTGACAAAAGAAAAACAGGAAAAGATGCAAACAACTCAAATAAGAAGTGAAATGGGAGCATTACAACAGACACAACTGAAATATAAAGAATTATAACAGAGTATTATGAAAAACTATACACCAACAAGTTTGAAAACCTGGAGGAAATGGATAAATTGCTAGAAACACACTACTTACCCAAAGTACCGCAAAGTGATGTTGAAAATCTGAAAGGATCCATAACAAGAGAAGAGATTTAAAAAGTAATCCAAAAACTCCCCCCCAACTGCAAAAAACAAAAAACAAAAAAGCCCTGGCCCAGATGGCTTCACTGGAGAATTCTACCAAGCATTCAGAGAAGAGCTTATACCAGTACTACTCAAACTATTCCAGAACATAGACAAGGAAGGGATATTTCCAAATTCATTTTATGAAGCCAGCATAACCCTGATATCAAAGACAGGCAAAGATGCAGCAAAAAAATAAAATTACAGACCACTATCTCTCATGAATATAGATGCAAAACTTCTCAACAAAATTCAGCATCATATCAAAAAAATAATACACCGTGACCAAGTAGGCTTCATACCAGGTATGAAGGATGGTTCAACATAAAATCAATCAACGTAATCCACCACATAAATAAAAGGAAAGGAAAGAATCACATGATCATCTCAACTGATGCAGAAAAGGCATTCAACAAAGTCCAACACCCATTCCTGATAAAAACTCTCAATAAAATAGGTATAGAAGGGAAATTTCTCAACATAATAAAGGACATCCATGCAAAACTAACGGTCAACAACATTCTTAATGGAGAGAGGCTGAAAACATTCCCCTTGAGAACAGGAACAGGACAAGTATGCCCTGGATCTCCACTCCTATTTAACATTGTGCTGAAAGTCCTAGCTAAGACAATAAGGCAAAATAAAAGAAAGAAAGAAATTAACGGCATCCAAATTGGTAATGAAGACATTAAACTGTCCCTGTTTGTGGATGATGTGATACTATACACAGAAAACCCTAAAGATTCCGTGAGAAAACTACTGGAACTAATAGAAACATTCAGCAGAGTAGCAGGATACAAGATAAACATACAAAAATCAGTTGGATTCCTATACACCAATAAAGAGAACAATGAAAAGGAATCAGGAAAGCAATACCATTTATAATAGCCCTAAAAAATAAAATACTTACGAATAAATCTAACCAGGGATGTAAAAGACCTATACAAAGAAAACCAGAAAGCACAGCTGCAAGAAACCCAAAAGGATCTACATAAATGGAAAAACATATCATGCACATGGATAGGTAGACTCAACATGGTGAAAACGACAATTCTACCCAAAGCAATTTACTAATACAATGCAATCCCGATCCAAATCCCAAGAATATTCTTTAGAGACATGGAAAAACTAATCACTAACTTTATATGGAAAGGGAAGAAGCCCTGGATAAGTAAAGCTCTACTGAAGTAGGAGGACTTACACTACCTGTCCTTAGAACCTACTATACAGCTACGGTAGTCAAAACAGGCTGGTACTGGTACAATGACAGACACATTGACCAATGGAACAGAATTGAGAACCCAGAGGTACCTTCATCTACCTACGGTTGTCTGATCTTCAGTAAGGTTCCAAAGTCCATCAAATGAGGAAAACAAATGGTGCTGGCAAAACTGGATGTCCATCTGCAAAAAAATGGAACAGGACCCATACCTCACACCATATACAAAAACTAATCCAAAATGGATCAAAGACATAAATATAAAGCCAAAAGCTATAAAATTCATAGAAGAAAAAATATGGTCAACGCTAGAGGCCCATTTGCATGGCATTAACAGGATACAAACAATAACTAACAGCAGAGAAACCCCAGAGATAAGCTGGACTAGTGGGATCTTCTGAAAAGTAAACATTTATGCTCATCAAAAGAGTTCACCAAAAGAGTAAAAAGAGAGCATACAGACTGGGAAAAAAAAATTTGGACATTACAAGTCAGACAAAGTCTAATCTCTAAAATATACAAGAAAATCTAACACCTCTACAACAAAAAGACAAATAATCCAATTAAAAAAATCAGCAAAGGAAATGAACAGATACCTCACCAAAGTAGGCATTCAAGCAGCAAACAGACACATGAGGAAATGCTCGTGATCACTAGCCATTAGAGAAATGCAAATTAAAACCACAGTGAGATACCATCTCCTCCTGGCTTTACTGGCACGAATCAAAAACACTGGAAATAACAAATGTCGGAGAGGCTGCAGAGAGATTGGAACTCTTATGCACTGCTGGTGGTAATGCAAAATGGTTCAACCATTCTGGAAAATGATACAGTATTTCCTTAGAAAGCCAGAAATATAAATACCATAGGATCCAGCAATCCCACTCTCAGGAATATATCCTAGAAAAATAAGAGCCATCACACGAATAGATACATGCACACCCGTATTCATTGCAGCACTGTTCACAATAGGAAAAAGACGGAAACAACCTAGATGCCCATCACCAGATGAATTGATAAACAAACTATGATACATACACACAATGGACTATTATGCAATGATAAAGAACGATGATGAATCCATGAAGCATCTCATAACGTAGATCAAACTGAAGGACATTATGCTGAGTGAAATAAGTTAATCACAAAGGACAAGTATTGTACGAGACCTCTACTGCAAAAACTCATGAAAAAGTTTACACACAAAAAGAGACAATCTTTGTTGGTTATGAGGGATGAGGGGGTGAGGGGGGGATTAAATAGACAATAGGTAAGTGGTAACTTTGGTGAAGAGTAAGACAGTACACAGTACTGGGGAAGCCAGTACAACTTGTACAAGGAAAGGTCATGGAAGCTCCATAGACACATCCAAACTGTCTGAGGGACTGAATTGCTGAGTGGAGGGCTGTGGGGACCATGGTCTCTGGGAACATCCAGCTCAATTGGCATAACACAGTTCATAAAGTCAAGGTTCTACATTCTACCTTGGTGAGTAACCTCTGGTGTCTTAAAACTCTGTGAGTAGTCATCTAAGATACTCCACTGGTCTCACACCTTTGGGAGCAAGGGAGAATGAAGAGAGCAGGATACAAGGAAAAAATTAGTCCAAAGGACTAATGGACCACAGCTACTAAGACCTCCACCAGACTGAGTCCAGTACAGCTAGATGGTGCCTGGCTACCACCGACTGCTATGACCAGGATCACAACAGAATGCCCTGGACAGAGCTGGAGAAGGATGTAGAACAAAATTCCAACTCACACACACACAAAAAAAGACCAGATTTACTGGCCTGACAGACTGGAGAAACCCCAAGAGTATGGCCCCCGGACACACTTTTAGCTTGGTGGTGAAGTCACTCCTGAGATTCACTGCTCAGCCAGGGATTGGACAGCCCCATAGAACAAAACGGGACTAATGAGGCACAGCAGTCCAGGGACTAGGACTAGAAGGCAAGAGGGGACAGAAATGCCGGTGATAGGGAACCCAAGTTTGAGAAGGGACAGTTTTGACATGTCATGGGGTTGTTAACCATTGTCATAAGGCAATATGTGTACTGTTTAATGAGAAACTATTTGTTCTGTAAACATTTATCTAATGTACAAAAAAAAAGAATTGTTGATGTGAGATCAAATTGACAACAGCAACTCAAAAGGTTTGATATGAAGCTTAGGGGCCAGTGAGTTGAAGATAATGTTGATGGAATAATTTGGAAAAAGATAGTGAGAATAGCAGCACAACTAAAAGAATGTAATCGATGTTACTGAATTGTACGTATAAAAATTTCTGAAATGGTGTGTCTTTGGCTATGTATATTTTCACCAAAAAAAAAAAAAGCCCAAATAAAATCAGTTAAAAAAAACTTTAGATAAAAATATTTCTGAATATAGCCATTAACCATATTCAAAGAGCTTCAGATATAATGCAGAATAATTTTGATACAAAATACCATATAGTCAGGATATACTAAGAATATACCAAGATTATCAAATCTCTAAATACATGAATAGTAATAAACAAAAACTTTATAGGTAAATGATGTGAATTCTCTAATCAAACCATTGGCTTTGATAATGCTAGATTTAAAAAGATAAAGTTGGGACCAAGTTAGCAATAAAGAGATAATAATATAGGTCACTGTGAAACAATACTTAAGTTATTTAACCAAAGATCTCAAAGTAAAACCCTTAGCTTTCTTTTCTAAAAGCCATGAGGCTTAGTATTCAGACTCAGCAATCTTATTCTAATGAGAGACCAAACCTTTGTTCTCCAGGCAGATTACACAAAGAATAAATTAACTCTTTAACTCAGAAATTAAAGAAAATTTTGTTATTTTAACTGCAAGAAACCCAATTCTTTGTTTTATACGCTATTTAACATTAAAACTAAAAATCTCATAAATTAAACAATTAAACTTTAGTCAGATGGATGAAACTTGACCATATCAAATAAATTTCTTTTTCAATAAACCTCTTAAAGGTTGCCTTTGTTGTATATCTCTTACAGTGAATCCCTTTAAATGGTTACACATTGTAAAATGAAAGTCAGAAGAAAACCCATTGGTCCAACACTCAGGATATGGTTGGTAGCTTTATTTCCTACTTGTGGTATAGCAGAATTGGAGAAATATTTAAGAAAATTTGTCAGTCACTATGGGACAAATAACAGATGAGATAGAAGCACAACAGTGATCTCTGATCTCATAAGCCAAGGTGACATGAGATAACAAAATAACCTTATATTTTTATTAGTCCAAGAAAGTGTAGTCTGTGCTGTAGACAAGATATACATAGAATTAGACAGCAAGCTACTTGATTACACATTGTCACACCCTTATAAACACAAGGTCTATTTGGTTGGTTACTATCAGGAATAAGTACATGGGCTAGATCACTACTGCAAGGGACAGTAATATTCTCAGTCTACATCCTGATAGTATTAGCCACAATAAGATTTATCCTCTATTGTCTTACACATCTAAAAGGCAAAAGAAGGCCTCAGGCTAAAATATTGATGTACATTGAGTCTGCTTACTCCAGCAATGCCATTGACGGGAACATCGCTCTTACTCAATACCATGGTGAAGAACCAGATGGTATCCAGTGGAAAATCAGCACTGTGAGTTTAAAGAGCCTGCAATGGCCACCATCTAGGAGCACGACTAAGTCCAGGTATTGCTCTTAGATGTGTTATCTCCAATCTCTGATCAAAAGGAGGGACTGATTTAGGAAATAATATTGGAGCTATTATTCCCTCTCCTTGAGTATGGAGAATTGTGACCCCGCTGGGGCTGAGCCCTCACAGACTCACAAAGACACATCAACTGGGCCCTGAGATAAGACAACAGATGGGACAATCTCAGAAATTACCTTAAGGAAGTTTTCACAAAAGGGCAATAAAACCTAACCCAAAGGATTCCTCACCTTTTGTCTTTTTCTTTTCACATTTAGTGAATAAGAATTTGTCGGACCACTGAAGACCCTCCTGACTTTCATAACTGAAACCCATACCAATGATTGTTAAGAAAGATGATTCAAAATGTAAGATTACAATTTCTAGCCAACCAGTGAAAAGGTGATGATTTCAATGATTCTACCCATTTTGTGATGTTGATATATACTGATGATTCTGTAACCTTCCTTGGACTTGGACAGGCATGGTTGTAGAAGCCTGCTTGTCTGTTTTCCGATTCTTGCCTATTCTGTAATATTCTTTGGACTCAGGCAGACATGGCTGTAGCAGCATGCTTGTCTGCTTCCCACTTCTGCCCTTTTGAATATATGCCGAATAAAACTTTCTTTTCGCTTAAAAAAAAAAAGGTCCTCCAAGGTCAAGAAGGGAGAGTGTTGACATGTTGTGGGGTTGTTAACCAATGTCATAAAACAATATGTGTATTGACTGTTTAATGAGAAACTATTTGTTCTGTAAACCTTCACCTAAAGTACAATTAAAAAAAAGATTTAAAAAAATGCATCCTCTGAGTGAGGAACCAATGAACTATTTAAAAAAAACAAAGAAGAAATCAAAGGATACATTGCATTGGGCAAATCTGCTACAAAAGACTTCTTTAAAGTGTCAAAAAGCGAGGATGTTACCTTGAAGACTAAGATATGCCTGACCCAAGCCATGGTGTTTCCAATTGCCTCATATGCATGCAAAAGGTGGACAACGAATAAGGAAGACCAAAGAAGAATCAACGCCTTTGAATTACGGTGTCGGCAAAGAATATTGACTATACCGTGGACTGCCAAAAGAATGAACAAATCTGTCTTGGAAGAAATACAGCCAGAATGCTCCTTAGTTGCAAGGACTGGGTCTCACATACTTTAGACATGTAATCAGGAGGGACCAGTCCCTGGAGGAGGACATCCTGCTTGGTAAAGTAGAGGGTCAGTGAAAAAGAGGAAGACCCTAAGTAGATGGATTGACACAGTGGCTGCAATCATGGGCTCAAGCATAACAATGATTGTGATGATGGAACAGGACCAGTGTTTCACTCTGTTGTGCATGGGGTCGCTATGAGTAGAAACCCACTCGATGTCACCTAACAACAACAACAGATCTTGTTTTTGCACAATATATTCCTAGCTCCCTTATTTTTTTTTTTCTTTTGGTTATAATCTGTCATTTCTTGGTTTCTCATTATGCTTGGAACGCTCTCGTGTATGACCCCTACATTGCAAATTAAAGCTCAGAATCTTAGGATGTCTTTGTCTCTCTCTTTCATTATACATTTCATTCTCTTTACTCTTGTCTCTCTGTTTCTCTTTTACTCTGAGGCTCTCTTTCTTTCTCTCTTTGTTCCCCTCCTATTCCCTTCTCTATCTCTTCTTGGTCTTTTAGTCTGTCCTATTCTTGAACTTTATCACTGCTCTTGTTCTATTTCTTTCTTTCCCTCCCTGTTTCCATTTTCAGTGTCTATTCTTCTGGTTTCTCTGTCTTCTGCTTTCTTCTATTTCTTTTCCTCTCTGAGCTAACTGTGTATCACTAAGCATGTGCCTGTAATAAATTATTGCCTTTTTTTCATTGACACCAAATAACTGACAGCTTCTAGCATCATGAGTAGCAAGGGCAGGCTATTGAAAACTGTAGCCTGCAAATGTCAAATCTAAGGTTAAAAGAACTTATTTTTATTCATATTTTGCTTCCATTTTCCTTCAGGTAACATTGAGGTTTAGATTTCTGTGAAACAATATTACAGATTTTTCTGTTATCATCACACCTAGCATTCAGCAAAGCTGATACCCGAGAAAAAAAGAATAATGAGTTTCTGTGAAATTTTAAGTGTGAAATTAACCCACATAGAAAAGGTTTGCTTTCTGAAGAAGCCCCAAGGAATAAGCAGCATTAAATTGCAAAGGCTGAATTGACCTGCCACATAGATAGAAACTGTTTGGATGCTGGGAGGATAAATCTAGAGTCCAAGGCATAAAAACCCAACAGTTTTGCTACTTAACGAGTGCCACATTAAATTTGTGATTAATTGAGTAGACCGGCTGAAGTACTCATTGAAAGATGGAATTTAGGACTATATATAGGTCTCTGAAAAGGTCTCTTCACTTGATTGTAATATTACAAACTTAATGCTTAGTTACTGGCACTGTGTTAGTCAGTTTCGTACACTTTTTAAAACTTTACAATAGAAGATAATTTCAGTCCTACAAAATAGTTGCAAAAATAGTACAAAGGGTTCATGTATGCCAACGGTTTCCAACTGGGGGTGATTTTATTCCTTCTCCTGAGTATATTTGACAATGTCTTGATACGTTTTTGGTTGTCACAACTTGGGGTGGGTGTACTATTAGCATCTAGTGAGTAGAGGCTCAGAATGCTGCTAAACATCCTACAATGCACTGCACAGCCTTACCCCTTCCCCACTGTAAAGAGTTATTATTGTTGGTTGCCATCAAGTTGATTCTGACTCATGGCGACCCTGTGTATGCACAGTAGAACTGTCCATGGGATTTTCAAGGCTGTGACTTTTCAGAAGCAGATCACCAGGTCTGTCTTCTGAGACACCTCTGGGAGGGCTCTACCTGCCAAACTTTCTGCTGGTAGTCAAGCGTTTAACTGTTTGTGTTATCCAAGTAATCCTGCAAATCTACTAATAAGAGCAAGATATTTCTGTATAGTATTTTTTTTTAGTCTTAGAGTATATAATAAAAAATATTGTTTTCCAAAGTTACTTTAATTAGTTCCCTCTTCTCATTTAGTGTTGTTGTGTTTATCTGTAATTCAATTAAGTCCATTTGCTTGTGTTCCCCTTCCATGTTGGGGTTCCATTTTATTATTGCTGAGTTTACCCTTTTGTTATTGTTGTTGTTACAATAAATATTAAAAGTCAGAACTACACAAAAAGCTATACTCAAAGAAGTGTTGCTACCCCAACAACATTCCTCCTACCCCAGTTGTATCCTTTCATCCCTTCCACTCTGTTCCCAGGCATACCTGTAGGTAAACAATGCCACATTTTTTTTTTTGTTGTTATCTTTCTTATGTTTCTACTTGCATAAATAAGCAGATACATACATTTCTTTTTATGTTCCCTTTTTTCTTATATGAAAAGGAGCATAGTATAACTACCCTTTTGCACTTCACACATGTTGTTTTATTTAATTCTTGAAACAGTTCTTTGAAATATTAGAAATATGGTTATTTTAGAAACTCTAAAAATGATTTGCCAAGAGATTCTAACAATTATTTTTGGTCAGCCCCTTAGATGTAACAGTCACAATCTCTGTTGAATTGAATTTGATGTTAAAAGATGTACTTTTCCAGAGTGTCAATTGAAGTCATTTATCTATTTTTTTTTAAACATCTTCATTGTCTCTCTCTGGTATGCAAAATAAAATACATACTCATTCCTGACATAAAGGATCATTTATGATCTGATTAATTATCTGTCATTAGCAGTTGCCACCCTCCTTCCCAAGCCCAGTCCCTTCCTTAACAGTGCTCACATACACTCTAAGCTAAAGTCATGCAGAACCACAGTATGAGTCTTTAAAAATATGTAGAAGAGTGCCAGGCGTCAGCAAGTGTGTCAAGTGTGGACGAGAAAACAGCTTTGCAAAGACAGCAAAGCACATTAGTGAAGTGTAAGAGGGTTGATAGGACTGGAGAATGAGGTTCAAGTTTGGGAGCAGCAGTAGATCAGATTGGGGAACATGCAAAAAAAATAAGGGAGGTCCATACTCCAAAGTTTGGGCTTTATTTTATAGGCTACAGGCAGTCCTTGAAAGCTTTTAGGCTGGGAATTACATGGTCAGATTCTAGCATGTTCACTTGCTCTGGCTGTACATTAAATAAACTGTGAATGTGTGAGACCGGTTTAATTTTCACTCTTTAGGAATAGAATCCGTTCAATGTAGGTGAAGTATTTTTAAATTCATTCAATAACATTGCATTAAGACATTACCTATTTCAAATCTGCTGGGCTGGGCACTCATAAAGTGAGTTAAAAAAATACACCGGCAGCAAAGGCTAGTATAAGGAACAAATAGTGTAAGACTTAGATTTATGAGAAAAACAGAAAGCTTCAGTATTTCACTCTTGAGCTAGCTTCAGAGATACAGCTCTTCCCTTCTAAAACTGGAGTAGAAACAGTCATTTAGCTTCTAATAATAATAATTTAAAAAATTGTCTCAACTGAATTCTGGGATCTTTTAATGCATGAGATTTTCAGATTCTTCACTTACCCATTTAACAACCATTACACAAATCAAATAGCTTCTTATTTTTTATTTTAGTTCTAATAATGAAACCTTTCCAATATTCTGCTTCATGAGGAGCCCTAGGTGAAACTGGAGTGCTCCTTCTAAATTAAAATCACTAATATCTCACTTAAAAATATAAAAATAGAACCATTTTAAGCATGTTTATGTAAAAAAAGGTCAGATAAGGGTCCACACACACACACACACACACACACACACTTATTTTAGTGGAATTAAATATTTAAAAATGCATGACCGGAACCTCAAATCATCAAATTTTGATATAGCTGTAAACTTGGCAACATCCACTCCTGTTGGGTCCTTGAGACACAAGAACAGGGATTGTTTTGTTCTGTTATCCATAAAGTCACCATGAGTCTGAGCCAACTCCACAGAACCTAAGAACAACAATATATCCATCCTCACAATCATCCCTATGTTTGAGGCCATTATAACAGTCACTGTGTCAATCCATGTCATTGAGGGTCATATATGCATACATACATATATATATATACATACATATATATATATATATATATATATATATATATATATATATATATATATATATATATAATTGTTGTTAAGGGACATCAAGTTGATTTCAACTCATAGCAACACCATATGACAGAGCAAAACTGCCCCATAGGTTTTTCAGGGCTGTGATGTTTATAGGAACAGATTGTCATGTATTTATCCTCCATAGCAACTGCTTAGGTTCAAACCACCAACCTCCTGGTTAGCAGCTGAGAGCTTAAATGTTCCACTACTGATGCTCTTTCTGTCCTTGTAGATATAGATGTAGACATAGACATGGGCGTAGACATAGGAATAGGTGTAGGCATAGGCGTAGACATAGATGTAGACATAGATACAGATATAGATATAGAAAGATGTGGTTTTCAATTACCTCATATGCATGCAAAAGCCAGACAATAAATAAGGAGGACCAAAGAAGAACTGATGCTTTGAATTGTGGTGTTGGTGAAAAATATTGAATATACCATGGACTGTCAAAAGAAAGAACAAACATATATACATATATATGTATGTCTACATATATATGTATATACGTATGTCCATACATACATTTATCTATTGCTGTAGTTGTTGCTGTTAGGTACCCTCCAGTCTGTTCAGACTCATAGCGACCGTATGTACAACAGAATGAAACACTGCCCGGTCCTGCGCCATCCTCACAATTGTTGTGCTTGAGCCCATTGTTGCAGCCACTGTGTCAACCCATCTCCTTGAGGGTCTTCCTCTTTTTCGCTGACACTTTACTTTACCAAACATGATGTTCTTTTCCAGGGACTGATCCCTCTTGATAATATGGCTAAAATACGAGACAGAATCGACATCCTCACTTCTAAGGAGCATACTGGCTGTACTTCTTCCAAGACAGATTTGTTTTTTCCTCTCGCAGTCCATGGTATATTCAATATTCTTTGCCAGCGCAATAATTCAAAGGTATCATTTCTTTATCATTCTTCAAATTCATTGTCCACTTTTTGCATGCACGTGAGGCAATTGAAAATAGCATGGCTTGGGTCAAGCTCACTTTTTTCTTTAAAGTGACATCTTCTGTTTTTAATACTTTAAAGAGGTACCTTACAGCAGATTTGCCTAAAGTATACATCATTTCATTTCTTGACTGCTGCTTCCATGAGCATTGATTGTAGATCAAGTGAAATGAAATAACAGACAACTTCAATGTTTTCTCCATTTATCATGATTTTTTTAACTCCAGTTGTGAGGATTTTTTTTTCTTTTTGTTGAGATGAAATCCAACTGAAGGCTGTAGTCATTGATTTTCATCAGTAAATGCTTCAAGTCTTCTTCACTTTCAGCAAGCAAGGCTGCATCATCTGCATATTGTGGTTGGTAATGAGTCTTCCACCAACCCTGATACAGTGTTCTTCTCCATATATTCCAGCTTCTTGGCTTATTTGCTCAGCATGCACATTGAATAAGTACGGTGAAATGATACAACCCTGAGGCACACCTTTCCTGACTTTAAATCTGGCAATATCCCCTTTTTCTCTTGGAACAACTGCCTGTTTGTCGATATACAGGTTCCTCATGAGCATAATTAAGTGTTCAGGAATTCTCATTCTTTGTAATGTTATCCATGATTTATTATGATCCACATAATTGAATGCCTTTGTGTAGTCAATAAAACGCAAGTAAATATCTTCCTAATATTCTCTGCTTTCAGCCAAGATCCATCTGACGTCAGCAATGATATCCCTTGTTCCATGTTCTCTTCTGAATCTGGCTTGAATTTCTGGCGGTTCCCTGTCGATGTCCTGCTGCAACCATTTTTTAATTATCTTCAACAAAATTATATTTGCATGTGATATTAATGATATTGTTCCATAATTTCCACATTCTGTTGGCTCACCTTTCTTTGAAATGGGCACAAATTTAGATCATTTACAGTTGACTGGCAAGGTAGCTTTCTTCCAAATTTCTTGATATAGACGAGTGAGCACTTCCAGGGCTGCATCCATTTGTTGAAACGCTTCAACTGGTATTTTGTCAATTCCTGGAGTTTTGTTACCAATGCCTTCAGTGCAGCTTGGACTTCTTCCTTCAATACCATTAGTTCTTGATCATATGATATTTCTTGAAATGGTTGAACATCGGTTTTCTTACTCCAGGTCTTTGCATATTTCATTATAATACTTTACTTTGTCTTCTCGAGCTGCCTTTTGAAATCTTCTGCTCAGGTCCTGTACATCATCTTTTCTTCCGTTCACTTTAGCTACTCTACACTCAAGAGTAAGTTTCAGTGTCTCTTCTGACATCCGTTTTTGTTTTTTCTTTCCTTCCTGTCTTTTTAATGACCTCCTGCTTTCTTCTTGTATGATGTCCTTTATGTCATTCCATTACTAGTCTTGTCTTCAGTCATTAGTGTTCAGTGTGTCAAATCTATTCTTGAGATGGTCTCTAAATTCAGATGGGATATACTCAGGATTGTGCTTTGGCTATTTTGGGCTTGTTTTAATTTTCTTCAGCTTCAGCTTGAAGTTGCATACGACCAATCAATGGTCGGTTCCATAGTCGGCCCCTGGCCTTCTTCTGACTGATAATAATGAGCCTCTCCATTATCTCTTTCTATAGATATATTCGAATTGATACCTGTGTGTTCCAACCAGTGAGGTCCACATGTATAGTCATCATTCATGTGGTTGAAAAAAGTTATTTGCAATGATTAAGACCTTGACCTTACAAAATTCTATCATGCCATCTCTGGTGTCATTGCTATCACCAAGGCCATATTTTTAAACTATAGATCCTGCTTCTTTGTTTCTAACTTTCTTATTTCAAACACCAGTAATTATCAATGCATCTTGATAGCATATTTGATCAATTTCTGACCACAGAATTTGGAAAAAAATCTTCAATTTCTTCAACCTTGCCAGTAGAAGTTCGTGTGTAAATTTGAATAACAGTTGTATTAAACGATCTTCTTTGCAGGCTTATGGAAATTATCCTATTACTGACTATGTTGTACTTCAGGATAGGTCTTGAAATGTTATTTTTGATGATGAATGTGATGCAATTCCTCTTTAATTTGTCATTCTAAGCATGGTAGACCATATGATTGTCTGATTAAAAAAAAACCAATAACAGTCCATTTCAGCTTACTAATGCCTATGATAGTGATCTTTATATGTTCCTTTTCATTTTCGACAACCTCCAATTTTCCTAGATTCATACTTCTTACATTCCACGTTCTTATTATTTTTGTAGATGGATATCCAGTTTTGCCAGCACCATTTGTTAAAAAGACTGTCTTTTCCCCCATTTGATGGACTTTGGGCCCTTGTCAAAGATCAGGTGAGCGTAGGTGGGTGGATTTACATCTCGGTTCTCAATTCTGTCAATGTATCTGTTGTTGTACCAGTACCAGGCTCTTTTGACTACTGTAGCTGTATAGTGGGATCTGAAGTCAGGTAGTGTGAGTCCTCCAACTTTATTCTTCTTCAGTAGTGCTTTACTTCTTTGCAGCTTCTTCCCTTTCTATATAAAGTTAATGATTAGTTTTCCATCTCTTTGAAGAATGTTGTTGGTATTTGGATCAGGATTGCAATGTATTTGTAAATTGCTTTGGGTAGAATTGTCATTTTCACAATGTTGAGTCTACCTATCCATGAGCATGGTATGTTTTTCCATTTATGTAGATCCCTTTGGGTTTCTTGCAGTAGTGTTTTGCAGTTTTCTTTGTATAGGTCTTTTACATCCCTTGTTAGATTTATTCATAAGTATTTTACTTTTTAGGGCTATTATAAACAGTATTCCTTTCCTGATTTCTTTTTCATTATTCTCCTTATTGGTGTATAGAAATCCAACTGATTTTTGTACTTTTTTCTTGTATCCTGCTACTCTGTTGAATCTTTCCATTAGATCCAGTGGATTTCTCGTGGAGTCTTTAGGGTTTTCTATGTATAGTATCATATCATCTGCAAACAGGGACAGTTTAACTTCTTCATCATCAATTCGAATGCCCTTTATTTTTTTTTCTTGCCTTATTGCTCTAGCTAGAACTTCCAGCACAATGTCAAATAGGAGTGGTGATAAAGGGCATCCTTGTCTTGTTCCTGTACTCAAGGGGAATGTTTTCAGCTTCTCTCCGTTAAGAATGATCTTGGCCATTGGTTTTGCACAGATGCCCTTTATTATGTTGAGAAATTTTCCTTCTATACCTATTTTATTGAGAGTTTTTATCAGGAATTGGTGTTGGACTTTGTCAAATGCCTTTTCTGTGTCTATTGAGATGATCATGTGATTCTTTTCTTTCCTTTTATTTATGTGCTGGATTCCGTTGATTGATTTTCTAATGTGGAACCATCCTTGCATACCTGGTATGAATCCTGCTTGGTCGTGGTGTATTATTTTTTGGATATGATGCTGAATTCTATTGGCTAGAATCTTGTGAATTTTTGCATCTATATTCATGAGAGATATTGGTCTGTCATTTTCTTTTTTTGTGGTCTCTTTGCCTGATTTTGGTATGAGCATTATGCTGGCTTCATAGACTGAAATCAGAAGGTTTGTTTTCTTTGCTGTGCTCTGAAACAGCTTGAGTAGTACTGGTACAAGCTCTTCTCGGAATGTTTTGTGGAATTCTCCAGTGAAGCTATCTGGGTCAGGGCTTTTTTTTGTTGGGAGTTTTTTTTTTAATTACCTTTTCAATCTCTTCTCTTGTAATGAGTCTGTTCAGATTTTCAACATCACTTTGTTGTAGTTTGGGTAAGTGGTGTGTTTCTAGAAATTTATCCACTTCCTCTAGGTTTTCAAATTTGTTGGAGTATAGTTTTTCATAATATTCTGTTAGGATCCTTTTTATTTCAGTTGGGTCTGTTGTAATGTCCCTCATTTCATTTCTTATTTGGGTTATTTGCATCCTCTCCTGTTTTTTTTTTTTGTTTTTTTTTTGTTTTTTTTGTTAGTCTGGCCAGTGGTTTGTCGATTTTTTTTGATTCTTTCAAAGAACCAACTTTTGGTTTTATTGATTCTTTCTATTGTTTTTCTGTTCTCTATTTCATTTATTTCTGCTCTGATCTTTATTGTTTCCTTTCTTCCGGTGGCTGTGGTCATTTTTGCTGTTCTGTTTTTATTTGTTTGAGTTCTGTAGTTAATGTTTTGATTTTGTCCCTTTTTTCTTTTCTCATTTGTGAATCTACTGCCATAAATTGACCTCTGAGGACTGCCTTTGCTGTGTCCCAAAGGTTTTGGTATGATGTGTTTTCATTCGCATTTGATTCTAGGAATTTTTTGATTCCATCTCTGATTTCTTCTATTACCAAGGGATGTGTAAGCAGGGTATTATTCAGTTTACATGTAATTGATTTTTTTTCTTGCTCTTTCTGTTGTTAATTTCTACCTTGATGGCATTGTGGTCAGAGGAGATACTTTGAATTATCTCAATGTTTTGGATCTTGTTGAGGATTGATCTGTGGCCTAAGATGTGGTCTATTCTGGAGAACATTCCATGTGCATTGGAAAGGAATGTGTAGTTTGCAGTGGTTGGATGGAGTGTTCTATATATGTCTATGAGGTCAAGTTGGCTGACTGTGCCCTTGAGGTCTTCTGTATCTTTGCTGAGTTTCTTTTTAGTTGTTCTGTCCTTTACTGCGAGTGGTGTGTTGAAGTCTCTTACTATTATTGTGGAACTGTCAATTTCTCTTTTCAGTGTTTTTAGAGTTTGTTTTATGTATTTTGCAGCCCTGTCATTGGGTGCGTAGAAGATTATTATGGTTACGTCTTCATGATGGATCATCTCCTTAATCATTATATAGTGTCCTTCTTTGTCTTTTATGGTGGATTTTGTTTTAAAGTCTATTTTATCTGAGATTAGAATTGCCACTCCTGCTCTTTTTTGGTAGTTTTTAGCTTGATTTTTTTTTCCAACTTTGACCTTTAATAAATTCATATCTTTGTTTCTAAGGTTTGTCTCTTGTAGACAGCATATTGATGATCCTGTTTTCTTATCCATTCTGTCACTCTCCGTCTCTTTATGGGTGCATTGAGTCCAATTACATTCAGTGTAATTATTGATAGATGTAAGTTTGTTGCTGTCATTTTGTAGTGCGTTTTTTTTTTTTTTTTTTTTTTTTTTTTGTGGTGCAGATGTTTTCCTTGTTCTTCTTACTCTCCTGTGCTTAGTTACTTTTGTTTGTGGATTTTTTTTTTCCATTTCTTTTGTTTTCGCTGAGACTTTATGTTTTTCCTCTTTATTTTTATGAGTATGTTTGTTAACTTTCTTTGCTGTTACCATGAATTTTACCCTTATCTTTCTAATTTTGAAGCAGTCTACCATTACTTGGTATCGCCTTGCCTTCCTCTCCATTAAAAGGTTCTATACCTATGCCGTTTATTCCCTCTTTTATTATTCTGATGTTGTTGTCATTTACAGATTAACTGCTCTGATTCCCTGTAGTATTTCTTTTGGTTTTGGATAGTCCTCGAGAGTTCATTTCTTAGATTGGTATCTGGCTGGTATGATCCTGCGTTCTAGCTTCAGCCTGTGAGCTGAAGATGTTGCTCTCAGATAGAAGAACTCCCTTTAATAATTCTTGTAAGTGTGGTTTGGTTCTCATATATTCCCTTAATTTATGTTTATCTGGAATTGTCCTAATTTTACCATTATATTTGAACAAGAGTTATTCAGCATTTATTATTCTTGGCTGGCAATTTTTTTCTCTCAAGGCTTTATATATGTCATCCCATTGCCTTCTTGCCTGCATTGTTTCTGCTGAATAATCTAAACTTAGTCTTATTGTTTCTCCTCTGTATGTGACTTCTTGTTTTTCACAAGCTGCTCTCAGGATTCTTTGTCTTTGGTTTTGGGGAGTTTGATTATGATATGCCTTGCTGATTTTCTTTTGGGGTCTATCCTATATGGGGTTCGTTTAGCATCTTGGATGGCCAACTTTTCATCTTTTGTGATTTTGGGGAAGTTTTGTGTCAGCAGTTCTTCAATGATCCTCTCTGTATTTTCTGTTTTTCCCCTTGTTCTGGAACTCCAATCACTCACAGATTTTTGCTTTTGATTGTATCCCACATAACTCTCAGGGTCTCTTCATTTTTCTCTGTTCCTTTTTCTGAGTTTTCCTGAAACAGAGTTGTATCCAAGTATTTTTCTTCAATTCCACTGATCCTTTCTTCCACCATTTAAAATCTGCTCCTCAGCCCTTCTCTGACGCTGTCCATTTCTGAAATCTTGTTGTTTATCTTTTGGATTTCTAATTGTTATTTTTGTATAATTTCTAGTTATGAATTCATTTTGGCATTTTGTTCCTGCATTATTTTCCTGAATTCTTTCATCTTTTTGTCTGTATTTCCCATGAATTTGTCTATTTTTTCCTCATTTTTGCCTGCTTTGTGCTTTAACTCTTGGATACGTCTGAGTATTAGAGATATGAATTCCCTATCAGGTAGTTCTAGTTCCTTTTCTTCCAGTGGAAAGTCATCTGGTGTTTTATTTTGGATGTCTACTGGAACCATCCTGTCCTGTTTTGTAAATGTTTTGATATTGTCTGCTGTCTTCAGGGCATTCAGTAGTTTTTTTTCTTGTTTATTGATTGTAGATTTGTTTGTTTCGTCCTTTTTTTTTTTACTTGGCTGAGCAGGCGGGCTGTGTGTTCTTTGTTTTTGCTTGTCTGTTGGCATGATACTTTTCACCTCCTTCTCTAATTGGCAGGGTCAGTCACTGAGATATGCTACAGCAGGGCAGATCTAGCTGAAGAGGAGTTACTGGGATGGGTTGTTTGTGGCTCTTACTACAGCCAACAGGACTGCTCAGTAATCAGTGCAGGGCAGGTTCCAGTAGCTGTGCCTGTGCTGCTTGGTTGTTTGATGTTAAGCGCACAGTGTAAGTAGGCAGGATGTAGGATTGAGATTGTGATGTGTGGAGCTAAGATGGATATGGGGAGAGGAGAGAGGAAAAGGAGGCAAAAACATAGAAACAAAAAAGAGTGCTAAGGGAGCTTGCCATTAGAGTGGAGAGATGAGAGACTATGAAATGGAGAAAAACAAAAAAGGGGAAGAAAAAGTAAAAAAAAGAATAGAATGAATAAATAAAAATCAGAAAGGAAGAAGAAGAGCCAAGTTCCTAGGGATCCCACTGTTGTGGCTATGAGGTCTGGGGAAGTTTTTCTCAGGTGTTGTAGTACAGCCTGGCTAGAAGGTGTAGTCATATTCAATGCCAGGTATTCAGGGAACAGAAGGAGAAGGAAGGTATAGAGAGACAAGAAACTGAGTAATGAAGAAAGAGAAAAACAGGGGGAAGAAAATAAAACAAATTAAAAAAAAAAAAAGAACAAGAAAAGCCCCCCCCCCCAAAAAAAACAGAAAAAAATAAAAAAACCACGAAGAAAGAAATGCCCTCAAAGATCCCTCTGCATGTCTGCGCAAGCTGAAGGGGTAGGTCTTAAGCCATGGAGCACTGCCTGGCCAGAACAGGCTCCCAACTCAAGAAAAGGAAAAGAAAACAAACAAAAAGTTCAAAACAAACAAAAGCTCCGGGATCCCACCAGTGTGGCAGTCCAGACTGGGAAGCAGTTCCACACTGGAATGGAGGTCTGCAGCCCCTCAGGAAGAAGCAAAGATGGCACACGGAGCCAGATATTTGAGTGAAAGGAGGGGAAGGTGGTGAGAGGTAAGGAAGAAATCAAAAGACGTGGAAAAAAGCAACACCAGCAGCCAACAAATGGCACTCAGAGAACTGACCAGTGTTGGCAGGTGGAATCCAAGCAGCTGGTGTTTCCTGGACAAGAGACTGTGGCCACAGGAAGTGGAGGAGTCTGAGTGGGAGTGAAGAAGGGTGGGGGTGGGAAAGCATATATCACAAATTACCGGTTGTTTTCTCTCCCGCTAGAAGCTCCGTGAAGATGTTTTCTTGTGCCCCCTTTTTGCTGGTCTCCAATAGCAGCCCAAGATGGCACATCTGCACTGTGTTAGCTGATAGGGGACCTCTGTATGAATCTCTCCTTGATCTCTGTTCTCTGTCAGTTTTCTCACTCCATTAGGTGCTTGGCTGAGTTCTTTATCTCTTAATTTGATATTTTAGGGTTTCAGGATTGCTGTTTTCTCTGTTTGGCTTAGTTTTTAACATCTTTGCTGTAGAGGGACAGCGTGGTGCTTCTGCCTAGAGTGCCATTTTGCCGGAAGTCTCCCACATTCTTCTTATTAATATATCTTTTTAGCTGTTTCTTCTCATTTTGAGTAGTTCTACATCAGCAAATGAAGGTCTCCAGAGTTTTACTCCATCCACATCACTAAGGTTGACTCTATTTTTAAGACGAAGCCCTTCTCTAGGCATATTGTGAGTGCCTTCCAACCTGAGGGGCTCCTCTTCCAGTACTATATCTGACAATGTTCTGCTGCTATTCATAAGGTTTTCCTTTGCCAGTTTCTTCAGAAGTAGACAGTCAGGTCCTTCTTCCTACTCTGTCTTAGTCTGGAAGCTCTGCTGAAACCTATCCACCGTGAGGATTTGAAACGCTGGTGGAATAGCTTCCAGCATCATAGCAACATGTAAGCCACTAAGTATGACAAACTGACAGAGGAGTAATGGATGTGTATATGTTAATATATTTATATAAAATCATACTTCTAACAATTATTCATTTATTTAATTACGTATTTAAACATTTATTATGGGTCAGGTAATATGCAGGGTACCTAGAATATTGTAGCTGGTTAAACAAATCCAATCTTTGTCTCATGGAGCTTGGTGACATTTTGTATTTCAATTGAGACCCTAGCCCAGAATCTCTCTCTGGTATACAGAACAGAGTCATATGCAAGCCTTGAGAACATCTGACACCTTTAGTTTAAAGTCTACACTAGAATTTACTAACAAGTCTGCTCTGTGATGCCTTTCTCTTAGATTGTATTAAGCATACCAATGAAGAACACATCTGCTAGTTTGCCTGAGTTAGAAACCAGTTGTAAGTGTCAGGCAGATGGAGATTAAAGGAAACTTTGTTGTTGATGAAAGTGATAGAGAGGAGGGCTTAAGTCGTGCTAAGCAAGAATTGATAAAACACTGAACCCCACATTTAGAAAACCGTTTCTATCCACTCACAGGCAATACTAGACAATCTCAGGCCCTCCCCCTCAACTTCACAGGAACATAGTTTTTACCATTGATCTTACCGCATGCCTTAGAGTGGAACAGACTACATGCTCCTTCAGACAGTCAGATCCCAAAGAGAGAAGCAGAGTTTAAGAGGTAGATCTGTGCAGTCCCAAATCCAGTTCCCAAATGACTAGTCAAATAATGTACTTCTTCCCTGGAAAGGAGTGAATGACTGGGCAAAGACGTCAAAAATGTTACAGTAACTGATGCCTCTATACGGAAATATATAGCAAAGGGAGAGGAATGTATCCTCTCCCACCCATACAAATGACACTCATCTTCTACAAGCTAACAGTCCAGCAAAACACTAGGAGACAAATGAGGTTCCAACCCTTACACAGGCATAAGCTCTTCATTACGACTTCCTTTGCCTTTGAGTCCACTCATGTGGCTGCTTAGAGTTCTTGGTTAGAGACTTCCAGCAAATATTAAGGAAGGCTCACGTCAAAATTATCTACACTGCATGGCATACCACAGAAACTGAATAAAAACAGAGTTCCCAGAGTTCCTAGGGTGCCTTGAAGGAAAGAGATGAAAAACAGTCTTGCCAAAGAGACACTACCCAGATTACAATCTGACTAGGGTGACAAGAGAGGTAAGATGAACTAATAGTAACTATAACAAGAGAATCTCACAAGCATAGTGACGTGGTTTTAAGATGAAAAACTCTAGTTCTGGAGTTTTACAGTGTGATATGGATCCTTACAGTAACAATTTCAAGTTGTTTGTCTTCAGAAAACGATATGGAATATAGTCAAACTTAAGTTTTCTCATTTGTACTCTAGCGATGTTAATGATAATATCTACCCCCATGAAGTCATTACAATGATAATGTACGTTAAACACTTAGCACAAGTCTGGGACACATTAAAGCCTCAGTAAATGTGAACTATTCATAATATTATTGCAATTAACAATGAACACGCTTGACATTTCTCAAGTTGAAAGAACTGAAGAAAAAATTCAAGCCTCAAACTGTGATATTGAAGGATTATATGGGGAAATATTGCAGGATGTATCAAAACAAGATGGAAGGAATACACAGTGTCACTATGCCAAAAAGAATTGATTGACATTCAACCATTTCAGCAGGTAGCATATGATCAGGAACCGATGGTACTAAAGGAAGAAGTCCAAGCTGCACTGAAGGCATTGGTGAAAAACAAGGCTCCAGGAATTGACAGAATATCAACTGAGATATTTCAACAAATGGATGCAACAAGGGAAGTGCTCACTGGTCTACGCCAAGAAATTTGGAAGACAGCTACCTGGCCAACCGACTGGAAGAGATCCATATGTATGCCTATTGCCAAGAAAGGTGATTCAACAGAATGCAGAAATTACCAAACAATATCATTAATACCACACCAAAGTAAAATTTTGCGGAAGATCATTACAAAGCGACTGTAACAATTTATCGACAGTGAACTGCCAGAAATTCAAGTCGGATTCAGAATAGGATGTGGAACCAAGTATATCACTGTTAATGTCAGATGGATCCTGGCTGAAAGCAGATAATACCAGAAAGATGTTTGCCTGTGTTTTATTAACCTTGCAAAGGCATTTGACTGTGTGGTTCATAACAAATTATGGATAACATTGTGAAGAAAGGGAATTCCAGAACACTTAATTGTGCTCATGAGGAACCTGTACATAGATCAAGAGGCAGTCATTAGAACAGAACAAGGGGATAATGCATGGTTTAAAGTCAGGAAAGGTTGTGTATTATATCCTTTCACCATACCTATTCAGTCTGTATGCTTAGCAAATAATCCAAGAAACTAGAGTATATGAAGAAGAATAGGGCATCTGAATTGGAGGAAGACTCATTAATAACTTACATTACGTAGAAGACACAACCTTGCTTGCTAAAAGTGAAGAGGACTTGAAGCACTTACTGATGAAGATCAAAGACCACAGCCTTCAGTATGGATTACACCTCAACATAAAGAAAACAAAAATCCTCACAACTGGAGCAATCAGCAACATCATGATAAATGGAGAAATGATTGAAGTTGTCAAGGATTTCATTCTACTTGAACCCACAATCAACACCCATGGAAGCAGCAGTCAAGAAATCAAAAGATGCATTTCACTGGGCAAATCTGCTGCAAAAGATCTCTTTAAAGTGACGAAAAGCAAAGATGTCACCTTGAAGATTAACGTGTACCTGACTCAAGCCATGGTGTTTCCTATCATACCATATGCATGTGAAAGCTGGACGATGAGTAAGAAAGACTGAAGAAGAATTGACCCCTTTGAATTGTGGTGTTGGGGAAGAATATTGAATATAGGGTGGACTGCCAAAAGAATGAACAAATCTGTCTTGGAAAAATTACAGCCAGATTGTTCATTGGAAGTGAAGATGGAAAGACTTCATCTCACATACTTTGTACGTGTTGTCATGAGGGACCAGTCCCTGGATAAGGACATCTTGCTTGGTAAAGTAGAAGGTCAGTGAAAAAGAGGAACACCCTCAAGGAGATGGATTGATACAGTGGTTGCAACAATGGGCTCAAGCATAACAACAATTGTGAGGATGGCGCAGGACCAGACAGTATTTTGTTCTGTTGTACATAGCATTGCTATGAGTTGGAATGCACTCAATAGCACCTAACATCAACAACATTGCAATTAATATGGAAGATTGATAAAATTATTATTATTTCATTGATCAAAATTTTCCGTCATCTTTTATTTTTAATGAATTTTATTGAAGTATAATTCATATGTATGAAATTTGACCTTTTAAAGCATGCAATCCACTGGTTTTAATATATTCACAGTTTTGCATCCTTCAGAACTATCTAATTTTAGAATATTTTCATCATCCCCTAAAGAAATCATGTATCCATTAGCAACGACTCCTTATTTCCACTCCCCAACACCACCACCAACCCTAGAAACCACTAATTTCTACAAATAAAGCAGGTAAAGTACTTATAAAAACTGCTTGACGAATAATAAGTATTTCATATCCATTACAGTGAAAATTTTATGTCAGCTAACTCTACATTCAGCTCAGAATCAGCACCTGACTCTTGATGCAAGATATCAGTTTGCATTTTTATATATTTTGTGTACACGCTGCCAGAAGAATTTGAGTTTAGAGCTTAGCTATTAAGGATTGTAGCTCCACATATTACTTTTTATTTTTATTGTACTTTAGATGAAGTTTTACAGAAAAAAAAAGTTTCTTCATTAAACAGTTAGTGTACATATTGTTTTATGACAATGGTTAACAACCCCACGAAGTGTCAATACTGTTGCTTCTCAACCTTGGGTTTTATATTACCAGCTTTCCTGTCCCCTCCTGCCTTCTAGTCCTTGTCCCTGGACTGTTGTGTCCCATTAGTCTCATTTTGTTTTATGGGGCTTTCTAATATTTGGTTGAACAGTGAACCTTGGGAGTCATTTCATTGCTGAGCTAAAACACTTCCTGGGGGCCATACTCTCAGGGTTTCTCCAGTCTTTCTCAGGTCAGTGAGTCTGGTCTTTTTTTGTGAGTTAGAATTTTGTTCTACATTTTTCTCCAGCTCTGTCCGGGACCCTCTGTTGTGATCCCAGTCAGAGCAGTCAGTGGTGGTAGCCGAGCAACATCTACTTGTACTGGGCTCAGTCTGGTGGAGGCCGTGGTAGTTCCACATATTGTTTTTAATTGAGATATAATCAGCATACCCTATATACACACTTTTAAAAATTTACAAAATCATCCCCACAATAATATTTCCAGAATACTTATAACAACAAAAAGAAAATCCTAACCCACCGGTGGTTACTTCCCATTCCCCTCTCCTTCCAGCACCTGGCAATGAAAAATCTACTTTCTAGATAATTAAAAAACTCTCAACAACAACAACCAAAAAAAAAAAAAAAAAAAAAAAAACCTGGCCTGGATGGTTTCACTGGAGAATGCTACCAAACTTTCAGAGAAGAGTTAACACCACTACTACTAAAGGTATTTCAGAGTATAGAAAAGGATATAATACTCCCAAACTCATTCTATAAAGCCAGCATAACCACGAAACCAAAACCAAGTAAAGATACTACAAAATAAGAAAATTACAGACCAGTATCCCTCATGAACATTGAGGTAAAAACCTTCAACAAAATTCTAGCCAATACAATTCAACAATATATTAAAAAACTAATTCGTCATGATCAAGTGAGATTTATACCAGATATGCAGGGATAGTTCAACATTAGAAAACCAATCAATGTAATCTATTACATAAATAAAACAAAAGACAAGAATCACACGATCTTATGAATTGATGCAGAAAAGGCATTTGACAAAGTTCAACACCCATTCATGATAAAAACTATCAGCAAAATAGGAAGAGTAGGGAAATTAAGGGCATTTATACAAAACCAACATCATCCTAAATGGAGAGAGAGAGTATGAAAACATTCCCCTTGAGAACGAGAATCAGACAAAGATGCCCTATATCACCACTATTATTCAACATTGTGCTGGAGGTCCTAACCAGAGCAATTAGGCTAGAAAAAGAAATAAAGGACATCCAAATTGGTAAGGAATAAGTAAAAGTATCTCTATTTGCAGATGATATGATCTTGTATACAGAAAACCCCAAAGAATCTATAAGAAAACTCCTGGAACTAATAGAAGAGTTCAGCAAAGTTTCACGATACAAGATAAACATACAAAAATCAGTTGGATTCCTTTACACCAACAAAGAGAACCTCGAAGAGGAAATTACCAAATCCATACCATTTACAACAGCGCCCAAGAAGATTAAATACTTAGGAATAAATCTAACCAGAGACGTAAAAGACCTATACAATGAAAACTACAAGACACTACTGCAAGAAGCCAAAAGAGACCTGAATAAGTGGAAAAACATACCTCGTTCATGGATAGGAAAACTCAATGTTGTGAAAATGCAAATTCTACCCAAAACGATCGACAGATACAATGCAATCCCGATCCAAATTCCACTGGCGTTTTTTAATGAGATGGATAAACCAATCACCAACTTCATATGGAAAGAGAAGAGGCCCTGAATAAGTAAAGCATTACTCAAGAAGAAGAACAAAGTGGGAGACCTCACACTACCTGATTTTAGAACCTATTATACCACCATGGAAGTCAAACCAGCCTGGTACTGGTCCAACAACAGATACATAGACCAATGGGAGAGAATTGAGAATCCAGACATAAATTCATCCACCTATGAGCAGCTGATGTTTGACAAAGGCCCAAAGTCCATTAATTGGTGAAAAGACAGTCTCTTTAACAAACACTGCTGGCATAACTGGATATCCATCTGCAAAAAACTGAAACAAGACCCATACCTCACACCACGCACAAAAACTAACTCCAAATGGATCAAAGGCTTAAATATAAAATCGAAAATGATAAAGACTATGGAAAAAAAAATAGGGACAATGCTAGGAGCCCTAATACATGGCATAAACAGAATATGAATCCTAAGTGACAATGCACAAACACCAGAAGAGAAAGTAGATAACTGGGAGCTCTTAAAAATCAAACACTTATGCTCATCAAAAGACTTCATCGAAAGAGTCAAAAAACAACCTACAGACTGGGAAAAAAAATTTCGCTATGACAAATCTCTAAAATCTACAAGATACTGAAAAACTTCAACAACAAAAAGACAATTAACCCAATTAAAAAATGAGCAAAGGATATGTCAGGCACTTCGCCAAAGAAGACAGTCAGGAGGCTAACAGACACATGAAGAAATGCTCATGATCATTATCCATTAGAGAAATACAAATCAAAACTATAGTGAGACACCATCTCACCCCAACAAGGCTAGCATTAATCCAAAAAACAGAAAATAATAAATGCTGGAGAGGTTGTGGAGAGAGTGGAACACTTATACACCGTTGGTGGGAATGTAAAATGGTACAACCACTTTGGAAATCTATTTGGCCCTTCCTTAAAAAGCTAGAAATAGAAATACCATACTATTCAGCAATCCCATTACTTGGAATATATCCTAGAGAAAAGTAAGCCATCACATGAATAGATAGATGCACACCCATGTTCATTGCAGCACTGTTCACAATAGCAAAAAGATTGAAACAATCTAGGTGCCCATCAACAAATGGATAAACAAATTATGATATATTCACAGAAAGAAATACTACGCAATGATAAAGAACAACAAAGAATCCATGAAACATAACATGGAGGAATCTTAAAGGCATTACGAAGAGTGAATTGATCAGTCGCAAAAGGACAAATATTTTATAAGATAACTAATAAAAGAACTCAAGTAAAGGTTTAAACACAGGAGAAAACATTCTTTGATGGTTACGAGGGTGGGGAGGAAGGGAGAACGGTATTTACTAGCTAGATAGTAGACAAGAATTATCTTAGGTAAAGTGAAGGACAACACACACTACAGGGAAGTCAGCACAACTGGATTAAACCAAAGCTAAGAAGTTTCCTGAATAAAATCGAACCCTTCAAGGGACAGAGTAGCAAGAGTGGAAGTCTGGGGACCATTCCTTCAGGGGACATCTAGGTCAACAGGCATAACAAAGTTTATTAAGAAAATATTTTGCATCTCACTTTGGTGAGTGGTGTTTGGAGTCTTAAAAGCTAGCAAGTGGCCATCTATGATGCATTATTTGGTTCCAACCCCCCTGGAGAAAAGAATGAAGAATGCCAAAGACACAAGGAAACTATTAGCCCAGGAGACAGAAAAGGCCACATAAACCAGAGACTTCATCAGCCTGAGACCAGAAGAACTAGACGCTGCCTGGCTACCACCAATGACCACCCTGACAGGGAACACAACAGAGTCCCTGAGGAAGCAGGAGAAAAGTGGGTTGCAGAACTCAAATTCTAGTAAAACAGACCAGACTTAATGGTTTGATAGAAACTGGAGGTACCCCCAAAGACACGGCCCCCAGATTCTCTGTTAGCCCCAAACTAAAACGATTCCCAAGACCAACTCTTCAGACAAAGATTAGACTGGTCTATGGGACATAAAATGATACTCATGAAGAGTGTTCTTCTAAGCTCAAGTAAATGCATGAGACTAAATTGGCAGCTCCGTGAAGAGTGTGCTTCTTAGCGCAAGTACATACATGAGAATACATGGGCAGTTCCTGTCCAGAGGTGAGATGAGAAGGCAGAGAGGATCAGTGGGCAAGGGAAATCCAGTGTGGAAAGGAGGAGTGTGCTGTCACAGTACAAGGAGAACTACTAGGGTCACATAACAATGTATGTATCCATTTTTGTATGAGAGACTAACTTGAATTGTAAACTTTCACTTAAAGCACAATTTAAAAATAAAAAACAAACTACTTTCTGTCCATATAGATTTCTCTATTCCTGATATTTCATATAACTGGAAACATAAAATAGGTAGCCTTTTGTGTCTGGCTTCTTCACTTTAGTATGAAGTTTTCAAGGTTTATTCATGCTTATAACAAATTGGTATGTCATTCCTTTCGAAGGCTAAATAATATTGCATTGCATGGCTTTACACATTTTGTTTATCCATTTATCCATTGATGGACAGTTAACTTGTTTCCATTTTTTGGCCATTATGAATAATGCTGTAATGAACATCCATGTACAAGTTTTGTGCAGACATATGTTTTTAATTCTCTTGAGTACACACTTAGGAGTGGAATTTCTGTGTCATATGGCAATTTTACATTTAATTTATTTTTTATTTTTTTACCATACAAAAATGTATAATACATTGTTATGTGACACTAATTGCTCTACCCATACTGTGACAGCACACTCCTCCTTTCCACCCCTGATTCCCAATGTCCATTCAACCAGCCCCTAACCCTCTCTGTCTTCCCACCTCTGGATAGAAGCTGCCCGTTTAGTCTCTTATTTATGCTTGAGCTAAGAGGCACACTCCTAACGAGTATCACTTTATGTCTCACAGTGCAGTCCAATCCCCGTCTAAAGAGTTGGCCTCGGAAATTGTTTTAGTTCTGGCCTGATAGAGAATCCAGGGGTCATGCTTTCTGGGGTTCCTCCAGTCTCAGTCAGACCATTAAGTCTGGTGTTCTTACTAAAACTTGAGTTCTGCACCCCACCTTTCTCCTGCTCCATCTGGGACTCCCTGTTGTGTTCCCTGTCAGGGCAGTCATTGGTGGTAACCAGGCACCGTCTAGTACTTCTGGTCTCAGGCTGATGAAGTGTCTGGTTTATGTGGCCTTTTCTGTCTCTTGGGCTACTTTCCTTGTGCCTTTGGTGTTCTTCATTCTCCTTTACTCCAGGTGGTTGGGACCAATTAATGCATCTTAGATGGCCACATGCAAGCTTTTAAGACCCCAGATGTCACTCACCAAAGTAGGATGCAGAACATTTTCTTAATAGGATTTGTTATGCCAATTGATCTAGATGTCCCCTGAAAACATGGTCCCCAGACCCCTACATCTGCTACTCTGTCCCTCTAAGTGTTTGATTGCATTCGGGAAACTTCTTAGCTTTGGTTTAGTCCAGTTGTGCTTACTTCCCTTGTAGTGTGTGCTGTCCTTCCCTTCAGCTAAGATAATTCTTATCTACTATCTAGTTAGTAAATAACCCTCACCCTCCCTCCCCACCCTCATAACCATCAAATAATGTTTTCTTCTGTGTTTAAACCTTTCCTTGAGTTCTTATAATAGTGGTCTCATACAATATTTGTCCTTCTGTGACTGAGTAAATTCACTCAGCATAATGACCTCCAGCTTCCACCATGTTATGTTTCATGGCTTCATCTTGTTCTTTATCATTGCATAGCATTCCACTGTGTAGATACACCATAATTTATTTATCCATTCATCCGTTGATGGGCACCTAAGTTGTTTCCATCTTTTTGCTATGATGAACAGTGCTGCAATGAACATACGAGTGCATATATCTATTCGTGTGACTGCTCTTATTTCCGTAGGATATATTCCAAGCAGCAGGATAGCTGGATCATATGGTACTTCTATTTCTAGCCTTTAAGGAAGAATCCAATTGATTTCCAAAGTGGTTGTACCATTTTACATTCCCATCAACAGTGTATAAGTGTTCCAGTCTCTCCACAACCTCTCCAAAATGTATTATTTTCTGTTTTTTGGATGAATGCTAACCTTGTTGGGGTGAGATGATATCTCATGGTAGTTTTGATCTGAATTTCTCTAATGGCTAATGATCATGAGCATTTCTTCATGTGTCTGTTAACTGCCTGAATATCTTCTTTGTCTAAGTGTCTGTTCATATGCTTTGCCCATTTTTTAACTGGGTTATTTGTCTTTTTGTTGTTGAGATTTTGCAGGATCTTGTAGATTTTAGAGATTAGACGCTGATCAAATTTGTCGTAGCCAGAATTTTTTTCCCAGTCTGTAGGTTGCCTTTTTACCTTTTTGGTGAAGTCGTTTGATGAACATAAGTGTTTGATTTTTAGGAGCTCCCATTTATCTAGTGTCTCTTCTGGTGCTTGTGCATTGTTAGTTATGGTTTGTATTGTGTTTATGGCATGTATTAGGGCTCTTAGCATTGTCCCTATTTTTCTTCCATGGTTTTTATCATTTTTGATTTTATATTTAAGTCTTTGATCCATTTGGAGTTAGTTTTTGTACATGGTGTGAGGTATGAGTCTTGTTTCAGTTGTTTGCAGATAGATATCCAGTTACACCAGCAGCACTTGTTAAAGAGACTGTCTTTTCCCTAATTAACGGACTTTGGGCCTTTGTCAAATATCAGCTGCTTATAGATGGATGAATTTATGTCTGGATTCTCAATTCTGTTCCATTGGTCTATGTATCTTTTGTTGTACCAGTACCAGGCTGGTCTGACTACCGTGACAATATAATAGGTTCTAAAATCAGGTAGTGTGAGGCCTCACACTTTGTTGTTTTTGAGTAATGCTTTACTTATTCAGGGCCTCTTCCTTTTCCATATGAAGTTGGTGCTTTGTTTCTACATCTCATTAAAAAATACCAGAGGAATTTAGATCGGAATTGCATTGTATTTGTAGATCGCTTTGGGTAGAATTGGCATTTCACAATGTTGAGTCTACCTATTCATGAGCAACATATTCCACTTAAGCAGGTCTCTTAGTTTCTTGCAGTAGTGTCTTGTAGTTTTCATTGTATAGGTCTTTCACGTCTCTAGTTAGATTTATTACTAAGTATTTAACCTTCTTGGGGGCTATTGTAAAGGGTACTGATTTGGTGATTTCCACTTCAAAGTTCTCTTTGTTGGTGTAAAGAAATCCAACTGATTTTTGTATGTTTATCTTGTATCGTGAAACTTTGCTGAACTCTTCTATTAGTTCCAGTAGTTTTCTTGTGGATTTTTTGGGTTTTCTGTGTATAAGATCATATTATCTGCAAATAGAGATAGTTTGACTTCTTCCCTACGAATATGGATGTCCTTTATTTCTTTTTCTAGCCTAATTGCTCTGGCTAGCACCTCCAGCACAATGTTGAATAATAGTGGTGATAAAGGGCATCCTTGTATGGTTCCTGTCTTCAAGGGGAATGCTTTCAAAGTCTCTCCATTTAGGGTGTTGGACTTTGTAAAATACCTTTTCTGTATCGATTGATAAGATCATGTGGTTCTTGTCTTTTGTTTTACTTATGTGTTGGATTACACTGATTGTTTTTCTAAGGTTTAACCATCCCTGCATACCTGGTATAAATCCTACTAGATCCTGGTGAATTATTTTTTTGATATGTTGCTGAATTGAATTAGCTAGAATTTTGTTGAGGATTTTTCATCAATGTTCATGAGGGATATTGGTCAGTAATTTTCCTTTTTTGTGGTGTCTTTACCTGGTTTTTGTATCAGGGTTTTGCTGGTTTCGTAGAATGAGTTTGGGGGTATTCCATCCTTTTCTATACTCTGAAATACGCTTAATAGTAGGGATGTTAACTCTTCTCTGAAAGTTTTGTCGAATTCTCCAGTGAAGCTTTCCGGGCCAGCGCTTTTTTTTGTTGTTGTTAGGAGTTTTGCAGTTACCTTTTCAATCTCTTCTTTTGTTATGGGTTTATTTAGTTGTTCTTTCTATGTCTGTTAGTTTAGTTAGGTAGTGAGTTTCTAGAAGTTTGTCCATTTTCTTCAGGTTTTCAAATTTGTTAGAGTGCAGTTTTTCATTGTATTCTGTTATGATTCTTTTAGTTTCAGTTGGGTGTGTTGTGATATCATCCATCTCATTTCCTGTGTTATCTGATTCCTCTCCTGTTTTTCTTTTGTTGGTTTGGCCAATCGTTTATCAATTTTGTTGTTCTTTTCAAAGAACAAGATTTTTGTCTTGTTAGCGCAATTGTTTTTCTATTCTCTATTTCATTTAATTCTACTGTAATTCTTATTATTTCTTTTCTTCTGGCACCTGAGGGCTTCCTTTGCTGTTCTCTTTCTACTTGTTCCAGTTGTAGGGTTAATGTTTTGATTATGGCCCTTTCTTCTTTTTGGATGTGTACATTTATTGCTATAAACTGACCTCTGAGCACTGTTTTTGCTGTGTCCCAAAGGTTCTGGTAGAATGTGTTTTCATTCTCATTTGATATGAATTTCTTTATTCCATCCTTAATTCCTTCTATATCCCAGTATTTGTTGAGTATGGTGTTGTTCAGTTTCCATGTGTTTGATTTTTTTCCTTGCTTTTTCATGTGTTGATATCAAATTTCATGGCTTTATGGTCAGAAAAGATGGTTTGTAATATTTCAATGCTTTGGATTTTGTTAAGGCTTGCTTTATGGACTAATATGTGGTCTATTCTGGAGAATGTTTCATGTGCGTTGGAAAAGAAAGTACCCTTGGCTGCTGTTGAGTCGATTGTTGGGTATATGTCTATAAGATCAAGTTGGTTGATTATAGCAGTTAGTTCTTCTGTGTCTTTGTTGAGCTTCTTTCTGGATGTTCCGTCCTTTACCTAAAGTGATGTGTTAAAGTCTCCTACTACTACTGTGGAGCTGTCTATCGCTCTTTTCAGTGCTGTTAGAGTTTCTTTTATATATTTTGGAGCCCTGTCGTTGTTTGCTTAAATATTTATTATAGTTATGTCCTCCTGGTGTATTGACCCTTTAATCATTATATAGTGTCCTTCCTTATCCTTTCTGGTGGATTTTACTTGAAAGACTGTTTTGTTAGAGATTAATATTGCCACTCCTGCTCTTTTTTGAGTGTAGTTGCTTCATATAGTTTTTCCGTCCTTTGAGTTCCAGTTTGTTTGTGCCTTTAAGTCTAAGGTGTGTATCTTGTAGGCAGCACATGCAGGTTTTTTTTTTTTTTTTTAATCCAATCTGCTGCTCTCTGTCTCTTTATTGGTGCATTTAGTCTGTTTACATTCAGTGTAATTATTGATAGGTATGAGTTTAGTGCTGTCTTTTTTGATGTATTTTTTTGTGTATTGTTCACAGTTTCTTTGTTCCACTTAATTTTTTTGTGCTGAGTTGCTTTTCTTTACGTATTTTCTTTTCCTCTTCTTCATTGTTGTTGATTTTGTGTTTGCTGAGTCTTTATGTTTTTCTTGTTGTTGTTTTTTTTTTTTTTTTTTTTTTTTGACTTCTAGGATTGTTAGTTTCCTTCGTGGTCACCTTAAGATTTACCCTTATTTTTCTAAGTTTATACCAGTCTTTTATTTCTTTATATCACCTCAACCTCCTCTCCATATGAAAAATCTATGTCTATCTTTTTTAAGTCCCTCTTTTTTGTTTTCATATTGTCATCTTTTACATATGGACCTCTGTTTCCCTATTTTAAGTGTTTTAACTTTGATTTACTTTTGTGTCTTCCCTATCTGGTTACTCTGTCCTGTGTTTTAGTCTTGGGTTTTTATCTGATGTTACTGATTTTCTAACTGGAGGACTCCCTTTAGAATTTCTTGTAATTTTGGTTTGGTTTTTGCAAATTCCTAAACTTCTGTTTACGTGAAAATACCCTAATTTTACCATCATATCTGAGAGACAGTTTTGCTGGATATATAATTCTTGGCTGGCAGTTTTTCTTTTTTCTTCAAGAATTTATATGTCATCCCATTGCCTTCTTGGCTGCATGGTTTCTGCTGAGTAATCTGAGCTTATTCTTATTGTCTCTCCTTTGTAGATGGCATTTCATTTATTCCTAGCCAGTCTTAAAATTCTCTTTATCTTTGCTTTTGGCAAGTTTGATTATAATATGTCTTGGTGACTTTCTTTTGGGATCTACCTTATGTGATATTTGATGAGCATCTTGGATAGCTATCTTGTCATCTTTCACAATATCAGGGAAGTTTTCTGCAAACAAATCTTCAACAATTCTCTTTGTAGTTTCTGTTTTCTACACCTCCACCCCTCGTTATGATACTCCAATCACTCGTAGGTTATTCCTCTTGATAGAATCCTGTGTAATTCTTAGGGTTTCTTCATTTCTTTTTTTAATACTTTTATCTGATTTTTCCTCATATAAGTTGGTATCAAGTGCTTTTTCTTCAATCTCACTAATTTTGACTTCTATTGCCTCAATTCTGCTCCTATGACTTTCTATTGAGTTGTCTAATTCTGATATTTTATTGTTAATCTTCTGGAGTTCTGATTGGTGTCTCTCTATGGACTCTTTCAGCCTGTTAAATTTGTCATTAGGCTCTTCTCTAATCTTTTTAATTTCATCTATTATGTGTTCTGCATTTTCCTTAATTTCTTTCTTAATTTCTTGAAGAATTCTGTATATTAATTGTTTGTTTTCTACCTCCAGTAATTCCAAGAAATTTTCCTCGTCTGGAAAATTTCTAGATCCTTTATTTTGGGAGCTTGCTGAAGCCATCGTGGACTGCCTGTTTATGTGATCTGATATTGACTGTTGTCTCCGAGCCATCAATAAGTTATTGTATTTATTTATTTTATGTTTGCTTACTGTGTCCTAGCTTCTAGTTTTGTTTTTATATGCCACATAGGCTGCTTTTATGAGCTAGTTTGATTATTGGCATGTTTGAAGCTCTAATGTCCTGCCATTAGGTGGTTAGATCTGCTACTAGGTATCTGAGATCAGGAGTCTGCCCACTCTTCTTGTACGGATTCAGCCCAGATGCCAAGGTAGATAGCCACCAAGTGTGTGGTGTAGGCTCTCAATTACAGTTCTAGACAGGTAGGGGTGATTGGTTTAGGCATAGGCATCTGGCTGCAGCAGGGGGACACACTCTGAGCAAGGCAGGGGGCTGACCGCCAACCTCAAGGGTCCAGGAGGAAAGTGTGTCCCTGTTTCTTACAGCATGTAGGTGGGTGGGATTTGCAACTGGACTGTGAGCATCTAATGCTGTTGGCCATAAGGGCTGAGGGGCTCATCTTATTCATGGGCCCCTATCGCAGGTGGCTAGGTGGCATGGGTGGAGCCACCAGTCGTCAGGACCTGATGTGGGTAGGTGAAGACCCTGCTTAATGGGTAGAACAGTTTCAAATGTCCAGAACCTGTCACTTCACAGCTGAAACAGTTGAAGTTAGAGTTACAGTATATACCCTGTTGTACTACGATAATGAGGGCCTACACTGTTGAGCTAGGCCCACACAAGTCTATGTAGGGGGAAAGGCACTCAAAGTCTGTGGATCCCTTAGTGCCTGTACCTAAGAAAAGGAGCTGTGCCTACCCTGGGTTCCTAGCTTTGGGGAGCTGGAAGTTTTTTTTCCCCCTGTTTGTTAATTTGTTTACTCTCCAAGGCAGGGAGAATGGCTCTGGGTGTGCGATGGATCCTACTTCTTTCCCATGTGACTGGGCAATTGCTGAAGCCAGTTCAGGATCCAGTGCAGAGCAGGGAGTAGGGAGGTAAATGGGAGAGAGGTTTTTTCTTAAGGGTGGTGTTTTTGATCTGTGTGGTAAGCTGTACCCAAGCACTTAACTTTCACTGATGTGGGCTGCTTCTCACTGGTTCTGGGTGGCCATGTAGACCATCTGGGGCTGGGTCTCTACCAGTGTGGAAAATGCTCTTCCCAAGCACCGCCACTTGCCTACTTCACTGCTTACCCATGAGCTGCTCATGCCTGAAGTGCTCAGGCTCTCACCATGTCAGGTCTAGCAACTCCTCGCTGCTTCTGAACCATCTCTCCCTCCCCCTGCCACTCAGTCCAGTTCCTCACTTCTGCCTTTGTTGTTCAGGGAACCCAGATGGCCATATATAATAAAATCACTTGTTTTTTCGGGTCTTTGTTGTAAAAAGGTCCACTGGAAGATTTGACTACTCCACCATCTTGGCCCTGCCTCCTTTACATTTAAAATTTTGAGGAACTATTTAACCACTTTTCAAAGTAGCTGCGTCACTTTACATTCCATTTTCTCCACATCATCTCTAACACTTGTTGTTGTCTAACTTTTTAATGTTAGCCATCTTAGTGGGTGTGAAGTCTTTTGGTGTTTTGATTTTAATTTTTCTAGTGACTTTTGATGTTGAGTGTCTTTTTGTATTCTAATTGGCTAGTTGCATGTAATTAGAGAAATATTAATTCTAGTCATTTCTCCATTTTGTAATTCTTTTTGTCTTTTTGTTATTGAGTTGTAAAAATTCTTTATATATTCTGGTTACTAGATCCTTTTCAGATATAAGATTTTCAAATATTTTCTCCATTTTTGTTGGTTATCTTTTCTATTTCCTAATGGTATACTTTGATGTACAAAAGTTTTTAATTTTTGTGAAATCTAATTTGTTTATTTCTCTTTTTTTGACAATTATGATTTCGGTTTTATATTTTAAAAAACTTCGTCTGTCCCAAGATCATGAAGAATTACTTCTAGCCTTTCTTCTAAGAGTTTTTATAGATTTAGCTCTTATTTGGAATGTCCATGAATTTTCATTTATTTTTGTATGCGGTGTGAGGTAGTCATCCAAATCATTCTTTGGTTTATGCATATCCAGTTGTCTCAACATCATTTGTTGAAGAGAATATTCTTTTCCCATTGGATTATCTTGGCACCCTTGTCAAAGTCAATTGACCAAAAATGTATGAGTTTAGTTCTGGACTCCTAATTCTATTCTATAGGTTTATGTATCTATCTTTATTTTCGTATCACGTTGTCTTGATCAGTGTAGGTTTATAATAGTTTTGAAATCAAGTAGTGTGGATTATCTCACTTTGTTCTTCTTCAAGACTGGTTTGGCTATTCTCATTCTCTTACATATTTATATGAATTTTAGGATTAGCATGTCAATTTCTGGGGAAAAACTTGCCTTAATTTTGATAGGATTGTGTTGATTCTGTAGATCAATTTGGTGAATTGGAGAATAATGTCATACTAAGAATATTAAACGTTCCAGTGCATGAATTTGGGATGTCTTTTTACTTGATTAGATTTCTTTCAATCCTGTATTGTAGGTTTCAGAGTACAAATTTCGAACTTTATTTTGTAATTTTATTTCCAAGTATTTTACTTTTTGATGCTTGTGTAGTTAATTCTATAAATCAATTGGAGTAGTTTTACAAGGACAGTAACCTACATTGTAGGTTACAAAGCCCAATTATGTGGTCAAACGTTAGCCTAGATGTTGCTATGAAAATATTTGGTAGACATGATTAACATTTCCAATTAGAAGACTTTAATTAAAAGAGATTGCCTTCAATAATGTGAATGGGGAATGCTCGGAAAGATGGCGCTCTAGGCAGAAACACCACGCCGTCCCTCCACAGCAAAGGTCCGAAAAACTAAGCCTAACAGAGAATCAACAATCCTGAAACCCTAGAACACCAAATGAAGAGATAAAGAACTCAGCCAAACACCAAACGGAGTGAGAATACTAAAAGAGAACGGAGAGCGAGGAGAGACTCAGGCAGAGATTCCTTACCAGCTAACGCAGCGCGGATCCACCATCTTGGATTCCTATCGGAGACCAGTGAATGGGAGAGCAGCCTTGCAGAGCATCTGGTCGGAGACAGAACGACCAGTAAACTGCGGTGCGCGCTCTCCCACCACCCACCCCTCTCCGCCTCAGCTGGGGATCCCCTGCTTTCCGTGGCCAGGGTCCCTGGGCTGGGGGGTGCCAGTGCTTGGATTCCACGCACCTGGGCTGGCGGCTTCCTGGGAGCCGTTTGCTGGCAGCTAGTGAACCTTTTTCTGCCGCTTCCCCCGCCTTTTGCCTGGGTGCCTGGTTCCGAGTGCCGTCTCTGCTCTCTCCTGCGGGGCTGTAGGGCTGCGTGCGGGCGTGTGGCTGTTTCTAGGTCTGGGCTCCCGCATGGGTGGGATCCCGGGGCCTTTGTTCGTTCGCCCCTCTGCTTTCCATGGCCGGAGTCCCTGAGCTGGGGGGCGCCGGTGCTTGGATTCCACGCGCCCGGGCTGGCGGCTTTCTGGGAGCCGTTTGCTGGCAGCTAGCGAAATTTTTTCTGCCGCCTCCCCCTCCTTTTGCCTGGGTGTCTGGTTCCGAGTGCCATCTCTGCTCTCTCCTGCGGGGCTGTGGGGCTGCGTTCGGGCGTGTGGCTGTTTCTAGGTCTGGGCTCCCACGCGGGTGGGATCCTGGGGCCTTTGTTCATTCGCCCCTCTGCTTTCCGTGGCCGGAGTCCCTGGGCTGGGGGGTGCCGGTGCTTGGATTCCGCGCGCCCGGACTGGCGGCTTTCTGGGAGCCGTTTGCTGGCAGCTAGTGAACCTTTTTCTCCCGCCTCCCCCTCCTTTAGCCTGGGTGCCTGGTTCCGAGTGCCATCTCTGCTCTCTCCTGTGGGGCTGTAGGGCTGCGTTCGGGCGTGTGTCTGTTTCCAGGTCTGGGCTCCCGCGCGGGTGGGATTCCGGGGCCTTTGTTCGTTGGCCTCTCTGCTTCCCATGGCCACGGTCTCTTAACCCCGAGACTACCAGCTTCTTGGAATTTGCGCCCCTGAGAGGAGGCTCTCTGGGTCCCATTTGTAGGCACTGACTGCTGGTGTTGCCCTTTTTTTTTTTTTTTCAATTTTATTTTTCTTCCTTTTTTGATTAGTTTTGTCATCTTTTACCTCTTTTTCCCTTTTGTCTTTCTTCATTGCTTAATTTATCATCTCTATATCTCTTCCTTCTCTTTCTGATCCCTGAATACCAGGCGATGTATGCCTCTGTACCTTCTGGCCAGGCTGTGCTGTGAAAATTGAGACCGACTCCCCAGACCTCATAGCTACATCGGTGGGATCCCTGGGAACTTTGCAGTTCTTTAACTTTTCTGATTTTTATTTGGTCATTCTTTCCTTTTCTTTCTCTTCCCCCTTCTGGTTTCCTCCATCCCATAGTCTCTCATCTGTACATTCCAACGACAAGCTCCCCTAGCATTCTTTTATGTTTGTACGCTTTTTGCTCCTCCTCCTCTCTCCTCTCTCCCATATCCAGCTTAGCTTCACACATAACCATCTTCCCGCTGCACCCTACCTACCTGCACCTTGCACTAGACATCACACCACCAAGCGGTGCAGGCACGCCCTATTGAAACCTGCCCAGCACTGACTACCGACCGTCCTGGTGGCTGCGGTGAGTGCCACAAGCAACCCGTTCCAGTGGCTCCTCAGCTAGATCTGCCCAGCTGTACCACAAGGACGAAACAAACAAACAAAAAAAAATCTACAATCAATAAACGAGAGAAATATCTACTGAATGCCCCGAAAACAGCAAACAATATCAAAACATTTACAAAAACAAGACAAGATGGCTCCAATAGGCGTCCAAATTAAAACACCAGGTAACTCTCCTGTGGAAGAAAATGCACTAGAAGTACCTGATACGGAACACAAATCACTAATACTCGGAATTTTCCAAGAACTGAGGCAAAGAGCTGACAAACATGAGGAAAAAATAGACAAATTTATGGAAAATACAGACAAAAAATTGGAAGATTCAGGATGATGATGCAGGAACAAAATGCCAAAATAAATTCACAACTCAAAATTATACAAAAACAACAATTAGAAATCCAAAAGATAAACAACAAGATTTCAGAATTGGACGGTGTCATAGAAGGGCTGAGAAGTAGATTTGAAACCATGAAAGACAGGATCAGTGGAACTGAAGACAAACACTTGGATACAACTCTGTTTCAGGAAAACTCAGAAAAAAGAACAAAGAAAAATGAAGAGACCCTGAGAGTTATGTGGGACACAATTAAAAGCAAAAATTTATGAGTGATTGGCATCCCAGAACAGGGGGAGAAAACAGAAAACACAGAGAGGATCATTGAGGAACTGCTGACAGAAAACTTTCCCAATATCATGAAAGATGAAAAGCTGGACATCCAAGAAGCTCAACGAACCCCATATAGAAGAGACCCCAAAAGAAAATCACCAAAATATATCATATTCACACTCACTAAAACTAAAGACAAACAAAGAATCCTGAGAGCAGCTCGTAAAAAACAAGAAGTCACATACAGAGGAGAAACAATAAGACTAAGCTCAGATTATTCAGCAGAAACCATGCAGGCAAGAAGGCAATGGGATGACCTATATAAAATCTTGAAAGAAAAAAATTGTCAGCCAACAATAATATATCCTGCAAAACTCTCATTCAGATTTGATGGAGAAATTAGGTCATTTCCAGATAAACAGAAACTAAAGGAATATGCAAAAGTCAAACCAAACTTACAAGAATTATTAAAGGGAGTTCTTCGATCTGAGGACAAACAGCTTCAGCCCTCAGGCAGGACCTAGGACCTAGGACGCAGGTTCACATGAACCAGATACCATTCTAGGAACTGAACTACAGACGACTTTCCAAAAACAAAAGATATACAACAGGGAATCAGAGAAATCAATCAAAGGATGACAACAACATCAAAACAATGAAAGAGGGAACAAACGGCATAGGTATAGAACCTTCTAAAGGAGAGGAAGGCAAGGCGATACCAAGTAATGGTAGACTGCTTCAAAATTATAAAGATAGGGTAAAATTCATGGTAACCACAAAAAAAGTTAACAAACCAACTCATAAAAATAAAGACGAAAAAGATAAAGTCTCAACAAAAACAAAACCTACAAAAACAAAAGAAATGAACACAAAATCCACAAACAAAAGTAACTCAGCACAAGAGAGTAAGAAGAACAAAGAAAACTTCAGCATCACAAAAAAAAAGCACTACAAAATGACAGCAACAAACTCACATCTATCAATAATTACACTGAATGTAAATGGACTCCATGCACCCATAAAGAGACGGAGAGTGGCAGAATGGATAAGAAAACAGGATCCATCAATTTGCTGTCTACAAGAGACACACGTTAGAAACAAAGATGTGAATTTATTAAAAATCAAAGGTTGGAAAAAAATATATCAAGCTAACAACTATCAAAAAAGAGCAGGAGTGGCAATTCTAATCTCAGATAAAATAGACTTTAAAACAAAATCTACGATAAAAGACAAAGAAGGACACTATATATTGATTAAGGGGATGATCCATCATGAAGACATAACCATAATAAATATCTATGCACCCAATGACAGGGCTTCAAAATACATAAAAAAAAACCCTAACAGCACTGAAAAGAGAAATTGACAGTTCCACAATAATAGTAGGAGACTTCAACACACCACTCTCAGTAAAGGACAGAACAACTAAAAAGAAACTCAGCAAAGATACAGAAGACCTAAAGGACACAATCAGCCAACTGGACCTCTTAGACATATATAGAACAATTCATCCAACCGCTGCAAAGTAAACATTCTTTTCCAATGCGCATGGAACGTTCTCCAGAATAGACCACATCTTAGGCCACAGAGCAATCCTCAACAAGATCCAAAATGCTGAGATAATTCACAGTATCTTCTCTGACCACAATGCCATCAAGGTAGAAATTAACACTAGAAAGAGCAAGGAAAAAAAATCAAACACATGGAAACTGAATAATAATCTGCTTACACATCAATGGGTAATAGAAGAAATCAGAGATGGAATTAAAAAATTCCTAGAATCAAACGAAAATGAAAACACATCACACCAAAACCTTTGGGACACAGCAAAGGCAGTTCTAAGAGGACAATTTATAGCAATAGATTCACATATCAAAAAAGAAGAAAGGGACAAAATCAAAACATTCACTACAGAACTCAAACAAATAGATAGAGAACAACAAAAAAAGCCTACAACCACCGGAAGAAAGGAAATAGTAAAGATCAGAGCAGAAATAAATGAAATAGAGAACAGAAAAGCAATAGAAAGAATCAACAAAACCAAAAGTTGGTTCTTTGAAACAATCAACAACATCGACAAACTACTGGCCAGACTGACAAAAGAAAAACAGCAGAGGGCCCAAATAATCCAAATAAGAAATGAAATGGGGGACATTACAACAGACCCAACTGAAATAAAAAGGATTATATCAGAATATTATGAAAAACTATATTCCAACAAATTTGAAAACCTAGAGGAAATGGATAAATTTCTAGAAACATACGGCCTACCCAAACTACAACAAAGTGATATTGAAAATCTGAACAGACCCATAACAAGAGAAGAGATTGAAAAGGTAATAAAAAAACTCCCAACCAAAAAAAGCCCTGGCCCAGATGACTTCACTGGAAAATTCTACAAAGCATTTACAGAAGAGCTCGTACCAGTTCTACTCAAGCTATTTCAGAGCATAGAAGAGGAAGCAACACTTCAAATTCATTCTACGAAGCCAGATAACGCTGATACCAAAACCAGGCAAAGAAGTCACAAAAAAAGAAAATTATAGACCAATATCTCTCATGAATGTAGATGCAAAAATTCTGAACAAAATTCTCGCCAATAGAATTCAGCATCATAACAAAAAAATAATACACCACCATGAAGTAGGGTTCATACAAGGTGTGCAAGCATGGTTCAATACTAGAAAATCAATCAATGTAATCCACCACACAAATGAAAGGAAAGGAGAGAATCACATGATCATCTCAATGGATGCAGGAAAGGCATTTGACAAAGTGCAACACCCATTCCTGATAAAAACTCTCAATAAAATAGGTATAGAAGGGAAATTTCTCAACATAATAAAGGGCATCTATGCAAAACCAATGGCCAACATCATTCTTAATGGAGAAAGGCTGAAAACATTCCCCTTGAAAACAGGAAGAAGACAGGGATGCCCTTTATTACCACTCCTATTTAACATTGTGCTGGAGGTTCTAGCTAGAGCAATAAGGGAAGAAAAAGAAATAAAAGGCATCCAAATTGGTAATGAAGAAGTTAAACTGTCCCTGTTTGCAGATGATATGATACTACACACTGAAAACCCTAAAGACTCTGTGAGAAATCTGCTGTAACTAATAGAAAGATGCAGCAGAGTAGCTGGATACAAGATAAACTTTCAAAAATCAGTTAAATACCTATACACCAATAAGGAGAACAATGAAAAGGAAATCAGGAAAACAATACCATTTTCAATAGCCCCTAAAAAGATAAAATACTTAGGAATAAATCTGACAAGAGATGTAAAAGACCTATACAAAGAAAACTACAAAGCACTACTGCATGAAATCCAAAGGGATCTACATAAATGGAAAAACATTCCATGCCCATGTATAGGCAGACTCAACAATGTGAAAATGAGAATTCTACCCAAAGCAATTTACAAATACAACGCAATCCCGATCCAAGTCCAACAACATTCTTCAAAGAGATGGAAAAACTAATCATTAACTTTATATGGAAAAGGAAGAAGCCCTGAAAAAGTAAAGGACTACTGAGGAAGAAGAATAAAGTTGGAGGACTCACACTACCTGACTTCAAAACCTACTATACAGCTACAGTAGCCCAAACAGCCTGGTACTGGTACAATGACAGATACCTTGACCATTGGAACAGAATTGAGAACCCAGATGTAAATCCATCCACCTACGGTCACCTGATCTTCGACAAGGACCCAATGTCCATCAAATGGGGAATATACAGTCCTTTTAACAAATGGTGCTGGCAAAACTGGATATCCATCTGCAAAAAAATGAAACACGACCCATACCTCGCACCGTATACAAAAAGTACTTCAAAATGGATCAAAAACCTGAATATAAAGCCTAAAGCTATAAAGTTCATAGAAGAAAAAATAGGACCAACACTTCGGGCCTTAATACACGGCTTTAACAGGATACAAACCATAACCATCAAGGCATAAACCCGAAAAGATAAGCTAGAGAACTGGGATCTTCTAAAAATCAAACACCTATGCTCTTCAAAAGACTTCACCAAAAGAGTCAAAAGAGAACCTACAGAGTGGGGAAAAATTTTGGACCGTACAAGTCAGACAAAGGTCTAATCTCCATAATCTACAAGAAAATCCAACACCTTTACAACAAAAAGACAAATAATGCTATTAAAAAATGGGCAAAGGAAATGAACAGACACTTCAGCAAAGAAGACATTCAAATGGCTAACAGACACATGAGAAAATGCTCGCAATCACTAGCCGTTAGAGAAATGTAAATTAAAACCACAATGAAATACCATCTCACCCTGACATTACTGGCACGAATCAAAAACACTGGAAATAACAAATGTAGGGGCTGCAGGGAGATCAGAACTCTTATACACTGCTGCTGGGAATGCAAAATGATACAAACATTTTGGAAAATATGGCTCTTCCTCATAAAGCTAGCAATAGACATACCTTTCGATCCAGCAATTCCACTCTTAGAAATATATCCTAGAGAAATAAGATTCATAACTCGAATAGGCATATGCACACCTATCTTCATGGCAGCATTGCTCACAATAGCAAAACAATGGAAACAACCTAGATGCCCATCGACAGATGAATGGATAAACAAACTATGGCACATACTCACAATGGAGTAGTATGCAAGGAGAAAGAACAACAATGATTCTGTGAACCATCTCATGACATGGAAGAAACTGGAGGACATTATGCTGAGTGAAATAAGTCAATCACAAAAGGACAAATATTGTATGAGACCTCTACTGTAAAAACCCACGAAAAAGTTCACACACAAAATGTAACAATCTCTTTTGGGGGGGGGATTCTAAATAGGCAATAGATAAGTGGTATATTGGGTGAAGGGTGAGACAGTACACAATACAGGGTAAACGAGCACAACTTGTACAAGGAAAGGTTATGGAAGCCCCATAGACACATCCAAACTCCCTGAGGGACTGAATTGCTGGGTGGAGGGCTGTGGGGACCATGGTCTTCGGTAACATCTATCCCAATTGGCATGACAAAGCTTACGAAGACAATGCTTTATATTCTATCTTGGTGAGTAGCCTCTGAGGTCTTAAAAGCCTGTGAGCGGCCATCTAAGATACTCCACTGGTCCCTTCCATTCCGGAGCAAAGGAGAGTGAAGAGAACAGGATACAAGGAAAAGATTAGTCCGAAGGACTAATTGTCCACAGCTACCAAGGCCTCCACCGGACCGAGTCCAGTACAGCTAGACGGTGACCAGCTACCACCACTGATTGCTCTGACCAGCATCACAACACAGGATTCTTGACAGAGCTGGAGAAGGAGGTAGAACATAATTTTAACTCACACAAAAAAGACCAGATTTACTGGCCTAAAGGAGACTGGAGAAACCCCAAGAGTATGGCCCCCAGACACGCTTTTAGCTCAGTGGTGAAGTTATCTCCAAGGTTCACCGTTCACCCGGGGAGTGGACAGCCCCGTAAAACCAAATGAGACTAACAAGGTACAAGAGTCCAGTGACAACGGCCAGAAGGCGGAAGGGGACAAGGAAGCTCGTGATAGGGAACCCAAGGTTGAGTAAGGATATTGTTGATGTGTTGTGAGATTGTTAACCATTGTCATAGGGCAACATTTGTAGTAACTGTTAAATGAGAAACTATTTTGTTCAGTAATCCTTCATCTTAAGTGAGAATAACAGCACAATTGGAAGAGTGTAGTCAATGTCACTGAACTTGGTATGTAGAAATGTCTGAAATGGTGTATGTTTGGCTATATGTATTTTCACCAAAAAAACAAAAAAGGTTGAGAAGTTAGAGGGTTGACATGTTGTGGGGTTGTTATCCAATGTCATAAAACAATATGTGTACTACTGTTTCATGAGAAACTATTTGTTCTGTAAGCCTTCACCTGAAGTACAATAAAAAATACGTAAATTAAAATAAAATAAAAAATGCTTCTGTTAGGCACTGAAGTGAGGGGCATGTTACTGGACTTCGGAAGAAAGGATATGTTTGTTACAAAGTGGCAGAGAATTTGGACGAATTATGTTCTACTGTTTTGTGGAAAGTAGCAATTATAAGCAGTGAACTTGGATAATTATCTGTGAATAGTAAAAAAAAAAAAAAAAAAAAAAGAAGAAGAAGATTCATCCTGATCTCTCTTTGCTGGTTATAGTAAGATGCAGAGGAAAAATATGAATTGAGGAATGAATTGCTACACAAAAACGTGCTAGAACTTGAAGATTTAAAAAATTCTCGATCTATTCACATTGCAAAAAATTGAATAAACAAATTGCTGTGAGAACACCAAGGATGTTGCTGGACAAGTTTTGCTAGAAAGATGAGGTGTGTGACTCGTGGATCTAATCAACCTTCTCAGAAGAAATATTTCCAGCTTAGAATAAATGAGAAAGAGATAGGAAATGAAGTAAGGCATTTCAACTTCTACATGCTGATAGAGCTACTTGTCTATAAAGATGTGTTTTCTTTCAAGAAAAGGGAAGAATGACTGTAAGATTGTAGGCCTTGGCTGTGGGGCCATTGTCTCTTCTGTTCCAGAGGGCAGGGCTACTTCTTTCTTGGTGCTAGAGAGCAGAGATGATAAACCTTAATTAAAGAGGACAGGGCAACTGTCAAATAAGTTCCAAACAGTGGACTAAATCCTTGGTTCCAGAGAACTGGACCACGACCTTGGCCTGATATTTCAGAGCCACCTCAGCCTACATCCGTTCAGAGGATAATGGGGTGTCTACAAGTCCAGAGGCCAGGGCTGATGGGGCCTCTGTGGGCCCAGAATATGGATTAAGTCACAGAAAATTATTATCAAACCTCAAAATCTAATGGGATTTCCCCTGCTTAGTTTTGGACTTTCTTGGGACCTGTACACCCCTTTCTCCTCCTAGTCCTCCCTTTTGGGATGAGAATACCCGTTTCCCTTTTGGAATGGAAATGCCAAGTTATCTATTTTGGAATTAGATAACTTGATTTCTAGAATCCACAGGTCTACAGATGGAGACAGTTTCCCCCCTCCCTCAAAATAAATCATAACCTGAGTGTCACCCATACCTGATTTAGATGATTTAGAAAATGAGATTTGAGATTTGGGACTTTTTGTGTTTATTATATTTAAATGATATTTTGGACTTGAAGTTATAATGGATTAAAACTTTTGGGGATGCTGGTATGTGGAGAATGTATTTTGCATGTGGAAGGGCTTGAATTTTGGGAGGCCAGAAAGTGAACCATTGTGGTTTGAATTGTGTCCCACAAAAATATACCCTGAAGTTCTAATTCCCAGTACCTGTGACTGTGATCTTATTTGGAGAAAGTGTCTTTGCAGATGTAATTAAGTTAACACAAGATCACACTGGAGTAGACAGACTTTAATCCAATATGAGTGGTGTCCTTATAAAAAGAATAGAAGAGCCACAGACACAGATCAATAGATAATGAAGACAGCCATGTGAAGATAAAGGCAAACATTTGAAATATGCTTCCACAAATCAAAGGATACCTGGGACTAAGAGAAGCTGTAAGATGCAACGATCTTCTACAAGAGCCTTCAGAGAGAGCAGGACTGCTGACATCCTTCTCGCCTCCAAAATATGAGATAATACATTTCTGTGGTTTTTAGCCACCCAGTTTGTATTACTTTGTTGCAGCAGCCCTAGGAAACTAACACAATACTACAGTAAATAAAGTTTTATTGTTTTTCTTCTTGAACGTGTAGATTGTTTTGCACTGAAATTTTTATTTTTAGATTATTGCTAGTGTTTAGAAATACAACCGCTTTTTTGTATATTCATCTTGTGTCCTGCAACTATGACGATATTGTTTATGAATTCTATCTTTTATTTTTTATTGTACTTCAGGTGAAGGTTTACAGAACAAATAGTTTCTCATTAAACCGTAGTACAGATATTGTTTTCTGACATTATTGGTTAACAACCCTACGACATGTCAAACTTCTCCCTTCTCAACACTTTTTTTTTTTTTTGGTGAAAATATACATAGTCAAAGATAGACCATTTCAAAAATTTCTGTATGCACAGTTCAGTGACATCGACTCCGCTCTTCCAATTCTGTTGCTATTCTCACTTTAGATGAAGGTTTACAGAACAAAATAGTTTCTCATTAAACAGTTAGTACACATGTTGCCCTATGACAATGGTTTAGCAACCTCACTACACATCAACCCTGTCCTTACTCAACCTTGGTTTCCGTATTGCCAGCTTTCCTGTCCCCTTCTGCCTTCTAGCCCCTGTCCCTGGACTTCCGTGTCCCATTAGTCCTGTTTTGTTTTATGGGGCTGTCCAATCCCCTGCTGAACAGTGAACCTCAGAAGTGGCTTCCCCACTGAGCTAAAAAGATGTCTGGGGGCCATAATCTTGGTGTTTCTACAGTCTCCTTTAGGCCAGTAAATTTGTTTTTTTTTTGTGAGTGTGTGTTAGAATTTTGTTCTACATTGTTCTCCAGCTCTGTGCAGAAGCCTTTGTTGTGATCCCGATCAAATCGGTGAGTGGTGATAGCCAGGCACCATCTAGCTGTACTCAGCTCAGTCTGGTGGAGGTCTTGGTAGCTGTGGTCCATTAGTCCTTTCAACTAATCTTTTCCTTGTATCCTGTTCTCTTCATTCTCCCTTGCTCCTGAAGGGACGAGACCAGTGGAGTATCTTAGATGGCTGCTCACAGGCTTTTAAGACCCCAGAAACTACTCACCAAGGTAGAATGTAGAACATTGTCTTCATAAACTGTGTTATGCCAATTGAGCTAGATGTTCCCTGAGACCATGGTCCCAACAGACCTCCACCCAGCAATTCAGTCCCCCAGGGTGTTTGGATGTGTCTATGGAGCTTCCATGACCTATCCTTGTACGAGTTGTGCCGGTTTCCCCTTTATTGTCTACTGTCTCACCCTTCACCCAAGACACCACTTATCTATTGCCTATTTAGTATTTCCCTCTCACCCCTCCCATCCCTGGTAACCAACAAAGATTGTTACATTTTCTGTGGAAACTTTTTTATGAGTTTTTACAATAGAGATCTCATACAATATTTGTTCTTTTATGATTGACTTATTTCACTCAGCATGTCCTCCAGTTTCATCCATGTTATGAGATGCTTCACAGATTCATTGTTGTTCTTTCTCATTGCATAGTACTCCATTTTGTGTATCTACCATAGTTTGTTTATCCATTCATCTGTTGATGGGCATCTAGGTTATTTCCATCGTTTTGCTATTGTGAACAATGCTGCCATGAACATAGGTGTGCATATGTCTATTCGAGTGAAGACTCTTATTTCTCTAGGATATATTTCTAAGAGTGGGATTGCTGGATCGAATGATATGTCTATTTCTAGCTTTTTGAGGAAGCTCCATATCATTTTCATAAATGGTTGTATCGTTTTGCATTCTCACCAACAGTGCATAAGAGTTCTGATCTCCCCACAGCCCCTCCAACATTTGTTATTTCCAGTGTTTTTGATTCGTGCCAGTAATGCTGGGGTGAGATGGTATCTCATTGTGATTTTAATTTGCATTTCACTAACAGCTAGTGATCCCGAGCATTTCCTCATGTGTCTGTTGGCCGCTTGAATGTCTCCTTTGGTGAAGTGTCTGTTCATTTCCTTTGCTCAGCTTCTAATAGGATTATTTGTCTTTTTGTTGTAGAGGTGTTGAATTTTCTTGTAGATTATAGAGATTAGAATTTTGTCTGACTTGTACTGTCCAAAAATGTTTTCCTAGTCTGTAGGTTCTCTTTTTACTGTTTTGGTGAAGTCTTTTGAATAACATAGGTGTTTGATTTTTAGAAGATCCCAGTTATCTAGCTTATCTTTTGGGGTTTGTGCATTGATAGTTTTGGTTTGTATCCTGTTAATGCTATGTATTAAGGCCTGTAGTGTTGGTCCTATTTTTTCTTCTATGAACTTTATAGTTTTAGGCTTTATATTCCGGTCTTTGATCTTTTTTGAATTAGTTTTTGTATATGGTGTGAGGTATGGGTCCTGTTTCATGTTTTTGCAGATGGATATCCAGTTTTGCCAGCACCGTTTGTTCTGTATTTTCCCTATTTGATGGACTTTGGGCCATTGTCAAAGATCAGGTGACTGCAGGTGGATGGATTTACACCTGGGCTCTCAATTCTGTTCCATTGGTCGATGTATCTGTTGTTGTACCAGTACCAGGCTATTTTGACTACTGTAGATGTATAGTAGGTTCTGAAGTCAGGTAGTGTGAGTCCTCCAACTTTATTCTTCTTCTTCAGTAGTGCTTTACTTATTCGGGGTTTCTTTCCTTTCCATATAAAGTTAATGATTATTTTTTCCATCTCTTTGAAGAATGTTGTTGGTATTTTGATCGGGATTGCATTGTACTTGTAAACTGCTGTAGGTAGAATTATCATTTTCACAATGTTGAGTCTACCTATCCATGAGTGTGGTACGTTTTTCCATTTATGTAGACCCCCTTGGGTTTCTTGCAGTAGTGTTTTGTAGTTTTCTTTGTATAGGTCTTTTACATCCCTGGTTAGATTTATTCCTAAGTATTTTATCTTTTTAGGGGCTATTATAATTGGTATTGTTTTCCTGATTTCCTTTTCATCGTTCTCCTTATTGGTGTATAGGAATCCAACTGATTTTTGTATGTTTATCTTGTATCCTGCTCCTCTGCTGAATCTTTCTATTAGTTCAAGTCGATTTCTCGTAGAGTCTTTAGGGTTTTCAATGTATAGTATCATATCATCTGCAAACAGGGACAATTTAACTTCTTCATTACCAATTTGGGTCCCCTTTATTTCTTTCTCTTGCCTTTTTGCTCTAGCTAGAACTGCCAGCACAATGTTAAACAGGAGTGGTGATAAAGGGCATTCTTGTCCTGTTCCTGTTTTCAAGGGGAATGTTTTCAGCCTCTCTCCATTAAGAATGATGTTGGCTGTTGGTTTTGCTTAGATGCCCTTTATTATGTCGAGAAATTTCCCTTCTATACCTAGTTCATTGAGAGTATTTATCAGGAATGGGTGTTGGACTTTGTCAAATGGCTTTTCTGTGTCAATTGAGATGATCATGTGATTCTTTTATTTCCTTTTATTTATGTGGCAGATTACGTTGACTGATTTTCTAATGTTGAATCATCCTTACATACCTGGTATGAAACCTTCTTGATTGTGGTGTATTATTTTTTTGATATGATGCTGAATTCTATTGGCTAGAATTTTGTTCAGAAGTTTTGCATCATATTCATGCGAGAAATTGGTCTGTAATTTTCTTTTTTGTGGTGCCTTTGCCTGGTTTTGATATCAGCATTATGCTGGCTTTATAGAATGAATTTTTAAGTGTTGTGTCCTTTTCTATGCTCTGAAATAGCTTGAGTAGTACTGGTAAAAGGTCTTATGTAAGTGTTTTGTAGAATTCGCCAGTGAAGCCATCTGGGCCAGGGCTTTTTTCTTGTTGGGAGTTTTGTTTATTACCTTTTCAATCTCTTCTCTTATTATGTGTCTCTTCAGATTTTCAACATCACTTTGTTGTAGTTTGGGTAGGTAGTGTGTTTCTAGAAATTTATCCATTTTCTCTAGGTTTTCAAATTTATTGGAGTACAGTTTTTCATAATATTATGTTATGATCCTTTTTATTTCAGTTGGGTCTGTTGTAATGTCCCCCATTTCATTTCTTATTTGGGTTATATGAGTCTTCTCCTGTTTTTCTGCTGTCAGTCTGGCTATGGTTTGTCGATTTTGTTGATTCTTTCAAAGAACCAGCATTTGGTTTTGTTGATTCTTTCTATTGTTTTTCTATTCTCTATTTCATTGATTTCTGCTCTGATCTTTACTATTTCCTTTCTTGCAGTGGCTGTGGGCTTTTTTTGCTGTTCTGTTTCTTCTTTTTGTTTGAGTTCTGTAGTTAATGTTTTGATTTTGTCCCTTTCTTCTTTTTTCATGTGTGTATCTATTGCTATAAATTGTCCTCTGAGGACTGCCTTTGCTCTGTCCGAAAGGTTTTGGTATGATGTGTTTTCATTTTCATTTGATTCTAGGAATTTTTTGCTTCCGTCTCTGATTTCTTCTATTACCCTGGATGTGTAAGCAGGGTATTATTCAATTTCCATGTAATTGATTTTTTTTTTCCTTGCTCTTCCTGTTATTAATTTCTACCTTGATGGTATTGTGGTCAGAAAACATACTTTGAATTGTCTCAACGTTTTGGATCTTGTTGAGGATTACTCTGTGGCCTAAGATGTGGTCTATTCTGGAGAACTTTCCATGTGCATGGGAAAAGAATGTGTACTTTGCAGTTGTTGGATGGAGTGTTCTATATATGTCTATGAGGTCAAGTTGGCTGACTGTGCCCTTTAGGTCTTCTGTATCTTTGCTGAGTTTCTTCTAAGTTGTTCTATCCTTTACAGAGAGTGGTGTGTTGAAGTCTCCTACTGTTATTGTGGAACTGTCAATTTCTCTTTTCAGTGTTGTTAGAGTTTGTTTTATGTATTTTGGAGCCCTGTCATCGGGAGCGTAGATGTTTATCATGGTTATGTCTTCATGATGGATCATCCCCTTAATCATTATATAGTGTCCTTCTTTGTCTTTTGTGGTCAATGTTGTTTTAAAGTCTATTTTATCTGAAACTAATATTGCAACGCCTACCATTTTTTGGTAGTTGTTAGCTTGATATATTTTTTTCCAACCTTTGACTTTTAATAAATTCACATCTTTGTTGTTAAGGTGTGTCTCTTGTAGACAGCATTTTGATGGATTCTGTTTTCTTATCCATTCTATCAGTCTCTGTCTCTGTGGGTGTACTGAATCCATTTACTTTTAGTGTAATTATTTATAGGTATGAGTTTGTTGCTGTGATTTTGCAGTGCTTTTTTTTTGTTGTGATGACATTTTCTTTGTTCTTCTTACTCTCTTGTGCTGAGTTACTTTTGTATGTGGATCTTTTTTCATTTCTTTTGTCTTTGTAGGTTTTGTTTTTGCTGAGACTGTGTTTTTCCTCTTTATTTTTACGAGTAAGTTTGTAACGTTCTCTGTGGTTACCATGAATTTTACCATTATGTTTTTAAGTTTGAAGTAGTCTACCATTACTTGGTATCACTTTGCCTCCCTCTCCATTAGAATTTTCTATACCTATGCCATGTATTCCCTCCTTTATTGTTGTGATGTTGTCATTTACTGATTAACTTTTCTGATTCCCTGTTGTATTTCCTTTGGTTTTGGATATTCCTTGAGAGTTCATTTCCTAGATTGGTATCTGGCTGGTATGATCTTGTGTCCTAGATTCTGCCTGTGAGCTGAAGTTGTTTGTTCTCAGATCAAAGAACTCTCTTTAATAATTCTTGTAAGTTTGGTTTGGCTTTTACATATTTCCTTAATTTCTCTTTATCTGGATATTACCTAATTTTACCATCATATTTGAAGGAGAGTTTTGTAGGATATATTATTCTTGGTTGGCGATTTTTTTCTTTCAATATTTTATATATGTTATCCCATTGCTTTCTTGCCTGCATGGCTTCTGCTGAATTATATGAGCTTAGTGTTATTGTTTATCCTCTGTATGTGACTTCTTGTTTTTCACGAGCTGCTCTCAGGATTCTTTGTCTTTGGTTTTGGCCAGTGTGATAATGATACACCTTGGTGATTTTATTTTGGGTTCTCTCCTATATGGGGTTGGTTGGGCTTTTTGGATGGCCAGCTCTTCATCCTTCATGATATTTGGGAAGAGTTCTGTCAGCAGTTCTTCAATGATCCTCTCTGTGTTTTCTGTTTTCTCCCCTTGTTCTGGAATTCCAATCACTTAAAAATTTTTGCTTTTGGTTGTATCACACATAACTCTCAGGTTCTCTTCATTTTTCTTTGTTCATTTTTCTGAGTTTTCCTGAAACAGTGTTGTATCCAAGTGTTTGTCTTCAATTCTACTGATCCTGTCTTCCACCATTTCAAATCTGCTTCTCAGCCCTTCTGCGACACCGTCCATTTATGAAATCTTGCTTTTTTATCTTTTTGATTTCTAATTGTTGTCTTTGTATAATTTCTAGTTGTGAATTTATTTTGGCATTTCATTCCTGCATTATTTTCCTGAATTCTTCCAATTTTTTATTTGTATTTTCCTTGAATTTGTCTGTTTTTCTAATTTTTTCTGCTTTTTGCTTCAGCTCTTGGAGACTTCTGAGTATTAGAGATTTGAATTCCCTATGATGTAGTTCTAGTGCCTTTTCTTCCACTGGAAAGTCATCTCGTGTTTTATTTTGGATGCCTACTTGAACCATCCTGTCCTGTTCTTGTAAATGTTTTGATATTGTCTGCTATCTTCAAGGCATTCAGTATTTATTTTTTTTGTTTATTGATTATAGATTTGTTTGTTTCATTTCTTTTTTTTGTTTTTTAATTTGACTATGTATGAGCAAGTGGGCTGTTCATTCTTTGTTGTTTGCTTTTCTGTGGGCACAATGCTTTTTGCCTGCTTCTCCACTTGGTAGGGTCAGTCACTCAGATATGGTACAGCAGGGAGGTCTAGCTGAAGAGGAGTTACTGGGACAGGTTGTTTGTGGCACTTACTACAGCCCCCAGATCAGGTCGGTAATCAGTGCAGGGCAGATTCCAGTAGGCCATGCCTTTGGTGCTTGGTGGTGTGATGTTAAGTGCATGGTGCAGGTAGGCAGGATGTAGCAGGGAGATTGTTATGTGTGGAGCTAAGATGTATATGGGAGAGAGGAGAGGGAACAGGAGCCAAAAACCTACAAACAAACAAAATGCTAGGGGAGCTTGCCGTTGGAGTTGACAGATGAGAGACTATGAAATGGAGAAAAACAAAAAGGGGAAGAGGAAGAAAAAAATGAAAAGGAAAGAATGAATAAATAAAATTCAGAAAGGTTAAAGAACAGCAAAGTTCCAAGGGATCCCACCAGTGCGTCTATGAGGTCTGGAGAAGTTGTTCTCAGGTGTTGCAGTACAGCCTGGCTAGAAGGCGTAGAGGTATACAACACCACGTATTCAGGGAACAGAACGAGAAGGAAGATATAGAGAGACAAGAAACTGAGTAATGAAGAAAGAGAAAAAGGTAAAAAGAGGGAAAAGAAAACAAAATAAATTAAAAAAAAAAAAAGAAGAAAAGCCCCCAAAAAAACAGGAAAAAAAAAAAAAGACAACAAAAAAAGAAATGCTCTCAGGGATCCCTCTGCACATCTGTGCAAGCTGAGGGGGTAGTTTTCAAGCCACGCAGCACCGCCTGGACAGAACGGGTTCCGAACTCAAGAAAAGGAAAAGAAAACAAGCAAACAATTCAAAACAAACGAATGAACAAAAGCCCTGGGATCTGACCAGCGCAGCAGCCCAGGCCAGGAAGCAGCTTCACACTCGAATGGAGCTCCGCAGCCACTCAGAAAGAAGCAAAGGTGGCACACTGAGCCAGGTTTTTGAGCAAAATGAGGGGGAGGTGGTGAGAGATATGGAAGAAATCAAAAGAAGCAGAAAAAGAGCAACACCAGCAGCCATCAAACAGTGCTCAGAGAGCCAGCTTGTGCAGACTGGTGGAATCGAAGCTGCTGGTGTTTCCCGGACAAGAGACTGTGTCCGTGGGAAGCAGAGGAGGCCGAGTGTGGGTGAAGAAGGGTAGGGGGTGGGAAAGCGTATATCGCAAATTACTGGTTGTTTTTTTGTTTCCCACTGGAAGCTCCGTGAAGCTGTTTTCTCGTACCCACTGTTTCCTGGTCTCTGATAGGAGTCCAAGATGGCAGATCCGTGCTACGTTAGCTGATAGGGGACCTCTGCATGAATCTATCCTTACTCTCCATTCTCTTTCAGTTTTCTCACTCTATTTGGTGCTTGGCTGAGTTCTTTATCTCTTCATTTGATGTTCTAGGGTTTTAGGATTGTTGTTTTCTCTGTTCAGCTTAGTTTTTTGGATCTTTGCTGTAGAGGGACGGCGTGGTGCTTCTGCCTAGAGTGGCATTTTGCCGGAAGTCCTGGCATAGTCTTTTTAATGGATCCTTTTTGGGGGAAAAAAAAAAAAAAACAACAACTCTGGCCTGTGGTTTATTGTAGGGATCTTGAGGACATCATCAAAGTAAGAACATTGCGCAGATGATGAGACTTAAAAATATCTGTTGTCAACTTATTATTAATACTTATTCATGCATGTAAAAGTCTCTATGCAGTTTCATTACAAAAGTAATGCAAAACAAAACAAAACAAAAGTCAACCCAAAATAAAATATCTCTAAAGATAGGGATTAAATTTATTTTGTAATTTTTGAAAATGGATTATCATAATGCTTAGAGAGGAATAACTTTAGTTGTGTCATAATAATCTTGAGACCTAATATAATAGGAATATAAAACATATAGTTAGGATATATCAGAATATACCAGCATTATGAACTTTGTAAACATCTGAATAATAATAAAACACTGGAGGTAAGCAGAATAAATCCTCAATTGAAACCTATTGATTTCGATGCTGCTAGATTTAAATTTAAGAATAAGGTTGCAATCAAGTTAGCAATTAAAAATAACTAAAATTATAAAGGATAATATTATACTCTTGTTGTCTAACATTAGATAAAATATAAGAGGAGACACTATCACAAATTTGTAGCCCAAAGAAAATTAAACACTTCTCCTGATTTGACCACATGTTTTTTGCAACTCATATCACATTAAGTATGCCTCATTACAAAGCGAGAACAGATCTGTGGTTTTCCACAAAGTTCCAAAGTTGTTAGGAGTTATGATAGGTCATCAAGATGGATATCTATTTAACCAAAATGACGATAAAAACATTAATAGTAAAATTCTTAGTTTTTTCAAAAGCCATGAGGCTTGGTTTTCTTAGTAAAGGGTAGAAGTTAACATAAACACAGAGACATAGAAACTCTGTCTCCTAGGCAGATTACACAGAAGAAAAAATAATTTTTCATATTATAGATGAAGGCAATAAACAGTAAATCAAGGAAACAAGACCATCAAACTGAGTAACTTCACTAAGATTTTAATATATTTCATAGCTTTTCAGACTTAGGTATTATAAACAAAGGCAAATAAATTTTTCAAGTTGTGTCCTTTAGTGTACTCTTTTATATTGTGGAAGAAACTGACACTTTATTTTAGGTCTGATCTTGGAGGGTCTTTAAGGTCAGGACTATTTTCACAGTGTTGTCAAGAGGTTATCAATATACGTACTATATTCATTGTTGCTATCTCCAAATGATTTAATAAATGAACATTTTAATTAAACATCCCTCAATTTTAATTTCTGATACAGTAATGTAGACAGTTACCCCTCCCGCCAATGAACTCACAAGCTCTTTTATGTCTCCAAAGTTTGAAGAGCACAAAGGCATTCGGAGATCCAAAAATAAATTAGTTAATTAAAACAAACATTGCTTTTGGCAAGCAAAATTAATCCTTTTCCTTGAATAAAAACAGAAGCATCTATTCAAGTTGTATTCCTCTGAAACCATTTCTTCTCAGTACATTCTCAACCTCTAACTAATATCATAACTTTCAAGAAAAATAATTAAATTCTATTACACAGAGAAAACTGGGGGATGGAGGGGGATCTTTTTGAACTGCAATTCTGTATGGGTGGAGTCCTTAGAAGCCTAATCCTGTTCCCTCTCTTTCTGAGGCGCACTATGAAGAAGAATTTGTACAATCTCAGTTCATTTACATATTTTTTGTTAGTCTAGGTATTCTGAAAGACAAAAGATGCCTAATTGCTCAGGCTATTTTCAAGAACCAATTTCTGTTTTTCTTTCTTGCTTGCTTGTTTGCAGGCTTGCTTGCTTTTCCTTTCTTTCTTTCTTTTTTTTTGTCTTTACTGTTCTCTTGGCAACCACTTTTGCATTCTTTTCTTAACTTCCATTTAACTTTTTTCTAACCTTCCTTATCCACCCAAATTTTCTTTTGATGTTTTTCTCTTTCCCATTTTAGAACAATTAGTTTCTTTCACTCTAGGGCAAAATTACAATCTTTATCCTTAAAAAAAAAAAAAAAAAAAAAAAAATCTGTGTACTTAACCTCACCTTAGTTTCTTGGAAGTGTCTTTTAAATCAGAATTTCACTTTCATTAATTCCTGAGAATATTCAGACTATTAAATTTATATAAGCATTTATTTATCATCAAACCAATCATAATAAGGCTCTTTGAAGGTGAGTATAAGCTTCAGAACAGAGGTGCCTGGCATATGTAGGGTGGCTGTCCTATGAGTAGTCCCACCCTCTTTTTTTACAAGTTCCTGATTATGCATTACTCAGGAGGTTAGGTGCAGGAGCCTTAAAATCAAGGCAGTTGACCAAAGTAAAATGATTGATCTGAGCCTGAGTTCAGACTCCATTTTGACTCATGCAAACTTCTTTAATAGTCAATGTCCCTGGCACAGAGTTAAAAGCCTATGACTAAGAAACTGTTTTCTCTTTGAACTAAGGGAAGGTCCTGATGCCAGCATACTTAAGTATATAACACAGGATTTCCCCTGCAATTGGTCAACCCCTTCCGAAGACTTAAGTACATAACAAAAGAAACAATTTTAATGTTTTTAAGGGAGGGTTTTGATGCAAGATCCTTATCAGAAGTCCCCTCAGCAGTCCTCAGGAAATGTTTAAGATAATTACCTTGTAACCACCCTGTAAAACCCCTTTAGTCATGTATTCAAACTAATCAATCCAAATAGCCTACATTCGGATTTCCACAATTCACTGTAAAGCCCTTGCCTTGAATTGTCCTGCCCCCTGATCTTACAACTTCCAATCAGAATATTGTAACCTAGTTCCTGGTTTCTACCCTTAATCTGTCCTCTGGAAGCAGTTGCCCCCAGAATTCATTAGTCTTCACTCTTTGTGGGCTGACATCGCCCCATTCAAATTTTTCTTATGATTTCAATAAATCTGTTTGTTTTACTTTAATGGAATCTGAGCGTTTTATTCTAGGATAAAGGACTATTATAATCTAATTTAATAATGTATCAAGAGGTAGGAAAATATTCCATTTTCATAACCCTGTCTTCTTTGTGCTTTAAAAAATATTTTAGAGCAGTAAATTTAGAATATTTCTATCTTTTCGAGGCCTCGTTATTCTAATCAAAATAAAAAATCTATCCTTTTTTCAGTGCACTTTTCAAATTAACCAATTTATACGAAAGTATATCAGAACAGCTACTGAAAGCCCAAACTGTAAGACAGGCATAAAAAGTAGTTTGTCTTGGAGCTGAGGCTTAGAGTATCCTCATGATAGTGCAAAGAGAAAACAAAACAAAACAAAAACAAATGAAACAAACCAAAAAAATCTAAGATCAAATGTTCTCTCTATGTCAAAACCAAAGTCCTCAAGACAAAATCTCATCCACATTTTCAGGTGACCTGCTGCAAAATTTGTCCAAGTGGACGTGATTTTTGGTGAGAAGCATGTATTTCCTGATCTGTGGAGACAATTCAAACAATAGGCTTATAAGGTCCATGCCTCTGTTCTACCTTATGATTTTCCATTTTGTGACAATCAACAACAACATACCACTCTTAAAACAGCAGAACACATAACGAGGTAACATACAAGATGACATACACACACACATATAGCTACAAATTGCAAGCTGTTTCAGTCTGGTCACCCCATCTTAAAATTACCAGAGAACTCCTTCAAACCCAGGTATATCTTCCTTTAACCAAGTGCAAGTATTCAACTACAATTATTTGAGGCCTCCCTTGGGCCCAGAGATCCCTTGCACCCCAAAAGGGGCAAGCATTCAGTTTCTCACTATTAATTATTATATTGTTGTTGTTAGTTTCCATTGAGTTGGCCCCAACTAATGGCAACCCTATACACAATGGAATGAAATGCTGTCTGGTCTTGTGCCATTCCCATGATCATTGCAGATTGTACTGCTGTGATTCAAATGTCTGCTGCTTTTCACAGCTACTGGGGCTGTGAGGCTGCTGGTTTCAAGACTTCCACAGAGTTGAGGAAAAAGGGAAGACAGTAGAACAAGTTAAAATATCACAATGCTTGTTGTTCTTATCAAGATTCACCTTTTTTTTTAAAATAAACACCCCTCAATGTGTTGAAAGATTTATGTTAATTTCAAGAGTTCTTAAAAAGTTGATTTTGACAATTGCTGTCTGTTTTATTATTACTATTTTTTTTAATGAAGAAGAATTTCAAATGCCAATACTCTGCCTTTCCAGAAATCCTGTCCTCTAGTGGTTTTCTATTACCTAGAGTGAATGAAAGTTCTCATGATAAGCATTAAAACCATATTCTTTAGTGCAACTTTCAAGGTCTACTCCAATCTGTGACCAAACTCTATTTTGACGTTTTATATTTCAAAATACACTCCATTCCAAGCTGAATGATCTGCATCCTGTCCGGTGGCACTGTAGAACCAATGGTAAAATAGGGGTGATGTCAGTGACAGAAAAGTACTATGATGGCCAGAGTCTTACAGAGTCATAAAAGAAGAGCTAATTACAGGTTCATTGTATATATGTCAAAAAAAAAAAAAAAAAGGACCTCTAGTGCTCAGCAACTAACCTAAGGTTGGCAACTCAAATCCATCCAGAGGCACCTCAGAAGAAAGACCTGGGGATCTACTTCCAAAAGATCACAGCCATTGAAAACTCTATGGGGCACAGTTCTACTTTTACACACATGGGTTCCTCATAAATCAGAATCAACTCAAAAGCAACTGGTTTTTAACCTTCTAAATTAGGTATTCTGATATGTCTGCCTGGAGAAAAATGGTGAGAAGGATTATGAAGTACATTTTATCTCAGTGGGAAAATATGAACAAACAAACAAACGTGGTTGTTTAATAACTGTCACGCCTAAGGCATTTTTACTCTTCCAGACTTACGTATCTGGACACATGGAAGAGAGAAGGATTGAGGGAGCCTCATTTAAAGTTAGTAAGAAACAAAAGAGAAAGACAGAGACACAATTCCCATAGCTTATTAAGATATGGAGAATGGGGAAGAAAATGAAAAAGGATTATGAAAGACACAGGCATCTTCAAAGTTACACTAAAGGGGCCAGGACATACTTAAAAAAATAATCACATTCATGCCCCTGGGAAGATGATGATCATGCTGAAAAGGAAGAAAAAGAAGAAGAAGAAAAAAAATGAAAAGATTGCATATTTCCTGCTTACAAACTTTCAGTCTTGAGAACTGGCCAGCAGATTGATTAAAGCACTGACACTGGAATCATAAAGAGTTGAATATGAATTCCTGCCTAGTACTTAACTTTTTTAAGTTCAATTTCATTTTAAATATTAATCTTGTAGAATTATTGTAAAATTGTAAAAGAAGTTATGCAAAATCTCTAGCACAATGCCTGCCACATACTATGCATGGTATGTCATCTACCACAGAGCTTGATCGGCTGCATATTTTGCACTACAATTTTATATACCTATATTTTGCATATCATTTGTAACTTTAACAGCATCTGAGGCCTGGTTTGAAGCAAAGGAAATTGTGTTAGTAAGATATTTACATGGATAGGACAAGAACAGTGAAATGAAGGTAAACCAGATCACATAAAGAGAAAACTAGAGGCAAAACAGCCTTAGAGCTAAAGTCAAGGCACCATTTCTATACTAATTGTCTGAGTTTAAGGGAGACCTGGTGGTCCAGTGGTTAAGAGCTTGACCGCTAACCAGAAGTTCAGCAGCTCGAATCTACCAGCCACTCCTCAGAAATCCTGTGGGGGCAGCTCTACTCTGTCCTATAGGGTTGCTATGTGTCGGAATTGGCTCAATGGCAAAGGGTTTTGTTTAGGTGGCACAAAGGGTCTGCACTAACCCACTCAGTGATACCACAGAAGAAAAGATGTGACAATCTGCTTCCATAAAAATTACAGCCAAGAAAATCCAATGGGATAATGTTACTCTGAATCACATGGGGCCACTATGAGTTGGAATTGAGTTGATGGCAACTAACAACAAGGTATGAGTGTATTGAGTTTGGTTAGATAGGTGCCTTCATTATAGACATAGAATCTTACAAATACAAAGGTCAGCGTGAGGACCATGTATTTAACAGCCTGTAAGGCAGTGGAAGTCCTGATGGTGTACTGGTTAAGAGCTCGGCTGCCAACCAAAAATGGTTACAGTTGAAATCCATCGGCCGCTTCTTGGAAACCCTGTGGGGCAGTTCTACTCTGTCCTATAGGGTCACTATGAGTAAGAATCAACTCAAAGGCAACAAGTAAGGCAGTGGGAAGGATCCCTGGTCTCAGGATGGTTAAACACTCTGCTGCTAACGGAAAGATTGGCAGTTTGAACCCGCCCAGCATCTCCATGGGAGAAAAACTTGGAGGTCTACTCTTGTAAAAATTGAAGCCTAGAAAATGCAATGGGGCAGTTCTACTATGTTACACAGGGTTGCCATGAGTCAAAAATTGACTTGATGGCACCTAACAACAGCAAAGGTAGTGACAGCGGCAACCTGTCATAATGTATGCTAGATATAGGTTGGGTCAAGATGGAGGGAAGCATCTCAGGACTAAAAATAGGGCAGTGTGGCTGGAGCTCACAGCAGGCGGGAGTGATCAGACTCATGCTGTAGTCAGGCAGGTGACAGGCATAGGTCAAGTTGAGGAGCATAAATTATAATTTGAGTGATTAGGAATGCATTAAAGGGCATTAAGCACAGTGTGAAATGTTCTGATTTATGGTTTTTTGGTGTTGTTTTATAGTGTTGAAAATACGTATAGCAAAACATAAGCCTCCAAAAATCTCTACATGTACAATTCTGTGATACTGATTACATTCTTCCAGTTGTGCAACAATTCTCACCTTCATTTTCTGAATTGCTCCTCCCCTGTTAACTTAAACTCAGTACCCCCTAAGCTTCCTCTCTAACTTGTGGAGTTGCTGTTGTCAACTTGATCCCATATAGATAGTTCTTAAAAGAGCACAATGCTCAAAGCATATCTTTTTTCCTAATTAAGTAAACTGTTGTTTGGTTTAAAGAAGACTGCAAGAGATATTTTTGGTTTAAGATTTAAAGATTATCTCAAGGCACTCATTTTTAAAAGATATCTCTGACTGAAAAGTGGGGAAGAGATTTGGGAGATGAGGAGGAGAAACAAGGAATGCAATTAAAATGGATAAGTCTCCTCATTAAATTACTCATAAACACCACAGTGTGTCAGGAATTATCTGATAGTGTATTGGATATGGTAACTGAGACCTAGAACTATCTGAGAAATTTGCTCCAAGTTGCAAGACATTTTAAAGCAGAGCTGGGAGAGAAACTATTCCTCTTACCACTAAATTAAGAAATGCATTTATCCCCACACCATGCCTCTCTCCCTCCTCATTGCTCAATCTTGATGTTTAAATAAGCTTCACTTTTCACTGTGCAGTCTCAGATATAAATTTTCTTTTTAAAACTATATATGAAAATTCCCATCAACATAAGTATTAATAATTCTTTTATTATAACAGTACAAGTATGTCATATATAGCAGCAATTACAACACATGCATGCATTTAAAATAGTCATCATATTATCTGAAACTTCTGGTAGAAAAAACAATTAAGATATTGTCCCATTTAAGTAATAGTAATTCCTCTAACCCCTCACATTTTCTATTAAATGGATACATTTTGATTTTTCGCATTAAAAAAAGAAAACTATACAGCATGAATTTAAAAAGAGGATTTTCAAAACAGATCTGTAAATTAAGGAAGGTTTCTTTCACAGGATTGTCAGCCTCATTATTCTTTTTGCATACTGTTAGAGTAAGTAAAAATGGACCTTTAATATTTAAAATCTCATAATAGAAGATCTGCACAGATAAGTATAATCACAGGTAAAGTATATCAGAACTGACGCACCTTTGACCAAGCTCTAATCACACTGGACAATTGAAAGCATTTGCCCAGGGAGAATTAATTGCAATTACTAAGATTTAGGCACTTTGATATTATAGAAGAAGCCCACAACCCCCCTGATCAGTTAAAATGGAATTGGCTTCAATTTTCAATGATAATTTCCATAATTGGACCATGAAGATGGAAGCAGGCCATACAGTATTACAATAACCTTGGTATGAGTTTACTGTAACTCCACAGTTCAAAACTGTCTTGAAATTTATGTTTGGATGTTTAGAAGTTATCGTGCTTGTATAGATCAGAATAATGATAAATCTCATGAACTGATTTTATTTCATATAGAAAACAACCTCTGCAATTTTGATTTTGGAATGTTTTCTTTCAACAAAATCTATCAGTTCAGGGGTGAGTACATGCAATTGGTTTCAAAAATATTTATTATGAGTTTACTGTGTAATGTGCCTTGTATTTACTAATAGGAATACAGAGATAAATAAGCTCATATTGTAGCATAGTGAGGAAAGGGATAATAGCTTTGAAGTCCAGTAAACTTGACTATTGTTGTTATCGTTAGGTGCCATCAAGTCAGTTCCGACTCATAGTGACCTTCAGTACAACAGAATGAAACACTGCCCAGTCCTACGCCATCTTCAAATCGTTGCTATATTTGAGCCGTTGTTGCAGCCACTGTGTCAATCCATCTCAATGAGGGTCATCCTCTTATTCAATGACCCTATATTTTACCAGACATGATTTACTTCTCCAGGGACTGGTTGATCTTGATAACATATCCAAAGCACATAAGATGAAGTCTCACCATCCTCGTATTTAAGGAGCATTCTGGGTGTACTTCCAAGACAGGTTTGTTTCTTCTTCTGGAAGTCTATGATACTCAATACTCTTCACCAACACCAATTCAAAAGCATGAATTCTTTAGTCTTCCTTATTAGTTGTCCAGCTTTCACTTGAATATGAAGTGATTGAAAACACCATGGCTTTGGTCAGGTACACCTTAGTCCTCAAAGTGACTTCTTTCCTTTTTATCATTTTAGAGAAGTATTTTTACAGCAGATTTGCGGAATGAATATGTTGTTTGATGGTTTGACTGCTGCTTCGATGGGCATTGATTGTGGATCCAACTAAAATGAGATCCTTGACTACTTCAAACTTTTCTCCGTTTATCATAATGTTGCTTATTGGACCTGTTGTGAGGATTTTTGTTTTCTTTACGTTGACATATAATCCATATTGAAGGCTGTACTCTTTGATCTTCATCAGTAAGTGTTTCAAGTTCTCTTCACTTTCAGCAAGCAAAGTTGTGTCATCTGCATATCACAGGTTGTTAATGAGTCTTCCTCCAATCCTGATGCCCAGTTCTTCTTCATATAGTACAGCTTTGTGGATTATTTGCTCAGAGTACAGATTGAATAAGTATGGTGAAAAGATACAGTGAGGACACACACCAGTCCTGATTTTAAACCATGTAGTATTCCTTTGTTTTTTTTCAAACAAGTGTCTCTTGGTCTATGTCCAGTTTCCTCATGAGCACAACTAAGTGTTCTGAAATTCCCATTCTTCGCAATGTTATCCGTAGTTTGTTATGATCCACACAGTACAATGCCTTTTCATAGCAAACAAAACACAGGTAAACATCTTTCTGGTATTCTCTGCTTTCAGGCAAGATCCATCTGACATCGTCAATGATATTCCTCATTCCATGTGCTCTTCCGAATCCGGCTTAAACTTCTGGCAGTTGCCTGTCAATGTATTACTGTAACCATTTTTTAATTATGTTCAGCAAAATTTTACTTGCATGTGATATTAATGATATTGTTCCGTAATTTCTGCTTTCTTTTGGAACATCTTTCTTTGGAATGAGCACATTATATGGTGGGTTGGCCAGGTAGCTGTCTTCCAAATTTCTTGGCATAGACAAGCGAGCACTTCCAGCACTGCATCCATTTGTTGAGACATACTAATTGGTATTCTGTGAATCACTGGAGCCTCATTTTTTTGCCAATGCCTTCATTGCAGCTTGGATTTCTTCTTTCAATACGATTAGTTCTTGATCATATGCTACCTTCAGAAATGGTTGAAAGTTGACCATTTCTTTTTGGTACAGTAATCTATGTATTTCTTCCAACTTTTTTTGATGCTTCCTGCATTGTTCAATATTTGCCAATATTTTGAGTTTTTTCTTCAGTTCTTTCAGCTTGAAAAATGTGCAGCATGTTCTTCTTTCCTTTTTATAACACCAGGTCTTTGTACATTTCATTATAATACTTTGTCTTCTCAAGTCACCCTTTGAAATATTCTGTTCAGCTGTTTTACTTCATCATTTCTTCCATTCACTTTAGCTACTCTTCATTCAAGAAGTTTCAGTATCTCTTCTAACATTCATATTGATATTTTCTTTCTTTTTTGTCTTTTTAATGACCTTTTATTTTCTTCAAGTATGATGTCCTTGATGCCATCCCACAATTTGTCTGGTCTTCAGTCATTAGTGTTCAATGGGTCAAACCTATTCTTGAGATGGTCTTTAAATTCAGGTGAGATATACCCAAGGTTGTACTTTGGCTCTTGTGGACTTGTTTTGATTTTCTTCAGCTACAACTTGACCTTGCATTTGAGCAACTGATGTTCTGTTCCACAGATGGCCTCTTGCCTTGTTCTGACTAATGATATTGAATTTATGCATCATCTTTTTTTCCACAGATGTAGTTGATTTGATTCCTGTGTATTCTATCCAGCAAGGTCCATGTGTATCATCACTGCTTATGATTTTTTAAAATGTGTTTCCAATGAATAGATCCTTGGTCTTGCAAAGTTCTATCATGCGATCTCAGGTGTCATTCCTATCACCAAGGCCATATTTTCCACCGATAGATCCTTCTTCTTCATTTCCAACTTTTACAATCCAATCACCAGTAATTATCACTGCATCTTAGTTGCTTGTTTGATCAAATTCTGACTGTAGAAGTTGGGAAATATCTTCCATATCTTTGTCTTTGGCATTAGTTATTGGTGCATAAATTTGAATAATAGTTGTATTAATTGGTCTTCCTTGTAGTTGCATGAATATTATCAGTGACAGTGCTGTACTTCAGGGTAAATCTTGGAATGTTTTTTTTAATGATGAATGCAATGCCATTCCTGTTTAATTTGTCGTTCCCAGCATAGAAGACCACGTGATGGTCCAATTCAAAATGGCCAGTACCAGTCCATTTCAGCTCACTAATGCCTAGGTTATCAATTTTTATGTGTTCAATTTCATTTTTGATGACTTGCAATTTTCCCATATTCATACCTCATTCATTCCATGTTTCAATTATTAATGGATTTTTGCAGCTGCTTCTTCTCATTTTGCATTATACCACATCAGCAAATGAAGGTCCCGAAAGCTTCACTCCATCCGTGTTATTAAAGTTGACTCTACTTTAAGGAGGATGCCCTTCCCTAGTCATATTTTGAATGCCTTCCAACCTGAGAGGCTCATCTTCTCACACTATATCAGACAATGTTCCACTGTTATTCATAAAGTTTTCATTGGCCAATTTTTTCAGAAGTAGATCATCAGTTTCTTCTTCCTAGTCTGTCTTAGCCTGTTAGTTCCACTGAAACCTGTCCACCAATGGTGACCCTACTGGTACTGGAAATACCATCACAGCAACACACAAGCACGACAGGATGATAAACTGACAAATGAGTGCTGGAACTTGACCATGACACTTATTAATTCTATCACCCTGTAGAAATCCTGCAATCTTATTCAGTTTCAGTTTCTTAATCTGTTAGAAGTGGGATACTACTTGTCTCACGTGGCTTTTATAAGAATTAAGCAGGATAATCCATTTAAACTGTTTAGTACAGATACTCGATCATAATGTAAGTGTAATTTTTAAGGTAGTCTACTCTCTTTATCGGCCTCAATAAACTCCCATTGGTGAGGATAATTATTTTTTTAAAGTAACTTTATTGTATATGTACTACATGTCATATCCATTATATGAATCCTTTATTTACTAATTTGCTAGTCTACTAATTTATCCAATAGATATTTATCACTATGTGCTAGACCATTATTCTAATCATTGAGAAATTAGTACCAAAGAAGAAAAAGTCCCCAATTCATGGAGTTTATATTGAGTAAACAAACTGTAAATAATAGTATCAAACATTTGCATGGTGCTTACCATGTGCTAGGCACTGATCTAGATATTTAATATCTAGATTGACTTAACACTAAGTCATTTAATCCTCAAAATAACCCTATGCAATAGATGTTATTATTTTCATTCCCATTTTACATTTGAGGAAATTGAAGCAGCAAAGTATCAAGTAAATTAGAAACATTAGTATGTAGCAGAACTGAGACTCAAATCTAGGCAGATTATTTTTCAAACACTGTTCTTTACTGCTGTTTCTTTAAACATGGTGAGGAATTTAGCTTGAGTGGTTAGCTACATGGAGCGGTAACTAGATACTTGCAGATCATGCATGGCAAGGAATTGTATGCTATTTTAGTGTTGTTGTTTGGTGCCATTGAGTCCATTCTAACTCAGAGCAATCCTACGTACAACAGAATGAAACACTGCCAGGTCCTGCACCACCTGCACAATCATTTTTATGTCTGCACCTACTATTGCATCCACTGTTTCAATCCATCTCATTGCAGGTCTTCCTCTTTTTTGTTGATCCTCTACTTTACTGAATATGATGTCCAGTAAAGGGACTGGTACCTTCCTGATAACCTGTTTAAAGTACATGAGATGAAGTCTTGCCATCTTTGCTTCTAAGGAGCATTCTGATTGTACTTTCTCCAAGACAGATTTGTTTATTCTTACGGCATTCCATGGTATATTCAATATTCTTCAATAACATCGTTATTCAAATGTATTCAAGTGTAATGGGAGGCTATTCCAGGATTTTAAGCAAGGTGTGATGGAAACACTTTTACAATTTATAAATTTAATATAGCTTCTCTGTGAAGGGAAATATTCTGGAAAACCTGGTGAGGGACTACAAAAACCAGTTAGGATTCAATTTGAGGAGTTTGGGTGGAAAATGACGACAGCTTGGAAAAATTAGTGGTGTTGGAGACAGTGAGAAGTTGTTGATATGGGATTTATCTAGAAGTTTAACCCAGATACTTTGCTGATGAATTAGATTTGGAAGGGGAAGGAAAGGAGGAATCAAGAATGTCTCACAGATTTTTGTCTTGAGCAACTAGATGGAAGGTGGTGCTGTGATTGAAAGTGGAAAAGTGAGAGATGGGATAGGAAACAAGAGTTCTGTTTTGGAATTAGTGAGTTTGGAATGTGTATCTAAAATCTACTTGGATATACAAATCTGGAGCTCAGAAGCATTGAGTTTTTGTTTTTTTTTTTAATGGACATGGAAAATTTGGCAAAGGATATTGGTGATGTTTGCACATGATTGATATAATTGATCCCACTGAACTGTATGCAAATGTTGAATTGGCAAGTGTATGCACTATACTCCTATAGTGGACACATAAACAATAAATGTAAAACCATCAACATAAAAAAGAATAAAGTAAGTTAGTATCAACAATAAAAATTTGCATGTCATCATCCTGTAGTGGTATTTAAAACATGATCTAAGTAAGTTCTTATAGTAAGTACAGATAGAATAAAGAAGGAAATTTAGAACCAGACTGTGAGGTCTCTAAATAACTTAGAAATCTGACTCAAAGAGAGTATTTCCAAGAAAGAGATGGAGAAAATATGACCAGTGAGGTTAGAAGAAATCTAAAGAGGAGCCTATGTCATTTAATTGTCCTAAAAATCTCCCTGACAGGTAAGCATTATTATCACCTACATTTTATAGAAAAGGAAAGAGAGGTTTCAAGTGGTGATATGCTCCACATTGATGTCCTTGGATTTTAGACCATGCTTTTATATACATGCGTACATACATGTTGTTGTTGTTGTTGTTAGGTGCTGTCGAGTCAGTTCTGACTCATAGAGACCCCATAGGACACAGTAGAACTGCCCCATAGGGTTTCCAAGGAACAGCTGTTGGACTTAAACTGCCGACCTTTAGGTTAGCAGCCGAGCTCTTAACCACTACACCATCAGGGCTCCACATACACACATATAATAAAACAAAAACTAAAACAAAAATTCAATTTCTATTAACTCTACAAACAGTAATAGTGCACCAATCAAGGAATATACAAGGCTTATCTGAATAACAATGAAGGAAATAATTACTTTCCTTATAATAATCAAAAAGTATATTTTACCTGAACCCTGACAAATTATTAGGAATTCCTCACAGTGACAGAAGTAGCAGACAGGAGTGGCAAGCATTCTACATGTAGAAAGTTGAAGAAACATGTTGTGGATTGAATTGTGTTCCCCTAAAATACGTGTTGGAATCCTAACCTCTCTACCTGTAGATGCAATCTTGTTTGGAAATCGTTTTTTGTTTTTGCTATAGTAATGAGGTCATACCTGTGTAGAATGTATTCTAAACCTAATCACTTCTATATTATGAAAACAGCATATCAGCCACAAGCATGCACACACAGGAGAAGACAGATGCCATGTGAGGATTGACTATAAGCCGAGGAACAAAAGAACGCCTAAACGGAAGGAACCAACGTGGAGGAGACCCTGATTTGGACTTTTAACCTCCTGAACTGTCAGAAAATTAATTTCTATTCTTTCAAGGCACACATTTGTGGTATTTGTGTTACAACAGCACTAGGTAAATAAGACAAAGCAAAATGAGCAAAAAATCACGGAGAGAAGTATATTTTGGAGAGATCTGGTGTTCAGTTAAATTTCACATTAATGAATGAGGGTCAGAGTGGGTTTTAGAATGATGGAAGTGTCTTGTTTGGAAACTGAATGGTTGTTGGTATGATCTACAGATGTAAAGAAGACAGAGGAAGGATGAGTATATTTAAAGATTTAAATATGAGTATAGCTTGATGCCTGTGGAATTTGAGGTGTGTGTAGAGGAAAGTATAGGTGTAGGAAGTAGAAAGGCAGAAACACTGGTCTTGGAGCACAAAGCAATGTGTGGGCTAGGGAGTAGATTTGAGAATTATTAGCATATATGGTATTTGAATCATGCGAATTAATACATACTTTTAGAAAGAAAGGAAGAATTAGCAACACTATTGCATGCTCTTTGAAAATAGTCAGATTTATGCATTGGTGAATCCCCAGAAACTAGACTAGTTTCATTTATGACCAAATCAATGATTTTGTTAGGCACAGTGGTAGACATGCTATGTTCTCTATCTACTTTAAAACAAAACAAAGCAAGAAACCAAACAGTTTGCCATTGAGTAGATTCTGATTCATGGCAACCCCATGTGTTACAGAATAGAACTGCTCCTTAAGGTTTTTTAGGCTGGCCACTGTGAATTGCTATGAATTGGAATCAATTTAACAGCAGGTGTTTTTTTTTGTTGTTGTTAATCTTTATGGAAGCAGTTTGCCAGATATTTCTTCCATGGAGACACCGGTGGGTTTGAACCACTGACCTTTAGGTTTACAGCTGATCACAAACTGCTTGTGCCACCGAGGCTCCTCAGTCTCCTTTAATCCTCATGAAATACACTGAGGGCGTCACTATTTCTATGCCCATTTTACAGATAAGGAAAGTGATATGATCACTTGAAGTTTAAAATTGCTCAGATTCTATAGCTTTACGATTCTTTATCCAGTTCTGTGTGTGTTTAATAAAATTAAAACAATGTTTATTTCAAAAATTCTGAAATACATTTGCTCATGTAACAATTATGTAATTATTATAAAGCCATTTTGTTTATATAGCAATGAACAGCATAAAGATGGTTGAAATGCTTTGGCCAGCCCATTATCAAGTCCAATCAGCCAGGGAGGATCAGCATTAATCTTTGCAATTGTCGTTGTAATTGTACCAGGTAGTGACGTCTTCCTCTTACTTGATACTCTTAGGATAGAGTCAAATTCACTTTCTGAAAGACTACTCAATGTTTGAGTCTAAATATTTTGCTAAAATTATGAAGACTTAGTATAAGTACAGAAATAACTAATTTTAGATTAGTTTAAAAAATACTATTGATAACTATAATTATTTAAGTTACTGTGCGAAGAATGTTGGTGTTATTGTTGGCTGCCATCGAGTTTATTCTGATTCATAGCGACCCCATGTGGCAGAGTAGATTGCCAGGTCTTTCTCCTATGGAGCCACTGTGTGAGTTTGAACCACCAACCTTTTGCTTAGCAGCTAAGTGTTTAACCATTGTGCAACCAGGTCTTCTTGTGAAAAGTATAACCAAAAAACTAAACCCATTCTCATCGAGTTGATTTCGACTCATAGCGACCCTCAGTGAAAAACTTCATTTGGTATTAAATATGTGAATTCATAGTTGGGGAATTCTAGTTCATTATTCTAATATGATTCTGCTTAAATGTGTCTGTATGAACTAGAGAATATACCATATTTTTACGCAAATAACGGAACTTTGTTTGTTTGCCAACCACAGCTCTCTTGCCAGCAAAGTATTTTTCTAAGTGTACACATAAAAAGAACTGGCATAGTGGTGCTTATGAAAATACTTCACAGGGGGGACAGAGCAAACAAATATAGAAGACGCACATTATTTTCTTTAAAATACGGTAACCAGCTGTGATAGAAAAATAAATCAATAAATAAATACCAGTTTCATCTAATGTAATCTTATCACTTATCACTTTAATGTACACTGTTTAGGACCTAAGCTTTAATGGATATCTTTCTTTTTATTTATTTTTCTATACCTAGGAAAGCTCACTCTAGGAACAATTAATTATATTAATTAATATAATGCAAGTAAGCAGAAACATTTGAAATTTTAAAAAAACAAGATGATAATCATTTACTACTTAATGATAGTTAAGCATTTTACAAATACATGATGCAATTGTAAAATAAAAAAAAAAAATGTTACGTTAAGAAAGAGGGAAACAATGAGTGCTTGCATTTTTTCTGTCGGATGGAACATGCTCCATTAGAAAAGTGGACATCAATATCTCGAGAGTCTTCTCAGAACATTTCATTAGGAATTGAAGATGTAGTATTTTATTTCACTCCATAATTGATGTCAGTAGAGGTAGAATGTGTTGTGGGCTTCGATTTGACTCAGAGAGAAGAAATCTTGTTGGTTGATGAGGTTTTAACTCCTGCTGGCTGTATTACCTTGACCAAGTCACAGAATTTTTGCCAGCCTCAGTTTCTTCAAGTATAAAATTGGTATATTTCATGCTCCCATGTTTTCCTCATATTTTTGATGGGGGAACCAAAGAGGACAAGGATGGCCATCATTTATGTGGGTCTAAACCTTTCACATTTTTAAGTCTTTCTGAATCTAGGGGAGGCTACACAGAAATTTCTAGGAGGGAATCTAGCTAGTTCCTGGGGCAAGGACTCATCCAGTGGTCACTTCTCAGAGTGAATGTCACATCCTGAGGGTCTGCTCTCCTGCTTTGCAGATCTAGAAGCTTGCTATTTTGGGGGATGTATGGTATATTGGTTGGCACAAATAGTTTGTACTTGTCTACTAACCATAAGACTGATGGTTTGAACTCACCCAGAAGCACAACAGAAGAAAGGCCTGGTGATCTGCTTCCATAAGATTATAGCCAAGAAAACCCTATAGAGCACTTCTACTCTGTAACACATGGGGTTGACATGAGTCAGAATCAACTCAATCGTAACAAATTTTTTTTTTTTTTTGGGAATACAAAATATTTATTCAAGCCCAAGGAGTAACAGTGGTATATTCACAACCTTCATGCCTTTACAGAGTCCTCTTAGTATTCATTGGTTCTTTCATTCAGTGATTCGAATGTTTATTCATTCAGCCAACATTGAACACTAATTCTAACCAGGTAGTTTCATGGAGAATAAGAAGGGAAAATATTGAATCATATCCTACTGTAATATATCCCAAAAAAAACTGCAAATTATCTATGATACAAAATATACTACTGTTAAGTAAAACTTTTCCCTATTAAGTTTGAAAAATCAAAGTAAAGCTGTCCTGTCATAGAAATCAATGAAGAGGAATTAGCTAATTCATTCTGACACTTAAGAAAGTAGTCTGGCATTGAAGTCTTTGTAAATTCTGGGAATGTTGACATTTACACAGTAAATATGCTTTTATATGGCATCAGGTACAGTGTAGCAGGCTCATGGCAACCATGTTATGACTTCTAATGTAAAGAATAGAAGCTACCGAGTGGTCTTCTGTTGTTAAAATTCCTTATCCAGGTAGCTACCCATTATTGGTGAAGTTGTGGAATCTGTGGTTTTGGTATATAATTGTATGGATTAAATAACGTCAATGTGTAATTACATGAAAATAAACCATGTAGCTTAGTTAAATTGCAGTGCAATTGTTATCGCTGACTGTAAAGTGATACCAATTAAACCTCCCTTTAAAACACCACAAATTAAGATCTAACTACCAAAAAACTCTAGAATATAAACTCATGGTACACCGTAGGTAGACTATCCCTTAGTATTTTCAGAGGTTTAATAGTATTTGTAAAATTAAAAACACCTTTCTTCACTGTCTTCCTTATCACTGACATTAATTGTGACTTTTTAAGGAAACTTCCAAACAGATGCAGATGAACTTCTTAAAAGACATGTATCAATAAGTCCAGCAGTTGCCATGAAACAAACAGACAAATCATGACTTCTTATACTCATATTGAGTAAACAATTGATTTTAGTAGGGTGGATATTGGGGTGAAATTCAGGACAAGGAAAGACCTGACAGTAATACTAAACCTTATTATTAGATAAAACCTTATAGTATTCTGTTGATGAAAATCAGCTCGATATTGGCAATTTTGTATCATTCAGCCTAATAAAATGATAGCAATCAAATATCACAATACTAAAAATAGGTTTTTCATATATCATTTCTCATATGTACTGAGTTGATCGTTTACCAGCTGGGTGACATTAGACAAGTTATTTAGCTTGTGAGCCTCAATTTTCTCATCTGGAAAATAGGGGTAATAATAAGTACACAAAGAATTAGTATAAGGATTAGATAAAGACAACATAGTCAAAGAACTCAATACAGTGCTTTATACACAATAGGGATTAATAAAAATGCTTCTTTCTGACTCCTATTTCCCACTGGCTTAGATCTATTGACTCAAGATCTAAAATCAGAAAAGTGAGAATTTAATCAAACTCGTAATTTTAACACATACATTATTCAGACAAGAGATATATACTGTTAATAGGAGATTTTGGTAATAGATGGTTAAATTTTTAGAGCGGGTGATTTTTAAAAAATTTTTAGCAGAACTTAGATATTAAAATATACATATATATATATGTATATGTATCTCCAGGGAAGAATCAAACATTCCCTATATATGCCCCCAAACTCTAACCCACACATGCCTCTACATGACCAGGTCTAAACTCCAGATGTTCCAAGTAGCTCTTCATTTAATCTTGTCTTTTAACAACACCTAAACAAATATATCAAAACTTATACATTTAGCAAGTGCAGCTTGAAGATTTTCTTTCTGTTAGACAAATAGACGCCATCTGGAAAAAATAACCCCAAGCACTTGGACACAGAAACATAAAGCTTGTTGGCTGAACTCCCAATGAATACCTTACACTACTTTCTTTGGCTCTTACCCTCTGCCTGCTCATTTCAAATCTTGCACACTTCAGCAGACACTGTGCTGTTAGACAAGGGAATCGTTGTTACCCACGCACCCAATCATGATGAAGGCTGTCTTAATTTGAAAGATAGGCTTGCAAGAATTATCTGGACCCAAATTGTTTCCTCTCATATTATGACACCTGCTCTATAAAGGACTGCTAAATAGCACTGTGTATTGATATTAATAAGGAAAAATGTTGTATTATTCAGTTCTTATATTTCTCAGTGTTTATTTACCACATTCCATTTTTAAACAGGAGTGTCTCCATATAATCTTCCTTCTTTCTTCCTTTCCTCCCTTCCTATTTTATCTAATGCTACTTTCTAAAAGAAAAAAGCCCCAGATATGTTAATGTTTCCTTTTTTTTTTTTTTTTGGCTGTAATTTTTTTTTGGTTTTTTAATTAATATTTTATTGTACTTCAGGTGAAGGCTTACAGAACAAACAGTTTCTCGTGTAACAGTAGTACACATGATGTTTTATGACTTTGGTTAACAACCCCACAACATTCTAACCCTATGAATTCTCAGCTTTTTTTTTTTTTTTTTTTGGCGAAAATACACATAGCCAAAGATACACCATTTCAAAACATTTTACTTGCACATTTAAGTGACATTGACTATGCTCTTCCAATTGTGCTGCCATTCTCGCCCAAGATGAAGGCTTACAGGACAAAATAGCCTCCCATTTAACAGTTACTACAAATGTTGCCCTATAACAGTGGTCAACAATCTCACAACATATCAACAGTATCCTTAGTCAACTTGTGTTCCTTATCATCAGCTTCCTACTCCCCCTCTGCCTTCTGGCCATCGTCACTAGACTCCTGTACCTAGTTAGTCTCATTTAGTTTTACTGGGCTGTCCACTCCCAGGCTGAACATCGAACCTAGAAGGTAACTTCACCTCTGAGCTGAAAGGGTGTCTGGGGGCCACACTCTTGAGGTTTCTCCAGTATCCTTTAGGCCAGTAAATCTGGTTTATTTATTTTTTATTTTTTTGGGAGTTAGAATTATGCTGTACATCCTTCTCCAGCTCTGTCCAGAACCCTCTGTTGTGATCCTGGGTCAGAGCAGTCAGTGGTGGTAGCCAGTCACCATCTAGCTGTACTGGACTCAGTCCGGTGGAGGTCTTGGTAGCTGTGGTCAATTAGTCCTTTGGACTAATCTTTTCATTGTATCCTGTTCTCTTCATTCTCCCTTGCTCCTGAGGGATGAGACCAGTGTAGTATCTTAGATGGCCGCTCACAGGCTTTTAAGACCCCAGACACTACTCACCAAGGTAGAATGTAGAGCATTATCTTTATAAGTGTTATGCCAATTGAGCTAGATGTTCCCCGAGACCATGGTCCCCAGAGCCCTCCGTCCAACAACTCAGTCCCTCGGGGAGTTTGGATGTGGCCATAGGGCCTCCATGACCTTTCCTTGTGCAGGTTGTGTTAGTTTCCCTTGTACTGTGTACTGTCTCACCTCTCACCCAAGGTACCACTTACCTATTACCTATTTAGTATTTCCCCACCTTCCCCTCCCATCCCTGGTAACCAACAAGGATTGTTACATTTTGCATGTGAATTTTTTCATGAGTTTTCACAATAGGGATCTCATACAATATTTGTCCTTTTGTGATTGACTTATTTCACTCAGCATAGTGTCCTCCAGTTTCATCCATGTTATGAGATGGTTCACAGATTCATTGTTGTTCTTTCTCGTTGCATAGTACTCCATTGTGTGTATGTACCATAGTTTGTTTATCCATTCACCTGTTGATGGGCACCTACGTTGTTTCCATTGTTTTGCTATTGTGAACAATGCTGCCATGAACATAGGTGTGCATATGTCTATTCGAGTGATGACTCTTATTTCTCTAGGATATATTCCTAGGAGTGGGATTGCTGGATCGAATGGTATGTCTATATCTAGCTTTCTGAGGAAACGCCATATCATTTTCCAAAATGGTTGTATCATTTTGCATTCCCACCAGCAGTGTATAAGAGTTCCCATCTCCCCACAGCCCCTCCAACATTTGTTGTTTCCAGTATTTTTGATTCGTGCCAGTAATGCCGGGGTGAGAGGGTATCTCATTGTGGTTTTAATTTGCATTTCTCTAATGGCTAGTGATCGCGAGCATTTCCTCAAGTGTCTGTTGGCCATTTGAATGTCTTCTTTGGTGAAGTGTCTGTTCATTTCCTTTGCCCATTTTTTAATAGGATTGTTTGTCTTTTTGTTGTAGAGGTGTTGGATTTTCTTGTTGATTATGGAGATTAGACCTTTGTCTGACTTGTAGTGTCCAAAAATGTTTTCCCAGTCTGCAGGTTCTCTTTTGACTCTTTTGGTGAAGTCTTTTGAAGAGCATAGGTGTTTGATTTTTAGAAGATCCCAGTTATCTAGTTTATCTGTTGGGTTTTTTGTGTTGATGTTTATGGTTTGTATCCTGTTAATGCCATGTATTAAGGCCTGAAGTGTTGGTCCTATTTTTTCTCCTATGAAGTTTATACTTTGAGGCTTTATATTCAGGTCTTTGATCCATTTTGAAGTAGTTTTTGTATATAGTGTGAGGTATGGGTCCTGTTTCATTTTTCTGCAAATGGATATCCAGTTTTGCCAGCACCGTTTGTTAAAAAGACTATCTTTTCCCCATTTGATGGACTTTGGGCCCTTGTCGAGAATCAGGTGACTGTAGGTGGATGGATTTATATCTGGGTTCTCAATTCTGTTCCATTAGTCAATGTTTCTGTTGTTGTACCAGTACCAGGCTGTTTTGACTACTGTAGCTGTATAGTAGGTTCTCAAGTCAGGTAGTATGTGTCCTCCAACTTTATTCTACTTCTTCAGCAGTGCTTTACTTATTCGGGGCTTCTTCCCTTTCCATATAAAGTTAACAATTAGTTTTTCCATCTCTTTGAAGAATGTTGTTGGTATTTGTACCGGGATTGCATTGTATTTGTAAATTGCTTTAGGTAGAATTGCCATTTTCACAATGTTGAGTCTGCCTATCCATGAGCATGGTATGTTTTTCCATTTATGTAGATCCCTTTGGGTTTCATGCAGCAGTGTTTTGTAGTTTTCTTTGTATAGATCTTTTACATTCCTGGTCAGATTTATTCCTAAGTATTTTATCTTTTTAGGGGCTATTGAAAATGGTATTGATTTCCTGATCTCCTTTTCATTGTTCTCTTTAGTGGTGTATAGGAATCCAACTGATTTTTGAATGTTTATCTTGTATGCTGCTACTCTGCTGAATCTTTCTATTAGTTCCAGTACATTTCTCGTGGAGTCTTTAGTGTTTTCTACGTATAGTATCATATCATCTGCAAACATGGACAGTTTAACTTCTTCATTACCAATTTGGATGCCCTTTATTTCTTTCTCTTGCCTTATTGCTCTAGCTAGAACTTCCAGCACAATGTTAAATAGGAGTGGTGATAAAGGGCATCCTTGTCTTGTTCCTGTTTTCAAGGGGAGTGTTTTCAGCCTCTCTCCATTAAGAATGATGTTGGCTGTAGGTTTTGCATAGATGTCATTTATTATGTTGAGAAATTTCCCTTCTATACCTATTTTCTTGAGAGCTTTTATCAGGAATGGGTGTTGGACTTTGTCAAATGTCTTTTTTGCATCAATTGAGATGATCATGTGATTTTTTTCTTTCCTTTTATTTATGTGGTGAATTACGTTGATGGCTTTTCTAATGTTAAACCATCCTTGCATGCCTGGTATGAATCCTACTTGGTCGTGGGTATTATTTTTTTGATATTATACTGAATTCTATTAGCTAGAATTCTGTTCAGAATTTTTGCATCTATATTCATGAGAGATATTGCTCTGTAATTTTCTTTTATTGTGATGTCTTTGCCTGGTTTTGTTATCAATGTTATGCTGGCTTCACCGAATGAATTTGGAAGTGTTGCTTCCTCTTCTATGCTCTGAAATAACTTGAGTAGAACTGGTACAAGCTCTTCTGTAAATGTTTTGTAGAATTCTCCAGTGAAGCCATCTGGGCCAGGGATTTTTTGGGGAGTTTTTTTATTACCTTTTCAATCTCTTCTTCTGTTATGGGTCTGTTCAGATTTTCAATATCACTTTGTTGTAGTTTTGGTAGGCCGTGTGTTTCTAGAAATTTATCCATTTCCTCTACGTTTTCAAATTTGTTGGAATATAGTTTTACACAATATTCTGTTATAATCCTTTTTATTTCGGTTGGGTCTGTTGTAATGTCCCCCATTTCATTTCTTATTTGGGCTATTTGTGCCCTCTGCTGTTTTTCTTTTGTCAGTCTGGCCAGTGGTTTATCGATTTTGTTGATTCTTTCAAAGAACCATCATTTGGTTTTGTTGATTCTTTCTATTGTTTTTCTGTTCTCTATTTCATTTATTTCTGCTCTGATATTTACGATCTCCTTTCTTCCAGTGGTTGTAGGCTTTTTTTGCTGTTCTCTTTCTATTTGTTTGAGTTCTGTAGTTAATGTTTTTATTTTGTCCCTTTCTTCTTTTTTGGTATGTGCATCTATTGCTATAAATTGTCCTCTGAGGACTGCCTTTGCTGTGTCCCAAAGGTTTTGGTATGATGTGTTTTCATTTTCATTTGATTCTAGGAATTTTTTAATTCCATCTCTGATTTCTTCTATTACCCATTGATGTGTAAGCAGAGTATTATTCATTTTCCATGAGTTTGATTTTTTTTCCTTGCTCTTTCTAGTGTTAATTTCTACTTTGATGGCATTGTGGTCAGAGAAGATACTGTGAATTATCTCAGCGTTTTGGATCTTGTTGAGGATTGCTCTGTGGCCTAAGATGTGGTCTATTCTGGAGAACGTTCCATGTGCATTGGAAAAGAATGTGTACTTTGCAGCCATTGGATGGAGTGTTCTATACATGTCTATGAGATCCAGTTGGCTGATTGTGCCCTTTAGGTCTTCTGTATCTTTACTGAGTTTCTTTTTTGTTGTTCTGTCCTTTACCAAGAGTGGTGTGTTGAAGTCTCCTACTATTATTGTGGAACTGTCAATTTCTCTTTTCAGTGTTGTTAGAGATTTTTTTATGTATTTTGGGGCCCTGTCATTGGGTGCATAGATATTTATTATGGTTATGTCTTCATGATGGATCGTCCCCTTAATCATTATATAGTGTCCTTCTTTGTCTTTTATGGTAGATTTTGTTTTAAAATCTATTTTATCTGAGTTTAGAATTGCCACTCCTGCTCTTTTTTGGTAGTTGTTAGCTTGATATATTTTTTTTCCAACCTTTGATTTTTAATAAATTCACATCTTTGTTTCTAAGGTGTGTCCCTTGTAGACAGCATATTGATGGATCATGTTTTCTTATCCATTCTGCCACTCTCCATCTCTTCATGGGTGCATTGAGTCCATTTACATTCAGTGCAATTATGGATTGATGGAAATTTGTTGCTGTCATTTTGTAGTGCTTTTTTTTGTGGTGCTGAAGTTTTCTTTGTTCTTCTTACTCTCTTGTGCTGGTTACTTTTGTTTGTGGATTATGTGTTCATTTCTTTTGTTTTTGTAGGTTTTGTTTTTGCTGAGACTTTATGTTTTTCGTCTTTATTTTTATGAGTTGGTTTGTTAACTTTCTTTGTGGTTACCATGAATTTATCCTTATCTTTGTAAGTTTGAAGCAGTCTACCCTTACTTGGTATCGCCTATGCCTTCCTCGCCTTTAGAAGGTTCTATACCTATGCTGTTTGTTCCCTCTTTCATTGTTTTGATGTTGTTGTCATCCTTTGATTGATTGCTCTGATTCCCTGTTTTATTTCTTTTGGTTTTGGATAGTCCTCGAGAGTTCATTTCCTAGAATGGTATCTGGTTCGTATGAACCTGTCTCCTAGGTCCTAGGTCTTGCCTAAGGGCTGAAGCTGTTTGTCCTCAGATCGAAGAACTCCCTTTAATAATTCTTGTAAGTTTGGTTTGACTTTTGCATATTCTCTTAGTTTCTCTTTATCTGGAAATGACCTAATTCCACCATCAAATTTGAAAGAGAGTTTTGTAGGATATATTATTCTTGGCTGACAATTTTTTTCTTTCAAGATTTTATATATGTCATCCCACTGCCTTCTTGCCTGCATGGTTTCTGCTGAATAATCTGAGCTTAGTCTTATTGTTTCTCCTGTGTATGTGACTTCTTGTTTTTCATGAGCCGCTCTCAGGATTCTTTGTTTGTCTTTGGTTTTGGTGAGTGTGAATATGATATGTCTTGGTGATTTTCTTTTGGGGTCTCTTCTATATGTGGTTCGTTAAGCTTCTTGGATGTCCAGCTTTTCATCTTTCATGATATTGGGAAAGTTTTCTGTCAGCAGTTCCTCAATGATCCTCTCTGTGTTTTCTGTTTTCTCCCCCTGTTCTGGGATGCCAATCACTCGTAAGTTTTTGCTTTTAATTGTGTCTCACATAACTCTCAGGGTCTCTTCATTTTCCTTTGTTCTTTTTTCTGAGTTTTCCTGAAACAGAGTTGTATCCAAGTGTTTGTCTTCAGTTCCACTGATCGTGTCTTCCATGGTTTCAAATCTACTTCTCAGCCCTTCTATAACACCGTCCATTTCTGAAATTTTGTGGTTTATCTTTTGGATTTCTAATTGTTGTATTTGTATAATTTCAAGTTGTGAATTTATTTTGGCATTTTGTTCCTGCATCATCTTCCTGAATTCTTCCAATTTTTTGTCTGTATTTTCCATAAATTTGTCTATTTTTTCCTCATGTTTGTCAGCTTTTTGCCTCAGTTCTTGGAAAATTCCGAGTATTAGTGATTTGAGTTCCCTATCAGGTACTTCTAGTGCATTTTCTTCCACAGGAGAGTTATCTGGTATTTTAATTTGGACGCCTATTGGAGCCATCTTGTCTTGTTTTTGTAAATGTTTTGATATTGTTTGCTGTTTTCGGGGCATTCAGTAGATATTTCTCTCGTTTATTGATTGTAGATTTTTTTATTTCGTCCTTGTGGTACAGCTGGGCAGATCTAGCTGAAGAGGAGTCACTGGGACGGGTTGTTTGTGGCACTCACTGAATCCACCAGACGGTCAGTAGTCAGTGCTGGGCAGGTTCCAATAGGGCGTGCCTGCACAGCTTGGTGGTGTGATGTCAAGTGCACGGTGCAGGTAGGCAGGATGTAGCGGGGAGATGGTTATGTGTGAAGCTAAGCTGGATATGAGAGAGAGGAGAGAGGAGCAGGATTGAAAAGCATACAAACATAAAAGAATGTTAGGGGAGCTTGTTGTTGGAATGGACAGATGAGAGACTATGGGATGGAGAAAACCAGAAGGGGGAAGAGAAAGAAAAGGTAAGAATTAACAAATAAAAATCAGAAAAGTTAAAGAACTGCAAGTTCCCAGGGATCCCACCGATGCAGCTATGAGGTCTGGGGTAGTCGGTCTCAGGTTTAACAGCACAGCCTGGCCAGAAGGTGCAGAGGCATACTTCGCCTAGTATTCAGGGATCAGAAAGAGAAGGAAGAGATAGAGAGATGAGAAATTAAACAATGAAGAAAGACAAAAGGGAAAAAGAGGGAAAAGAAAACAAAACTAATCAAAAAAGAAAGAAAATAAAATTAAGAAAGGGAAAAAAAAAAAAAAAAGCAACACCAGCAGTCAATGAATGGCGCTCAGAGAGCCAGCCAGTGCAGGTTGGTGTTTCTGGGCAAGAGACTGTGTCCGTGGGAAACAGAGGAGGCCAAGTGTGAGTGAAGAAGGGTGGAGAGTGGAAAGCGTGTATCACAAATTGCCTGCACTCTGGGGACCCTCAGAAAGGAGCTAAGAGGTTGCAAGGAGCCAGGCACCCGAGTGAAAGGAGGGGGAGGTGGTGAGAGGCAAGCGAGAAACCAAAAGGAGCAGGAGGAAAAGAAAAAAAGAAAAAGAAAAAATGCAGCACTAGTAGCCAACAAACGGCCACTAGAAAGCTGCCCGCCTGGGCATGCGGAATCCAATCAGCCGGCAGACCCCGGTGAAGAGACTGCGGCCACGGGAAGCAGAGGGGCTAATGAACAAAGGTCCCGGGATCACACCAGCGTGGCAGCCCAGACCTGGAAGCAGCCACACTCCCGAACGCAGCCCCACAGCCCCGCAGGAAAGAGCAAAGACAGCGCTCAGAACCAGGCACCCGAGCAAAAGGAGGGGGAGGCGGCAGAAAAAGCTTCACCAGCAGCCAAGAAATGGCTCTCAGAGAGCCGCCAGCCTGGGCACACGGAATCCAAGCACTGGTGCCCCCCGGCCCAGGGACCCTGGCCACGGGAAGCAGGGGTGCCCCATCCGAGGCGGAGAGGGGTGGGGGGTGGGAAAGCGCACACCGCAATTTACCGGTCGTTCCGTCTCGCACTGGATGCTCCGCGAGGCTGCTCTCCCGTTCTCCCATTTGCTGGTCTCCGATAGGAATCCAAGATGGTGGATCTGCGCTGTTTTAGCTGATAAGGAATCTCTGTATGAGTCTCTCCTCACTCTCCGTTCTCTTTCAGTATTCTCACTCCATTTGGTGTTTGGCTGAGTTCTTTATCTCTTCATTTGATGTTCTAGGGTTTTAGGATTGTTGATTCTCTGTTAGGCTTAGTTTTTTGGATCTTTGCTGTGGAGGGACGGTGTGGTGCTTCTGCCTAGAGCGCCATCTTGCTCCGCCTCCCGTAACAAATATTTTTGATTTGGGTATAGGTGTATTCTGTCAGGAGTCCCTGGGTGGTGCTAATGGCTAACACACTCAACAGCTAACCAAATGGTTGAAGGTTCAAGTCCACCTAGAGGCACCTCAGAAGAGACTCCTGGCAATCTACTTCAGAAAAATTAGTCATTGAAAACCCTATGAAGTATAGCTCTGCTCTGACACATATGGAGTGGTCATGAGTGAAACTGACTCCATGGCAACTGGTAACTAGTCATGTTCATAATAGATGGAGGAATTAAAAAAAAACAACTTTAATTTATAATAAATGTTGATCTTTTAAAGATAGACATTATCTTTAGTCACTATGAGATGTCTTGGAAATGAATATTCAGAAGGTTACATATTGATTACAGAATTAGTGCAAAGCGATGGCCTCAAGGAATATTTTATTCTGATTAACTATCACAGTCACACCACCCTTTATAACTATGTGCTGACCTATAAAATGGTCATTTAATATCTTCAGGATAAAATAATATTAATAAGTCATCTGGATTTATGTGTAGTCATTCATACATATTATTTGCTTCAAATACTCATGTTAAAGGGTATTTTTGATTCTTTTTTTAAATTATTTGTTGAATAGTACCTTGGAAAGATAGTGTCTTAGTCATCTAGTTTTGCTGTAACAGAAACACCACAAGTGGATGGCTTTAATAAGCAGAAGTTTATTCTCTCACAGTCTAGTAGGCTAGAAGTTCAAATTCAGGGTGCCAGCTCCAAGGGAAGGCTTTTTGTCTCTGTTGGCTCTGGAGGAAAGTCCTTGTATCAATTTTTCCCTGGACTAGGAGCTTCTCTGTGAGAAACCTCGGGTCCAAAGGACACACTCTTCTCGCAGCACTTCTTTCTTGGTGGTATGACATCCTCTGACTTTCTGCTCCCTTCTCTCTTTTATATCTCAAAAGAGATTGTCTTAAGACACAATCTAATCTTGTAGATCTCATCAACATAACTACTGCTAATCCATCTCATTAACATCATAGTGATAGGATTTACAGCACATAGGAAAATCACATCAGATGACAAAATGGTGGACAATCATACATTATAGGGAATCATGGCTTAGTCAAATTGATACACATATTTTTGGGGGACACAATTCAATCCATGACAGACAGTATAGTCCATAGGCAAAGTATAGTTTTGAAGTAAGATAAACTTGGCTTGTGGTTCTATTACTTTTTTTGTGAACTTGATAAATTCTGTTATCCATGTGACTCAACATCTTCACTGGTAAAATGAGAAGAGCACTATTTATTTACATGCTTTTACTGATAAGCACTGCTAGGTATTCTTCACTATGAATTCATTTATTTAATGACAAGTGTAGCTTTTCATTAAGTCCACTTCTTTCACGGTGACTTAAATAATTAAAGTCACCAATAGTATTTTTTAACCAATTTAAAATCAGATATTTCTATAAGTCTACTAAACCTCCCCACCACCCTTCTGTCAGTTTGTCATACTGTGGTGGTATTCATGTCGCTATGATGCTGAAAGATACGCTTCAAGTATTTCAAAGAACCACAGGGTCAGTCATGGTGAATAGGTCTCAGTAGAGCTTCCAGACTAGCACAGATTAAGAAGGCCTGTTGATCTACTTCTGAAAAGTAGCCAAGGAAAATCCTATAGATCATAATAGGGCATTATCCAATATATCGTTGAAAGATGAACAACCTGGTTTGAGAGGTATTTAAAATACACAATGACTGCAGTAATGGACTCAAGCATACCAATGATCATGAGATGGTGCAGGACCTGGTGAAGTTTCATTCTGTTGTGCCTGGGGTCACCACGAGTTGTAGCCAACTTGATAACATTTAAAACAAATAAATTTCCATACTTTTAGTAATTTTTTTTTGGCTAAAACTTTCAGTTTTTTGAGAAAGTGAATTTGACTCTATATTTTAAAAGCAATAAAGACAAAAATAAAGTAAAATAAAATACAGGCCCTAGCTATTATAGTCCCCATATGTTTATCAGTTTGTCATACTGTGGGGGCTTGTGTGCTGCTGTGATACTGGCAGCTATGCCACCAGTATTCAAATACCAGCAAGGTCACCCATAAGGGACAGTTTTCAGCTGAGCTTCCAGACTAAGACATACTAAGAAGAGGGACCTGGTGGTCTACTTCTGAAAATAATTAGCCAGTGAAAACCTTACGAATAGCAGTGGAACACTGTCTAATATAGAGCTGGAAGATGAACCCCTCAGATTGGAAGCCCTCAAAATACAACTGGGGAAGAGCTGCCTCCTCAAAGTAGAGTCGACCTTAACGACATGGATGGAGTCAAGTTTTCAGGACCTTCATTTGCTGACGTGGCACAAATCAAAATTAGAAGAAACAGGTATAAACATTCTTTAATAATCAGAATGTGAAATGTATGAAGTATGAATCTAATAAAATTGGAAATCGTCAAAAATGAAATGAAACACATAAAGATCGATATCCTAGGCATTAGTGGGCTGAAATGGACTGGTATTGTCCATTTTGAATCAGAAAATCATATAGTCTATTATTCCAAGAATGACAACTTGAAGAGAATCATCTCTCTTTGGAATATGCATAAATATGGGTCTCTTCCCGTCAGTTAGCTAGGTAGCTATCTTCCAAATTTCTCGGCATAGACGAGTAAGATCTTCCGCCACTGCATCCATTTATTGAAACATCTCAATTAGTTTTCCGTCAATTCCTGGAGACTTGTTTTTCTCCAATGCCTTCAGTGCAGCTTGGATTTTGTCTTGGTTATCCAGTGCTGCTATAACAGAAATACTACAAGTGGATGGCTTTAACAAAGAGTTTATTCTCTCATAGTCCAGTAGGCGAGAAATCTGAATTCAGGGAGCCGGCTCCAGGGGAAGACATTCTTCCTCTGTCTGCTCTGGAGGAAGGTCCTTGTCATCAGTCTCTCCTTGATCTAGGAGCATCTCAGTGCAGGAACCTCAGGTCCAAAGGAAGCTCTCTGATCCTGGCTCTGCTTTCTTGGTGGTATGAGGTCCCCAACTCTCTGCTTGCTTCTCTTTCCTTTCTATCTCTTGAGAGATAAAAGGTGGTGCAGGCCTCACCCCAGGGAAACTCCCTTTACATTGGATCAGGGATGTGACCTGGGTAAGGGTGTTACAATTCCACCCTAATCCTCTTTAACATAAAATTGTAATCACAAAATGGAGGACAACCACACAATACTGGGAATCATGGCCTAACCAAGTTAACACATATTTTTGAGGGTCACATTTCAGTCCATGACAGACTTCTTCCTTCAGTACCATCGGTTCCTGATGGGTTCTTGGTGGGTTACTGTACCAGGCAAAGAACCACAACCAGCTGAAGTGCTTGCTGAGGGTAAACGGAATACAGAATGTGTGGTGAAGGAAATTATCTCTAAATACCAGTTACAACTATGTGATCAGTTCCAGAAATGAAGACTATAATTGTCATGAGTATTTCTTCCTTGTTTTATTATATGTGTATATGTGCATACCAAACCAAAAAACTCACTGCCATCGAGTCAGTTCCTACTCATACATAGTGACCCAACAGGACAGAGTAGAACTGCCTCATAGGATTTCCAAGGAGTAGCTGGTGGATTTGAACTGCTGACCTTTTGGTTAGCAGACAAACTCTTTATCACTGAGCCATCAGAGTTCTCCCTCTATCTCTCTCTCTGCCTCTCTCTGTATATATTTAAAACCACTGGTTGCTCAGTGGTTAAAGTGACTGTTAACCAAAAGGTCAGCAGTTCGAAACCACCAGCAGCTCCATGGGAGAATGATGGGGCAGTCTGCTTCCGTAGAGACTTGGAAAGCCTATTGGGTTGCTATGAGTCAGAATTGACTTGATGGCAGTGGGTTTTTCTTTGGTTTATATATATATATATATATATATATATATATATATATATATATATATATATATGCAAATATAGGAGCGCTGGTATACATATGTGTGTGTGTATGTGTGTGTGTAACAATGATTTTTTTTTCTTTATTATCCCATTGCTTATAAAATATAAGATGTGAACTGTGCTAGTGCATTTTCAGTTGTACATGTGCTAGTTGTATCCTGTTAGGAGCAAGTATGGCTTTTTAATTGTCTTTATTTAGAGACTGTTTATGGTTTAAGGAGTTGTGTACAGGTGCCAAGGTGACAAGGGGTGGACTGTGATGTTTAAGGTTGTATATCAACTTGGCTGGGCCATGATTCGTAGTGGTTTGGCAGTTATGTAATGATGTAGTTTGGCAGTTATGTAATGGTGTAGTCTTCCTCCATGAAGTGATCTGAAGTGAACAGACAATCAGTTTTAAGGGGAGTTTCCTCTGGGGAGTACCCACATCCAATGTATACATGGACCCTCTGGCAAAGCTCCATTGTTTGCTCTGGATCCTGCATCCAACTTGTCATCATCTGGCCTCCAGTTTGTGGTACTTGAGCCAGCAACCTATCACATTGCCTTCCAATCCTGGAATTCATCAGCCTCCACAACCTGTGAGCCAGTAGCCTGTCATCTAATCTGTTGATCTTGTATTCATCAGCCCCTGTAGCTACCTGAGTCAACAGAAACCTCCAGCTTCACACTTGACTCATGGACTTGGCACTTGTCAGTGTTTATAATCATGTGAGCCAATTCCTTGAGATTAAACTCACTTTCTCTAGCAATATATATATATATATATATATATATATATATATATGCGCATGTGTATACATATATGCACACACACACATATATATAAAATCAAAAATCCACCACAGTTAAATCAATTCCATCTCATAGAAACCCCATAGAGTTTCCAAGGCTGTAAATCATTACAGGATTAGAATGTCATGTTTTTTTCTCATGGAACCACTAGTGGTCTCAAATTGCGACTTTTCAGTTAGCAGTCGAGTGATTTAACCATTGCACCACCAGGGCTCCTTCACATATATATATTTATTTTATGTATATATATATATATATATATATATATATATATATATATACATAAAATAAATATTTGGAGATATTTCAACAAATAGATGCAGTACTGGAAGTGTTCACTTGTCTATGCCAAGAAATTTGGAAGACTGCTATCTGGCTAACTGAATGGAAGAGATCCATATTTATGCCTATTTCCAAGAAATGTGATCCAACCCAATGTGGAAATTATCAAACAATATCATTAATATCACACGTAAGTAAAATTTTGTTGAAGATCATTCAGAAGTGGATACAGCAGTATATCGACAGGGAACTGCCAGAAATTCAGGCTGGATTCAGAAAAGGAAATGGAACTGGGGATATCATTGCTAATGTCAGATGGATCCTGGCTGAACGCAGGGAATACTAGAAGGATTTTTACCTGTATTTTATTGACTATGCAAAGGCATTCAACTGTGTGGATCATAACAAATTATGGATAACATTGAGAAGAATGGGAATTCCAGAACACATAATTGTGCTCATGAGGAACTTGTACATAGATCAACAGGCAGTTGTACAGATAGAACAATCATATACTACATGGTTTAAAGTCAGGAAAGGTGTGTGTCAGGGTTGTATCCTTTCACCATACTTACTCAATGTGTATGCTGAGCAAATAATCCGAGAAGCTGGACTATATGAAGAAGAATAGGGCATCAGGATTGGAGGAAGATGCATTAACAACCCATGTTATGCAGAAGACACAGCCTTGCTTGATCAAAGTGAAGAGGATTTGAAGCACTTACTGATGAAGATTAAAGACCACAGTCTTCAGTATGGATTACAACTCAACATAAAGAAAACAAAAATCCTCACAACTGGACAAATAAGCAATGTCATGATAAACAGAGAAAAGATTGAAGTTGTCAAGGATTTCATTTTACTTGGATCCACAATCAACACCCATGGAAGCAGCAGTCAAGAAATCAAAAGATGCATTGCTTTGGGTAAATGTGCTGCAAAAGACTTCTTTAAAGTGTTGAAAAGCAAAGATGTCACCTTAAAGACTAAGGTGTGCCTGACCCAAGCCATAGTATTTTCAATCACATCATATGCATGGGAAAGCTGGACAATGAATAAGGAAGACTGAAGAAGAATTGATGCTTTTGCATTGTGATGTTGGTGAAGAATATTGAATATACCATGGACTGCCAAAATAATAAACAAATCTGTCTTGGAAGAGGTACAACCAGAATGCTCCTTAGAAGCAAAGATGGCGAGACTATGTCTTACATACTTTGGACATATTATCAGGAGGAATCAGTCCCTGGAGAAGGACATTATGCTTTGTAAAGTACAGGGTCAGCAGAAAAGAGGAAAACCCTCAACGAGATGGATTGACAAAGTGGCTGCAACAATGGGCTCAAGCATAACAACGATTGTTAGCATGGCACAGGACAAGACAGTGTTTCATTTCATGGTACACAGGGTTGCTGTGAGTCAGAAGTGACTTGATGACACCTAACAAATATGTATATATATATATATATATATATACATATATATATATATGCTTAACTAGTTTTGCTCCTCTAAATAACCCAGTCTAAGACATTTTGTTAAGTAAGGAGGATTTTCTGATCAAGAAATTTCCATGTATATCAAAAGAATAAACTGAGTTAGCACGTGTAAAATGCCTAATGTGATTTTATTTTTCCATAATATATTACCTATATACAAGTGTCCTTTCATCCCATATTTCTATTTAAGGTTTTACTTTTCTTCATTTAATAGATTTAAGATCTATACAAGAGTTAAAGACTTGGAAAATTCTGTTTTCGAGTCTTTTACAGAACCATTTAAATTATTAAATTATTTATTGTTTATTATTTAATAATTAAATTATTAAAAACCATTTAAACCGTTTAAATTATTTTGCAAAGCATTTGTGTTTGTACTTTAAGAGTCAGAGTATGTAAGAAATAAAAGACACAGGTGTTTAAAAATTCCTGGGAGCAAAGAATAATATACATGCTGTGATAGATCAACGGAATAAAATGGTTACTCTACAGAGCATTAATTTTTTTCTAGCATTCATGATCCTCTCTTGAGAGTAAATAAAATTAACATTTTTTCCCAAACCCTTGTACTGCAACTTTCATTTATCCTCGGCGATCTTTCTTTTTCCCCCCTTTTTCAATATCCTTTTCAAATTCATTATATTGTCAGTCTTACACCAGATTTCCCTCCATCTTTCATCAAGTGTATTTTTTTTCATTCCTTTCCTCCTGTATTTTAAATCTTTGATATCACTTCTTTTCAGTCATCTACTATTAATTTAATTTTATTTTACACAATGAAATTTTCTAACGTCTGCTTTAATTTTTAGTTTTGAGGTGATAACTGAGGCATAACTTGCAGAAAAGAAAATGTACAAATCATAAGCATATGGGTTGATGAATGTTGACAAATGTATACTCTATGTAACCCCTTCCTCAATTAAGTTAAAGAATATAACCATTAATATAGAAAGTACCCTCATGTCCCTTTTTAGGTAATCTTGTCTCCGAAGAGAACTATTGTCCTGAATTCTATTACCATTGATTAGTTTAGCTTATTCTGGATTACTTACAACAGTAATCATGCAGTTTATTTACATGTGTGCCTGGATTATTTCATTCAGTGTATTATTTTTGAGAGTTACTCATTTTGTTTCTTGTATCTATGGTTGACACTTTATAATTGCTGAATAATGTATCATAATGTGTTTATGTATTTCCAGTTGACAGACTTTTGTTTTTCAATTATGGGCTATTTATAAATAATTTTTCTAGAACATTCTTGTTCAAATACTATTGAGGACACTTCTTTGTTTTGTTTTGTTTTCTGGCAGGGAGAAAATACCTTGGGTGGAATTGCTGGACCATAGGTTAGATGTATAAATAACCTTAGAAGAACTGCCAAACCATTTTCCAAAATGACTTTAACATTTTAACTCCTACTAACAATGAATGAGAGATTCAGTTTCTCCATATCTTCAGCACATTTGATGTTGTTGGTTTTTAAATTTTAGCCGTTCTAGTAAGTGTGTAAGGAGCCCTGGTGGTGCAAACAGTTAAGGACTCAGTGGCAAACCAAAAGGTTGGCGGTTCAAACCCACTCAGCCATTCCGTAGGAGAAAGACCTGTAAATCTGCTTCTGTTAAGAGTACAGCCAAAAAACCATATGGGGGTAGTTCTACTCTATCACATATGGTTGCTATGAGTCAAAAACGATTTGACAGCACCTAACAACAGCAACAGCGAGTGTATAGTAGGCTTGCATTATAGTTTTATACTGAAATTTCCTGAAGACTAATGATGTTAGGGTCATTTTCAGGTACATATTAGGCCAATATGCCTTCTTTTGTATAGCGTCACTTTTCCTACTAATTTTGTTTTTTTTTTGTATTTTTATTATTGATTTACTGTAATTACTTATAAATTCTGGGTAGGAGGTCTCTATCAAATATATGTATTGTGAATATTGTATACCAGTCTTTGGCTCTTCTGCTTGTCTTTTTATTTTCTCACCAAAGTCTTGATAAGCAGGAATTTTTATTTCAGATGGAATCCAAAAAAAAAATAGAAGTGTATATATTTAAATATGTCAGGTGTCGCGGAGTTCGTTTCAACTCATAGCAATCTTATGTACTACAGAAAGAAACATTATCCGGTCCTGTGTCATGCTCACAATCATTGTTATGCTTGAGCCCATTGTTATATATATATATATATATATATATATATATATATATATATATATATACTTTTTGTTATTATTTTAATGGACGTTGCTCTGTGCGCTAAGAAGTTTTTACCTACCCAGATATTATTTGTGTCTATTGGGACTCCTGGAAAGCAGAAAGTAAAATGGAGTTAGGATTGCCAAAAAGATTGTTATGGTGCAATATCTGTTAAAGAAAATGGGGTTACGGGGTAGGGGAAAAATAAACCAAAGGAAGCCATCAAACTGAGTTGTTGTTGTTGTTGTTATATGCCATCAAACCAGTTCCAGCTCACAGCAACTCTATGTACAACAGAACAAAACACTTCCCAGTCCTGACAATCCTCCACAATCATTGTTATGTTTGAGCCCATTGTTGCAGCTACAGTGTCAATCCATCTCGTTGAGGGGCTTCCTCTTTTTCACTGACCCTCTACTTTACCAAGAATGTTTTTCTCCAGAGACTGGTCCCTCCTGATACCATATCCAAAGTAGTTGAGATAAAGTCTCATCATCCTCGCTTCTAAGGAACAATCTGACTGTATTTCTTCCAAGACAGAATTGTTCATTCTTCTGGCAGTCCATGATATATTCAATATTCTTAGCCAATACCATAATTCAAAGGCATCAATTCTTCTTTGGTCTTCCTTATTCATTGCTCAGTTTTCACATGCATATGAATCTGTTGCCATCAAGTTGACTCGGACTTAGCAACTCTATAGGACAGAGTAGAACTGCCCCACGAAGTTTCCAAGGAGTGGTTGGTGGATTTGAACTGCTGACCTTTTGGTTAGCAGCCTAACTCTTAACCACTGCACCATCAGGGCCCCACATGCATAGGAGGAGATTGAAAATTCCATAGCTTGGGTCAGGCATACCTTAGTCCTCAATATAGAGAAAAAAAAAAATTCCTTAGAACTGGACCAATAAGAAACATCATGATAAATGGAGAAACGATTGAAGCTGTCAAATATTTCATTTTACTTAGTTAGATCCATAATCAACACCCGTGGAAGCAGGAGCCAAGAAATCAAACAACACAGTGCATTGGGTAAATCTGTTGCAAAAGACTTCTTTAAAGTGTTAAAAAGCAAAGATGTCTCCTTGAAGACTAAGGCACCTAACAATAGCAACAACAACATTGGTTGATAATCATTATCCAGTACCCATCTGCTTGGTGACAAATGATTGGGGGATATGTAGCCACTACCCCTACATTATTTAGATCATTGTTGTTAGATGCCTTTGAGTTAATTTTGACTCATAGAGACCCTAGGTAAAATGGAACGAAATAGTGTCCAGTCCTGCACCATCTTCCCAATCATTGTTATGCCTGAGTCCATTGTTGCAGCCACTGTGTCGTTCCTTCTCATTGAGGGTCTTCATATTTTTCACTGACCCTCTATTTTGCCAAGCATGATGTCATTCTCCAAGGACTGATCCCTTCTAATGACATGTCCAAATTATGTGAGACATAGTCTCACCGTCCTTGCTTTTAAGGAGCATTGTAGCTGCACTTCTTCCAAAACAGATTTGCTTGTTCTTTTGGCATATTCAATATTCTTCCCCAAGACCATACTTCAAAGGCATCAATTCTTCTTTGGTCTTCCTTATTCATTGTCCAGCTTTCAGATGCATATGAGGTGATTGAAAACACTATGGTTTGGGTCAGGTGCACCTTGTTTCTCAAAGTGACATCTTTGCTTGTTAACACTTTGAAGAGGTCTTTTGCTGCAGATTTGACCAATGCGAGGCATAGTGTGATTTCTTCACTGCTGCTTCTGAGGGTGTTGATTGTGGATCCAAGTAAAATGAAATCCTTGACAACTTCAATCTTTTCTCCACTTATCATGATGTTGCTTATTTGTCCAGTTGTGAGGATTTTTGTTTTCTTTATGTTGTGGTGTAATCTGTACTGAAGGCTGTCATCTTTGATCTTCGTCAGTAATTGCTTCAAGTCTTCTTCAAAATTTAGTAAGCAAGGTTGTGCCATCTGCATATAGCAGATTGTTAATGAGTCTTCCTCCAATTCTGATGCCCTATTCTTCGTATAGTCCAGCTTCTCAAATTATTTGCTCAGCATACTGGTTGAATAAGTATGGTCAAAGAATACTACTCTGTCACACACCTGTCCTGAATTTAAACGGTGCAGTATCCTCTTGTTCTATTTGAACAACTCTCTGTTGATCTATATACAGGTTTCTTTTGAGCAAAATTATGTGTTCTGGAATTCCCATTCTTCACAATGTTATCCTTGATTGTTAAGATCCACACAGTGGAATGCCTTTGCATAGTCAATAAAACTCAGGTAACCATATTTCTGATAGTCTGTGCTTTCAGCCATGATCCATCCGACCTCAGTAATGATATCCCTGTTTCCATGTTCTCTTCTGAATTGACAGTTGTGTGGTGGATAAATAAGACACACAACTGCTAATCTCTAGAATTTCATAATCAACTAGGAGAGAAAGAAAAGGGAAATTGCAATTTAATATAATAGGTGCCATGACAAAGTGACACAAGCATTAAGGAGTCAGCTGCTAGCTAAAAGATTGGCAGTTCGAACCTACCCAGTGGCTTTGTGAGAGAAAGACCGGGCAACCTGCTCCCATAAAGATTACAGCCTAGAAAACCCTATAGGGATGTTCTACTCTGTCAGTAGGGTCTGTATGAGTCAGAATTGACTTCACAGAAACCATCAAAAACAACAACATAAGAAAGAAAAATGGAAGGTTTAGGAGTGCAGAGAGGAGGCTAGACAGACAGTTTAGTATAAAGATAATGGACTTGAAGTCAAGTGACTTGATGTCTGTAGCCAGCAATGGATCATTAAAAGTTTAGTGTGTATGTGCCAGGAGACTGGTTGGGCAAAAATTCCTTTTATAGGACTGAAACAACATTGACATATCTTTCATAATATTTTCCTCTATCTTGTGGAAAGACCAAAGATAAGAATAAAAAAAAAAAGTGTTAATATTTCTTAGTAATGTAAATTTGCACTGAACATTTAATGCTTACATTACAAGGAAAATCTACACTCAAATATCGTGCCTATATGCTGTTTAATATTTCTCTTGAACTATAGAAGGAAACACACCCAGTGAACCTGCTTCCAGTAAAGTGAGGATTGATGTTTGGATATCATCACTGCCTTTTCTATATTTTTCAGAAGTAATGATGACTGACAATCTTCTGCTTCTCGTGAAACAGTTGTGTGTGTCTGATACCATATTCTGTGTCCATGTGACATTCCCTACCCCAAAATGATGCCCAACTAAGCTTAGTCCAGGAAAAAAACAATATGTCTCATCAAGAAAATTCTCAAACCCTTGTGGTGATATCTGAGCTTTGTTCAATGGAAGAAACAAAGGAGGAACATAATAATTCTCTTACCAAATTCCAGGTTACCCGGTGTCCTGAAATTAAAAATTCAACTCTTTATGTTAAAAGAACCAAATAATTTGCCTAGAATAGCTTACAGAAACATGTGACATCTGATTTTTTGGCAACTACTAAATGAGCTTTTCCTCAGTTTCTTCATGTACAAAATGATGAGCTTGATTTAGATTGTCTCTAAGTTTCTTACCAGCTATTTTGTTGTTGTTTGCCTTCTAGTTGATTCCGACTCATAGACACCCTATAGGACAAGGTAGAATTGTCTCATAGGATTTCCTACGGTGTATATCCTGACAGGAAAAGATTACTGGGTGTTTTCTCCCATGGAGCTGCTGCTGGGTTGGAACCAGCAGCTTTTCAGTTTGCAGCCAAGTACTTAATCAGTGCAGCACCAGGGCTCCTTTTACCAGCTCTAGAATTCTGTAATTCTAATAAAGTCACCAGGAAGTGCAAGTTGTTCTAAAATGTGAAGAAGAAAGTAGATTATGCTTGTCTTTTTATGCCTCATCAAACTACCTTCACAATATTGTTTTTCACTGGATGCATTACAGTTGTAATGTTATTTATTATAATGTTTAATCCAGAAGAATCTCTGAATCTCTTTGTGTTTTCATCTAAACCATTACTTCTGATCATTTTGCTACTAAAATACATGTGACCTGTAACTATTTTAGCTAGAATTTTTTTCTCTAAAGTCTTATCCCTCTCCCTTCAGCTACTGTCATTTATGAGTCAATCACCACACATCATTCTCAATATATTTTTGGATAAATTAAGGATGGAAACAATCAATCCTATATCATTATAAGTAAAATATGCCAACACATTTTTTCCTTGTAGATCTCTAATATCTGTGACAGGAATGTGATGATTTTCTACTATCAAAATGACAGATAGTTGGCAGAGAATGACATTACTGTCATGTCATTTAAAGAACAAATAGCCCATTTTGTAAAATTGGAAGAAGAGAATGGAGACCCCTCACAGCTTATCACATGGATATCACTTTATCTTTGACTTGCCATTTATTTCAGATCTTTGCTCATAAAGTCAAGAAGGCAGGGAAAATTATAACTTGGTGTAACCCCACCACATAGTAGGCATAGAATGGGGTTGGGTTTGGAACAACCTGGATTCTGATAGCTTTCCTGCTCCTGTATAATCTACTCAAGCACTGTGAAAATATCGTCCCATAGGAAGTAGCGTTGAGCCTCCTAACCCTGCCAAGACAAGGGCTTCAAACACTTGGAATCTCCCTCCTTATAACTCCTATTGTCATCTGCAGTTGCCTGGACACTGAATATTTTTGATGTCACCTATCCCTGGCTTTATGCCATACCACCACAATGAACCCTGTGGCAGAATTATTGTTCCTAGTTGGCATCATGACCCTTTTAAGGTGTGCTTTTATATTCCAATAACTATAGACTGTTGTTGTTATTAGGTGCCATTGAGTCAGTTCTGGTTCATAGTGACCCTGTGTACCATAGAAGGAAACTTTGCCTGATCCTGTGCATCTTCACAATCATCGCTATGTTTGAATCCATTGTTGCAGCCATTGTGTCAATGCGTCTCATTGACAGTCTTCCTCTTTTTCGCTGACCTACTTTTACCAAGCATGATGTCCTTCTCCAGGGACTGATCCCTCCTGGTAACGTGTCCAAGGTATGTCAGATGAAGTCTCACCATCCTCACTTCTAAGGAGCATTCTGGCTGTATTTCTTTCAAGACAGATTTGCCTATAAACTATCGCACCCTAAATATTCCTCCTGCTTTCCTTCCCACCTCACCCCAGCTCTTTTGAAGTACGTCCCATTTAACTCTATCCATAGCTTCACTCTCTAGATGCTGTCATGTATGAAGCTCAGAGTCAATTCCCTTCATCTGTTGGAGACCTTGGCTTCTGGGTCCATAATCTTCTTCTCCATTGTTTTCATCACAATTAATAGAGATGTCAATATAAAGATCGGTAACTCACGCATTACTTGTCCTTTCAATTCCTTCTTTCTTCCAACAATCTTTTCCTTCATGCCCCTTCAGCCTCTTATTTCCATCATCACACACCTGGATCTTACACCATTAGTAAGGACACTATCACCAAACCACAATTACAAGGCCCCAGTCTCTATTCATGGTTTTCTGCTATCACTGTTCACATACTCCTGGACTCTCATCACAGAAATTCTGCACCTCCTCAAGTTTTTCAAATCCCCTGACCCCGACTAATATATATATATATACACATATATGTATATTGCTATGAAACAATCTATCCTATGTTCACTTCCCTCCATAACCAGTACTAATGCCATGGTAATCAATCTCTTACTAATACCCTCTGCTTCTTTCCCCTGTTTGCTTTTAATTTATTGAAGGAGGTGACTTTCTCAACCAAGACATCTCACCAGATGTCAAAATAGTTCTTTTGATTTTTCCCGGACGGTATGTTTTCAGACTCTTTATTGACTATATAAATTTGAATTTTTTTTTTTTTAAATCTATGTGAACTTCAGCACCTTGCACTGAAAATCTAGGAATCATACTTTTTTTCAGTGTTTGTTTAAGAATTAAAACAATCAAACCAGAAGCAATGGTATGCAATATATATATATATATATATATATACAACGTCCTGATATTAAGAACAGAAAGTACCAATTTGGATGTTAGGTGTATGTATTTGTGTGGCTGTGTTTCTGGGTTATATTTATCTTTTTTTTTCCTCATCCCTTTCCTTTTGCCAAGGAATACTACATCTTGAGTCTTATTGAAGGGGCAAAAAATAAGACAGGCTTGAAGGCACAGTGATCCTCTCTTATCTGGGTTACTAGTCCTAGTGTGGGGATCATAAAACCATAGATTCCTACTCATGGCAACCCCATGTGTGTCAGAGTAGAACTGTGTTCCACAGGGTTTTCAATGGCTGATTTTTTGGAAGTAGATTTCTAGGTCTTCATTCTAAGTCACCTCTGGATAGACTTGCACCTCCAGAGTTTTGGTTAGCAGTTAAGTATGTTAATCATTTACAACATCTAGGGACTCCTAGGATCACAGTATATTCCAAAGTTCTGTTGGTGGAGCAGAGTTTTCTGACATTTTCAGAATGAGATGAGACGTCACATTATAAGTGAACTCAGGTCTGAAAAACTTAGAAACACAAGGATATTTTCTTAGTTTTCTAGTGCTGCTATAACAGAAATACCACAAATGGGTGGCTTTAACAAACAGAAATTTATTTTCCCAAGGTTAGGAGACTAGAAGTCCCAAGGAAGGGCATTAGCTCTAGGGGAAGGCTTTCATTCTCTCCTGGCTCTGGAGGAAGGTCCTCATCTCTGCTGAGATTCTCCTTCTGGGTATTCTTCACGTGGATTGGCATCTTCTTTCCCCATCTCTACTTGTTTAATCTCTTTTATATCTCAAAAGAGATTGATTTAAGACACTAACCACTAATCCTCCACTAATACTGCCTTGTTAACATAGCAAAGAAAACTCATTCCCAAATGAGATTATAACCACAGTTACCAGGATTAGGATTTACAACACATATTTTGAGGGGGCACAATCCAAACCACAACAGGTGGGAAGAGGAAGAAAGGGCTGACAATGGAGTGCATATAAAAATGCATAATTCAGCAAGAAAAAAAAATAGTGTGATGAGTTACATATATTAAAAAAATAGAGTAAAAGATGTGTTTAGCATTGTTGGTACAAATATCCTTGAAGAGTGGGGACTTTATATGACTATACATATATATTCCATCAGGTGTTTAATCATCTCTCTTCTAACACAGCACCAAACTTTTCAGAAGTCTTATTAGTTTGAAAATTAAGGGCAATACCATAAATTGTATTTTACAATCATTGTCATAGTTTGTCTATTTGACTTTCTATAATAGCTCATTAAAAATTGCATTATATTCCTTGATATGATAATTTCAGGTTCAAGTTTATATATACATATATACAATCTAAGACAAATTCCATTTCTTTCGAAGCAAGAAAAATAAAAATTTAATTAAACTTTCAGAAGTTGTTGGATAACTTTTAGATGAGTGATATTATACTGTTTTAAGCAATAACAAAAAAATGGTCTTGAGTTCTCAATTTATGGAAGTGTGAACACAATTAATATATATGCAAAAAAAGGAAGAGAGAATTTTGTCACAGGAAAAGCTGCTTAGTATTTAAAATGAAGAAACACTCAATTGTCATTGAATTAAGATATCTTTCTACTCTGCAGCAGAAAAGGCAAGATTTATAAATAAATTCTTTTTCCCAGAGCAGACAGGGGACCTCACTACAACCAAAAAAGAAGAATAAGGAGCAGATTGTATCCTTTGGACCCAGGATCTCTGAGCTGAGAACCTCCTAGACCCAGGAGACAGAGAGACAGAGAGAGAGCTGTAATACTGGAGATAGCTCAAGAGAGAGAAAAGCAGGGGTAGAAAAATAGTGACAGCAGAACCAGGAAACCAGTGCTAGATGATTCCAGGTTCCTTGGCCTACGGAGCAAGGTGCCTACAGTGGGTGGACTGACCTATAGAATGGTAGAGCTGAGTGTCTTCAGGCAGGAGTCTTCCAAGCAGAGTGGGGTATTCCTGAGAACTTATCATTGGAGCTAAAGAGCTTTGTGACACTTGCACAAGCAGTACAGAGACTAGGCAGAGGGGTTTAGGGGCCTGGAGGTGGAGGGCCACAGAGAAGCCTGCCTTCAGGCATGACAGAGAAGAAGCTGTCCTGATCAAAAAACTGTATTCTGAGTCTTTCCTGATCCTGAATTGTAACTTGTTACTTCCTTAATAAACCCCATAACTGTGAGTCTGGGCTGTGAGTTCTGTATGGACATTGAAATGAATTATCAAACCCAGCTAAGAAGTAGGGTGTGTTGTGGGAGGGATGACTTGTGTCAGAATTGGTGAAAAGATTGGAGAGAGAAGGTATGTCTGACCTCCACCTAATAGGAACTAGCCTTGGGTTGTTGATCTTGATTCTCCTTCCCTCTCATGAAGTTAGAGGAGATCAGATGTCTCCACCACAATTTTTATAGACCATGACTTGGGTCAGGCTCACCATAGTCATCCAAATGACATCTTTTGCTTTTTAACACTTTGAAGAGTTCTTTACAAGCAGATTTGCCCAAAGCAATAAGCCATTTGATTTCTTGATTGCTGCTTCCATGGGTATTGATATTCGATCCAAGTTGTTGTTATCATTGTTGTTGTTAGGTGCCTTCCAGTTGCTTCCTATGCACCAAGGAGTGAAAGACTGCCCAGTCCTGCACCATGCTCACAATCAGTATGCTTGAGCCCATTGTTGTAGCCACTGTGTCAATCCATCTCATTGAGGGTCTTCCTCTTTTTCACTGACCCTGTACTTTACCAAGCATGATGTTTTTCTCCAGGGACTGATCCCTCCTGACAACATGTCCAAAGTATGTAAGATGTACTCTCTCTACCCTGCCTTCTAAGGAGCATTTTGGTTGTACGTTCTCCAAGGCAGACTTGTTCCTTCTTTTGGCAGTCCATGGTATATTCACTATTATTTGCCAACACCATAATTAAAATGCATCAATTCTCCTTTGGTCTTCCTTATTCATTATCCAGCTTTCGTATATATATGATGTGACTGAAAATACCATGGCTTGGTCAGGTGTATCTTAGTCTTCAAGGTGACATCTTTGCTTTTCAACACTTTAAAGAGGTCTTTTGCAGCAGATTTGCCCACTGCAATGCGTCTTTTTGATTTCTTGGCTGCCAACTTCCATGGTTGTTGGTTGTGGATCCAACTAAAAGGAAATATTTGACAACTTGAATCTTTTCTCCGTGTATCCTGATGTTGCATGTTGGTCCAGTTGTGATGATTTTTTGTTTTCTTTATATTGTGGTGTAATTCATACTGAACACTATTGTCTTTGATATTCATCAGTAAGTGCTTCAAGTCCTCTTCACTTTCAGCAAGCAAGGTTCTATCATCTGAATAATGCAGGTTGTTAATGAGTCTTCCTCCAATCCTGATGCCCCATTCTCCTTCATGCGGTTCAGTTTCTCAGATTATTTGCTCAGCATACAGATTTAATAGGTATGGTGAAAGAATGCAACCCTGATGCACACCTTTCCTGACGTTAAACCATGCAGTATCCCCTTATTCTCTCAGAACGACTGCCTGTTGGTCTATGTACAGGTTCCTCATGAGCACAATTAAGTGTTCTGGAATTCCCATTCTTCCCAGTGTTATCCATAATTTGTTATGATCCACACAGTCGAATGCCTTTGCATAGTCAATAAAACACAAGTAGACATCTTTCTGGTATTCTCTGATTTCAGATAACATCCATCTGACTTCAGCAATGATAACCCTGGTTCCACGTCCTCTTCTGAACCTGGACTGAATTTCTGGAAGTTCCCTGTTGCCATACTGCTGCAGCTGCTTTTGAATGATCTTCAGCAAAATTTTACTTGCATGTGATATTAATGATATTGTTAGATAATTTCTTCATTCTGTTAGATCACATTTCTTGGGAATAGGCATAAATATGGATTTTTTCCAGTCAGTTGGCCAGGTAGCTGTCTTCCAAATTTCTTGGCAGAGACCAGTGAGCACTTATAGAGCTGCATCTGTTTGTTGAAACATCTCAATTAATATTCTGTCAATTCCTGGGGTCTTGCTTTTTGCCAATGCCTTCAGTGCAGCTTGGACTTCTTCCTTCAGTACCATCAGTTCCTAATCATATGCTACCTCTTGAAATGGCTGAAAGTCCATCAATTCTTTTTGGTATAATGACTCTGTGTATTCCTTCCATCTTCTTTTGATGCTTCCTGCGTCATTTACTATTTTCCTCGTAAAATCCTTCACTATTGCAACTCCAGGCTTTAATTTTTTCTCTGATTCTTTCAGTATGAGAAATGCCCAGCACGTTCTTCCCTATAGTTTTCTATCTCCAGCTCTTTGCACATGTCATTATAAAACTTTGTCTCCTCCAGCAGCCCTTTTAAATCTGTTCAGTTCTTTTACTTCATCATTTCTTCCTTTTGCTTTAGCTACTCGATGTTCACGAGCAAATTTCAGGGTGTCTTCTGACATCCGTTTTGGTCCTTTCTTTCTTTCCTGTCTTTTTAATGACCTCTTGCTTTCTTCATATAGGATTTCCTTGACGTCATTCCACAGCTTCTCTGGTCCTCAGTTGCTAGTGTTCAACACATCAAATGTATTCTTGAGATGGTCTCTAAATTCAGGTGGGATATAATCAAGGTCATACTTTGGCTCTCGTGGACTTGTTCTAATTTTCTTCAATTTCAATTTGAACTTGCATAGAAACAATTGGTGGTCTATTCTGCAGTCGGCTCCTGGTCATGTTCTGACTGATGATATTGAGTTTTCCATAATCTCTTTCCACAGATGCAGTTGATTTGATTTCTGTGTATTTCCATCTGACGATGTCAATGTGTATAGTCATCATTTATGTTGGTGAAAAAAAGTATTTGCAATGAATAAGTCGTTGGTCCTGCAAAATTCTATCGTGGAATCTCTCGAATCATTTCTATCACCAAGGTCGTATTTTCCAACTACAGATCCTTCTTCTTTGTTTCTAACTTTTGCGTTCCAATCACCAGTAATTATCAATACATCCTGATTGCACATTCAATCAATTTCAGACTGCAGAAGCTGGTAAAAATCTTCAGTCTCTTCATCTGTGACCTTAGTGGTTGGTGTGTAAACTTGAATAATGATCATATTAACTGGTCTTACTTGTAGGCATATGGATATTATCCTGTCACTGACAGCATTGTGCTTCAGGATAGATTTTGAAATGTTCTTTTTGATGATGAATATAATGCCATTCCTTTTTAAGTTGTCATTTCAGGCATAGTAGACCACATGATTTTCTGATTCAAAATGACCAATACCAGTCCATTTCAGCTCACTAATGCCTAGGAAATTGATGGTTATGTGTTCCATATAATTTTTGACGATTTCCAGTTTTCCTAGATTTACACTTTGTACATTCCAAGTTAAGATTATTAATAGGTGTTTTCAGCTGCTTCTTCTCATTTTGAGTCATTCCGCATCAGCAAATGACTATCTCAAAAGCTTGACTCCATCCACGTTATTAAGGTTGACTTTACTTTGAGGAGTCATCTTTTGAGTGCCTTCCAACCTGGGAGGCTCATCTTCTGGCACTATATCAGACAATGTCCTGCTGCTATTCATAAGGTTTTTACTGGCTAATTCTTTTCAGAAGTAGACTGCCAGGTCTTCTTCGTAGTCTGCCTTAGTCTGGAAGCTCAGCTGAAACCTGTCCACCATAGGTAACCCTGCTGGTATCTGAATACTGGCGGCATAGATTCAAGCATCACAACAGCACACAAGCCCCCACAGTATGACAAACTGACAGACACATGGGAGTTGATCCAGGTAGAATGAAATAATTAACAACTTTTATTTCTTCTTCATTTATCGTAATTTATCAAACGTATCATATATTGTTTACAGGTTCAGTTGTGAAGGTTTTTGTTTTCTTCACATCCAGGTGTCATCCATACTGAAGGCTGTAGCGTTTAGTCACATCATTGCATAGGAAGCTGTGGTGCAATGACTTGGATTTTACAGTCTTTCTCACCATGGTCTCTGACTCCTACAGAATGATTGTGTGGGTCTATGCAAATAAGGTGCATGTGCCCAACAAGGAGACTTGACATCCTCCTAATAATGAAAACAAGGTTCATGGCACCTCTGTGGATGTGGGTTCATGCACGTAAGGTGCATAAAACCATATTGAGGAGACTGATCAGTTTTGCCATCCTGCTAGGCTTAAAAGACAGCTAATCCCAGAACAGATAGGGAACCTCACTACAACCAATAAAGAAGAGCTGGGAATGAAATGTGTCTTTTGGACCTGGGGTCTCTGTGCTGAGAACCTCCTAGACCTAGGATACAGAGAGAGATGTAACAATGGAGATGGAACAAATGGGCAAGAAGTAGCAGCAGAGAAATGGTGGCCGCAGAAAGAAGGAGACCAACAAGACATCCTGCGGTGGGATTCCCAGCCCACTGAGCAAGGCAGTTATGGTAGATGTGCTGACCAATGGATCAAGAGAGCTAAGTGCTTTCAGGCAGGAGGTTTGCAGGTGGAATGGTGTGACTCTGAGCACTTGGCAGAGCTAGGCTCGCCCACCCACAGAATGAGAAAGAGCTGTGCACCTTCAAGCTGAGGTTTACTGGTGGACTTACTGGTGGAGCTAAAGAGATTTGTAACAATTGCCTGTGTAGGACAGAGGCCTGGCCAAGGGGCTGAGGGGCCAAGGGTCAAAAAGAGGCCTGCCTGTGGGCACAGCTGAGAAGAAGCTGTCTTGATATTGAATTGTAACCTGTTATTTCCCTAATAAACCACTTAACAATAAGTATGGTTCATGAGTTCTGTGAGACTTTGCAGAGAATTATGGAATCCAAAGACCAGAGGAAGAGTACTGAGGGGAGGGGAAGTAGTTCGTGAGTTGATGTTAGAGATGATGGAATGGTACATCTGTTTGGAAAAGTTGAACATTTGGGACATCTTTCAATGAAAACAAAGATTCTTACAACTGGACCGATAACGAGCATCATGGTAAATGGAGAAAAGGTTGACATTATCAAGAATTTCATTTTACTTGGATCCACAATTGACATCCATGAGCGCAACAGTCTGAAAATCAAGTAACATATTGCGTTGGGTAAATCTGCCACAAAAGACCTCTTCAAAGTGTTAAAAAGCAAAGATGTCACTTTGAGGACTGTCTTAGTCACCTAGTGCTGCTCCAACAGAAATACCACAAGTGGATGGCTTTAACAAAGAGAAGTTTATTTCCTCACCGTCAAAGTAGGCTAAAAGTCCAAATTCAGGGCATCAGCTCCAGGGGAAGGCTTTTTCTCTCTGTCAGCCTTCTTCTCTTCTGTGTTCCCTCTGACTGGGAGCTTCTCTGTGCAGGGACCCAGGTCCAAAGGACGTGCTCTGCTCCCAGCACTGCTTTCGTGACGGTATGAGCCCACTTTCTGCTGGCTTCCCTTTCCTTTTATCTCTTGGTGCAGGCCACACCCTAGGGAAACTCCCTTTACATTGGATCAGGGCTATGACCTGGGTAAGGGTGGTGTTACAATCCCACCTTAATCCTCTTTAACATAAAATTACAATCACAAAAAGGAGGCCAGCCACACAATTCTGGGAATCATGGCCCAGCCAAATTGATACACACCTTTTTTTGGGGACAAAATTCAAACCATGACAAGGACTAAGATGCACCTAACTCAAGCCATAATATTTTTAATTGCCTCATATGCATGTGAAAGCTGTACAATGAACAAAGAAGACAGAAGAAGAATTGATGCCTTTGAATTATGAAGTTGGCAAAGAATATTGAATATATTATATGCTAATAAAGCACTTAAATGTAAGTATGGTTCACGAGTTCTGTGAGACTTTGCAGAGAATTATGGAATCCAAAGGCTGGAGGAAGAGTAATGAACAAGTCTGTCTTGGAAGAAATACAGTCAGAGTGCTCCTTGGAACTGAGGATTGGTGAGACTTCGTCTCATGTTCTTTGGACACTTTATCAGGAGGGACCAGTCCCTGGAGAAGGACATCCACCTTGGTAAAGCAGAAGGTCAGCAAAAAAGAGGAAGACCTTTGATCTGACGGACTGACATGGTGGTTGCAAAAATGGGCTCAAACATAACAATTGTGAGGATGGTGAAGGACCGGGAAGTGTTTCATTCTGTTGTACATAGGGTCCTTATGAGTTGGATCTGACTTGACGGCATCTAACAACAATTTATCTTTATTTCTACATCACCTATTTTACACCAGGCTATATATTAGGTACCCAGTAAGTGTTTTCAAATAAATAAGTAAACAATATCCCTCCCTTTCAAATTATATATAAATCTATAGCCCATTCCATGCTTATTGTCATTATTGTTGTATGAACATACAATCATTTATTTTATTTTTCATATTACTTTGTATAATACAAATATTATAGAATATATATAACAACTTAGTGATTGTTCAAACCATTACTAAATGTATTTAAAAGCATAATTAAAAGGGCTAAACCAAAATATGCATGACAGTCAAGTGGATTTGAAATCATAGGAACCCTATAGGACAGAGTAGAACTGCCTCATAGGGTTTCCAAGGCTTTAATATTTTCAATATTTCTCAAGCTGAAAGCAATGACACGTCAGGAATTGCCAGAATACCAACTGAGATGTTTCAAACAACAGATGCAACACTGGAAGGGCTTACTTGTCTTTGCCACAAAATTTGAAAGACAGCTACCTGGCCAACTTACAAGAAGAGATCCATATTCGTGCCCATTTAAAGAAAGGTGACCCAACAGATTGCAGAAATTATTGTACAATATCATTAATACCACACATAAGTAAAATTTTGCTGAATATAATTCAAGAAGTTGCAGCAATACATACACAGGTAACTGCCAGAAATTCAAGATGGATTCAGAAGAAGACGTGAAATGTGATATCACTGTTGTTATCAGATGGATCTTGGCTGAAAGCAAAGAATATCAGAAAGATATTTACCTCTGCTTTATTGACTATGCAATAATATTTTGTCTGTGTGGATCATAACAAATTATAGACAACACTGTGAAGAAAAAAATTCAGAAAGATAGTGAAAAGGAATATCTGATCATCCCTTGGTATCCATGGTGGATTGGTTCCAGGAACACCATTGACACCAAAATCTGCTGATGCCGAGGTCCCTTATATAAAAATGCATAGTATTTACATACAACCAACTCACATCCTCCTGTATACTTTAAATCATCTCTGGATTACTTATAATACCTAATACAATGTAAATGTTATGTAAATAGTTGTTATTCTGTATTGTTTAGGAATAATGACAAGAAAAATAAAGTTTTGTCTTGCTTTTTTCCTGAATATTTTCTATCTTCTTTTGGTTGAATCTCTGATGCAGAACCTGGGGATACATAGGGCAGACTGCACATACTAATTATTTTATAGGAATAAAAATATATGTAACACAATCTGACACTTTAATTTGAATATCGTAATTTCTCTTTAATTACACTGACAATTTTAAATGAATTGTTCTTGTTGTTGTTAGGTGCCACAGAATTGATTCCAACTCATAGCAACCCTAGGTACAACAGAAAAAAAAAAAAACATTATCTTGTCCTGCACCATCCTCACAATCATTGCTATGTTTGAGCTGATTGTTGCAGCCACTGTGTCAATCCAACTCTTCGAAGGTGTTCCTCTTTTTTGCTGACCGTCTACCTTGATGTCCTTCTCCAGGGACTGGTCTCTCCTGATAACATGTCCAAAGTACGTAAAATGAAGTCTTGCCATGCTTGCTTCTAAGGACTATTCTGGTTGTACTTCTTCCAAGACAAATGTGTTCCTTCTTCAGGCAGTCCATAATATATGCAATATCTTTGCGAACACCATAATTCAAAAGCATCAACTCTTCTAAGGTCTTCCTCCTTTATTGTCCAGCTTTCCCATGCATATGTGGTGATTGAAAATATCATGGCTTAGGTCAGGAGTGCTTTAGTCTTCAAAGTGACATCTTTGCTTTTTAACACTTTAAAGGGCTCTTTTGAAGCAGATTTGCCCAATGCACTATGTCTCTTGATTTCACGACTGCTGCTTCCATGGGTGTTGATTGTGGATCCAAGTAAAATGAAGTCCATGACAACTTCAATATTTTCTCTGTTTATCACGATGTGGCTTATTGGAACTGTTGTGAGGCTTTTGTTTTCTTTATGTTGAGGTATAATCCATACTGAAGGCTGCAGTCTTTGATCTTCATCAGTAATTGTTTCAAGTTATTTTCACTTTCAGCAAGTAAGGTTGTCTCCTCTACATATCATAAGTTATTAAAGAGTCTTCCTCCAGTCATGATGCCATGTTCTTCATATAGTGCAGCTTCTCACATTATTTGTTCAGAACACAGATTGAATAAGTATTGTGAAATGGTGCAACCCTGATATAAACCTTTCTTGACTTTAAACCATGCAGTATCCCCTCATTCTGTTCGAATGACTGCCTCTTGGTCTACGTACAGGTTTTTTAGGAGCACAATTAAGTGCTCTGGAGTTCCCATTCTTTGCTATGATATCTGTTAATTTGTTATGATCCACACAGTCAAATGACTTTGCATAGTCAGTAAAATACAAGTAACTATCTTTCTGGTATTCTTTGCTTTCATCCAAGACCTATCTAACATCAGCAATGATATCCTTCATTCTAAATCCTCTTCTGAATATGACTTGAATTTCTGGCACCTCCCTGTGGATGTACTGCTGCAACCGATTTAGAATTATCTTCAGCAAAATTTTACTTCTGTGCCTTCCAGCAACATGACGCTCTAGGCAGAAGAACCACCCCATCCCTATACAGCAAAGATCTGAAAAACTAAGCCAAATAGAGAAAACAGCAATCCTGAAACCCTAAAACATCAAATGAAGATATAAAGATCTCAGCCAAGCACCAAATGGAGTGAGAAAACTGACAGAGAACAGAGAGCGAGGAGAGGTTCATGCAGAGGTCCCCTATCAGCTAACACAGCATGGATCCACCATCTTGAACTCTTATGAGAGACCAGCAAATAGGGGTATGAGAAAGCAGCTTCATGGAACTTCCAGCAGGAGACAGAACAACCTGTAATTTGCGATATGCGCTCTCCCACCCCCCACCCTTCTTCACCCCCACTGGACCTCCTCTGCTTCCCACAGCTACAGTCTCTTGGCCAGGAAGCACCGGCTGCTTGGATTCCACCTGCCTGCACTGGCCAACTCCCTGTGTGCCATTTGTTGGCTGCTGGTGTTGCTTTTTTCCACTTCTTTTGATTTCTTCCTTACCTCTCACCACCTCCCCCTTCTTTTGCTCGAATACCTGGCTCCGTGCACCAACTTTGCTTCTTCCTGAGGAGCTGTCGAGCTCCGTTCAAGTGTGGAACTGCTTCCCTGTCTGGGCTGCCACTCTGGTGGGATCCCAGGGCCTTTGTTTGTTTGTTTTGAATTGTTCGTTTGTTTTCATTTCCTTTTCTCGAGTTGGGAGCCCGTTCTGGCTGGTCAGTGCTTGAGACCTACCCTGTCGGTTTGCACAGATGCTCAGAGGGATCCCGGAGGACATTTAATTCTTTTTGTGTTTTTTTTTTTTTTTTCTGTTTTTTGAGAGGCTTTTCTTATTTTTTTTTAAATTTGTTTTGTTTAATTTTCCCTTTTTGTTTTTCTTCATTACTCAGTTTCTTGTCTCTTTATACCTTCCTTCTCTTCCTTTCCCCTGCATACCTGGCACAGAATTCCTCCATGCCTTCTAGCCAGGTTGTACTGCAACACCTGGGAACAACTTCCCCAGACCTCATATCGCACCAGTGGGATCCCTGGGAGCTTTACTGTTCTTTTTTCTTTCTAATTTTTATTTATTCATTCTTTTCTTTTCTTTTTTTCTTCATCCCGTTTTTATTTTTCTCTATTTCATAGTCTCTTATCTCTCCACTCCAACAACAAGCTCCCCTAGCACTCTTTTTTGGTTGTTTGTATGTTTTTGGCTCCTGTTCCTCTCTCCTCTCTCCCATACCCATCTTAGCTCCACACATCACATTCTTCCCCCTCCATCCTGCCAACTTGCACCATGCACTTAACATCAGACCACCAAGCATCACAGGCATGACCTACCAGAACCTGCTCTGCACTGATTACTGACCCTCCCTGGTGGCTGTAGAAAGTGTCACAAACAACCCATTCCAGCAACTCCTCATCAGCTAGACCTGCCTTACTGTACAATATCTGAGCGACTGACCCTGCCAACTGGAGAAGGAGGCAAAAAGTATCATGCCCACAGGTGAGAAAACAACAAAGAACACACAGCCCACCTACTCAGACATAGCCAAAAAAAAAAAAAAGGATGAAACAAACAAATCTACAATCAATAACTGAGAAAAATAACTACTGAATGACCCAAAGACAGCAGAAAATATCAAAACGTTTACAAAAACAGGACAGGATGATTCCAGTAGGCATCCAAAATAAAACACCAGGTGACTTTCCATAGAAGAAAAGGCACTAGAACTACTTGATAGGGAAATCAAATCTCTAATACTCAGAATTATCCAAGAGTTGAAGCAAAAAGCAGACAAAAATGAGGAAAAAATATACAAATTCATGGAAAAGGTGGAAAAATTCATGGAAAATACAGAACAAAAAATGGAAGAATTCAGGAAAATAATGCAGGAACAAAATTTCAAAATAAATTCACAACTAGATATTATACAAAAACAACAATTAAAAATCCAAAAGATAAACAACAAGATTTCAGAAATGGACAGTGTCACATAAGGGCTGAGGAGCAGATTTGAAACGGTGAAAGACAGGATCAGTGGAACTGAAAACAAACATTTGGATATAACTCTGTTCAAGGAAAACTCAGAAAAAAGAACAAGGAAAAATGAAGAGACCCTGAGAGTTGTGTGGGATACAATCAAAAGTAAAAATCTGCGAGTGATTGGTGTTCCAGAACAGTAGGAGAAAACAGAAAACACAGAGAGGATCACTGAAGAACTGCTGACAGAAAACTTCCCCAGTATCATGAAAGATGAAAAGTTGGCCATGCAAGAAGCTCAACGAACCCCATATAGGATAGACCCCAAAAGAAAATCAGCAAGGCATATCATAATCAAACTCCCCAAACCCAAAGACAAACAAAGAATCCTGAGAGCAGCTTGGGAAAAACAAGAAGTCACATACAGAGGAGAAACAATAAGACTAAGCTCAGATTATTCAGCAGAAACCATGCAGGCAAGAAGGCAATGGGATGACATACATAAAACCTTGAAAGAAAAAATTGCCAGCCAAGAATAATATATCCTGCAAAACTCTCATCAAATATGATGGTGAAATTAGGTATTTCCAGATAAACAGAAATTAAGGGACTATGTAAAAACCAAACTAAACTTATGAGACTTATTAAAGGATGTCCTTCGATCTGAGAACAACAATATCAGACCACAGGCTGAATATCGGACACAGGATTGTACTAGCCAGATACCAACCTAGGAAATGAACTCTTAAGGACTATGCAAAACCAAAAGAATTACAAAAGGGAACCAGAGAGGCTAATCCATAAATGACAACAGCATCAGAACAATAAAGGAGAGAATAAACAGTGTAGATATAGAACCTTCTAATGGAGAGGAAGTCAAGCGATACCAAATAATAATAGACTGGTTCAAATCTAGGAAGATAAGGGTAAATTTCACGGTAACCACAAAGAAAGTTAACAAACCTACTCATCAAAATAAAGAAGAAAAACATAAAGTCTCAGTAAAAACAAAACCTACAAAACCAAAAGAAATGAAAAAAAAAATTCATAAACAAAAGGAACTCAGCACAGGATAGTAAGAGAACAAAACTGGAGGACATTATGCTGAGTGAAATAAGTCAATCACAAAAGGACAAATATTGTATGAGACCTCTACTGTATAACTCACGTAAAAGTTTACACACAAAGAGAAACAATCTTTGTTGGTTATGGGGGATGGGAGGAGTGGGTGGGAACTAAATAGATAAGTGGTAACTTTGGTGAAGGGTAAGACAGTACACATTACTGGGGAAGCCAGCACAACCTGTACAAGAAAAGACCATGGAAGCTCCACAGACACTTCCAAACTACCTGAGGGACTGAATTGCTGGGTGGAGGGCTGTGGGGATCATGGTCTTGGGGAACATCTAGCTCAATTGGCATAACGCAGTTTATAAAGACAATGGTCTACATTCTACCTTGGTGAGTAGCATCTGAGGTCTTAAAAGCCTGTGAGCAACCATCTAAGATACTCCACTGGTCTCACCCCTTCGGGAGCAATGGAGAATGAAGAGAACAGGATACAAGAAAGAGATTAGTCCAAAGGACTAATGGACCACAGCTACCAAGGCCTCCACCAGACTGAGTCCAGTACAGTTAGATGGTACCTGGCTACCACCACTGACCGCTCTGACCTGGATCACAATAGAAGGTCCTGGACAGAGCTGGAAAAGGTTGTAGAACAGAATTCCAACTCACAAGAAAAGACCAGATTTACTGGCCTGACAGACTGGAGAAACCCTGAGGGTATGGCCCCCAGACACCATTTTAGCCCAGTGGTGAATCCTCTCCCAAAATTCACCGTTCAGCTGGGGATTGGACAGCCTCATAAAACAAAACAGGGCTAATGAGGCACAGCCGTTCAGGGACAAGGACTAGAAAGCAGGAGGGGACAGGAAAGCTGGTGATAGGGAACCCAAGGTTGAGAAGGGACAGTGTTGACATGTCATGGGGTTGTTAACCATTTTCATAGGGTAATATGTGTACTAACTGTTTAATGAGAAACTATTTGTTTTGCAAACCTTCATATAAGGTACAAAAAAAATAAAAGAATTATCTATGTGAGATCAAATTGACAACAGCAACTCTAAAGGTTTGATGGGAAGCCTCGCGGACAGTGAGTTGAAGATGAGGGTGATGGAATAATTTGGAAAAAGATAGTGAGAATAGCAGCACAACTGGAAGAATGTAATCGATGTCACTGAATTGTACCTGTCAAAGCTTTCAAAATATTGTAATTTTGGCTATGTATATTTTCATCAAAAAAATGTCTTCAAGGTTGAGAAGGGAGAGTGTTGATATGTTGTGGGGTTGTTAACCAATGTCATAAAACAATACGTGTACTGACTGTTTAATGAGAAGCTATTTATTCTGTAAACCTTCATCTAAAGTACAATAAAAAAATTTACTTGTGTGTGATAGTAAGTTACTTATTGTGTGCTAAATCTATTTCTTGGGCTCTGCGGAGGAAATCTCCATGGTCTAGAGAAGTATTTCTCAACCTTTGTTTGTTTGTTTTGTTTTGTTTTTCATTTTTAAAATTTTTCATTTCATCAACCTGTTGAGAAAAAAAAAAAAAATCTCCCTAATGAGAGAAATTAAATACTAAGTGATAAGATTTTATTGGCTAATGTTGAGCTTTGAAGGGCCACGTATCATTATAATAGCTAAGATATGTTACCCTCCATGAAGCATTTTCACCCCTTTTGAGGTGATATTGTACCTTTTGAGAATGAATGTATGTTCTAGAGATAAAACATGTAAATATACCCAAAATGAAAACTTTATAAGGTTCATAGAGGTACACAGTCTTGTGCATTTCCAATGGACTGAATCAGAGAAAGCTTGATGGAAGAGATGGATGAAGTGTCCAAAGAAGAAGCCTGAATAAAACTATAAGTTACGGAGATGGAAGAGTGTGAAGTTTATTTAGTACACAATAGTTATGCTTGGAGGGAAATTTGGACTTGCAATTATAGTGAAGTAGAGTAAATAAAGGATTTTGAGGTAGTAAATAACTTGACAATAGAAAGATAATTTAGCAATTGTGCAGATGGGAGGTAGAACGAATTGAATTACATAGAGACTGAATGCAGGGGAATCAGTACACAAAGCCAATGCAATATTCCAGGTGAGTGGCAAAAGACTCTAAAAAGGATGGCAGAAATGGAAATTATTAGCTCTATCTTAATCTGCCTTCATAGTAAAGCACAGGGATATGAGACATAAAATACTACATCAAAAACAGTCCCTGTAGAAATAATCTTTTTTTTTTTTTTTCCCTACTGTGGCTGCTAAGACAAGAGAGAGCTCTTCATTTACATCTTTATTAGTGTCCTGGGTCACTGAACTTATACTATGTACCATTCTTTCAAGGGGTCAAATGTTTTTTAACCAAAATGTTTTATATGGATGACAAAGATGACTGACTTCTAGAAGAAGGTTTCAATGAACCTCAGATGCACACTGACTACTGGCTCTCCATGCATCCTTTTCATTTAATTTTTTTTTTTTTAATTACATAAGTACTACCAAGAGATCTTCGCTAATCCTCAAGAAGAAAATTAAGGAACTAGTCACATGCATAGTGGTAAAATACCCTAGACCAGACAAACTAAATATTATGTGTTATTTATTCAAAAAGCAAAAGTAAATTAAATATACTATCATTGCATAATGGGAGCTCTGGTGGCACAGTGGTTAAGTGCATGGCTGCTAATCGAAAGGTGAGTGGTTTGATTTTACCAGCTGCTCCATAAGAGTAAGATGTGGCATTCTGCTTCCTTGAAGATTTACTGCCTTGGAAACCCTATGGGGCAGTTCTACTTTGTCACATAGGGTTGCTGAGTCAGAATTGACTCAACAGCTAAGGGGTATCATTGCATAACATCTAGCTACAAAGATTGAGGTGATTAGAATCTTTCTTCCTCATAGCCTTTTATACAGCACTTACGAAAAGTATTTGGAAAAGCGAGAAGAAACCTACTATTTATTGAGGGTCTATTATGCGCAAGTTTCATTTTAGAAACACTTTTACCCCAGTGGTTAAAAGTTGGCTCTAACCAAGGAGTCGGCAGTTTGAATCCACCAGATGCTCCTTGGAAACCCTGTGGGGTAGCTTAAAAATGTTTCTACCCAAAAACTTGAAAAGCAAGGATCATTATGCGAATCTTATAAACTTGGAGATTCAGAGCTGAGATCCAAACTGCATTTTCTGATTTCCAGGCTAGCACTTTCTTAGGAACTTTAGTGAATTCTAGTAACCTAAGAAGGAGAAGCAATTCTTATTTGGGTAAATTGAGCTTGTGTAGGAGCACATGCAGGATAGAATTTAAAACTACTAGCAACATCCCCAGTCTCTTAATGACTAATGAACATAAGTTACAAAAACATGTTCATTCGTGAATTTATTTGTAATGTTCCCCAATATCCAAGCCCCCAAATTCAGTTTTTTTGGTACTTTCCAAACTGGATAACTGTGATAATTTTGGAAATGGTGATTATTCATCAGCTTCTTAGAATAATAAAGGGATTCTAGACCTTTCTAGAGAAAATCTGATTAATGAACTCAATCACTGAGAACTGAATTGAAAAAATTAAGGCTAGTTCCATTTTTTTGGCAATGTATAAGTGATCAAGATTACTTAAAATATTAAATCAATAAAAAACTTGATGAGACCAATAAAGGGAAATTGAAGACATATCTTCTTATTCCACATATTATTGTAGAAAGTTGTCTTAGGTTGAAGTTTTCTGGAAACAGATTCTGAGAAAGAGAGTTGTATGTAGTGCAAAAGGTTTACATTGCAGGTAGAAGAATGCACTTGGGAGAAATTTTTAAAAGCAAGTGAGAAAGGCAAACCTGGGCAGGGTGCAATACTGACCTTCAATGCATTTCAGCTGAGGTCTCAGCAGATTTTACAAGGTGCTGACAGTTAAGATGAGGAGGCTGGATCTTTTTATTTCTGTCACTCATTGGCCAGGTGCTTCCCCATAGAAAGAGTGTGACCTTGAACTTTAGGGCTAGAGATGATGCCAGTGAGGGACACTGCTGTAATCGAGCAGTAGCTTATTTTCCCAGCAGTTGCAGGATGGATGGGGTGGCCCTGAAAAGAGGGTCTGGGTAGAGCACTAGAGTACCCACTACAGTTCATTTGTGCCACTCATATCCACTTGCCTCTGATGTTGTTTTTTTGTTAGGTGCCAAGGAGTCGGTTACAACTCATAACGACCATACATAAAATAGAATGAAACACTGCCCTGTCCTGCACCATCATCATGATCCTTGTTATGCTTGAGACCATTGTTGCAGCCACTCATTGAGGAGCTTTCTCTTTTTCACTGACCCTCTACTTTACCAAGCACGATGTCCTTCTCCAGGGACTGACCCCTCTTGATAACATGTCCAAAATATGTGAGACATAGTCACGCCTTTCTTGCTTCTAAGGAGCATTCTGGCTGTTCCTTCTTTGGCAGTCCATGGTATATTCAATATTCTTCACCAACACCACAATTCAAAGAAGTCAATTTTAGTTTGATCTTCCTTATTAATTGTCCAGCATTCACATGCATATGAAGTGATTGAAAAAACCATGGCTTGGGTCAAACACACTTTAGTCTTCAAGGTGACATCTCTGCTTTTTAACACTTTAAAGAGGTCTTTTGCAGCAGATTTGCACAATGCAATATGTCATTTGATGCCTTGACTGTTACTTCCACAGGTGTTGATTGTGGATACAAGTAAAATGAAATCCATGACAACTTCAGTGTTTTCTCTGTTTATCATGATATTGCTTATTGAACTAGTTGTGAGAATTTTTGTTTTCTTTATGTTGAGGTGTAATCCACACTGAAGGCTGTAGTCTTTGATCTTCATCAGCAAGTGCTTCAAGTCCTCTTCACTTTCAGCAAGCGAGGTTGTGTTATCTGCATAACGCAGATTATTATTAATATTATTTTTGGATGTAAAGAACAGAAATTTATTTTTTCACAGTTTTGGAGGCTAAAAGTCCAAATCAGCTTCTCAGCCATGTTGACTCTTTCCTTCTCCTAGTTTCTGGTGTCTGCTGGCAACCCTTGGCTTTCCTTTGTAGATGATCCTCACATGGCAGCTATCTTCCGCCTGTGTGTGTCTCTGTGCTGATTCCACTATTTTTATAATTCAGATGTGATTAGCTTTAGGACCCACTCTACTCTGGCATGATTTGCATTAACATAACACAATAAAACCCATATTTCCAAATAGGATGACAGTCACAGATACAGTGACTAGGAATTCAATACATATTTTGGGGACACACAGTTCAATCTGTAGTACCCTATTTCCAAATAGAGTCACATTCACAGTTATAAGGGTTAGGAGTTCAACGTATATTTTGAGGGAACACATTTCAATCTATACACATCTGTTTTCAGTCATTGGACAACAAGCAGTAGTGATGTATCCCTGAAATAGTCAAGGCCTATAGTATCCCCAACTTTCTGCCTGAAGGCAGTTTGTGGTCCATGGCTTACTGAAGCAATCCAAGCAGAGATGATGGCCTTGCTAAGAGTTCAGACTATGAAGGTTGGGCAGGCTCTAATTTGTAGAAGCAGCGTAACAGGAGAGAAGGGAATTATGGAGAGAAAAAGCCCAACAAATCTTCATAGACGTCTCCTTGCTTTTGTTACTGAATACTAATCAGAGCAAGTATAGAAAAAACCCATGAGGCATGACAAAGAACAACATAAGACTGTAAACATTCAAGTTCCAATCAGAGAGAATGGAGAAACTTGTTAAACATTCAGGAGAGATTATATATTTTCAAACTGTTTTTCTGTATCTATTCAGATGATTATGTGGTCTTCCATATAATGTGGTGTTAATGTGGTAAATAACACTGACTGATTTCCAAAAGTTAAACCAATCTCACATTCCTGGGGTACACCCTGCTTGGGTAGTACATATTATCCCTTTTTAAATATCAATGAAATCAACATGATAGTAAGTTTTTAAGAATTTTTGGATCTATATTTTTTTTAATTGTACTTTAGATGAAAGTTTACAGAATAGTTTTTCATTAAACAAGCAGTACACATATTGTTTTATGATATTGTTAACAACCCCATGACATGTCAACACTCTCCCTTGTCAACCTTGCAGAATTTTTGTTTGTTTTTATTGGCAAAAATATACCTAGCCAAAGATACACCATTTCAAAAATTTCTACATGTACCATTCAGTGACATCAATTACATTCTTCTAGTGCTGCTATACTCACTATCCTTTTCCAAATTGTTCCATCACAATTGTCTTCAACTCACTGCCCCCTAGGCTTCCCATCAAAATTTTTGAGTTGCTGTTGTCAATTTGATATCACACAATATTTTTTTTTTGTACTTTAGATGAAGGTATATAGAACGAATAGTTTCTCTTAAACAGTTAGTACAGTATTGCCCTATGACAATGGTTAACAACCCCACAACATGTCAACACTGTCCTTTCTCAAACTTGGATTCCCTATCACCAGCTTTCCTGTCCCTTTCTGCCTTCTAGTCCTTCTCCCTGGACTGCTGTGCCTCATTAGTCCTGTTTTGTTTTATAGGACAGTCTAATCCTCGGCTGAACGGTGAACTTCGGGACTAACTTCACCACTGGGCTAAAAGGGTGGCCGGTAGCCACACTCTCAGGGTTTCTCCAGTTTCTGTCAGGCCAATAAATCTGGTCTTTTTTTGTGTGTTACAGTTTTGTTCTGTATCCTTCTCCAGCTTTATCCAGGACCCTTCGTTGTGATCCTGGTCAGAGCAGTCAGTGGTGGTAGCCAGGCACCATCTATCTGTACTGGACTCAGTCTGGTGGGGGCTTTGGTAGCTGTGGTCCATTAGTCCTTTGGACTAATCTTTTCTTTGTATCTTGTTCTCTTGATTCTCCCTTGCTCCCAAAGGAGTGAGACCAGTGGAATATCTTAGATGGCTGCTCACAGGCTTTTAAGACCCCAGACACTACTCACCAAGGTAAAATGTAGAACATTGTCTTTATAAACGATGTTATGCCAATTGAGCTAGATATTCCCCTAGACCATGGTCTCTACAGCTTTCGCCCAGCAATTTAGTCCCTCAGGGAATTTGGATTTGTCTATGGAGCTTCCATGACCTTGCCTTGGACAAGTAGTGCTGGCTTCCCGAGTATTGTGTACTGTCTTACCCTTCACCAAAGTTACCACTTATCTATTGTCTATTTAGTTCCCCCCACCCCTCTCATCCCTTGTAACCAACAAAAATTGTTTCTTTTTGTGTGTAAACATTTTCATGAGTTTTTATACTAGAGGTCTCACACAATATTTGTCTTTCTGAGATTGTCTTATTTCACTCAACATAATGTCCTTCAGTTTCATCCATGTTATGAGATGCTTCACAGACTCATCATTGATCTTTAGCATTGCATAATACTCCATTGTGTGTATGTACCATAGTTGGTTTATCCATTCATCTGTTGATGGGTATCTAGGTTGTTTCTATCCTTTTGCTCTTGTGAACAATGCTGCAATGAGCATGGGTGTGTGTATGTCTATTCGAGTGACGACTCTTATTTCTCTAGGATATATTCCTAAGAGTGGGATTGCTGGACCATATGGTATTTCTATTTCCAGCATTCTAAGAAAGCGCCATATCATTTTCCAAAATGGTTGTATCATTTTGCATTCCCACCAGCAGCGCATAAGAGTTCCGATCTCCCCGCAGCCTGTCCAACATTTGTAATTTCCAGTGTTATTGATTCGTGCCAGTAATACTGAGGTGAGATGAAATCTCATTGTGGTTTTAATTTGCATTTCTCTAATGGCTAGTGAAAGAGAGCGTTACCTCATGTGTCTGTTGGCCGCTTGAATGTCTTCTTTGGTGAAGTGTCTGCTCATTTCCTTTGCCCATTTTTAAATTAGATTATTTGTCTTTTTGTTGTAGAGGTGTTGGATTTTCATGTAGATTTTAGAGATGAGAACTTTGTCTGACCTGTAATGTCCAAAAATTTTTTCCCAATCTTTCATTTCTCTTTTTACTCTTTTGGTTAAGTGTTTTGATGAGCACAAGTGTTTAATTTTTAGAAGATTCTAGTTATCTAGCTTATCTACTGGAGTTTGTAAGTTGTTGGTTATGGTTTGTATCTTGTTAATGCCGTGTATTAGGGCCTCTAGCATTTATCCTATTTTTTCTTCTATGAACTTCATAATTTTTGGCTTTACATTTAGGTCTTTGATCCATTTTGAATTAGTTATTTGTGTATGGTATGAGGTATGAGTCCTGTTTCATTTTTTTGCAGATGGACATCCAGTTTTGCCAGCACCATTTGTTAAAAAGACTTTCTGTTCCCCATTTGATGGATTTGGGGCCCCTATCGAAGATCAGGTGACTGTAGGTGGATGGAGTTACATCTGTGTTCTCAATTCTGTTTCACTGGTCAATGTGTCTGTCATTGTACCAGTACCAGGCTGTTTTGACTACTGTGGCTGGATAGTAGGGTTCTGAGGTCAGGTAGTGCGAGTCCTCCTACTTTATTATTCTTCTTCAATAGTGCTTTACTTATCCGGGCCTTTTTCCATTTCCATATAAAGTTAATGATTAGTTTTCCATCTCTGGAAAGAAAGCTGTTGGTATTTGGATCAGGAAGGCATTGTATTTGTAAGTTGCTTTGGGTAGAATTGTCATTTTCACAATGTTGAGTCTACCTATCAATGAGCATGGTATGTTTCTCCATTTATGTAGATCCCTTTGGGTTTCTTGCAGTAGTATTTTGTAGTTTTCTTTGTATAGGTCTTTTATATCCCTGGTTAGATTTATTCCTAAGTATTTTATTTTTTTAGTGGCTATTATAAATGGTATTGTTTTCCTGATTTTGTTTTCATCTTTCTCTTTATTGGTGTATAAGAATCCTACCGATTTTTGTATGTTTATCTTGTATCCTGCTACTCTGCTGAATCTTTCCATTAGTTCCAGTCGTTTTCTCATGGAGTCTTTAGGGTTTTCTATGTATAGTATCATAACATCTGCAAATAGGGACAGTTTAACTTCTTCATTACGAATTTGGATGCCCTTTATTTCTTTTTCTTGCCTTATTGCTCTAGCTAGGACTTCCAGCACAATATTAAATAAGAGTTGTGATAAAGGACTTCCTTGTCTTGTTCCTGTTCTCAAGGGGAATGTTTTCAGCCTGTCTCCATTAAGAATGATGTTGCCCATTGATTTTGCATAGATGTCCTTTATTATGTTGACAAATTTCCCTTGTATACCTATTTTATTGAAAGTTTTATCAGGAATGGGTGTTGGACTTTGTCAATTGCCTTTTCTGCATCCATGGAGATGATCATATGATTCTTTTCTTTCTTTTTATTTATGTGGTGGATTATGTTGATTTTTTTCTAATGTTGAACCATCCCTTGCGTACCTGGTATGAATCCTACTTGGTCGTGCTGTATTATTTTTTTGATATGATGCAGAATTTTATTGGCTACAATTTTTTTGAGAATTTTTGTGTCTATATTCCTGAGAGATAGTGGTCTGTAATTTTCTTTTTTTGTTGTGTCTGTGGCTGGTTTTGTTATCAGGGTTATGCTGGTTTCATAAAATGAATTTGGAAGTATCCCTTCCTTTTCTACATTCTGAAATAGTTTGAGTAGTACTGGTGTAAGCTCTTCTCTGAATGTTTGATAGAATTCTCCAGTGAAGCCGTCTGATCCAGGGCTTTTATTTGTTGGGAGTTTTTGTATTACCTTTTAAATCTCTTCTCTTGTTATGGGTCTGTTTAGATTTTCAACATCACTTCGTGGTAGTTTGTTTAGGTAGTGTGTTTATAGAAATTTTTCTGTTTCCTCTAGGTTTTCAAATTTGTTGGAGTTTAGTTTTCCATAATACTCTGTTATAATCCTTTTTATTTCAGTTGTGTCTGTTGTAATATCCCATATTTCATTTATTTTTGGGTTATTATGTCCTCTCCTGTTTTTCTTTTGTCAGTCTGGCCAGTGGTTTGTAGATTTTGTTGATCCTTTCAAAGAACCAACTTTTGGTTTTATTGATTCTATTGTTTTTCTACTCTCTATTTCATTTATTTCTGTTCTGATCTTTAGTATTTCCTTTCATCTAGTGTCTGAGAGCTTTTTTTGCTGTCCTCTTTCTATTTATTTGAGTTATATAGCTAATGTTTTGATTTTGTCCCTTTCTTCTTTTTTAAAGTGTGCGTCTATTGCTTAAAATTGTCCTCTGAGGACTGCTTTTGCTGTGTCCCAAAGATTTTGGTATGATGTGTTTTCATTCTTATTTGATTCTAGTAATGTTTTGATTTCATCTCTGATTTCTTCTTTTAGCCAGCGATGGGTAAGCAGGATGTTATTCAGTTTCCATGTAACTGATTTTTTTTTCCTTGCTCTTCCTGTTGTTAATTTCTACCTTGATGGTGTTGTAGTCAGAGAAGATACTTTTTATTATCTCAACACTTTGGATCTTGTTGAGGATTGCTCTGTGGCCTAAGATGTGTTCTATTCTGGACAATGTTCCTCGTGCTTTGGAAAAGAATGTGTACTTTGCAGCTGTTGAGTGTAGTATTCTATATATGTCCATGAGGCCAAGTTGTCTGATTGCACCTTTTAGGTCTTCTGTATCTTTGTTAAGTTTCCTTCTAGATCTTCTGTCCATTACTGACAGTGATGTGTTGAAGTCTCCTACTATTATTGTGGAACTGTCAATTTCTCTTTTCAGTGCCATTAGTGTTTGCTTTATGTATTTTGGAGCCCTGTCATTAGGTGTGTAGATGTTTATTATGGTTATGTCTTCATGATGGATTGTCCCCTTAATCATTATATAGTGTCCTTCTTTGTCTTTTATGGTGGATTTTGTTTTACAGTATATTTTATCTGAGATTAGTATTGCCACTCCTGCTTTTTTTTTTCATGGCTGTTTGCTTGACATATTTTTTCCTTCCTTTGATTTTTAATAAATTTACATCTTTGTTTCTAAGATGTGTCTCTTGTAGACAGTATATTGATGGATCTTGTTTGTTTGTTTGTTTGTTTAATCCATTCTGTAACTCTCCATCTCTTTATGGGTGCATTTAGGCCATTTACACTCAGTGTAATTATTGATAGGTGTTAGTTTATTGCTGTCATTTTGTAGTGCCTTTTTTTTTTTTTTTTTCCTGGTGGTGACATTTTCTTTATTCCTCTTTCTCTCCTGTGCTGAATTCCTTTTATTTGTGGATTTTTTTCATTTCTTTTGTTTTTGTAGGCTTTGTTTTTATTGAGACTTTCTGTTTTTCTGCTTTATTTTGATGAATAGGTTTGTTATCTTTCTTTGTGTTTACCTTGAAATTTTCCTAATCTTCCTAGGTTTGAACGAGTCAATTATTACTTGGTATTGCCTTGCCTTTCTCTCTATTAGAATGTTCTGTACCTACAGCATTTATTCCCTGTCTTATTGTTCTGATGTTGTTGTCATTTACAGATCAACCTCTCTGGTTCCTTGTTGTAATTTTTTTGGCTTTGGATTGTCCTTGAGAGTTCATTTCCTAGGTTAGTATCTGGCTAGTACAATCTTGTGTCCTAGATGCAGCCTGTGGACTGATGTTATTTGTTCTCAGATTGAAGAACTCTCTTTAATAATTCTTAGAATTTTGGTTTGGCTTTTACATTGTCCCTTAACTTCTGTTTATCTGTAAATGAGCTAATTTCATCATCATATTTGAATGAGAGGTTTGCAGAATATATTATTCTTGGCTGGCAATTTTTTTCTTTCAAGGTTTTATATATGTTATCCCATTGCCTTCTTGCCTGCATGGTTTCTGCTGAATAATCCGAGCTTAGTCTTATTGTTTTTCCTCTGTATGTGACTTTTTTTAATTGAGCTGCTCTCAGTATTTTTTGTTTGTCTTTGATTTTACCAAGTCTGATTATGATATGCCTTGGTGATTTTCTTTTGGGGTCTATCCTAAATGGGGTTAGTTGAGCTTCTTGTATGGTCAGCTTTTCATCTTTCGTGATATTGGGGAAGTTTTCTGTCAGCAACTGTTCAATGATCTTCTCAGTGTTTTCTGTTTTCCCCCCCTGTTCTGGAACTCCAGTCACTCACACATTTTTGCTTTTGATTGTATCCCACATAATTCTCAGGGTTTATTTACTTTTCTTTGTTCTTTTTTCTTTTTTTTCCTCAAACAGGGTTATATCCAAGTGTTAATCTTCAGTTTCTCTGATCTTGTCTTTCATCATGTCAAACCTGCACCTCAGCCCTTCTATGACACTGTCCATTTCTGAAATATTGTTGTTTATCTTTTTAATTTCTAATTGGCTGTTTTTGTATGATTTCTACTTGTGAATTCATTTTAACATTTTGTTCCTGTATTATTTTCTTGAATTCTTCCATTTTTCGTCTGTATTTTCCCTGAATTTGTCTGCCTTTTCTGTGAATTTGTGTATTTTTTCCCCATTTTTGTCTGCTTTTTGCTTCAACTCTTGGATAATTGTGAGTATTACAGATTTGAATTCGCTATCAGGTAGTTCTAGTATCTTTTCTTCTACTGGAAAGTCATCTGGTGTTTTATTTTGGATGTCTACTGGAACCATCCCATTATGTTTTTGTGTATGTTTTGACATTGTCTGCTGTCTTCAGGGCATTCTGTAGTTATTTTTCCCATTTATTCATTGTATATTTGTTTGTTTTGTCCTCCTTTTTTGTTTTATTTGGTTATGTCTGAACAGGTGGGCAGTGTGTTCTTTCTTGTTTGCTCTTCTGTGGGCATTATACTTTTCACCTCCTTCTCCAATGGGCAGGGTCAATCACTCCAGTATGGTACTTCAGGGCATGTACAGCTGAAGGGAAGTTGTTGGGATGGGTTGTCTGTGGCACACACTAGGGCCGACAGGGTGGGCTCGAATCAGCGCAGAGCAGGTTCCAGTAGACCGTGTCTGTGCTGCTTGGGGTTGTGATGTTCAGTGCACGGTTCTTGTCAGCAGGAAAGAAGTGGGAGATTGTGATGTGTGGAGCTCAGATGGGTATGGGAAAGAGGAGAGAGAGGAGCGAGGAGCAGGAACCAAACACATATACACGAGCAAAAAAAAAAAAAAAAAAAGAGTGCTAAGAGTGCTTGGTGTTGGAGTGGAGAAATGAGAGACTGAGAAATGGAGAAAAACAGAAAGAAAAAAATAAAATGGTTAAAAGGAAAAAAATGAATACATAAAAATTAGAGAAAAAAAGAAAAGAAAATCTCCCAAGGATCCCACTGGTGTGACTGGTAGGACTGGGGAAGTTTCTGCCAAGCCATGAAATACAGACTGGCTAGAAGTGGTAGAGCTGTCACACAGTGCCAGGTATTCAGGAGACAGGAAGAGAAGGTTAGCATTGAGAGACAAGAAACTGGAAATAAAGAAAGACAAAAAGGGAAAAAGAGAAAGAAGAAAATAAAACAAAGAAACAAATCTAAAACCAAAATAAATAAATAAATAAACAAGAAAAAAGAAATTCTCTCAGGGAGGTCACTGTGTGTCTGTGCAGAGTAAGGGAGTAGCTCCTAAGCTTCGCAGCACTGCCAGACAGAAGGGGCTCCCAAGCTGAGAAAATTGAAAGAAAACAAACAAATCAAAACAGAACAAAGAAACAAACAAACAGAAAAAGCCCTAGGTGTCCCACCAGAGCGGCGGCAGGGACTGGGAAGCAGTCCCATGGTAGAGCCACGGCCCACAGCCTTTCAGGAAGAAGCAAACATGGCACTCAGAGCCAGGTATTTGAGAGTAAGAAGCGGGGGTGAAGGTGAGAGGTAAGGAAGAAATCTAAAGAAATGGAAAAAAGCAACACCAGCAACCAACAAATGGCTCTCAGGGAGCGGCCAGTGTGGAAGGGTGGAATCCAAGGGGCTCCAGGGTGAAGTCGGTGCTTCCCGGCCAAGAGACTGCATCCGCAGGTAGCAGAGGAGGCCGAGTGGGGGTGAAGAAGGGTGGGGGGAGGGAAAGTGTATATCCCTGGTTACCAGTTTTTCTGTCTCCTGCTGGAAGCTCTGTGAAGCTGCTTTATAGTACCCCCTGTTCTCTGATAGGAGTGCAAGATGGTGGATTGGTACTGCATTAGTTGATAGGGGACCTCTGCATGTATCTCTCCTCGCTCTCTCTTCTTGGTCAGTTTCTTATTCCATTCAGTGCGCGGCTGAGTTCTTTATCTCTTCATTTGATGCTTAGGGTTTCAGGATTTATGTGTGTCTCTGTTTGACTTAGTTTTTCAGATCTTTGCTGTGGAGGGACAGCATGGTGCTTCTGTCTAAAGTGCCATGTTGCCCAGCAGTTCATAACACAGATTATTAATGAGTCTTTCCCTAATCTTGATGGCCCTTTTTTCTTTATATACTCTAACTTCTTGGATCATTAGCTCAGCATACAGATAAAATAAGTCTAGAGAAAGGTTACAACCCTGATGCACACCTTTCCTGACTTTAAACCATGCAGTATCCCCTTGTTTGGTTTGAACGACTGCCTCTTGATCTATGTGCAGGTTTCTCATGAGCACAATTGAGTGTTCTGGAATTCCCATTCTTCACAATGTTATCCATAATTTGTTATGATCTACACAGTCAAATGCCTTTACATAGTTAACAAAACACAAGTAAACATTTTTCTGGTAGGATTCATCTGACATCAGCAATAATATCCCTGGTTCCATGTCTTCCAAATTGCTTGCTGTAGACTTCCAGCACTGCACCCGTTTGTTGAAACATCTCAGTTAGTATTCCATCGATTCCTGGAGCCTGGTTTTTCCCCAATGCCTTCAGTGCAACTTGGACCTCTTCCTTCATTACTATCAGTTCCTGATCATTTGCTACCTCCTGAAATGGTTTGAAGGTTGATGACTTCTTGTTGGTATGCTGATTTTGTTATTATTTCCATCTTCTTTTGATGTTTCCTTCGTTGTTTAATATTTTCCTTGTAGAATCCTTCAACAGTACAATTCGAGGCTTGCAACTTTTCCTCAGTTCTCTCAGTTTGAGAAATGCCAAGTGTGTTCTTCCATTTAGGTTTTCTAGCCCCAGGTTCTTGCTTGCTGAAAGTGAAGAGGACTTCAAGCACTTACTGATGAAGATCAGACTACAGCCTTTCTGTATGGGTTACATCTCAATATAAAGAAAATGAAAATCCTCACAAATAGGCCAATAAGCAACAACATGGTAAGCAGAGAAAATATTGGAGTTGTTATGGATTTAGATTTACTTCGACCCACAATCAACACCCAGGGAAGCAGCAGTCAAGAAATCAAATGATGCATTGCATTGGGCAAATCCGCTGCAAAAGTCCTCTTTAAAGTGTTAACAGCAAGGAAACAAAGAAGTCTCTTTGAAGATGAAGGTGTGCCTGACCCAAGCCATGGAGTTTTCAATTGCCTCATATGCATGCCAAAGCGGGACAATGAATAAGGAAGACCTAAGAAGAATTTATGCCTTTGAATTACGGTGTTGGTCAAGAATATTGAATATACTATGGACTGCCAAAAGAACAAATCAATCTATCTTGAAAGAAGTATAGCTAGATTGCTCCTTAAAAGCAAGGATGGTGAGACTACATCTCACATATTTTGGACATGTTATCAGGAGGGATCTGTCCCTGGAGAAGGACATCATCCTTGGTAAAGTGGAGGGATAGTGAAAAAGAAGAAGAACCTCAATGAGATGAATTGACACGGTGGCTGCAACAATGGCCTTCAGCATAGCAATAATTGTGAGGATGGCACAGGACTGGGCAGTGTTTTGTTCTGTTACACACAGGGTGGCTATGAGTCAGAATTGACTGGGCAGCACCTAACAACAACAACAACAATAGTAATAGCTTAAATGGCCTTGAAGGGACTGTTGGAATTATGGAAGTCAAAGACAATGCTGGTAAGAACTCAGAAGGAAATGAAAAAAGCTGTTACAGTGGAGATGTCACAGACAGTGAGAATTGGCAGCAGCAGAGAAGCAGCAGCCAAGAGTGGCAGTGGCAGAACCAAGAGATGAGTGTGAGATAGCACTGTAGCTGACCCATGAATTGAGAGAGATAAATGCTTTTGGCAGGAAGCTTCCTGGCAGAGTGGGATGCCTCTGGTCACTTACTGGTGAAGCTAGTTTTGCTGACCCATGGAGCAAGAGAGCTGAGTGCCTTCTGGCCGAAGTTTACTAGAGGAGTAGGGTGCCTCCAGGCACATATAGGTGGACCTACAGAGCTTTGGAACACTTGCCCAACCAGGCAGACACAGGTGGAGAGGTTCAAGGGGCCAAGGAGCCAAGGGACCAGGAAGCAGAAGCTGAAGAGACAAAGAACACAGGAAACAAAGCTGCCTCAGTCTCAAAGAATAATGCCATGACACCCAGGGCATCAAAGCATGCGGTCACCACTAAGATGGACTAGGAGAATGGGGCTTCCCAAAGCTGAGGGAGCATTGTTGCCATTCCAGGGGGCCTGGAAGCCAGAGCTGAAGCCCAGGGCCAAGGGGGCTCCATGCAGAATATGGAGAGTGGCCAATATCTAGAGTCTGGAGGGTAAGACCATTGTCTAAATGGTCTCAGAGAACAGAGGACTATTTTCAAGACTCAAGGGCTAATGTAATGTGTTCTGCTGACTTGTTTGGTGCCTCTTATCCCTTCTTTCTCTCCAATTTCTCCCATTTGCAAAGGAAATGTCTAGCTTGTGCCAGCCTTTTGCACCATTGTACTTTGGAAGCAGATAACTTGTATTCTAGATTTCACAGATGAAGAGGAATTTTTGGATTTTGGACTTGGAGTTGATTTAAGACTCTCGCTATGATATGATGGGGTGAATGTGTTTTACATGTGGCAAGGACATGAATTTTGGGGGGCCAAAGGGTGGAATGTCATGGATTGAAATGTGTCCCCCCCATATGTCTGTTAACTTGGCTAGGCCATGTTTCCTGGTATTATGTGATTGTCCCTCATTTTGTCATCTGATGTGATTTTCCTGTGTGTTGTAAATTCTACCTCTAGAATGTTGTACTTAGGGTCTCTGTGAGTCAGAACCAACTTGACGGCACCTAACAACAACATGTGATGTTAATTAAGTGGGATTAGTGGCAGTTATGTTAATGAAGCAGGACTCAATCTACAAGATTAGATTTTGTCTTAAGTCAATATCTTTTTAGATATAAAAAAGAGAAGTGAATAGAGAGACTTGGGGACCTCATACTACCAAGGAACAAGAGCCAGGAGACTAGTGCATCCTTTGGACCTTGGGTCCCTGCTCTGAGATGCTCCTTGATCAGGGAAGATTGATGACAAGGACCTTGCTCCAGAGCTGACAGAAAGAGAAAGCCTTCCCCTGGAGTCGGCATGCTGAATTCAGGCTTCTAGCCTTCTAGACTGTAAGAGAATGAATTTCTCCTTGCTAAAGCCATCTACTTGTTGTATTTCTGTTATAGCAGCACCAGATAACTAAGACAGTAAGGGAACAAACTACATTATAGAATTGCACAGGTTTGGAGTCTAATTGGATGCTCTATTTATTCTTATTCTCTTAGATTCTATGTAAATATCTATAATTATGGACAATGATACCATAGATTTCTTGGAAGAACTAAATAAACATCTTTAAACTGCTGGACAGTTGTTTGGCTTGTAACACTGTCAATGCATCATAAAGCTCTTTTTTGCCTCTCCTCTGTGCATTGTGCACTGAAGAAAAGGCAGGGAATGCTTAGGTTAATTCTTCACGTTCATTTATCTTCTTTCACTGTTTTTGGTAAACATGCACATACACTTTTATACTAGTAAAAGACATCTTTGGTATCTTTAAATTGTGCTCAATAATTTTTTTTTAAATCATCCATTATGCAATCCACACTCACTCCCCCACCCTGCAAAACAAAATAAATGCAAATGCAGAATCTTAGGTAAAATATACCAAAGGTTATCAAAATGACCTACTAGGTAAAAGCCTAACTCAGGGACTTTAATAAAATAATTTAGCATACAGAAACTCCTGATGATCAGTAGTATAATTAAACCTTTGAAACAAGCATTTCAATTTCAGGAAAGGCCAGAGGAAATAAAAAGACAACGCACCCATCTACTCTCAAACAACACCTTGACTTTTTTTCTTTTCAAAATGAGCTTAGCTTTGATTTAGAAATAACCTACACAGTCAGATTAAGAATATGATTTTGAACACAATGCTATAAGTTGTTCTTACCTGCAACAGGATCTTTCTTGGTAAAGAACACATAGGTGTATAACTCAAAAAAGATGAGCCCTGATGCAAATATATTGCTCTCCCACCTTGACAGACACACTGCTGTGAATTAAAGACAACCGCCTTCCTTTATACTTTAAGTAATCTAAAAACAGAACACAAATTTGTTTCAAGGAACCTTCATGCTTAACCCAATTGGAGAGGTCATGGTCTTGATGCAACCAATCAGGTGATTTATTCAAAGAGAAATCTACATGATGATCAATTTTCTAGAGGGAGTAGAAATTACTACAGCACAGCATGAAGCATGAGTTGTAATTCAATGCAACAGAAATTCTTCTTATTTACCGAGTACCAACTTTATTGCAGGTCAATTTCTCATAATTACTCCTTGCGGGTAAATATTATTATTTGAGTCTTACAGATTGTCTTAGGCTAGGTTCTCTATAGAAGCAAAACCAGTGAAGCATGTGTGTATATATATGTATATGTATGTATATGTATGTATATATATGTATATGTATGTATATATATGTATATGTATGCATATGTATGTACGTATATGGAGAGACAGAGAGTTTTATACCAAGGAAATGGCTCATGTGGTTGTAGAGGCTAGTAGAGGCTAGAAAGTCCCAAGTTCATGGGTCAGGCTGGAGGCTTCTCCTGACACATAGCTGCAGGGGCTGGAGAAACCAAGATCAGCAGGTCAGACAACAGGCATCTGGCTCACAGGCTGTGGAGGCTGACAAGCCCCAAGATTGACTGGAAAGCTGGCAGGCTGCTGGCTCACAGACTGCAGAGGCAGATGAATCCCAAGATCATCAGGTAAATTGCTAGCTCAATTCCCAAGAACTGGAGGCCTGATGAACAGGAACCATTTGCAGGATCCAGAGTTGGCAAAAGCCCAGGAGCCTTGCCAGAAAGCTCACCTATATTGGATACAGGCCACACCCCCAAGGAAACACCCTTCAACTGATTGGCTACTCACAGCAGATACTGTTATGGAGGTGGTCACATGATATCAGATCTCATTATGGAAGTTATTACATCATTATACAACTGCCAAACTACATCATAACTCCCAAACCACTGAGAATAATGGATCAGCGGAGTTGACATACAAACTTCAGATTGCACAGATTCAGAAACAAAGACTTAGAAAGGATAAATACTTTAACACACTAGTGGTTTTTATGTGAACATATATTTGTATTTGTACATATATTTATAACATAGGTTGGCTTGTAGTTGCGTATGTGGGCTCTTTTTTTCAGCTTTTCAGGATTATTCTGGTTTTGAAAAATAAATTGGGAAACTTGCCATTTTTATGTGCTCTGTAACAAATTTACATAGATGGAGTATTATATCTTTGTAGAAAATGTGTAAAAGCTAATCTATTTAACTATTTATACTCAGGACCTTTTTTATAATAACTGAAGATTGATTAACCATTTTGTCCACAACGTTTGGTCTCTTCAGGGTTTCTACTACATGTTACTTAACTTGGGGAATTTTTATTTCCCCAGAAAATTATCAATATGACATCAACACATTTTTAAATGCATTATCAGAAAGTGTAGCACTCTCAGAAATAAATATTTTTGGTGTTTTGTTGAATATTTCAATGAAAAATGTTGTAAAGATGAATCACCTATCACTGGCTTACTCTTCATGATGTGATGTTCTGTGAGCCTAAACTAAGGATTAGGCTCAAAAATTATTTTAACAGCAAGAGGCAAAAGGAGCATGATGTTGCCATTTCGTATTGACAAGAAAATCAAAACACCTTCATACAGGCAAAAACAATCGGTACTTACAGGCTTCCTTCCTAACTTTAGATGTAAATGGTCCATGCTGTACAAAATAAGGATTTTGGAGGACACTAAAATTCCTGAATGAGAGAGATGTTTGGTGGGGTGAAACACTGGAGAAGCATTTTCATTGTCCCAAAGGTCACTAAAAATCACCACAAGTTGTATTTTCAATGCTATAGAAAGTTGAAACCAAGACTGTTTAAGTTGTATCAAATAAATATTGTATGCTGAATATGATAACCATCTAATTTTGGTGTATAAGAAATTCTGAATGTACTTGTAACTCTTTCCCACATTTATTCATACATTCATTCCATACAGTTATTGATTATCTCCTCAGATCCAGGCATTGTGGTAGCCTCAATGATACAGTCATGGATAGGATAGGCATGAATCTTGATCTCATGGAGTGTATGTTCTATTGGGGAAGACTAAGAATAAACAAATTAACACAACATCCTATCTCAACTGTTACTAGTGCTATGAAGTGACGTGATGGAGGAATGTGGTGGGCCCTACTTCAAAATACTCAAGGGATGATTTATCTAAGATTACGCTAAGGATAGACAGATGAGAAAGAGCCAGCCATGTGAGATCCCAGGAGAAAAGCATTTCAAGCTTGTAGAATGGCAAACACAAGGATTGTTGTACGAAAGCTTGGCACATTCTACAAGGCTATCCAGATCTGGTATTTTGGAGGTGATGGAGAGAGCATGAGGTGAGGTTTGTGTGATGGGAAGAGTCAAGATTCTATGAGGCCTTGTTGAACAAGTAAAGGAATTTGTGATTCAGTCTAGGTGCAAGGAGAGATCACTGGTGGGGAGGAAAGAGAATATAAACAGAGGAAATAGTATCACTTCTATGTGATGATGTGGCTCTTCATGGTGCTGGAGTTAGAGGAAGAAGAGTCCAATTGAAGTTTTCTCTTTTGAAATCGACCTTGCAACATAGAGTACAACACGAATAACTCTCAATTTTGAAAGCAACCAGCTTTACCCTTAGCTGTTCCATACATTCTTGTTTATAAACTGAATTTAACATGATGGCACAATATAATTCTAGACTTGTATGAGGAACTTGTGGATGGATTTGGCTTAGAGAGTTAAATGACAACTAGCTCTTTTTGGGGGGATGTTCAAAAATAGGTATCTGTCTGTGTTATTTTTGCACTGAAATTTAGTTCATCCTTCTTTTCTTAAGTTCTGTTCTTGGGAGGTGGTTATAATTCATATTTGAGGTGTAGAGTAAGAAGCACTAGACAAAAGCAGAAAGAAATCCATCACATTCTCTGACTACTGTCATCTTCCAAATCTGGAATTTTTTTTCCCCTCAAAGGAAATTGATGAGGCATGGTAAAGGGCAAAGTGTTTAATTTTAAATGTCCTTTAAAAAGGAAAAAAAAATCTCTCTCTCTATGTGTGTGTGTGTGTATATATGTATATATACATATATATATATAAAGGTAAGAGTTGAACTTAAATTGTTTTAAACATCCTGGTATGAAACTTTTTAATACTGTATAATTATTATGAGAAGAGATGTTTTTAGCAATGATTTCAAGAAATAATTCTCTCTCCAACTCTTTTCCATGATGATCTGCATTTATGTACCTGAGCACTGTCTTAAAATTAGAGAGTGAGTTGTCTTCTCATCGTCTGTATCAGTTTCCTCTTGCTTCTGTAACAAATTACCAAAAACTTAGAGGCTTAAAACAACATTTATTCTCTTAAATTTTGGAAACCAGAAGCATGAAATAAGTTTCACTGGGCTAAATTGAACATATCATTACGGCTATTTTCTTCTGGAAGGTCGAGGAAGAGAATGCATTTCCTTAATCTTTCAAGCTTCTAAGAAGTCACTTTTTTTCCCTTGGATTGTGGATTCTTCTCGCATCTTAAAAATCCATCTCCCCAATCTCTACTTCAATCACCAAATAGCCTTTTTCTCTGACCCTAACTCCTCCAGGATTTTTCATGATCGTCTTTTCTTCAAAGCAGTCTGAGAATACCAAAATCATAATAATGATCACAACAAATTTATTTGAATTGGTTAATCTGGGGAACCTGGTCCTAAATCAAATACTTAGCTCCTGTCAAGTAATAGTTGCTCAATGAATGTATGCCAAATTATTGTATTAAATGAGGTAATAGCTTCCTTAAGTTTCTGTTTACTTTTTATTTTATTTTATTTATTTGTTTATTTATTGATTTGGTGAAAGTATACACAGCCAAAGATACACCATTTTGACAATTTCTACATGTATGATTTAGTGACATTAATTACATTCTTCAAGTTGTGCTACCATTCTCACTTTCCTTTTCAAAATTAATCCACTACCATTATCTTAAACACACTGCTCCTTAAGCTTCCCATCCAATCTTTTGAATTGCCATTTTAGTTTGATCTCACAAAGATAATTATTTAAAAGGGCACAAAGCTCAAAGCAGACATACTTTACTTATTAAGATAAGCTATATTTTGGTTCAAAAAAGACTTAAGGGGATAGTTTTGGTTTAAGATTTAAAGATCATCCTAGTGCAATAGTTTTGGGGGTTCATCCAGCCACTATGTCTCCAGAAAGTCTACATTCCATTGAAAATTTGAAATTCTCCTCCACATTTTACCCCCTTTTGATCAGGATTATTCTACAGAATCTTTGATCCAAATGTTCAGTAATAGTAGCCAGGTGCCATACAGTTCTGTTCACGTGGTACAGGAGGCAGTTGTTCATAGAGGCAATCAGACACACATTTGACTTCCTTTTCTGATTTCCGACTCTCCTTCTTCCTCTGTAGCTTCAGGTGAATGAAGAGCAATTGTTGTACCTTTGTTTTTGTTTACTTTAAATGAATTAAACTCCTAACTGAGGTAGAAAATAACGAGAGAGGCATTTTTAAAATTTCAAAGTTAGAAGAATCCTCTCTTGATTTTTTTTTTTCCCATAAAAAGCAGGCCACACACTTGAAAGATTTAAATTTTTTGAAGAAGTTTTAAGCAGTTCATGAAATCTTAAGAAAGGGTCAGCTACCAGCTGAGAGCTGGATAATAGCCTGAGCTGGTACAACAGTATGGTTTGTGTTTGATAGAAACAGTAAGAAGGTAAAGGAAAGAATAGAAGTGTGTAACTGGTCTCTCCTTTTATCTCTGATGTTTTGCAAAGCTGGCTGTGTTCTAAGCCTCTAGTTACCTTGAGATTTAAAGCAAACAAAAGTTCATTTTCTCATTTTAATCTCCATCTCCTTAATTCAAGAACAGCGTAGGTGTCTCTATTTTTTTCTTTGTTTGTTTTGTTCTTTAAATCATACTCTCCAGAATGTTTCATGTACTCTTCCCATTCTCCCACTACATTACTCATCTCTCTTATTTTCTCACTTATTTCCTTCAGTCAACCTAAACTCTTCTCTTTCCTTTATGTAGTTATCAAGTTTGTCCTCATTCCGGTAACTGATATTGGCATGTGTCATAGATTCACTGCTTAGTAGGGACTCATATCAAAATGACTCACCATGAGGTGGTGATGACATGTTGAGTTGAGCTGGGACTGTGGGTGAAGCCAGAAAGAGAAGCGATGGGCTTTGCAACTAGCAGAACCTCAGCAGGCTCTCCAGGCAAATATGAATGGCTGGAGGGAGGAAAGTCCTTCAGGGGATCCCTCAACACAAAGGTAGGTAGTCAAGTAAGTTAAATGCCAAAGTAAGAAATTCTACCAAAAATGTGGACAGGAATTCAGGGGCATTATGTGATGATTACTGAAAGATTCATGGCTTGAGTCCATCCACATGTGCCTCAGAAAAAAGGCCTAGTGATTTACTTCTGAAAAATAAGTGATTGAAAGTCCTATGGAGCATCATTCTACTCTGACACACATGGGGTTGCCATGAGTCAGAATTGGCACGGTGGCATCTGGTGGTACCTGCTCACTACAGTGTTTGAGTCTGTGTCAAGTGCTTTCAGATTTTTTTTTCTCATTTAATGATGGCTATAAATATATGTTAATAAACCTAAGCCTTCTGGTTTGCAGATGAGGGCGCTAAGACGCAGAGATTTTTAAGAAACTTTCGAAGGACACAGAGCTAGCAGGTGGAAGAACTGGATTCAAAGCTATTTATTTGATAAACCAGTTCATATTGTATCTGAAACATAGATTTGAAACAATATGAACTCTGCACTATCTCACTCTCATGTGGTAGGATGTGGATCTGTGATAGTAGCACAGCTAACCTGGAGTCAGAGGGATATTAACCAACGTGAAGGCAGTACTCATGGAGACAGTCTACCTTTGCAATGGTTAAAGTAGTTAAGAAAGGTATATATGTTTGGGAATAAATACATGTGTGTGCTTGTATGTGCTTGCATGCACTCAAAGATGAGATGCACATACATTTGTGTTCTGAGCTCAATTCTGTCACTTACAACTGAGTGATCTTTTGAAAGGTACTTAATCTTTCTAAATCCTGGTCATCTCATCCATAAAATGGGAATGATAAAAGAATTTCTAGAGTTAAATTTATGTACTATAACATTTTAATCTACTTACTACAGTCTCAGTATAAGTGCTCAGAAAATGTTATTATTTTTATTATTATTGTTTTCATTTTTAGTGTGATCATAAAATGACTTTTTCAAATACAAAGAAGACCTGCCTAAAGTCTTTCAATAAGGCACATCTCTTCTGCATTATTACTATATTTTGACAGCATAGGTCAGTAGACCCTTGGCTATAAATTTTGTATCCCAAAGATATGATTAAAAAGGAGCACTGATGACCAATGGTTAAACATTTGGCTGTTAACTAAAAAGTTTTTGGTTCAAACCCTCCCAGCAGCTCTGCAGAAGAAAGACCTGGCAATCTGATCCCATAAAGATTATTATTGTGTGCCGTCGAGTAGATTCCGACTCATAGCAACCTGATAAGACAGAGTAGAACTGCCCCATTTGGTTTTCCAGTCACAGCCTAGAAAACCTGATGGGGCACTTCTCCTCTGTCACGTGTGATGGCTGTGAGTTAAAATGGACTCAAAGGCACATAACAACAAGTAGAAAAAATACGTGATTAACAAAGAAGTATTTGTTAAACAACCAAAATCCTGAAACATCAGAATTGAACATTTTAAAAATGTAGCAAAAGCAGACAAAAGAGATATAACTCATCACAAAGTTATGTGTGGGATAGTTGAGAAAACTGAGGATATTTAGCCTGAAGAGAAAAACTGGCTGAAATCACTCTGCAGATACTTGAAAAACTATCCTAACAAAGAATAATTTGACTTTTTCAGTAGAGTCCAATCAGAGGGATCAATGACCAAAAGATGTTGGATGCAGAGAAATAGATTGAATGCAGGGAGTTATTGAAAGTTAGAATGGGCAGCTATGAAAGTAGTAAGTTCCTTATCACTGAAACTCAGTGAAGAGTCAAGAATACTGAGATCAAGGACATAGTAAACCGAAAAACACCAAACCCCTTGCCATTGAGTTGATTCAAACTCATAGCGACCCTATAGGACAGAGTAGAACTGCCCCACAGAGTTTCCAAGGGGCAGCTGGTGGATTCACACTGCTGACCTTTTGGTTAGCAGCTGTAGTTCTCCACAGCTCTTAACCACAAGAACACAGTAAAGGATTTATAAATCTTCTTTTTGATTCCTTCTCTTATTTCCCATTGTGTATACACTACCTCTTGCTTGAGAGATCTTTTTGTTTTTATTGTACTAGCTGGGGAAAAATGTACCAGAGATTCTGTGTAAAAATGGATACTCGGTTTTCTCCACTTTGCAGGACTACTTACCAGGATGGTGGACTAGATCAGAATTTAAGTCTGAAGATCTTTCTATGAAGAGTGTGCGTTTTCTTGAAGTATCCTTTCTCTAAAATTCTTCGGAAACCAAGCAAGATGTAGCAGGTGGCGGACAGAGTTTTGAATTAATTGTTCTGGATCCATTGAACCGAAAGCTTATCCTATGGTCTTCTCCGTCTCTAGATTCTCAAATTCTACACAATAATCATAGTTGAGACATTTTTTTTTTATGAAAGAAAGATAGATAGATAGATTGATAGATAGATGATAGATAATAGGTAGATAGACAGATATAGCTATCTTATTTTATATTGATAATCCAGTTCTCAAGTTATCTTTGAGTACTATGAGGCCTAGCATCAGTTCAAGAGCCCCAGTGGCACAGTGGTTAAGTCTGGCTGCTAACCAAAAGGTCAGCAGTCTGAATCTACCAGCCACTCCTTGGAACACCTATGGGGCAGTTCTACTCTGTCCTATAGGGTTGCTATGAGTTGGAATATTTTTGTTTTATTTTTTATTTTAGCATTAGTTCATAGTGTCTCAGTGATACATTTTTTTGCCTTGCTCAATTTCCTGAAGAGAAGGCTAGTGTCCTTCAATATCTGGGTCATTCTTTCATTGTGCATAAGCATTTCTGCTAGTTAGATCATGCTCTGAGCCAACAACTTGTACATATTCTTAATTAAATTAGAGATATAATTGTGGATTCATTTTCTCTGCCCAGTTTGGTGTGGAACCAAACTCAACCTCCCTTGCAAATGCATTCTTCAAGTGGGTATACTTCATGTGAGTAGTAGATTTTATCACTGTTAGAATCACACTTGATGATCCATAAATACCATGCTTTGCCACTCATAAAATACCCACCTCAATTAGTGAATTAGCATCCCATCAAGTTGATACCAAAGATGTGAAACCTTGAGAATGTTCATTGCCACTAATGAAAATATGTTTAGAAATAGTTTCTCCAAATAAATCACTAGCAAGAAATTGGCTTATTATTGTAGACTCTATTTGAGTCTGAAAAATCAATCTTTCCTTCAGCTCTGTCATCTAACAGCTCATCAGATATGTAAAGCATCAAATGAGCTGCCTGCCTTTAACCATTCTTAGAAATTGGGGCTTTTTCACAGTTTATCAAGTGATGTTAAGACCATTATTAAACAGATTAAAAATACAACTACAGTGAAACAAATGAATGAGTGTTATGGTTATTTAAATGTAATCTTTCTGTTCACTTGCAGTCAGTGTTGGTTAAAAGGGGCTGATTTTCTTTTCAAAGTACAGGGAAAACATAGTTAAAAATATTAAGTGTTATACATTATTCCAAACATCTGTAAATGTTTGTATTGAACACTATGAAAAACTTGACATAAAATGCCACAATTGAACGGCAGAGTATTAAAAATGTTAGCTCTATTATATCATTTCTGAAAAAGTTTGCATTTTTTTCTTCTGAAGGTTGTAATGAGCTGGTTCATTTTGCTTCCTACCATTTATCTTTTCAGTAGTAATGGAAAATTCCCCCCTTTAGGCACAGCATGCTATTCTTGTCCTAGACGATTAGGCAGAAATGAAGAAGATCATAAAGGTGAGAGATTTTTTTCACAAACAATATGATCCTTAGTAGAGTAACTTGCATAGTTTAGGCTGAAGACTTCCAACTGAACTCACGGACGACAGTTCTGTGATGGTAGCAGGGCCCATAGAAAACAAATAACAAAGCTTCCCTTTCTTGCCAAACAAGGAGATATGTGGGAAGGCAAAGTTCAGACTTTTTCTCTGCCTTCCTTCAGATGCTCAATAGGCTGTCAAACAATATACTTGAGAATGTAAATTGCTGATCTTAAACGCATTGAGGCTAGAAAAACAGGAATGAGATAATGGTAGGAATATTAAATTTAAACTGGTAAGAAAAAGACTCAAAAAGCATTATTTGTTGAAGCAGGCCAGATGGTGCAACAGTTAAGGGCTGAGCTGCTAACTAAAAGGTTGGCGGTTCAACCCACCCAGCGACTCTGGGGTGAAAGACCTGGTGACTGCTCCCATAAACACTGCGGCCAAAAAAAGTGAGTTGGACAACATTCTGTTGTGATCCATAAGCTTTCATTGACTAATTTTCCGAAGTAGACTGCCAGTTCTTTCTTCCTAATCTATGTTAGTCTGGAAGCTCTTTTGAAACCTGTCCAACGTGGGTGACCCTGCTTGTATGGAAACGCCAGTGGTACAGCTTTCAGCATCATAGTCATATGGAAGCCACCACAGAATTACCGAATGATAGACGGGTTGTTAGGTGCCATCAAGTTGGTTTCACCTCATAGTGACATTATGCACAACAGAATGAATTATAAGGTTTTCATTGCCTAATTTTTAAGAAATAGATTACTAGGCCTTACTTCTTAATCTGTCTCATTCTGAAACCTGCCTGCATGGATGACCCTGCTGGTACTTGAAATACCAGTGGCACCACTTCCAGCACAATTACAGCATGCAAACCACCACAGTATGAAAACTAGGCAATAGCTTGGTTTCCTGTTGTTGTTGTTGTTAGGTGTCCTCTAGTCAGTTCTGACTCATAGTGACCCTATATACAACAGAACGAAACACAGTCCAGTTACGTGCCATCCTCACAATGACTGCTATGTTTGAGCTCATTTTTGCAGCCACTGTGGCAATCCATCTCACTGAGAGTCTTCCTCTTTTTCTATGACCCTCTACTTTACCAAGAATAATGTCCTTCTACAGGGACTTGTCCCTCCTGATAGCATGTTCAAAGTAATTGAGATGAAGTCTCACAATCTTCCCTTGCAAGGAGCACTCTGGCTGTACTTCTTCCAAGACAGATTTGTTTATTCTTCTGGCAGTCCATGGTAAATTCAATATTCTTTGCCAACATCACAATTCAAAGGCATCAATTCTTCTTCCTTCTTCCTTATTCATTGTTCAGCTTTCACACACACATGTTGTTGTTGTTGTTAAGTGCTGTCAAGTCAGTTCCAACTCATAGCCACTCATGTAAAACAAAACGAAATACTGCCTGGTCCTGTGCCATCTTCACAATTGTTGTTGTGCTTCAGCCCATTGTTGCAGCCACTGTGTCAATCTATCTCATTGAGGATCCTCCTCTTTTATGAGTATCCTCTACTTTATCAAGCATGACGTCCTTCTCCAATACCATAATTCAAGGCTCAGTTTTTCTTCGGTATTCCTTATTCATTGTCCAGCTTTTGCATGCATATGAGGCAACTGAAAACACCACGGCTTGGGTCATGCACACCTTAGTCTTCAAAGGACATCTTTGCTTTTTACCACTTTAAGGAGACTTTTGGCAGCAGATTTGCCCAATGCAATGCATCATTTGATTTTTTTGACTGTTGCTTCCATGTGTGTTGATTGTGGATCCAAGTAAAATGAAACCTTTGACAATTTCAATTTTTTTCTCTGTTTATCATGATGTTGCTTATTGGTCCAGTTGTGAGGAGTTTTGTTTTCTTTATGTTGAGGTGTAATCCATACAGAAGGCTGTAGTTTTTGACCTTCATCAGTAAGTGCTTCAAATCCTCTCCACTTTCAGCAAACAAAGTTGTGTCATCTGCATAACGCAGGTTGTTAATGAGTCTTCCTCCAATCCAGATGCTACATTCTTCTTCATATAGTCCAGCTGCTAGGATTATTTGCTCAGCATACAGATCGAATAAGTATGGTGAAACGATACAACCATTATGCACATCTTTCCTGACTTTAAACCACACAGTATTCCCTTGTTCTATTCAAATGACTGTCTCTTGATTTATGTACAGGTTACTCATGAGCACTATTAAGTTTCTGGAATTCCCATTCTTCCCAATATTATCCATAACTTGTGATGATCCAGACAGTCTAATGTCTTTGCATAGTCAATAAAACACAGGTACAGGATTCTGGGAACGCGTTGCTATAGACAGAAGCACCCTGCCATCCCTCCACAACAAACACTCAAAAAACTAAGTAAAACAGAGACAAACGTCAATCCTGTAACCCTAAGTGTCAAATAAAGATAATTCGCCCCGCCCACACTGGCCAGCTTCTTCAGTGCCATTTCTTTGTTACTACTGTTGCTTTCTTGGCTTCTTTGGTTTCTTCCCTGTCTCTCACCTCTTCTCCCTCCTTTCTCTTGAACACCTGACTCCATGTGCTGTCTTTGCTTCTTCTTGACAGGCTGCAAAGCACTACTCAGCAGGGGAACTGTTTCCTCAGTCCATTTCCGCAGTCCACGTGGCCACTCTGGTGGGATACCTGGGGGCTTTTTAATTTTTTTATTTTTATTTTATTTTGTTGATTTTTTTCCCTTTCTTGTTTCCTTTTATTTTCCTTCATTTTTAAGTTTCTTGTCTCTTTCTACTTACCTTCTTTTACTGTCTCCTGAATACTTGATGCTGTGTATCATCTCCAACCCTTATAGCCTGGCTACACTGTGCAACTGTGAGGCTGGGGAGCTGCTCTCTGGTCTGTGAAGCTGTGCCAGTGAGATCCCTGTGAACTTTAAAAAAAAAAAAAAATTATCTTTTTCTTGAATTTTGTTTTATTATTTTTTCTTTTTGTTTTTCTGCATTTCTCAGTTTCTTGTCTCTCCACTCCAACAACAAGCTGCCTCAGCATTTTTATGCTGTTTCCTCTCTCTCTTCTATTCCATACCCAACCTAGCTCCACACATCACAACCTCCCCCTTCCCCTTGCTCCTGCCTATCTGCATCATGTGCTGAACATTGCACTCTTGAGCAGCACAGGCATGACCTACCAGAACCTGCCCTGCACTGACCACTGCATAATCTTGTCGATCCAAGTATGTGCCACGAACAACCCATCCCAGCCCCTCCACTTCAACTACACCTGCCCTGCTACACCATAGTGGAGCAACTGGTCCTGCCAATTGGACAAGGAGGTGAAAACTATTGTGTCCACAGACGAGCAAACAACAAATAACACACAGCCCACCTACTAAGACTTAACCAAATAAAACAAAAAAATCAGGAAGAAACAAACACATCTACAATCAATAAATGAAGAAAATAACTACTGAATACCAGAAGACACCAGACAATATGAAAATATATACAAAAACAGGGCAGGATTGTTCCAGAAGGTGTCCAAAATAAAAAATAAGACAACTTTCCAGTAGAAGAAAAGAAACTAGAACTACCTGATAGGGAATTCAAATCTCTAATATTCAAAGCTAACCAACGGTTGAAGCAAACAGTAGACAAAAATGAGGAAAAAAATAGACAAATTCATGGAAAAGACAGACAAAAAATGGAAGAATTCAGGAAAATAATACAGGAACAAAATGCCAAAATAAATTACAACTATAAAGCATACAAAAACAACTATAAATCCAAAAGATAAACAACAAGATATCAGAAATGGACATCATAGAAGGGCTGAGGAACAGGTTTGAAACAATGACAGACAAGATTAGTGAAATTGGAAACAAACACTTGGATATAAATTTGTTTGAGGAAAAATCAGAAAAAAGAACAAAGAAAAATGAAGAAACTCTGAGAACTCTGTGGGATACAATCAAAAGAAAAAATTTGCAAGCGATTGGAGTTCCAGAACAGGGGGAGAAAACGGAAAACACAGAGAAGATCATTGAAGAATTGCTGACAGAAACTTCCCTAATATCATGACAGATAAAAATCTGACCATTCAAGAAGCTCAATGAACCCCATATAAGATAGACCCCAACAGAAAATCACCAAGGCATATAGTAACCATACTCGTTAAAACCTAAGACAGTGAAAGAATCCTGAGAGCTGCTTCAGAAAAATGAAAAGTCACATACAGAGGTGAAACAACAAGACTAAGCTCTCATTACTCAGCAGAAACCATGCAGGTAAGAAGGCAATGGGATGACATATATAAAACCTTGAAAATAAAAAATTGCCAGCAAAGAGTAATATATCCCTCAAAACTCTTGTTCAAATATGATGGTGAAATTAGGACATTTCCAGATAAAGAGAAATTAAAGGACTACATGAAACCCAAATCAAACTTACAAGAATTATTAAAGGGAGGTCTTTAATCTGAGAACAAGCAACATCATACAACAGCCTGAATCAAGGACACGGGATCACACCAACCAGATATCAACTTAGGAAATGAACTCTCAAGGACTATTCAATACCAACCAAAATATTTACAACAGGGAACCAGAGAAATTAATCTGCAAATGTCAACAACATCAGAACAATAAAAGAGGAAATAAAAGGCATAGGTATAGAACTTTCTAATGGAGAGGAAAGCAAGGCAATACTAAGTAACAATAGACTGGTTCAAACCTAGGAAGATAAGGGTAAATTTCAAGGTACCTACAATGAATGTTAACAAACCTACACAACAAAATAAAGAAGAAAAACATAAAGTCTCAGTAAAAACAAAACCTACAATAACAAAAGAAATGAAAAAAAAAATCCACAGACAAAAGGAAATCAGCACAGAAGTGTAAGAGAAACTAAGAAATCGTCAGCACCATTACCAAAAAAAAAAAAAAGAAACCAAAACTACAAAATGACAACAATAAACTCACATCTATCAACAATTACACTGAATGTAAATGGCCTAAATGTACCCGTAAAAAGACAGAGAGTGACAGACTGGATTAAAAAACCAGGATCCATCAACATGCTGTCTACAAGAGACACTCCTTAGAAACAAAGACATAAATTTATTACAAATCAAAGAATGAAAAAAATATATATCAAGCAAACAGCCACCAAAAAAGGTCAGGAGTGGCAATACTAATCTCAGATAAAATAGACTTTAAAACAAAATCCACCATAAAAGACAAAGAAGGACACCACATCGTGATTAAAGGGATGATTCAGCTTGACAACATAACCATAATAAATATCTACACATCCAATGCCAATGACAGGGCTCCAAAATACATAAAACAAACTTTGACAGTACTGAAAAGAGAAATTGACAGTTCCACAATAATAGTAGGAGACTTCAACACACCACTGTCAGTAAAGGACAGGATGTCTAGAAAGGAACTCAAGAAAGAAACAGAAGATCTAAAGGCCATGAACAGCCAACCTGACCTCACAGATGTATATAGAATACTCCACCCAACAGCTGCAAAGTACACCTTCTTTTCCAACACACATGGAACATTCAGAATAGACTACATCTTAGGCCACAAAGCAACCCTCAACAAAATCCAAAACACTGAGATAATACAAAGTATCTTCTCTGATCACAACACCATCAAAGTAGAACAAGAAAAGCAAGGAAAAAAATTACATGGAAACCAAATAACATCCTGCTTAAGAGCCACTGGGTAACAGAAGAAATCAAAGATGGAATGAAAAAATTTTGGGAATCAAATAAGAATGAAAATACATCATACCAAAACCTTTAGGACAAAGCAAAGGCAGTGATTAGATGTCAATTTATAGCAAAAGATGCACACATCAAAAAAAGAAGAAAGGGACAAAATCAAAACATTAGCTATATAACTTGAACAAATAGAGAACATCAAAAGAAGCATCCAGCCACCCGAAGAAAGGAAATAATAAATATCAGAGCAGAAATAAATGAAATAGAGAGTAGAAAAACAATAGAAAGAATCAACAAAACCAAAAGTTGGTTTTTTGGAAGGATCAACCAAATCGACAAACCACTAGTTAAACTGACGAAAGAAAAACAGGAGAGGTCACAAATAACCCATATAAGAAATGAAATAGGGGACAATACAACACAACCAACTGAAATAAAAAGATCATAATAGAGTATTATTAAAAACTGTACTCTAATAAAATTTAGAATGTACAGGAAATGGACAAATTTCTAGAAAAACACTACCTACCCAAACTATCACAAATTGATGTTGAAAATCTTTACAGATACATAACAAGAGAAGAGATTGAAAAGATAATTTAAAAAAAAAAAAAAAAACCTCCCAACAACAACAAAAAGCCCTGGCCAAGATGGCTTCACTGGAGAATTCTACAAAACATTCAGAGAAGAGCTTACACCAGTACTACTCAAATTATTTCAGAGCATAGAAAAGGAAGGGATACTTCCAAATTCATTCCATGAAGCCAGCATAACCATGATACAAAAGCAATGAAAAGACACAACAAAAAAAGAAAATTACAGACCAATATCTCTCAGGAATACAGATGCAAAAATTCTCAACAAATTTCTAGCCAATAGAATTCAACATCATTATAAAAAAAAAAAATACACCACGACCAGGTAAGATTCATACTAAGTATGCAAATACGGTTCAACATTAGAAAATCAATCATGTAATCCACCACATAAATAAAATAAAGGGAAAGAATCACATGATCATCTCAATCGAATCAGAAAAGGCATTTGACAAAGTCCAACACCCATTCCTGGTAAAGACTGTTAATAAAATAGGTATTTGGGGGAAATTCCTCAACAACTAAAAGGCATCAATGCAAAACCAACAGCCAACATCATTTTAAATGGAGAGAAGCTAAAAACATTCCCCTTGAGAACAGGAACGAGAAAAGGATGTCCTTTATAACAACTCCTATTTAACAGTGTGCTTGAAGTCCTAGCTAGAGCAATAAGGAAAGAAAAAGAAATAAATGGCATCCAAGTTGGTAATGAAGAAATTAAACTGTCCCTATTTGCATATGTTATGCTATATATGGAGAACCCCAAAGACTCCTCAAGAAAACTACTGGAACTTATAGAAAAATTAATCAGAGTAGCAGGATACAAGATAAGCACACAAAAAATCTGTTGGATTCCCGTACATCAACAAAGAGAACAACAAAAAGGAAATCAGGAAAGAAATACTATTTATAATAGCCCCTAAAAAAATGAAATACTTAGGACTAAATCTAACCAGGAATGTAAGACAACTATATAAAAAACACGAGAAACACTACTGCAAGAAACTGAAAGAGATCTACATAAATGGAAAAACATACCATGCTCATGGATAGGTAGACTCAACATAGTGAAAATGACAATTCTACCCAAAGCAATCTACAAATACAACACAATTGCAATGCAAATACCAACTACATTCTTTAAAGAGATGGAAAAAATAATTGTTAACTTTATATGGAAAGGGAAGAGGCCCCGGATAAGTAAAGCATTATTGAAGAGGAAGAATAAAGTAGGAGGACTTGCACTACCTGACCTCAGAACCTACTATACAGCTACAGTAGTCAAAACAGCGTGGTACTGGTACAAGGACAGATACATTGACCAGTGGAACAGAATGGAGAACCCGGAAGTAAATCCATCCACCTATGTTCACCTGATCTTTGACAAGGGCCCAAAGTCCATCAAATGGGGGAAAAGACAGTCTTTTTAACAAATGGTGATGGCACAACTGGATGTCCATCTGCAAAAAAATGAAACAAGACCCATACCTCACACCATACACAAAACCTTATTCAAAATGTATCAAAGATCTAAGTCTAAAACCAAAAACTAGAAATATCATAGAAGAAAAAATAGGATCAACTCTAGAGACCTTAACACACAGGATTAACAGGATACAAACCATAGCTAACAACATACCAACTCCAGAATATAAGCCAGATCCCTGGGATCTTCTAAAAATTAAACACTTATGCTCATCAAAAGGCTTCACCACAAAAGGAAACAAGAGAACCTACAAACTGGGAAAAAAATTCTGACTATTGCAAATGCTACAAAGGTCTAATCTCTATAATCCACAGGAAAATCCAGCACCTCTACCACAAAAAGACAAATAATCGAATTAAAAAACAGGTAAAGGAAATGAACAGACACTTCAACAAAGAAGACTTTCAAGCAGCTCATAGACACATGAGGAAATGCTCGGAATCCCTAGCCATTAGGGAAATGCAAATCAAAACCACAATGAGATACCATCTCACCACAGCATTACTGGCACGAATCAGAAAAAACAGAAAATAACAAATATTGGAGAGGCTGTGGGGATATCGGAACTCTTATGCACTGTTTTTGAGACTGCAAAATGGTACAACCATTTGGAAAACGATATGGCACTTCCTTAGAAAGCTAGAAACAGAAATATATGATCCAGCAATCCTACTCCTAGGAATATATCCTAGAGAAATAAGAGCCGCCATAGGAATAGATACATGCACATCCATGTTCATTGCAGCATTGTTCACAATAGCAAAAAGATGGAAACAACCTAGATGCCCATCAACAGATGAATGGATAAACAAACTATGGTACATACACACAATGGAATACTATGAAACGAAGAACAATGATGACTCTGGGAAGCATCTCACAACATGGATCAATCTGGAGGCATTATGCTGAGTGAAATAAAATAAATCAGTCACAAAAGGACAAATATTGTATGAGACCACTACTATAAAAACTCATGAAAAGGTTTACATATAAAAAGAAACAGTCTTTGATGGTTAAAAGGTAGTTGACCGATGGGGGTGGAAAAACACTAAATAGATAATAAGTGGTAACTATGGTGAAGGGTAAGACAGTACACAATACTGGGCAGCCAGAACAACTTGTTCAAAGTAAGGTCATTGAAGCTCCATGGACAAATCCTAACTTTCTGAGGGACAGAATTGCTGGAGGGAGGGCTGTGGGGACCACGGTCTCAAGGAACATCTACCTCAATTGGCATAACGTAGTTTATAAAGAAAGTGTTCTACATTCTGCTTTGGTAAGTAGCATCTGGGATCTTAAAAGCCTGTGAGAAGACATCTAAGATACTCCACTGGTCTCACCCCTTCAGAAGCAAGGGAAAATGAAGAAAACTAAAGACACAAGGGAAAGGTTAATCCAAAGGACTAATGGACCACAACTACCACGGCCTCCACCAGACTGAGTCCAGTACAACTAGATCGTGCCTGGGTACCACCACTGACTGCTCTGACAGGGATCATAATAGAGGGTCCTGGACAGAGCAGGAGAAAAATGTAGAACAAAATTTTAACTCAAAAAACAAAACAAAAAACAGACTTACTGGCCAGACAGAGATGGGAGAAACCTCAAGTGTATGGCCACCAGACACCATTTTAGCCCAGTTATGAAGTGTAGGTTCACCTTTTGGCCAAATATTAGAGAGACCCATAGGATAAAATGAGATTAAAGGGGCACACCAGCCCAGGGACAAGGACTAGAAGGCAGGAGGGGACAGGAAAGCGGGTAATAGGGAACCCAAGTTCGAGAAGGGAGAGTACTGATATGGCATGAGGTTGTTAACCAATGCCATAAAACAATATATGTACTATTTAATGTGAAGCTAGTTTGTTCTGTGAACCTTCATATAGAGTTAATTAAAACACCCCTCTCAAGCCCTCCCCCCCCCGACAGGTAAATATCTTCCTGGTTGTCTCTGCTTTCCGCCAGGATCCATTTGACATCAGCAGTGATATCCCTGGTTGTATGTCCTGTTCTGAATCCAGCTTGAATTTCTGGCAGCTCCCTGTGGATATACTGCTGCAGCTGCTTTTGAATGACCTTCATCAAAGTTTGACTTGCATGTGATATTAATTATATTTTCGATAATTTTCTCATTGGGTTGGATCACCTTTCTCTGGAATATTCCTAGGGTATGTTCATTATTCTTTGCCAACACCATAATTCAAAGGCATTAGTTCTTCTTCAGTCTTCTTTATTCATTGTTCAACTTTCACCTGCATATGAAGTGGTCGAAAATATCATGGCTTGGGTCAGGCAAAACTTAGTCCTAAAGTGACGTATTTGCTTTTGAATAGTTTAAAGAGGTGTTTTGCAGCAGATTTGCCCAATGAAACAGGTCGTTTGATTTCTTGACTGCAAATTCCTATCATTAGTTTAATGTCTGTCTTTGACTTCTCATATGTGATACCATTTCTAATGTTCTTCTTGACAATGAAATCTTGTATTTTGTGTTTGATTTCTGGCATGTACACAATTTCAGGGACCATTAGCCCCTGTTGTTACAGATTAACTGTTCTCTTTAATTTTCTCCTGGAATTAAAAACCTAATCAGTAGTCTCCCTCAGAAAGTTCCCTAGGTAATGCACATAGTTTGCAGAGACTTACCAGAATATTGACAGTTCAAACTCACCCAATAGCTACTGAAGGAAAATCTGGTGATCAGCTTCTGTAAAAATTGTTCTTCCAAGACAAATTTGTTCATTCTCCTGGCAGTCCATGGTGTATATTCAATATTCTTCATCAACACCATAATTCAAACACATCATTTCTTATTATTCATTGTCCAGCTTTCGTGTTATGAGGCAAGTGAAAATATAATGTCTTGGGTCAGGCATATCTTAGACCTCAAGGCAAAATCTTTGCTTTTTAATACTTTAAAGAGGTCCTTTGTAGCAGATTTTCCCAATGCAAAATGTTTTTGACTTTCTGACTGCTGCTTGCACGGGTGTTGATTGTAGATCCAAGGAAATTCAAATCCTTGACAACTTCAATATTTTCTCTGTTTATCATTATGTTGCTTATTGGTACAGTTGTGAGAATTCTTGTTTTCTTTATGTTGACATGTAATCCATACTGAAGGCTGTAGTATTTGATCTTCATCAGTAAATGCTTCAATTTACCTTCACTTTCAGTAAACAAGGTTGTGTCACCTGCATATATCCCATAATGTTAATGAGCTTTCCTCCAATCCTAATGCTGAGTTCTTCTTCATATTGTCAGGCTTCTCAGATTATTTACTTAGCAAATCAATTTAATAAGTATGGTGAAAGGATAAAACCCTGATGCACAACTTTCCTAACTTTAAGCTACTCAGTATGCCCTTGTTCTATTTGAACAACTGTCTCTTGGTCTATGTACAGGTTTCTTAAACACAATTAAGTGTTCTGGAATTCTCATTCTTTGCAAAGTGTCATGGATTGAATTGTGTCCTCCAAAAATATCTGTCAACTTGGCTATACCATGATTCCCAGTATTGTGTGATTGTCCACAATTTTGTCATCTGATGTGATTTTCCTATGAGTTGCAAATCCTATTTCTATGATGTTAATGATATGGGATTAGTGTCAGTTATGTTAATGAGGCAGGACTCAGTCTACAAAATTGGATTATGTATTAAGCCAATCTCTTTTGAGATATTAAAGACAGAAGTGAGCAGAGAGACATGGGGATTCATACCACCAAGAAATAAGAGCCAGGAGAATAGCAAGTCCTTTGGACCTAGGGTCCCTGTGCTGAGAATCTCCTCAACCAGGGAAGACTGAGGACAAGTACCTTTCTCAAGAGCCAACACAGAGAGAGAAAGCCTTCTCCTAGAGCTGGCACTCTGAATTCAGACTCTTAGCCTCCTAGAGTATGAGAGAATAACTGTCTCTTTGTTAAAGTCATCCACTCATGGTATTTCTGTTATAACAGCACTAGATGACCAAGACATAATTTGGTAATGAGAGTAGGGTGCCTTCAGGCACTTATCGGTGGAGCTAGTCTTGTCGACCCATTGAGCAGGAAGGCTGAGTGCCTTCTGGCTGAAGTTTACTAATGGAGGGGGGTGGCTCCAGTCACTTATCGGTGGAGCTGAAGAGATTTGGAACACTTGCCCCAGAAGGGCAGATGAGGGCAGAAGCCCTAAAGGCCAAGAGGCCAAGGAATCAGAAAGCAGAAGCAGAAGAGACAAGGAACACAGAAAGCAGAGCTGCACCAGTCTCAAAGGGTACAGCCATGACCTCTGGATTCTCAAAGTTTGGAGCCACGGCCTCGAGAGTTTCTAAGGGTGGAGTTGCCACTCAGATGGACTAGGAGAAGGTGTGCCTAAAGGCAAGGGAGCAGAGTTGCCATTCCAGTGGCCCTGGAAGACAGAGCTGAAGACCAGGGCCTTGGGGCCTCCATCCAGAATCTGGAGAGTGTGGTCAATACCAAGATTCTCCAGGGCTGGGTTATTGTGTGAATGGTCTCAGAAAACAGAAGATTATTTTCATGCCTGGAGGGCTAAAGTAATGTGTTCTGCTGACTCGCTTGATGCCTGTTATCCCTTCTTTTCCTCCAATTTCTCCCATTTGCAATGGAAATGCCTAGCTTGTGCCTGTCCATTGTACCATTGTACTTTGGAAACAGACAACTTGTATTCTAGATTTCACAGATGAAGAGGAATTTTTGGATTTTGGACTTGGAGTTGATTTAAGACTTTTGCTATGATATGATGGGGTGAATGTGTTTTACATGTGTCAAGGGCATAAGTTTTGGGGGGCAAAGGGTGGAATGTCATGGATTGAATTGTGTCCCCCAAAAATATCCATTAACTTGGCTATGCCATGATTCCCATTATTGTGTGGTTGTTCACCGTTTTGTCATCTGGTGTGATTTTCCTACATGTTGTAAATCCTATTTCTATGATGTTAATGAGACGGGATTAGTGGCAACTATGCTAATGAGGCAGGACTCAATCTATAAGATTGGATGGTGTCTTAAACCAATCTCTTTTGATATATAAAAGAAAGAAGCAAGCTGAAAGACATGGGGACCTCATACCACCAAGAAACAAGAGCCAGCAGAATACCACATCTTTTGGACCCAGAGACCCTATGCTGAGAAGCTCCTCGACTAGGGAAAATTGATGACAAGAACTTTCCTCCAGAGCCAACAGAGAGAGAAAGCCTTCCCCTGGAACCGGAACTCTGAATTCGGTCTAGCCTCTTAGATCCCCATGGGTCTGTTAGTTTATCTTACTGTGGGGGTTTCTGTATTGCTGTGATACTGGAAGCTATGCTCCTGGTATTCAAATATCAGTAAGTCACACATGGTGGACAGGTTTCAGCTGAGCTTCAAAACTTAGACTAGGAAGAAGGACCCGGTGGTCTGCTTCTGAAAAGAATTAGCCAGTGAAAACTTTACGAATAGCAGCAGAACATTGTCTAATATAGTGTCATAAGATGAGCCCTTAAGGTTGGAATACACTCAAAATACAACTGGGGAAGAGCTGTCTCGTCAGAGTAGAATAGACCTTAGTGATGTGGATGGAGTCAAGCATTTGGGACCTTCATTTGCTGATGAGTCACGACAAAAAATGAGAAGAAACAGTTGCAAACAACCATTAATAATCAGAATATGGAATGTAGGAAGTATGAATCTAGGAGAATTGGAAGTAGTCAAAAATGAAGTGGAATGCATAAACATCTATATCCTAGGCATTAGTAAGCTGGAATGGACTAGTATTGTCCATTTTGAATCAGACAATCATATGGTCTATTATGCCAGGAATGACAACTTGAAGAGGAATGGCATTGCATTCATCATCAAAAAGAACATTTCAAGATCTACCCTGAAGTACAACTCTGTCAGTGATAGGAATAATATCCATATGCCTACAAGAAAGACCAGAAATTACGTCTATTATTCTAATTTACATACCAACCACTAAGGCCAAAGATGAAGAAACTGAAAATTTTTTACCAACTTCTACAGTCTGAAATTGGTCAAACGTACAATCAGAATGCATTTATAATTACTGGTGAATGGAATGCAAAAGTTGGAAACAAAGAAGAAGGATCAGTAATTGGAAAATACGGTCTTGGTGATAGAAATGATGCCAGAGATGGCATGACAGAATTTTGCAACACCAACAACTTATTCATTGCAAATACTTTTTTTTGACAACATAAATGGCAACTATACATGTGGACCTTGCCAGATGGAATACACAGGTATCAAATTGACTACATCAGTGGAAAGAGAAGTTGGAATAGCTCAATAACATCAATCACAATAAGGCCAGGAGCCAACTGCAGAACAGACCATCTATCGCTCATATACGAGGTCAAGTTGAAACTGAAAAAAATTAGAAGAAGTCCATGAGAGCTAAGTGCAACCTTGAGTATATCACACCTGAATTAAATACCATCTCAAGAATAGATTTGTCACATTGAACACTAATGACTGAAGACCAGGAGAGTTGTGGAATGACATCAAGGACATCATACATGAAGAAAGCAAAAGGTCATTTAAAAGGAAAGAAAGAAAAGACAACAATGGATGACAGAAGAGACTCTGAAACTTGCTATTAAACCTCGAGTAGCTAATGCAAAAAGAAGAAATGATGAAGTCAAAGAGCTGAATAGAAGATTTCAAAGGGCGGCTCGAGAAGACAAAGTAAAGTATTATAGTGACATATGCAAAGATCTAGAGATAGAAAACCAAAACAGAAGAACACTCTTGGCATATCTCAAGTTGAAGAACTGAAGAAAAAATTCAAGCCTCAAGTCGTAATATTGAAGGATTCTACCGGAAAAATATTAAACAATGCAAGAAGTATCAAAAGAAGAGGAAAGGATGCACAGAGTCACTATACCAAAAATAATTGGTCAGTGTTCAACTATTTCAGGAGGTAGCATATGATCAGAAACTGATTGTCCTGAAGGAAGAAGTCCAAGCTCTGCTGAAGCCATAAGGGAAAAAGAAGGCTCCAGGAACTGACGGAATACCAACTGAGATGTTTCAACAAGTGGATTCAGTGCTGGAAGTGCTCACTCGTCTTTGCCAAGAAATTTGGAAGACTGTTATCTGGCCAACCGACTAGAAGAGATCCATATTTACGCCTATTCCAAAGAAAGGTGATCTAATCGAATGTGGAAATTATCTAACAATATCAATAATATGACACACAAGTAAAATTTTGCTGAGGACCATTCAAAAGTGGTGCAGCAGTATATCAACAGGGAACTACCAGAAATTCAGATTGGATTCGGAAGAGGACATGGAACCAGGGATATCATTGCTGATGTCAGATGGATCCTGGCTGAAAGCAGAGAATACCAGAAAGATGTTTACCTGTCTTTTATTGACTATGAAAAGGCATTCGACTCTGTGGATCATAAAAATTACAGAAAACATTGTGAAGAATTGGAGTTCCAGAACACTAACTTGTGCTCATGAGGAACCTGTACATAGATCAAGAGGCAGTCATTCAAATAGGATAAGGGGATACTGCATGGTTTAAAGTCAGGAAAGGTGTGTGTCACAGCTGTATCATTTCACCATACTTATTCAACCTGTATGCTGAGCAAATAATGGGAGAAGCTGAACTATATGAAGAAGAATGAGGCATTAGGATTGGTGGAAAACTCATTGACAACCTGTGTTATGCAGATGACAAAACCTTGCTTGCCAAAAGTAAAGAGGACTTGAAGCATTTACTGATGAAGATCGACTACAGCCTTCAGTATGGATTACACCTCAACATAAAGAAAACAAAAATCCTCACAACTGAACTAACATGCAACATCATGACAAACGAAGAAAAGATTGAAGTAGTCAAGGATTTCATTTTACTTGGATCCACAATCAACACCCATGGAAACAGCAGTCAAGAAATCTAAGGATGCATTACATTGGGCTATTCTGCTGCAAAAGACCTTTTTAAAGTATTAAAAAGCAAACATGTCACCTGGAAGACTAAGATGTGCTTGACTCAATTCATGGTGTTTTCAATTGTCTCATGGACATATGAAAACTGGACAATGAATAAGGAAGATTGAAGAAGAACTGAGGCCTTTGAATTGTGATGTTGGGAAAGAATATTGAATATGCCATGGACTTCCAAAAAAAGGAATAAATCTGTCTTGGAAGAAGTACAATGAGAATGCTCCTTAGAAGTAACGATGTTGAGACTATGTCTTACATACCTTGGACATGTTATCTGAAGGGATCAGTCCCTGGTGAAGGATATCATGCTTAGTAAAGTAGAGGGTCAGCAAAAAAGAGGAAGACCCTAAAGGAGATGGACTGACACAGTGGTTGTAACAATGGGCTCAAGCATAGCAACAATTGTGAGGATGGCATAGGACTGGGCAGTGTTTTTTTCTGTTGTACATAGGTTGCTATGAGTTGTAACAGCCTCAATGACACCTAACAACAATAATATCACGTTTATGAGCAAGTTGCTGAGTCTCTTCTGACATTCATTTTGGTCTTTTCTTTCTTTATTATCTTTTTAATGACCTTGTGCTGTCTTCATGTACGATGTCCTTGATATCATCCCACAACTTGTCTGGTCTCTGGTCATCAGTGTTCAATGCCTGAAAACACTTCTTGAGATTACTGCCAAGGTAATCATTTGAAGCTAAGTTCTACCCTGTAACACATAGATCTCCTGAACACACGCGTTGTTTCTCAATTCCGTTGACTGTAACTAATATCGCATACATTGCTAAAGTTTTGCTATGCAAGGATAAAAATCAATAATGAATCTGTGAAACATCTCACAACATAAATGAATCTATAGGGCATTATACTTAGTGAAATCAGTCACAAAAGCACAAATATTGTATGAGATCACTATTATAAGAACTCAAATAAATGTTTACACACAGAAAAAAACATTATTTGATGGTTACGAGTGTGGGGATGGAAGGGGAAGGGAAGATCGCTAGATGGTAAACAAGAACCATCTTAGGTGACCAGAAGGACAGAACACAATACAAGGGAAGTCAGCACAACTGGACAAAAGCAAAAGCTAAGAAGTTTCCTGAACACAACCAAACACTTTGAGGAACAGAGTAGCTGGGACTGAGGTTTGAGGACCATAGTTTTGTGGGACATCTAGGTCAATTGGCATAACAGAGTTTATTAAGAAAATGTTCTGCATCCCACTTTGGTGTGTGGTGTCCTGGGATCTTAAAAGCTTGCGAGCAGTCATTTAAGATGCATCAATTGGTCCCAATCCACTTGGAGTAAAGGAGAATGAAGAACACTAAAGACACAAGGAAAATATTAGCCCAAGAAACAAAAGGTCCACAAAAACAAGAGACTCTATCAGCCTGAGATCAAAAGAACTAAATGGTGCCTGGCTACCACCAATGCCTTGCCTGGCAGAGAACACAACATAGAGTCCCTGACAGAGCAGGATAAAAGTGTGGAGCAGAACTCAAATTCACTTAAAAATACCAGACTTAATGGTCCGACAGAGACTGGAAGAACCTCTGAAGCAATGGCCCCCAGACACTCTATTAACCCAGAACTGAAACCATTTTCAAACTCACTCTTCAGACAAAGATTAGACTGGAGTATAAAACAAAAAGTAATACTCACGAAGAGTGTGCTTCCTAGTTTAACCAGATACAGGAGACCAAATGGGCTGCTCCTGCCCAGAGGTAGGATGATAAGGCAAGAATGGATAGGAACTGGTTGAATGGACACGAGAAACCAAGGGAGGAAAGGGGAGTGTGCTGTCACATTGTAGGTATTGCAACTAATGTCACATAACAATATGTGTATAATTTTTGTATGAGAAATTAACTTGAGCTATAAACTGTCACCTAAAGCACAATAAAGAAAAAAACAGAAAAGTAAAAAAGAAAAATAGGAAATAAATATATTTTTAAACTTTTGAAAAATTGACTTTCTAAATCTCCTTTTAAAGATTCACGCATTCTTTACATGTTAAAGGCACTTATAGGCTCTGCAATGGAAACATCCTTTATGGTTATCTTTAAATCTCCTAAATATTCCCCAAATCTGAATTGATCACAGGATGCTCTTTGCTTCGGTTTTGCAAAATATCTGGCAACCATTCTGAAGCTATGGTTTTTCCTGGAAAATGTTCGAGGATCACAAATCTAGTTCTACCTCTACCCAGTTTGGAATCCCTGTCTATATCTACCAAGGATTCTCTAGCATGGTGAGAGATTTACTGCTTTTTTATTTCATTTGACTTTTGCTGTTCACCTCACATTTTTTGGGTTAATTGTTTTCACACAGGTAGAGGGAATGAAAATGAATACGATGGCAGCTATCATACATCATATCTTTCCTGTGCTCCAGGGTAGAAGAGCTCTAGTTGAGGGGGAATTTAATTGATAGGGCCAGGCTGGTCTTCTAGCCTTGACATCAACATCTCCAGGGAATAAAGAACAGTCTTCCATAAGACACACAATTTCATTGCTGAACAGTTCTAATTATTATAAATTATCTTCATTATAATTTCTATATACCTATCCTAGATTGGCCTTCTGGAACAACATGGAATGCTAGTTTTTGTTGTTGTTGTTCTTGTTTTGTTTGTTTGTGTTTTTTAATAACGTGTCATTCTTTCTTTCAGGTATTTGAAGGCAGACAAATTATCCTACCCAAGACTTCTCGACTCCAGACTAAACATAAATGACTCCTTTAATATTCCACAAATGACATATGTTAATTTCCTAGGCCTGCCTTAACAAAGTACCACAAATTGGGTGGTTTATAAAGACAGAAATTTATTTTCTCACAGTTCTGGAGGCTAAAAGTCTAAATTCAGGGTTTTAACAGGGGCGCGTTTCCTCTCAGGGTTATAAGGAAAAATCTTTCTTGTTCCTCCTGGCTTCTATTAGCCCCAGGTGTTCCTTGGCTTGCAGCTGCAGCATAATGCCATACTTTCATAGCCACCCTCCCTTTGTCTGTTTCTCTGTGTCTCTTACCTCTTGTACAGGATACCACTTAGATGGGATTAGGGCCCACCCTACTCCAGTATGACCTGTTAACTGATAACATCTTCAAAGACTATTTCCAAACAAGGCCATGTTCATAGGTACCAGTGGTTATGATTTTAACATAAATTCTGGGGGGACACAATTCAATCCATAACAACATGTTTTTTTAGAATCCTCATAGGCTGTCTTTCTCACTTAGACATATGCTAGTGTAACATTGGACCTCATAGCTCCATCTTTTTGCTACTCCTAGATAACATATTCACCACCTGTCTGTCAATTTGTCATAATGTGGTGGCTTACATGTTGCTATGATTCTGGAAGTTATGCTACCAGTATTTAAAGTACCAGCAAGGTCACCCATGTAGATAGTTTTCAGTAGAACTTCCAGGCTAAGAGAGACTAGGAAGAAAGCCCGGCAATCTGCTTCTGAAAATTATCGAATGAAAATCTTTTAAATCACAAGAGAATATTCTCCAATACAGTGCTAGAAATGAGGTCCCTAGGTTGGAAGGCACTCAAAATGCACAGTGACCCACAACAATGGACTCTAGCATACAAATGATCATGAAGATGGTGCAGGTCCAGGAAAAATTTTGTTATTTTGTATGTGGATTGTCATACGTTGGAGCTGATTCAATGGCATCTAACAACAGACAACATATTTCCATAAAAATATTCAGTTATTTGGGCAGTCATGGGAAGACGCATGCGAAATGGAAAGGAATGCTGCTTTATTGTTATTTCAGAGGAATGAATGAATTTTCCATTTTCTTCCTAGGGTTTCCCTTGAATGAAGGATTAGATGAAAAAATAGATACAACTCTTATTTTTAGTCTTGACTATGATGAAAAGACCTCTTGTGCTGTGATAGTTACATTCCTTTGTGATTTACACTCCAGCTGGCATATGTGTCATTTAAGAAATGGGAGCCAGAGCATTTGGGATTACTTGAATAGAATTAGGTCCTCCCTGGGAAATGAAAAGTCATCACCTATTTTGCTTTACTTTCCCAAGTTACAGAATTACCATAGTTCTTGCCAATATTTGATATTTTTAACTTCAAATAAATTACCCAAAGGCACAAAGTAACTTCACACAGATTTTCTTATTTAAACAAAATGTCATAGAAGGAAACCACACTACCTAAAATCACTACTTTCTCAATGAGTGAATGTGGTTGTGGTCCTGTATTTAGAGAAAATATAATTTTATGGTAAATTTGCTGAACATGATTTATCAGTACCTATACATGAGGTTTAGAAAAATCATGTTTTCTAGGAATATCAAAATACAGGACAATAGAAAGCCAAATCAGAGAATAATTTAGAAACAATGAGAGTAATTAAGAAAGCAAGGTAATGAGAACTTGTTGAATTATATTATCTATTTTTCTTTTAGGCCAATGTTTATTTCCTTTTCCCTGAAGTAAAGGTTACATGTAGGTTGTTGTGTTCAAATATAATTGTCATCTAATGCTTAATGTAGCCCATAATTACTCTACTATTTGACTGCATGCTGGTCAGTTCTGGTTTATTCCATTTTGTTTTGTTTGGATGGAGTCCTGGTGGTGCAGTGGATGGAAATCTAGTTGCCGGTGAGTTGAACCTGACTTTCAGTGACCCTGATTCAGGTAGACCCCATGTGTACCAGAGTAGAACTATGCTCCATAGGATTTTCAATGACTGAGTTTTTGGAAGTAGATCACTAGGCCTTTCTTCCAAGATGTATCTGGGTAGACTCAAACCTCGAGTCTTCTCTTGGCTATAGAACATGTTAACCATTTGTACCACCCTGAGACTCCTTTTGATAGAAGGAGGAAATAAATGAGAGGCAAAAGGAATGAATGTTGTAGTGGATCAAATTGTTGTTGTCTGTTGTCAGGTACCATACAGTTTGTTTTGATTCACTGCAACCTGTATGTACAAAAGAATGAAATACTGCCCAGTCCTGTGCCATCCTCATGATGTTTGTTATGCTTGAACCCATTGTTGTAGCCACTGTGTCAATCCATCTCCTTGAGGATCTTTCTCTTTTTCACTGATGGTCTACCTTGCCAAGCATGATGTCCTTCTCCAGGGACTGGTCTCTCCTGATAACATGTCCGAAGTCTTTAAGACAGAGTCTCATCATCCTTGCTTCTAACGAGCATTCTGGCTATACTTCTTCCAAGACAGATATGTTCATTGTTTTGACAGTCCATGGTATATTCAATATTCTTCCTCAACATCACAATTCAAAGGTGTCAGTTCTTCTTTGGTCTTCCTTATTCATTGCCCAGCTGTAGCATGCATATGAGGTGATTAAAAACACAATGACTTGGGTCAGGCACACCTTAGTCCTTCAAGTGACATCTTTGCTTTTTAAAGAGGTCATTATAATACTATACTCTGTCCTCTCAAGCTGCCCTTTGAAATCTTTTGTTCAGCTCTTTTACTTCATCATTTCTTCTCTTTGCTTTAGCTACTCGAAATTCAAGAGCAAGTTTCAGAGTCTCTTCTGACATCCATTTTGTTTTTTTGTTTCTTTCCTGTCTTATTAATGACCTTTTGCTTTCTTCATATATGATGTTCTTGATGTCATCCCACAATTCATCTAGTCTTCAGTCATTAGTATTCAATGCATCAAATCTATTCTTGAGATGGTCTCTAAATTCAGGTGGGATATACTCAAGGTTGTACTTTGGCTCTATTGGGCTTGTTCTAAATTTATTCAGCTTTGAACTTGCATAAGAGAATTTAATGATCTGTTCCACAGTCAGCCCCTAACTTTGCTCTGACTGATGATATGGAGCTTTTCCATCATCTTTTTCCACAGATGTAGTCCATTTGATTCCAGTGTATTCCATCTGGTGAGGTCCACATGTATAGTTACAGTTTATGTTGTTGAAAGAAGGTATTTGCAATGAAGAAGTCATTGGTGTTGCAGAATTCTTTCATGAGATCTCCAGCATCACTTCTATCACCAAGGCCATATTTTCCAACTACCTATCCTTCTTTCCAAATTTCACATTCCAATCATCAGTAATTATTAATGCATACTGATTGCATGTTTGATCAATTTCTGACTGCAGAAGTTGGTAAAAATCTTTAATTTCTTCATCTTTGCCTTAGCGGTTGGTGTGTAAATTTGAATACTAGTTGTATTAACAGGTCTTCCTTGTAGGTGTATGGATCAAATTGGGTCCCCCCAAAAAAAATATATTGAAGTCCTAATCCTTGGTTCCTATTAATGTGAACTTGTTTGGAAATAGGTCTTTGCAGATGTAGTCAAGTTAAGATGAAATTGTATTTGGGCAGAAACAAACAAACAAAAAGTACCAGTTGCTGTGGAGCAGATTCTGACTCATGGTGACCTCAAGTATTTCAGAGCATAATTGTGCTACAAAGTGTTTTAAATGGCTGTGATATTTTGGAAGGAGATCTCTAGGACTTTCTTCAGAGGCAACTCTGGGTGGATTGGAACAGCAGACCTATCTGTTAGTTGTTGTTAAGAGCCATTGAATTGGCTCTGACTCATAGTGATCCTATATATAACAGAATGAAACATTGCCTAATCCTGCACCATCCCCACAATAGCAGGTATGTTTGAACCCATTGTTCCAGCCACAGTGTTAAATCATTTCATTGAAGGTATTCCTCTTTTTTGCTGACCTATCTACTTTACCAAGCAAGTTGACCTTCTCCAGGGATAGGTCCCTCCTGATAATATGTCCAAAGTTAGCGCTTATCCTATAACTGGTATCCTTATAAAGAAGTGAGATTGAAGAAACACAGACACACAGAGAGGGAAAATGGCCATGGGAACTTGGAAGCAGAAATTGGAATGATATAGCTATAAGGCAAGAAATGCCAAGGATTATTGGCATTCACCAGAATAAGGTAGGAAGTGGCAAGGAAGGATTCTTCCCTCTCTCCTTTCCTCACACCTTGATTTCAGACTTCTAGACTCCAGAAGGGAGAGATAATACATTTCTGTTGTTTTAAGCTATCCAGTTTGTGAAAATCTGTTAGAGTAGACCTAAGAAGTAAATACAGATGCTTTTGCAATTATCTTCCTCCTGGAACTGTAGAATAGTATCTAAGCCAGGCTGATGTCACCATTTTGACCTATCCATTATCTGAATGGGATGAAGGAGTATGCTATGCAGTTCAATCTTTTCCTTCAGTGTTAAACATCAGGTTTGGTGACAGTTCAGATGAGTTGGATCTGTTAGTGCTGTTGGCTCTTTCATAAAAGCACTTTATGTCTTAGGAATCTCAAGAACTTGTTCTGGTCCCAAAAGAGTTGAAAAGCAAGGTTGAATAAGAGAGTAGCAGTTAGGAAGATTGTAGATGTAAACAGCAAATGCTATGAGACAATCTCAGCTGTTCCTTTTCAAATTAAAAGTAAATATTGAACAATTAAAGAAATATAAATATCTAATGAGAAGGAATTTAAAAGAAAATAAGAGTCATAAATGATCAATATTTTATAGGCTCTTAACTTTTAAAATGAAATCTCTAGAGAGTGAAGACAAACCCATTACTCATCAGGGCATTTTAAAAAAATTAAGTCAAACAACTCTCTCATAGTAAACAAGGTTAATTAAAGGTTTTTAGAACCTCAATATGTATTATTACTGAAAATAATTTATATTTTGAAGACTCAAGTCTGTGATGGCATATAGAAATTTGTGAGCCTGGTTTTGGCAAGTAAAACATCATTTTATTTTCCTCCTTATCTCCTTCAATCCATAGGACTCCAGAGGTATCATTAAGTGAGAATAAAGAGACAAAAAATGGGAAAGAATGAATAAAATAGTAGTAACATAAATGGGAAATAATTCTTCTCTTGTTGATGATCTACTGCAGAAGTTATAGGACCTAAAGTTTTCCCATTAAGCGTAGAAACCATAAGACAGAGGCTACTTCACCCGAGCGGAGCAGACGCTGGAGAAGGGGGAAGATAGTTATGGGAGGAGACTGGTAAAGGAGACGAGAGAGAGAAGAGATCTGAAACCCCCACCCAAGAGGGGTTAAGTATGGATTGAAAGGTTTGCTCCATAGGGTGAACTGTATTTGACAATGACCTTCTAAGAATGTTGTCTGAATGGCCTGCAGCTTCACACCCTTCCTATATGCTGTGGGGAAAGCTAAGAGATTGAACTTCCCGAGAGATAGCTTAAAATACTGGGTTAAGGAGGAAATAGATGAATTTTATAAAGGCATTTTTCTTTATGCTTACTAATATTTTACTGTAAAAGTAAAAACAACAGAAACAACAACCCCACCCTTCACCAAAAAAAAAAGCTAAAATGCCTATGAAGCCCTTTTATTCTCAGCTAATGGGGCCTTGGTGGCTAACCAAAAGGTTGGCAGTTCAAATCCACCAATTATTCTATGGAAGCCCTATGGGACAGTTGTACTCTGTTCTGTAGGAACCCAATGAGTTGGAATTGATTCAGTGGCAATGATTATTTTTATTTTTTTGGAATGGGGCCAGAAGCTCTGAGTTTCGCACTGAAGATGCTGAGAGGATCAGTGTCCACCTGGTCCCTTTTCCTCTCTTGTCCCCTTCCTAGATAAATAACAAAGGCAATTCTAAAGCCCTAGCACTGATAGAAAACAGTTTTAAAACAACCAGTTAAACAGTAATTAATTAAGAGCTATGAGACATTGGTAGTTCAATGGTAGCATTCTCACCTTCCATGCCAAAGACCCAGGCTAGATTCCTTGCCAATGAACCTCATTCACAGCTACCACTTGTCTTTCAGTGGAGACTTACATGTTGCTATGATGTTGAACAGGTTTCAGAGGAACTACTAGACTAAGATGGACTAGGAGGAAAGACCTGGCAAACTACTTCTGAAGATGAGCAAATGAAAACCCTGGGGATCACAGCAACAAGATCCACAACTAATCATTGGGATGATGCAGGACCAGGCAACATTTTGTTCCATTGTGAATGGCGTTACCATGAATCTGGGGCAGATTCAGTGGCAGCTAGCAACAACATCATTATTGTTGGGAACATTGCAGGAAAGAGGGATGAAAATTTTAATTTCAATAAACAGTGAATTGTTTTTCAATGAATAAGTAATAAACAAAATGTTTTGCGGCGCCCTGGTGATGTAGTGGTTAAGAGCTCAGCTGCTAACCAGAAGGTCGACAGTTCAAATCCACCAGCTGCTCCTTGGAAACTCTATGGGGCAGTTCTACTTTGTCCTATAGGGTCGCTATGAGTCAAAACTGAGTCAAAGGCACCAAACAACAACACAATGTTTTGTTGTTTATCTCAAATTCAAATTTAACTGGCCATTCTGTGTTTTACTTGGCATCCCAAGTCACAGTGAGTATTCAACTCCTGGCCTCCATGAAATTTGGCTAACTTTAGAACTTTAATTTTATCTGAAGGGGCCACTTTTTAATCTTTGCACTTCTACCCACTGAAACGAGGATAAATTACCAATACTATCTTCATTATTAATGGGATGGACTGTCACTTGCAAGTTTGACTCTTAGTACCCCCAGTGAAGACAATTAAGCAAACCTCATAATGCTATAATTGAAATGTTAGCACATAATTGCCCATGTAATTATTCTAAGTCACTTTATAGTCATTAGAGAAGGATAAAAGTCAGCAGTATAATTTAATATCAAATATTACTCAATTACCGAGGTATGCTTACTGTTAATGCATCTGTTTTATAATAGCTTGGGAGTTTTTATTTTGGCTGAGGAAAAAGTGAACACCAATAGTGGGCAGGGTAAGCACTATCAGGAGTCTCCAGAGTCTATCATTATCAGAGATATACCCATATCACTTATCCTCAATAATATCTTCTAAAATTGTTGGTATTGGCACCTGGACTACTTCCTGCTTGCAGTATTTGGATGTGAGAGCTTGATGTTCCTGCTGCACAATTGGAAGTAGAGGTGATGGAATCCTCAGTCTTCTTTACTTCATCCAAGTTTCCCTTCTCAGTCATAGGGCAGCTCTGTTGGTGGTCTTTTCTTCCTGACATCTTCCTTCCATGCCTCTGATCATGGCCATTCACAATTCATTCGCTATTGATTTATTAGTCATTTCAGATTTTTCTACAATGACATTTTTGTGAGCTTGATTATGTGATTATAACCCAAAGAGTTAGCAGTCTTATAATTACCCTGTCACTAAGTGGCTGAAAATATAAAAACGAGAGCTCTGTCGTGTATTTTAGTGAGTAATTAATTTAAATATTGCCTTCTTAAGATTTCTGTCATTCAGACACTTCAATCTTACCCCAGGTCCTATGTTTAAGTATTTTCAAAATCTGCTAGAGTTTCTTGTTGTTGTTTTGTTTTCAACTTCTGTTAACTTCTTTAAGAAGTCTTCAGTCTAGGTTTCATATTCAAGAAGTTGTTTAAAAGATATACCAGTTACCCGTTGCCATCCAGTCAATTCTAACTCATGGCGGCCCATGTGTGTCTGAGTAGAACTGTACTCTGTAGGGTTTTCAATAGCTGATTTTTTTAGAAGAACTTTGCCAGGCCTTTCTTCCAAAGTGCCTCTGGGTAGACTACAACCACCAACTTTTCAGTTAACAGCAAACATGCTAACAATTTGCACCACCCAGAAACTTCTTAAAAATATGTAGATTCTATCTATGTAAGAATGAAAGTTTTAAAATTCAGTCTATAGCCACATCCAAACTCTCTGAGGGACTGAATCGCTGGGCTGAGGGCTATGAGGACCATGATCTTGGGGAACATTTAGCTCAATTGACATAGTTTATAAAGAAAATGTTCTGCATTCTACTTTGGTGGGTAGCGTCTGGAGTCTTAAAAGCCTGTGAGCAGCCATCTAAGATACTTCACTGGTCTCACTCCTCCGGGAGCAAAGGAGAATGAAGCAAACAAGATACAAGGGAAAGATTAGTCCAAAGGACTAATGGACCATATCTACCACGTCCTCCACCAGCCTGAGTCAAGTACAACTAGATGGTGCCCAGCTACCACCACTGACTGCTCTGACAGGGGTCACAATAGGGCGTCCTGGACAAAGCTGGAGAAAAATGTAGAACAAAATTTTAACACACCCCAAAAAAAAATCAGACTTACTGGCCTGACTGAGACTGGAGAAACCCCAAGAGTATGGCCCCCGGATACCCTTTTGGCTCAGTAATGAAGGTTCAGCCTTCACCCGAGGATTAGACAGGCCCATAAAACAAAACAAGACTAATGGGCACAACGGCCCAGGAAGAAGGACTGGGAGGCAGGAGGAGATAGGAAAGCTGGTAATAGGGAAGCCCAAGGTCGAGAAAGGGGAGTGTTGACATGTCATGGGGTTGTTAACTAATGTCATAAAATAATAAGTATACTGTTTGATGAGAAACTAGTTTGTTCTATAAACCTTCATCTAAAGAACAATTTTAAAAAAAATACAACATATATGAAAAAAACAAAAACAAAAATTTAGTGCCAAAAGGGTTGTACATATAACAGAAATGAGAAAGGTTTGTCAGTAGTATTAAGTGTCAAAAATATAAGCAAACATTTCTTATTTTACCTAATTACGGCATAAATACATAAACAATACAATGTAGCTCCTCGCAATCCTTGGTTTCACTTTCCTCGGTTTCAATTACCCATGGTCAACCAAAGTATGAAAATGTTAAATGAGTAGCTTAATTAAGTCTCCAGCCTTCCTGCTCCGTTCCACCAGGGAACCACATTCACATAACTTTAATTACTGTATATTGCTATAATTGTTCTATTTTATTATTATTGTTGTTAATCTCTTACTGTGCCTAATTTATAAATTAAACTTTATCATAGGTATGTATGTATAGTTCAAAATACAGTATATATAGGGTTCAGTAGTATCTGAGGTTTCAGGCATCCATGGGGGTTTCAGGCATCCATGGGGGGGTCTTGGAAAGTGGCCTACTGTATGATGTTTTAGGTTGTTTTCAAAAGTCAAAATTGAAAAAAATAGATATATTTAGTTGGTATTTTTTCTTCTATAGTTTATTCCTCCTTTCATTTGGAACTAGAAGCTTGACACTATCTTTTGTATCAGGACGTCTATGTCAGATCTTGTACTTTGTGTGGGGACGTACAATACAGAATTCATTGTTGAATTATTTATCTGGGAATGACAAATACCTGTTTATCTGCGTAATCGAAAAAAAAGACTGTTACATATAATATAGATGTTTCTCAGCACAGATAATTTCTGTAAAGTGATATTTGATCAATGATTTATTTAATAGATCGGGTAATGATTCCAGATATATTTTAGGTTTGTGGTATCCCAAGTGGTCAAATTTAATAATGTGTACCATATTACATTGTAGCTCAAATAATTTTTGTTACTCTTCATTCATTATTAACTAGAGCATCATTAACTAGTAAAAGAAAATTATAACGTTAGTTCATTTTTGTAAAATTGAAAATCAAAGAATGTTTTTTGGAAATCAATTTTCAACTTCACAGTTTTGGTTAGCTCGCTTAGCCCTCACTTTGATTTTTGGAAGTGACTTAGCATAAGAAGTGGACCAAATGATTATTTGTCCAGTGAATTTCTTAAAAAACTCAATTTCACTATAAAAGAATGAAAAATAAATTCACTTAGGTAGTTACTTCCGAATGCCTTTAATGATAAATATCCAAAGAGTTTTTTTAAGGTTGTAAAATCAAACACAGGAGCCCTGGAGGTACAATGGTTAAGAGCTCGGCTGCTAACCGAAAGGTTGTAGGTTCAAACCAGGCACTCTTTGGAAGAAAGGACCTGGCAATCTGCTTCCATAAAGATTACGGCCTAGAAACTCTACGGGCAGTTCTACTCTGTCACATGATGTTGCTATGAGTTGGAACAGACTCAACTCGACAGCATGCAACAACAACGGCATGAGTTGGAATAGACTCAACAACACACAACAACAATAACAATGTCAAACAAAAAAAAAGCAAATTTCTTTAAAATTTATTTTCACTGGTAAACTGAAGATGATACTTTTCTTTGCTTGATATGAACAAGTAAATTTATTTTAATGGGTCAAAAACTTGCCCCAGCACCTTCCATTACTCAGTTGCCCAGCTATACGGTGTAAGGCGGATAAAATGTATATCTAATTCATTAAGCAAAGCTTTAACTGTGTGTGGTTAAAACCTTGGGAGCATTTCCAGTTCAGAGCGCTCATTGCTGTGTGCCTGACAGGTTCCATACATAACTCTTTTAGCACAGGTGATTACTGATAAATGACGCAATTAGTGGATTTAAATTTGTGGTCTTAGCAAAATTCTCAAACTGTTTGTTAGTTGCCATCAAGTTGGTTCCGACTCATAGTGATCCCATGCATGACAGAACAAAGCACTGCCAGTTCCTGTACCATCTTTCAGCACTATATTGGACAGTATTCTGTTGTTATCCATAAGGGTTTCATGGGCTAATTTTCAGAAATAGATTGCCAGGCCTTTCTTCTTAGTCAAGAAGACCTACAGAAACCTGTACACCATCGTTGACCCTGTTGGTATTTGAAATACTGATAGCATAGCCCAGCATCACAGCAACACACAAAGCCACCACAGAATAACAAATAGGCTGGTGGCGGGCTTGTTTATTGCAAAAATATTATCAACTATCACGTTTGAAACCAGTTTGGACTTGTCTACCTTCAAGTTTTCAAGACCCAAGAAGAAACTATTTGAGGGTATTTTGCATACCATGGGCACCATATATAGATGTCCCTAAGTCACTTATAAATTGCCTTTAATAAATATAGCTGTGAGGATGATATTACTTTTATCTGCTCTTACCCTCATCAGCTGTCATGCAAAAACCTAAAACTGATGTTGTTTTTCATGTTCTGTGTCTTGTGGCTTTTCCACTGTTTTTTCAGCATGCTGAACAATTTTGTTTCCAGATGACTTTACATTTACAAATGCTTGTTTCAACTTAGGACATACAATTTCTGCTGTACTCAGAAGACATTGTTATATGCTTGCCTTTGGTAAACGGTTTGACACCAGGCCACTTTTTCACTTAACACATTTCATAACAGCACTGCTTAATTTATTCAAAAACAAACCCAGCTAAAATGCCAGTCTTTTTTGTTTAGGTTATTGAGTTTTTCTTGAGGTAACTACTGCATATAATAGTCGTAGTACTTAATATGACTTGTTTCTTAATGACACTTTAATTTATATGCATTGACAGAGGCACATTGGGTTTGCATATTAAGCATGTAGAAATACTTTTCATTTGCAAAAGAGAAATATGTTTTCTCACTTTTTTCTGGAAACGTAAGGTGTTCATTTTTTTTTTTTTATTCTGCCATCTTTTTAAATATTATTGTGCTTTAGGTGAAAGTTTACAGCAGAAAATAATATTTCATTTAAAAATTTATACACATATTGTTTTGTGAAACTGGTTGCAATCCCCACATTGTGTCAGCACTCTGCCCCTTTCCCTTTTGCACCCTGGGTTTCCAGCTTCCATTTGTCCAGTTTTCCTGTCCCTTCATGCCTTCTCGTCTTTGCTTTTGGGCAGGTGTTGCCCATGTGGTCTCCTATACTGGATTGAACAAAGAAGCACGTTTCTCACATGTGTTATGGTTTGTGTCTAACCTTTGGCTGAAAGGTGGACTTTAGGAGTGACTTCAGTTCTGAGTTAGCAGGGTGTCCAAGGGCCATAGTCTCTGGGGTTCCTCTAGTCTTTGTCAAACCAGTAGATCTGGTCTGTTTTTTCTGAATTTGAATTTTGTTCTACATTTTTCTCCAGCTCTGCTCTGGACCCTCCTTTGTGATTTCTGTCAGAGTAGCACCATCTAGTTCTTCCGGGCTCAGCCTGGTGGAGGCTGTGGTTCATGTGGTCCATCAGTCATTTGGGCTAATATTTTCCCCCTGTCTGTTTTTTTTTTTTTTTTCATTCTCCTTTGCTCTGGATGGGATGGGAACAGTAGATGGCTGGTCCGAAGCTTTTAAGATCCCAGATGGTACTCTCCAAAGTAAGATGTAGAACATTTTCTTTATGAACTTTGTTATGCCAATTGATCTAGATGTCCCCTGAGACCAACCAAGTAACTCGGTCCCTCAAGGTGTTTGGATGTGTCTAGGAAGCTTCTATGACTTTGCCTTGGTCAAGTTGTGCTGACTTCCCTTATATTGTGTGTTGTCTTTCCTTCATCAAAATTAACACCTGTCTACTATCTAGTTAGTTATTTCCCCATCCCGCTTCCCCACTCCAGTAACCATCAAAGATTGTTTTTTTCTGTGAGTAAACCGTTTCTTGGGTTTTTATAATAGTGGTCTCATATAATATTTGTTCTTTTGTGATTGATTTACTTCACTCAGCGTAATACCATGCAGATTCATCCATTTTGTGAGATGTTTCCAGGGTTCATCATTGTTCTTCATTGTTGCATATACTCCATTGACCCTAACTGCTCTCCCTGCACTGTGACAGCACACACTTCCTTTCTACCCCTGATTTCCCGTGTCCATTCAACCAGCTCCTGACCCTCTCTGCCTTCTCATATCACCTCCGGACAGGAGCCGCCCATTTAGTTTCATGTATCTACTTGAGCCAAGAAGCACACTCTTCACAAGTATCATTTTATGTCACATACTCCAGTCTAATCTTTGTCTGAAGAGTTGGCCTCGGGAATGGTTTTAGTTCTGGGTTGACAGAGAGTCCAGGGGCCATGCTTTCTGGGGTTCCTCCAGTCTCAGTCAGACCATTAAGTCTGGTCTTTTTACTAGAATTTGAGTTCTGCACTCCACTTTTCTCCTGCTCCATCAGGGACTGTCTGTTGTGTCCCCTGTCAGGGCGGTCACTGATGGTAGCCAGGAACTATCTAGTTCTTCTGGTCTCAGGCTGATACAGTCTGTGGCTTACGTGACCCTTTCTGTCTCTTGGGTCAATACTTACCTTGTGAGGCCTTCATCTTTTAACCTACCTTCTTTTGATAAAGATAACAGGTGCAAAAGGTATTTAACTTTCTTCTTAAATCTTCTGTAAAAACAGGCATAGCATGATGATCAGTTGCAACTGACTTAGACTCAGTGTATGAGGCACAAAAAAGAAGAGTGAGGACTGTGGCATGGAAGGAGGCAGAAGCTCCTCAGCTCTAGCAGCTGCCTCTTCTCCCTAAAAATCAAATACCCTGATTTTTTTATTTTTTAAGAGAATTAGTCCCTGGGTTTTGCAACCTGTTAAGGTGCTCTACTGCTAACCAAAAGATTGGTGGTTCAAGTCCACCCAGAGGAGGCTTGGAAGAAAGGCCTTGTGATCTATTTCCAAAAAATCAGCCATTGCAAATCTTATGGAGTTCAGTTTTGCTCTGACACACATGGGTGACCATGAGTCATGATTGACTCACTGGCAACTGTTTGTTAGTTTGATTTTTTTTTAAATATATATACTCATATATTTAGTTTAATCTCCTAACTTTTAATGTTTAAAAGATTTATTTTGATTATGCATAGATGAAACTAAACATCTATTTGGTAACTAGATTTGACTTCTATTATACATAATCGTGAGGGCACATCCAATTTTTAATTTAATGTTTCTCACAAATTTTGCCCTTGAGTACAACTGACCAGTGGTACTTATGGAATGAAACAACATAATCTGAAGGAATATTGAAACTTTTGGTTAAAAAGCAATGATGGTGAAATTTTCAGTTCCAGCTAATTTTTTATTTAGGGTTTCACGTCTAGGAATGTCAACTCTGCAAACAGTAAATTAAAAAGAAAGGTTGAAAAATTATTCAAATGAATTATTTCAAGAATGGATATTATTTCAATTGGCTTTCACTCTTGAAGAGGATAGTACTGAACATTTCCAAGAACAATCTTCTTGATTGTGGTTGGAATTGAGGAAGCTGAGAGGTTTGATTGAGTGTGGTGACAAAATCCCTTCAAAACACAATAATTTTAGAATGTGTTTCATAATCTGCTAAGGAATTTTAGGTAGTAATCCCATGGTTTCCTTTGTTAATCATCAAACATTTGTTATGCACCAACTACTAACACAGCACTGTGCTGAACCCTCCTGTAGAGGACACATAAATGTACAAATAAATAATACAGGATTAATCAAGATGTTAGTACTGCAATGTATATGAAAAACTGGTAATGATTAGAAGGCAGACAAACATAAAAGGAGGGGAATAAGCAAAATTGACAATGCATATAGTCTTTGTAAGCTCTTTGTATGTATTTCTGTTTCTGTAGAAGCCAGAGCTTTGATTTGACTAAATTAACTGATACTTGTCAGTAATGTAATTTGAATGATTCTTCTTAACTCCATAATATAATGTCTATTGCTGGCCTCCCCTAAATTTCTTGCTTCATCTGGCAAAGTCTTATTATCTTTGCATTCTCAACTAAAAAAATGCCATTATCATCATAAGAACATCCCTTGTTACCTAGATACATTTAATCATGTTTCATGTTCTTTCCTCCATACTCATAGCAATTTGTACATATGTCTATTTGTTACTGTTGATGTTAGGTGCCATTGAGTTGGTTCCAACTCATAGCAACCCTATGTACAACAGAATGAAATGCTGTCTGGTCCTGCCCATCCTCACAATCATTGTCATGCTTGAGCCCTTGTTTGAGACCACTGTCAAACCACCTCGCTGAGGGTCTTCTTTTCACTAACCATCTACTTTACCAGGGATTATGTTTTCCTTCAGGGACTGGCCCCTCCTGACAACACGTCCAAAGTAAGTGAGAGGAAGTCTCAACATCCTCGCTTCTAAGGAGCACTCTGAATATACTTCTTCGAAGACAGACTTGTTCATTTTTATGACAGTCCACAGTATATTCAAAATTCTTCACCAACACCGTAATTCAAACTTGACAATTCTTCTTCGGTATTCATTATTCATTGTCAAGCTTCACATGCATATGAAGTGATGGAAATATCATGGCTTGGGTCAGGTGCACCTTAGTTCTCAAAGCAACATATTTGCTTTTTAACACTTTAAAGAGGTCTTTTCCAGCAGATTTGCTCAATGCAGTATGTCATTTGGTTTCTTTCTTTTTTTTATTATTGTATTTTAGAAGACAGTTTACAGAACAAACTAGCTTCTCATTAAAAAGTTAGTACACATATTGTTTTGTGACATTGGTTACCAATACCACAACATGTCAATACTCTCCCTTCTGGACCTTGGGTTCCCTATTACTAGCTTTTCTGTCCCCTCCTGCCTTCTAGTCCTTGTCCCTGGGCTGCTGTGACCCTTTAGTCTCGTTTTGCTTTATGGGCGTGTCTAATCTTTGGATGAAGGGTGAACCTCAGGAGTGACTTCATTACCAAGCTAAAAGGGTGTCCGGGGGCCATACTCTTGGGTTTCTCCATTCTCTATCAGGTAAGTAAGTCTGCTCTTCTTTTTTTTTTCTTTTTTTTTTGAGTTAGAATTTTCTTCTGCATTTTTCCCCGGCTCTGTCCTGGACCCCCTATTGTGATCCTTGTCAGAGCAGTTAGTCCTGGTAGCCAGGCATCATCTAGTTGTACTGCACTCAGGTTTCTGGAGGCTGTGGTAGTTGTGGTCCATTAGTCCTTCAGACTAATCTTTCCCTTGTATCTTTAGTTTTCTCATTTTCCCTTGCTCCCAAAGGGGTGAGGCCAGTGGAGTATATTAGATGTCTGCTCACAGGCTTTTAAGACCCCAGATGCTACTCACCAAAATAGAATGTAGAACATTTTCTTTATAAATGTTCTTTATATGGCAATTGAGCTAGATGTTCCCAAAGATCTTGGTCCGCACAGCCCTCAGCCCAGAAATTCGGTTCCTCAGGGAGTTTTGATGTGTCTAGGGAATTTCCATGACCTTGCCTTGTACAAGTTGTGCTGGATTCCCCAGTATTGTGTACTGTCTTATCCTTCACCAAAGTTACCACTAATCTATTGTCTATTTAGTGTTTTTGTATCCCCACCCCTCCCCTCCCTCATAACCATCAAAGATTGTTCTTTTTGTGTGTAAACATTTTCATGAGTTTTTACAGTAGTGGTCTCATACAATATTTGTCCTTTTGTGATTGACTTATTTCACTCAGCATAATGTCCTCCAGATTCATCCATGTGTGAGATTCTTTGAAAATTCATCATTGTTTTTCATCTTTGCTTAGTATTCCATTTTTTGTATTGTGAACAATGCTGCAATGGAGATGAGTATGCATATGTCTATTCATGTGACAGCTCTTACTTCTCTAGGATATATTCCTAGGAGTGGGATTGCTGGCTCACATGGTATTTCTATTTCTAACTTTTTAAGGAAGTGCCATATTGTTTTCCAAAATGGTTGTACCATTTTGCATTCCACCAGCAGGGTGTAAGAGTTCCAGTCTCCTTTCAGCCTCTCCAGCATTTGTTATTTTCTGTTTTTTGATTTGTGCCAGTAGTGCCAGGTGAGATGGTTTCTCATTGTTTTGATTTGCATTTATCTAATCATTAGTGACCACCAGCATTTCCTCTTGTGTCTGTTAGCCACTTGAATGTCTTCTTTGGTGAAGTGTCTGTTCATTTCCATTTAAGGTTTTCTTTTTTTATTATACTTTAGATGAAGGTTTACAGAACAAATAGTTTCTCATAAAACAGTACACATACTGTTTTATGACATGCGTTAACAACCTCACAACATGTCAACATTCTTCCTTCCCAACCTTGAGTTCCCTATTACCAGCTTTCCTGTCCCCTCCTGACTTCCATGCCTTGTCTCTGGGCCATTGTGCCCCATTAGTCTCATTTTGTTTTACGGATCTGTCTAATCTTTGGCTGAAGGGTGAACCTCAGTAGTAACTTCATTACTGAGCTTAAAGGGTGTCTGGCGGCCATACTCTCGGGATTTCTCCAGTTTTTCAGGCCAGTAAGTCTGATTTTTTTTTGTGAGTTAGAATTTTGTTCTACATTTTTTCTCCAGCTCTGTCCAGGATCCTCTGTTGTCAGAGCAGTCAGTGTTGGTAGCCGGGCACCATCAAGTTGTACTGCACTTAGTCTGGTGGAAGCCATGGTAGTTGTGGTCCATTAGTCCTTTGGACTAATATTTCCCTTGTATCTTGTTTGCTTCATTCTCCCTTGCTCCCAGAGGAGTGAGACAGTGAAGTATCTTAGATGGCTTCTCAAAGGCTTTGAAGACCCAAGACGCTACTCATCAAGGTAGAAGGTAGAACATTTTCTTTATAAATTATGTTATGCCAATTGATCTAGATGTTCCCCAAGACCGTGGGCCCCACAGCCCTCAGCTCAGCAATTTGGTCCTTCAGGGAGATTCAATGTGTCTATGGAGCTTCTATGACCTTGCCTTGTACAAGTTGTACTGGATCCCACAGTATTGTGTACTGTCTTGTCCTTCACCAAAGTTACCACTTATCTATTGTCTATTTAATGTTTCCCTTCCTACCCATCCTCTCCCTCGTAACTCCTTTGCCCATTTTTTAATTGAACGGTTTGTCTTTTTGTGGTAGAGGTGTTGGATTTTCCTGTAGATTTTAGAGGTTAGAACTTTGTCAGATTTTTCATAGCCAAAATTTTTTTCCAAGTCTACAGGATCTTTTTTTTACTCTTTTGTTGAAGTCTTTTGATGAGTGTAAGTGTTTAATTTTTAGAAAATCCCAGTTATCTAGCTTATCTTCTGGAGTTTGTGTGTTGTTAGTTATGGTTTGTATCCTGTTAATGCCGTGTATTAGGCTTCTAGAATTGATCCTACTTTTTCTTCTATGATCTTTATACTTTTTGGTTTCATATTTAGGTCTTTGATCTATTTTGAGTTACTTTTTGTGTAAGGTGTAAGGTATGGGTTCTGTTTCATTTTCTGAAGATGGACATCCAGTTTTGCTAGCACCATTTGTTAAAAAGACTGACTTTTCCTCATTTAATGGACTTTGGGCCCTTGTTAAAGATCAGGGACCATAGGTAAATGGATGGGTTCTCAATTCTGTTTCATTGGTCAATGCATCTGTTGTTGTACCAGTACCAGGCTGTTTTGACTACCATAGCTGTATAGTAGGTTCTGACATCAGGTAGTTCCAGTCTTCCTTTATTCTTCTTCTGCAATACTGCTTTACTTATCCAGGACCTCTTCCCTTTCCATATAAAGTTAGTGATTAGTTTTTCCATTTCCTTAAAGAATGTTGTCTGTATTTGGATCAGGATTGCATTATATTTGTAGATTACTTTGGGTGTAATTGTCATTTTCACAATATTGAGTCTACCTATCCATGTGCATGGTATGTTTTTCCATTTATGTAGATGTCTTTTGACTTCTTGTGGTACTGTTTTGTAGTTTACTTTGTATAGGTCTTGTACATCCCTGGTTAGATTTATTCCTAAGTATTGTAGTTTTTTAGGGGCTATTATAAATGATATTGTTTTCTTGATTTCGTTTTCATCATTCTCTTTATTGGTGAATAGGAATCCAACTGTTTTTCATATGTTTATCTTGTATCCTGTTTCTCTGCTGAATCGTTCTATTAGTTTCAGTGGTTTTTTTGTGGAATCTTTTGGGGTTTCCATGTATAGTATCATATCATATGCAAATATGGACAGTTTTTTTTTTTTTTTCTTCCTTACCAATTTGGATGTCCTTTATTTCTTTTTCTTGCCTTATTGCTCAAGCTAGGACTTCCAGCAAAATGTTAAATAGGGTTGGTGATAAAGGGAATCATTGTCTTGTTCCTGTTCTCAAGGGGAATGTTTTCAGCCTTTCTTCATTAAGAATGATGTTGACTGTTGATTTTATATAGATGCCCTTTGTTATTGCGAGGAATTATGCTTCAATACCTATTTTATTGAGAGTTTTTGTCAGGAATGGGTGCTGGAATTTGCTGAATGTCATTTCTGCATTGATTGAGATGATCATGTGATTCTTTTCCTTCCTTTATTTATGTGGTGGATAATGTTGATTGATTTTCTAATGTTGAACCAATCCTGCGTACCTGGTATGAATCCCACTTGGTTATGACATATATATATATATATATATATGATGTTGAATTCTATTGGCTAGAATTTTATTGGGAATTTTTGCTTCTATATTCATAAGAGATATTGGTCTGTAATTTTCTTTATGTCTTTGCCTGGTTTTGGTATCAGGGTTATGCAGGCTTCATAGAATGAATTCAGCAGTTACCTTTCCTTTTCTATGTTGTGAAATAGTTTGAGTAATACTGGTATAAGCTCTTGCCTGAATGTTTGGTATAATTCTTCAGTGAAGCCATCTGGGCCGGGGAATTTTTTTGTTGGGAGTTTTTTATATTACCTTTTCAATCTCTTATCTTGTTATGGGTCTGTTCAGATTTTCACCAACATTTTGTGTTAGTTTGGGTAGGTAGTGTGTTTCTAAAAAAATTGTCTATTATGTCTAGATTTTCAGATTTGTTGGAGTATAGTTTTTCATAGTACTCTGTTATGATCTTTTTTATTTTATGTAGGTCTGTGGTAATGTCCCCCATTTCATTTCTTATTTGGGTTCTTTATGTCCTCTCCTGTTTTTCTTTTGTGAATGTGGCCAGAGATTGTCAATTTTCTTGATCCTTTCAAAGAACAAACTTCTGGTTTTGTTGATTCTTTCTACTGTTTTTCTATTCTCTATTTCGTTTATTTCTGCTCTGATCTTTGTTATTTCCTTCCGTTTGATGGCTGTGGGTTTCTTTTTGTTTTCTCTTTCTATTTGTTCAAGTTGTGTGGTGGCTTATGTTTTGATTTTGTCCCTTTCTTCTTTTTTGATGTGTGCATCTTTTGCTGTAGATTGACCTCTGAGTACTGCCTTTGCTGTGTCCCAAAGGTTTTTGTCTGATAAGTTTTCATTCTAGCTTCATTCTAGAAATTTTTTGATTCCATCTCTGATTTCTTCTATTACCCAGTGGTTTTTAAGTAGTGTGTTATTCAGTTTCCATGTAATTGATTTTTTTTTCTTGCTCTTCCTGTTGTTAATTTCTGCTTTGATGGTGTTGTGATCAGAGAAGATACTTTGTACTATCTCTATGTTTTAGATTTTATTGAGGGTTGCTCTGTGTCATAAAATGTGGTCTATTCTGGAGAACGTTCCATATGCATTGGAAAAGAACGTGTACTTTGCAGCTGTTGGGTTGAGCGTTCTATATACGTCTATGTGGACAAGTTGGCTGATTGTGGCCTTTGGATCTTGTATACCTTTGTTGACTTTCTTTCTAGATGTTCTGTCCTTTACCAAGAGCCGTGTGTTGAAGTCTCCTACTATTGTTGTGGAAGGGTCAATTTCTCTTTGCAGTGTTGTTAAAGTTTGTTTCATGTATTTTGAGCCCTGTCATTGAGTGCATAGATATTTATTATGATTATGTCTTCATGAAGGATTGCCCCTTTAATCATTACATACTTCCCTTCTTTGTCTTTTATGGTCAATTTTGTTTTAAAGTCTATTTTATCTGAGATTAGTATTGCCACTCCTGCTCTTTTTTCGTGGCTGTTTGCTTGATATATTTTTTCCTATCCTTTGATTTTTAATAAATTTATTTTTTTGTTTCTAAGGTGTGTCTCTTGTAGACTGCATATTAATGGATTTTTGTACCATTCTGTCACTCTCTGTCTCTTTATGGGTTCGTTTAGGCCATTTACCTTCAGTATAATTATTGATAGGTGTGAGCTTATTGTTGTCATTTTATGTGCTTTTATTTTTTTTGTGGTGCTGATATTTTCTTTGTTCCTCTTACTCTCCTATGCTGAATTCCTTTTGTTTGTAGGTTTTTTTTTTTTTTTTTTTGCATTTCCTTTATTTATGTAGATATTGTGTTTACTGACACTTTATATTCTTCTTTATTTTGATGAATAGTTTTGTTATTTTTCTTTGTGGTTAATTTGAAATTTACCCTCATCTTCCTAAGTTTGAACTAGTCTTGTATTACTTGATATCTCCTTGCCTTCCACTTCATTAGGAAGTTTTATAGCTATACCATTTATTTCCTCTTTTCTTGTCCTGGCATTGTTGAAATTTACAGATTAACCTCTCCGGTTCCCTGCTGCAAATCTTTTAGTTTTTATTTGTCCTGGAGAATTCATTTCCTAGATCAGTATCTGGCTGGTGCGGTGTTGCATCCTAGATTCAAGTGGTCATCTGATGTTGTTTGTTCTCAAACTGAAGGACTCCCTTTAATAATTCTTGTGAGTTTGGTTTGGTTTGTATATATTCCCTTAATTTCTGTCTATCTGGAAATGTCCTAATTTCACCATCATATTTCAATGAGAATTTTGCAGGAAATATTATTCTTTTTTTTTTTTTTTTTAATTTCCTTTCAAGGTTTTATATATGCCTTCCCATTGCCTTCTTGCTTGCATGGTTTCTGCCAAGTAATCAGAGCTTAGTCTTATTGTTTTCCCTCTGTATGTGACTTTTTGTTTTTCTTGAGCTGCTGTCAGGATTCTTTGTCTTTCACTTTAGTGAGTGTGATTATGATATGCATTGGTGATTTTCTTTTGAGGTTTATCCTTTGTGGGGTTCTTTGAGCTTCTTTAATGGTCAGCTTTTCCTCTTTCATGACATTAAGGAAGTTTTCTGTCAGCAATTCTTCAATGATTCTCTCTGTTTTCCATATTCTCTCCCTGTTCTGGAACTCTGATCATTTGCAGATTTTTGCTTTTGATTGTATCCCACATCATTCTCAGGGTTTCTTTAATTTTCTTTGTTCTTTTTTTTTTTTTTTTTTTGATTTTTCCTCAAACAAAGTGATATCCATGTATTTATCTTCAATTTGTTTCAGCCTGCTCCTCAGACCTTCTATGACACCCTCCATTCCTGAAATCCTGTTGTTTATCTTTTTGATTTCTAATTGTTGTTTTTGTATGGTTTCTAGTTGTGAATTTATTTATTGTACCTATTGTATTTACTGATACTTTTTGTTATTCTTTATTCTGATGAGTAGTTTTGTTATCTTTCTTTGTGGTTAATTTGAAATTTACCCTTATCTTCCTAAGTTTGAACTAGGAAGTTTTGTTCCTGTATTATTTTCTGAATTTTTCCTTTGTTTTGTCTGTCTTTTCAATGATATTATCTGCCTTTTCCATGATATCATCTACCTTTTCCATAATTTTGTCTGTTTTTTCTTTATTTTTGTCTGCTTTTTCTTTCAAGTCTTGGATATCTCTGAATATTAGAGATTTGAATTCCTTATCAGATAGTTCCAGTGCCTTTTCTTCTACTAGAAGGTCGTCTGGTGTTTTAGTTTGGATGTCTACTAGAACCATCCCGTCCTTTTTTTTAAATTTGTTTTGGTATTGTCTGCTGTCCTCAAGACACTCAATAGTTTTCTTTGTTTATTGATTGGTTTGTTTCATCCTACTTTTTTGTTTTATTTTGTTATGTCTGAGCAGGAATTCTTGGCATTCTTTGTTGTTTTCTCATCTGTGGGCATGATACTTCTCACCACCTTGTCCAGTGGGCAAGGCCAGTCACTCAGCTATGGTACAGCAGGTCACTTCCAGCTGAAGAGGAATTTCTGGGATGGGTTGTTTGTGGCACTTACTGGGGCTGACAGGGTGGGGCCAGGGATCAGTGTAGCCAGGTTCTGGTAGATCGTGCTTTGCTGCTCTGGGGTGTTAGGAGGGAAGGAGGAGGTTGTGATGTGTGGAGCTAAGTAGGTATGGGAGAGAAGAGAAAGGAGAGAAAAATAGGGGCCAAAAAACATAAAGTGTTGAAGTAGCCTGCCATTGGAGTGGCACAGAGGGGGAAGCCATACGCCAGGAGCTTCCTAGCCAGGTAGTGAGGCACAGCCCATAAAGAAGGGACAGATCTAACACAGACAGTTATATGGGGTGGGTAGAAAGGAAAGGAAGGAGGGGAGAGAGATATAAGAAACTAGATTAAGAGGGGAGGGGGCAAGATGGCGCTCTAGGCAGAAGCACCACGCCGTCCCTCCACAGCAAAGATCCGAAAAACTAAGCCTAACAGAGAATCAACAATCCTGAAAACCTAGAACACCAAATGAAGAGATAAAGAACTCAGCCAAACACCAAACGGAGTGAGAATACTAAAAGAGAACGGAGAGCGAGGAGAGACTCAGGCAGAGATTCCTTACCAGCTAACGCAGCGCGGATCCACCATCTTGGATTCCTATCGGAGACCAGCGAACGGGAGAGCAGCCTTGCAGAGCATCTGGTCGGAGACAGAAGGACCGGTAAACTGCGGTGCGCGCTCTCCCACCACCCACCCCTCTCCGCCTCAGCTGGGGATCCCCTGCTTTCCGTGGCCAGGGTCCCTGGGCTGGGGGGCGCCGGTACTTGGATTCCGTGCGCCTGGGCTGGCGGCTTTCTGGGAGCCGTTTGCTGGCAGCTAGCAAACCTTTTTCTGCCGCCTCCCCCTCCTTTTGCCTGGGTGCCTGGTTCCGAGTGCCGACTTTGCTCTCTTCTGCGGAGCTGTGGGGCTGCGTTCGGGAGTGTGGCTGTTTCCAGGTCTGGGCTACCACCCTGGTGTGGGATCCCGGGGCCTTTGTTCGTTGGCCCCTCTGCTTCCTGTGGCCACGGTCTCTTAACCCCGAGACTATCGGCTTCTTGGAATTCGGGCCCCTGAGTGGGGGCTGTCTGGGTCCCATTTGTAGGCACTGACTGCTGGTGTTGCCCTTTTTTTTTTTTTCAATTTTATTTTTCTTCCTTTTTTGATTAGTTTTGTCATCTTTTACCTCTTTTTCCCTTTTGTCTTTCTTCATTGCTTAATTTCTCGTCTCTATCACTTCCTTCTCTTTCTGATCCCTGAATACCAGGCGATGTATACCTCTGTACCTTCTGGCCAGGCTGTGCTGTGAAAACTGAGACAGACTCCCCCAGAACTCATAGCTGCATCGGTGGGATCCCTGGGAACTTTGCAGTTCTTTAACTTTTCTGATTTTTATTTGGTCATTCTTTCTTTTTCTTTCTCTTTCCCCTTCTGGTTTCCCCCAACCCATAGTCTCTCATCTGTACATTACAACGACAAGCTCCCCTAGCATTCTTTTATGTTTGTATGCTTTTTGCTCCTCCTCCTCTCTCCTCTCTCCCATATCCAGCTTAGCTTCACACATAACCATCTTCCCGCTGCACCCTACCTACCTGCACCGTGCACTAGACATCACACCACCAAGCGGTGCAGGCACGCCCTATTGGAACCTGCCCAGCACTGACTACCGACCGTCCTGGTGGCTGCGGTGAGTGCCACAAGCAACCCGTCCCAGTGGCTCCTCCTCAGCTAGATCTGCCCAGCTGCACCACAAGGACGAAACAAACAAACAAAAAAAATCTACAATCAATAAACGAGAGAAATATCTGCTGAATGCCCCGAAAACAGCAAACAATATCAAAACATTTACAAAAACAAGACAAGATGGCTCCAATAGGCGTCCAAATTAAAACACCAGATAACTCTCCTGTGGAAGAAAATGCACTAGCAGTACCTGATATGGAACTCAAATCACTAATACTCAGAATTTTACAAGAACTGAGGCAAAAAGCTGACAAACATGAGGAAAAAATAGACAAATTTATGGAAAATACAGACAAAAAATTGGAAGAATTCAGGAAGATGATGCAGGAACAAAATGCGAAAATAAATTCACAACTCAAAATTATACAAAAACAACAATTAGAAATCCAAAAGATAAACAACAAGATTTCAGAAATGGACGGTGTCATAGAAGGGCTGAGAAGTAGATTTGAAACCATGGAAGACACGATCAGTGGAACTGAAGACAAACACTTGGATACAACTCTGTTTCAGGAAAACTCAGAAAAAAGAACAAAGAAAAATGAAGAGACCCTGAGAGTTATGTGGGAAACAATTAACAGCAACAACTTACGAGTGATTGGCATCCCAGAACAGGGGGAGAAAACAGAAAACACAGAGAGGATAATTGAGGAACTGCTGACAGAAAACTTCCCCAATATCATGAAAGATGAAAAGCTGGCCATCCAAGAAGCTCAACGAACCCCATATAGAAGAGACCCCAAAAGAAAATCACCAAGACATATATTCACACTCGCTAAAACTAAAGACAAACAAAGAATCCTGAGAGCAGCTCGTGAAAAACAAGAAGTCACATACAGTGGAGAAACAATAAGACTAAGCTCAGATTATTCAGCAGAAACCATGCAGGCAAGAAGGCAATGGGATGACATATATAAAATCTTGAAAGAAAAAAAATTGTCAGCCAAGGATAATATATCCTGCAAAACTCTCATTCAGATTTGATGGTGAAATTAGGTCATTTCCAGATAAACAGAAACTAAAGGAATATGCAAAAGTCAAACCAAACTTACAAGAATTATTAAAGGGAGTTCTTCGATCTGAGGACAAACAGCTTCAGCCCTCAGGCAGGACCTAGGACCTAGGATGCAGGTTCACATGAACCAGATACCATTCTAGGAACTGAACTACAGAGGACTTTCCAAAAACAAAAGGTATACAACAGGGAATCAGAGAAATCAATCAAAGGATGACAACAACATCAAAACAATGAAAGAGGGAACAAACGGCATAGGTATAGAACCTTCTAAAAGAGAGGAAGGCAAGGCGATACCAAGTAATGGTAGACTGCTTCAAAATTATAAAGAAAAGGGTAAAATTCATGGTAAACACAAAAAATGTTGACAAACCAACTCATAAAAATAAAGAGGAAAAACAGAAAGTCTCAACAAAAACAAAACCTACAAAAACAAAAGAAATGAACACAAAATCCACAAACAAAAGTAACTCAGCACAAGAGAGTAAGAAGAACAAAGAAAACTTCAGCATCACAAAAAAAAGCACTACAAAATGACAGCACCAAACTCACGTCTATCAATAATTACACTGAACGTAAATGTACTCAGTGCACCCATAAAGAGACGGAGAGTGGCAGAATGGATAAGAAAACAAGATCCATCAATTTTCTGTCTACAAGAGACACACCTTAGAAACAAAGATGTGAATTTATTAAAAATCAAAGGTTGGAAAAAATATATCAAGCTAACAACTATCAAAAAAGAGCAGGAGTGGCAATTCTAATCTCAGATAAAATAGACTTTAAAACAAAATCTACCATAAAAGACAAAGAAGGACACTATAAAATGATTAAGGGGATGATCCATCATGAAGACATAACCATACTAAATATCTATGCACCCAATGACAGGGCTCCAAAATACATAAAAAAAACTCTAACAGCACTGAAAAGAGAAATTGACAGTTCCACAATAATAGTAGGAGACTTCAACACACCACTCTCAGTAAAGGACAGAACAACTAAAAAGAAACTCAGCAAAGATACAGAAGACCTAAAGGACACAACCAGCCAACTGGACCTCATAGACATATATAGAACAATCCATCCAACTGCTGCAAAGTACACATTCTTTTCCAATGCACATGGAACGTTCTCCAGAATAGACCACATCTTAGGCCACAGAGCAATCCTCAACAAGATCCAAAACGCTGAGATAATTCACAGTATCTTCTCTGACCACAACGCCATCAAGGTAGAAATTAACACTAGAAAGAGCAAGGAAAAAAAATCAAACACATGGAAACTGAATAATAATCTGCTTACACATCAATGGGTAATAGAAGAAATCAGAGATGGAATTAAAAAATTCCTAGAATCAAATGAAAATGAAAACACATCATACCAAAACCTTTGGGACACAGCAAAGGCAGTCCTCAGAGGACAATTTATAGCAATAGATGCACATACCAAAAAAGAAGAAAGGGACAAAATCAAAACATTAACTACAGAACTCAAACAAATAGAAAGAGAACAACAAAAAAAGCCTACAACCACCGGAAGAAAGGAAATAGTAAAGATCAGAGCAGAAATCAATGAAATAGAGAACAGAAAAACAATAGAAAGAATCAACAAAACCAAAAGTTGGTTCTTTGAAAGAATCAACAAAATCGACAAACCACTTGCCAGACTGACAAAGAAAAACAGCAGAGGGCACAAATAACCCAAATAAGAAATGAAATGGGGGACATTACAACAGACCCAACTGAAATAAAAAGGATTATAACATAATATTATGAAAAACTATATTCCAACAAATTTGAAAACCTAGAGGAAATGGATAAATTTCTAGAAACATACGGCCTACCCAAACTACAACAAAGTGATATTGAAAATCTGAACAGACCCATAACAAGAGAAGAGATTGAAAAGGTAATAAAAAATCTCCCAACCAAAAAAAGCTCTGGCCCAGATGGCTTCACTGGAGAATTCTACAAAACATTTACAGAAGAGCTCGTACCAGTTCTACTCAAGTTATTTCAGAGCATAGAAGAGGAAGCAACACTTCCAAATTCATTCTATGAAGCCAGCATAACGCTGATACCAAAACCAGGCAAAGACATCACAAAAAAAGAAAATTACAGACCAATATCTCTCATGAATATAGATGCAAAAATTCTGAACAAAATTCTAGCCAATAGAATTCAGTATCATATCAAAAAAATAATACACCACGACCAAGTAGGATTCATACCAGGTATGCAAGGATGGTTTAACATTAGAAAATCCATCAACGTAATCCACCACATAAATAAAAGGAAAGAAAAAAATCACATGATTATCTCAATTGATGCAGAAAAGGCATTTGACAAAGTCCAACACCCATTCCTGATAAAAGCTCTCAATAAAATAGGTATAGAAGGGAAATTTCTCAACATAATAAAGGGCATCTATGCAAAACCAACAGCCAACATCATTCTTAATGGAGAAAGGCTGAAAACATTCCCCCTGAAAACAGGAACAAGACAAGGATGCCCTTTATCACCACTCCTATTTAACATTGTGCTGGAAGTTCTAGCTAGAGCAATAAGGCAAGAAAAAGAAATAAAGGGCATCCAAATTGGTAATGAAGAAGTTAAACTCTCCCTGTTTGCAGATGATATGATACTATACATAGAAAACCCTAAAGACTCCACGAGAAATTTACTGGAAGTAATAGAAAGATTCAGCAGAGTAGCAGGATACAAGATAAACATTCAAAAATCAGTTGGATTCCTATACATCGGTAAAGAGAACGATGAAAAGGAGATCAGGAAATCAATACCATTTTCAATAGCCCCTAAAAAGATAAAATACTTAGGAATAAATCTGACCAGGAATATAAAAGACCTATACAAAGAAAACTACAAAACACTGCTGCATGAAACCCAAAGGGATCTACATAAATGGAAAAACATACCATGCTCATGGATAGGGAGACTCAACATTGTGAAAATGGCAATTCTACCTAAAGCAATCTACAAATACAATGCAATTCCGATACAAATACCAACAACATTCTTCAAAGAGATGGAAAAACTAATTATTAACTTTATATGGAAAGGGAAGAAACCTCGAATAAGTAAAGCACTACTGAAGAAGAAGAATAAAGTTGGAGGACTCACACTACCTGACTTGAGAACCTACTATACAGCTACAGTACTCAAAACAGCCTGGTACTGGTACAACAACAGAGACATTGACCAATGGAACAGAATTGAGAACTCAGATGTAAATCCCTCCACCTACGGTCACCTGATTTTTGACAAGGGCCCAAAATACATCAAATGGGGAAAAGACAGTCTTTTTAACAAATGGTGCTGGCAAAACTGGATATCCATTTGTAGAAAAATGAAACAGGACCCATACCTCACACCATATACAAAAACTACTTCAAAATGGATCAAAGACCTGAATATAAAGCCTCAAACTATAAAATTCATAGAAGAAAAAATAGGACCAACACTTCAGAGCTTAATACATGGCATTAACAGGATACAAACCATAAACATCAACACAAAAAACCCAACAGATAAACTAGATAATTGGGATCTTCTAAAAATCAAACATCTATGCTCTTCAAAAGATTTCACCAAAAGAGTTAAAAGAGAACCTACAGACTGGGAAAAAATTTTTGGACAGTACAAGTCAGACAAAGGTCTAATCTCCATAATCTACAAGAAAATCCAACACCTCTACAACAAAAAGACAACCAATCCTATCAAAAAATGGGCAAAGGAAATGAACAGACACTTCACCAAGGAAGACATTCAAATGGCCAACAGACACATGAGGAAATGCTCGCGATCACTAGCCATTAGAGAAATGCAAATTAAAACCACAATGAGATACCATCTCACCCCGGCATTACTGGCACGAATCAAAAACACTGGAAATAACAAATGTTGGAGGGGCTGCGGGGAGACGGGAACTCTTATACACTGCTGGTGGGAATGCAAAATGATACAGCCATTTTGGAAAATGATATGGCGTTTCCTCAGAAAGCTAGAAATAGACGTACCATTCGATCCAGCAATCCCACTCCTAGGAATATATCCTAGAGAAATAAGAGTCATCACTCGAATAGACATATGCACACCTATGTTCATGGCAGCATTATTCACGATAGCAAAACGATGGAAACAACCTCGATGTCCATCAACAGACGAATGGATACACAAACTATGGTACATACACACAATGGAGTACTATGCAACAAGAAAGAACAATGAATCGGTGAACCATCTCATAACATGGATGAAACTGGAGGACATCATGCTGAGTGAAATAAGTCAATCACAAAAGGACAAATATTGTATGAGACCTCTATTGTAAAAACCCATGAAAAAATTCACATGCAAAATGTAACAATCCTTGTTGGTTACCAGGGATGGGGGGGGGGGGGGATACTAAATAGGTAATAGGTAAGTGGTAACTTGGGTGAGAGATGAGATAGTACATAGTACAGGGGAAACTAACACAACCTGCACAAGGAAAGGTCATGGAGGCCCTATAGACACATCCAAACCCCCCGAGGGACTGAGTTGTTGGACGGAGGGCTCTGGGGACCATGATCGCGGGGAACATCTAGCTCAATTGGCATTATAAAGATAATGCTCTACATTCTACCTTGGTGAGTAGTGTCTGGGGTCTTAAAAGCCTATGAGCGGCCATCTAAGATACTCCACTGATCTCATCCCTTCGGGAACAAGGGAGAACGAAGAGAACAGGATACAAGGAAAAGAGTAGTCCGAAGGACTAATGGTCCACAGCTACCAAGGCCTCCACGGGACTGAGCCCAGTACAGCTGGATGGTGCCCGGCTACCACCAATGACTCCTCTGACCAGGATCACAACAGAGGGTTCTGGGTAGAGCTGGAGTAGGATGTAGAGCATAATTTTAACTCCCCAAAAAAAAAAAAAAAAAAAGAAGACCAGATATACTGGCCTAAAGAATACTAGAGAAACCTCGAGAGTGTGGCCCCCAGACACCCTTTCAGCTCAGAGGGGAAGTTACCTTCAAGGTTTGATGTTAAGCCTGGGAATGGACACCCCAGTAAAACTAAATGGGACTAACGATGTACAGGAGTCCGGTGACAAGGGCCAGAAGGCAGAGGGAGAGTAGGAAACTGATGATAAGGAACACAAATTGAATAAGGTCACTGTCGATGTATTGTGAGATTGTTGACCACTGCTATAGGGCAACATTTGTAGTAACTATTAAATGGGAGGCTGTTTTGTTCTGTAAGCCTTCATCTTGGGCAAGAATGGCAGCACAATTGGAAGAGCATAGTCAATATCACCTAAATGTGTAAGTAAAAAGTTTTGAAATGGTGTTTAAATAAAATAAAAATAAATAAATAAATAAATAAACAAATGAGACTAAAGAGGTACAATAGTCCACTGACAAGGTCCAGAAGACAGAAGGGGACAAGGAAGCCCCCTGGTGATAGGGAACACAAGGTGGAGTAAGGATATTCTTGATGTGCTGTGAGATTGTTAACCATTGTCATAGGGCAACGTGTAGTAACTGTTAAATGAAAAACTATTTTGTTCTGTAAGCTTTCATCTTAAGTGAGAATAACAGCACAGTTGGAAGAGCGTAGTCAATGTCACTGAACTGTGAATGTAGAAAATTTTGAAACGGTGTATCTTTGGCCATATATAATTTTCATCAAAAAAAAAGGTTGAGAATTTAGAGGCTTAATACGTTGTGGGGTTGTTAACCAATGTCAAAAAAAAACAACATGTGTACTACTATTTCATGAGAAATTATTTGCTCTGTAAGCTTTCACCTGAAGTACAATAAAATATATATTAAAAAAAAAAAAAAAAAAAAAAAAGGAGAAGAGATTGAAAAGGTAATAAAAAAACTCCCAACCAAAAAAAGCAATGGCCCAGATGGCTTCACTGGAGAATTCTACAAAACATTTACAGAAGAGCTCGCACCAGTTCTACTCAAGCTATTTCAGAGCATAGAATAGGAAGCAACACTTCCAAATTCATTCTATGAAGCCAGCATAACGCTGATACCAAAACCAGGCAAAGACATCACAAAAAAAGAAAATTACAGACCAATAACTCTGATGAATATAGATGCAAAAATTCTGAACAAAATTCTAGCCAATAGAATTCAGTATCATATACAAAGAATAATACACCACGACCAAGTAGGATTCATACCAGTTATGCAAGGATGGTTTAACATCAGAAAATCCATCAACGTAATCTACCACATAAATAAAAGGAAAGAAAAATATCACATGATCATCTCAATTGATGCAGAAAAGGCATTTGACAAAGTCCAACACCCATTCCTGATAAAAGCTCTCAATAAAATAGGTATAGAAGGGAAATTTCTCAACATAATAAAGGGCATCTATGAAAAACCAACAGCCAACATCTTTCTTAATGGAGAAAGGCTGAAAACATTCCCCCTGAAAACAGGTACAAGACAAGGATGCCCTTTATCACCACTCCTATTTAACATTGTGCTGGAAGTTCTAGCTAGAGCAGTAAGGCAAGAGAAAGAAATAAAGGGCATCCAAATTGGTAATGAAGAAGTTAAACTCTCCCTGTTTGCAGATGATATGATACTATACATAGAAAACCCTAAAGACTCCACGAGAAATTTACTGGAAGTAATAGAAAGATTCAGCAGAGTAGCAGGATACAAGATAAACATTCAAAAATCAGTTGGATTCCTATACACCAGTAAAGAGAACGATGAAAAGGAGATCAGGAAATCAATACCATTTTCAATAGCCCCTAAAAAGATAAAATACTTAGGAATAAATCTGACCAAGAATATAAAAGACCTATACAAAGAAAACTACAAAACACTGCTGCATGAAATCCAAAGGGATCTACATAAATGGAAAAACATACCATGCTCATGGATAGGCAGACTCAACATTGTGAAAATGGCAATTCTACCTAAAGCAATCTACAAATACAATGCAATCCCGATACAAATACCAACAACATTCTTCAAAGAGATGGAAAAACTAATTATTAACTTTATATGGAAAGGGAAGAAACCCCGAATAAGTAAAGCACTACTGAAGAAGAATAAAGTTGGAGGACTCACACTACCTGACTTGAGAACCTACTATACAGCTACAGTACTCAAAACAGCCTGCTAGTGGTACAACAACAGATACATTGACCAATGGAACAGAATTGAGAATTCAGATGTAAATCCATCCACCTATGGTAATCTGATTTTTCACAAGGGCCCAAAATACTTCAAATGGGGAAAAGACAGTCTTTTTAACAAATGGTGCTGGCAAAACTGGATATCCATTTGTAGAAAAGTGAAACAGGACCCATACCTCACACCATATACAAAAACTACTTCAAAATGGATCAAAGACCTGAATATAAAGCCTCAAAATATAAAATTCAGAGAAGAAAAAATAGGACCAACGCTTCAGGCATTAATACATGGCATTAACAGGATACAAACGATAAAAATCAACACAAAAAACCCAACAGATAAACTAGATAATTGGGATCTTCTAAAAATCAAACATCTATGCTCTTCAAAAGACTTCACCAAAAGAGTTAAAAGAGAACCTACAGACTGGGAAAAAATTTTTGTACAGTACAAGTCAGACAAAGGTCTAATCTTCATAATCCTCAAGAAAATCCAACACCTCTACAACAAAAAGACAACAAATCCTATCAAAAAATGGGCAAAGGAAATGAACAGACACTTCACCAAGGAAGACATTTAAATGGCCAACAGACACATGAGGAAATGCTCACGATCACTAGCCATTAGAGAAATGCAAATTAAAACCACAATGAGATACCATCTCACCCCGGCATTACTGGCACGAATCAAAAATACTGGAAATAACAAATGTTGGAGGGGCTGTGGGGAGACGGGAACTCTTATACACTGCTGGTGGGAATGCAAAATGATACAACCATTTTGGAAAATGATATGGCGTTTCCTCAGAAAGCTAGAAATAGACATACCATTCGATCCAGCAATCCCACTCCTAGGAATATATCCTAGAGAAATAAGAGTCATCAATCGAATAGAGATATGCACACCTATGTTCATGGCATCATTATTCACAATAGCAAAACAATGGAAACAACCTCGATGTCCATCAACAGATGAATGGATACACAAACTATGGTACATACACACAATGGAGTACTATGCAACGAGAAAGAACAACAATGAATCTGTGAAGCATCTCATAACATGGATGAAACTGGAGGACATTCTGCTGAGTGAAATAATTCAATCACAAAAGGACAAATATTGTATGAGACCTCTATTGTAAAAACCCATGAAAAAATTCACATGCAAAATGTAACAATCCTTGCTGGTTACCAGGGATGGGGGGGGGGAATACTAAATAGGTAATAGGTAAGTGGTAACTTGGGTGAGAGGTGAGATAGTACATAGTACAGGGGAAACTAACACAACCTGCACAAGGAAAGGTCATGGAGGCCCTATAGACACATCCAAACCCCCCGAGGGACTGAGTTGTTGGACGGAGGGCTCTGGGCACCATGATCTCGGGGAACATCTAGCTCATTTGGCATGACACTACTTATAAAGATAATGCTCTACATTCTACCTTGGTGAGTAGTGTATGGGGTCTTAAAAGCCTATAAGTGGCCATCTAAGATACTCCACTGATCTCATCCCTTCGGGAACAAGGGAGAATGAAGAGAACAGGATTCAACGAAAAGATTAGTCCAAACGACTAATTGTCCACAGCTACCAAGGCCTCCACCAGACTGAGTCCAGTACAGCTGGATGGTGCCCGGCTACCACCAATGACTCCTCTGACCAGGATCACAACAGATGGTTCTGGGCAGAGCTGGAGAAGGATGTACAGCATAATTTTAACTCCAAAAAAAAAAAAAAAAAGAAGACCAGATTTACTGGCCTAAAGAATACTAGAGAAACCTCAAGACTGTGGCCCCCAGACACCCTTTCAGCTCAGAGGTGAAGTTACCTTCCAGGTTCGATGTTAAGCCTGGGAATGGACAGCCCAGTAAAACTAAATGGGACTAACGAGGTACAGGAGTCCGGTGACAAGGCCAGAAGGCAGAGGGGTAGTGGGAAACTGATGATAAGGAACACAAATTGAATAAGGACACTGTCGATGTATTGTGAGATTGTTGACCACTGCTATAGGGCAACATTTGTAGTAACTATTAAATGGGAGGCTGTTTTGTCCTGTAAGCCTTCATCTTGGGCGAGAATGGCAGCACAATTGGAAGAGCATAGTCAATATCACTTAAATGTGTAAGTAAAAAGTTTTGAAATGGTGTTTAAATAAAATAAAATAAAAAAAAAAACAAATGAGACTAAAGAGGTACAATAGTCCACTGACAAGGTCCAGAAGACAGAAGGGGACAAGGAAGTCCCCTGGTGATAGGGAACACAAGGTGGAGTAAGGATATTCTAGATGTGCTGTGAGATTGTTAACCATTGTCATAGGGCAACATGTGTAGTAACTGTTAAATGAAAAACTATTTTTTTCTGTAAGCCTTCATCTTAAGTGAGAATAACAGCACAGTTGGAAGAGACTAGTCAATGTCACTGAACTGTGAATGTAGAAATTCTTGAAACGGTGTATCTTTGGCCATCTGTAATTTTCATCAAAAAAAAAAAAAAAAAGGTTGAGAATTTAGAGGCTTAATACATTGTGGGGTTGTTAACCAATGTCATAGAACAACATGTGTACTACTATTTCATGAGAAAGTATTTGCTCTGTAAGCTTTCACCTGAAGTACAATAAAATATATATATAAAAAAAAAGAAACTAGATTAAGAAAAGGAGAGATAAACATACATGCAGCTAGGTGGTCAGGGGAAAGGAATGGAAGGAATGTAGAGAGAGACAAGAAATTGAGAGAGGAAATAAAAGATACCAGGTGGTTGGAAGAAAGGAAAAGAAAGGAGGTAGAGAGAGACAATAAACCGAGAAAAAATTTAAAAAAGGGGAAAGGAAAAAAAATGTCCCAAGGGAGCCCCCTGGAAGCAGATCCCCAGCCAAGGGGTGCTGCACAGCCCCTCCAGAAGGAGCCAAGATGGTCCACTGCACTGGTTGCTCAGCAGAAGTTTAAGGAAAGGATGTAGAGAGAGACAAAAAAAAAAAAAAAACTGAAAAAAAAAAAAAAAGAATACAGACAGAAAAGAAAAAATGCCCCAAGGGAGCCAGCCCACTAGAAGCAGTTCCCCAGCTGAGCAGTGCTGCCCTCCATAAGGAGCAGATATGTCACATGGCACCAAGTGCTCAGGAGAGGGGTGAAGAAGGAAAGTATGGAGAAACAAGAAACCAAGAAAAAATAAGAAAAAAAGTAAGGAAAAATATGCCCCAAGTGAGCCCACCGGAAGTGGATCTTCAGCCAAGTGGTGCTGCACAGCCCCTCCAGAAGGAGCTGAGATGGTACACAGTACCAGATGTTCAACAAGAGTGTAATGAAGGAAGGTAAAGGGAGACAAGAAATCGAGAAAAGAAAAGAAGAGAGAAATAAAAAAAAAAGGATGTCCCAAAGGAGCCCACTGGTGTGGTGATGCAAACCAGGGAAGTGGCTCCCCAGTTGCACAGCACTGCACAGCCCGTCTGGAAGAAGTTGACCTGGCACATGTTTCCTGGCGTTCAGGAGAAAAGAAGGGAAGTATGGTAGAGAGAGACAAGAAACTCCAAAAAGTAAAAAGGAAAAAAAAAATCCCCAAGGGATGGCACTGGCTTGGTGGAGTGGACTGGGGAAGAGGCTCCCTAGCAGCTAGACACTGCACAGCAAGTCTGGAAGGGACGGCTATGGCATACAACTCCAGGTATTCAGGAGACAGGAAAAGAAGGAAAGTAGAGAAGTGAAACCAAAAAATGAAGGAAAACAAAAGGAAAAAAGAAAAAGAAAAAAATAATAAAAAAGAAAAGTAAAAAAGAAACTTCTCCAGGGATCCCACCAGCAAAGTGGTGCAGACCAAGGAAGTGACTCCTAAGCATCTCAGTATAGCCTGTCTAGAAGCGGCAGAGATGGCACACAGCACCAGGTATTCAGGAGACAGGAAAAGAAGGTAAGTAGAGAGAGATGAGAAACCCTAGAAATGAAGAAAAACAGAAACGAAAAAGAGAGAAAAAAAATGACCCCTGGGGATCACACTGGGATGGTGATGTGGACCCGGGAAGTGGATCCCCAGGTGAGGGGCACTTCACAGTCTGTCAAGAAGAAGGGGAGATGACACATGCAACCAGATGTTCTAGAAAAAGGAAGGGAAGGAGGTGAGAGAGAGGGAAGAAACCAAAAGAAGCTGAGAAAAGCAACAACAGTGCCTTAGTCATCTAGTGCTGCTACAACAGAAATACCGCAAGTGGATGGCTTTAACAAAAAGAAATTTATTTCTTCACAGTAAAGTAGGCTAAAAGTCCAAATTCAGAGTGTCAGCTCCAGGGGAAGGCTTTCTCTCTCTGTCAGCCTTCTCATCTATTCTCCCCCAGACTAGGAGCTTCTCTGTACAGGGACCCCGCGTCCAAAGGACACGATCTTCCCCTGATGCTGCTTTCTTGGTGGTATGAGGTCCCACTATCTCTCTGCTGGCTTCTCTCTTTTATATCTCAAGAGATTGCCTCAGGATACAATCTAATCTTGTAGACTGAGTCCTGCCTCAGTAGCACAACTGCCACCCATTCTCCCTCATTAACATCACAGAGGCAGGATCTACAACATATAAGAAAATCACACAACACCAGGAATCATGGCCCAGCCAAACTGACACACACATTCTTTGCAGGACATAATTCAATCCATAACAGGAACAACGAAATGGCACTGAAGGAGCCAGCCAGTGTGGGCGGAGTGAATCAAAGCAACCCTCAGCCAGCGCATCTTGGGTGGAGCAACCGTGGCCACTGGGAAGCAGTGTAGGCCAAGCAAGGGGAAGAAGGGTAGGGGTGGGAAAGCCTGTATCGCTGGTTACCAAGTGCTCTGTCTCCTGCTGGGAGTTCCTCCGTGAAGCTGCTTTCCCATATTCCTGTCTGCTGATCTCTAACAGGAGTCCAGGGTGGCAAATCCATGCTGCCTTAGCTGATAGGGGACCTCTGCTCCACATGTCTCCTCACTCTCTGTTCTCTGTCAATTTCTTATTCCATTCAGTGTTTGGTTGAGTTCCTTATCTCTTCATTTGATGCTTAGGGTTCCAGGATTGACATTTGTCTCTGTTTTACTTAGTTTTGGGGGTTTGGGTATGGAGGGACGGTGTGGTGCTTCTGTCTATAATGCCATGATGGCTCCACCTCCTTCATTATTTCTTGACTGCTGCTTCCATGTACTTGGATTGTGGATCCAAGTAAAATGAAATCCTTGACAACTTAAATCTTTTCTCTGTTTATCATGCTGTTGCTCATTGGTCCAGTTGTGAGGATTTTTGTTTTCTTTATGTTGAGATGTAATCCATACTGGAGGCTGTAATCTTTGATCTTCATCAGCAGGTGTTTCAAGTCCTCTTTGCTTTCAGCAAGCAAGGTTTTGTCATCTGCATATCAAAGGTTGTTAATGAGTCTTCCTCCAATCCTAATGCCCTGTTCTTCTTCATATAGTCTAGCTTCTGGGATTATTTGATCAGCATACATATAGAATAAGGATGTTGAAATGTTGCGACGCTGATATACATCTTTCTTGATTTTAAAGCAAGGAATATCCACTTGTTCTGTTCAGATGACTGTCTCTTGATCTATATACAGGTTCCACATCAACACAGGTGTTCTGGAATTCTCATTTTTTGCAATGTTATCCATCATTTGTTATGATCTACACAGTTGAATGCTTTTGTATAGTCAATAAAACACAGGTAAGCATCTTTCTCATATTCTATGCTTTCAGCCAAGGTCTATCTGACAAACTATTCATTAGCAATAAAATACTGAAATTACATCCTCATGTGAATATTTTCTTCGGCAGAATATTAGATATCTGTAGGTCAATGTGTTGTCGAGAGTTATTTCTCCAATGCCTAACATGGTTAATATCTGTGGAATGAGGGACTAATAAAACAAATTGGCAACAGCAACCAAGTCAAAAGATAAAAATGTCCTCTTGTTGCTATCAACAAGAGAAAATATATATATATGTATATATATATACACATATATATCCTTTATTTCTGTTGTGATAAATTAGCTGGTGAGAGGTTGATGTGATCTGCATAAAATAAAATGGGTATCACAAATATTTCTACATTTTCATGCCCTATGTCTTGATCACCAGGCAAAGAAACCAAAGAGATTATGGATATTATTATATTTTTATGTTAAATAAGTTACATGTATTTAATTTACATTTAATTATTTTAAATATGTTTATTGGAGATGTGTGGTATGCCAAGTACTATGTCAAATTATTTGGATTCATGTGAAAATTGTGGTGTCAGGGCCTCCAAAAATTTCTCTTCTCCATAAAAGAATTAAGAACAGAACACTGGCAAAATGTTGTGAGAATAGACTTTTCAGAGCTATGGAAATTAACCAAAGTCTTTCAGCAATATTCAGGGAGTATATATTTAAGAAGAACAACTGAATCTCAGTAAGAACAGCGATCTTGGTGGCATATTTATTTTTTCTACCCCCTTTTCCATCTCTATGGTAGCCTTGAAAACGAAGGGCCCATAATCACAGTGAAAACCATCAGTCTGACAGCCGCAGAAGAAGGCAAAACTTGGTTGAAGCTCCTTCAAATGGACATTCGCAGAAAAATAACATCATTAGACAGTTCTAGTGGTTCCTTGGAGACCAGCCTTGCAAAACCATCTTTATTTGGCCTGAGAGTTCATGCAGTGAAAACAGCCTTTTCTGAAGGGGCATGTGTTTAAAGAAATCAGAAGCAATTGCTGAACATCAGAGCTACCTAAGGCAGTGGATAAGAGTTAGGCAAACAGCAGACTAACCAAAAAATTTAAGAAGAAAAGATAGGGAATGAGATCCCTGTAGCGGGCTTCTTTGAAAAGCTCTGACATCCCTGAGAATATAAAAGGTCACTTGCAGACCACAACTGTGCAGATGAACAGGCTGCATGCATTCTCATGAAAGATGGGAGAAGGTCCTAAGTTCTCAGCATTGTTTGTGCATTCAGGAAATTAAAGCTGAAGCCAGATTGCCTGCTACCATGTTAAAAGCATGACTGAGTATTAAAGACATGTCCCAACATATATACAGAACTCCTAGTGAAAGGCTGGGAAATTTAATGATCCCGGGCATTTGTTAGACTCCCTGTCTGATCATTAGCTAATCATTAAGATAACTGAGCAGAGACTTCAGTGGCTACAATGAAGAATAGAGAGTTTACAGAAATAGCTCAGAAAGTCACTAAACAAAGGAATAAAACAAACAGCAACAGCAAAAAAAAAATCATAGAGTTGTGAGAATCTGTTTTCCATTATTGCCACATTGTATTTTATTTAAAATGTCCTTTTTCATAAAAAATATGAAATTTGCAAGGAAACAGAAGAGTATAGCCCATACACAGGAAAAATACAGTAATTAAAACAGTCAAAAGAAACTGTTTCTATGGAAGTCTTAAAGTTAGACATATCTGAGAAAGACTTTAAATCAGATATTTTAAATATGGTTAAAAAATAAAAATAAAAAAAACTACAGAGCTAACATCATACTCAAAGGTGAAAGACTGAAAGTCTTCCTCTCACAAATCATGAACCAGAAAAGGATGTGCATTCTCACCATTTTAAAAGTCCTGGGCATTTATGAAACAAAAAGAAATAAATGGCACCTAGATCGGAAAGAAAAAAGTAAAACTTTCTCTATCTGCAGATAATAAGAGCTTGTGTACAGAAAATCATAAGGAATGCATAAATACACACAAGTTAGCTAATAAACAGGTTTGACAAGTTTACAGGATATAAGATCAATATACAAAAATATATTTTATTTTTATAAACTCTTAGTGAACAGTACAGAAATAAATGTTAAAAAAAACAATTCCATTTAAAAGAACATCAGAAAGAGAGCAAAGTATTTCTAAATAAATTTAACAAAAGAGGTGCAAGTTTTGTACAATGAATACAACAAAACACTGTTTAAAGAAATTGTTGTTCTTGTTAGGTGCCACTGAGTCAGTTCTGATTCTTAGCGACCCTATGCACAACAGAACGAAAGACTGCCTGGTCCTGAGCCATTCTCAAAATAGTTGCCATATTTCAGCCCATTGTTGCAGCCACAGTGTCAATCCATTTCATTGAAGGTCTTCCTCTTTTTCACTGATCCTCCACTTTACCAAGCATGATATTCTTCTCCAGGGACTGATTCCTCCAGATAACTAACATGTCCAAAGAATGTGAGACGTGGTCTCGTCATCCTTACTAAAAAGGAACATTCTGGCTGTACTTCTTCCAAGACAGATTTGTTTGTTCTTTTGTCTGTACCTGGTATATTCAATAATCTTTGCCAATACCACAATTCAAAGGCATCACTTCTTCTTCTGTTTCCCTTATTCACTGTCCAGCTTTCGCATGCTTGTGAGACTGAAAACACCATGGCTTCGTTCAGGCTCACCTTAGTCCTCAAGGTGACCTTTTTGCTTTTCAACACTTTAAAGAGGTCTTTTGCAATGGATTTGCCCAATGCAATGCAACTTTTGATTTCTTGACTGCACTACTGCTACTTCCATGGGTGTTGATTGTGGATCCAAGTAAAATGAAATCCTTGACAACCTCAATCTTTTCTCCATTTATCATGTTGTTGCTTATTGGTCCATTTGTGAGGATTTTTGTTATCTTAATGTTGAGGTGTAAACCATACTGAAGGCTGTAGTCTTTGATCTTCATCAGTAAGTGCTTCAAGTCCCCTTCACTTTCAGCAAGTAAGGTTGTGTCATCTGCAGAATCCAAGCTGCTAATGAGTCTTCCTGCAATCCTGATGCCCCATTCTTCTTCAGATAGTCCAGCTTCTCAGATTATTTTTTCAGCATACAGATTGAATAGGTATGGTGAAAGAATACAACCCTGACATACACCTTCCCTGACTTTAAACCATGCAGTATCCCTTTGTTCTGTTGGAATGACTGCATCTTGATCCGTGTACAGATTCCTCATGAGTACAATTAAATGTTTTAGAATTCCCATTTTCTGCAATGTTGTCCATAATTTGTTATGATCTATGCAGTTGAATGCCTTAGCATAGTCGGCAAAATACAGGTAAAAATTTTTCTAGTATTCTCTGCTTCCAGCAAAGATCCATCTGACATCAGCAATGATATCCCTGGTTCCATGTCCTCCTTTAAATCCTGCTTAAACTTCTGGCAGTTCCCTGTTGATACACTGCAGCAGCCGCTTTTGAATGATATTCAGCAAAATTTTGCTTGCATGTGATATTGATATTGTTTGATAACTTCCACATTCAGTTGGATCACCTTTCTTGGGAATAGGCATAAATATGGAACTCTTCCAGTCAGTTGGCCAAGTAGCTCTCTTCCAAATTTCTTGGCATAGATGAGATAGCATTTCCAGCACTGCATCCATTTGTTGAAACATCTCACTTGGTATTCTGTCAGTTCCTGGATCCTTGTTTTTCACCAATGCCTTCAGTGCAGCTAGGACTTCTTCCTTTAGTACCATTGGTTCCTGATCATATGTTACCTCCTGAAATGATTGAACATCGACCAATTCTTTTTGGTACAGTGACTCTGTGAATTCTTTCCATCTTCTTTTGATGCTTCCTGCATCATTCAATATTTTCCCCATAGAATCCTTCAGTATTGCAACTCGAGGCTTAAATTTCTTTTTCATTTCTTTCAGCTTGAGAAATACTGAGCATGTTCTTCCCTTTTGGTTTTCTATCTCCAGGTTTTTGCACATTTCATTATAATACTTTGCTTTGTCTTCCAGAGCCACCATTTGAAATCTTCAGTTTTTTTACTTCATCGTTTTTTTCCTTTTGCTTTTGCTAGTTGATGTTCAAGAACAAGTTTCAGAGTCTCTTCTGACATCCATTTAGGTCTTTTCTCTCTCTCCTATCTTTTTAATGATCTTTTGCTTTCTTCCTGTATGATGTCCTTGATTTCATTCCACAACTTGTCTGGTCTTCAGTCATTAGTATTTAACGTGTCAAATCTATTCTTGAGATGGTCTCTAAATTCAGGTGAGATATACTAAAGTCATGCTTTGGCTCTCATGGGCTTGTTCTAATTTTCTTCAGTTTCAACTTGAACTTGCATATGAACAATTGATGGTCTGATCTGCAGTCAACCCCTGGCCTTGTTCTTACTTGTTCTGACTGATGAATTGAGCTTTTCCATCATCTCTTTCCACAGATGTAGTCCATTTGATTCCTGTGTATTCCACCTGGTGAGGTCCATGTGTATAGTCACCGTTTATGTTGGTGAAAAAAGGTATTTGCAATGAAGAAGTCGTTGGTGTTGTAAAATTCAATCATGTGATCTCTGACATCGTTTCTATCACCAAGGCCATATTTCCCAGCTACCGATCCTTCTTCTTTGTTTACAATTTTTGCATTCCAATCACCAGTAATTATCAATGCATCCTGATTGCATGTTCCATCAATTGTCAGATTGCAGAAGTTGGTAAAAATCTTCAATTTCCTGGTCTTTGGCCTTAATGGTTGGTGGGTAAATTTGAATAATAGTCGTATTAACTGGTCTTCCTTGTAGGCATATGGATACTATACTATCAATTACAACATTGTACTTCAGGATAAATCTTGAAATGTTCTTTCTGAAGACAAATGCAACACCATTCTTCTTCAAGTTGTCTTTCCCTGCACAGTAGACCGTATTATTGTCTGATTCAAAAATGACCAGTACCAGTCCACTGCAGCTCACTAATGCCTATGATATCAATCTTTACGCATTCCATTTCATTTTTGACAATTTCCAATTTTCCTCAGATTCATACTTTGTACATTCCAGGTTCTGATTATTAATGGATATTTGCAGCTGTTTCTTCTCACTTTGAGTATTGCCACATCAGCAAATGAAGTTCCCAAGAGATTGACTCCATTTACCTCATTCAGGTCAACTCTACTTTGAGGAGGCAGCTCTTACCCAGTCTTATTTTGAGTGCCTTCCAACCTGGGGAGCTCAGCTTCTGACACGGTATTAGACAATGTTCTGCTACTATTCGTAAGGTTTTAACTGGCTAATTCTTTTCAGAAGTAAATGGCTGAGTCCTTCTTCATAGTCTGTCTTAGTCTGGAAGCTCAACTGAAACTTGTCTGCCATGGGTGACCCTGTGGTACCTGAATACTGGTGACATAGTTTCCAACATCACAGCAACACACAAGCTCCCATAGTATGACAAACTGACAGATACATGAGGGTGAACTGGTATAAAGACGCCTATCTATGAACTATTATAAAGATAGGCATATAGTCAATGCAATAAAACTGAGAGTCCAGAAAACTACTCATATATTTATGGTGAATTGATGTTCAGTAAGGTTGCCAAAACAGTTCAATGGAGAAAGAATAGTATTTTCAATAATGGTGCTGGGACAACTGGGTATCTGCATACAAAAGAATGTACAACCTTTACTTCACACTATATACAAAAATTAACTAAAAATGGATCAAATTCCTAAATGTAAGAGGTAAACCTATAAAACTCTTGGAGGAAAACATAGAAGTAAATCATGGGACTTGGCATATGGCTATGATTTCTTATATATGACACTAAAAGCACAAGTGAAGAAACATACATAAATTGTTTTTTTTTTTCAAAATTAAAAACTTTTTCTCAAACAATACCCTCAAGACAGTGCAAAAAACAATTCTTAGAGTGGGAAAAATAATTGCAAATCATGCTCTAGAAAATTTGAAGTGGAAGAAAATTAAAACACTTCTATGAGAGCCAAAGTATGACCTTGAGTTTATCCCAACTGAATTTAGAGACCATTTCAAGAATAGATTTGACACACTGAACACTAATGACCTAAGATCAGACAGGTTGTAAATTGACATCAAGGACATCATACATGAAAAAAGCAAGAGGTCATTAAAAATACAGGAAAGAAATAAAAGACCAAAATGGATGTCAGAAAAGACTCTGAAACTTGTTCTTAGACAAGTGGCTAAAGCAAACAGAAGAAATTATGAAGTAAAAGAGCTGAAGAGAAGATTTCAAATAGTGGCTAAAAAGACAAAGTAAAGTATTATAATGACATTTGCAAAGACCTAGAGTTAGAAAACCAAAGGGAAAGAACACACTCAGCATTTCTCAAGCTGAAAGAACTAAAGAAAAATTCAAATCTCAAGTTGCAATATTGAAGTATTCTATGGGGAAAGTATTAAACCACACAGGAAGCATCAAAAGAAGATTAAAGACATAGAGCCACTGTACCAAAAGGATGCAGTCAACATTCAACCATTTCAGGAGGTAGCATACTATCAAGAACCAATGGTACTGAAGGAAGAAGACTAAGCTGCACTGAAGGCATTGGCAAAAAACAAGTCTCCAGAATTGACAGAATACCAATTGAGGCGTTTCAACAAATGGATTCAATGCTGGAAGTGCTCAGTCATCTATGCCAAGAAATTTGGAAGACAGCTACCTGGCCAGCCAACTGGAAGAAACCCGTATTTGTGCTCATTCCAAAAAAGGTAATTCAACAGAATGCAGAAATTATTTAACAATATCATTACTATCATACTCAGGTAAAGTTTTGCTAATGATCATACAAAAGCAGTTGCAGCAGTACGTCGACAAGGAACTGCCAGAAATTCAAGCCCAATTCAGAAAAGGATGTGGAACCAGGGATATCATTGCTGATGTCATATGGATCCTGGCTGAAATTAGAGAATACGAGAAAGATGTTTACCTGTATTTTATTGATTATGCAAAAGCATTCAACTGGGTGCACCATAAAAAATTATGGATAGCAGTTTGAAAAATGAGAATTCCAGAACACTTAACAGTGCTCATTTGGAGTCTGTAAATAGACCAAGAGGCAGTAATTCAAACAGAAGAAGATGATACTGCCTGGTTTATAGTAAAGAAAGGTGTGTGCCAGTGTTGTATCTTTCACCATACTTTCCTAGTCTGTATGTTGAGCAAATAATCTGAAAGTCTGGACTATATGAAGAAGAGCAGGGCATCAGGATTGGAGGAAGACTCATTAACAACCTGTGTTATGTAGATGACACAATCCTGTTTGCTGAAAGTGAAGAGGACTTGAAGTACTTACTGATCAAAGACTACAGCCTTCCACATGGATTACACCTCAACATAGAGAAAACAAAAATCCTCACAATTGAACCAATAAGCAACATCATGATAAACAGAGAAAATATTGAAGTTGTTAAGGATCTCATTTTATTTGCATACACAATCAATTCCCATGGAAGCAGCAGTCAAGAAATCAGACGACACATTGCATTGAGCAAATCTGCTGCAAAAGACCTCTTTAAAGTGTTGAAAAGCAAAGATGTCACTTTGAGGACGAAGGTGAGCCTGACCTAAGCCATGACATTTACAGTCACCTTATATGCATGCAAAAGCTGGACAATGAATAAGGAAGGCTGAAGAAAAATTGCCACTTTTGACTTATGGTGTTGGTGAAGAATATTGAATATGCCATGGTCTGCCAGAAGAACAAACAAATCCATCTTGGAGGAAATACATCCAGAATGCTCCTTAGAAGAGAAGATGGCAAGACTTCATTTTACATACTTTGGACATGTTATCAGGAGGAACCAGTCCCTGGAGAAGGACAACATACTTGGTAAAGTAGAGGGTCAGCGAAAAAGAGGAAGACCCTCAATGAGATGGATTGACAAAGTGGCTGCAACAATGGAGTGATGGTTAAGATAGTATGTAAACTTGGCTAGGCCATGATCCTCAGTGTTTTGGCAAGTGTATAATGTTGTGATCACCTCCTTGTTGATATTTGATATGTGATCACCCCCATGATAGAATCTGCAGAGTGGTACCAGCGAGGCATGGCCAATGGTGGCTCACTGCCCCCTCAGCCTTTATTTCTCTGCCCTTGGCCAGCTAATTCCTTCCTGCTCACCTTACCAAGTTTTTTTGGCTTGGTCTGGATCCAGCAGCTGCCTCTTGTTGTCTCACTTCCGGTTCTTGGAACTTGAGCTAGCAGCTTATCTGTCCATCTTTGTATTTATCGATCTTCACAGCCTGCAAGCAAGAGTCCTGCTCCCCGACCTGCTGATCTTAGGTTAGCCTGCCCCAGGGGCTATGTGAATCAGTAGAAACTTTGCTGTCTTGCCTGCCGATCTTGGAATTCAGCAACCTTCACAGCCTGTGAGTGGGAGGTCTGCTCTTCAACCTGTCGATCTTGGGCTCACCAGCTTCTGTGGCTATGTGAATTGGAAGAAGCCTCTTCCCTGATCCACAGACTTGGGATGTTCTAGCCTCTACAATGTTGTTAGCTGTTTCCTTGATATAAATCTCTCTCTATATATATTTACACACTTTACTGGTTTTGCTTCTCTAGAGAACCCAGCTTAAGACAAATGGGCTCAAGCATAGTAACAATTGTGAGGATGGTGTACGATAGGGCAGTGTTTCATACTGTTGTACATAGGGCCACTATGAGTCAGAACTAACTTGACAACACCTAAAAACTAACACCCAGAATGTATAAAGAACACTGTCACATCTCAAGAATTAAAAGACAAATTACTCAATTAAATGGTGAGATTTAGATATTTCTCCAAAGATAATATACAAATTGCCAATAAGCACATGAAAAAATATTTAACATCAGTAGACTCTAGGAAACGCAATCAAACTACAATGGCATACCATTTTGCATCCACTAGGGTGAATATAATAAAAAAGACTAAGAAAAACAAGTGTTAATGAGTGTGGAGTATTCTCATGTATAGTTGGAATGTAAAATGTACAGCTACTTTGGAATATGGTTTGGTAATTCTTAAAAATGTTTAATATATAGTCACCATTTGACACAGCAATTTCACTCTTAGATATATACACCCAAGAAAAATGAAAATATATAACCATACAAAAATGTGTACATGAATGTTTACAGCAACATTATATATAATAACCAAAAAGTGAAAAAAAAACCCCACAAAAACTCAAATGTCTATCAACTGATGATGAATAAGCAAAATGTATATTCATGCAATGAAATATTATACAGCCATAAAAACAAATGATTACTGATTCATGATACATCATAGATTAACCTTGAAAATATTATAAGTGAAAGAAGTCAAGCACAGAACCCTACCAAACATGGTTCCATTTATGTGAAATATTAGACAAATTCATAGAAACAGAAAGTAGATCAGTGGTGGCCAGTCGCTAAGATGACAGACTAATGGGAAGAGAGTGCTAATAGATGTGGGGATTTCCTTTTGAGTTATAAAAGTATTCTAGAATTATACAGTGTTGATGGTTAAACAACTTTGTGAACATAATAAAAAGCACTGAATTATACACTTTAAGAGGGTAACTATTTACGCTTTCAAAGGATGATTTATATCTCAATTAAAAAAATTGGATCTTATAATGGTGAATAACTGAGCTGAAAAAACAATGTCTCTTAGACGTATGCACACAAATTATGCAAAGATGCAAACAGATGCATTGAATCAAGCGCAAAATTGCTGATAAAATAAAATTTGGGGACATGACAAATACGGATTGAGTGGTCAGAGGAAACCTTACAGAGAAAATAGCCTGTAAGCCATGACCTGGATAATGAAATAAACTAGCTCAGTGAAAACCTGGAGTGAGAGAATTTCAGACACGTGGGGCAGCTAGTGCAAAAGTCTCTAGGTAAGAACAAGCTTGGACAGAAAGATGGCACATGGTGTTAGAACATACTGATATAGGTGAAATGGTAGGAGGTGAGGGGCTGGATACTAGAAGGCTTTGTAAGCTGGAAAAATTTATTGAAAGGATGAAGAGAATGATAGCCATTACAATGTTGTTGATGATGGTGCTGTTGAAGATTATGATGACTCTGCCAGACACAAACAAATTAATGTGTGTGACAGCATTTTACTAATTTTTTTGTATACATCTTTGTCATTTATCATTAAAAAGCTGCATGGTAAGGGGACTGTTATTCCCATTTTACATAAGAGAAACCAAGGCTCAGTTATGTTAGGTAACTGTCCCAAGATCATATAGGTAAAATGAGTGGTAGAGAAGGATTTGAATCTATGTGACTTCAAAGCCCTGGTCTTTTACCCTGATTCCAATCCCAGCTAACTCCCAAAGGGTAATGCTGTGGCAGAACACTATACATCCTTATCATGTAATATTTCTGAGTTGAATGAATTAGTGAGAAGTTTATTTTCTTTACCTAATGTTTCTTGCGTGTGTTCTACTTTCACAGTTATTAGTAACGGTTCCTTAACAATTAATGTTCATTATTTTTATCTGTGGTAGTCTAAGAATACCAGCATCACGATTTCACAAAGAACCCCTGCCCCCAAAGTTATCATTCTGGGTCAGCACCTTCGAGGATATTTTAAGTGTGCACCTTATGTTTTAGGGACAAAATATCCCAATCTTGCTGCAGCTGCGTTAGACTGCCAGTTATTAAGCAGATTCTAAATAAGCAGGCAAAGTCTTGTTACTTTGACATGCAGTTACAGAAAAGAGCTGGAAGCCCCAGGAGCATAAAATGCAATGTCAAATAGTCCAGGGATATGGCATTGTTCATGAAAAGCTATCAGCAACAGCCTGGACAAACATCAGATTTACATTTAGTCCACCAAGTAGCAACCAGTATTGACAAATGAAATGTTTCTTGTGTTCTACTCCCAGGAGGATTTTAAGACAGAAAAATGATACCTTTTTGTGTGTGTGTGTGGTTGTTTTTTAAAAGGTTCAAATGAGTGTCAGAATGGCAGAGGAAAGGATGCAGTACTGTTCTGAACAAAGACATTGCCTCTCCAAAGAATAATATCCCATCTGAGAGCATTTGTGAAAGAGCAAGGGCAAGAGAAATAAGTATAATCACTGTCCTCATACAAAGTTTGTGTCTTACTAATTATTGCTGGGAAACTGAGGCTCAGTGACAAAGAGTCTGCTCAAGGCATCAGAGCTTACTAGCAGCAGAACTTGCAGAAACACTGTGCACATGAGGAAGGCGCCACACACATCTTGGGGAAAAATATCCTAGTCATTCTAGTGGGCCAAGTTGCACATCACATCCAGTGAAAAGCCTTCCCAAAACCTAAGGCATACTTACTAACTCTCCTTTCCTCCTCCCCTTTTTAACCATTCTCCACTCATAGTGCTTGAAATTATTTTTAACATTTATCCCATTGTATAAAAATTATCAGTACATGCATTTACCTCCACATCCAATCCTCAAGCCCAACTAGAATGCCACCTCAGAAAAGGTAATGATTTTTTATTCTATATCCATCTTCTTTAGCAAAAAGCCTGAATATTAATAAATATGTAAATTATTAAATTAATAATTCAATTTGGGAATAATCTGGCAAATAGTGTTTGGAAGCTTTTGCCAACCTTCACAATAGAGTTATGGCTTGGACACTTTTTTCAATTCCTTGAGATAAAATTGGTCAGCTTTCACTTGTCCTGGAGAAAAAGATTAATTTAGCATCATTTATATTCCAGGTAAGTTCTGAAGTATATTTCAGGTGTTGTGATTTATGGTTAAGTTTTCAACATAGTAAGGGAGAGAACTAGCTACCTCTTTGCCAAACCAAACCAAACCTGTTGCCATTGAGTCAATTTTGAAAATAGCTTATTGTAGGTTGAAAAGGATGAGTAGATAGAATAAGTCCTCCACTGAGCCGATTTGTATATTTACTTATTTTTGGAGCCACCATGGTTTATTCCTGTAGGTGTCCACATACCTGCAAAGCACCCAGGCAAAGATTTTCAAGAGTGCTCTTTCACCATACTTTTTCAATCTGTATGCTGAGTAAATAATCCAAGAAACTTGACTATATGAAGAAGAAAGGAGCACCAAGATTGGAGGATGACTCATTAACAACCTGAAATATGCAAATAACACAACCTTGTTTGCTGAAAGTGAAGTGGACTTGAAGCACTTACTGATGAAGGTCAAAAACCACCACTGTCAGTATAGATTACACTTCAACATAAAGAAAATAAAAATGCTCACAAATGGATGATAAGCAACATCATCACAGACAGAAAAAATATTGAAGTTGAAAAGAATTTCATTTTATTTCTATAATCAACACTCATGGAAGCAGCAGTCAAGAAATCAAAAGTTGCATTGCATTGGGCAAATCTGCTGCAAAAGACCTCTCCAAAGTGTTAAAAAGTAAAGATGTCACTTTAAGGACTAAGGTGCGCCTGACGCAAGCCATGATGTTTTCAATCCCCTCATATGCGTGTGAAAGGTAGACAATGAATAAGGAAGACAGAGGAATAAATGCTTTTGAATTATGGTGCTGGTGAAGAATATTGAATATGCTATAGATTTATAGAAGAATGAACAAATCTATCTTGGCAGAAGTACAGCTAGAATGCTCCTTATAAGCAAGAATGGTGAGACTATGTCTCACATACTTTGGACATGTTATCAGGAGGGACCAGTCCCTGAAGAAGGACATCAATGCTTGGCAGAGTAGAGGGTCAGTGTCTTAGTCATCTAGTCCTGCTATAACAGAAATACCACAAGTGGATGAGAAGAACAGAGACACTTGGGAACTGCATACCACCAAGAAAGCAGTGCCGGAAACAGAATGGGTCCTTTGAACCTGAGGTTCCTGCGCAGAGAAGCTCCCAGACCAAGGGAAGATTGATGACATGGACCTTCCTCCAGAGCTTACAGAGCTGGAGAAAAATGTAGAACAAAATTCTAACTCACACACACACACACACACACACACACACACACACACACACAGAAGTCCAGACTTACTGACAGAGACTGGAGAAACCCTGAGACTATGGCTCCCAGGTACCCTAAAAGCTCAGTAATGAAGTCACTCCTGAGGTTCACCCTTCAAAGATCAGACAGGACTATAAAACAAAATGAGACTAAATGGGCACACCAGTCCTAGGGCAAGGATGAGAAGGCAACAGGGGACAGGAAATCTGGTAATGGGGAACCCAAGGTCAAGAAGGGGAGAGTGTTGACATGCCAAGGGGTTGGCAACCAACGTTACAAAGCAATTTGTGTACTAATTGTTTAATGAGAAACTAGTTTGCTCTGTAAACCTTCATCTAAAGTACAATTTTTTTTTTTTTAAAAAAAAAGGTCTGTACCTTCTAGTCATATGTTCTGACATATGCTCAGAGCACCTAAAATTGAGAGTCACCTAAGATGTAATGAGTATCTACTATGTTCCAGGCAACTCCCTAGGTAGTTTTCATGTTTTATTTAATCTTGACCTGAAAGACAAATACTGTTTGCTACTATTTTATAGATTTATAAATTGAATCTCAGGAAGATTAAATGGTAAAATGGGAATATAATTCTATTTTTTGAACATGGATTTTACTGGTCTTCTTATTAGATCTAAGATGATTATTACCGCTTAGTAGCTATGATCTTAATAATAATAATGACGGTATTTTAAAGAGTCTATTATAATGTTTTAAAGGTAAATTTTTGTCCATAGATCAGTAGATTCTAAATACAGAGTCATGAATGAAAAAAGAGTCTGGATAAGATGCCCAATTATGACCCTGATTGTTGTGCCTCACAGATGGCCCTCAAATCCATTTGCACCTCTTCTTATCTATAGGCGGCACAGTCACTCTTTAAGTAGACTACACCACTATTCTTCTAACAGGCTCCCCAGTTCCACTTTACTGCCCCTTCCCATCCATTCCTATACTGTAGCTAGTGATGACTTTTTTAAAAAGCTAATCTAATGATATCATTGATCAATGAATGAGTATACATTTTAATATCTTCCAAAATCATATCTTAACTCTCTAACTTCACCTGAAGCCATTCTCCCCGTACAGATTTTTGTATCTAATAGGCATCTTAAAGAAAATATATCCAAAAAACAATTTGTGACAACGGTTCTGATTATTTAGTGCTGAGTAACAAACCACCCCAAAACTGAGTGGATTAAACAATCATAGCATTTATTTTTCTCACAAATCTACAGTCTGTGCTGAGCTTGGCAGAGATAGCTTGTCTCCACTTAGTATTAGCTGGTATGGCATGAAAACTGGAGCTAGTCATCTGAAATTCTATTCATGCTCCTGTACATTGGTTGATGGTGAGTGTAGGCTGAAACATAAGCTGGGATCTCTGTCAGGACACCTACAAGGGACCTCTTCATATGACCTTGCCTTCATCACAACATGGCAGAAAAGTTCCATGGGTAAGTGTCCCAATAAAGAAAAAGGTAAATGAAATCTGTATCCCCATTTACACCCTAGGCGTCAAAGTCAGACACTATTACTATACTTTATGTATTGAGGCAGCCATAAAGTCCTACAACATGTCAAAAGGAGGACAGATAGACTCCATCTTTTGAAGAGAGAGAGAAGCCACATTCTAAATGAGAATGTAGAACTGAAAACAGTGGCCCAGAGCTAAAGGATATGTATGTATCTGTCTCTATCTCTGGGCTCAAACATAGAAACATTTGTGAGCATGTCACTGGACTGGGCAATATTTTGTTCTGTTGTACAAAGGGTCTCTATGATTTGGAACCAACTCAATGGCACCTAGCAATGACAACATCGCTATCTCTTTATTTCTATGCATAGATAGATAGATATATTTATGAGTGTCTATCTATCTATTGATCTATTCTGAAGTACATTGCTGTGAGTGATAGGATAATATCCATACACCTACAAAGAAGACCAGTTAATATAGCTATCATTCAAATTTACAAGAAAACCAGCAATGCCAAAGATGAGCAAATTAAAGATTTTTACCAACTTCTGCAGCCTGAAATTGATCACATATGCAATCAAGGTGCACTGATAATTACCAGCAATTGGAATGTGAAAGTTGGAAATGAAGAAGAAGGATTAGTAACTGGAAAATATGGCCTTGGTGATAGAAAGCACACTGGAGATGTTATGAAAGAACTTTGCAAGATCAATGACTTGTTCACTCCAACCACCTTTTTTCAACAATGTAGATGGTGAGTACACACATAGACCTCACTGGATGGAAAGCAAAAGAATCAAATCAGCTACACATCTGTGGAAAGAGACAATAGAAAACACGATATCAGCAGTCAGAACAAGTCCAGGGGCTGACTTCAGAACAGACCATCAATTGCTCATATGCAAGTTCAAGTTGAAGCTGAAGAAAATTAAAACAAGTCCATGAGAGCCAAAATACTACTTTGATTATATCACACCTGAATTTAGAGACCATCTCAAGAACAGACTTGACACACTGAACACTAATCACCGAAGACCAGACGAGGTATGGGAAGATATCAAGGATGTCATACATGAAGAAATAAAAAAGACAGAAAGAAAACACCAAAATGGATGTCAGAAAAGACTCTGAAACTTGCTGCTGAACATCAAGTAGCTAAAGTGAATGGAAGAAATGATGAAGTAAAAGAGCTGAACAAAAGATTTTGAAGGGCAGTTTGAGAAGACCAAGTAAAATATTATAATTAAAGATGCAAAGGTATGGAGTTAGAAAACCAAAAGGGAAGAACACACTCAGCATTCCTCAAGCTGAAAGAGCTGAAGGAAAAATTCAAGCCTCGAGTTGCAATTTTGAAGGATTCTATGGGCAAAATATTGAATGAGGCAGGAAGCATCAAAAGTAGATGGAAGGAATACACAGAGTCACTATGCTGAAAAGAACTGGTTGATGTGCAGCCATTTCACGGGGCGGTATGTGATCAAGAACCAATGATACTGAAGCAAAAAGGCCAAGATGCACTGAAGGCATTGGCAATAAACAAGACTCCAAGAATTGACAGAATACTGATTGTCTTAGTTATCTAGTGCTGTTACAACAGAAAATACCACAAGTGGATGGTTTTAACAAAGAAAAGTTTATTTCTTTACAGTAAAGTAGGCTAAAAGTCCAAATTCATGGTGTCAGCTCCAGGGGAAGGCTTTCTGTCTCTCAGCCTTCTCATCAGTGTTCCCCCAGACTAGGAGCTTCTTGACGCAGGGGCCCTGGTCCAAAGGACACTCTCTCCTCCCAGCACTGCTTTCTTGATGGTATGAGGCCCCCCTCTTCTCTCTGCTCACTTCTGTCTTTTATATCTCAAGAGATTGCCTCAGGACACAATCCAATCTTGTAGATTAGTCCTGCCTCCCTAACACAACAGCTGCTCATCCTCCCTCATTAACATTATAGAGGCAGGATTTGCAACATGTAGGAAAATCACACAATACCAGGAATCATGGCCCAGCCAAACTGCTACACACATTTTTGGGGGGACATAATTCAATCCATGACACTGGTTGAGATGTTTCAACAAATGGATGCAGCACTGGAGGTGCTCACTAGTCTATGCCAAGAATTTGGAAGACAGCTAGCTGGCCAATTGAATGGAAGAGATCCAAATTTGTGCCCATTCCAAAGACAGGTGATCCAACTGAATGCAGAAATTATGGAAGAAAATCATTAATGTAACACATAAGTAAAATTTTGCTGAGGATCATTCAAAAAGGGTTGCAGCAGTAGTACATCAACAGGGAACTGCCAGAAATTCAAGCTGCATTCAGAAGAGAACATGGAAAAAGAGATATCATTGCTGATGTCCAGTGGATCTTGTCTGAAAGCAGAGACTACCAGAAAGATGTTTACCTGTCTTTTATTGACTATGCAAAGACATCTGACTATGTGGATCATAACACTTTATGGATAACATTGTGAAGAATGGAAATTCCAGAACACTTAATTGTGCTCATGTGGAACCTGTACATAGACCAAGAGGTAGTCATTCGAACAGAGCAAGGGGACACTGCCTGATTTAAAATCAAGAAAGGTGTGCATCAGAGTTGTATCTTTTCACCATACTTATTCAATTTGTATGCTGAATAAATAATCCAAGAAGCTGGACTATGTGCAAAAGAATGTGGCATCAGGATTGGTCAAAGTCCCATTAAACAACCTGTGATATGAAGATGACACAATCTTTCTTGCTGAAAGTGAAAAGGAGTCTTGAAGCACTTACTGATGAAGATCAGACACCACAGCCTTCAGTAGGGATTATGCCTCAACATAAAGAAAACAAAGGTTCTCAAAACTGGACCAATAAGCCACATCATGATAAATGCAGAAAAGATTGATGTTGTCAAGAATTTCATTTTGCTTGGGTCAACAATCAACACTCATAGAAACAGCAGTCAAGAAATCAAAGGATATGTTGCATTGGGTAAATCTGCTGCAAAAGATCTCTTTTGTTAAAAAGCAGAGATGTTACTTTGAGGACTAAGTGCCTAACTCAAGCGATGATATTTTCAGTTGCCTCCTATGCATGTAAAACTTGGACAGCAAGTAAGGAAGACCAAAGATGAATTGATGTCTTTGAATTATGGTGTTGGCAAAGAATATTGAATACACTATGGACTTCCAGAAGGATGAGCAAATCTGTCTTGGAAGAAATACAACCAGAGTGCTCCTTGGAAGCGAGGATGGTAGACTTTATCTTACATAGTCTGGACATGTTATCAGGAGGGATCAGTCCCTGGAGAAGGACATCATGCTTGGTAAAGTAGAGGGTCAGTGAAAAAGAGGAAAACCCTCAATGAGATGGACTGGCACAGTGGCTGTAACAATGGACTCAAACATAACAAAGATTGTGAGGATGGTGCAGGACCAAGCAGCTTTTCATTCTGTTGTGCATAGGGTTGCTATAAGTCAGAACCAACTCGATGGCACCTATTAACAAAAATCTATATCTATCTATCTATTGAGAGGTTTCTATAAGTATAAATATATTGATTTATATTATCTATCTCTGATTGATATTCATGAATTCTCACCAATATTTTCAATCCAACAATTCCTGTACAACATCACAAATTTTATTCTAGTTTTTCTTCCTTTCTAGTTTTGTAACTCCCATCTCTGATAATAGGAAACCTGGCTCTCCTTTCTTTAACATATTTTCTTATATGATGGAATTCTGTTTATGCAGTCAATCTTTCATTACTGCCTCTACTGGCATGCATGGACACCTTGTTTAACTTGCTTGACTCCTACCCTGCTGAAAATTGTCCCATTTTTAGATATACTCAGCCCTAGAGCTCTAGCATCCCACTAGGCTGTATGCTGTGTATGACCTCATTACCTATTTAGGCTCTGAAACACCATACTAGCTATCCCTTGTCAGGGCTCTCTTCTCATCCTGCTTGTGGTCTGTACTCCTGAATTGGTATGTCAGTACACATGGATGCCCTCTTCACTCCATTTAGGCTCTATCATTCCTCCTGTTGGGCTCTGTCATTCTTTCTGTCACCCAACATGGATACTCTCCTTATCTTGCTTGTGCTCCAATGCTCCCACAAGGGAGAAAATCTACATGAGGACTTGTGAGAGAGCTTAACCCAGTCTGGTCTCTAACACCCTATGACCAACCACCCACACACATCCTCCTCACCCAAGCAGCCTCTGCTTCCTCATGACATGTCATCTCATATGGACACCCTCTGCACCTTTTATGGGCTTGGGCATCCCACAAGATGGGGGCATCTCAACTGTCATTATAGGTGGATGACTACCTTGTTTTGCCTTACCTAATGGCTTTAGGACTCATTTTTCAAGAAATTGAAGGGGAAAGTGTGTCAGTTGGGTCCTCAGGGAAGCAGATGCTAAAATTAAGTTATGAGTGTAAAAGATTTTTTGTAACACCTGAGAAAGGAGCAGGACAGAAGGACTTGACAGGGAGAACCCCATGATTCAGTTCGTGATGCAGATATATCAAAGCCTCTGCCAGGTCACTGGGAATCTCTGGAGCAACAATTGCACTTTAAAGGTGTCCTGGGTTGGGCCTAGCCCTTTTACCACAAACTTGCTCGGTCATTGACTGAAGCAACCCCAAGAAAAGTGTATCCTTAACTCAAAAGCTGGGCAGAACTGAAGGAGTGAACAGCTGGAGAGAATCAGCTAAGTACAGTCCTCACAAATGGCCAACAAGTTCTTTCTTGAATGGGGATTCTGAGAGGCACACATTTCAACATACGCCACAGGCAGAAAAGGGGAGAGAAAGGGAAAGGATTTCTACTGACATTAGATATGTGTTAAGAAGATATTAGCATAAACACACACACATCCTGAGTAACTAAATATTGTGACCTACAAAAATTCAGTATCTAGATTTTTGGTCCTCAAACATCACTGTCTGTCAAAATCACTCTGGTGGTTATAAAAAATGGAGATATCCGTTCTTACCCTAAAAATCTAGAACTAGAACCCCTACAGATGTATCTAAGGTATCTTCATATTTAACTTAAATCATTCTATACATTTTGATTCTGCTGTGGGGCCCTCATCTACTAAATAATACTTATTATAAGTTTATTTTTATCACCAATGGTGAGTAGACTGGCCCAGTACTGCCATCCAGCCCATAATTCTTGGAACTGTAACTAGTTTTTTGGAATGCAACATCTTGTCCTTTTACTGTAAATCTATTTTGTTCTGAGGCACATTTTTATAGGTCAAGATCCCTTCTGTGTTATTGAAAAATGTACATTATACTGTAAAGAAGGATTGTTTTCAGCAAAGTCATAAATCTGGGTCCAGCATGATGGATATTGTTAGGTTATGCACACTGTAACCTAACTGGAACGTTACAGTTATCTCAATTTTTTTTTTTTTTTAATGAATCTTACCTATCCTGCCAATGTGACAGGCCCTTAGGAACATGTAAAAGAGAAACCATCAGTAAAATCCAATTGTACCTGATATTTTCTTTTTCTTTTTATTGTTGTGCTTTAAGTGAAAGATTGTAATTTAAGTTAGTATCTCACAAAAATTTATACATACATTGTTTTGTGACCCTACATGCTCTCCCTATACTGTGACAGCACACTCTTACTTTCTACCCCTGATTTCCTGTGTCCATTCAGCCAGCTTCTGACACTCTCTGCTTTCTCATCTTGCCTCCAGATGAGAGCTGCTCATTTATTCTCATGTATCTACTAGAGCTAAGAAGCACACTCTTCACAAGTATCATTTTATGTCCCATAGTCCAGTCTAATCTTTGTCTGAAGAATTGGCCTCAGAATGGTTTTAGCTTTGGGCTAATACAGAGCCCGGGGGGCACATCTTCCAGGGTCCCTTCCAGTCTCAAATCATTAAGTCTGGTCTTTTTACTAGAATTTGAGTTCTGCACCCCACTTTTCTCCTGCTCCATCAGGGTCTTTCTGTTGTATTCCCTGTCAGGGCAGTCATTGTGGTAGCTGGGCACCATCTAGTTCTTTTGTTCTCAGGCTGATGAAATCTCTGGTTTATGTGGCCCTTTCTATCTCTTGGGCTGATACTTTCCTTGTGTCCATGGTTTTCTTTATTCTCTTTTCCTGCAGGTAGGTTGGGACCAATTGATGCATCTTAGATGGCTGCTCACTAGCTTTTAAGACCCCAGACACCACTTACCAACGTGGGATGCAGAATATTTTCTTAAAAAACTTTGTTATGCCAATTGACCTAGATGTCCCCTGAAAGCATGGTCCCCAGACCCGAGCCCCTGCTACTCTGTCCCTTGACATGTTTGGTTGTATTCAGGAAATTTCTTAGCTTTAGTTTAGTCCAGTTGTGCTGACTTCCCCTGTAGTGTGTGTTGTCCTTCCCTTATGTACCTGACATTTTCTTAGATGACACTTCAAACAGCCTATTTTGGCCTTCTTTTTTGTGTAATAGTTTCTTTGATTTGCTTACCCCTTGGTCTGAATCTTGACTTGGTATCTCTTTAGATTCTTTTTGCCTTGAAACATACTTCTTCATCTTTTACCCAAATATTTTATTTTTTAACCTGGGTTTGATCAGGGCTTGGAGAAAACAGTCCAAGTCTGCTCCAAACATTTGCATTTTGAAGCTATGGATTACTTAAATTGAAGCTAGAGAATCTCCTAAAGTTTCACTCCCTCACAAGTCTGTTGGTTGATGCAGTTGTCAAGCTGGATCTGTTGGCCAGAACAGCGATGTGTATGGCTTCCTCACAGTATGGCAGCTGTATTCTAAGAGTGAGCATTCAAATCACAGGAAGTGGAAGCTGCCAGTTTCTTAAACCTGGACCTAGAAACTGGCACAACATCATTTCCACTGTATCTCATTGATCAAGTAGTCACAGAGCTCAGGTTCAAGGGCAGGAGACAGAGAGCTCACCTCTCAATGGGAAGAGTTTCACTAAGTTTGGGGCCACTTTTTAAAATTTCCATATCAAACACATCAATATTAAAGTTTGAAGCTATAAGAGTTCCAATCCTATTCCTGAGATGAGTCATCCTCAGTAATATATATTCAAAGAAAATAGTTCAAATTTTAATGATGAGCAATATTTAGCACTTGAGAAGTTTGTGACTTAATGTGGTAAAGTAGAAGACAGAGGGGTGTATTTGATTGACTCCTTACAATATGTGCTCTAGAAATAATATTCAACAGGAAAGTGGACTGTTCAACAATATCTTAAGATATTCTCTAGCAGCAGAGGGGAAAGCTACCACCTATATGTTAGATTGTTGTAATGTGGCGGTTTACATGTTACTATGATGCTGGACATTATGTCACTAGTATTTCATATTCCAGCAGGATGACCCATGGTGGACAGGTTTTAGTGGAGCCTCCAGACTAAGGCTTATTAGAAAGAAAGGCCTGGAGATCTACCTTCAAAAATTAGCCAATGAAAACCTTATGGATCACAACCAAAAATTGTTCAGTATAGTGCTGGAAGATGAGCCCCTGGGTTGGAAGACACTCACAATACATCGGGGAACAGCTGCCTACTCAAAGTAGAGTCAACCTTAGTGATGTGTATGGAGTAAAGCCTTTGTGACTTCATATGCTGTTGTAGCACAACTACATAATATCTGCGACTGCAAAATCGGACTCAGACATACCAACAATCATGAAGATGGTGTAGGAACGGTTAAAATTTTGTTCTATTGTGAATGGTATCACCATGAGTCAGAGAAAACTCAACAGCAAGTAATAACAACATAAGGGAAAGAATATTCTTGTTCATTATAGTTTGTTAGACTTTTCAAAGCACTAGCATGTACATTGTCCCATATATTTCTTGAAATTTACCCTTATCTTCCTAGATTTGAACCAGTCTATTATTACTTGGTATCACCTTGCCTTCCTCTCCATTAGAAGGTTCTATACCTACACTATTTATTCCCTCTTTTATTGTTCTGATGCTGTTGTCATTTACAGATTAACTTCTCTGGCTCCCAGTTGTAATTCTTTTGGTATTGCATAGTCCTTAAGAGTTCATTTCCTAGAATGGTATCTGGCTGGTACAATTCTGCATCCTAGACTCACCCCATGGTCTGATGTTGTTTGTTCTAAGACCAAAGGACTCCCTTTAATAATTCTTGTAAGTTTGGTTTGGTTTTTACAAAGTCCCTTAATTTCTGTTTATCTGGAAATGACCTAATTTCACCACCATGTTTGAACAAGAGTTTTGCAGGATATAATATTCTTGGCTGGCAGTTATTTTCTTTCAAGGTTTTATATATGCCATCCCATTGCTTTCTTGCTTGCATGGTTTCTGCTGAATAATCTGAGCTTAGTCTTATTGTTTCTCCTCTGTATGTGACTTTTTGTTTTGGTCAAGCTGCTCTCAGGATTCTTTGTTTGTCTTTTGTTTTAACAAGAGTGATTATGATATGCCTTGGTGATTTTATTTTGGGGTCTATCCTACATAGGGTTTGTTGAGCTTCTTGGATGGTCAGCTTTTCATCTTTCATGATATTGGAGAATTTTTATGTCAGCAGTTCTTCAATGATCCTCTCTGTGTTTTCTGTTTTCTCCCCCTGTTCTGGAGCTCCAATCACTCAAAAATTTTTGCTTTTGATTGTATCCCGCATAAGTCTCAGGTTTTCTTCATTCTTTTCTCTGATTTTTCCTCAGAGTTGTATCAAAGTGTTTGTCTTCAATTTTGCTGATCCTGTCTTCAATTTTTTCAAACCTGTTCCTCAGTCCTTCTAGGACACTGCCCATTTCTGAAATCTTGTTGTTTATCTTTTGGATTTCTTATTGTTGTTTCTGTACAATTTCTAGTTGTGAATTTATTTTGTCATTTTGTTCCTGTATTGTTTTCTTGAATTCTTCCATTTTTTGATCTGTATTTTCCATGAATTTGTCTACTTTTCCATGAATTTGTCTCATTTTTGTCTGCTTTTTGCTTCAACTCTTGGATAACTCTGAATATTAGAGATTTGAATTCCCTGTCGGGTAGTTCTAGTGTCTTTTCTTCTACTGGAAAGTCGTCTGGAGTTTTATTTTGGATGCCTACTGGAACCATCCTCTCCTGTGTTTCTAAATGTTTTGATAATGTCTGTTGTCTTCAGGACATTCAGTAGTTATTTTCCTTGTTTATTGATTGTAGATTCATTTGTTTCATCTTGTTTTTTTGTTTTATTTCCGTTATGTCTGAGAAGCTGGACTGTGCATTCTTTGTTGTTTGCTCATCTGTAGGCATGATACTTTTCACCTCCTTCTCAAAGGGAAAGGTCAGGCACTCAGGTATGGTACAGCAGGACAGGGCAAGCTGAAAAGGAGATGCTGGGATGGGTTGTTTGTGGCACGTACTAGGGCTGATGGGGGGGGGGGCAAGGAATCAGTGCAGGGCAGGTTCTGGTAGGCCATGCCTGTGCTGCTTGTGGTTGTGATGTTCAGCACACAGTGCAGGTAGGCAGGAAGGAGGGGGGAGATTGTGATTTGTGGAGCTAAGATGGGTATGGGAAAGAAGAGAGAGAGGAGAGAGGAACAAGAGCCAAATACATACAAACAAATAAAAAACAGTGCTAAGGAAGATTACCATTGGAGTGGAGAGATGAGACTGAGAAATGTAGAAAAACAAGAAAGAAAGAAAAAATAAAAAGGGTAAAAGAAAAAAAGATAAATAAAAATTAGAAAAAAATAAAGTAAAGAAAAGTCTCCAGGGATCCCATCAGTGCGGCTGTGAGTACTGGGGAAGTTGCTCCCAGGCCGTGAAGTACAGCCTGGTTAGAAGGAGTAGAGGTGTCACACAGTCCTAGATATTCAGGAGACAGGAAGAAAAGGTAAGTATAGACAGACGAGAAATCGGAAATGAAAAAAGACAAAAGGGAAAAAGAGAGAGAAGAAAACAAAACAAAAACAAAAATAACCCCTCCCCCCAAAAAAACAATAAAAAAGAAATGCCCCCATGGATGTCACTGTGCATCTGCACAGAGTAAGGGAGTAGCTCCCAAGCCACACAGTACTGCCTGGCCAGAAGGGGCTCCCAAGCCGAGAAAAGAAAAAGAAAACCAACAAACAAATCAAAACAGAGCAAACAAACAAACAAACAAAAAGAGCCCCAGGGGTCCCACCAGTGTGGCGGCATGGGCCAGGAAGCATCTTCACAGTCAAGCAGTGCCTCACAGCCTTTCGGGAAGAAGTAAACATGGCACACAGAGCTATGTATTTGAGAGAAGGGAGGGGGAGGTGGTGAAAGGTATGGAAGAAGCCAAAAGAAGCGGAAAAAAGCAATACCAGCAACAAACAAATGGCACTCTGGGAGCCAGCCAGTGCAGGCAAGTGGAATCCAAGTGGCACAAGGGTGAAGCCAGTGCTCCCTGGCCAAGAGACTATGGCTGCAGGAAACAGAGGAGGCTGAGTAGGGGTGAAGAAGGATGCGGGGTGGGAAAACGTGTATCTCTGGTTACTGGTTGTTATGTCTCCTCCTGGGAGCTCCGTGAAGCTGCTTTCCCCTACTCCCTGTTCACCGATCTCGGACAGAAGTCCAAGATGGTGGATCTGTGCTGTGTTACCTGATAGGGGACCTCTGCATGTATCTCTCCCTTCTCTCTGTTCTCTGTCAGTTTCTTATTCCATTCGGTGCTTGGTTGAGTTCTTTTCATTTGATGCTTAGGGTTTCAGGATTGACGTTTGTCTTTGTTTGACTTAGTTTTTCAGATCTTTGCTGTGGAGGGACAGAGTGGTACTTCTGTCTATAGTACCATGTTGCCTGGAAAATTGTCCCATATATTTCTAACAATATACAACAAAGAAATTAGAACTGTTTTTATTAGTTTCATTAGACCAAGGGTAAATTTTGAATCTGTGATGTCAGATGACATATTCAATGTTGTATAGCTAGCAAGTAAAGTGACTAATATCAAAACAGATTTTCCTTAATTCTCATGCCAGGCCAATTTTGTCAATATACAACTCTTGAATTCCAAATAGTGGCAGAAGATCTGGCAAATATGAAGCAGGATACATTAGAAGGCATGAAGCACATCAGTGACACCATTCAAAGGCAAGGAAGAGGAAGCTTATATAATAAGAAATGAGCTAGACAATTTTATCCCACTGCTGAGGCTGGAGCCCTGGTGGTGCAGTGGTTAAGAGCTATAGCTGCCAACCAAAAGGTTGGCTGTATGAATCCATCAGCCACTTCTTGGAAACCCTATAGGGCAGTCCTATAGGGTCACTACAAGTAGGAATCAACTCAAGGGCAATGGGTTTGATTTTATGGTTTTGGCTGAGGCTGAGCCTGAAAATAGAAGGTCATTGTCCAATTCACAGTATCCAAAGAACATTTTGAGGGCATGAGTGGTTTGGTTAGCAGAGATTAGTGACTGAGTGATCTGGTCAATTCTATCTTCTATGGTCCAGTAGCAAAGGCAGTGTAATTGGCAAGTTATGTTCCAAAACTGGCATGTATCAGCATACCAAAAAAACAAACAAAGTCCATTGCTCTTGAGTCCATTCCAACTCAGTGACCTTATAGGACAGAGTAGAACTGCCCAATAAGGTTGCCATGGAGCAGCTGGTGGATTCAAACTGTCACCCTTTTGGTTAGCAGGGAAACGCTTAACCACATGAAAGGACAATATTTTGGGGCATGTGGGGATCAAGCTCCAATTCCATTAGGGTATTATTTAGGCAGGATAGAGTCCAATTCAAGGAAATTAAACTTCATATTATTTATCTGGTTCTCAAATTGTGTTTTACAGGAAAATGATATAAATGAGGCAAGTTGTGAGTACTGCCATTTATGGAACATATACACAGTGCTAGGAGTTTCCTACATTCTGGGGTGCAACAGGAGTTCTCCTAACTTCTTTCATTTCTATCTATTGTCATTCTGTTCTTGGAAAAATTTGATCTGCTAGTGGTCAGGAATAGAGATTGTGCACAATAGTAAACCAACATCCTGGGTCAGTGTTATGGCAGCAGTAGGTAACTAAGACACACACCTGCCATATAAGGGAATGCCATATAAGGGAATTTTTTGCCATATAAGGGAATGCTTACCGGTTCTAGGGATTGTTGTTTTTGTTAGGTGCTGTCAAGTCGGTTTGGACTCAGAGTGAGTCTACGGGACAGAGTAGAACTGCCCTATAGTGTGTCCAAGGATCAGCTGGTGGATTTGAACTGCCAACCTTTTGGTCAGCAGCCAAGCTCTTAACCACTACATCATAAGTTTTTTCTTGGGATTAGGGCCTCAATATCTTGGAGGTGGTTATTCACCTACCACACCCATATTACCCCACTTTATAGGTGAAGTCACATTGTAGATAATTGCAAGTAAAGCCTAGATTGAAATTAAAATATTTCTTCAGCTTGATTTTCTTTTTTCTATTACCCACAACTATTGTGTTTTCTTTAGCCTCGGAAAAATCCAAACATTTCAAGAAGTAAGAAATATTGCTATCACAAAAATTACCAAGTGCATAAAGCTCACCTAAGAATCAAGATACCACGAGCAAATGGTAGCAAATTTAGTGACAAAGACCTCCATTAAGAGGAAATGATTCAGGGACTGATACACATCCTCCATCATCAATTATATGTATTTTGAGAGATAGGGGCAGATTATCCAATAGGCAAGGTAAGCATGGTGCTTACCTTGCTTACCAGATCATCTGTAGTGAACAATTTCACGTATTTTCACCACATCAAAATGTTTGCTTCTGTCTCTTTCCCAACTCCACATCACCTAACTACAGAATTAAAGCATCTTTTCAAATTTACAGTGCCTGACAGGGACGGATTACCCAGTGAGCAAGGTAAGCACGGGCTTACTTGTGCTTACTTACTAATATGCAGTGCACAATTTCACGTTTTTCACCACATCAAAAACTTGCCTTTCTTACTGTGTAATCCAATCCTGATGAGAGATAAATCTTTTAACTCCTCTGAGACTCAATTTTCCTCATCTTGAAAATGGAGCAGTTACATGTGCCTGACCAGCTCACAAAGCTATTGGAAAGATTGGATGAGGAAGAAAGAAGAAAAACTATTTGGATATGAAGCACTATCAACACTACCATCAGGTGCGATATTTGCGTTTTATGAGTTTCTACCTAAACATTACCGAGGGCAGTGTTTTTTCATGTTTCTAAGGTAGACACATCACCCTCTGCTTCTTTATCTTCTGAGGATGGCTTGAAAGCCCTTGACTTAGTTTTTAATTTGTATCTGAAACTGCAGGTGTTCCTGGCAGAGCAGACCTTAACATTAGACAGTAAGAAAAAGATTATGGTCTTCTGAACATTCTAGAAAAAGTAATTTTTGCCTAATAAATATTGGAAAAAAAGATGAGAAAAAGCCCCTTGGAAGGAAAACTAATTTTTCAATGGAATGGCTGGGCTACTACATCGACCACTTTCCAATATTATTTCATTTTCATGTCTTGGCTGTTCATCCACTTCGATGTATTGCTCCTTACATGAGCATAACATAATCCAGCAGACCACAGGTAAGTTTCAGTGGCCAAATACATTCTGAATAATTGCTGCTCAACTGACATAAACCTGTTTGCAACTCCAGAATCACAAAGAAATAGGATTGGAACTGGCCCCAGGAATTGCTGAGGGGATGTGTGGTAAAATGGTAAGACCACTGGACTGGGAGACTGGAGAACCATTTTCAAAAACATTCTGACAAGCCCAATCTCTTTCATTTTTCCTTACTTTGTCACCTATTCCATAATTTTTTTATGCCTAAATGTGAACATCGTAGAAGATGTGTAATTACTTCTTGGATATTGGCCATGAGAACTTAACTATTTAACTGTCCGTCACCAGTGTGAACTGTGTGTTTCTTAGTAATCCACTTAACTTATTATAAAAGACACAACAACAACTCACATACACAGATCAAATCAGTTGCTATCAAGTTGGTTCTATCTCATGGAGATTCCATGTGTGTCAGAGTAGAACTGTGCTCCACAGGGTTTCAATAACTGACTTTTCAGAAGTAGATCACAAGGACTTTCCTTTGAAGCAACTCTAGGTAGACTTAAACCTCCAAGATTTTAACATTAACATTTTACACCACCAAGAACATTAACATTTTACACCACCAGGAACTCCTTAAAAAGAAAGATGTTATCTGCCTATTGGGGTTGTTACAGAGATTAAATGGTAGATATACAGTTTCTATCACAGTGACTGAAACAGAGTAGGCACCTAAGAAACAATAAGTAGTACCAGGAAAGTGCTTTACTTCAGTTTCTCTCAACCCCAATTTATAAAAAAGACTGCTGTCAAATTATATTATTATTTTTAAATTATCATGTTAATCCATTATTTAAAAATCTTCAATAGTTCCCCTAATCCACTGCTGGTGGGACCGTTAAATGATGCAACCACTACGGAAAATGCTAGAAATAGAAATACCTCATGATCTAGCAATCCCACTTCTAGGCATAAACCGTAAAGATGTAATAGCAGTGACACGAATAGATGTATGCACACCTATTTGCTTTGTAACGTTATTCACAACAGCAAAAAGATGGAAACAAGCTAAATATCCATCAATCAATGAATGGATACACAAAAGTGTGGTACATACATACAATTGAATACTATGAAGCCATAAAGAATAATGATGAGTCCTTGAAACATCATATGTGTCTGAATCCGGAGGGTATTGTGCTGAGTGAAATAAGTCAGTCAATGTATAATTGCACTTTTATAGGAAGACAAGAATAGATATATAAAGCAGAAAAACAATAGAAAGAATCAGCAAAACTAGAAGTTGGTTCTTTGAGAGGATCAATAAAATAGATAAACCACTGACCAAATTGACAAAGGAATAAAATTAGAAGATTCAAATAACCAAAATAAAAAATGAAATGGGTGACATTACAACAGAACCAACTGAGATAAAGGCCATCACAGCAGAATATTATTAAAAAAAAATTATACTCTAACAAATTTAAAAACCTAGAAGAAAAGGTCAAATTTCTAGAAACAAACTACCTACCTGAACTAACACAAAGAGAAGTAGAAAACCTGAACATACCTATAACAAAATAAGAAATTGAAGATGGTATAAAATAATTCCCAACAACAACAAAAAAGCCTTGGCCCAGATGGCTTCATTGGACAATTCTAAGAAACGTTCTGAGATTACATGACACCAGTTCTACTCAAACTATTCCAAAACATAGAAAAGGAAGGAATACTCCCTAATTCATTCCATGAAGCCAGCATAATCCTGATGCCAAAGCCAGGCAAAGACAACACAAAAAAAGAAAATTACAGGCAAATATGGATACAAAAATTCTCAACAAAATCATAGTCAACAGAATTCAACAACATAGCAAAAAAATAATACATCATGATCAAGTGAGATTCACACTAGAGATGTCAAGGTAGTTCAACATTAGAGAATTAAACAATGTAATTCACCTCTTAAACAAAACAAAGGAAAAGAATCACATGATCATCTCAACCAATGCAGAAGAGGCATTTGATAAAATCCAACAAGTTTCTGATAAAAACTCTCAGCAAAATATTAATAGAAGGGAAATTCCTCAACATAAAGAAAAGCATACATGCAAAACCAACACCTAACATTATTCTCAATGGAGAAAGATTGAGCGTACTTCCCTGGGAGAATGAGAATGAGACAAGAATGCCTGTTATCACCACTTTTATCCAGTATTGTAGTGGAGATCCTAGTCTGAGTAATAAGGCAAAAAAGGGAAATAGAGGGTATCCAATTGGAAAGGAAGAAATTAAACTATCCCTATTCATAGGTGATATAATCTTATACACAGAAAATCCCAGACACTCCTTAAAAAACTTACTGAAGCTAATAGAAGTATTCAGCAAAGTGTCAGGGTACAAGATCAACACACAAAAATCAGCTGGGTTCCAGACTTCTGGGCAACATGGTGCTTCAGTCAGAAGCCCCATGCTGTCCTTCCACAGCAAAGATCAGAAAAACTAAGTCAAACAGAGTCACACATCAATCCTGAAACCCTAAGCATCAAATGAAGAGATAAAGAACTCAGCCAAGCACCGAATGGAATAAGAAACTGACTGAGAACAGGGCAGAGGAGAGATACATGCAGAAGTCCCCTATTAGCTACTGCAGCATATTTCCACCATCTTGGACTCCTACTGGAGATCAGAGAACAGGAGGTACAAGAAAGCAGCTTCATGGAGCTTCCAGCAGGAGACAGAACAACTGGTAAACCATGATATATGCTTTCCCACCTCCCACCCTTCTTCACCCCCACTTAGCCTCCTCTGCTTCCTGCAGCCACAGTCTATTAGCTAGGAAGAACCAGCTTCACACCAGTGCCACTTGGATTCCAATCGCCAGCACTGGCCAGCTCCTTGAGTGGCATTTGTTGGCTGCTGGTGTTGCTTTTTCCCACTTCTTTAGATTTCTTCCTTACGTCTCATCACTTCCCCCTGCTTTCTCTGAAATACCTGGGTCTGTGTGCCATCTTTGCTTCTTCCCGAAAGGCTGCAAAACACTGCTCGACCATGAAACTGCTTCCTGGCCCATGCCGCCACCGTGATGGGACCTCCCAGGGTTTTTTGTTTCTTTACTTGCTTGCTCTGATTTGTTTGGTTTTGATTTGTTTGTTTTCTTTTTCTTTTCTCAGCTTGGTGGCCCCCTCTAGCTGGGCAGTACCACGCAGCTTGGAAGCTACTCCCTTACTCTGCGCAGACACACAGGGACATCCTGGGGGTATTTCTTTTTTCTTATTTCTTTGTTTTTGGTTTATTTTTTCATTTCTTTGTTTAGTTTTCTTCTCTTTCTTATTGCTTTTTTGTCTTTCTTCATTTCTAGTTTCTCAATTGAGTATTCTTTTCTTTTACCCTTTTTTCTTTTTTTTGATTTTTGTTTTTCCCCATTTCTCAGTCTCTCATCTCTCCACTCCAATAGCAAGCTCGCTTAGCACTCTATTTTGTTTGTGTGTATGTTTTTGGCTCCGGTTCCTCTCTCCTCTCTCTCATCTTTCCCATACCCATCTTAGCTCCACACATCAAAATCTACCCCTTCCTTCCTGCCTACCTGCAATGTGCACTGAACATCACACTCCCAAGCAGCAAGGCACGGCCTACTGGAACCTTCTCTGCACTGATTCCTGGTCCACACTGTCAGCCCTGGTATGTGCCACAAAAAACCTTTCCCAGCAACTCCCCTACAGCTAGACCTGCCCTGATGTACCATACTTAAGTGACTGATCCTGCCCACTGGAGAAGGAGGTGAAAAGTATCATGCCCACAAACGAGCAAACAACAAAGAATGCAGAGCCTGCATGCTCAGACATAACAAAAAAAAAAAAAAAAAAAAAGCAGGATGAAACAAGCAAATCCACTATCAATAAACAAGGAAAATATAACCACTGAATGTCCCTAAGACTGCAGACAATATCAAAACATTTACAAAAACAGGACAGGATGGTTCCAGTAGGAGTCCAAAATAAAACATCAGATGACCTTCTAGTAGAAGAAAAGGTGCTAGACCTAACTGATAGGGAATTCAAATCTCTAATATTCAGAATTATCCAAGAGTTGAAGCAAAAAATAGACAAAAATGAGGAAAAAATAGACAAATCCATGGAAAAGACAGACAAATTCATGGAAAATACAGACAAAAAAAAATGGAAGAATTCAAGAAAACAATACAGGGAAAAATATGAAAATAAATTTACAACTAGAAATCACACAAAGGCAACAATTAGAAATCCAAAAGATAAACAACAAGATTTCAGAAATGGGCAGTGTCATAGAAGGGCTGAGGAACAGGTTTGAAATAATTGAAGACAGGATCAGCAAAATTGAAGACAAACACTTGGATACAAATCTGTTTGAGGAAAAAATCAGAAAAAAGAACAAAGAAAAATGAGGAAACCCAGAGAATTATGTGGGATACAATCAAAAGCAAAAATGTGCAAGTGATCAGAGTTTCAGACAGGGGGAGAAAACAGAAAGCACAGAGAGGATCATTGAAGAATTGCTGACAGAAAACTTTCCCAATATCATGAAAGATGAAAAGCTAGCCCTGAAACAAGCTCAGCAAACACCATATAGGATAGACTGCAAAAGAAAATCACCAAGGCATATCATTATCACACTCGCCAAAACCAAAGACAAACCAAGAATCCTGAGAGCAGCTCAACCAAAACAATAAGTCACATACAGAGGAGAAACAATAAGACTAAGCTTGGATTATTCGGCAGAAACCATGCAGGCAAGAAGGCAATTGGATGACATATATAAAACCTTGAAAGAAAAAAATTGCCAGCCAAGAACAATATACCCTGCAAAGCTCTCTTTCAAATATGATGGTGAAATTAGGTCATTTCCAGATAAACAGAAATTAAGGGACTTTGTAAAAACCAAACCAAAATTAAGAGACTTATTAAAGGAAGTCCTTTGATCTGAGAACAGACAATATCAGACCACAGGCTGAATATAGGACACAAGATTGTACTAGCCAGATACCAGCCTAGGAAAAGAACTCTTAAGGACTATGCAAAACAAGACGAATTACAAAAGGAAACCAGAGAGGTTACTCTGTAAATGACAACAGCTTCAGAACAATAAAAGAGGGAATAAACGGTGTAGATACAGAACCTTCTAATGGAGTGGAAGTCAAGCGATACCAAGTAATAATAGTCTGGTTCAAATCTAGGAAGATAAGGGTAAATTTCAAGGTAACCACAAAGAAAGTTAACAAACCCACTCATCAAAATAAAGAAGAAAAACATAAATCTCAGTAAAAACAAAACCTACAAAAACAAAAGAAATTTTAAAAAGTCCACAAACAAAAGGAACTCAGAACGGGAGAATAAGAGGAACAAAACTGGAGGACATTATACTGAATGAAATAAGTCAATCACAAAAGGACAAATATCCTATGAGACCTCTACTGTATAACTCATGTAAAAGTTTACACACAAAAAGAAACAATCTTTGTTGGCTACGAGGAATGGGAGGAGTGGGCGGGAACTAAATAGATAAGTGGTAACTTTGGTGAAGGGTAAGACAGTACACATTACTGGGGAAGCCAGCACAACTTGTTCAAAGTAAGGTCATGGAAGGTCCATAGACACTTCCAAACTCCCTGAGGTACTGAATTGCTGGGTAGAGGGCTGTGGGGAACATGGTCTCCAGAAACATCTAGCTCCATTGACATAACACAGTTTATAAAGACAATGTTCTACATTTTACCTTGGTGAGTAGCATCTGGGGTCTTAAAAGCCTGTGAGCAGCCATCTAAGATACTCCACTGGTCTCAGCCCTTAAGGAGCAAGGGAAAGTGAAGAGAACAAGATACTAGGAAAAGATTAGTCCAAAGGACTGATGGGCCACAGCTACCATGGCCTCCACCAGACTGAGTCCAGTGCAGCTGGATGGTGCCCGGCTGCCACCACTAACTGCTCTGGCCAGGATTACAATACAGTGTCTTGGATAGAGCTCGAGAAGGATGTAGAACAGAATTCTAACTCACAATAAAAGACCAGATTTACTGGCCTGACAGACTGGGGAAACCCCTAGAGTATGGCCCCCACACACCTTTTTAGCTCAGTGGTGAAGCCCTTCCCGAAGTTCACAGTTCAGCCGGGGACTGGACAGCCTCATAAAACAAAACAGGACTAATGAGGCACAGCAGTCCAGGGACAGGAACTAAAGGCAGGAGGGGACAGGAAAGCTGGTGATAAGGAATCCAAGGTTGAGAAGGGATAGTGTTGACATGTCATGGGGTTGTTAACCATTGTCATAGGGAAATATGTGTTAATAACTGTTTAATGAGAAACTATTTGTTCTGCAAACTTTCATCTAAGGTACAAAAAAAAAAAAGAATTATCTATGTGAGATCAAATTGACAACAGCAGCTCAAAAGATTTGATGGGAAGCCTAGGGGACAGTAAGTTGAAGATAATGGTTATGGAATAATTTGGAAAAGGCTAGTGAGAATAGCAGCACAACTGGAAGAATGTAATTGATGTCACTGAGTTGTACATGTAGAAACTTTCAAAATGGTGTAACTTTGGCTACGTATATTTTCACCAAAAAAAAGGTCCTAAAGGGAGAGAAAGGAGAGTGTTGATATGTCATGGGGTTGTTAACCAATGTAATAAAACAATATGTGTACTGGCTGTTTAATGAGAAACTATTTGTTCTTTAAACCTTCATCTAAAGTACAATAAAAAAAAATTTTTTTAAAGTATAAAAAAAATTCTGTTGTTCTTTAGGTGGAAGTTTACAGCTCAAGTTAATTTCTCATTGAAAACTTCATACACATATTGTTTTGTGACATTGGTTGCAATCCCCAGAATGTGACAGCATACTCCCCCATTCCACCCGAGGTTCCCTGTGTCCATTCGTCCACTTCCTGTCACTTCCTGCTTTCTCGTCTTACTTTTGGACAGGAATTGCCCATTTGGTCTCCTATATTTGATTGGACTAAGAAGCATGTTCCTCAGGTATGTTATTTTTTATTTTATAGGCATGTCTAATCTTTGTCTGAAAAATGGGCTTTGAGAATGGTTTCAGTTCTAGGTTAGCAGAGTGTCTGGGGGCCATAGTCTCAGGGTTTCCTCCACTCTCCGAGAGCAGTAAGTCTCGTCTTTTTTTGTTAATTTGAATTTTGTTCTTCATTTTTCTCCCACCCAGCACTCCTTGTGGTGATCTCTGTAATAGTGGTCTTGGTGGTAGCCAGGCATCACTTAGTTCTTCAGGTCTCAGGCTGGTGGAGTCTCTGGTTCATGTGGTCCTTTAATCCTTTTTTGTTGTGGTTGTTAAGTTCCCTCGAGCTGGTTCCAACTCATAGCTTCCCTACTCACAACAGAACTAAACACTGTCCAATCCTGCGCCATCCTCACAATTGTTCTTATGCTTGAGTCCATGGTTGCAGCCACCATGTCAATCCATCTCTTTGAGGGTCTTCCTCTTCTTTGCTGGCCCTCTACTTTACCAAGCATGATGTCCCTCCTGATAACATGTCCAAAGTATATGAGAGGCAGTTTTATCATCTGCTTCTAAGGAGCATTCAGGCTGTACCTCCAAGATAGACTTTTTCGTTCTTCTGGCAGTCCATGGTATATGCAATATTCTTTGGCAACTCCACAATTCAAAGGTGTCAATTCTTCTTCGGTCTTCCTTAGTCATTATCCAGCTTTCACATACATATGAGGCATTTGAAAAATCTGTGGCTTGAGTCAGGCACATCTTAGTCTTCAAGGTGACATCTTTGCTTTTTAACACTTAAACAGGCCTCTTGCAGCAGATTTATTAGTCCTTTGGTATAATATTTTCCTTACTTTTTGGTTTTCTTCATTCTCCTTTGCTCTGGATTGGATGGGACCAATAGATCTATCTTAGATGGCCACTTGTAAGCTTTTAAGACCCAAGATGCTGCTCTCCAAAGTGGAATGTAGAACATTTTCTTTATGTACTATGTTATAACAATTGACCTAGATGTTCCCTGACAGCATGGTCTCCAGCCCCTAACCCCAGCTACTAGGTCCCTCAAAGGGGTTAGATGTGTCTAGGAAACTTCTATGCTTTTGCTTTGGTCCAGTTGTGCTGACATCCCTTATATTTTGTGTTTTCCTTCCCTTCACTGAAATTGACAATTGTCTGCTATCTAATTAGTGATTTCCTTTCCCCGTCATTCCCTATCCTTGTAACCATCAAAGAATTTTTTTTTCTGTGTGTAAATCTTTTCTTGATTTCTTCTAATAGTGGTCTCATACAATATTTGTCCTTTTGTGACTGACTTATTTAATTAAGCATAAATCCCTCCAGATTCATCCATGCTGTGAGATGTTTCATTGATTCATCATTGCTCTTTATCATTGCATGGTATTCCATTGTGTGTATGTACCATAATTTGTTTATCTGTCCATCTGTTGATGCACATTTAGGCTGTTTCCATCTTTTTGCTATTGTGAATAGTATTGAAATGAACATGGTTGTGCATATATCTATTTGTGTGACAGCTCTTTTTTATCTATGGTATATTCCTAGGAGTAGGATAGCTGAATCATATGGTATTTCTATTTCTAGATTTTTAAGGAAACACCATATCATTTTCCAAAGTGATTATACCATTTTACATTCCCACCAGTACTGCATAAGAGTTCCAGTCTTGTTGTGTGCTGTCGAGTCGATTCTGATTCATAGTGACACTATATGTCAGAGTAGGACTGTCCCATAGGGTTTCTTAGGCTGTAATCTTTATAGGAAAAGATCACTAGGTCTTTTCTCCCACAGAGTCACTAGAGGGATTCAAACTGCAGATCTTTTAATTAGCAGCTGACTGCTTAACCATTGAGCCATCAGGACTTTTTATATCATTCTTAGAACACAACAAATAAATGGAGATCTTGCAATACACCAATAGTGCCCATCCTCATACTCTACCTGAAAGCTGTTGGTGTCAAGAATTAGTCTTCTTCCTTACACTATAGGGCTGAAGGAGGCCATCTACATACTCATTTCATGGTAGCCTCTAATATCCACCGCTCCTACTACATGACTCTTACTAGCTCTGTTTGCCCACTTCCAATAAACAACTCTCTGTCTCACATTTATGTTGGCAAGCAGGTTACCTTCTAGAATTAGAATTCTACCCTGAATTCCTGACAACTAGAGGAAAGGATTTACACTGCATGGATCTCGCCAATCCCCTCACCCAAAACAGAACCTTATATGTCCAGTGACAGATTAAAGCCCTGTTCCAAATGACAGCATGGAAACTCATTTACAGGCATGTCCATGTTGAGCCAATGCAAACCAAAATTTGGACCTCACACCTTCAGGACAGTGTAATTTAACTTTTATTTTATCTTTCTCAGAGTTCAGCATTCTAGTCAGCTCTGTTTTACCAGGCCTGGCCACCTGAGATATGAAATTTCCAATTTTCCTTTGCCATATGTCACTAGGGGCCTGTGATGGTTAAGTCTGTGTGTCAGCTTAGCTGGACCATAATTCCCAGTGGTTTGACAATTATGATGCAGTTTGGCAGTCATATGATGATGTAATCACCTCCATGATGAGATCTGATATTATGTGATCACCTCCAAGATGGGCTCTTCTGTGAGTAGCCTATTAGTTGAAAGGTAGTTTCCTTTGGGGTGTGGTCTGCATCAAATACAGGCAGGCTTTCTGGCAAGGCTCTCTGGCTTTAGCTAGCTCTAGTTCCTGCAGCTGGCTCCTGTTCACCTGACCTCCAGTTCTTGGGACTTGAGCTAGCAGCTTACATGCCGATCTGAGAATTTGTCAGCCCCTACAGTCTGGATCTTTTTCTATGAATTTTTGGAAATATTTAAAGGATAGTTAACACCCGCCCCTCCCCTATGATATCCACCACTTGAATTAAAAGGAAGAGAGGACTAATAAAATAAAAACAAAAATAGGTAAGTACCAATTTTGCAGTTAATAGAATATAAATCAAATCAGGACAGATGTGAAAGGCAATAGCACTCAAAATTGGATAAGTTATTATATCCCCCAGGTTTGTAAAATGAAAGAGTACCAAGGCTGAAGACAAGCATTGATGAAGGATGTAACCAGATAACTTATGGGTGCTTCACTGAACTGTAACATTCTTTGAATCTCTGGACCTCTATATAAAAGGAATATGACTGCAAGTTATCTATCTCCCCCAGAAGAGCAGAGTTTTAGTAGCCAGACTTGGATGTAAATGGAGTCAGAACCTGTAACATCCATTGCATTCATCTTCAGATTGATTAAATTGCTATTATCTAATTCTTTTGCAAAGAGTTTGTTTACTTTAAGAGGAAAAGGAATTATCTAACAACTAAATTGTTTTCTTAAGTTGTACTTAATAGCATCTTATAGACATAGGGTATCATTAAGGGATTCCTTGTGTTCTCTGGAGAAGTTAATAGATTTCACTCTACAGTACCAAAGTTTCTAAACTTCGTGGTCATAATAACATGTTAAAAGGATTGTTTAATAACATTTATTTCTCAATAAAATCATAGATAAAAGGTAAACTAGTAATAGTGTTTAAGAATAATAAATATTGTGAAAAATAGAAGAAGGATAACACAGGACATTCCCTTATTCTCCTTCCTTCCAGTTTCTCCTCTTACTTCTTCACTTTCTTAAATCAACCTCCTTTTCTTCATGCTAAAATAACTCAAAAGCCAGAAAACTGAATAAATTTGCTGTAGTTATTATATTTTGGTGCTAACAATCTTACATTTAGTGCTAAAATTCCAACACATTAAAAACACCAGTCACTTCCGGCAACATGGTACTCTAGGCAGAAGCACCACACCATCCCTCCACAGCAAAGATCTGAAAAACTAAGCCAAACAGAGAAAACAGTAATCCTGAGACTCTAAACATCAAATGAAGAGATAAAGAACTCAGCCAAGCACCAAATAGAATAAGAAACTGACAGAGAACAGAGAGCGAGGAGACATACATGGAGAGGTCCCTTATCAGCTAATACAACGCAGATCCGCCATCTCAGACTCCCATCAGAGACCAGCAAATAGGTGGTATGAGAAAGCAGCTTCACAGAACTTCCAGCAGGACACTGTAAATTGTGACATACACTTTCCCACCCTCCACACTTCTTCACCCCCACTCAGCCTACTCTGCTTCCCATGGCCACAGTCTCTTGGCTGGGAAGAACCTGCTGCTTGGATTCCACCCACCCGCACCAGCCAACTCCTTGATTGCCATTTGTTGGCTGCTGGTATTGCTTTCTTGCCCTTCTTTTGATTTCTTCCTTACCTCTCACCACCTTCTCCTCCTTTTGCTAAAATACCTGGCTCCCTGCACTATCTTTGCTTCTTTCTTAGGGGTTGTGGACCTCTGTTCGAGTGTGGAACTGCTTCCCAGTCCATGCTGCCATGCTGTGGGGATACTGGGGCTTTTTGTTTGTTTTCTTTTTCTTTTCTCAAGTTGGCCTGGCTTGGGGCCTACCCCCTCAGCTTGTGCAGATGCACAGAGGGATCCCTGAAAGCATTACTTTTTTCATGTTTTTTCTTTTTTTCTGTTTTTTTGGGGAGTTTTCTTGTTCATTTTTTTTTTAATTGTTTTGTTTTCTTTTCCCTCTTTTTCCTTTTTTGTCTTTCTTCACTACTCAGTTTCTTGTCTCTGTATACCTTCCTTCTCTTCCTGTCCTCTGGATACCTGGCACTGAATACCTCTATGCCTCATAGCCAGGCTGTACTTCAACACCTGGGAACAACTTCCCCAGACCTCCTAGCTGCACTGGTGGGATTCCTGGGAGATTTGCTGATCTTTTTTCTTTCTAATTTTTATTTATTCACTCTTTTCTTTTCTTTTTTTCTTCTTCCCCTTTTTGTTTTTTTCTCCATTTCATAGTCTCTCATTTCTCCACTCCAATGGCAAGCTCCTCTAGCACTTTTTTATTTGTTTGTATGTTTTTGGCTCCTGTTCCTCTCTCCTCTCTCCCATATCCAAGTTAGCTCCACACATCACAATCTCCCCCCTTCTATCCTGCCTACCTGCACCATGCACTTAACATCACACCACCAAGCAGCACAGGCTTGGCCTACCACAACCTGCCCTGCACTGATTACCGACCCACCCTGGTGGCTGTAGTAAGTGCCACAAACACTCCATCTCAGCAACTCCTCTTCAGTTAGACCTGCCCTGCTGTACCATATCTGAGAGACTGACCCTGCCAATTGGAGAAGGAGGTAAAAAGTATCATGCCCACAGATGAGCAAACAACAAAGAACACACAGCCCGCCTGCTCAGACATAGCCAAATTAAAAAAAAAAAAAAAAAAGGACAAAAGAAATCTACAGTCAATAAACAGGAAAAATAACTACTGAATGCACCAAAGACAGCAGACAGTATCAAAACATTTACAAAAACAGGACACGATGGCTCCAGTAGGTGTCCAAAATGAAACACCAGATGAGTTTCCAGTAGAAGAAAAGACACTAGAACTAACTGATAGGGAATTCAAATCTCTAATACTCAGAATTATCCAAGAGTTGAAGCAAATAGCAGACAAAAATGAGAAAAAATAGACAAATTCATGGAAAATACAGACCAAAAAAATGGAAGAATTCAGGAAAATAATGCAGGAACAAAATGCCAAAATAAATTCACAACTAAAAATTATACAAAAATAACAATTAGAAATGCAAAAGATAAACAACAAGATTTCAGAAATGGACAGTGTCATAGCAGGGCTGAAGTGCAGGCTTTAAACAGTGGAAGACAGGATCAGCTAAATTGAAGGAAAACACTTGGATACAACGCTGTTTCAGGAAAAAATTAGAAAAAAGAATGAAGAAAAATGAAGAGACCCTGAGAATTATGTGGGATACAATCAAAAGCAAAAATGTGTGAGTGATTAGAGTTCCAGAACAGGGGGAGAAAACAGAAAACACAGAGAGAATCATTGAAGAACTGCTGACTGAAAACTTCCCCAATATCATGAAAGATGAAAAGCTGACCATCCAAGAAGCTCAACAAATCCCATATATGATAGACCCCAAAGAAAATCACAAAGGCATATCATAATCACACACGCTAAAACCAAAGACAAAGAATCCTGAGAGAAGCCCAAGAAAAACAACAAATACAGAGAAGAAACAGTAAGACTAAGCTTGGATTATTCAGCAGAACCATGCAGGCAAGAAGGCAATGGGAAGACATATATAAAACCTTGAAAGAAAAAACTTGCCAGCCAAAAATAATATATCCTGCAAAACTCTCATTCAAATATGATGGTGAAATTAGGTCATTTCCAGATAAACAGAAATTACGGGACTGTGTAAAAACCAAACCAAACTTACGAGACTTATTAAAGGAAGTCCTTCCATCTGAGAACGAACAATAACAGACCACAGGCTGAATATAGAACACAAGATTGTACTAGCCAGATACCAACCTAGGAAATGAACTCTTAAGGACTATGCAAAACCAAAAGAATTACAAAAGGGAGCCAGAGAGGTTACTCTGTAAATGACCACAAAGTCAGAACAATAAAAGAGGGAATAAAATGGTGTAGATATAGAACCTTCTCATGGAGAGGAAGTCAAGCGATACCAAGTAATAATAGAGTGGTTCAAATCTAGGAAGATAAGGGTAAATTTCAAGGTAACCACAAAGAAAGTTAACAAACCGACTCATCAAAATAAAGAAGAAAAACATAAATCTCAGTAAAAACAAAACCTACAAAAACAAAAGAAATTTAAAAAAATCCACAAACAAAAGGAACTCAGCACAGGAGAGTAAGAGGAACAAAACTGGAGGACATTATGCTGAGTGAAATAAGTCAATCACAGAAGGAGAAATATTGTATGAGTCTTCTACTGTATAACTCATGTAAAAGTTTACACACAAAAATAAACAATCTTTGTTGGTTATGAGGTATGGGAGGAATGGGGGGGAATAAATATATAAGTGGTAACTTTGGTGAAGGGTAAGACAGTACACATTACTGGGGAAGCCAGCACAACTTGTACAAAGAAAGGTCATGGAAGCTCCATAGATGCTTCCAAACTCCCTGAGGGACTGAATTGCTGGGTGGAGGGCTGTGGGGATCATGGTCTTGGGGAACATCTAGCTCAACTGGCATAACACAGTTTATAAAGACAGTTTTCTACATTTTACCTTGGTGAGTAGCGTCTGGATTCTTAAAAGCCTGTGAGCAGCCATCTAAGATAATCCATTGGTCCTGCCCTTTTGGGAGCAAAGGAGAATGAAGAGGACAAGATACAAGGAAAAGATTAGTCCAAAGGACTAAAGGACCTCAGCTACCACGGCTTCCACCAGACTGAGTCCAGTACAGCTACATGGTGCCTGGCTACCTTCACTGACTGCTCTGACCAGAGTCACCATAGAGGGTCGTGGACAGAGCTGGAGAAGGATGTAGAATAGAATTCTAACTCACAGAAAAAGACCAGATTAACTGGCCTGACAGGCTGTAGAAACCCCGAGAGTATGGCCCCCCGACACCCTTTTAGCTCAGTGGTAAAGCCCCTCCCTAAGTTCACCATTCAGTCAGGGATTGGACAGCCTCATAAAAAAAAAACAGGATTAATGAGGCACAGCAGTCCAGGGACAAGGACTAGAAGGCAGGAGGGGACAGGAAAGCTGGTGATAGGGAACCCAAGGTTGAGAAGGAATGGTTTTGACATGTCATGTGGTTGTTAACCATTGTCATAGGACAATATGTGTACTAACTATTTAATGAGAAACTATTCTGCAAACCTGCATCTAAGGTACAAAGAAAAAAGTATTATCTATGTGAGCTCAAATTGACAACAGCAACTCAAAAGGTTTGATGGGAAGCCTAGGCGACAGTGAGTTGAAGATAATGGTGATGGGATAATTTGGAAAAGGCTAGTGAGAATAGCAGCACAACTGGAAGAATGTAATTGATGTCACTGAGTTGTATATGTAGAAACTTTCCAAATGGCGTAACTTGCGCTATGTATATTTTCACCGAAAAAAAGTCCTCAGGGTTGAGAAAGGAGACTGTTGACATGTCGTGGGGTTGTTAATCAATGTCGTAAAACAATATGTTTACTGACTGTTTAATGAGAAACTATTTGTTCTGTAGACCTTCGTCTAAAGTACAATAAAAACATTTTTTAATAAAAGCACCAGTAAAAAGTTGTTCATCACCATCATCATCATCATCATAGTTGTCATCCTCATCATCAGCATACATGATGCTGACAAGGTGATTTGAAGTGAACAGTAGCTTAGGAAATTCATATAACCCTGATGAAAAGTCTTTTTGAGCTATGTATTATTAGTATAACAAAATCTTAATAAGACCATTTCTGGAACTCTAAACTAAAGAAATAATTCTAAAGATGGAAATAGCATTACGTTAAAAAACATTTCACATAATTATTTATAATATCAACAAATTTGAAGTAAGTTAAATGACCAACAAATTTAGAATGATTAAGCAAATTATAGTATATATAGTCAATGGAATATTATACAGCATTTAAACTTAATGCCTATGGAATAGATATCATAAATTATAAGCATTTCCCTTATTAAGGGTAATAGCAGGATAACTATTGTATATAAAGTATGATTTTAATTATGTTAAAATTATCCATAAAATTAATATAAATAAATATGTTAACACTGTAGAATTTAAACTGTGGAGTGTTCTTTTTTTCTCTATGTTTCTGTTTTACAGATTTTATTAATGAGTCTGAATTGATTTTTATGATGCAATAAAAACAAAAATATTTTTTGGATGAAGTTAATTTAGCGATTTTGGAGGCCAATGCGTTTTAGTTAAACCAAATTTCCTTATGTTGTGAACGACTCTAAGGCCAGTACTATGCTAAGCACCTTAGGGAAAACAGAGATGCTCAAGAAGCCATCCTTGTCCTCAGTGACTGGTGACCAAGTGCGGGAGGCAGACGTGAATCCAATAGTGTATGTTATAAAATCGGCAGATGATAATTCTAATGAAGCTCACAGGACAAATTTAAACCAAGTGCTTTGAGGATGCAAAGAAGGAAAATCTTATTTCTAAGAAGCAGACTCAAGAATGGAGATGGTTGTGAAATTTGCGATGGAATCTGTAGGGCAGGGTATGATTTCCACAGACATGATTTGGGAAAAGCAATACCAGCGAAAAGATATTTCACAGTCAATGCTCCAGGCAGGATGAGAGGGCTACACTCGAGGGAAACAGAATAGATTGATTTTGGGGTAGAGATGAGAGGGCTACACCCGATGGGAACATTAATAGATTGATTTTGGGGTAGAATTCTGGAGCTTGGTGTTAAACAAAACGATAGAGATTTGAATCCACCTAGAGGCACCTTGGAAGAAAGGACTGGAGATGTACTTCTGAAAAATCAGCTACTGAAAACCATATGGAGAACATTTCTGCTCTGACACATGGGGCCCCCATGAGTCAGAGCTGACTTGATTGCAAATGGTATTAGTCTCAGTGCGAGCTGGAGATCTTTTACCTCAAAGATAGGAAAAATGTTTATCTGTTTTAACACAAAGAGGAGATTTTAAGACAAAGTGGAACAGTCAATGGGTGGAGTAAGGGGGTTAAAATATCTTCCTGTGGTAACATACACTCTTTGCCTTTAGTTCAGACCTTTAACCTTTTGGTAAGCATCTGAGCTCATTAACCATTTGCACTACCCAGGGATACCCACAACACAACAGCAATCATATATTTAACTTATTTGTTGGTTTCTCTCCGTTAGACTGTAGCCTCATTCAGGACAAAGATATTTGTTTTGTTCATTGCTGCATCCATACTCAGTGCCTAGAAAAGTACCAGTGTCATAGTAGACATTCAGTAAATATTTGTTGAATGTTGATTAAATAAATAATAAATCCATTTCTTATTTATCCTCTTTTATTTGTTTATTTTTAAAGTGATGTGTTTTGTATTGTACTTTCATTTTCACTTGAATAAAATCTGGTTTATTTTGAATGGTTAGTTATGCAAATATATGTGAGTAATTTTCTTATGTAAGTAATTTTGTTGGAGGTTCCTTCATGTTTATCTAGAAGGCCCATGAATTTTGTCTTAGATGTTAAATTACTGAGGTTGCAGGATGTATCATTCATTGCTTATCTCTTCAATGATCTGACAGATCGTGAAAGGGAGACCACACGATGGTCAGGCTCAGCTGGGAATCCGACTCTGCTCAATAGCATCTGTTTTAATTTAGCACCATTGTTGCTGTCAATGAAGTAGCAACACAAGAGATCATGGATCTACTTCTGGATTTCTGTTTTTCTTAGTCTTTTTATAAGAACGTGTATTGCTGTGCTCTACATCATTTCTAGAGATACTAGAAAGCATAGGTGTGTTTAACCCTATCGAGGGTTCTTATCCAATTTAGTGTCCTCAATAATAATGAGAAGCTTGTTTGGAAGAAGCTCTACTTCCTGTAGACTTTCAATTTGGTGCCTCATTAACGAGTTTCCAGAATGGGGAAAAAAAAAAAAAAAAAAAACAGTGCCACAGTTTAATAATTTTAGTAATGGAGGGTTTTGATTATCTTGTCATCTTATTTGATTTCAGACAAGAGTTTTAAAATTATGTATCTCTTCTCCCTACTTTATCAGGCTTTTAACCCAAGTTCCTGGTTCCCATTGCCCCAGTTCTTGGGTAGCACAGTAAAATGGCAGAAACTAAACCCTAGCATCTTCAAGAAGACTGAAGAAGACTGGAAGTGTCACTTCTCAGCCTCTGTAGTCATGTGATTTTATGCAAATTACTAAGTTACTTTTAGCCAATCACAATACTAATAGATCATAAAGCAGAGATCCTAAAAAGTATTCTCTTTTATTTAACATTGTCCATAATTAGACATGTACATTTGAAATGTGTAATTAGTTAGCTTGTTACATGAGGAATACTTTATTCTAAAGAAGAAGATTATCTCTAAAAAACAGATTTTTTAAATCTTTTACTTCCTTTAACTTACCAAAATACACAAGAAGACCTAATACACTATGTGTGTGTGAGTGTGTGTGTAATATATACACTCTTTCTACCTGATATGAAAGATTATAGTCCATGTCTTATTTGAAAGTGCTAAAGGAAATTGTGCACCAGGCCTCTGCTTATAATCATATTTCTTCAAGTTACCTTGGAGATTTGATGTTTTAAGTGTATTGTTGAAACAATATGCAGTCTCTGATTTGCATGACAAGTAAATTCCCAGTTTGAAGTGCTGAATGCCCAGAGACATTTAATCATGGTGTTTCAGATAAACTATTGTTACAATGTACTTCCTGTTTAAAAAGTAAGTCATAATTTCTGTTCTGTTAAACAAATTTGCTACACATCTATGCTGTGCACATTTTTCTTACCATGGAAGACAAACAGGAATAAGATAAATCTTTACATGAAGCTCATGGCTTGGTGTGTCCAGACTGGGTAAATAACCTTAATGGCTTTTTCCTCACTATTGTGTATGCTCTAAAGTGTAATGTGGAATGGTGCTACAGTAAATATCTTCAAACCCTGAGGTCTCTTTAGGCCTAGTCTCTCTTCTTCTGATTTGAATTTTTTCATACTTGTTTGATTTTCCACATTTCTTTTTACTTGCCTCATATATCAGTTCTCCCTCTTTGACTAATCAAGCTATAGTATGTATTTCTGGGTACAGGTAAAGTAATGATGAGAAAGGTAGACACAAGTGAGCTCAGCCTTCCTGAAATTATAGTCTCATCAAGGAACATGGGGCTGGAGTGCAGGATTACATCGCCTAGCATGATGGTAGTGCTGGCAGATAAATCATCTTGGCACTGGTCTGGCAAAACTAGATTTAGAAAAAATAGATATTAACCTTCTTAAATAATCCATAAAGAGTCAATTCTAAACTGCAACCCAGGGCAATTATATGTTAAATGCAGAAATTTCAAAAGTAATATCAGTATAATTTTAGGATTGATTTGCTGTGGGGTCACTGTGAGTCGGAATCGACTTGATGACAATGGATTTGGTTTTTGGAATGAAAGGAAGGGAGAAATATATGATATATTGAAGGTTTTTTATCTTAATTTCTTGGTAAATGGGAGTACGATTAGGTAAAATAAGGCATGAATTAAAAAAAAAGTGTGGAGATGTGGTATGATTTAGTGAGAATATATGCCATTTTAAACATGTTGAATTTGAGTTTTCAGAAGATCTTTTAAATGGCTATATTAAGGGAAGAGTTATAGTTAGAAATGTCTGAAGTTCAAAGAAGACGTCCAACAGAGCTGGAGAAGAGTAAGTAGACCTCATTTGCATTCAGTCAACCGTTATGTCAAAGAGTCGACATAATGGTTTTAAAAGAATATGTAGAAAGTGAACTATTATCATTTGTACTATTTTTAAAAATGAAGATTCTGAGACTGGAAAACATTAAGTGACTTGACTGTGCTCATGTAACACATTAGTACTAAAGCTCAGATAAAGAATTATTTTTTACTATATCACTGAGAATTTTGTTCTAAAAGAAGATTATGATGATAAATAGATGAATAGGTGGATGGACGGACAGACGGATGGTTGGCTGGGTGAGTGAGTGGGTAGATGGGTGGATGGATGGATGGGTAGATAGATAACATTTATTTAACAATTGCTATAATATCTATGTGCTAGATATTATAAAACAAACTTTACATTCGTTATCTTATTTTACAATGCTTGGTGTATGCCCTTTTATTAAAGTATGTTACAGATGAAAACACTGAAGTAAGAGGGGCAAAAAAATGGAGCAGTCAGAATGCTAACCCAGACCTGTCTCACAGTAGAAGGGCTCCTTTATCTTTTAACCGTCTATCCACGTAACCATTCATTCATCCAACCAAACAACTAACCAATCAAACAACATTGTTAAGTCAATTGCATGTCATTAATTGGTGTATACAATTAATGTTGATTCACTGACCTTAAAGAACCCACAGCTAGTGTCAAACACTGACAAAGAAGGAGTTCTGTAAACTATTTGCTAATAAGCTATGTCTAAGGAAGTATTGGAATGCTTAGGATGTAGTGCTTAGCAAGGAAAATTCCTTTTCAAATGAATTAATACAGGAATGCTTTGTTGCTGCATTCAAGAAATGAAACTTATAAAATCCTAAAGTTAAACAGAAATACCAGCAAGGCGTTTATTAAGTTGGCAATGATTCTCCTCCATTAATGAGTTTGTATCGGAACTTGATAAAGTGAACAGCTCCTTTTGGAAAGGAAATTTTAAAGAAGGACTTAATGTTTAAAAGATTCCTTTTGATTTTGATTTATTATTATACAGTGAAACCTGTGATAGCTGGAAATTGACAGGAATGCCTTGTTTTTCTGAGTCTCTCAAGTTTTCTGTCTTTGAGAGGGTACAGTCTTAGCGCTTTCCTATCATTCTCTATTAGTGGAATATATTTTAGTTTTCCATCTCTGACATGTTTCTGCCTTACACAGGTTCTGGCATTCACAGGCTTTACTGTATAACGTTTAACAAACCTGCATTATCCCTTTGCTATCCTTACTGTGTGTGAAAATGCTACTCAGAGAATGGTCCATCAATAGCATTGGTTCTCTATGATACAGTATGTCTCTGTCTCTCACTGTGGGAGTTTCTACTTCAGGATTATAATAATCCACATTCCTCTAACCATTTTTCTAAAGGCTTTACTGATGAAGATCAAAGACTAGAGCCCTCAGTATGGATTACACCTCAACCTAAAGAAAACAAAAATCCTCACAACTGGACCACTGAGCACCATCATGATAAACAGTTAAAAGACTGAAATTGTCAAGGATTTCATTTTACTTGGATCCACAAGTAATGCCCATGAAGTAGCAGTCAAGAAATCACAGGGCATATTGCACTGGGCAAATCTGCTGCAAGAAACCCCTTTAAAGTGTTTAAAAAAAAAAAAAAAGTATCACTTTGAGGACTAAGGTGTGCCTGATCCGAACCATAGTATTTTCAATCACCTCGTTGTTATCGTTGCTAGGTGCCCTCAAGTCAGTTCCAACTCATAGCGACCCTATGCAGAACAGAACTAAACACCGTCCAGTCCTGCACCATCCTCACAATCATTGCTATGTTTGAGCCCATTGTTGCAGCCGCTGTGTCAATCCATCTCATCGAGGGTATTCCTCTTCTTCGCTGACCATCTACCTTACCAAACATGATATCCTTGTCCAGGCACTGGTCCTCCTGATAACATTGCCAAAGTATGTGAGATGAAGTTTTGCTATTCTTGCTTCCAAGGAGCACTTTGGCCGTACTTCCAAGACGGATTTGTTTGTTCTCCTAACAATCCATGTTATACTCAATATTCCTTACCAACACCATAATTCAAAGATGTCAATTCTTCTTCAGTCTTCCTTATTCATTGTTCAGTTTTTACATGTATGTGAGATGATTGAAAATATCACGGCATGGGGTTACTATGAGTAGTAACCGACCTGATGGCACCTAACAACAGCAACATGTTAGTTCTTTCTCCTTCGAAGCTTTCCCAAAGTTTTCCAGCAGTCCTTAATGATGAAATGCAGACTTAGACATTGAACACTGCATAAGACCTTGGGACAATAAGGTCAAGGCCCAAAGTACTACATTTCTTTCGACATCTCCCAGTGTTGTGTATAGAAACTTGTATTACACAGGAAACATGGTTTCTGAGCCATCACTCCTGAAAGGGCAGCTCTGAAGCCAAGGGTAAGGGAGAGCTAAAACTCTCCAGTGAGAAGGACCTAGGTGAACTGCCAGGGACTATTAATTTCAACTATGGAGTCTGGCCAGTATTAAATTTAAGTTGGGAGGCAAACTGAGAGCAGAATCACAAAGGGAAGAGCTGCAAGAAAGAACCAGTAAACACAAAGTATAGCCCCAGGGAAAGTGGATACTACATTATTATGCTAGAGTTGGGCCTTTTTTGAAAAATTTAGATACCTCTCCCAAAGTTAGTGCTCTGATTGGTTCTAAGGACACAGTACTCTGAACCAGTTATCTGACTGCAAATTATTCTTTTCGGCATCTAGGGTATTGCCTTTATCTAGTGTTGCTATAATAGAAATACTACAAATGGATGGCTTTAGCACAAATAAATTTATTTTCTCTCTGTTGAGGGGGATAAAAGTCCAAAATCAGAATGTTGGCTTCTAGAGGAAGGCTTACTGTCTCTGCCTGCTCTGAGGGAATGTCTGCCTTTCTTTGAGCTTCTGCTCCTGGGCCATTTTCCTGTGGCTTGGCATCTCTCTTCTCTGTCTCTGCTCTGTTCACTTGTTTAATCTCTTCTATATCTCAGAAGAGATTGGCTCAAGATACATCCTACACTAATCCTACCTTAATAAAATAACAAAGACAACCCATTCCCAAATGAGATTATAACTACAGGCATAGAAGTTGGGATTTACACATCTTTTGGGGGGACACAATTCAGTCCATAACAGGTATGACTGGGAGGTTCTTCCTCTTTTTTGCTGACCATCTACTTTACCTTATCAATAATACTTAGCAAAAGATTATTTTTGTAGAAGACATAAAATTAAAATTATAATGGAACCAGTCTCCTAAAGTTAAATATTTTTTTTTAATTGTTGGAAACATTTCCAAGCACACAGCAGAACTTATGAGGATATCCTAAAGTTTTTAGTAATGATAGCATAGTTTATCTTGTACTATTACTGTTATCGATAATAACTAATGTCTACTATTAACTTACAGTTTAAGAAGACTTTTTTATTTTTATTGTTGTATAAAATCAAGTAACCCCTCAAGGGTCTACTTTGAAGATGACTCACTTGAACATCTATATTAGAATAATACATCACCTCAGAGGAATTAGGTACATGCATATAAATGTATATGATCCTGTATTAAGGGAGGAAAACCTGGTTACATAGTGGTTAAGAGCTACAGCTGCTAACCAAAAGGTCAGCAGCTCAAATCTACCAGCGCTCCTTGGAAACCCTATGAGGTAGTTCTACTCTGTTCTATAGGGTCGCTGTAAGTCAGAATCGACTCGACAGCAAAGGGTTTGGTATTAAGGGAAATGATGCATTTTAAAGATTATTCATTTTGTAAACTCTCAAGTTATACAGCAACATAGAAACTATTATTAATCGTATAATTAGTTGATTTTTTTTCCCCAGGGAAAGAATCTTCTCAATATTATTTGTATATGTGGTGTCTTAATCTTCAGCAATGGTGACAATATCTGATGAAACAGCTTCCTCTTTCTTTGCAAATATCTCTCAAATTGTGAAAGATCCTCTTTATTTTAGGTCAAAATATATTTTCCTATTCGTTAAGATTTTAAGAAGCCAATCAATACTATTCCTTCCTTTCCGGAGTTTGGAACTAATTGAGAAAAAGGAGAACGAATGGAGATCATCAGCTTTGTTATAATAGGTATAATTGGAGAATGCAGCTTGACCCATGGCCACAACTAAAGTCCCTGCTATTACTCCCCACCATCCCACCCTTGAAATAGTTCTTGCACATAAAGCTGCAATTTTTCAGGAATGTCTAGCCCATGGATCAGCAGAGAAGATGTGTTACTTGAGGACAGGCCACTAAGAAAAAGTACCAGGGAAATCTGGCAAAATGGCACTCTAGGCAGAAGCACCACGCCATCCCTCCACAGCAAAGATCCGAAAAACTAAGCCGAACAGAGAATACAACAATCCTGAAAACCTAAAACATCAAATGAAGAGATAAAGAACTCAGCCAAGCACCAAATGGAATGAGAAAACTGACAAAGAATGGAGAGCGAGGAGAGATTCACGCAGAGGTCCCCTACCAGCTGGCACGGTGCAGATCCACCATCTTGGACGCCTATCAGGGACCAGTGGTGGGGGGAGCAAGAGGGCAGCCTCACGGGGCATCCAGTGGGAGACAAAGCAACCGGTAGTTTGTGGTGTGCGCTTTCCCACCCCCCACCACTCTTTGCACTGGCTTGGCTTCCTCTGCTTCCCACAGCCGCAGTCTCTTGGCAGGGAGGCACCGGCTGCTTGGATTCCACACACCCAGACAGGCAGCTCTCTGGGTGCCATTTGTTGGCTGCTGGTGTTGCTTTTTTCCACTTCTTTTGATTTCTTCCTTGCCTCTTGCCATCTCCCCCTCCTTTCGCTCGAGTTCCTCACTCCATGCGCCATCTTTGCTTCTTCCTGAGGGGCTGCAGAGCGCCGGCAATTTGTGATATACACTTTCCTACTCTACACTTATTCACCCACACTCGGCCTCATCTGCTTCCTGCAGACACAGTCTCTTGTCCAGAAACACCAGCCCACACTAGCTGGCTCTCTGAGTGCCATTTGTTCGCTGCTAGTGTTGTTTTTTTTTTTCTGCTTCTTTTGATTTCTCACTTGCCTCTTGCCATGTTTGACTCAAGTGCCTGGCTCCGTGCGCCATCTTTGCTTCTTCCTGAGGGGCTGCGGAGCTCCATTCGAGTGTGGAACTGCTTCCCGCTCTGGGCTACCACACTGGTGGGGTCCCGGGGCTTTGTTCATTTGTTCGTTTTGAATTGTTTGTTTGTTTTCTTTTCCTTTCCTTGAGTTGGGATCCCCTTCTGGCCAGGCTGAGTGGCATGGCAAGGAACTCCCCTTCAGCTTCCACAGACATGCAAAGGAATCCCTGAACGCATTTCTTTCTTCGCTGTTTTTTTTTTTCCTTCTGTTTCTTGGTGGGGCCTTTTTCTTTTTAATTTGCTTTGTTTTTGTTTCCCTCTTTTTCCCTTTTTGTTTTTCTTCATTGCTCAGTTTCTTGTCCCTCTATATCTTCCTTCTTTTTCTGATCCCTGAATACCAGGCATAGTATACCTCTACACCTTCTAGCCAGGCTGTATTGCAACACCTTAGAGCGACTTCCCCAGACCTCATAGCTGCATTGGTGGGCTCCCTGGCAACTTTGCTGTTCTTTAACCTTTCTGATTTTTATTTATTCATTCTTTTCTTTTCTTCCTTTTCCCATTTCTGTTTTTCTCCATTTCATAGTGTCTCATCTCTCCATTACAATGGCAAGCTCCCCTAGCCTTCTTTTTTGTTTGTTTGTATGTTTTTGGCTCCTGCTCCTCTCTCCTCTCTCCCATATCCATTTTACCTCCACGCATAAAAATCTCCCCACTACATCATGCATACATCACACCACCAAGCAGCATGGGCATGGCCTACTGGAACCTGCCCTGCACTGCTTAACGACCCGCTATGGTGGCTGTAGTAAGTGCCACAAACAACCCGTCACAATAACTCCTCTTCAGCTAGACCTGCCCTGCTGTACCATATCTGAGTGACTGAACCTGCCAGTTGGAGAAGGAGGTGAAAAGTATTGACCGCACAGGTGACCAAACAACAAAGAACACACAGTCCGCATGCTCAGACATAGTCAATTATTTTTTTTTTTAAAAGGGACGAAACAAACAAATCTACAATCAATGAATGAGAAAAATAACTAATGAATGCCCCCAAAACAGCAGACATTATCAAAACATTTACAAAAACAGAACAGGATGGCTCCAGTAGGCATCCAAAATAAAACACAAGATGACTCTCTTGTGGAAGAAAATGCACTAGAACTACCTGATAGGGAATGCAAATCTCTAATACTTGGAATTCTCCAAGAACTGAGGCAAAAAGCTGACAAACATGAGGAAAAAATAGACAAATTTATAGAAAATACAGACAAAAAATTGGAAGAATTCAGGAAGATGATGCAGGAACAAAATGCCAAAATAAATTCACAACTCAAAATTATACAAAAACAACAATTAGAAATCCAAAAGATAAACAACAAGATGTCAGAAATGGATGATGTCATAGAAGGGCTGAGAAGCAGATTTGAAACTGTGGAAGACAGGATCAATGCAACTGAAGACAAACACTTGGATACAACTCTGTTTGAGGAAAACTCAGAAAAAAGAACAAAGAAAAATGAAGAGACCCTGAGAGTTATGTGGGCCACAATTAAAAGCAAAAACTTACGAGTGATTGGAATTCCAGAACAGGGGGAGAAAACAGAAAACACAGAGGATCATTGAGGAACTGCTGACAGAAAACTTCCCCAATATCATGAAAGATGAAAAGCTGGCCATCCAAGAAGCTCAACGAACCCCATATAGAAGAGACCCCAAAAGAAAATCACCAAGGCATATCATATTCACACTCCACAAAACCAAAGACAAACAAAGAATCCTGAGAGCAGCTCATGAAAAACAAGAAGTCACATACAGAGGAGAAACAATAAGACTAAGCTCAGAATATTCTACAGAAACCATGAAGGCAAGAAGGCAATGGGATGACATATATAAAATCTTGAAAGAAAAAAAATTGTCAGCCAAGAATAATATATCCTGAAAAACTCTTGTTCAAATTTGATGGTGAAATTAGGTCATTTCCAGATAAACAGAAACTAAGGGAATATGTAAAAGCCAATCCAAACTTACAAGAATTATTAAAGGGAGTTCTTCGATCTGAGGACAAACAACTTCAGCTCACAGGCAGAACTTAGTATGCAGGATCATACGAGCCAGACACCAATCTAGGAAATGAACTCTCGAGGACTATCCAAAACAAAAAGAAATACAACAGGGAATCAGAGCAGTTCATCAATAAATGACAACAACATCAAAACAATAAAAGAGGGAATAAACGGCATAGCTATAAAACCTTCTAATGGAGAGGAAGGCAAGGCAATACCAAGTAATGGTAGACTGCTTCAAACTTAGAAAGATAAGGGTAAAATTCATGGTAAACACAAAGAAAGTTAACAAACCAATTCACAAAAATAAAGATGAAAAACAAAATGTCTCGGCAAAAACAAAACCTACAAAAAAAAAGAAATGAAAAAAAAATCCACAAACAACAGTAACTCAGCACAAGAGAGTAAGAAGAAAAAAGAAAACTTCAGCACCACAAAAAAAAGCACTACAAAGTGACAGCAACAAACTCACACCTATCAATAATTACACTGAATGTAAATGGACTCAATCCACCCATAAAGAGATGGAGAGTGACAGAAAGGATAAGAAAACAGTATCCATCAATATGCTGTCTACAAGAGACACACCTTAGAAACAAAGATGTGAATTTATTAAAATTCAAAGGTTGGAAAAAAATATATCAAGCGAACAACTACCAAAAAAGAGCAGGAATTGCAATTCTAATCTCAGATAAAATAGACTTTAAAACAAAATCTAACATAAAAGAAAAAGAAAGACACTATATAATGACTAAGGGGACGATCCATCATGAAGACGTAACCATAATAAACATCTACGCACCCAATGACAGGGCTCCAAAATACATAAAACAAACTCTAACAACACTGAAAAGAGAAATGGACAGTTTCACAAGAACAGTAGGAGACTTAAACACACCACTCTCAGTAAAGGACAGAACAACTAAGAAGAAACTCAGCAAAGATACAGAAGACCTAAAAGGCACAATCAGCCAACTTGACATCATAAACATACATAGAACACTCCATCCAACCACTGCAAAGTACACATTCTTTTCCAGTGCACATGGAATGTTCTCCAGAGTACACCACATCTTCGGCCACAGAGAAATCCTCAACAAGATCCAAAACGTTGAGATAATTCAAAGTCTTTTCTCTGACCACAATGCCATCAAGGTACAAATTAACAATAAAAAGAGCAAGGAAAAAAAATCAATTACACGGGAACTGAATAATACCCAGCTTACACATCACTGGGTAATGGAAGAAATCAGAGATGGAATCAAAAAATTCCTAGAATCAAATGAGAATGAAAATGCATCATACCAAAACCTTTGGGACACAGCAAAGGCAGTCCTCAGAACATAATTTATAGCAATAGATGCACATATCAAAAAAGAAGAAAGGGACAAAATCAAAACATTAACTACAGAACTCAAACAAATAGAAAGACAACAGCAAAAAAAGCCCACAACCATGGGAAGAAAGGAAATAGTAAAGGTCAGAGCAGAAATAAATGAAATAGAGAACAGAAAAACAATAGAAAGAATCAACAAAACCGAAAGTTGGTTCTTTGAAAGAATCAACAAAATCGACAAACCACTGGCCAGATTGAAAAAAGGAAAACAGGAGAGGATACAAATAACCCAAATAAGAAATGAAATGAGCGACATTACAACAGACCCAACTGAAATAAAAAGGATTATAATAGAATACTATGAAAAACTGTACTCCAACAAATTTGAAAAACTAGAGGAAATTAATAAATTTCTAGAAACACACGGCCTACCCAAATTACAACAAAGTGATGTTGAAAATCTGAACAGACCCATAACAAGAGAAGAGATTGAAAAGGTAATAAAAAAACTACCAACCAAAAAAAGCCCTGACCCAGATGGCTTCACTGGAGAATTCTACGAAACATTTACAGAAGAGTTTGTACTAGTACTACTGAAGCTATTTCAGAGCATAGAAGAGGAAACAACACTTCCAAATTCATTCTATGAAGCCAGCATAATGCTGATACCAAAACCAGGCAAAGATGTCACAAAAAAAGAAAATTATAGAACAATATCTCTCATGAATATAGATGCAAAAATTCTGAACAAAATTCTAGGCAATAGAATTCAGCATCATATCAAAAAAATAATGCACCACGACCAAATAGGATTCATACCAGGTATGCAAGGGTGGTTCAACATTAGAAAATCAATCAGCGTAATCCACCACATAAATAAAAGGAAGGAAAAGAATCACATGATCATCTCAATTGACGCAGAAAAGGCATTTGACAAAGTCCAACACCCATTCCTGATAAAAGCTCTCAATAAAATAGGTATAGAAGGGAAATTTCTCAGCATAATAAAGGGCATCTATGCAAAACCAATGGCCAACATCATTCTTAATGGAGAGAGGCTGAAAACATTCCCCTTGAAAACAGGAACAAGACAAGGATGCCCTTTATCACCACTCCTATTTAACATTGTGCTGAAAGTTCTAGCTAGAGCAATAAGGCAAGAAAAAGAAATAAAGGGCATCCAAATTGGTAATGAAGAAATTAAACTGTCCTTGTTTGCAGATGATATGATACTATACATAGAAAACCCTAAAGACTCTGTGAGAAATCTGCTGCAACTAATAGAAAGATTCAGCCGAGTAGCAGGATACAAGATAAACATTCAAAAATCAGTTGGATTCCTATACACCAGTAAGGAGAACAATAAAAAGGAAATCAGGAAAACAATACCATTTTCACTAGCCCCTAAAAAGATAAAATACTTAGGAATAAATCTGACCAGGGATGTAAAAGACCTATACAAAGAAAACTACAAAACACTACTGCAGGAAACCCAAAGGGATCTACTTAAATGGAAAAACATACCATGCTCATGGATAGGCAGACTCAACATTGTGAAAATGGCAATTCTACCCAAAGCAATTTACAAATACAATGCAATCCCAATCCAAATACCAACAACATTCTTCAAAGAGATGGAAAAACTAATCATTAACTTTCTATGGAAAGGGAAGAAGCCCCAAATAAGTAAAGCACTACTGAAGAAGAAGAATAAAGTTGGAGGACTCTCACTACCTGACTTCAGAACTTACTATACAGCTACAGTAGTCAAAACAGCCTGGCACTGGTACAACAACAGATAAATTGACCAATGGAACAGAATTGAGAACCCAGATGTAAATCCATCCATCTACGGTCACCTGATCTTCGACAAGGGCCCAAAGTCTGTCAGATGGAGAAAAGACAGTCTTTTCCACAAATGGTGCTGGCAAAACTGGATATCCATCTGCAAAAAAATGAAACAGGACGCATACCTCACACTGTATATGAAAACTACTTCAAACTGGATCAAAGACCTAAATATAAAGCCTAAAACTATAAAGTTCATAGAAGAAAAAATAGGACCAACACTTCAGGCCTTAATACACGGCAGTAATAGGATACAAACCATAACCATCAATGCACAAATCCCAACAGATAAGCTAGATAACTGGGATCTTCTAAAAATCTAACACCTATGCTCTTCAAAAGACTTCACCAAAAGAGTCAAAAGAGAACCTACAGACTGGAACAAAATTTTTGGACAGTAGAAGTCAGACAAAGGTCTAATCTGCATAATCTACAAGAAAATCCAACACCTCTACAACAAAAAGACAAATAATCCTATTAAAAAATGGGCAAAGGAAATGAACAGACATTTCACCAAAGAAGACATTCAAATGTCCAATGGACACATGAGAAATGCTCACGATCACTAGCCATTAGACAAATGCAAATTAAAACCACAATGAGATACCATCTTACCCTGGCATGGCACGAATCAAAAACACTGGAAAGAACAAATGTTGGAGGGGCTGTGGGGAGATGGGAACTCTTATGCACTGCTGGTGGGAATGCAAAATGATACGACCATTTTGGAAAATGATATGGCACTTCCTCATAAAGCTAAAAATAGACATACCATTCAATCCAGCAATCCCACTCCTAGGAATACATCTTAGAGAAATAAGAGTGGTCACTCGAATAGACATATGTACACCCATGTTCATGGCAGCATTGTTCACAATAGCGAAACGATGGAAACAACCTAGATGCCCATCAACAGATGAATGGATAAACAAACTATGCTACATACGCACAATGGAGTACTATGCAACGAGAAAGAACAACAATGAATCTGTGAAGCATCTCATAACATGGATGAAACTGGAGGACATTATGCTGAGTGAAATAAGTCAATCACAAAAGGACAAATATTGTATGAGACCTCTATTGTAAAAACCCATGAAAAAGTTCACACACAAAATGTAACAATCTTTTTTGGTTACCAGGAATGGGAGGGGTTGGGGGGAAATGCTAAATAGGCAATAGATAAGTGGTATCTTGGGTGAAGGATGAGACAGTACACAGTATAGGGGAAACTAGCACAACCTGTACAAGGAAAGGTCATGGAAGCCCCATAGACACATCCAAACTCCCTGAGGGACTGAATTGCTGGATGGAGGGATGTGGGGACCAGGGTCTCAGGGAACATCTAGCTCAACTGGCATAACACAGTTTATAAAGACAATGCTCTACATTCTGCCTTGGTGAGTAGTGTCTGGGGTCTTAAAAGCCTGTGAGCGTCCATCTAAGATACTCCACTGGTCTCATCCCTTCGGGAGCAAGGAAGAATGAAGAGAACAGGATACAAGGAGAAGATTAGTCCGAAGGACTAATTGTCCACAGCTCCCAAGGCCTCCACCGGACTGAGTCCAGTACAGCTAGATGGTGCCCGGCTACCACCACTGACTTCTCTGACCAGGATCACAGCAGAGGGTTCTGGACAGAGATGGATAAGGATGTAGATCATAATTCTGACTCAGAAAAAAAAGACCAGACTTACTGGCCTAAGTAGACTGGAGAAACCCAGGAGTATGGCCCCCACACACCCTTTCAGCTCAGTGGTTAAGCTACCTCCAAGGTTCACTATTCAGCCTGGGACTGGACAGCCCCTTCAAACCAAATGAGACTAAAGAGGTACAGGAGTCCAGTGACAAGGGCCAGAAGGCAGAAGGGGACAAGGAAGCTGGTGATAGGGAACCCAAGGTTGAGTAAGGATATTGTTGATGTGTTGTGAGATTGTTAACCATTGTCATAGGGCAACATTTGTAGTAACTGTTAAATGAGAAACTATTTTGTTCCATAATCCCTCATCTTAAGTGAGAATAACAGCACAATTGGAAGAGCGTAGTCAATGTCACTGAAGTGTGCATGTAGAAATTTTTGAAATGGTGTATCTTTGGCTATGTGTATTTTCACCCAAAAAAAAAAAAAAAAAAAGTTTGAGAAGTTAGAAGGTTAATATGTTGTGGCGTTGTTAACCAATGTCATAAAACAATATGTGTACTACTGTTTCATGAGAAATTGTTTGTTCTGTAAGCCTTCAGCTGAAGTACAACAAAATATAAAAGAAAAAAGAGAGAGAGAGAGAGAAAAAAAAGAAAAAGTACCAGAAGGAGAGTGATCTACAAATAGTCTATTCCTCTTTCCAGTCATACCGACAAGATAAGTCACCCAGTTACAAATTGTCATGGATTGAATTGTGTCCCCTAAATATATGTGTCAACTTGGTTAGGCCATGTCTCCCAGCAATGTGTGGTTGCCCTCCATTTTGTGATTATAGTTTTAGGTTAAAGACGATTAAGGTGGGATTGTATCACCCTTACTAAGATCGCATCCCTCATCCAATATAAAGGGAGTTTCCCTGTGGTGTGGCCTGCACCACCTTTTATCTTACAAGGGAAGCAAGCAGAGAGTGGGGGATCTCATATCACCAAGAAAGAAGCACTGGGAGAAGACCACATAATTTGGACTCAGGGTTCCTGCATGGTGAAGCTTCTATTCCATGGGATGATTGATAAGAAGGAACTTCCTCCAGAGCTGACAGAGAGAGAAAGACTTCCCCTGGTTAGCTGACTACCTGAATTTGGACTTCTAGCCTACTAGACTAGGAGAAAATAAATTTCTCTTTGTTAAAGCCATCCACTTGTGGTATTTCTGTTATAGCAGCATTAGATGACTAAGACACAAGGGAAGGCTTAAAGAGAAGGGTGGAAGAGACTCATCGGATTACACCTCCTGGAAAATGGACAGTTTCTTTGTTCTATGGAAACAGGAGAATGGAGAGGTAAGTGTTCTCTGTTAATGTCCTAAGTTTTTAAACTGTTGGTCTTACCAATCAATTCCTTGGCTGACCAGAGTTGGAGATGTCCCCATCAGAGGGCGAGAATAGCCATTTCATAGGGCAGCTTTTCCTCTTCATTCATGGGTCGTTTCTCCCAGTGCCTTCCAGAACCACTGGTAGACAGTTTATCTTTTACCCTGTAATGCAAGAACAGAATAATATTTTAAATTAATCCTAAGGCCTTATTGTACTCAAGTCCCAAAGTGTGTTCCTTATTCCGTTACGCATTCTGTTCAACATATGCTTAGTGGTTAAACAGTGACCTTACATGGCAGCCTAAATGTATCATTTAATAGAATATTCTCAATATAAAATAGCCCAAATTTGTATGCAAACACCTTTCTGGGATCAAATTCTTAGGGAAATATAAACCTTGAAAAATTCATATTCTTTCTTCTGGGGGTTAAATTAAAAAATATCATCCTTTATCCATTCTTCATTCTGATCTAATCTTACTCAGATCCCCATAATGGGGGTAGCTGCCTCCCAGCATCTCAAGGTGATGATTCAACAGTAAGTCTTTCCTGCATTTCACATTCAAGAGTTCTAGTGTTAATAAGACATTCTAGATTTCTTCATTACCAGTCCCACATATTCCACATCAACCAAATACAAGAAAAAACAGAACAGTATCCATTCATAGCACCATTTCAATTACACATTCATTCATTTATTTCACAAATATTTATTGAGTGTCTACTATGTGCCAGGTACTATTCAGGAGTTAGGGTTGTAGCAATGAACAAAACACACAGAAATTTCTTCCCTTGCAGAAACTACATTCGATGAGTGGGGGAGGGGGAGGTAAATAGAACAATATGTGTATGCTTAATGGAGGCCTTTGCCAAGGAGAGAAAATGTATAAAGCCAGGAATTACAAAGTATACTGTGGGTGTGGATGAGATGAGATTTTAGATAAAGGAGCCAGGGAAGGCCTCACAGCTGCCATCTATAAAGGAGGGACAAATGCACATCTGAGACGGATACAAAATATATTTGCAAGTATGCCTGAGAAGAGAAGAATTGGAAAGGGGATTGGAGATATAGGGAAACTTTATAGAAGTAAAAATAATAGAAAGAGTCCTTCCAGGTATCTATTAAATTTACCAGTTTCCCTCAAGTCAATTTTGACCCATGGTAGCCACATGTCTGGTAGAGCAGAGCTGTGTTCCGTAAGGTTTTCAATGGCTGATTTTTTGGAAGTATTTTACTAGACCTTTCATCTAAGGTGACTCTTGGTGAACTCAAACCTCCAACCTTTTGGCTAGCAGCCAAAGATCCTTCCTTGTCTCTCAGCTTCTGGTAACCCCAGGCATTCCTTGGCTTGCACCACCCAGGGATTTCACCTATAAAGATAGTGCAATTAATTTAAAGAGTATAATTAACTCAAACGTTTGAATATGAGCTAAAAAAGTCAACTTCTTAGACCCTTACAGCAGTTATTCAAAATAAAATTAAGTCTCGGAATCCAGTACTTAGTGCAATGCAGGGCCACAGTACGGGTATCAGTCAAAGAGCACAGTGGACACTTGGTATGCCATCAACTGCAAAGACAGAACAATTCTTGCTTTTGTCTCACCAGGATACCAGTTAGTTTGTACTAAACACCCAGAAAGTGAAACCTGTGAACTTAAACTTTTATAAGACAAATTCACCATCTAGAGGAGTGTTAGTTATAGCTAGGTGAAAAATTAAACCACGCCTGCTTTCACAGAGTGGACTCCGGAGACATTTCTGTTTCCTTGCAAAGGTTGCTGGCTGCCCCCACCACCACGCTATCTTGCCTTTTCTCATGTGTAAAGCTGCTCATGTTCATTTCCCTCTGAGCCTGGGCTTCTGATGCCCTGCCTTTGTGTTCAGCGAGAGTCTAGTCTAACAGGTTGGTCTTAGTTTCCTAGTGCTGTTGTAACAAAATATGCAAAGTGAGTGGTTTTGAACAACAGAAGATTATTGTCTCACAGTCTTGGAGGCTAGAGGTCTGAATTCAGGGTGTCGGCAGGGCTATGCTCTCTCTGAAGAGTCTAGGTGAAGGTCCTTCCTTGTTTCTCTCAGCTTCTGGTACCCCCTAGGCATTCCTTGGCTTGCAAATGCATCTTCACATGGCTGTTGTCTCTCTCTATCTCTGTGTCTCTTCTCCTTTTTTATAAAGACACTAGTCTGTAAGAACTCACCCTACTCCAATATAATCTCATTGTAACTTAACTAATAACATCGAGCCAATAAGCAACATCATGATAAACAGAGAAAAATTTGAAGATGTCAAGGATTTCATTTTACTTGGATCCACAATCAACAACCATGGAAACAGCAGTCAGGAAATCAAACGATGTATTGCATTGGGCAAATCGGCTGCAAAAGACCTCTTTAAAGTGTTAAAAAACAAATACGTCACCTTGAAGACTAAGGTGAGCCTGACTCAACCCATGGTGTTTTCAATCTCCTCATATGCATGCGAAAGCTAGACAATGAATAAGGAAGACCGAAGAAGAATTCATGCCTTTGAACTGTGGAGCTGGCAAAGAGTGTTGACTACACCATGGACTCCCAAAAGAATGAATATGTCTATCTTGGAAGAAGTACAGGCAGAATGTTCCTTAGAAGCAAGGATGGTGAGACTTTGTCTCACATACTTTGGACATTATGCTTGGTAAACTAGAGGGTCAGCAAAAAAGAGGAAGATCCTCAACTAGATGGATTGACACAGTGACTGCAACAATGGGCTCAAGCATGCATAACAACGATTGTGGAGATGGCACAAGAATGGGCAGTGTTTTGTTCTTTTGTACATAGGGTCACTATGAGTTGGAACTGAATGGATGGTACCTAACAACAATAACAACAATAACATCATCAAAGACTCTATTTCCAAACAAGGTCATGTTAACTGGTACCAGAGGTTAGGACTTTAACATAAATTTGGGAGGAGGGAGCACAATTCAATCTATAGGAGAGCCTAATGGCTCAGCCTCTGTCTCATAAGTAGCTCATTTAGTCTCATCTCTCAGAGGCACCAGCCACAGCCTTTTGCCGCAGAACTGCTCAGGACTATGGAAACTTGGGAAACCCTGGTGGCGTAGTGGTTAAGAGCTACAGCTGCTAACCAAAAACTCAACAGTTCAAATCCACCAGACGCTCTTTGGAAACCCTGTGGGGCAGTTCTACTCTGTCCTGTAGGGTCACTATGAGTTGGAATCAACTCGAGGGCAATGGTTTGGATTTTCTTTTTGTTTTTTGGGTTTTTTTGATGGAAACTTGCCTCCTAGAAACAATTTCCTCTTTGGCACCCTATTTGCCACCCTATTTGTTTCTGCTGCAGAATCACTCTCATCAGAATCCAAAACTAAAGCTGCTGGGGATAGTTATGATGCCTGTGACCTTAGAAGCCTGAGAGAGTATATTAATTTTAGCCATTTTTCTGCCTACCATCAGGCATAGATTACACAATAAGTAAGGTACTCACAGGCTTACTTGTGCGTATTTACTAATCTTTAGTGCACTATTTCACCTGTTTTTCACCACATCAGAGATATGGTGAAACCCACATGAAATTATGCACTATGGATTAGAAAGTAAACACAATTAAACCCATGCATACCTGCTCACTCTAAGCCAGTGAGTACCTTGCTTACTGGTTAATCTGCCGCTGTCTACTGCAGTGAGGATTGATAGCTTTACTGTGAAAGTCTCAAGACCCTATCTTTCTTCAGCTTTTGAGCATTTTAGACTTTGTGTAAAATTTCTGCTACATCTTTTTCAGCGGGTTGAGATGGGACCGTCGTGTTCTAATTCCATCTCAGTTTACCCCATGTTGTTTTCTAGAAGGTTCAACAGAGCTTATTCCAGTTTAACTATTTATTCCATCAGTATTTTTCCTTCTCTATTATGCTAATGAAATCCACTGCATCTAAGCACCATCTTTTCTTTCATTTCTCTTTCTTTTGAGGCACAGGTAGTTCTTATAATATACTCTGTAAGTTTTTGTCTTGACAGATACTACATAAAGAGAAATATATAGTCAATGGTTTGTGGTTGTGACTGAAAGTATCGATAGTTCAAAACAATCCTGTTTTACTTTCCTGAGTAGACAAGCCCAGTCTGGTGGTCTTCTTTTAGATCAACATCTAAATCAGGCCTCTTCTCGGTTTATTACTGTCTTGCTTGATTCTCTTTGGAATGCCTCTTGTTAGCTCTGCCTTTCTTAGAGTCCCAATCTCTAACATGTCCATTCAAGTCAATAAAATGGCTGAATCTTTAACCTCAACTGTGCCACTAGTAATGTAGAAGACTTTGAGTAGGGAATATCTTTCTGTAGATTTTTTTTTTCTCAAATCAGTGCAAGTCATTTGTCATCACTTTCACAGTTGCTCTGATCTTTTGTGCAAGTTTCCCCTTTTAGTATGGTGCAGCTCTTAAAAGCCTCAGCTGTGTACTTCATCTGGATTCCTCTTGGAGGTATCTTTGCTCTTTGCTCTCTGAAATAAAGCCTTTTTCTTATGTATTAATTGGGAGAGGAGAACCATTATCCTCTTTGATCTAGTATCAACTAAGACACATGCCTCTTTTCTAAATTCTCTTCAACAGCATTAAACTCAAATGCATCCTCTTTCCGCTATCATGTTTGTCCATCCTGGCCTCTATGATCCAAACTCTCTCTTAATGAAACCACACCCATCTTTCTTCATAAGCACATTGTCTTCTTTACTGTGCTGCTATTCTCTATTACTCCCATTGTAATAAAAAGAGTATAATTTTTAAACCAAGTCACATCGTGGGCAACCTCAATTCCTAAAGCTAGAGTAACCATGTTATAGGCACAGGCCTTTATAATACATGTATTTTTTTTCCTGTTAATTTTTGAGTTGGCCGTTATTTCACTGAGTAACTATAGCCCCTATATACTAAAGGCCTGATTTCCTTTTTATCTATGCACAAGTAAATTTTACTACTCTTTTGCCATGAGTCTGCACCTTTATAATCTAATGACATCATTCAGAGTATGTGTCTCAGCTCTCTATAATGCGCTGTCAAGACCTCATGCTCTGTATCTTATGCTGAACCTAGCTGCATTTATAGTGTTAAGTGCTTGCCTCTGGACTTTGCTGAAAAAATCATGACAGGAGCAAAAATCATCTCGTCTACTAATGCCTAAAACCTCTCTTCACCAAGGAGGCTTAATTAGACCCGAATCTCTTTTCCCTGTTATCCACTCCATGCCTCAGCCCCAATAAGTAAGTGAGGTCAAGGTTAACAGTAGAAACTTGCATGCTAAGGCTCCTGGGGCTGCTTAATAAGAGCAAAGGGTGCAAAACTCATGTTCTCATCTTTTAAAAAATAGCTCCATTTCTTTAAAACAGCAACTAGGGATAGCTATGATCCATCACATTCAAAAAGACTTTGGGAGATCTGAACTTACTAAGGCTTACATCCTAAAGCATTTAACCCTGGCTAAGCCAAATACCTCAATCCATCCAAATTTTTTTTATTGTTTTATTGTAGTAAATATATATATATATATATATATATATAATTGTTTTACATATATACAACCAAACATTTGCCAATTCAACATTTTTTACACGTACATTTCATTGGCAATAGTTACCTTCATTATGTTGTGCAACCTTCACCACTATCCATTTCCAACTTATTCTACCACCGTTAACAAAAATTCAGTGTCACCTATGCTATTACTCTGCCTTTCCCCCTTCCTTCCTCTCCTAGTAACTAATAATCAACTTTGGTCTCTATACATTTGTCTGTTTCATACAAGTTGAATCATACAATATTTGTTCTTTTTGTGACTTATTTCGCTGACTATAATATTTTCAAGGCCTATCCATGTCATAGCATGTATCAGGAGTTTGTTTCTCTTTATGACAGAGTAATATTCCATCTCATCTGATTGTGGACATGTAGGTTGTTGCCATCGTTTGGCTGTTGTGAATAATGCTGCAATGAACATTAGTATACACATTTCTGCTTGAGATTCTGCTTTAAATTCTTTTGTGTATATTCCTAGCATTGGGATTGCTGGATCATAAGGTAGAACTATGTTTAACTTTTTGAGGAACTGCCAAGCTTTTTCACAGCCGCTGTGCCATTTTGCATTCCCAGCAGCAATGGATGAGGGCATCCAAATTTAAGTGCATAATTTTGGTATGGAATTCTTAAGGTTCTGAGTCCACAATCTGTACAATAGCACTCCCTTTTCCTCTACTCACATTAGGACCCATCTGGGAAGAGTCAGAGCAAGATTCAAAGTATTATCTTTATTACTAATAAAGTTGATGAGAAGACAGCCTTCTAGTCACTGGGATCTAGAAACTCCCTCCACCCGCACAGTGTTATAGACTCAGTTTAATCTTTCGTGCTCACAATAGTTCCGTACTTATTTTTGCCAGTTTTGATCTCTGTATATCTTTAGCCTCTTCCAGGCGAAACAGAGAAGTCTCAACATTTTTGCTTCTTCTGTGAGAATTGACTCACACTGCATCTGAGTCATACCCTAGGTACAAGCTGCCAGGCAGCAAAAGCAGACTTCGATTCAGGCAAACCTGATTTCAGTCTGCTGTTGCTGCCATTTATTAGCTTTGTGGCATTAAGCAAGTTTACAGAAACTCTTTCACTTACATTTTCCTCTGTTGTAGATGAGAAACCATAACAATCTACCTAACAGGTTTTTCATGAGAATAAATTAGATAATAAATGTGAAAGTGTTTTGCACAGTGCCTAGAACCCATTTACCAGTTATTTCTGCATTTTTTGAAGTTATGGAGATGCTCTTATAGAAAGATGATCCCAAATTCCCCAAACTGTTTTGTCAAGTCCACTGGTATTCTTCGCTGTTATTTTCTGTGGAAGAGCACTACCAAAGGAGAAGATGAAAACAAAAGGAAATTCCACTCTATATTTAGCAGAAGGTTTTCCTAAGATCTCAATGCATAGTTCTCTGGTGAAATGACTAGATTAAGTGTCTACAGGCATCGGTGATGGGGGTGTCTGTCTTTTTCTATGTCTCTATGTTTCTGTCTCTCTCTTCCTCCCTTCCCTAAACACCAATATTAACATCAGCCTAATTAGCTGTAACAAAGCGGAACGGAGGGGAAAAGAGCACTAAAGTATAAAACAGGAAGAAGTGAGAGAAGTCAAGATGGCTGGCACAGACATGTCACCATTTGACTTGCATAGGCCTTTCTCACTAATTTAGGTCTCATTTATCTTAGGCACAGAGACGGAGAAAATCATCTGTATGCTGGTATGTGTGCCTTTCTTTTTTAAGGACTACTCACTGGAAAAATTGTTCCAATAAATGGGTTCTGACCCATCAACTTTGAAACTCCTCTGAAGAACTGACAGGGAGAAAGTGCTAGAATGTCTATGTAAGAGAGGAAAAAATTCAGGTGTCCTGGATATCTTGAGTGTGTCTTCTGTCTTTGTAAGAAGAAAGGAGTGCAGTATCTTGAGTGTCTCTCCCCTGTTTGAGATCTTCACATTGTATTGGGCCTCCTGTGAAGAACTAGTTTAAGCAATAAAATAAGAATGCCAGCTCAGGGAACTGTTAAGTCCTGAGATTTTATGGCTTAGGGCACAGATGAATCAGGTGTTTGTGAGGCCATCACACCTCTGCTTTTTATGATATTTCCTAGCTCTACTTTCCTCTGTGCAAGCATCAATTTTTAGCACTCCAATATGGCAAAGCAATGGTGCTCAGAGTGTCCAGGCCTATGTGGTACTTATAATTCCTCATCTAAGAAGAGATCCACTATCTTTCAACATTTGTACCATTTCCCCCCAAAAGGGGTGACATTGACGCTATTTGATCAAATGCTAGGCTCAGGGAGATGGGGTCTTCTCGTTGGCTAGTTCAATGGATGATTACCATGTCTTGTGGGTACTTCTCTTCTTTTAAGACTTTCCTTATATTTAGAGAATTTCCAGTATAATGAATTTTGCATCTCGAAGACGTTAGCCTAAAACATACTTCCCCAGCCTCCCTTGCATCAAGGGAACAGTCACCAAAGTCTACCTGTCAGATTCACACATGTGAGACTTCATTCAGAATAGAGCAATGGGAGGGAGTGGGCACCACTTGGGATGTATCTATGGAAAAGGCAGTTGTTGACACAGTAAGCATCCTTGTGGATTGGTCAGTATGTTCAATTATCATTTCTGACCAGATAACCTCATGCATGAGTGATTCTGGGACTGTCCCAGAGATTCTGAGTGTCTCCTAAACCAATAAATTCTCTTTTTCCTATAAATTAGATAGAGTTGGTTCAGAGGATTGCAACTAATGACTTTGACATATATCTGATCTGGATCATCTATACACTCTGTTGATTGCCAGGTGGAGATTCTCTGTTGATTCTGGGGTAAGATCCTTGTTCATCAATCTTTCCCCTGGTCTAGGAGTTACTCAGAAGAGGGACCTTAGATCCAAAGGACACACTCCACTCCTGGCTCTTCTTGCTTGGTGATAATGAGGTCCTTCTACTCTCTGCTTGCTTCTCTCTTTTATATCTCAAAAGAGATTGACTCAAGATACAACCTAATCCTGTAGATTGTGTTCTGCCTCATTAACATAACTACCTTTAATCCTGCTTCAATAACATCATAGAGGTTAGGATTTACAACACATAAGATATTATGTCAGATCACAAAATGGAGGATAATCACATAATACTGAGAATCATGGCCTAGCCAAGTTGACACATATTTTTGGGGGGCACAATTCAATCTGTAACAGGCTCTTTCTCAACTTTTTTGCAATTCTGTACACTCCCACGGTTTGGAAATTCTCCACTGTGATTTGGAAGTTATTCTTCTGTTTTGGCCTTATGGAACTTCATTGGTGAGGCTAATACTCACTTTCTGCTCTTTTCAGGGAAAGGGGACTCAGATACCTCTTGTAGTGTGCTTGTGCTCTTATTGCCATTCAAATCTCCATTATGTCTTCCATTATATTGGAAGTACAGGTTTATTGCCTTCTCATGCCCCCATTTATTTAGCATCCCATCATTTAGCAACGCATGCCCATTGAGCTGGTTGCACAGTGGTTAAATCGCTTGAATGCTAACTGAAAGGTCAGTGGTTTGAACCCATCAGTTGCTCTGCGGGAGAAAGATGTGATAGTCTGCTTCCGTAAAGATTTACAGCCTTGGGAACTCTGTGGGGCAGTTCTACTCTGGTTTACTCCAGTAGGGTTGCTATGAGTTCAAATCAATTCAACGGCAATGGCTAATCTATTGAGCACCTTTTTATGAAGGTCTCACGGAAGGAGAATATTCTAGGGGCCAGCTTAATTCAATTGGCCCTTGAGTTATTGCTGAATTCTAACTTTTTCAGATCAATTTCCTAGGAAATTTTGCATGGTTTATGAAAGTTTTCAACTTAGTCTTTACCAGCCCAGTTAATGATGTTGCAACTTCCCCTTGGGGTTTAATGGCCCCAAGTGATCTAGGGCACCAGATGTTAAAAAGCATCTGGAAGATGTTGAGCTTTGCATACATAATATAAACTGTATATATTAACATAGTTATTTATTTATTTATACTATAGGGAATTAAGCAGGTTATATTATCACTTATAACGAAGTGAAACTAAACTTTTATTTTTAAATCAGTGTAACTGTTTAGAATAGAGTGATGAGATACATTGAAATAAGGGAGATGCTAAGGTATGGCAGTTGAGAGACTTGAGTTACAGTTACAGCCCTGGCTCTAAAGCTGTGTAACCTTGAGCAGGTCTTGTCATCCATTTGAGGCTTAGCTTCTTCATCTGCAAATTGAAGTATCAGCAAATATTGTCTGATATACATATTTAAGGCTTTGTGGGCCACACAGTCTCAGCCACAGACAATATGTAAATTAATGACTGTGGCCTGTGTTCCAATAAAAATGTATTTATAAAAAATTGATGGGCTGATTTGGCCTGCAGGCCATAGTTTGCTGATTAATTCTATAAATTATCTCTAAAGGTCACATCTGTTCTCACATTTCTTAATCCCAAATATGAAATACCTGATTTTCTTAATTATCTAGTGCTGCCATAACAAAAATACCACAAGTAGATGGCTTTTAATAACATAAATTTATTCTGTCACAGTTTTGAAAGCTAGAAGTCCAAATCATGAAGTTGGAAGAGCTATGCTGTCTCCTTGTAAATTGTAGAGGAAAGATATTTACTTGTCCATAACTGCTCTGGCAGTCCTGGGTGTTTCTTGGCATTCCTTGGCTTGAAGACAGATCCTCACATGATGTTGTCCCCCTGTGGGTGTGTCTTTCTGTGACTGTTTCCCCTTTTTGTAAGGGATTAGGTTTAGGGCCCAGCCTACTCGAGTTTGACAGCATTAACATAATTAAATTTAAAAAATAAAAAAATAATAATAAAAACATCTATTCCCAAATAGGGTCCCATTCACAGGTATAGGGGTTGGGCTATCTTTTTAGGGGAATAATTCAATCCATAACACTGGTAGAGCAAGAGCCATCAAATAATTTTTTAAAATAGATTTTAGTAATATCTTATTTACATTACAATTGTCTTTTGTGATATTTTTCATGATCACTAGTCCCTCTTCCTAGTTTCTCAGTACCACCACCTCCTCAGCATGCAAGTATATGTGCACATGCACACACACACAAAAACACTCTCATACACAAACATCCACACACACACATTTCTCTCACAAGTTCAAACTGATCTACACTCAAAGAGTTTCCACCTGGAAATTATTGCTGTAAATACTTTCATAACTTAGAGGCAACCAATTTTGATGACTTCTCTAATAAGCTGATCTAGTAACAATCTCATTATTTCATCAGTTCAACCAATAGTCATTAAGAATTTACTATACACTTGGCATTGTGGTTAGAGCTGGGGATAATACACAGTTTGCAAAAGAGATATGGTCCCTGTTATGGGTTAAATTGTGTCTTCCAAAAAAGATATGTTTAAGTTCTAACCCCTGGTACCTGTAAATATGACCTTATTTGGAAATAGGATTATTGCAGATGTAATTACTTAATAAGGTTATACTGATCTCTTTATGACTTGTGTCCTTGTAAGCAGAGGAGAGGTACACACAAATACAGAGAAAAGATGGTATGTGAAGACAGCAGCAGAAATTGCAGTGACATATCTATAAGCCAAGGAACATCAAGGATCATTGACTGTTATGAGAAATTAGGAGAGAAGGATAAAGCAGATTCTTTCTCAGAGTCCTCAGCGGAAATCAGAATGATTAACAACTTGATTCCGTATCTTCAATGAGATGGATTGTCACAGTGGCTGCAAAATTATTAACAACTTAATTTTAGATCCTCAACAGACAGATTGACACAGTGGCTGCAGTGATGGGCTCAAACATAGCAAAGATTGTGAGGATGGTGCAGGACTGGGAGGTGTTTTGTTCTATTATAGATAGGGTCACTGTGTGTTGGAACCAACTTGACAGCACCTAACAACAACAACAGCAGCATTCAGAACTGTGAGAGAATAAATTTCTATTGTTGTAAAGAACCAGTTTGGTACATTTCTGTAGTAGCCCTAGTAAGCTAATAAAGTCCCTACTATCCTGGTGTAAATAGTCTAGCATAATTGATTTCAACATCACACCAACTTAATAAGATACAGTGATATAGTACTAAAAATGCAGAAGCATGAATCAAAAAGATCTGTTTTTATCATAATTTACCATTTTGACCACTCTGGTCCACGAACTTAAGTTTTCAGAACTTCACTCTCCTCAGGTGTAAAATGAAGATTGTTTTATATCTACTTTAATGGGCATTTGCAAAGCATAAATGGGTTCATGCATATGAAACATCATGCACGGTATATAAATTTTATACATAGCAATGCATTATTAAGTGGAAAAAAATTTCTAACCTAATATTTGTCTCGTCCAGGGCTGTTCAAACTTGTTTACACTTGGCATTTTAGTTCCAGTCCAATTTTATAATTTTTTATAAACCATCACTGGCTACTGTTATTTTTACTTACTAACTTTATATTTAAAATTTTATTTTAATAACATGTTGGACTGAATTTCCTTATAGGTATATGCCTTTATATTAAAATTGGCATATTGCTTATGAGTCATCTTCATGGTGCTCACTATAGGAAAATAAATTCCTTGAGGCTGCCCTTTGTTTTGCAGGCTCTGTCACACCCATGTTTTCTTCTGACCTTCCTCTCCCATATGTAGGCAAATTCTGAACAAGCACTACTGATGTCAACCTATGTATCTTAAAGAACTGAATATTAAATTAATTAAGTTTAATAATAAAAAGAGTGTTACATTAAATATTATTTTCTGAACCAGTCACATTCACTGATGCCTAACATATATTATTGCATTTATTCACACAAATATTCTGTTAGTTAAGTTATTTTCTCCATTTTAAAACAGATTTAGTGCCCAGGGTTAACAGGCAGATGGACCAGGATTCAATGTTAAGTTAATGTGACTTGAAAACACATGTTCATTCTTCAAATTGCACAGTACTGTCTCTTTTTCTCTCTTTCTCTCTCTTTTCTTACTCAGTTTGAATGTAAGCTATGTTAAACTTAGTATTTAGATACTCTAAAACCATCATCCACCACCCGTCTGTCAGTTTGTTGTATTGTGATGGCTTCCATGTTGTTGTGATGCTGGAAGCTTTGACACTGATATCTTGAATACCAGCAGGTCATCCATGGTAAGCACATTTCAGCAGAACTTCCAGACTAAGACAGGAAGGGAGGCATAAATATCTATATACTTACACAAAAAATAGCCAATGAAAACCTTATGGATTACAATATAACATTGTGTGACTCATCTGCTTTGGACATATAATCAGGTGGGATCAGACACTGGAGGAGGACATCATGTTTGATGACGTAGAGGGCCATCAAAAGCGAGGAAGGCCCTCAATGAGATGGATTGGCATAACAGCTATAACAATGGAATCTAATATGCTTGTGATTGTGAGGATGGCACAGGACTGGGCAATATTTTGTTCCATTGTATATAATGTTACCATGAGTCAGAGTTGAATTGATTGTAGCTATCTATTTATCTACCTAGAACCATTTTGGAGAGCCACTGAGACAACTGGGTCTCAATTCATGAGAGAAGAGACTTTCTGTGTAGGAATGTATGGTAAGGGAGAGTTGAGATACTGAAATACGGCTCAGTTACAACAAATGAAAATAAGAGGAGAGTGATGATGTTGAGAGTGTTCTAGCTGCACTGTCCTCTAGCCTATTCCCTTCCTATTGTGCCTGAGCCTCACCTTTGGAGTTAGGGATTGATGCAGACATACAGTGCAATAGAATATAAATTAATTCTAAATGAGCAAGCACAGAGGAATGCAAGCCATCAGCAGCACAGGCAGTCCATCTCCCAGGTTAGCATAGAAACTTAGCCTATGTTCTATTCCAAGTACTTTGAGGTGATGTCTTATGTTCAAACAGCAGCACCCTTAATATTCGCGTCAACAGCCTCAGTAGTAACATTGCACTCATAAGCAGAAGCAGCAACACTTGTGGACAACAGTAAGTGTAGTTTCTACAGGCACTCCTTCAATGTCTATTTTATCAGAAAATGTGTAACATATCCAGAACTGTCCAATAGGAATTTACTATGGGCTCAGGTTTCCACAGAGCAGTGGGTAGAAGAATTAGTTAAGTCTAAGATTATGATTATCTTGTGCTTTTCAATGTTGGTGTGACCTAGGAAACCAAGAAATTACATATATATATGGACCCCTAGTGGCACAGTAGTTAAAGTACGTGGCTGTTAACCAAAATGTCGGTAGTTCAAACCTGAGGGAGAAAGATGTAGCAGTCTTTTTTCTGTAAAGATTACAGCCTTGGAGACCCTATGGGGCAGTTCCAGTCTCTCGTATAGGGTTGTTATGAGTCAGAATCAACACAAGAGCAATGGATATACATATGTTGCTGTTACGTGCCGTCGAGTTGGTTCCTACTCATAGTGACCTTAAGTACAACCAAGCAAACATTGCCAAGTCCTGCACCATCCCCATAATCATTGTTATGATTGAGTCCATTGTTGTAGCCACTGTGTTAAATGTGTCAATCCATCCTGTTGAGGGTCTTCCTCTTTTTAGCTGACCCTCTACTTTACCAAGCACGATGTCCTTGTCGAGGGACTGATCCCTCCTGATAACGTGTCCAAAGTATGTGAGACATAGTCTAGCCATCCTCACTTCTAACGAACATTCTGGCTGTACTTCCAAGACAGATTTGTTGATTCTTCTGAAAGTGCATGGTGTATTCAATATTCTTAGCCAACACCATAATTCAAAAGCATCAGTTCTACTTCAGTCTTATTTATTGTCCAGCTTTCACATGCATATGAGGTGATTGAAAACACCATGGCTTGGGTCAGGCGCACCACAGTCCTTAAACAGACATCTTTGCTTTTTAACACAATAAAGCGATCTTTTGCAGCACATTTGCCCAGTATTTGATTTCTTGACTGCTGTTTCCATGGTTGTTGATTGTGGATCCAAGTAAAATGAAATCTTTGACAACTTCAATCATTTCTCTGTTTATCATGATGCTGCTTATTGGTCCAGTTGTGAGGATTTTTGTTTTATGTTGAGGTGTAATCCTTACTGAAGGCCGTGGTCTTTCATCTTCAATAATAAGTGCTTCAAGTCGTCTTCACTTTCAGTAAGCATGGTTGTGTAGTCTGCATAACAGGTTGTTAATAAGCCTTCCTACAATCCTGGTGCCACATTTTTCTTCATGTAGTCCATCTTATTGGATTATTTGCTCACCATATAGATTTAATAAATATAACATTAGTCTAACAACATAATAACAACATATATATGTATGAATGTGTGTATGTATATACATATATATATATGTATATGTTGTTAGGTGCCGTCCAGTTGATTTTGATTCATAGTGACCCTATGTGACAGAGTAGAACTGCCTCATAGGGTTTTTTGGTTATAATCTTTACAGAAGCAGATTGCCAGATCTTCCTCCCATGGAGCTGCTGAGTGGGTTTTTACCACCAGCACTTTGGTTAGTAGCTGAATGCTTAACTGTTATGCAATTACACACAAGCACACACAGACACACACAGGATAACCCCCCATTTTATAGTCCTTAGTTTTAAAATTCATGTTTATTCCACAGTTTAATTTTTCAGATTTTTTTTAAATGTTGATTTTTTAAATTATTTATTATTAAGAAAAGTGATATCCTTTTGTGAAGCTAAATTCAGGTTTCTAGAGTATTTACTTCCTTAGTTTCCACAGACTTGTAACAGATGCAGGATTTAATAGATTCGCAACACTTTCTCAATTTAAAGGTCTATAAGTTCAAGATTTGGCTCAGATGCATTTCTTTACAAACCTTCAAAATTAATGAATAGAAAATGTTACACTCTCCAAATCAGAAAAATTGCTTATGAGATGGAAATTTCCAGGAAGAGTAGGAGAATGCAAAGAGAAGACATGCCTTTTTCCTTTATCTCCCACTTTTTATAATCTAAATATTCCCTCTTCATTATTCATATGTCCAGTAACCACGTACAGTGACAGTCTGATACCAAGAGTACGTTGTAAATATATCTTTATATTCTCAGGTCCCAGTAATTTTGTCTCTGTGACCCCAGTTCCCTCATTTGAAAAATGAGGATAATAATTATTACTTCTCTTTAGAGTTATTATGTGATGATTATGGGCTTCTCCTACAGGAGCATAAAGATCCCACGATATGCAGGCCTATGTATTGAGGTAAGAGATGCTAAAGGATAAATGTGTGGTACATCTTTCAGAAACATCAACTATATTAGACAGTGTTTAATTAAAATATTATTTTTATATTAAGATATACATAGTATTATGACATTTGTTGTTATTGCTAGGTGCCACTGAGTTGGCACTGACTCAGTGACTTTGTGTATCACAGAACGAAATGTTGCTGGGTCCTGGGCTGGCCTCACAGTAGCAGGTATGTTTCAGCCCATTGTTGCAGCCGCTGTGTCAATCCATCTTGTTTGAGGGTCCTCCTCTTTTTTGTTGACCACTTCTTCTCCAGGGATTAGTCCCTCCTGATAATATGTCCGAAGTAAGCAAGAAGAAGTCTTGCCATCACTGCTTCTAAGGAGCATTCTGGGTTTACTTCCTGGAAGACATTTCTTCTTGTGGCAGTCGATTTTACTTTCAACATCCTCTGCCAATATTATAATTCAAATGCGTCACTTCTTTAGTCTTCTTGTTTCCTTCTCCAGTTTTCCAATGCATATGAAGTGATTGAAAATACCATGGCTTGAGTCAGACTCATCTTAGTCATCCAAGTAAAACTTGTTTTTCAAGATTTTTTTTTAATTGTACTTTAGATAAAGGTTTACAGAACAAGTAGTTTCTCATTAAACAGTACACAATGTTTTATGATAATGGTTAACAAACCCACGACATGTTAACACTGTCCCTTAAAAACCTTGGGTTCCTTTTACGAGCTTTCCTGTCCCCCCCCCCCCCCACCTTCTAGTCCTTGTCCCTGGACTGTTGGGCCCCATTAGTCTCATTTTGTTTTTATGGGCTGTCTAATATTTGGCTGAATGGTGAACCTTGGGAGTGACTTCATTACTGAGCTAAAACAGTGTCCATGGGCCATAATCTCAGGGTTTCTCCAGTCTCTGTCATGCCAGTAAGTCTGTCTTTTTTTGTGAGTTAGAATTTTAAGCTACATTTTTATCCAGCTCTGTCCAGGACCCTCTGTTGTAATCCCTGTCAGATCAGTCAGTAGTGGTAGCTGGGCACCATCTAGTTATACTGGACTCAGTCTGGTGGAGGCCATGGTAGTTGTGGTCCATTATTCCTTTGGACTAATCTTTCCCTTGTATCTTATTTTCTTCATTCTCCCTTGCTCCCAAAGGAGTGAGACCAATGGAGTATCTTAGACAGCTGCTCACAGGCTTTTAAGACCCTACATGCTACTCACCAAGGTAGAATGTAGAACATTTTCTTTATAAACTATGTTATGCCAATTGATCTAGATGTTCCCCGAGACCATGATCCCCACAGCCTTCAGCCCAGCAATTCAGTCCCTCTGGGACTTTGGATGTGTCTTTGGAGCTTCCATAACCTCGCTTTGTACAACTCATGCTGGCTTCCCCAGTTTTGTGTACTGTCACCAAAGTTACCAATTATCTATTGTCTATTTAGTGTTTTCCCCCCACCCCTCCCCTCCTTAGAACCCATCAAAGATCGTTTCTCTTTGTGTATAAACATTTTCATGAGTTTTTATAGTAGTAGCCTCATACAATATTTGTCCTTTTGTGATTGACTTATTTCACTCAGCATAATGTCCTCCAGACTCATCCATGTTATAAGATGCTTCACAGATTCATCGTTGTTCTTTATCATTGCTTAATACTTCATTGTGTTTATGTACAATAGTTTGTTTATCCATTCATCTGTTGATGGGCATCTAGGTTGTTTCCATCGTTTTGCTATTGTGAACAATGCTGCCATGAACATGGGTATGCATATGTCTATTTGAGTGACGACTCTTATTTCTCTAGGATATATTCCTAGGAGTAGGATTGCTAGATAGTTTGGTATTTCTATGTCTAGCTTTCTATGGCAGCACCATTGTTTTCCAAAATGGTTGTATCATTTTGCATTCCCACCAGCAGTGCATAAGAGTTCCGATGTCCCAGTAGCCTCTCCAACACTTATTATGTCCAACTATTTTGATTTGTGCTACTAATGTCAGGGTGAGATGGTATCTCATTGTGGTTTTAATTTGCATTTCTCTAATTGCTAGTGATTGGGAGCATTTCCTCACGTGTCTGTTGGCTGCTTGAATGTGTTCTTTGGTGAAGTGTCTGTTCATTTCTTTTGCCCATTTTTTAATTGGTTTATTTGTCTTTTTGTTGTAGAGGTGTTGGACTTTCCTGTAGATTGTAGAGATTAGAACTTTGTCTGATTTGTAATGTCTAAAATTTTTTTCTCAGTCTATAGGTTCTCTTTTTACCCTTTTGGTGAAGTCTTTTGATGAGAATAAGTGTTTACTTTTTAGAAGATCCCGGTTATCTAGCTTATCTTCTGGAGTTTGTTGTTGTTAGTTATGGTTTTTATCCTGTTAATACCATGAATTAGGGCCTCTAGCATTAATTCTATTTTTTCTTCTATGAACTTTATAGTTTGTCACTTAATATTTAGGTCCTTGATCTATTTTGAATTAGTTTTTATATAGTGTGAGGTACAGGTCCTGTTTCCTTTTTTTGCAGATGGATATCCAGTTTTGCCAGCACCATTTGTAAAAAGGACTGTCTTTTCCCCATTTGATGGACTTTGGGCCCTTGTAGAAGATCAGGAGACCATATCTGGATGGATTTACATCTGGGTTCTCAACTCTCTTCCATTGGTCAATATATCTGTCATTGTACCACTATCAGGCTGTTTTGATTACCTTAGCTGTATAGGAGGTTCTGAGGTCAGGTAGTGGCGAGTCCTCCTACTTTATTCTTCTTCTTCAATAAGGCTTTACTTATCCGGTGCTTCTTCCCTTTCCATATAAAGTTAATGATTAGTTTTTTCCATCTCTTGAAAGAATGTTGTTGGTATTTGGAATGGTATTGCATTGTATTTGTAAATTGCTTTGAGTAGAATTGTCATTTTTAAAATGTGGAGTTTACCTATCCATGAGCATGGTATTTTTTTTTTCCATTTATGTAGATCTCTTTTGGTTTCTTGTAGTACCGTTTTGTAGTTTTCTTTGTATAGGTCTTTTACATTCCTGGTTAGATCTATTTCTAAGTTTTTTGTTATGTTTTGTTTTGTTTTGGAGTTATTACAAATGATATTGTTTTCTGATTTCCTTTTCATTGTTCTCTTTACTGGCATATAGGAATCCAACTGATGTTTATGTTTGCCTTATATCCTGCTGCTCTACTGAATCTTTCTATTGCTTCCAGTAATTTTCTCAAGGAGTCTTTTGGGGTTTCTATATATAGTATCATATCACCCCCAAACAGGGACAGTTTAACTTCTTCATTAACAACTTGGATGCCCTTTATTTCTTTTTCTTGCCCTATTGCTCTAGTTAGGACTTCCAGCACAATGTTAAATAGGAGTGGAAACAAAGAGCATCCTTTCTATGTTCCTGTTCTCAGGGTAATTTATTCAGCCTCTCTCCATTAAGAATGATGTTGGCCATTTGTTTTGCATAGATGTCCTTTATTATGTTAATAAATTTCCCTTCTATACCTATTTTATTGAGAGTTTTTGTCAGGAATGGGTGCTGGACTTTGTTGAATGCATTTTCTGCATCAGTTGAGATGATCATGTGATTATTTTCTTTCCTTTTGTTTATGTGTGGATTAGTTGATTGATTTTCTAATGTTTTACCATTCTTGTGTACATGGTGTGAATCCTACTTAGTCATCGTGTATTACTTTTTTGATATGATGCTTAATTGTTTTGGCTAGGATTTTGTTGAGAACATTTGCATCTATATTCATGAGAGATATTGGTCTGTAATTTTCTTTTTGTATGGAGTCTTTGCCTAGTTTTGGTATCAGGGCTATGCTGGCTTCATAGAATGAATTTAGAAGTTTCTCTTCCTTTTCTATGTTGTGAAATAGCTTGTTCTATGTTGTGAAATAGTTTGAGAAGTATTGGTGTAAGCTCTTCTGTGAATGTTTGGTAAAATTCTCCAGTGAAGCCATCTGGGTCAGTGCTTTATTGTTTTGTTGTTGTTGTTGTTGGCATTTTTTTTTTAATTACCCTTTCAATCTCTTCTCTTGTTAAGGGTCTGGTCAGATTTTCAATATTTCTTTGTGTTATTTTGGGTAGGTAGTGTGTTTCTAGAAATTTATCCATTTCCTCTAGGTTTTCAAATTTGTTGAAGTATAGTTTTTCATAATACTCTGTTTTGATACTTTTTTATTTCAGTTGGGTCTTCTGTAATGTCCCCATTTCTTTTCTTATTTGGGCTATTTCCGTCCTCACCTTTCTTTTTCCGCTTTGGCCAGTGGCTGGTTGATTTTGTTGATCCTTTCAAAGAATAAATTTTCAGTTTTGTTGATTCCTTCTATTGTTTTTCTATTCTCTATTTCATTTATTTCTGCTCTGATCTTTACTATTTCCTTCCTTCTGATGGCTGTGGGCTTTTTTTTTTTTTTTTTTTTTTGCTGTTCTCTTCTATTTGTTTGAGTTGTGTAGTTAATGTTTTGATTTTGTCCCTTTCTTCTTTTTTGATGTGTTCATCTTTTGCTATAAATTATCCTCTGAGGACTGCCTTTGCTGTGTCTCAAAGGTTTTGGCATGATGTGTTTTCATTCTCGTTTGATTCTAGGAATTTTGGGATTCCATTTCCAATTTTTTCTATGACCCAGTTGCATGTAAGCAGGGTTTTATTCAATTTCCATGTAATTGATATTTTTTCTTTGCTCCTCCAGTTGTTAATTTCTACCTTGAGGGTGTTGTAGTCAGACAAGATCCTTTATATTGTCTCAATGTTTTGGATTTTGTTTAGGGTTGCTCTATGGCTTAAAATGTGGAACGTTCCCTGTGCATTGGAAAAGAATGTGTACTTTGCAGCTGTTGGGTGGAGTGTTCTATATACGTTTATGAGGTCAAGTGGCTGATTGTGCCCTTTAGGTATTCTGTATCTTTTTTGAGTTTCTTCCTAGATGTTCTGTCCTTTACTGAAAGTGGTGTGTTGAAGTCTCCTACTATTATTGTGGAATTGTCAGTTACTTTTTTCAATGCTGTTAGAGTTTGTTTTATGTATTTTGGAGCCCTGTCATTGGGTGCGTATATGTTATGGTTACGTCTTCATAAAGGATCATCCTTTTAATCACTATGTAGTGTCCTTTTTTGTCTTTTATGATGGATTTTATTTTAAAGTCTATTTTATCTGAGATTAGTTTTGTCACTCCTGCTGTTTTTTGGTAGCTGTTTGCTTGATATATTTTTTTCCTTCCTTTGATTTTTAATAAACTTATGTCTTTGTTTCTAAGGTGTGTCTCTATAGACAGCATATTGATGGATCCTGTTTTTTATCCATTCTGTCATTCTCTGTTTCTTTATGGGTGAATTTAGGCCATTTACATTCAGTATAATGATGGATAGGAGTGAGTTTATTGCTGTCATGTTGTAGTACTTTTTTTTTTGTGGTGCTGATGTTTTATTTTCTCCTCTTACTCTCCTGTGCTGAATTCCTTTCATCTGTGGACTTTTTCATTTCTTCTGTTTTTGTAGATTTTCTTTTTACTGAGACTTTATTTTTTCTTCTTTATTTTGATGAGTAGGTTTGTTAAATTTCTTTGAGTTTACCTTGAAATTTACCCTTATCTTCCTAACTATGAACCAGTCTATTATTACTTGATATCACCTTGAATTCCTCTCTATTAGAAGGTTCTATATCTACCCTGTTTATTCCCTCATTTATTGTTTTGATGCTGTTGTCATTTACAGATTAACTTCTCTGATTTCCTGTTGTATTTCTTTTGGTTTTGGATAGTCCGTGAGAGTTCATTTCCTAGTTTGGTATCTGGCTGGTATGATCCTGTGTCCTAGATTTAGCCTGTGAGCTGAAGTTGTTTGTTTTCAGATCAAAGGACTCCCTTTAATAATTCTTGTAAGTTTGGTTTGTTTTTAAATATTCCCTTAATTTCTGTTTATCTGGAAATGTCCTAATTTCACCATCATATTTGAACGAGAGTTTTGCAGGAAATATCATTCTTGGCTGGCATTTTTTTTTCTTCCCAGGTTTTATATATGTCATACCACTGCCTTCTTGCCTCCATGATTTCTGCTGAATATTCCAAGCTTAGTCTTACTGTTTCTCCTCTGTATGTGACTTTTTGTTTTTCCTGAGCTGCTCTCAGGATTCTTTCTTTGTCTTTAGTTTTAGTGCGTGTGATTATGATATGTCTTGTTGTGTTTCTTTTGGAGTTTATCCTATATCGGGTTCATAGAGCTTCTTGGATGATCAACTTTGCATCGTTCATGATATTGGGGAAGTTTTCTATCAGCAGTTCTTCAATGATCCTCTCTGTATTTTCTGTTTTCTCCCCCTTTTCTGGAACTCCAATCACTTGCACATTTTTGCTTTTGATTGTATCCCACATAACTCTCAGGGGCTCTTCATTCTTCTTTGTTCTTTTTTCTGATTTTTCCTCAGAGTTGTATCCAAGTGTTTGTCTTCAATTTCACTGATCCTACCTTCCATCGTTTCAAACCTGCTCTTCAGCTCTTATGTGACACTGTCCATTTCTGAAATCTTATTGTTTATCTTTTGGATTTCTAACTGTTGTTTTTTTATGATTTGTAGTTGTGAATTTATTTTGGCATTTTGTTCCTGTATTATTTTCCTGAATTATTCCATTTTTTGTTCTGTATTTTCCATGAATTTGTCTATTTTTCCCTCTTTTTTGTCTGTTTTTTACTTCAACTCTTGGATAGCTCTGAATATTAGAGATATGAATTCCATATCAGGTAGTTGTGGTGTCTTTTTTTCTACTGGAAAGTCATCTAGTGTTTTATTTTAGATACTTACTAGAACCATCCTGTCCTTTTTTTTTTTTTTTTAATGTGTTATCATCTTGTCTATAGTCTTCAGGACATTCAGTAGTTATTTTCTTCATTTATTGATTGTAGATTTGTTTGTTTTGTCCTGCATTTTTGTTTTAGTTGGTTATGTCTGGGCAGGAGGGCTGTGTGTTCTTTGTTGTTTGCTCATCTGTAGTCATGATATTTTTACCTCCTTGTACAATGGGTAAGGCCAGTTGTTCAGCAATGGTGCAACAGAGCAGGTCCAGCTGAAGCGTGTTGCTGGGATGGGATGTTTGTGGCATGTACAAGGGATGACAGGAAGGGCCAAAAATCAATTCAGAGCAAATTCCAGTAGGCTGTGTCTGTGCTGGTCAGGGGTGTGATGTTCAATGCACAGTTCAGGTAGCAGAAAGGAGGAGGAATATTGTAATGTGTGGAGCTAAGATGGGTATGGGGAAAAGGAGAGAAAAGAGAGAGAAACAGAAGCCCAAACAAACAAAACAGAATGCTAAGGGAGCATTTATTTTGTCTCTTTCCATGAGCTCTGTGAAGTTGTTTTCCTGTACTCCTCGTTCCCTGATCTCCAACAGGAGTCCAAGATGGTGAGTCTGTGCTAAGTTAGCTGATAGAGGACCTCTGTGCCTATCTCTCCTTCTCTCTGTTCTCTGTCAGTTTCTTATTCCATTAGGTGCTTGACTGAGCTCTTGATCTCTTCATTTGATGCTTAGGGTCCCAGGACTGATGTTTATCTCTGTTTGACTTAGTTTTTTGGGTCTTTGCTGTGGAGGGACAGCATGGTGCTTCTGTCTATAGCACCATGTTGCTCAGAATTCCTGTCTTTCCTTTCTTCCTCCCTCTCTACTTTTCTTCCTTCCTTCCTTCTTTCTTTCTTTAAGAGAAAAAGACTTATCTTTAATTTCCTTCCTCATTTGCTTAATATCTTTGTAGTTTTGTTTATGGGATGCATTATAAGCTAGTCTTTCTACTCTTCCTAACTGGTGTCACCTTATTGATTCACTTTCCTTTCCAAGTTTTTATCTTCACAAGAGCCAAGGTAATAAATTAGAAGTATTAAATATAATCTTATAATCCATGTTTTAAATTGCCCCAACCACTTCCTGTTGCCCATTGGAGTGAGATGTATAGGTCCCCATATCTACTGGACCTCTCCATTCCCTGTCTTATCTCACCTACACACCTCCCCCCATTACGTCCCATGCTATAGCAACATGGAACACCTTTTAGTTGCTCTCATCCTCTTACCTGATGTCACTACTAGACTTGATGTAGCCACTCAATGACATAGAATGATAAGTCCACATTTCCTTACTCATCTGTTGTCCAATTGTCATGCTGGGCATGACAGGCACATATTTTCCCATGATTTTAGGATTTTCTGGTTGAAAAATTTTCATTTGTGTATGTTAAATTCTGTTTGAAGCCCCTTGGGCTTAGTATCATGAGCTTCAGTAATAAATCAAGCAAACACATAAAAGAAACAAGTTTGCCAAGCTGCATTCATGAATCACTGAACACTTTCCTGTAGCAGCCTGGTAAAATGCTGCCTTTAGCTTGATTATTTTTCCATGGCATTAATTCATGATCTTAAAGACATTAGGTAGACAGGAAGATGATAGCTGTTCAAGGTCTTCAAAAATAGAAGGAAACATTAAAATCCTCATTATGCCTGAACTGGTCCCAGCCACTTGACAGTTAGTGTCAGGTTTTTCATTATCCTCTTACTAGTAATTAAGTAACGTAAGGATAATCAACAAATAATAAAATGCTATGACAGAAGAAATGAGTTTAGTGTATGAACTAATTATTGTGAGAGTAACAGCAACAAACAATATATTCAAGATATACCCATCTTTCCAGAGGACCATAACTTGCCTTAGCCAGCAAACTGCAGTTCTGATTGGAGTGATTTTCCCAGGGACTCTTCTGAAACTATTCAATACATAGAGATTTGCTTATGTAACAGGTGTTGAGAATCAAAATATTCTGTTGCACTCTGGGAGGAAGGAAGAGGAGATTGTTATATGAAATGCTTGAGAATGCATAGATATTCCCAAAATCAATTTCTTCTTGAGTGAGACACAGTGAGTACTGAAACACTGAATACTACATCTCTGCTTTGAAGAATATTTAAAGACAATTTTGATTCAGAGCCTAAATAAAGTGTTGGGATTGTCAATATTTCTCATTTATTCCTGCATTGAATGTGAAAGAAAGGGAGAAAAAGGAAAGACTATTTTCGATCATCTAAAATAAATGAGACTTAGGTATCAGAGAATGTGATTTGGGTTTTAAAAGATATAGTCTGAACTCAGACCATTTTGGCATCTTCCACAGCTGATTCCATTCTGCTAATTAATATGTGGAGTGATGTTGATTGTACGATTAAGGAAAGTTCCTGAGAGACGTTTACGAATTTGAATTTTTCAAGCCTAAAATTTTGGAATGGAGTTTTGGGTTGCAGATCTCATTGGATGTTTTCAATATGGCTGGTTAGGGAAGTACAAGCCTTCAGAGGAATTGAGGAGGAAACCAGAGTGATTGTCAGAGCTGCATGAGTGACGTTCTTTGCCAGTCTGCATGCCCCAAGTTTCATTCCCAATGACCTGGGACAGAGTGCAAAAAGTTGTGGGTGGGGGTGAAGGCTGAACATAAGACTTCAGGACCCAGACTGTCATTTGGTAGTAACTGTGAGCAAATGTATTAACCTCATTCATCCTCCATTCCCTCACACAAAAAAATTGAAACTATAGGATCCCCTTCAGAGTTTGGGCACCTGGGTGGAATAAATGGTTAAGTGTTCAGCTACTAACCAAAAGGTTGGTGGTTTGAGTCCACCCAGAAAATAAAGGGCTGGTGATCCTCTTCTGAAAGGTCACAGCCATTGAAAACCTTATGGAGCTCAGTTCTACTCTGACACACATGGGATCACAATAAGTCAGAACTGTTTTTTGTTTGTTTGTTTATTTTAGAGTTTATTATGAGGATGGAATAACACAGTACATATTAAAACATTTGGAAATAATACTAAGTATATTCACAATATTGTTTATTATATGTTAGTCTTTCATAAGTATTTAAAAGGTATTTTAGTAAACAATAAACTTATAACTGGATATTATTATTATCCCTATTATATAGTTGAATTAGCATGCACCCTGGGAATAAGGGAGAATAAATTGTTTAGAAAAAATATTTGGTTTTGAAAGCCACAAATAATAGTGTGAAATTATTATTACCACTTTTCATTCATAATCTCATTACTTCTCTAAAGCATTGAAAGAAAGATAAATAAGAACAAAAGTAAGTATTTAAATGTGTAGATGTCAGTGTATACTATTCTTGCTCTCACTCTTTTATCTGACCTTTTTGCTTGTTCTTGATCACATCAGTGTGAACATATTTCACATAAACAGTTTAGGAGTGCCCAGCTAGAAGTATCTGCTTATGCAGAATTTGATTTAGTTTAGTCCACTTCTGTCCATCTCTTCCGTCATTTTTATAGTCCAGGAATCATCATGTCTAGTGTTAAAGAAGTCTAGTGTTAAATAAATTAACTCCTATCTGAGCTCCTTGCCTAGGGTCTTACTCCTTTCCTATCTAATCCCCACATCCTGTGTGATCTTTCTAAAATGCAATTGTACTATACTTCATGGTTTATAATTGCTGTATGGTTTACAAGATTGTTTTTTTTTCCCACTTTTTTATTGTTGTGCTTTAAGTGAAAGTTTACAATTCAAGTTAGTCTCTCACACAAAAATTTATAAATACATTGTTATGTGACCCTAGTCGCTCTCCCTATACTGTAACAGCACATTCTTCTTTCCAACCCGGATTTCCTGTGTCCATTCAACGAGCTCCTGACTCTCTCTGCCTTCTCATCTCGCTTCTGGACAGGAGCTGCCCATTTAGTTTCATGTTTATCTACTTGAGGTAAGAAGCACAGTCTTCACAAGTATCATTTTATGTCCCATAGTCCAGTCTAATCTTTGTTTGAAGAGTTGGCCTGGGAATGGTTTTAGTTTTGGGCTAACAGAGAGTCCGGGGGCCATGTTTTCCAGTCTCAATCAAACCATTAATTCTGGTATTTTTACTAAATTTGAGTTTTGCACACCACTTTTCTCCTGCTCCATCAGAGACTGGTTTACGAGACTCTTCTTGACCTACATTACAGCTCCGCACTTCATCTTCCTCTTTCTTTTACTCCGCTTCCCATCCTTGTCCCTATACCACTCTATATTCCAAAGGCACCCAGATTTCTTTCAGTTATAGCCAGTTCTACTGTAACATGCTATATGCATTCCTAAAATTATGGTACTATGCAAAAATATGTGATAAAAAATACACAAGACTTATGAGAATACAGATATAGTGCTCAAAAACTTTGTGACATATGTTAACAACAACAAAAAAAGAAAGAAACCTAATACAAATTGGACCACGGTTTTACACTTGTCAAGTTGTTAAGAAATGCATAAATACTATAAATACATTGCCCTTGACCTTGAAAAAGATGTGAAGTTTGCTTACGGATGTAGGCTTTGGAAAAGTGCAGCTTGTGAGTGACTGTGAAGTGGGGAAAGGAAGGTCATCGGAAATCAGAAGGAAAGGTGTTACCTTAGATTTGGATGGGTGAGTGTGGCTCGTAACCCAGACGGGAAATTGAAGTGACCGGTAGATGTTTGAGGTGTGTGCATGTGTGTGTTTTGTATATTCCTAAGCTACTCAGTTCTGCTAGGTAAAGTTTCCAGCATTTACTAGTGTTTTTCTCAGACAATATCATGCATAAACAAATGCAAAATTTTTCTATACTCAAAATGTCTCCTTATTTATCAGTTGCTTTATAACAAATTCACATTTTCTAAACAAGCATTATAAAAGACAGTACTTTGATGTGCTGTGATTTATCCTACTCTAGGCCTTCACCCTACTATGTCCTCTCCACGGAACCCTTACCCAGCCCCCCTTCACTTCCATAACTCCCACTTACCTTTAAAATCTTTAAAAACACATTTCTTCTGCAAGTCTTCCTTGTGAAGAACTTCAACATAAACCAAGTAAATCTTTCTTAAACTAATCCCATCCCCCCGCCACTTGTTTTATTTATTTATTTATTTCTTAACCAAAAATGTTCTTGAACCCATTGTCTCAAAATACTTTGGAGAATATTTGTGTCCTCATCTCTCCCCTCCTTCAACAAACCTGTCTCCCCGATAGTCTTCCCCATCTTAGGAAATGACAATTTCATCCTTCTAGTTGATACAAAACTTGGCATCATCCTTAGTTCCTCTCTTCCTTGCATACCTCATATCCAATCTGTCAGGGAAGCTTGTTGGTTCTGCCTTCAAAATATATTTAGAATCCAACCATTTCTTGCCAACACAAAAACTACTATCCCTGTCCAAGCCACCATCACCTCTTGCCTGGATGACAGTAATGCTTTAACTGGTCTCCTTGTTGCCAATTTTGCTCCACGTATTCTATTTTAGAAACAACAACAAAGTGACACTTTTAATGTATAAATCATATTTTATCACTCCACTATCCAAAATGGTATACAAAGTCCTAACAATCAATCATTTACACAGATTTAAATTATCTTATTCAATCCCTTCTCAAACTCATCTCCTGTTGCTATTTCCTTTCCTCTACCCTCCATATGACTCCCTTGCTATTTCTAGAGCACACCAAGCAATCAGAACATCAGGGCTTAAGCACTTGCAATTTATCTTTATATTTACCTTTATCCTGAACACTCTTGGTTAAAATATTGTGACTTGATCTCTTACTTCCTTTCGGTCTCTATCCAAATATCACTTTATTAGTACTTTTTTCCCTGACCACCCTAATTAGGGTAGCAAGAACATTCCTCACCCACCATTAACCTTGTTGTCCATATTCCCCTTCCATGATTCATTTTTATTCACTGCGTTCTATATATTTATTTGTTATTTTATTATTGTATAACTTCTCCAACTAGGCCCTGAAAGCATGGGGTTTTTGTTCACAGTTGTATCCTCAGTAAGTAGAACATCCCTTGTCATGAAGGAAGCATTCAACAAATACTTTTTGAATAAAAATTTCAGATCTGCGGTATATGCATGAGCTATAAATTAACTGGAAAAAGTATTTACAATGGAGTTGTCAATATTTTTTTTCCTAAAACTTGCTCATGTTTTCAGAAAGTCAATCTGTATCAGCGTGATTTGTTTTTATTGGTAGTCAAGCTGAGAGAGGTTACATTTTGAAAGTGATTCAATTATGAGTCAAATGTCTAAGAAGGTTCTAGTCAAATATATTCTCTTTTTGTCTGGAATCTTCAGATCGCCTCTGATTCATGGTGCCATGTTTGTAAAATTAAACTGGAATTGCACGTGATGATATTTGTGTATATTGGTAGAAGAGCTGACTGCACACTCTAACCTCATTCCAACTTCTCTCTGAAGAAGAGGCTTTATAACCATGGTTAAAGGGCAAGTGAGAAATTCAACAGCTCATGAAGTCACCTTCCTGGGAGTTGGGACTTTTAGTGGGAAGAGTAATGATGAAAATATAAAGGAATTGGACAATGGTTGTGCTTCTGTGCTCTCCTTTCATCTTTCATCTCATATAGACTGTGAGACTGTTTGTCAGAACCTTTCTCTTGATAAAACTCCAAGAAGTGGCTTATGTGGAACCAGAGGGTGAACTGTAGAAGCAAAGGCATGACGAAAGTGGACAGCCCTTCCTTTAGCTGAGGCTAACATTTTCTCACAACCTCTCTGTGTCCCAGGCAGCTCACCTGAGTGGGATAGATGTAGGAGTCGGGACCATAATCATTGTTAATGTTAGTGTGTGCATTTCCCTAAAAGTTCATGTTCCATAGGAAACCAGCATGGTAGGTGGCATCTAGGATTTGCAAATTTGAAATCATAAACATCATTGTCTATAAGCAAAGTTTATTGTAACTATAAAGGGTAAGATGGTGTTTAAAATTCAAGGAGTTATCACTTTACATGAGCTGGTTAATAAGATTATATTACTGATCTATTTATGGAGTGATTGGTTTATTTTTCTGTTTGTTTACAACATCTAAGTTGGTGAAATCTTGGGTCCAGGGGTGCCAATAATTTAACATCTAGCTTCATATTGAACACCTAAATATTAAGGTTTAAGTGGCAGAGAAGCAGAACAGACTTGATGCCAAAGCTTATTTCTAATCATAGTTTCACATCTTGTTAGGTGGGTGACCTTGGGAAAAGTCACTTAATGTCATACTTCCTTAAGACCTACTCGGAAAGGGGCCACAGTATCAATTAGTGTGTTAATTTGATGTTTCTAAGAGGAACACTCCCCAGCAGTGAAATTCAGTCTCACCTGCAATATTATAGGTGAATTTAAGCCAGTTGGCTTGGCTTTTGTGTGATTTTTTCTGACTGATGAGTTTTTCTGTTTCTGTGACAGTGTTTCTCTGGGAGAGGCAACCAGCATTGGGGCCAGATTGTTAACAATATCATTATGATTTTATTATTGTCCTAGTCCTGGAGATCCATAACTTGGTTTTCTATTAGCACATTACTCAAGTAAGACAGTGGGAAAGCAGCTGCTTCTGTTGTGAGGCAGCACAAGCCACCTGGCTCTAGGAAATATCTGTTTTGATGCACCAGAAATGAGAAAGCTAAGTGGAGTGACCAGCACAAATGGTAGTTTTCCTTCTTTGTACATCAGCATCTGGTGTGTGAGGTTATGGTCTCCCAGGAAAGGGAGATGCATAGACCCATTAACATTTGGAGGATAAATGCACACTCACCCCAAGAGGTAAATATGCCGACTAGAGTAAAAAACATGAAGCAATTTCATTGGCATCTCATACAGGCAAACATTAATATTGTTAGTCTGTAAAGATCCTAGCGGGAACTGAAATTGGTGGGTTTTGATTTAAGAAACATTATAAGAAAAAATAATATATATAGTTGTATGACCTTAAAGAGATGAAGAAAACTTGGCAAGGGAATTTGAACAAAATTCTTACAGGCTTCCTTTTCACAGGATTCTTCCACGATGAAGGCTTGGGAAGAGAAGGGATGAAAGGGAACTTAGATTTTACATGACAAAATGTGCTATTTTCCATTTTAATGTAGAATATATCTTTTCTAAATTTAGCATAAATCATAACCTCATCTCTACAAAATTTAAATAGTAGGTTTTCTTAGCTCATTTTATAGAAGAGCAAAGTGAACTTCAGAGAGGTCAAATAACTTTCATGTTCAAATGGCTAAAAAAAGGAGTAAGTCATAAAAAAACAGTGTGTTTCTTCCTCTTCTATCTGAGGAGTCTTTTGCTTAATTGATTAACACTTAGGAAAGAGTGTACCTAGAAAAGGGAATGGAAAAAAAAATCATAATGCTGCTCCTTTAATTTCAGAGTTTTCTCATTTTTAATTGGAATACTGAGTGTTATGAATTAAACTCTGTCTCCCAAAAACATGCATTGGAATCCTAATCCTTATACATGGGATGTAATCCCATGTTGGAATAGGGTTTCCTTTGTTATGCTAATAAGATCGTGCCAGTGTAGGGTTTGTCCTAAACCTAATCACTTCTGAGAAATAAAAAGAGCAGATCTGATACAGAAAATATCACAGATTGGGGGGGTGGGGGAGAGATACCATGAAGTAATAGATCATGAAGGAATCCGGAAACTCCAGGGCTACAGAAGCAGAGACAAGGATTTTCCCCCAGAGCAGACAGAGAGCCTTCCCCTAGAGCTGGCACCCTGAATTCAGACTTCTAACCTCCTAAACTGTGAGAAAGTAAATCTGTGTTCTTTAAAACCATCCATGTATGGTATTCCTGTTACAGAAACATTGAGAAACTAAGACACTGAAGAAGCAGCAATGACAATGAAAACATTCGTTTAATTTCTTAAGCAACTGTATAAGCAATTGAACTTAGAATTAAGTAACCACAAAGTTGGGTAATTTAAGTACCAGTGAGTATTTTTTCCCGTGTATAGTTTAATATGAAACATTAGGAAATCTGAGTAATGCTGTCTTAGTTATTCAACGCTTCTGTAACAGAAATATCATAAGTGGATGGCTTTGACAAACATAAATTTATTCTTTCACAGTCTAGGAGGCTAGACATCCAAATTCAGGGTGCCAGCTCCTGGGGAAGGCTTTCTGTCTCGGTTCTGGGGAAACGTGCTTGTCATCAATCTTCTCCTGATCTAGGAGCTTCTCAGCACAGGGACCCTGTGTCCAAAGGACATGCTCTCCCACGGCTTGTCTTTCTTGATGGTATGAAGTCCTTATCTCTCTGCTTGCTTCTCTCTCCTTTCAGCTCTTCTAAGATAAAAGGTGATATAGACCACATCCCAGGGAAATTCCCCTTACATAGGATGAGGGCTATGACCTGAGTAAGGGTGTTGCACCCCAGCCTAATTCCCTTTAACATAACCTAATCTTACCTGCAGAGAATAAGATTTACAACACTTAAGAAAATTACATCAGATCACAAATAGAGGATAACTGCACAATGCTGGGAATCATGGCCTAGCCATGTTGACACACATTTTTGGGGGACACAATTCAATCCATAACAAATGACCTAAGCATAAGTATATCCTGTTTGGAAAGAGGTATTTAAATAATCTATTTTCTTTTTGGAATATAACAGATTGAGGCATCTTTATTATTTAAAGCAGAGATTAAAATTAGATAAAGCAAGACTTTTGATAAGAATTCATCTGAGAACCAATGAGGTTACAGCAAACATTAAAAAATCTGTTACCATCTAGTCAATTTCAACTCACAGTGACCCTACAGGACAGAGTAGAACTTCCCCATAGGGTTTCTGAAGAGTGGCTAGTGGATTCAAACTGCCAGCCTTTTGGTTAGCAGCCTAGCTCTTAACCACTGTGCTCCTCAGCAAACATTAGGAATGTACTCCATTAGTGCTCCACAGCAAACATATGCTCCACCAGTGCTCCACAGCAAACATTAAGAATATAGATTTGCTTGGATTACCATTTTTTTAAATAATATTTTACTGTGTTTTAAGTGAAAGTTTACACAACAAAATAGGTTCCCTCCCATTTAACAATTTTTATGTAAATTGTTCAGTGACATTGGTTACATTTTTCACACGGTGTCAACGTCCTCATTATTTCCATTCTCTTCGTTCTCTTTCCATTAATCTAGCTTCCCTGCCCCCTTCCTTACCTTCTCATCTTTGCTTTAGGGTAAATGTTGACTGTTTGGTCCCATATAGTTGATTGTTTAAGGGGGCATAGAACTCACTGGTGATATTGTTTATTTTATAGGCCAATCTATTATTTGGTTGAAGGTGCCCTCTGGGAGTGGCTTCAGTTCGTAGTTCAAAGGGTGTCTAATAGTGATAGTCTCAGAGGTTCCTCTAGTATCTACTGGTTCAGTAAGTCTGAACTTTTTTAGGAATTTGAGATTTGTTCTACATTTTTCTCCCATTCTGTGTGGGACCTTATGTTGTATTCCTGGTCAGAACAGTTGGTAGTAGCTATGTACTGTCTAGTTCTTTTGATGTCAGGCTAGATGAAGCTGTGGTTCATGAGGGCTATATAATCAGTTTTCAATTTTATAAGACTGGAGTCTTTCCTATGAAACACCAACATTTAAGTCATCTTAATACAGTGTCCTTATTTCCATATAGGAATCAGCTACTGTAAATTTGAGGGAATTAAACTGATATAAATTTACCTCACCATTCCATATGCAGCTTCTTCCAGGTAAATATGTTAATAATGCTTTGTCCACTTAATAATATAGCTCATATAAAAATTCTATCAAGGCATTCTGTTATGACAATTCATCATTCCTAAATCATTTAGAGTGGTGGAAAGGGGGAATGGAAAGAAGACTAATCTAAAATTGAGAAATTTTATGTTTCATTCCTAGTTCAGCTACTGTGTGTCTAGTGATGTTGGGCAAGTTAAGAAATCTATATAGGCTTCAGTTTACTCATTTGTAAAAGGAGAGTATTAATCCCTAACATGTAAGCAACACTTTGGATAATATGTTTGTAAACTCCAAGAATGTGTGAATGTAAAATATTATTTTTATTCCTTGATGGTGAGAATCACGTTCTAAGCATTTTGTAAGCACTTTGAAAGCACTGGGCATTCAATGAGCAGCAAGTCCAATCCAGCCTTCATAGCTGACAAGAGAGTGAAGGGGAGAGACAGGCTAATTTTTTATCACAAATTCCAAATAAGTCATGCTATGATAGACATAAGCACAGTGTGCCCTGGGATCTTAATGTTTTTAGCTGACGATGAGTTGGACCCTGAGTCATAGTAACCCCAGGCACAATGAGATCAGACTGTTGTGATTCATAGGGTTTTCACTGACTGATTTTTGAAAGTAGATCTCTAGAACTTTTTTTTCTAGTTTTTCTTAGTCTAGAAGTTCTGCTGAAATCTGTTCAGCATCATAGCAACAAGCAAGACTCCACTGACAGATGGAAGGTGGTTGTACATGAAATGTGTTGGGCAGAAATTGAACCTGATTCTCCTGCATAGAAGGCAAGAATTCTACCACTAAAACACCACTGCATAATAAAGGGATACAAACTCTGCTTTGGGTGAACAGGGAATGTAGAGGGAGTCACTAAAGTTTCCCAGAGATGACACTTGAGCTGAGTTGATTAGAATGAGCAGGAGGTAGCCAAGTCTGTAAAATGCCCATATACAATGTGTTCTACGAAACATTACTTGATAATCAAACAAAAGATAATGGAAAATTTAATTGTATTTTTTCTTGGATTGAATTGTGTCCCCCAAAATATGTGTGTAGCAGCTTGGCTAGGTCATGATTCCTAGTATTGTATGATAGTGTTACCTGATGTGATGTCATTATGTGTTATAAATTCTACCACTATGATGAGATTATATGTGATCTCCTCATGTGTTGTAAATTCTATCACTGTGATGAGGTTATACTGATGAGGTTGACAAGATCAGTGTCTTAATGCAATCTCTTTTGAGATATAAAAGACAGAAGTGAGCAGAGACACATAGGAACTTCATACCACCAAGAAAGCAGTGCTGGGAGCAGAGAGCGTCCTTTGGACCTGAGGTTCCTGCACAGAGAAGCTCCCAGACCAAAGGAAGACTGATGACATGGACTTTCCTCCAGAGCAGAGGGAGAAAGCGTTCCCCTGGAGCTGATGTCCTGAATTTTGACTTGTAGCCTACTGGACTGTGAGAGAATAAATTTCTCTTTGTAAAGCCATCCACTTGTGGTATTTCTGTTGGAGTAGCACTAGACGACTAAGACAGAATTTGGTACTGGGAGAGGGATGCTGCTCTAACAGATACCTAAAATGTTGAAATGGTTTTGAAACTGTGAATGAATAGAGGAGTGGCAGCAGCAGAGGACCAGCAGTGGCAGAGAACCTGTAGCAGCACTAGATGACTAAGACAATTGTCATATAATTTGTAATTTTTTTTTAAATAAGCAAAAGTTTGACTTCTCCAGTGTTTTATATGGATTTTCTGGAAACTTTTTTTTTTTTTAGATATTAATATTAATACTTCTACTATGGTAATTGTGGAAGATTATATTTTACAAAGATGGCCATGACAGTGCCTCCCATCTTGCATGTTTTCCACGATATGACCTTGCCATTCCTTTAATCAAAGGTAAGAGTCTATATCTCTACCCTTGAATCAGAGAAAGTTTGTGACTGTTTCAACAGATAAAATATGCCAGGAATGATGCTGTATAGTTTCTGAGGCTGGGTCATGGAAGTTGATGTAGCTTATTCCTCGTTCATTGGAATAGTTGTTTTTGGAGTATAACAGTCCAACTTCCCTGAGTCACACTGCTATAAACAAACCCAGGTACACTGACAGCACATGTAGGTGCTCTGGGTAGCAGTCTTTAGTGTTCAATCTTCTCAAGCCAGGCACCAGATATGTGAGTAAATAAACCTTCAGATAATAATTTCTCCAACCTCAAGGCAGAACCCCAGCCTTTGAGTCTTTTTAGCCATGGTTCTCAACATCATGTAGTATAGACAAGTCATTGCTCCTGTACACTGCCTGAAACCCTGACCCCTAAAATCCTCACATACAATAAAATCAGATTTGTAAGCTGCTAAATTTTAGGTTGATTTGTTATATGTCAATAATGAGAATCTAATTTGGTACCAAAAGTGGGATGTTGCCGTAACAAAAACCTAAAACACGTGACATTGATTATGAACCAGACATTAGGAAGAATCTTAAAGGTGGCTGAGGGGAATTTTAGAGAAAGCTGGGATGTCAGGGATTTAGACATTATGGAAAGTTGACAGCAAAATTATGTATATTGTCGAGTAGCAAAAAGTTTGACAATACTGTACTATCTGCTGATGTGTAAAATATTAAATATTACTAATTAATTAGTGGATTTGACTAAAATAATTTCCAGAAAAATTATGGAAAGGGCAACTGGTTTCATTCTAGCCATGTATCCTAAGAAATGGATACAGACCAATGAGTTCAAAAGGAACGGTTCAGTTTTCAAGCAAAATTTATACCGTTGTAAAGAAGCCAAGATTTGCTGAATTATTAAAAAGCAGAAAAAAAAAATTAAGTAGTAAAGGGCTTCAGGTAAAAAAACACAATAGCACAAATGTAGCCAAGGTTGTTATTGATAAACTCATTTATAAGAGTTCAGAAATATATAAGGTTGCACCTCAAAGACCCTTTCAAACAGGCAAAGAACTTCAAAGGGTCTTAAGAGTGCTTCACAGACACTACATGCTAAACAATAGAACTTCTACAAAACTTAAGAAGTTCCAGGGCAATCTCACAAGGAACCAAAAGAAAGAGAGGTTTATCCTGATGAGATTTGTGAATATGTTTTTTGTCTAATGGAGGTTATTTCTAAATTGGTACACCGGAAGCCTACAAATTTTTTAATAGAAATGTGTCAGGTTGGACTGAAAGGGACAGATAGTACAAAGTGAAAACAGGCCTTTGAAAACCCAAAATTTATAGGCAGAAAGCAGACTCAGAAGGCTACTCAGTTATAGACATAGGCCATACACTAAAGAAGAGGAAAAATGAATAGGAGTGAGAGCTAAAGGCCTGGAGAGCAGATCCAAGAGCCAAGAAGAACAATCAACAGGGAGAGTAGTACAGTATTCTAGTTTAGAACCAGAAACATGTGCTTACCTGGATTTTAGAATATTTTACAGACTAGTGTCTTCTGTCTAGTGCCCTTTTTAATGTATAATCCAGTAGTGGTTTCTGTGTGCCCGATCCACCATTAAATGTTGTGTGTGTGTGTGTGTGTGTGTGTGTGTGTGTGTGTGTGTGTGTGTGTGTGTGTGTGCTGGATGAGGAGCAGACTATAACCTCTTGTCTTTTTGTAGATTTTCAATTTTAGAGAAACTGTGCAGATATGTTACACCAAACGGGCCTCATCCATTCGTATACCTGATTTTGATCATGACATCCTAAGACACCCTAGACTTCTACTTAATTTCATAATGGGATGAAACGTTGGGCTGTTGGGGAAGGGGGTAAAGGATGAGTGGATTTTGTACGTTGGGGGGGATGTGAATGTGACTAGAAGACAGATTGTCACAAGTTGTATCTTCCAGAGATGGTTACAATAATATCTCACATGTTCTTTTATAATGTGACCTTCCTCTTCCTTCCTTCAAGATTTGGGGTGGGCTTGTGCCTGTTTTGCAGCTGCTTTGAATATGCCAGTAGTGACATTTTTTACTTTGCAAGGCTGTATCATAAAAGGTGATAACATCTTTCACTCTATTCATTGGAATACTGGTGCTGGAAACCCTAGATGCCACGTAGGCAGTCCAGCTACCCTGGGGCAGCTAAGCTGTGGGAAATCCAAGACACTGAGCTCACATACATGCAGTACAGTTAGCAGTCCTGATTCTGACTTCATCCCAGCCCAGGCATCAGACACGCCAGTGAAAGTGGTTTCAGATGATTCCGACTCCCAGACATCAAGTCATGGCTAGTCTTCCATTTACTCTAGCTGAGACCCCAGACATCACAGAGCAGAAACAAGCCATCTCCACTGCACTGCCCTAATTGCAGACCTTCAGAATTTGAGAGCATAATAATAAGTGTTGTTCTAAGGCACTACATTTTGGTGCGATCTTTTACACAAAATAGTAACTGGAACAATATGTTTAAGAGAAAAATTTATTACAAAATTTATTCAAAACCACACCCACATTGTAAATTAATTCAAGAAATAGCTTAGGATATAAAGCCAAAATTAAAAGAGCCACTTCACACATACCCTCAAATGACTCCTCTTGGTAAATGTAACCAAAATTTTAAGCTAGATATTTATTATTTCAGATGTTGTCTGTATTTATGTACTTTACATATAATGTCTTTTAAGTGATTTGTAGAATACTATTTATATTTTTCAAATTTAAAGTTTTAACTTTAAAAAGATACTTTGGAAATCTTACTACAGCATATACAAATATATCTCATCATTTTTAACCACTGAATGCAGAGCTACAGTATGACTTTTTGGGGCCCTCGACACTTTTACCTCCATGGGCCTTTACCTACATATAAATAAGTACATTAATTAATTTGTTGATTAATTAAAATTATATTTTATGAATTTATTGGTATAAAAATAATATAATCCAATGTGGATTATTTATTATATAATTATTATTTCAGTCATTACTTTCTTCTGAAATAAAAAAAATAATAAAATTAAAACATTTTGATGGTTCGCTAAAGGTTTCATGGGTGCTAGATTCTGTGCCTCCAGTGCCCATTATAGAAGTTAGTTCTGGCTGAATGGAGTGCCATATTATAGACATTCACAGTTTATTTAACCATTTTTCAATTGAAGGAGTTTTGATTAACATCCTTCTATTATGGAAATCATTTTCACTATTGAGATGATCCTGCAACTGACATATTTGTATGCTCTTCTCTTTAGACTCATACATAAGTATTTTTCTAGAATACATACCTGGAGTTAGAATGGCTGCATCCATAGGTATGAGCATTAAAAAAAAAAAAAAAAAGATAGACATTCTCAAATTACCATTTCAAGTGATAGCAACAATTGACAATATTTTTGACAATCTATGTCCACTGTCCACTTCCCCTATATGACTGTTGTTGTTCTTATAGCAACATTATAGCACAGAGTAGAACTTTCTCATAGGGTTTCCAAGGAGAAGCTGGTGGTTTTGAACTGCTGACCTTTTGGTTAGCAGCTGAGCTCTTAACCGCTACACTACCAGGACTCCTCCCCTATATGATAGACACATATGTATACATACATGGAGCCCTGGTGGTGCAGTGGTTAAGAACTTGGCTACTAACCAAAAGGTTGGCAGTATGAACCCACCAGATGCTCCTTGGGAACCCTTTGGGGCGTTCTACTCTGTCCTAAAGGCCAGAAGTTTGAACCCAGCAGCTACTCCATGGGAGAAAGATGTGGCAGTCTGCTCCTGTAAAGACTGGAGCACTGGAAACCCTATGGGGCAATTCTAGTCTATCCTATAGGGTTGTTATGAGTCAGAATTGACTCATATATATGTGTGGTTGTTGGGGGCCACTGAGTCAATTCTGACTCATAGCAACCCCATGTAACTGTATGACAGAGTAGACCTGTCCTATAGAGTTTTCTTGGTATCCCTACAGAAGTAGATTGCCATGTCTTTCTCCCACGGAGCTGCCGGATGGGTTTAAACCATCAACAGTTCAGTTAGCAGGCAGCACTTAACTGCTGTACCTACAGGGATATATATACATATATATAATATGATAGTAGTTTTGCAAAATAGTGAACAAAAATCATCTCTGAATGTGTGTTTATGTGTATGTATTTGTATGTTTGTCTGTGATTATACAAACAAAGTAAACTATATAGAAAGATACATACAGCACTGTTAATATTGGCATACTGAGTATGATGATAGAGACAGAGGGCAAGGATAGAATAAACAAAAAAAAAAAAATGAGTGATTTAAGAAAGTATTAAAAAATGAATGTTTTGAAAAAGAAGGTATAATATATGATATTATAAACCATAATATAGATCCCTCTGTCTTTACGATATTCATCCAGACCCCTAGCAAGGGAAGCAACCTTATTCTGGTCCTTGAGCAAGAGATGACCACTGGATGGATCAGAAATGCACATCTGACCCCAAAGCATTCAACCCCTAGCCTGTCCAGGAACTCATAAGATTTGAATTAATGGCAAAGAATGGGATGGAAGATCTATTACCTTTTGCCACAGAAGAACAAACTAGAAGTCAATCCCTGAGTTGCCGTGGAGCCTGCAGTGTAGTCTAGCTCCCCATTCATAAGAGTTAAGTAAAAACAAACGATCAAACAAAAAGTTACAAACCATGTAACTTTTATTTACATTAAAAATACATTATTTCTATTAAAAATAATGTGCATGTGACTGAATTCTGTTTTTATCCTTGACTTATACCAGTTTGTTGTTGTTAAGTACCTTCGAGTCAGTTCCAACTCATAGTAAACCTGTGTACAACAGAAAGAAACACTTACAAGACAGATTTGTTTATTCTCCTGGCAGTCCATGGTATACTTAGTATTCTTTATCAACACCATAATTGAAATGTGTCAATTATTGTTTCGTCTTCCTTCTTCCTTATTCATTGTCCAACTTCTGCATGCATATGAGGCAATTGAAAATACCATGTCTTGGGTCAGGCGTACTTTAGTCCACAAAGTAATACCTTTGCTTTTGAACACTTTAAAGAGGTCTTTTGCAGCAGATTTGCCCAGTGCAATACAAGGTTTGATTTCTTGACTGAGGCTTCCCGGGGCATTGATGGATCCAAGTAAAATGAAATCCTTGACAACTTCAATATTTTCTCCCTCTATCATGACATTTGTTGCTTATTAATCCGGTTGGGGGGATTTTTTTTTTTTAATTGTACTTCAGGTGAAGGCTTACAGAACAGTTTCTCATGAAACAGTAGTACACATATTGTTTTATGACATTGGTTAACAACCCCACAATATGTCAACCCTCTCCCTTCTCGACCTTCTTTTATTTTTTTTGTTGAAAATATACATAGCCAAAGATACACCATTTCAAAAATTTCTACATGCACAGTTCAGTGTCACTGACTACGCTCTTCCAGTTGTGCTGCTATTCTCACTCTGGATGAAGGCTTACAGAACAACATAGTTTCTCATTTAACAGTTAGTATACATGTTGCCCTATGACAATGGTTAACAACCTCACAACACATCAACACTATCCTTACTCAAACTTGGGTTCCCTATCACCAGCTTTCCTTTCCCCTTCTGTCTTCTGGCCCTTGTCCCTGGACTGCTGTGCCTCAATAGTCCCATTTGGTTTTATGAGGCTGTCCACTCCCCAGCTGAACGGTGAACCTCGGAAATGACTTCACCACTGAGCTAAAAGGGTGTGTAGGGGCCATACTCTTGGGGTTTCTCCAGTCTCCTTTAGGCCAGTAAGTCTGGTCTTTTCTTTTTTTTGTGAGTTATAATTTTGTTCTACTTCCTTCTCCAGCTCTGTCCAGAACCCTCTGCTGTGATCCTGGTCAGAGCAGTCAGTGGTGGTAGCCAGGAACCATCTAGCTGTACTGGACTCAGTCCGGTGGAGGCGTTGGTAGCTGTGGACCATTAGTCCTTTGGACTAATCTTGGATCCTGTTCTCTTCATTCTCCCTTGCTCCCGAAGGGATGAGACCAGTGGAGTATCTTAGATGGCCGCTCACAGGCTTTTAAGACCCCAGACATTACTCACCAAGGTAGGACGTAGAGCGTTGTCTTTATAAGCTGTGTCATACCAATTGAGATAGATGTTCCCAGAGACCATGGTCCCCACAGCCCTCTTCTCAGCAATTCAGTCCCTCAGGGAGTTTGGATGTGTCTGTGGGGCTTCCATGACCTTTCATTGTACAAGTTGTGCTAGTTTCCCCTGTATTGTATACTGTCTCACCCTTCACCCAAGATACTACTTACCTATCGCCTATTTAGTATCCCCCCCCACCCCTCCCATCCCTGGTAACCAACAAAGATTGTTACATTTTGTGTGTGAACTTTTTCATGGGTTTTTACAATAGAGGTCTCATACAATATTTGTCCTTTTGTGGTTGACTTATTTCACTCAGCATAATGTCCTACAGTTTCATCCATGTTATGAGATGCTTCACAGATTCATTGTTGTTCTTTCTCGTTGCATAGTACCATAGTTTGTTTATCCATTCATCTGTTGATGGGTATCTAGGTTGTTTCCATCGTTTTGCTATTGTGAACAATGCTGCCATTAACATAGGTGTGCATATGTCTGTTTGAGTGTCGACTCTTACTTCTCTAGGATATATTCCTAGGAGTGGGACTGCTGGATCGAATGGTATGTCTATTTTTAGCTTTATGAGGAAGCGCCATATCATTTTCCAAAATTGTTGTATCATTTTGCATTCCCACCAGCAGTGCATAAGAGTTCCAATCTCCCTGCAGCCCATCCAACATTTGTTCTTTCCAGTGTTTTTGATTCGTCCCAGCAATGCTGGGGTGAGATGGTATCTCATTGTGGTTTTCATTTGCATTTCTCTAATGGCTAGTAATTGCGAGCATTTCCTCCTGTATCTGCTGGGCATTTGAATGTCTTCTTTGGTGAAGTGTCTGTTCATTTCCTTTGCCTATTTTTTAATAGGATTATTTGGCTTTTTGTTATAGAGGAGTGGATTTTCTTGTAGATTATGGAGATTAGACTTTTGTCCGACTTGTACTGTCCAAAAATTTTTTCCAAGTATGTAGGTTCTTTTTTTAGTCTTTTGCTCAAGTCTTTTGAAGAGCATAGGTGTCTGATTATTAGAAGATCCAAGTTATCTAGCTTATCTTTTGGGGTTTGTGCATTGATGGTTATGGTTTGTATCCTGTTAGTGCCGTGTATTAAGGCTTGTAGTGTTGGTCCTAATTTTTCTTCTATGATCTTTATAGTTTTAGGCTTTATATTCAGGTCTTTGATCCATTTTGAAGTAGCTTTTGTATACGGCGTGAGTTATGGGTCCTGTTTCATCTTTTTGCAGATGGATATCCAGTTTGCCAGCACCATTTGTTAGAAAGACTGTCTTTTCCCCCTTTTGATGGACTTTGGGCCCTTGTTGAAGACAAGGTGGATGGATTTGCATTTGGATTCTCAATTCTGTTCTATTGGTCAATGTACCTGCAGTTGTACCAGTACCAGGCTATTTTAACTACAGTAGCTGTATAGTAGGTTCTGAAGTCAGGTAGTGTGAGTCCTCCAAATTTATTCTTCTTCTTCAGTAGTGCTTTACTTATTCAGGGCTTCATCCCTTTCCATATAAAGTGAATGATTAGTTTTACCATCTCTTTGAAGAATGTTGTTGGTATTTGGATCGGGATTGCATTGTATTTGTAAATTGCTTTGGGTAGAATTGTCATTTTCATAATGTTGAGTCTACTTATCCATGAGCATGGTATGTTTTTCCATTTATGCAGATCCCTTTGGGTTTCTTGCAGTAGTGTTTTGTAGTTTTCCTTGTATAGGTCTTTTACATCCCTGGATAGATTTACTCCTAAGTATTTTATCTTTTGTGGGCTATTATAAATGGTATTTCTTCCTGATTTCCTTTTCATCGTTATTCTTATTGGTGTATAGGAATCCAAATGATTTTTGAATGTTTATCTTGTATCCTGCTACTCTGCTGAATCTTTCTATTAGTTCCAGTAGATTTCTTGTGGAGTCTTTAGGGTTTTCTATGTATAGTATCATATCATCTGCAAACAGGGACAGTTTAACTTCTTCATTACCAATTTGGATGCCCTTTATTTCTTTGTCTTGCCTTATTGCTCTAGCTAGAACTTCCAGCACAAGGTTAAATAGGAGTGGTGATAATGGGCATCCTTGTCTTGTTCCTGTTTTCAAGGGGAATATTTTCAGCCTCTCTCCATTAAGAATGATGTTGGCCGTTGGTTTTGCATAGATGCATTTTATTATGTTGAGAAATTTCCCTTCTATACCTATTTGATTGAGAGTTTTTATCAGGAATGGGTGTGGGAATTTGTCAAATGCCTTTTCTGCATCAGTTGAGATGATCATGTGATTCTTTTCTTTCCTTTTATTTATGTGGTGGATTACATTGATTGATTTTCTAATGTTGGACCATCCTTGCATACCAGGTATGAATCCTACTTGGTCATGGTGTATTATTTTTTTGATATGATGCTGAATTCTATTGGCTAGAATTTTGTTCAGAATTTTTGCATCTATATTCATGAGAGATATTGGTCCGTAATTTTCTTTTTTTCTGGTCTCTCTGCCTGGTTTTGGTATCAGCATTATGCTGGCTTCAGAGAATGAATTGGGAAGTGTTGCTTCCTTTTCTATGCTCTTAAATAGCTTGAGTAGTACTTGAACAAGCTCTTCTTTAAATGTTTTATAGAATTGTCCAGTGAAGCCATCTGGTCCAGGGCTTTTTTGGTTGGGATTTTTTTATTATCTTTACAATCTCTTCTCTTGTTATGGGTCTGTTCAGATTTTCAACATCAGTTTGTCATAGCTTGGGTAGGCTGTGTGTTTCTAGAAATTTATCCATTTCCTCTAGGTTTTCCAATTTGTTAGAGTATAGTTTTTCATAATATTCTGTTATAATCCTTTTTATTTCAGTTGGGTCTGTTGTAATGTCCCCCATTTCATTTCTTATTTGGATTATTTGTGTCCTCTCCTGTTTTTTTTTTTTTTTTTTTTTTTTTTTTTGTCAGTCTGGCCAGTGGTTTGTCGATTTTGTTGATTCTTACAAAGAACCAACTTTTGGTTTTGATGATTCTTTCTATTGTTTTTCTGTTTTCTATTTCATTTATTTCTGCTCTGATCTTTACTATTTCCTTTCTTCCAGTGGCTGTGGGCTGTTTTTGCTGTTCTGATTCTATCTGTTTCAGTTCTGTAGTTAATGTTTTGATTTTGTCCCTTTCTTCTTTTTTGATGTGTGCATATATTGCTATAAATTGTCCTCTGAGGACTTCCTTTGCTGTATCTCAAACATTTTGGTATGGTGGGTTTTCATTCTCATTTGATTCTAGGAATTTTTTCATTCCTTCTTTGATTTCTTCTGTTACCCAATGATGTGTAAGTCAGTTTCCATGTAATTGTTTTTTTTTCCTTGCTCTTTCTGTTGTTAATTTCTACCTTGATGGCATTGCGGTCAGAGAAAATACTTTGAATTATCTCAATGTTTTGGATCTTGTTGAGGATTGCTCTGTGGCCTAAGATGTGGTCTCTTCTGGAGAATGTTCCATGTGCATTGGAAAAGAATGTGTACTTTGCAGTGGTTGGATGGAGTGCTCTATATATGTCTATAAGGTGAAGTTGGATGATTGTGCCCTTTAGTTCTTCTATATCTTTACTGAGTTTCTTCTTAGTTGTTCTGTCCTTTACTGAGAGTGGTGTGTTGAAGTCTCCTACTATTATTGTGGAACCGTCATTTTCTCTTTTCAGTGTTGTTACAGTTTGTTTTATGTATTTTGGAGTCCTGTCATTGGGTACGTAGATGTTTATTATGGTTACGTCTTCATGATGGATCTTCCCCTTAATCATTACATAGTATCTTTCTTCGTCTTTTATGGTGGATTTTGTTTTAAAGTCTATTTTATCTGAGATTAGTATTGCCACTCCTGATCTTTTTTGATAGTTGTTAGCTTGATACATTTTTTCCAACCATTGACTTTTAATAAATTCACATCTTTGTTTCTAAGGTGTGTCTCTTGTAGACAGCATATTGATGGATCCTGTTTTCTTATCTATTCTGTCACTCTCCGTCTCTTTATGGGTGCATTGAGTCCATTTACCGTCAGTGTAATTATTGATAGATGTGAGTTTGTTTCTGTCATTTTGTAGTGCTTTTTTAGTGCTGCCGACATTTACTTTGTTCTTCTTACTCTCTTGTGCTGAGTTACTTTTGTTTGTGGATATTTTTTTCATTTTTTTTTGTTTTTGTAGGTTTTGTTTTTGCTGAGACTTTATGTTTTTCCTCTTTATTTTTATGTTTGTTAACTTTCTTTGTGGTTACCATGAATTTTACCCTTATCTTTCTAAGTTTGAAGCAGTCTACCATTACTTGGTATCACCTTGCCTTGCTCTCCATTAGAAGGTTCTATAGCTATGCCGTTTATTCCCTCCTGTATTGTTTTGATGTTGTTGTCATTTACCGATTAACTGCTCTGATTCCCTTTTGTACTTCTTTAGGTTTTGGATTGTCCTTGAGAATTCATTTCCTAGATTGGTATCTGGCTTGTACGCTCCTTTGTCCTAGATTCTGCCTGTTGGCTGAAGTTGTTTGTTCTCAGATCAAAGAACTCCCTTTAATAATTCTTGTAAGTTTGGTTTGGCTTTTACATATTCCCTTTATTTCTGTTTATCTGGAAGTGACCTAATTTCACCATCATATTTGAACAAGAGTTTTGCAGGATATATTATTCTTGTCTGGCAATTTTTTTTCTTTGAAGATTTTATATACTTCAACCCTTTGCCTTTTTGCCTGCATGGTTTCTGTGAAATAATCTTAGCTTAGTCTTATTGTTTCTCCTCTGTATGAGACTTCTTGTTTTTCATGAGGTACTCTCAGGATTCTTTGTCGCTGGTTTTGGCAAGTGTGATTATGGTATGCCTTGGTGATTTTCTTTTGGGGTCTCTCCTATATGGGGTTCATTGAGCTTCTTGGATGGGCAGCTTTTCATCTTTCATGATATTGGAGAAGTTTTCTGTCAGCAGTTCTTCGATGATACTGTCTGTGTTTTCTGTTTTCTCCCCCTGTTCTGGAACTCCAATCACTTGCAGATTTTTGCTTTTGTTTGTATCCCACATAACTCTCAGGGTCTCTTCATTTTTCTTTGTTCTTTTTTCTGAGTTTTCCTGAAACAGAGTTGTAGCCAAGTGTTTGTCTTCAATTCCACTGATCCTGTCTTCCAGCATTTCAAATCTGCTTCTCAGTCCTTATATGACACAGTCCATTTCTGAAATCTTGTTGTTTATCTTTTGGATTTCTAATTGTTGTTTTTGTGTAATTTCTTGTTGTGAATTTATTTTGGCATTTTGTTCCTGCATTATTTTCCTGAATTCTTCCATTTTTTGTCTGTATTTTCCAGGAATTTGTCTGCCTTTTCCATGAATTTGTCTATTTTTTCCTAATTGTTGTCTGCTTTTTGCTTCAACTCTTGAATACTTCTGAGTATTAGAGATTTGAATTCCATATCAGGTAGTTCTAGTGCCTTTTCTTCCACTGGAAAGTCATCTGGTGTTTTATTTTGGATGCCTACTTGAACTATCCTGTCCTGTTTTTGTAAATGTTTTGATATTGTCTGCGTGTCTTTGGGGCATTCAGTAGTTATTTTTCTCATTTATTGATTGTAGATTTGTTTGTTTCCTCCCTTTGTAAAAAAAAAAAAAAAAATTGGCTATGTCTGAGCAGGCAGCCTGTGTGTTCTTTGTTGTTTTCTCATCTGTGGGCACAATACTTTTTGCCTCCTTCTCCAATTGGCAGGGTCAGTCACTCAGATATGTTATGGCAGGGCAGGTCTAGCTGAAGAGGAGTTACTGGGACGGGTTGTTTGTGGCAATTACTACAGCCACAGGGGTGGAGGTCTGTAATCAGTGCAGGGAAGGTTCCAGTAGGCCATGCTTGTACTCCTTGGTGTTGTGTTGTTAAGCGTACGGTGCTGGTAGGCAGGATGTAGTGGGGAGATTGTTCTGTGTGGAGCGGTTGTTTTGTCTCCCTCTGGAAGCTCTGTGAAGTTGTTTTCTCATACCTCCCGTTTGCTGGTCTCTGATAGAAGTCCAAGATGGCTGATTCGTGCTGCGTTAGCTGGTAGGGGACCTCTGCACTAATCTCTCCTCGCTCTCCATTCTCTGTCAGTTTTCTCACTCCGTTTGGTGCTTGGCTGAGTTCTTTATCTCTTCATTTGATGCTTTAGGGTTTCAGGATTGTTGTTTTCTCTGTTCAGCCTAGTTTTTTGGATCTTTGCTGTGGAGGGACTGCATGGTGCTTCTGCCTAGAGCAGCATTTTGCCTGGGAGGATTTTTTTTTTTTTTTAATTAATGTTTAAGAGTAATCCATATTGAAGACTGTAGTCGTTGATCTCAGCAGTAAGTGCTTCAAGTCCTCTTCACTTTCAGCAAGCAACGTTGTGTCATCTGCATATTGCAGGTTTTTTTTTTCAATTGTGCTTTAGGTAAAAGTTTACAGCTCAAGTTAAATTCTCACACAAAAATTTTTACACATGTTGTTTTGTGACATTAATCCTCACAAACTGAGAGCACATTCTCCCTTTCCACCCCAAATTCCCCGTGTCCATTCAACCAGTTCCTGTGCCTTCCTGCCTTCTAATTCTGTCTCTGGAAAAGAGCCTTCCATTTGGTTTCGTGTATGTGATAGAACTAAGAAGCACACCCCTCACTTGTGTTAGTTTTTGTTTTATAGTCCTGTTTAACCTTTGTCTGAAGTGTGGTCTTCAGAATTGATTTCAGTTCTGTGTTAACAGAGCATCCATTGGTCATAGAGTTGGGGGTTCCTCCTGTCTCTGTCAGAACATTAACCTTGATCTTTTTTTATGTGAATTTGAGTTCTGCTCCACCATTTTCTCCCACTCTGTCCGGGACTCTCTGTTGTGTTCCCTGCCAGGGAAGTCATTGGTTGTAGCCAGACACCATCTAGTTCTTGTGGTCTCAGGCTGGTGGAATATCAAAGATTTTTAATGAGTATTCCTCCAATCCTGATGCTGTATTTCTCTTTATATAGTTCAGCTTCTCAGATTACTTGCTCAACATACAGACTGAGAGGATATGGTGAAAGGATACAATTTTGATACACCTTTTTTCTGATTTTAAACCATGCAGCATCCCCTTATTCCGTTTGAACGACAGCCTCTTGGTCTATGTACAGGTTCTGTATGAGCACAGCTGAGTGTTCTGGAATTCCCATTCTTAGCAGTGTTATCCATAATTTGTCATGAACCACACAGTCAAATGTCTTTGCACCGTCAATAAAACACAAGTAAACATCTTTCTGGTATTCTCTACTTTCAGCCAAGATCCATCTGACATCAGCAATGATATCCCTCATTCCAAGTCATCTTCTGAATCTGGGCTGAATTTCTGGCAGTTCCCTGTTAATATACTGCTGCAATCAGATTCACCCTCCCACACACACACACTTGCCAGCTTCTTCACCACCATTTCTTTGTTGCTGGTGTTGCTTTTCTTGGCCTCTTTTGGTTTCTTCCTTGCCTCTCTCCTCTTTTCCCTCCTTTCTCTTGAACACGTGATTTCGTGCACGATCTTTGTCTCTTCTTGACAGGCTGTGAAGTGCTACTCAGCTGGGGAACTACTTATACAGGACCACACTGGTGAGATCCCTGGGGGCTTTTGTTTGCATGTTTTCTCTTTTTATTAATTACTCAGTTTCTCATCTCTTTCTACCAACCTTCTTTCCTGTCTCCTGAATACCTGGCACTGTGTATCATCTCCACCCCTTCTAGGTGGCTGTAGTGCATGCTTGGGAGCCACTTTCCCAGTCTGCACAGTTGCTCCGTTGGGATCCCTGGGGGCAAATTTTTCCTAATTTTTATTTTATCTATTCTTTTTTATTTTTGTTTTTCTTCATTTCTCAATTGTGTATCTCTCCACTCCAATGGCAAGCTACCTCAGCACTTTTTTTTCTCTCTCCTCTTTCTCTCTTCTTTTCCATACCCAGCTGAGCGCCACACATCATAAACCCCCCCCACCCTGTCCTGCCTATCTGCACTGTGTGCTGAACAGAAATGGACCGTGTCATAGAAGACAGGATCAGTGACATTGAAGACAAACACTTGGATACAATTTTGAGGAAAACTGAGTAAAAAGAACAAAGATAAATAAAGAGGCCTTAAGAATTATGTGGGATACAAACAAAAACAAAAATTTTTGTGCATAATCAGAGTTCCAGAATGGGGGAGAAATGGAAAACACAGAGAGGATCATTGAAGAATTGCTGACAGAGAACTCCCTAATGTTATCAAAGATGAAAAGCTGACCATCCAAGAATATCAACAAACCCCATATAGGATAGACCTCAAAAGAAAATCACCAAGGCATATCATAATTACCCTCACTAAAACCAAAGACAAAGAAAGAATCCTGGGAGAATCTCAAGAAAAATCGCATACAGAGGGGAAACAATAAGACTGAGCTCTGATTACTCAGCAGAAACCATGCAAGCAAGAAGGCAATGGGAATACAATACATAAAACTTTGAAAGAAAAAAATTGCCAAGCAAGAATAATATGTCCTGGAAAACACTCATTCAAATATGATGGTGAAATTAGGACATTTCCAGATAAAAAGAAATTAAAGGAATATGTAAAAACCAAACCAAAATTACAAGAATTATTAAAGGAAGTAGTCTGGTTTGAGAACAAACAAAATCAGATCATAGCCTGAATCTAGGACACAAGGTCACACCAGCTAGATATCAACCTAGGAAATGAACTCTCAAGGAATATTAGAAGCCAGAAGACTTATAATGGGAATCAGACAGGTTAATCTGCAAATGACAAAAGCGTCAGAACATAAAAGAGGGAATGAACAGTGTAGGTATAGAAATTTCTAATGGAGAGGAAGGCAGGTTTATACCAAGTAATAATAGATTTGTTCAAACTTAGGAAGATAAGGGTAAATTTCAAGGTAACCACAAAAAAAGTTAACAAGTATACTTATCAAAATAAAGAAGAAAAACATAAAATCTTAGAAAAAACTAAATCTTTGAAACAAAAGTAATGAAAAAAAAATCCACAAACAAAACAAACTCAGCACAGGAGAGTAAAAGGAACAACAAAACTGTCAGCACCACCAAAAAAAAGTACTACAAAATGACAACAATATACTCACAACTATCAATAAATACTTTGAACATAAATGGCCTAAGTGCACCCATAAAGAGACAGAGAGTGACAGAATGAGTTAAAAAAGAACAGGATTCATTGATATATTGTCTAGAAGAGATAAACCTTAGAAACAAAGACATATTTATTAAAAATTTATTAAAAACCAAAAGATGGAAAAAAATATATCAAGCAAATAGCCCCTAAAAGGTGCAAAAGAAGCAATACTACTACTAACACAAGACCTTAAAAAAAAAAATCCACCCTAAAAGACAAAGAAGGGCACTATATCATGATTAAAGGGAAGATCCAGCATGAAGACATAACCATAATAAATATCTATGCACTCAATGACAGGGCTACAAAATACATAAAACAAACTTTAACAGCACTGAAAAGAGAAATTGACAATTCCGCTATAATAATAGAAGACTTCAACAAACCATTCTCGGTAAAGGGAAAAAATATCTAGAAAGAAACTCGACAAAGATACAGAAGATCTAAAGGCTACAATCAGTCAACTTGATCTCATAGACATATACAGAACACTCCACCCAACAGCTGAAAGGACATAGTCTTTTCCAATGCACACGAAATGTGCTCTAGAATAGGTGACATATTAGGCCACAAAGCAACCATCAAAAAATCCAAAAATTGAGATAATACAAAGTATTTTCTCTAATCAGAATGTCATCAAAGTAAAAATTAACAGGAAGAGCAAGGAAAAAAATCAATTACATGGAAAATAAATAACACCCTGCTTAAGTACCACCGGGTAATAGAAGAAATCAAAGATGAAATTTAAAAATTTCTAGAATCAAATGAGAAAGAAAACACATCATACCAAAAACTTTGGGACACAACAAAGGCAGTGATCAGAGGTCAATTTATAGCAATATATGCACACCTCAAAAATGAAGAAAGGGACAAAATCAAAACATTAGCTACACAACTCAAACAAATAGAAAGAGAATACCAAAAGAAGCCTACAGCTAGGAGTGGAAAGGAAACAATAAAGATCAGAGCAGAAATAAATGAAATAGAAACTAGAAAAACAATAGAAAGAATCCACAAAACCAAAAGATGGTTCTTTCAAAAGATGGTTCTTTGAAAAGATCAACAAAATTTATAAACCACTAGCCAAATTGACAAAAAAAAAAAAAGCAAAACAGGAGAGGATACGAATAACCCAAATAAGAAATGAAGTGGGGGACATTAAAAAAGATCCAACTGAAATAAAAAGGATCACAAAATAATTCTATGAAAAACTATACTCCAACAAACTTGAAAATCTAGAGGAAATGGATAAATTTCTAGTAAAACACTACCTACTCAAACTATCACTAACTGATGTTGAAAATCTGAAAAGACCCATAACAAGGCAAGAGATTGAAAAAGCAAAAGTAATAATAAAAAAAAAACCTCACAACAAAAAAAAAGCCTGGCCCAGATGGCTTCACTGGAGAATTCTACCAAACATTCAGAGAAGAGCTTACACCAGTACTACTTAAACTATTTTAGAACACAGAAAACGAAGTGATACTTCCAAATTCATTCTATGAAGCTAGCCTAACCCTGATATCAAAACCAGGCAAAGACATCACAAAAAAAGAAAATTACAGACCAACATCTCTCATGAATACTGATGCAAAAATTCTCAAAAAAAAGTTCTAGCCAATAGAATTCAGCATAATATCCAAAAAATAATACACCATGACCGAGTCGGATTCATAATAGGTATGCAAGGATGGTTCAACATTAGAAAATCAATCAACGTAATCCACCACATAAAAAAAATAAAAGAATCACATAATCATCTAAATTGACACAGAAAAGACATTTGACAAAGTCCAACACCCATTCCTGATAAAAACTTTCAATAAAATAGATATAGAAGGGAAATTCCTCAGCATAATAAAAGACATCTGTACAAAACCTACAGCCAACATCATTCTTAATGTTGAAAAGCTGAAAACATTCTTCTTGAGAACAGGAACAAGACAAGGATGTCCTTTATCATCACTCCTATTTAACATGGTGCTGTAATAAGGCAAGAAAAAGAAATAAAGGGCATCCAAATTGGCAATGAAAAAGTAAAACTGTCCCTATTTGCAGATGATATGATACTATATATAGAAAACCCAAAAGACTCCACTAGAAAACTACTGAAACTAACAGAAAGATTCAGCAGAGTAGCAGGGTACAAGATAAGTACACAAAAATCAGTTGGATTCCTACATACCAACAGAAAGAATGACGAAAAGGAAATCCGGAAAACAATACCATTTATAATAGCCTCTAAAAAGTTAAAATAGTTAGGAATAAATTTAACCGGGGATATAAAAGACCTATACAAAGAAAACTACACAACATTACTGCAAGAAACCAAAAGAGATCTACATAAATGGAAAAACATATGATGCTCATAGATAGGTAAACTCCACATTGTAAAAATAACAATTCTACCCAAAGCAAATACAAACACAATGCAATCCTTATCCAAATACCAACAACATTCTTTAAAGAGATGGAAATAACAATAATTAACTTTATGTGGAAAGGGAAGAGGTCCTGGATAAGCAAAACCTTATTGAAGAAGGATAAAGTAGGAGGACTCGCACTACCTGACCTCAGATACTACTGTACAGCTACAGTAGTCAAAACAACCTGGTACTGATAAAACAACAGATACATTGAGCAATGGAACAGAATCTATAACCAAGACGTAACTTCATCCACCTATGGTCACCTGATCTTCAACAGGGGCCCAAAGTCCATCAAATGAGAAAAAGACAATCTTTTTAACAAATGGTGCTGGCAAAATTGGACTTCATCTGCAAAAAAATGAAACAGGACCCATACCTCATAAGATACACAAAAACAAATTCAAAATGGATCAAAGACCTAAATATAAAACCAAAAACTATAAAGATCATAGAAGAAAAAATGGGACCAATGTTAGAGATCCTGATACATGGCATTAACAGGATACAAACCATAAGTAACAATGCACAAACTCCAGAAGATAAGCTGGATAACTGGGATCTTCTGAAAACTAAACACTTATGCTCAACAAAAGACTTCGCCAAAAGAGTAAAAAGAGAACCTACAGAGTGGGAAAAAATTTTGGGGTATTACAAATCTGACAAGGGTCTAATCTCAAAAATCTACAGGAAAATCCAACACTTCTACTACAAAAGACAAATAATCCAATTAAAAACTGGGCACAGGAAATGAGCAGACACTTCACCAAAGAAGACATTCAATCACCTAACAGACACTTGAGGAAATGCTAGTAATCACTAGCCGTTAGAGAAATGAAAATCAAAACCACAGAGATACCGTCTCATCCTGGCATTACTGGCATGAATGAAAAACACTGGAAATAACAAATGTTGAAGGGGCTGCGGGGAGACTGGAATTCTTATGCACTGCTGGTGGGAATGCAAAATGGTACATCCATTTTGGAAAATGATATGGCACTTCCTTAGAAAGCTAGAAATGGAAATACTCTATGATCCAGCAATTCCACTCTTAGGAATATATCCTAGAGACATAAGAGCTGTCACACAAATACACATATGCACACCCATGTTCATGGCAGCATTGTTCACAATAGCAAAAAGATGGAAACAACCTAGATGCCCATTAACAGACGAACGGATAAACAAACTATGGTATATACACACGATGGAATACTAGGCAACGATAAAGAATAATGATGAATCTGCAAAGCATCTCACAACATGGATGAATCTGGAGGACATTATGCTGAGTGAAATAACTCAATCACAAAAGGACCAATTTTGTATGAGAGCACTACTATAAAAACTCATGAAAAGTCTTACACATAAAAAGAAAAAATCTTTGATTTTTCTGAGGGAAGGGAGAGGTGGAGGTGGAAAAACACTGAATAGACAATAGATAAAAGTAACTTTGGTGAAGGTAAGATAGTACACAATACTGAGGAAGCCAGCACAACTTGTTCAGGATCATGGAAGCTCAATGGAGAAATCCAAACTCCCTTAGGGACTAAATTACTGGGTTAAGGGCTGTGGGGACCATGGTCTCGGGGAACATCTAGCTTAGTTTGCATAACAGTTTATAAAGAAAACGTTCTACATTCTACTTTGGTGAGTAGGGTCTGGGGTTTAAAAGCCTGTGAGTGGCCATTTAAGGTACTCCGCTGGTCTCACCCCTTCAGGAGCAAGGGAAAATGAAGAAAACTAAAGACACAAGGGAAAGGTTAGTCTAAAGGACTAATAGACCACAACTACCACTGCCTCCTCCAGACTGAGTCCAGTACAACTTGATGGTGCCCAGCTACCACCACTGACTGCTCTGACAGGGATCACAATAGAGGGTCCCAAACAGAGCAGGAAAAAAATGCAGAATAAAATTCTAACTTAAAGAAGACCAGACTTACTGGCCTGATAGAGACTGGAGAAACCTCGAGAGTATGGCCCCCAGACACCCTTTCAACTCAGTAATGAAGTCACTCCCAAGGTTCACTTTTTAGCCAAAGATTAGATAGACCTATAGGACAAAATGAGACTAAAGGGGCACACCAGCCCAGGGGCAAGGATGAGAAGGCAGGAGGAAACAAGAAAGCTGGTAACAGGGAACCCAAGGTCAAGAAGAGAGAGTACTGACATGTCATGGGGTTGTTAACTGATGTCATAAAACAATATATATACTGTTTAATTAGAAGCTAGTTTGTTCCGTAAACCTTCATCTAAAGTACAATTTTAAAAAATGTTTTAGAAACAAAACAAACAAAAAAATAAGGTACATGGTGACCATGGACTTCCAGCTGATTTGCATACCAGAAGTAATGATTTTAGATGCACTTTTACATGGTGGGCAGCTGATATAAATAATAGTCATTACAAAACAAAAGGAAATTGTGTAAACTGTTATGTGCCCACAGTAGGGAAATAACCAAGTGACAATATTTTGGTTTTGTGTGTGTGTTTGTTCTTTAACATAACTACCTAAACCATACCAAAACAAACAAAAAAACAGATAAAATCAAATTATTTTGAATATTGCCTTAATTACCTAATGCTGCAATAACAGAAATACCACAAGGGAGTGGCTTTAATGAACAGAAATTTATTATTTCAGGTTTTAGGAGGATAGAAGTCCGAATTCAAGGCTCCAGCTCAGGGGAACCTCTCTTTTTCTGTCCTCTCTGGGGGAAGTTTCTTATCTCTTTCCAGCTTCTATTCCTAGGTTCCTTGGAGATCACTTGGTGTGTATCTTCCCCTCTGTGCTTGCTTGCTTAATCTTCTCTTCTATATCTAAAAAGAGATTGATTTAAGACACACTCTACACTAATACTGGCTCATTAGCATAACAAAGAAACTCCATTCCCAAATGGGATTATAACCACAAGTATGGGGTTAGGATTTACAACACATATTTTTGGGGACACAATTCAATCCACAGCAAATGTTATGCAGTGGAATTTTTAGTTGAAAATTCCTTTGTGTGAAACCTTAATCTCCTCTCATGTGACTATTGAGCTAGCCATTAACCACTTCACAGAGATAGGCCCTATTGAACTTTTAAGTCTCCCTTTCCCATTTCATCCTCATACTCCAGCCCACCCTACTCCCACTAGTGAGAAGGTCAAAATTTCACATGGTAAGTGAACTTAGGTAGTTGTTTACAACTGAGATATGGTTGGTATAGAACTAGGTCTTGTGGCCTTGAGTGTAACCAATTTGAAGCAAATAGTGAGTTTTGCCATCTTAGATAATCAAACCAGGCACAATTGGCAAATTAGGGTAACGAATTTACTCATTTTTAGAAGGATGTTTAACATGTTACTCTTTAAGTTTATGTAAACATCTATGGATAGAAAACAACTATCAGGGCTAGGGAGTTTGAAACTGAGTGAAGGCCCTTTTAGCATGAAAATTTGCTTATGAACACCAGATCTGCTAAAAATAAGAGCTTCACAGACTTGTGTGGTTTATATTAATAGTAATATAAAAAATCCAAAGACAGCATTGTATCCTTACATTTTGACAGCTGTTTGTAGGGCTCAGGAAGTGGACTCAATCTGCCATCTTGTGTTTATCATTCCACCACCCATCTGTCATTCTGTCGTAGTGTGGTGGCTTGAGTGTTGCTCTGATGCAGTAGGTTATGCCATCAATATTTCATTACCAGCAGAGTCTATAGTTGTTATTGCTAGCTGCCTTCAAGTCAATTCTGACTAATGGAACCTTATGCTCAACAGAACGAAACATTGCCCGGTTCTTCATCATCCTTATAACTGTCAGCCTGTCTAAGTCCATCACTGTGATTACTCTGCTAATCTATCTCAGCAAGGGTCTTCCATGTCCTCATTGGCCCTCTACTTGACCAAACATGATGTCCTCCTCCAGCAATTGATCCTTCTGATGATGTGTCCTTAGCGAGTCTGTTGTGATCCATAGGGTTTTCGTAGGCTAATTTTTCGATGTAGATTTCCAGGCCTTATTTCCTAGTCTGTCTTAGTCTAGAAGTCCACTAACACCTGTTCAGTATCATAGCAACATGCAAACCTCCACTGACAGATGGTGGTATCTGTGCTTGCCATACATTGGCCAGTAATTGAACCCAAGGCTCCTGCATAAAAAGGAAGTCTTTTTACCATTGAACCACCACTGCCCCCCAATAAATATTAAGACTGGAAAAAAGTGGGGAGACTTTACATATTTCAAGCAATCCATCATTCTGAAGTGAGGAAATTGAGATGCAAAGAGACAAGTCTCACTGCCTGTAAGCGCCAAAGCCAGTAAAAGAACTCAGGTATTCTATTTTGTCCAGGACCTTTCAGTGTACTGTGGAGTTTTCTCAATTATAGTCCAAAATCATACACCGAAGATTGTGTGCTTGTGCTTGTATGTCATTTGAAAATCATTTTCTAAGTATTCATCTTGTGAATTCAGAAATGGCAGTGATGGTAATGTCTAAGTGTCTGCAATCATGATGGATGTGTAACCTTGAGCCCTTTTTGTTCTGCAAGCCTGCAGAGATTGTCCTCAGAACAACCATGGCTCCCAAGTCCTCCTCTCCTTAATAGCTCTGTCTTTTTCCCTTATATGAAGTTATGTCTTTTTTTGCTCCAGTGGACCCACATGGCTTGAGATTGACAAGTAGCCTCTTTGCAGATGTCACTTCCCAAAAATCAACAGCTCTGCCACATTGCTTCCAATTATGTTTGACAGTGTCCTTGTAAAAATCTGTTGACACCTATTTCAGCTTATCACATGCGAATTATGCTTTCCCTGCCAAGTCCTCTCTCCCCAGAAACAAATATTAGGCCAAAACAAACTACCTGGCCATGAGGGTGAATTAGAGACATAAAAAGGACCTCCCTGTGAGTGATACAAACTTTCCCTTGGACAAAACAAAGTTATCTTGGAAATATTGTTCATTATGTTCACTGGTATCAAATAATAGGGAGTGCCACTGGATGTGATTGGATAGTTACAGGAAGTCTGCACTCATACATTTATACAGTGTAGTTGGGAGACACATTTCAGGATGCTGAAGGAACCTGAAGAACGTGATACCTGAGCAGCTGTCATCACGCATTGAGAAATCCTAGAGGAAGGGAGAAGAACCAAGGGCTGTATAGGTGAAGAACTGTCCCAATTTTTTAAAGGTAAGACCATAATTAATATCAGAAATTACAGATCCTTGGTGCCTTCCTAAAGTAGACAATTAAATAAACATTGTATTTGAATGGTTAAGATATGAAAAGTCTGTAATATAGATATTTGAGAAATACGTAATAATTGTGTTGACTTGACATGAATGGAATTAAGGATCAATGCAGACTTCATGGGTCCTTTAAGATCAAGTCATGACAAACTCCTTCTGTGTCGTTTTTTGGATACCAAAACCTGTTGCCAGCAAGTTGATTCCAATTCATAGTGACCCTATAGGACAGAGTAGAACTGCCTCCTCAGGGTTTCCAAGGAGTGCCTGGTGGATTGGAACTGCCTACCTTTTGGTTAGCAGCCATAGCTCTTAACCACTATGCCACCAGGGTTTCCTCATTCAGTAACTACATATTTTATCATGACACTAACATGGTGAAATGAGGAACAGGATAATAGTATTTTTGGCATATTTACACCTTGTCGGACACCACTTTCATCATAAGCAAACAGGAATTCTGTAGAGGAGGGATTCAGTGATCATCCACATCTCTGTTCTTTTGAGAATTTTTTATGACTTAAATGAAAGCAGAAAGGACTTCTTTAGAAAACTTGGGGCAAGTGTTAAGATCTTTTTCTATTTACCAGAATGTAAACTTCATGAAGGCAGAATGCTGTCTGATTCATCATTTCCTAGCAAAATGTTTTTCTGATACATATGCTCAGTATAATTTTGTCCAATGAATGCATAAAGCCAGGAAAAAGGGAATATGCAAAATGAGTTTCACGGGTTCTGCAGAAACTTTCTCAAAATTCTTTTGCCTAGTCTTAAAGTTTCCAGTGGGTAAATTCACGTTTCTCTTCAACCTATCTTGGCTGCCCAATGATAGCCATGATTTTCCTTATCTCCTATTCTGTTCAGAAGTAACTTCATCTCTGATCAGCATAAATACCTTCAAAGGTGCCACCACTACTGCTTAGGTCCCCAGATGTCATATGTATGGTTGATTCCTGGCTGATACTGTCAGTTCCAGGGACCAAAATGAAAAAGAGAGGAATAAGGAAGTTGTCACCACTACGCCAACATCTACAAAAAACACCTGTTGTTACATGGTATTAAAATGGTCTATGCTGGGAGTCATAACGTTTAACCAGGGTGCTAACTCACCAGTCTGAAGGTTACCCCATAGAGGAGGCATGAGATGGGTTTGGAGATGTTTAACATTTATTATAAATACAAATATTATGCATCCTATGTCATATATTACCACTACTGTTGCAAATATCACTACTTCCACTGTGACTTTGCCATCATATACAGTTATGTATTCATTGTCAGTATTTTATTTTCCATTGCTATGCACAAAAGAGTTAACACAGCAGATCTGAGACTGCTATCTGTAGAAAAACCTGCCTGCAAGATTTGGTTGATGTACAGGAACTTAGATTTTGGGAAGTTTCCCACTATTCCCTGAACAGTAAGAGTGCCTCATTACACCTGAACTGATTATACAAAAGATATAGGTTATACATAATACCTCTTTTTTTATGTTGTTGTTAGGCGCTGTTGAGATGGTTCCTACTTTATGTATAACAGAACGAAACATTGCGTAGTCCTGCACCATCCTCACAATTGCTCCTATGTTTGAAACCATTGTTGCAGCCACTGAGTCAATCCATCTCATTGAAGGTCTTCCTGTTTTTTGTTGACCCTCTACTTTACCAAGCTTGATGTCCTTCTCCAAGGATTGGTACCTTCATATAACATGTCCCAAGTATGTGAGACAAAATCTCATCATCCTCGCTTCTAAGCAGCATTCTAGCTATACCTTCTTCCAAGACAGATTTGTTCATTCTTCTGGCAGTACCATGGTATATTCAGTATTCTTTGCCAACACCATAATTCAAATTCTTCTTCATTCTTCTTTATTCATTTTCCAGCTTTCACATGCATGTGAGGCAATTGAAAAATTCCATGGTGTCTTAGGCTGGGTTCTCTAGAGAAGCAAAACCAGTAAAGGGTATAAATATAGATAGAAAGCAAGATTTATATAAAGGAAATGGCTCACAAGATTGTAGAGGCTGGAAAGTCCCAAGTTTGTGGGTCATGATAGAGGCTTCTCCTGATTCATGTAGCCATAGGGGCTGACAAACTAAATATCAGCAGGTCAGACAGCAGGGCTGTTACTCACAGGCTGTGAAGATCGACAGATCTGAAGATCAGCATATAACACAGTGGTAAGCTGCTAGCTCAAGTCCCAAGAACTTGAGGTCAGACAAACAGGAGTCAGCTGCAGGATCCAGAAAAAGTAAAAGCCCACAAGCCTTGCTAGAAACTCCACTTATACTGGACCCAGGAAACACTTCCAAGGAAACACTCCTTCAAATGACTGGCTATTCACAGGAGATGCCATCATGGAGGTGATCACATTATGTCAAATCTCAACATGGAAGTGACCACATTATCATATCACTGCTAAACTATATCATAACTGTGGGCTTGGAAGGCAGAGCTGAAGATCAGGGCTGAGGGGACTCCACCCAGAGAATCTGGAGAGTGTGGCCAAAACCCAGAGTCTGGAGGGCAGGGCCATTGCCTGAATGGTCTCAGAGAACAGAGGATTATTTTCAAGCCTTGAAAGCTGATGTAATATGTTCTGCTGAATTGCTTGGTGCCTGTTATCCCTTCATTCAGTCTAATTTCTCTCATTTGTAACAGAAATGTCTAGCTTGTGGCTGTTCCACCACTGTACTTTGGAAGCAGGTAACTTGTATCCTAGATTTCACAGATGAAGAGGAATTTTTGGATTTTGGATGTGGAGTTGATTTAAGACTTTGGCTATGGTATGATGGGGTGAATATGTTTTATATGTGGCAAAGACATGAATTTGGGGGACCAAAGAATGAAATTATATTATGTTAACATTATATTCACAGCTAAAAAATGTTAAAAATTCATAAAATAAACATGACTCAAAACCACACAAGGAAAAATATTTGTTACAATAAGAAAAGTGTTTAAGAGCATCCATATTATTGACCCATTAAGAACAATGAGGTACATATTTTCCAAGATGCGTTAAATAAAAATGCATGTTTTAGTCATATAGGTATGGAAAAATCATATTTTTATTAAAATGTTACATATTTGTATATGTAAATGTTATGCATACATATGTATGTGTTTTTTAATTGTGATATATATACATATAATTATAACCACAATGAACAAATAAATAAAAATAACTAATAATAACTACATATAATAATATAAAAAAATAATAGAATGTTATATATATATATCTGTATCTATATCTATATCTATAAAACAAAATATTTACCATTATCCACAGTTTTTACATGTGCAATTCAGTAGCATTATGTTCATCATGTTGTGCAACCATCACCATCTGTTTACAAATTTTTCCATTATCCTTAGCAACTCAGTGTCCCCTAAGCAATGACTCTCTCTTTCCTCCTCCCTCCCCCAAAACCCTTTAATAAACATTGACCTCTGTGCATTGACCAATTCGAGATATTTTATGTAAGTGAGATCATATAATATTTGTCCTTTGTGATTGACTTATTTCACTCAGTATAATATTTTCAAGATTAACCTATGTTGTAGCATGTATGAGGATTTCATTTCTATTTAGGTCAGAGTAACATTCCACTGTGTATGTGTTTTTAATGTGCCTATATGTATATAGTTATTTAAAAAGAGGAAAGATGCATATCAATTTTCCAATAAAACCTTACCTTATGGAGGTAAGATAGAATAGATTTGGGAGAAATTTTGCTTCTATAAATATGAACGTTATATTTTTAACCATAGTAAGATTATAAGTGATTTTAAGATTTTTTATAATATGTAAATAAATGAGTTAAATTGATAAATCTTAGGAAATAAATATATTCCTGTTATAACAAATGAAGACATTTAGAACTACACAAGAGCAGCTTGTTTACTAAGATCCTCTGTGTATGATCCTATAGGGTCGCTATGAGTCAGAATCAACTGGATGGCAATGGATTTGGTTTTTTCGATTTTTTTTTTGTGTGTGTTATTCACGTGTGTGTATATGTGTATGTATATATATATGTGTGTGTGTATATATATATATATATATATACACATACATATATGCACATTTGTGTTGTTAGGTGCCCTCGAGTCAGTTGCAACTCATAGCAACGCTATGTACAACAGAACGAAACACTGCCCAGTCCTGCACCATACTCACAGTCATTGCTATGCTTGAGCTCATTGTTGCAGCAACTGTGTCAATCTATCTTGTTGAGGGTCTTCCTCTTTTTCTTTGTATGTATATGTATAGTGGTACTTTGGTTGATTAAGCACTTGGCTACTAACTGAAATGTCAGCAGTTCAAACCTACCAGCTGCTCTGTAGGAGACAGATATGGCAATCTGCATGATTATAGTTTTGAAAACCCTATGAGGCAGTTGTACTCTGTTTTATAGGGACACTATGAGTTGGAAACAACTCTACAGCAATATATACATACAGAGAGAGAGAGACGGTATACTAAACTATGAATTCTTGGGAGTATTTATATAAGACTTTAATGTGCTAATTTGGCTATTTGTATGGTTTTTAATTTGTTTGCAATGAACTAGATTATTTTTTCATGGAAAAAAGACAACAAACAAACCAGAAATACAATATCAGGGATGGCATAAAAGAGCCAATAAGTCAGCTATGATGACAGCCAGTAAGTAAATGGTGTTCTTTTATTTATGGATGCAAAGTCCCCTCCAGGTCTTAAGGACTGAGGTAAAATCCAAACTTCTAAGCTTGGTATTCAAGATCCCCCAAAATCTGACCTCAATATTGCATTTTGACCTTGAGTTCCATATCCTTTCATAAGTTCTGTTCTGTAGAACGGTTTTGCTTATATCATCAGAATGTACTTTTCGATGCACTCCTTCCAGAAATATCCTCACATGAAATTTTATTACCTGAACTGCCTTTCCTTTTCCTCTATAACTTTTCTTGTTTCTCCTATCTTTTATCATTGTTCAAATTCCTCCTTCTCCTTAAAAGTGATGGCTCCCTTGATATCCAGTGTTGAGTTCCAATCCCACTTGCAGAAATCAAGAATTTATTAAACTCACATTTTTCATTGACATCGTAGAAATGGGTAATGAGATGCCTCAAGCCCAACTCTAAAAATTTCCCAAAGTCTATTATGTTAGACATGCCCCACTCCATGTACGTGTGTGTGTGTGTGTGTGTATACTAAAATATTACTGTAATATCAACATACTACAACAGATATTTAACAATATTAGAAAGAGAAAGAGAGAAGTACATGTTACAATATTTTACTTTAGGGATTTCACATGTTCCTATTCCATGTAAAAAAATTATAGATTATTAACATATTATAGTTTATAGCATCATCCAGTTAGCTCCATGATATTCCTTAGCTATATCCCTACAGACAGTCAAATATTTTAACTTCTTAGTTACCAGGTAAGCAATATAGATGAGAGGTCAAGAGCTGAAACATTTAAGTTAGATGTCCTGGAATTAAAACTCAGCTCAACTGCTTACTGTGTGATCTTTGGTAAATTATTTAACTTATATGAACCTCAGTTTCCTTATATATAATGTGTGATTGTCTCAGTTATCTAGTATTGCTGTAACAGAAATACCATATGTGGATAGCCTCCGCAAACAGAAGTTTATTCTCTCACAGTCCAGTAGGCTAGAAGTCCAAAATCAAGGTGTCAGCTCCAGGGGAAGGCTTTCTCTCTCTCTCTCTCTGCTCTGGAGGAAGTTCCTTGTCATCAATCTTCCTCTGGACTACGAGCTTCTCAGTACAGGGACCCTGGCTCCACAGGACACGCTCTGCTCCTGGCACTACTTTCTTGGCAATGTCTCTGCTGTCTTCTCTTTTTTATATCTCAAAAGAAATAGACCTAAAACACAATCTAATCTTGTAGATTGAGTCCTGCTTCATTAACATAACTGTCTCTAATTCTGCCTCATTAACATCATAGAGGTAGGATTAACAACACATAGAACAATCACATCAGATGACAAAATGGTAGACAATCACACAATACTGGGAATCATGGCCTAGCCAAATTGACACAATTCAATCTATGACATTCCATCCTTTGGCCCCCCCAAAATTCATGTCCTTGCCACATGTAAAACATATTCAACCCATCATACCATAGCAAAAGTCTTACATTAACTCCAAGTCCAAAATCCAAAAATTCCTCTTCATCTGTGAAATCTAGAATACAAGTTACCTGCTTCCAAAGTACAATGGTAGAACAGCCACAAGCTAGATATTTCGATTACAAATGGGAGAAATTGAAGGGGAAGAAGGGATAACAGGCACTAAACAATTCAGCAGAACACATAACATTAGCTTTCAAGATTTGAAAATAATCCTCTGTTCTCTGAGACCATTTAGGCAATGGCCCTGCCCTCTAGGCTCTAGGCGTTGGCCACACTCTCCAGATTCTGAGTGTAGGCCCCTTGGCCATGGGCTTCAGCTCCAACTTCCAGGCTGACTGGAAGGGCAACTCTGCTCCCTCAGATTTGGGTGGCCCCATTCTCCTAGTCCATCTGAGTGATGACTACACCCTTTGAGACTCCAGAGGTTGTGGCTCTACACTTTGAAACTGAGGTAGTTCTGCTTCCTGTGTTCTTTGTCTCTTCAGCTTCTGCTTCCTGGTTCCTTGGCCTCTCAGCCCCTCAGGTCTCTCCACCTGTGTCTGCCCTGCTGGGGCAAGTATTTCAAAGCTCTTTAGCTCCTCCAATAAGCATATGGAGGCACTCCACTCCACCAGTAAACTTCTGGAAGGCCCTCAGCTCTCTTGCTCTGTGGGTCAGTTCCAGTGCTGTCTCACACTGGTCTCCTGCTCTGCTGCTGCCATTCTCTGCTTCTGCCATTTCTCTACTGCTGCTTCTCACCATCTGTGCCATTTCTGGTGTTAAAGCTCTCCTCACTTCCTTCTAAGCCCTCACCAGAATTGTCTTTGATGTCCATGATTCTGCCAACAGTCTCTTCAAAGTAATCTAGGCTTTTACTATCAAGCACTTTAAAACTCTTCCAGCTTCTATCCATTCAGTTTCAAAACTGCTTCCACATTTTACGTATCTGTTAGAGCAGCACCCCACTCTCAGTACCAAATTCTGCCTCAGTTATCTAGTGTTGCTATGGCAGAAATACCACATGTGAATAGCTTCAACAAACATGTTTATTCTCTCACACTCTAGTAGGCTTGAAGTCCAAATTCAGGGCATTCACTCCAGGGGAAAGCTTTCTTTCTGTCAGCTCTGGAGGAAGGTCCTTGTCATCAATCTTCCCCTAGACTAGGACCTTCTCAATGCAGGAACCCTGGGTCCAAAGGACACACTCTACTCCTGGCACTGCTTTCTTGGTGGTATGAGGTTCTCATATCTCTGTGCTAGCTTCTCTCTTTCATATCTCAAAAGAGACAGACTTAAAACACAATCTATTCCTGTAGATTGAGTCCTGCCTCACTAGCATAATTCTCTCTAATCCTGCCTCATTAACATAATAGAGGTAGGATTGACAACACATAGGAAAATCCCATCAGATGACAAAATGGTAGACAATCACACAATACTGGGAATCATGGCCTAGCCAAGTTGACACATATTTTGGGGGGACACAATTCAATCTCTGACAGTGATGATTAATTTTATGTGTCAAGTTGAATAGGCTATCATGTCCAGTCATTTTATCAAACATTAGTATAGATGTTGCTATGAAGGCATTTATAAATGTTCAACATTTAGCCAGGTGAGCTTAAGTAAACCTTCTGGTATATGGGTGAGCCTCATCCAATCAGCTGAAGACTTTTAGGGGAAAAATCTGAAGTTCCTTGAGGAAGAAAAAGCCGTCCTAAAACTGTAAATAGACAGCCTACTACAGATCCCAGCTTGCCATCTGCCTTACAGATTTTGGAATTGCTGGTCACCGTAATTGCGTTACCTGTTACCATGTTCTTATCTACTTCTACATGTCACATGTAGTTAAGGCAGAGGCCCTAGCTAGTTTTTTCATGGCAACACCTCTATAGTCTGGAGTAGCACCTGATACTGGAAAAAGTACTTCTAATTATTTGCCCAACACTGAGATGGCATAGGACTTGGTAACACTTTGTTCTGTTATACATCAGGTCACCAAGAGAGATGTAGCCAGCTTGACGACAACTAACAACAACAATAATTATTTGTTGAATTTTGCATACATTAAATATTCTGGACATGGGTTGTTTCCCTTATATAAAAGGGCTGATTTAGGAGCTGAGGCAAGATGGCGCTCTAGGCAGAAACACCACGCCGTCCCTCCACAGCAAAGATCCGAAAAACTAAGCCTAACAGAGAATCAACAATCCTGAAACCCTAGAACACCAAATGAAGAGATAAAGAACTCAGCCAAACACCAAACGGAGTGAGAATACTAAAAGAGAACGGAGAGCGAGGAGAGACTCAGGCAGAGATTCCTTACCAGCTAACGCAGCGCGGACCCACCATCTTGGATTCCTATCGGAGACCAGCAAACGGGAGAGCAGCCTTGCAGAGCATCTGGTCGGAGACAGAACGACCGGTAAACTGCGGTGCGCGCTCTCCCACCACCCACCCCTCTCCGCCTCAGCTGGGGATCCCCTGCTTTCCGTGGCCAGGGTCCCTGGGCTGGGGGGTGCTGGTGCTTGGATTCCGCGCGCCTGGGCTGGCGGCTTTCTGGGAGCCATTTGCTGGCAGCTAGCGAACCTTTCTCTGCCGCCTACCCCTCCTTTTGCCTGGGTGCCTGGTTCCGAGTGCCGTCTCTGCTCTCTCCTGCAGGGCTGTAGGGCTGCGTGCGGGCGTGTGGCTGTTTCTAGGTCTGGGCTCCCGCGTGGGTGGGATCCCGGGGCCTTTGTTCGTTCGCCCCTCTGCTTTCCGTGGCCGGAGTCCCTGAGCAGAGGGGCGCCGGTGCTTGGATTCCGCGCGCCCAGGCTGGAGGCTTTCTGGGAGCCATTTGCTGGCACCTAGCGAATCTTTTTCTGCCGCCTCCCCATCCTTTTGCCTGGGTGCCTGGTTCCGAGTGCCGTCTCTGCTCTCTCCTGCAGGGCTGTAGGGCTGCGTGCGGGCGTGTGGCTGTTTCTAGGTCTGGGCTCCCGCGTGGGTGGGATCCCGGGGCCTTTGTTCGTTCGCCCCTCTGCTTTCCGTGGCCGGAGTCCCTGAGCAGAGGGGCGCCGGTGCTTGGATTCCGCGCGCCCAGGCTGGAGGCTTTCTGGGAGCCATTTGCTGGCACCTAGCGAATCTTTTTCTGCCGCCTCCCCATCCTTTTGCCTGGGTGCCTGGTTCCGAGTGCCGTCTCTGCTCTCTCCTGCAGGGCTGTAGGGCTGCGTGCGGGCGTGTGGCTGTTTCTAGGTCTGGGCTCCCGCGTGGGTGGGATCCTGGGGCCTTTGTTCGTTGGCCCCTCTGCTTCCCGTGGCCACAGTCACTTAACCCCGAGACTACCGGCTTCTTGGAATTCGCGCCCCTGAGTGGGGGCTCTCTGGGTCCCATTTGTAGGCACTGACTGCTGGTGTTGCCCTTTTTTTTTTTTCTCTCAATTTTATTTTTCTTCCTTTTTTGATTAGTTTTGTCATCTTTTACCTCTTTTTCTCTTTTGTCTTTCTTCATTGCTTAATTTCTTGTCTCTCTATCTCTTCCTTCTCTTTCTGATCCCTGAATTCCAGGCGATGTATGCCTCTGTACCTTCTGGCCAGGCTGAGCTGTGAAAATTGAGACCGACTCCCCCAGACCTCATAGCTGCATCGGTGGGATCCCTGGGAACTTTGCAGTTCTTTAACTTTTCTGATTTTTATTTGGTCATTCTTTCCTTTTCTTTCTCTTCCCCCTTCTGGTTTCCTCCATCCCATAGTCTCTCATCTGTACATTCCAACGACAAGCTCCCCTAGCATTCTTTTATGTTTGTACGCTTTTTGCTCCTCCTCCTCTCTCCTCTCTCCCATATCCAGCTTAGCTTCACACATAACCATCTTCCCGCTGCACCCTACCTACCTGCACCGTGCACTAGACATCACATCACCAAGCGGTGCAGGCACGCCGTATTGGAACCTGCCCAGCACTGACTACCGACCGTCCTGGTGGCTGCGGTGAGTGCCACAAGCAACCCATCGCAGTGGCTCCTCCTCAACTAGATCTGCCCAGCTGTACCACAAGAACGAAAAAAAAAAAATCTACAATCAATAAACGAGAGAAATATCTACTGAATGCCCCGAAAACAGCAAACAATATCAAAACATTTACAAAAACAAGACAAGATGGCTCCAATAGGCGTCCAAATTAAAACACCAGATAACTCTCCTGTGGAAGAAAATGAACTAGAAGTACCTGATACGGAACTCAAATCACTAATACTCGGAATTTTCCAAGAACTGAGGCAAAAAGCTGACAAACATGAGGAAAAATTAGACAAATTGATGGAAAATACAGACAAAAAATTGGAAGAATTCAGGAAGGTGATGCAAGAACAAAATGCCAAAATAAATTCACAACTCGAAATTATACAAAAACAACAATTAGAAATCCAAAAGATAAACAACAAGATTTCAGAAATGGACGGTGTCATAGAAGGGCTGAGAAGTAGATTTGAAACCATGGAAGACAGGATCAGTGGAACTGAAGACAAACACTTGGATACAACTCTGTTTCAGGAAAACTCAGAAAAAAGAACAAAGAAAAATGAAGAGACCCTGAGAGTTATGTGGGACACAATTAAAAGCAAAAACTTACGAGTGATTGGCATACCAGAACAGGGGGAGAAAACAGAAAACACAGGGAGGATCATTGAGGAACTGCTGACAGAAAACTTTCCCAATATCATGAAAGATGAAAAGCTGGTCATCCAAGAAGCTCAACGAACCCCATATAGAAGAGACCCCAAAAGAAAATCACCAAGACATATCATATTCACACTCGCTAAAACTAAAGACAAACAAAGAATCCTGAGAGCAGCTCGTGAAAAACAAGAAGTCACATACAGAGGAGAGACAATAAGACTAAGCTCAGATTATTCAGCAGAAACCATGCAGGAAAGAAGGCAATGGGATGACATATATAAAATCTTGAAAGAAAAAAATTGTCAGCCAAGAATAATATATCCTGCAAAACTCTCATTCAGATTTGATGGTGAAATTAGGTCATTTCCAGATAAACAGAAACTAAAGGAATATGCAAAAGTCAAACCAAACTTACAAGAATTATTAAAGGGAGTTCTTCGATCTGAGGACAACCAGCTTAAGCCCTCAGGCAGGACCTAGGACCTAGGACGCCGGTTAACATGAACCAGACACCATTCTAGGAACTGAACTACAGACGACTTTCCAAAAACAAAAGATATACAACAGGGAATCAGAGAAATCAATCAAAGGATGACAACAACATCAAAACAATGAAAGAGGGAACAAACGGCATAGGTATAGAACCTTCTAAAGGAGAAGAAGGCAAGGCGATACCAAGTAATGGTAGACTGCTTCAAAATTATAAAGATAAGGGTAAAATTCATGGTAACCACAAAAAAAGTTAACAAACCAACTCATAAAAATAAAGACGAAAAACATAAAGTCTCAACAAAAACAAAACCTACAAAAAGAAAAGAAATGAACACAAAATCCACAAACAAAAGGAACTCAGCACAAGAGAGTAAGAAGAACAAAGAAAACTTCAGCATCACAAAAAAAAGCACTACAAAATGACAGCAACAAATTCACATCTATCAATAATTACACAGAACGTAAATGGACTCAATGCACCCATAAAGCGACGGAGAGTGGCAGAATGGATAAGAAAACAGGATCCATCTATTTGCTGTCTACAAGAGACACATCTTAGAAACAAAGATGTGAATTTATTAAAAATCAAAGGTTGGAAAAAAATATATCAAGCTAACAACTATCAAAAAAGAGCAGGAGTGGCAATTCTAATCTCAGATAAAATAGACTTTAAAACAAAATCTACCATAAAAGACAAAGAAGGACACTATATAACGATTAAGGGGATGATCCATCATGAAGACATAACCATAATAAATATCTATGCACCCAATGACAGGGCTCCAAAATACATAAAAAAAACTCTAACAGCACTGAAAAGAGAAATTGACAGTTCCACAATAATAGTAGGAGACTTAAACACACCACTCTCAGTAAAGGACAGAACAACTAAAAAGAAACTCAGCAAAGATACAGAAGACCTAAAGGACACAATCAGCCAACTGGACCTCATAGACATATATAGAACAATCCATCCAACCGCTGCAAAGTACACATTCTTTTCCAATGCACATGGAACGTTTTCCAGAATAGACCACATCTTAGGCCACAGAGCAACCCTCAACAAGATCCAAAATGCTGAGATAATTCACAGTATCTTCTCTGACCACAATGCCATCAAGGTAGAAATTAACACTAGAAAGAGCAAGGAAAAAAAATCAAACACATGGAAACTGAATAATAATCTGCTTACACATCAATGGGTAATAGAAGAAATCAGAGATGGAATTAAAAAATTCCTAGAATCAAATGAAAATGAAAACACATCATACCAAAACCTTTGGGACACAGCAAAGGCAGTCCTCAGAGGACAATTTATAGCAATAGATGCACATATCAAAAAATAAGAAAGGGACAAAATCAAAACATTAACTACAGAACTCAAACAAATAGAAAGAGAACAACAAAAAAAGCCTACAACCACCGGAAGAAAGGAAATAGTAAAGATCAGAGCAGATCAATGAAATAGAGAACAGAAAAACAATAGAAAGAATCAACAAAACCAAAAGTTGGTTCTTTGAAAGAATCAACAAAATCGACAAACCACTGGCCAGACTGACAAAAGAAAAACAGCAGAGGGCACAAATAACCCAAATAAGAAATGAAATGGGGGACATTACAACAGACCCAACTGAAATAAAAAGGATTATAACAGAATATTATGAAAAACTATATTCCAACAAATTTGAAAACCTAGAGGAAACGGATAAATTTCTAGAAACATACAGCCTACCCAAACTACAACAAAGTGATATTGAAAATCTGAACAGACCCATAACAAGAGAAGAGATTGAAAAGGTAATAAAAAACTCCCAAGCAAAAAAAGCCCTGGCCCAGATGGCTTCACTGGAGAATTCTACAAAACATTTACAGAAGAGCTCGTACCAGTTCTACTCAAGTTATTTCAGAGCATAGAAGAGGAAGCAACACTTCCAAATTCATTCTATGAAGCCAGCATAACGCTGATACCAAAACCAGGCAAAGACATCACAAAAAAAGAAAATTACAGACCAATATCTCTCATGAATATAGATGCAAAAATTCTGAACAAAATTCTAGCCAATAGAATTCAGTATCATATCAAAAAAATAATACACCACGACCAAGTAGGATTCATACCAGGTATGCAAGGATGGTTTAACATTAGAAAATCCATCAACGTAATCCACCACATAAATAAAAGGAAAGAAAAAAATCACATGATTATCTCAATTGATGCAGAAAAGGCATTTGACAAAGTCCAACACCCATTCCTGATAAAAGCTCTCAATAAAATAGGTATAGAAGGGAAATTTCTCAACATAATAAAGGGCATCTATGCAAAACCAACAGCCAACATCATTCTTAATGGAGAAAGGCTGAAAATATTCCCCCTGAAAACAGGAACAAGACAAGGATGCCCTTTATCACCACTCCTATTTAACATTGTGCTGGAAGTTCTAGCTAGAGCAGTAAGGCAAGAAAAAGAAATAAAGGGCATCCAAATTGGTAATGAAGAAGTTAAACTCTCCCTGTTTGCAGATGATATGATACTATACATAGAAAACCCTAAAGACTCCACGAGAAATTTACTGGAAGTAATAGAAAGATTCAGCAGAGTAGCAGGATACAAGATAAACATTCAAAAATCAGTTGGATTCCTATACACCGGTAAAGAGAACGATGGAAAGGAGATCAGGAAATCAATACCATTTTCAATAGCCCCTAAAAAGATAAAATACTTAGGAATAAATCTGACCAGGAATATAAAAGACCTATACAAAGAAAACTACAAAACACTGCTGCATGAAACCCAAAGGGATCTACATAAATGGAAAAACATACCATGCTCATGGATAGGCAGACTCAACATTGTGAAAATGGCAATTCTACCTAAAGCAATCTACAAATACAATGCAATTCTGATACAAATACCAACAACATTCTTCAAAGAGATGGAAAAACTAATTATTAACTTTATATGGAAAGGGAAGAAACCTCGAATAAGTAAAGCACTACTGAAGAAGAAGAATAAAGTTGGAGGACTCACACTACCTGACTTGAGAACCTACTATACAGCTACAGTATTCAAAACAGCCTGGTACTGGTACAACAACAGATACATTGACCAATGGAACAGAATTGAGAACTCAGATGTAAATCCATCCACCTACGGTCACCTGATTTTTGACAAGGGCCCAAAATACATCAAATGGGGAAAAGACAGTCTTTTTAACAAATGGTGCTGGCAAAACTGGATATCCATTTGTAGAAAAATGAAACAGGACCCATACCTCACACCATATACAAAAACTACTTCAAAATGGATCAAAGACCTGAATATAAAGCCTCAAACTATAAAATTCATAGAAGAAAAAATAGGACCAACACTTCAGACCTTAATACATGGCATTAACAGGATACAAACCATAAACATCAACACAAAAAACCCAACAGATAAACTAGATAATTGTGATCTTCTAAAAATCAAACATCTATGCTCTTCAAAAGATTTCACCAAAAGTGTTAAAAGAGAACCTACAGACTGGGAAAAAATTTTTGGACAGTACAAGTCAGACAAAGGTCTAATCTCCATAATCTACAAGAAAATCCAACACCTCTACAACAAAAAGACAACCAATCCTATCAAAAAATGGGCAAAGGAAATGAACAGACACTTCACCAAGGAAGACATTCAAATGGCCAACAGACACATGAGGAAATGCTCGCGATCACTAGCCATTAGAAAATGCAAATTAAAACCACAATGAGATACCATCTCACCCCGGCATTACTGGCACGAATCAAAAACACTGGAAATAACAAATGTTGCAGGGGCTGCGGGGAGACGGGAACTCTTATACACTGCTGGTGGGAATGCAAAATGATACAGCCATTTTGGAAATGATATGGCGTTTCCTCAGAAAGCTAGAAATAGACGTACCATTCGATCCAGCAATCCCACTCCTAGGAATATATCCTAGAGAAATAAGAGTCATCACTCGAATAGACATATGCACACCTATGTTCATGGCAGCATTATTCACAATAGCAAAACGATGGGAACAACCTCGATGTCCATCAACAGACGAATGGATACACAAACTATGGTACATACACACAATGGAGTACTATGCAACGAGAAAGAACAATGAATCGGTGAACCATCTCATAACATGGATGAAACTGGAGGACATCATGCTGAGTGAAATAAGTCAATCACAAAAGGACAAATATTGTATGAGACCTCTATTGTAAAAACCCATGAAAAAATTCACATGCAAAATGTAACAATCCTTGTTGGTTACCAGGGATGGGGGGGGGGATACTAAATAGGTAATAGGTAAGTGGTAACTTGGGTGAGAGATGAAATAGTACATAGTACAGGGGAAACTAACACAACCGGCACAAGGAAAGGTCATGGAGGCCCTATAGACACATCCAAACCCCCCGAGGGACTGAGTTGTTGGACGGAGGGCTCTGGGGACCATGATCTCGGGGAACATCTAGCTCAATTGGCATGACACTACTTATAAAGATAATGCTCTACATTCTACCTTGGTGAGTAGTGTCTGGGGTCTTAAAAGCCTATGAGCGGCCATCTAAGATACTCCACTGATCTCATCCCTTCGGGAACAAGGGAGAACGAAGAGAACAGGATACAAGGAAAAGATTAGTCCGAAGGACTAATGGTCCACAGCTACCAAGGCCTCCACGGGACTGAGCCCAGTACAGCTGGATGGTGCCCGGCTACCACCAATGACTCCTCTGACCAGGATCACAACAGAGGGTTCTGGGCAGAGCTGGAGTAGGATGTAGAGCATAATTTTAACTCCCAAAAAAAAAAAAAAAAAAAGAAGACCAGATATACTGGCCTAAAGAATACTAGAGAAACCTCGAGAGTGTGGCCCCCAGACACCCTTTCAGCTCAGAGGGGAAGTTAACTTCAAGGTTCGATGTTAAGCCTGGGAATGGACACCCCAGTAAAACTAAATGGGACTAACGATGTACAGGAGTCCGGTGACAAGGGCCAGAAGGCAGAGGGAGAGTAGGAAACTGATGATAAGGAACACAAATTGAATAAGGACACTGTCGATGTATTGTGAGACTGTTGACCACTGCTATAGGGCAACATTTGTAGTAACTATTAAATGGGAAGCTGTTTTGTCCTGTAAGCCTTCATCTTGGGCGAGAATGGCAGCACAATTGGAAGAGCATAGTCAATATCACTTAAATGTGTAAGTAAAAAGTTTTGAAATGGTGTTTAAATAAAATAAAAATAAATAAATAAATAAATAAACAATGAGACTAAAGAGGTACAATAGTCCACTGACAAGGTCCAGAAGACAGAAGGGGACAAGGAAGCCCCCTGGTGATAGGGAACACAAGGTGGAGTAAGGATATTCTTGATGTGCTGTGAGATTGTTAACCATTATCATAGGGCAACATGTGTAGTAACTGTTAAATGAAAAACTATTTTGTTCTGTAAGCCTTCATCTTAAGTGAGAATAACAGCACAGTTGGAAGAGCGTAGTCAATGTCACTGAACTGTGAATGTAGAAAATTTTGAAACGGTGTATCTTTGGCCACCTGTAATTTTCATCAAAAAAAAAAGGTTGAGAATTTACAGGCTTAATACGTTGTGGGGTTGTTAACCAATGTCAAAAAAAAACAACATGTGTACTACTATTTCATGAGAAACTATTTGCTCTGTAAGCTTTCACCTGAAGTACAATAAAATATATATTAAAAAATAAAAAAAAAAAGGGCTGATTTATAGATGGATTTTCAAAAGCAATTTCCAGTTTCCTGGCAGATATCTGCTCCAGTGCCTACCACAATTTTTAAACCACATAAGGCTATGGATCAGGAAAAAATATATAATTGCTTCTCTTTCTGCAAAAATAAATAAATAAATAACATACCTGGAAGTACTAAGCAGTTGTATTAAGATTTCATAATACATGGTTAATACAAAAGTCAACTGCTTTCCTATTTACTGGCAACGAGCAATTAGAATTGAAATTAAAATTTAGTACTAATTACATTAGCACCAAAAAAATGAAATAGGTAGATATCTAACAAACTATGTGCAAGAGACATATGAGGAAAACTTAAAAAAAAAAAAAAAAACTCTAATGAAAGAAATTAAAGAAAATCTAAATTACTGAAGAGATAATACACATTCACTGATAGAAAGATGATATTATTAAGATACTAGTTTTTCCCAGGTTGATTTACAGATTCAATGTGATCCCAGTCAAAACTGGGGATAGCTACAAACGGATCCTAGCATTTATATTGAAAGTCAAAGACCCAAAACAGCCAATACAATACAGAAGAAGAACAGAATTGGAAAACTGACAATGACTTCAAGACTTACTACAAAGCTGCAGTGATCAAAACAGTGTGGTATTGGTAAAGGAATAGACAAATCAATCAGTGGAACAGAATAAAGAGCCTAAAAATAGACTCACACAAATATAGTTAATTGATCTTTGACAAAAGAGCAAAGGCAATTCAATGGATAAACGATAATCTTTTCAATAAATGATAGTGGAACAACTTGAGATCCACAATCAGAACAATGAATCTAGACACAGAGCTTACTTACAACTTACACACACACACACATACACACACACAACCTCAAAATATCATGTATTTAAATGCAAGATGGAAAACTACAATTTCTAGAAGATAATGTAATAGAAAATCTAGGTGACATTTCGTTTGGTGATGACTTTTTAGGTATAACACCAAAACTACGACCCATGAAAGAAAAAAAAAAAACTGATAAGCTGGACTTCATTAAAAGTAAAAATTTCTGTTCCGTGAGACACTGTTAAGAAAATGAGAATGGAAAAAAATATCTACAAAACACATATCTGATAATAGACTTGTATCCAAAATATACAAAGAACTCTTACAATGCAAATATAAGAAAACAGACAGCCTAATTGCAAAATGGACAAAAATAGACACCTCACCAAAGAAGATATACACATGGCATATAAGCAAATGAAAAAAGGGAATTGTAAATTAAAACAACAACATGAAACCACTACACACTTATTAGAATAGCTAAAATCAAAACACTGATAAACAAAGGCTGTAGAGCAACAAGAACTCCCATTCATTGCTTTCCATACACTTTGTAAAACAGTCTGACATTTTCTTACAAAACTAAATATCAGCTTAACAACATAAGTTAGATTGACAAAGTGCACGTGAAAAATACATTACCAGAAAAAAATTTCTATTTTGGTACCTCTGCCTTGTCATTTTTCTTTCAGAGGTACATTTACTCATCTTGGAATGTAGATCAAACAAGATGATATTTTCAAACTTTATCCATGTGTGTTAAAGTGAGCATATCAAGAATCCGGCAATTGTGCTCCTAGATATTCACCCAAATCTGTTGAAAGCCTGTGTCCACGTAAGAACAGAAGTTTGATTCATAGTTGCCAAAAATGGAAGAAACCAAGATGCCCTTCAACAGGTGAATGGAAAAACAAACTGTGGTACATCCACCATACAATGAAGTACTATACACTGATGCAAAAAAATGAGCTATCAAACTAGGAAAAGAGACGGAAGAATTTTAAATGCATGTTTCTAAATGAAAGAAGTTAGTCTGAATATGCTACATACTATATAATTACAACTACCTGATATTTTGGAAAAGGCAAAACAATAGACATTAAAAAAAAAAAAAAACAGTTGTCAGGTGCTTAGATGGAGTTGGGAAGAGATAAATAGATGAAACACAGAAATTTAGGTCAATGAAGCTTTTCTGTATTGTGTAATGGTGGACACATGACATTATACTTTTGTCAAAACCTGTAGGATTGTACAACACAAAGAGTGAACCCTAATGCAAGTTTTAGTTAATAATACTGCATTGATGATGGTTCATCAATTGTAACAAATATACCACAGGAATACAAGATGTTAATAACAGGAGAAACAAGGTACAGTTAGAAGAGGGTGTGTATGAAAACTGTGTTTTCTGGACAATTTCTCTGTAAAAACTGCTTTAAAAAAAATAAAGTCTATTTAAACAAAAAATAAGCCTAGTACTTATGAGGTCAATGGGACTATGTAATACAGAAAAGGTCTCTGTGGCCACAATACCAGAATGAATTCTCGCTTGTCACTTCTGAATTGTAAAACATCCATGAAGTTGCAAAATTTCTATGAACCTCAGTTTCACCTTCTGTAAAACAGGAGGGATGATAATTTTATGACTGTTCAGATTAGAAATTATTTAAAATTCCTGCACATTAAACATTCAATATATAAGGCAGTCCTTTTCTTACCTTGATTTTTTTACTTATCCTTTGTTTCCTTTCAGTAAACTTACAATGAACTGACATTTCTATTTGTTAATGTGTTATTATACATCTCCCTCACAGCCAGAATGCAAGTCTATGAAAGGAGAGACTGCTGTATGCACTACTCTATCCCCACTTAGAGAAGTGCCAGGCACAGAGTAGGTAGTCAATGACTACAGGTTAAACAAATGAATGTCACTATTCTATGAGTCAGTAATTCCTTGGGCATGCTAACTCTATACTAACACGATACAGTTTAAAAGTATCATTCTGTTTGATCCAGCCATAGTCAGATTTTCAGTTATGAAATTTCAGAGGACTTCAGGTTTCTCAGGATGAACTATCTTCACATCAACTCATCTTCCCATTAATCTCAAAGTGTACAGGAAAGAGGCATTAAGGAAGTTTTCTATTTTGGGTACCTCTGCATTGGTCATTTTCCTTGTGGGGTACAGCTACTCATTCTTAAAGTCATGTTTAATAATGAAGACGCTGAGGCTGGGAGTATTTGTGTAACTTGCCCAAGATTAATGAATAAATAAATGACAAAACTTGATTCCACACTTAAATTTGTCCCCTTCCTATTCTGCCAGCCAGACTTTTATCAGTAACAAAACCAAAATCAAACCCATTGCCATAGAGTTGATTCCAACTCATAGCAACCTTATAGGACAGAGTAGAATTGCCCCGTAGGGTTTCCAAGGAGCTGCCGGTGGAAGTGAACTGCCAACCTTTTAGGTTAACAGCCAAGATCTTACCCATTGCACCACCAGGGCTCTTTATCAGTAATAGAGTATGGTTTAGAAAAAAAAAAGGAATATGTATGTTAACCACTGGCATTTAATTTGCTCTAGGAATCTGCTTGGCTACTTCTTAGGCTAACTTTTTCATTCCCTCTTGCTATTCTTTCTCTCCACTGCTTTTAGTGGTATTCAGATTGTTTACTTTTACCTCTTTGCATATCTTCTGGCTTTGTCAATGGTATCTTAAATTATGCTTTGTTTTTAGAATTTTTTCCCCTTTGTTTGAACAGAATGGCCTTGATAAATGCCCATTCAGTAAAAATAATAGTTTATTATAACATGCATGAAATGAACATTCAAAATCATGTGTATCCCATGTACCACCAAAAATTAAGTTATTTATATTCATATTTACATGGCTCGTGCATAAACAGGAAACAACAGAAATAAACTGTAATTTCAAACCATGACTGTGGGCCAACGTGTTCAGACACATCCTTGTGATTTGAAAATCAGAATGCTTATTTTTAGAATAGACATCTGAAAAGTGTGTTCTCCTTATAATAAAGTTATTTCCATTCTAAAGGAACCATTCACTTATAAATACTCTATATTTTATCTTTTAAAGTTGCCAGACATTTATTTATTTTTTTTTATGACATGAGAATCTCATTTCCATGAGAAAAAGGCAGCTGTATTCCTAATATAGATCTGAAACATAACTGCTTCAAAAGTGGGCCCTGATGCATTAATTCAAGCTTTCACAGTCTTCAACTGTTAGACATTCAATGAAAAGGCATTGATGGGCTACGGAAAATATAAAGAGTACTAAAAGTATGTTTTCCCCTAAGCTCACTATTTTCTTTTTTATTGTACTTTAGATGAAGGTTTACAGAACAAACTTCTCATTAAACAGTTAGTACTCATATTGTTTTACGACATTGGTTCACAACCCCACGACACGTCAACACTCTCCCTTGTTGACCTTGGGTTCCCTATTACCAGCTTTCCTGTCCCCTCCTGCCTTCTAGTCCTTGCACCTGTGCTGGTGTGCCCCTTTAGTCTCATTTTATATTATGGGTCTGTCTGTCTAATCTTTGGATGACGGGTGAATCTCAGGAGTGACTTCATTACTGAGCTAAAAGGGTGCCCAGGGGCCATACTCTCAGGGTTTCTCCAGTCTCTGTCAGACCAGTAAGTCTGATCTTTTTGTGTGTGTGTGAATTAGAATTTTGTTCTACATTTTTCTATAGCTCTGTCCAGGACCCTCTATTGTGATTGCTGTCAGAGCAGTCAGTGGCAGTAGCTGGGCACCATCTAGTTGTACTGGATTAAGTCTGTTGGAGACCGTGGTAGTTGTGGTCCATTAGTCCTTTGGACTAATTTTCCCCTTGTGTCTTTTGTTTTCTTCATTCTCCCTTGCTCCTAAAGGGGTGAGACCGGTGGAGTATTTTAGATAGCTGCTCACAGGCTTTGAAGACCCCAAACACTACTCACCACTGTAGAATGTAGAATACTGTCTTTATAAATAGTGTTATGCCAAATGACCTAGATGTTCCCAGAGACCATGGTCCCCACAGCCCTCCACCCAGCAATACAGTCCCTCAGGGAGTTTGAAAATGTCTATGGAGCTTCCATGACCTTTCTTTGTACAAGTTGTGCTGGCTTCCCCAGTATTGTGTACTGTCTTGTCCTTCACCAAAGTTACCACTTATCTATTGTCTGTTTAGTCCCCCCCCCACCTTTCCCATCCATCCTAACCAACAAAGATTGTTTCTTTTTGTGTGTAAACTTTTGCATGAGTTTTTACAGTACAAGTCTCATGCAATATTTGTCCTTTTGTGATTGACTTATTTCACTCAGCATAATGTCCTCCATTTCCATCCATTTTATGAGATGCTTCACAGATTCATCATTGTTCTTTATCTTTGCTTTAATACTCCATTGTGTGTATGTACCATAGTTTGTTTATCCATTCATCTGTTGATGGGCATCTAGGTTGTTTCCATCTTTTTGCTATTGTGAACAGTGCTGCAGTGAATATGGGTGTGTATATGTCTATTCATGTGATGGCTCTTATTTCTCTAGGATATATTCCTAGGAGTGGAATTGCATTTTGTAGTGCTTTTTTTGTGGTGCTGATGTTTCCTTTGTTCCTCTTACACTCCCGTGCTGAGTTCCTTTTCTTTGTGGATTTTTTCTTCATTTCTTTTGTTTTTCTAAGTTTTGTTTTTACTGAGACTTTATGTTTTTATTCTTTATTTGGATGAGTAGGTTTGTTAACTTTCTTTGTGGTTACCTTGAAATTTACCCTCATCTTCCTAGATTTGAACCAGTCTATTATTACTTGGTATCACTTTGCCTTCCTCTCCATTAAAAGGTTCTATACCTACACCATTTATTCCCTCTTTTATTGTTCTGATGCTGTTGTCATTTGCAGATTAACCTCTCTGGTTCCTTGTTGTAATTCTTTTGGTTTGGGCATAGTCCTTAAGAGTTCATTTCCTAGACTGGTATCTGGCTAGTACAATCCTGTGTCCTAGATTCAGCCTGTGGTCTTATGTTGTTTGTTCTCAGATTGAAGGACTCCCTTTAATAAGTCTTGTAAGTTCAGTTTGGTTTTTACATAGTCCCTTAATTTCTGTTTATCTGGAAATGACCTAATTTCACCATGATATCTGAATGAGAGTTTTGCAGGATATATTATTCTTGGCTGGCATGTGTTTTTGTTTGAAGGTTTTATATATGTCATCCCATTGCCTTTTTGCCTGCATGGTTTCTGCCAAATAATCTGAACTTAGTCTTATTGTTTCTCCTCTGTATGTGACTTTTTGTTTTTCTCAAACTGCTCTCAGGATTCCTTGTTTGTCTTTAGTTTTAGCAAATGTGATTATGATATGCCTTGGCGATTTTCTTTTGGAGTCTATCCTATTTGGGGTTCATTGAGCTTCTTGAATAGTCAGCTTTTCATCTTTCATGATATTGGGGAAGTTTTCCATCAACAAATTTTCAGTAATCCTCTCTGTGTTTTCTGTTTTCTCTCCCGTTCTGGAAACTGATCACTCATAGATTTTTTTCTTTTGATTGTATCCAACACAATTCTCAGGGTTTCTTCATTTTTCTTAGTTCTTTTTTCTGATTTTTCCTCAAACAGAGTTGTATCCAAGTCTTTGTCTTCAGTTTCACTGATCCTGTCTTCCATCATTTCAAACTTGTTCCTCAACCTTTCTATGACACTGTCCGTTTCTGAAATCTTGTTTATCTTTTGGATTTCTAATTGTTGTTTTCGTATGATTTCTAGTTGTGAATGTATTTTAGCATTTTGTTCTTGTATTATTTTCTTGAATTCTTCCATTTTTGTCTGTATTTTCCATGAATTTGTTTATTTTTTCCTCACTTTTGTATGCTTTTTGCTTCAACTCTTGGATAATTCTGAATATTAGAGATTTGAATTCCCTATCAGTTAGGTCTAGCGCCTTTTCTTCTACTAGAAGATCATCTGGTATTTTATTTTGGATGCCTACTGGAACCATCCTGTCCTGTGTTTCTAAATGTTTTGATGTTGCCTGCTGTCTTTCAGGCATTCAGTGGTTATTTTCCTCATTTATTGATTGCAGATTTGTTTCTTTCATCCTGCTTTTTTGTTTTATTTGGTTATGTCTAAGTATGTGGGCTGTGCATTCTTTTTTGTTTGCTCTTCTGTGGGAATGATAATTTTCACTTCCTTCTCCAATGGGCAGGGTAAGTCACCCAGGTATGGTACAGCAGGTCAGGTCCAGCTGACACGGAGTTGATGGGATGGGTTGTTTGTGGCACTTACCAGGGCTGACAGTGCAGACAGGGAATCAGTGTAGGGCTGGTTCCAGTAGGCCCTGCCTGTGCAGCTTGGGAGTGGGATGGTCATTGCACAGTGGAGGTAGGCAGGAAGGAAGGGGTAGATTGTTATGTGTGGAGCTAAGACGGGTATGGAAAAGATGAGAGAGAAGAGAGAGGAACAGGAACCAAAAACATACACACAAACAAAAAAGAGCGCTAAGAAAGCTTGCTGTTGGAGTGGAGAGATGAGAGATGGGGAAAAACAAAAAGAAAAAGAGTAAAAGGAAAAAAAAGAATAAATCAAGAGACTGGAAATGGAGAAAGACAAAAAGGGAATAAGAGAGAGAAGATAAAAAAGCAAAGAAACAAACAAAAAAAAAAAAAGAAAAAGGAAAAAAAAAGCAAGAAAAAAGAAATGTCCCCAGGGATGTCACTGTGCATCTGCACAGAGTAAGGGAGTAGCTTCCAAGGCGCACAGTACTGATCAGCTTGAAGGAGCTCCCAAGCCGAGAAAAGAAAAAGAAAACAAACAAAACAGAGCAAATCAGAGCAAACAAATAAAAAAAGCCCCAGGGGTCCCACCAGCATGGCGGCACGGACCGGGATGCAGTTTCACAGTCGAGTGGTGTTTCATAGCCTTTCAAGAAGAAGCAAAGATGGCGCACAGAGCCAGGTATTTGAAAGAAACAAGGGGGAGGTGGTGGGAAGTAAGGAAGAAATCTAAAGAAGCGGAAAAAGCAATACCAGCAGCCAACAAAATGCACTTGGGGAGCTGGCCAGTGTGGGCAGGTGGAATCCAAGTGACACTGGGGTGAAGCTGGTGCTTCCTGGCCAAGAGACTGTGGCTGCAGGAAGTAGAGGAAGCTAAGTGGGGGTGAAGAAGGGTGGGGGGTGGGGAAGCCTATATTGCTGGTTACTGGTTGTTCTGTCTCCTGCTGTAAGCTACGTGAAGCTGCTTTCTCATACCCCCATTCGCTGATCTCTGATAGGAGTCCAAGATGGCTTATCCATGCTGTCGTAGCTGATAGGGGACCTCTACATGGATCTCTCCTCACTCTCTGTTCTTTGTCAGTTTCTTATTCCATCTGGTGCTTGGCTGAGTTCTTTATCTCTTCATTTGATTCTTAGGGTTTCAGGATTGAGGTGTGACTCTGTTTGACTTCATTTTTCAGATCTTTGCTGTGGAGCGATGGCATGGTGCTTCTGACTATAGAGCCAAGTTGCCCAGAAGACCCTCTTGCAGTGTTTTGAAGAGATTACAGATGAGGACACTGAGGCTAAAGAAGATGTCATGACTTAGCCAAAGCCACATAATTAATTAACTGATTAATGCCTTAGATTTCTTTCTTCAGAGCCTTAGTTCATAGATTTCCCAGTAAATTACACTGAGAAAACTTAGAAGATTTGTTATCTTAGGGTATCCCAAAAAGATTCATCTGAACTCAATATTTTCATTCATTCCCAGCCTCAAAGCCCTAATTAGATATGTAACTTTTCAGTTTCATATGTAAAATTCATGAAGAAAGTTTTCTCAGTAATTAACTAACAATAAATTTGACTTCCATCTTCTTTTTTCCTCCACTTTTGAGATAATTTCATCCTTACATGACCATGGGGGTCCTTGCTTTTTGTAATTGAGGTAAGGTATGCCACTGTTCAGTACTGAGGTTTCTTGGTGTGCCTCCAAAATAAATTTGACCCCTGAATAATGATTTGGTTCTGCAAAAACCGGTGCCTTGGAATCCTGCTGAGGTTCTGTCATCAAAACTGAAAAATCAAATTTTACTCCGAATGGGGTCTTAACAGTTGGGAACTTCAGCCTCCTGCCTATAATTTATTTACAAAGAATCTTTTTGAAGGAAACTATCTTGGAGAATTCTATGTGGCTTTGATGTTTGCAAAAATTACCCTGTTAAGATAGATAGAAAGATGATAGTAAAATAGATAGCTATGCCAACAGATAGAAAGTAAGACCAATTAAAACAAGAAAACTTGTGGTCAGTAACTCATATATGAGTTTTTGGTTCTTGCATGTTTCCTATGACCAAACTCTTACCTTGACTCTAGTAAAAGTTTTAATCTTCTTTGTCCAATATCCTGGCCCAAGTTCTTCCAAATACCCTGATATATGTTTTTAAGGAGAGTAGGCTTTATTTTTTAAGGGGGGTGCTGAGAGTAGGGGAATGGTACACAAAAGGGAAGGCAGCTAGTAATAGGTGTATCATTAATCCAGCTGTCTGCTGGGACACTCCTGGAATTGGTGCAGAACACACTTCTTCAAATCATTTTCCTCCCAGAGGAAGCTGAAGTACCTGTTCACCAACACCTAACAGGCATTGGCTGATGGCTACCTCCATGGCTTTATTAATTTCTCCACACTCTCAGTCAGACGCAAAGAGACTTTGTGCAATCCTGGAATAAAAGGAGCCCTCAGTAATGCATGCAGGTACTGGCAGTTGGAAATGGGCATGAACATAGTGAAAGAGACTACAGATACACGTGGGGCACTAATAGTGCTTACTATACCCAATAAATATTCTCAACACTTAATTATAGAAGAGTTCTTACTTCTTAAAATTACTTATAAGGAAACTGAAGCCAGAATGGAAAAATAATTGCCTAAAACACGACATGTTTAGAGAATCTATGTCTATGTGTTTGTATGTATGACTGTGTGTGGGGGGAGGGGGGGTGTAGGTGATATATTCCCATATTGTAGCAAGTTGGGGTAAAATGAAGTCATATTAACACTAATAGCCTCTATGGCCTAGTTTCAACTCCACTTACCTACATTAACTCCAGCTACGGCAACATTATCTCCCTTCTTGGCAAATTCAAGGAGTGGTTCACAGATGCACATAAGTAGTTTCTGTCAGTGTTACAAGAAATCGGTCATGTTCTTCTTTTATGCATTTGTTCCTTTGATGAGAGTTTTGACTGTGGTCTGATGTCTTTGAAGTTACATATAATTTATTCCTAGGTAGTCTTAGAGCCCTGGTAGCACGGTGGTTAAAGTGATTGACTGCTAACCAAAAGGTTGTGGGTTCGGACTGTTAACCAAAAGTTTGGCAGACCAAAAACACAAACTGCTCCACAGGAGAAAGATATGGTAGTCTGCTTCTATGAAGAGTTATAGCTTTGGAAGCCCTATGGGTCCCTATGAGTTGGAATTACCTCAATGGCAGTGTGTTTGGTTTTTAGTCTTTGAAACTGTCCATGGAATTCACTCTTATCCAAATTAAACATCTATATCACCATCCTGATCTTTCTCTCTTTCCCTGACACACTCACCAAACACCATAATCTGTCACTACCATATATGGTAAGTGCTTGGTTTTTAACCTTAACAAATTTATAACAGTGAGCCCCTGCAAACAAATCTTAAATAAAAACTTTGAAAAACGGTACAAAATGAAAACAGGTAATGCTTAAGTTATATGTATTCCAGTACCTCAATTATGATTTAGTAGAAAACATATTAGTGTAATTCACTGCATTAGCAGATTAGAAGAGGGAAAAAACATGATTATATCAATAGACACAGAATGTTTGATGAAATTCAACACTAATTCGTAATAATCTGAGAAACAACTAAATTTAATCTTCAAAATTGCAAACTTTTGCATCTTTGATTTTCATGAGAATGTAATAAAATAATCCTTCCTTATAATGGAGAAATTATCAAACAATATCATTAATATCACATGCAAGTAAAATTTTGCTAAGAATTAATTAAAAATGGTTGCTGCAGCACATCAACAGATCACTGCCAGAAATTTATGCTAGACTCAGAGGAGGATGAGGAACAAGGGATATCATTGCTGATATCAAATAGATCTTGGCTGAAAGCAGAGAATACCAGAAAGATGTTTACCTGTGTTTTATTGACTATGCAAAGGAATTTGATTTTGTGGATCATAACAAATTATGCACATCGTTGCCAAGAATGGAAATTCCAGAGCACTTAATTGTGCTCATGTGGAAACTGTTGTTTTAACAGAACAAGGGAATACTGAGTGGTTTAAAATCAGAAACTGTGCTTCAGGGTACTGTCCTTTCATCATATTTATTCACTTTGTATGCTGAGCAAATAATCAAAGAAGTTGGACAATATGAAAAAGAACATGGCATTAGCACTGGAGGAAGACTCATTAACAACCTGTGTTATGCAGATGACACAAACTTCCTTGCTGAAAGCTAAGAGGACTTGAAACACTGATGAAGATCAAAGACCACAGCCTTCAGTATGGCTTACACCGTAACATAAAGAAAATGAAAATCCTCACAACTGTGCCAATAAGCAACATCATGATTAACAGAGAAAATATTGAAGCTGTCCAGATATCATTTTACTTGGATTCACTATCATCACCCATGGAAGCAGCAGTCAAGAGAGCAAATGATATATTGCATTGGGCAAATCTGATGCAAAAGACCTTTTTAAAGTGTTGAAAAACAAACATGTCACTTTGAGGAATAAGGTGAGCCTGACTCAAGCCATAGTATTTTCAGTTGTCTTATATGCATGCAAAAGCTGGACAATGAATAAAGAAAACTGAAAAATAATGTATGGCTTTGAATTATGGTGTTGGTAAAGAATATTGAATATACCATGGGCTGCTAGAAGAATAAACAAACCTGTCTTGGAGGAAGTACAACCAGAGTGCTCCTAGGAAGAGAGGATGTTGAGACGTCCTCTTAGGTACCTTGGACATGTTATCAGGAGGGAACAGTCCTTGAAGAAGAATATTATGCTTGGTAAAGTAGAGGGTCATAGAAAAAGAAGAATTCCCTCAACACGATGTATTGACACAGTGGTTGCAACAATGGGCTCAAGCATTGCAACAATTGTTTGCATGCTGCAGGAGTAGGCACGCCTCCTGGTACCAAGTTTCTGTCTTAGATATCTAGTGCTGCTATAACAGAAATACCACAAGTGGATGGCTTTAATAAATAGAAATTTATTCTCTCACAGTATTGGAGGCTAGAAGTCTGAATTCAGGAACCCAGCTCCAGGGAAAGATTTTCTCTCACTGTCGGGTCTGGGGGAAGTTCCCTGTCATCAATCTTCCCCTGAACTACGATCTTCTGTCCAGGGATCCAGGGTCCAAAGGACGTTGTTTGCTCCTGGTTCTTCTTGCTTGGTGGTAATTAGGTCCCTGCAGACTAATTAATGACATATGGCTAGACAGTTGACATACCCTTGGGGTAGGACACAAAAGTGTGTTGCTGGCCTTGCCAGCAGAAGGCACAAGTGGCAATTTTAAGGTCGTTTAGTCTGCACTTGAGCTGTGACTTTGAGGTCCTGAGCTCATCTTCTTGTTTTCACCATTTTGTCTAGCAAAAGTAGGACCAACCAACCAGCTTCATTATAATTCCCATTCTGATAAAATAATAGAAAGGTACCAAGGTTCAGTCATCCTTATTCTGGTGGTCCTTCAAAACAGGTATGGAGAAAAAGGCATTAGCCAGATCAATAATTGTATACCAGGTACCTAGAGATGCATTAATGTGCTCAAGCAATGAAACTACATCTGGAAAAGCAGCTGCAATTGGAGTTACCGCCTGGTTAAGTTTTTGATAATCTGCTTTCATTTTCCAAGATCCATCTGTTTTTTCCACAGGTCAAACAGGTGTGTTGAATAGGGATGTGTTAAGAACCACCACCCCAGCATCCTTCAAGTCCTTGATGGTGGCAGTAATCTCTAAAATCCCTCCAGGAATGAGGTTTACTATTTTTCTAGAGAGGGACAGTTCTAATGACTTCTACTTGGCTTTTTCAACCATAATAGCCCTTACTCTACTTGTCAGCAGTCCAATGTGGGAGTTCTGCCAGTTGCTGAGTAAATCTATTCCAATTATGCATTCTTGGAACTGGGGAAACCACTACAGGATGGGTTCAGGAACCCACTGGATCCACTGAGATGAACCTGAGCTAAGACTCCATTAATAGCCTGACCACCATATGCCCCCACTCTGACTGGTGGGCCACAGTGATGTTTGGGGTCTCCTGGAATTAGTGTCAGTTTAAGGCCAGTATCCAGTAATCCCCAAAAAGTCTGATTATTTCCTTTCCCCCAATGGACAGTCACTATCATAAAAGGCTGCAGATCCCCTTGGGGAAGGCTGGGAGAAATATTCACAGTATAAATTTTTGGTGGTGTAGTGGAGTCTTTCCTCAATGGGATGCAGCCTCCCACTTACTTGAGGGATTTTGGGTCTTTAAACTGGCTCAAGTCCGGGAATTGATTGAGGGGTCATTACTGTCTTTTCTGGCCATTGGAGTTAGACTGCAGTTCACTTGACCTAGAAGTCTTCCACTTGTACACGTCAGGTAAATATTTAGATTTCCTATCTATTTCATTCCTAGGGACACCATGACTAAGTAGCCAACACTGTAAGTCCATATGAGTGAGATTATTCTGATTACTGCTTTGACTACATTGTCTGTTATGGTAACCACGCCCACCTTGTCTTTGTTGATTGAGTGTCACTACCACCATGGTGCCCAATCAGTCCCATTGTAGTTAGGTGTCTTATTTCAGTTAGGGCAGTTCCCATTGTCAAGTCTGAGTTACATAAAACAGCAATCACCAGTTTTCAAGAATGCTGGGGCTCCCTTCGCAAATTTGATCCTCACTGTTGTGGTAAAAGGTGTGTCCTCTGGGTACTCAATGTGTGGGTCTGTGGGTCTAACTTATAAATCCAGTCTAACATGTCAATTTTCCCAAGCCTTTAGATTCATTCTTCTACAGTATACCAAGGCAGGTCTGGTACTTCAACTTGATTTAGTACAGGCCGCCATGTAATCCATGCTTCAGCGAACCAATCAAATAAAGTATTAGACCTGTTCCTAATCTCTCGAGCAGAAATACTGAATGGAGATTCTGTGCTTAGTGGGACCAAATCAATAAACTTAGCCTAATCCAACTTTTTGTTCCTTGTACCATTATGACACACCCTTAATAGCCATCCCCACATATATTCCCCAGGTTTCTGTTTGTACATATTAGAAAAGTCAAGCAGTTCTTTTGAAGTGTAGCATACCTCCTCCTGGGTCATATTTTGTACTTCATCTTTTGGGGCCCCTTAGGACTTAAGTCTAGTTGTAGGTCTAGAAACAAAAATGAGTGATGGGGATATGTTCTAAGAACATTCAGCAACCTCTTGTAAGGCATCTGCCTCAGGTGATGCTGCAAGGCAATGACTCAGACACCTCTCCAAGGGATGACTCAGACAAAGCCTCTTCAGAGACGGGTAGGTTAATCTCATCAGATTGGAGTGGAAGGACTAATGATTTTACTTGTGAGGGTGGCTTAGCAGACAAGGATGGAATTATCTCTTCATACGGGAGTTAAAGGGCTGGTTCTATTGGCAGGAGTAATTCAATGGAATTTAGGGGCTCAGTTTCCCCATATTCCTGATTATCTGTCCATATATCCCCATCAGACACCACTCGAGTCTGGAAATTCAGTTGGTGCTGTAATTCAGCACTGCTATGATAAGACTCTGGGTTTTGTTTTTTGGCCATATCAGTTCTGTTACCACCAGAAATAGGGCTTTCTTTCAAGGCACAAGTGGCTACATTGACGTCATTTAGTAGCACTTGAGTTGTGACTTTGAAGCCCAGAGCTCATCTCTTTTTTTCACCACTTTGTCTAGCATAAGTAGGACCAACCAATCAGCTTCATTATATTTCCCATTTTGACAAAATTGTAGAAAGGTAACAAGTCTCGCCCACCAATACCTGATCTATTTGAGGTGATATTTTGTGCCAAACACAATGGATTAGCAGTATGCTCTTTACTACTGGAATCAGAGTCATCAACACCTTAAGACTAACTAGACTTGAGAACCAATTTAGAAAACTCATCCTTAAAATTTTGTTTCTCTAGAACCACTCTCAGTACCAAATGTCTATGTCTTAGGCTAGGTTCTCTAGAGAAGCATATATATATATATATATATATATATATATATATATATATATATATACATAAACACATACATACACAGAGAGAGACTTATATCAAGGACATGGGTCATATAGTTGTAGAGGCTAGAAAGTTCCAAGTCCTTGAGTCAGGCTGGAAGTTTCTCCTGACTTACGTAGCTGCAGGGCTGATGAGCCCAATACTGGTGGATCTGATGACAGGCCTCTGACTCACAGACTGTGAAGGCTGACAAATCCCGAAATTGGCAGGTAAGATGTAGGCTGCTAGCTCACATGCTGTGGAGGCTAACAAATCCCAAGAAAGGCAGGTAAGCTGTTGGCTCAAGCCCTAAGAACCAGTAGTTAGGTGCAAGATTCAGAGCTAGCAAAAGACAGTGAGCTTTGCCAGAAAGTCCACAAATATCGGATGCAAGCCACACTCCTAAGGAAATTCCTTTTCAATTGATTGGCAGCTCATAGCAGATTTCATCATGGAGGTGATTACCTTACATCGTGTCTTATTATAAGGGTGATTACATCATTACATAGCTTCCAAAATACATCATAACTGCCAAACCACTGAGAATCATGGCAAATCCAAGTTGACACACAATCTTAACCTCATAGTCCACCCGCTATCAACTTGGCACCCTTGTACATCTCCCTAAACCATATGTTGTTGTTGTTAGGTGCCATTGAGTCAATTCTGACTCATAGTGACCTTGTGTACAACACAATGAAACACTGCCCTGTCCTACACCATGCTCAGAATCATTCTTAGGCTTAAGCCCATTGTTGCAGCCACTGTGTCAATCCATCTTATTGAGGGTCTTCCTCTTTTTCGTTGCCACTCTACTTTACCAAACATGATGTCCTTCTCCAAGGATTGATCCCTCCTGATAACATGTCCAAAATATGTGAGACGTAGTCTCACCATTCTTGTTTCTAAGGAGCATTTTGGCTGTACTTCTTCCAATACAGATTTGTTCATGCTTTCGGTAGCCCATAGTATATTTAATATTCTTCTCTCAACACCACAAGTCAAAGGCGTCAATTCTTCTTCAGTCTTCCTTATTCATTTTCCAGCTTTCACACATATGAGGTGTTTGAAAACACCATGGTTTGGGTAAGGCACATCTTAGTCTTCAAGGTGGCATCTTTCTTTTCAATGCTTTAAAGAGGTCTTTTGCAGCAGAGTTGCCCAGTGCAATGCGTCTTTTGATTTCTTGACTGCTGCTTCCATGGGTGTTGATTGTGGATCCAAATAAAATGAAATCCTTGACAACTTCAATCTTTTCTCCATTTATCATAGTGTTGCTTATTGGCCCAGTTGTGAGGATTTCTGTTTTCTTTGTATTAAAGTGTAATCCATACTGAAGATCGTAGTCTTTGATCTTCATCAGCAAGTGCTTCAAGTCCTCTTCACTTTCAGCAAGCAAGGTTGTATCATCTGCATAAAGTGGGGTGTTAGTGAGTCTTCCTCCAATCCCGATGCCCCATTCTTCTTCATATAGTCCAGCTTCTCTGATTAATTTGCTTGACATACATTATTGATAGGGTTATAAATTTTGGAAATATTTCTAGAGAACACATCAAAATTCTATATATCTACACCTTTAGACTGAACAATTATACTCCAGAAAATTAGCCTATATATACATATATTAGAAGCTATTTAAGTACAAGATAATTTATTTCATCACTGTTTTTTTTAGAGCAAAATTTTGAGGGAAGTAAAAAACGAACAAACAAATATCTTTCGATTGGAAACGGGTTACCAATTTACATGTTGCAGTAAAAAAAATAGCATAGTGCACTTACAAGGATAATGAAAAATATCTTAAGATACATTCATAAGTAAAAATAGCATAGAAGAGAACAGAAAGTAAGAATGCTACTACCTGTTTAAAATATGCATAAGCATGTAATTGTAAATTCCCAAAAAAATAGAAAAGGGAGGAGATGAAATTTTTAATACATAATTTTTTATATCATGTATTTCATTCTTGTGCATGTAATACCAGTTAAAATATTTAAAACTAACAATTTCAGTTTTGTTGATCTCTATCATATTTTTGTTTTCTATTTTATTAGTTTTCTTTCATTTGTCATTTTGTACTTACTTATCCACTCTTTTGCTTTACTTGGTTTATCTTTTTAGTTTCTTGAATTTACCAGTTTGTTTGACTATCCTTCCATTTTTTTTTCCCCTTTTGAATTTCATTGTGGTTGCTCTTGCTTTTCAATAAGGAAAATATAAGGATGTGTTGCAGTTTTCTTTGAGAAAGAAAACTGTAGTGAAAGTGTAGTATATACGCCAGAAATAAAGATAACTTACATTTGGAAACAAATTAGAAGATTACTAAAACAGCAGAAGCAAGAGATTATTTGATTAATATTCTGTATGTACAAACATTATCCCTTTGGTTTTAGCTATTTACTGTATGGACTGGAGGGTGTATAGTGCAGGAATATATTTCAAAATATTCAGATCCCCATTTGTAAACCAAGGCATATTTATCTGAATGTTTGTTTACCAAACTGATTCACGTATTAAGAGATCTTAGTCTGGAACACCTTGAAATGGTGGACTACAATTTTTAATTTAGTGTGTCACCATTGCATTTTATTTACAACACTTTTTCTTCTAAAATCCCCTCTATTATCATAAAATGTGTTTTGGTTCTATAAGGATCTGCATGTGTGTTTGCAATTTACTACTGCCTAGAATAAAATTTGATGACTAAGTTGTGCCTGACCCATTTTCAATTGCCTCATATGCACGCAAAGCTGGACAAAGAATAAGGAAGACAGAAGAAAAAGTGACGCTTTTAAATGATGATGTTGGTGAAGAATATTGAATATACCATGGATTACCAGAAGAATGAATACACCTGTCTTGGAAAAAGTACAGACAGAATGCTCCTTAGAAGCAAGGATAGCAAGACTTCATCTCCCTTACTTTGGACGTGTTATCTAGAGGGACCAATCCCTGGAGAAATACATCATGCTTGGTAAAATAGAGGGCCAGCAAAAGAGAGGAAGACCCTCAGTGAGATGGATCAACCCAGTGGCTACAACAATGGGCTCAAACATAGTGTCTTTAGTTATTTATTGCTGGAGTAACAGAAATATCACAAGTGGATGGCTTTAACAAACAGAAATTTATTTTCTCGAAGTCTAGGTGGCTAGGAGTCTGAATTTAGGGTGCCAGCTCCAGCAGTAGGGTTTCTCTCTGTGTCGGCTCTGGGGGTAAGTCCTTGTCATCTACCTCCCCCTGGTCTAAGAGCTTCTCAGTTCAGGGGTCCTGGGTCCAAAGTGGGTGCTCGGCTCCTGGCTCCTCTTTCTTGATGATACTGCAGCCTCTCTCCTCTGTGCTGGCTTCTCTCTTTTATATCTCAGAAAAGATTGACACAAGATACAACCTAATCCTGTAGATTGTGTTCTGCATCATTAAGGTAATTGCCTCTAATTCTGCCTCATTAACTTAATAAAGGTTAAGATTTAAGACGCATAGGATTATCTGATCACAAAAGGGAGGACAACCACACAATATTGGGAATTATGGCCTAGCCAAGTTGACACACATTTTGGGGGGACACTAGTCAATCCATAACACATAGTAACAATTGTTAGGATGGTGCAGAACCAAGCAACATTTTGTTCTGTTATACACAGAGTCTCTATGAGTTGGAGATGACTCGACAGCACCTAACAAGTTAACAGAATAGCAGTTAGTGGTGATTTTAACTTAAACTACAAATTGAGCCTATGTGTTCACACAGGGATAAGCAGAAGAAAAAAAAGCTGCTCTCAGTCTAGTATATGTGAAATATATTCACGAATAAATAAATTGAATAAAAAGGTGAAAGACATGGATTAGAACAAAGATCAAATCAGAAAACTTCCTAAAATGTGCATAATTTAGCAAATGCAGTAAGACAATTGGGGGAATAATTCTTTTTTTTTTTTAAGTAAAAATAAAGTTTTATTTGGCATACATTCAAAAGGACAAAAGTGGGAAGCAGACAAGCATGCTGCCACAGCCATGTCTGCCCAAGTCCAAAGAATAGTTACACAGCCATCAGTATATATCAACATCACAAAATGGGTAGAATCATTGAAAGCATCACTTTTTCACTGATTTACTAGAAATTATAATCTTACATTTTGAATCGTCTTTGTTAACAATCATTGGTATGGGTTTCAGTTACGAAACTCAGGAGGGTCTTCATTGGTCCAACAAATTTCTGTTCACTAAATGCTAATAGAGAAAGGTAAGAGTGGAAAGTTTTTTGTGTTCTGTTTGATGGGCTTTTGTGAAAACTTCCTCAGGATGTTTTCCAATATTATCATAGCTATTGTCTTTATACCTCAGGGCCCAGTTGATGTGTCCTTGTGAATCCTTGTGAGCCCTTGTGAGCCCAGCTTCAGCTGGGTCACATTCTGTATGCTCAAGGAGAGGGAATAATAACTCCAATATTATTTCCTAAATCAGTCCCTCCTTTTGATTGGAGATTGGAGATAACACATCACTGACCAATACTTGGACTTCGTCGAGCTCCTGGATGGCGGCCATTGCAGGCTCTTTAAACTCACCGTGCTGGTTTTCCACTGGCTACCATCTGGTTCTTCACCAGGATCTTAAGTAAGAACGATGTTCTCATCAGTCGCATTGTCGGAGTGAGCAGACTCAATGCACGTCAACATTTTAGCCCAAGGCCTTCTTTTGACCTTTAGGTGTGTAAGACAATAGAGGATAAATTTTATTATGCCTAATACTATCAGGATGTAGACTAAGAATATTACTATTCCTTGCAATAGCGATCTAGTCCATGTACTTATTCCTGATGGTAACCAACCAAACAAATCTGGTGTTTATAAGGGTGTGACAATGTGTAATTAAGTAGCTTGCTGTCTAATTCTATGTATGTCTTGTCTACAGCACAGACTACACTTTCTTGGACTAACAAAAAACATCTAAAATTATTTTGTTGGCTCATGTCACCTTGGCTTATGAGATCAGAGATCACTGTTGTGCTTATATCTCATCTGTTATTTGTCCCATAGTGACTGACAAATTTTCTTAAAGATTTCTCCAACTCAGATATACTATAAGTAGGAATTAAAGCCGCCAACGATACCCCGAGTGTTGGACCAATGAGTTTTCTTCTGACTTTCATTTCACAATTTTAACATTACCTTTTCAATATTTACTAGCATTGTTACTATGAATACTTAAAGACAATCATAAAGTTACCAAAGTGGATTATCTATGCATTCATCAGGAATCTAAAGAAGAGATTGCCCACACAAATTCACTATCAGTTGGAAAGGAATCGTCTAAATTAGAAACATACTATACGGAAACATATATCCATAAGGAGCACACAAAGTTTGTCTAGAAGAAACAGAAAATATAGAAAAATTTACACGTGAAAAGTTTTCATTAGAAAACTAATGATTAGCAAGATAATACAGGATGGACCTTTCCTGTAGGAGGTCTTCAGTTAGTCTGTTTAAAATATACTAAGTGTTCTTCTGAAGGGTAAGCTGCCCCTCCTTGGTTTACCTATTAACAGTCATGAGTCACTTTCTCAGAAGCAGAAACGGAACCAAAGACAAAACGGAGTCTGAGCCATAAGGTCGATCTCCTCTGAGAACCTGGTTTCTTTAAGTTATATAGTTTTGTGCATCGTAAGAAGGTGACAGTTTGATTACAAACATTACACAGGTATTCCATACGACATTGTCTTAAAGACTGATTAAAGTAATTACTAATTTACCCTAAACATAACTCTGTCTGATCTTTGAAGTTAGTTTCCTGAAACAGACTGAATTCTTCAAAAAAAAAGCTCAATAGCCAGAGCAAAATGGTCTTCTTAGTTTATCTGGACCATTGTTTGACTCAAAGTGTCTTCAGGAACCAGTTTTTTTCTCAAAGCTCAGGGTTTAAAAGTACGCCCAAAGGCAAATATCCCATGTGGGTTGCCTCAACCACCTTGAAAGCCAGAAATCTGGATTCCAGGAGAATTATATACAAGTCTCTCATCATTCTTTCCTTTGGATCATGGTCTTGTCATAGAATCTTTTATCAAAAATGCTCAACAAATGGTAATTGGGCATCATCTGGTTTTTAAGATCCCAGGCACCATACAGCAAACTAGGAAATAGAACAGAAACACTAACAATTATATTAGGCCAATTATCTGAAATAACCAATGAAACCATGACCCTAAGGTCTTTGAACCAAGGAAACAAATCTCATGAGGTGTTTGTCTCTACATAAGCAGCATCAGTAACTGCTTTTTGTATGCCTCAAAGCAACTACATTTTGCAAAACCGCAGATTGAGTATTAATATAAATACGGCAACATTTATCTATTGAGGCACAAACTGTTTCTTAAGAGACTAACAGGAAATCTAACCGTGTTCTATTTTGTAAAATTGTAGCTGAAATTTCAAATACTTCTCTGGTTATGATACTTACAACTTTGCTAAGTTTACCAACAGGAACTTTTAATTCAAGAGTTACAATATCTAAACCCACTAGTTAGATAATTTAGGAGAAAGGAGAATGATTTCTTATATCCAGAAATTAGAACCTTAAAATATCAGCAATTTTAAAAAAAAAACATAGTTTCCTTTAGTTTACTCAGTCTTATGTAGTTAATTTCTGTTCCACGTGATTCTGGATCAGCCACAGTCTATGAAATCATCAGCTTCTGCATAGGAGTTCTGGAAATTTTATTCAGTCTAGTTACGGTCTTTTTAGCAAGTCTAATATAGTCCATCTTTTTGTTGCTATATTTCGGTCAAACTTTTCCAGCAAATCAGCGAAGTAAAAACTTATCTGCAGTTGACAAAACTTAATACAGCCATGATTAATTCATAAACATATTCTTAATAGTAAAAGACCTGATAGAAATTAATTGTAAGCATAAAGTAAAGGCCAAATAAAATCAGTTAAAAAAAACTTTAGATAAAAATATTTCTAAACATAGCCATTAACCATATTCAAATAGCTTCAGATATAAAGCATAATAATTTTGAGACAAAATACCATATAGTCAGGATATACTGAAAATATACCAAGATTATCAAATCTGTAAATACCTGAATAGCAATAAAAAAAACTTCATAGGTAAATGATGTGAATTCCTCAATCAAACCATTGGCTTTGATAATGCTAGATTTAAAAAGATAAAGTTTCAACCAAGTTGGCAATAAAGAGATAATAATATAGGTCACTGTGAAACAATACTTAAGTTATTTAACCAAAGATCTTAAAGTGAAACCCTCAGCTTTCTTTTCTAAAAGCCATGAGGCTTGGTATTCAGACTCAGGAATCTTAATTCTAATGAGAGGCCAAACCTTTGTCTTCCAGGCAGATTACACTAAGAATAAATTAACTCTTTAACTCAGAAATTAAATAAAATTTTGTTATTTTAACTGCGAGAAACCCAATTCTTTGTTTTATATGCTACTTAACATTAAAACTCTAAAAATGTCATAAATTAAACTATTAAACTTTAGTCAAAGAGATGAAACTTGACCATATCAAATAAATTTATTTTTCAATAAACCTCTTAAAGGTTGCCTTTGTTGTATATCTCTCACAGTGTATCCCTTTAAATGGCAAAAATGAACACTTATTCGCAGACTTAAATAAAAAGTCAACGTATATGAACTTAAGTTATGACAAATTCTATTAGTAACATCAATAAGCTACCTAAAATACCTTTGGAATTATTTTAAGCCTGTATACCACAAAACATAACTGTTGTTGAAAGAAAAGTATTTAAACATTCTAAGATTTCATTCAACTTTTACTATTTCACATATTTTCCCCAATCTAATTTTAGCCCTTAAAGATTTTAACAATTAGCTTTGGAAATCACAAAGTCTCTGCTCACTTGACCAATTCATTGATACAGATATAACCTTAAGTGTTTGGTACTGCTGGAAACATTTTTCCAGACCACTTCAGGTGTGTCTCATTGTGATTTCTATTTTTTTTTTTTTTACTTCTTAAAGTTCCTCTATAATAGAGAGAACTTGTTTACAGTTCTATGATTAGGATCTACCTAATTTCTGATAACTATAGCAAAGCAGCAATTTTTCTTATCTTTTGTCTTAAAAGAGTCTCCACCTAGCTGAAAAGGGGTCTTTCAAATGCGTCCCTGGAGCTACAGGACCTGGAGACTGGGAGGTGGGGAGGCCTGATCTTGCCCCGCCCTCACTCTCTTGACTCAAGGAAGAGATTTACATATGTTTAAATTGATGGAGGCATTTTGAAAGACAAAAGATAGCTAATTTCTTTCTTTTTTACTGTTTTGGAACTGCTACTTTAAGACAAAACTATCCTTTTTCCTTAAATAAAACACATTTCATATAATATCTAGTTTAAGTTACTTAAAAAGGTTTCACTTTTAAGATTGACGTAGTATAAAACAAAGATCTTAGAGTACGTTTCAAATAGACCAATTTATATCAAAGTTTTTCCAAGCAGGTATTAAAAATCTAAATCACAAGGCAGACACATGATGCTGTTTTTTCTGGATGAAGAAGGAACTGAGGTTCTATGACTAGCCTTACAAAAAACAGCAATTCTTAGCCATAACCACCAATCTAACACAAGACAAACTTAGACACAATGCTCTAGTCCAGAAGCAAGCTCTTAGAACAAAAGGAGACAGGAAGATCACATAAACTCACCAGATAATACCATACAAAACAAAGATATGGGGATCCCAGTTTCTTAAACTGTATACAGCAATTTTTGGTAAGATCGACCCAATTCAACGGAAAAAACAGGTACAGAACTACCACTTCTCCCTTAAATATCAAAACACAGGTCAGGAGCTGCTACCTCCCCCTGAGAATTTGGCAGAACAGGCAAGAGCTGCCATCTCTCCCTGCAAATTTGGCAAAACAGAGCACTATTTTCCAGGTTTTCTCTGAGCCACAAAAAGGTCCGAATTTTGCAGCTTGTACTGACTCACAGCTCTTTGAAAATAGAATTACCTCTTCAAACGGCCTAAACTGCAGTTCACTTAAAGAGTTACTAAATGTCTCACTTAACCAAACGATCAAGCAAACATCTAAGAAAGATTCTCCTTAATCAATTAACTGGTTTTACAAGCAAATATGCCAAACAAAACTTAAGAAAACATGAAAAAGAGAACAGCAAAGAATAAGCAAAGGTTCGTTTCCTGAGAGCACTCACCCCGTCAATGTCGAAGGGACACGGGAGTGGGAACACGTGGGTCCAGAAGATAGGACCTTTCTTTGCCGGCTTCTGCTCTGCAGTCCAGGTCTCTTCGAAGTTGCCTGGATTTGTAGCTTCAGATCCTGTTCACAGCGCTATTAACTGTTGTAGGAGAAAAACATCACAAAGTTTAGTAAAGTAAAAAGAAAGTTTTACTTGGCATATATTCAAAAGGACAAAAGTGGGAAGCAGACAAGCATGCTGCCACAGCCATGTCTGCCCGAGTCCAAAGAATATCACAAAATAGGCAAGAATGGGAAAACGGACAAGCAAACTGCCACAGCCATGTCTGCCCGAGTCCCTGGGGGAATTATTCTTACAGTGACATAAATATCAGTGCTTGCTGTTTCCGTGAAAAGATGTTTCTCTAAAGCCAATTTTGCACTGTGCAAAAAATATGACTCCACTTCAAGGAAAGTTGAGCAGAGGCTTCAAGAAAAAAAAAAAAGAAAACGTGGTCTGGAAAAACCTTGAATGATCAGCCTATCCATGTTTCTCTCATATCTAACTACTACAAAGAAGATTATGTAATGTCATATATTAATATATCAAATAATTTGTCATAGACCTGATGAGTCCCTGACTCTCAATCCCTTCTTCTAACAACCAAGAAAACAAAACAATACAAACAAAAAAAACAAGACAATTGCTTTTGAGTCAATGCTGATTCAAGACAACCTCATGTGTTTTAGAGGGAACTGTTCCACAGGGTTTCTTAGCTGTAATCTTTACAGAAGCAGATCAGGAGGCCTTTTTTCTATGGCACCTTTGGGTTGGGTTGAACTACCAATGTTTTGATTAGTAATGAGCGGAAACCATTTACACCACTCAGGGACCTCAAACTGCTTCAGTATCTTCTTTCTTAACCCAACTTACAGATGAGGAAATTGGGACACTTAAAGAGTAAGTATTCACTCAAGACGATACACTTAGTGAGCATTAGAGATTTTTTTCGACTCTCAGATCATGTTATTGCTGTGCTAATGATGAGTAAAAAGTTTGCTATGACAGATTGCCACTGGAGTCATCTGAATTCTCTCCCAAAGTGAACATTTATAAGGTCAGCTTATTTCAGGTTTAAGTTGCATTTGGCTAAAGAGATTCAATGTCCACCTAGGCTGATGAGCTAGTCTTCTCTGATTCTGTGCTCCTAGGCTTCTCCTTGCTCCTGTGATAACATCCCCACTTTGAACCACATCTCTAGAAATATATGTATATGTGACTGCCATAGGCTGGATTCTCTAGAGAAGCAAAACCAGTAAAGAGTATAAATATCTATATAGAGAGATTTATATAAAGGAAATGGCTCACACAGTTGTAGAGGCTGAAATATCCCAAATCTGTGGATCAGGCTGGAGGCTTCTCCAGATTCACATAGCCACAGAGTCTGGTGAACCCAAGATCAGCCAGTTAGAGAGCAGGGCTCTTGCTCACAGGCTACAAAAACCCGTGAATCCCATGATTGGCAGGCAAGACCACAGGTACGATGCTAGCTCAAGTCCCAAAAACTGGAGGTCAGACAAACAGGACCCAGCTGCAGGATCCAGAATGAGCAAAAGCCCAGGAGCCTTGCCAGAATGTCCACTTATATTTGATGCAGGCCACACCCCCAAGGAGACTCCCTTTCAACTGATTGGCTACTCAGAGCAGAACCCATCATGAAGGTGATCACCTTATATCAAATCTCATCATGGAAGTGATCACATCATCATACAACTACCAAACTACATCATAACTACCAAACCACTGAGAATCACAGCCCAACCAAGTTGACACACAACCCTATCACAATGACACATTGACTCATTGGTTTAGAAGTCATTTTTTAATTAGGATTACTTTAATATTATGTAATGTAATAATGGTTAAACTTTCAAGTTTTTTTATTATCAAGGAATGTGTAAAAAAATTAATCATCTATCCATCCATCCATCCATCCATGATGATGCAATTCACTTAAGACATTCTATTGAATGCCTTCTGTATGTTAGAATCTTTTCTAATTCCAGCCAACAGAGAAAACCAAGAGGACATGTGGAATTGTCAGTCCACATGAAATTTATAGTCTCGTAGGAAAGACATATATCATTTGAATGATCATATGAAAAGCATAAAATGCAATTTTGAGAAGTATTACAAAATAGCCCAAATATCAACCCTATCCCAAGATACAGATCAAAGATATGAGAAAGGAGAGATAGTGATGGGAGAATTCAGGGATGGAAACAAAATAGAAGCAAAAAATAATTTTACATATTGGCATATATATGCATATATATATATTCATAAAGCTGTCATGTTAAAATTGCTTCCTCTGAGCTTTAGTATATTTCTAATAGCCATAAGAGTTAGTGGGCAGTCACTGTGGGATAGGTGCTGTGGAAAGTTCTTTCTGTTCATTATCTTATATAACTATGCCTATATCTGATGAAATAAACGTAGCATCAAAAAAGAAAAGAAAAAGAAACTAGTCAAATATTAACATAGTTATTGAATGAAACATTAAAGCCTTCAAACCAGCAAGATGGGCCCAATAGTGCAGACTCTGAGCCCTTCTGCTATATCTACTGTGGTAGATGGACTACAAAGTGGCCCCCAGTTATCTCTCCTGATATGTATGTACTTGCATAATCCCCCCACCCTCCACTTTGAATGTGGGCTGGATTTTGTGAATTCCTTCTAATCGGTAGGATACAGAAAAGGTGATAGGATGTCACTTTGTGATTATGTTATATAAGATTGTCTTGCATCTTAGTAGCAGATTCCCTCTATTGGTTTCTTGGCTAGTATGCTTGGTGAAACAAGCCATGTTGGGGAGGCCTGTGTGGAAAGGGACTGTGGCTGGTCTTCAAACTACAGCCAGCGAAGAATTCAGACTAACAGTCTAATAGCTGCAAGGAACTGAGTCTCTCCATTTAATGGTCCATGAAGAAGTGAATGCTGTAAAGGTCATATGAATTTGGAAACAGATCCTTCCCCAATCAACTCTTCAAATAAAACCTCAGTCCAAGCAGCACTTGATTGCAGCCTTGCAAGAGACTCTTAAATAGAAGACCCAATTAGTCCCCCATAGGCATAAATTCACTGACCTCTAAGATTTTTATCTAATCTTCTGAGTTGCTATTGTCACTTTGATCCCATATAGATAGTTCTTAAAAAAGCTTGATGCTTTTCTTACTAGTTAAGCTGAGCTATTATTTAGTTTTAAGAAGATTTCAGGGGATATTTTTGGTTTAAGGTTTAAAGTTATCTCAAGGCAATAGTTTCAGGGGTTCCTCCAGCTCCCTTAGCTCCAGAAAGTCTAGAATCCATGAGAATTTGAAATTCTGTTCTGCATTTCCTTCCTTTGAATCGGAATTCTTCTATAGAATCTTTGATCAAAATGTTCAGTAATGATGGTTTTGGCACCATTCAGTTCTTCTGGTCTCATGGCAAGGAAAGCAGGTATTCACCAAAGCTGAGATGAAAATGTTTTGCCTATTTGCCTGATCTTCTGAATACTCACTTCAGATTTGCCAAACTTTCTGTCAATTAAGAAATTACAATTAATGCTAATTCTGAAATAGTTTGATGTAACCAAAAGTGCATGGGCTTTGGTGTTAAATAAGTCGAGTTTTGACTTTCCTTTCTACCATTTACCAGCTGGTTTTCAATTTCTTCATTTGACTAATGAATGAAATGATATATAAATTAAAAATAATTATTGAACTGGAAGTAACAATGCTTGTTATATCCTAGTCCATCTCAATAAAAAAAAAATTGATTAAAATTAATTATTTAACTCAATATGTAAATTAAAAATAATATTTGTACAAATAATATTTGTGACAGATACCAAAACCCAAAACCAAATCTGCTGCCCTTGAGTTGATTCAGACTCATGGTGACCCCGTGTGCTATGGAATAGAACTGCTCTAAAGGGATTTATTGGCTGTAATCTTTATGGAAATGTCACCCTAAGCAGGTCCTGCCTGGTGCAGCTTCTGGTCAAAAAAGACATAACGAGATGAGGAAGGAGGAAGAGCATTTGCTGCAAGCGCTCAAGCAAGGAGCAGAGAGGAAGTTCCTCAAATTCTGCTCCTCGAACAAAGGGAGGCAGAGCCTTTTATACAGTCTCTCACAAGGAAGTACATACAAACATCATGGATTACATAGGTTATCATGACACGCAGGCACAGTAAGACAAGTTACTCTTTTTTTTTTTTTTTTTATTAGTATGTATAGAAAACAGTGGATAAGTCCCACCCTGGGCAGAGATTTTACTATTATAATGAGGCTTAGGTTACTTTAGGACACTATTGAGGCTATTAAACTGGTTTTAACTGGTTTTGGCTGATTTAAGGCAGAAACTGAGCTACAGGCAGCACTCAGGGTCTTGATGATAATGGAACAGGAAGAACAGTATATTTACGGTCTTGCTTGATAGTGGTTGAGCAGCTGCTGGCTGTTCTCGTGTTCAGCAGCAGATCACCAAGGCTTTATCCTGTGACACAGCTTTGTGGGTTTGAACTGCCAACTGACCCTCAATTAATACTAATTATTATTAGTTTTATTCTTATTTTGCACATCCCCCAAACTTACATTTCAGTTGAATAACTAAACTAGTATGATTCTATACTCTTCACGTATCTTATTTCTGTCCTCCTGGGTGGAATTTCTACAAAAATTATAAGTAGAACATTTATTCACCAATTATTTTGAGCATTTTTCTATGTTCCAGCTTTTTTTTTTTTTAATATTAAAAGCACGTGTCACTGAGGCTTTGTTGTTATGAATCACTTCACATATTATAGGGAACATTTGGCGTTTAATTTATCAGTGGCATAGTCATGATTAGAATCCAGATTCTGCCTCAAATTATAATGTTCTTTGGACAACTCCACAGCTGTATTTATCCACCATTAATTTAAGACCTTTTAAAGGTGCACACCAAAATGTATATATTTTGGTAAACAAGATTCTAAGATGGATCACAAAACTCCTTTCGTCTATTGTATACCCTTCTATATATTCCCTTTAGTGAGGGTTTGTGATTATGATGACTGTCCCTGCTATGATTAGGTTACATTATATAGCAAATGTGTTTTTCAGATGTAATCAAGGCCCCTAGTTAGTTGCATGAAGTCTCTGAGTGGTAAAGATAGTTAACATGCTTGCTGCTAACAAAATGTTGGAGATTCACATCCACCCAGAGAAACCATGGTAGAAAGGTCTGGTGATTTCCTTCTGAAAAATCAGCCATTGAAAACCCTACAGAGCACAGTTCTACACTGATACACATGAGGTTGCCATGAATAGGAATCGACTTGTAAAAACAGCTTGGAGGCAGTGTCTGGCCTCCTCTGACTTCCCAAGGAGGAAGAAGAATCAAGATCAACAGCCCAGGCTGATTCCTATGAGGCAGAGGTCAAACATACCTCCTTTCTCTGCCGTCTTTACAAATTCTGACACCAGTGGTCACTCCCACAGCACTCTCTACTTCTCTGCTGGGTTCGATAATTCATTGCAATGGCCACACAGAACTTACAGACAATAGTCACTATTATGGGGTTTATTAGGGAAGTAACAGTTACAATTCAGGCTCAGGAACACTCGGGATATAATTCTTCCATAAGGATAAACTCTTCCCAGTTGTGCTCGTGGGAACACCTCTTCCTGGCCCCTCAGCCTCTGCCCAAAGACACTCAACTTTCTCTCTCTGTGGGCTGGGAAGCCCATCAAGCCTTCTCCTGCTGCCTATCTCTGCAGCCAGTTCTCTGCCACCACTTCTCACTGTCTTCAGGGATACAGCTCTCCCTCTCTCTCTCGCTCGCTCACTCACTCAGTCTCCTGGTTCCAGAAACTTCTCAGCACAGGGATCCCAAAGGACGTGAACTCTGCTCCTGGCTGTTCTTCCTTGGTGGTGGAGGGATTCTCTCTTTTCCTGCCTCTGAGATGGCTCACCTCAAGTTCAGTGGGATGGCAAAACTGACCAATTCCTTTGGTGGGCCAAATTATCCTATCACACAGTTCTATCCAATCACTTGGGTGGGAGTTACAAGACCATAGCGAGAAGGGCCACACAAAATGATCCATAGCACCACACGACTAAACAGCAACTGGTAGGAATCGGTTGACTTATTTAATCAAGAAAGACTATCCTGAGTGGGCCTGAGTAATCATCAGGTAAGCTCTTTAAAAGAAGGTCCAGAGGTAAGAGATGGAAGAAGCCAGAGAGATTTGAAACATCTGAGTTGCCCTTCTGATGGCCTTAAATAATTAAATTGCCATGTTATGAAGATAATCCCATGGTCGGAAACAGCAAGTAGACTATGGAAGCCAAGGGCCTGAATCCTTCATTCGTAAGGAACTTAATTCTGCTAATATCAATGAGCCTGGAGGAGCCCTGGCCAACACTGGGTTCAACTTGGTGAGACTCTGAACAGAGGACCCAGCTAATAGATGCTGGACTTCTGAATCACTGAAACCAAAATAATATATTTGTATTAATTTAAAATGCTAACTTTGTAATACTTTGTCATACAGTAATAGAAATTACTATACACACACAGAGGAAAATAAAAGAAAAATATTGTTTTTCAAAGGTCATTTCTAATGTTATAAATGTTTCTTTAATAACTTGAATAATTAAACGTGTTTCTTTATCCAGCTCAAAAATGTTTCTTGTCATCTAACCCCAATACTGCAGAGTCCATCTGAATTAAACTAGGTAACAAACATTTGTTACATCCAATTCAATTTATGTTCTTATTTGGGGCTGACCCAGTTATAAACTAGTCAGCAATTAATGGGTAATTTGCCGGAGTCATCATTCCTGAGTGTTATTTCTGAAAGGAGGCTTTGTCAAACCGTCAATCTTTGTATTCTGCTGTGCCTCTAATCTGGTGGCTTTCCAGTTCTTGCTGAATAAGGAGCAAAATATGCACTTCTATTTTTGATACTAATTATATGTGCATGACATAGTGGAGTTGAGGAGAACAGAGCTTACTAGTGCTCTTGTTCCTTTTGTGGTACAACCTGTAAACCAGAAGTGAGGTGAGAGTGACTTCATTGCATCCTGGCTGCTCAATTTAAATGTGAAGAATATATCTTGGGGACCAAGGAGGATAAAATTCACATAATGGGACTTATTGCACATGTGATCTTCACAGACAAAAGAAAAGCAGCAGGAAGTGTAGGGGAAAGACCCTGTAGCTTTGGGAGTAAGAAAAGCCCGACGGGAATCAGCTAAAATTCTTCCAAGGAATTTGACCTTGAAAAGATTATTTAACTAGTACAACCTTTAAGTTCCTCATCTGTACTAACAAATCTCTGCTCTTTTTCTTCATTTAAGAGCTCATCTGAATAAAGGAGAGTCTCTATTAGTCTTCACAATATCTCTTTCATCCTTCTCATTCTATTGATCAATACTTCTTTTCACATCTGACCAAATCATTTCGTTTTAACTATTAGAAATAGTCTTTCTTCATTTTTCTAATCTTCCAAATTTATCCTTCGTGCAGAATCTACAGTTGTCTTTCTCACATCCTTTCTTTTTTCTTTTTCTTTTTTTGCCTCTCTCTTTCTTTTAACTGTGGTAAACGTATATATATATATATATATATATATATATATATATATATATATATATACTGATAACAGCCTTGAGTATGGATTGCACCTCAACATAAAGAAAAATAAATAAAAAATCCTCACAACTGGACCAATAAGCAACATTGTGATAAACAAAGAAAAGATTAAAGTTGTTAAAGATTTCATTTTGCTTGGATCCACCATCAACGCCTATGGACAGTGGTTTTATTAACTTCCAATTCCCATGTCATTAAATCTCTCTCATCATGATCAGTGCCATTGAACATATTTCTCTGGAGTAGTGGAATGATGGACGTCAACAAATACTTTCTAGAAAGCAACTAGGATGGAGACATATGTATGGTGCTATAGGAGTGAGAGAAAGAAGAGCTCACACATGCTAGAAATGTGAGATGATATGAGAGAGCAATCATGAGTGTTCCAACTGAATCAGTCAAATGGGGTCAGAGGGAACTGCCACCTGAGACAGCAACATGGGAAAAGGCCTGGAGTGGGAAATTGTTGTTGTTAGTGGCCTTTGAGTCTGTTCCAACTCATAGCAACATTCTGCATAACAGAACAAAACATTGTCATCAATACCTTTGGTATGTTTGAGTCCATTGTTGTAGGCCCCATTGTGTCAATCCATCTCATGGAGAGTTTCCCTCATTTTAGCTGGCTGTCTACTTTACCAAATATGATGTCCTTTTCTAGTAATTGTCTTTCCTGATGACATGTCTAAAGTAAGCTAGATGAAGTCTTGCCATCCTTGCTTCTAAGAAGCATTCTGGCTGTACTTCCTTCAAGACAGATTTGTTTGTTCTTCTGGCAGTCCACGGTATATTCAATATTCTTTTCCAACACCACAATTCAGATGTGTCAATTATCTTCCAATCTTCCTTTTTTCATTGCTCAGCCTTCACATACATATAAACCAATTGAAAAGACCATGGCTTTGGTCAGGAAACTTTAGTCTTCAAAGTGAAATCTTTGCTTTTTAATGCTTTAAAGAGGTCTTTTGTAGCAGATTTGCCAAATGCAATACATCCTTTGATTTCTTGACTCCTACTTCCATGGACGATGTTGATCCAAGTATAATGAAATCCTTGACAACTTTAATTTCTTTGCCATTCATCATGATGTTGTTTACTCATCCAGTTGTGAGGATTTTCATTTTCTTTACGTTCATGTACAATCAATATTGAAGGGGTAAGAAATTACAACAATTTATTGAGAAGAGAGGAAGGAGGAGATGTTACTGGAGGGCTGCAAGGACCAGATTATGGGTTCTCTAGAATACCAAGGGACCCCAGGAGTGTCAGAAGAATTGTGCTCCATTGGGTTTTCAGTGGCTCATTTTTCAGAAGTGGATTACCAGGCCTTTCTTCCAATATGCCTCTGGGTGAATTAAAATCTACAACCTTTTTTGTTACCAGAAAACATGTTAACCATATACCTCCTAGGGACACACAGGGAGTCACCATGATCCAGAGTCAACTCAACAGCAACTGGTGGTAGTAAGAACACCAAGCACTGCATAAACAATGTTCTGGCAGCACCAATAACATAGATTAGAAGCTGCTTAATGCAGACTGTGTATTTCAGAAGATGATTTACGGAAGTGTTACTAACAAAGGGAAAAGATAAGGACACTCTCTTTAGTTACCTTGACATAAATAAACAGTTGCTTCCTCCTTGAAGGTAGAATTCATCACATGCACTCAGAGGGCAGAATTCAACATTCTGTCTTTGAACAACCTGACCCAGCTTCTTTTGGAACCTACACAGAGCTTCTCCCTAGGAACATATGGGATTTTTAAGGCTTTTAACTTCGTCAGGGAAGTAGAAGGATTCATAATACTTAAAATGACTCTTACCACAAGCACTCTATTTTACCTGAACGTTTACCCTTAAGAAGCACAAAGTATAAATATAGTTTCCTAACAAAGCTCAGTGGAGCTGAATGATGTCTTAAGGGCAAATAAAACAGTGTTGTTTTTTTGAATCAGAGAATCTAAAGGAAGAGGAGCCCATAGAGGTCAGCTGGCCCAACCTAACAAATGATATTGAAATTCCACTAACCCCAAAAAGTCTCTTGTTGGGTTGTCAAATACATTTGGTTTGAAAACTCTAGTTAGAGTAAGTTGAAGTTTTCCTAGTCTTCCCATTTCTTTCTTTGTGGAAAAATATAATTGTGAGAAAACCTATATGTCTTAGGCTGGGTTCTCTATAGAAGAAAAACCAGTGCAGTGTATATATATATAGAGAGAGATCTGTATAAAGAAAATGGCTCACGCCGTTGTAGAGGCTGGAAAGTCCCAAGTACGTGGGTCAGGCTGGAGGCTTCTCATGACTCATGAAGCCACAGGTGCTGGTGAATCCGAGATCAGAAGATCCGATAGCAGGCCTCTGGCTCACAGGCTGTGGAGACTGATGAATCCCAAGATCATCAGGTAAGACGGCAGGTAAGCTGCTAGCTCGAATCTCAGGAACTGGAAATCAGAAGAACCGGAGCCAGCTGCAGGGTCCAGAGCAAACTTTGCCAGAAAGTCCACCTATATCGGATGAAGTTCACACCTCCAAGGAGACTCCCTTTCAACTGATTGATTGCTCACAACAGATGTCATCATGGAGGCGATCATATTATATCAGATCTCATTATGGAGGTGATTACATCATTAAAAAGCTGCCAAACTACGTCATAACTGCCAAACCACTAAGGATCATGGCTCAGCCAAGTCGACACATAACTTTACCTATCACACTACACTATGTTGAGCAAAGTTGGTGTATTTTGCCCACTGCCACACAAAAATTTCCATCCTGGAACAAGTGAAATATCTTTCCCACATAACAAGTATTCCTATAGAGAAATAGATCCCCTCAACAGACTCATTGGATTGACCGATACTCTCCACTCCCTCTGGAGTTATAACCAGCTGATGCCCACTGCACGCTGAATGTTCCTAGGTAGTATGCCCATGCAGATGCCAGCAATTGAGATGTAACTCCACCCAGAACCATGATTTTTACTCCCAAACCTGTTTATGCTAAGTACATTTGTTATTGTAATTATGTAATTTAATTATTAAGTGGTATGTAAAATCACACACACAAAAAAGAGTTAACTCCTTCAGAAGGACATTGGAAAGCTATTGAAAAGATGAGCCAGTACAAAGAGATTAAATTATATGTGGGTGAAATAGCTATAAAATACGAGAAAGCTCTCTAGGTTCTTTCTCCCCTTAAAGAAAATAACTGACAATCATAATATTCATACTATACATGATTGTATAAAATAAATGATGCAATGACTTTTGGTTCCCTCTGACATTCTGTTGGCACTCCCTATCCCCACACACCAAATGTACCAGAGCAGCACCTGCTCTTGTTGGTTTAAGGCCTTTCTCTTGCCTTTGGAGAGCTCTTTGCCTACTTGTCTGAGAAGCCAGAAATGCCTCATGATTAACCCCTCCTGGGAATAGCTCTCAACAAATGATTTGTAGGACCAAAACCACATCTGTGGTCATCAGGTCAATTCCAACTCCTAAAGACCCTATAGATAGAGTAGAACTGGCCCATAGGGTTTCTAAGTCTGTAATCTTTATTGAAGCAGACTGCCACATCTTTCTCCTGCAGAACAGCTGGTGGATTCAAACAGCAGATCTTTGTTAGAAACCGAGCACTTAAACCACTGCACCACCAGGGTTCCTTGATTTGTAGAAACTGGTGTATAATTATCGTTCTTGTTGGCATGGTCTGTGTAGCCCAGACTCCCCCCTTATTACAGTGAAACCTGTGAGAGCTGGAACTTGACAGGACTGCCTTTTTTTATGGTTTCACAAGTTTTCCACATTTGACAGTATGCAGTCTTATGACTTTTCTAACACTCATTTTAGTGGAAAATATTTGAGTTTTCCTACTCTGACAAGTTTCCACCTTACACAGTTTCCGGCTTTTGCAGGTTTTACTGCATGTAAAGGAGTCAAAGATGGCCTCTGTGTACTGGCTCCAAGTTGTTTGCTTTTTCATCGCCAGCTGAGGCCCTGAGTGCAGAAAGCCCACGAGCACCAAATTCAAATTTATACATATCCAATTGTTTTAAAGATAGTTCAAATAAGCAGATTTTTAACCACTTGGAGGCTGCCTGCTTTGCATACTCTGTGAAACTGCATTCTGCTAGCATACATCTGCTAACCCTGTTGTTTTTAGGTGCCTTCGAGTCGGTTCCAACTCACAGCAATCCTATGCACAACAGAAAGAAACACTACCTGGTCCTGTGCCATCCTCACAATCATTGCTATGTTTCAGCCCATTGTCGCAGCCACTGTGTCAATCCATCTCCTTGAGGGTTTTCCTCTTTTGTTGATCCTCTAGTTTACCAAGCATGATGTCCTTCTCCAGGGACTGATCCCTCCTGATAACATGTCCAAAGTATGTGAGACATAGCCTCGCAATCCTTGCCTCTAAGGAGCATTCTGGCTGCACTTCTTCCAAGACAAATTTGTTCATTCTTCTAGCAGTCCATGGTATATTTGATATCTTTCACCAACACCATAATTCAACGGCGTCAATTCTTCTTTGGTCTTCCTTACTCATTGTCGATCTTTCTCATTGAAAACATAGGTTGAGTCAGGCACACCTTAGTCGCTAAAGTGACATCCTTATTATTATTATTTTTTAAAACTTTGAAGAGGTCTTTTGCAGCAGATTTGCTCAGTGCAATACATCGTTTGATTTCCTGACTGCGGCTTCCATAGGTGTTGATTGTAGATCCATGTAAAATGACCTTGATAAGATAAAACCCTAAAGTTGTAAGGACCTCCAACATCTATCCTTCAGAGTTCTTTGACCCTAAAGACTCCCCATCTTGTTGCAGGAGAAAGTAGCCTAAATGCATATAAGCCTCCCCCTTCTCCTCTTCCTCCAGGACTTTAAAGGTCTTCTCCCCTTTAAAGTCTCCCTGGACCACTTGCCTCTGGAAGCCTTCCTTCTGTGGTTCTATTCAGGGACCTTCCCCTGCAAGCTGCTGTCAATGCCTTGGCCCCCAAAGCTTACTGTTCAATGCTACTATCTTATAGTTATATCTTTTTCCTTGATCAGCTGTGAATCCCCTCAAACTTACTTTATCCCTGTGGGCTCAAGTTCTGTTTACCCACAGTGGTAACTTGCCTCATAATGAATTCTTTTACTGGTTGACTTAGCTTCCCTGTCTCTTATTTTTACTTCCCTGAAAAAGTTTCCTAAATCACCTCTCAATAAACAACATATATATTTGGATCCTTTTATCCAGATTCACTTCTGGTGGAACCCAGATTAAGAGAATATTATAGGGAACTGCAATATATAGACACGTATTCAAAGGAAAGAGCAGCACTCTAAATCAAATGATTAATAAATAAAGGATAATATATAAGGTTTATTATATTAAAATATATGCAATATATTTAATTTTTAGTATATATAAGATAATTTAATACATATAATAAAATCATATTTTGTTACATATAATAAAAGCTGGACTATATGAAAAAGAATGTGGCATCAGAATTGGAGGAAGACTCGTTAATAACCTGTGATATGCTAATGACACAACCTTGCTTGCTGAAAGAAGACTTGAAGCACTTACTGATGAAGATCAAAGACCACAGCCTTCAGTATGGATTACACCTCAACATAAAGAAAGCAAAAATCCTCATGACTGTACAATAAGCAACATCATGATAAATAGAGAAAATATTGAAATTGTCAAGGATTTCATTTTACTTAGATCCACAATCAACACCCATGGAAGCAGCAGTCGAGAAATCAATGTATGTATTGCACTGGGCAAATCTGCTGCAAAAAAACTTTTTAAAGTGTTGAAAAGCAAAGATGTCATTCTGAGGACTAAGGTGGGCCTGACTCAAGCCCAGTTGTGAAGATGGCGCAGGACTAGGCTGTGTTTCCTTCTGTTGTCCATAGGGTCCCAATGAATATTAACTGATTGAAGGGCACTTAACAACAAAAACAACATATAAGCTTTCAGTTAAAATGAATCTGGGGGTATGTGCATAATCTAAATAATTTTTTTAAGTACTTGGCCAACTCTGATCTTAATCATGATTTGGAAACAGTCATCATGTTATGACCAGTACTTTTGATTCCCTAGTTAAAAATACATAACCCCTTTGCCACTCTGCATTCTTCATATTGCTAGATTAAAAGGAAGTAAAATGTTTCAAACATACAAAATTACTGAAGCGATGTTTGGGCAAATGCACATCAATAAGTTTAAACATATTTTTTCCTCTTTGCTTCAATCTTATTTTTACAATAAATAAAATATGCTAAATCAAAACCGTAATTGTTGTCCTTGAGTCAATTCCGACTCATAGCAACCCAACAGAACAGAGTTGAACTGTCCCAAGTAGTGGCTGGTGGATTCTAACTGCCAACCCTTTAGTTAGCAGCCTGAGCTCTTAACCACTGCACCACCAAACCCAAACCAAACCAAACCAGTTGCCATTGAGTCAATTTCGACTATGGAAGAGCCATCTAAACTCTTGCCTACCACCCTTTCCCTCTGTATGCCTCCCTCCCCAAAGAAAACCACTCTCCTGAGTTCCATATGCCTCATTCCTATGCCTATGAGTGTACCACTTTTACTGCATAGGAATGAATGGCTGCATAGTTGCTACTGCTGTGCTCCGCTCAGATGTCCTCTTCAGGGCTGATATACTCATGTCTCCCCTGCTTACATTAGCTGATGATTGATCACAGCCGTGCCCCTGGCCTGGCATTGTCTTCAGCTATAGAGTACTGCCTATCCCTGGTATAGACAAAGGCTGGCTGATGCACAGATACTGTGATGGTTAATTTCATGGGTCATTTTAGCTAGGGAATGGTGCTCAGCTGTATGGTCAAGCATTAGTCTAGATATTAATGGGACAATATTTTGAAGAGGTGATTATTAACATTTACAATTAATTGAGTCGGGGTAAAGATGATTACCCTAGATACTGTGATTGGCTCTCATTCAATAGTTGAAGGTCTTAAGAGCAAAATAACTGAGGTTCCAGAGAGGAGAAGGAATTCTGCCTAAAGACTACAACATATATATTCTGCTGGGATTTCCAGCCCACTGCCTGGAGTACTGATTTCTGACACAAGACTGCCAGTGTTCCCAACCTGTCACCTGACCTATGGATTTTGGATTTGCCAGCCCCCACAGCTACATGAACCAAATCCTTAAAGTAAATTTCTTTATAGATGATAGATAGACATAGACATAGATAGGTAGATAGGTAGGTAGAGATTCAGTATGATATATATATATATACATAAAAACAGTAAAAAAAAACCCATTGCCATTGAGTCGATTCAGACTCATGGCAATACATATGTATATATGTGTGTGTATATATATATATATATATATATATAAATTTTTATAGTGTACTGGTTCTGTTTATATATATATCCAGACCCCTCACCTCAGTTTGGAGTAACTCTGAAGGACCATCCCAGCTCCAGGACTGCTTGTAGGATAGGCTGAGTCAGCTTCTGTCTCTGCCCAATCTTGCCCTTTTCACTTCCTTAGTAACACACTTTCCTAGGGCAATCCTCTCTAAATATTCTGCAGGCAAATATCCACTCAGAGTCGGCTTCCAGAGAACCTAACTGAGAAAAAAACATAAATATATTTGTTATTGTTTTGTATGTTTTAAAATTTACATAAATGAAATCATATTCTTTATTCACTTTTTTATGGTTTGAGATATACTCATACTGATACATATGCATATAATTCATCTTAACTACTATACAGAATGTGATTATATGAATAAACCATGATTTATTTATATATTCCCCTACTGAGAAACGGTTTATTCCACCATGGCTATTACAATCAGTGCTTCAGAGAAACATTTGTTTTTTCTCTTATGCGTGTATATGTGAGTTTCCCAGACATCTAAATGAATACTATTCAGTTGGAAGTTATGGGAAGCTCCAAGTTATAGGCTATTTTTCAATAGCTCTCCAAAAGTGTTGTAACAATTTTCATTGTCACAAATAATGATTTCCCATTTATTTACAACCTTGCCAACAGTTCTTGTTAAATATATTAATTTTTGCCAATCTATAATGTTGACAAATGGAATCTTGTTTATTTAAAATTTGGATTTCATTGGTTACTAATGAGAGTGAGAATCTTTTCAGATATTTTTTGCCATTCATATTTCTGTCTCTGTAAATTGCCTATTTACTTTCTTTGCCATTTTTCTTTTGTGATATTTGTCTTTCTTATAGTGGTTTGTATATATCCTTTATACAGCTCAGATGCAATTATTTGTTGATTAAATGCTAAATCAGGGGCATGACTTTTCATTTTATGTATAGTAATTTTGTTACATAAAATTCTTAAATTTTAATGTAGTCAAATATTTTAAGAAACCATCCTCTATGCTGAACTTACAAAATATGTTTTATGTTAAAATTTTCATAGGTTTCTTTTGACATTTAAGTTGTTAATCAAGCTGAGATTGACTTTTATATATAACATTAACAGGGATCTAATTACATATTTTTTCCTTAGGAAGAATCTGTTGTCCTAGCACCATTTATGTAAAGGATCATTTATTTTGCCATTCCAGTCACAGATCAAGCTCTTTTTTCCACCTGGCTCTGTTTCTGGGCTTATAAATGCTCTATTCTATAGGTTTGTTTATCTATTTCTCCATACAAATTCTGCAATATTTAAGTGTTCTAAGGTAACTCCTTTCCTATTTTTCTTATTTTTCAAACATGTTTGTTTTGATGTTAGTTCTTTATCTACTGATGTTGGTTTGTAAATGCATGTCAGTCTGTTTGATTTTTCTGTTTCTTCTTGAGTCAGATTTTGTGAGAAGTTTTTCTATGTAATTATCCCTTTCATATGACATTTCCCAAAGCATTATGTGATTAGTCATAATATTTTTATAATTTTGTAACATTTCCCTCATATTTTCCCTTATATTTGCTATTGGTTCCTTCTTTTTTCTGATCAAATCTGTCAGAGGAATATATTTTCAATGAGCCAGCTACTGGCTTTGTTGATTCTCTAGATTGTTATTTTTTTTTCTTTTTTATTCATGTTTGCTCGTGCCCTATTATTTATTTCCTTATATTGTCTATATTTGTTTTACTTATTTTTTCTACTAATGTTCTATGTAGAAAAACAGTTTTGAACATTTTCTCTCTTATAAAATTTGCATTAGAGCTATATATTTCCTTCTAAGTAATACTTTAACTGTGTCCCACAAGTTAGATATATAGTGTTTTCATAATTACTTAGTTCTAAACATTCAAATTTTTATGACAATGTATTCTTTCATCCATAATTTATTTAAAGGTAAGTTGCTGTGGTGTGTGTTTTAAATTTCTAAACTTGATAATTTATTGCTTTGTTTTGAGTTCATTCAATATTCTGTTAGCCAGAATTACTCTTTAAGAGCAATCCTAAATTTCAAAATTCAGGTTTGTACAATTTATCATAGAGTAGAATAACATCACAGGTCCTTGGTTGGGTGGCGTGAGCGGTTTGTGATTGGCTGCTAAACTAAAGGTTGGCGGTTCAAACTCACTCAGCTGTGCCGTGGAAGAAAGACCTGATGATCTATTTCATATAAATCACAGCCAAGGGAACCTTATTGAGCAGTTCTACTCTGTAACATATGGGGCCACCATGGTTTGGCATCAACTCGATGGCAATGGGTTTTAGAATACTATCATGGTGTCCTTTGTTCTAAATGTGACACAGTGTTTTTAGATTATTGATTGATTGACAAAAACTTAGCATATTGCTATGCTTCTAACCTACGAACCAAATTTTTCGATTTTATTGCAGATAAGCCCTTCTTGCTAAGTATTTTTCGTAAGATATGAAAAAAAAATCATTCATTTTCCTTACTTCTTGCTATTTCCATAGTGATTCCAAAACCATTAGTGTTCATAGTTGAACTCATGGGTGGTAGAAAGACTGACTTTAAAACATTCAACTTTTATATTTGCAACCTGGGGATCTCTGTAAACCCTTATTACTCTCATTCTTTAACATTTATCAATGAATTAATATTGATTGGATGTATCCATTTTATATTGGGCTTACCATTTTAATTTGGTTTAAAGGGTATTATAAGAAAGATCTTGCTTAGGTTCCTAAGATAAAAATAAAATGAAATTTGAAATACAGTGTAGCATTTTAAAATTAACCTGTTTTAAAATTTAACTATCTCATTGCTAAATTAAAACACAAATATACACACTTAATGTGATCTTTGTTGGATATCCAATGATAATCCTGTTGGATACATAATATTTACCTTTTCAATCATAAATTAAAATGTATATATATATATATATGTGTGTGTGTGTGGTGTGGTGGTTAAGAGCACATCTGCTAACCAAAAAGCCAACAGTTGGAATCCACCAGCGGCTCCTTGGAAACCCTAGGGGTCAGTTCTACTGTGTCCTGTAGAGTCGCTATGAAATCGGAATTGACTCGAAGGCATCGGGTTTTTGGTTGCCATTGAGTCAACTCCGACTCATAGCTAATTGAATAGTGAAGATGGTAAGTAGAGTTATAATTCAGATTATTTTACAAAAAATGTAGTTAGTACTTGTTACATACCTAATTCTAATCAAGGCTTTGTAATTAGCAAAATATAAAGATAAATCAAGTGTGGTCCCTTCTCTTCCAGAGTATCATTCTAGTGGGAAAGAAACATAAACATTAGCAAATAATGTTCCACATTCTATGAAAGCATGGACTGCAGGTGTACTGTGACAATACAGAAGATGAAAAGTTTAATAAGCCTGTGATTTGGGGAACAGGTGGGTGTAGAAAATAAGGAGGATGCAGGCTTTTCTGAGAAAATGTTTCCCACCTAACTTTAAAAACGAGTGGAATTTTTCTGGAGAGATGAGTGGAGATGGTTTTCGTTCAGGTAAATTTCCTGGGAAGTGGACTTTCAGGCCTCAATTTCTTGGAGGAGATTGGTTGGGGAGTGTTTCCAAGAGCAACATCTGTGGGGAGTGAGGGATAGAGAAGTAGGATTGGGCAGTGGGAGAGGTTGGGTTGTTTTGCAGTTGAACAGACAACTCAGCTGATTCCATGAGGGGCTCTGGAGCTGGGATAGCCCTTCAGAGTTATCCCACCTTGGAGCAGAGTCCAGACTCACAAAGATCAGTATGGGTCTATGTAAGGGGAGGGGAGAGGGGCACAGCCATTAGCAAAGCACTTCCCTATTGCAATGCACAATTTCTTTGCATAGTCAATAAAACAAAGGTAAACATCTTTCTGGCATTCTCTGCTTTCAGTCAAGATCAACCTGACATCAGCAATGATATCCCTTGTTCCAGGTCTTCTTCTGAATTCGACTTGAATTTCTGTCAGTTCCCTGTCAATGTACTGCAGCTGCTTCTTTTGAATGATCTTCAGTAAAAGTTTACTTGTCGTGATCATAATGATATTGTTTGCTAATTTCCACATTTTGTTGGATCTCTTTTCTTTGGAATGGGTACAAATATGGATCTCTTCCAGTCATTTGGCCAGGTAGCTGTCTTCCAAATTTCTTGGCATAGACGAGTGGTTACCTTCAGTGCTGTATCCGTTTGTTGTAACATTTAAATTGGTAGTCAATCAATTCCAGGAGCCTTGTTTTTCATCAATGCCTTCAGTGCAGCTTAGACTTCTTCAGTCAGTACCTTTGGTTCCTGAGCATATTCTACCTCCTAAAATGGTTGAATGTCCACCATCTTCTTTTGATGTTTCCTGCTTCCTTTAATATTTTCCCCATAGAATCCTTCAATATTGCAGCTCAAGACTTGAATTTTTTCTTCAGTTCTTCCATCTTGAGAAATGCTGAGCATGTTCTTCCCTTTTGGTTTTCTATCTCCAGGTATATGCACATTTCATTATAATACTTTACTTTGTCTTCTCAAGCTGCCCTTTGAAATCTTCCATTTTGCTCTTTTACTTCATCATCTCTTCATTTTGCTTGCTACTCTACAAACAAGAACAACTTCCAGAGTCCCTTCTGACATCCATTTTTGTCTTTTCTTTCTTTCCTGTCTTTTTAATGTCCTTTTGCTTTCTTCGTGTATGATGTCCTTGATGTCATTCCATCGTTCATCTGTATATATGTATATTTGTTTTTTTCCTTTAGTCTGTCCAAGGTAAACCATATTGATCCACTTTAAAGTGTTAAAAAAAACCCTGAATTTCTATATAAATCCAACATAGGCATGCTGTATTATCCTCTTTATGTGGCACTGAATCTGTATTTCCAATATTTTATTTCAGATTCTTGCATCCGAATTCATCAGTAAGATTGGCCTACACTTTTCCTTCTGTGGTACTACTCTTTTCTGGTTTTGGTATCTGGCCTAAGATGAATTCATAAAATGAATAGTGAAGTGTCCTTTCTTTGTTCATTCTTTACAAGAAATGTAAAAATGGAGTATTTAGTTTATGAAGTTTTAGCTTTAGTGTATTCTGCCAGTTTTCTAAATCAGTTATACCAACTCCCTCTTACAGTGTAAGAGAGTTCCATTTGGTCTGTGATCTTTTTGATACTTATCATTTACGCTTACTTTTTTCTTCAGCAGTGTCTAATCTTTGTTAAACCCATCCAATAATTTCTTATTGTTCTTTTTTCTTTTTTTTGGACTATTTCTCATTTTTCATTGTTTATAGTTCTCTGCCAGTTGTTTCAATTTCCTCTACTTTTGTATATTAATCATTACTATTTTAAGGTCATCAACTTAGAACAGATATTCTACGGTCTATTTACATTATCTATTGCTCCTATGGAGCCCTGGTGCTACAGTGGTTAAAAGCTATGGCTACTAACTCAAACTTTGGCAATTTGAATCCACCAGCTGCTCCTTGGAAACGCAGTAGGGCAGTTCTACTCTGTCCTATAGGGTCTCCTTGAGACAGAATTGACTCAACAGCAGTGGGTTTTGGTTTATTGTTCCTCTTGGAGCCCTGGTGGTGCAGTGGTTAAGAGCTCAGCTGCTAACCAAAAGGTCGGCAGTTCAAATTCACCTACTGCTTCTTTGTGGTGCTATGGGGCAGTTCTTCTCTGTCCTCTAGGGCTGATATGAGTCAGAATCGACTCAAAGTCAATGGACTTTTGGTTTATTTCCCCTGTTGGTTTTCAGTTGCCTATTTTCTCCTTGTGTGCCTAGTTATTTTCATTAGTGTTAAATATTTTATGTGAAATATTGTAAAGCTAATTTGATCTCTGCATAAAATAATTTGTTTTCACTTCTGAAAGAAAAGTGGTCAAAAAGCACAAGTAGAATCAGATCACATTAATCATGTTAGGAATTGAGATAATTCAAATTTGGCCTTGAGTCTCTGTGAGTGTTGTTGTTGTTGTTGTTGTTTCTGGTCTAATCTTATTCATTGGGATTATCTTTTCTAATTCTCAACCCAAACCTGTGGTTTGACCAGGGCCCTCCTCTATGGTGAGCACTAAATTCTTTTTTTTTTTTTTTTCCAGTTTCATAAAATTGTCAACGGCTCTGCTCATTGACCTTAGGGAATACACAACATAGTTATGTATCACTTATGTCCACGATATGCATGATATGTTCTGTGAAATAGGGCATTATGTGATTTGGACATTCTGCAAACACCATACTATGAATGATCTTTTCCATATTAAAAATTTGTTGGGTTAAATAACCTTCCTCTACCATTAGTTTAAATAAGGTTTAAACAAATTCTTCCACTGCCTTCACATCGGTACTCACAGACTCACCACTCACTTTCGCATTATGCAGCTAAAACATTGTTTGAAGTACTTGAATCACTCAGAGCTAGTACTGAACTTGATAGCATAGTCTGGTCCTGATTTTTCTTTAAACATCTTGAACAAGCTTCATGCCTTATCAGTGATCTTCAACATGCTGAGAGGGTTTCAATTTTGTGTTTGGTCCTCAATCCATCTCGTTAGCAATTTCTCCGTATCTGCTATAGGCCCCTCTCACTTTTTCATTAGCCTTGTAGCTTATTTTTTAACAGCTTGCAGAATTGTTTTGTTTTTGAGGATCATTGTGATTGTCGAGTGCAACATGTCTAAATCAGCTATGTCCTGTTATCTAATCGAGATTTCTAAAGTCTATTATAATCTTATGGGACCGCGGACGTATATGCAGTTTGATGTTGCCTGAGCGTACATTATGCGGCCCGTGACTGTAATTCAATTAGAAAAGTTGGCCTAAATGTGTTTGCTTATTTCTCAGAACGTGTCCCCACAAATCCTCATTATATCGCTAGCTATCCACTTCCTGCAATGCTTATTTTTGAAAAAAATAACATGAATATTTTCTTGGTCTTCCTTACGAGACAGTAGGTGTAAAACACAATGTTAGAAATAATCAAAATGGAACCAGTAATAAAGCATTGGAGTTCTTAAAATTTGAAAAAAAAGAAAAATAATAAATATTATTTTTGGCCCAAAGTTTAAAAGTAATTGACAGTCACAAAAGTCAGGAAGATGAAGAACAAACGTCAACTTTATTACCAAGTAACTAGAATCACAGGGAGGTAAAGAAAGGGAATGATCTCAGGTATCCCTCTCCAACTCTAAATGTTACTAGAGCAGAATCTTTGCATTTAAGCTTATTTTATGTCTGAGACTAGACAATATCACATGACTCTTGCCTCATGACTTTCACTCTTTCCACAAAAGTGGAGCTGAACCAGGTGTGCCCAGGTACTTAGCCTAAGTACATCAATCATGTATTTCTGTTTCCTCCCCAAACGAATATCAGAAGATAAAATCATGTCCTCCACTAACATAGCATATATTTTACTTTCGAAAGACATAATTTTATTATTATAAATGAGAAACACATTCAGTTACAAATAAAATACAATATAAAAAGGAAATAAAATAAAAATTCAATAGACTTGTTATTAAAATTCATTCAGAATATATTGCTGTTGATCATCTACACTAATAAAATGATAATTTGTAGCAGATTTCCTTCAACCTCAACAACTATTCAGCTCATCAGTTCCCTTTCAGCACATTTGCAACCAGATTCTTTTTTAAGGTGACGAGAATATTCTATAACTTCTAATTAGTTATTTGATGTATGTTTTTCACTCTCTTGTTTGTTTATTAATACTTGCTCTGACAATTCTTCATTCACATATTTGTTCCTCTTTTGGAACTGGCCCAGAACTGATTCTTTTAGAGAAATTCTGGACATGCTAACCCTTATTCTGGCAATCAGGAAAGTGGTTGGCTTTTTTTTTGTGGCACAATTTATTGTTCATCAGTTTTTATGAGTATGCCATCCTGGCCCTTCACCCAGTTGACTGCCAAAGAATATGGTTCTATATTACATCAATAAAATAAAAGAATATCTGGGCTCCAGATTCTTGACAGGCAATATCACCTTGAGCTCTCTGCTTTCATCTCATATCAAAAGTTTGGTCGTGGGAAATAATAATAATCATAAAAAACAGATATATAAGTCATTTATCTAACTGAAGGCTTGACTCACACTTTTGGAGTAAGTGATGCCATTAGTGAAGCAGTATGAAGTAGCCGGTAAGAGTGTAGGCTCTGGAGTTAAACACTGGAGCAGAAGCATGATTCAGTCACTTACACACTATGTGGAATAGTTATTTAACTTCTCTGTGCATGTGTTACATCTTTTGTAAAATATATTTTGTTTAAAGATTAAATTAGTTGTTGATGGTGTTAGCTGCCGTTGAGTCAGTTCTTTATGCAAGGTGACCCCAAGCACAGCAAAACAAAAAGTTGCCTGGTTCTTAGCCATCCCCATGATCGGTTATGGATTGGCTCATTGTGATCCATAGGGTTTTCACTGGCTGAATTGTGTAAGTAGATCATCAGGCCTTTTTTCTTTGTTTGCCTTAGTCTGGAAACTACACTGAAACCTGTTCAGCATCATGGTAACATGAAAGCCTTGACTCCCAGGTGGTAGCTGTATGTGAGGCTCACTGCCTGAGAATTGAACCTGTGTCTCCCAAATGAAGGTGAGAAATCTACCCTGAATTACCACTGTCCCCTCAAATTAGTTAATGTACAGACAATTCTTCAATCAATTCCTAGCACATAGAAAATGACATAAAAATTGGCTGCTTTTATTTTGATTTTTAAACTAAACTCTTATTTTACAGAGTTTTAGTCTAGAGTTTATAAGGACCCTTACTATAATTTTCTTCAGTGCAGACCCCTGTCTGTTTATTCACTGCTACATCCTCAAAGTCAATTTTGCAGCCGTTCATATAACAAATGCTCAATACATATGTGCTAAACAGATGAAATTTGTGTGGCTGCCTCATTTTTCCATTTGTATGTCATCTGTCAGTCTTCTTTGAAGGATGTTATAAGAAGAAATGATAAAATATATGATATTGCACAATATTAAGAGAAATGTTTATAAAATTACATAGCATTTACTTTATGGTGGTTCATGGGAAAAAATCCTTAACACGTCTCAATTATAGACAGAGATTATCCTTCTCCTGAAAAACTAAGTGTGTTTTTGCCAGATGGACAGTATTAATCTTATAAATGATCCATTTTTCCTTTGTTGTGGTTTTTAAGAAGCTCGAAGACAAATTTATAAAATAACTTTAATAACATATAAGGTCTAATCTTGAGGATTCTGCTCTTTATTTTCCTTTCAATACATTTATTTATTTATCTATGTATCTATTTATATTGTCAATGTTTTTCTATAAGCTTCCTTACCTGTTTTTACATTGCAGGATGAAATTTATTAAATGAATCATAATGAACCTACTAAATGTAAAGGTCCCAATTATTTGTCATTTTTCCACACTTAAGTAACATTTCCCATATGCCATATTTGAGTTATAACTTTAAAAATAATCGGTGCCGGGCATAGCACACATTGCTAGTCTATCTTATTATATTATATTTGTACCATTATTCCAAGCTCATGAAACTCTACTGCATGCTGATTCTGCTACTCGTTATGTTTCCTATTCCTTTAAGCTTTGATCATCTGCACATTCAATCAGCATACCATCTGAAGTTTGATTTAAATTGATGAAGAAATTGTTGGATAGGACAGAAATAACAATAGAACTCAGTTCCAATCATTAGAAAATTCTCTCTGTGTTGACATTGCTCTAATAATAAACATTCTTGGACAGCTATCCATCAATCAATTCAGACCCATGTATGAGCTGAAAGGAAGGATGAGCCATAGAATAATGGTCAGCTCAGCATAGAAAATCTGGATTTCAAACTACTTGACTGAATTGTTTATGATGCTTTTATGGAAAAGATAGAAAATGGAAACATATGAGTCTTCAAAACATGAATTCAACTACTGGGAACACAGAAATGCAGAAATGAATGACATTGTTCCTGGCTCACAGATCTCCCAGTATTGTGGATATTAAGGCAATTTATTTAGGAATGGAAAATGTATGCTGCATCTGGATTTGTGAAGACAATTGTAAATTTAAGACAGTAGTACTAATTCTGGGAGTGCTATGAGGTTATAGAGAGATGAGTTAAATTTAACACACACAAACACACGTACACACACATATTCTAATGCCTGTAATTCCAATTACAGTCTAGAGTCTTGCTCAGAAAAAAAAGTTTTATACCTGTCTTTTGCAGTAGTACTAGATTATACTTGCTATAAAATCTAGCATCTGCCAAATTCAAATCTCTTATTAACACTAATGCCAATTGCACATTGTCGGCATACAGTGCACCTGCACACACATTTCCAGTGACAAGCACAATATATTACCTTCAAATCAGCCAGGATTGTTTCCAAACTTGGAACTGATTTAACATATATTAACTCCCAGCATAAGTATGTGTTGCAAACTGATGCCAAAACATCTTGAAAGGTCAATTGTAACAAACAATACAGGAAACAAATTGTACTTTTAAGAAATAATGCTCAAAATCTATTGCTGTAAACTTAATACAGGTAGGGGTCATCGATCAGGAGCCTCGTGGATAGGTTATGTGTGTATATACAATATACATATGTTTGTTTTTTTTTCCTATAGCCGCTGACATTTGGGTCTCCAAAGCTAGTAAGTATGAAATGTGTGACTTAGACCCTGGTCTTTTGTCTCCACTGCTAAAGTAGATTCCATAGTGACTCTTAAAAATGCTACAGGTTATATATTTTCGCTGGAGGATTACAGACTGCTCTCTGGCTAAATAAGTTAACATATGCAAGGGTCTTAGAGCAGGTGTGTCTCATAGTTAGCCCACCAGTTATTCGTTGTTTTGAAACTAGTGTTATTGGTCATGGTGATGATATTGTAATTAGTGTTGTTTTGAGATAAGTAGGCCATCACCAAGAGCATTACTCCTTCTGACCCTCACTATAGATAAAGAAATCAAGCAAAAATTGTTGTTGCTAGAAGCTATCAAGTTAATTCTGATTCATAGCGACTCTACGTACAACAGAATGAAACACCGCCTGGTCCTGCTTGGGCTATCTTCATGATCATGCTTAAGTTTGAGCCTGTTGTTGCAGCCACTGTGTCAACTCATCTCATGGAGGATCTTCCTTTCTTTCACTAACCTTCTACTTTAACAAGCATGATGTCCTTCTCTAACCTTCTACTTTAATAAGCATGAGGTCCTTCTCTGGGAATTGGTCCCTTCTAATAACATGTCCAAAGTATGGAACACAAAGTCTTACCATACTTGTTTTTTTTTTTTTTTAATTGAACTTTAGATGAATGTTTACAGAACAAACTAGCTTCTCATTAAACAGCACACATATTATTTTATGACATTGGTTAACAACCCCAAGACATGTCAACACTCTGGTTTCTCGAACTTGGGTTCCCTATTACCAGTTTTCTGTCCACTCCTGTCTTCTAGTCCTTGCCCCTGGGCTGGTGTGCTCCTTTAGTGTCATTCTGTTTTACGGAAACTGAAAGTTGAACCTCGGGAGCAACTTCATTACGGAGCTAAAAGGATGTCCATACTCTCCGGGTTTCTCCAGTCTCTGTCAGGCCGGTAAGTCTAGAATTTTTTGTGAGTTAGAATTTTGTTTTACATTTTTCTCCAGCTATGTCCAGGACCCTCTATTGTGACCCCTGTCAGAGCAGTTGGTGGTGGTAGCAAGGGAACCATCTAGTTGTACTGGACTAACTATGGTGGAGGCCGTGGTAGTGTTGTCCGTTAGTACTTTGGACTAATCTTTCCCTTGTATCTTTAGTTTTCTTCATTCTTCCTTGCTCCCAAAGGGGTGAGACCAGTGGAGTATATTAGATAGATGCTCACAAGCTTTTAAGACCACAGATGCTACTCAGCAAAGTAGAATGTAGAATGTTTTCTTTTTAAACTATGTTATGCCAATTAAGCTAGGTGTTCCCTGGGACCATGGTCCACACAGCCCTCAACCCAGCAATTTGGTTCCTCAGGGAGTTTGGAGGTGTCTATGGAGCTTCCGTGACCTTGATTTGGACAAGTTGTTCTGGCTTCCTCAGTACTGTGAGTATTGTGTACTGTCTTACCCTTCACCAAAGTTACCACTTATCTATTGTCTATTCTGAGTTTTCCATCCCCACCCCTTCCCTCCCTCTTACCCAACAAAGATTTTCTTTTTTTATGTGTAAACTTTTTCATGAATTTTTATAGTAGTGGTCTCATACAATATTTGTCCTTTTGTAATTGACTTATTTCACTCAGCATAATGCCCTCCAGATTCATCCATGCTGTCACATGCTTTGTAGATTCACCATTGTTCTTTATCCTTGCATAGTACTTCATTGTGTGTAAGTATCATAGTTTGTTTATCCATTCATCTGTTGATGGACACCTAGGTTGTTTCCATCTTTTTGCTATTATGAACAATGCTTCAATGAACATGGGTGTGCATATGTCTATTTGTGCGATGATTCTTATTTCTCTAGGATATATTTCTAGGAGTGGGACTGCTAGATCATATGGTATTTATACCTCTAGCTTTCTAAGGAAGTGCCGTATCATTTTCCAAGATGGCTGTATCATTTTGCATTCCCACCAGCAGTGCATAAGAGTTCCGATCTTCCTGCAGCCTCTCCAACATTTGTTATTTTCTGTTTCTTTTTAATTTGTGACAGTTAAGCTGGAGTGAGATGGTATCTCATTGCAGTTTTGATTTGCATTTCTCTAATGGCTAGTGACTGCAAGCATTTCCTCATGTGTCTCTTGGCTGCTCGAATGTCTTCTTTGGTGAAGTGACTATTCATTTCCTTTGCCCATTTTTTTAATTGGATTATTTGTCTTTTTGTTGTAGAGTGTTGGATTTTCCTGTAGATTTTAGAGATTAGAACTTTTTTGGATTTGTAATAGCCAAAATCTTTTTCCCAGTCTGTAGATTCTCTTTTTATTCTTTTGGTGAAGTCTTTTGATGAGCATAAGCATTTAATTTTTTAGAAGATCCCAGTTATCCAGCTTATCTTCTGGAGTTTGTATGTTGTTAGTTATGTTTTGTATCCTGTTAATGCCATGTATTAGGGCCTCTAGCATCTATCCTATTTTTTCTTCTATCATCTTTATAGTTTTTGGCTTTATGTTTAGATGTTTGATCCATTTTGAATTCGTTGTTGTATATGGTGTGAGGAATGGCCCCTGTTTTATATTTTTTTGCAGATGGACATCCAGTTTTTTCAGCACTATGTGTTAAAAAGACTGTTTTTTCCCCATCTGATGGACTTTGGGATCTTGTCAGAGATCAGATAACCGTAGGCGAATGGAATTACATCTGGGTTGTCAATTCTGTTCCATTGGTCAATGTATCTGTCATTGTACCAGTACCAGTCTATTTTGACTATCATACCTGTATAGTAGGTTTTGAGGTCAAGTAGCGTGAGTCCTCCTACTTTATTCTTCCTCTTCAATACTGCTTTACTTATCTGGGGCTTCTTCCCTTTCCATATAAAGTTAGTGATTAGTTTTTCCATTTCTTTAAAGAATATTGTTGGTATTTGAATGGGGATTGCATTATATTTGTAGATGGCTTTGGGTAGAATTGTCATTTTCACAATGTTGACTCTACCTATCCATGAACATGCTATGTTTTTCCATTTATGTAGATCTCTTTTGGTTTCTTGCAGCAGTGCTTTGTAGTTTTCTTTGTATAGGTCTTTTACATCCTTGGTTAGATTTATTTCTAAATTTTTTTTTTTTTAGGGGCTATTATAAATACTATTTATAATACTTTTTACTTTTTTTTACTATTTATAAGTACTTTTCCTGATTTACTTTTCATCGTTCTCTTTTTTGGTGTATGGTAATCCAACTGATTTTTGTATGTTTATTTTGTATCCTGCTACTCTGATGAATCTTTCTGTTAGTTCCAGTAGTTTTGTGGTGGAGCCTTCTGGGTTTTCTATGTACAGTATCATACTATCACCAAATAGAGACAGAATTTACTTTTTCCTTACCAATTTGTATGTTCTTTATTTCTTTTTCTTGCCTTATTGTTCTAGCTAGGACTTCCAGCACAATGTTAAATAGGAGTGGTTATAAAAGGCATTCTTGTCTTGGTCCTGTTCTCAAGAAGAATGTTTTCCTCCTCTCTCCTTTAAGAATGATATTGGCTGTTGGTTTTGTATAGATGCTCTTTATTACATTGAGGAATTTCCCCTCTATACCTATTTGATTGAGAGTTTTTATCAGGAATGGGTGTTGGACTTTGTCGAATGTTTTTCTGCATCAACTGAGATGATCATGTGATTATTTTCTTTTATTTACATGGTGGATTCTGTTGACTGATTTTCTAATGCTGAACCATCCTTGCATACCTGGTATGAGTCCTACTTGGTCATGGTGTATTATCTTTTTGATGTGATGCTGAATTCTATTGGCTAGGATTTTGTTGAGAACTTTTGCATCTATATTCATGAGAGATATTGGTCTGTAATTTTCTTTTTTTGTGGTGTCTCTGCCCGGTTTTGGTATCAGGGTTATGCTAACTTCATAGAATGAATTCGGAAGTGTTGCTTCCTTTTCTATGTTCTGAAGTATTCTGAGTAGTACTAGTGTAAGCTCTTCTATGAATATTTGGTAGAATTCTTCAGTGAATTCATCTGGGCTTGGGCTTTTTTTGTTGTTATTGGGAGTTTTTTTTATTATTACCTTTTCAATCTCTTCTCTTGTTATGGATCTGTTCAGATTTTCAACATCAGTTTGTGTTAGTTTGTGTAGGTAATGTGTTTCTAGAAATTTGTCCATTTCCTCTAGGTTTTCAAATTTATTGGAGTACAGTTATTCAGAATAATCTGTTATGATCCGTTTTATTTCAGTTGGGTCTGCTGTAATGTCATCCATTTCATTTTTATTTGAGTTTTTTGTGTCCTCTTGTTTTTCTTTTGTCATTCTGGCCAGTGGTTTGTAGATTTTGTTGCTCCTTTCAAAGAACCAACTTTTGGTTTTGTTGATTCTTTCTATTGTTTTTCTATTCTCTATTTCATTTATTTCTGCTCTGATCTTTATTATTACCTTTCTTCTAGTGGCTGTGGGTTTTTTTTTTTTTTTTTTTTTTGCTGTTCTCTTTCTATTTGTTTGAGTTTTGTAGCTAAAGTTTTGATTTTGCAACTTTCTTTTTTTTGATGTGTGTATCTATTCCTGTAAACTGACCTCAGAGCACTGCCTTTGCTATATCCCAAAGGTTTTGGTATGATGTGTTTCATTCTCGTTTAATTCTAGGAATTTTTTTACCCATCTCTGATTTATTCTGTTACCTAGTGGTTTTAAAGCAGGATGTTATTCTGTTTCCATGTAATTTTTTTTTTTCACTTGCTCCTCTTGTTAATTTCTACTTTGATTGGGTTGTGATCAGAGAAGATACTTTGTTTTATCTCAGTGTTTTGGATTTTGTAGAGGGTTGCTTTGTCGCCTAAGATGTCATATATTCTGGAGAACGTCCCATGTGCATTGGAAAAGAATGTGCACTTTGCTGTGATTGGGTGGAGTGTTCTATATATGTCTATGAGCTCAAGTTGGCTGATTGTTGCCATTAGATCTTTTGTATGTTTACTGAGTTTCTTTCTAGATGATCTGTCCTTTACTGACAGTGGTGTGTTGAAGTCTCCTACTATTATAGTGGAACGGTCAATTTCTCTTTTCAGTGCTGATAAAGTATGTTTTATGTATTTTGGTGCCCTGTCATTGTGTACATAGATATATTTTATGGTTATGTCCTCATTCTGGATCTTCCCTTTAATCATGGTATAGTGTCCTTCTTTGTCTTTTATGGCAGATTTTTGTTTTAAAGTCTATTTTATCTGAGATTATTATTACCACTCCTGCTCTTTTCTGGTAGCTGTTTGCTATATATATTTTTACCATCCTTTGATTTTTTAAAAATTTATGTCTTTGTTTGTAAGGTGAGTCTCTTGTAGACAGTACATTGATGGATTCTATTTTTATATCCATTCTGTCACTCTTTGTCTCTTTATGGGTGCAAGTAGGCCATTTAGGTTCAGTGTAATTATTGATAGGTGTGAGTTTATTGCTGTCATTTTGTAGTGCTTTTTTTTTTTTGTGGTGTTGATATTTTCTTTGTTCCTCTTATTCTCCTGTGCTGAATTCTTTTTGTTTGTAGATTTTTTAGAAAATATCTTTTGTGTTTGTAAATTTTGTTTTTACTGAGACTTTGTGTTTTTCTTCTTTATTTTGATGAGTAGGTTTGTTAACTATCTTTGTGGTTACCTTCAAATTTACCCTTATTCCCTAAGTTTGCATCAGTCTAGTATTGCCTGCTATCACTTTGCCTTCCTTTCCATTAGAAAGTTCTATACCTACACATTTTATTCCCTCTTTTATTGTTCTGGCATTGCTGTCATTTATAGATTAACATCTCTAGTTCCCTGTTGTAAATCTTTTGGTTTTGAATAGTCCTTGAGAGTTCATTTCCTAGGTTGGTATCTGACTAGTGTGATCTTGTGTCCTAGATTCAGGCTCTGATCTGATGTTGTTTTTTCTCAAACCAAAGGACTCCCTTTAATAATTTTGTAAGTTTGGTTTGGTTTTTACATAATCCCTTAATTTCTGTTTATCTGGAAATGTCCTAATTTCACCATCATATTTGAATGAGAATTTTTCAGGATATAATTATTCTTTGCTGGTAACTTTTTTTCTTTCAAGGTTTTATGTATGTCATCCTGTTGCTTTCTTGCCTCTGTGGTTTCTGCAGAGTAATTGGAGCTTAGTCTTAATCTTTCCACTCTGTATGTTACGTTTCATTTTTCCGGAGCTGCTCTCAGGATTCTTTCATCTTTGGTTTTAGCGAGTGTGATTATGATATGCCTTGGTGATTTTCTTTTCTGGTCTCTCCTGTATGGGATTCGTCGAGTTTCTTGAATGGTCAGGTTTCATCTTTCATTATATTAGGGAAGTTTTCTAACAGCAATTCTTCAATGATCCTGTCCTTGTCTTTCCATTTCCTCCCTCTATTCTGGAATGCCATTCACTTGCAAATTTTTGCTTTTGATTGTATCACACATAATTCTCGGGGTTTCTTTGTTTTTCTTCTTTTTTTTGTCCTCAAAATTGTATTCAATTATTTGTTTTCAATTTCACTGATCCTGTCTTTTATTGTTTCAAATCTTCTCATCTATGACACTGTTCATTTCTGAAATCTTGTTGTTTATCTTTTGGATTTATATTTATTGTTTTTGTATGATTTCTAATTTTGAATTTATTTTGACATTTTGTTCCTATATTATTTTCCTGTATTCTTCCGTTGTTTTGTCTCTGTTTTCCATGAATTTGTCTACCTTTTCTATGAATTTGTCTATTTTCCCCTCATTTTTGTCTGCTTTTTGCTTCAATTCTTGGATAGCTCTAGATATTGGAGATTGAATTCCGTATCAGGTAGTTCCAGTGCCTTTTCTTCTACTGAAAAGTCATCCGGTGTTCTATTTTGTACATCTGCTGGAACCACCTTGTCCTTTTTTGTTTAATGTTTTGATGTTGTCTGCTGTCTTTGGGATTTTCAGTGGTTATATTCTTCATTTATTGCTTGCAGATTTGTTTGTTTTGTCCTGCTTTTTTTGTTTTATTTGTTTATGTCTGAGCAGGCAATCTGGGCATTCTTTGCTATTTACTTGTTTATAGGCATGATACTTTTTACTACTTTGTCAAATAGGCAGAGCCAGTCACTCAGCTATGGTGCATCAGGGAAGATATTGCTGAAGAGGAGGAGGCTAGATGGGTAGTTTGTGGCACATACTGGGGTTGACAGGACGGGCTGGTGTTCAGTGCAGTGTAGGTTTTTGTAGGTCACACCTGTGCTGCTTGGGGGTGTGATGTTCAGAGCACGGTGCAGGTAGGCAAGAGCGAGGTGGCAGGTAGTGATGTGTGGAGCTAAGACGCATGTGGGAAAGAAGAAAAAGGGGAGACAGAAACAGGAGCCAAAAAACAAAAATGTGCTGAGGGATCTTGCTTTTGGGGTGGAGAGATGAGAAACTGCGAAATGAAGAAAAACAAAAAGGAAAAATAGGAAAAGAGAAAATAAATAAATAATAAAAAGAAAGGCTCACCTGGATCCCACTGGTGCAGCTGCACAGATGGAGAAAGTAGCTCTCAATAAGCATGGTGAAGACTGGCTAGATGGGGACGAGATAGTTCACAGAGCCAGTTATTCAGGAGATGGGAAAAGAAGGTAAGTAGAGTGAGATGAGAAACTGAGAAATGGAGAAAAACAAAAAGGAAAAAAAAAAAAGAAAAAAATTAAAAAGAAAGTAAGAAAAGCCCCTAGGGATCCCACCAGTACAGCTGCACCAACCGGGGAAGTGGCTCCCAGGCCGCAAACTACAATTTTATGAATGCTGAACACAACTCTTTTCCTCTATGGCACCACTGAGTGCATTTGAACCACCAGTCTCTCTATTAGTAGCTGAACACAAATTATTTGTGCCACACAGTGGCCTTTGCTTTTGAAGAAAGATCAGCAAGCTACATCACTACAAGTTAAACCATGCCTATTTGTTTGTCTTTGAATTATTGTGTTCTCAAAGAATATAGAATATACCAGGGACTGCCAGAAGAATGAACACATCTGTCTTGGAAGAAGTGCAGCCAGAAGGCTCCTTAGGAGCCAGGATGGTGAGACTTCATCTCACAATGTACTTTGGACGTGTTATCAGGAGGAACCATCCCCCGGAGAAGGACATCATTCTTGCTAAAATAGACAGTTACTGAAAAAGAGGAAGACACTCAATGAGATGGGTTGACACAGTGGCTGCAACAATGGACTCAAGCATAAGGATTGTGAGGATGGCTCAGAACCAGGCAATGTTTCCTTCTGTTGCACAGAGGCTCTCTGTGAGTTGGAATCAACTTGATGGCATCTAACAAGAACACCAATGGCTGGTTTTGTTGTATGATGGCACAGCTGAGTAGTTGCAATAGATTGTTTGACCTGCAAAACTAATAATATTTACTATTGACACTTTCCCCCACGTGTTTATCAGTTTGTTGTACCGTAAGGGGCTTGCTCAATATCATCAGTCAGAACAAGGCCAGGGGCAGAATGCAGAACAGACCATCGATTGCTCATATGTAAGTCCAAGTTCAAACTGAAGAAAATTAGAACAAGTCCACGAGAGCCAAAGTATAACCTTGAATATATGCAACTTAAATTTAGAGTGCATCTCAATAATAGATTTGATGCATTGAACACTAATGACCAAAAACCAGAGAAGGTGTGGAATGAAATAAGGGACATCATACATGGAGACAGTAAGAGGTCATTAGAAAGACAGGAAAGAAAGAAATGACAAAAATTGATGCCAGAAGAGACTCTGAAACTTGCTCTTGAAGGTAAAGTAGCTGAAAAGAAAGGAAGAAATAATGAAGTAAAAGAGCTGAAGAGAAGATTTCAAAAGGTGGCTCAAGAAGACAAAGTGAAGTATTATAATGACAGTGCAAAGAGCTGGAGATAGAAAACCAAACTCAGCACTTCTCAAGGTGAAAGAACTGAAGAAAAAATTCAAGCCTAGAGTTGCAATATTGAAGATTTCTATGGGGAAAATATTAAACAACACAAGAAGCATCAAAAAAAGATGGAAGGAATACACAGAGTCACTATACCAAAAAAAAACTAGTCAACATTCAATCATTTCAGGAGGTAACACATGATTAAGAACCGATGGTAGTGAAGGAAGAAGTCCAAGCTACGCTGAAAGCATTGGTGAAAAACAAGACGCCAGGAGTTGACAGAATACCAAATGAAATGTTGCAACAAATGGATGCAGCACTGGAAGTGCTCATTCATCTATGCCAAGAAATTTGGAAGACAGCTATCTGGCCAACCAACTGGAAGAGATTCATATTTATGCCTATTCCCAAGAAAGATGATCCAACTGAATATGGAAATTATTGAAAGGTATAATTAATATTACACACAAGTAAAATTTTGCTGAAGACCATTCAAAAGCAGCTGCAACAGTATATTGACAGGGAACTGACAGAAATTCAAGCTGGATTCAGAAGAGGATGTGGAACCAAGAAAATCGTTGCTGATGTCAGACAGATCCTGGCTGAAAGCAGAGAATATCAAAAAGATGTTTACCTATGTTTTATTGACTATGTAAAGGCATTCGACTGTGTGGGTCATAACAAGTTATGGATAATATGGCAAAGAATGGGAATTCCAGAACACGTAATTGTGCTCATGAGGAACCTGTACTTAGACCAAGAGGCAGTTGTTTGAACAGAACAAGGGGATACTGCATGGTTTAAAGTCAGGAAAGGTGTGCTTCAGGGCTGAATACTTTCACTGTACCTATTCAATCTCTATGTCGAGCAAATAATCTGAGAAGCTGGACTATATGAATAAGAATGGAGCATCAGGATTGGAGGAAGACTCACTAACAACCTGTGTTATGCTAACGACACAACCTTGTTTGCTGAAAGTGAAGAGGACTTGAAGCATTTGTTGATGAAGATCAAAGACAACAGCCTTCGGTATGGATTACACCTTAACATAAAGAAAAAAAAAATCCTCACAACTGGAACAGTAAGCAACATCATAATTAACAGAGAAAAGTTTGAAATTGTCAAGGAATTCATTTTATTTGGATCCACAATCAACTCTCATGGAAGCAGCAGTCAAGAAATCAAAAGATGCATTTCACTGGGCAAATATGCTGCAAAAGACCTCTTTAAAGTGTTGAAAAGCGAAGATGTCACCTTGAAGACGAAGGTGCACCTGACCCAAGCCAGGGTGTTTTCAATTGCCTCATGTGCATGTGAAAGCTGGATGATGAATAAGGAAGACCGACGAAGAATTGACACCTTTGAAGTGTAGTGTTGGAGAAAGATATTGAATATACCATGGACTTCCAAAAGAATGAAGAAATCTGACTTGGAGGAAGTAGGACCAGACTGCTCCTTAGAAACAAGGGTGGCGAGACTACGTCTCACATACTTTGACACATTATTGGGATGGCTCAGTCCTTGGACAAGGAAATCATACTTGGTAAAGTAGAGTGTCAGCAAAAAAGAGGAAGACTTTCAACGACATGGATTGACACAGTAGCTGCAACAACAGGCTTAAGCATAAATAACAATGACTGTGAGGATGGTTCAGGACTGGGCAGTGTTTCATTCTGTTCTACATAGTTTAGCTATGAGCTGAAATGGACTGGAGGGCACCTAACAACAATAACACTGGCACTTTGCAGAAAATGTTCGCCAGCTCTTGACTTTTATGATTGCTCGTATTACAAAAATGTGCATGCACACATTTAACAAGAAAAATAGAAAAATGTGTGTGTATTTAAAAATGTCTAAGTACCTCTGTCACTTGAAATCCAGCTTGAAATATTGGCTTAATATGACCCATAGCTCTAAACATTCACTCCTGTGACTAACACTGTTCAAGCACCAGGGAAATGCTTCTGTACATCTCTAGGTTTCTATCCTCAAAAACAAACCAACCAAAGGTAATTTCACGAAGCAGGTAAAGTTGTGTGGGTTGTTCTTCTACCAATATTGGAGATGCACTGCTTCTGAAGTGTATAAGTAAGTGAAAACATATTAATTAACTCCTCAGATCCTTTCTTTCAGGTAGCATGAATGCAAGAGATTCTTTTTAATAAAATATTACTTTTCAGTCCTGTCCAGTGTCCTTCTTCTTGTATCTCTTCATGTTCAAATTCATGTTCCCGAGCACCTAATCAACATGAATTTGCCCAAAAGATGCATTGCATCTATGCCTTTGAATTATGATGTTGGTGAAGAATATTGAATATACCACTGCGTGCCAAAAGAACAAACAAATCTGTCTTGGAAGAAGTACAGCCAGGATGCTTCTTAGAAGCGAGCACGGCAAGACTTCATGTCACATACTTTGGACATGTTATCAGGAGGGACCAGTCCCTGGAGAAGGACAACATACTTGGTAAATTAGAGGGTCAGTGAAAAAGAGGAAGAACCTCAACAAGATGGATTGACACAGTGGCTGCAACAGTGGGTTTAAACATAACAAGGATAATGAGAATGGCACAGGACCAGGCAGTGTTTTGTTCTATTGTGCATAGGTTTGATATGAGTGGGACCTGACTTGAGGGCACCTAACAACAACAACAATCAACATGGAAGGAGCCGTGGTGGTGCAACAATTAAGCAAAGGCAACTAACTGAAAGGTTGGCTGTTTGATCTCACCCAGCTGCTTGGCGGAAGAAAGACCTGTTGATCTGTTCCAGTAAAGATTACAGCCTGGAAAACCCTATGAGGCAGTTCTAAGCTTTCATATGGGGTAGCTATGAGTGGAAATCAACTTGATGGCACCTAACAACAACAATCAGCATGGTATTCACGATAGTCATATATAACACCTGAAGGGCATTCTGTAATAATTCAAATAACTCTGACATATCTATATTTGTTGGTCTAGACATAACATGCCTGCAAGCGTCATATGGTTTCTTTAATTTGGCACTTAGATTCACTTTAAATGCTGGAATTAAGGAGTTTTATTTTTGTAAAAAAATACTTAATAAGACTAAATTACGAAGATAACAATACCAGTTTTATTAAAATAATGTTGACTTTTAATTAATGTTCATTATTTAGATTTTCATTTTGACTTTTGATTTTGGTGGACAGTTTTGAATATTTAAGAAGAAAAAAATAGTTTTGATAACATAAACTAAATCATTGTATTTTACATATATTTAAATCTACAATTTGGATGAAGCTATATTAAAATTTACTAAACTTTGAATAACTTTGCATTTTATTTTTAATCAGTCAGATAATAGTGTCAATATAAAAAAATCTATGCGAAAATCTTGATTGTAGTAATACAGAGTGGTTGCTGAAATTAAAGGTAAAAACAGTTAGTTATGAAACAAATAATAATTTATTAATTATATATACCTGTAATAGCCCTGGTGATGCAGTGGTTAAGAGCTCGGCTGCTAACCAAAAGGTTGGCATCTGAAATCCACCAGCTACTCCTTGGAAACCCTATGGGGCAGTTCTACTCTGTCATATAGTGTTGCTATGAGTTGGAATTGACTCGATGGCAACGGTTTTATAGCCTCCTTACTTTATGCCCAATTTCTTGATGGCACCAAACAAAAACCACTAGGAACACCATATTTAATCAATGATCTGAACATTATCCTACTATCTAACACAGCACCCAAGCATGTATAATTATAATTGAACTTGATCTTTTTAGATCTTTTTGGACTTCTGTTGGCTTTTAGTCATGTAACAACTGTACTTTTTTGCATTTTTGAAAGCATGTTTTTCAAGATAGGAACATACATGTTTTTCAACTGTTTATTGTCTTGATTTATCACTTTTCACTTTTTAAATATAAGGTAAGTGGGATTCCATTTTTACTCTTGACTCAGTCCCTACAAAATTAGAGGAAGGCCTGACCCCATGAATAGCCTGAGACCCAGGGCAGCACACAAGTGGTGCCATCTTTTCCTGATGTATGGCCTCAGATGATTATCATGGCATCTCTGGATCCAATTTCCTTAGTTGTGTATCATCAGCCACCCTATAGGGTTTCTGTGGTGATTATATGAGTCAACATATGCAAAAGTATGTAGCACAATACTTGGCTCATGCTAGCTTCCTTCCTTAAGCATATAATATCACTTGAACCTCAAAACAATGAGGTTGCTTTTATTAAACTCTATTTTTATTTCTCTTTAATCGATGATGAAACTGAGGTTCAGAGATGATAACACCTACTGGGCACCACAAAGTTAATGAATAATGGATATAGGACCATGTTGTTGTTGTTGTTTATCATGGAGTAGATTCTGATTCATAGTGATCCTACAGAACAGGGTAGAACTGTCCCATAGGGTTTCCAAAGCATATAATCTTTATGGAAGCAGATTGCCCCATTTTTCTCCCGTGGAGCGGCTGGTGAGTTTGAAAGAAGGAGGTTTTAGTTAGCAGCTGAGCATTTAACCACTGTGACACCAGGGCTCCTATATAGCACTACAGTGAATGACATAACAGAATTAAAAAAAAAAAAGATAATGTAGTCTTTGGGGTCAGAGATTTATATTTAAATACCATCTTTACCCCTCACTCACTATGTGAACTTGAACAAGGATTTTAATCTCCCTGACAGTCATTTGTTCCCAGTTGTCAAATGGGTTGGTAGCAGCTACCTAAAATTTGTAAGAATGAAATAAAGTAGCAAAAATATCACATAAATGTGTGTGATGTAATGTGGTTTCCAAACGTATGTCTCTAAATTCTGTGCTTTTATTGCTTTCAAACTATATTTTTTTAGTAGTGAGAATCTCCCTTTGCTATAAAATTTCACATGAAATCTCAAAATTATTAACATGCAAAACATAAAGAATAGCATTGGATGCATGAGAGCAAAGAATCTTTGTGTATTGGAATGTCCCTTCTTCTCCTTAAACTCCACCACCATTACAGCTCTTAACGCACTTCCTTTGAACCTTAAACTAAAACCAAACACATTGCCATGGAGTTGATCTTGACCCACAGCAACCCTGTAAGACGGAGTAGAACTGCTCCATAAAGTTTCCAACGCTGTAATCATTACAGAAGCAGACTGCTGCATCTTTCTCCCTTGGAGTAGCTAGTGGGTTCCAACCGCCAACCTTTCAGTTATCAGATGATGGTTTTAAACACTGCGCCACCAACCCTTTGAAACTTAGGGGAAAAAAATTGCCATTAGGTAGATTCTGACTCATAGCGACCCTACAGGACAGAGTAAAACTGTCCCATAGGATTTCCAAGGAGTGGCTGATAGATTCAAACTGCAGACCTTTTGGTTAACCACTGTGCCACCAGGGCTTAGGGCTCCAGAAAAAAAAAAAAAAATTGAAATAAATGCCCTATAACCATTTTACTTCTGACATCACTGCATACATCTACATAAGAAACATTCTACAGCAGTAGCTTTTTTCATGAAGCACTTCTGACAACTCAAGCGGAGAAAAATTGTCCCTCTGTCTGTTTTGGCTAATGATGCAACTTCTATGTATCATGAAAATATCTCCCCCCAATGTCTCTTACTCTTATTTCCTATCCTCATCTTGCTCCAAGGTTAAGCCAGTGTGTCATCAGGACCCAACATGACCTTGCCTTACATTGACTCAATCTCTCATTGACTCAGTCTCAAAAAATTTAATTGTATTGATTAAATACCAGAGGTGTTGCACCAGTTTAAATGTCAGCTGGAGTTACTGGAGTTTGCTAACACCAGAGCAGCAATTTACACACCTGCAATTTTCTTTTAGCTTTTCAGATAAGCATACATTTTGCCAACCTTGGCATTTTTCAGTAACAGTGTATTTGTCTGACAGTCCCATTGAGAGAAAGTGGTGCTTAGCACCTTTCAACTCTGATATTGCCTTTGGCTCTCACACAGATTCTGTCATTGCAGCTTCTATTTTGGAGGTTCAGGGATGCACAAGGCTTGGAAGACTGCACTGTGCCAGTAATCAGCATAAATCAGAACATGTCACTCTACTGCTTACAACCCTCCAATGGTTTCCCATCATACTCAAAATTATTTGCCCTGCCTTCAACCACCTGCATGGCCCAATTTCTCCCTACTCCTATAGCAAAGGCTAATGCCACGATTCTCCTCTCTCACTCTGCCCCTTCCACATTGACCTACTTTCTGTTTTACTACAACCCAGAACTCATTTCTGCAGCAAAGATTCATACTAACTCTTTCCTGTCTGGGATGTTCCTCCTGCTGACCTCATGAGGTTGGTTCCTTCATGTCCTTCAGATTTCTGTTAAAATATCACCTCCTCAAAGAGACCTTTGTTGACTAGCTGATCTAAATCAGATACCGAGACACTTTCTGTCATATCATGCTGTGATAATTCTATGTAAACCCTTATCTATATTTATTTAATTTTTAAAATTATTAAATTATTTAAAGTAATTTTTAGTATATACATTCTATCACTGTAGGAATTTCTGTACATTTTTTCACCACTGTATCTCCAGCACTTAAAACAGAGCATGGCATATAGTTCACATTCAGTACATTTGTTTTTAAATTAATGTTCAGTAACTACTTAACCTTTTAATTCTCTCATGTCCTTATTCCCACAAAGTCAAAACATTTACTTTAATATTACATTAGATAGGTATCTTGGATTGAATTGTGTCCCCCAAAAATATCTGTCAACTTGGTTAGGTCATGATTGCCAGTATTGTATGATTGCCCACCATTTTGTCATCTGATGTGATATCCCTATATGTTGTAAATTCTATCACTATGATGTAATGAGATAGATTAGTGGCAGTTATACTGATGAGATCTACAAGATTAGATAGTGTCTTAAGCAATCCCGTTTGAGATATAAAAGAGAGAAGCAAGCAGAGAGACGTGGGGACCTCATATCACCAAGAAAACAGTGCTGGGAGCGGAGCGCATCCTTTGGACCTGAGGTTTCTGCGCTGAGTTGCCCCCAGACCAAAGGAAGATTGGCGAGAAGGACCTTCCTCCAGAGCCTATATAGAGAGAAAGCCTTCACCTGGAGCTGACAACCTGAATTTGGACTTCTAGCCTACTATACTGTGAGAAAACAAATTTCTCTTTGTTAAAGCCATCTGCTTATGGTATTTCTGTTATAGCAGCACTAGATAACTAAGACAATAGGGAAGATACAATGCTATGTGAGTTCATGAAATCTCATCTGATATTCTTTCCCTCTGGCCACACAAAAGAACTTTTTACCAGCCCGTTGGAGTTGGGAAGAGCTATATGATTTTTTCTGGCCAGTAAAATGCGAGTGGAAGAGACCTGCATCAATTCAGGTTGAGGCAGGGAAAAGCCTGTCACCCTTCTCCTATCTCTTCCTTCTCCATGGGTAGTGACTTTGGAGACTATGTGCTGAGATGGTGGACACACAAAATGGAAATAGCCTGCACTTGTGAGTCCTCACACTGAATAGCTGCTGTGGAGAATTGTTCAACCCACACTAGACTTAGTATCAGTGAGGAATAAACGTTGCCTTATTAAGTTGGTTATTCTGGCACAACGCTATCCTATCCTGAGTAATGAATTAGTATAGAGTGGAAGGATCTGGGGCTTAAATACCTACCCAGAATTAAAGCATGTGCAGCCATCATCCATCTGTCAGTGGAGGCTTGTGTATTGCTATTATGCTGAGCAGGTTTCAGTAGAGCTTTCAGACTATGACAGACTAGGAAGAAAGTCCTGGCAATCTGCTTCTGAAAATAAGCCATTGAAAACTCTGTGGTACACAGTTCTACTCTGATACACATGGGGTCATCATGAGGCTGAACTGACTTGACAGCGACCTTTTTTTTTAGTTCCTATTAAGGAGTCCCTGTCCCTAGGTGGTGCAAATGGTTATTGTGCTTGGCTGCTAGCCAAAAGGTTGGAGGTTGGGTCCATACAAAGGCGCTTCTAAAGAAAGACCTGGGAATCTACTTCTGAAATATCAGCCACTGAAAATCCTATGGGGGACAGTTCTACTCTGATAAACATGGAGGTGCCATGAGTTGAGGGCTAACTCAACAATAGCTAGCAACAACAACAAAAGTCACTTAATCTATCTTAGCATACAAAGTAGAGATCAAACACCTAACTTATATAAATGTTGTTAGGTGACAACACACAGGAGTACTTGGGACAAGTAATTGTTAGTTGAATTTTAGTTTAGGATTAAGTTCTATTCTCCAAATATACAGCATTGAATCCCTTCCTTACATCAAAGCCTAGGCACCAGCTCCTTCAATGTTCTTATCTATTCAAGTTACAGTTAATATTGATTATGCTTTAGGTGCCAATCTTTGGTCTAGGAAGACAATTGTGCATAAAATACCTTTTCCCTCCAAAACAGCTCTTATTTCAATAATGATTATGGCCATATGCGTGAATTTGATGAATTATGACAAAAATTATAAATATTATGACAAACCACCATCAAGATGGATGTGATAAAATTTGAGCTGCATCTTTAAGTACAAGGGGTGGTTTGTCAGAGCTTTTGCCGCCCTGCCTTTCTAGTCTCTAGACTCAGCTCCATCCAAGCTCCCTATGTTCTTGCTCTCTGACTACAAAGCTCTGCTGGAGAATACTCCACAGTTATACATAGGCAGCATGACAGAGTCATAGGCTTCAAGTTCTAAGGCTATCTTGGGAATATGTGCACTGACTCTAATTTTTTATACACGGTGGCCTCAGGAACTACTTCACGTCCTTCCTTCTTCCAGGATTAAAACCGAAGCTGAACGCTAATCCTTTTACTTTCAGAAAATGGCCTGGCCACTCACTTCACGAAGATAACAGCCCACTCAGGGTAAACTCAGTGACACTTCCTCTCCCTATCATACGCTAAGAAGTCTTTACTTTGGCTTAAAATGATTGCATGAGCTGATTCCTGCCTACCATCCTCATCATTATTGGGTGTGTACCTGTTCACTAAGAGGCAGTGTGGGCAATAGAGGAAATATGGGCTCTGGAAAGCGCAGAGCAGGGTCTGAATATCAGCTGCATGATTTGAAGCTTTTTATCTTCATTTTTTTAGTTTTCATAACCACAAAATCAGGAAAATTAATACCTATGAAGGTAGATTTTTGGAATTCATATTTATTGAGAAAAGTAAATATTTCAATATGTGAACTTTTCATTCACTTTCTCTTTTTCATGGTGACCTCCATTCATTTTGCCCTGATGCAATCCCTTTTTATGTCCATTGGGCCTTTGATCCAGCAATTACTTTCTCACTCTTTTTTGCTCTTTTTTTTTTCTGTCCTCCTAACTCATTACACTTATCCAAAAACATCCTATTAAAAATACAAAAGCCAAGAAAATCACATCAAAACGAACATCTTTTTATAGGTACAATTTGCCATCCAAAAAGTGCTCTGAATTTCTTGAAAATTGTCTACTCTCAAAGTCTCAGCTTATTCATCTCGCTTTCTTTGATTCATGAATCTATGCAGTATTTTGTTTTGTTGTTATTCTCAAACAAATATTAGGCATTTGCTATTTGCCAGTCACTGTGGCTGGTACTGGGGATAGAAACATGACTGGAGTTTTCATAGTGTAGGCACAAGATATATATATAGTTAATGAGAAATGAAGTGATACAGTATGGCATAACAAAAGTATGTTTAAGTCTTATAGAAATACAGAGAAGGAGTTATCTGACTACATCAAGGAAAGTTTCCTGGATGAGGTGATATTTGAACTGAGGCATAAAGGTAATAAAGAGAGGTGTCTTAGGCATGAGCGAGAGAGAAATTTCAGGAGGAAGAAATAAACATTGTGGAGCAAGAGTGCATTAAAGAAAGAATTTAGACTGTAACTAGTGAAAAACGAATAGATTTGAGAAATATTTATGAAGCTAATGAATACAATTTTTAATAAGGAGGTAAGATAGAAAGATTTATCATAGAGAACTCTTAGCTTTCTGTCATGATGGAGATATGTTCTGGGATTGGAAATACAAGAGGAAGAATATGTTTTGGGGAAATATACTAAGATCAGTATAGACATGCTGACTTAGAAGTATGTTTTAGTCATCCAAGTGGATAATTCCGATTGTTGTTGTTGTTAGACGCTATCAAGTTGATTCCTCCTCATAGTTACTCAATGTACAACAGAATGACACACTGCCCGGTCCTGCACCATCCTGTCAATCATTGCTATGTTTGAATTCATTGTTACAGCCACTGTGTCAATCCAACTCCTGCAGGGTCTCCCTCTTTTTCACTAACCTTCTACCTTGCTTTCAGTGCAAGCATGATATCCTTCTGTAGGGACTGGTCCCTTCTGATAACGTGTCCAAAGTACATAAGACAAAGCCTCACCATCGTGTACTTTTTTCAAGGTAAACTTGTTCATTCTTCTGGCAGTCCCGTAGTATATTCAATATTCTTCACTAACACTGTAATTCAAAGGCATCAATTCTTCAGTTTTCTTTATTCACTGTTCAGCTTTCACATGTATATGCATATAAGAAGGCTGATAATACCATGGCTTGGGTCAGGTGGACTTTAGCCCTCAAAGTAACATCTTAGCTTTTTAAAAATTTAAAGAGGTCTTTTGCAGCAGATTTGTCCAATGCAATGTGTCCTTTGATTTCTTGACTGCTGGTTCCATGGGTGTTGATTGCAGATCCAAGAAAAATGAAATCTGTGACAGCTTCAATCTTTTCTCCATTTATCATCATGTCGCATATTGGCCCAGTTGTGAGGATTTTTATTTTCCTTATGTTGAAGTGTAATCCATACTGAAGGCTGTAGTCTTTGATCTTCATCAGTAAGTGCTTCAAGTCCTCTTCACTTTCAGCAAGCAAGGTTGTATCACCTGCATGTCAAAGGTTGTGAACACATCTTCCACCAATCTTGACACCGTGTTCTCCTTCATATAGTCCAGCTTCTTGGATTATATGCTCAGTATACAGATTGAATAAGTATGGTGAAAGGATACAAACCTGATGCATACCTCTTCTGATTTTAAATCAAGCAGTATTCTCTCGTTCTGTTCTATGACTGCCTCTTGATCTATGTACAGATTCCTTGTGGGCACAAATAAGAGTTCTGGAATTCCCATTCCTTACAATGTTATCATAATTTCTTACGATTCATACAGTTGAATGTCATTGCTCAGTCAATAAAACACAGGTAAACATTTTTCTGGTATTCTCTGCTTTCAAGCAAGATCCATCTAACATCAGCAATAATATACCTCTTCCATGTTTTCTGAATCCAACTTGAATTTCTGGCTGTTCCCTATCGATGTACTGCTACATCCGTTTTTGAATTATCTTCAGTAAAATTTAACTTGCATGTAATATTGATATTGTTCAGTAATTTATGCATTCTGCTGGATCACCTTTCTTTGGAATGAGGACAAATATGAATCTCTTCCAGTCAGTTGTCCAGGTAGCTGTCTTGCAAATTTCTTGCCATAGACGAGTGAGCACCTCCAGTACTGCATCTGTTTGTGGAAACATCTCAATTGGTATTCACTCAGTTCCTGGAGCATTGTTTTTTACCAATGCCTTCAGTGAAGCTGAAGTTCTTGATCATACACTACCTCCTGAGATGATTGAATGTTGACCAATTCTTTTTGGTATAGTGACTCTATGTATTCCTTCCATTTTCATTTGATGCTTCCTGGGTCAGTCAATATTTTTCAAGTAGAACCCTTCAATATTACAACTCAAGGCATGAACTTTTCTTCAGTTCTTTCATTTTGAGAAATGCTGAGTGTGTTTTTCCCTTTTGGTTTTCTAACTCCAGGTCTTTGCACACTTCTTTATAATACTTTACTTTGTCTTCTCCTGCTGTCCTTTGAAATCTTCTGTTCAGCTCTTTTACTTCATCATTTCTTTCATTCATTTTAGCTACTGTACATTCAAAAGCAAGTTTCAGAATCTCTTCTGACATCTACTTTGTTGTTTCTTTCTTTCCTGTCTTTTGAATGACTTTTTGCTTTCTTCATATATGATATCTTTGATGTCATCCCACAACTTGTCTGATCTTCAGTCACTAGTGTTCTATATATCACATCTGTTCTTGAGATTGCCTCCAAATTGAGATAGGATATACTCAAGGTCATATATGGTTCTCATGGGCTTGTTTTAATTTTCTTCAGCTTCAGCTTGAACTTGCATATGAGCAATTGATGACCTTTTCTGCAGTCAGCCCCTGGCCTTGTTCTAACTGATGATTTTGAGCTTTTCCATCATCTCTTTCCACAGATGTAATCTATTTGATTCCTGTATTTTCCATCCGGTGGTGTTCACATGTATTGTTATTGTTAGGTGCTGTTGAGGTGGTTCTGACTCATAGTGACCCTATGACATGTATAGTCATCTTTTACTTTTTTGAAAAAAGGTATTTGCAATGAAGAAGTCATCGGACCTGCAAAACTCTATCATGTGATCTCCAACCTCATTTCTATCACAAAAGCCATATTTTCTAACTATAGATCCTTCTTCTTCGTTTCCAACTTTTGCATTCCAATTACCAGTAATTATCAACACACCTTATTTGCATAGTTGATCAATTTCAGACTGCAAAAGTTGTTAAAACTCTTCAGTTTCCTCATTTTGGGCTTTAATGGTTGGTGTGTAAATTTGAACGTTAGTGGTATTAAGTGGTTTTCCATGTAGTCGTTTGGATATTTTCCTATCACTGACCACTTTGAACTTCAGGATAGATCTTGAAATGTTCTTTTTGACAATTAATTCAATGCCATTTCTCATCAATTTTTCATTGCTGGCATAGTAGTCCATATGATTGTCCAATTCAAAATGGCCAATATCTGTCCATTTCAGCTTATTAATGTTAGTATGTCAATCTTTATGCATATCATTTCATTTTTGATGACTTCTAATTTTCCTAGATTCAAACTTCATGTATTCCAGGCTCCAATTATTAATGGATGTTTGCAGCTATTCCTTCTCATTTTAAGTCATACCACATCAGCAAACGAAGGTCCTGAAAGCTTGACTCCATCCACATCACTAAGGTTGACTCTACTTTGAGGAGGCAGCTCTTCCACAGTCGTCTTTTGAGTGCCTTCCAACCTGAGGGGCTCGTCTTCTGGCACTATATCAGACAATGTTCTGCTGCTATTCATAAGGTTTTTGCTGGCCAATTTTTTCAGTAGTAAAGCACCAGGTCCTTCTTCTTTGTCTTAGTCTGGAAGCTCTGCTGAGACCTATCCACCATGGGTGACACTGCTGATATCTGAAATACTGGTGGTATAGCTTCCAGTATCATAGCAACATGCAAGCCATGACAGCACAACAAACTGACAGGCACATGGTTGAAAGTAAGAAGTTGACTATAGAGTTCAGATGAAATGTCTGGACTAATGACATCAGGAGCACTTGTGATGCAGTAGTTAAAGTGTTTGACTGTGAACCAAAAGGTTGGCAGTTTCAACCCACCTGCTGCTTTGTGAGGACGATATATTTTGTGGAATTATCACAACAAACAAGTAAATTAAAACCATGAGGGTGAGAAAATTTTCTAGAAATGTCTATAGCATAAGATGCTGATGTAAGCAAGCTCTAAGGAAGTATTTCATGTAAGATAAGGTAAAGTAAAATAAACCAGCAAAAAAGACTGATGAACAGTTGACAAATATAAGGAAAACCATATGGTGAAAAAGCCAGGAAAAGACAGCATTCATGAAGGAGGGTCAGTTACATGCTTAATACTGCAGAGAGGTCAAGTTAAATGGGAAGAAACACAGTCCCTTTGGATTAGCAACATGAGGGTTATTATAGACATTGACAATGGAGGGTTAGGTGGAGTGGGGAGTGAGATTAATTAGATCGGAAGGAGAAGTGAAAGAGGAGGACATAGATCTGGCCAATTGTGGAGCGTGAATAACTATAAAAGCACAGAGGCAAGGAAAGATTTAAGACACAATAGACCCACGGCAGAAATAGTTCAAGATATCCATGTCATGTCTCCTTTTTTCTTTTTGGTTTACCCTGAACTCATAGGTTTTCCAGGGGCATGAACATCTCCAATTCAGCATTTATCCCCAGAGTCTCTCTCAACTACTTACCTGACTGCTTCTTGGAATTGAATATAAATGAATCGAAGAGGTCTGAAGAGCCACCTGATTTCCTTCACTTCTTCCAACCTAAAACTCTTCCTAGTTTAGAAGTTCTACTGTGTTCTTGAGAGTTTCATTTTGTTCTTACCTCATTTCTGAGCATTTCTTCTCACCAAGGACCTTGTAAAGGGAAAGAATCTTGAACGTCACTAGGAAAACCGGAGTTGATCATCAACACATGTAAGGTCTTTCAAAAGTGTAAATCTCAGAATTCAGCACATTGTTGAGTAATAATATTTTATTCAATTTCTTTATAAAATGGAATATTCTTTTGAAAGCAGCTCATGACCAGATGTCAAGTACTTTGACCCTCTTAAGAAAGCATCTGAATAAAAACTAATGAACAAGCTCCCCCCCTCAAACACTAATGTTCATTAAGTAGTTTTATACCGATATTTAATATACTTGAGTTCTAGGTCTGATTCTGCCACTTTCTTACTGACAAATCACATTGCCCTTGGACCTTATTTTATCTCTAAATAATGGGACGTCAGCTTAAATTCTTTTTTTCCAACCCTAAATTATATCATTGTTTTAAAATTTTATAATCGTTTTCTTCTTATATTTTTTACAGTTGTATAGAAAAGATATAAATTCTTAATTCCATGCATCCAATTATGTTTCTAATAACATACTGTTGTTAGATTGAGGGATAATACAAGTTTGTGTTAAGCACTTTCGTCCAAGTAAATTTTGAAAGGGTTAAAGAGGTAGCTACTTGTGGCACTAAGACAGCAGAAGTGTCTTGCTCCAATTCTGAATTGGAAGGAAGCCATGTGCATCCAAAAAAGAAGAGAAAAAATCTCATCTGAAGACAGCTATTCTGGGAACCTGGTGAGCTGCACACAGCCTCATCCTCACCCACCAATAACAGATGATCTCAAAGAAGGTAGGTCAGCTACCACCCACCTGACTGCAGTCTCAGAGGAAGCGAGTTGCTGACAAGAGGAGAATGCATTAATGACTGTAATCTGTCTCAACTTTGCAGGAGGCTGAGGCGATCACTTCCGGAGAGAAAAGCTCACATACTAACAGAGATGAATTGACTAGACTAGAAGAGAAAAAAATTTTCCAATCTGCTAGAGGAGTTGAGTGATAATGATCCAAAATGGCATGTATTAATGAAACAAATAATTTCAGTATTGACCCCAGCTGTTTAACTCAAAAAATACCATTGCTTTATTGTTCTTCTTCAATTTACTACAGCAACACATAAGAACGTAGCATAAAGCAGCCAAATTGATTAAAAAAAAAGAATTGGTTTAACATAAAGATTCAGAGCAAGGGCTTGAGAGCAGGCGAGCTTGGGTTCATAGTCAGCCTTCTTCATCTGTAAAGGAGTGGGAGACCTGAACAATTTACTAATTCTCGTGGCATTAACTTCTTACCTGTAAAAGAGATGATAATAGTATTTCTTAGGTTATTATAAGAAATAATAAGAAATAAAGTGTGAACAGAATATATCTATCTATCTATCTATCTATCTATCTATCTATATATATATAGTACCTAACATATAAAAGGAGTTCCTGGCTGGTGCAAACAGTTAAGTGCTCAGCTTACTAACCAGAAGTTTAGAGTTTTAACCCACTCATAGGCACCTTGGAAGAAAGGTCTGAAAGATCATGGACACTGAAAACCCTATGCAGTGGAATTCTACTCTGAAACACACAGGGTCTCCATGACTTGGGTTTGACTTGATAGTAACTTTTTTTTTTTTTTTGGAGGGTTTTAACATATATGAAATCTGTATTATCTGTTATTATTACCTTCACATTTAGCATACCTGCCAAAGTCTACATTTACTTCTAGAACGTGAACATATAAAAGGTTGTATGATTCATAAACAATAAACTTATGTCACCTAATACTCACCTGGTTTGTCAGTCTGAGATATAATATTAACACCACCAACAAAAATCCTGTAGAAGGGGAAGCCATTGCAATAAAGGTGTCATTTTTTCAAACACTGTCCAGTAGAGACAATATCATATTCCATGAAAATAAACACTCCACCCATGGCATCAGTTCTGTCCATGTGGTGGACTTGGGAGCAGTGATCCATCATATCTTAATAAAGTCTAGTTTGGATCAAGCTAATTGGCTCTGCTCTGATCCAATGCCTACTAAGTAACTTTCTGATAGTAATTTCGTTTGTGTTATGGATTTGCCAACAGAGAAAATTGCTTTGTTGGACAAATACTATTGTATCTCCCATTTGCTGCATTATATTTCTCACTATAAATTAACAGATTAGTATCCTGGTTTCTACATAAACTTCTTGTGTAAGAGCTTAACATGGTTTATTCCTCTGAAGGCCATTTATTTTCATGTGTACTAGTAAATCTTTAGCCTACAAAGCTAATAACTATTCCTGTCAAATGATAACATTTGCCAAGTACAAGTACTATTGGCAGATCTCTCTGATGACTAGCCAGACTTCTCAGGCCATGTCTATCTCCAAGTGCCCCTTCAAATTAGAAGAGAAGACTTCACACTCACAATATGAACTAGTTGGACAAATTGTGTTGACCATAAGAGCAAAAGCTATTGTAGGCAAATCTATTGTAGGCATTACATTGTTGTTGAGTCAATTCCAACCCATAGCGATCCTGTAGGACAGAATAAAACTGCACTAGAGGGTTTCCAAGGAGCAGCTGGTGAATTCAAATTGGAAACATTTTGGTTAACAGCTTTTGATTTGAAGCGCCACCAGGGCTCCATTGCAGACATTAGGTGGTGTCAATAAGGTTCGTCTTTAAGATTCTAACTACAGTCATCCCTGAAAACAAACATTATAACTTGATAGAACTCATTCCTTCGCACACTCTTTCTTCTCCACTCTTCTGAAAGTTTTTCTCATTCCTACTCTATCCTTAGAATCAAGTTCCCACATAGGATAATGGAAGAGACCATCTGAGCTAGAAGAAACCAGAATGATGAAACCAAATAAAAAACTGTCCAATTTTGTTCCCTTTCCTCTTGGACCTATCTCAGGCATAATCAACAACAGAAAAAGTCCCACTTTCAATCCTGGCTTCCTCTATTTCTCAGTACTATTTTAAAGCATAGTTCACTCTGCTTTGAATTTTCCAGGTGAAAAGCATCAGGACAAAGAAAAGTTTCTATATGAGATCATGAGGCATTAAGTATATTCCAAACTGATCCCTGGGCCTCCGAGAGAGCATATCCATTTCTTTGCGAAGCTTGCATTTTTATGTGTGTGTGTCGGCGGCGGGCGGGGGCGGGGGGGGGGCGGTATACGTAAGTTTTGGATGATATGATTAAATAACTCTATTAGATTGGAATAAATAGTACTGCTTTAACAACTATTAGAAAATTACCCTTTTCTATATCTTCATTTTCTCATTTATAAAATGGTGACAATAACAGTAATGCTTGCTTAGGTTTATTAAAAAAAAAAAAAAAAGATCCCAATGCCATCAAGTCGATTTCGACTCATAGCTAACCTATAGGACAAAGAAGAACTGCCCTGAAGGGTTTCCAAGGAGCTGCTGGTGGATTCGAATTGCCAATCTTTGGTTAGCAGCCATAGATCTTAACCACTGCACCACCAAGGCTAGTTGGCTTTCTTGTTGTTGTTGTTAGGTGCGTTCAAGTGGGTTTCTAGTCACAGGAATCCTGTGTACAACAGAATGAAACAGTGCCCTGCCCTGTGCCATCCTCACAATCGTTGTTATGCTTGAGCCCATTGTTACAGCCACTGTGTCAATCCATCTCCTTGAGGGTGTTCCTCTTTTTGCTGGCCCTCTACTTTATCAAGTATGATGTTCTTTTCCAGGAGCTGGTCCCTCCTAATAACATGTCCAAAGTATGTGAAACGAAGTTTCACCATCCTTGCTTCTAAGGATCATTCTGGCTGTACTTGTTCCAAGACAGGTTTGTTCATTCTTTCGGCAATCCATGGTATATTCAATATTCTTCAACAACACCATAATTCAAGGGCATCAATTCTGCTTCATTCTTCCTTATTCATTGTGCAGCTTTCACATGTATACGAGGTGATTGAAAACAACATAACTTGGGTCAGGCACATTTCAGTCCTTGAAGTGATATCTTTGCTTTTCAACACTTTAAAGAAGTCTTTTGCAGCAAATTTGCCCAATGTAATGCAGTTTGATTTTTGACTGCTGCTTCCATTGGCTTTGATGGTGGATCCAAGTAAAGTGAAATATTGGACAGCTTCAGTATTTTCTCCATTTGTCATGATGTTGCTTCTTGGTCCAGTTGTGAGGGTTTTTGTTTTCTTTATGTTGAGGTATAATCCACACTAAAGGCTATGGTCTTTGACCTTCATCGGTAGATGCTTCAAGTCTTCTATGCTTTCAGCAAGCAAGTTTGTGCCATCTGAATATTGCAAGTTGTTAATGAATCTTCCTCCAATTCTGATGCCACATTCTTCTTCACATAGTTCAGTTTTTCAGATTATTTGCTCAGCATGCAGATTGAATAAGTATGGTGAAATGACAAAACCCTGACCCACACCTTTCTGGACTTTAAAACACGCAATATACTCTTGTTCTTTCTGAACAACTACCTTTTTTCTATGTACACGTTCCTCTTGAGAACAATTAAGTGTTTTGGATTTCCCGTTCTTCACAATGTTACCCATAATTTGTTATTATCCACACAGTTGAATGCCTTTGTATAGTTAATAAAACACCGGTAAACATCTTTCTGGCATTATCTTCTTTCAGCCAGGATCTTTTTGACATCAGCTGTGATATCCCTTGTTCCACATCCTCTTCTGAATCTGGATTGAATTTCTGGCAGTTCCCTGTCCATGTACTACTGCAACTGCTTTTGAATGATCTTCACCAACATTTTACTTCTGTGTGATGTTAATGATATTGTTCGATAATTTCTGCATTATGTTGGATAAGCTTTCTTTGGAACGGCACAAATATGGATCTCTTCCAGTCACTTGGCCAGGTAGCTATCTTCTAAATGTCTTGGCATAGAAAAGTGAGCACATCCAGCACTGCATCTGTTTTTTGAAACACCTCAATTGATATTCCATCAAGTCCTGGAATGTTGTTTTTTACCATTTAGATTACCTGAAATATTTTATTATTATATATTTTTGTAGCTAATCTTGTCTCCCCCAATATACTGTGCCCTTCCTGGTGACTGAGCTGTATCTTATTCCTCTCTGTATTCCCAATTCCTCTCAACACTTGGCATATGGTCAGTGCTCATTTATGTTTCTTCAGTGCTTTCCCCAATGTAGAATAAAGGCAAAGCCAAACGGACCTTCTGTCTTTGGGAATGTCAAGACTTTTTCTTTTCAGGTTTTCAAATTATGGGTCTTTTTTTAGCATTTGCAGTGCGTTGCATTGTAATTCAGTTGAGGGAGCTATTAAGATTTATGGAGCCCTTGTAGTGCAGTGGTTAAGAGTTTGGCTGCTAACCAAAAGGTCAGCAGTTCGAATCCACCAGCTGCTCCTTGGAAACTTCATGGGACAGTTATACTCTGTCCTATAGGGTCGCTATGAATGGGAATCAACTTGACGGCAAGTTTTTTTGGTTTTTTTTTTTTGTTTAATATCTATCCCTGAAATCCCTGTTTTTTGTTTTTTTTTTTTTAAATTAAAGTAGAGTCAGTTCTGATACTTTAAAAGTTTTGTTCAGGGGTGGCAATCCAAAGCCTTCAATCTTCTGCCTTAGTTCCAACATATAACTTGTAGCCTCCTTCAGGGCTTCACTGGGTGTATTCAGCATCATGAAAACGAAAAACCAAATCAGTCTGCCATGGAGTCGATTACAATTTATGGTGACCCCATGTGTTTCAGATTAGAACTGTGCTTCATTAGATTTTCAAGGGTGTTACCCTTCAGAAGCAGATTGCCAGGCCTTTTTTCTAGGATGCCTCTGAGGGGACTTGAACCTTTGATCTTTCAGTTAGCAGTCAAATGTTTAACAATTCACGCCACCAGGAACTCCTATTCAACACCATAGGAGGATGTGTCCTTTTTGCAACATTAACATGACTATCTCAATTGTCCTAGGGATTGTGTAACTCCTTTTTCAGTGTTGCTCATATAATCAAACCTCCTGAAATTGCCTTCTCAATGTTCACCGGTAACCTTTATATCTCTAGGGTCAAAAAAGTCCTATCTCAAGGGCTGAACCATACCTTTGATGAACCTCATTTCAATTGCCAGAGTCTCAACTCAGAACTTCTGGGATAAAGCAGCATTTACCCTTCCTTCTTTAATAATAGAGCACACAATATAAAATTAGGACAAGTCATTAAATTTTCTGCAAACACACACACACACACACAAACACACACACATACACACATGGTCTCACTATGCTGTCCTTAACTGGAAAGTCCGTTGGGGTATATGCTCCGTTCACATCACTTCCTCTTTTCCCTACTCCTTCATGTGACACTTCAGTAGGTCATATCTCCTTTATGGTGCTTTCATTTATTTTATCTAACCCCGACCTAATGGAAATTAAAATTAAATTGTGACTCTTGAGGAGAAGACTCCTCGAAGCCATGGCTTTTAAGCTGAGACTTGAAGATTGGATAGGAAGTGGACACATTAGAAAGGTGTGGAGCAGAGAGGAAGGGTGAGGATTGCAAAAAGAGGTTCAGACTGTTAAATCCTCAGAGCAGAAAGAACATTTTGAAGAGGTAAAGAAAGGTTAGCATGGCCAGATTGGAGTGAGCTGGCCAAGTACAGAAAGCCTTCTCTTCAATAAGTCTTTCCCAGTGACCTCAGTTTTCGTTCTCCACTCCAGGCGTCATTCAGTTGTCCTCTGCTCATCTTTCTTATGTTTCACTAATGCTATTGGATCCATTTGTGATGGAGGTGGAAGAATGAACTAGGACTTACCGAACAACAGCTAATTTCCAGACTAGGTGCTGGACATATATATGCAAATGCATATACAAACTATCATTTAATTGGCATAGAGAGACTGTTGAAGTAATATTGTTATTTTCTCCAGATTTCAGATGGGAAACTGGGTAGATTCAGAGATTGCCTTGAGCCCAGAGCCTACCGGTTAGTAACTGACAGAGCTGGAATTAAGAGAGCTAAGCTGTAGGACTCAGTAGCCCACACTGCTTCACTAAACACCTCTTCATTCCACCCATGACCCATGCATGTCTCTGTCTTCCACAGTAACAAGCATAGAGTAGGCTCTCATCAAACATTTGCTTACTGAATTATATTATAATAAAGATAAATAGCATACGGGTGCTAAACCACCTTGGTTTACTAGAGACTGAGGGATTTCCTGGACAAGAGATTTTCAATGTTAAAATCAGGAAAATTAGGACGGGTTGCCCACCCTAACTAGCACTGGTATAGGTAGAACATTGTCTACTGCTTTGCTCAAAACACATTTAGATCCATTATAGTTCTACAAATGTCCTATAAATGTGAGAAAAGGAACAGAACATAATAGATTAGTGAACGTCAAGTGCTTGCTTTAAAAGTAAAACGTTCATTTATGTTAATAACCACTTAAAAAACTCCTTTTTTTCCTATGAATTGGAGTTCTGTTTAAAAATAATATGAAACACATCTCTCTCTCTAATCTACATATCTAGGCATACACAAAATATAAATGCATATTTATTTTCAAACTAAGTTCTTCAAATTATAACTCATGGTGTGATCAAAAATAAACTTTACATTCAAGAGAACAAATTGTTTGGAAGTTCCTCAATCATACTATGTGGCTTCTGACAAGAGCTAATGTCTCTGTGCTGATGATCGCAACACCTGTAGAGTACGTTACATTTCAAAAAGTATTTTTATATATGGCATTTTGTCAGTGTCCCAAGACAAGTATACCTTGACCCATGCCTCACTCAGCCTTTTATGTATACTAGAATTTTATACAAAGGACACTCAATTTGCTAATAAAGGAGCTGAACTCTCAAAATGAATTGATTTTCCCAGTATCACATGCATTGTAAGTGCCAGGGCCAGGACATGATAGCAGGTGTCTGTTTCTTCTCCACTGCCAAACTTCCTCTAGTTAAGAGAAAATCAAGTAGTGAGTTGACCTGCTCTCTGCATCCTACTCCATACCAGTCTGACCATTGTCCTCCTTCTGTCCACACCTTAGATTTGTAATTATAGTCTCCATGTAAATAGCAATACCAACATTGTCCATCATCAACTAGATCCCCAGCATTGCCCATAAATCCTTCTGTGATTTCCTCATCTTCTATTTCAATTTTTCCATAGTATCTAGCTCAACATTTTTCCACTGTCCTCAAATTTGTGATCTTAACACCAACTCAGTTATTGTCAGCAGGTGACCTAGTCTCAAACCCCACAGAGGTAAGTAACGATGTTGGATGAGAACTCTGTCGACCTCTTGCCATAAACGAGGAGGGATTACTTCTTTTTATTCAGGTCACTCCTCTTCTTCACATCATGTCCTCTTTTTGAGGAAGCTGATTCCTTACTACCCCTTTCTGTTCTGTAGCTTCTCACACTCACTTTCTCTTAGTTCCTCTCCTTTGTAATTAATTTATTCAATTTGCTCTAATTTTTAAAATGACCAAAAAAAAAAAGCAAACAAGCCATCAAAGACCATAAGCAATAACAAGAACTACAACACATTCTTGCCTTAGAAATCCACTTTTGGGATTTATTGTACAGATGAACTTGTGCATGTGCAAAATGATGCATGCCCAAGGTTATTCATTGCAGCTGTATTGGCAAAGACAAGCCTGGAAGGAGGTCAAGGGTCCTTCAGAAGAGGACTAGTTAAATAATCAATGGCACAATGAGATGACATGAGACTGTGAAAAAGAACAAGGAAGCTTTCTGTGAACTGACATTGGGAAGATTTCAGGATATCTTGTGAAGTGAAAAAGGCAAGAGCATAACTGTATAAACAGTAAGATAACCCCTGTTGAAACAAGGGTGGAAAGATAAGAAACTATATCTTGATTTGACTATATATGCATAAAGAAATTTTGTCAGGGTACATAAGTAACAAATGATAGTGGACATTGGGGTGGAGATAAGAAAGAAACTGAACAGGAATGGAAGAGCCATGGACAGAGACTTTTTACTATATATATAGTGTATACTCTTGTACATGTCTTTGGTCTTTGTACCATCTGGATGCATTACTTATTTTAAAGTAGATAAAAACGTAATCTCCACCCAAGTTTTTTATTCTGTAATATAAGGTAAAACCTGAGAAAGCTGGAAACTGTGTAAGGCAGAAACCTGTCAGAGAATAAAAATGGAAATATTTTCCACTAAAACAAGTGATAGAACAGTGCTAAGACTCATCCTGTCAAATGCAGAAAACTTGTGAGACCCGGAAAAACAAGGCAGTCCCTTCGATTTCTGGCTGTCATGGGTTTTATTGTAATAACACACAATACGTTAGGCTTTGCTCTGGGCCAGGTTACAGCTGGGAATGAGACACAGAGGAAGCCTTTCTCCTCACAAAGCTTATGTTAGAGTGGGAGAGACAGGCAGTGGACAAGTAACAAATAACCATATTATAATTCCCACTCAGGCAATCTCCAGCCAGCCTCCTGAGCTTCTATTGTGGGATAGTTGCAAACTACCTGAAAATCGCCATAGGGAATTTATTTTAGAGATCGATTTCAGTTCACTCAGTGATTTGATGTATCCTGTTCTTTGAATAGCCATCTGTCTAGAGAAAGCCTGGACACCAATATCTTCTTTCTGGTAAATAATTAAAGGCACTCAGTACAAAATGACTATCAAACTGCCTTTCCTGGGCCTGGCCTCCTGCCCTTCACAGAACACCTGGGCTTCTTTTGACAAATGTCATTGGTCCCCAAAGTGTTCTTATTCTTGGTATCAAGTTTAATGATCTGATGATTGCAGATCATGTCCCCTTACAATGTTAAGCATTTATAGAAAGTACCTCCTACGTCTTGCAATTAAAGCACAGTCTGTAAAATAATTAGTCACAAAGAAAAAATGTCAGACACTTTTAGGGGTTAGCAGGATGACATTAATTTCAGCAATAATTATTCTGGCAGGACAAGATCTTTTCTAGAAAACTACTCAAAGAGGTCATTTCCTTGCTATCAAACTTTATATGCACATGCTTCATTGTTTCGAAACAGGTAAAAAGCGGCAAGGTGACTGATACCAAATAGGTATACACACTGATAGAAATTTAAGAGGCGATGCCCTGGTACAGTGGGAAAACTGTGGGCTTAGGAGTCACGTAGACCTAGTTAAAATTCCTCTGTCTGCCATTTGCCTATAGTGACCTTGACCAGATAACATGACCTTGCCATGCTTATTATCCACTTCTGCAATAATGGAGGGAGTAACACCCACCTCATAGATTTATTGCAATGATTGCAGGAGCTAATATACAGATGTGCTGGCCACAGGAACAGCGACATGGATAAAAGAAGTGTATAAACTAACAGCAACAACAATGAGCATGCTAAAAACAAGAGATTGCAGAATGTATACCTGAATGGGAGAGATCCTGGGTGCAAATCTCTTATTTTACAGTTAAAGAGATTGAATGTGGCATTGTCTCTTACTCTTTGGGCCTTATTCGGCAAATTTTGAGTATAATTTGGGAGACTGAGTATAATTCCTATTTTAGAATAATCAAGATAGAGCTTTATCTACTCAGTCCCTTGATTCCTCCTCATTCTCAAGTATTTTCAAAGGACACCCCGTAACCTTTGTGATGTATTTCACAGATGCCTCCATCACATTACACATCAATAAGATTTAAAATTGGAGAGGGAATCACTGAACCTACCACTATTCAATTAATAGATGAAAAAAATAGTGATAATTTAGTTTCAAATACGCATATTCATATATAAATAAACACATTATAAGTTGAATTAAAGCAACGAAATCAAAACCCTATAAATTTTTTCAATGCTGCAGACTACCCTTAGTCATATGCATGCAGTGGAAACAGTTTGTAGGGAGATTAGGCTCGGCATTATACTGGCTTTATTTTTATACCGAATTTTGTTTCTAACTATTGGAAAAGAGTATGGCTTCGTCTTGCTCTGCTTGTTTGCTCATCTAAACAGAAGCCTGGAAACGGTTAATAAATGCCGCAAAACGCCCCCTTTTCAGAGCAAGCCGATTTGGGATAATCAGATTTCCATCATTTAAGGAGCCAGTTTTCTTTTTCTCCTTCCTCATTTGTTCTCCTTTAATGCACCCGCTGCAGAGTAGTTAGCAGAGGGGGGGTTTGAATAATAACACAACTTTACATTTAAATGGGGCCTTTCATCCAAGTATCTCAAAGCTCTATGTAAACATTATCCCACTGAATATAGATTATGAGTACATTTTGAAGCTAGAAAAATGGGTACCATGTGGATAAGTGACTTGCCTAAGGTCACACACTAAAACTGCGGTGTTGCTCAGAGAAGGCCCCTGGTCATTTGAGGATTTAATTGCCCTCAATTCACTCAGCTAAGGGAACCTATCTCTATTACAGCACAGACCTTCTTCATATTCTTATTTGAGTGCCATTTCCTATATTCCTATAACCCAGGAATACAGCTTCTGCATTCCATCAGGTATTTTACCTCATAATCCATTTACGACTTTCTGTCAATGTTGATGATTCATATAATGCCACATATGACTATAATTCTCTTTTTTTTAAAGACAGTGTTCATTGCTTTCCCTTGTTGAGTTTTAATTTTCACATCTTAAAACCTGGCTAAATGGAACATAATGCAGAATGTAAAAGGCATGGTTTAGAATGAAGAAAGAATTCATAATTCTTATTTGTAAATCGAATCTGCAGGATAAATGAAATTCAAAGGTTGATGGTAATGGAACATTGAGGTTGCCAAGTGGAAGATTTAAAAACCTGGAAATGGAAGATAAAATGTCCCCTCAATTATACAAGTGTGGTATTTATTGTGTTTGACTTCAAGAATGAGGCGAGGCTGTCTTTGTTACAAAATACATGTTGTAGAGTACCACATTTTAGGAGAGAAATCTCAATTTTTACATTTCTAAGGTGGTAATGTGTAACTAGCACACATACAACATACTAAGATAGGTAATGTGCTGCTTCCCATCCTTGCTCACTCACAAGTGAGTATTATACTTTCCATGGTTCCGTAGGAGGAGGCAACTCAGTGCATCTTACACAATGTGAGTTGAACTGGGACACAGGAGGTGTAGCTTTTGGTTTCAGCCTTGTTGTCAGTTCCCTGGGTGGTCTTGGTCGGTCAGGTTTCCTTTTTTAACCCAATTCCTGCAACTAAAATGGAAAGGTTTAGCTCAGATGGAATCCCTGGGTGGTGCAAATGGTTAATGTGCTTGGCTACTAACCGAAAGGTTGAAGATATGAGTCCACCTAGAGGCACCTTGGAAGAAAGGTCTGGTGACCTACTTCTGAAACATCAGCCATTGAAAACCCTGGGAAGTACAGTTCTGCTCTAACACACATGAGGTCATCATAAGTCAGAATCAACTCGATGGAAAGTGGTTTTGGTAGATCAGATGACCTCTCAAATTTCTCCCCAATCTAAAATGTTATGAATATTCTATGACTTAGATAAATCGTAATTCACTGTAGAAATTATATCCCATGACATCAACTCTAGAATATCAACTATTTTGTTCCAAATATCACTGATTTCCCTAGATAGTTGTTTTCATTACTTTGTATCTGTGCTGTACAATTGGGAAACCACTAGCCACATGTAACTGTTGAACACTGGAAGTGTGTTTGCTCCAAACTGAGGTGTGCTCTACATGTAAATTACACACCATATTTTAAAGACTTAGTACAAAAAAAGAGAATATAAAATATCATTCTTCATTTTTAACATTGATTACGTGTTGAAATGGTAATAATTTGGGTATACATTGTTAACTAAAATAATATTATTAACATTAATTTTACCCTGTCTTATTTTACTTTTTTTATTGTAGCTTATAGTAAGTTTCAAATTAGATATGTAACTTACATTATGCCTCTATTGGGCAGCTCTACCCTTGATAACAAGGAAAATATACACACATATGCATATATATGTACATGTACTAATGGGTATAACGTGCATAATCAAACTGCATGTTTTTAGCTTGAATATACCTTAAAACACCACCTGACCCAATTCCCTGGCCTCAAACCAGTCACGTATTACTATTCCTGTATTATAATTGAAGCTCCAACAGATCAGCTGAGGGGCCTCAAATCACAGAGCCAGTAAACAGTGGAGCAGTGCCTACAACTTTGGTCACCTACAACATTGTACGACCTACGTCATCATTGTACAAATTCAACTGACAAATAGTAGGAATAACTGATTTTTCCATTTTCTACTTATTTTGTAAAATGACATCTCCTACTTTAACAAATGACCTTTGCCAATTTTGAAGAATGTTCTTTGATTCTAGCCTTCTTAAATTTAATTCTGTTATTATCACTTAAAAAATAATGTTGGCCTCTCAAAGTACAATCTATCTTCCCCAAGTTACAGGCAATTGAGAAATAAGACAAAGAAATGAAAAGGAGAGGGCATCTCAAAATACTCCCTTAATCACTGATAAGAACTGGGTTGCTGAACATGGCTTTTTATCTGTGGGCAATGAACAGATGAATGCCACTCCCTGCCCTTCAGAGGTCATTTCTGGAATCTCTGCTCTATACTTTACCTTTCGTCCTAGAAAGCTCTGAAATATACCACACAGGACATTAATTACATGAATCTCATTGCCACAAAGCTGAAAATTCATTCACTGTTCTTTGTCCATCTCAACAATATCCAGCCACATCGTGCAATATAGTATATCAACAGTACTGTATGAAATGAAATTTAAAAAAAAAATTAAGATTGTACAATAAAGTGCATAATTATACCAAGATAAAAAACACCAGAAAGCAGACATATTCAAAATCTGAATATATAATTCCTTTAATTATAAAACCCCCAAGGAGAAATTAAATTTCAAAGATTATTTCCCATTGTACTTTAAGTCCAAAGATGTTAAAGTCTGAAGGTATTAAAGTCCGAAATCAAATTGTCTTGCCCTTGATGAGTTAAAATTTAAAGAAGTTAAAGTCTAAAATTTGTTCTTTTTAACTTCTTATTCCTCTGTCTCAGCTAGAAGTTCTCTCGATGCCTAGGTAGATTGAAAATTCTTCAACGACTACCACCTGGGCTCTTTCTTCCTGGAATGAATTTCCAAATGGTTGTATTAATTCAACACCAAGCGCCCAGAAGCTTCATTTTTACAAGCTGAAAGAGTGAAAAAGACACCCAAGAGTATCAAAGTATAAGCTTTACATCACCACATTTAAAAAATAGGCCAATGCCAAGCTTTTAAAATATGCATCCAGACAAAATCGTGCTTGTTACTAGACGCCATCTAGTTGGCTCGAACTCATGGCAACCTTAAAAATGAAACACTGTCCATTCTTGGGCCATCTTTACAATTGTTGGTATGATCAAGTCCATTTTTGCAGCCACTGTGCATTTTCAGTGTCTTTCATATTAAGGTGCTCATCTTCTAGCACTATATCAGACGGTATTCTGCTGTGATCCATAGGGTTTTCATTGGCTAAATTTTAGAAGTAGATTGTCAGGTCTTTGTTCCTAGACTGTTTTAGTCTGCAAGCTCTGCAAAAACCTGTCTACCATAGCTGACCTGATGATATTTTTTTTTTGTTTGTTTGTTTCCTGCTGCTATTTGAAATACCAGTGGCATGGATTCTAGCATCACAGTAACACACAAGCCACTACAGTATGACAAACTGGCAGACGGTGGTGGAGAACCTGGGCTTAGCTTCAATGAAGACCATGGTAGAGACTCCCTAAAACCCAAACTCATTGACATCGAGTTAATTCTGAATCTTGTTGTTGTTTTTAGGTACCATGGAGTTGTTTCTGACTCATCTTGACCCTGTATGACAAAATAGAACTGTCCTATAGAGTTTTCAAGACTGTAATCTTTACTGGTGCAGACTGCCACATCTTTCACCTGCAGAGCAGCTGGTGTGTTCGAACCATTGACCTTTCGGTTAGCAGCTGAGCACTTAACCACTGTGCCACCATGGCTCTTAGCAGAGACTCAGTAGTACTGAAATAAAGGTAGATGGGAAAAAAGAAAAAAAAAAAGTTTTCTTTCTTTTGTTATTACTGGGATACTGTCAGTCTATACTAGCTGGCCAAAGTCGACACTTCATCTTAATTGAGATACATTCCTAACTGGTGGTTAATTCTGACTCTATGCATTAGCCATTTCTAGCAGTGAGTGATGCGCTGGATAGGGGTCTATATACGCAGAACATCTTAAATTCAATTTTCTCTTTGAGTTCTGTTTCTGGCGCCTCAGTATTGAAATGAGCTTACAGAAAGAAAAAAGAAAAATCCATTGTCATTGAGTTAATTCCAACTCATAGCAACCCAATAGGACAGAATAGAACTGCCCCATTGGGTTTCCAAACAGCAGCTAGTAGATTGGAGCTGCCAACCTTTTGGTTAGCAGCCCGAACTCTTAACCACTGTGCCTCTTTTTAATTGTATAATGTGCTACTTTAGTGAGCCAAGGCATTTTTACTCTTCATGGATCTGTCATTCACTGCCTTCCTGGACCTGGCCTGGACACTTTAAAGCATTAACTTTGTTAGTGCATTATTGGACATCTACAACTTGACCATCTTAAATTTAAATCAGCAAGATCTGCACTTAGAAAGGCTCTTATCTCTATGGTTGAATCATTGCCTTTTCTACGCTGCTTAGGAAAATATGTCTTGGTGTAGTAAGTTTTCACCATAAGGTTCTTCCCAAGCAGTGATTGCTGAAGCTCCTGCCTTTCCCCAGCTCTTACTTTGATGAGTGTCTAGTTGCCTGCCTATGGATGCTAAATGTAATTGAAAGCCAATCTGCAGTAGAATGAACTGTGTTGTTATCTTCTTTGAGTTGAGGTCAGAGTAACCAACATTTATTAGCTAGAGTGGCTGTCTGTTGCAGCCAATCATGGAGTCTGTAGACTTTTACTGCAATCTGAGCATCACAACATCCTGTCGTGCTTTTAAATATAAACTTAAAGTTATCCACTGACATCATAATATATTATGGTTAACGAAAGTCTCTTGGCTTAGCTTCAGCAGTTAGAAGATCATCATATAATTATAAAATCCTGCCTGGCCTAATGCATATCTTTACAACCAAGACTAAAATGCATAGCCTACCTGTTGAAGTCCAATGCCTGAAGACCTGTCCCACCAGAAAAAACAGTCACCCCTCAGGTGTTTTGTTTGACAATTTTTTTCCCTGTTTTATTTCTTGATTTTCCTGGCCTATTCACCATATATGGTGCCCTGGAGGCACAGTGGTTAAGAGGTCAGCTGGTAACCAAAAGGTCAGCAGTTTGAATCTACCAGCCGCTCCTTTGAAAATCTATGAGGACATTCTACTCTGTCCTACAAGGTCTCTATAAGTTGGGATCCACTCGACAGCAACAAGTTTTTTGGTTTATCACCACATAAACCAAAAAACCAAACCTGTTTTCATAGAGTAGATTCCAACTCCTGGCAACCTCATTTGTTACAGAGTAGAATTTCTCCATAGGGTTTTCTAGGGTATAGTCTTTACGGAAGCAGAACGCCAGACCTTTCTTCCATGATGCTGCTAGGTGGGTTTGAACTGCCAACCTCTAGGTTATTAGTCAAGCATGAACCGTTTTTGCCACTCAGGGACCTTATCCACCCAATGAAGGGATCCTTAGTTGGCCCAATGAATAGCACCTCTCTTCCCTGCCCAAGTCATGAAAACATTAAGAATATATAGAAAAGTGGATGATAGAAGTCCAAATAGCATCTTTTCTGTAACAAAAATTAGGTGAAAAGACATGGTTTATGGAAGACATGTCTATAAGCAAGTGAAACAACTCTCAGTGAATCCCAGAATTAGCTGGACTCTCCTTTGCAGTCACAGGCAACACTGGACTGAGACCCACATCCACAGGTGGGATGCCTGGCCAGGTAAGGGTTAGAGCAACATTCTTCAGAGAACGCTTTTTCCCTAAGGCCAACTTACTTCCAAAAAGAAGAAAGGAGGAACTTATCCAAGTATAGCCACTTTATTCTTCTCAAATTACCAATCACACCAGTCACTCCACTTTCACTTCAAATGAATTTAAGGTCAAAGAGCAACTGTGAAAGCTATAGTAATGGAGCTCCATCCCAGATGAAGGAAAAGGAAAAATCATTACCATTATAACTTTTATGAAATTATAAAGTAATCACACATTCATCCAAGCATTATCTTTCCTTCCACTCCACATACTTATCTTTTACTGGTTTCTCTAAATCAACGTATTTAAGTAAATGTTAAATTGTTCGACTTCATATTCTCAGCTATTCACAGTATATGTGACAATTAGCTATTTTTCCCCAAATCCTATCACAACCTACATACATAGCATCCTCAATTTCACTCATAATGACCCATTCCAAATTTTCTTAATGTGCTCTTCATCATCAAATCTACATGCCTTTATTTGTACTGTCCCACTGTCTGAAATATCAATTTTAATCTTCATCTATTTGAATTATGCTCTTCCTACTAAGCCCAGCTACACTCCTAACCCTTCCAGAAAATGTTTTTTTTTTAATTATATGAAATCAAAGGAAAATTATTGTTTCTATCTATGACTTAGATGGTTTTTTGAATCACTAATATATGTATTTATTTATAAAAAATAAGTATATATATTTCAATCTGTATGCTTAGCAAATAATCCCAGAAGCTGGGTTATATGAAGAACGGGGCATCAGGATTGGAGGAAAACTCATTAACAACCTACCTTATGCATATGACACAACCTTGCTTGCTGAAAGTGATGAGGACTTGAAGCACTTACTGATGAAGATCAAAGACTACAGCCTTCAGTATGGATTACACCTCAACATAAAGAAAATAAAAATCCTCACAACTGGACCAATAAGCAACATCATGATACAAGGAGAAAAGACTGAAATTGTAAAGCATTTCATTTTACTTGCATCCACAATCAATACCCAGGGAAGTAGCAGTCAAGAAATCAAAAGACACGTCGCATTGGGAAAATTTGCTGCAAAAGATTTCTTTAAAGTGTTAAAAAGCAAAGATATCACCTTGAAGACTAAGGTGAGCCAGACCCAAGCCATGGTGTTTTCAGTTGCCTCATATGCACACTAAAGCTGGATGATGAATAAGGAAGACTGAAGAAGAATGGAGCCCTTTGAACTGTGGTATTGGCAAAGAATAATGAATATACCATGGACTGCCAAAAGAACAAACAAATCTGTCTTGGAAGAAATATAACCAGAATGTTCCTTAGAAGCAAGAATGGTGAGACTAAGTTTTACAAACTTTGGACACTTTATCAGGAGGGACTAGTCCCTGGAGAGGGACATCATGCTTGGTAAAGTAGAGGGTCAATGAAGGAGAAGAAGACCCTCAATGAGATAGATTGATACGGTAGCTGCAACAGTGGGCTCAAGCATAACAAGGATTGTGAGGATGGCACAGGACCAGGCAGTGTTTCCTTCTGTTGTACATAAGGTCACTATGAGTTGGAACTGACTAGATGTCACCTAACAACAACAACAATATATAAATTATAGGAGCCCTGGTAGTGCAGTGGTTAAAGTGCTCACCTGCTCACCTGCTAACTGAAAGGTTGGTGGTTGGAAACCACCAGAGGCTCCACAGGAGAAAGTCATGGCAGTCGGTTTCCATAGAGATATACTGCCTTGGAAACCCTATAGGTTCGCTGAGTTGGAATCGACTTGACGGCATTGGCTTTTTGGTAATATATAAATTAACCTACTCTGCTTTATATCATTGAAGCTTGTTTCCATACTTGTTCCATTTTGGCAACTAGTTTTTAAGTTCCCAAAACGCAGGAATCTTATTACCCATCACTTCTGAATCTTACAGTGCCCCTGTGCATCATTGTGCAATGCAGGGCTCTAATAATGTTTTCTGAGTTGAATCAGTTTCTCAAAACACTGAAATTTAGAGACAGAGAAACAGTATGTACACAGAAAGAGGCCTTGGTTTAGCAATCTGAAGATGCATCAGTTGCTAAGGATGGAAGCCCAGCTTAGATTTGTTTAAGAAAAAGAGGAAAATGTTGGCTTAAAAAACTGAGAAACCTAAAGGCTACAGCCAGTTTAAGGCACAATTGTATCCATGTTTTCAAATATTAACATGAAGATTTTATATTTCTCTCATTATTTTGATTCCATTTGCTTCTGTCTTATTTTCAGACTTTTTTTTTTTTTTTCTGAATCATGGCAAGAAAGTCTTACTCAGCTCTAAGACCACCTTAAACTTATAGCTCTTAATTCCAGAGAAAATAAGGGCATTTTCCCCCATAATTATACAGGACTCTGATTCACTAGATTTCATTCGTGCCTAACCTTGAACCATACACTATTACCAGGAGGTTGAAGTATTTCCCCTGGATCCCAGGGGTTAGGATCAACACCTCAACTTCTGTGAGTGAATATTATTACTAAAAATGGAGAAGTTGATATTTCCTCAAAGGAAGACATATGGGCAAACAAATTCTGCCCATTAGAGAATTCTACAGAACTGAGATCAATCCCCGTGGTGCCACGCACTAGCTATTTGAACCCATGCTAGTGATTAACCCTCTTTTGAACTCCTTGTAAATTGTTGTAAGGATTAAATAAGTAACTATATATAAAGCACCTAACGTATATAACGTACTCAATAAATGATGATTCCCTTGCGAATATTTTTCTTAATGTCATACATATTTTAAATAAAAAAAAAAAAGGTTTATAGAAAACGGGAGAAAGAGGGATAATGATGGATGGGTGTAAAAAAGCCAACAACTGAAACAAAATATAAAGCAATAGTGCTATGTCAGAAGGCCAGGTGTACAAAAAATTACATCAAAATCTCTTAGGGCAAAAATGTATTGTTGTGTGAAGGCAGTTGGTAATGACAAGTGCAAGTACTGCATTAATTGTGTCCTTTGCTACTGTGAAATCCATTGCTTCCAAGTATTTGTTTATTTTTTCAAAGCTCAGGTACCCAGGATACTTCAAGAGAAAATGTGAATAGAAATTGCTCTGGATGTGTTAGCATTCAAATAGTATCCTGTCTTCCCCTTGTTGCGTTATAATTCTTATATCCATTACAGCCACAGATGACTCTTTAAACTGGAGAAGAATTCATTCAGATTGAGTTTTTCAATAAAGAGTTTGTTGTGCTCGCATCTGATAAATGGTCACCGCTGCTGTGCAAAGGGAGTTTAATGTGTCTAAAAGGTGTCCATTGGGGAGCAATGGAAATCACCAAAAAACATTTATAAATATGTGGGTTTACTTAGGAAAACACATACTGAGGACAAAGCACTTCTGAATTGATTCCAGATCATGACTTATTTGGCCAGCAAGAGCTACTTCTCTCTATTCTCATCATTCTGGGTTCTTTGACCACTTGCTCCTCACCCTTAATTGAGTTTTGTCAAACAATTCCAGTTAACTTCAGGGTAAAGATTTGCAATTTTACTTTTCTGACTTCTTTCACAATTTCATTTTGAAGAAAGAATATATGCTCTACAAGGCACTGTACTAAGATCTGAGGATGCAAGAGGAATAATAGATTCTTCCCTGAAAGGGTCCACAACCTAGTCATGTTTCTCAAGGCATGATTCAGGGCACATCAGAGCTGCCATATATTAATAAATTATAAGACAGAAATGGATTCCATGGTCAAATAAATTTGGGAATTACTGGACTATAAAATGTAAAACAGATTTTGTTACGGTAGGATTATTCTGAAAACAATATGCTAATGTGATTTTAAGAACTCAAAAAGAAGTTGAATAATCAGTGTTTTTAGACATCGTTAAATAGAAGAACACTTTTTAGAGGGATGTATCTTCTAGAATGCAGAAATTATAGAACAATATCATTAATATCACACGCAAGTAAAATTTTGCTGAAGATCATTCAAAAAGGGCTGCAGAAGTATACAGAGAGGGAACTGCCAGAAATTCAAGCTGGATTTAGAAGAGGACATGGAACCTGGGATATCATTGCTGATCTCAGATGCATCCTCATGGCTGAAAGCAGAGTAAACTAGAAAGATGTTTACCTGCTTTTTATTGACTATGCAAAGACATTTGACTCTGTGAATCATAAGAAATTATGGGCAACATTGTGAAGAATGGTTAATTCCAGAACACTTGATTGTGCTCATGAAGAACCTGTACACAGATCAGGAGCCATTCATTCAAATGAAACAAGGGGACACTGTGTGATTTAAAGTCAGGAAAGTTGTGTGTAAGTGGTACATCCTTTCACCATACTTATTCAATCTGTATGCTGAGCAAATAATCTAAGAAGCTGGACTATATGAAGAAGAACAGGGCATCAGGATGGGAGGAAGACTATTAAAAACCTGTATTATGCATATGACCCAACCTTGCTTGCTGAAAGTGAAGAGGACTTGAAGCACTTCCTGAGGACTTGAAGCACTTCCTGAGGAAGATCAAAGACCACAGCCTTCACTATGAATTGTACCTCAACATAAAACAAAAATCCTCACAAATAGACCAATAAGAAACAGGATAAATGGAGAAAATACTGAAGTTGTCAAGGATGTTATTATACTTGGATCCACAATCAACACCCATGGGAATAGAAGTCAAGAAATCAAAAGATTCATTGCGCTGGGCAAATCTGCTGCAACAGACCTCTTTCAAGCGTTAAAAAGCAAAGATGTGTCCTTGAAGACTAAGGTGTGCCTGACCCAACATAGTGTTTTCAATCACCTCATATGCATTCAAAAGCAGAGTGATGAATAATGAAGACCGAAGAAGAATTGATGCCTTTGAATTGTGATGAGGGTGAAGAATATTAAATATATCATGGACTGCCAAAAGAATGAACGACTCTGCCTTTGAAGTACAACCAGAATGCTCCTTAGAAGCAAGGATAGCTAGACTACGTCTCACATACTTTGGACATCATGCTTAGTAAAGTAGAGGCTCATTGAAAAAGAGGAAGACCCTCAACGAGATAGATTGACACAGTGTCTGCAACAAAGGGCTCAAGCACAATTGTGAGGATGATGCAGGACCAGGCAGTGTTTCGTTATGTCGTATATAGGGTCGCCATGAGTCGGAGCCTACTTGACAACACCTAACAACAACAACAACATCTTCTAGAATTGAGGTTCCACATTGACAACAGTTTGGGAAATAATACATTATGGGATAACACTTGTGCACTCTTTGAGGACCCAACTTTTGTCCTTTATTGTCCAACTTCATGCTTTGTAATTGCTAGGATAAAACTAGGGACATCCTGCCAATCCTTCCTACCTTTCCATTTGGTCAAGTTAGCTTCCCGATAAGAAAGAAAAATTGGAGAGCTTCCAGAAGTATGGCATTCATGAGTCAACCCGGCAGCAGACAAATGAGCTCTGGATGTAGAGAAATGTTTAAAATACACTCTCCTAAGTAACCATCTGACACTTCATTTTAAGGCAACCATTCATTCTCGTAAAGGCATTTCTTGTAGCAATACTTGTCCACCCAGAATTCAGCATTGTTTAAAAAAACAGGATTTGGTAATAAAAAGAGGGATTTTATATACAGCAATCCAGGGACAAATATAGAGTGAGAGACTTAGCAGAGTAAGGGGATGGCCAAATTGTAAATCTTCTGAGTTATTTATTACTCTATGAGCTTTTGTTGAAAATTTCTCTAAGCAGCTTGCTGCAGATTATCACTGTTATCTGTGTACATCTAAGGCATACTTTATCACCAGAGGAGACAACTTTTAAAGCTTGGAAGGAAATTCAATGGGCAACTTTACAACCCTGGGTTTTGATGAAGCAAAATTTCTGCTTCTTGGGACAAGTTAATTCCACTATAATACAAACCACTAATACCAGAAGATATTATTTACCACACACTGAATGCAATTTTCTTCCTGATGTCACACAGGTGCACACACACACACACACACACATACACGCATGCGCACACACAGAGTTATCTGTGTGGAGGACTGAATATAAATATTTCAGCAACATTAATGTATAGATTATAGATACTAGATGATAATAATGGATAACAGGTACTAAATCCAATAAACTGTATTTTTTTCCTCTAAACACACTCCTTTGGAAGTCACATCTGATGTTTTTTCAGAGTTCCTCATTTTGTTTCTAAGATGATTATTCTCAGATGATTGTTTCCAACCAGATCTTTCTCCTGAGCTCACTAACTTCATTTCCTTCTTCCTGCTCCTCATCTCCACCTAAATAACCCATCAGTATCTCAAACTCTGCATGCCTAAAATTAGACTTATAAATTTTCTGTCTTCAAAATACTCCTATTTTTACGTTTACTGTTTACAAAAGAGACATACTTATCTTCACTCACCCTACACTCAGACACTCAAGTTTAAAACCTTTTCCCTTAGTTCTCATATTTAATCATTTTTTTGATTATTAGGTGCTATCGTCATGATCCCATAAAAAATCTCATAAGCAAACATAAAATTATAAGGAGACACATATCTGAAGCTTTATTCTGATACATATATTCCATACAACAAACATTTTTAGAGTGCTGATATGAGCTAGGTGATCTGTAAAGAACTAAAAATTAGCTGCATGACCTTAGAAAATGTCCTGTAACCATTCTGTGCCTCATTTTCACATAAACAAAGAAAATCCCAGCCTCCCAAGGCTTTTGGGAAGATCCAAAAATATGTGCATGGACTTGCTTCGCAAGTCATAAAGCAACAAAAACTATAAATGATTAATCCATTTCTGTTCTATAACCTCACTGATACTACCATAACTCAAGTCTTTTTGACATTTCTTCTAAAATATTTTTAAAATCTTCAAATGTTTTCCTTCCAGGTTTTGTTGGTTTCTGAGCCATGAAAAATTATGTTTCTGTTCATCCACTTACTCCCCAATTCACTAAACTAGCATTTAATAAAGTCTACTAAAGATTCACCAGGGGCAGTGGTGGTTCAGTGGTAGAATTCTAGCCTTTGGCGTGGTAGACCTGTGTTCTATTCCCGGACAATACATCTCAAGTGCAGCTACCACCCATCAGTCAGCAGACACTTGGGTGTTGCTATGATGTTGAACAGATTTCAGCGGTACTTCCAGACTAAGATAGACTAGGAAGAAAAGCCTGGCAATCTACTTCTGAAAATCAACTGATGAAAACCCTATGGGTCATGATGACCAGATCTGCAACCAATCAAGGGAATGGTGCAGGACCAAGCAGCACTTTATTCCGTTGTACTTGGGGTTACCATGAGTTGAAGGCCAACTAGATGGCAGCTAATAACAACAATGGCTCAGCACTATGCAATGAGCTTGGAATACAGACATAACCTGAGTCTTATCTAAAAAATAATGATTATACTTGCTATAGAAAGTTGACATGAGATAATGGGTGACATAAGTCTCCCAACACAGTATTTAACATCATGTAGTAGGTGTTCGCTAACTATTGGTTACTATCCCTTTATTAGTGCTTATAGCTAAAGCCCACACTTCTTGGCTTCCTGCCCAGTTTCCTCTCTATATAAAACTCTGCCTTCCTTATATAAACATGGTTGCCTACATAGCTAAATCTCTATACTACATGCTCTTATGTAGGCATATACATTGTGTCCCTGTGGATTTCTATATTGAATGAATAAACATTTAATGAATAAAACTCCCTCAATATCATATTGATGTGAAAATAAATCATTTTAAAGTTATTTAAAAACCCTTAAGGCGGTAGGCTATCAGGGTACAAAGAGGTGCCTGGCATTCATAGCTACACCCATAAAATAGAATAATCCCCCCTTCCAACTTTTCTTCCCCAGGCACTTAGATTTTTTCAAACACTTATTTGCATTTCCTTTGAATCCTTATGGGGTTTTCAAAAATAGCTCCTTTATAGAAAGCAAATTAATCAACAGACATGCAGTTCTCATTGGGAGTAGCATCACAAGGAAGTTCTGCATTCTTGAGCTCACCAATGCAGTAAATTACCTTTTTCGCTCTCTCTGGCACACACACACACACACACACACACACACACGTTAATATTCTGTTTCTCTATGTGTCCAAGGAAATTGGCTGAGTAAGTTGCTTGATGATAAATCACTTTACAACCACATCAAGAAGTCAGAATTTGGTACAACCACCTCTGTGGCTTCCCATATTTGTTTCTGTAAATGTATGCCTGAATGACAATAATGCTAGTCATAATCTAAAACAATCAGCTCCTTTAACCCTGGTATATAGCTTATGCATTAGGTTGAAACATATGCAGTTGCTGATATTCATCTACTTCTGACCTAGAAAAATAACAACTTCTATAGTCAAATTCAAAGAACACATCAAAAGATTTGGAACTGTTTGCTGTCTTGTTTCTCCCGCCGGTGGACTAAGAGCTCCTTCAGAATAAAGGCTTTGCCATTCTCTTTTGGATGCAGAGCTCCAGGCACAGGCTCACAAATGCTTGTAAGAGGGAAAATAGCTCTCTCCTTTAGTGTATTCGTGTGCATTGTGCTGGATGACTGAAAGAATCCTCTATGATTTAGTGAGGTAGGGACTATCAAAGGGGCTCACTAAGTTGCTGAAGGCAACAAAGCTTAGGCCAAAACACCCACGTTCAAATCCTGGTTGTGTTGACAACTGACCAGTTGTGAAATCTCTGTTATTTCCTTTAATCTTGTAAATCACAATTCTCTAATCTGTCAGATGAGATAAAATTATTATCAAATATTTATTGACTATTTAAATCTACGTCAGGTCCCAGGGTGGCACAAATGGTTAAGCACTCTGCTGCTAACTGAAAGGCTGATGGTTTGAATCCACTCAGAGGCACCTTGGAAGAAAGGCTTGGTGATCTGCTTCCAAAAGTTCACAGCCAAGAAAACTCCATGAAGTTCAGTTCTACTGTGACACACATGGGGTCACCATGAGTCAAAATTGACTCAATGGCAACTAATTGGTTTTTTTTTTTTGTTTTGTTTTGTTTTGTTTTAATCTATTTCAGGCACCTTGCAGTTTATCTTGTATTGATTTATTTAATAATAAAATGAACATAATGAATAAAGATAGATGAGAAACAGAGTCCAAGGCCATCCAGATCATCTAGATAATAGATGATGGAATCGTATTTGAGCAAAGTTTGTCTAGCTTCAATATCAGATGCCTAACTATGGCATTATGATGCGCTCCCAAACCTACCTGGCAAAAAAACAGATAACGAATGAAATAACAAATACCCAAATATTTTAAAAAATTCACTATAATTATTATTGGTTCTACACCTATGTTTATGCTCTCTATTAGACACCTTACATATTTTAACTTGTTGAATACTTAAAATTGAACTTTGAAGTTGGTATTCTTTTTACTATTTAATGAGAGAATTGTTGTGGTCCAGTTGATTGTGACTCATGTCAACCCCATATGTAAACTGAGTTTCAAATAGAAATGACTGCCTACAGTCATCAAGCTGTTATGTAACAGTTTTAGGATTTCAACAAACACCTTTTTGGTTGTATAAATCTTGTGCATTACACTGCCCTACTTCCACTCTGAATACAATTAGGCCACATTTATAATTAAAGCAAAGGTCCCTGTGTGGTGTAAATGGTTTGCTCTCAATTAATTGCTTCAAGGTAGGCAGTTTGTACCTACACAGCCTCAATGCGGAAGAAAGTCTTGGTGATCTGCTTCTACAAATAATACAGACAAGAAAATTAAAATAAAATAATAATTTAAAAAAAAAAGTTGACGTGAAACACTCACATCATTCTTGTTTCTTGCTATTGTAGTTGTTAGGTGCCATTGAGCCAGTTCTGACTCATAGCAACCCTATGTACAGCAGTAGGAAACACTGCCTGGTCCTGCGTCATCGTCATCCTCACAATCATTGTTATGCATGAGCCCATTGTTGCAGCTACTGTGTCAAACAATCTCACTGAGGGTCTTCCTCTTTTTCTCTGACCATCTACCTTACCAAGCATGATGTCCTCCAGGGACTGGTCCCTTCTGATAACATGTCCGAAGTATGTGAGATGAAGTGTAGCCATCCTTGCTTCTAAGGAGCATTCTGGTTGTACTTCTTTCAAGACAGATTTATTCATTCTTCTGGCAGTCCATGGTATGTTCAATATTCTTCAACAACACCATAATTAAAACGCATCAATTCTTCTATTTCCCTATTCATCATCCAGCTTTCACATGCATATGAGTGATTGAAAACATCATGGCTTGAGTCAGGTGCACCTTCGTCCTCGAAGTGACATCTTTGCTTTTTAGCACTTTAAAGAGGTCTTTTACAGCAGATTTGCCCAATACAATGCATCTTTTGATTTCTTGACTGCTGCTTCCATGAGCATTGATTGCAGATCCAAGTAAAACGAAATCATTGACCACTTCAGTCTTTTCTCCATTTATCGTTATGTCGCTTACTGGTCCAGTTGTGAGAATTTTTGTTTTCTTTATGTTGAATTGTAATCCATACTGAAGGCTTCAGTCTTTGATCTCCATCAGTAACTGCTTGAAGTCCTCCTCACTTCTATCAAGCAAGGTTGTATTATCTGCATAACGCATGTTGTTAATGAGTCTTCCTCCAATCCTGATGCCCCGTTCCTCTTCGCATAGTCCAGCTTCTCAGATTATTTGTTCAGCGTACAAATTGAATAAATATAGCAAAAGGATACGACGTTGCTGCACACCTTTCCTGACTTTAAACCATTAAGTGTCCCCTTGTTCTGTTCAAATAACTGCCTCTTGATCTATGTACAGGTTCCTCATGAGCACAATTAAGTGTTCTGGAATTCCCATTCTCCCCAACGTTATCCATAATTTGTTACGATTCATACAGTTGAATGTCTTTACATAGTCAATAAAACACAAGTAAACATCTTTCTGGTATTCTCTGCTTTCAGCCACGGTCCATTTGACATCAGCAATGATATCCCTTGTTCCATGTCCTCTTCTGAATCCGGCTTGAATTTCTGGCAGTTCCCTATCAGTGGACTACTGCAACTGCTTTTGAATGATCTTCAGCAAAATTTTACTTGTGTGATATTAATGATATTGTTGGATCACCTTTCTTTAGTATGGGTACAAATATGGATATCTTTCTGTCCCTTGGCCAGCTAGCTCTCTTCCAAATTTCTTGGCATAAATGAGTGAGATTTTCCAGCACTGCATCCATTTGCTGAAAAATCTGAATCGGTATTCTGTTAACTCCTGAAGCCTTGTTTTTCACCAATGCCTTCACTGTCTTTTGGACCTCTTTCATTCAATACCATCTGTTCTTGATCATTTGTTACCTCCTGAAATGCTTAAAAGCTGAACAATTCTTTTTGATACAGTAACTCTGTGTATTCCTTTTATCTTCCTTTTTTTTTAACTTTTTTTTTTTATTATTGTACTTCAGGTGAAGGCTTACAGAACAAATAGTTTCTCATGAAACAGTAGTACACATTTTGTTTTATGACATTGGTTAACAACCCCACAACATGTCAACCCTCTAACTTCTCAACCTTTTTTTTTTTTTGGTGAAAATACACATAGCCAAAGATACACCTTTCAAAAATTTCTACATACACAGTTCAGTGACATTGACTATGCTCTTTCAATTGTGCTGTTATTCTCACTTAAGATGAAGGCCTACAGAACAAAATAGTTTCTCATTTAAAAGTTACTACAAATGTTGCCTTATGATAATGGTTAACAATCTCACAACACATCAACAAAATCCTTACTCAACCTTGGGTTCTCTATCACTAGCTTCCTTGTCCCCTTCTGCCTTCTGGCCCTGTCACTGGACTACGTACCTCGTTACTATTATTTGGCTTTATGGGGCTGTCCACTCCCAGGCTGAATGGTGAACCTCAGAGATAACTACATTACTGAGCTAAAAGGCTGTTTGGGGGCCATATTCTCTGGGTTTCTCCAATCTCCTTTAGGCCAGTAAATCTGACCTTTTTTTTGTGAGATAGAATTATGTTCTACAACCTTCTCCAGCTCTGTCCAGAACCCCCTATTGTGATCCTGGTCAGAGCAGTCAGTGGTGGTAGCCGGGCACCATCTAGCTGTACTGGACTCAGTCCAGTGGAGGCCTTGGTAGCTGTGGTCCATTAGTCCTTTGGACTAATCTTTTCCTTGTATCCTGTTCTCTTCATTCTCCCTTGCTCCAGAAGGGATGAGACCAGTGGAGTATCTTAGATGGCCGCTCACAGGCTTTTAAGACCCCAGACACTACTCACCAAGGCAGAATGTAGAGCATTGTCTTTATAATCTGTGTCATGCCAATTGGGCTAGATGTTCCCTGAGACCATGGTCCACAGAGCCTTCCGCCCAGCAATTCAGTCCCTCAGGGAGTTTGGATGTGTCTATGGGGCTTCTATGACCTTTCCTTGTACAGGTTGTGCTAGTCTCCCCTGTACTGTGTACTGTCTCACCCTTCACCTAAGATAACACTTGTCTATTGCCAATTTGGTATTTCCCTCCCACCCCTCCCATCCCTGGTAACCAAGAAAGATTGTTACATTTTGTGTGTGACCTTTTTCATGGGTTTTGACAATAGAGGTCTCATACAATATTTGTCCTTTTGTGACTGACTTATTTCACTCAGCATAATGTCCTCCAGTTTCATCCATATTATGAGATGCTTCACAGATTCATTGTTGTTCTTTCTCTTTGCGTAGTACTCCATTGTGTGTATGTACCATAGTTTGTTCATCCATTCTTCTGTTGATGGGCATCTAGGTTGTTTCCATCGTTTTGCTATTGTGAACAATGCTGTCATGAACATAGGCGTGCATATGTCTATTCGAGTGACGACTCTTATTTCTCTAGGATATATTCCTAGGAGTAGAATTGCTGGATAGAATGGCATGCCTATCTCTAGCTTTCTGAGGAAGTGCCATATCATTTTCCAAAATGGTTGTATCATTTTGCATTCCGACCAGCAGTGCATAAGAGTCCCGATCTCCCCACAGCCCCTCCAACATTTGTTATTTCCAGTGTTTTTGATTCGTGCCAGTAATGCCGGGGTGAGATGGTATCTCACTGTGGTTTTAATTTGCATTTCTCTGATGGCTAGTAATGGCGAACATTTCCTCATGTGTCTGTTGGCCTTTTAATCTTGTTTGGTGAAGTGTCTATTCATTTCCTTTGCACATTTTTTAATACGACTATTTGTCTTTTTGTTGTAGAGGTGTTGGATTTTCTTGTAGATTATGGAGATTAGACTTTTGTCTGACTTGTACTGTCCAAAAATCTTTTTTCCCAGTCTGTAGGTTCTCTTTTGACTCTTTTGGTGAAGTCTTTTGAAGAGCATTAGGTGTTTGATTTTTAGAAGATCCCAGTTCTCTAGCTTATCTATTGGGGTATGTGCGTTGATGGTCATGGTTTGTATCCTGTTAATGCTGTGTATTAAGGCCTGAAGTGTTGGTCCTATTTTTTCTTCTATGAACTTTACAGTTTTAGGCTTTATATTCAGGTCTTTGATCCATTTTGAAGTAGCTTTTGTATACGGCGTGAGGTATGGGTCCTGTTTCATTTTTTTGCAGATGGATATACAGTTTTGCCACCACCATTTGTTAAAAAGACTGTCTTTTCACTATTTGATGGACATTGGGCCTTTGTTGAAGATCAGGTGAGCATAGGTGGATGCATTTACAACTGGCTTCTCAATGCTGTTCCATTGGTCAATGTATCTGTCGTTGTACCAGTACCAGGCTGTTTTGACTACTGTAGCAGTATAGGTGGTTCTGAAGTCAGGTAGTGTGAGTCCTCCAATTTTATTCTTCTTCTTCAGTAGTGCTTTACTTATTCGGGGCTTCTTCCCTTTCCATAGAAAGTTAATGATTAGTTTTTCCATCTCTTTGAAGAATGTTGTTGACATTTAGATGGGGATTGTGTTGTATTTGTAAATTGCTTTCTGTAGAATTGTCATTTTAACAATGTTGAGTCTGCCTATCCATGAGCATGGTATGTTTTTCCATTTATGTGGATTCCTTTGGGTTTCATGCAGTAGAGTTTTGTAGTTTTCTTTGTATAGGTCTTTTACATGCCTGGTTAGATTTATTCTTAAGTATTTTATCTTTTTAGGGGCTATTAAAAATGGTCATGTTTTCCTGATTTCCTTTTCCTCATTTTCCTTATTGGTGGATAGTAATCCAACTGATTTTTGAATGTTTATCTTGTATCCTGCTAATCTGCTGAATCTTTCTACTAGTTCCAGCAGATTTCTCATGGAGTCTTTAGGGTTTTTCTATGTATAGTATCATATCATCTGCAAACAGGGACAGTTTAACTTCTTCATTACCATTTTTGGATGCACTTTATTTCTTTTTCTTGCCTTATTGCTCTATCTAGAACTTCCAGAACAATGTTAAATGGGAGTGGTGATAAAGGGCATCCTTCTCTTGTTTCTGTTTTCAAGGGGGATGTTTTCAGCCTCTCTCCATTAAGAATGAGTTGGCCCTTTATTATGTTGAGAAATTTCCCTTCTATACCTATTTGATTGAGAGTTTTTATGAGGAATGGGTGTTGGACTTTGTGAAATGCCTTTCTGTGTCAATTGAGATGATTACGTGATTCTTTTTTTTTCCTTTTATTTCTGTGGTGGATTGCATTGATTGATTTTTTAAAGTTGAACCATCCTTGCCTACCTGGTATGAATCCTACTTGGTCATGGTGTATTATTTTTGGATATGATGCTGAATTCTATTGGCTAGAATTTTGTTCAGAATTTTTGCATCTATATTTATGAGAGATATCGTTCTGTAATTTTCTTTTTTTGTGACATCTTTGCCTGGTTTTGGTATCAGCGTTATGCTGGCTTCATAGAATGAATTTGGAAGTGTTGCTTCCTTTTATATGCTCTGAAATAGCTTGAGCAATACTGGTACAATCTCTTCTGTAAATGTTTGGTAGAATTAACCAGTGAAGCTATTAGGGCCAGGGCTTTTGTTGGTTGGGATTTTTCTTATTACCTTTTCAATCTTTTCTCTTGTTATCTCTCTGTTCAGATTTTCAACATCACTTTGTTGTAGTTTGGGTAGGCCATGTGTTTATAGAAATTTATCCATTTCTTCTAGGTTTTCAAATTTGTTGGAGTCTAGTTTTTCATAATATTCTGTTATAATCCTTTTTATTTCGATTGCGTCTGTTGTAATGTCCCCCATTTCATTTCTTATTTGGGTTATTTGTGTCCTGTCCTGTCTTTTGTCAGTCTGACAAGTGGTTTGTCGATTTTGTTGATTCTTTCAAAGAACCAACTTTTGGTTTTGTCAATTCTTTCTATTGTTTTTCTGTTCTCTATTTCATATATTTCTGCTCTGATCTTTACTATTTCCTTTCTTCCGGTGGTTGTGGGCTTTTTTTGCTGTTCCCTTTCTATTTGTTTGAGTTGTGTAGTTAATGTTTTGATTTGATCCTTTATCCTTTTTTGATATGTGCATGTATTCCTATAAATTGTCCTCTGAGGACTGCCTTTGCTGTGTCCCAAAGGTTTTGGTATGACGTGTTTTCATTCTCATTTGATTCTAGGAATTTTTTGATTCCATCTCTGATTTCTTCTATTACCCATTGATGTGTAAGCGGATTATTATTCAGTTTCCATGTGTTTGATTTTCTTTTCCTTGCTCTTTCTAGTGTTAATTTCTACCTTGATGGCATTGTGGTCAGAGAAGATACTTTGAATTATCTCAACCTTTTGGATCTTGTTGAGAATTGCTCTATGGCCTAAGATGTGGTCTATTGTGGAGAATGTTCCATGTGCATTGGAAAAGACTGTGTACTTTGAAGCGGTTGGATGGAGTGTTCTATATATGTCTATGAAGTCAAGTTGGCCTATTGTGCCCTTTAGGTCCTCTGTATCTTGGCTGAGTTTGTTCTTAGTTGTTCTGTCCTTTACTGTGAGTGGTGTGTTGAAGTGTCCTACTATTATTGTGGAACTGTCAATTTCTCTTTTCAGTGTTGTTAGAGTTTTTTAAATGTATTTTGGAGCCCTGTCACTGGGTGCGTAAATGTTTATTATGGTTATGTCTTCATGATGGATCATCCCCTTAATCATCATATAGTGACCTTCTTTGTCTTTTATGGTAGATTTTGTTTTAAAATTTATTTTATCTGAGATCAGAATTGCCACTCCTACTCTTTTTTGGTAGTTGTTAGCTTGATATATTTTTTTCCAACCTTTGACTTTTAATAAATTCACATCTTTGTTTCTAAGATGTGTCTCTTGTAGACAGTATAGTGATGGATCCTGTTTTCTTATCCATTCTGTCACTCTCCATCTTTTTATGGGTTCATTGAGTCCATTTACATTCAGTGTAATTATTGATAGATGTGAGTTTGTTGCTGTCATTTTGTAGTGCATTTGTTTTTGTGGTGCTGGAGTTTTCTTTGTTCTTCTTACTCTCTTGTACTGAGTTACCTTTGTTTGTGGATTTTTTTTCATTTCTTTTGTTTTTGTTGGTTTTGTTTTTGCTGAGACTTTATGTTTGTCCTCTTTATTTTTATGAGTATGTTTATTAACTTTCTTTGTGGTTACCATGAATTTTACCCTTATCTTTCTAAGTTGGAAGCAGTCTACCATTACTTGGCATCACCTTGCCTTCTTCTCCATTAGAAGGTTCTATACCTATGCTGTTTATTCCCTCTTTTATTGTTTTGATGTTGTTGTCATTTACTGATTAACTGCTCTGATTCCCTGTTGTATTTCTTTTGGTTTTGGATAGTCCTCAAGAGTTCATTTCCTAGATTGGTATCTGGCTGGTACGATCCTGCGTTCTAGATTCTGCCTGTGAGCTGAAGCTGTTTGTCCTCAGATCAAAGAACTCCCTTTAATAATTTTTGTAAGTTTGGTTTGACTTTTACATATTCCTTAATTTCTGTTTATCTGGAAATGACCTAATTTCACCATCAAATTTGAACGAGAGTTTTGCAGGATACATTATTCTTGGCTGGCAATTTTTTTTTTTCAAGATTTTATACATGTCATCCCATTGCCTTCTTGCTTGCATGGTTTCTGCCAAATAATCTGAGCTTAGTCTTATTGTTTCTCCTCTATATGTGACTTCTTGTTTTTCACGAGCTGCTCTCTGGGTTCTTTGTTTGTCGTTGGTTTTCGTGAGTGTGATTATGATATGCCTTGGTGGTTTTCTTTTGGGGTCTCTCCTATATGGGGTTGGTTGCGCTTCTTTAATGGCCAGCTTTTCCTCTTTCATCATATTGGGGAAGTTTTCTGTCAGCAGTTCTTCAATGATCTTTTCTGTGTTTTCTGTTTTCTCTCCCTGTTCTGGAATTCCAATCTCTCTCAAGTTTTTGCGTTTGATTGTATCCCACATAACTCTCAGGGTCTCTTCATTTTTCTTTGTTCTTTTTTCTGAGTTTTCCTGAAACCGAGTTGTATCCAAGTGTTTGTCTTCAATTCCACTGATCCTGTCTTCCACCATTTCAAATCTGCTTCTCAGCCCTTCTATGAAACCATCTATTTCTGAAATCTTGTTGTCTATCTTTTGGATTCCTATTTGTTGTCTTTGTATAATTTCTAGTTGTGATTTGATTTTGGCTTTTTGTTCTGCATTATTTTCCTCAATTCTTCGAATTTTTTGTCTGTATTTTCCATGAATTTGTCTATTTTTTCCTCATGTTTATGAGCTTTTTGCCTCAGGTCTTGGAGAATTCTGAGTATTAGAGATTTGAATTCCCTATCAGGTAGTTCTAGTGCATTTTCCTGCACTGGAGAGTCATCTGGTGTTTTATTTTGGATGCCTACTGGAACCATCCTGTCCTGTTTTTGTAAAGGTTTGGATATTGTCTGCTGTCTTCCGGGCATTCGGTAGTTATTTTTCTCGTATTGATTGTAGGTTTGTTTGTTTCGTCCCTTTAAAAAAAAAATTGACTGTGTCTGAGTAGGCAGACTGTGTGTTCTTTGTTGTTTGCTCATTTGTGGGCACAATACGTTTTGCCTCCTTCTCCAATTGGCAGGGTCAGTCACTCAGATATGGTACGGCAGGGCAGGTCTAGCTGAAGAGGAGTTACTAGGATGGGCTGTTTGTGGCACTTACTACAGCCACCAGAGTGGGTCGGTAGTCAGTGCAGGGCAGGTTCCAGTAGGCTGTGCCCGTGCTGCTTGGTGGTGTGATGTCAAGCATACAGTGCAGGTAGGCAGGATGCAGTGGGGAGATTTTTTGTGTGTAGCTAAGATGTATATGGAAGAGAGGAGAGAGGAATGGGAGCCAAAAACATAGAAACAAACGAAAGAGAATGCCAGGGGAGCTTACCATTGGAGTGGAGAGATGAGAGACTATGAAATGGAGAAAAACAGAAAGGGGAAGAGGAAGAAAAGAAAAGACTGAATAAATAAACATCAGAAAGGTTAAAGAACCACAAAGTTCCCAGGGATCCCACCAGTGCAGCTATGAGGTGTGGGGAAGTCACTCTCAGGTGTTGCAGTACAGCCTGGCTAGAAGGCATAGATGTATACAATGCCAGGTATTCAGGGAACAGAAAGAGAAGGAAGATATAGAGGGACAAGAAACTGAACAATGAAGAAAGACAAAAGGGGAAAAGAAAACAAAACAAATTAAGAAAGAAAAAAAAAGAAGAATAAGAAAGGCCCCCCAAAAAAAAGAAAAAGAAAAATAAATGCTGTCAGGGATCCCTCTGCATGTCTGTGCAAGCTGATGGGTAAGTCTCCTTGCCATGCAGTACCGCCTGGCCAGAAAGGGCTCCAAGTTCAAGAAAAGGAAAAGAAAACCAACAAACAATTGAAAACAAACAAATGAACAAAAGCCCTGGGATCCCACTAGCGTGGCAGCACAGACCGGGAAGCAGCTCCACACTCGAACGGAGCTCCACAGCCCCTCAGGAAGAAGCAAAGATGGCACACGGAGCCAGGTTTTTGAGCGAAAGGAGGGGGAGGTGTTGAGAGGTAAGGAAATAAAGCAACACTAGCAGCCAACAAATGGCATTCAGAGAGCCAGCTAGTGCAGGCTGGTGTTTTTCGGACAAGAAACTGTGTCCGCTGGAAGTAGAAGGGGCCAAGTGTGGGTGAAGAAGGGTAGGGAGTGGGAAACCATATATCACAAATTACCAGAGCTCTGCAGCCCCTCAGGAAGAAGAAAAGATGGCACATGGAGCCAGGTATTTGAGTGAAAGGAGGGGGAGGTGGTGAGAGGTAAGGAAGAAATCAAAAGAAGCAGAAAAAAGCAATACCAGCAGCCAACAAATGGCACTCAGAGCCGGCCCGTTCGGGTGTGTGGAATCCAAGCAGCCGATTTTTCGCGGTCAAGAGATTGTGGCTGCGGGAAGCAGAGGAGGCTGAGTATGGGTGAAGAAGGGTGGGGGGTGGGAAAGCATATATCACAAATTACCAGTTGTTTTGTCTCCTTCTGGAAGCTCCGTGAAGCTGCTTTCTCGTACCCCCATTTGCTGGTCTCGAATAGGAGTTCAAGATGGCAGATCCATGCTGCGTTAGCTGGTAAGGGACCTCTGCATGAATCTCTCCTCGCTCTCTGTTCTCTGTCAGTTTTCTCAGCCTTTTGGTGCTTGGGTGAGTTCTTTATCTCTTCATTTGATGTTTTAGGGTTTCAGGATTGTTGTATTCTCTGTTCGTCTTAGTTTTTTGGATCTTTGCTGTGGAGGGACGTTGTGGTGCTTCTGCCTAGAGTGTCATTTTGCCAGAACTCCCCTTTCATCTTCTTTTGATGTTTTCTGCATTGTTTAATATCTTCCCCTTACAAAATAATAGTATTTACTTACTTTTCTATCACCAAGGCCATAGTTTCCAACTACCAATCCTTCTTAGTTTCCAACTTTTCATTCCAATTACCAGTATTCATCAATGTATCTTGATTTGCATGTTTGATTTATTTCAGACTGAAGAATTTAGTAAAAATGTTCAATTTCTTCATATTTGGCCTTAGTGGTTGGTGTATAAATTTGAACAATAGTTGTATTAACTAGTCTTCCTTGTAAGTGTGTGGATATTATCCTATCACTGACAGCGTTGCACTTCAGGATAGATTTTGAAAATCGTTTTTTTAAGGATGAATGTGACACTATTCCTCTTCAATTTGTCATTCCAAGCATAGTAAACCATATGGTTGTCTGATTCCACATGGCCAATATCAGTCAATTTCAGCTTACTAATGCCTAGGATATCAGCGTTTACGTGTTCTGTTTCATTTTTGACGACTTCCAATTTTCCTAGCTTCATGCTTTGTACATTCTAAGTTCCGATAATTAATGAATGTTTGCAGCTGTTTTTTCTCATTTTTAGTCGTGCCACATCAGCCAGTGAAGGTCCCAAAAGCTCTACTCTATCCATGTCATTGAAGTTGACTTTACTTTGAGGAGGCTGCTCTTTCCCTGTTGTGTTTCGAGCACCTTCCATCCTGAGGGGCTCATCTTCCAGCACTATATCAGACAATGTTCTGCTTTTTTTTGTAAGGTTTTCACTGGCCATTTTTTAAAAAATAGACTGCCAGGTCCTTCTTCCTAGTCTGTCTTAGTCTCGAAGCTCTGCTGAAAACTGTTCACCAAAGGTGACCCTCCTGGTAGTTGAAATACAGCTGGCAAAGCTTCCAGTATGACAGCAACACACAAGCCACCACAATATGACAAACTGACAGACACATAGTGGATTCTTGTCTTAAGTGTGTAGAACATGGAGTCCCATAGATATGTGTTCAAAATATATTCCACTATCTCAAAGGACCACTTAGTTTCTGTATGCCCAATTTTCTCATCTATAAAGTGGAGATAATAATGACTGTATAATGTTAAAAATTAACTGGCATATCTTACTTAAAGAGCTTTGTGAGCTCTAAAGGATCATGCAAGATACACTTGTCAAGATTGTCATTGTTAGGCTATCACATCAGTTAGCAGGCATATTAGCAATGCCTCCTCACTTGGAAAATATTTATTATTAGAGATGAGTCCGTTCTAGGAAGGAATGACTTTGTATGGAACTGGGGGGTGGGGACAAGCATTGTATTTAACAATAATATTGCCCCCACTTTATCTGTTTACACACTGAACTCTAAGATGAGTCTTTCCAGAAAGGTAAGATGTTTGGAAATTATGAGTTTTGAAGGCTGGGCTCAATTGTCTGCTTGGGAAATATGGGTTTTGATGACTGGGCTCAATGGTCTCCTTGGGAAATTATAGTCCACATGTGTTGGGCAAATAGTTTCACTTCATTAAAGCTCAGGATCCTCATTTAACAAAAGCGAATGGAAGTATCTTCCCTTAATTCCATTGTTAAAACTTCAAGCAAAGGATGGATAGCAATGCACAGTCTAGGAGCAGTGTACTAATGGAAAGTATCAGACACATTTATCTCCATCACTCCTTTGGCTTTATGGTAAGAGAATTTATTTCTTCCTAGGGCCTTTGTCATTCAGGTATTTTTGTCTTTATCTTATTAGATCATGGATTCATGCTCTGTATCAGTACCCTTTGCTCTTGTGTGCAAAGATACCTATTTTAATGTTCTTTCTTGGGTCTGTTTTTCACTGTTTATACCTGGAAGGTTTGCACAACCAGGCATTTGGATAAAGTGATTCTCCTCCTTCTGACAAGACTTTATGTTGTAGATCATACAGATAAATTCTCATGACAGCTACTACTACTGAGATTTCTTCTGTGTTCTTTGTGGACTGCTTGTGGGCCTACCCTGGTCCTCCAAAACATGCTTAGATCCTCCCAAGCCCTACATGTCCTTTCATTGATCCCATACTCCCCCAGTCATGACGCTCATCACATTTTATTCCAGTGAGCTGAATTCCTTTTCTAACTTCTTCAATGTACTATATATGCCAGAAGGATAGAGGCATAACCTGCCTTGGTCACTGTCTAAGATCCTAGCACTGTATAACTGGCACTTACCAGATATGAATAAGTATTATTGTATAAAATTGTGCATTGTTCACCTATTTATCTCCCCCAGAAATTTTTAAATTCCATAAATAGGACCCAGTACAGGTGGGGATAGTGGTCCTATCATCCCTAATTTTAGATGAGGAAGCTGGGCCTTACCAAGGTCAAATGGTTTTCTCAAGGTCACTATCACACAATTATTGAACCTGGGTCTTCTGATTTAAATCCAGGGCTCTGCCTACTACTCCAGCCACAGCAAGTAGGCCTGCTCATTATAGCTATCTTTCTATACTTAGCCTCCTTTCTAATTTAGGCTCATGTTGGCAGTATTGTACCTGGCAATTTAAGTTGTATTCACTGCTGATACATATTTCTAACTGTATGCAGTAAATTTAAATGAATAAGATGCCTTGCTGAGGGGAAAATCTGGATTATTATGTCCTAAAATCAGATCAGCAGCACCATTATATGCACATAAAAATAATCTTAGGGTTATTAATATGAATAATATGTTTTATCACCATTAAAGTAAGATTTAGACATTTAACGTTTTTCTCATGTAACAGGCTGTTCATTTTGGTACAAGAATACCCTTAATAAAAACGATTAATTAAGTAAATAACTTTTGTTTTATATACAGATTTTTTTCCTTTTTCTGAAATTATGTCTCTTCTGAAACTCAGCCTCTTTCTTTACCACAAGTTAAAGGCCACTACTAGGTCAAAAAAAACAAAAAACAAAACCAGTTCATTCAACAAGAGATGGTCGTAAATGCTGTTGCTATCTAAGATTTTTAGTGGAGAAAATTTCCTTGCAAAGTAAACATCTTTATGAGGTCTCTTACTCTAAACAGTTTTTTAGCTGGTCAACATATCCAAAAATATATACCATATGGTTTCAGCCAGGAAGTGAAGAAGTAAAAATATAGAGAAGACAAAATAATTTTTTTTTTTTTGTTATTATTTGTTGAATAACGCCAAGGAAAAGCACTTTCAATCTAAATAGATACCCACTTCAACAAACCAAAATTTTGTTTTCCATGTTAGGTAGAATCCTTGACTACCAGTAATTCCAACAAATTAGTTCTCTTTATATCTCAGTGCCTAGATCCTTTGATTTAAAACTCCTTGCTCCCTATCAACAGACAGAGGATCTTGGGGAAAAGACTAATAGACTAGGCAGAATGAGATGTCTTTTCCCTCTGGCTACCCAGAGACACCTACTTTAAGCACTTTGTAGTCAGCTTTCAAGGTGGCCCCCAATGATTTTTGATTCCTGGTATTCATGCTGTTTTATAATCCCCTCTCTTATTTGATGGAACATATCTGTATAAACAATAAGATATTATGAAAATAATGGAGTATGGCTTCTTAGGCTAGATTATAACTCATGCTAGAGGCTGACTGAGGAAGAGAGTAACAGGAATAAGTAACTGTGTAAATTGTTCTTCTGGACAGAGTGTTAGAAGGGGCAGGTGTGATTAGAGGGTTTTTTTGTTGTTGTTTTTATTGTAGATAGATAGAGAGAGAGAGAGACAGAAATAGAGATAGAAATAGAGATACATGTCCTGTCCTCTGCCTGGTCACTGGCAATTGACAGATGGTGCTGACGGTGGTGTTTGTGCTACACCAGCCATCTAGGTGATAGGTTTTTTACCACTGACATTTATGTCACTGGGTAGTGTCCAACACTGGTTCTATGCTACTTCTAGAAATTCTATGAACTTACTAGTGTGGCTTCACAAACACATATGGCAGTTAGCTGAGGTTCTTAGCTGGGGTATCTAGGTTCTCAAAATCACCTCTCCAGGTTGTTACTCCAAATTTGTTCCAGGTACCTGGGTTCCAAAAAGACTTACAATTCACATACTACTACTTCCTTGACTTCTGTTAGGCAGCAAGTCCCATGGCAAGCAAAGGTTGAAGGAGAGATAAAATATTTTAAAAAGGGTCATGTGACTAGAACAGAAAGAATTAAGGAATTATTGTGGTCATCTTTATAATCTACCACAAGTGACTCTTATTGCTTATTACTAGAAATGGGACTAATATTATGAAGATAAGATATTGAATAGCTTAGTGAAGAAATTATGCAAGGAATCAAAGACATAGCTACTTTGATGATCTTCACAGAAAATTTGCTTATTGAATTGAGTCGGTTCACTAGAATGATGATTTACTGAGTGCTCACTTAACAGGCCTAAGATTGGGAATATGGTGACAGATAGGTAAGATGTGACTTATAACTTGGACAATCTTAAAGTCAGAAGGAGGGAAACATATTCTTAAAAGTAATTATTGAATAATAAATTGATCATAATAGAAACAAACATTAAGAATGGTGAGAATACTGGAAATACAGGAGAGGATATGGCAAAGACAAGGGGGTCAGAAACAGAATGGTGTGTATGTGCTGCGGCTTGAGAGAGAGTAATTATAAACTTGACCTTGCTGGAGAGCATATGCTGAGGCAGTAGATGCTGCTAGAGAAAAAAGCAGAAATAAATTTCCAACAGACCTTCTATGTCAGGCAAAGCAATTGGACTCTGTCTTTGAGGCAGTGAGTGGACATTGAGAAGTTTTAATCAGTGGTGAGACCTAGTGACATTCCTGCTTTAAGAAGATAACTCTGGTAGCCGTGAGGAAGATAGATTTGAACGCAGCAAACCCTCTCGTACCCTGAGGGTACCCCAAGGGCATCTTACAGCCTCTGATAGTGTGTGTCTCAGATTTTCTCTACCTCAAATTTTCACCCTGAAACACTGTCCACTTGAATATCATTAAGCTTTTTTCATGCACGGTTTCAACAGCTCCCAGTTGGAAATGCTTACACATTTTAAAGATGGGCTATTTGATTTGCCTTCTTCTAGTCCTTAATAAAATAAAAAATAAATGGCTCTTAACCTGTGCCTCCAGCACTCCCTCTACACAAACCTATTTCAATTTAGACTATTAGGTCAAGCCAGCTTTTACTCAAAGGCTAATTTTGGACTCAGGGATGAATATAAAATTCATGACACTGAAAAAATTTCCTGCTACTGACACTCAGGTCTAAATTTGCAGTCCATATAACTCCGTGCATTCTGTCATTCTTACTACCCTATTCCTTTATTTTAGAGTATGTATTATTATTGGTAATTGCATGTTTATCAGAATACTTGTGTATGATATATTTCCATTACTACACTGTCAACCCCACAAGCATAAATTTGTCTCTTTCATTTGTTGTGTTCACACCGCTCAGCAGAGTATCTGACACATAAAAATCAACGGATATATGAACTTGGTGTCAAGGTAAAATTGATCTCATTTTGTCTCAGTTCTGTCTTCTAAAGAAATCTAGAAGACTTCCAGTCAACTATGTCTTATAAAAATTAAGCCTAAAGAGTTAGCATGATATAGAGTAAGAGCAAACAGACTACAATTCAAAACTTGAATGTGCACAGATGGCTGTGTGATCTTAGGCCATGTATTTGCATGATCAGAGATAATATTTAAAATAAATTGTGTATGTAATATTAAAAAAAATTCTCTACTATGAACTGGAATAGGTTATTGAATACCATGAGAGGTATTCAGAATAATTCTCCAAATGATGGTCACCAACCCAGTCATTTGTATGAGAAGTTTCAATGAAGAGACCCTACCACCATAAGACCTTGGAATCACAAAGCCTTGAATTTTCACTTGTTTGTCATGTTTTCCAGAAAGAACTACTATTTGCACTGTGAATACATATAACTAACCTCATATATCTGGTATGAAAGAAAGATCCTCCTTTCCGCTTAACAAGAGGTAAGCTCACCTTCAACAAGCCAACCTCCCATCTCTCCTCTCTCTTGTATTTGTTTTGTGAACACCAACAATGGATCAGGCCCTATTAAAGATGTGGGAAATATTCCTAGCATCTAGTTGGTTGAAAAAGATAACAAGTTACCTGCCACAATGCATCTTACATTATAGAAGGGAGAGAAAAATAAATTAAAGATACATAAAAAGATAAATCCATTGTGTGAGATGGGTTTTGAATGTAGGGCTAACATAGCAGAGAATATATTAGCACTAGAATGGAGAATAAAGGAAGTTACCTCAGACTAACTAGTCAGGGAGCTTGTCTTAGGAAGACATATTTGAATGGATCTTCATAATTGAAAGTAATAATCTCAGGACAAAAGCGAGGGAAACATTTCATACAGAAAGAACATTAAATGCAAAGGCCATGAGGCAGGAAAGAAGTATCATATTCTAATAAAGAAAAAGTGATTAGTGTTATTGAAATGTGGTGACTGAGGGAAAGAGTGAGGTTGGTGAGGTGGTCAGAATGTAGGATGACCTGTCATAAAAATGTGGCAATATATTCCAAATGCAAAGAAACCATTGAAGGATTTTAGCCAAAATTGATTGTGATTTCCAGTTCAGGCCAAAGGGGCTCAAGCTCACCACAGATAATTTCTTTCCATGACTACAACTAAAACTCTGGATAAAATATAAAAGGCAACTACCTGAAAACACTGAAAAGTAAATAAATCAGACCAAATGTGGAGGGAAGTCAAAATTTGGAGAAGCAAGCAATATGGGAATGAAATCCCATCCCCCCCCCATTTTTTTTTTTTTTATTCTTACTCTAGTAGCTTTTTAACAAGAGTAGGCTCAAGTCACAGAGCTGCATATTAATCTAACTGAAGTTCAAGAAAAAGAGAAAAAAAGAGATTGGTGCAGAAAAAGATTTTGAGTAAATAATGGCAGAACACTGACCAAATCTGGCGAATGATATAAATTTGAAGATTCAAGACTTTTAGTGAATCCAAAACAAAAGATAAACTCGAAGAAAAGAATCCCTAAACACATCGTAATCTATCATTTGAAAATTAAAGATAAAATAAAAAAAGCAGCCCTCCCCTCCTTTGTAATGATCAAAGATTTTTTTTCTTTCTGTGCATAAACCTTTTCTTGAGTTTTTATAATAGTGGTCTCATACAGCATTTGTACTTTTGTGATTGACTTATTTCACTTAGCATAACACTGTAAAGATTCATGCATGGTGTGAGATATTTTGCAGATTCATCATTGTTCTTCATTGTTGCACAGTATTTCATCAGTTTGTGTATCATAATTTGTTTCACCATTCATCTGATGGGCACTTAGGTTGTTTCCATTTTTTGCTATTGTGAAGAATTCTGCAATGAACATGGGTGTGCAACGGGGGGAATCACTAACTAGATAGTAGATAAGTGTTAAATTTGGTGAAAGGGAAGACAGTACACAATATGAGGGAAGTCAGCACAACTTGACCAAGGCAAAGTCAAAGACGCTTCAAAGACATTCAAATATACTGAGGGACTGAGTTACTGGGACTGAGGGCTGAGAACCATGGTTATGGGGGTCATCTAGGTCAATTGACATAGTATAGTTCATAAGGAAAATGTTCTACATTCTACTTTTTGAGCAGCATCTGGGGTCTTGAAAGCTTATAAGTGGCCATCTAACATACATCTACTGGTTCCATCCCATCCAGAGCAAAGGAGAATGAAGAAAAAAAAAAAAAAAAAAAAACTAGACACTAGGAAATATTAGTCCAAAGGACTAATGGACTCCAAGTATCACAGCCTCCATCAACCTGAGCCCAGAAGAACTAGATGGTGCCTGTCTACGACCACTTACCACTCTGACAGGGATCACAATAGAAGGTCCCAGATAGAGCAGGAGAAAAATGTAGAGCAAACTTCAAATTCACACACACACACAAAAAGAACAGACTTACTGGTCTGACAGAGACTGGAGGAACCCCCAAGACTATGGCTCCTGGCCACCCTTTTTACTCAGGAATGAAGTCACTCCTGAAGTTCATCCTTCAGCCAAAGATTAGACAGGTTTACAAAACAAATAATAACCCATGTGGGGAATGTGCTTCTTAGTTCAATCAAGTATATGACACCAAATGGGTAACACCTGCCCAAAAGCAAAGAGGAGAAGGCAGGAAGAGACAGAAAAATGGACAGATGGAAGCGGGGAATCCAGGGTGCCAAACGAGAGAGTGTTGGCATATCACACAGATTGCAACAAATGTCACAAAACAACTTGCATATGAATTATTGAATGAGAAACTAATTTGCTTTGTAAATTTTTACCCAAAGCACAATTAAAAAGAAAAGAAGAAAGAAAGAAAACCCTGTGGAGCACAGTTCTACTCTGACACATACGGGGTTGTCATGAGTCTGAATAGACTTGATGGACAAAAAAAAAAGCAGCTAGAGAAATATGGCATGTTACCTATAGTGGAACAACAATTAAAAAACTCCACAGATTTCTCATCAGAAACCATGGAATCTGAAAGACAATGGAACATTTTTTTTAAAATTCTGAAAATAAAACACTTATATCTTGTGAAAATACCCTATGGAAATGATCACAGAATAAAGAAATTCTCAGAGGAAGGACAACTCAGAAAGTTCATTGTCAGCCAATCTCATCCCCTTAGATTGAAGGAGAATAATACCAAAGAGAAACTTGGAGCTTCAGGGATGAAGAATAAACAACAGAAATTATAAATATATGGATAAACGTAAAAGTCTATTTTTCTTCTCTTAAATTCATTAAAATATGCATGAATGTTGAGAGAAAAAAATGGTGTTGTTGTTTGTTGCAACATTCGGTGTTTGTACCTGTACTACACATGACACCGTAACATAACAGTCAGTAGGTAGGGGTAAAGATATCAATGTAATTGTAAGGCTTTTGATGTTTATTGAAATGGTAAAATAATCTGTATGCAGCCAACGAAAGGTTAAGCCTTAGTTGTTGAGTTTATTACTATCGAGTCAATTACAACTCATAATGACTTCATGTGTTGCAGAGTACAACTGTTCCACAGAGTTTTCAAAGCTGTGAACTTTTAGAAGCAGATCTCCAGGCCTGTCTTCTGATGCATTGATGTATGGCTTTGATCTGCCAACCTTCAGCTAACAGTCAAGCACTTAACCATTTGCACCACCCTGGGACTTCTATGAAACCCTTAGCAACAAACTATAGAAAGGGCATCATTAACCTGATATTTAATGGTGAAAGACTGAATACATCTTCCTTAAGACTGCAATCGAGAGAAGGATGTTTGCTCTCATTACTCTAATTCAATATCTTACTGGAAGTCCCAGGCAGTGCAGAAAGAAAAGAAAAAGAAATAAAAGGAATACCTATTGGAAAATAAAAATAAAAACTGTCTGTATTCACAGACCTTATCGTCTGCATAAAAACTCCAAAGGAATAAACAAAAAGATATTAGAACTAATAAATACATTTAACAAGTTTACAATATATGTGGAATAAGTCATGAGGGCATTAACTGAAATAGGAAAGACTAGCTAAGTGACGTTCAATCATTTCAGGAGACTGATAGAGAACTAATGGGATTGAAGGAAGAAATCCAAGCTGCACTGAAGGCACTGGCGAAATACAAGGCTCCAGGAACTGATGCAATACCAACTGAAATGTTTCAACAAGTGAATGCAGTGCTGGAAGTGCTCACTTGTCTATGCCAAGAAATTTGGAAGACAACTTCCTGGCCGTTCTGCTGGAAGATACCCATATTTGTGCCCATTTCAAAGAAAGGTGATCCAACAGAGTGCTGAAATTATCGAACAACATCATTAATATCACACACAACTAAAATCTTGCTGAAGATAATTAAAAAATGGTTGCAGCAGTACACTGACAAGGAATTGCCAGAAATTCAAGCTGGATTCAGAAGAGGATGTGGAACAAGGGGTATAATTGCTAATGTCAGATGGATGTTGTCTGAAAGCAGAGAATACCAGAAAGATGTTTACCTGTGTTTTATTGACTTAGCAAAAGCATTCGACTCTGTGAATCATAACAAATTATGGATAACATTGTGAAGAACGGGAATTCCAGAACACTTAATTGTATTCATGTGAAACCTGTCCATAGCCAAGAAGCAGTCATTCAAACAGAACAAGGGGATATTGTGTGATTTAAAATTAAGAAAGGTGTGTGTCCAAGTTGTATCCTATCACCATACTTATTCAATCTGTATACTGAGCAAATAATCCTAGAAGCTGGACTATATGAAAAGATTCTGGTATCAGAATTGGAAGAAGACTAATAACTTGCAGTATGTGAATGCTGCAATCTTACTTGCTGAAAGTGAAGAGGACTTGAAGCACTTACTGATACAGATCAAAGACTGCAGCCTTCAATATGGATTATACCTCGATATAAAGCAAACAAAAGTCCCACAACTGAACCAATAAGCAACATCATAATAAATGGAGAAAATATTGAAGTTGTCTAGGATTTCATTTTACTTGACTCCACAATCAAAGCAGCAGTCAAGAATCAAACGAGGTTCTGGCAAAATGGCACTCTAGGCAGAAGCACCACGCCATCCCTCCACAACAAAGATCTGAAAAACTAAGCGGAACAGAGAATACAACAATCCTGAAACCCTAAAACACCAAATGAAGAGATAAAGAACTCAGCCAAGCACCAAATGGAGTGATAAAACTGACAGAGAATGGAGAGTGAAGAGAGATTCATGCAGAGGTACCCTACCAGCTAACGCAGCGTGGATCCACCATCTTGGACTCCTATTGAAGACCAGCAAATGGGGGTACAAGAAAGCAGCCTCACAGAGCATCCAGTGGGAGACAAAACAACCGTCAATGTGCAGCCTGAGCTTTGCCACCCCCCACCCCTCTTCGCCCCGGCTCAGCCTCCTCTGCTTCCCGCGGCCATGATCTCTTGACTGGGAAGTGCCGGCTGCTTGGATTCCACACACCCAAGCGGGTGGCTCTCTGGGTGCCATTTGTTGGCTGTGGGTGTTGCTTTTTTCCACTACTTTTGATTTCTTCCTTGCCTCTGGCCATCTACCCCTGCTTTAACTCGAGTGCCTCACTCCATGCGCCATCTTTGCTTCTTCCTGAGGGGCTGAAGAGCACCAGCAATTCCTGATATACGCTTTCCCATTCTCTACCCTTAATCACCCACACTCGACTTCCTCTGCTTCCTGCGGACACAGTTTCTTGTCCAGAAACACCAGTCCGCACTGGCTGGCTCTCTAAGTGCCATTTGTTGGCTGCTGGTGTTGATTTTCTTTTTTTCTTTTTTCTGCTTCTTTTTATTTCTTACTTGCCTCTTGCCACCTCCCCCTCCTTTCGCTTGAGTGCCTGGCTCCATGCGCCATCTTTGCTTCTTCCTGAGGGGCTGCGGAGCTCCATTCGAGTGTGGAGCTGCTTCCCGGTCTGGGCTACCGCGCTGGTGGGATCCCAGGGCTTTTGTTTGTTTGTTCGTTTTGAATTGTTTGTTTGTTTTCTTTTCCTTTTCTTGAGTTGGGAGCCCTTTCTGGCCAGGCGGAGCTGCGTAGCAAGGAACTCCCCTTCAGATTCCACACACGTGCAGAAGGATCCCAGAGAGCATTTCTTTTCTCATTGGTTTTTTTTTTTTTTCCTGTTCTTTTAGGAGGCCTTTCTTGTTTGTTTGTCTTTTTTTAATTTATTTTGTTTTCTTTTCCCTCTTTTTCACTTTTTGTCTTTCTTCATTGCTCAGTTTCTCGTCCCTCTATATCTCCTTTCTCTTTCTGATCCCTGAAAACCAGGCGTTATATACCTCTACACCTTCTAGCCAGGCTGTATTGCAATACCTGAGAGCAACTTCCCAAGACCTCATAGCTGCACCGGTGGGATCCCTGGGAACTTTGTGGTTCTTTAACATTAATGATTTTTATTTTTCATTCTTTTCTTTTCTTCCTCTTCACCTTTCTGTTTCTATCCATTTCATTGTCTCTCATCTCTCCATTCCAACAGCAAGCTCCCCTAGCATTCATTTTGTTTGTTTGTATGATTTTGGCTCCTGTTCCTCTCTCCTCACTCCCATATCCATCTCAGCTCCACACATAACAATCTCCCCGCTCCATCCTGTCTACCTGCACCATGCGCTTGACATCACACCACCAAGCAGCACGGGCACGGCCTACTGGAACCTGCCCTGCACTGATTGCCAACCCGCTCTGGTGGCTGTAGTAATGCCACAAACAACCTCTTCAGCTAGACCTGTCCTGCTGTACCATATCTGAGTGACTGACCCTGCCAGTTGGAGAAGGAGATGAAAAGTATTGAGCGCACAGACAAGCAAACAACAAAGAAAACACAGTCCACCTGCTCAGATATAGTCAAATATTCTTTTTTAAAAAAAGGGATGAAACAAACAAATCTACAAACAATAAATGAGAAAAATAACTACTGACTGCCCCGAAAACAGCAGACAATATCTAAACATTTACAAAAACAGGAAAGAATGGTTCCACTAGGTGTCCAAAATAAAACACCAGATGACACCCTTGTGGAAGAAAACACACTAGAAATACCTGATAGGGAATTCAAATCTCTAATACTTAGAATTCTCCAAGAACTGAGGCAAAAAGCTGACAAACATGAGGAAAAAATAGACAAATTCATGGAAAATACAGACAAAAAATTGGAAGAATTCAGGAAGATGATGCAGGAACAAAATGCCTAAATAAATTCACAACTAGAAATTATACAAAGACAACAACTAGAAATCCAAAAGATAAACAGCAAGATTTCAGAAATGGATGTTGTCACAGAACGGCTGAGAAGCAGATTTGAAATGGTAGAAGACAGGATCAGTGGAATTGAAGACAGACACTTGGATACAACTCTGTCTGAGGAAAACTCAGAAAAAAGAACAAAGAAAATGAAGAGACCATGAGATTTATGTGGGACATAATTAAAAGCAAAAATTTAAGAGTGAATGGAATTCCAGAACAGGGGGAGAAAACAGAAAACAGAGAGGATCATTGAGGAACTGCTGACAGAAAACTTCCCCAATATCATGAAAGATGAAAAGCTGGCCATCCAAGAAGCTCAATGAACCCCATATAGAAGAGACCCCAAAAGAAAATCACCAAGACATATCATAATCACACTCGCCAAAACCAAAGACAAACAAAGAATCCTGAGAGCAGCTCATGAAAAACAAGAAGTCACTTACAGAGGAGAAACAATAAGACTAAGCTCTGATTATTCAGCAGAAACCATGCAAGCAAGAAGGCAATGGGATGACATATATAAAATTTTGAAAGAAAAAAATTGTCAGCCAAGAATAATATATCCTGAAAAACTCTTGTTCAAATTTGATGGTGAAATTAGGTCATTTCCAGATAAACAGAAATTAAGGGAATATGTAAAAGTCAAACCAAACTTACAAAAATTATTAAAGGGAGTTCTTTGATCTGAGGATAAACAGCTTCAGCTCACAGGCAGAATCTAGAACGCAGGATCGTACCATCCAGATACCAATCTAGGAAATGAACTCTAGAGGACTATCCAAAACCAAAAGAAATACAACAGGGAATCAGAGCAGTTAATCAGTAAATGACAACAACATCAAAACAATAAAAGAGGGAATAAACAGCATAGGTATAGAACCTTCTAATGGAGAAGAAGGCAAGGCGATGCCAAGTAATGGTAGACTGCTTCCAACTTAGAAAGATAAGGGTAAAATTCATGGTAACCACAAAGAAAGTTAACAAACATACTCATAAAAATAAAGAGGACAAACATAAAGTCTTAGCAAAAACAAAACCAACAAAAACAAAAGAAATGAAAAAAAAAAAAATCCACAAAGGTAACTCAGAACAAGAGAGTAAGAAGAACAAAGAAAACTTCAGCACCACAAAAACAAATGCACTACAAAATGACAGCAACAAACTCACATCTATCAATAATTACACTGAATGTAAATGAACTCAATGCACCCATAAAGAGACGGAGAGTGACAAAATGGATAAGAAAACAGGATCCATCAATATGCTGTCTACAAGAGACACACCTTAGAAACTAAGATGTGAATTTATTAAAAGTCAAAGGTTGGAAAAAAATATATCAAGCGAGCAACTACCAAAAAAGAGCAGGATTGGCAATTATAAACTCAGATAAAATAAATTTTAAAACAAAATCTACCATAAAAGACAAAGAAGGACACTATATAATGTTTAAGGGGATGATCCATCATGAAGACATAACCATAATAAACATCTACGCTCCCAATGACAGGGCTCCAAATTACGTAAAACAAACTCTAACAACACTGAAAAGAGAAATTGACAGTTCCACAATAATAGTAGGAAACTTCAACACACGACTCTCAGTAAAGGACAGAACAACTAAGAACAAACTAAGCAAAGATACAGAAGGCACAATCAGCCAACTGGACCTCATAGACATATATAGAACACTCCGTCCAACCACTGCAAAGTACACATTCTTTTCCAATGCACATGGAACGTTCTCCACAATAGAGCACATCTTAGGCCATAGAGCAATCCTCAACAAGATCCAAAATGTTGAGATAATTCAAAGTATCTTCTCTGACCACAATGCCATCAAGGTAGAAATTAACAATAGAAAGATCAAAGAAAAAAAATCAACTACATGGAAAGTGAATAATACCCTGCTTACACATCAGTGGGTAATGGAAGAAATCAGAGATGGAATCAAAAAATTCCTAGAATCAAATGAAAATGAAAGCACATCGTACCAAAACCTTTGGGACACAGCAAAGGCAGTCCTCAGAGGACAATTTATAGCAATAGATGCACATATCAAAAAAGAAGAAAGGGACAAAATCAAAACATTAACTACAGAACTCAAACAAATAGAAAGAGAACAGCAAAAAAAACCCACAACCACCAGAAGAAAGCAAATAGTAAAGATCAGAGCAGAAATGAATGAAATAGAGAACAGAATAACAATAGAAAGAATCAACAAAACCAAAAGTTGGTTCTTTGCTAGAATCAACAAAATCGACAAACCACTGGCCAGACTGACAAAAGAAAAACAGGACAGGACACAAATAACCCAAATAAGAAATGAAATTGGGGACATTACAACAGACCCAACTGAAATAAAAAGGATTATAACAGAATATTATGAAAAAGTATACTCCAACAAATTGGAAAACCTAGAGGAAAAGGATAAATTTCTAGAAACACACGGCCTACCCAAACTACAACAAAGTGATGTTGAAAATCTGAACAGACCCATAACAAGAAAAGAGATTGAAAAGGTAATTAAAAAACTCCCAACCGAAAAAAAGCCCTGGCCCAGATGACGTCACTGGAGAATTCTACAAAACATTTACAGAAGAGCTTCTACCAGTACTACTCAAGCTATTTCAGAGCATAGAAGAGGAAGCAACACTTCCAAATTCATTCTATGATGCCAGCATAATGCTGATACCAAAACCAGGCAAAGTTGTCACTAAAAAGGAAAATTACAGACCAATATCTCTCATAGATATATAGATGAAAAAATTTTGAACAAAATTCTAGCCAATAGACTTCAGCATTATATCAAAAAAAAAAAAAAAAAAAAAAAAAAACACACCACGACCAAGTAGGATTCATACCAGGTATGCAAGGATGGTTCAACATTAGAAAATCAATCAACGTAATCCACCACATAAATAAAAGGAAAGAAAAGAATTACATGATCATCTCAATTGATGCAGAAAAGGCATTTCACAAAGTCTAACACCCATGGCTGATAAAAACTCTCTATAAAATAGGTATAGAAGGGAAATTTCTTAACATAATAAAGGGCATCTACGCAAAACCAAAGGCCAACATCATTCTTAATGGAGAGAGGCTGAAAACATTCCCCTTGAAAACAGGAACAAGACAAGGATGTCCTTTATCACCACTCCTATTTATCCTTGTGCTGGAAGTTCTAGCTAGAGCAATAAGGCAAGAAAAAGAAATAAAGGGCATCCAAAAATGGTAATGAAGAAGTTAAACTGTCTCTGTTTGCAGATGATATGATACTATACATAAAAAACCCTAAATACTCCATGAGAAATCTGCTGGAACTAGTAGAAAGATTCAGTAGAGTAGCAGGATACAAGACAAACATTCAAAAATCAGTTGGATTCCTATACACCAGTAAGGAGAATGATGAAAAGGAAATCAGGAAAGCAATACCATTTTCAATAGCCCCAAAAAAGATAAAATACTTAGGAATAAATCTGAACAGGGATGTAAAAGACCTATACAAAGAAAACTACAAAACACTACTGCATGAAACCCAAAGGGATCTACATAAATGGAAAAACATATCATGCTCTTGGATAGGAAGACTCAACATTGTGAAAATGACAATTCTACCCAAAGGAATTTACAAATACAATGCAATCCTGATCCAAATACCAACAACATTCTTCAAAGAGATGGAAAAACTAATCATTCACTTTCTATGGAAAGGGAAGAAGCCCCGAATAAGTAAAGGACTACTGAAGAAGAAGAATAAAGTTGGAGGACTCACACTACCTTACTTCAGAACCACCTATACAGCTACAGAAGTCAAAACAGCCTGGTACTTGTACAATGATGGATACATCGATCAATGGAACAGAATTGAGAACCCAGATGTAAATCCATCCGCCTACGGTCACCTGATCTTCGACAAGGGCCCAATGTTCATCAAATGGGGAAAAGACAGTCTTTTTAACAAATGGTGCTGGCAAAACTGGATATCCATTTGCAAAAAAATGAAACAGGACCCATAACTCACACCATACACAAAAAAAACTTCAAAATGGATCAAAGACCTGAATATAAAGCCTAAAACTATAAAGTTCATAGACGAAAAAATAAGACCAACACTTAGGCCTCGATACATGGCATTAACAAGATACAAACCATAACCATCAACGCACAAACCCCAACAGATAAGATAGATAACTGGGATCTTCTAAAAATCAAACACCTATGCTCTTCAAAAGACCTCACCAAAAGAGTAAAAAGAGAACCTACAGACTGGGAAAAAATTTTTGGACAGTACAAGTCAGACAAAGTTCTAATCTCCATAATCTACAAGAAAATCCAACACCTCTACAACAAAAAGACAAATAATCCTATCAAAAAATGAGCAAAGGAAATGAACAGACACTTCACCAAAGAAGACATTCAAATGGCCAACAGACACATAAGGAAATGCTCACGATCACTAGCCATTAGAGAAATGCAAATTAAAACCACAATGAGATACCATCTCACCCCGGCATTACTGGCACGAATCAAAAATACTGGAAAGAACAAATGTTGGAGGGGCTGCGGGGAGATCGGAACTCTTACGCGGTCCTCGTGGGAATGCAAAATGATACAACCATTTTGGAGAATGATATGGAGCTTCCTCAGAAAGCTAGAAATAGACATACCATTTGATCCAGCAATCCCAGTGGTAGGAATATGTCCTAGAGAACTGAGTCACCACTCGAATAGACATATGTACACTTATGTTCATGGCAGCATTGTTCACAATAGCAAAACGATGGAAACAACCTAGATGCCCATCAACAGATGAATGTATATACAAACTATGGTACATACACACAATGGAGTACTCTGCAACAAGAAAGAACAACAATGAATCTGTGAAGCATCTCATAACATGGATGAAACTGGAGGACATTATGCTGAGTGAAATAAGTCAATCACAAAAGGACAAATATTGTATGAGACCTCTATTGTCAAAATCCATGAGAAAGTTCACACACAAAATGTAACAATCTTTGTTGGTTACCAGGGATGGGAGGGGTGGAGGGGGGAGATACTAAATAGGCAATAGATAAGTGGTATCTTGGGTGAAGGGTGAGACAGTACACAATACAGGGGAAACTAGCACAGCTTGTACAAGGAAAGGTCATGGAAGCCCCATAGACACAACCAAACTCCCTGAGGTACTGAATTGCTGGGCGGAGGGCTGTGGGGACCATGGTCTCGGGGAACATCTAGCTCAATTGGCATGACACAGCTTATAAAGACAATGCTCTACATTCTACCTTGGTGAGTAGTGTCTGGGGTCTTAAAAGCCTCTGAGCAGCCATGTAAGATACTCCACTGGTCTCATCCTTTTGGGAGCAAGGGAAAATGAAGAGAACAGGACACAAGGAAAAGATTAGTCCAAAGGACTAATTGTCCATATCTACCGAGGCCTCCACTGGACTGAATCCAGTACAGCTAGATGGTGCCCGGCTACCACCACTGACTGCTCTGACCAGGATCACAGCGGAGGTTTCTGGACAGAGCTGGAGAAGGATGTAGAGCATAATTCTAACTCACAAAAAAAAGGTCAGATTTACTGGCCTAAAGGAGACTGGAGAAACCCCGAGAGTATGGCCCCCAGACACGCTTTTAGCTCAGTGGTGAAGCTACCTCTGAGGTTCACTGTTCATCCTGGGAGTGGAAAGCCCCGTAAAACCTAATGAGACTAACGAGGTACAGCATTCCAAGGACAAGGGCCAGAAGGCAGAAGGGGACAAGGAAGCTGGTGACAGGGAACCCAAGGTTGAGTAACGATATTGTTGATGTGTTGTGAGATTGTTAACCATTATCATAGGGCAACATTTGTAGTAACTGTGAAATGAGAAACTATTTTGTTCTGTAAGCCTTCATCTTAAGTGAGAATAAGAGCACAATTGGAAGAGCGTAGTCAATGTCACTGAACTGTGCATGTAGAAATTTTTTGAAATGGTGTATCTTTGGCTATGTGTATCTTCATGAAAAAGAAAAGGTTGAGAAGTTAGAGGGTTAATATGTTGTGGGGTTATTAACCAATGTCATAAAACAACATGTGTACTACTGGTTCACGAGAAACTATTTGTTCTGTAAGCCTTCACCTGAAGTACAATAAAATAAAAAATAAAAAATAAAAAGAAATCAAACGACACATTGCATTGGGCAAATGTGCTGCAAAAGATCTCTTTGAAGTGTTGCAAAGCAAAGATGTCAATTTGAGGACTAATGTTATGTAAGCATCTCATAATTAATATTTCTAAATTAAAATTCCTGAACTCCTTTGTTATTACCACTTTCAAACCTTTCCTTCTATGTTGTTTGTTGTGAGGTCCCTGACCCAAGCCATGATATTTTCTATCAACTCGTATGCATTCAAAAGCTGGACAATGAGTAAGGAAAACTGAGGAAGAGTTGATGCCTTTGAATTATGGTTTTGGTGAAGAATATTGAATATCCTGTGGACTGCCAGAAGAACTAACAAATCCGTCTTGGAAAAGTACAGCCAGAATGCTCTTTGGAAGTGAAGATGGTGAAACTTCATCTCATGTACTTTGGACAGGTTATCAAGAGGGATCAATCCCTAAAGAAGGACATCGTGCTTGTTAAAGTAGAGGTTCAGTGAAAAAGAGGAAATCCCTCAATGAGATGGATTGACACAGTGGCTACAACACTGGGCTCAAACATAGAAACTATTGTAAGGATGGCACAGTACTAGGCAGTGTTTTGTTCTTTTGTACATGGGATTTCTATGAGTCAGAACTGACTGGATGGCACTGCACAACAACAACAGAGAAGGAAAGGGTTTGAAAGTGGTATTAACAAAGGAATTCAGGAATTTTAATTTAGAAATATTAATTATTAGATGCTTACTCAACATCAGGGGGCATTGGTGGTTCAGTGGTAGAACCCTTGCCTTCCATGTGGACACCATGGTTTAATTCCCAGCCAAAGCACCTCACGTGCCTGCTTGTTGCCATGATGCTGAATCGGTTTCAGCAAAGCTTGCAGACTAAGATGGCCTAGGAAGAAAGGCCTGGCAATCTCATTCTGAACATCAGCCCATGAAAACCCCATGGTTCACAATGGTCTGATCTATAATCAGTCACGGGAATGGGAAAGGACAGGGCAGTATTTCTTTCCATTGTGAATGAGGTGATCATGAGTCAAGATGGACTCCACAGTAGCTAACAATAACAGCAATAAATCAATATCCATCTTTTAACAACCCATTAAAACAGCTTTTCCCAGTAGCCCAATGCACCACACATGTATGTGTTAATCATGAAGTTATGAGATTTAAGGTGAAGATTGTTCTCTGAACTGGGAAGAGAACTACAAATGTCACACAGGAGATTCTATGTCCTGAGTCTGAAAGAAGATGGGTGATGATTTGGCAATGTTGAAGTCAGGAGTGGGCTACTACCCTCTCTTTCCAAGACAAAATTTGTGTTTTCTTAGGCTGAAAAGAAAACAATCGAAACAATGTGTGTACAATGCTTTGTGAATTTAATATGCTGTATAATTGTCAGTTCCACCATTATTGTTATTAATGTGAGCATTATTATCCCCTCAATCCAGGCACTCTGGCCGTTAAACCTGGGTTTTAAAACCAACATGTGTAACAAAATAGTGTTTCCTGGGACCGAAATAAAAAGCCACAGCCATGTAAATCTGACATGTTTTCAGTGTTTCTGTATGTTTGATCATTACTGTCCACATGGTAATTCAAAAGTGGCACAAGGCGATGGGACAGAAACCCTGGTTTGGGACTCAGTTGATTTTGTGTTCTATATTTGTACCTTCCGTTAATTAACTCTTTGACCTTGGGCGAGGCTCTTTCTTTGGTCTACTGATTCACCATCTGTAGAGTACAGGGGTTGGTTAGCGCATGCTCTCCCGGCTCTCTTTCCCCTGTAACATTGCATGTAATCCTGTGAATTGGACTGATGACAGCACATCAGGGAAAACTTGCTAAATACATTTTACAAGCAAATGGCAAAGCCAGTGGAAACAGTTAGCAGCAGCGGTTGCCATGGAATTGAGTCATGTGTATCGATGAGGGGCACCCAGCACAGCTGGCCTTGGACAGGAGACTGTACAAGGCTGGAACAATGCTGTGTTAACATCTGGCTCTGGGTGGTGTCAAATTACCAAAGAAGAAAATGTTACTTAGACTGGTCTGGACTCACGCTGTTACTTTTGATGGCTATGAATCCCAAGACCTCACACTGGGCAGAACAGTTTCTACTGGCCAGTAAACTCTACCCATAACAATAGTAACAATAATAAGAGCCCTAATGATAATATCTATTGTTATGGTAATAGCTGCTTTTTATTGTGTGTTTATCATATATAATAGGAAGACCCTGTTAAAAGCAGTTTGAATGCATAAAGTTATATGTAATCTTCACATTTCTATGAAGTAGGTACTATTATTATCTCAAATTTAGAGACAAAGAATGTGAGAAACAGAGAAGTTACATTAGGTCCCATGGTTATACACTGGTAAGTCATACAGCTTCGGTTTGAATTCAAGCAATTCAGCTCCATAATCTGAGATACTACTCACTATGCTATCACACACACACAGACATGCACAAACACACATCTTTTCACAGAAACATTTCAAATATCAGCATAGAAACATTATCAAATATGGAATACACACAGCATTACTATTAGAGAACTACTCTGTTGACCAAAATTAATTAAAAAAATTTTTTTTTATGTGTATTCCATTTTATAGCCGCACATACCTCCTTCTGATTCACCAGTTGACAAAATTCAAGTCAAGATAGTTAGTTATCTTTGAGGGCCTGCTAAAACGCCACCTCCTCTATAAAGCGTTACTGGCTTCTACAAAAGAAACAACTCCCCCATCTCTGTTTGCCTAGCATTTTGGGTTCACTCTGCCAATCCTACTCTTGTCAGAGTTAAGAAAGCCACTGGTTATTTATAAGTCTATTCTGCCTACTGAATGATGAGTGTCTTGGGCTCGAGGATAAAAGTGTTTTATACACCTTTACTGCTCAGATTCTTCCGTTTTTCTGGAATATAGTTAGTGCTTGGTGAATGAATGAACAAAAAAATACATTTTCTCAACTGATCCTCACAACAACCCTGTGAGCTAAACAGGGTGATGGCCACAGTCTCCATGTTCCAGTAAACAAACAGAAACAAGGCTCAGAGAAGTACAATGACTGAGTGCTATGAATCACTTTTAAACGGCCTTTCTAGCTATGGTCTTGAAATTCCTCAAAGCAATTGGCTGGGAATATGCAAATTGAGTGACGGATGATCTGTCAAGGGGCTTGGTTGATTCGTGATCCTGGTGGAATTACCATGCCTTGAAATTGACAAGGAGTAGGCTTAAATAAGGCTTAATCCCACAGAGGTTCAGGGGAACCTTATTACTACTATCAAGAAGAAGAGTCTGGAGTGAAGCATATACTTTGGACCAAGGACCCAGGGGTCCTTGTATGGAACTCTCCTTGACTCAGAAGAAAGAGTGAACACTGAAGATGGGAAGAGACAACGGCAGTGGGCTTGCTGGCCCATGGAGTGAAAGCTGAGCATCTTTGGACAGGAAGCTTGATGGCAGAGCTAAAAGAAGTGTAACAATTCTCCATGCAGGGCAGAGGCCTAAGTATCCCTGGTGCAGGGGTTGCCTTGCAGGATTCTGTGCACAGGATGGAGCCAGACTCCACTAGGCAGGACGCTTGCCAGCGGGGCTAAAAGAACAGTAGCCAAAGCAGGACAAGAGAGGCCTGAGTGTGTTCCATGCAGGGGCTGCCTGTCTCCCCCCTCCCCAACCGCGGGGCAGCAAGACAGAGAGCCCCGCAGGCCTGAGTAGCATGGCAGAAGCCAGCAGCAATGGCCAGCAAGGCCCAGCAGCAGAGCAGAGGCTTCGGGAGCCATGAAGACCCCCGAGCAGCATGGTGGTAGCCAGAGGAAGCTGTGACATGAACACAGCATAAGACCTGAACCATAGCATGCTTGCCCAGCTACATAAGAATGGACACCGATAATTTGGAGAAGGGTAAGCAGTTCACCTTTTGAGAATCTATTGTTATTGTTTATTGATTGCTTTCTGTAAAGTAATACTGGCTTTCACTTCATCAACACTCTGTGTCTTGTGTGCCCAGCTCAATCACAGATGAAAGTAGCACTCGTGGAATGGTTGATGTCAGTGGGTATACTTGCTTCATTCCCAGCAGTCATATGGCTACTAGAAGTATGAGGCAGAGCCTGTCTGCCCACGCAATGCAGATACAGATAATGCATACAAAGATTTGTTTAAGTTTCTTAAAGAAATCAGAAGACTTTTGGCTCTTAGTCCAGTGCCTTTCTGTTATGGTCTAGCTTGCCCTACTCCAGTGAGAAATGTGTGAAGGCATGAGAACCTGGAGGTGCCTAGAGGGTAGGAATGGTAACAACAAACTCCCCAAGCAGAAAAATGCCCTTGCCTTTTGCATTCCCAACAAACCAACCAAAGGATGAGACACAGATAATGACTGAAATACCAGAGTTAAGGTTCTACCATTCACTAACTCACTCACTCATTCATTCATTCATTGAACAAGAATTTTTGAGTATCAGCTGACTTTCTAAATGCATACAGTCTATGTATTTAGACTGCAAAACCAGTTGCCTTTGAGTAGATTCTGGTTCCTGACCATCCTACACATGTCAGAATAGAACTGTGCTCCACAGGGCTTTCAATGGCTGATATTGTAGAAGTAGACTTCTCATCTTTTCTTCCAAGGTGTCTCTGGGTGGATTTGAACTGTCAACCTTTAGGTTATCAGCCAAATACATTAACCATTTTTATCACCCAGGAATTCTAATTAGAGGAGAAAACAAAGTCCTTGCTCTTATGGAGCCTACTTGTTAGTCAGGAAGACAGAAAATATATAAGTATGTATGTATGCCACATCTTGATACTTTTCCATCACTGCTCTTCTAAGCAACCTTAGCTTTAAACAAGGCCTTGATCTCTAGAAACTACACTTCCCAGACTTCCTTGCAGTTAGGGCTCCAGTTTAGATTCTATTAATAAGAGGCACTGACACAGATTTAAAGGACAGAAATGAAAGAAAAGACAATAGTCATCTGTGGCAGCTGATGCAGACAATTGGACAGACAGCCCAGGTAAGGTTTGCCCCAGCTCCCAGGCTAACACCTATGCATCCCCACTCTGGTGGTGCTGCTGGCAGCTAGGGCCACTATTGTCACTTTCTTGTAATTCCAGCCCTTCCAAATTTCCTGACCAGTCTCCAGGGACCAGTCTCTAAAGAAAGGCACCATGCTTGTTAAAGTAGAGGGTCAGCGAAAAAGAGGAAGACCCTCTACAAGATGGATAGACACAGTGGCTACAACAATGGGCTCAAGCATAGCGACAATTGTGAGAATGGCTCAGGACCGGGCAGTGTTTTATCCTATTGTACATAGGGTCACCATGAGTTGGAACGGACTTGACAGCACCTAATAACAACAACAACAAATTTCCTGAATAACATCTAAATCTTTCCCTGATCTTTGTTTTCCTAATCCTTCCGGTGGTTTTATATCCAAACATTTCCTGTATCATTATTATTATTATTACTTAAAACACCTAGAGTATTGTCTGCTTTCCATTCAGTCCTTAATTATAATCTCAGGTAGCAATATATTCAGGAATATATGAAGCAAGGTGAGTGGACAAAGAGCAAGAGTGTGTGGGGGTGTTCCTTTGGCGATCACAAAAGGAAATGACATTTGCAGAGAGACCTGAATGAAGAGGACATGCTAATATCTTAGGGAAGCACATTTTAGGTGCAGGAAATGGCAAGGACAAAGGACAAATGCTTTTAGGAATGTGAGAAAAGGGAGAGAAGATAGGACATGATGTCTGGGAGAAAGCCAGGACTCAGTTCATGGAGTAACTTGAAGGTCAAGGAGAGGAGTTTGAATTGTATAGTCAAAGGGTTCTGAGAAAGAGAATGATATGATGAAATGTGGTTTGGGTATCCCACCCCATGATACCTGAGCCTACTCCATGTCAATTTATCAACTATATTTCAATATTGCTAAATAACATACGTGCAGACGTGTAAAGTTTACAAAGTGGTGTCATATTATTACCTTGCTCAAAATGTGTTCTCATCAATCCTGAGCTGTTATTCCAGTTTTACAAATTAGGAAATTGAAATTCAGAGAATTTGAATAATACTTGCTGTTGTTGTTAGTTGTCCTCGAGTCATCACTGCTCATTTGGACCCCAAGTACAACAGAATGAAACATTGCCCAGTTCTACACCATTTTCAAAATCATTGGTATGCTTGAGTCCATTGTTGCAACCATAGTATATTTTGAGTGTCTTCTAACGCAAGGGACTCATCCTGCAATTATTTCAGACAATATTCTCCTATGATCCATAGAGTTTTCCTTGACTAATTTTTGGAAATAGATTGCCAGGCCTTTCTTCTTAGTCTGTCACAGACTGGAAGCATCTATGCCCACTATGGATAACTCTGCTGGTATTGGAAACACCAATGGTATAGCTTCTAGCATTATAGCAACACGCAAGCCACCATAGTATGACAGATTGACAGACAGGTGGTGGTTGAATAGTGCACTTTATGTAAAACAAGAGGTAAGTGACAAAGCTATGAATCAGATCCAAATCTTCTGATTCAAAAGCACATCTTGCTAGACTATAGTTGGCTTTGTGATGTAAACAATGGCAATGAGTCTCTTCACTAGGTCCAATAATAATAGCTATTATTTATGGATCACTTACACTTTGCAAAGCACCACAAAGTGATGGACCTAGGATTAGGCTTAGGCAGAATGAATCCAGAGCACAAAAGGGGAAGATCCATGGGCTTAAGCAGTGCTGTTCAAATGTTGCCTATTCAAAGCAACTGGGGCCGTGGTCAAAATGCAGATTCCTATTCAATAGGACTTAGCAGGGCCTGACTGTGTGCCTTTCTAACTAGCTCTCAGGCAAAGCCAGTGCTACTGGCCCACTGACCAGACTACAGGTAGCTAGGCCCTACAGTGCAATAGTAAGTCATTCATAAGTCGATTATTTACTTAAAAAATACTTTTGAGCCCAAATTGCCTGCCTTGGCCAGTCAAGAGAAGAAGTATTTTTGGACTTTAGCTTATCAAAGGCCAACAGCATCTATTCAAAAGTTTGAAAAGAAGAGTGATCTATTAAAAGAAGTCATTAGCATTAATACTAACATAACATTAACATAAACTGCTTACCAACAAATTTCAAAACCCTTTGCTTTTGATGTCAAATTTCTAGCTTTTAAGTATATTCAATATCTTTATTTAAAAAAAAAAAAAAAGGCTTTGTCTTAAAATCCTGAATGTATATGCCTGAACTTAAACCATTACTAGGCTGAGGATCAAGATTTTGCTAACTGAATATAGTCCATAGAAGTATTAGACACATTTATTTTTCCAATATACAATTTTGAAAGACCGATGACCTATTCATAGAAATAATTTTTCTCAACAACATAAGTGGTGACTATACACAAGGACTTCACCAGATGGAATACACAGGAATCTAATAGACTACATCTGTGGAAAGAGGTGATGGAGAAGTTCAATATCATCAGTCACAACAAAGACAGGGGCCAACTGTAGTACAGACCATCCATTGCTCTTATGCAAGCTCAACTTGAAGCTGAAGAAAATTAAAAGGAGTCTACAAGAGCCGAAGTATGACCTTGAGTATATCCCACCTGAATTTAGAGACCATATTGAGAATAGATTTCACACACTGAATGCTAATAATGAAAGACCAGGCAAGTCATGGGATGATGTCAAGAACATCATACATGAAGAAAGCAAAAGGTCATTAAAATGACAGGAAAGAAAGGAAAGACCAAAATGGATGTCAGAAGAGACTGAAACTTCCACTTGAACATCGAGTAGCTAAAGCAAAAGGAAAAAATGATGAAGTCAAAGTGTTGAACAGAAGATTTCCAATGGCAGTTGGACAAGACAAAGTATTATAATAAAATGTGTAAAGACCTGGAGTTAGAAAACCAAAGGAAAGAACATCCTCCACATTTCTCATGCTGAAAGAACTGAAGAAAAAATTCAAGCAATATTGAAGTATTCTGTGGGTTAGGTATTGAGCTACAAAGGAAGTATCAAAAGAAGATAGAAAGAATATACAGAGTCACTGTACCAAAAATAATTGATGATGTTCCAACATTTCAGGAGGTAGCTGTGATCAAGAACCAATGGTACTGAAGAAAGCAGTCGAAACTGTACTGAAGACAACAGCAAAAAACAAGTCTCCAGGAATTCACAGAACACCAACTGAGATGTTTCAAACAAACAGATGCAGTGCTAGAGGTTCTCACTCATCTATGCCAAGAGATTTGCAGGACAGCTACCTGCTCAACTAATTGGAAGAGATCCATATATGTACCCTTTCCAAAGAAAGGTAATCCAATCAAATGCAGAAATTATTGAAAAATATCAATATCACATGCAAGCACTGTTCACAATAGCAAAAAGTGGAGACAAACTAGATGCCCATCAACAGATGAATGGATAAGCAAACTATGGTACATACACACAATGTAGTACTGTGCAAAGAACAATGATGAAACTGTGAAGCATCTCATAACATGGATGAAACTGGAGGACATTATGCTGAGTGAAATAAGTCAATCACAAAAGGACAAACATTGTATGAGACCTCTATTGTAAAAACTCATGAAAAAGTTCACAAACAAAAAGTAACAATCTTTCTTCCTTACGGGGATAGGAGGGGTGGGTTGGGGGGAAATACTAAATAGGTATCTTTGGTGAAGGGTGAGACAGTACACAATACTGGGAGACCAGCATAACTTGTACAAGCAAAGGTCATGGAAGCTCTATAGACACATCCAAACTCCTTGAGGGACTGAATTGCTGGGTGGAGGGCTGTGGGGCCCATGGTCTTGGGGAACATTTAGCTCAATTGGCATAGCACAGTTTATAGACACAATGTTCTACATTCTACCTTGGGGAGTAGCATCTGGGGTCTTAAAAGCTTGTGAGCAGCCATCTAACATACTCCACTGGTCTCACCCCTTCGGGAGCAAGGGAAAATGACGAGAACAGGATACAAGGAAAAGATTAGTCCAAAGGACTAATGGACCACAGCTACCACGGCCTCCACCAGATTGAGTCCAGTACAGCCAGATGGTGCCTGGCTACCACTGACTGCTCTGACCAGGATCACAACAGAGGGTTCTGGACAGAGCTGAAGAAGGATGTAGAACAAAATTCTAACACACACAAAAAAGACCAGATTTACTGGCCTAAAGGAGACTGGAGAAACCCTGAGAGTATGGCCCCCAGACACCCTTTTAGCTCAGTGGTGAAGTCACTTCCGAAGTTCACCATTTGGCCAGGGATTGGACAGCCACATAGAACAAAATGGGACTAATGAGGCACAGCAGTCCAAGGACAAGGACTAGAAGGCAGAAGGGGACAGGAAAGCTGGTGATAGGGAACTCAAGGTTGAATAAGAACAGTGCTGACATGTAGTGGGGTTATTAACCATTGTCATAGGGCAACACGTGTACTAATTGTTTAATGAGGAACTATTTTGTTCTATAAGCCTTCATCTAAATTGAGAATAGCAGCACAACTGGAAGAACATAATAAATGTCACTGAACTGTGCATGTAGAAATTTTTGAAATGGTATATCTTTGGTTATACTTTTTCCACCAGAAAAAAAGGTCGAGAAGGGAGAGGGTTGACATGTTGTGGGTTTGTTAACCAATATCATAAAACTATGTGTACTGATTGTTTAATGGAAACTATTTGTTCTGTAAACCCTCACCTAAAGTACAATTTAAAAAAAATCACATGCAAGTAAAATTTTTCTAAAGATAATTCAGAAGCAGTTTCAGTAGTACATCCACAGGGAATTACAGAAATTCAAGCTGGATTCAGAAGAGGAGATGGAATGCGGGATATCATTTCCGATGTCAGATCATGGCTGAAAGCAGACAACATCAGAAAGATATTTACCTGTGCTTTATTGACTATGAAAAGGCATTTGACTGTGTGGATCATAACAAATTATGGGTAACATTGTGAAGAGTGGGAATGCCAGAACACTTAATTGTGCTCATGTGAAAGCTGTACCTGGACCAAGAGGTAGTGGTTGGAACAGAGCAAGGGGATGCTGCGTGGCTGAAAATCAGGAAAGGTGTATGTCAGGATTGTATCCTTTCACCATATTTATTCGATCTGTATGCTGAGCAAATAATCTGAGAAGCTGGACTATATGAATAAGGACGCAGCATCAAGATTCGAGGAAGATTTGTTAATAACCTGAGTTATGCAGATGACACACCCTTCCTTGCTGAAAAAGAAGAGGACCTGAAGCACTTACTGATGAAGATCAAAGACTAGAATCTTCTGTATGGATTACAACTTAAAGAAAACAATAATCCTCACAACTGTATGAATAAGCAACATCATGATAAAGGACAAATTATTAAAGTTGTCAAGGATTTCATTTTACTTGGATTTTCAATCAATGCCCATGGAAGTAGCAGTCATGAAATCAAACTACATAGTGCGTTGGGCAAATCTGCTGCAAAAGACTTCTTTAAAGTGTTAAAAAGTAAAGGCACCACTTTGGGGAATAAGATGAGCCTGATCCAAGCCATGGTATTTTCAGTCGACTCATATGCATGTGAAAGCTTGGCAATGAATAAGAAGACCGAAGAAGGATTGATGCCTTTGAATTACAGTGTTGCAAAAAAAATACTGAATATACTATGAACTGTCCAGAAGAACAAACAAAGCTATCTTGAAAGAAGTAGAGCCAGAATGCTCCTTAAAAGCCAGGACTGTGAGACTTTATCTTATGTACTCAGGACATGTTATCAGGAAGGACCTATCCCTGGAGGACATCATGCTTGGTAAAGCAGATGGTCAGTGAAAAAGAGATGGACCTTCAAGGAGATGGATTGATACAGTGGCTACGGCGATCGGCTCAAGCATAGGGAGGCTTGTGAAGATGGCAGGACTGAGCAATACTTCCTTCTGTTGTACATATGGTTGCTATGAGCTGGAGCCAACTCAAGTGCACCTAACAACAACAATATTTTTAAGAACAAGAAGATTTTCTTAGAATAAGTTATCAGTTACTTTTAAGGAATATACATACATACATATCTCTATCTCTGTCTGCATATGAACTTTACTGCAATTAAAGAAGGAGATTAGGAGTTATATAATATTACATTAATGGCTTTAAAATATGAAATCTCACCATTTTCTTACTGAATTATTGAATACTTTTAATTACAGGTTGCATACTGTGAACTATTGATCCAATAATTATTCATGTGGACTATTAAAAAGAAATGAGTCTTTTTTTTTTTTATTTTACCATTTTAAGCAGTTCTTATATATTATTTACAATTTGAGAGCTAGGAATGAAAGACTTTTTAGTATAATGCAATATCTTTAATGTAGGGCAGGTCTTTGTGGGAGTCCAAGGTAACATTATATAATCAAAAATTAAATAACTTTAAATTTCAGTAGGGGAAAGAAAGATACCATTTTCCTTCAGTTAAATATTTTAATCACAAGATTTTTCACTGCAAGTTATGAACCTTTCTAATGTGTCTGAAATATTCAATATGAAATATAAAATATTTTAAGTGTTCTGCAGAATTCTCAAAAAATAATTGATGGAATATTCTTTTTTCTTTTCTTTTTTGTCTTAGAAAAGAATTTATACCTGAATTCAGTCATTTTTCCTTTTATATTAACAAAAAATGAATTGGAAAGTTTTAGCAAGTTATGTCTTGAGCTATTACGTAACTAGTGATTTTAAAAATTAACTAAACAAAATACTTTGTAGATCTGGTGTCTTACCCTTGTTTTCATTAACTCCTCCCTCCATCCATTTGATTGGCAGTGAAACAAGCACATTTTTATGTTTATATGTTTACTGTGGGCCTAGTGCCCTGCTAGGTGGCAGGATATGCTAACACTTATTAAGTACTGTCTTAGTTATCTAGTGTTGCTGTAATAGAAATACAAGTGGATGGCTTCTGTTTAGAAGTTTATTCTCTCTAGTAGGCTAGAAGTCCGAATTGAGGATGTCAGCTCCAGGGGAAGGCTTTCTCCTGTTGGCTCTAGAAGAAGGTCGTTTTTATCAATCTTTCCCTGGTCAAGGAACTTCTCACTGCAGGGACTCCAGGTCCAAACAACACGATTCTCCTGGCTCTTGTTTCTTGGTAGTACGAGATCCCCATGTCTCTCTGCTTGCTTCTCTCTTTTATATCTTAAAAGAGGTTGACTTAAAACACAATCTAATCTTGTAGATTGAGTCCTGCCTCACTAACATAACAGCCACAAATCCCATCTCATTGACGTCATACCCAAACCCCATGCTGTTTGAGTTGATGCTGACTCATAATGACCCTATAGGACAAAGAAGAACTGTCCCATAGTGTTTCCAAGGAGTGGCTGGTGATTTTGAACTGCCAACCTTTTGGTTAGCAGTCAATTTCTTAAACACTGTACCACCAGGGCTCCCATTAACATCATAGAAATAGAACTTACAATAGTCAGGAAGACCACATCAGATGACAAAATGCTGGACAATCACACAATACTGGCAATCATGGCCTAGCCAAAATGATGCACATATTTTTGGGGGACACAATTCAATCCATGACATTCTACCTTTTGGCCCCCCAAAACTCATGTCCTTGCCACATATAAAACACATTCACCCCATCATATCATACTAAGTCTTAAATCAACTCCAAGTCCAAAATCTCATTTTCTGCAAAATTCCTCTTCATCTATAAAATCTAGAACATAAGTTATCTGCCTCCAATGTACAATGATGGAGCAGGCATGAGCTAGACTTTTCCATTACAAATGGGAGAAATTGGAGGGAAAGAAGGCATAACAGGCACTAGTTTAGTCAGCAGAACATATTACATTAGCCCTCAAGGCTTGGAAATAATTTTCTGTTCTCTGAGACCATTCGCACAATGGCCCTGCCCTCCAGACTCTAGGTATTGAACGTACTCTCTGGATTCTGCATGGAGGCCCCTTGGCCCTGTCTTCAGCTCCACCTTCCAGGCCCACTGGAATGGCAACTCTGCTCCCTGGGCTTGGGCAGCCCTGTTCTCCTAGTCTGTTGAGTGGTGACTCCACCTTTTGAGACCCCAGAGGTAGTGGCCCTACACTTTGAGACTGAGGCAGCTCTGCTTCCTGTGTTCTTTGTCTCTTTAGCTTCTGCTTCCTTGGCTTCTAGTCCCTCAGGCCTCAACACCCACATCTGCCCTGCTAAGGCAAGTGTTCTGAAGCTCTTCAGCTCCACAGATAAGTGCCTGGAGGCACCCCACTCCACAAGTAAACTTTGTCCAGAGGGCACTCAGCTCTCTTGCTCCATGGGTAGGCTCCAGCACTGTCTCGTGCTGGCCACCTGGTTCTGCTGCTGCTGCTTCTCTGCTGCAGCTTCTCACCGTCTAGTAGGCTAGAAGTCCAAATTCAGGGTGTCAGCTCCAGGGGAAGGCTTTCTCTCTTTGTCAGCTCTGGAGGAAGTCCTTGTCATCAATCTTCCCCTGGTCCAGGAGCTTCTCAGTGCAGGGACCCCGGGTCCAAAGGACACACTATTCTCCTGTCTCTTGTTTCTTGGTGGTATGAGGTCCCCATGTCTCTCAGCTTGCTTCTCTCTTTTATATCTCTAAAGAGATTGGCTTAAGACACAAGCTATTCTTGTAGCTTGGGTCCTGTCTCAGTAACATAACTGCCACTAATCCCATCTCATTAATATCATAGAGATAGGATTTACAACACATAAGAAAATCTCATCAGATGAAAAAATGGTAGACTATCGCACAATACTGGGAATCATGGCCTAGCCAAATTTATACACACACTTTTGTGGAACACAGTTTAATCCATGACAAGTACCTGTTACTTGCCAGATGGAAGTCCATGGGTGATGATGCAAAGCTGAAAGATTGGAAGTTCAAGTTTACTCAGAGGTGTCAGGAAAGAAAGGCCTAGATATTTACTTCCGCAAAACTAGTCATTGAAAATCCTATGGAGCACAGTTCTACTCTGACACAGATGCGGTCACCATGAGTTACTGTAGATTCAACAGCAAGTGGTACTGGTATGTGCCAGGTAGGGGGCATTGGTGATTCAGTGGTAGAATTCTTGCCTTTCATATAGAAGATCCAGGTTTGATTCCTGGCCAATGCACCTCATGTGCAGTTACCACCCATATGTCAGTGGAAGAGGCCTAGGACTTGGCAGTGTTTTGTTCCACTGTGCACGAGGTCACTATGAGTCTGTGGTGACATGATGGCAGCTAAACAACAACAACATCCAGTTAAGAAGTTTGCCAGTGTTTTATGTGCACCAATTCAGTTAAAAAAAAAAAAATGTTATTAAGCCTATTATTAAGGTCCCTAGGTGGTACAAACAATTTGAGTTTGGCTGGTAAACAAAACGTTGGCAGTTCAAACCCACACAGTGGCACTAGGAAGAAAGGCCCGGCAATCTTCTTCCATAAAGATTATAGCCAAGAAAACCCTATGGAGCCCTTCTACTCTGTAACACATGTGTTTGCTGTGAGTCAGAATCGACTGGATGGCATACATCAACAACAACACAGATTAATAAAACAAAACAGGTCGATTGTATTTCCAAGGATAGAAATCCAGGAAAAAACAGAGGTCCGATTTGTAAGCCAGATTTGATTTTCACTGAAGTCTATTCTCTTCCTACTCTACTATCCTCTCACTTAAAATTACTGTCTGGTTGCACCCTCAACCAGAGTGCTATAGCACACAGGTGTTTGATAATGGGGAAGACTGGTCCCCACAGGGGGAGCAGCTTATGAAGAGCATCAGTGCTCAGAAGCCTGTGTTCATGAAATGCTGGGGTCTGGGACTAGGGAGGAAGTATCAGAAAGCAGGTCTTGCATGAGAAAGAAAAGAGTTCTAATGTTCACATGGGAAGAATTTCAGGCAAGAAATTAGAATAGTGTGCTCAAAGTTCTGGTTCAGTAACTGCAGCATCATCACATGAGAACAGATTAGAACTAGAAATTCTCCAACCTCATCCCAAACCAATTAAATTGGAATCTATAGAATATAACTCAGACTTCTCAGTATTATTTTTAAACATTTGAGGTATTCTTACATGTAGTTTGAGAACAAATTAATAAACTGTAGTGAAGGGAGTGAGGAGCCCTGATGGCACAATTGTTAAGTGCTCAGCTGCTAACTGAAAGGACGGCAGTTCAAAGCCATTCAGGAGCTCTGAGGGAGAAAGACAACCAATAAAACCCTGTGGGGCATTTCTACTCTGTCACATGAGGTCACTATGAGTCAAAATCGACTCAAGGGCACCCAAGAAGAACAATATCTATTTAGAAAGCAGAATCAATGGGGGTTGGTGACTGTTCAGAGTTTATCTTGATGCCACTTATGTTAAAAGGGAGCCCTGGTGGCACAGTGGTTAAGCATTTGGCTGCTAACCAAGAGGTCAGCGGTTCGAATCCACCCGCTGCTCCTTGGAAACCCTGTAGGGTAGTTTTACTTTGTCCTATAGGGTTGCTATGAGTTGGAATCAACTCAACGACAATGGGTTTGATTTGTTTTTTTTGTTTGTTTTCTGTTAAAAGTGTTCAGAATGACCTAATTTTATCTTCAAACCCCTTTTTTTATTCCCTCTTAAATATGAAAGTTTTTATTATCTTTTTCCTAACAGCTTAGGTCACGCTTGGAAAAATCTAACATCTTCTGTCAGGCAATTAAGCAATTTGGGGACTTAAATTAACAATTGTGCCTAAACAAAAATCCATTGCACAGAAAAGCCTCTAATGAAACACAACAATTAGCTGGAAAAAATGCAGGGTGGTAATACGGAGAAGAATGATGATAATCACGATTTCCTAAACAAATAAACAAAATTACTTCCAACATTTATTGTAAACCACCCATGATATATTTGGCAATCTAAACGGAAAGGAAAAAAAAAAAATCCTTGATGTTTTATATAATACTGTATTTCATGTTACAGAATGAACTTTAATTAGAACATTGCTGGTGTCGCATTAGTAATAAATGTTCAAGACAAACTGAGAACAGAACTATGGGAATACTGCCACTAATGTAAAATCTGCTGTAAATTGCAAGGAATTTACATTTTCCATTAGCACAAAGTCATAAGCATAAAAATGATAAAAGATTACATACAATTTGGATGTTCCTTAACTCAGTGGAAATTATTGTTAAGAAATGTGTGTGTAATACCTAAAATTACTGGAGCTTAAAATGCATGGGTTAAAGTCCCAATGCCTTTACTTTTTAGTTGGGTAGTCTTGGGAAAATTGCTTACCTTTAGCCTGAGTTATTCCATCAGTAAAATGGGAACAAGTTCTACTGTCCTGGAGTCATATGTGGCTCTCAAGAGACACAAGGAACAGGAATGTGGCTTCATGGGAGGACCACAGAGTTTGTTGTCAGAAAACCAGAGCTCCAAAGTTCTAACTGCATCACCTGGGATAAGAGAATTGATGTCTCAGAATCTCCGTTTCCTTAAGTACAAGGTGGGCATGAACTGCCTCCCTAAATGGCTGTGAGAATTATAGGAAATAATAGAAGTAAATCACCTGGCACACAGAAGGTGTTTAATATTAGCATTTAACACCATTAGTAATGATCATGAAAGCATTTTGTATACTCCATATTTCTTTCCATGACTTGTCTGTCAGTTTGTCGTACTGTTGTGGCTTGTGTGTTGCTGTGATGCTGAAAGCTATGCAACCAGTATTTCAAACACCAGCAGAGTTATCCATGGTAGACAGGTTTCAGTGGAGCTTCCAGACTAAAACAGACTGCCAAAAATGACTTGGTGGTCTACTTCTGAAAAAATTGGCGAGTGAAAATCTTCTGAATAGCAGAGGAAGAATGTCTGATGCAGTGCTAGAAGATGAGCTCCTCAGGATGGAAGGCATGCAAAATATGACTGGGGAAGAGCTGCCTCCTCAAAGTAGAGTTGACTACAGTGATGTAGATAAAGATTTCAAGACATTCATTTGCTGATGTGGCACAACTCAAAATGAGGAGAAGCAGCTTTAAATATTCGTTAATAATCAGAACATGGAATACATACAAACTATGAAACTAGGAATACTGGAAATAGTCAAAAATGAAACGGGATGCATAAAGATCTATATCCTGGACATAAGTGAGTTGAAATGGACTGGTATTGACCATTTTGAATCAGACAATTATATGATCTACTATGCTGGGGATAACAAATTGAAAAGGAATGGCATTGCATTCATCATCAAAAAGAACATCTCAAGATCTACCCCAAAGTGCAATGCTTTTGGAAAAAAAAAAAAAAAAAACTCACTTCCGTTGAGTTGATTCCAATTCATAGAGACCTTATAGGACAGAGTAGAACTGCCCCATATGGTTACAAGGAGCACCTTGTGGATTTGAACTTCCAACCTTTTGGTTAGCAGCCATAGCTCTTAACCACTAAGCCACCAGGATTTCCACAATGCTGTCAGCAATAGAATAATATCCATACACCTATAAGGAAGACCAGCTAATACAATTATTATTCAAATTTATGCACCAACCACTAATGCCAAAGATGAAGAAATAGAAGATTTTTACCAACTTCTGCAGTCTGAGACAACGGAGAAGCTCAATATCATCAGTCAAAACAAGGCCAGGGGCCAACTGTAGGAAAGATCATCAATTGTTCATGTTCAAGTTGAAACTGAAGAAAATTAAAACAAGTCCACAAGAGCCAAAGTATGACCTTGGGTATATCCTTCAAGAATAGAGATGATGCATTGAACACTAACTGCAGTCCAGAATAGTTGTGGAATGACATCAAGGAAATCATACATGAAAAAAGCAAAAGATCATTAAAAAGACAAAAAATAAAAAAAAAAAAAATGGAAGTGGATGCTAGAAGAGACTCTGACTTGCTCTTGAATGTAGAGTAGGTAGTGTGAAAGGAAGAAATAACAAAGTTAAAGAACTGAACAGAAGATTTTAAAGGCCCACTCAAGAAGGTAAAGTATTACAATGAAATTTGCGAAGATCTAGAGTTAGAAAACCAAAATGGAAGAACACAGAATTTCTCAAGCTGAAAGAATTGAAGAACAAATAAAAGTCTCCAGTTGCAATACTGAAGGATTTTATGGGCAAAATATTGAATGACTCAGTAAGCATCAAAAAAGGTATAAGGAGAACACATAGCCACTGTACAAAAATGAACTGGTAGGCATTCAACCATTTCAGGAGGCTACATATGATCAAGAATCGATGACACTGAAGGAAGAAGTCCAACCTGCACTGAAGGCATTGACAAAAACTAAGGCTCCAGAAATTGACAGAATACCAACTGAGATGTTTCAACAAACGGATGCAAGGCTGGAAGTGCACATTCCTCTATGCCAAGAAATTTGGAAGACAGCTACCCAGCCAACTGGAAGAAATCCATGTTTGTGCCCATTCCAAAGAAAGGTGATCTGACAGAATGCAGAAATTATCAAACAATATAATTAATATCGCACACAAGTAAAATTATGCTAAAGATCATTCAAAAACAATTATAGCAATACATTGACAGTCAACTGCCATAAATTCAAGCCGAATTCAGAAGTTGATAAGGAATGTGGGATACCATTATTGATTTTGGATGCATGTCGTCTGAAAGCAGAGAATACCAGAAAGATGTTTACCTGTGTTTTATTAACTATGCAAAGGCATTCGACTGTGTAGATCATAACAAGTTATGGATAACATTGTGAAGAATGAGTATTCCAGAACACTTAAATGTACATATACCAAGAGGCAGATGGTTGAACAGAACAAGTTCAACTGGTTATGGATAACATTGTGAAGAATGAGTATTCCAGAACACCTAAATGTACATATACCAAGAGGCAGATGGTTGAAAAGAACAAGTTCAACTGGTTTAAATCAACTGGTGATTTAAACTCAGGAAAGGTGTGTGTCAGGATTATATCCTTTCATGATACTTATTCAATCCGTATGGTGAGCAAATAATCCGAGATGCTGGACTATATGAATAAGAATAGAGCATCAGGACGAGAGGAAGACTCATTAACAACCTCTGCATAACCTCTGTTATGCAGATGATATAACCTCCCTTGGTGAAAGTGAATAGGACTTGAAGAACTTACTGATGAAGATCAAAGACCAAAGTCTTCAGGATTGCACCTCAACATAAAGAAATAAAAAATTCTCAAAACTGGATCAATACGCAACATTGTGATAAACAGAGAAACTATTGAACTGTCAATGATTTCATTTTATTTAGATTCACAATCAATACTCATGGAAACAGCAGGCAAGAAATCAAATGGCATATTGCGCTGGGCAAATCCGCTGCAAAACACCTCTTTTAAGTGTTCAAAAGCAAAGATGTCACTTTGAGGACAAAGGTGCCACTGACCCAAGCCACGGTATTTTCATCACCTCATATGCATGTGAAAGCTGGACAATGCATAAGGAAGACCTAAGAAGAACTGATGCTGGTGAATTATAGTGTTGGTGATGAATGTTGAATATACCATGGACTTCCAGAAAAATGTACAAATCTGTCTTGGGAGAAGTACAGCCAGAATGCTCCTTAGAATCGAGAACTGGGAGACTTTGTCTCATGCTTTGTGCATGTTATCAAGAGGGACCAGTCCCTGGAGAAGGACATCTTGCTGGGTAACTAGATGGTCAGCAAAAAAGGAAGACTCTCAAGGAGGTGGATTGACACAGTGGCTGCTACAATGGACTCAAGCATATTAACCATTGTGAGGATGGTGCAGCATCAGGCAGTGTTTCATTCTATGAGTTGGAACAAACTCAGTGGCACCTAATAACAACAACATATTTCTTTGCTTACTAATTATTACTTCTTATTCCACTAAGGTGTTTCAAAGGTCTCTGGGTGACAAAAACGGTTTGTGATGGGCTGCTAATCTAAAGGTTGACAGTGCAAACCCACCCAGAAGCTACGCAGAAGCAAGGACTTGTGAACTGATTTGGTAAAGATGAGAGCCAAGAAAACCCCATGGAGCAGTTCTGCTCTGTAGCACCATGGATTGACTCTATGGCAACAGGGTGGGGGATTTCAGATACCTCTTCTTGATAATATAGTCTCACCCACAGTAAGGGCTTATGATGTGGAAGGCTCTGGGTGGGTGGGCGATGTCTGCATAAGTCTCTTCTGATAGACTTAGGATGGTCACAAATTCTTTGACTTTTTTTATCCAATGTGGAGTCTAGTCCCTCCTCTTGAATCTGAGCTGGTGTGTAACTGTTTTGACCAATGGAACCTAGAGAAGATGCTGTGCCAGTTTCAAGCCTTGCATTAAAGAGGAGGGAAGCTCCTATCTAAGTCTAGAGGAGTCCTGAGCCACAACTACCTTGCTGAAAAGACCACACAGAAGAGTGCTGTATGGAGAAGGAGATGGAAACAACTGAGCCCAGCTTTCCAGTCATCCTTTCCAAGGTACCAAGTGTGAGAGTGAGGCTACCAACTAAAAACCACTGAGTAGCACAGCTGATGCCATGTGGAGCAGAAGAATCACCCAACTGAAACTTGTCTGGCTTCCTGACCTACAAAACCATGAAGTATGAGAAAATGCTTTTTCTTGGAAGCCATTATTATTATCTTTAATGAAGCAATAGATAACCAAAAAACTTATCTCCTTTAGGCACAAGCTTCCTACTACCCCTGTTTGCTGGGACATCCGGTTCCTTTCTCTAGTTGGAATAAGCATCTTCCAATGTCCTAGAGCAGTAGCTGCTCCTATAGAAATCTTAGTAGTATATCAGTGATCTTTGCTTGAGGAAGTTAAATAGCTGACATTGTTTAGAAAAAGAGTGGTAGAAGATGAATCCAGGAACACAGGTTAAGGGTCTAATTTGAGACTCTATCATTCTGTGAAACTGAACTGTTAATCTGTCAGCAATAATAAACCATCTACTTACTTCTTCTGGAACTTTCCAGGCTCTTTATTAATATTCTCTTTGCATATTCTATTTTCACTGCCTCGAATATACGCTCCCCATCCTCTAAATAGCAAGTCCATTTTTTCCCTCAATGTCCATCAAAAATATTGACTATTTAGAGAAAATTGAGGTTGAGGGTTTTCCAGGATCTGGACATAGACCAGTTCACAAGAAAGAGAGAGAAAGTGAGAGATAGATAGAAAGCAGGCAGGCAGGCAGGCAGACAGACAGACAGACAGATAGGTAGATAGATGTTGTTGTTGCTGTTGTTGCTGTTAGGTGTTGTCCAGTCAATTCCAACTCATAGCAACCCTATGTACAATAGAAAAGAATACTGCCCAGTCCTGTGCCATCCTCAAACTCCTTGCTATGTTTGAGACCATTGTTGCAGCCACTGTGTCAACCTATCTCTTTGAGGGTCTTCCTCTTTTTCGCTGACCCTCTACTTCACCAAGTATAATGTCCTTCTCCAGGGACTGGTCCCTCCTGATAACATGTTCCAAGTATGTAAGACGGAGTCTCATCATCCATGCTTCTAATGAGCATTCTGTCTGTACTTCTTTCAAGATAGACTTGTTGGTTTTTTGGCATTCCATGATATATTCAATATTCTTTGCCAACACCATAATTCAAAGGCATCAGTTATTCTTTGGTCTTCCTTATTCATTGTCCAGCTTTCACATGTGTATGAGGCTATTGAAAACATCATGGCTTGGGTCAGGCATAAATTAGTCTTTAAAGTGACATCTTTGCTTTTAAACACTTTAAAGAGCTCTCTTGCAGCAGATTTACCAATGCAGTGAGCCCTTTGATTTTTTTGACTGCTACTTCCATGAGTGTTGATTGTGGATTCAAGCAAAATAAAATCCTTGACAACTTCAATCTTTTATCTGTTTATCATGATGTTGCTTATTGGTCCATTTGTGAGGATTTTTGTTTTCTTCTTGTTGAGGTATAATTCATATGAAAGGCCTTGGGCTTTGATCTTCATCAATCAGTGCTTCAAGTCCTCTTCACTTTCAGCAAGCAAGGTTGTCTCATCTGCATATCATAGGTTGTAAATGAATCTTCCTCCCATCCTGATGCTCTGTTCTTCATATAGTCCAGCTTCTCGGATTATTTGTTTAGTATACAGATTGAATAAGTATGGTGAAAGGATACAACGTTGACACACCTTTCCTGATTTTAAACCACACAGTATCTACTTGTTCCGTTTGAATTACTGCCTCTTGATGTAAGTACAGGTTCCTCATGAGCACAATTAAGTCTTCAGGATTTCCCATTCCTTACAGTGTTACCCATAATTCGTTATGATTCAAACAGTTAAATGCTTTGCATCGTCAATAAAACATAGATAAACATCTTTCTGGTATTTGCTGCTTTCAGCCAGGATCCATCTGATATCAGCAATGATATCCCTGGCTCCAGGTCATCTTCTGAATCTGGCTTGAATTTCTGGCAGTTCCCTGTCAAATTTCCTTCTGTAAAATTTTACATGTGTGATGTTAATGATATTTTTCGATAATTTCTGCATTATGTTGGGTCACCTTTCTTTGGAATGCGTAGAAATATGTATCTTTTCCAGTCAGTTGGCCAGGTAGTTGTCTTCCAAATTTCTTGCCATACACAAGTGAGCACTTCCAGTGCTGCCTCCATTTGTTGAAACATCTTAATTGGTATTCCGTCAATTTCTGTAGCCTTGTGTTTCACCAATGCTTTCTGTGGAGTTTGGCCCTCTTCCTTCAGTACCATCGGTTCTTGATCATACGTTACCTCCTGAAATGGTTGAATGTCGACCAACTCTTTTTGGTACAGTGACTCTGTGTATTCCTTCCATCTTCTTTTGATGCTTCCTGCATCAGTCAATATTTTGCCCATTGGCGTCTTCAATATTGCAACTCGAGGCTTGAATGTTTTCTTCAGTTCTTTCAGCTTGAGAAATACTGAAAGTGTTCTTCCTTTTTGTTTTTTTTGTCTCCAGGTCTTTGCACACTTCATTATAATACTTTACTTTGTCTTCTCAAGACACCCTGTGAAATCTTTTGTTCAGATCTTTTAAAATCCATATTGGTATTTTATTTTTTTCTCATTTTTTAATGACATCTTTCTTTCTTCACGTATGATGTCCTGGATGTCATTCCACAACTCATCTGGTCTTTGGTCATTTGTGTTCAATGTGTCAAATATATTCTTGAGATGGTCTCTAAATTCAAGTGGAATATACTCAAGGTCGGACTTTAGCTCTCATCTACTTGTTCTAATTTTCTTCAACTTCAGACCGAACTTGAATGTAAGCAGTTGATACTCTGTTCCACAATCACCCCTGGCTTTGTTCTAACTGATGACATTGCGCTTTTTCATGGTCTCTTTCCTCAGATGTAGTCGATTTGATTCCTGTGTAGTCCATCTGGCAAGGTCCATGTGTATAGTTGCCATTTGTGTTGTTGAAAAAAGGTATTTGCAATGAATAACTTGTTGGTCTGGTAAAATTCCATCATGAGATTTTCTAACTATGAATTCTTCTTTTTTGTTTCCAACTTTTGCATCCTAATCTCCAATAATTATCAATGCAGCTTGATTGCATGTTTGATTAACTTCGGACTGCAGAAGTTGGTAGAACTCGTCAGTTTCTTCATCTTTAGCCTTAGTGTTTTGTGCATAAATTTGCATAATAGTCATACTAACTGGTCTTCCTTGTAGGTGTATGGATATTATCCTATCTCTGACAGCTTTTACTTCGAGATAGATCTAGAAATGTTCTTTTTGACAACGAATGAAATGCCATTCCTCTTTAAACTGTTGTTCCCAGCATAGTAGACCATATGACTGTCTGATTCAAAATGGCCAATACCAGTCCATTTTAGCTCACTAATGCCTAGCGCATTGATCCTTAGGTGTTCCATTTCATTTTTGATGACTTCAGCGTTCCTAGTTTCATACTTTGTACCTTCCACGTTCTGATTATTAATGGATGTTTGCAGCTGTTTCTTCTCATTTTTAGTCATGTCACATCAGCAAATGAAAGTCCAAATTCTTACTCTATCCATGTCATTAAGGTCGACTCTACTTCAAGGAGGCATCTCTTCCCCAGTCATATTTTGAGGGCCTTCTAACCCGAGGGGCCCATCTTCTGGCATTATATTAGACAATATTCTGCTGCTATTCATAAGGTTTTTCACTAGACAATTTTTTCATTAGTAGACTGCCAGGTCCTTCTTCCTAGTCTGTCTTAGTCTGGAAGCTCTGCTGAAACCTATTCACCAAGGGTGACCCTGCTGGTATTTGAAATACCAGTGGCAAAGCTTCCAGTATCACACCAACATGCAAGCCACTACAGTACAACATACTGACAGACAAGTGCTAGAGATAGAGAGAGAGAGGAAGGGAGGGAGGGAGGTATGGATGGATGGATGGAAGATAGAGATGCACAGAGAGAAAGATAGGGGAGAAAGAGATGTCTGTTATCTAAGAGGCTTATGTTAATCTAATAGTAAAGTTAAAAGAACAATATAAACAAAACAATACAAAAAACCAACTTAATTTCAGATAAAAGTAAAAAGCAGAACATCTGCAATGCCTAGTCCTCATGTCTCAGAAAGATTTCCATAAAAATCTGAGAGGTCTGCTTATTATTGAATACTGAGAGGTACTCTTTCATTTATTCAGCAAATGATTTCTGAAGAGCTATGCATTTCTGGGCACTGAACTGGGGATACAATTAGTAACACTCATTTAAAAAAAAAACACACAAGTTAGATACAAACAGACATACAAATGATTTTAATGCAACTAACTGTTTAGTCAATTGAAACAGTACCAAAACTTTTCCCATCAGAAAATCTATTGTAGTGCTTTTAAAGATAAAAATTTACAGGTACCTCCACTGAATTAACTTGGGGCCTGGTCCAGGAATCTGTTTTTCACAAAGTCTCTGGGTATTTATTTATTTATTTTTATATCAGTCAAGAATATGAAATATTGAATAAAGTAGCTCCTGGTGCTATTGGAATGCTGAGGAGGGGTATCTACCCAGATTGGTGTGAAGGCAATGGCAGAAGGAGTGGGACAATGTGAGTAGGAATTTGAAGCATATGTAGGAGCTCACCAAGCACACTAGATGAGAGTGAGTCTATTCTAAGGATAGTGAACAGTTTTAAATTATAAATGGTTGAAAGTAGCTAGCATATATGAGGGAAGATAAATTACTGAGAGTATTAATTGTATCATAAAAATTCCATTGCCGTGGAGTTGATTCTGACTCTTAGCAACCCTATGAGTTATATCATAGGAAAAGATAGAGAATAGAGGTGGTTTTACAAAGGAAGAATGAGGGATAACTGTCAGTGTATTAGTTTTGTAGGGCTTCTGTAAGAAAATATCACAAATTGGATGGCTTATGAGAACAGAAATGTATTGTTTCACACCTCTGGGGACCATGAGCCCAGATGCAGAATGTTGACAGGGCCATGCTTCCCCTCTATCTGCTTTAGAGCAGATCTTTCTTAGTCTCTTCCTGCTTCTGGTAGTCCCAGGCATTTCTTGATGTTCCTTGGCTGGTAGAAGCATCTTCTCATGGCCTTCTTTCCCCTGGGTGTCTCTTTGTGTCTGCTCTTCTCTTTTATAAAGATAGCCCTCAGACTGGATTATGACTCACCCTACTCTCCTATGATCTTATATTAAACTGATAACGTCTTCAAAGAACCCATTTCCAAAGAAGGTTGTATTTATAAGTATAAGAGTTAGGACTTCAGCATATCTTTTAGGGGGTGCAATTCAGTCCATAACACTGTATATTTCTGGAATTAATATGGGAATGAAGAGGACACTAAGGATTTATCTAAAAACATAAGTACAGGAATGCCAACCAAGGTCCTTTTAAGCCTTAGTATGACATTTCAACACTATGCATGGAAAGGGTTAAAACAGAGGGTTCACATGTACCAGAGTGGAAACCAGACTAAAGACAGGGTGATGGTAGGTGGCTCAGGACTATTTAAAAGGCTCTTGAAATAATTCAGAAGAGCTCTAATGAGGACATATGTTACATATGTGATAGAAACTCTACAGTTTGAAATCGGTCAAATCTGGACCTTTTCTCTTCCTAACCCTTCATGCTTGTTATTTACCAATTAGAAGCTCTTCCTTCATCACTAAAATAGAGATAATCATAACTACTTTTCAAGATACTTTGAGAATGAATCAATAAATGCAAACAAATAAACTACAGGTAAAACTGATGGTGATACAAGGATTCAAGACAGAAAATACAGGAATATTCGGAAGGATGGTACATCATTTACTGAATCCAGAGCCACTTCTATTTACCCCTCACAATATTGCCTTCTTTCAACAAAGCAGACCACCTATCAAGCTTCTTTAGCATAATAGCAAGTTGAGTCTGTAAGCTGGGTGGTCCTAGATGGACTAATTTGGATGCTGAATGGAGTTTATTTACCAATCCTCAGAAACCAGGGGAAAATGTATGGACAGCATCCAGTGAATGAAAAACAATGCAAAAAAAAAAAGAAAGAAAGAAAGAAAAATTCAAACTCAATTTCAATGACAAGTCATTTTACAATGATGTTTTTTAGCTATTTTCCTTTGGGGCATCTAAAATAATCAGAAATGACCATGCAAATGCACACATAGTGCCAGAACAGTATCAGTTCTTAGTAAACAGTTAAGAAAGATGATCATCATGATCATGATTATGATGATGATCATAGGGTACAGATCTCGACATCTCTGGCCCCCCAAACAGCCATATTCAGTTTGAAATGCTTTCACTGGGTCATGTTATTATGTACGTGTTTTGCTTTTATGGAAATGCCTAGGAAGCTCCATGATAAGCTGAAGTTGGAGAGTTATATGAAATAGGTCAGGCAAGATAATTTAATATACTGCAGGAAACAGATTTACTTGAGACAGGTACGTAGTTCCTTACATCCATATGTAGTGCCACATGTGACTGGCTACTTATTAGGGTAATCAATCAGAGCCTATTATGAAAAGCACACTTTTTCTCCTGGGATACCTATCTCTTCATATTTTCCTCCATCTAGCAACACTAATACTATATTTTTCATTATCTTTTTACATGTCTAAGTATTTCTTTCCTTAGACTTTGAGCTTCCCAAAGGTAGGAGACTGGTTGTGTCTTATTTACCTTTATATCCTCACACACCTAATACCTAGTGCAAGTCAGTGGGTCAGTAAGAAAGAGAGAAGAAGGGAGGGAATAATGGATTTCTACAGGAGATGTAAAGGAATAACAAGAACTGAGTACTACAAGCCTCAAGGCCCTCAGTGAGGTAGCTGAAGCACCTCTCAGGGACATTAATAAAATCATATTTCATGTGGTGGAAACTGTTGTTGTTAGGTGCCACTGAATCAGTTCTGACTCATACGACCCTATGTACAATAGAACGAAACACTGCCAGCTCCTGCACCATCCTCACAATCATTGCCATATTTGAGACTATTGTTGCAGCTACTGTGTCAGTCTATCTCACTGAGGAGCTTCCTCTTTTCTGATGACCTTCCACTTTACCAAGCATGATGTTTTTCTCCAAGGGCTGGTCCCTCCTGATAACAAGTCCAACGTACGTGAGATGAAGTATTGCCATCCTCACTTACGAGGAGCATTCTGGCTGAACTTCTTCCAAGACAGATTTATTAGTTCTTTGGCAGTCCATGATATATTCAATATTCTTTGTCAACACCACAATTTAAAGGCGTCAATTCTTCTGTTTTCCTTATTCATTGTCCAGCTTTCCCATGCATATGAGGTGATTGAAAATACCACGGCTTGGCTTAGGTGTACCTTAGTCCTCAAAGTGACATCTTTGCTTTTTAACACTTTAAAGAGGTATTTTGCAGAAGGTTTCCTTAATGCAGTATGTTATCTAACATCTTGACTGCTGCTTCGATGTGGATCCAAGTAAAATAATATCCTTGACAACTTCAGTCTTTTCTCCGTTTATCATGATGTTGCTTATTGGTCCAGTTGTAAGAATTTTTGTTCTCTTTACATTGAAGCATAATCCATACTGAAGGCTTTAGTCTTTGATCTTCATTAGTAAGTGCTTCAAGTCCTCTTCCCTTTCAGCAAGTAAAGTTTTGTCCTCTGCATATTGCACATATATTGGTAATGAGTCTTCCTCCAATCTTGATGCTGCATTCTTCTTCATATAGTCCAGCTTCTCAGATTATTTGCTCAGTATACAGATTGAATAAGTATGGTGAAAGGATACAACGCTGACTCATACCTTTCCTGATTTTGAACCACACAGTATCCTCTTGTTTTGTTTGAATGACTGCCTCTTTGTCTATGTGTAAATTCCTGATGAGCACAACTCAGTACTCTGGAGTTCCCATTCTTCACAATGTTATCCATAATTTGTTATGAATGACAAAGTCAAATGCCTTTTTGTAGTCAATAAGACACATGTAAACATCATTCTGGTATTCTCTACTTTCAGCCAAGATCCACCTGACATCAGCAATGATATCCCTGGTTCCACGTCCTCTTCTGAATCTGACTTGAATATCTTGAATAGTTCCCTGTTGAGATACCTGCAACCGCTTTTGTCAGTGGTATAAACTACAGAGACTTAACAGCCCAGTCCTGGAGTTGAGAAGCTCGGCCTTCACAGTCTAACCTGGACCGTTACTTATTCCATGGCCTTGAGCAAGTCACAGCACCTCTGTGGTTAATTTCTGTTTAATAAATTAATTTCCTCATTATTATTCCACTCGATTGGGGAAGTCTGAAGATTAATTCATTAATGTCAATAAAGTGCTTCGATTAAGGTAATTGTCATTAGCTGCAGTTGGTCTCATCACTCCCTAATTGGGAATCATCCAAAATCACTTCTTTTCTTGAGAGATTTCTGATAATTACTCCAAAGTTATCCTGGCTTTCCTATGATATAGTACCCATTCCTAATATGACTAATTTTTCCTTTCTAAAAGTTTCACTCTAAGCATTAATATGCACATAGTTAATCTCAGTCTTCTCTTAGGTGAACCAATATAACATTAAAGCTGATGGTCTTTGAAGATTACCTTTGCCTTCTCCACCATTTTATATAGGATGGAACTGAGGTTCAGACAGATTAAGTAAATAGCGATAGTAAAAACTCCTCACCACCAGAGTCAGGACTTAAACTAGGATTATTATTTTTTTTTAAAAACAGAATAAGATTTTTTTTCCACTCATAAATATCATTTTGTACCCTCCTGCTAAAGATGAAGAAATGTTTACCTAGACAAATATGATTCAAGATCAAACTGCTCATTAATGGCAGATACGTTCTTTATGTATTAATGTGGAAAAAACAAAAACAGGGTTTGGCTATGGAATGAAGAGTCAGAACCAATAATATTTTAACAATTACAGTGTTTTATAGAGCATCTTCTCTTGCATTATTATATTTTATTTCTATAATCTTAATGCAAGTTAAGAACTATCAAACAGTGTGCTTTAGTATGATGTTAAGAGTATGGCTCTGGAATAGGACTGCCTGAATTTGCAAACCCACTGCATCACTTCGTTAAGATATTGCATTTGCCAACTTCTTAACTTTGTGTCATTGTCTTAGACTGGGTTCTCTAGAGAAGCAAAGCCAGTAAAGCATATAAATATATATAGAGAGATTTATATTAAAGAAACAGCTCATGCAAATGTAGAGGCTGGAATGTCCCAAGTCAGTGGATTAGGATAGAGGCTTCTCCTGATTCTCATAGCCACAGGGGCTGGCGAACCCAAGATCGGCAGGTTGGGAAGCAGGGCTCTTACTCACAGGCTGTGAACATTGACAAATCACAAGATTGTCAGGCAAGACCGCAAGGCTTCTCCTGATTCACGTAGCTGTGAGGGTTGGCAAACCCAAGATTGGCAGGTTGGAGACCAGGGCTCCGCTCACAGGCTGTGAAGATCGATGAATCTCAAGATCGGCAGATAGCCTCCAGTCCCAAGAACCAGAGGTCAGATGAACAGGAGGCAGCCACAGGATCCAGAACGAGCAAAAAGCCAAAATGTCTGCTTATATTCAAATGCAGGCCCTCACCCCCAAGGAAACTCCCTTTCAACTGATTGGCTACTCACAGCAGATTCAATCAAGGGTGTGATCACATTAACACTGAGAATCATCTCCCAGCCAAGTTGACACACATCTTAACCATTACAGTCATCAGTTATAAAACAGGACTAAAGGTAAAAATGGTTTATAGGGATGTTATTATTAATGCGTTGAGGAAATCTAGACTTTAGTTGTTACCAATTTTTCCAAGTTTGGCAGGTAAGTTCCTGGGGAAGTCTAAACTCAAATTTAGGTCCTTTGACTTCCATAGTCTGCACTCTTTTTGCTTTCTATCACAACAATATGATTTAAATCAAGAATCTTCTATATAATGCATACATTTAGTAATGTTATCATTTTTCTCTCAAATAATTTATAATCAGTTTTCAGTTAATTAATTTGTTAGGATGAGATTTGGTCCACCAGAGACATATTTATAGAAATAAGAAAGGAAAAAGTTCTCATGAAAAAGAAATTCGGTGGACTTGATATGTAATCATAGCTCTGTGTAACCATAGGCAAGCTACTTACCTCTTGAACTTCCAAACTTCAATTATCTATTCTGTAAAATATGTGAATCGGAAGTTGAGAAGATCTCTCCATTTTGATCTGGTTAAAACTTTCTGAGTTTGAGTGATACAATACTTTCTTATGTGTGTGTGTGTGTGTGTGTGTGTGTGTGTGTGTGTGTGTGACATACTAACTTCTTTATTTCCAAAATAGCACCACAGGGGTGATACTTACTATTTTTCTTTAGCAAAAAAGGAAGATGAGGGATAGAGAGGGAAAGAGGTTTGCATTAGGTCATGGCAGATAATAAGTAGTAGAATCATGATGCTATCAAGGCAATATTGTTCCAGGGTGTGTGTTCTAAACCTTAAATAGCACTGCCCCTTTGTAGAAAGTATATATGCATGAACTGGAAAATAAATGGGAATTCAAAATGTATTTGACCTATTAGTTGTACTATGATATAGTAGAGTATGAGGCTTTAGCATGGGTTCCTACTAACGGACACATTGCTATCAGTTTGATACCAACTCGTAACTACCCTATAGGATAAAGTAGAACTGTCCCATAGAGTTTCCAAGGCTGTAATCTTTACAGAAGCAGACTGTCAGATCTTTCTCCTGTGGAGCAGCTGGTGGATTCCAACCACTGACCTTTCTATTAGACCTGATTTTATTTATATGACCTTTGGCAATTCACTCAGCCTTTCTGAATGTCACCTTCATGAACTGCAATTTTGGGAAAGGAATATCTCCTCCATCGTTTCCTCGTTTGCTTGTTTTTATGAAAACTGTATAGTGGAGTGTCTGCTATAGAGTATGTGCCAAATAAGTGTCTATTAGCCTTACTGCCTTATTCCAGGCCCACTGATTTACTCTAGTTACCCTCCCAGTTTCACAATTTCATTGTGCTGTAAAATCAAGTTTTATTGTATTTTCATTTTTAATCTCTTGTTTAGTGTTGCATAGATGTCATTTCTGATCTATTAGGATTAAACTTAAATGGAGTTAAATACTTCCATCTCAAACCTACATGTACCCAAGTTAAACTTTTATGGTATCACAGGGTGAATTAGGCATTTCATACTGTTCGGTGTTCTGCCACCAGAGGATAATCTGGCTCCTAAGGATAGAATAATCTTTCCATTCTTCTGTGGACTAATTTTCACAGACTTTTGAAGCAAGAAAGGGCCTTCAAACTTAATCTGATCCTTCCTTTGAGAAAAGAAGCAGGTTTTTTATTGCTATTTTTACCTGGAAGTGTTATCAATTGTTCCTTATACAGCACCCACGCAGTGCCGAGTGCTCTGCCGACTTCAGTGGAATTAATGAAGGGAATGAGATATAATTCCCACCCTCAAGGCTCCCACAGATGAGGACAACAAGACAAATGGGAGGGATATAGTAGCATTCTCTGATGGCAGTCACAATCTACAGCTCACCCCTCCTCCCTGGTCAACACTCCACAGCAATTATAAAAGAAATAACCAATGTTTATGTAGGTCTCTACAATTTAGAAATTTCTTATACATTTGATGTCTTTTCTTCCTAATATGAGTCCACTGGGGCAGCACAGGAATTAGAATTCCCATTTCACAAATGAGACAACTGAGCTTCATAAAATTAAAAAAAAAAATTTCTTAATCACAGGCTAATAAATGATTAAGCTGGGATATATCATGAGTATTCAGATGAACTTGCTGTGTCTGCTGAATCTTTCAATATTCCATCCTCATTCCCTATATTCTGTATCTAATTCTATGTTTTCTGGGGGGAGATGTTTAATTGGAAAGGACATTATATGCATTTAGTCTCTAAAAGGTTTAGTTCTCCATTTAATGGCTGCATTTTAATAGAATAGGCAATGCCTTAAGTCAGGAGAAAAGAAATATAGACTTTGATGTGTATAAATGGTAGAGATAGTTTGAGAAAGAAGGCTACTTGGCTCTACTTTCATTTATAATAATTTCAGAACTACCTAGCTGGTTTTCATCTATGCACCTATAATCATGACTGTTACATAAAATTTTTATGCATAAGAAAGGAATATTTCTGTGAGAAGAATGACTTTCTCTACTTAGGTGTGGAGTCATGAGATGCTGTGATACATACAGAACACTAAGGGTGTGCAGAGGTCACATACTTCCCAAATTTTTTTCTTAGATTTGACCCTTGGAACCAACACAGTCAGACATCAAAAACACTGTATATTCCCCAGGTGGATGGAGAAGACCTAACTCCTATCAGCAAAGCTCTCAGCTTTCTTTATACACAAGCAGACTAATTTACTTCAGCCCAGAATGATATTATCTTTCAAGGTAAGAAAATCCGCCACAAATACCTTAGAAGTTCCCAGTAGACTAAAATTTGGGAAGGATGCTATGTTCAAACGGGTGGCTTCAGGCCAACTTGCATGCATTTCTTTCCAATGTGTATCACATTATTAAATTTTTCTCTCAATTTTTTTCGTCAGAAAATTCCAAAAGGAGTGTGCTAGGTATGAATCAGCTAAATCCTATCTGCATTTTCTCCCTGGTGGTGGGTGATTAAGCATCTATTTTTTGTGGAGCTATTGCCACAACTTATCTAGGCGGTGCCAATTACATCAAACCACGTGCACTACAGATACTAACTAGATATGACATGAGTTCTTTTCATCCAACTTTTTGTGTATTGCTGTGTTTGCCTTCATTCTCTGGTTACCCTGGACTTTGCTTCTATTTTCTTCACGTTTGTGGTGATAATCATGCATAGTATTCTTTTCTCATGTCTATTTGGTATGGCTGGTTTTCTTCTAGTACTTCTTTATTGTTTTAATATTTCTTATGGTCTACTTTATTTTCTTGAAATTCAAATAATAGAATTTTATCTTAGTTTTTATACAAGTGTTAGAGAAATAAGAATTATTTTATAGGCCAAATATTAGTTACAATCTAAATTATTAAATATTACAATGCATTAACATTTATAGAGAAATTTATACTTTCTTACATGTTAGAACATTTTATTTCTTTTGAGGTAGAAACAGCAGATGCTATTCTATAAATTAGTGTTTTATAAGTGAATATATTTAAATTATGTATGAAGAGATTAGAGACCTGGTGGCACAATGGTTAAGAGCTACGGCAACAAAAAGGTCAGCAGTTCAAATCCACCAGCCACTTCTTGGAAACCCTATCAGGCAGTTCTACTCTGTCCTACAGGGTCACTATGAGTCGGAATTGACTTGACAGCAATGGGTTAACAGGTTATGAAGAGATGGGGTTGAAAAGGTTAAATGTCATGCCTGATATCACATAGTAGATGGCCACACCAGACCTCCACTCTCATTCTTCTTACTTCAGATTGCATATTCTTTCCATCACATTTTGCAATTTTAGCTTCTCATAAAGAAGACTTGTTTGCAAGGAGGGGTAGGACAATGCTGTCTACTGCTTGGAGGTAATGAACTCCTTGTCACTTGAGAATCCATTTCCCAGAGGTGTCTGGGCATTATAAGATGTGACACTAGATGGTCATATATTTTCCTACCATAAAATGTGACAGCAGAGAGTGAATGATCTGAAATCTCAGCTGGTTCTTCCATTCTCTAGTATCTGACTACTTCTCACCACTTGTGCCCTGGACCTGGTTTACAAATTGTTTTTGATTTTTTTTTTTTTTTTTTGGTATCTGTTCTTTGTACAACTTAAGTCTGGGTACATGTGAATTTTAGCAGGTTGCTTAGACATATTTATTTATGTTGTTTAGGTGGTCAGTTTCAAGTTTTTTAAAACTATATACCAAAGTCCAGCTGGCAAAAGAGGGATTCTGAACCTTCTGTGGCACTGGTCAATGTAAATAAGAAAAGGAAAATAAGGCAACGCACAGGCAATGGGATGGTTTTATTCATTCCTAGAGCTTCTATAAACATGATCTATGACTTTACAATGGAAGGCATTCCAAAAACAAATGCTAATTTACATGACTCTTTTATTATTTATTGAATTTTTCTTTGACTTTATTTGATCTTTGCACTTTGTTCTACTCATTATAAGAATTGAAATCCTCTATCTTTTTCCTTCTGAGTAAACATCATAAATAATTCAAAACATCTCAATGCCAGTGAGGCATATTGGGGTAATATAACTTGGTGTCCCTTTTTATTTTGTTTTCCAGGTCACAGAAGAAGGGTGGTCTGAGGAGAGGAAGAGAAAGCCTTTAAATTACTAAGATTTTAAGTCATAATACTTTCTTTTGTAAAATTTACATGGTGAATGTAAAGTCATAAGAACAAAATGGAAATCAAAATATGTCACATAGGAAAAGCTACAAGAAGACATAATATCGCATTAATTGAACAACACCATATACAAGAAGTAAATACGGTAAGTAGTAAATCAATTCACATCAAACTAAATTTTTTAAAGTCTCGAATCAAAAATGGAAATGTTCCATAGAATATACTCTGCATTTTCTTAGAGATCATTCATTAATTCATCCACTTAAACATATTTGTAGAATGTGTAACTATTCCAAGAACTGTGTTAACATTAAGCAGAATAACAGAATAGAACTCATGTCCTTAAGAATTTTACTGTTATTTATCAGCATAACTACACATGTACACATACATGCTTGCACACACACACACACACACACACAAAACACAGAGTTTGGTACGTATTTTAAGAGACATGTAAAAGAATGATTCTATGAAATAAGAGGTGGGAGGAAGCACATCACATTGAGGACACTGGGGCAGGTTTATTGCACAAGAGGGTATTGCAGTTGAGTGTAGAAGGATGAGGAGGTGAGCACCAAGGAGAGAGATATGTTTCTGATTAGCTCTTGAAACATAAGAGTTCATGGACCCTGATATTGGCACATTAGGCCAGTGATGGGGAGAAAGCAATTGCAATGTATGCAAACCATGCTGAAGTTAGCTGGAGAAGCCATAATTTTTATCAGATTTAAGAGAAGAGCAAGACAAAAGATAAACTGTCATGTAATTATATCCAGAGGCTAAAAACAAAGATATTTTGTCAGAAACATAGCTGCGATACACAAATTTCCTGCTTATTGGAAAGATGTATTTGCTAGGGCAAGACCCCTGGTGGTGCAGTGGTTAAGTGCTCAGTTGCTAATCAAAAGGTCAAGTTTGGAACCTACCAGCCACTCCACAGGAGAAAGAAGTTGCAGTCTGTTCTGTAAAGATTACAGACTTGGAAATCCTATGGGGCAGTTCTATTCTGTCCTATAGGGTCTCTATGAGCGGGAATTGACTCAATGACAATGCGTTTGATTTGGTTTTGGTTTTGCTCAGGGCAATTACTGCCTTTGAAATGAAAGGCATCTTAATTAATTTCCAGAAATGTGCCTGGTACTGTGCTACACATGTTCACGTACTACATCTCATTTACATACAATAAGGTTAAAATTGTATTCCTTGTTTCCATATGCATTCCCCAAAAGTGAGACTTCTGGTGTTACTACCAATCTTTTGACTTTCAGTGTCTTCTTCTAGAAGAATGACTTCAAAACAGCTTGCCTCATCTATTGTTGGGAAGTGCAAAAGGATAAAAAGAAAAATTAAGAAATAAAAGCAATTGTGACTTGAACACCATAGTTTCTGCCCTAGAACACGTCCTGTCTGTCATGAGAAAGGCAGACCTTAGTTAAACAAATATTTACTTAGTGTCAAATAGTTGGTATAGGTGGGATTGATTACAAGATGACGAAATTAGATAGTCTAAGTTCCCAGGCAGCCCATCACAAAGACTGGACAGTGAATGAGCCCCAAGAAATTGAAGAGAAGAAGGTAGAGTCCAAGATGCAGATTTAGATGAGACAGAATCTTCAGGCCGTATCAAGGTTCATAATTAACAATAACATACTAAGTACAAAAGCTGGAGTTGAGGTGATGGGATGTGTGTAGTCTGGAATTATGTTCTCTTACTTATGATTTCTGCACTGCTGTCTCATTTTAAGGCACGGAGATGCATCTCTGAGGGGATGGATAACTTTGCATGTATAAACAGTATCTCTTCATTCATATAGTTCTTTTTTTATTCCTATTACTTAGTGATTTAAACAAATATTTACTAAGCACTGCTACTGATTGAATTGTGCCCCTCAAAAAAAATTATGTTGATGTCTTAACCCACGTGCCTGTAAATGTGATCTTGATTGGGGGAAATAAGGGTTTTTTTTTTTTTTTTTTTTTTTGCAGATGTTATCAGTTAAGGACCCATACTAGAGTAAGGTGGGTCCTAATCCTAATCCCTTCTGAGTGATGTTTTATAAAAGAAAAGGACAGGCCGGGGAAAGAGCCACACACAGAAGGAATACAGCATGTGAGGGCCCATCTACAAGCCAAGGAACACCAAGCAATGCTCAGGTCTACAGACACTGAAGAACACAAGGAAGAACATGACTTTATAGCCAGCATAGAGAGGAAGAACACAGTCCTACTAATGCCCTGAATTTGGACTTCCAGCCCCCAGAACTGTGAGAAAATAGGTATCTGTTTATAAAAGTCACCCACTTTGTGAAATTTTATTATGTCACCCTAGGAAACTAAGATAAGCACCAAAGGTGAGCCCAGATGGGATCTATGTGTTATGGGTACACTGGCAAATACGGTAACATAGTCTCTACGCTAGAGTATCTAAGTAGCACAAATGGTTAAGCATGTGGCTACTGATGGAAAGGCTGGAAATTTAAACCCACCCAGGGGCATTTCACAAGAAAAGCCTGTTGATCAGCTTCTGAAAGGCCACAGTCATGAAAATCCTGTTATAGTTGTTGTTGTTAGGTGCTGTAGAGTTGGTTCTGACTCACAGCGACCTACGTACAACAGAACAAAATACTGCTCAGTCCAGTGCTATCCTCACAATCATTATTATGCTTGAACCCATCATCACAGCCATCATGTCAATCTGTCTCATTGAGGTTCTCCTCTCTTTCACTGACCCTCTACTTTACCAAGTATGATGCCTTTCTCCAGGGACTGGTCCTTCCTGATAACAAGTCCAAAGCTTACTTCTAAGGAGCATTCTGGCTGTACTTCTTCCAGGACAGATTTGTTGATTCTTCTAACAGTCCATAGTATATTCAATATTCTTTGCCAACACCATAATTAGAAGGCATCAGTTCTCCATTCTTCCTCACTCTTGAAAACCCTATGGAGCACAGTTCTACACTGCAGCACATGGGATTACCATAAGCTGAAATTGACTCAACAGCAACTTGTTTGATTTTGTTATTTTAATCTCTACTCTACAGAGTTAGGTCTATGGGGACTACACATGGTGGAAAGTGGTACAAACAAAAATGAGTATAATGAAAAGTAAGTGCAGTGTACTAAGTGATAGCATATTAGGTGGGCTTAACTTGGTCTGGCATTGGAAACCTAATGGTTTTCCTTAAGTCGGCCAAACTAATGATACATACTGCAGAGAAACTTCACATGGAACAGCTTGGCTTTGTAGACAAAGGGCTTCAAATACTTCATTAGTATAAAACTATCCACATTTTGCTACATTTCCAGTCTCACATTTTGCTTCTTAATTACCAGTGTTTAAATGGCTTTTCAAGATTGGCTGTAAGTTAAAATTGATCCACTGTCAGCAATCTCCGAGAGTTGGCAGCAAACTATTCATATAGATGAAATTCCAGTTGTGTAGTGTCTTTCGGAGAAGACAAAAATGTAATGAAATGAGCCTACTCTGCAGCTTGGCACAAAAGGAAAAATGCAATTTTCTCCAGTGGGAGAACTTAAATATAAATAACTAGCCAAGTTTGGAAAAATGCAAATAAGTTTGTATGAAAAAAAGAACCAGACCTTATATCTTTATGCCCTTCATGCATGCCTACGAGATTGTTCTCTTTTGTCTAAAACATTATTTTCCTTTTGGAATAAGGCTTAAGGGTAGGTTGATAAGAAGATATATTTTAGAGTTAGGTTTGAACTGAAATCTTGCTTTGTTTCTTACTGGTTGTGTGATTAGGGGGAAAACAACACAAACACTTCACTCCTCAGTTCACTCATCTATTAAATGGAAGTTAATAACCACTTGATAGTTGTAATGATTAGGTGAAACAGCAAATTCTAATAGAATACCTTATACAGCATAGGCACAAGGAAAAGGAATATCAAGTGAGATGACGGCAATGTCATGCATGAAGGGGATGTCAATGGCCCTGGGCTACTTCGAGAAGGCTAAATCCATAGGCGTTAATTCTAACATTAGGTTTTCCTTCAGTCTTAGACGTTACTGTCAGCAGACCTAAGCTGACTAAATGTGGCCAGAAAGCACCTTATCTTCACACAGACGGCAATTTTTAGTAAAGCTAGGCCATTGACTTCTTCTCTTTGGGCCAATGGTTTATTGTAGATGTGTCCAGAAAGCCCTTTCTGGGATTTTTCACAAAGGCTATGATTATATCTAGGGAAAATTCTTTGCTAGGAACTAAAATTCTGAAACATAATCGTTGATCAATCCCATGTTAGATTTTTTTTTTGAAGAGGTGGTGATTTTTATGCTGACACTCTTTTAATTGTGCCCAGTATCCAGGGGTGTCAAACATCCATCTTAGTGATGCCTAAGACATTGTACAAGTCAGGATGGGAAAGTCTACTCCTGCCTTCTTAGAGAGGAGCATGTCAAAATTCTGTTTTCTTTTCCTAACAGCCTCCTCAAACTTAATTCTCCACCCACAAAGACCTCTGTCCTTGGGGGTTGAAGGAGGGAACTGTTTCTACTTTGGAGTCTCTACACATACATGGAGCTTCTGTTTTTGGATGGTTGGTTTCTCTTGAACACTCAGATTTCTACTCAAACATCACCTCTCAGAGTGACCTGACCTCATCTCAGTATCTAAAATAATCTACATCCTTCTTTAAGCCTCTCACTATTCCATTGAAGTACTTGTTTGCTTCCTACCACTTGTCATTAACAAGTCGTATTAATCATTTATTAGACTATTGATTATCTTCTCTCTTTCTTTATAGGTGTATATGTTCTATGAATGTATGACCTTGTCTGTCTGTTGACTGTTAAATTTCCAGTACTTAGGCTTATGTCTGGCACATAAGGGGCCTTCAGTAGACATTGATTTACTAAATTTCATAGTTATGGGAGGATGCATTAGATCCATCTAGGGACCTCAGGGTTCCAATGATATTCAGTCAAGGAGTCAATGAGGCCCATGCCAGCTAAGAGCTTCTCCCTTCAGAGCCAGCAATTGACCATTTGTAGGGATTACAGTGCGTCCATAAACTTTCAAATTAGTTTTCTTTGGGCTGTGCATGCCCCAGAATGAGTGAAAGAACAGTCCTGCATATGATCTATTCCATATTCTATTCCAGGTTTGAAGGTCTTAGGAATCAGATCATTTATATCATATGACCAGTGGCAACATAGCTGTGGAAAAATATCCAAATAAGTTATCAAGAAAAAAATATGGTATGTCCTAAAGGGAGAAAGAGAATAAAGGTCAAAAACTGAGAAATTGGGTTCTATTGAGCTGTGGTATGTGCAAGGTACTATAGAAAATCATAACGAAGGAGAAGTAGATTAGTCCATATCTCTGCCCTTACTCTTATGAATGGTTGGCTGATAAAGGACCTAGTTGCTTGGCTTCCACAAAGAGAGTAATTAATGGGGAAATGGTACCAGTAATTGTTTCTCACCTAGTCTACAAACAGAAGACATTATTCAAAAGGACATTGGGGGCTTAAAGGACAGATAAACAAAACAAAACAAAATCACTTTTAATGATGGCAGAGCCATGTAGAAGGGCAATAACTAAGGAAGATCCATATTTTCTTTACTGAGAGATGAGCTCACTCTGTTTTTGGATGATTGATTTTTCTTGAACATCCAGATTTCTACTCAAATATCACCTCTCAGAGTGGTGTGATATCATCACACTATCTAAAATAATCTAAATTCTTCTCTACACCTCTTGTTCCATTGTCATGCTTGATCACACAGAGATTGTCATACAGAGCAATCTCCCAGGCTCTATTTCCCACATCCAAACAGTTACCAAGACCCATCACTTCAGCTTCCTGGATATTCTAAAATACCCCTGCCTTCTTTATTTCCACTGCCATCAACTTTAGATTTTTATCTTCTGAAATACCTAATCTCCACTAACACTTTCTTTACCAATCCTTATGCCTCTACCATCAGCTCCTACATTAACATCAAAATGAATTGATTCCCCATGCTCTTACCAAACTTACTCTTCTAAGAAACAAATCCAGTTCTCTCCAGTTCAAAACACTTCCAAAGCTCTCTATTAGAGACTATATACCCTTGTCATCTTCCACCAACCCTCACCTCCTGCTTTATGCCCCAATGATACTGATCTAAACTCCATTCCTCATGCATGTCATGTTTTTATGCATTTGTGATTTTTGAAGAGGCTGCTCACTTTGGCTGGAATATCTGACCCAATTTGCACACCTAGAGAAGTCATACTCAATATTTAATCTTAGCATAAGCATCACCTACTACATGATTTTCTTCCCTTAACTTCCTCCTAAACAGACTAAAGCACTTTTTCCTTTATTTCCCATCTCCATAACATCATTTATCTTATAATGTAGATGTCTGTGTCTGCTATGTTGCTACACTGTGATTTCTTTTAGCTTTTTGAGAATGCAGTTTCATCTTTGTAGCTCAAGTGCATAGCCTAAGACATGTGAATAGTATGAACCCCCAAATGGCTGTTGAATGAATAAATAAATGAATAAATAATAAAATGAACCACAGTGTCTCTTCACCATCTATATCATTGTCCCCCTGTTTGTTGTAGATCAACTCAATAACTTGAGACAAAACAATGTATTGTTTACACCTTGCAGTATAAGGACATTTTTCTTTTTTGTAAAACCTCTTTCAAACTTCAGTGAATGTATTTATTACTATTACTACAGCTGAGAGAATGGTGGAAAAAAAAAGTCCTGCAAGTATGGGAGCCTCCAAACACCAGGAAGTTGGGCCCAGAAATGAATAAATAATTGACATTATTTTAAGGCTTCAATTTAAAAAATTGTTTCATATGCACTAACACCATTGATGTTCTGACTACCATGTATTCATTCATCAGTAGTAGATAATAAGTGCCTCCTATGTGCTAGGCATTGTGCTTGGAATTGTTTCATATGCACTAACACCATTGATGTTCTGACTACCATGTATTCATTCATCAGTAGTAGATAATAAGTGCCTCCTATGTGCTAGGCATTGTGCTTGGTGATGGAGAGAAAATGATGGAAAAAAAGAAGATACAGGTTCTGCCAACACAGAGCTTTCATTCCAGTGTGGAAGCCAACAATAAGATAATCATGCACTAATAAAGGGATCAGGCTTAAAATAGAGGCACCGGGTTCTACATGAACCTATCTGCATAAATTGTCTTTTAATTAATATCATTACTAATAAGTAGCATTAGCAATAAAAGTAAGGATTGCAATTATCTCACTGCCTGCCTATATACAACAGTTAGTACACCTTGTACAAAGTGCCCAACCTGCATCAACTCATTTAATCCTAATGAGAACTCTTTTAAGGGCATGTGAATAATATTCACATTTTACAGATGAGGAAAGTGGGGAACAAGGAGATAGGGATTAAGTAACATGTCTAATGACCCACAAAGCTGGGAATGAGGGACAGAAGTCATGGCTGCCTGATTGAAGTCATTGCTGTTTTTTACCTGAGAAGTCTGAGGCTGAGAAAAATTAGATAATATTTCCCTGAACTGCACATACTGAACATTGCATCTGAGAGGTCAGGTCATCTCATTTCAACCCTTGAGCTCTGCCTGCTACCCAATACTGACACTCAGCTCTCCTTAGCTTTATAAAGCTTTGCTGGAAGTCTAGTTACATGACATACTTGCACTTAGCCAGTCTTATTAATTAATTAATTAGGCAAATATTGTTGAGTAGCCACAATGTTCCAGATACTGTTCTGCGCACCAAGGATACTACAGTAAACGAACAGACATAGGTTTTTGACTTCATGGAGTTTGGATTCTAATGGGTGAAAAAGAGACAGGTGTATCCATTCAGAACGTTTAATATACCAGCTCAGATATACTTTGCCAGTTTTCACCATGTATTGACTGAATTAGCCACAGAATACTAAGCCAATGGTACTTAGAATTAATTTTGCAGAACTGTTTGTCCTGAGACCTGGGCTCCTTTCATTCCTTTCATACTTACTCTTCTTTCCCTTTTAGTGTTTGTTCATTCTAACAGTAGGCTGTAGTATTGACTTCCTGCTTTGGACTCTGGTTCCCCAGGTGGTCAAGAAACTCAATATGCTTGGTCAGTTTTAGGACTTGGGCATTTTCCTGCATAACCACTCACTAAGACGCCTGACTCCTCACACCTCTATCCATCAGAGGCATGGACAGGCCATCGGAATGGTTTACGATCCCATCTTTGGGTTTAATATCTCTTCCCTTAGCTTTGGCCTCACCTTTCTCACACACTGTTGTGTGCCCAGCATTCCTTGGGATGGAGGTTGCCTCGGTCTATGCCACAGTGTTTTCAAGGGCATCATGAAAAATCAAGATGCAATCCAAAGTCCTAAAAATATTTCTCGAACCACTTTTAATCCTTGTGTAATGAAATCAGTTTTATTCTTCACCTATCATTTTGTTTTGGATTTTCCAAATTATTAGTAATGAACATGTGTTACTCTTATTATCAGCAAGCATAATTATAAAAAATAATCTACCCTGCCCTTGCTTGGGTATGTGAATATCAGAATGTTTTCCATCTCTCTTAGCTAATTAAACTAGCTCTTTTGAAAGATGAAAGGGAGATGAGTTATTTATGGAGCCCTGTCCTAATGCCTTGTGCTTTACAACACTAACCTCATGGACGAGCCCCATCTCTTCCACTGCTCCCTTACCCAGACTGCCAGCCCTCCCCTGACGTCTCAGCGTTCAGGACTAATTGTCTCCCTTAATCAACCCCAGTTCTTTGTAAGACCTATAAATACAAGCCCAAAGTGCTTTTCAGACGGGCAAGGCCTAGCAGTTCTAGGACATCATTCAGTTGGAAGTGGCAATCGACGCTTTAACAAGTTACTTTAATACAAAATGGAGTAATCAAAACTTGCACATTGGAGAGGAAAAACACTTTTGAGATTATGTTCATTTTATTAAGCTATTTCAGATACTAACGTTTATTGCAATGCCTAGTTCTTTTGTCCTCTCCCTTTAACTGAATTGCTAGCACTAACAACTCAGTGAAATGAATCCCTGACCCATTAAGAAAGAGATTAAGTTACACAGGGTGTTTATTTTCAGTTGGTATTGACCATGAACTAATACATCTCCACTAAAATTGGATAGAATTGGAAGATTCTACTCTTTGACCTAACTATTATAGTTCAGCCAGTAATGATCCCAGCTATGTCTTGGACTAAGTCAGCTGCACTCTTAGGCCAAGCTCTCATATTTGCTTGAGTGGTCAGCATTTTTATGCATGGCTTGCTGATGCTGTATTCAGACAATTGTAGTTAACTCCAAACTTTATTTACTATAAATCTAGAAGAAGATGCATTTCATTTGATCCAGAGGGTGTTTGTGCATAGCAAGTTACAGCAGAAGAAAATAGAAAATATTAAAACTACGAGACATTGCTGCAACAAAAAGAAAAATCATATGCAAAGGGAAGAGACAGCCATCTGCAAAAAACTGAAACAAGACCCATACCTCACACCATGTACAAAAACTAACTCAAAATGGATCAAAGACATAAATATAAAATCTAAAATGATAAAGATCATGGAAGAAAAATAGGGACTACGCTAGGAGCCCTAACACATGGCAAAAACAGAATACAAACCATAACTAACAATGTACAAACACCAGAAGAGAAGCTAGATAACTGGGAGCTCCTAAAAATCAAACACTTAATGCTCATCAAAAGACTTGACCAAAAGAGTAAAAAGACAACCTTCGGACTAGGAAAAAAAATTTGGGTATGGCATACCTGATTAAGGTCTACATCTCTAAACTCTACAAGACATTGCAAAACCTCAACAACAAAAGGACAAATAACCCAATTAAAAAATAGGTGAAGGATATGAACAGTCATTTCACCAGAGAAGACATTCTGGTGGCTAATAGATACATAAGGAAATGCTCATGATCATTAGCCATCTTCCAGAGCAGTCTGAGCTTCATAGGGTTTTCATGGTTATTTTATATATATATATATATATATATATATATATATATATATCTGTATATATATATATATGTGTATATATATATATGTGTGTGTATATATATATATACGTATATATATATACATATATATATACATATATATATATACATATATATATACACACACACATATATATACACACACACACACATATATATATATATATATATATATATATATATATATATATATATATATAACTTCAGGTGAAAGTTTACAGCTCAGTTTCTCATACAAAAATTTATACGTATTTTTCTTCTGAGATCTTTATCATTTGAGATATTATATTTATGTCTTTGATCCATTTTGAGTTTGTTTTGGTATGTGGTGTGAGGTATGGGTCTTGTTTCAGTTTTTGGCAGATGAATGTACAGTTATGCTAGAACCGTTTGTTAAAGAGACTGTCTTTTCCCCATTTAAGGGAATTTGGACCTTTGTCAGATATCACCTGCTCATAGGTGGATGAAGTTATGTCTAGATTCTCAACTCTATTCCATTGGTCTATGTATCTGTTTTTGTACCAGTACCAAGCTGTTTTTTACTACCATGGCAGTATAATAGTTTCTAAAATCAGGTAGTGTGAGGCCTCCCACTTTGTTCTTCTTCTTCAGTAATGTTTTACTCATCCGGGATCCCTTCCCTTTCTTTATGAAGTTGGTGATTGTTTTCTCCATTTCGTTAAAAAATGTCTTTGGAATTTGGATCAAAATTGCACTGTGTCTGTAGATCCCTTTGAGAAGCATTCGCATTTTCACAATTTTGAGTCTTCCTATCCATGAGCATGATGTGTTTCTCCACTTATGTGCTCTCTTTTGGTTTCTTGAAAGAGTGTCTTGTGGTTTTCTTTGTATAGATATTTTACGTCTCTGGTTAGATTTATTCCTAAGTATTTTATCTTCCTGGGGGCTATTGTAAACGGTATTGAATTGGTAATATCCTCTTCGAAGTTCTCTTTGTTGATGTAGAAGAATTCGACTGATTTTTTCTATGTTTATCTTGTATCCTGATATTTGTTGAAATCTTTTATTAGTTCCAGTAGTTTTCTTGTGGATTCTTTGGAGTTTTCTGTGTATAAGATCATATCATCTGTGTCTTAGTCATCCAGTGCTGCTACAACAGAAATATCACAAGTGGATGGCTTTAACAAAGAGGAATTTATTTCCTTATAGTAAAGTATGCTAAAAGTCCAAATTCAGGGCGTCAGCTCCAGGGGAAGGCTTTCTCTCTCTCTCGGCCTTCTCATCAGTGTTACCCCAGACTAGGAGCTTCTCAGCGCAGGGATCCTGGTCCAAAGGATGCGCTCTGCTCCCAGCACTGTTTTCTTGATGGTATGAGATCCCCCTGTCTCACTGCTCACTTCTGTCTTTTGTGTCTCAAGACATTGCCTCAGGACACAATCCAATCTTGTAGACTAAGTCCTGCCTTACTAACACAACTGCCCTCCATCCTCCCTCATTAACATCATAGAGGCAGGATTTACAACATACTGGAAAATCACACAGTACCAGGAATCATGGCCTAGCCAAACTGATACACACATTTTTTGGGGGGGACATAATTCAAACCATGACAATCTACAAATAGGGGTACTTTTAGTTATTCCTTACAGATTTGTATTCCCTTTTTTTTTTTGCCTTATTGCTCTAGCAAGGACCTCCAGCACAATGTTGAATAAGAGTAGTGATAAACAGCATCCATGTCTGGTTCCTGTTCTCAAGGGGAATGCTTTCAGTCTCTCTCCTTTTAGGATGATGTTGGCTGTTGGCTTTGTATAAGTGCCCTTAATTATGCTGAGGAATTTCCCTTTTATTCCTATTTTGTTGAGGGTTTTTATCATGAATGAATGTTGGACTTTGTCAAATGCTTTTTCTGCATTGATTGATAAGATCATGTGGTTCTTATCTTTTGTTTTATTAATGTGGCGGATTACATTGATGTTTTTTCTAATGTTGAACCACCCCTGCATACCTGGTGTGAATCCCACTAGGTCATGATGAATTATTTTTTTGATATGCTATTGAATTCTGTTGGCTAGAGCTTCATTGAGGATTTTTGCATCTATGTTTATGAGGGATATAAGTTTGTAATTTTTTTTTCTTTGTGGTGTCTTTATCTGGTTTTGGTATCAGGGTTATGCTGGTTTCATATAAGGAGTTCAGGCATATTCCATTCTTTTATATGCTCTGAAATACCTTTAGTAGTACTGGTGTTAACTCTTCTCTGAATGTTTTGTATAATTCTCCAGTGAAGCCGTCAGGGCCAGGTTTTTTTTATTGTTGTTGTTGGGAGTTTTTTAAATTACCTCATCAATCTCTTCTTTTGTTATAAGTTTATTTAGTTTTTCTACCTCAGTTTGTTCTAGTTTAGGTAGGTAGTGTGTGTCATAGATTGAATCGTGTCCCCCAAAAATATGTTTCAATTTGGTTAAGCCATGATTCCCAGTATTGTGTGGTTGTTCTCCATTTTGTGATTTTGATTTTATGTTAAAGAGGATTAGCGTGGGATTGTAACACCTTACTAAGGTCTCATCCATGATTTAATGTAAAGCGAGTTTCCCTGGAGTGTAGCCTGCACTGTCTTTTATCTTACAAGAGATAAAAGGAAAGGGAAGCAAGCAGACAGCGGGGACCTCATACCATAAGACAGCGGTTCCAGGAGTAGAGTGCTTCCTTTGGACCTGGGGTTCCTCCACAGAGAAGCTCCTAGTTCAGGAGAAGATTGATAAGAAGGACCTTCCTCCAGAGCTGACAGAAAGAGAAAGCCTTCCCCTGGAGCTGACATCCTGAATTTTGATTTCTAGCCTACTAATTGATAAGAAGGACCTTCCTCCAGAGCTGACAGAAAGAGAAAGCCTTCCCCTGGAGCTGACATTCTGAATTTTGATTTCTAGCCTACTAGACAGTGAGAAAATAAACTTCTCTTTGTTAAAGCCATTTGTAGATTATTCCTCTTGATAGAGTCCCACATAATTCTTAGGCTTTCTTCATGTTTTAAAATTGTTTTATCTGATTTTTCCTCGAATAAATTGGTGTCAAGTGCTTCATCTTTAATCTCACTAATTCTGACTTACATCACCTCAATTCTGGTCCTATGACTTTCTATTGAGTTGTCTAATTCTGAAATTTTATCGTTAACCTTTTGGATTTCTATTTGCTGTCTCCATGGAATCTAGCAGCCTGTTAAATTTGTCATTCCACTCTTGTATAGCTTTCCTAAATTCCTTTATTGCTTTGTCTGTGCGTTCCTTGGTTTGATCTGAATTTTGCTTGATCTCCTTCCTGATATCTTGAAGAGCTCTGTATATTAATCTTCTGAATTCTAACTCTGGTAATTCCAAGGCCTTCTCTTCCTCCAGGAGATTTACTTATTCTTTGTTATGGTTGCTTGCTGGAGCCATCATTGTTTGCCTCTTTATGTGACTTGATATTGATTGTTGTCTCCGAACCATCAATAAGTTATTGTATTTATTTATTGTATGTTTGCTTACAGTATCCTAGCTTTTTGTTTTGTTTTGTTTTGTTTTGATATGTCCAAATATGCTGGTCAAGTGAGCTACTTCTATTTTTGGCATCTTTGAAACTCTCACATTCTGTCACCAGGTGGTTAGAGCTGCTATTAGGTACGTGAGCCCAGGAGACCATTTATTTTTCTTGTGTGGATTCAGCTCAGGTGTCCAGGTCTTCAGTCACTGACTGTGTGGTGCAGGATCTCACCTACAGTCCTAGACAAGCAAGGCTACATAGGGGTGATTGAAGCAGGCACAGATACCTTGCTGCGGTAGGAGGTTATGTGCTGAGCAAGTAGGGGGATAATGGCTGCCCCTTAGTGCCTAGGTGGAAGGCACTTCCATGTTACCTTGAGCGTGTAAGTTGGTGGGTTTTGCAGCCGGATTTTGGGCACCCAATGCTGTTGGCTGTAAGGACTGGGAGGCACCAGTTATTCTCAGACCTCTGTTGTGGATGGCTAGGTGAAACGGGTGAAGACGCCAGTCCTCAGACCCCTGATGTGGGTGGGCGAGGACCCTGCTTAATGGGCAGGGTGGTGTCAAATATCATGAATCTGCCACTCCCCCTTAGCTGTTGCAGTTGACAGTGGGTTTCAGGTATGTACCCCGTTGTACTATGCTAATGAGGGCCTATGCTGTTGAGTGGTTCCACACTGGACTAGGCAGGGGTGAAAGGCATTCGAAGTCTGTGGACCCCTTATGCTTACAGCTGGGTAAAGGAGCAGTGCCTTCCCTGGGTTTCCAGTTTAGAGGGCTTGGCAAATTTTTAAATTTGCAGTTAGTCCTGAGCTCCCAGTTTTGGGGAGCTGGCAGTTACTTTTTTGTGTGTTTTCTCATTTGTTTATTTGTTCCCTCCCCAAAGCCAGGAAAGTGGCTTGGGCACAACAGGTCCCACTTCTGGCCTAGGGTATATGGCAACCACTGAATACCGCTGGACCGTCACTGAAACAATGAGGGGAGGGGGCAGGTGAGCTGAAGGGAGGCATTTCTCCTTATGGATGTCCCTTAAGGGAAAGGGTTATTTTGATCCCTCGCAGTAGGTTCAATGCTTGCACTTAGCTTTTGCAGACCCAGTACTACTTTCCCCTGGCTCCAGGGGCTTGTGCAAACTCTCTGTCACTTGGTTTCTTCTGATGTGGTAAAACTCATCCTAAGTGCTACTGCTTGCCTCAGCCTGCATGTACCAAATGATCCAGACTGCAGGGTGCCAGTTAGGTCAGGTCTGGCACTTATTCACTGCTTCTGAACTGTCTCTCTCCACTCTGCTGCTCAGTCTGACTCTTCAATTTTGTCTTTGATGTTCAGGGATTTTAGATTGCCATATATAATCAATTCACTTCTTTTTTTGGGTCTGTGTTGTAAGAGGGACCACAGAAAGTGTCTGACTATTCTGCCATTTTGGCCATGCCTCCTGGTTATATTCCTTATAGAAGCGGATTGCCAGACCTTTCTTCTGTGGTTCCTATGGATGGATTAAAACTGTCAACCTTCCAAAATTGTTTGTACCACCCAGGACAGCTATGCCTATAAGCCTGTTAAAACAGACTCCATTATTGTTCTAGGCACAGAGAGTTTACTTCTCTTATATTATTCACTCTAGATTTAATTCCCTTTACTGCTTGGTCCTCAGTCTTTGGCCCGCTATGTCTCTTTCCTTTAGGCACTACCACTCTTCAGCCTCCTCGTCCACATTCCTGGACTCTCCCTCTGTATTTTTGTTGATTTCCTTGGAATTCAGCTCATTCCTAATATCCTGTCTCCTATTATTGAATTTTGACTCAGGGGAATAATGTGTCTTCAGACATTGGTCCATTTTTGAAGTCACTGGAGAGCCAGCTTTATGCATCAATGGTTTTGAGTTCAAGCCTCATATCCTCCCGACACTGCTTCTGAAACAATATCTTAAAGAGCACAAGACCTCAGTCTCATAGCACCTAGCCAATTTCTTATCCCTTACATAGTGACAAGCTATATCAGTTAAGATAAGGCATATTAAAACATTAAAACTGACAACATAGTAAGTTAAAAATAAATAAATGTAAAATAAAACTGATGTGATACCACTATAGTACAAGATCAGTTTAAAATAAAGGATCTCAAAGATACATGGGCAAGATAATGGGATAAAAAGACTGCATGGGAGAGGAATGACTGTGTACTAATGTCTTACTGTTGCTTTTGCAAATTACTAAAACTTGACTTAAAAAATATAAATCTATTACCTTCTAATTCTGGGGGTCAGAAATTCAATACATTTTAACTGGGCTAAAATAAAAATGTTGGCAGCGTCAGTTATTTCTAGAGACACTAGGTGGAAATCCATTTCCTTTTTTTTTTTTTTTTTTGATGGCCTCTAGAGTCCCCCTGATTTCCTTGGTTTGTGACTCCTTTATCTCTAAAGCCAGTAGTTTTGCAACTTCAATTCTCTCTATGACTCTCTGATTATGATTTCCATTGTGACATCTCTTTCTCAGACTCTGACCCTCCTGTTTTCCTTTTATAAGGACATTACTTTATATCCACTTGGATAATCCAGGAAAACCTGCCAATCTCAATAGCATTCACTTAATCACACCAGAAAAGTCTTTTTTGCCAGGTAAGGAGCATATTCATAAGTTCCAGGTTAGAACTTGAACATCTTTGGGGTCTATTGCTCAGCCTACTACAGAAAATAATTCATGACCTAAGCTAAAAAAAGCCCAAGGAATAATAATATAAGAAACACACAAATGAAGAAGATAATGTAAGTATGTACTGTTGGATAGATTGTTAATCATAGCCATAGTTATAGAAACCATGTCAATGTTATCTTGGAGTTTTGAGTAAAGAAAATAAGGAAGTTTCACATGGGGAGAAAACACAAATATCTTTGATGCTTGGTATTGTCTGAGACTTTCTCTTAAAAACAACTGTTGGTAGAAAATCTCCCCAGTGTCTATAAATCCCTATCCATGTAGGCCTACTTAGTTAACCTCCTGGTGATGGTCATATTTAACCCACAGTTTAAGCTGGTTAACTCTGGGCCCATGTCTCCCATGTTCATGGCCTTTAAACTCATTGCAGATCATTCATTTGACAAGGGATAAAAAGAAAATTCCATTGGTTAATACTTTTCTAAGGTCTCATCAGAATTCTTCCTGTCTTTCAATTCTACATTTCTCTGGGAATGAGGAAGAAATGATTCACAGAGCCAAATGTTATATATACACAGGTTTACACAAGTGCCAGGCCCCTCAATATTGACATAAAAAATTCAGTTCACTTCATTCCTCAACATAAATATATTCTGTGAGTAAAGGGTGAAGTACTAACCGTTTATGCTCAGTGGTCCTTCACTGTTATTGTTAGGTGCCATCTAGTCGGTTCCAACTCATAGCGACCCTCTGTACAACAGAATGAAACATTGCTGGGTTCTGAGCCATCCTCAAATTGTTGTTGTGCTTGAATCCATTGTTGCAGCCACTGTGTCAATCCATCTCATTGAGGTTCTTCCTCTTTTTCGATGACCTAATTGGCCAGTGAAAAACTTATGAATGGCAGTGGAAATTGTCTGATACAGTGCCAGAAGATGAGCCCCTCAGTTCGGAAGTCACTCAAAATATGACTGAGAGAGAGTTGCCTCCTCAAAGTAAAGTTAACCTTAATGATGTGAATGGAGTCAAGCTTTCTGGACCTTCATAGGCTGATGTGGCATGACTCAGAATGAGAAGAAACAGCTGCCAACATCCATTGGGTCATTGAAAAAGAAGAAGACCCTCAATGAGCTGGATTGATACAGTGGCTGCTATAATGGGCTAAAGTATAACAACGATTGTGAGGATGGTGCAGGACTGAGCAGTGTTTTCTTCTGCTGTGCATGGGGTTGCTGTGAATCAGAACAGACTCAAGGACACCTAACAACAACAACATTAGTTTCCTAGGGCTACTGTAACAAATTACCACAAACTTGGTGGCTTTAAACAGAAGAAATTTATTCTTTTACAGTTCTGGAAATTAGAAGCCTGAAATCAAGGTATTGACAGAGGCTTGCTCCCTCTTAAGGCTCTAGGGAAAGGCCATCTTCCACCTTCTGGTGGCTCCTGGATTCCTTGGTTTCTGGAAGCATAATCAAATCTCTGCTTCAGTCTTTACATAACCTTCTTCCTTGTGTCCCTCTCCTTTTCCTTTCTCTTGTTAAGACTCTAGATTTTGGATTTAGTGCACACCTGTTATGGATTGAATTAGGTTCCTCAAAAATGTGTGTAACAGCTTGGCTAGGCCCTGATTCCCAATATTGTGTGATTGTCCACCATTTTATCATCTGATGTGATTGTCCTATGTGTTGTAAATCTTACCTCTATGATGTTAATGGGAAACCCTGGTTGCATAGTGGTTAACAGCTTGGCTACTAGCCAAAAAGTTGGCAGTTTGAATCCACCAGGCGCTCCTTGGAAACCCTAGGGAAGCAGTTCTACTCTGTCCTATAGGATCCCTATGAGCCTATGAGTCGGAATCTAATATCGACTCTACAGCAATGGGATTATGATGTTAACGAGGCAGGATTAGAGGCAGTTATGTTAATGAGGAAGGACTCAATCTACAAGATTAGGTTTTGTCTTAAGTCAGTCTCTTTTGAGATATAAAAGAGAGAAGTGAGCAGAAAGACAGAGGACCTCCTACCACCAAGAAATCAGAGCTGGGACCTGTGTGTATCCTTTGAACCTGGGGTCCCTGTGCTGAAAATCCCCTAGACTGGGGAAGATAGATGACAAGGACTTACCCCCAGCGCTAACAGAGAGAGAAAGCCTTTCCCTAGAGTTGGTACTCTGAATTCGGACTTCTAGACTGTGACAGAATAAATTTATCTTTGTTAAAGCCATCCACTTGTGGTATTTCTGTTACAGCACTGGATAACTAAAACACCACCCTAATCCGGGATGATTTACTATGGAGATCTTTAATTACATCTGTAAACACACTATTCCCAAATAAGGTCACATTTTGAGCTTCCAGGTACACATGAATTTTGGGGGGTTACACTAGTCAACTCATTGCAACCACCATTGAAAAGATTACACTCTCACCCTACATTTTCCATCCGTGGCCAGTTTATAGCTTATTACACTTTTTTTATTTCTTTTATAGAGAATCGAGAACCCATTCCGGAGAGATCCTAAAAACTCAGGGCAGAGAGTGGCAGTGTTCCCACCATCATCCATGAATGTGATGACTGAAATCAGAAAGTCTTTATTGCAAGTAGCATCCTAAGATGGCGCCAAGTCAAGGCAAGGATGCCCAGTCTAAAATTGATTTCTACTTACACTTGAGTTAGACATTGAAAAAAAGCCAATACCAAAGGAAAATGGAGTCAAAAAGAAACCGCTAAAAGATATGGCTAAAAATAGACAGGAGGAAGAGCCTGAACTATTTCCCAAGTGTCTTAGGCTGGGTTCTCTAGAGAAGACAAAACAGTAAAAGCTATAAGTATATATATAGAGAGATTTATATCAAGGAAATGGCTCATTTGGTTGTAGAGGCTGAGGCCGGTGTCTCCATTACATGGGTCAGGGTGGAGTCTTCCCCTGATTGACTTAGCTGCAGGGGCCGGTGAACCAAAGATTGGCAGATCTGAGAGCAGGGCTCTTGACCACAGGCTGCAAAGACTGACAAATCCCAGGATTGGCAGGCAAGACCTCAGGTAAGCTGCTAGCTCAAGTCCCAGGAACCAGAGGTCAGATGAACAGGAGCCAGCTGCAGGATCCAGAGAAAGCAAAAGCCTGCAAGCCTTGCCAGAAAGTCCACTTATATTCAATGCAGGCCACATCCCCAAGGAAACTCCTTTTCAATTGATTGGCTACTCATAGCAGATCCTATCATGTAGGTGATCACACTATATCAAATCTCATCATGGACATGATCACATCATCTTACAATTGCCGAACTACATCATAACTGCCAAACCACTGAGAATCATGGTCCAGCCAAGTTGACACACAACTTTAATAGTTACACCAAGCCAAAGTGCAAATGATTAAAGTGACTTTGTTTTTCATATTTTGACACATTTCCCAATATGATTGTTGTGGCTGTGATAAAAATACTTTAAAAATCTAACACAGAACGGTTGTGATGAGCCAAGCATTATCCAAGTCCTATAGGGTCTAAATATTTACCAAACAGTAACCTAACTTATAAGATAAGAACCCACTGTCAATGTTTATGTTCAAACCCAGCAACACTCTGAAGAAAGCATTTCTGTAAGAAGTAATGAAAGTAGAACCAGTAAGCAACATTATGACAAACAGAGAAAATATTGAAGTTATCAAGGATTTCATTTTACTTGGATCCACAATCAACACCCATGGAAGCAGCAGTTAAGAAATCAAACAACATTTTACAATGGACAAATCTGCTGCAAAAGACGACTTCAAAGTGTTAAAAAGCAAAGATGTCACCTTGAGGAGTAAAGTGTGCCTGACCCTAGCCATGGTTTTTTAATCACCTCATATTCATGTGAAAACTGGACAATGAATAGGAAGATTGAAGAATAATTAATGTCTTTTAATTATGGTGTTGGCGAAGAATATTGAATACACCATGGACTGCCAGAAGAATGAACAAGTCTGTCTTGGAAGAAGTACAACCAGGATGTTCCTTGGAAATGAAGATGGCATGATTTTATCTCACATGATTTGGACATGTTATCAGAAGCAGCCAGTCCATGGAGAACAACATTAAGCTTTGTAAGGTAGAGGGTCAGCAAAAATGAAGAAGGCCGTCAGTGAGATGGACTAAGACAGCGGCTACAGCAATGGGCTCAAACATAGCAAAAATTTTGAGGATGACCCAGGACTGGGCAGTGTTTCATCTGTTGTGCATAGCATTGTTATGAATTGGAACCGACTCAATGGCACCTAACAACAAAAATGTATATATGTATATGCACGTGTATATGATGTATATGTATATGTGTATGTAGATATGTATATGTACGTGTTTGTAAATGCAAGTGTATATTATATATATGCTATAATATACATATATTTAAAACTGACTCATAGTGACCCTATGGGAAAGAGTAGAACTGCCCAGTATTTCCAAGGAGTAGCTGATGGATTCCAATTTCCAACAATTTCGTTAGCAGCTGTAGCTCTTAACCACTCTGACGCCAGAATATATATATTCAAGTTATTGTTAATCAAACGAACTCAGAATTCTACTGAGTACAAAATGGCAATTTTAACAAATGGTGAAGTAGTAGTAAATATCTTACCCACCACTAATCTGTCAGTTTCTCCTAATTTGGTGGCTTCCATATTGTTGTGATGCTGGAGGCTATGCTACTGATATTTCAAATACCAGCAGGGTCATCCATAGTGAATAGGTTTCAGTAGAGCTCCCAGACTAATATGGACTGAAAGAAGAGCTGGCAGTCTACTTCTGAAAACATTGACCAATAAAAATCTTACAGATAACAGCAAAACATTGTCTGATACAGTGTCAGAAGTTAAGCCCCTCAGGTTGGAAGGCACTCAAGATATAGCTGGGGAAGACAAACTAGAGTATTCCATAATGACAGGGATGGAGTAAAGCTTTCGAGATCTACATTTGTTTGTGTGGCAAGATTCAAAATGAGAAGAAACAGCTGAAAACATCCATTAATAATAGGAACATGGAATATGCAAAATAAAAATCAAGAAAAATTAGAAGTTGTCCAAAATGAAATGGAATGCTTAAAGATGGATATCCTAGACATTAATGAGCTGAAATTGACTGATATTGGCCATTTTAAATTGGACAATCATATAACCTACCATGCTGAAGATGATAAATTGAAGAGGAACATCATTGCATTCATCCTAAAAAAGAAAATTTCAAGATCTGTCCTGAACTACAAAGGTGTCAGTGATAGGATAATATCCACAAGAAATACCAATTAATGCGACTATCACTCAAATTTACGCACCAACCACTAAGGCCAAATACAAAGAAATTGAAGACTTTTACCAACTTCTGGAGTCTGAAATTAATCAAACATGCAATCAAGATTCATTAATAATTACAGATGATTGGAATGATAAAGTTGGAAACAAAAAAGGGATCAGTAGTTGGAAAATATGGCCTTGGTGAAAGAAACTGTGCAGAGATTGTATGATAGAATTTTGCAAGACCAATAACCTATTCATGGGAATACCTTTTTTCAACAACATAAATGATGACTATACAAGTGCACCTCGCCAAATGCAATACACAGGAATCAAATTGACTACATCTGTGTAAAGAGACAATAGAAAAGCTCAATGTCATCAGTCAGAACAAGTCTAGGAGTCAACTGTGGAACAGACCATCAATTGCTCATATGCAGGTTCAAGGTGAAACTGAAGAAAATTAAACCTATCCCATGAGAACCAAAGTGCAATCTTAAGTATATTCCACCTGAATTTATAGACCATTTTAAGATGGATTTGACTCATTCAACACTAATAATCAAATAACAGACAATTTGTGAGATAACATAAAAGACATCATATGTGAAGAAGGTAAAAGGTCAATAAAAAGACAAAAAAAAAAAAAAAAAAAAGACCAAAATGCAAAATGGATGTCAGAAAAGACTCTTAAAGTTGTTCTTGAACATAGAGTAACTAAAGTGAATGGAAGAAACAATGAAGTAAAAGAGCTGAACGTAAGATTTCAAAGGGCTGCTCAAAAAGACAAAGTAAAGTATTATAAAGAAATGTGTGAAGACCTAAAGCTAGAAAACCAAAACGGATGAACACATTCAACATTTCTCAAGATGAAAGAAGTGAAGAAAAAATTCAAGCTTCGAATTATAATATTGAAAGATTCTGTGGGCAAAATAATGAACGACACAGGAAACATCAAAAGAAGATAGAAGAAATACACATAGTCACTGTACCAAAATAATTGGTTGATATTCAACCATTTCAGAGGTAGCATACGATCAAGAACAGATAGTACTAAAAGAAGGAGTCCACACAATACTGAAGCACTGGTGAAAAATAAGACTCCAGAAATTGACAGAATACCAATAGAGATGTTTCAATAAACCGATGGAACTCTGGAAGTCCTCACTTGTATATGCCAAGAAATTTGGAAGACAGCTACCTGACTAACAACTGGAAGAAATCTATACTTGTGCCCATTCCAAGGAAAGGTGATCCAACAAAATGCATAAATTATCAAACAATATCATTAATATTACATGCACATGAAATTATGCTGAAGATATTTCAAAAACTGTTACAGCAGTACACCAACAGAGAACTACCAGAAATTCAAGCTTGATTCAGAAGAGGACATGGAATGAGTGATATCATTGCTGATGTCAGATGGATCTTAGCTGAAAGCAGAGAATACCAAAAGATGTTTACCTGTGTTTCATTGACTATGCAAGGCATTCAACTGTGTGGATCATAACAAATTATGAATAAGATTGTAAAGAATGAGAATTCCAGAATGCTTAATTGTGCTCATGAGGAACCTGACCAAGAGACAGTTGTTTGAACAAAGTGATACTGCGTAGTTTAAAATCAGGAGAGTTGTGTGTCAGAGTTATATTTTTGCACCATACTTATTCCATCTGTATGCTGAGCAAATAATAGAGAAGCTGGGCTATGTGAAGAAGAACGAGGCATCAGAATTGTAGGAAGACTTATTAAAAACCTGCAATATGCAGATGAAACAACCTTGCTTGCTGAAGGTGGAGAGGACTTAAAGCACTTACTGTTGAAGATCAAAGACTACAGCCTTCAGTATGGATTACACCTTAACATGAAGAAAACCAAAACCTTCACTACTGGACCAATAAGCAACATCATGATAAATGGAGGAAAGACTGAAACTGTCAAGGATTTCATTTTACTTGGATCCACAATCAAAGCGCATGGAAGCAGCAGTCAAAAAATCAAACAGTGTATTGCATTGGATAAATCTGCTGCAAAAGTTCTCTTTAAAGTGTTAAAAAGTAAAGAATCACCTTGAGGAGTAAGATGTGCCTGAATCTAGCCATGGTATTTTCGATCGCCTCACAGAAAGCTGGACAATGTATAAGGTAGACTAAAAAAGAATTGTTGTATTTGAGTTGCAGTGTTGGTGAAGAATATTGAATATACCATGGACTGACAGAAGAATGAGCAAGTCTGTCTTTGAAGAAGTACAGCCAGAGTGCTCCTTGGAAGAGAAGGTTGGGAGACTTTGCCTTATGTAGTTTGGACATGTTATCAGAATGGACTATTCCCTGATGAAGGCTACCATGCTTGGTAAGGTAGACTGTCAGTGAAAAAGAGGAAGCCCCTCAGTGAGATAGATTGATACAGTGACTGCAACAAAGGGCTTAAGCATAGGAATGATTGTGAGGATAGTGCAGGACTGGGCATTGTTTAGTTCTGTTGTACACAGGTTTGCTTTGAGTGGGAACCAACTTGACAGCACCTAACAACAACAACAACAAATATCTTAGCAAATGATACCTAGGTGTTGTCATTTTTATTAACTAAGATCCATAACTAAAATGGATAATTGAACATGTGATCGCAAGGACCCTCAGAGAATATCAGTCCTGTCACCTTATTTGGCTGACTGAGTGACTTTATCATGGCCCCACAAGTGGTTTATGACAATTCCTGGATGAGGGCCAATGCCCAGTGCCCATGTAATTGGCTAGAATAATTATTGTTTGAAGATTTACTCTGTCATAGTCCAGATGCTTAATGCATAAAAATGTGATCCTGAGACTAATGATTTTGAATCAAAAGCCAACGTGATGGCTCTCGTTTAGCAGAGCTGATGTGTTAAGAAACAAGCATATGGAATCAGGTCAGATCTTTCCCACATGCAATTCCTTTTCATTCATGAAGTCAACATCCAATGTTCTGTTCAAGGTGTCCTTGTTCTAAGGGAATATGTTAGCATTAAGGTAAATAAGAAGATGATCGCTACTTAATGAGATGGGACTATAATCTGATTTGTCACAGTCATATGAAGATATTTTCATTAGTAGCTTAAGTGATAGAGTACCTGGCATGGAAGTCATGATCTCCAAACCAATTTCAAGGGAGATGTCTGCCTTATTTTACCTTTCAAACTTTATAGCAGTGAATATTTGTACCCTTGTGTTGAAGTTCAATAGACTGTAGTTCAAAGAAATTAGGACAAGCATGATTGGTTATTTCAACCATAGATGAGATTGTTTTCTTTTCTATAAAATGGAATGATGATAACTATTATCCAGAGTTTCTGAGCAAATTAAATAAACTAATACTCATTGCAAACGTGCAAGACAGCAGCTTTACAGTAAATATTAGTAGACTTGACATAGCAGGATAACTATAGATTGAAGATCTAATCCTCATATTTTTTATTCATTTACATAAAAAAAGATTATGGAGTCTCTACAAGATTCAAACTTTGTTATTGTCAACTTTTAGTAATGCCCAGAGTGAAAATTTTAAAGTGTCCTCAAGTTATACCTTTGTAATTCAGATTAACATTTTAGCAAGACATGTATGGCTCTTGAAGATCGGACCCTTGAATCAATCAATCAGACCTGTAAAGAGTTTCACACTACACAAACATATAAGAAACAGGTTAATTCCAACTGTCATTTCTCCCACCCCCCCAATGATGAATCAATCTATTTGGAAACTGGGGCCTATCTTATAGACATGGCTCTACCATTTGGGAGGTAGATAAATAAAAGATTTCAAATGGTCAATCAGAAATTTATTAGATTGTACACAATGAGATTAAAGGAAATTCCCTAAACTAACAAAAATGGGGGATCAAAGATATTTAAAAGAATAATGACATATGAATGCTTCATATGGTAATAGTCCAGAGCATGGACTCCATAGCCAGACCTCCAACACGCAAACATCTGCACTAGTAATGTAGCCTGGTCCAGGGCCTGAATCCTTCCAGGACTCGGTTTCCTTATCAGTTAATCATGGAAAAGAATACTTCCTCCATAGGATTGCCAATAGACAAATTATATAGTGCATATAAGGCATTTAATAGAAAGCTTGATATACTTTTAATACTTAAAAAGCTATTAGCCATAGCCTTGGTGGCACAGTGTTGAAGCATTCGGCTGCTAACCAAAAGGTTAGCAGTTTGAATCCAACAGCCACTCCTTGGAAACCTATGGGACAGTTCTACTCTGTCCCACAGAGTTGCTGTGAGTTGGAATTGACTCAATGGCAATTTTTTTTAATATTATTATTATGGCTTACATAAATTATGGAGTAATACCATAAGAACATCTCAGATTCAACTCATTCATTAACTATGTTACAGGATATGTAAGTAAATTAAATAAGATAATATATGTAAAACACCTAAAACACAGCAGCTTTCCAGTAAATATTAGACTTGACAGAGGTCCACTAGTAGGGACTACTAAAAGCTTAATATAGAGCAGAATTTTTAGATTATTTTTGTTTGGGGCAAAAGAAGGCAGTGAGCAATTAACTATGGATGGCATAAAGATATATATGAGCAAGTTAGAATATATTTGAACTTTTTTAATCAGGGGAGTTCTTCTAACTCTACATCAGAATATGTTGTAGACACCTCACATACGTGATCTCATTTAACAATGAGGGTTACATTTCAACCACGTTTGTACAGATGGGAAAACTGAGATGCAGAATGATTATATTGTTTGTTTAAAATAAAACAGCTGGTACAATATGAAACGATGTTCTTAATCTAGGCCTATATTACTATTAGCCAGACCAAACTTCCTCTTCATGCAAGGAATATATGGCAAGGGCAATATAAGATGTATAAAAAAGGTCTTCCAGCAGACTGAAGACTGAACAATTACTTTCAGCTGGAGAAGTTAACGATCGTTTAATAAAAGACATGTAATTGACCTAGGCCTTAAACAAGGATAGAATTTGGGTATGTTACATGTGGGACAGTACTCTAATCAGAGAAATATAATGTGAAAAGTTCTTGAGATTCTAAAGTATCAGATATGGCCAATATCATTTCATTGGTCCCAGGACAGTCCAGATCAGGGCTGAAATAATTAGAAAAAGAGGCTGAAGGCAGATCGTGAAAGGGCATATACTGAATAATGATAATAGTAACAAAAACAATAATAATCAACATTCACTGAGTGCCTTCTATGTACCATACACTGGGTTGGAAAGTTTAGTTAATTAATACTTTTTAGTCATTTGTATTTTTGCAGGTTTACAGCCACAATTCTTACAATGGATTAAGAAATGCTTGCTGCAAGTTTACAAATGTATACACTGGGATATATTTAAGACTTTCTTTAAGGTATGATGAACTGAGTATCTGCCCTTCTTTGACCTAGAGTTACTTCTGTCTGAGAAACTAGTCAAGTCATCAAAAATGAGACCACCTCTTCAATGGGCCTGGAAATATGAAGGTCAAGTCAAACTGTTTAATTGCATTTTATCCTATACAATAACATAACCTTATACGAAATAAGTTACAACTCAATCTGTTAAACAGATAGCATTTTGTTTCCATTAAGTTATTCTCAAGTTGTACCTTCCTGGGGATATGGTTACCTGAGTTGACTGAAAATGATCTTCTCATTTTTATTTTTAAGCCATTTAATACAAATTACTATGGCTAGATAGATAGATGTCAATTGTTATAATTCTCTTGACTGGTGTTACGGATTGAATTGTGTCCCCCCAAAAATAAAAATATGTGTTGTAAATCCTAACTTCTTCCGTATGGATTATACCTCAACATGAAGAAAGTAAAAATCCTCACAATGGAACCAATAAGCAACATCATGATAAATGGAGAAAAGACTGAAGTTGTCAAGGATTTCATTTTACTTGGATCCACAGTCAAAATCTATGGAAGCAGCAGTCAAGAAATCAAATGACGAATTGCTTTGGGCAAATCTGCTGCAAAAGACCTCTTTAAAGTGTTCAAAAGAGGCGGGGCCAAGATGGCGGAGTAGTCAGATGGCTTCCTATATCCCTCTTACAACAAAGACCTGGAAAAACAAGTGATGTGACTGTATATGAATATCTAGGAGCCCTGAACAAGGCAAAGTTGAGGAATCAGACTGATTGGTGGGGGGATAGGGAGACGGTTCTGAAGAAGTGAGAAGTGCCAGACCAGACTCGACTCCAGCTCTTCAGCCCCTAGTGGCTTCCGCACAGGCAGTGAAGCAGGCAAACAGCTGTGCGTGTGCGCTCGGGAGGCAGTTTCCACATCAAGAGAGATCCGGCAGCAGAGATTCTGCTTGGACACCCCGAACCAGTGAAAAGCAGCTCCCAAGTGGCTAAAGATAAGTACATGCTTGAGGACTTTCACAGGGATTTAAAAAAAAAAAAAAAAAAAAACCCATTTGGGGAAAACCTCTCTCGCTTTTACCTCCTCCTTCCCCACTCTGCACCAGTCCAGCCTTCTGAAGTCTGAGTCCCCTAGGCTGGAAGTAGATCCCAAAAGGTGCCCTGACCCATTCTTCTGGCCTTGGAGAGGGAAAAAAATAAGCTACTGGCTCCCCTAAGCCAGGAACTCAGGGTCGACACAGCTCCTTTGCTAGGCACAAGCATAAGGGGTCTGCAGACCTTGAGTGCCATGCACCCCTGTATAGACTTGTGGGGACCCATCTCAACAGCATTAGCCCTCACTACCACAGTACAACAGGGTAAACATCTGAAGTCTAACTTCAACTGTTTCAGCTGTGAAGTGGCAGATTTGTGACCCTCAACACAGCCCTGCCCTTTAAGCAGGCACATTTACCAATCCGCACCAGGGTCTTGAAGACCGGTGGCTTCACCTACGCCACCTAGTCATCTGCTACAGGAGTCTAAGAAAAAGCGGTGTCCTCAAGTCTTTACAGCCAACAGAGTGGGGTGCTCATAGTACGGCTGCAAAACTCACCTACCTACTCATCCTAGAGAATAGGGACATGCTTTCCTTTCAGACTTTCAGGGGCAGCTGTCAGCCTCCTGCCTGGGTCAACATGTGACACCCTACAGCAGCTAGATACCTGTGCCTACACAACTCACCGATGCCTCTCTAAGACTGTAGGTAAGAGCCTGTACCACACACTTGGTGACCAACTGCCTGGACACCTGAGCTGAACCCATATAGGAAAATTTAATGGACTCCTATGTGCACATACTTAGTTATAGAACTATCTGGTAACCGGATGTTAGAGCTTAAAGGCAACAATAATCAAACTAGTGCACATGAGCAGCCTATTGGGGCATATAAAAACAAAACAAAACAAGAAGCTAGGACTCACTAAACAAATATAAAATAAAATTATAATAATTTATTGATGGCTAAGAGACAACAGTCAATATCAAATCACATAAAGAGGCAGTCCATGATGGCTACAGCAAGCTCCCAAAATAACGAATCAATTCTCTGGAGGAAGAGAATTTCTTGCAATTACCAGAAACAGAATACAAAAGATCAGTATACAGAACTCTTCTAGAAATTAGAAAGAAAATTCTACAAAATGCATAAATTTCCAAAGGACATACAAAGTAGTAGCGGAACTTAAAAAACTTATTCAAGAACATAATGACAAATTTAATAGGCTGCAAGAATCCATAGAGAGACAACAATCAGAAATCCAAAAGATTAACAATAAAATTTCAGAATTAGACAAATCAGTAGAAAGCCATAAGAGCAGAATTGAGGCTGTAGAAGTTAGAATTAGTGACATTGAAGATACAGCACTTGACACCAACTTATTTGAGGAAAAATCAGATAAAAGAATTAAAAAGAGAGGAGAGGGGCAAGATGGCGCTCTAGGCAGAAACACCACGCCGTCCCTCCACAGCAAAGATCCGAAAAACTAAGCCTAACAGAGAATCAACAATCCTGAAACCCTAGAACACCAAATGAAGAGATAAAGGACTCAGCCAAACACCAAACGGAGTGAGAATACTAAAAGAGAACGGAGAGCGAGGAGAGACTCAGGCAGAGATTCCTTACCAGCTAACGCAGCGCGGATCCACCATCTTGGATTCCTATCGGAGACCAGCAAACGGGAGAGCAGCCTTGCAGAGCATCTGGTCGGAGACAGAACGACTGCTTAGCTTCACACATAACCATCTTCCCGCTGCACCCTACCTACCTGCACTGTGCACTAGACATCACATCACCAAGCGGTGCAGGCACGCCCTATTGGAACCTGCCCAGCACTGACTACCGACCGTCCTGGTGGCTGCGGTGAGTGCCACAAGCAACCCATCCCAGTGGCTCCTCCTCAAATAGATCTGCCCAGCTGTACCACAAGAACGAAAAAAAAAAAAAAAAAATCTACAATCAATAAACGAGAGAAATATCTACTGAATGCCCCGAAAACAGCAAACGATATCAAAACATTTACAAAAACAAGACAAGATGGCTCCAATAGGCGTCCAAATTAAAACACCAGATAACTCTCCTGTGGAAGAAAATGCACTAGAAGTACCTGATACGGAACTCAAATCACTAATACTCGGAATTTTCCAAGAACTGAGGCAAAAAGCTGACAAACATGAGGAAAAAATAGACAAATTTATGGAAAATACAGACAAAAAATTGGAAGAATTCAGGAAGATGATGCAAGAACAAAATGCCAAAATAAATTCACAACTCAAAATTATACAAAAACAACAATTAGAAATCCAAAAGATAAACAACAAGATTTCAGAAATGGACGGTGTCATAGAAGGGCTGAGAAGTAGATTTGAAACCATGGAAGACAGGATCAGTGGAACTGAAGACAAACACTTGGATACAACTCTGTTTCAGGAAAACTCAGAAAAAAGAACAAAGAAAAATGAAGAGACCCTGAGAGTTATGTGGGACACAATTAAAAGCAAAAACTTACGAGTGATTGGCATACCAGAACAGGGGAAGAAAACAGAAAACACAGAGAGGATCATTGAGGAACTGCTGACAGAAAACTTTCCCAATATCATGAAAGATGAAAAGCTGGTCATCCAAGAAGCTCAACGAACCCCATATAGAATAGACCCCAAAAGAAAATCACCAAGACATATCATATTCACACTCGCTAAAACTAAAGACAAACAAAGAATCCTGAGAGCAGCTCGGGAAAAACAAGAAGTCACATACAGAGGAGAAACAATAAGACTAAGCTCAGATTATTCAGCAGAAACCATGCAGGCAAGAAGGCAATGGGATGACATATATAAAATCTTGAAAGAAAAAAATTGTCAGCCAAGAATAATATATCCTGCAAAACTCTCATTCAGATTTGATGGTGAAATTAGGTCATTTCCAGATAAACAGAAACTAAAGGAATATGCAAAAGTCAAACCAAACTTACAAGAATTATTAAAGGGAGTTCTTCGATCTGAGGACAAACAGCTTAAGCCCTCAGGCAGGACCTAGGACCTAGGATGCAGGTTCACATGAACCAGATACCATTCTAGGAACTGAACTACAGACGACTTTCCAAAAACAAAAGATATACAACAGGGAATCAGAGAAATCAATCAAAGGATGACAACAACATCAAAACAATGAAAGAGGGAACAAACGGCATAGGTATAGAACCTTCTAAAGGAGAAGAAGGCAAGGCGATACCAAGTAACGGTAGACTGCTTCAAAATTATAAAGATAAGGGTAAAATTCATGGTAACCACAAAAAAAGTTAACAAACCAACTCATAAAAATAAAGACGAAAAACATAAAGTCTCAACAAAAACAAAACCTACAAAAACAAAAGAAATGAACACAAAATCCACAAACAAAAGGAACTCAGCACAAGAGAGTAAGAAGAACAAAGAAAACTTCAGCATCACAAAAAAAAGCACTACAAAATGACAGCAACAAACTCACATCTATCAATAATTACACTGAACGTAAATGGACACAATGCACCCATAAAGCGACGGAGAGTGGCAGAATGGATAAGAAAACAGGATCCATCTATTTGCTGTCTACAAGAGACACATCTTAGAAACAAAGATGTGAATTTATTAAAAATCAAAGGTTGGAAAAAAATATATCAAGCTAACAACTATCAAAAAAGAGCAGGAGTGGCAATTCTAATCTCAGATAAAATAGACTTTAAAACAAAATCTACCATAAAAGACAAAGAAGGACACTATATAATGATTAAGGGGATGATCCATCATGAAGACATAACCATAATAAATATCTATGCACCCAATGACAGGGCTCCAAAATACATAAAAAAAACTCTAACAGCACTGAAAAGAGAAATTGACAGTTCCACAATAATAGTAGGAGACTTCAACACACCACTCTCAGTAAAGGACAGAACAACTAAAAAGAAACTTAGCAAAGATACAGAAGACCTAAAGGACACAATCAGACAACTGGACCTCATAGACATATATAGAACACTCCATCCAACCGCTGCAAAGTACACATTCTTTTCCAATGCACATGGAACGTTCTCCAGAATAGACCACATCTTAGGCCACAGAGCAATCCTCAACAAGATCCAAAATGCTGAGATAATTCACAGTATCTTCTCTGACCACAATGCCATCAAGGTAGAAATTAACACTAGAAAGAGCAAGGAAAAAAAATCAAACACATGGAAACTGAATAATAATCTGCTTACACATCAATGGGTAATAGAAGAAATCAGAGATGGAATTAAAAAATTCCTAGAATCAAATGAAAATGAAAACACATCATACCAAAACCTTTGGGACACAGCAAAGGCAGTCCTCAGAGGACAATTTATAGCAATAGATGCACATATCAAAAAAGAAGAAAGGGACAAAATCAAAACATTAACTACAGAACTCAAACAAATAGAAAGAGAACAACAAAAAAAGCCTACAACCACTGGAAGAAAGGAAATAGTAAAGATCAGAGCAGAAATCAATGAAATAGAGAACAGAAAAACAATAGAAAGAATCAACAAAACCAAAAGTTGGTTCTTTGAAAGAATCAACAAAATCGACAAACCACTGGCCAGACTGACAAAAGAAAAACAGCAGAGGGCACAAATAACCCAAATAAGAAATGAAATGGGGGACATTACAACAGACCCAACTGAAATAAAAAGGATTATAACAGAATATTATGAAAAACTATATTCCAACAAATTTGAAAACCTAGAGGAAATGGATAAATTTCTAGAAACATACGGCCTACCCAAACTACAACAAAGAGATATTGAAAATCTGAACAGACCCATAACAAGAGAAGAGATTGAAAAGGTAATAAAAAAACTCCCAACCAAAAAAAGCCCTGGCCCAGATGGCTTCACTGGAGAATTCTACAAAACATTTACAGAAGAGCTCGTACCAGTTCTACTCAAGTTATTTCAGAGCATAGAAGAGGAAGCAACACTTCCAAATTCATTCTATGAAGCCAGCATAACGCTGATACCAAAACCAGGCAAAGACATCACAAAAAAAGAAAATTACAGACCAATATCTCTCATGAATATAGATGCAAAAATTCTGAACAAAATTTTAGCCAATAGAATTCAGTATCATATCAAAAAAATAATACACCACGACCAAGTAGGATTCATACCAGGTATGCAAGGATGGTTTAACATTAGAAAATCCATCAACGTAATCCACCACATAAATAAAAGGAAAGAAAAAAATCACATGATTATCTCAATTGATGCAGAAAAGGCATTTGACAAAGTCCAACACCCATTCCTGATAAAAGCTCTCAATAAAATAGGTATAGAAGGGAAATTTCTCAACATCATAAAGGGCATCTATGCAAAACCAACAGCCAACATCATTCTTAATGGAGAAAGGCTGAAAACATTCCCCCTGAAAACAGGAACAAGACAAGGATGCCCTTTATCACCACTCCTATTTAACATTGTGCTGGAAGTTCTAGCTAGAGCAGTAAGGCAAGAGAAAGAAATAAAGGGCATCCAAATTGGTAATGAAGAAGTTAAACTCTCCCTGTTTGCAGATGATATGATACTATACATAGAAAACCCTAAAGACTCCACGAGAAATTTACTGGAACTAATAGAAAGATTCAGCAGAGTAGCAGGATACAAGATAAACATTCAAAAATCAGTTGGATTCCTATACACCAGTAAAGAGAACGATGAAAAGGAGATCAGGAAATCAATACCATTTTCAATAGCCCCTAAAAAGATAAAATACTTAGGAATAAATCTGACCAGGAATATAAAAGACCTATACAAAGAAAACTACAAAACACTGCTGCATGAAACCCAAAGGGATCTACATAAATGGAAAAACATACCATGCTCATGGATAGGCAGACTCAACATTGTGAAAATGGCAATTCTACCTAAAGCAATTTACAAATACAATGCAATTCCGATACAAATACCAACAACATTCTTCAAAGAGATGGAAAAACTAATTATTAACTTTATATGGAAAGGGAAGAAACCCCGAATAAGTAAAGCACTACTGAAGAAGAAGAATAAAGTTGGAGGACTCACACTACCTGACTTGAGAACCTACTATACAGCTACAGTACTCAAAACAGCCTGGTACTGGTACAACAACAGAGACATTGACCAATGGAACAGAATTGAGAACTCAGATGTAAATCCATCCACCTACGGTCACCTGATTTTTGACAAGGGCCCAAAATACATCAAATGGGGAAAAGACAGTCTTTTTAACAAATGGTGCTGGCAAAACTGGATATCCATTTGTAGAAAAATGAAACAGGACCCATACCTCACACCATATACAAAAACTACTTCAAAATGGATCAAAGACCTGAATATAAAGCCTCAAACTATAAAATTCATAGAAGAAAAAATAGGACCAACACTTCAGACCTTAATACATGGCATTAACAGGATACAAACCATAAACATCAACACAAAAAACCCAACAGATAAACTAGATAATTGGGATCTTCTAAAAATCAAACATCTATGCTCTTCAAAAGATTTCACCAAAAGAGTTAAAAGAGAACCTACAGACTGGGAAAAAATTTTTGGACAGTACAAGTCAGACAAAGGTCTAATCTCCATAATCTACAAGAAAATCCAACACCTCTACAACAAAAAGACAACCAATCCTATCAAAAAATGGGCAAAGGAAATGAACAGACACTTCACCAAGGAAGACATTCAAATGGCCAACAGACACATGAGGAAATGCTCGCGATCACTAGCCATTAGAGAAATGCAAATTAAAACCACAATGAGATACCATCTCACCCCGGCATTACTGGCACGAATCAAAAACACTGGAAATAACAAATGTTGGAGGGGCTGCGGGGAGACGGGAACTCTTATACACTGCTGGTGGGAATGCAAAATGATACAGCCATTTTGGAAAATGATATGGCGTTTCCTCAGAAAGCTAGAAATAGATGTACCATTCGATCCAGCAATCCCACTCCTAGGAATATATCCTAGAGAAATAAGAGTCATCACTCGAATAGACATATGCACACCTATGTTCATGGCAGCATTATTCACAATAGCAAAACGATGGAAACAACCTCGATGTCCATCAACAGACGAATGGATACACAAACTATGGTACATACACACAATGGAGTACTATGCAATGAGAAAGAACAATGAATCGGTGAACCATCTCATAACATGGAGGAAACTGGAGGACATCATGCTGAGTGAAATAAGTCAATCACAAAAGGACAAATATTGTATGAGACCTCTATTGTAAAAACCCATGAAAAAATTCACATGCAAAATGTAACAATCCTTGTTGGTTACCAGGGATGGGGGGGGGGGAATACTAAATAGGTAATAGGTAAGTGGTAACTTGGGTGAGAGATGAGATAGTACATAGTACAGGGGAAACTAACACAACCTGCACAAGGAAAGGTCATGGAGGCCCTATAGACACATCCAAACCCCCCGAGGGACTGAGTTGTTGGACGGAGGGCTCTGGGGACCATGATCTCGGGGAACATCTAGCTCAATTGGCATGACACTACTTATAAAGATAATGCTCTACATTCTACCTTGGTGAGTAGTGTCTGGGGTCTTAAAAGCCTATGAGCGGCCATCTAAGATACTCCACTGATCTCATCCCTTCGGGAACAAGGGAGAACGAAGAGAACAGGATACAAGGAAAAGATTAGTCCGAAGGACTAATGGTCCACAGCTACCAAGGCCTCCACGGGACTGAGCCCAGTACAGCTGGATGGTGCCCGGCTACCACCAATGACTCCTCTGACCAGGATCACAACAGAGGGTTCTGGGCAGAGCTGGAGTAGGATGTAGAGTATAATTTTAACTCCCAAAAAAAAAAAAAAAAAAAAAGAAGACCAGATATACTGGCCTAAAGAATACTAGAGAAACCTCGAGAGTGTGGCCCCCAGACACCCTTTCAGCTCAGAGGGGAAGTCACCTTCAAGGTTCGATGTTAAGCCTGGGAATGGACACCCCAGTAAAACTAAATGGGACTAACGATGTACAGGAGTCCGGTGACAAGGGCCAGAAGGCAGAGGGAGAGTAGGAAACTGATGATAAGGAACACAAATTGAATAAGGACACTGTCGATGTATTGTGAGATTGTTGACCACTGCTATAGGGCAACATCTGTAGTAACTATTAAATGGGAGGCTGTTTTGTCCTGTAAGCCTTCATCTTGGGCGAGAATGGCAGCACAATTGGAAGAGCATAGTCAATATCACTTAAATGTGTAAGTAAAAAGTTTTGAAATGGTGTTTAAATAAAATAAAAATAAATAAATAAATAAATAAATAAATAAACAAATGAGACTAAAGAGGTACAATAGTCCACTGACAAGGTCCAGAAGACAGAAGGGGACAAGGAAGCCCCCTGGTGATAGGGAATACAAGGTGGAGTAAGGATATTCTTGATGTGCTGTGAGATTGTTAACCATTGTCATAGGGCAACATGTGTAGTAATTGTTAAATGAAAAACTATTTTTTCTGTAAGCCTTCATCTTAAGTGAGAATAACAGCACAGTTGGAAGAGCGTAGTCAATGTCACTGAACTGTGAATGTAGAAATTTTTGAAACGGTGTATCTTTGGCCATCTGTAATTTTCATCAAAAAAAAAGGTTGAGAATTTAGAGGCTTAATACGTTGTGGGGTTGTTAACCAATGTCAAAAAACAACATGTGTACTACTATTTCATGAGAAACTATTTGCTCTGTAAGCTTTCACCTGAAGTACAATAAAATATATATTAAAAAAAAAAAAAAAAAAAAGAATTAAAAAGAATGAAGAAACCCTAAGAGTTATATGGGACTCTATCAAGAGAAATAACCTACGAGAGATTGGAGTACCAGAATGGGGATGATAACAGAAAATACAGAGAAAATTGTTGAAAACTTGTTGACAGAAAACTTCCCTGATACGATGAAAGATGAGAAGATACTTATCCAAGATGCTCATCGAACCCCACATAATGTAGATCCTAAAAGAAAGTCACCAAGACATATTATAATCAAACTTACCAAAACCAAAGATAAAGAGAGAATTTTAAGAGTGGCTAGGGATAAATGAAAAGTCATCTACAAAGGAGAGTCAATTACAATAAGCTTGGACTACTCAGCAGAAACCATGTAGGCAAGAAAGTAATGGGATGACATATATAAAGCCTTGAAGGAAAAAAGTTGCCAGCCAAGAATTATATATCCAGCAAAACTGTCTCTCAAATATGATGGCAAAATTAGGGCATCTCCAGATAAATGGAAGTTTAGGGAATTTGCAAAAACTAAACCAAAATTAAAAGAAATACTAAAGGGAGTCCTATGGTTAGATAATCAATAACATTACATAACAACACAAGACTAGAACACAGGACAGAGAAACCAGACAGTGATTCAGATAGGGAAGTCGAAAATATATCAAAGCTAAAACACTGAAAATAAGGAAACAGAGATATCAATATGTAAACAAGGACAACATTAAAACAAAAAAGAGGGACTTAAAAAATGCAGACACTGATTTTTCATATGGAGGGGAAGTCAAGGCAATATAAAGAAATAAAAGACTGGTATAAACTTAGAAAAATAGAGGTAAATATTACAGCAACCACAAAGGAATCTAACAACCTTACAAATAAAAAAAAAAAAAAAAAAGTAGAAAAATATAAAGAGCCAGCAAACACAAAATCTACGACAATGAAAAAGATGAAAAAAATTAAAAAATACATGAAATGACTCAGCACAGAAAATTAAGGGGAACAAAGAAACTGTGAACAACACACAAAAAGAGACATCAGGATGACAGCACTAAACTGATACCTATTAATAATTACGCTGATGGTAAACGGACTTAATGCACTCTAATAAACAGACATAGAGTGGCAGATTGGATAAAAAAAGCATGATCCATTTATATGCTCCCTACAAGAGACGTGCCTTAGACTTAAAGACATAAACAGGCTAAAATTCAAAGGATGGAAAAAATATATTAAGCAAACAACACTCAAAAAAAGAGAAGGAGCGGCAATATTAATCTCTGACAAAGTAAACTTTAAAGCAAAATCCACCACAAAGGATAAGGAAGGGCACTATATAATGATTAAAGTGTCAATACACCAGGAGGATATAACTATAATAAATATTTACGCACCCAATGACAGGGCTCTGAAATACATAAAACAAACTCCAACAGCACTGAAAAGAGAGACAGACACCTTCACAATAGTCGCAGGAGACTTCAACACGCCACTTTCAGTGAAGGACAGAACATCCAGAAAGAAGCTCAACAAAGACATGGAAGAGCTAAATATCAAACAACTTGATCTCGTAGACATATACCGAACACTGCACCCAACAGCAGCCAAATATACTTTCTTTTCCAAGGCACATGGAACATTCTCCAGAATAGACCATATATTAGGCCATAAAGGAAGCCTGAACAAAATCCAAAACACTGAAATACTGCAAAGCATCTTTTCTGACTATAAAGCCATAAAAGTGGAAATCAACAACACAAAAAGCAAGGAAAGAAAATCAAACACATGGAAACTGAAAAACACCTTGCTCAAAAACTACTGGGTTATAGAAGAAATTAAGGAGGGAATAAAGAAATTCATAGAATCAAACAAGAATGAAAACATTCTACCAGAACCTTTGGGACACAGCAAAAGCAGTGCTCAGAGGTCAGTTTATAGCAATAAATGCACACATCCAAAAAGAAGAAAGGGCCATAATTAAAACACTAGCCCTACAACTGGAACAAGTAGAAAGAGAGCAGCAAAAGAAGCCCACAGGTGCCAAAAGGAAGGAAATAATAAGAATTAGAGCAGAATTAAATGAAATAGAGAATAGAAAAACAATTGAAAGAGGTAACAAGTCCAAAATCTGGTTCTTTGAAAAGATCAACAAAATTGATAAACCATGGGCCAAACTGACAAAAGAAAAACAGGAGAGGAAGCAGATAAATTGTATAAAAAATGAGAAGGGTGATATTACAGCAGACCCAACTGAAATTAAAAGAATCATAAAAGATTACTATGAAAAATTGTACTCTGACAAATTTGAAAACCTAGAGGAAAAAATCACTACCTACCTAAATTAGCACAAACAGACGTAGAACAACTAAATAAACCCATAACAAGAGAAGAGATTGAAAAGGTTATTAAAAAACTGCCAAGCAAAAAAAGCCCTGGCCTGGATGGTTTCACTGGAGATTCTACCAAACTTTCAGAGAAGAGGTAACACCACTTCTACTAAAGGTATGTCAGAGCGTAGAAAAAGATGGAATACTCCCAAACACATTCAATGAAGCCAGCATAACCCTGATACAAAAACCAGGTAAAGACACCACAAAAATAGAATTACATACCAATATCCCTCATGAACATTGACGCAAAAATCCTCAACAAAATTCTAGCCAATAGAATGCAGCAACATATCAAAAAAATAATTCACTATGATCAAGTGGGATTTATACCAGATATGCAGTGATAGTTCAGCATTAGAAAAACAACGTAATCCATCGCAATAATAAAACAAAAGACAAGAACAACATGATCTTATCAATCCATGCTGAAAAGGCATTCAACAAAGTCCAACACCCATTCATGATAAAAACTCTCAAGAAAATAGGAATAGAAGGGAAATTCCTCAATAAAATTAAGGGCATTTATATAAAGCTAACAGCCAACCTCATCCTAAGTGGAGAGAGTTTGAAAGCATTCCCCTGGAGAACAGGAACCAGACAAAGATGCCCTTTATCACCACTCTTATTCAACATTGTGCTGGAGGTCCTAGCCAGAGCAGTTAGGCTAGAAAAATAAATAAAGGGCATCCAAATTGGTAGGGAAGAAGTCAAAATATCTCTGTTTGCAGATGATATGATCTTATACACTGAAAACCCCAAAGAATCCACAAGGAAACTAGTAGAACTAATAGAAGATTTAAGCAACGTATCAGGATACAAGATAAACATACAAAAATCAGTTGGATTCCTCTACACAAACCAAGAGAAATTCCAAGAGTAAATCACCAAATCAATACCATTTACAATAGCCCCCAAGAAGATAAAATACTTAGAAATAAATCTAACCACAGACGTAAAAGATCTATACAGAGAAAACTACAAGACACTACGGCAAGAAACTAAAAGAGACCTGCATAAGAGGAAAAATATACCTTGCTCATGGATAGGTAGACTCAACATAGTGAAAATTTCAATCCTACCCAAAGCATTCTACAGATACAATGCAATCCTTATCCAAATTCCACCAGCAGTTTTTAATGAGATGGAGAAACAAATCACCAACTTCATATGAAAAGGGAAGAGGCACCAAATAAATAAAGCATTACTCAAGAAGAAGAACAAAGTGGGAGGCCTTACACTGCCTGATTTTAGGACCTATTATACTTCCACAGTAGTCAAAACAGCCTGGTACTGGTACAACAGATACACAGACCAATGGGACAGAGTTGAGAAACCAGATGTAAGCTCATCCACCTATTAGCAGCTAATATTTGACAAAGGCCCAAAGCCCATTAACTGGGGAAAAGACAGTCTCTTGAATAAATGGTGCTAGCATAACTGGATATCCATGTGCAAAAATCTGAAACAAGACCCATACCACACAACATGTACAAAAACTAAAAATGGATCAAAGACTTAAATATAAAATTGAAAACGATAAAGATCATGGAAGAAAAGATAGGGAGAAGGAAAAGATAGGGCTAGGAGCCCTAAAACACAATACGAACAGTAAGTAACAATGCACAAGCACCAGAAGAGAGACTAGATAAATGGGAGCTCCTAAAAATCAATCACTTATGCTCATCAAAAGACTTGACCAAAAGAGTAAAAAGACAAACTATAGACCGGGAAAAAATTTTTGCCTATGACAACACTGATCAGCATCTAATCTCTAAAATCTACAAGACACTGCAAAACCTCAACAACAAAAAGACAAATAACCCAATTAAAGAATGGGCAAAGGATATGAACAGACACTTCACCAAAGAAGATATTCAGGCAGTTAACAGACACACGAAGAAATGCTCACGATCATTAGCCATTAGAGAAATGCAGATCAAAACTGCAATGAGATATCATCTCACCCCAACAAGGCTAGCATTAATCCAAAAACCACAAAATAATGAATGCTGGAGAGCTTATAGAGAGAATGGAACACTTACACACTGTTGATGGGAATGTAAAATGGTACAACCACTTTGGAAATTGATTTGACACTTCCTTATTGGCTAGAAATACAAGTACCACATGATCCAGCTATCCCTCTCCTTGAAATATATCCTAAAGAAATAAGAGCAGTCACATGAATAGATATATGCACACATATGTTCATTGCAGCACTGCTCACCATAGCAAAAAGATGGAAACAACCTAGGTGCCCATCAACGGAAGAATGGATATACAACTTATGGTGTATCCACATACTGGAATATTACACAACTATAAAGAACAACGATGATGATGTGAAACATAGTATAACATGGTGGAAACTGGAACTTATTATGCTGAGTGAATTTAATCAGTCACAGAAGGAAAATACTGTATAAGACCACTATTATAAGAACTCAAGAAAAGGTTTAAACACAGAAGAAAACATTATATGATGGTTATGGGGCTGGGTAGGGAGGCTGAGTGTTATTTACTAACTAGATAGTAGACAAGAATCATCTTAGGTGAAGGGAAGGACAGCACACACTACAGGGGAAGTCAGTACAACTGGTCTAAACCAAAGGTAAGAGGTTTCCTAAATACAATCAAATACTTTGAGAGACAGCATTGCAGGGGTAAGGGTCTGGGGACCATGCTTTCAGGGGACATCTAGGTCAAATGGCATAACAAAGCTTACTAAGAAAATGTTCTGCATCCTACTTTGGTGAGTGGCGTCTGGGGTCTTAAAAGCTTGCAAGCAGCTATCTAAGATGCATCAATTGGTCCCAACTACCTAGAGTAAAGGAGAACAAAGAACACCAAAGACACAAGGAAAGTAGTAGCCGAAGAGACAGAAAGGGCCACATAAACCAGAGACTTCCTCAGCCTGAGACCAGAAGAACTAGATGGTGCCCAGCTACTGCCAACAACCACCCTGGCGGGGAACACAACAGAGAGTCCCTGATGGAGCAGCAGAAAATGGGGTGCAGAACTCAAATTCTAGTAAGAAGAGCAGACTTAATGGTCTGACTGAGACTGGAGGTACCCCGGAAATCATGGCCCCTGGACTATCAGCCCAGAACTAAAACAATTTCTGAGGCCAACTTTTCAGACAGGGTTTGGACAGGACTGTGGGACATAAAGTGATACTCGTGAAGAGTGTGTCTCTTAGTCAAGTAGATACAAGAGACCAAAGGGGCAGCTTCTGTGCAGAGGTGAGATGGGAAGGCAGAGAGTGTTAGGAGCTGGCTGAATGGACATGGGGAATCAGGGACCGAAAGGAGGAGTGTGCTGTCACAGAATGGGGTGAACAATTAGGGTCAGATAACAATGTATGTATAACTTTTGTATGGGAGACTAACTTGAAATGTAAATGTCACGGATGGAATTGTGTCCCCCAAAAAATGGGTGTAGCAACTTGGCTGGGTCATGATTCCCAGTGTTGTATGATTGTGTAATCTGATGCGATTTCCTTATGTGTTGTAAACTCTATCACTATGATGAGATTATATGTGATCTCTGTATGTGTTGTAAATTCTATCACTGTGATGAGGTTATACAAATGAAGTTGACAATATTAGATAGTGTCTTAATGCAATCTCTTTTGAAATATAAAAGAGAATAGTGAGCAGAGACACAGGGGAACATCATACCACCAAGAAAGCAGTGCCGGGAGCAGAGTGCGTCCTTTGGACCTGAGTTTCCTGAGCAGAGAAGCTCCCAGACTAAGGGAAGATTGATGGCATGGACCTTCCTCCAGAGCCGAGGAAGAAAGTGTTCCCCTGGACTGAAGCCCTGAATTTCTTGACTTGTAACCTACTGGACTGTGAGAGAATAAACCTGCCTTTGTTAAAGCCATCCACTTGTGGTATTACTGTTAGAGCAGCACCAGATGACTAAGACAGTAAACTTCATTTAACTACAACAATAAAAAAAAAAGTGTTCAAAAATAAAGCTGTTACCTTGAAGACTAAGGTGTCTCTGACTCAAGCCATGGTATTTCCAATCGCCTTATATGCATTTGAAAGGTATATGATGATCAAGGAAAACCAAAGAAGAATAGATACCTTTGAATTATGATGTTGGTGAAGAACATTGAATATACCATGGACTGCCAAAAGAAAGAACAAATTTGTCTTGGAAAAAGTGCAATCAGATTGCTCCTTAGAAGCAAGGATGGAGAGACTTTGTCTCACATACTTTGGATATGTTATCAGGAGGGACTGGTCCCTGGAGAAGGACATCATGCTTGTAAAGTAGAGAGTCAGTGAAAAAGAGGAAGACCTTCAAGGAGATGCATTGACACAATGACTGCAACAATAGGCTCAAGCATAACAACGATTGTGAGGATGGCGCAGGACTGGGCAGTGTTTTGTTCTGTTGTGCATAGGGTCACTGCGAGTCGAAATCAACTAAACGGCACCTAACAACAACATGTTTGTGTTTATAATCTCATTTGGGAATGGGACACCTTTGTCGTGTTAATAAGACAGGATTAACGTCTGGTGTTTCTGAATCAATCTCTTCTGAGATATAAAAAGAGATCAAGAAAACAAGCAGAAACAGGAGGAAGATACATACAAAGCTACATAGAGGGCCAAGAAACAGAAGCTCAAACAGACAAGGACTTTCTCCAGAGCTGACAGAAAGAAAAAGCCTTCTCCTAGAGCTGGCACCTGCGTTCAGGCTTCTACCCTCTTAGACCATGAGAAAATAAATTTCTGTTTGTTCAAGCCAAACACTTGTAGTATTTCTATTATAGTAGCACTAGGTACCCAAGACAGAATTTGGTATTGAGAAGAGGGGTTGCTGGTAAAACCAATACCTAAAATGTGGAAGTAGTTTCAGAATTGAGTAATGGGTAGTGGCTGGAAGAGTTTCAAGGTGCCTAATAGTAAAAGGCTAGACTGCTTTGAAAAGACTGTGGTAGAATTATGGATATCAAAGGCAATTCTAGTGAGGGTTCAGATGGAAGTGTGGAGAGCTATAGAGAAAGTCTCTACAGTCTTAGAGAATACATATGGCACCATCAAAAGAATGTTGCTAGAAATGTGGATATTCAATGTTCTTCTGGTGAGGCTTTAAAAGGAAATGATACACATTTGATGGGACAATGGAGGAAGGGTAATGCTTTTTATGAAGTGGCAAAGAACTTGTCTGAATTATGTTCAAGTGTTTGGTGGCAAGTAGAACTTGTAAGTGATGAACTTTGATAGTTGGTTGATGAAATTTCTAAGCAAGATCTTAAAGGGCCCACATGGTTTCTCCTTACCACTTAAGTAAAATGTGAGAGGAAAGAGATGGACTTAAAAATGAACTGTGCAAAATGAAAACTGAACTTAAAGATTTCGAAAATTCTGTTATACAAACTAAGGAGAGGTGTCCTAGAATTTTCTTCAAGGACATGGCTACACAATCTTCTGTTAAAGATATTAAGCTTGTGACTAATTTTTCTAACCAACTACCACAGTAGAAAACTCATCAACATAGACAGAAGGGGACAGAGAAAGAACAAAAGGAGAGAGTACTATGTCTGCCTCTTGGAAAACAGGCCAAAAGGAGCTATGTCTGTTTTCCTCCAAGAAAAGAAAATGAACATCCCTGAAGCAACTTGGAGGTCAGCAAAACTGTTGCAAGGAGAACGGGAAGCAGGGCTGCATCGTTTTCAAGGGTGGAATCACAGCCTCCTAGGTTTAAAAGAGTCAGATATTCACAAATTCAGTTTAGGAGAGTGGGGCTGCCATTTATGAGTGTCAGCGGGATGAAGCCAGTGCCCAAAGCTGAGAAGGAAGGGCTGCCGTACCCAAGAGGCAGATGAATGGAGCATCCAGGGTCTGAGGGAGTGGGGTCACCACTCAGATGGACTAGGACAATGGGGCTGCCCAAAGCCAAGGTAGCAGAGTTGCATTCTCAGTAGGCCTAGAAGGCTGAGCTGAAGCCCAGGGCTAAAGGGCCTCCTCAAAGAATACAGAGGGCATGGCCAACACCTAAAGTCTGGAGGGCAGGTACCTTGCCCAGATGGTCTCAAAGAACAGAAGATTATTTTCAAGCCTTGAGAGCTAATATAAATTGTTCTGCTGGGTTTTAGACTTGTTTGGTGCCTGCTATCCCTTCTCTCCCTCCAAACTCTCCCATTTGTAACGGAAATGTCTTTGAGGATTAAGGTGCACCTGACCCAAGCCGTGGTATTTTCAGTCATCATATATGCATGCAAAAGCTAAACAATGAATAAGATATACTGAAGAAGAATTGATGCCTTTGAATTATGGTGTTGGCAAAGAGTATTGAATATACCACGGACTGACAGAAGAACAAGCAAGTCTGTCTTCAGAGAAGTACAGCCAGAATGCTCCTTAGAAGGGAGGATGGTGAAACTTTGTCTCAAGCACTTTGTACCCATTATTAGGAGGAAACAGTCCCTGGAGAAGGGCATCATGCTTGGTAAGGTAGAGGGTCATTTAAAAAGAGGAAGACCCTCAGTGAGATGGATTGACATAGTGGCTACAACAATGGACTCAAACATAGCAACGATTGCGAGGATGGAACAGGACAGGGCAGTGTTTCTTTCATAGTTGCTATAAGTCAGAACTGACTTGATGGCAGCTAACAGCAGCAAGACCTTGTGCCTGTTACACCATTATACTTTGGAAGCAGATAACTTATAGTCTAGATTTCACAGGTTCACAGATGAAGAAGAACTTTGCCTCAGGATGGAATATGCCTCAAATCTCACCCATATTTGTTTTAGATGATTCAGAAGATGAGATTTTGCACTTGGAGTTGATTTAAGACTTTTGGATGATGTGATGGGGTGAATGTGTTTTGCATGTGGCAAGGACAGGAATTTTGGGAGGCCAAAGTGTTGAATGTTATGGATTGAACTGTGTCCCCCAAAAATATGTGTTGTAAATCCTAACCTTTATGCCTGTGTTTATAATCCCATTTGGGAAAGGGCTTTGTTTGTTATGTTAATAAGACAGAATTAGTGTAGGATGTCCTTGAGTCAATCTCTTTTGAGATATAAGAATAAATTAAATAAGCAAGCAGAGAAGAAGGAAGACACATGCAAAGCCACATGGACATTGCCCAGGAGCAGAAGCTCAGAAGAGACAAGAACCTTCCTCCAAGACCGAGAGAGAGAAAGCCTTCCTCTAGAGTTGGCAACCTGAGTTTGGACTTCTAGCCTCTTAAACTGTGAGAAAATAAGTTTCTATTTGTTAAAGCCAACCACTTGTAGTATTTCTGGTACAGCAGCACTGGATAACTAACACAACTAGTCTTATTTATCATAGGATGATTTTGATTTTTGACTAGTATCTCTTTTATGGTAACTTTTTTCTTCCATGATCTAATGTCCATTTCTGGGTGAAGTTAACTCTATTTTCTTAATAGACACAACACAATCGCTTATAGCATTATTGCAACTATAAAATAAAACTGCAATATGTATCATGTCTGTAAAATTTTTTAACTGTGCCTGTATGTTAGCACTTTATTAGTATGTAAGTACGGAGATACTTAAACTAATGCTAATAATGCCTTACATATACAGTTCTTTCCTATTTATAAAGAACTTCCACATATCTTATCACTTTGACCACAGAGCAGGTAAGTAGTAGATAAATTATATTTGCTATTTTATAGATGGGTAAACTGAAAAAGAAGACATTTATGTTGTTGAATATCTACCATATACAATTTTGATTTGGGGATATTTTGCCTTAATGACTTCTATTCATAAATATACGGATTAGAAATAACCACTGTTCTAATATTTCCTTTCTTTTTCTATTAACATTGCATTGTTAAAAACCTTATTTTTCTCATACTTTCCTAAAGCATAGATATCTTACATCATGCCAATGCATTTCCACTGCCTAAAGAATTCACTCTCGATGTTTTAATATCATATTTTAGGACTTCCATGATTGTATTCCAACGTTATTGTTGTTGTTAATTCTAACTCATGACGACCCCATGTGTGCAGAGTAGAACTGCTCCATAGGGTTTTTAAGGCTGTGACCTTTTGGTAGCAGGTCAACAGGCCTATCTTCGGAGACACCATTAGGTATGTTCAAATTTCCAACCTTTAGGCTAGTAGTCTAGCGCTTTAATCTTTTGTGCCTCCCAGGGACTCCACCATAAAGCTTATCTATTCAATATGGCAGCTGTTCAACCACACTAGCCTGAATTAGTAAGCAATGTTGTTTGCCCATATGTCAAAAGCATTATTTTTGTTTGTTTTGTGTTGCAAGATTGGAATACAAAAGTTAATCACACTGGGATTCTCCCCGCTCTGCTGGGAGAGATAAGACTTAGATGTAAACAACTACAATACAGGTTAGAAAATGGGTGTCATGGTATGATTACTGTAGAGGAGTCAGAATAAAGGCAAATCTAGTTGTGAGCAGACCAGCAGTTCTCATATTGTCCTCTGTGCATCCCTAGGTTTCTTGGGAGGTAGCTTGGGACAGACGGTGGGAGTGGGAAGGGGAGTAGGAAGGATATGGAAGAGGTGAGAGAGGCAGGCAAGCAGTAACAGTCTAGTCCTTGTCTTCTCTGCTGTAGCCAGTGCAACCTCTATGCTTGTACGGACCTAATACCTCATGTGTCAACATTACTTCATTTGAAGAATGAAATGCAGTGCTTACCAAAATAAAAGAAAATAAGATTCAAAATAACTTTACTAGGCAATATGGGATGTTTTCCAGAGGTGCTTACATATGAAGGATTCTTGGACTGCAGGCAAAAACCGCATAAGTAAAGCGGACAGAAAATGTTAATATTATTAAATGAGTAACCTTACTATTTACCACACATTCTATGTGATGCACGAAAGTGTGTTTGATATATATATATATATATATATATATATATATATATACATATATATATATATATTTTTGCTTTTATCTGTCTTGCTGTAGTTTTGTTTTGCATATTCATGGTCAAGGAAATAATCTAGTAAGAATGTTGGTAAGACTTGCACAGAAAGGTCTAGTCTCTGTTAACACAAGCGAAACTCTAAAATTACTTATTTTTTATTTTAATTTATTTATTTATGTTTTTTGAGGCAGGTCTGCATGGGAAAGTATCATAAAACAAGTAAACACTTTGAAAATAGAGTGATTTGGCAAGATGAATTTCAGTTGGCTACTTTAAGCGTAACTTTTTTCACCTAAATTCACCTAAATCTCAGTTTGTGGTGTCCCAGTAACTCACCGAAATAAATGGAATATCAACGTGTTCATTATAAGATTATATACATCCTATGTAGTATTGGTGCACCAATTCATAACTGTGTGTGTGTATGTGTATATGTGTGTAGTATACACATAAATTGTAAAGTCATTAGAAGTATTTGCAGGGAGTCTCTTGGTGGTATAAATGATTAATTCACTTGGCTGCTAACAGAAAGGTTGGTGATTTGAGTCTACCCAGAGGTGCCTTGGAAGGAAGCCCTGGTGTTCTGCTTCCAAAAAATCAGTCATTGAAAACTCTTTGGGGCACTGTGGTGCAGTGGATCACTTTTGTGTGGCCTTTCCTGTCATGGTCTTGTAACTCCCACCCAGGTGATTGGTCAGGACTATGCAAATGAGGTAATTGCAGCCCACCAAAGGAATTGGTCAGTTTTGCCATGCTGCTGGGCTTGAGGTGAGCCATCCCAGAGGCAAGAAAGAGAAGATACCACCACCACCAAGAAAGAACAGTCAGGAGCCAGCATGTCCTTTGGACCCAGGATCCCTGCACTGAGAAGCCTGGAACCAGGAGACAGAATGAGAGAGAGAACTCAAGAAGCGGTGGCAGAGAAATGAGGGCAGGAGACAGTATGTTGGCCTTCATGGAGCGAGAAAGATGAGTGCCTGGGGTGCCTCTGGGGACTTATTGGCAGAGGCTAAAAGAGCTTTGTAACCCTTGCCTGAGCAGGGCAGAGGCTAGGGCCAGAAAGTGGTGTGCCTACAAGCACAGCTGAAAAGAGGCCATCCTGATGGAAGAACCATATCCTTGAGTGTTCCTGAGCCTGAATTGTAACCTGTTACTTCCGTAATAAACCCCATAATCATAAGTATTGTCTGTGAGTTCTGTATAGCCATTGCAATGCATTACTGAACCCAGCAGAGAAGTAGAGGGACAGTTGGTGTTAGAATTGGTACATAAGGTGGAGAGAGGAGGCATGTCTGACCTCCGCCTCATAGGAATTAGCCTTGGGCTATTGATCTTGATTCTCTTTCCCCCTTGTGAAGTTAGAGAAGGTCAGATACCACCCCTGCACAGTTTTTACAAGCACAGTTCTACTCTGACACACAGGGAGTTCCATGAGTCAGAAAGGCCTCAAAGGCAACTTGCAACTGGAAGATGCATTTGCTAAATTTGTAAGAGGTGATGTGTTAGGTCTGAGGAAGAAGTCATCATACTAAATGTTAGATTAAAAGTGGATAAGAAAATGAATGGGTATGAATAACCTAGTTCTGCTAGGAGGTGAGGATCTTTAAATAATTCAAAAACAAAAATCCTCCACAATTTTCCAGGCTGAAATTTACCCAACCAAAATTATTATTATTTCTCTTTAAGGGATATATTTAAGTAAAATAACGTACCCACAGTATTCCTTGACTAGAAAAATGACCTCCTGCCCTCAGTTAAGAAAAAAAAAAAAAATTGTTCAGGATATTTTCAAGCTTCATTTATAATGCAAATAAGCTGTCAAATAGTAGTCCTAGAAAAAAAAGCAAAACATTTTTCTCTTTCATAAGAAGGTCAGGGATCGCATGTTCCATAAAAATATTAATATATTTAAAATGTACAGAGAATTCTAATCCCAGAGGGTAGCTGTAAAGGGGATGGCGAAGAGTTGTTTCATAGCAGGCCTCCTGGGAAAAGTTGCACTTGGTTAGTTTTTTGATGATAAACTGATTTCACAAAGCCCCATCTCTATGAGAACACAAAGGATGCTGGAAGAAATGACCTGTAAGATAGCTGTTACATAAATAGTACCACTGTTTAACCTTCCAGAGTAAATATGTTGATTTTTGCTTTACTCGCATGTGCATTTATCCATTAATTAAAAAAAAAAAAAATTATTGAAACCCTACACGTGCCAGGTCTTATGCTGGGAGTTGAGGATATGCCATGAGAGTGCAAAAGGGCCGTCTTCCACCGAGGGGTTTTCAGAATTCAAGAAGGGAGGCTAGGGTGTGAGTCAAGTGAGTATCTGCTTAAGTTCCATTAATTTCAGTACATTTTCTGTTCACTGAGCATTTAGAATAAGCCAAGCAACATGCTTGAACTGGGAGTACATTAAAGAACGAAGAAGACGTGCTTCTACTCCTTGAGAAACTTAATATAGTGGAACAAAGAGATAAAAACAGATTATTCAAAATAGTAGTGTTGTAAGAAGGGAAGTTCATTCTGAGCAGGAGAAACAGAATCAACAACAACAACAAAAATGACATATCATAAATTGAATGTTTATATTGGGCAACAAAATAACTTGATTTTCATGGTTGTGGACAGTGGATGCTTTCAGCGATTACTGGATCAACTAACTTTCAGCTAAGAATCACCCTATGGGTTGAAAATAAAATTCTTACTGCAGCATGAAGCTAGAAGTTTCTGACAGGCTATTTTTCACCTTAAAGGGATATGGCTCTGAATTAAGGAGTGAAGAAATGTGATGGGGTGAGGGTCCTGTGAGATTCTTAGTTCAAGGCAAGAAAACTGGAGACAGGGTAGGGAAGGGGAAGGCAATGAGATGATAGTTAGCTGAACTGGCTACAATGCATGAGTTTCCTGGGGAAGATGGAGAAAGATAGAGGACCTCAGAGACACAGACAGGAAGGACCCTATGGAGCGCACAACCTCTCTGCCTAAGCATCTGAGTCCTAGAGGTGCTACTGCAAGAAGGTGTCATGAAGCTGCCTCTTACCTGTGTTCTCCGACTTAGAATGCCCAACTGTCTGCAAATCCTTGCTAGGTCATAGACTGCAAGCATCAGGATATGGCTGGACGAAAGCGTGTTGGTTTCAAGGGAATGGGTAGATGATGTGGTGCTCAGTATGAACAGCTGGGATTTGAACTACCAAAGAGGTGTTGTGGCTTATACTACAACTGAGGCACAGTTTCCCTGCCAAAGTGAGTATCACTGCCTATCTAATTAAATAAACTGTGGTTGTTGTTAGGTGCTGTCAAGTCTGTTTCAACTCAAAGCAACCCTATGTACAACAGAACAAAACATTGCCCGGTCCTGTGCCATCCTCACAATCATTATGCTTGAGTCCATTGTTGCAGCCACTGTGTCAATCCATGTCATTGAGAGTCTTCCTTTTTTTCACTGACCCTCTACTTTACCAAGCCTGATGGAGTTCTCCAGGGAACGGTCCCTCCTGATATCATGTCCAAAGTATGTGAGATGTAGTCTCACCATCCTTGCCTCTAAGGAGCATTCTGGCAGTACTTCTTTCAAGACAGATTTGTTCGTTCTTCTGATACTCCGTGGTATATTCAATATTCTTTGCCAAATCAACTGTGCTGTGTAGTAAAACCAAATAGTTCGTTTCTGCTTTGTGAATTTCCTTTAATCCCCAAATCAATAATTGACTGTGCTATATAACACGCAATTGTTTACTAAAGTATTTGTGGAAGGGAGGAAAGAAGTAATAAAAGTAGAAATGAGGGATGAGGATAAGGGAGTGGGAGATGGAAGGAAAAAGCAAGATTTTATAATAAAACCTTATATTTGTGCTCATATTAATTATCTCATTGAACGTAAACTTTGTTAAAAAATATATTCTACTCACTGAACTTTTTTTTTTTTTAACAAATCTGCACTACCAAATACATGTTTAATATATTAAATTAATTGTAGATGAACCCGGCAGAAGTGGGTTAGATTGATCTGATGGGCATCGTTATGAACAAGAAGTGAGTTCATATGCCTTGTGAAAGGTCCACAAGCCTGCATTAAGGATTAAATTGTGTCTGCTAAAAAATATGTATTGTAAATCTTAACCCCCATACCTGTGGTTATAATCTCATTTGGAAATAGGTTTTCATTGTTATGTTAATGATACAATACTAGTGTACAGTGTGTCTTAAATCAAACTCATTTGAGATATAAAAAGAAGAGATTAAGCTCAAGCAAGCAGAAAGAAGAGTTGGGGGAAGATAGATGTCATGCCACATGAAGATCACCAAGGAATGGAGGACAGAAGCTAAAAAGAGACAAGACCTTCTTCCAGAGCTAACAGAGAAAAAGAGACTTCCGCTAGAGCTGGTACCCTGAATTTAGAATTCTAGCCTCCTAAACCATGAAAAAATACATTTCTGTTTGTTAAATACCACTTGTGGTATTTCTGTTATGGCAGCACCAGATAATTAAAACACTAGGAAAGGGAAGAATCAAGATGAGGCCTCGATGTTTGCATTGCAGGTTCAATGTTCCTTACTAGTGAAAAGAGGTTAGGCACATTGCAAGGATAATATGAACTTATGTATTGAATATTTATCCTAATATTCTTTTCTCCCAACATTCCTTCAATATTGTCACCAATGAGAAGTTTTAAATATAAAGATAAAGACAATATCAGAGACTGCAAAAAGAGAAAGGAGATTTGAATCCATAACGACCCAGAGCAGCCTATGTAGAGTGCAAAGCGGAGACGGGACAAGGGGTCCAGAGCTGAGGCTGACACAATGCAAATGTGAAAGTAGTTCACCTTAAATGAGGTGTCTGCTGTGTGACTCTGAATGATGCAAACAGTTAACACACTCAGCTGCTGAATGAAAAATTCAAAGTTCAAGTCCACCCAGAGAGGTCTTGAAAGAAAGCCCTGGCAATCTACTTGTGAAAAATCGGCCATTGAAAACCCAATGGAGCACAGTTCTACTCTGACTCACATGGGGTCACCTTGAGTCAGAATCGACTCAACAGCAATTTTTTTTCTGCTCTGTGATAAGGGAGGGGGTTGAAATTTAAGAGCACCCACAGGGCTGCACATGTACTTTCAAAGACATTACCCTAAGAAGCAGCAAAAATTAATCAGGGAGTGTATTTATGCACAAGTGGGAAGGACGGGATGAACAGTTAGTGGATGTATTTGCATCTGCACCTGTAAATGAATAAACATATGCATATGTAACCCGTATTATACCAGGAGACAAAATTGGGGAATAACACTAGCACCTCTCGCCATTTCTTGGAGGCTGTTCATTTCCCGCTAAGTTGTAAGATTTAAGACAAACTTCTGGATCCCTTGAAACATGTGTAACAGAGTCTACTGATGATTCATGTCTCTCTCAAATGTCAAGGCTCAAGCGTTTTCACAGGGTGAAGGATGGAATCTGATCTTCTGTTAGTACACAGCGCTCAGCCCACAGTAAGCACATTGTAAATAAGATTTCACTCATGTTTATGGTTTACCAAGTAACTACAGGCAGTACTGGCAATAAAGGCAGTCCCTGGGTTATGAACATCCGACTTACAGACAACTTGTACTTACTCTTTAATATTATGTAAATTTGACCTCACTTTGAAACCATTGAACTAGCCGTACTCGCAACAAATTATGTATCACATCACCTTCAGGTGCTGTGCTGCAGCTTTTAAATCATTGGAAAGGCTTGGAGCCTTTTCTTGCACTTAAGTAAGGCTAAATAAGAAGCGTATGCACCTTTCCTGAGTTACTTACAAATTCGACTTAAAGACTGAAAGACACTGTTAGGAACAGATCTTGTCTGTAACCTGGGGACTGCCTGTATGTTATGTATTTTCATGACTGTTCTCTCATTTAGCTGTCAGAACAACCCTCTGAGTTAGACATTCTTATTCTCAATGCAGCAGATGAATAAACTGAGACTCAAGTGTTAAGCTTTAAAAATGGAAAAGATTTTGATGGTTCAGCGAGTACACTCTTAGTTATACACCCAACACACTTGAAAGCAGAGATGAAAACAGACACATGTTCACCAATGTTCATTGCGGCACTATTCACAACAGCCAAAAGGTGGAAACAACCCAAATGTCCATTAACAGATGAATGAATAAACAAAATGTGGTATATGCATACAATAAAATATTACTCAGCCACAAGGAGAAATGAAGTTCTGATACATGTTACAATATGGATGAACCTTGAAAATGTTATGCTGACTGAAATGAGTCAATCACAAAAGGACAAATGTTATATTATCTCACTAATAAGAAATACCAAAAACAGACAAATGTATAGAGATCAGAGTTTAATAGTAGTTACCTGGGACAGGAGGGAAGGAGAAAAGGGAAGTCATTGTTTAAGAAACAGGGAGTATCTGTTAATGGTGATGGAAAATTTGGCAATAGGTATTGTTGATGATAGCACAACATGATTCATGCAATTGGTGCCACGGAATTGTACACATGAAAAATGTTGAATTGGCAAATGCTGTGTTATCTATATTTTTACCACATTTAAAAAAAAAAGAAAAAAATAAACCATTGGATATATATGCCATAAAAAAACTAAAACCAAACCTGTTTTTGTCAAGTTGATTCCAACTCATAACAACCCTATAGGACAAGAATAGAACTGCCCCATAGGGCTTCCAAGAAGTGGCTGGTAGATTCGAACTTCTGACCTTTTGGTTAGTTGCCAAACACTTAACTATTGTACCACCAGGACTCCACATATGCCACAGAGCCAAAAAACATTTCTAGGTGTTCTGACTTCGAATCCTATGCTTATTTAAGACATAACAACAACAAACCTGTATTTGAAAACAATAAAAGTAGCAAAGGTATTTCTATTAAAAGGCTAGAATTCTATTTTCCTGAAAGCCAAAACCACACACTCTATTTGAAAGTTCTTCGGTGGACAGGGGAAGAGAGAGAAGAGTGTTACTAAGGACAAAAGTGAATAGGAGGAGAAAGGGGTACAATTGTTGAAGATAAAATAAGTGAAACATTTTGCAGAGAACTTTGCATCCTTCCCAAAACAGCAAGCCTTGCTTGATTAGCACGTCCAGATATTTGTGTCCAAATATTTAAAGTTGGCTCTCAGTAAAAATGTGATGTTTGGGCAGAGTTAGGGAGGATACTAGTGATTTTAGGGAAAAGAACGCAAAAATAATAAAGATAGGGAGCTAAATCCTCCTTTAACCCCTGCCAAAATGGAGAAAGGCAGGAAACTCAATTATTTTGAGCGCCTGCTCTTTGTCATGCACTGAGCCAGGAATTTATTTAACATTTTACATTTTAGTACTCACATGGACGTTCTGAGGGAGAAATGATTAGCCCCCTGTTTCAGATGAAGAAATCAAGGCTCAAAATAATTTAAAACAACGTCCAATGCCTCTTAATTAGTGAGTGACAGAGCAGAATCCATATTGTCTGCTTCAAAAACTCAAGCTCCTTCAGCAACCCAATGACTTAATCTATGACAAACTCAAATGTGTGCAATTTAGATACTGATAATAAAATAGAGCTTTGCATTTCTGTAACAATTTAAGGTGTTTTGAAACATTGTGTGCTTTCTTGTAACCCAGCCCTGCAAGTTTGCAATGGTTGGAGACAGCTGTAATTAACGTGCGATATTAAACTCAAAATTCAGATTACTTGAGTTTTAGCTCTAACTCTACCTTGTATATGGCAGTGCATTTATGTAAAAATAAAGCATTATGTACTTATGTGTTCTAGGAACTCTTCTAGAATAAGAATTGTTACCATCACAATTCCTTCCCTCAAGGAGTTAATGACATACTTGGAAAGAAATGTCAAAATGTCTGTAATAACTCAGACAATGAGTGTAGCTAAATGGATGAATCTGTGTTGCCATAGAAGCCCATCCGAAGGGGGGTGGTCAGTGAAAGCTTTCCAAACATAGAGAGATTCATGTTGAGACTTGAAGGGTGAGTAGAGGCTATATTGTTGTTGATAGGTACGGTCAAATTGATTTTGAATCATAGCAACACCATGTGACAGGATAGAATTGCCCCATAGGATTTTTAGGCTCCAGCAGTCAAGAAATCAAACGTCGCATTTCATTGGGCAAATCTTTAAAGTGTTGAAAAGCAAAGATATCACCTTGAAGACTAAGGTGTGCCTGACCCAAGCCATGGTGTTCCAATTGCCTCATATACATGCAAAAGCTGGACAATGAATAAGGAAGACTGAAGAAGAATTGATGGCTTTGAATTGTGGTATTGACAAAGAGTATTGTACATACCATGGATTACCAAAAGAATGAATAGATCTGTCTTGAAAGAAGTACAACCAGAATGCTCCTTAGAAGCGAGGATGGCGAGACTACCTCCCACATACCTTGGACATGTTATCAGGAGGGATCAGTACCTGGAGAAGGACATCATGGTTGGTAAAGTAGAGGGACAGGGAAAGAGAAGACGACCCTCAACAATAGGTATTGACACAGTGGCTGGAATGATGGGCTCAAACATGCCAACAATTGTACTCTGATGTAGGACTGAGCAGTGTTTGATTCTGCTATATATGGGTTCGCTATGAGACAGAACTGACTCGATGACACCCAACAATAACAACAGCAACAATCTTTACAGGAGCAGATCATCAGGTATTTCTCCCTTTCTCTAGTGGAGCCACTGGGTGAATTCAAGCTAACCTTTCAGTTAGCAGCCACGCACGCTTAACTGGTTGGGCACCAGAGCTCCTTGAGTAGAGGTTAAGGGGGCAAAAAATAAGGCACAGAAAGTGATAGGTGTTGAGATGGCTGTTAAGATGAAGGTAGAAGTATGAGTCTGCTGATAGAAATAGAAACAGAATAACTAAGAACCAACACATATTAAGCAGTTTAGATTTCATTCTGAGGACAGTGGGAGGCCCTTGAAAGATATTAAGTGGTAGAGTGGTGCGATCACATTTGCATCTTTTAAAAGAATGCAATAGCTTCGAAGTGATGAGGACGTGAAGAGAAAATAATAATGGTGGCCAATTGTATCAGTTAGGTTTTGCTACATAACAAACTATTCCCAGCTTGGTGGCTTCACCCAGCAGCATTACATTCTCTTGTATGTATCTTCAAGTCAGTTGGAGGACAGCTGATCTAGGCTTGGTCAGCCATAGTGGCTCTGCTGCATGTGCCTCTCAATCTTCTTGAAGCAGCAGGCAAACTGAGCATGCCCGTCTCACAGAGATGGTGGAGATGCTAGAGAGCAGTGAAATTGCATGCACTCTCCTAAGCTTGTGCTGTTCACCAAGGGAGCCACTCACTGTGGCTATTTAAGTTAAATTTTAATGAAATAAAGTTGAAAATATATTTGTATCTGTATTAGACACGTTCCAAATGCTTATTTGCCATATGCCTTTAAACCATATTGAACAGCACAGATATGACTGTTATCATTGTCACTGAAAGTTCTATTGGACAACATTCTCTTAAGGCTACTTCTACCCACATGCCATTAGTGAAAGCCATTTTAATGGACAAACACAAGGTCAAGGGGCAAGGAAGTGAATTCAGCACCATGAAACATGGGCAAAGGTGTGGATACGGGGTAAGGTGAAAAGTTGGGAATTAGCTATTATGTTATAGTGAGGGTTGTTGGGGTCCTGAATAAGTTCAGTGATAATGGGGATGGAGATAATTTTATTAACTGGAGAAAAATGCACCAGTGATTGCTGCTAGGTATTGGCTGAAGGTGTGGGATCAGAGAAAGAAGGAAGGAAGGAAGGATGATGTCCAGGGTTTTTGCTTGAGTAACTATGTGGATCGCAGAGTCATACATTTAGCCAGGAAAAACAGATGAAGGCTTAATGAGATAAAGCATACAGATTCTTAGTACAGTTCTGAAGACTAGGACTAGTACAGTGTCTTGCCCAAATTATAATAGTTATTAATACTTATTTTATTATTACCATCATTTTATACATATTTACCACTTCCTCCTCCATCCTTCAAAACTGATTCTCTGAATTATCTACACTGATTAGTACTGTTACCATCCTCTCAGGCTCCTGAGCACATAGCGGATTTTCAATAAATGTTAGTTCTTTGTTGAAGGTATATCATGAAGCAATAAATGTATAACTTCTTTTCTTTTGAATTAAGTGGGGAGAGCTCTTGAAAGTGAAATCCTTGAGTTTTAAATTCCACTGGAATGTTTTCACTTAAAAATACTGTGCTGTCCTCATCAAGAATGCACTTTCTTTTGCATAGTTTTGGTTTAGTTTCCAAAAAATAGTTCTTTGGACTCAAGTTCTCTCTCTCTTTTTTTCCATCCCTCAGAGCACAGTGCTTTACTAATCCAAAGCTTACAGGATGCTTTAACAGTCTGCACGCAATCTTCTTAGCAAAATCCATACTCTTTCGGTAGTATATGAGAAAAATGCAGCATTGACTCTCTTAGGCAGGTATCTAAACTCTTTGCTTCTATGTTTATGGATTGTTTTGTTTCAAGTTTAGAGGGTTTCAGAGTGAAGGACAGCTCAGAGAGCCAACTACTATGTGGGATGCTAAAAACGGGCTTTGTAAGCAGCCTGAGTTGATCCCTGTGTTTCCCCTCAGCCCTTATCATCAAGTTCTTTGTATTAAAGAACTTCAGACTTGGTGTGGCTTTACATGGGTTTATCAATTCACAGTCATCGATAGAAGCAAAGCCGTGACTTCCCACGATTTCAGAATCTCAGGACTATGAAATGGAAATAGTGAGTCAAAAGATTTTTCTAATTCCTAGAAAAATATTAAGGTAGACAAAGTTTCACTTAAGGAAGTTAAAAAAAGTAATAAGAGGTAACATTTATTAGGTATTAGGTGCTTATTTTTTTTTATATATATATTTTATTGTACTTCAGGTGAAAGCTTACAGAGCAAATAGTTTCTCATGAAATAGTAGTACACATGTTGTTCTATGACATTGGTTAACAACCCCACAACGTATTAAGCCTCTAAATTCTCAACCTTTTTTTTTTGATGAAAATTACAGATGGCCAAAGATACACCGTTTCAAAAATTTCTACATTCACAGTTCAGTGACATTGACTACGCTCTTCCAACTGTGCTGTAATTCTCACTTACGATGAAGGCTTACAGAACAAAATAGTTTTTCATTTAACAGTTACTACACATGTTGCCCTATGACAATGGTTAACAATCTCACAGCACATCAAGAATATCCTTACTCCACCTTGTGTTCCCTATCACCAGGGGGCTTCCTTGTCCCCTTCTGTCTTCTGGACCTTGTCAGTGGACTATTGTACCTCTTTAGTCTCATTTGTTTCTTTATTTATTTTTTTAATTTTATTTTATTTAAACACCATTTCAAAACTTTTTACTTACACATTTAAGTGATATTGACTATGCTCTTCCAATTGTGCTGCCATTCTCGCCCAAGATGAAGGCTTACAGGACGAAACAGCCTCCCATTTACTAGTTACTACAAATGTTGCCCTATAGCAGTGGTCAACAATCTCACAATACATCGACAGTGTCCTTATTCAATTTGTGTTCCTTATCATCAGTTTCCTACTCTCCCTCTGCCTTCTGGCCCTTGTCACTGGACTCCTGTACCTCGTCAGTCCCATTTAGTTTTACTGGGCTGTCCATTCCCAGGCTTAACATCGAACCTTGAAGGTAACTTCCCCTCTGAGCTGAAAGGGTGTCTGGGGGCCACACTCTCGAGGTTTCTCTAGTGTTCTTTAGGCCAGTAAATCTGGTCTTCTTTTTTTTTGGGAGTTAAAATTATGCTCTACATCCTACTCCAGCTCTGCCCAGAACCCTCTGTTGTGATCCTGGTCAGAGGAGTCATTGGTGGTAGCCGGGCACCATCCAGCTGTACTGGGCTCAGTCCCGTGGAGGCCTTGGTAGCTGTGGACCATTAGTCCTTCGGACTAATCTTTTCCTTGTATCCTGTTCTCTTCGTTCTCCCTTGTTCCCGAAGGGATGAGATCAGTGGAGTATCTTAGATGGCCGCTCATAGGCTTTTAAGACCCCAGACACTACTCACCAAGGTAGAATGTAGAGCATTATCTTTATAAGTAGTGTCATGCCAATTGAGCTAGATGTTCCCCGAGATCATGGTCCCCAGAGCCCTCCGTCCAACAAGTCAGTCCCTCGGGGGGTTTGGATGTGTCTATAGGGCCTCCATGACCTTTCCTTATGCAGGTTGTGTTAGTTTCCCCTGTACTATGTACTATCTCACCTCTCACCCAAGTTACCACTTACCTATTACCTATTTAGTATCCCCTCCCCCCACATCCCTGGTAACCAACAAGGATTGTTACATTTTGCATGTGAATTTTTTCATGGGTTTTTACAATAGAGGTCTCATACAATATTTGTCCTTTTGTGATTGCCTTATTTCACTCAGCATGATGTCCTCCAGTTTCATCCATGTTATGAGATGGTTCACCAATTCTTTGTTGTTCTTTCTCGTTGCATAGTACTCCATTGTGTGTATGTACCATAGTTTGTGTATCCATTCATCTGCTGATGGACATCAAGGTTGTTTCCATCGTTTTGCTATTGTGAATAATGCTGCCATGAACATAAGTATGCATATGTCTATTCGAGTGATGACTCTTATTTCTCTAGGATATATTCCTAGGAGTGGGATTGCTGGATTGAATGGTACGTCTATTTCTAGCTTTCTGAGGAAACGCCATATCATTTTCCAAAATGGTTGTATCATTTTGCATTTCCACCAGCAGTGTATAAGAGTTCCCATCTCCCCACAGCCCCTCCAACATTTGTTATTTCCAGTGTTTTTGATTCATGCCAGTAACGCCGGGGTGAGATGGTATCTCATTGTGGTTTTAATTTGCATTTCTCTAATGGCTAGTGAACGCGAGCATTTCCTCATGTGTCTGTTGGGCATTTGAATGTCTTCCTTGGTGAAGTGTCTGTTCATTTCCTTTGCCCATTTTTTGATAGGATTGGTTGTCTTTTTGTTGTAGAGGTGTTGGATTTTCTTGTAGATTATGGAGATTAGACCTTTGTCTGACTTGTACTGTCCAAAAATTTTTTCCCAGTCTGTAGGTTCTCTTTTAACTCTTTTGGTGAAATCTTTTGAAGAGCATAGATGTTTGATTTTTAGAAGATCCCAGTTATCTAGTTTATCTGTTGGGTTTTTTGTGTTGATGTTTATGGTTTGTATCCTGTTAATGCCATGTATTAAGGCCTGAAGTGTTGGTCCTATTTTTTCTTCTATGAATTTTATAGTTTGAGGCTTTATATTCAGGTCTTTGATCCATTTTGAAGTAGTTTTTGTATATGGTGTGAGGTATGGGTCCTGTTTCATTTTTCTACAAATGGATATCCAGTTTTGCCAGCACCATTTGTTAAAAAGACTGTCTTTTCCCCATTTGATGTATTTTGGGCCCTTGTCAAAAATCAGGTGACCGTAGGTGGATGGATTTACATCTGAGTTCTCAATTCTGTTCCATTGGTCAATGTCTCTGTTGTTGTACCAGTACCAGGCTGTTTTGAGTACTGTAGCTGTATAGTAGGTTCTCAAGTCAGGTAGTGTGAGTCCTCCAACTTTATTCTTCTTCTTCAGTAGTGCTTTACTTATTCGGGGTTTCTTCCTTTTCCATATAAAGTTAATAATTAGTTTTTCCTTCTCTTTGAAGAATGTTGTTGGTATTTGGATCGGGATTGCATTGTATTTGTAGATTGCTTTAGGTAGAATTGCCATTTTCACAATGTTGAGTCTGCCTATCCATGAGCATGGTATGTTTTTCCATTTATGTAGATCCCTTTGGATTTCATGCAGCAGTGTTTTGTAGTTTTCTTTGTATAGGTCTTTTATAATCCTGGTCAGATTTATTCCTAAGTATTTTACCTTTTTAGGGGCTATTGAAAATGGTATTGATTTCCTGATCTCCTTTTCATCGTTCTCTTTACTGGTGTATAGGAATCCAACTGATTTTTGAATGTTTATCTTGTATCCTGCTACTCTGCTGAATCTTTCTATTAGTTCCAGTAAATTTCTCGTGGAGTCTTGAGGGTTTTCTCTGTATAGTATCATATCATCTGCAAACAGGGAGAGTTTAACTTCTTCATTGCCAATTTGGATGCCCTTCATTTCTTTCTCTTGCCTTACTGCTCTAGCTAGAACTTCCAGCACAATGTTAAATAGGAGTGGTGATAAAGGGCATCCTTGTCTTGTTCCTGTTTTCAAGGGGAATGTTTTCAGCCTTTCTCCATTAAGAATGATGTTGGCTGTTGGTTTTGCATAGATGCTCTTTATTATGTTGAGAAATTTCCCTTCTATACCTATTTGATTGAGAGCTTTTATCAGGAATGGGTGTTGGACTTTGTCAAATGCCTTTTCTGCATCAATTGAGATGATAATGTGATTTTTTTCTTTCCTTTTATTTATGTGGTGGATTATGTTGATGGATTTTCTAATGTTAAACCATCCTTGCATACCTGGTATGAATCCTACTTGGTCGTGGTGTATTATTTTTTTGATATGATACTGAATTCTATTGGCTAGAATTTTGTTCAGAATTTTTGCATCTATATTCATGAGAGATATTGGTCTGTAATTTTCTTTTTTTGTGATGTCTTTGCCTGGTTTTGGTATCAGCGTTATGCTGGCTTCATAGAATGAATTTGGAAGTGTTGCTTCTTCTTCTATGCTCTGAAATAACTTGAGTAGAACTGGTACGAGCTCTTCTGTAAATGTTTTGTAGAATTCTCCAGTGAAGCCATCTGGGCCAGGGCTTTTTTTGGTTGGGAGTTTTTTTATTACCTTTTCAATCTCTTCTCTTGTTATGGGTCTGTTCAGATTTTCAATATCACTTTGTTGTAGTTTGGGTAGGCCATATGTTTCTAGAAATTTATCCATTTCCTCTAGGTTTTCAATTGTGTTGGAATATAGTTTTTCATAATATTCTGTTATAATACTTTTTATTTCGGTTGGGTCTGTTGTAATGTCCACCATTTCATTTCTTATTTGGGTTATTTGTGCCCTCTGCTGTTTTTTTTTTGTCAGTCTGGCCAGTGGTTTGTCGATTTTGTTGATTCTTTCAAAGAACCAACTTTTGGTTTTGTTGATTCTTTCTATTGTTTTTCTGTTCTCTATTTCATTGATTTCTGCTCTGATCTTTACTATTTCCTTTCTTCCGGTGGTTGTAGGCTTTTTTTGTTGTTCTCTTTCTATTTGTTTGAGTTCTGTAGGTAATGTTTTGATTTTGTCCCTTTCTTCTTTTTTGATATGTGCATCTGTTGCTATAAATTGTCCTCTGAGGACTGCCTTTGCTGTGTCCCAAAGGTTTTGGTATGATGTGTTTTCATTTTCATTTGATTCTAGGAATTTTTTCATTCCATCTCTGATTTCTTCTATTACCCATTGATGTCTAAGCAGATTATTATTCAGTTTCCATGTGTTTGATTTTTTTTCCTTGCTCTTTCTGGTGTTAATTTCTACCTTGATTGCATTGTGGTCAGAGAAGATACTGTGAATTATCTCAGCATTTTGGATCTTGTTGAGGATTGCTCTGTGGCCTAAGATGTGGTCTATTCTGGAGAACGTTCCATGTGCATTGGAAAAGAATGTGTACTTTGCAGCGGTTGGATGGATTGTTCTCTATATGTCTATGAGGTCCAGTTGGCTGATTGTGTCCTTTAGGTCTTCTGTATCTTTACTGAGTTTCTTTTCAGTTGTTCTGTCCTTTACTGAGAGTGGTGTGTTGAAGTCTCCTACTATTATTGTGGAACTGTCAATTTCTCTTTTCAGTGTTGTTAGAGTTTCTTATTTATTTTGGAGCCCTGTCATTGGGTGCATAGATATTTATTATGGTTATGTCTTCATGATGGATCATCCCCTTAATCATTATATAGTGTCCTTCTTTGTCTTTTATGGTAGATTTTGTTTTAAAGTCTATTTTATCTGAGATTAGAATTGCCACTCCTGCTCTTTTTTGATAGTTGTTAGCTTGATATATTTTTTTCCAACCTTTGATTTTTAATAAATTCACATCTTTGTTTCTAAGGTGTGTCTCTTGTAGACAGCAAATTGATGCATCTTATTTTCTTATCCATTCTGCCACTCTCCGTCTCTTTATGGGTGCATTGAGTCCATTTACGTTCAGTGTAATTATTGATAGATGCGAGTTTGTTGCTGTCATTTTGTAGTGCTTTTTTTTGTGATGCTGAAGTTTTCTTTGTTCTTCTTACTCTCTTGTGCTGAGTTACTTTTGTTTGTGGATTTTGTGTTCATTTCTTTTGTTTTTGTAGGTTTTGTTTTTGTTGAGACTTTATGTTTTTCGTCTTTATTTTTATGAGTTGGTTTGTTAACTTTTTTTGTGGTTACCATGAATTTTACCCTTATCTTTATAATTTTGAAGCTGTCTACCGTTATTTGGTATCGCCTTGCCTTCCTCTCCTTTAGAAGGTTCTATACCTATGCCGTTTGTTCCCTCTTTCATTGTTTTTATGTTGTTGTCATCCTTTGATTGATTTCTCTGATTCCCTGTTGTATATCTTTTGTTTTTGGAAAGTCCTCTGTAGTTCAGTTCCTAGAATGGTATCTGGTTCATGTGAACCTGCGTCCTAGCTCCTAGGTCCTGCCTGAGGGCTGAAGCTGTTTGTCCTCAGATCGAAGAACTCCCTTTAATAATTCTTGTAAGTTTGGTTTGACTTTTGCATATTCCTTTAGTTTCTGTTTATCTGCAAATGACCTAATTTCACCATCAAATCTGCATGAGAGCTTTGCAGGATATATTATTCTTGGCTGACAATTTTTTTCTTTCAAGATTTTATATATGTCATCCCATTGCCTTCTTGCCTGCATGGTTTCTGCTGAATAATCTGAGCTTAGTCTTATTGTTTCTCCTCTGTATGTGACTTCTTGTTTTTCATGAGCTGCTCTCAGGATTCTTTGTTTGTCTTTAGTTTTAGCGAGTGTGAATATGATATGTCTTGGTGATTTTCTTTTGGGGTCTCTTCTATATGGGGTTCGTTGAGCTTCTTGGATGTCCAGCTTTTCATCTTTCATGATATTGGGAAAGTTTTCTGTCAGCAGTTCCTCAATGATCCTCTCTGTGTTTTCTGTTTTCTCCCCCTGTTCTGGTATGCCAATCACTTCTAAGTTTTTGCTTTTAGTTGTGTCCCACATAACTCTCAGGGTCTTCATTTTTCTTTGTTCTTTTTTCTGAGTTTTCCTGAAACAGAGTTGTATCCAAGTGTTTGTCTTCAGTTCCCCTGATCCTGTCTTCCATGGTTTCAAATCTACTTCTCAGCCCTTCTATGACACCATCCATTTCTGAAATCTTGTTGTTTATCTTTTGGATTTCTAATTGTTGTTTTTGTATAATTTCGAGTTGTGAATTTATTTTGGCATTTTGTTCCTGCATCATCTTCCTGAATTCTTCCAATTTTTTGTCTATATTTTCCATAAATTTGTCTATTTTTTCCTCATGTTTGTCAGCTTTTTGCCTCAGTTCTTGGAATATTCCGAGTATTAGTGATTTGAGTTCCGTATCAGGTACTTCTAGTGCATTTTCTTCCACAGGAGAGTTATCTGGTGTTTTAATTTGGACGCCTATTGGAGCCATCTTGTCTTGTTTTTGTAAATGTTTTGATATTGTTTGTTGTTTTCGGGGCATTCAGTAGATATTTCTCTCGTTTATTGATTGTAGATTTTTTTGTTTGTTTGTTTCGTTGTTGTGGTACAGCTGGGCAGATCTAGCTGAGGAGGAGCCACTGTGATGGGTTGCTTGTGGCACTGACCACAGCCACCAGGACGGTCGGTAGTCATTGCTGGGCAGGTTCCAATAGGGCGTGCCTGCACCGCTTGGTAGTGTGATGTCTAGTGCATGGTGCAGTTAGGTAGGGTGCAGTGGGAAGATGGTTATGTGTGAAGCTAAGCTGGATATGGGAGAGAGGAGAGAGGAGGAGGAGCAAAAAGCGTACAAACATAAAAGAATGCTAGGGGAGCTTGTCGTTGGAATGTACAGATGAGAGACTATTGGATGCAGGAAACCAGAAGGGGGAAGAGAAAGAAAAGGAAAGAATGACCAAATAAAAATCAGAAAAGTTAAAGAACTGCAAAGTTCCCAGGGATCCCACCGATGCAGCTATGAGGTCTGGGGGAGTCGGTCTCAATTTTCACAGCTCAGCCTGGCCAGAAGGTACAGAGGCATACATCGCCTGGTATTCAGGGATCAGAAAGAGAAGGAAGAGATAGAGGGACGAGAAATTAAGCAATGAAGAAAGACAAAAGGGATAAAGAGGTAAAAGATGACAAAACTAATCAAAAAAGGAAGAAAAATAAAATTGAAAAAAAAAAAAAAAAAGGGGCAACACCAGCAGTCAGTGCCTACAAATGGGACCCAGAGAGCCCCCACTCAGGGGCACTAATTCCAAGAAGCCGGTAGTCTCGGGGTTAAGAGACCGTGGCCACGGGAAGCAGAGGGGCCAACGAACAAAGGCCCCAGGATCCCACCCACGCGGGAGCCCAGACCTGGAAACAGCCACACGCCCGAACGCAGCCCTACAGCCCCGCAGGAGATAGCAGAGATGGCACTCGGAACCAGGTACCCAGGCTAAAGGAGGGGGAGGCGGGAGAAAAAGTTTCACTAGCTGCCAGCAAACGGCTCCCAGAAAGCCGGCAGCCCAGGCGCGCGGAATCCAAGCACCGGCGCCCCCCAGCTCAGGGACTCCGGCCACGGAAAGCAGAGGGGCGAACGAACAAAGGCCCCGGGATCCCACCCATGCGGGAGCCCAGACCTAGAAACAGCCACACGCCCGCACGCAGCCCTACAGCCCCGCAGGAGAGAGCAGAGACGGCACTCGGAACCAGGCACCCAGGCAAAAGGAGGGGGAAGCGGCAGGAAAAGATTCTCTAGCTGCCAGCAAACGGCTCCCAGAAAGCCGCCAGCCCAGGCGCACGGAATCTAAGCACCAGCACCCCCCAGCCCAGGGACCCTGGCCACGGAAAGCAGGGGATCCCCAGCTGAGGCGGAGAGGGGTGGGGGGTGGGAGAGCTCGCACCGCAGTTTACCGGTCGTTCTGTCTCCGACCAGATGCTCTGCAAGGCTGCTCTCCCGTTCGCTGGTCTCCGATAGGAATCCAAGATGGTGGATCCGCGCTGCGTTAGCTGGTATGGAATCTCTGCCTGAGTCTCTCCTCACTCTCCGTTCTCTTTTAGTATTCTCACTCCGTTTGGTGTTTGGCTGAGTTCTTTATCTCTTCATTTGGTGTTCTAGGGTTTCAGGATTGTTGATTCTCTGTTAGGCTTAGTTTTTCGGATCTTTGCTGTGGAGGGACGGCGTGGTGTTTCTGCCTAGAGCGCCATCTTGCCCCCCCCTTAGGTGCTTATTATGTGATAGATACATTTTACCTTTCCATCAACTCTATGAATTAAGATTGACTACTATCTCTATTTTCTGAATGATCCAATGAAGCTTTGTTGTGTTGTGTAACATGCCCAAGATTAGCTAGATATTTTATAGTGAAACCTAAATTTGAATGCAACTCTGGCTCCTGAGTCCACATTCATAATTTTCTACACTGCAGCACATCTATATATTACGACACCACTGCTCAGTTTTAATGACTCAGTGCTAACGTAAATAAAACAGAATTTAAATCTACAATTTCTTGAAATTTTTTTTTTTTTTGGTATACACTTCTATCTTATCACTCACAAGATTTCTATCATAGTTGCCTGTTTTTCTAAGATTGCATAATCAGGTAGTAGGTATTAGAGCTAGTGGTAGAGCTTGTGCTGTGCTATGGATTGAATTGCGCCCCCTCCAATATATGTTGGAATCCTAACCCCTATACCTGTGGATGTGGTTCTGTTTGGAAATAGAGCTTTTGTTGTGTTAATTAATCATTCTTGAGTGTAGTGGTTTCTAAATCTAATCACTTTTGAGTTGTAAAAAGAGCAGATTACACACACACACAGGCACATACACACAAGGGAAGATAGACTATGCCTAAGGATCATCTACAAGCCAAGGAACCATGGAACACCTAGGGCACTAACAAGAAGAAATCAGCAAAGCCAAGACCCTGATTTGGACTTGCAGCCTTCAGAACTGTGAGAAAATAAATTTCTGTTCTTTAATGCCACTCACTTGTGGTATTTGTGCCACAGCAGCACTAGGAGACTAAGACATGCAGGAAAACAATTCTTCCAATTTTATCGCATTATTTCCTGCTTTTCCCTGATCTTCCTTTTTTCATCATGGTTCTAAATTCATGGAAGCAAAGAGAAATTCTGAATTCAGAAAAGCAGAGGGAGGCACATACTTCTTAGCTTCAAAGAGCCAGGGAATGAAAAGAAGGAGTGGAACCAGTGTCTGACTCTGTGTACAAAGCACATAGGGCTTTACCAGTTATGCTCTCTGGAAATAAGAAGAAATTTCCTACTCTAGTAACGTCTTCTCTTTCCTCTATTCCTCACAAACTGATGTCAGGGATGCTTTTAACAGGAGATAGCACCTTTCATTATTTCAATGAGGTTTAGTGCTTGCAATATCATAGACCATTTAGTTTCCATATGCCATTGGCAAGACATTTATTCTCCTCAAATATCAGTTTCTTGTTTTTTAACAATGAAACCTAAGTCATGGAATTATTTTGAGGAGAAAATAAGAAAAATTCTGTGTTTTTATATCAAGAAAAGAATACAAAACCAAAACCAAACCCGTTGCCATCAAGTCAATTCTGAATATTGATGGCCTCGTATGTTTCAGAGTAGAACTGTGCTCCGTAGAGTTTTCAATGGCTGTGATTTTGTGGCAATAGATTACCAGAGCTTTTTTTCACAGCACCACTGAGTGGATTTGAATGGCCAACCTTCTGATTAGTAGCCAGTACAAACCATTTGTACCACTCATGTGGTGAAGAGAATATTAAAAACAAAACAATACAAACAAACAAAACCATTGCTTTGAGTAGATTCCAACTCATAGTGACCCTATAGGAGAGAATAGAACTGCCCCATAGGGTTTTCAAGGAGCTTCTGGTGGATTTGAACTGCTTACCTTTTGGTTAGTAGCTGTAGCTCTTAAACACTGCACCATAATTTAAAAAGTAATATGTAGCTCTTTCTCTTTTTGCTATTTTTCCTCTTTCTTGTCTTTTTTTTTTTTTTCCTCCTTCCTCTTGCTGTCTTTTCATGAATAATTTATTTTAAACCAATTACATGGGCCAAAAAAGTAGACATCTATTAGGGGGTAGGTTAGGTGGGTGGTTATAGCCATGGCACATGTAGGGTTTGTACAGGTGACCAGGACATTTACCATGGTGGAGGTAGAGGTAGTAGCCTAACAAGGGGTGTCAGAGTTCAAATAGTGTTATCTCACTGGACCTTGGGGGTGGGAGCAGTCACATAGGGTATTGGTGTTTCAAGTCCAAGTGCGAAGAGAGGGTGTCCATGTGAGATAGGGGCACTGTTGTGGCCTGGTGAATGGGATGAGGTGTCAGAGCCCAGTGGGTTGAGGAGGGTGTCTTTGCAATGGAAGAGGGTGGTCTGGGGTGCTGGAGCCTGAACTAAGTGAGGAGGGCATTATATGGAAAGATTGTGTAGCCTATTCAAGGTTATACAGTATAAGTTCTTGCAAGGGCCAGAGTGGGTGGTAGGAGTTTTGGGAGATTGAGTAAATAAGTGAATTATTGAATACAATGGAATTCAGGCTTCTCACCATTACAGAAATGTTTTACAAAGAGAAAACACAGGGATGAATTTGAAAGTGTTGGAATGAATTTGGAAATACTGTGCAATCTTCTTATCCACAGAGGGAAATGATGCGGGACGATATAGAAATAAATTTGGACATAAATGGGTGTGTCTGTATAACACATATATTTCATAATTCTGTCCACTGAGAGGGTTTGAGAAGAGCAACACCCTAATAGTAGTGACCACAACTTGGGTCCAGATCTTGAATTCCAGAGTTGTCCCCGAAAGAAACAGGGATCTTTGGAAAAGGCTCATTGCAGGACTGAGACAGGGAAAGTACAAGATCAGTCAGATCATCTAGTTGTGCCAGAAAATAAGAAGGTTCTCAAAAAATGATGAGGACTCACGTCAAAAAGACACAATAGACACCTTGAGGAGACTTCTAGGCCAAATCTAGGACAATTTGAACAACAAAACAAATGAAAATGCATTGAATAAAGTAGGAGTCATAATGGATCCACACTGTAATAAGTAAATGAATAAATTGAAATTTGATATTTACATTATCTCGATTTTTTTTTTTTTGGTTAATTGACATCAAGTCAGCCCAAATCATGGTGACCTTATGTATAACAGAACAATATACGGTATTTCCCAGTCTTGTTCATCATCATGATCATTGGCATGTTTGAACCCATTGTTATATCTATTGTGTCAAATTCATCTCATTGAGGGTTTCCCTCATTTTCGCTGACCCTCTACTTTACCAAACATGATGTACTTTTTCAGTGGTTGGTCTTTCCTGATGACATGTCCAAAGTAAGCAATTTGAAGTTTTATCATCCTCACCTCTAAACAGCATTCTGGTTGTTAATTCTGGTTCTCCTATGACTGATTTGTTTGTTCTCAATATACCTCCCCACCAAATACTTGCCAGCTCAAAGGAAAGAAACAAAAAAAAAGTAACTTTCCAGTAGAGAACCTGGACAGAGACCATGTTAATCAAGTGATCAAATTTAACATCACTACCAATAGGACAGATGGAAAACTGTGTGCCACTAATAGGTTGCAATGAGAGGAATACAACATCCCATCTGTAATATTATTATTAAATACTCATAACCTAAACCTAATCATGAGGAAACATCAGACAAACACCAGTAAAGGAGAGTTTAAAGAAATAACTGTCCTATGTAGACTTGAATAGTGTTGAGGCCCTGAAAGTCAAGAAAAGCTGGGAAGCTGCACTTGATTGAAGGAGTCGAAAGAGAAATGACTACTAAATGCAATATATGAATCTGAAATGGATTTTTTGCTATAAAGAATATTATTGGGTTAATAGCCAAAACTTGAATGGGGTCTTTTCATTCGTTAAACAAGTATTTACCAGATACTTCTGTATTTCCAGTCCTGTTTTTGGTGTTAGAGAGAGAGCAATGAATGAGATAGATGACATCTCTGTTCTGTAGTGTTCACTTTCTTCATAATCCCTGCCCTCTTGTGATTTACGGACCACTGGAGTCACATAAGTAAACTGGGTAAGCACAGTGTGCAATAAGAATGCACACATACACACACACGCACACACACACACTTTGTGTGCGTTGAGTCAATTCCAACTAATAGCGACTCTATAGGACAGAGTAGAACCACTCCATAGAGTTTCCTAGGCTGTAATCTTTATAGGAGCAGATTGCCAGGTCTTTTTCCCATGGAACCACTGGTGATTTCTAATTACCAATTATTTGGTTACCAGCAGAGCATTTAACCGTTGGGCCACCGGGGCTCTCTCTCTATATATGTATTTAGTTAATTAACATAATAAAACTGATTTTGATGGGGTCAATTTGAATTTAACTGGAAGTATAATTTGTGTAACGAAATTGAGGTAAAATGTTGAAATAATTATCTACATCTGATTATGTCACATTTAGTAACTATAAAGAAATTTGAACATCTGAATTATTTTGATTGGCTTCCTGCTGGTGAAATTCAGATTCAATCATTCCGGTTTCCATTACCTCTACTAGCACAGGGATATATCTGGGATGATCAGAAGTTTGCTGTCAACATATCCAAAAATGACCTATATATATTTATAAAACACTTTTCATTGTTTAAAAAAAATTATTATTTTAAAATCTACCTTTCCAATTATACTGTGAGATACCTGCCTTATTAGTGTTTGTATATAGACCCTACCACACTTCCTAAAGAATAATAGAAAATAAATATGTGTTTAATAAATAAACGAAAGAATAAATGAACGAATGTGTGGCTCTAGTTTTTCTGAGCCTCCCCAGGTTAATATAGAATAAAGTTTACATAACCATCTCAATGGTCTTGGATTTTGTAATAAGTCATAGAGTGATCCAAGGCGTCTCACATGCAGGCTAGTAATTTTGCTTTGTCTTTAATGCTGTGGCTGTTACTATTTCCTCTGTCAGTCAGTTCCCAGTATCTCCAGCAGGAGGAGCCATTGCTCAACCTTCCTGGTCTCTTTCATCACCATCACTGGCCTCAGTGCACCTGCTACTGCCTTCTCATTCATCTAATCTTGGTAGACTTTAATAGATTCCCAGTAGGTAACTTAATGTCTTTTGGATTATACATGGAATAAATTGTAGAATATTCCTAGAAACACAAGCAAGAGAAGTTTGTGGGACGTTACTCTGGGACTTAATTAAAAAGAAAATTTTTATTCTGACCACAATTCAATGCACCCTTGTATTATTGTTGTTAGGTGCCATAGAGTTGGTTCCAATTCATAGTGACCCTATGTACAACAGAACAAAACACTCCTGGCCCTGCGCCATCCTCAAAATCATTGTTCTTGAGCCCATTGCCACAGCCACTGTGTCAATCCCTCTTGTTGAGGGTTTTCCTCTCTTTCACAACGCTCTGCTTTACCAAGCATGGAGTCCTTCTCCAGGGATTAATCCCTCCTGTTAAGGTGTCCAAAGTATGTAATATGAATTCTCACCATCCTCGCTTCTAAAAAGTATTCTGGCTGTACTTCTTCCAAGACAGATTTGTCCAGTCTTCTGGCAGTTCATGGATATATTCAGTATTCTTTGCCAACACCATAATTCAAAGACGTAAGTTCTTTGATCTTCTGTATTCGTTGTCCAGCTTTCATATACATATGAGATGATTGAAAATATCATGGCTTGGGTCAGGCAGATTTTAGTCCTCAAAGTGACATCTTTGCTTTTCAACACTTTAAAGAGGTCTCTTGCTGCAGATTTGCCCAATGCAATGCATCATTTAATTTGTTGACTGTTACCTCCATGGGCATTGAATGTGGTTCCAAGTAAAATAAAATCCTTCACAAATTCAATCTTTTTTTGGTTTATCATGATGTTGCTTATTGGTCCAGTTGTAAGGATTTTTGTTTTATGTTGAGGTGTAATCCATACTCAAGACTGTAGTCTTTGATCTTCATCAGTAAGTGCTCCAAATCCTCTTCACTTTCAGCAAGAAAGGTTGTGTCATCTGTATATTGCAGGTTGTTAATGCACCCTCATAGAGTCCATGGAAAATTCGAGATGAATCCTCTGACTTTGCGATCCCATTTAACCCAGAGACACTTTGCTCTTTTAACTCTTTGATCTCTCCTTTCTGGGGCTTTGATCCTTAAATTATTTTTTGCCACATCTCCCAAGTAATGTTACAAGTCCTCATGAAGACAAAACTAACGGAAGCTTCCTTTGAAATCTTAGATCTCTTGAGGGGGTGTGAAAATTAATCATTTCCATCTCACAGCCATTCTCATGACCCAGTCCACCAGGATGCCATTATATTAGCATCAGTTCTAGAAGAAATAATTTTATGAATGCTAAAAAATATCTTCTTTGGTGATTCAGTAGTAGAATTCTCGTCTTCTATGCAGGAGACCTGGATCTGATACCCTACTAATGCAATTCATGCACAGCCACCACTCACCTGTCAGTGGAGGCTTGGCGGTAACTATGATGCTGAATAGGTTTCAGTAGAGCTTCCAGGCTAACATAGACTAAGAAGAAAACCCTGGTGATCTGCTCCTGAAAATCAGCCAATGAAAGCTCTATGGATCACAACAGTCCAATACACAGTCTATCACGGGGATGGCACGTGACCAGGCAGCGCTTACTTCCCTTGTGTATGGGGTCTTCATGAGTTGGGGGCCAACTAACAACAACAACAACTCAGAATAAAAACTTATTAGTCCAAAAAAAAAAAAAAAGAGCAAAATGCTTAGCCAGAAATTAATTAGCTAGTGTTTTTGTCCACAGTAGATCTTGGTGAGGGCAAAGCCTGGCTTTTTACCCTATTTTCCATATTCAGAATCAAAGGATTCTCCTCAGCCTCCACACAAGCCAACTTTCTTATTCAAGGCTCTTCCACTCTCTTGAGTCTTAGCCTCCCAAGTTCTCATTGCCTCAGACGATTTCTACTCCCTTCAAAAAGACAAATTCTGTATTTTAGTTTTTGGTTTTCTGGTTGCTCTTGGCAGGACTGACCACTGATTGCTATCAGTTCTACCCCACCCAGAAAGGAAGCCTGCCTGGTTATTTTTTAAATAATCTCTTGTGATTAGACAGTTTATTTTTTGATACTTTATAGATGGCTAATCTATGTTATAAATTTGACTATTCCAATATTTGACGTCCATGGGAACCTAATCTGTTGCATGCTATTTCTGTTGTCTCTTAATCATGAATTGGGAATTGACTCATATTATGCGCTTTGATGATCTTTGACTGAAAACTTGTATTTACTTGATCTCAAGCTATGAGAATCTTGTCTGCTAAGATTGTTTTTCTCTAGAGCAGTTTTGGTTAGCTGTTGTCATTGTCAGGAGGCTCAACCAACCTGAGGCCATTTGATTTGCCCTTGAGAGTCTCTGGCTTAATATAGGAGCCTCAGCTTCAGCTCTTTCACCTTGTACCTGCTCCAGGGATGTGTCTTTCAACTGAAGCATTGTAATTGTCACTTACCATCAGGGAAAACCCTTCATTCTTCTTTATTACAACTCTAAAATTAAACTTCTAGTTTCAGCTCAACTTTGTTTTTGTTCTTGTCATATTTTCTTTTGATGGGGGTCCTTTTGAGATGTGACTTACTTTGAAATTAGTATTGCATTATTATTGTATGTTTAATCCAGGAACCACTATTTTTTTAATTTAATGATGAGATGATTCTTCAGGATTAGAATCGGTCCGTTGTATGAGCAATGATTTTGGGGGAAGAAAATGCTTTTTTAAATAAAACACACAAAACACAAGTAACAGAAAGTATTTATGAATAAAACCACTAAAATAAAAAAAATATAGTATCTAAGAATACTGTAAAGAAAATGAAAAATAAACCACATTCTTGAAGAAGAAAAATTACAACATATAAAACTTTCAGTTGAAGGCAACAACTGTTAATTTGGACAAATCAGTAATATGACAACAATAACAAAATTAAAGAGAAAAATAAGCAAGAACTATGCAAGCGTATGGTGGGAAACTTAAAGGGTAATAAACGTTTAAAAAATCTTCAAGCCCTTTATTTATCATGAAAATGCAAATGTTGGGGGAAGATATTACTTCTCTGCTCCTTTGAATTCAGGCTTAGACATGTGACTTATTTTTACCAATGGAATATGAGCACAGTGGCCATGTGTCACTTCCGGAAGAACACATACGTCTATCTTGGAAGAAGTACAGCCAGAATGCTCCTTAGAAGTGAGGATGACGACATTTCATCTCACGTACTTTGGACGTGTTATTAGGAGGTACCTATCCCTAGAGAAGGACATTACGCTTGGTACAGTGGAGGGTCAGCAAAAGATAGGAAGACCCTCAATGAGATGGACTGACACAGGGGCTGCAACAACAAGCTCACGCATAGCAACGACTTTGAGAATGGCCCAGGACCAGACAGTGTTTCATTCTGTTGTACATAGGGGCACTATGAGTCAGAACTGACTCGATGACACCTAACAACAACAGCGATAGTGATTTTCTCTGGCTAAGGAAACCAGTAATTTAGCCATGAAAGGAAACAGTACTTGTTATTGTGCACACTTTCATACAGTTTAAAATTTGTAATGTAAGTATTCTTTCCTATATCATGTTTGCTTTGGAATTAAAAGCCACAGAAATTAAATCTGATACCCTTAATCCAAAAAGTGAATTAATTGACTTAAAGCTAGAAAAACAATCTTGGAAGCTGATATGAACAAAAAATAGCCAAGAATCAGGGAAAAAAGAGCCAAGAATCAGGAAACCCAACAACTGTCTTTGCCAGAAAATTCTAGACAAAATGACATTTTCGCTGTACACATCTCTGCAATGAGTGGACATTGTTTCCTGGGGCTGTTCTAACAAAATCTCACAAAATAGGTAGCTTACAAGAACATAAATCTATTGTCTTGTAGTACTGGAGGCTAGAAGTCCAAATGAATCTGCCATGCTTGTTCTGTTGTCGTTAGGATAAACCTTTTTGTCTCTTCCAGCTTCTGGTAGCCCAAGATATGTTCCATGTCTTATAAGTGACTCTTCACATGGCAGCCCTTCTTCTGTTTGTCTCTCTGTCTCTTCTCTTTTATAGGACATCATTCATTTTGGGTTAAGACCTGCCCTGCTCTGTTAAGAAGCTCTGGTGGTGCAGTGGTTAAGAGCTCTGCTGCTAAATGAAAGGTCAGTGGTTTGAACCCACCAGATGCTACACTAGAGAAAGATGTGGCAGTCTTCTTCCTTAAAAAGTACAGTTTTGAAAACCTTATGGGGCAGTCCTACTTTGTCCTTTAGGTCACTATGATTCAGATTTGCCTCAAAGCCAACGTTTATTTTCCTACTCTGGTATGAACATATGTTAACTGATAACACTTTACAAGATCCTACTTCCAAACAAAGTCACGTTCACAAGCACCAAGAATTAAGACATCAACATACCTTGTGGGATACACAAATCAGTCCATAACAGGCACCAAAACTGGACAAAGTCAATGAATAAACCTATAATCACCCTCTGTGAATCTCTCTATTTTGTAACTTTGCATTACTATTTCCAAGGTCAAATTCCAGGTAGGGTCAGTGAGAGAATAAAGCTAGGGCATCTATTCATGCTTGGACAGAAGGAATAATGCCCCTGCTGCATACACACTTGCAGGCTGTGCTCTGCATACTCCTAGTATTACACACAATGGGAGATCCCACTAAAACGAAATTGAGATTAAATGCTGGCAAGAAACGAAAAAAAAAAAAAAAAATTAATCGCTACGATTATTTTCTCAAGCAAAAAATAAACCCCAGTTAAAAATAGCTTTGGCAATTAATGAAACACTTCTTAGTTTTTTGCAAAATGAAATTACATAATAGCTTCATGTACGTCTGTATTCCTGAGTTATTGCTGTATAAGAATCTATCCTATGTACAACAGGGATCACATTGATATAGTCAGAGAGCAGATACATTCGATTCATTTTACCTTGTGTTCTTCGTGATATTTAATTTCTCTGTCCCACAGAGATAATGTTTTAAAATAATATCTAGTATAGTTTTTACCCTTTTAGTTCCATGCCATTCTGATTGTTTAAAAATGCTTTTGTAAGCAATAGAAACAGCAATACCCCCTTAATATCTTTTAGCTTCATACATGTTAACTATTTTGGAAAATTATCCTCACCCCTTAGTGTGTGCTTACCAAATTTGTATGTGTTAATTCATGATGTCTTTACTTCTCTCATAACTCTTACGGGAAATGTTTCCTTCAGGGGTGGTCTTTCAGCCTTGTGATTCATCTACGGGGTGCTTGAATTTCTGAGTAGAAAAATGCCCCGCTTGCAGTTGAAATATGGTTGACTATTTTTTCTAGCCCAAAGTTTATCCTAGGTGGGAAAAAAAAATCAAGCCTCGGTTGTAATACTGAAGAATTCTATGTACAAAATATTGAATAATGGGAGGTGGGGCCAAGATGGCAGAGCAGTCAGATGCTTTCCGTGATCCCTCTTACAACAAAGACCAAAAAAAAAAACAACAACAAAAAAAAAAAAACAACCAAGTGAATATACAATATATTGACAATCCAGGAGCTCTGAACATCAAAGACAGAGTTGAGGAATTGGACTGAATGGCAGGGGAGGGAGAGACAGTTCAGAAGCAGTGAGGATTTGCCAGACCTGAACTGGCTGGCACCCTGCAGGCTGGATCAGCCAGCATGCACGGACTGAGGCAAGCAGTAGTGTTTATGACGTATTTTCCATATTGGGAGAAACTGAGCAGCAGAGAGTCCACACAAGCCTCTGGAAAGGGGAAGCAGCCCTGGATCTGCAAAAGTTAAGTGCAAGCATCTAACCTGCCATGTGGGATCAAAAAAAACCCTTCTCCCTCTGGGAAGTACCTCTCTCCCATTCACCTACACCCTCCCCATTCTGCTTTGGTCCTGGTCTGGCTTCAGCAGTTGTCATGCCCCCTGAGCCCTGAAAATGGGACTTATCTCGCACCCCAAGCCATTCTCCTGTCTTTGGAGAGGGAACAGATTAACAAACAGGAAAAAACAATCTGTCAGCTCCCCTAAACCAGGAACTCAGGTCAGGCACAGCCCCTTTTCCTAGGCACAGGCATAAGAGGTCCACAGACTTTGAAAGTCTTTCACCCTTGCTTAGACCTGTGTGGGTTCACTTCAACAGCCTAGGCCCTCATCAGCATAGTATAACAGGGGATATATCTGAAGCCTATTTTAAACTGCAACAGCTAAGGGGGAGTGGCAGATTTGTGACATTTGACGCTGGCCTGCCCATAAACAGGGTCCTCACCTACCCACATCAGAAGCCTGAGGACTGGTGGTTCCACACACTCCACCTAGCCACCCATGACAGGGGCTTAAGACTAGGTGGTGCCGCCCAGTCCTTATGACCAACAGCACTGGGTGCCCAAAGTCCAGCTGCAAAACACACCCACCTATGTGCTGTAGGGGACAGGGAAACATCTTCTTCCCAGGCACTCAGTGGGCAACTGTCAGCCCCTTACCTTGCTGAGCACATAACCCCCTATTGCAGCCAGCTATCTGTGCCTGCTTCAATCACTCCTACGTAGCCCTGATCTTCTAGGACTGTAGGTGAGATCCTGCACTCAGTGACAGAAAACCTGGACACCTAAGCTGAATCAACACAAGAAAAGTAAATGAACTCCTGGGCTCACATACCTAGTAGCAGCTCTAACCACCTAGTGACAGGACATGAGAGCTCATGGACACCAATAATGAAAGTAGCTCACTTGACTGGCCTATTTGGGTATATCAAAACAAAACAAGAAGCCATGACACAAGAAGCAAATATAAAATAAACAAATATAATAACTTATTGATGGCTCAGAGACAACAACCAGTATCAAATCACATAGAGGAAGACCATGATGACTTTAGCAAGTGACCAAATCAAAGAACCAGAAAACCTTCCAGAAGAAGAAAAGGTCTTGGAATTACCTCAGTTAGAATTCAAAAGATTAATATGCAGAGCTTTTCAAGAGATCAGGAAGGAGATCAGGCAACATACAGACCAAGCCAAAGAACACACAAACAAAGCAATAGAGGAACTTAAGAAGGTTATACAACAGCAAAATGACAAATTTAACAGGCTGCAAGAATCCATAGAGAGACAGCAAATACAAATCCAAAAAATTAACAATAAAATTTCAGAATTAAACAATTCAGTAGAAAGTCATAGGAGCAAAGTTGAGGCAATGGAAGTCAGAATTAGTGAGATTGAAGATAAAGCACTTGACACCAATTTATTTGAGGAAAAATCAGATGAAAATATTTTTAAAAAAATGAAGAAACTCTAAGAATTATGTGGGACTCTATCAGGAGGAATAAGCTACGAGTGATTGGAATACCAGAACAGGAGGGTATAACAGAAAATACAGAAAGAATTGTTAAAAATTGGTTGACAGAAAACTTCCCTGATATGGAAGATGAGAAGATATCTATCCAAGAAGTTCATTGAAACCTACACAGGGTCAATTCAAAAAGAAAGTCCCCAAGATATATTATAATCAAACTTGCCAAAACGAAAGATAAAGAGAGAATTTTAAGAACAGCTAGGAATAAACGAAAAGTCATCTACAAAGTAGAGTCAAACAGACTAAGCTCTGACTACTTAGCAGAAACCATGCAGGCAAGAAGGCAATGGGATGACATATATAAAGCCTTGAAAGAAAAAAATTGCCAGCCAAGAATTCTATATCCAGCAAAACTGTCTCTCAAATATGAAGACCACATAAGGGGATTTCCAGATAAATAGAAGTTAAGGGAATTTGTAAAACCAGACCAAAACTACAAGAAATACTAAAGGGAGTACTCTGGTTAGGGAATCGATAATATCAGACCCAAGACTAGAACACAGGACAGAACTATCACCTATCAATCCAGATAGGGAAGTCACAAAAATAAGTGAAAGCTAAAACACTGAAAATCAGGAAACAGAGAAGTCAATATGTAAAAGATGACAGCATTAAAACAAGAAAGAAGGATTAAATAGTATAGCCACAGAACTTTCATATGGGTAGGAAGTTAAAGCAATATCAAGAAATAAAAGACTGGTTTAAACTTAGAAAAACAGAGGTAAATTTTAAGGTAACCACAAAGGAAACTAACAATCATACACATCAAATTAAAAAAAGGAGACAAACATAAAGACTCAACAAATACAAAATTAACAGCAATGAAAAAGATGAAATGAAAATATATAAAGAAAAACAACTCAGTATAGAAAATTAAGTGAAACAAAGAAACTGTCAACAATACACACACACAAAAAGTCATCAAAATGACAGCATTAAACTCATACCTATCAATAATTACAGTGAATGTAAATGAACTAAATGCATCAATAAAGAGACAGAGATTGACAGAATGGATTAAAAAAACACGATCAGCAGGAGTGGCAATATTAGTCTCTGACAAAGTAGACTTTAAAGCAAAATCCACCACAAAGGATAAGGAAGGACACTATATAATGATTAAAGGGTCAGTACACCGGGAGGACATAACTATAATAAATATTTACACACCCAACAACAGGGCTCCAAAATACATAAAACAAATTCTAACAGCATTGCAAAGAGAAATAGACAGCTCCACAATAGTAGTAGGAGACTTCAACACACTACTTTCGGTGAAGGATAGAACATCAAGAAAGAAGCTCAATAAAGATAAGGAAGATCTAAATGCCACAATCAACCTACTTGACCTCATAGACATATACAGAACACTCCACATAATAGCAGCAAATTATACCTTTATTTTCAACATACATGGGACATTCTCCAGGATAGACTAAACATTAGGCCTCAAAGCAAGCCTCAACAGAATCCAAAACATCAAAATACTACAAAGCATCTTTACTGACCATAAAGCCATAAAAGTAGAAATCAATAACAGAAAAAGCAAGGAAAAAAAATCAAATACATGGAAACTGAACAACACCTTGCTCAAAAACTATTGCGGTATAGAAAAAAAAAAAAGCACAGAATAAAGAAATTCACAGAATAAAATAAGAATGAAAACACACTTGACCAGAACCTTTTGGACACAGCAAAACCAGTGCTCAGAGGTCAATTTATAGCAATAAATGCACACATCCAAAAAGAAGAAAGAGCCATAATCAAACCATTAACCCTACAACTGGAACAAGTAGAAAGAGAGCAGCAAAAGAAGCCCTCATGCTCCAGAAGAAAAGAAATAATAAAAATTAGAGGAAAAATAAATTAAATACAGAATAGAAAAATAATTGAAAGAGGTAACAAGACCAAAAGCTAGTTTGGTGAAAATATCAACAAAAGTGGTAAACCACTGGCCAAACTGACAAAAGAAAAACAGGAAAGGAAGCAGATAACCCATATAAGAAATGAGATGGGCAATATGATAACAGACTCAACTGAAATTAAAATAATCATAAGAGAATACTATGAAAAATTGTACTCCAACAAATTTGAAAACCTAGAGGAAATGGACAAACTTCTAGACATACACTACCTACCTAAACTAACACAAAGTGAGGTAGAAAAACTATATAAAGCTATAACAAAAGAAGAGATTGAAGAGGTAATTAAAAAACTCACAAAAAAAAAAAAAAGCCCTAACTCTGATTGCTTCACTGGGGAATCCTACCAAACTTTTGGAGAAGAGTTAACACCAGTACTGCTAAAGGTATTTTAGAGCATAGAAAAGGGTGGAATACTCCCAAACTCATTCTGTGAAGCCAGCATAAGCCTGGTACTAAAGTCAGGTAACAACACCACAAAAAAAGAAAATTATGGACCAATATCCCTCATGAACATAGATGGAAAAATCCTCAACAATATTCTAGCCAACAGAATTCAACAAGATACCAAAAAAATAATTCACCATAAACAAGTGGGATTTATACTAGGTATGCAGGAATGGTTCAACATCAGAAAAACAATCAATATAATCCATCACATAAATAAAACAAAAGACAAGTATCATATGATCTTATCAACTGATGCAGGAAAAGCATTTAACAAACTGCAACATACGTTTATGATAAAAACTCTCAGCAAAATAGGAATAGAAGGGAAATTCCTCAACATAATTAATGGCATTTATACGAAGTCAACTGCCAACATCATCCTAAATGGAGTGAGTCTGAAAGCATTCCCCTTGAGAACGGGAACCAGACAAGGATGCTCTTTATCACCACTCTTATTCAACATTGTGCTGGAAGTCCTAGCCAGAGCAATAAGGCAAGAAATATAAATAAAAGGCATCCAAATTGTTAAGGAAGAAGTAAAAGTATCTCTGTTTGCAGGTGATATGATCTTATACACAGAAAACCCCAAAGAATTCACAAGAAAACTACTAGAACTAATAGAAGATTTCAGCAGAATAGGATACAAGATAAACATACAAAAACCAATTGGATTCCTCTACAACAACAAAGAGAACTTTGAAGAGGAAATCACCAAATCAATACCATTTATAAAATAGCCCCCAAGACGGTAAAATAATTAGGAATAAATCTAACCAGAAAATGTAAAAGACCTATACAAAGAAACCTACAAGACACTACTGCAAGAAACCAAAAGACACCTACATAAGTAGAAAACACACCTTGCTCATGGATAGGAAGACTCAATATTGTGAAAACACCAATTCTATCCAAAGCCATATACATATGAATTGCAATTCCAATCCAAATTCCAATGAATTCTTTAACAAGATGGAGAAACAAATCACCAACTTCATATGGAAAGGGTAGAGGTCATGGATAAGTAAAGCATTACTAAAGAAGAAGAACAAAGTAGGAAGCCTCACACTATCTCATTTTAGAACCTATATACCACCACGGTAGTCAAAACAGCCTGGTACTGGTACAACAGAGACACAGACCAACGGAACAGAATTGAGAATCCAGATGTAAATTCATCTGCCTATGAGCAGCTGATATTTGACAAAGGCCCAAAGTCCCTTAAATGGGGAAAAGACAGTCTCATAAAAATGATGCCAGCATAACTGGATATCCATCTGCAAAAAAAAGAAACGAGCCATACCTCACACCATATACAGAAACTACTCAAAATGGATCAAAGACCTAAATATAAAATCCAAAATGATAAAGGAAAAATAGGGACAACACTAGGAGCCCTAATACATGGCATAAACAGAATACAAATCATAACTAACAAAGCATAAAATTTAGACAAAAAACTAGATAAGTGGGAGCCCCTAAAAATCAAACACTTATGCTCATCAAAAGACTTGACCAAAAGATTAAAAAGACAACCTACAGGTTAGGAAAAAAAATTTGGCTAAAGCATATAGGTTCAAGGCCTAATCTCTAAAATCTAAAGGATACTGCAACACCTCAACAACAGAAAGACAAATAACCCAATTAAAAAATGGACAAAGAATATGAACAGGCCCTTCACTAAAGAAGACATTCAGGTGGCTAGCAGATAGATGAGGAATTGCTGATGATCATCAGACATTAGAGAAATTCAAATCAAAACTACAATGAGATACAATTTCACATCTACAAGGCTAGCACTAATCCAAAAAACACAAAATAATAAATGTTTGAGAGGTTGTGGAGAGACTGGAATACTTATACATTGCTGGTGGGAATGTAGAATGGTACAACCACTTTCCAAATCGATTTGGCACTTCCTTAAAAAACTAGAAATAGAAGTACTATACGATCCAGCAATCTCACTCTTTGGAATATATCCTAAAGAGATAAGGGCCATCACATGAATAGATACATGCATAGCCATGTTCATTGCAGCACTATTCACAATAGCAAAAAGATGGAAACAACTTAAGTGCCTATCAACTAATGAATAGATAAACAAATTATGGTATATTCACACAATGGAATACTATCAAATGATAAAGAAAAATGATGAATCTTTGAAATATCTTACAACATAGATGAATCTGGGAGGCATTATGCTGAATGAAATTAGTCAGTTGCAAAATGACAAATATGATGTATGAGACCACTATTATAAGAACTCAAGAAAAGGTTTAAACATAGAAGAAAACATTCTTTGATGACTAGAAGGGTGGGCAGGGAGGGAAAAGAGAATTCACTAACTAGATAGTAGACAAGAATTATCTTAGGTGAAGGGAAGGACAACACACAATGCCGGGGAAGTCAGCACAACTGGACTAAAGCAAAAGCTAAGTAGTTTCCTGAACACAACCAAACACTCTGAGGACCATGGTTTCAGGGGACATCTAGGCCAATAGGCATAACAAAGTTTATTAAGAAAATGTTCTGCATCCCACTTAGGTGAGTGGTGCCTGGGGTCTTAAAAGCTAGCAAGCAGCCATCTAAGATGCATCAGTTGGTCTCAATCTATCTGGAGTAAAGGAGAATGAAGAACACCAAAGACACAAGGAAAATATTAGCCCAAGAGACAAAAAAGGCCATGTAAACCAGAGACTCCATCAGCCTAATACCAGAAGAACTAGATGGTGCCCAGCTACCACCAATGACTGGCCTGACAGGGAACATAACAGAGAGTCCCTGTCACAGCAGGAGAATAGTGGGGTGCAGAACTCAAATTCTAGTAAAAAGACCAGACTGAAGATCTGACCGGGACTGAAGGAACCCCAGAAGACATGTCCCCCGGTCTCTCTGTTAAACCAGAACTAACACCACTGCTGAAGCCAACTCTTCAGACTAAGATTAGACTGGACTATAAGACATAAAATGATACTTGCGGAGAGTGTGCTTCTTAGCTCAAGTAGATACACGAGACTAAATGGGCAGCTCCTGTCCAGAGGCAGGAGGAAAAGGCAGAGAGGGACACGAGCTGGGTGAATGGATACGGGAAACCCAGGGTGGAAAGGGGGAGTGTGCTGTCACATTATAGGGATTGCAACTAATGTCACATAACAATAAGTGTATAAATTTTTATATGAGAAGAGAAATTTACTTGAGCTAAAAACTTTCACCAAAAGCACAATAAAAAAAAGTATAATAAAGTATATATATATATATATATATATATATATATATATATATATATATATATATATATATATATGTACACACACACACACACACACAATGACAAAGAAAGCATCAAAAGAAGATGAAAGAAATGCACAGAGTTGAAATACACATTGAACCATTTCGGGAGGTAGCATATGATCAAGAACTAATAGGACTGAAGGAAGAAGTCAAAGCTCACTGAAGATGTTGGTGAAAAACAAGACTCCAGGAATTGCCAGAATACCAACTGAGATATTTCAATAAACAGATGCAACCCTAGAAGCACTAACTTGTCTATGCCAAGAAATTTGGAAGACAGTTACCTTGACAACCACCTTCAAGAAATGCATATTTGTGCCCATACCAAAGAAAGATGATCCAACTGGATGAGGAAATTATGGAACAATATAATTAATATTATACACAAGTAAATTTTTGTGGAAGATAATTTAAAAATGGTTGCAGTAGTACTTCAACAGGGAACTGCCACAAATTCAAGCCAGATTCAGAAGAAGATGTGGAATAAGGGATATCACTGCTGATGTCAGATGGATCTTGGCTAAAAGCAGAGAATACCAAAGAGATGTTTACCTATGTTTTATTGACTATGCAAAGGCATTTGACTGTGTGGAGAATAACAAAATACGGATAACACTGGGAAGAATGGGAATTCCAGAACCCTTAATTGTGGTCATGAAGAACCTGTACATAGATGAAGAGACAGACTTATAAACAAAACAACAGGATACTGTGTGGTTTAAAACCAGGAATGTTGTGTTTCAGGTTTGTATTCTTTCAGTATATTTATTCAATCTGTAAGATCAGCAAATAATCCGAGAAGCTGGACTATATGAAGAAGAACTTGGCATCAGGATTAGAGAAGACTCATCAACAACCTGTGTTATGTAGCTGACACAATCTTGCTTCCTGAAAGAGAAGGGGACTTGAAGCACTTACTGATGAAGATCAAAGACTACAGCCTTCGGTATGGATTACACCTTAACATAAAGAAAACAAAAATCCTCACTACTGGACCACTACAACATCATGATAAATGGAGAAAATATTGAAGTTGTCAAGGATTTCATTTTACTTGGATCCACAATCAACACCCTTGGGAAGTAGCAGTCAAGAAATCAAATGGCATATAGCATTAGGCAAATCTACAGCAAAAGATTTCTTTAAAGTGTTAAAAAAACAAAGATGTCACTTGGAGGACTAAGGTGCATCTTACCCAAGCCACAGTGTTCTAAATTGCCTTATATGCATGTAAAAACTGGACAATGAATAAGGAAGACCAAAGAATTGATGCCTTTAAATTATGGTATTGGCAAAGAATACTGAATACACCATGGTCTTCCAGAAGAATGAAAAAATCTGTCTTGGAGGAAGTACTGCCAGAATGCTCTTTAGAAACGAGGATGGTAAGACTTTGTCTCATGTGCTTTGGACGTGTTATCAGGAGGGAACAGTGCCTGGAGAAGGACATCATGCTTGGTAAAGTAGAGTGTCAGCAAAAAAAAAAGGAAGCTCATCAAAGACATGAACTGATACAGTGGCTGCAACAATGGGCTCAAACATAGCAATGATTGTGAGGATGGCACAGGATTGGGCCGTATTTTGTTCTGTTGTATGTAGGGTCGCTATTAGTCAGAACTGACTTAATGGCACCTAATGGCACCTAATAACAGCAACAACAACTTTTTCAACCTGAAGGCCATGGACTTGATTAAAATGTTTCCCATGCCCTGTCTCAAGACAGAAAATTTAGACCTGCACTTTAAAAAATAATTTATTTTATTTTTGTTGTTGTTGTTGAAAATATACACTGCAAGACATCCATTTATTTTACTGTTTGTACTTGTACAATTCAGTGACATTGATTACATTCTTTAAGTTGTGCAACCATTCTCATCCTCCTTTTCTGAGTTGTTCCTCCCTCATTAACATAAGCTCACTATCCTTTAAGATTCCTATCTATGCTTTTGAGTTGCTATTTTCAATTTGATCTAGTATAGATAGTTCTCAACAGAGCATAATGCTCAAGGCAGACATTCTTTACTATTTAAGCTAAAGTATTGTGTGGTTTAAAAAGACTTTAGGGGATATTTTTGGTTAAAAATTTAAAGGTTGTCTCAGGGCAATAGCTGTGGGGTTCATTCAGCCTCCTTGACTCCAGAAAGTCTGGATTCCAGGAAAATTTGAAAATCTGTTCTGAAATTCTCTCCTTTGGGTCAGGATTCTTCTATAGAATCTTTCATCAAAATGTTCATTAATGATAGCCAGGAACCATCCATTTCTTTTGATCTCATGGCAAAGGAGGCAGTTGTTCATGGAGGCAATTAACCATATATTCCATTTCCTCCTCTTATTCCTTCCTTATTCTCCTTACTCCTGTGTTATTCTATACAAAGAGAGACCAATCAACAAAAGTTGTGATAGATATATTTACAGTGAAAAAAATACATAAAGAGTAGCTGTTGAAACTGCTTATGTACAACGAAACAGCCCATGGGATTTGGTTCCTTGGTTTGGAGGTTTAGGGACATGGTTTCATGGGAAATTCCAGTTAATTGGCCTAATAGTGTGTTTAGTGTTTCCATTCTACGTCTTAGTTTGTTGCATAGTGCCTCGAGTCTTAAAGGCTTAAGTAGCCATCAAAGGCAAAATTGCATTTTGTTGTTGTTGTTTTGTTTTGTTTTATTCTTGTGATCAGATAGATGCTGGAACAGTATGTAGTGAAATCTGGCAGTGCCTTCAAGCACCCCCTCCTTCTAGCCACTATCTCTAGAGTTCCAAGGATTCCCAGTGGTGGGAACCCAGGAAAGTTGCTCAAAAGTCTTATGTCTTTGAGTCTTTACCTATTAAATAAGGATATAGACAGTTCTCATATTGTCAGATTGTTGTGAAGAGGTCATTGCATTAAAAAGGAAATGTTTTTCAGCAACATCTGTCTTATGCTAAGTGTTCAATGAATGTTCAATATTATCATTGATGCACAATGTTGGACAAGCTAGGCTATGGGGCATGTTAGGACCTTGTGTTACAGATGGCGGGGAGAAAAAGTAGTATAGGGCAGTGATGAGGAATGATTGAAGGTTGAAGTTAGTCATCAAGACAACACATAGAAGCTTATATTGCTCACCCAGTACACTCAAATTTAGAGGTGGTCTGATTTGAGGAATGAAGCTTGACAGCAATATTTTCCATCCATGATACAAAGAAAAATAGTGTGTGACTTCAAAAACAGCAACATCTATATGAGATCAAATTGACAACAGCAGCTTGAAAGATTAGATAGGAAACTTAGGAGACAGTGAGTTTTTGTTAATGGAGGAGGAATAATTCAGAAAAGGAGGGTGAGAATGGCTGCAAAACTTGAAGAATGTAATCAGTGTCTTCGAATTGTACATGTAGAAATTGTTGAATTGGTGTATGTTCTGCTGTGTATATTCTTAACAACAAATAAAATAATATATATATGTATATACATATATATGCAGCAACAACAAATTTTAAAAACTGAAATTTTGTGTGAAAGGCAGTGTAAAAACTTTTTATGTAAGGAACACTGCCCTACTTTCCACTCCAGCACCGCCTCTTTCATCTTTCACTGCCCTCTACTGGAAAAGAAGACCATCACTTGGGCCTTGTTTTACTGTGGGCAGATTTACTTTGGAGGAAATGATTAAAAATTTCAGCTGCTAAACAAAAGACCAGAGGTTTGAGTCCAACTAGAAGTCCGTCCAAAGAAAGGTCTGGAAATCTACTTTTGAAAATTCAGCCATTGAAACCCTATGGCACACAGTTCTACTCTGACACACAGGTCACCATGACTCAGAATCAACCAAAAAAAATAAGAATTTTTAAAAAAAGTATCGACTTGAGGGCAACTGGTTTATTTGAGGCATTGATGATTCAGTAGTATAATTCTTACCTTCTATGCAGAAGACCTGGGTTTAGTTCCTATCCGATACATCTCATGTACAGCCACCACCTGTCTGTCATTGGAGGATTCCGTGTTTGTATTTATGGTGAAGAGTTTTTAATGGAGATTCCAGACTAAGATGGACTAGGAAGAAAGACCTGACATTATACTTCCAAATATCAGCCAGTAAAAGCCTTAAGGACCAAAAAAGGTCCAGTCTGCAACATCATGGGCATTGCATAGGACTAAACATCATTTTGTTTTAATTGTGCATGGTGTCACCATAAGTCAGGACCAGCTCCATGACAATTAAAGACAAAACTTACTTTGAATTGGAAGGCAGGAGTTTATATGCAATCTGTTTTATTATATGTTTCCTCCAACTATGTGGTGAGCAAAGTTACTGGAAGATTGCATGTTGCAAACCTACCGTGTCTGTCTTCTTTTTTTTTAATTTTATTATTATTATTTTTAGTATGATTCTTTTTCTTAATAGAGTTGAGTTTTGTCATATAATTCCCCATCTTAAATATAGTTTCTTGGCTATATTATTTACAATCATTTTAAACCCTCTAGCTAATATCTGCAATATCTGGATCACTAACATGTTTTATTTATTTTTTTAATTGTTATTTTTTCCCCTGTGGAATTTGGCTGTTTTGTTCCTGTCTCTTGTCACACCTTGTAACTTTTTACTGAATGTATGATATTAGAGATGAAAACTTGTTAGAGACTCTGGATGATGTCTTTATCTACAAAGGATTCACCTTCTTCTCATAAACTGTGAGACTGCAGGACAGACCACCTTGAGAGCTGATTATATTAATAGATTTCGGTATTAGTGAGGCCTGATCTATTTCAGTTTCCTTAACTGAAATCCTGGGGTGTATAACAGAGACCTCCCTAACTTTGTAAGACTATTGATAGTTTTGATTTGTTTTTAGCCTCTAGCTGCCTATTTCTGCTAATTTTGCTGCTTGGTCTCTTGCCCAAGACCACTTGTTGTTCTTAGGCACTGTTGAGTCGGTTTGGATATAGCAACGCTGTGTACAACAAAACAAAACACTGCTCAGTCCTGCACTATCTTCACAACAATTTCTGTTTGAGCCCATTATTGCAGCCACTGTGTCAATCCATCTTGTTGATGATCTTCCTCTTTTTGCTGACCCTCTACTTTACCAGGCATGATGTCCTTCTCCAGGGGCTGGTCCCTCCTGTTAACACATCCAAAATATGTGAGACAAAGACCCACCACCCTTGCTTCTATGGAGCATTCTGACTGTACTTCTTCTGAGACAGATTTATTTGCTCTTCTGGTAGTCCATGGTATATTCAATATTCTTTGTCAACACCATAATTCAAACACTTCAATTCTTCTTTTGTCTTCCTTATTCATTGTCCTGCTTTTGCATGCATATGAAGCCACAGAAAATACTTGGGTCAGGTGCACCTTAGTCTTTAAAGTGACATATTTGCTTTTTAACACTTGAAAAAGGTCTTTTGCAGCACATTTGTCCAATGCAATACGTCGTTTGATTTCTTGATTGTTTTTTCCATGGACTTTGATTGTGGATTCAAGTAAAATTAAATCCTTGACACCTTCAATCTTTTCTCCATTTATCATGATGTTTCTTATTAGTTCAGTTGTGATGATTTTTGTTTTCTTTATGTTGGGACGTAATCCATACTGAAGGCTGTAGTCTTTGATCTTAGTCATTAAGTGTTTAAAATTCTCTTCACTTAGGTACTGGCAAATGCCTTGAGGGAATAAGTGATGTAGAATTTGGGCTTACATCTCTGCTCTTTTCTCTTAATCCCTCAAGCCCTAGTTGTCTTGGTAGACACGAAGACCAGATTTTATCTCTCCAACATCCCCATCATGTTTGGTAAAGTAGAGGGTCAGCAAAAACAAGGAAGACTCTCGATGAGGTGGATTGACACAGTGGCTGTAACAATGGGCTCAGGCATAGCAACAATTGTGAGGATTGCACAGGACCAGGCAGTGTTTCGTTCTGGTGTACATAGGGTCACTATGAGTAGAAACCAACTCAAGGGCACCTAATGACAACAACAACATCCACATGCTTGACAGAACCACTACTTCTAGGTAAATATATTGTCCTGTGGTTTGTTGTTGTTGTTTTTAGTTGCCATCAAGTCGATTCTGAGTCTTGGTGACCCCACATGTACAGAGTGGAATTTCTCCTTACGGTTTTCAAGACTGTTATTTTTCAGAAACAGATTTCCTACCTATTTTCCAAGGTGAGTCTTGGCAGGTCTGAACTGCCAACTTATAAGCTAGTAGTTGAACAGCTTAACAATTTGTGCTACCCAGGAACTCCTGAAGCTTAAGTATCAGCAAACGCTTCTAGAAGAAAACAGATGCAGAACAAAGGGCCCACTACAGCATGTTCTACTTTTCTCTAAGAACTTGGCCACTCAAGACCTAGCAGCCTTTGTTGCTTTCATTTGTTCCTCCTTCTTTGTTGAGTAGATTGTATCCATCTTTTCTAGTTGTTCTCAGGATGAAGGTTGATCTGATAAAAGATACTCATTCGTTGACAAATTTAGAAACCTTCTCTTCTTTTGAACCTCTTTGAATTTTACCACATTTTTTTGGGAGTAGGAATAGTGAGAGGGTTTGATTCAGGCTGGGGCTTGTGATATCTCTTTATCTCTCCCTCTTTGTTTACTTCTGGAAAACCAGAACATCATTTCCTGGGGCAGGGATAAGCAAGAGTGGAACTGTATAGATGACAGGCTGGGGCAGAAGTGGGATCCATAAGAGATCAGTATGAGGATAGGTCACAGGAAGAATTCAGAGAGAAGGTCATAACAAAAAGCAAAGACAAGAAACAAAAAAATAGACAACTGGGGCTACAGGGGTCCACAGAGGGAAGAGGCCAATTACAAAACCTAGGGATAAGTATCCAGTCAGGGTTGAGTGCACACTCTGGGGTACTGTTCATTTTTATTTAAAAAGTTATGTATACTTTAAAACTATCTTATGGAGGAATATATATGCATTCAGGAAGATGCACATAATATATATAAGCAAAAAAGCCACTTATCAAAAGTATTCCCCAAGGGATGATTTTTGTAAAAATTGTATATACATAAAAAGAAGAATGACTGCACAGAAATATACAATATACAATAAGAGTGAGAATTTCTCTATATGAGGTTCTTTTAAATGTTGTTTTTGTTTTTGTTTGTTTTACCAATTTTTCTATATTTAGTATTTTTTTTTAAATTAAAACAAAATTACTTAAATGATTTTAAAAAAGGTGGTAATTACTGAGTTTTTGATTGAAGCAGTGTGTGGAGCAAAGAAATATCACAAAATGAACAATTACCATATGAGCTTGTCAAGGCCCAGGGCGTCTTTAAGATAAGAAAATGTCCAGCCACCCTCAATTTCTGCTTATTATCTCTATTGAGTGGGTTCTGTATCCTACTGTTTATAGTTTTCAGGTAGGGACGGAATTCAAAGTAAAGATCTAATTATTCAGAAAGCAGTTAAGTCTGTCTTAGTTTGGGAGGTATCTAGACTAATTTTCTTTTCTTTTTTGCTCACTACATTCCCTGAAAATAAAAGATGAACAGAATTTCTAGAGATAATAAGGCATCATTTATTGAATGATTTTTGAGTTATTGAAAGAGCTCTACCAGGTTCCTGTCCCTGGGTTGTGCAAACAGTTAATGTGCTCAGCTGCTAACCAAAAGTTTGAAGGTTCAAGTCCACCCAGAAGTGCCTCAGAAGAAAGGTCTGGTGATGTACCTCTGAAAAATCAGCCACTGAAAACCCTATAGAGCACAGTTCTACTCTGACACACATAGGGTCACCAGGAGTGGAAGCTGACATGATGGCAACTGGTTTGTAGGTTGCAGTCATGGATTATCTTCTTTAATCTCCATAACAACCTTGCGGGTTGGCTGTTATCATTCCCTTTTTGCAAGTTTGGAAAAAATTGAGAGAGATTAAATAACTTATTTTAGTTACCCAACTAGTAAGGGGCAGAGTCAGGATTTGAACTAAACTCTGTCTGTATCTAAACCCCAACCTTTGTCCACTATACCATGTTGTATCTTCAGTGAAAAATTGTGTTTTGGATGCATTTTTCAACCTTCCAGGGAGAGATTAAAAAAAAAAAAAAAAGAGAGAGAGAGAGAGAGAGAGTTTATTTTCTATGCCCTCCTTAAAGCTCAGTGGCATGCTTCAAATTTCTTTCAGCCCTTGAGAGTCAGTTAAAGAGAACCCAACATCAATGGGGCTTTGATTTTCCCATTTCAGCCCAGACAATTCACTGGATGGGCAAGCACCACTGCTGAAGAGTGAAAGTCATCAAATTTCATCCCGTATGACATTAGTTTAGAAAGATGTTTTCCCCTCTTACCAGTTAAATTGTCATTTACTTTGTAAATTGTTTCTATTTTTCAACAATTACATTAAAATGTGTTCAATTTTTATAGCCCTGCTGCTGAATCCTTTACAAACTCAAGTAAAGAAGTAGTTACATAACCAAGAAACATCAGAAAGTGAATGAAAAAAGCAGATATTGCTCCAGATGACTCTCCATTTACTGAGGATGAAAAAACAATTGAACATTTTATTTTTTTATATTATTGCATTATGCTTTTGTTTACCTTGTAACAGGTGGAAGCCTGATAACATCTGTCATCCTCCCACAATTTAATTACATATTCCATATCTTTATTCTTACTTGATGTCTTTGCTCGCCAATATCTACCTTACCCACCACTTCCAAGTTCATATCACATGATTTCTGTAATTGAGAGCAGCAAGTTAGCTACCTCCATCCCTAAACTGAACATTCGATAGTTTTAAAGCACTTCTAATAAACTTCCCTGAGTCTGAATCCACGTTTAGTTCCCCCATCTTATCCTGATGATTCAATTATCTCCTCAGGGGAGAATTTGTTCAGTACCAAAAATTACCTTTTCTCCACAGTAGGGGTGCTGGAAACAATGACTCTAAAGCCCTCTTTCTTTCACTCTATGTCTTCAATGAATAATTTATATTTGTGACAATTTGTTTTCTTCTTTTCCTAACTCCTACTGTTGAAAACCAAGGGAAATATTCACCTCATCTCATTACTTCCCTCACTGAATTCTGAAAGCCGCCTATGGGCCTATGGTCGCATCTGCCCCTTGGAGTCACCTTCACTCACAGTGAGAAAGTAACTAACTCTCCCCCTATTGTTTTAAGGGTTTCCTCTTCCTTTTCAAAGAGTTGTTATTCATTAAAATCCCTCAGAAGCTTTAAAAAAAAAAAAAGTAACTTTATTCTGTAGCATTCACTTTTCCTAATATGAAAATATTACCTGACAATTGTAGAATAATTTAGAAAATGCAAGAAATAATAAACACAATCTGCTCTAAACTCACCATCAGAAGATGATTTATGTAATTTAAAATTATACATACACACACACACACAATAAATTTGAAGCCATCTCTATTTTATGCACAAATGGCATACTATTTCCATATTTTATTACATATATTTGAAAAGTGGTAGACGATATACTTTGTCAGTACTCTTTTCTTAACTTACTCCAAACAGAGGTAGGTTGCTCACAATTGTAGATGATTTGGGGTGGTGACAGATGTTGAATATTAATGAGCACATATCAGATGACAGACTCTGTTAGTGCTGGAGCTACAAAGACTTGTATGATGTAGCTTCTGCTGTAAGGCAGCTCCTAGTCTAGTTGAAGAGAGGCAATAAGCCAACAAATATGGTGCAAAGATAGTCTGATAGTTCTTCAACTAGTGATTTTATTTGAAGTACTTATTGTAATCTTTGTGTATAATTACTTATTATAATGTCTTACAGAGTTACACACACAAATTGTGTTGTGGGTACAAATTACAGGCTTATTTAAAACTTTTTTTGCACAAATATTATTGTTAACTATCTATGTTAATATAAGCAACCAGTGTCCTTGAGTCAAATCTAACTCATGACAATTCTATGTGTGTCAGACTAGAACTGTGCTCCATAGGGTTTTCAACAGATGATTTTTCAGAAGCAGATAGCCAGGCCTTTCTTTAGAGGTACCTCTGGGTATATTCAAACTTTCAGACTTTCAATTAGCAGCTGAGTACATTAACCTTCGGTATCATGCAGGGCTTCCTATGTTAATACAGATAGTTGAAATTTATTGTATCATTTAAGGAGGTGGTGGCAAAGTGGTTAAAGTGCTCTGCTGCTAACTGAAATTCACCGCTTCGAATCCACCAGCTGCTCAGCGGGAGAAAGATGTGACAGCCTGTTCCATAAAGGTTACAGCATTGAAAACCCTATGGGCAGTTCAACTGTGTCCTATAGGGTTGCTATCAGTTGGAATCTATCCGACAGCAGTGGGTATTATATCATTTAAGTAGAAGTGTTTATTAGAATAAATACATTAGTTCTCTCTTTAATGGCATGTACCCTGGATTTAAAGACCCCATTCATGCACCCCTATCCTATTTGTTGTGTTCCATTGGGTCAATTCCAACTCAAAGTGACCCTATGGACAGAGTAGAACTGCCCCATAGGATTCCTAGGCTGTAATCTTTACTGGAGAAGATCACCAGATCTTTTCTCCCACAGATCTGCTGTATGGGTTTGAACCTCCCATCTTTTGGTTAGCAGCTGAGTGGTTAACTATTGCATCACCAGAGTCCTAAATCCTGTTTAATGATAAATAATTCTCTAAAATCAGATGTCTATTTTGGGGGTTCTTTGATTATTATTGCATTCTTCCGCTTAAAACACCTCAACTAGTTCCTATTGATAATAAAATGCATATGTCTTAGACAGGCATTTAATTTCTTTCACAGTTCAGACCCATCCTTACCTTTTCAAACTTATTTCCCACCCCTGCCTCTCCTGACCATTGGCCTTCCAGTTAAACAGTGTTTCTATTTGCTGTGCTCTGTTCGTGCTCAATTTCTTCCTTCCTCTTTTCTTATCCCATGCTGTTCCCTGAATCTGGAATGCAATTTTTCCTATATCCATTTATTCACCATCAGGCTTCCAATCTTCAATTGACCAGCTCCACTGACCAGTCTTCTCAGATAGGAGTAAACGCTTCCACTAAAATCTCATATCACTGCAGTGGTCCTTCTATAGCTTATACTACAGCTACTTGTGACCTCCCGTGATAGATGGTGAGATTCTCGAGAGAAGAAACTGGTTTACCCTTGCATCCTTCCAGTTGCCACACATACATTGAGATTCATGTGCATTGAAAGAGTAAATGAATTTATTTAATTCTCCAAAAAATTTTTTGAGAGTGTTGGATTACTATATTAATTCTAATGTGCTTTCAGATATAAAATCATATGGGCTATGAAGCAGAATGATATATGAATTAAAACTTCGAATGAAAAGAATAAACAGTGTGACATAAACTTGTAAGAACAGCAAAATAAATTATGGAATAACCCATGTCATTTTTTAAAAAAATAAGAAATGCAGAAATGAGATAGATACATCATTTGAGGACAAAATATTCGGTATTATAACATGTGGGAAAGAAACAAGTGCTACCCAAATCCTTCATGTTGTTCTTCCTTGTTTAGGATAAATGTCTCCAAACAGAAAGACAGAAAGATGTATGGTTCAAGTTCTTTTAGAGCTAAGATTTTGAGGTAGTTTAATGTGGAGGGAAAACCATTAAATTTCAAAAAGAGACATATATTACAGTCCATCCCTCCAACATACTATCTGGAGACCCTGTACAATTTACTTAGCCTACCTGTGTTGATTTTCTTATATGTAATATGTCAATGATAATGTTATCTTTTCCAAGAATTATTGGAGAGGATCAATCAAGTAACATTGGTGATCATCTCTAGTAAATTAAAAAAGCCATATAAAACATGAATTATTATTACTGAAACAAGAGACATATATATTCAAATAATTAATGTGTAGGGAATCATTTTTTCACCAGAATATAAAATACACCTACAAACTAAAATTATGCATTTTTCTAAAACAAGAAAGGAGGTATCAGTACATTCTGAGACTCATTCTGGAATAAAACTGAGGTTTTATTTGGTTGCATGCCCTGACTTGTGGGTAAGCAAACTTTTATTCTGGCTTAACTCAAACATCAGTTTGTGTTTGCCAATGATTTTGTATGTTGTCTTTGATTACTGTTATTTCTACTGAATAACTCAGACATCACAGTGATAGTTTTGCCTCAGCTGAAGGTCACAGCTGTCTGTGCAAGGATTGTCTATGACGCACGTTGATACCCACCCCTGCAATAACACTGATTATGCTTCCTTTCTCTCATCCAAACCTTCATACAAATATCATAGCCTTTTGCCTTTTAAAAAATAGAAGTATAGCCCTTCCATCATTGAACGGCTTTGGTAAGTGGCAACTCTCTGTGTAGCAGGGGTGACAGAGAATCTGGTGGAAATTGCACATAACAATGACGTTGAAACAGAGGAACACAATCCCACGTCTTAGCACCTCAGCACCTCATTGAACTTAGAAAAGTCGCTCCAATAGCATTCAACTGTAATGTGTTTATCGGCAGTATGGAAAAAAAACACCAGCACAAAAATGACCTCAGTGGGTTGTGGTGTGACTTGATTAAAGTAGCGTGTGAAAACTCTTTGTAAACTATAAAATGGCAAATAAATATTATTTAGGTACCAAGATGCGCTGACCCAAGCCATGGTACTTTTAATCGCCAAATATGCATGTGAAAGCTGGGCAATGAAAGGAAAACTGAAGGAAAATTGGCACATTTGAATTGTGGTGTTGGCAAAGAATATTTAATATACCATGGACTGCCAGAAGAACAAACAAGTCTGTCTTGGAAGTACAGCCAGAATGTTCTTTAGAAGCAAGGATGATGAGACCATGTCTCACATACTTTGGACCTATTATCAGGAGGGATCAGTCCCTGGAGAAGGACATCATGCTTGGTAAAGTAGAAGGTCAGTGAAAAAGAAGGCACTCAACAAAATGGATTGACACAGTTGCTGCAGCAATGGGTTCAGGCATAACAACGATTGTGAGAATGGTGCAGGACTGGGCTGTGTTTCGTTCTGTTGTACATGGGGTGGCTATGAGCTGGAACCAACTTGATGGCAACTAACAAAAACAACAAAATGGTGTGTGTCCTTTTTCAATGAGTCTAATTTCAAGGACAAAAATTTTGGAAACATCCTGTAGGAAATACTTTGGAATTCCTGTGGGTGGTGATAATAAACAGGGAGGAACTGTCTTGTTGACATCAACTGGGGAGATCAGAGAAGTGTCACAGAGGCCATTAGGAATACACGTGAGGATTCATGACTCTTCACCTTCGAGGTGAGGCCTAAGATTTTTCTATCCACTTGGCTTCATAGCAGCACACCTGTATCTTCAGCCCTGGCTACTTACAGCATTATTCCTCTGATTTCTTTTAATCTGCATAATGGCCCACTTGGTACGTCCCAGGCAGCTGTGTTAAAGATAGTGCATACTAGATTTTGGTCCAGATATCTCAGGTTTGAGCTCTGGCTCTGGCACTCTCAAGTTTTGTGAATTTGGCCAAGGGATTCCACCTTTTCCAACCCTGATTTCCTAAACCACTTACCACAAGGTATTAAAATAATGCTTAAGTGTGATAATATGTGTAAGTGCAAAATAATTGCTTGATAGCATGCATTCAAATGGAAACTACTAATTCCTTAAAAATTCAAAATACACTTCCATCCCATACAATTTTGTGAGTATTGCATCTGAAAGAATGAAAAAAAAAAAAAAATCCATAGTGCTGTGTGAGACATAGTTCCTTTGGAAATAGTTCTGATAATCTCTAGCAGTGACTGGTTGGTGACTTACACATTCACTTTAATTACCCCTGTGGTTAAGACCAAACACCAAGATACAGATAGGCGACAAGACTTGACTCACATTATTTAGGATTTGAAGCAAGATAATCTCCAGGCTGGAAATGGAATCAAAGCAAAAACTATATCCTTCTCCTTTGGAGTGAGGGCTAGAGAACCACTAGCATTTTATTCCACATAGAGCTCTGTCCTATATTACAAAGATTCTGATTCAGTAATTCTGGATGGGGCCCATGTATCTGAATGTTTAGCCAAAATCCTGAATAAATCCAATGCTGGTCATCCATTGTCCATTTACCACATTTGGATAATAGATGCCATATGACAATTGCTCACACAAATGACAGCTGTACCCTTGTGACTTCAAAGTTGGCAAATTAAGTCAGCTCGAGGAGCATAGATGGTGTCTATAAGGAGAGTAGAATAGAAAATTTATGAAAATGGTACAATCTGCTGAGGCATCTGGGATTGCTCATTTCATCATCTTGTGCTATTTTCAGGTGCTGAAAGAATAGAAACAAAGTTTGATAATGAAACAGCTTGTAAAGCACAACCAAAAGGCTGGCATTTTATCCCAGCTGGTGAAATAAGGCCTAGAATACATTTTACATTTTTTTTTTAAATGCACTTTCACTGTGTCCTCCAAATTACACAACAAAATGTATATAAAACGGAGTAAAGAGCTAATGTAAAAAGCAAAAATAAAAAACAAAAGCATTTCCAAGTTTAAAGGAATAGTATATTACGGAGAGAACTATCCACAGATTTTGCTATAGTAATCTGGTGGTGCAATGGTTAAACGCTCTACTGCTAACAATAAGGTTGGTGGTTTGAACCCACTTAGTGGCTCTGTAGGGGTGATCTGCTCCTGTAAAGAGAACAGCCTAGAAAATTCTATGTGGCAGTTCTATTCTAGCACATGGAGTTCTCCATAAAATAAAAACTCCATAAATATGTTAAAGGATAAACCAAAAACTAGCAAAGTATTTGCAATATATAAGAAAGACTACTTGTAAAAATCCTTAATGTGTGAATGATTGTTGTAAGTCAATGAACATGAGTCTATACTACAAAGAAAAATATGGAGAAACGATAAAGATAGAAATTTATAAAGAATAAATGCAAATGTTTTTAGGTACAAGAAAAAATGTTCAGTCTTATTATAAATATTATCTAGCGTTCTGAGAGATGCTACAGAAAAAAATAAATCCGTACTGGTATCCTCAACCTCTGCCTCTTATACTTAGTGCAATTTGGAAGCTTACAAGCAATGAAGCTTTCAGCAGTAGATATAGCAGGGAGCAGGGGGGTGTCCTGAAGGATCAGTAGAAGTCAGTGAGACCAAGAACCTTCCACCCAATAGTAAATGCACTGATGAATGAAAGTCCATGAAGGGTGCAAATAAAAGAGGGCAATTTAAGGTTGCTGGACTGTGAAGTTGAAGGTAGAAGCAACTGAAGATGAATCTTAAGAGGTAAACCAGATGATTAAGAGTCTTAAATATCATTCTAAGGATTTGGATTTATTCTGTAGACAGGGAAACATTAAAACAAACACAAACACAAAGCAAAACAAAAAAGGACTGGAAATCCCAGGGCATCCATGAATAGTGGTTTCGTTACTCCTTTATTCTTGTATCCATCTTTACAATAAAAGTGTATCAAGCACTGACTGTATGCCTCATTTTTTATCATAGATGATATCATTCTTCTGTTCCCGGTATTTCCGTATTACCCTTTTTCCCCCGGCTTACATTGAATAAAAGCGGACACTGTCAACATATCCCTCAGGACCCTACTCAAACTTATATGGAAATTGAATGAGATAAAATCTGGCTTGGGGTAAATGGAAGCTATGAGGTTATCAATCTAACTTTTGTGTTGTATTACTCTTTGAAGCTTAATCACCACTGTGATATGAAAGGTCTTTCCCTACTCCAAAGGGCCCTGTTGGAGCAAACAGGCTTTCATTACTCTCCTCAAAGTTCTGGACTATCAATACATAACATCAAAGAATATGTAAGTATCAACCTCTTGAATTTAAGGATAAAGGAAATGCTTGCTTCTGTGTGTGGAGGGCTCCCAAGACTGCCCTGGCCTTCTGTGGTGGGGAATTCCATTGCCAGAATGGAGAGTGGCATGAAGACTTCTGAGGTTATACATCTTAAGGGAAAATGTCTGCATGTGAAACTGAAATTACTGGACAATAAGAAATATAACTGGTGATTCAGTGGTAGAGTTCTCCCCTTCCATATGGGAGACCCAGGATCGATTCTTAATTAATGTACCTCATGTGCATCTATCTATCAGTGGAAGCTTGCATGTTGCTTTGATGTTGAATAGGTTTCAGCAGATCTTCCAGACTCAGTGGAAGAGGAATAAATATCTGGCGATCTAATTCTAAAAATCAGCCAAAGAAAACCCTATAGATCACAATGAGTGGTTAGATGCCATTGTGTATGGCGTGGCCATGAGTCAGGAGCCAACCCAAGGGCAGCCAACAACAATAAAAAAAATGCAAGTTCTGGCCAATGGCAAGGGGCAACGTAGGTCAAGCTAAGCACAGAGGGTGTGGAGTCACTCTCCCGTGGAGAACCACATAGGCTGTCAGAATTCAGTAGTATCATTCTTAGATAGTGAGAAGAAACTATAAAATGGGAGCTGAAGTCTGATTGGACACTGAAAATTCCTCATTTTCTAGGTGAAAGTCAATGTGATCTTTCTTCTAACCTGTGTATGCTTCACAGATTTGTTGGTAATCCCTGGTAAGGGAAGCTCCCAAGGAACAGAGAGAGACTTACTTGCCCTGTCAGTACGGTATGTGAGGCCCTGGGTAAGGCAATTGAGAGAAATAAAAGAGATTGCATTTCTACACTGTGTGTTATAAAGTAGGATATATTGATTGCTGTGAGAAGTGAAGTGAGGGGATCACTTATGCTCTATCACTGTGCAGTATTAACTCCTGAAGGCTACTGGAGAGAAATGTGATGTGACCACTAAGGGTCACCCCATCTTGAGTTGTTCCTCAGAATTAGAGAAGGGCTCAGAAGATCTGGGCTCCAGTTCTGTTCTACCAGCTTTGCAACCTCGAATCAGTCACTTAATTTCTCTGTGTCTCAATTTTCCCAGCTAAATGCTTGGTGTAAAAATCCCTATCCTGCCTAATTACTGATTGTAACAATGCTCAGTAGTGATAATCCACATGCAAGTTCTGTATAAAATTTATAGTGCTTTACTGAATATTCTGATCTAAGATTCTATAGAAGAATCCTGATTAAAAGAGGGAAAATATAGAACAGAATTTCAAATTCTTGTGGACTCCAAGGCTTTTTAGAGCCAAGGAGGATGGAAGAACCCCTGAAACTATTGCCCTGAGATAATCTTTAAACCTTAAACCAAAAATATCCCCTGAAGTCGTCTTAAAACTAAACAATAGTTTAGCTTCATTAGTAAAGAACGTCTGCCTTAACCCTCATGCTTTTTTAAGAATTATCTATATAGGATCAAAGTGACAACAGCAACTTGAAAGATTAGGTAGGAACCTTAGGGGGAAGTGAGTTTATGTTTACGTGATAAGAAAAAGTTAGAAAAAGAGGATGAGAATGGTTGCACAATTCAAAGAATGCAATCAATGTCACTCAATTGTACATGTAGAAGCAGTTGAATTAATGTGTTTTGCTGCATATATTCTCAACAACAACAACAAAATAAAATTAAAAAAAAAGAAAGTGTTTTGAAAGTACTCAGAAATTATTAGCATTTTTTTTTTTTTTTTGCATTTTATCTCATTCCAAAAGTGACTTGAGGCCACTGTAAGTATTCTTTTTTTCTAACAGTAAGACCATTTTTTTCTTTTAAATTTTTTTTTTGTTTTTCATTTATTTTATTGTAAATATACGTGTAACAAATCATTTGGCATTCAACATTCTTCATGAGTCAATGTTGACTCTTATCAACCTACAGGACAGAGTAGAACTGCCCTATAGACTTTCTAAGGTGCAGCTGGTAGATTCAAACTGCTGACCTTTTGGTTAGCAGCTGAACACTTAACCACTGCGCCACCAGGGCTCCTCAGTGACATTAGTTATTTTAATCATCTTGTTCAGTCACTGCTATTATCCATTTCCAAAGTTTGTTATTTTATTGAACAGAAGCTCTGACTTGCTTTTAAATGATACTGCCATTCTAACTAAATCAACATGAAGTCAATAAACCCAAATATTTTTCTTTAGTTCCTAAGCCGGGATAATGATGAGAAAACTTGTGGTTAATTAAAATATATATATAATAATAATAACAACAATAGTAATAAAATAATAAAGATAAAGCCATGTGAGGCTCAAGTTTATGCCCTTGACATCAGTATAGTCTTGTAAATTTCTTACAAAGCTTGCACATTTTAAAATGCAAATACCTTGTTATTTAAACATAGTCAAGATCAACAAATCTTGCACTGATGCCTGGAAAGACATAGAACTATTATTATTCTCACAGAGCCCAAGGACATGAAAATAAGTGTTGGAGCCAGGGCTTGCATCCACATCTCTGTGATTTTTAATTCCATGCATTTAAATTCAAGCTTTAAAATTCTGAACTCCTGATTTTTTTATTTTTTATTCTAAATGCATTGCATATAGGAAATTTTGCTCACATCACATATGTTTTTAGTGTTTATGTCTTTGTTTTTTAAATCAGGAATGGATGTGCTGTATTATTAAATATATTTTCAGAATCTTTCTAAATGATTATTTGACTTTTTCTAATTGCACAAGTAAAATGATATATGAGTAAATGAATTATTAAGGTTAAGCATGTCATTATTCCTGCAATGTCCCACTAAACTAGGGCATGAGGTTTTGCTTTTAAAATATACTACCAATTGGAATTTGCTAGTAGTTATTTAATGGAGTCCCTGTGTGGTGAAAACAGTTAAGCACTCAACTACCAGCTGAAAGGTTGGATGTTCAAACCCATCCAGAGGTGCCACAGAAGACAGGCCTAGCAATCTGTTTCCAAAAGGTCACAGCCTTGAAAACCCTATGGAGCAGTCCTACTCTGCACACATGGGGTTGCCATGAGTGTGAATCAACTCGATGACTACTAACAGCAACAGTAGTTCTTTAAAATTTCTTTAATAAGAATAGAGTGAAGTTTTACATTTTATGCTATCTTTGTCAGTTTTGGCTGAACTAGGCTCAAAAATGTGTTTGTAAACTTTCTTTTTATTTTTTGTACCATTAGAAGCAATTTGGGTAGCACACAACAGAACTGCTACTTGAAAGTTTGGAAGCACTTCCCTGTAAAATACTGCATAAAGCAGACATATTTTGAGATATTTGACAGTTTTAAACTGCCTCTGTCTCATTGAGCTATTCAACTTTCCACTTTCTTGAGTCAATTTGCATAATTAATATTTTGCTGAAAATTATTCATTTTCTCGAGATTTCCATGTTTATTAGAATACATTTGAATCTATTTATATTTTAAGCCTCTCTGTGCCTATTGTTATGTCCATGTTCTCTCTTCTAATGTTTAAGGACTGTTTCATTATTCTTGATTAAATTTGCCAAAACCTATATCTGGCTCAAATCTATGTTTTCTCTCTCCTTTTTAAATTTTTTTTTCTATTATTTTCCTAGAATTCTTTGAAAGTTTATCATCTTTGTGTTTTACTTTACTACTTAACTATTCTTAAAGGTCCAATCTCCTATCCGTTGCAACAATTATCATTTTTTATTATTTTAATAACATTTTTGTAAAAATGTTTTTCCCATTATAGTAAACATGTACATAAAAAGTATAGTTTCTTTGTTTTCTCGAAAGGTTGAATCTCTTTATAAGCTTCCAATTTTCAGGAACAAAGGCAAGAAAATCACTAAAGATTAGTTGAATCCAGTAAGTAGAGTGTAAGTAAAAATTATTCAGCCACTATGTAAAATAACTAATCTTTTAATTTTCTAGCCACTGCTTTTCTCTTCTGTAAGATGGCATATGAATGTGCAAGTGTGTTTATGCACTTAGAAGATGAGGTGTCCTCTTCCCAGACAGAGCTGAGCTGCTCCCTGGTCAAGTGACAACAAAGCAGCAGTGACCTGCCATCCGTGCCTGAGGCTTTGCTCCTGACGACAGCAGCTGACTTAGCTCAAATCCGGGTCCTGCAGTCTGTGTAGAACTTAGTGGTGGTGGAGGAGGGTGGATGCAGGCTTACATCAAGAGATTCTAAATTAGATCTTACTTCCGAAAATGACTACAACTATTTACATCTTGGAGCCCTGGTGATACAGTGGTTAAGAGTTCGGCTGCTAAACAAAAAGACTCGCAGTTCAAGTCCACCAGCCACTCCTTGGAAACTCTATGGGGCAGTTCTACTGTGTACTATAGGGTTGCTATGAGTAGGAATCAACTCGACGGCAACAGGTTTTTTATTTTTTAATTGTTGTTTATTTACGTCTTGCTGAATTACAGATTTTCTAGTAATTTTTCTTTTTTTTTTCAGAGCCTCTCTTTTGGAGAAATATTATTCCTATTATATCTGTATATTAAATACATGTGTATTTTTTAAAATCTTATCCTTGCATAACTATGTCTATGCATTCTTTTTTGGAAATAATTGGGTTATATCAACAACGAAAGCATATTGATAGCAGGGATCTTTATTTTCTCCATCCACACATTATCCTCCTACTTCTAATAGTAGAACTAACTTCTTTTTGGGAGAGACCTCACTCCATGTTTTTAAGGAAAGCATGAACTCACCCTTACCTCTTCACCTCTGTTATGAGGATAGACGTTTAAGCAAACTTGACTCATAAGAGTGCACCATCCTCTCACCCAGAGTAATTTTTGCGGGGATGGATAATTAGGTCCTTGTAGGTGGATTATAGAAACATTGCAATGTTTAAGGAAGATTTAAGCTACATCTTCTTTCAGTCATTTTTCTCAGCCACTTGCAGAAAACTGTTTACAGAAGACAAAAGGCAACTCATAAAGAAATGATGCACAGAAATGGAAGACAAATTGGAGTCCTTCTGGTGTTATCTGACTCCCTATTTCCACCCCACCCAACCTCAAAGACACTAAAACCAAAACAATCTATGCTCCTCTCAATTATATAACCAAAAGCCACCTCTGTTTTTGCTTTAAGGTAGTTTTGAGTTTTTGAAATTAAAAATCAAAAGAGTTCTTACTAATAAAGTTTTGTATGCAAATCTTACAGAATAATATAGGAAGAAAGGCAAACTTACTGACTTTTTATAATATTTCCCTTAAAAGGTTATAAAGACTAGAAATGAAGGTAGTGTGATGTGATAAGAGAGGAGGCAGGACAGTCTGGAACACAGACCTTCAGCTATTTGTTTAAGTATTGTCTTTGCTTGGTAGAGCAGCAGGAATTTGTATGCTTCTGCCATTTGCCTGGCATGGCTGGCCTTGCGAGGCATCAGCAAAGAGGATGCCTTTTCTCCAGCCCCCTGGGACAAGGCTGTCTATGCCAGTTATAACTGGTGATGTCCTGTCCCACTGCAAACTCAGTATCAATGTGGGTCCATCACCAAGACCTCTTCTCAACAGTTAATGACATCAAAATATGCATCCAACTGTTTCCTATGCCCTCAACCTTTCCCCTGGCTTATTTCCAGGTGATAGCAACCTGTGTCAGGATCTATTTTTTTTTGTTCTTAGCACATTGTTCTTTGTACGACTGGGTGTTTGATGGCAAGCTCTTTATCCATTCATGTTCCCTCTTCAATATACTTTTAAAAATCTACATTTTAAGAATATGGAGAAGATTCTTTACTGATCCAGATCACTCTCTCTCTCTCTTTATATATATATACATTGTTTTTATATTCCATTATTCTTTTCAATGAGCTATTGGGAGAAAAAGACAAAGACCAAGTCCATTGCATTTACGTCCCTGCTTTACTTGGGAGTTCCCTGGAGCATTTTAAAGAAGAAATTTTTGAAAATATTTGCAGCTTCTTCCATAATTATTTGTCTGTTCAGCTTTTCTAAATGTTATTGAGGCAATTCATATTTTCTGAGAAAAGAATCTTTTTCATCGGGCTTTTCAAATTTAACAGCACACAGTTACACATTTTATTTGCTTACATACTTAAATCTCATGCTATTTGCTATTATATCCGTTTTCTTATTTCCCATCTTGAGTCTCTTGTTTCACTTTTGTTGATTCAGTGAATCAGCCCTGTATCTAACTCATTAAAGTTTACTAAAAAAAAATCTTGAGTTTATTTTTATTTGCATAATATCTGTTTTCAGATTTCAATTTCCATCTTTATTTTCCTTCGTCACTTCACTTTATTTTTAATTTTCTAATTCTAAAATTAAGTTTTAAATTCATCTATTTGTATTCTTTGTTTTAATCAAGTTTTTCAGAGTCAGCTTTTGGGGGGCTAGTGGCAGGATGAATGCAATTTATTCAATTGGTCAGCAAATACGTGATCTACATTATGCCACCACTATGCTAGGCATTGGAATTTACTCAGCGGCAATGGGTTTGGTTTGGTTTTACACTAGACATTGCAATTAAAATGGAAAAAAATAATAAAAGTGTCTCTTTCTATCCTGATATTCAGTTTACATGAAAAGTAGAAATAAAATGATAAGCAATTTAATAAATGATTATAAATTATGAAAAATGTAAAGAAAAAGAAGAGTCCTATGACAGAAATAAGGAGCCCTGGTGGCACAGTGGTTAAGCTCTCAGCTGCTAACAGAAAGGTCAGCTGTTCAGACCTACCAGCTGCTCCACAGGAGAAAGATGTGACCATCCATTTCCTTGATTAAAGATTCCAGCCTTGGAAACCTTACAGGGCAGTTCTACTCTGTCCTTTATAGTTGCTATGAGTTGGAATCCAATTGATGGCAATGGAATGATAGACAAAAGTAGGCAGGGTAGCTAACTTAGATACAAAAAACAAACTAGTTGATTTTGACTCATGGCAACCTCATGTGTGTCAGAGTAGAACGTACTCTATAAAAGTTTCAGTGGTTGATTTTCTGGAAGCAAATCACCAGGCCTTTCTTCTGAGGCACTTCTGAGTGGATCCAAACTTCAACTTTTGGGTTAGCAGCCCAGGGCATTAACACTTTGCACCACCTAAGGCCTCTCAACTTAGATGGAATCATCTTTAAATATGCCAGAAAGGAGGAATGTCCTGGACAAATACTTGAGGTGGGAAGGAAAATGACATAGGAGAGTACTTAAAGTCAGAGATTAATGAACAAGGGCAGCTTTACTAAATCACCTGGGTGTTCAATTCTTCCATGAAATCTTCCCACTTACTGTCTTACACTCAGGAAAGTTGTTCCCCGCCCCCCACCAAATATCCCCTTTTTCCCTTAATTACCAACTCCAGCCATCATTCTCATGAACAGGGACATCACATCTTATACTAACAGAGAAAATAGAGATACTAGACAGGTATTATTTCAACTTTAAGCTAGCAAACCTGCAAAATGACCTCTGTTTTCACCCTCTTTTTTTCACAATAGAAGAAGTGGTTTCTCCTGTCCAAATGAGTCAATGAAAATCCTGTGGATCGTTCCACACCTGTATGTACCACTTTATTAGGGAAAACATTTCATCAGTATGTAGATCGGTCTTCTTTACCTTTCAGTAGTCCCTCTCCTCTTGTTCTTTCCTCTCCTAGTTAAAAAGACTAAAATCTCTGTCATATCTATATGGGATTAAAATGACAACAGTAACTCGAAAGGTTAGATGGGAAACTTAGGGAGACGTGATCTTATGTTAATGGGGGAGGAACAGGAAAGAAAGGTGAGAATGGCTGCACAACTCAAAAAATGTAATCAATGTCACTAAACTGTGCATGTGGAAATTGTTGAATAGGTATATGTTCTGCTGTATATATTCTCAACTGCAACAATGAAATAAATTTAAAAAATAAATGAAAAAACTTCTTCAAGTTCTCATTTCTCTCCAACTACTGCTTATCTCTCTCCTCCCTTTAAGAGCTAACCTTTTCTTTTTAAAAAATAAATAAATAAATAAATTGTCCTCAATACTTTATTGAAACTGCCTTTTACATGTTACTAATTTCTCCTTTGTAGCTAAAGTCATTGGGCATTTTTCAGCCTTATCTTACCTGATGTATCTGCAGAATTTGACCAGCAACATTTTCATCAGCACTCTTCCTTCAGCATCCAGAATGTAGAATATTTCCTCTCAGCTGTCTGAACTCTCTTCATTTACCTGCCTTGTGATTCCCTCTTTCCTTACCTTGTCCCTTAAGTGTTTGTGTTACTCATGCTCCTATCCCAGAGCTGCTACTCTTCATTCTTTTAACAATTCTTTATCTAGCACCTGACTGTATGACCACTCTCCTCAATTTCTGGTTTCAGTTTCCATCATGTGAGTACAGCCTACTATATAATCGCTAACCACTGTCCCCATACCTCTCTCCTGGCATGAAGATTCACATGCAAATCTACCTTCTGTACATCTTCACTTAGTATCTTCTAGGTGTATCTATTTGAACATTTCTAATACTGCAAGAATCATCTTCTTTCCACTCTTACTTGATTTTCCCTCTCTCAATAAACACCGTCTTCATCTGGATGCCATCTGGATGCTCTTCCTCCTCAAGCCATACAATACATTACTAAATCTCATTGATTCTATTTCCCAAATAGTTTTATTTCTAGCGATTGTAACACTATTCTCTAAGTCAGGTAATTGTCCTCTTCCATCTTTTTTATTCATTTATTAAAAAATATTTCATTCATTCAAAAATATTTTTGAGGGCCACCAGACAGCAGTGGTTCAGTGGTAGAAGTCTCACCACATAGGAGGTCTGAGTTCAATTCCCAGCTAATGTACCTCATGTGCAGCTACCACCATTGGTCATTGCAGGCTTACTTGTTGCTATGATGCTTAACAGACTTCAGTGGAGCTTCCAGGCTAAGATGGACTAGTAACAAAGACTTGATGACCTACTTTTGAAAGTCAGCCAATTAAAACTCTATTGATCAAAATGGTCTCATCTGCAGTGGATATTGGGTACTGAGCAAGACTGGTCATAGTTTTGTTTCTTTTTGCAGGGGTTTTTCATAACTCAGGGGTCAACTCTATAGCAACTAAAAACAATAACAACTATATACTAGCCACTGTTCTATGTTCTGGAGATATCAATGAACACAATAGATGTAGATTCCTATCTCTGTGGAACCCATATTCTAGTGAGGAGAAGAGACATTAAGCAGTAGATATAATACAGAAGTAAGACTCAATTCCGACTCATGGTGACCCCATGTGTGCAGAGTAGAACTGTGCTCCATAGGATTTTCTTAACTGTGACTTTTTGGAAGCACATCTCCAGGACTTTCTACTGAGGTGCTTCTGGCGAAGTCTGAACCACCAACCTTTTTGTTAGTAGTCAAGTGCTTAACCATTTGGACTTAACAAGGGACTCCAAAAAATTACTATAGCAATTACTAATTGTAATGGAAGAAGGAAAATCAAGGTAGTCAGAGTAGGCCTCATTGAGAAGATGGCATTTGAATAAAAACTTGAAGGGGGTAAGAGAGTTACGTATGCAGATAATCAAGGGAGGAACCTTCTGGACAGAAAGTAGCCAGTTAAAGCCCATAATGCAGAGTGTCCTTGTTCCACAAAACTTTAAGGATAGTTGTGTTAGGAGTAGAGAGGGTATGGTGGAGGCTATAAGGAGATAAAGTTGAGAGGTGACAGCTGTCAGAGTAAGGGAATTTGGGGATTTTAGACCATCATAGGAAAGTTGACTTTTATGCTGTGAAACGTGAAACCATTTCAAGGTTTGAGCAGAGGAGCCACATGGTTTTATTTATATTTTAAAATATTTTTTTATTCCCATGCTGAGAAAAGACTGTAGAATTGGCAGGGATAGAAGCAGGGAAACCAGTAGGGATACTCCTGCAATAATCCAGGCAGGAAAAGATGAGAGGTAGCTTGGAGGTGGTGAGAAATCATCAGGTAGAGGTGAGTGGAAGAAGTCAGATTCTGGATATATTTTGAAGGTAAAGACAGCAGGATTTTCTGATATATTGGATGTGTCATGTAAGCAAAAGAGTGGACTTAGGGACGACTCCGGAGCGTTAGTGGCACAGTAGTTAAGTGGTTGGCTGCTAATTAGAAGGTCAGCAGTTCAAATCCACCAACTACTCCTTGGAAACCCTATGAGACAGTTCTGCTCTGTCCTATAGGGTCACTGTGAGTCAGAATCCACTCGATGGCAATGGGTTGAGTTTTTAGGGATGACACCAAGGCTTTTAATGCAACAAACAAAAGTTTGTAGCTGCCACAATTAAGAAGGAAAAGGCTCTAGGGTATAACAGGTTCAGGAGAAAACTTTAATGGCTTGGTTGTGGCTATGTCAGGTTTGAGTTGTCTGTTAGACAGTCAAGTGGAATTGGCAAGGAAGCAGCTTGATACAAGTCTGGTGTTGGGGGAAGAAAGTCAGGACTTTGATATACTCAGGTACTAAAGTCATACCTGACTCTAATCTTGCCAAGATTTCCCTCCAATATGTTTCCCATACACTGCTCCCAATATACTTCCCCAAAACACAAATCTACCAGTGCATCTCCTCTGCCTAAATATTCAGTTTCTTCCTCTTGCTTTTGGAACAAAGTCTAAGGTTCCTTAGCATGTTAGCCAAGGAGACACTGCCTATTGTCTTTCCAACATTCTCTATCACTGCTCCCATTTCAAAATCTAAATTTTAGATCTTCCATGCCATTTCAGTACTAAGAGTCCTTGCTCTTTCTGACATCTAGTTCTATGCATTTATTTAGCTCTCTGCCCAGAATCATTTTTGCCTGAACCAAACCCCACCCATGTTCCATTCTCCTGCTAACTCCTGCTCTTTCTTCAGATGACAGCTTCCAATTCTCCTCTTCTGATAGGTCTTCCCTTGCTCTTGATACTCTAATCGGTATGTGTATGGTCTTTATTGTTACACTAATCAAACTATTGATTAACTGCATTTACTAGTCCATTAAGTCAAGATAATTTAAACGATACAGTGCAGAGGCCATTTTGGGGAGCAGGATACTTGCAATGTGGAAATAAAGTATCTCAGCAAAGCAGAGAAAACCATTTTCCAGCTGATTTTGTAGGTTAAATTAAAACATTAAAATCCCACCAGCAAATCCCCTTAGATAACCATTTTCAGAAATTAACTATATCTAAATGCAAAGGATATTTAAGATATATGTGACTTCTTACAGCATATTATCTCTAAAGATGACAGAAGGAATCACTTTAAGATGTTAAAATGATAAGAAATACAAGGCTGCTTTGTTAAAAAAAAATGTGCTAAGGAAAGTATTAGGATGCAGAAAATGACACAAATAAGTGTTTCTTCCACAGATAATACTATCAAAAATGACATATTTTTTCTAAAAATACAGAGTTTAGATAGAGATAGATAGGTATATAGATAAGTATATGCACACGTAGATATCTCACAAATAGTTTAGTAACTTAATATATACATGTGCGCACCCACGCTCACACACACACACACACACACACACACACACACACACAAACACATATGTGTGCTTATAAATACCATTATCCTACTGCCCAGTCTGCAGCCCAGACTGACATAATTAGAATACCTGTGAGGGTGCCTCAAGCATCAGTGTTTTTTTCTTTTTTTTTTTGACTCTCCAGGTGATGTTAATGTTGAAGTACGATTGGGACTACTGTGCGTATCTAGGCTTTACAGATCCCTAAACTGGTCACGAATTTGCATAGGAAAAAAAAATAAATCACATCTTTATTTTTACTAATCCATAACTGAAATTTATCTTTCTTTCCATTACTAACATAGATGAGTAACCAAAATAGTATATTCATTACCTGTGGCTTTGTCACCAATACATACACATAGTTTTAGCTTATATTACAAATTTTGCAGATATCTCAAGATTGTTTATATTCATTGTTATTTTGCTATTGTGTTATTTATTATACTTGCCACTAAGAAACTCAATCCATTGTCATCGATTCCGACTCATCGCTATTCTACAGGGCAGAATAGAACTGCTCCATGGGTTTTCCAAAGAGCTGCTGGTGGATTTGAACTGCTGACCTTTTGGTTAGCAGCCAACAACTTAACCACTGCACCACCAGGGATTCATACTTGCCACTAGGTATTGCTATTTAATACATTAATGAAGAAACACACATATTACTGTAAGGTAAATTTGTTTTATATTGGTATTTTAATATTATATTTCAATGTACCTTCAATTACCTTGGCATCTTAGGGAATTACTTTATGCAACGTGAGCATTATTTTGAGAAGGGAAGAGGTCCATAGTCTTCACCAGACAGTCAAAGGGTCCAAGCTGACAAATGTTAATAACCCCTGCTCTGGAGGTGTTTCCTTTTCCAGGTGGTCCGAGTTCACAGACAGCCTTGGCACAGCAGTCTCCCTCCGTCAGCAGTGTCGTCTTGATCGCATGGTGGTGAGAACACTTGTCAGTCTAGGAAGCTGTGCCTTGGTTCATTGAAAGCACTAATATCAGTTTTGCATTTAGATTTCTCTCTCTCTCTCTTTTTTATTTTTTCCAAGCTTGATACTCTATCGCATCTTTCCAACTGGAATATGTATTCTAAACAAAGAATCCATGTATTTTGTTTATTTTAATCGAATAACCCACCATACCTTGTCCATAGTAGTAGTTGTAGTTTAAATAAATGAATTTTTTTTTATTGTACTTCAGGTAAAGGCTTACAGAACAAATAGTTTCTCATGAAACAGTAGTACACATATTGTTTTATGACATTGGTTAACAAACCCACAACATGTCAACCTTCTCCCTTCTAGACCTTTTCTTTTTAGTGAAAATATACATAGCCAAAGATACACCATTTCAAAAATTTCTACATGCACACTTCAGTGACATCGACTACACTCTTCCAATTGTGCTGCTATTCTCACTTTAGATGAAGGCCCACAGAGCAAAATAGTTTCTCATTTAACAGTTAGTGCGCATGTTGCCCTATGACAATGGTTAACAACCTCACAACACATCAACACTATCCTTACTCAACCTTAGGTTCCCTATCACCAGCTTCCTTGTCCCCTTCTGCCTTCTAGTCCTTGTCCCTGGACTGCTGTGCCTCGTTAGTCCCATTTGGTTTTATGGGGCTGTCCACTCCCAGGCTGAAGAGTGAACCTCGGAGATGACTTCACCACTGAGCGAAAAGGGTGTCTGGGGGCCTTTCTCTTGGGGTTTCTCCAGTCTCCTTTAGGCCAGTAAATCTGCTCTTTTTTTTGTGAGTTAGAATTTTGTTCTACATCCTTCTCCAGCTCTGTCCAGGACCCTCTGTTGTGATCCCAGTCAGAGCAGTCAGTGGTGGTAGCCGGGCACCATCTAGCAATACTGGATTCTCCCTCTCTTTTTTATTTTTGCTAAGACTTATTATCTTGAATAGTCAGATCATTTCTGTTTTCTTGTTACTGGATACTGATGGTGAGGAACATCCAGGAGACAGATATGTAGATACAGATATAAATATAGATGCACATGCAGATATAGATGTAGATATAGATATAGAAGTAAATATATAGACATTGACACAGTAGAAGTCAAATCATCAACTTTAGTGAATTGAGTTGGTTCGATTTTCAACCGTGTTTATAAGTTCTAAGCAAATGTATTTTCAGGAATGCTTACTTGGTATTATATTATCAAAATTATATTCTGTAGGTCCTCACTGCTCCAAGGATGCAAATGAAACAATAAAATAAACTAAAATTAGAAACCCACTTTGAACTAAAAAGCAAAGAACTTATTTTTTCTGGCTATTAGTATTGTTTTAACAGTGTTTTCCTCAGTGTTTAGTGGACAAAGCAAAATATGATTTCTCAATTTTAATTCTGCAAGGACAGTCTTACCTTCACTGTTACTGTAGAACTTGTCAGTTTGGGTGTTTTCAGATGCTTGGTGTAAGGTTTCAGATGCAAGGCTTCCATCCTTCAAGAGGGTACTCTAGCACTCTTCACAATAATTTCTTTGGGTTGTCTGAAAACTACCAATGTGCTCAGACTTCATTTAATTTTAAATTTATGAACATGGACTTATCTTTTTATGATATTCAGATGTTAAGTTTCTTTTCTTGGTCTAGGAATTTATAGTAGACTTTCTTCATGTTTTTTTTCCTTAGTGTTTAATACTAAAATCCTAATAAATTATTAATATCTCAGTGAATAAGTTTGTTTTTGTTCTTATTTTTAGCTGCCATCAAGTCAGTCCCTAATTGATGGTGACCCTATCTAAGCACAATGGAATGAAACCCTGTCTGATCCTTCTCCATCCTAAGATGGGTTGGGTGTCAGATCATTGTGATTCATAGGGCTTTAATTGGCTGATTTTTTGGATATAGATCACCAGGCCTTTCTTCTTACGTTGTCTTAGTCTGAAGGCTCTGCTGAAATCTGTTCAACATCATAGCAACTGGCAAGCCTCCACTGACACATAGGTGGTTGCTGCACATGAGGTACATTGGCTAAAAATTGAATCCGGCTCTCTCAGATGGAAGGTGAGGATTCTACCACTGAACCACCAATACTTTACATTAGTGAATAATAGTTAACATATATTAATTAGGAGCAGAAATACTGAAATATATTTCTTAAGAAAATCCTTGTGGTTCATCATAAAAATAAAAAACAAAAAACCTGACCACGCTTTTATAATATTCCTTTTTCCAACTCTCTTTTATACTGAAAAAAAAAAAGTGTTTTTTTTTTTCCCACTTGGCTAAACATGGTTGCTGCTGTTCCAGTCATCATATCTGCCTTCAAAACATGAAAATACAGAATGCAAAGTGATGGACTACTGCCAATCTCGCTGGTAAAAACAGTTTTATTTAACACCGCCTCACTGTGAAGGAGCTTGGGAGATTATTTTAGATTTTACAACCTGTATAGTAGAAGCACTTACTGATGAAGATCAAAGAGCACAGCCTTCAGTATGGATTACGCCTCAACATGAAGAAAAACAAAAATCCTTGCAAATGGGCCAATAACCAGCAACATGATAAACAGAGAAGGGATTGAGGTTGTCAGGGATTTCATTTTACTTGGATCTACAGTCAACACACATGGAAGCAGCAGGCTAGAAATGAAAAGATACCATTCTGGAGCAAGGGAGAATGAAGAAAACAAGATTCTAGGGAAAGATTAGTCCAAAGGACTAATGGACCACAGCTACCACGGCATCCACCAGACTGAGTCCAGTACAACTAGATGGTGCCTGGCTATCACCACTGACTGCTCTGACAGAGATCACAACAGAGGGTCCCGAACAGAGCTAGAGAAAAATGTAGAAAAAAAATTATAACTCACACACACACACACACAAAAAAACAGATTTACTGGCCTGACAGAGACTGGAGAAACCCCGAGAGTACAGCCCCTGGATGCCCTTTAGCTCAGTAATGAATTCACTCCCGAGGTTCACCCTTCAGCCAAAGATTAGACAGCCCCATAAAACAAAATGAGACTAATGGGGCACAACAGTCCAGGGACAAGGACTAGAAGGCAGAAGGGGACAGGAAAGCTGGTATAGGGAACCCAAGGTTGAGAAGGGACAGTGTTTACATGCCGTGGGGTTAACCACTGTCATAAAACAGTACGTGTACTGTTTAATGAGAAACTATTTGTTCTGTAAACCTTCATCTAAAGTACAAATAAAAAAAAAAAGAAGAAGAAGTGAAACTGCACATTGCATTGGGCAAATCTGCTGCAAAAGACCTCTTTAGAGTGTTGAAAAGCAAAGATGTCACCTTGAAGACTACGATGTGCCTGACCCAAGCCATGGTACTTTCAATGGCATCGTATGCATGCAAAAGATTGACAATGAATAAGTAAGACAAAAGAAGAATTGAAGCCTTTGAATTGTGGTGTTGGCGAAGAATATTGAATATACCATGGACTGCCAAAAGAATGAACAAATCTGTCTTGGAAGAGGTATAGCCAGAATGCTCCTTAGCAGCAAGGATTGTGAGACTAAGTCTTACATACTTTGGACATGTTGTCAGGTGGGATCAGTCCCTGGAGAAGAACATCGTACTTGGTAAAGTACAGGATTGGCAAGAAAGAGGAAGGCCTTCAATGATATGGACTGACACAGTGGCTGCAACAATGGGCTGAAGCATAGCAACCATTGTGAGCAGGGTGCAGGACCAGGCAGTGTTTCTTTCTGTAGTACATAGGGTCTCTATGAGTCAAAATCGACTTGACAGCACTTACCAAAAACAACATAGTAGATCTGGAGCCCTGGTGGTATAGTGGTTATGAGCTTGGCTGCTAACCAAAAGGTTGGCAGTTCGAATCCACCAGCTGCTCCGTGGAAACTCTATGGGGCAATACTACTCTGTCCTTTGGGGTGGCTATGAGTCGGAATTGATTCAATGGCAACAGGTTTGGTTTTTGATTTTATGGTAGAGCTGGCAAGGGCAAAGGGAGGTTGAAAAACAACAAATCTGTAGTTCTTACACTCGATTTAAGGATTTTTTCAAAGTTAATAATCCAATATTATTACAGTGTACTTTTATTATCTGCCACTTTGTGTAGCAAAGAATAGTAAACATTTAAATACAGAGGGACCTAGTTTCAAATTATGGTCCAAATCTTTGTGATCTTTGGCAGGACATATAGCCTCTAAACTTTAGTTTCCTATTTCACGTGTTTTGTAGTAAGAAAAAAAAAAAAAACTATATGAAGGAACTAGCAACCTATCTACTACTTAATAAAAATAGTTCCATTTTTCTCTTCGGTATACCCATACCCATCACAACTTCCCTGTTCTTATTTTATAAAGAAGGTACATTATAAATGTATGATAAGGTAAAAATGCAATAAAAAATTCAATGTAGATTAAAGTTGGAAGAAGTTAAATCTCTTCACATGTGTTTCTCCATCTGTAAAATGACAAAGATAGACTGGGCTGTCCCTTCAGTTGCCTATTCCTAGAAGGTAATATATTTTAAGACAAAACAAAATAGAGAACACATTTAGGAAATCATAGGGCAGTTGTTTGCAGGCACCTGGTGGAGCAGATTACAATGTTTATACAGGAAATTTGACTCTAACTCTTTAGCATATTAAACAAGAAGGATAATACGTAGTTTTAATTTGCTGAAAATAAGAGGCAGTTAAATTAGTCTCTGGAGACAATTTACTTTTTCTAGAACTGAACCCAAATCAAAAGGTATTCCATGAGTCCTTGGACAAAGGACACTGAAGGATGAAATAGACAATATTTTTAGAATGTGTTTTTTTTTTTTATTAAATATTTAATTGTACTTCAGGTGAAGGCTTACAGAACAAACAGTTTCTCATGTAACAGTAGTACACATGCTGTTTTATGACTTTGGTTAACAACCCCACAACATTTTAACCCTCTGAATTCTCAGCTTTTTTTTTTTTTTTTTTTGGTGAAAATACACATAGCCAAAGATACACCATTTCAAAATTTTTTACTTACACATTTAAGTGACATTGACTATGCTCTACCAATTGTGCTGCCATTCTTACCCAAGATGAAGGCTTACAGGACAAAATAGCCTCCCATTTAACAGTTACTCGAAATGTTGCCCTATAACAGTGGTTAACAATCTCACAACACGTCAACAGTATCCTTACTCAACTTGTGTTCCTTATCATCAGCTTCCTACCCCCTCTCTGCCTTCTGGCCCTTGTCACTGGACTCCTGTACATCGTTAGTCTCATTTAGTTTTACTGGGCTGTCCACTCCCAGGCTGAACAGTGAACCTCGAAGGTAACTTCACCTCTGAGCTGAAAGGGTGTCTGGGGGCCACACTCTTGAGGTTTCTCCAATCTCCTTTAGGCCAGTAAATCTGGTCTTTTTTTTTGGGGGGGGGGGGGGAGTTAGAATTATGCTCTACATCCTTCTCCAGCTCTGTCCAGAACCCTCTGTTGTGATCCTGCTCAGAGCAGTCAGCGGTGGTAGCCGGGCACCATCTAGCTGTACTGGACTCAGTCCGGTGGAGGTCTTGGTAGCTGTGGTCAATTAGTCGTTTGGAGTAACCTTTTTGTTGTATCCTGTTCTCTTCATTCTCCCTTGCTCCTGAAGGGATGAGACCAGTGTAGTATCTTAGATGGCCGCCCACAGGCTTTTAAGACCCCAGACACTACTAACCAAGGTAGAATGTAGAGCATTATCTTTATAAGTAGTGTCATGCCAATTGAGCTAGATGTTCCCCGAGACCATGGTCCTCAGAGCCCTCCGTCCAACAACTCGGTCCCTCAGGGAGTTTGGATGTGTCCATGGGGCCTCCATGACCTTTCCTTGTGCAGGTTGTGTTAGTTTCCTTTGTACTGTGTACTGTCTCACCACCCAAGATACACTTATCTATTGCCTATTTAGTATTTCACCCCCCTCCCCTCCCATCCCTGGTAACCAACAAGGATTGTTACATTTTGCATGTGAATTTTTTCATGGGTTTTTACAATAGAGGTCTCATACAATATTTGTCCTTTTGTGATTGACTTATTTCATTCAGCATAATGTCCTCCAGTTTCATCCATGTTATGAGATGGTTCACAGATTCATTGTTGTTCTTTCTCGTTGCATAGTACTCCATTGTGTGTATGTACCATAGTTTGTTTATCCATTCATCTGTTGATGGGCACCTACGCTGTTTCCATCGTGCTATTGTGAACAATGCTGCCATGAACATAAGTGTGCATATGTCTATTCGAGTGACGACTCTTATTTCTCTAGGATATATTCCTAGGAGTGGGATTGCTGGATCGAATGGTATGTCTATTTCTAGCTTTCTGAGGAAACGCCATATCATTTTCCAAAATGGTTGTATCATTTTGCATTCCCACCAGCAGTGCATAAGAGTTCCCATCTCCCCGCAGCCCCTCCAACATTTGTTATTTCCAGTATTTTTGATTCATGCCAGTAATGCCGGGGTGAGATGATATCTCATTGTGGTTTTAATTTGCATTTCTCTAATGGCTAGTGAACGCGAGCATTTCCTCACGTGTCTGTTGGCCATTTGAATGTCTTCTTTGGTGAAGTGTCTCTTCATTTCCTTGGTAGGATTATTTGTCTTTTTGTTGTAGATGCGTTGGATTTTCTTGTAGATTATGGAGACTAGACCTTTGTCTGACTTGTACTGTCCAAGAATTTTTTCCCTGTCTGTAGGTTCTCTTTTGACTCTTTTGGTGAAGTCTTTTGAAGAGCATAGGTGTTTGATTTTTAGAAGATCCCAGTTATCTAGTTTATCTGTTGGGTTTTGTGTATTGATGTTTATGGTTTGTATCCTGTTAATGCCATGTATTAAAGCCTGAATTGTTGGCCCTATTTTTTCTTCTATGAACTTTATAGTTTGAGGCTTTATATTCAGGTCTTTGATCCATTTTGAAGTAGTTTTTGTATATGGTGTGAGGTATGGGTCCTGTTTCATTTTTCTGCAAATGGATATCCAGTTTTGCCAGCACCATTTGTTAAAAAGACTCTCTTTTCCCCATTTGATGGACTTTGGGCCCTTGTTGAAGATCAGGTGACCATAGGTGGATGGATTTATATCTGGGTTCTCAATTCTGTTCCATTCGTCAATGTATCTGTCATTGTACCAGTACCAGGCTGTTTTCACTACTGTAGCTGTAGAGTAGGTTCTGAAGTCTGGTAGTGTGAGTCCTCCAACTTTATTCTTCTTCTTCAGTAGTGCTTTACTTATTCAGGGCTTCTTCCCTTTCCATATAAAGTTAATAATTAGTTTTTCCATCTCTTTGAAGAATGTTGTTGGTATTTGGATCGGGATTGCATTGTATTTGTAAATTGCTTTAGGTAGAATTGCCATTTTCACAATGTTGAGTCTACTTATCCATGAGCATGGTATGTTTTTCCATTTATGTAGATCCCTTTGGGTTTCATGCAACAGTGTTTTGTAGTTTTCTTTGTATAGGTCTTTTACATTCCTGGTCAGATTTATTCCTAAGTATTTTATCTTTTTAGCGGCTATTGAAAATTGTATTGATTTCCTGATCTCCTTTTCATCGTTCTCTTTACTGGTGTATAGGAATCCAACTGATTTTTGAATGTTTATCTTGTATCCTGCTACTCTGCTGAATCTATCTTTTAGTTCCAGTAGATTTCTCATGGATTCTTTAGGGTTTTCTATGTATAGTATCATATCATCTGCAAACAGGGAGAGTTTAAATTCTTCATTACCAATTGGATGTCCTTTATTTCTTTTTCTTGCCTTATTGCTCTAACTAGAACTTCCAGCACGATGTTAAATAGGAGTGGTGATAAAGGGCATCCTTGTCTTGTTCCTGTTTTCAAGGGGAATGTTTTCAGCCTTTCTCCATTACGAATGATGTTGGCTGGTGGTTTTGCATAGATGTCCTTTATTATGTTGAGAAATTTCCCTTCTGTACCTATTTGATTGAGAGCTTTTATCAGGAATGGGTGTTGGACTTTCTCAAATGCCTTTTCTGCGTCAAGTGAGATGATCATGTGATTTTTTTCTTTCCTTTTATTTATGTGGTGAATTACGTTGATGGATTTTCTAATGTTAAACCATCCTTGCATACCTGGTATGAATCCTACTTGGTCGTGGTGTATTATTTTTTTGATATGATACTGAATTCTATTGGCTAGAATTTTGCTCAGAATTTTTACATCTATATTCATGAGAGATATTGGTATGTAATTTTCTTTTTTTGTGATGTCTTTGCCTGGTTTTGGTATCAGCATTATGCTGGCTTCATAGAATGAATTTGGAAGTGTTGTTTCCTCTTCTATGCTCTGAAATAGCTTCAGTAGAACTCGTACAAGCTCTTCTCTAAATGTTTTGTAGAATTCTCCAGTGAAGCCATCTGGGCCAGGGCTTTTTTTGGTTGGGAGTTTTTATATTAACTTTTCAATCTCTTCTCCTGTTATGGGTCTGTTCAGACTTTCAAAATCACTTTGTTGTAGATTGGGTAGGCCATGTGTTTCTAGAAATTTATCCATTTCCTCTAGGTTCTCAAATTTTTGGAATATAGTTTTTCATAATATTCTGTTATAATCCTTTTTATTTCGGTTGGGTCTGTTGTAATGTCCAACATTTCATTTCTTATTTGGGTTATTTGTGCCCTCTGCTGTTTTTCTTTTGTCAGTCTGGCCAGTGGTTTGTTGATTTTTTTGACTCTTTCAAAGAACCAACTTTTGGTTTTGTTGATTCTTTCTATTGTTTTTCTGTTCTCTATTTCATTTATTGCTGCTCTGATCTTTACTATTTCCTTTCTTCCGGTGGTTATAGGCTTTTTTTTACTGTTCTCTTTCTATTTGTTTGAGTTCTGTGGTTAATGTTTTGATTTTGTCCCTTTCTTCTTTTTTGATATGTGCATCTGTTGGTATAAATTGTCCTCTGAGGACTGCCTTTGCTGTGTCCCAAAGGTTTTGGTATGATGTGTTTTCATTTTCATTTGATACTAGGAATTTTTTAATTCCATCTCTGATTTCTTCTATTACCCATTGATGTGTAAGCAGAGTATTATTCAGTTTCCATGTGTTTGATTTTTTTCCTTGCTCTTTCTAGTGTTAATTTCTACCTTGATGGCATTGTGGTCAGAGAAGATACTGTGAATTATCTCAGCATTTTGGATCTTGTTGAGGATTGCTCTGTGGCCTAAGATGTGGTCTATTGTGGAGAACGTTCTATCTGCATTGGAAAAGAATGCGTACTTTGCAGCGGTTGGATGGATTGTTCTATATATGTCTATGAGGTCCAGTTGGCTGATTGTGTCCTTTAGGTCTTCTGTATCTTTGCGGAGTTTCTTTTTAGTTGTTCTGTCCTTTACTGAGAGTGGTGTGTTGAAGCCTCCTACTATTATTGTGGAACTGTCAATTTCTCTTTTCAGTGCTGTTAGAGTTTTTTTTAATGTATTTTGGAGCCCTGTCATTGGGTGCATAGATATTTATTATGGTTATGCCTTCATGATGGATTGTCCCGTTAATCATTATATAGTGTCTTTTTTTGTGTTTTATGGTAGATTTTGTTTTAAAGTCTATTTTATCTGAGATTAGAATTGCCACTCCTGCTCTTTTTTGAAGGTTGTTAGCTTGATATATTTTTTTCCAACTTTAATTTTTAATAATTTCACATCTTTGTTTCTAAGTTGTGTCTCTTGTAGACAGTATTGATGGATCCTGTTTTCTTATCCATTCTGACACTCTCCGTCTCTTTCTGGGTGCACTGAGTCCATTTACGTTCAGTGTAATTATTGATAGATGGAAGTTTGTTGCCGTCATTTTGTAGTGCTTTTTTTTGTGGTGCTGAAGTTTTCTTTGTTCTTCTTACTCTCTTGTGCTGAGTTACTTTTGTTGGTGGATTTTGTGTTCTTTTGTTTTTGTAGGTTTTGTTTTTGCTGAGACTTTATGTTTTTCGTCTTTATTTTTATGAGTTGGTTTGTTAACTTTCTTTGTGGTTACCATGAATTTTACCCTTATCTTTATAAGTTTGAAGCAGTCTACCCTTACTTGGTATCGCCTTGCCTTCCTCTCCTTTAAAGGTTCTATATCTATGCCGTTTGTTCCCTCCTTCATTGTTTTGATGTTGTTGTCATCCTTTGATTGATTGCTCTGATTCCCTGTTGTATTTCTTTTGTTTTTGGATAGTCCTCACTAGTTCAGTTCCTAGAATGGTATCTGGTTCGTATGAACCTGCGTCCTAGGTCCTAGGTCCTGCCTGAGGGCTGAAGCTGTTTGTCCTCAGATCGAAGAACTCCCTTTAATAATTCTTGTAAGTTTGGTTTGACTTTTGCATATTCCCTTAGTTTCTGTTTATCTGGAAATGACCTAATTTCACCATCGAATTTGAACGAGAGTTTGCAGGATATATTATTCTTGGCTGAGAATTTTTTTCTTTCAAGATGTTATATATGTCATCCCATTACCGTCTTGCCTGCATGGTTTCTGCCGAATAATCTGAGCTTAGTCTTATTGTTTCTCCTCTGTATGTGACTTCCTGTTTTTCACGAGCTGCTCTCAGGATTCTTTGTCTTTAGTTTTGGCGAGTGTGAATATGATATGTCTTGGTTATTTTCTTTTGGGGTCTCTTCAATATGGGGTTGATTGAGCTTCTTGGATGGCCATCTTTTCATCTTTTATGATATTAGGAAAGTTTTGTGTCAGCAGTTCTTCAATGATCCTCTCTGTGTTTTCTGTTTTCTCCCCCTGTTCTGGGATGCCAATCTCTCGTAAGTTTTTGCTTTTAATTGTGTCCCACATAACTCTCAGGGTCTCTTCATTTTTATTTGTTCTTTTTTCTGAGTTTTCCTGAAACAGGGTTGTATCCAAGTGTTTGTCTTCAGTTCCACTGATCCTGTCTTCCATGGTTTCAAATCTACTTCTCAGCCCTTCTATGACACCATCCATTTCTGAAATCTTGTTGTTTATCTTTTGGATTTCTAATTGTTGTTTTTGTATAATTTTGAGTTGTGTATTTATTTTGGCATTTTGTTCCTGCATCATCTTCCTGAATTCTTCCAATTTTTTGTCTGTATTTTCCATAAATTTGTCTATTTTTTCCTCATGTTGGTCATCTTTTTGCCTCAGTTCTTGGAAAATTCCGAGTATTAGTGATTTGAGTTCCCTATCAGGTACTTCTAGTGCATTTTCTTCCACAGGAGAGTTATCTGCTGTTTTAATTTGGACGCCTATTGGAGCCATCTTGTCTTGTTTTTGTAAATGTTTTGATATTGTTTGCTGTTTTGGGGGCATTCAGTAGATATTTTTCTCGTTTATTGATTGTAGATTTTTTTTGTTTTGTTTTGTCCTTGTGGTACAGCTGGGCAGATCTAGCTGAAGAGAATCCACTGGGACCGGTTGTTTGTGGCACTCACCGCAGCCACCAGGACGGTCAGTAGTCAGTGCTGGGCAGGTTCCAATAGGGCGTACCTGCACAGCTTGGTGGTGTGATGTCAAGTGCACGGTGCAGGTAGGCAGGATACAGCGGGGATATGGTTATGTGTGAAGCTAAGCTGGATATGGGAGCGACGAGAGAGGAGTAGGAGCAAAAAGCATACAAACATAAAAGAATGCTAGGGTTGCTTGTTGTTGGAATGGACAGATGTGAGATTATGTGATGGAGGAAACCAGCAGGGAGAGGAGAAAGAAAAGGAAAGAATGAACAAATAAAAATCAGAAAAGTTAAAGAACTTCAAAGTTCCCAGGGATCCCACCGATGCAGCTATGAGGTCTGGGGGAGTCGGTCTCAGGTTTCACAGCACAGCCTGGCCAGAAGGTGCAGAGGCATACATCGCCTGGTATTCAGGGATCAGAAAGAGAAGGAAGACATAGAGAGATGAGAAATTAAGCAATGAAGAAAGACAAAAGGTAAAAAGAGGGAAAAGACAACAAAACTAATCAAAAAAGAAAATAAATAAAATTTTAAAAAAAAAAAAAAAGCGACACCAGCAGTCAATGAATGGCACTCAGAGAGCCTCTCAGTGCGTGTTGGTGTTTCTGGACAAGAGACTGTGTCCGTGGGAAACAGAGGAGGCCGAGTGTGAGTGAAGAAGGGTGGAGAGTGGAAAGCGTATATCACAAATTGCCTGCACTCTGGGGACCCTCAGAAAGGTGCTAAGAGGGTGCAAGGAGCCAGGCACTTGAGTGAAGGAATGGGGGAGGTGGCGAGAGGCAAGCGAGAAACCAAAAGGAGCAGGAGGAAAAAAAAAAGAAAAAAAAAAAAAAAAAAGGCAGCACCAGCAGCCAACAAATGGCAACTAGAGAGCTGCCCGCCTGGGCACGTGGAATCCAAGCATCCGGCAGACCCCGGTGAAGAGACTGCGGCCACGGGGAAGCAGAGGGGCTAACGAACAAAGGTCCCAGGATCTCACCAGCATGGCAGCCCAGACCTGGAAGCAGCCACACGCCCAAACGCAGCCCCACAGCCCCTCAGGAAAGAGCAAAGACAGTGCTCGGAGCCAGGCACTCGAGCAAAAGGAGGGGGAGGCAGCAAGAGGGAAGTGAGAAACCAGAAGAAGCAGAAAAAGCCACACCAGAAGCCAACAAACGGCACCCAGAGAGCCCCCGCTCAGGCACGCAGATTCCAAGCAGCCGGCAGTCTCGGGTTAAGAGACCATGGCCACGGGAAGTGGAGGGGCAAATGAACAAAGGCCCCGGGATCTCACCAGCTTGGCAGCCCAGACCTGGAAGCAGCCTCACGCCCGAACACAGCCCCACAGCCCCGCAGGAGAGAGCAAAGACAGCACTCAGAACCAGGTACCCGAGCAAAAGTAGGGGGAGGCAGCAGAAAAAGCTACACCAGCAGCCAACAAACGGCTCTCAGAGAGCCACCGGCCCGGGCGCGCGGAATCCAAGCCCCTGCGACCCCGGCCCAGGGACCCTGGCCACGGGAAGCAGGGGAGCCCCAGCCGAGGTGGAGAGGGGTGGGGGGTGGGAAAGCGCACACCGCAATTTACCGGTCGTTCTGTCTCCCACTGGATGCTCCGCGAGGCTGCTCTCCCGTTCTCCCGTTTGCTCGTCTCCGATAGGAGTCCAAGATGGTGGATCTGTGCTGCGTTAGCTGGTAAGGAATCTCTGCATGAGTCTCTCTTCACTCTCCATTCTCTTTCAGTATTCTCACTCTGTTTGGTGTTTGGCTGAGTTCTTTATCTCTTCATTTGATGTTCTAGGGTTTCAGGATTGTTGATTCTCTGTTAGGCTTAGTTTTTCGGATCTTTGCTGTGGAGGGACGGCGTGGTGCTTCTGCCTAGAGCGCCATCTTGCCCTGCCCTTCTAGAATGTGTTTTTACAATATATAAGAATGAGTCCAAGTGATCGAATCTTCCAGCAAAAAGCTCTAGCGTCAGAAAGAATTACTAGGAAATTTTAATGGAATAAAAGCGGTTCACTGTGAACCTAAAATAATGTAGCCCAGATAACTTTTCTAAAGCAAGATTGAATACATTAAAGACCTAGCTTAATGCAGAGGTAAAAATGGATGCTGTTTCTTACAAAACAGTAGAATAGCATTTGTCCTAAACTATCCACAGACTGTAAGAAGGATATTAGATAATTAGATCATTGTTTCTAGAAATCCCTTCCTTAATTCACAGACATAACATAAGAGTTACTAAAATCCCTTTTGTGATTGATTTAACATCTATATATTTATTCACTCATTGTCAAAATTCAACAATTGTCAAAATGAGGTGGCTGAATTGACATCAGCAAAAATGGCAGAGTAAGGACCTCTGAAAATTCTCTATCAATAAAATCAGTGATAACACTGGGAAAATTGGTCTGAATCAACTTTTTTTAGAATTCTGGAAATTAACCAAACACAGCAATCAGGGGCATTTTTATTCAAGAAATGCAGCTAATAGTAATAAGAACAGTGATCTTTGTAGCATTTTAACTTGTCCTGTTACTGCATCCCCCTTTCCCTCCCCCTTATATCCTTGAAACCCAACAGCTCAAAGCACAGTGAAAACCAGAAGTGTGGTAGTCACTGAGGGGTGCAGATTGGTGTTGGAGCTCCTCCATTCCCCATTCCCAGAAAGGTCATTATTTCACCTGTCTGGTGCTTCCCTGAAAGACCCCAGTTGCAAGTCTGTCTATATTTGACCTGACTTGGAACTTGCTCAGTGCCAATAGCCTTTCTCAGGGATCGTTTCGTCATAACAATCAGAAGCATTTGATGGACACTGTGACTGCCAGAGGCAGTATATAAGAGTTGGGACTAACAATAGACTTACCGAAAATCTTAAAATGAAAAGCTGGAAAATCAGATGAACTTTAAGGTCTTTGAAAAGCCCCAACATATTTCTGGGTGTCATAAATGCCAAGGGTTTGTGTAGGATGAGGCACATGCCCAAGAGTGTGGACATGGTTAGGAAAGACCTCAAAAGATCCTAAGGTCTGCCTCTGGCTAACCTTTCTGTGCAAAGTGAAAGCAAAGTCTGATGTGGAGTTGTAATCTGTATGGCTGAAAGCTGAAAGCTGATGGCATACCCCAACATGCAAACACAGATCCCTTCAGCAAAAACTGGGAGACTTATTGGTTTCTGGAATCTAAGAATATTTCTGTCCAACTATTAGCTTACTACTAAGGTAATCATAAAAGGGCCCTGCAGGCAGTGTTTAAGCACTAAGCTGCTAACCGAAAGATAGGTCTTTTGAACCTGCCACCTGCTCTGCAGGAGAAAGATGTGACAAGCTGCTTCCATAACAGCCTTGGAAACCCTATGTGGTAGTTCTAGTCTTTCCTGTAGGGTTGCTATGAGTTGAAATAAGCTCGACAACACACAACAACAACAACAAAAGGATAATTGAGGGGAGACTTCAGTGGCCATGCACAACAAAGAATGCAGAATTTACTTAATTAGTTCAAAAGTCAATAAACAAACAAACAACAGCAGCAGCAGCAACAACAAACCCTAGAGAGGAGAGAGATTTTGATTTCCAGAATTGCTATATTATATTCACCAAAATTTATGAAACTTGCAAAGGAATAATAAACAATGGCTTATAAACAAGAAAAATTAAGCCAACAGAAACTTACTGAGGAAGTCCAGACCTGGAATTACTAGACAGAGATTCTAAACAAGCTATTTTAAATAGTTTCAAACAACTAAAGAAAACTATTTATGAAGAACTAAAGGAAATTATAAGAATCATGTATAACCAAATAGAAAAACCAAAAAGGAAAGATGGCAAGACTTCATCTAATGTACTTTGGACATGTTATCAGAAGGGACTAGTCCCTGGAAAAGGAAATCATGCTTGGTAAAATAGAGGGTCACCAAAAAAGAGGAAGACTGTGAATGAGATGGATTGACACAGTAGTTACAACAATGAATTCGTACATAGCAATAATTTTGAGGATGGCACAAGATTGGGCAGTGTTTTGTTGTGTTGTGCATAGGGTGACTATGATTCAGAATTGACTCAACTACACCTAATGACAACAGCAACAAATAGAAAATGTCAATAAAGAGATAGAAATTATTTTTTAAAAAAGAATCAAATAGATGTTGTCTTAGGCAGGGTTCTTTAGAGAAGTTAAACCAGTCAAGTATATAAATATATATCGAGAGGGACTGAATTAAGGAAATGGCTCATGTGGTTGTATAAGCTGGAGCGTACCAAGTCCATGGGTCGGGCTGGAGGCTTCTGCTTATTCACGTAGCCACAGGGGCTGGTGAACGCAAGATCAGCAAGTCAGACAGCAGGACTCTGGCTTACAGGCTTTGAAGACTGATGAATCCCAAGATCAGCAGGGAATGGCAGGTAAGCTGCTATCTTGAGTCCCAAGAACCAGAGATTAGATGAACAGGAGCCAGCTGAAGAATCTGGAGTGAGCAAAAGCTCATGAGCCTTGCCAGAAACTCCATCTATATTGAATGCAGGCCACACCCCCAAGGAAACTCCCTTTCAACTGATTGGCTAATCACAGAAGATTCCATCATGGAGGTATCACATTATGCCAAATCTCATCCTGGAGGTGACCACATCATTATAAGAGTGTCAAACTACATTATAACTGCCAAAACACTGAGAATCATGGCCCAGCCAAGTTGACACACAACCCACCCCTTGTCAGCTTAGCACCTGTACACATCTCCTTAAACACTACATAATCTTTGAACACAGACACTTATAAAGCCGTACTTGCACCTAATATGATACAACTAACACACATACAACAAGAAATGCACTATCCCTGTTTACATCTTATATTTTATAAGTGAAGGAAACAAAAATATTTGATGCACACATACAAGGCAGAAATACTCATAACAATTACAGTACTCATTTCTGCAACTGATCATGTGATTGTAAGTGGTATTTAGAACTACTTTCTTCCACCACTCATTCCTTATTCCCTTTGCCCTCAGCAAAGCACTTCAGCTGGTCATGGTTCTTTGCCTGGTGGGTTGACCCAAACCTTCAATGCCAAAGAAACTGGGCCATTAGTAGTCCTTTCAGAATTGGCTTGCTATAGTTTTCCATTGACATTAATCACAGGACATGTTAATACTAAGAGACTCCCTAAGTGACCTCCTGCATTCCACACATATTCTTCTTTACCTCCATTATGTAACATCAATCTGATTTCCTCTTGGTAATCAGAATCTATCAAACCAGCAAATATGTTAACTCCCTTCTTTGCCTATTGATCCAGAAACATAAGGAGCTCAAAGGTGGCCAGGTGGCATTCTTAACTTCCAGTTCAATGGAATCAGTGATGTGTCTCCAGGTGTGAACATTCCTCCCTTTGAAACTAAGACCTCTAGACCCACAGAGCATGAGGTAGTGGGGATAGGAAGCAATAAGGTTCAATAAGGGTAATAGTGGGGCCACTTCCATTTCCACCCTTTGATTCTTGGATCCATGAATCCTGGTTATGGGAGAAACAGTACTATACATTGGATGCTGTTTTAGAGCATATGCAACCTCCTGGAGAACATTTCCCCTACCCTGCAAGGTATTGCCACCTATCTGGTTCTGTAATTGTGTCTTTTGAAGGCTATTCAATCATTCTACCAAGCCAGTTGTTTCAGGATGATGGGAAACATGATAGGACCAGTGAATTCCATGAGCATGGGCCCACTGCTGTCCTTCATTTGCTGTTAAGTGAGTCCCTTGATCCGAGGGGATGCTGTGTGGGACACCACGACAGTGGATAAGGCATTCTGTAAGTCCATGAATGGCAGTTTTGGCAGAAGCATTGTGTGCAGGGAAGACAAATCCATATTCTGAGTAGGTGTTTATTCCAGTAAGAACAAAAACACTACCCTGTCCATGATGGAAGTGGTCCAATGTAATCAACCTGCTACCATAGTTGCTGGCTGATCACTATGAGGAACGGTACCATATAGGAGACTCTCTGTTGGTCTCTGAAGCTGGCAGATTGAACATTCAGCAGTGGCTTTAGCCAAGCTGGCCTTAGTGAATGGAAGTCTATGTTACTGAGCCCGTGCATAACCTCCATCCCTGCCAAATGGTCACTTTGTTCATGAGCCCATTGAGCAATGACGAGAGTAGCTGGGGAAAGAGGATCACTGGCTTCCACAGAACGTGTCATCCTATCCACTTGATTGTTAAAATCCTTCTCTGCCTAGGTCACCCTTTTGTGAGTATTCACGTGAGGAATGAATATTTTCATTTCTTTGGACCATTCAGAGAGGTCTATCTGCATATCTCTTCCCCATACCTCCTTGTCTCCAATTGTCCAGTCCTGTTTCTTCCAAGTCCCTGACCATCCAGTCAAACCATTGGCCACAGCCCATGAATCAGTATAAAGTTACACATCTGGCAATTTCTCCTTCCAAAAAAAGTGACCAACCAGATGGACTGCTGGAAATTATGCCCTTTGGGAAGATTTCCATTCACCACTGTACTTCAGTGAGGGCCCAGCAAGGGGCTGTAGTACTGCTGCTGTCCACTTTTGAGTGGTGTCTGCATATCTCAAAGAACTGTCTGTGAACTAAGCACACATTTTCTCTTCCTCAGTCAATTGATCATAAGGAACTCCACATGATGACATAAGTGCAGAAAGGGAGGTGGAAGGTAATGTGACAAAAGTGGAGACCATGGGCATTTGGGCCACTTCCTCACACAACTTACTTGTGCCTTCAGGTCCTGCTCATGCCCAATCTCTTATATACCACGTTGATTTAATGATGGAGTGCTGCTGTGCACTTTCAACTTTATGACTATATGGGTCAGACAACACCCAGTTCATCTGGGCAGCTCAGGCTACATGGTGACTTGGTGACCCATGGTTAAGCATTCATTCTCTACTAAGGCCCAGTAACAAGCCAAAAGCTGTTTCTCAAAAGGAGAGTAGTTATCTGCAGAGGATGGCAGGGATTTGCTACAAAATCCTAAGGGTCTGTGCTGTGATTCACTAATAGGGACCTGCTAAAGACTCCAAACAGCATCTCTAACTGCCACTGCCACTTCAAGCACCATTGGATCAGCCGGCTCATATGGCCCAAGTAGCAAAGAGGCTTGCATGGTAGCCTCAACCTGTTGCAGAGCCTTCTCTTGATCTGGGCCCCACTGAAAACTAACATCTTTCCGAGTCATTTGATGAATAGGCACACCAAAGTGAGGAATATGTTGTCTCTTAAATTCAAAGCAGCTCACTAGGCATTGGGCCTTCGTATTAGTTGTGGGTTCAGATGAAATAACTTATCCTTTACTTTAGAAGGAATATCTCAAGATGTCCCACACCACTGAAACCCTAGAAATATCACTAAAGTGGAAGGCACCTGAATATTTGCCAGATTAATTTCCCACCCTCTAGCACACAAGCGTGTTACCAATAAGTCCAGAGTCACTGACACTTCTTCCTTACTTGATCCAATCAGCATTACGTCATCAGCATAATGGACCAGTGTGACATCTTGTGGAAAAGAAAGGTGATCAAAGTCCCTTCAGACTAAATTATGACATAGGGCTGGAGAGTAGATATAGCTATGAGGTAGGACACTGAAAGTGTATTGTTGGCCTTGCCAGCTGAAGGCAAATTGCTTCTGATGGTCCTTCAAAACAGGTATGTATAAAAAGGCAAGAGTCAGATCAACAGCTGCATAGCAGGTACCAGGAGATGTATTAATTTTTCCAAGCAATGAAACTACATCTGGAACAGCAGCTGCAATTGAAGTCACCATCTGGTTAAGTTTTTGATAATCTACTGTCATTCTCCAAGATCCAACTTTTTTGCACAGGTCAAATAGACAAGTTGAATGAGGATGTGGTGGGAATCACCACGCCTACATCCTTGAAGTCCTTGATGGTGGCAGAACTATCTGCAATCCCTCCACGAATGCGGTATTGCTTTTGAGTTACTATTTTCCTAGGTAGGGAAAGTTCTAATGGCTTCTAGTTGGCTTTTCCTACCATAATAACCCTTAATCCACTTGTCAGGGATTCAATGTGGGGGTTCTGCCAGTTGCTGAGTATATCTATTCCAATTATGCATTCTGGAACTGGGGAAATCACTTGAGGATGTGTTCAGGGATGCACTGGACCCACTGTAAAATGGACATGAGCTAAGACTCCATTAATAACCTGACTCTATATGCCCCACTGTGACTGATGGGCCACAGTGAAGTTTTGGGTCTCCTGGAATTAGTGTCAGCTCATAGCCGGTATCCAGCTATCTCCAAAAAGTCTGATTATTTCCTTTTTTCCCAATGAACAGTTACTCTTGTAAAATGCAGTAGATACCTTTGAGTAAGGCTGGGAGAAAGATTAACAGTATAAATTTTTGGCAATATAATGAGTTCATTCCTCAAGGAACTCCCCTTCATTCAACAGGTTGTGGGTCTTTTAAACTTGCTCAAGTCTGGGAATTGATTGAGGAACTGTGACCCTCTATTCTGGTGATTCTAGTTAGACTGCTTTTCACTTGACCTAGAATCCTTCTGCTTGTATAGATGAAGTAAATACTTAGTAGATTTCCTATCTATTTCACTACTAGGGCCACCATGACTAAGTAGCTAACACTGTAAGTCCATACGGATCAGACAATTCTGATTACTGCTTTGACTCTGCTTTCCATTACAGTAACCACACTCACCTTGCCTTTGTTGATTGAGTGCCACCACTTGGCCCTACCACCATGGGGTCCAATCAGCCCCATTGTAGCTAGGTACCTCAATTCAATTAGGGCAGTTCTCACTGTCAAATCTGACTTATATAAAATTGCAATCATAGCAGTCTTCAAGGATACCGGGGCTCCCTTCAAGATTTTTTTCTTACCATTGTGGTAAATGGCATGTCCTCTGGTCACTCTATGTGTAGGTCTGTGGGTCTAACCTGATAAATGCACTCTTACATACCAATTTTCCTAAGCCTTTTAATACCTTCTTCTCCAGTATACCAAGGTAAAAAAAAAAAAAAAAAAAAAAAACTCGTTGCCATCAAGTCGTTTCCAGCTCATATCAACCCTATAGGACAGAGTAGAACTGCCCAATAGTGTTTCCAAGGAGTGGCTAGAGGATTCGAAATGCTGACCTTTTGGTTCACAGCCAAGCTCTTAACCACTGTGCCACCAGGGATCCAAGGTAGGTCTGGTAATTCGACTTTATTTAGTGTAGGTTACCACATAATGCATGCTTCAGCAACCTAACCAAGTAAACTATTGGATCCTTTCCTAACTTCTCAAGCTGAAACATTGAATGAAGAATCTGTGCTTAGTAAGCCCATATCAATAAACTCAAACTGACTTATCTTTTTGTTCCTTGCACCGTTATCCCACACTCTTAATAGCCATTCTCATACATATTCCCAGGTTTCTGCCTGTACATTTTAGAAAAATCAAACAGTTCTTTTGGAGTGTAGTGTATCTCCTCCTGAGTCATGCTTTGTACTTCACCTTTTGGAGATCACTAGGAGGTAAGTCTATTTATAGGTCTAGAAGCCAAAATTAGTAGTGAGGATGTGTTATGAGAACATTCAGCATTGTCTTGTAAGGCATCTGCCTTAGGCATGCCCCAAACAATGACTCAGACAAAGACTCTTTAGACATAGCTGGGTTAATCTCATCAGATGGGGGTGGAGGGGCTAATGGTTTTACTGGGAATGGTGGCTTAGCAGACAAAGATAGAGTAATCTCTTCAGATGTGAGTGAGAGGGCCATTTCTGTTGGCAGGAATGATTCCACAGAATTTGTGGGCTCAGTTTCCCCAGATTCCTAATTATCTGCCCATATGTCTCCATTACAAGTTCCAGGATCCCATTTATTTTCAATCATCAATACCCTCACTTTAACTTCAGACACACTCAAAGTAGGGGATTCAGTTGGAGTTGTAATTCCACCACTCTTATGATAAGACTCTGGGTTTGGTTTTTGGCAATATCAGCTCTATTACTATAAGAAATAAGGCCTTCTTTCAAGGCACAAGTGGAAATTTTGAGGTCATTTATGCAGTGCTTGAGCTTTGGGTCTGAATCCCTGAGATTATCTCTTTCTTTCACCACTTTATCTAGTGAAAGTAGGACCAACCAACCAGCTTCCTTACACTTTTCATTACAACAAAGTTGTAGAAATGTATCAAACATGAGATCACCCAGAGCCGCGCCTTTCACCAATATCTGATTTACTGGTGGTGATATTTTGTGTATTCCTATTGCACCTCACACCATGGATTAGAAGTACCCTCTTTACAAATGGAAGCAGAGTCATCAGCATCTTTAAGACTAACCAGACTTGAAAAGCAATTTAGAAAACCTATCCTTACAGTTTTGTTTCTCTAGAACCACTCCTGGTACCAAATGTCTAAGGCTGCCTTCTCTAGAGAAGGAAAACCTGTCAAGCATACTAATACATATATAGAGAGATTTATACCAAGGAAATGGCTCACATGGTTATAGAGGCTAGAATGTCTCAAGTCCCTGGATCAGGATGGAAATGTCTCCTGATTCATGTAGCCCCTGGGGCTGGTGAACCCAAGATAAGCAAGACAGAGAGTACGTATCTGGCTCACAGCAGTGAAGACCAGTGAATCCCAACATCAGCAGGCAACATGCAGGTAAGCTACTAGCTCAGATTCCAACAAGTGGAGGTCAGACTATCAGGAGCTGGTTGTAGGATGCAGAGCAAGTAAAAGCCTATGAGCCTTGCCAGGAAGACCTCCCATACTGGATGAGGGCCATTACCCCAAGGAAACTCCCTTTCAACTGATTGGCTAATCACAGCAGATCGCATCATGGAGGTGATCCCATTATATCAAATCTCATCATGGAGGTTATCACATCATTATATGACTGTTAAACTACATTAAAACTTCCAAACTGCTAAGAATCACAGCCCAGCCAAGTAGACACACAATCTTAATGATCACAGATGTTCTGGATTTGAAAATTGCAGAAACTGAAATTTTGAAAAATCACTAGAGGGGTTTAGCAGCAGATGTAAATAGAAAAAAGAAAAAAGTCAGTAAACTTGAAAGTAGGTCAATTGAAATTATATATATGGAGTAAAGGAAGAAAATGAATGAGAAAAATAATAAACGATACTAAGAGACTTTTGGGAAACTATCAAACATATCAACATATACATAAAGGAAGTCCCAGTAGGAGAAAAATGAGAGAAAAGGCCAAAAATACTATATAAAGGATAAGGTCAAAGTATTTCCAAAATTTGCTTAAAAATAACAAGAACAGGTCCAGAGAGGCGGGGCAAGATGACGCTCTAGGCAGAAGCACCACACCGTCCCTCCACAGCAAAAATCCGAAAAACTAAGCCTAACAGAGAATCAACAATCCTGAAACCCTAGAACACCAAATGAAGAGATAAAGAACTCAGCCAAACACCAAACGGAGTGAGAATACTAAAAGAGAACGGAGAGCGAGGAGAGACCCATGCAGAGATTCCTTACCAGCTAACGCAGCGCGGATCCATCATCTTGGATTCCTATCGGAGACCAGCGAATGGGAGAGCAGCCTTGCAGAGCATCCAGTGGGAGACAGAACGACTGGTAAACTGCGGTGCGCACTTTCCCACCCCCCACCCCTCTCCACCTCGGCTGGGGCTCCCCTGCTTTCCGTGGCCAAGGTCCCCGGGCTGGGGGGCGCCGGTGCTTGGATTCCGCACGCCTGGGCTGGCGGCTTTCTGAGAGCCATTTGCTGGCCGCTGGTGAAGGTTTTTATGCCGCCTCCCCCTCCTTTTGCCTGGGTGCCTGGTTCTGAGTGCTGTCTTTGCTCTCTCCTGCGGGGCTGTGGGGCTGCGTTTGGGTGTGTGGCTGCTTCCAGGTCTGGGCTGCCGCGCTGATGAGATCCAGGGGCCTTTGTTCGTTCGCCCCTCTGCTTTCCATGGTCAGGGTCCCTGGAATGGGGGGCGCCGGTGCTCGGATTCCGTACGCCTGGGCTGGCAGCTTTCTGAGAGCCATTTGCTGGCTGCTAGCGAACCTTTTTCTGCCGCCTCCCACTCCTTTTGCCTGGGTGCCTGGTTCCAAGTGTCGCCTTTGCTCTCTCCTGCGGGGCTGTGGGGCTGCATTCGGGTGTGAGGCTGCTTCCAGGTCTGGGCTGCCACGCTGGTGAGATCCCGGGGCCTTTGTTCGTTCGCCCCTCTGCTTCCCGTGGCCACGGTCTCTTAATCCTGAGACTACCGGCTTCTTGGAATTTGCGCCCCTGAGTGGGGGCTCTCTGGGTCCCATTTGTTGGCACTGACTGCTGGTGTTGTTTTTTTTTTTTTTTTTCTTTTTTTAATTTTATTTCTCTTCTTTATTTGATTAGTTTTGTCATCTTTTCCCTCTTTTTCCCTTTTGTCTTTCTTCATTGCTTAATTTCTCATCTCTCCATCTCTTCCTTCTCTTTCTAATCCCTGAATACCAGGCAATGTATGCCTCTGTACCTTCTGGCCAGGCTGTGCTGTGAAAACTGAGACCGACTCCCCCAGACCTCATAGCTGCATCGGTGGGATCCCTGGGAACTTTGCAGTACTTTAACTTTTCTGATTTTTATTTGGTCATTCTTTCCTTTTCTTTCTCTTCCCCCTTCTGGTTTCCTCCATCCCATAGTCTCTCATCTGTACATTCCAACGACAAGCTCCCCTAGCATTCTTTTATGTTTGTATGCTTTTTACTCCTGCTCCTCTCTCGTCTCTCCCATATCCAGCTTAGCTTCACACATAGCCATCTTCCCGCTGCACCCTAACTACCTGCACCGTGCACTAGACATCACACCACCAAGCTGTGCAGGCACGCCCTATTGGAACCTGCCCAGCACTGACTACCGACCATCCTGGTGGCTGTGGTGAGTGCCACAAACAACCCGTCCCAGTGGCTCCTCCACAGCTAGATCTGCCCAGCTGTACCACAAGGATGCAACAAACAAACAAACAAAAAATCTACAATCAATAAAGGAGAGAAATATCTACTGAATTCCCCGAAAACAGCAAACAATATCAAAACATTTACAAAAACAAGACAAGATGGTTCCAATAGGCGTCCAAATTAAAACACCAGATAACTCTCCTGTGGAAGAAAATGCACTAGAAGTACCTGATACAGAACTCAAATCACTAATACTCGGAATTTTCCAAGAACTGAGGCAAAAAGCTGACCAACATGAGGAAAAAATAGACAAATTTATGGAAAATACAGACAAAAAATTGGAAGAATTCAGGAAGATGATGCAGGAACAAAATGCCAAAATAAATTCACAACTCGAAATTATACAAAAACAACAATTAGAAATCCAAAAGATAAACAACAAGATTTCAGAAATGGACGGTGTCATAGAAGGGCTAAGAAGTAGATTTGAAACCATGGAAGACAGGATCAATGGAACTGAAGACAAACACTTGGATACAACTCTGTTTCAGGAAAACTCAGAAAAAAGAACAAAGAAAAATGAAGAGACCCTGAGAGTTACGTGGGACACAATTAAAAGCAAAAACTTACGAGTGATTGACATACAAGAACATGGGGAGAAAACAGAAAACACAGAGAGGATCATTGACGAACTGCTGACAGAAAACTTTCCAATATCATGAAAACTGAAAAGCTGGCCATCCAAGAAGCTCAACGAACCCCATATAGAAGAGACCCCAAAAGAAAATCACCAAGACATATCATATTCACATTCACTAAAAATAAAGACAAACAAAGAATCCTGAGAGCAGCTCGTGAAAAACAAGAAGTCACATACAGAGGAGAAACAATAAGACTAAGCTCAGATAATTCGGCAGAAACCATGCAGGCAAGACGGTAATGGGATGACATATATAAAATCTTGAAAGAAAAAAACTATCTGCCAATAATAATATATCCTGCAAAACTCTCATTCAAATTTGATCGTGAAAATAGGTCATTTCCAGATAAACAGAAACTAAAGGAATATGCAAAAGTCAAACCAAACTTACAAGAATTATTAAAGGAAGTTCTTCGATCTGAGGACAAACAGCTTCAGCTCTCAGGCAGGACCTAGGACCTAGGACGCAGGTTCACATGAACCAGATACCATTCTAGGAACTGAACTACAGAGGACTTTCCAAAAACAAAAGAAATACAACAGTGAATCAGAGCAATCAATCAAAGGATGACAACAACATCAAAAAAATGAAAGGGGGAACAAACGGCATAGGTATAGAACCTTCTAAAGGAGAGGAAGGCAAGGCGATACCAAGTAAGGGTAGACTGCTTCAAACTTATAAAGATAAGGGTAAAATTCATGGTAACCACAAAGAAAGTTAACAAACCAACTCATAAAAAAAAAGATGAAAAACATAAAGTCTCAACAAAAACAAAACCTACAAAAAAAAAATAAATGAACACAAAATCCACCAACAAAAGTAACTCAGCACAAGAGAGTAAGAAGAACAAAGAAAACTTCAGCACCACAAAAAAAAGCACTACAAAATAACAGCAACAAACTTCCATCTATCAATAATTACACTGAACGTAAATGGACTCAATGCACCCAGAAAGAGATGGAGAGTGGCAGAATGCTGTCTACAAGAGACACTCCTTAGAAACAAAGATATGAATTTATTAAAAATCAAATGTTGGAAAAAAATATATCAAGCTAACAACCTTCAAAAAAGAGCAGGAGTGGCAATTCTAATCTCAGATCAAATAGACTTTAAAACAAAATCTACCATAAAAGACAAAGAAGGACACTATATAATGATTAAGGGGACAATCCATCATGAAGACATAACCATAATAAATATCTATGCACCCAATGACAGGGCTCCAAAATACATAAAAAAAACTCTAACAGCACTGAAAAGAGAAATTGACAGTTCCACAATAATAGTAGGAGACTTCAACACACCACTCTCAGTAAAGGACAGAACAACTAAAAAGAAACTCATCAAAGATACAGAAGACCTAAAGGACAGAATCAGCCAACTGGACCTCATAGACATATATAGAACAATCCATCCAACCACTGCAAAGTACACATTCTTTTCCAATGCAGATAGAACGTTCTCCAGAATAGACCACATCTTAGGCCACAGAGCAATCCTCAACAAGATCCAAAATGCTGAGATAATTCACAGTATCTTCTCTGACCACAATGCCATCAAGGTAGAAATTAACACTAGAAAGAGCAAGGAAAAAAATCAAACACATGGAAACTGAATAATAATCTGCTTACACATCAATGGGTAATAAAAGAAATCAGAGATGGAATTAAAAAATTCCTAGAATCAAATGAAAATGAAAACACATCATACCAAAACCTTTGGGACACAGCAAAGGCAGTCCTCAGAGGACAATTTATAGCAATCGATGCACATATCAAAAAAGAAGAAAGGGACAAAATCAAAACATTAACTACAGAACTCAAACAAATAGAAAGAGAACAACAAAAAAAGCCTACAACCACTGGAAGAAAGGAAATAGTAAAGATCAGAGCAGAAATAAATGAAATAGAGAACAGAACAACAATAGAAAGAATCAACAAAACCAAAAGTTGGTTCTTTGAAAGAATCAACAAAATCGACAAACCACTTGCCAGACTGACAAAAGAAAAACAGCAGAGGGCACAAATAACCCAAATAAGAAATGAAATGGTGGACATTACAACAGACCCAACCGAAATAAAAAGGATTATAACAGAATATTATGAAAAACTATATTCCAACAAATTTGAAAACCTAGAGGAAATGGATAAATTTCTAGAAACATACGGCCTACCCAAACTACAACAAAGTGATATTGAAAATCTGAACAGACCCATAACAAGAGAAGAGATTGAAAAGGTAATAAAAAAACTCCCAACCAAAAAAGCCCTGGCCCAGATGGCTTCACTGGAGAATTCTACAAAACATTTACAGAAGAGCTTGTACCAGTTCTACTCAAGCTATTTCAGAGCATAGAAGAGGAAGCAACAATTCCAAACTCATTCTATGAAGCCAGCATAACGCTGATACCAAAGCCAGGCAAAGACAAAAAAGAAAATTACAGACCAATATCTCTCATGAATATAGATGCAAAAATTCTGAGCTAAATTCTAGCCAATAAAATTCAGTATCATATCAAAAAATAATACACCACGACCAAGTAGGATTCATACCAGGTATTGAAAGATGGTTTAACATTAGAAAATCCATCAACGTAATCCACCACATAAATAAAAGGAAAGAAAAAAATCACATGATCATCTCAATTGACGCAGAAAAGTCATTTGACAAAGTCCAACACCCATTCCTGATAAAAGCTCTCAATCAAATAGGTATAGAAGGGAAATTTCTCAACATAATAAAGGGCATCTATGCAAAACCAACAGCCAACTTCATTCTTAATGGAGAGAGGCTGAAAACATTCCCCTTGATAGCAGGAACAAGAGAAGGATGCCCTTTATCACCACTCCTATTTAACATCATGCTGGAAGTTCTAGCTAGAGCAGTAAGGCAAGAGAAAGAGATAAAGGGCATCCAAATTGGTAATGAAGAAGTTAAACTCTCCCTGTTTGCAGATGATATGATACTATACATAGAAAACCATAAAGACTCCACGAGAAATCTACTGGAACTAGTAGAAAGATTCAGCAGAGTAGCAGGATACAAGATAACATTAAAAAATCAGTTGGATTCCTATACACCAGTAAAGAGAATGATGAAAAGGTGATCAGGAAATCAATACCATTTTCAATAACCCCTAAAAAGATAAAATACTTAGGAATAAATCTGACTAGGAATGTAAAAGACGTATACAAAGAAAACTACAAAACACTGCTGCATGAAACCCAAAGGGATCTACATAAATGGAAAAACATACCATGCTCATGGATAGGCAGACTCAACATTGTGAAAATGGCAATTCTACCCAAAGCAATTTACAAATACAAGGGAATACCAATCCAAATACCAACAACATTCTTCAAAGAGATGAAAAAAGTAATCATTAACTTTATATGGAAAGCGAAGAAGCCCCGAATAAGTAAAGCACTACTGAAGAAGAAGAATAAAGTTGGAGGACTCACACTACCTGACTTGAGAACCTACTATACAGCTACAGTACTCAAAACAGCCTGGTAGTGGTACAACAACAGATACATTGACCAATGGAACAGAATTGAGAACTCAGATGTAAATCCATCCACCTACGGTTACCTGATCTTTGACAAGGGCCCAAAATACATCAAATGGGGAAAAGACAGTCTTTTTAACAAATGGTGCTGGCAAAACTGGATATCCATTTGCAAAAAAATGAAACAGGACCCATACCTCACACCATACACAAAAACTACTTCAAAATGGATCAAAGACCTGAATATAAAGCCTCAAACTATAAAATTCATAGAAGAAAAAATAGGACCAACACTTCAGGCCTTAATACAGGGCATTAACAGGATACAAACCATAAACATCAACACAAAAAACCCAACATATAAACTAGATAACTGGGATCTTCTAAAAATCAAACATCTATGCTCTTCAAAAGACTTCACCAAAAGAGTCAAAGAAGAACCTACAGACTGGGAAAAAATTTTTGGACAGTACAAGTCAGACAAAGGTCTAATCTCCATAATCTACAAGAAAATCCAACACCTCTACAACAAAAAGACAAACAATCCTATCAAAAAATGGGCAAAGGAAATGAACAGACACTTCACCAAGGAAGACATTCAAATGGCCAACAGACACATGAGGAAATTCTAGCGATCACTAGCCATTAGAGAAATGCAAATTAAAACCACAATAAGATACCATCTCACCCCGGCATTACTGGCAAGAATCAAAAACACTGGAAATAACAAATGTTGGAGGGGCTGCGGGGAGATGGGAACTCTTATGCACTGCTGGTGGGAATGCAAAATGATACAACCATTTTGGAAAATGATATGGTGTTTCCTCAGAAAGCTAGAAATAGACATACCGTTCGATCCGGCAATCCCACTTCTAAGAATATATCCTAGAGATATAAGAGTCATCACTTGAATAGACATATGCACACCTATGTTCATGGCATCATTGTTCACAATAGCAAAACGATGGAAACAACCTCGATGTCCATCAACAGATGAATGGATACACAAACTATGGTACATACACACAATGGAGTACTATGCAACGAGAAAGAACAACAATGAATCTGTGAACCATCTCATAACATGGATGAAACTGGAGGACATTATGCTGAGTGAAATAATTCAATCACAAAAGGACAAATATTGTATGAGACCTCTATTGTAAAAACCCATGAAAAAATTCACATGCAAAATGTAACAATCCATGTTGGTTACCAGGGATGGTAGGGGGGCGGGTAAATACTAAATAGACAATAGATAAGTGGTAACTTGGGTGAGAGGTGAGATAGTACACAGTACAGGGGAAACTAACACAACCTACACAAGGAAAGGTCATGGAGGCCCTATAGACACATCTAAACCCTCCGAGGGACTGAGTTGTTGGACAGAGGGCTCTGGGGACCATAGTCTCGGGGAACATCTAGCTCAATTTGCATGACACTACTTATGGGGATAGTTCTCTACATTCTACCTTGGTGAGTAGTGTCTGGGGTCTTAAAAGCCTGTGAGCGGCCATCTATGATACTCCACTGGTCTCATCCCTTCAGGAGCAAGGGAGAATGAGGAGAACAGGATTCAACGAAAAGATTAGTCCAAAGGACTAATTGTCCACAGCTACCAAGGCCTCCACCAGACTCAGTCCAGTACAGCTAGATGGTGCCCGTCTACCACCACTGACTGCTCTGACCAGGATCACAACAGAGGGTTCTGACAGAGCTGGAGAAGGATGTAGGGCATAATTTTAACTCCCCCCCCAAAAAAAAGGCCAGATTTACTGGCCTAAAGAATACTGGAGAAACCTCAAGAATGTGGCCCCCAGACACCTTTTCAGCTCAGAGGTGAAGTTACCTTCGAGGTTCGATGTTAAGCCTGGGAATGGACAGCCCAGTAAAACTAAATGGGACTAACGAGATACAGGAGTCCGGTGACAAGGCCAGAAGGCAGAGGGGTAGTAGGAAACTGATGATAAGGAACACAAATTGAATAAGGACACTGTCGATGTATTGTGAGATTGTTGACCACTGCTACAGGGCAACATTTGTAGTAACTAGTAAATGGGAGGCTGTTTTATCCTGTAAGCCTTCATCTTGGGCGAGAATGCCAGCACAATTGGAAGAGCATAGTCAATATCACTTAAATGTGTAAGTAAAAAGTTTTGAAATGGTGTTAAAATAAAATAAAATTAAATTAAAAAGAAACCAAATGAGACTAAAGAGGTACAGTAGTCCAGTGACAAGGGCCAGAAGACAGAAGGAGACAAGGAAGTCCCCTGGTGATAGGGAACACAAGGTGGAGTAAGGATATTCTAGATGTGCTGTGAGATTGTTAACCATTGTCATAGGGTAACATGTGTAGTAACTGTTAAATGAAAAACTATTTTGTTCTGTAAGCCTTCATCTTAAGTGAGAATAACAGCACAGTTGGAAGAGCGTAGTCAATGTCACTGAACTATGAATGTAGAAATTTTTGAAACGGTTTATCTTTGGCTATCTGTATTTTCATCAAAATAAATAAATAAATAAAAGAGGTTGAGAATTCAGAGGCTTAATATGTTGTGGGGTTGTTAACCAATGTCACAGACCAACATGTGTACTACTATTTCATGAGAAACTGTTTGCTATGTAAGCTTTCACCTGAAGTACAATAAAATATATAAAAAAAAAATAACAAGAACAAAAATAATAGTGTACACATCTAAGAAGCTCAACTAACTTCAGTTAGGATGCACTCAAAGAAATCCACACACAGACACAACATTATCAATCTGCTGAAAGCCGAAGACAACGAAAGAATCTTGAAAATAACAAGGAAGAATGGAACCATCATGTGCAAAGTCACTTTGATAAGAATACTAGCTGACTTATAATCAGAGACCACAGGTGCTGGAAAGCAGTGGAATGATACATTCAAAATTCCGGACTGGGGGAAAACTGTCAACCGATTATATTTAGCAAAACAGCCCTTCAAAAATAAAAGAGAAATTTAGACGGTCTCAGATGAACAAAAACAGAGAGTTCATTACCAGAAGACCCTCCCTATGAAAAGTACTAAACAGAGTCTTTAAGGATGAAAAGAGGTAACACTAAACCAAACCAAACCAAAACCAAACCCACTGCGGTAAAAATGATTCCGTCTCATAGTGACTCTGTAGGGCAGAGAAGATCTGCCCCATATGGATTAAAAGGCTATAATCTTTACAGAAGTAGACTGCCACATCTTTCTCCCACGGCAACCAGTGGGTTCAAACTGCTGATCTTTCAGTTAGCAGTGAGCACTTTAACCACTGCACCACCACATCTGAATGAAGAAATAAAGAGCACTTGTAAAGTTAACTACATAAAAAAAAAAAGCTTCTGTCAAGTTGATTTTGACTCATAGCAGCCCTATAGGATAGAGTAGAACTGCCTCACAGGGTTTCCAAGGAGTGATTGGTGGATTCGAACTGTTGACCTTTTGGTTAGCAGCCAAATGCTTAACCACTGCACCACCAGGGCTCCAGTTAACTACATAGGTGCATATAAAAGAGAGTATACATATATTTTAATTTGTAGTATTTTTTTCTTTCCCTGATTTAAGAGACGCCTGGCTAAAACTATGCTTATAAATGTATGTTCATGAGCATAAAATGTATGATGATATTATTTGTATGAAATAACAACACAAAAGAGGGAGAGGTGAAATGGAGCTATAGAGAAGAAAAGTTTTTGTATACTTCATTTCCAACATATATAGTGACCTGATAGGGTTTCCAAGGCTGTGCAAATCGCTACAGAAGCAGACTGCCATATCTTTCTCCCTCAGAGCCACTGGTGGTTTTGAACTGCCAACCTTTAGGCTTGCAGTTTATCACTTTAAACACTGCGCCACCAGGGCTCCTTTCAGATGTCAAATAAGGGCATAAAAACGTTCAATATCCCTAGCCATTAGGGAATACAAATTAAAACCACAATAAGTTGTCACTATATACATGTCAGAATGGCTAAAATAAAACGACACCAAACGCTGGCAACTAATTAGCTGGTGACTAACAGTTCAAAGGTTGGTGTTCCAAACTCACTCTCAGGTTCCTCAGAAAAAAAGCTTGTCAATCAGTTTCCAAAAGGTCGAGCCTTGAAAACCGTATGGAGGAGTCCTACTCTGCGGTCAACGAGTCACCATGAATCGGGATCAACTCTACTGCAACTAAAAACAACCACCCATATTATAGTGCTATCAGTGAAGACATGAATAGTTATCCTCAGATCAATCACTAAGAAAATTATATATATAAATATACATATATGTGTTTGTGTATATATATAATTATCTGTTTGTGTGTATATGTGTGTGTATATATATGTGTGTGTGTGTGTATATATATATATATATTTATATATATGTACAGATATTGTTGTTGTCGTTAGGTGCCATTGAGTCAGTTCTGACTCATAGCGACCCTATTTACAACAGAATGAAACATTGCCAGGTCCTTCGCCATCCTCACTATTGTTGTTATGCTTGAGCCCATTGTTGCAGCCACTGTGTCAATCCATTTTATTGAGAGTCTTCCTCTTTTTCGATGACCCTCTGCTTTACCAAGCATGATGTCTTTCTCCAGGAACTGGATCTTCCTAATAACATGTCCAAAATATGTAAGACAAAGTCTCGCTGTCTTTGCCTCTAATAAACATTCCAGCTGTCTTCTTCCAAGATAGATTTGTTCATTCTTCTGGCGGTCTATGGTATATTTAATATTCTTTGCCAACACCATAATACAAAAGCATTAATTATTCTTTGGTCTCAATTATTCATTATCCAGCTTTCTGTTGCATACGTGGCTATTGAAAATACCATGGCTTTGGTCAGGTGCACCTTAATCCTTAAAGTGACATCTTTGCTTTTTTTAACACTCTAAAGAGTTCTTTTGCAGCAGATTTGCCCAATGCATTCTTTGATTTCTTGACTGCTGCTTCCATGGGCATTGATTGTGAATCAAGTAAAATGAAATCCTTCACAACTTCGATATTTTCTCAGTTTATCATGATGTTACCTATTGGTCCAGTAGTGAGGATTTTTGTTTTTTGTTTTTTTTTTTAATGTTGTGGTGCAATCTATGTTGAAAGCCACACAATGTTCTCCTGCTAAGGGTGACTCTGCTGGTATTTGAATACCGGTGGTATATTTTTTTTATTATGCTAACATCGCATACATCTGTCAATCTGTGGTAGCTGGTGTGTTGCTGTGATGCTGGAAGCTATGCCATGGGTATTCAAACACCAACGGGGTCAGCTATGCTGGACAGGTTTCAGCTGAGCTTCCACACTCCAAGTACAGGTTGTTTTTCTGAATGGCAATACAATGTGACCTTCTCATCTTCAGTATATGAGTGATCTGGTCGCTCTATATCTTTGCCAGCGTTTGGTGTTGTCATTTTATTTTAGCCGTTTTGACATGTATATAGTGACAACTTATTGTGGTTTTAATTTGTATTCCCTAATGGCTAGGGATATTGAACATTTTTTATGCCCTTATTTGTCATCTGAAAGGAGCCCTGGTGGCACAGTGTTTAAAGTGATAAACTGCAAGCCTAAAGGTTGGCAGTTCAAAACCACCAGTGGCTCTGTGGGAGAAAGATATGGCAGTCTGCTTCTGTAGCGATTTGCACAGCCTTGGAAACCCTATCGGGTCACTATATATGTTGGAAATGACTCAATGGTACTGGGTCTGGTGGTTTGGTTTGTCATCTGAATATTCTCTTTGGTGAAATGTCTGCTCACATTTTTCCCCCCATTTTCTAATTGTATCGTTTATCTTATTACTGTTGAGTTTTTAGCATTTATTAATATATATGCTCTAGATACCAAACCTAAACCAAACCCAAACCAAACCCACTTCTGTCGAGTTGATTCTGGTTCATAGAGACTCTTTGGGACAGAATAGAACTGCCCCATAGAGTTTCCAAGGAGCGGCTGGTGAATTAGAACTGCCAGCATTTTGAGCTCTTAACCACTGTGCCACCAGGGCTTCATGTTCTAGATAGTGGTCCTTTATCAGATATTTGGTTTAAAAATATTTGCTCCTATTTTTGAACTTGTATTTTAATCCTCTCAGTAAGCTCCTTAACAGAGCAAAGTCATTGTTTTTGATGTGGTTCAATGTATCTACTTGTCTTGTTAGGGATCATTTTTTGTGTTACATCTAAGGACACCTTTTTTAAGTCCTAACTGTTTAAAAGGTTAAGACCTCCAGTAAAATGATGAACAAACATAGTGAGAGGAGACTTGTCTTATTTCTGATAAGGTCGAAAATATTCACTCTTTTATAATTAAGCATCATAATCATGTTAGCCATAGGATTTTTGTAAATTTCAGTTATTGGGTTGATGAAGTTCACTTCTATTATTAGCTCACTGATAACTAGTCCACAATATCATAAATGGGAGATTTATTTGGCAAGAATTTTTAACGCATTTATAGTGAAGAGAATATATTTTTGTTATTTATTGGGTTATTTTATAGAATTTACAGTAATTGCTTTTTTTGAATGTTAAAACAATGTTACATTTCTGGAAGAAACCACACTAGTCACCATATATTATCCCTTTCATGTGCTACTAGATTGAAAGTGTACTTTTTGGTAAATGATTCTGCATCTATTTTTAGAAAAGATATTGATCTGAAATTGTATTTTTTTATACTGTAATGTCTTTTAACGTTTTAGGGCCAGGTTTATTCTGTCCTCACAAAACAAACTGAAAATGTGTTCTCTCTCTTTTTATTTTTAAAATTTCCTCTACTCTTCAAATTGTAAAACTTCCATTGTTTTGTCTTACAATTAACTGACCTTTTCCTCTATTTTTTCAGAGACTGTTAAACCATTCCGGTGACTTTTTCTCCCATATATTTGAATTTTAGTTCTAGAATATTCACTTGCACCTTTATTTGTTTGCTTTATTTATCTGCTGAGAGCCCCCTTCTGTTCTGCCATTAGGACAGTGCTTTTTAAGTCCTTGATAAAATGTACAATAGCTGTTCTAAAGTTCAAATACACTAATTCCAACATCTGGATCATTTCAGAATCTGTTTCTGTTAAATGAGTTTTGTTTTTTTTTTTCTTGACAATATGTCACATTTTGCTGCTTCTTCATATATATAGTGTCTTAGTCATCTAGTGCTGCTGTTACAGAAATAACACCAGTGGATGGTTTTAAAGAAGAGAAGTTTATTTCCTCACAGTTAACGTAGGCTAAAAGTCCAGATTCAGGGCGTCAGCTCCCGGGTAAGGCTTTTTCTCTCTGTCAGCCTTCTCTTCAGTGTTCCCCCGGACTAGGAGCTTCTCTGCGCAGGGACCCCGGTCCAAAGGACGCGCTCTGCTTCCGGCACTGCTTTCTTGAAGGTAGGAGGTCCCCCTGTCTCACTGCTCACTTCTGTCTTTAGATTGCCTCAGAACACAATCCAGTCTTGTAAACTGAGTCTTGCCTCACTAACACAGCTGCTGCCCATCCTCCCTCATTAACATCATAGAGGCAGGATTTACCATACATGGGAAAATCACACACTACCAGGAATCATGGCCCAGACAAACTGATACACACATTTTTGGGGGGACATACTTCAATCCATGACATACAGTACTTTTAATTTTATATTGAAAATTGTGAAAATACACTTTAGAGACTCAATTTGGTCATATTTTCTAAAAAAATATTATTATTTGTTTTAGAAAGCAGCAATATTAATGGCTGATCATCTTGAACTTGTGGAAGCTTGATTTTATGATTTGATAAGGCATGTTTATAGAAAGTCAAATACATTTTTCATGCTCCTCTGAACTGGAGGAACTCAAACTTCAAATTCTGTCACCACTGTAGTGGACAGTATCTGAACCTACTTTTCAGTTTCTTTGTCTTTCAACTATTGTGTCTTACTGTGCTCCTCGGGACATCTCCTGTGCTTCCATAGCTCAAGGTCCCCCCAAGGGCTTCAGGGTTTTTTAAATACCAATTCTTGTTTTTACCCCACTGTGGGTTCCTCCTATAATTTGCTAATTGTCTAATATCTTCTACTACGCAAATAAAGCATATCATATCTTATATAATCTTAAGCATTCTGTTTTCCTTAGTCTCATAATGCATGTACTGTGGTAAGGAGGATGGGCCATCATAAAGTTATATTCACATAATTTTTCATGTCTCTCCCTGAAAAGAGGGGTTTACTATTGACATTTTGGAGTTCCTGGGTGACACAAATGGTTAAGTGCTTGACTATTAACCCAAAGCTTGGAGGTTTGAATCCACTCAGAGGCACTTCGGAAGAAATTCATGGTAGACTACTTCCAAAAATCAGACACTGAAAACCATGTGGAGGAGGCAGGGCCAAGATGGTGGAGTCATCAGAAACTTACTGTCTTAGACATCTAGTGCTGCTGTAACAGAAATACCACAAGTGGATGGCTTTAACAAGGATAAATTTATTTCCTCATACTAAAGTAGGCTAAAAGTCCAAATTCAGGGCATCAGCTCCAGCGGAAGGCTTTCTCTCTCTGTCGGCCTTCTTCTAATCAGTGTTCTCCCAGGCTAGGAGCTTCTGTGCCCAGAGACCCCAGCTCCAAAGGATGCGCTCTGCTTCTGGCACTGCTTTCTTGGTGGTATGAGGTCCCCATGTCTCTCTGCTCACTTCCGTCTTTTATATCTCAAGATATTGCCTCAGGACACAGTCCAATCTTGTAGACTGAGTCCTGCCTCACTAACACAACTGCCGCCCATCCTCCCTCATTAACATCATAGAGGCAGGATTTACATCATATAGGAAAATCACACAATACCTGGAATCATGGTCCAGTCAAACTGATACACACATTTCTTGGGGGATATAATTCAATCCATGACACTGTGGTCCTTCTTACAACAAAGACCACAAGAAACAAGTGAATTATTATACATGATAATCTAGCAGCAAGCCCTGAACATCAAAGGCAAAGTTGAGGAATCAGAGTGAGTGGCAGAGGGAGGGAGAAACAGTTCAGAAACAGCAAGGAGTTGCCAGACCTGACTGGGTGGGAGCTGGCACCCTTCAGGCCAGATCGGCTGGCATGCACAGTGAGACAAACAGTGGCGTTCAGGAGGTATTTTCCACACCAGGAAAGACTGAGCAGCAGAGAGTCAACTCAGGCCTCCAGAACCAGTGAAATCAGCGTTCAATATGCAAAAGATAAGTACGTGCTTCTGACCTACTGTGTGGATCAAAAAACACCTTCTTTGGGAAAAACCTCTCTACCATTTACCTGCTCCCTCCCTGCTCTGCAGGTGGTCCTGGGCCAGCTTCAGTGATTGCTGTGTCCCCTGGGCTGGAAGTAGGACCCATCATGTGCCATGAACCATTCTCCTGGCCTTGAAGAGGGAACAAATTAACAAACGGGAAAAAATAATCTGCCAGCTCCCCTAAGCCGGGAACTCAGGGTAGGCACAGCTCCTTTGCCTAGGTACAGGCATAAGGGGTCCACGAACTTTGAATGCTTTTCACCCCTGCATAGACCCGTGTGGGCCCATTTCAACAATGTAGGCCCTCATTATCACAGTACAACAGAGTATATACCTGAAGCCTAACTTCAACTGTATTAGCTATATGGTGAAGTAGCAGGTTCGTGACATTTGACACTGCTCTGCCTTAAGTAGGGTCCTCACCTACCCACATCAGGGGCTGGAGGAATGGTGGCTCCAACCATGCTACCTAGCCACATGTGACAGAGGTCCAACAATAAGTGGTGTCACCTAGTCCTCACAGCCAACAGCATTGGGTGCTCATAGTCCAGCTGCAAAACCCACCCACCTACTTGCTCTAGGGAACAAGGACACACTTTCCTTTCAGATACTCAGGGGCAATCATCAGCCCCCTGCCTTGCTCAGTGCATGACTCCCTAGTGCAGCCAGATACTTGTGTTATACCAATCACCCTTGCTTGTCTAGGACTGTAGGTGAGAGCCTGCACCACACACTTCGTGACTGACTACCTGGACATCGAAGCTGAATCCATACAGGAAAATTAAATAGAATCCTTGGCTCACATACCTAGTAACAGATCTAACCACCTGGTAACAGGACATTAGAACCTCAAACATTCCAGTAATCAACCTAGCTCACACGAGCAGCCTATTTGGGCATATCAAAACAAAAAAAAACAAGAAGCTAGGACACAGTAAGCAAACATAAAATAAATATAATAACTTATTGATGACTCAGAGACAACAGTCACTATCAAATCACATAAAGAGGCAGAACATGATGGCTTCAGCAAGCACCCAAAACAAAGAGTCAAGAAATTCTCGACGGGGAGAGAACTTCTTGTAATTATCAGAGATAGAATACAAAAGATTAATATACACAACTCTTCAAGAGATCAGGAAGACAATCATTCAAAACACAGAAAAATCCAAGGAACACACAGAAAAAGCAATAGTGGAATTTAAGAAGATTAGAGAAGAGCATAATGACAAATTTATAAGGCTGCAAGAATTCATAGAGAGACAGCAAATAGAAATCCAGAAGATTAATAATAAAATTTCAAAATTAGACAACTCAATAGAAAGTCATAGGAGCAGAATTGAGGAAATGGAAATCATAATTACTGAGATTGAAGATAAAACACTTGACACCATCTTACTAGAGGAAAAATCAGATAAAAGAATTTAAAAAATGAAGAAAACCTAAGAATTATGTAAGGTACTATCAAGAGGAATAACCTCAGAGTGACTGGAGTACCAGAACAGGGAGATAGCTGAAAATACAAGATTTGTTGGCAGAAAATATCCCTGATATTGTGAAAGATGAGAAGATATCCATCCAAGATGCTCATTGAACCCCACACTACGTAAATCCCAAAAGAATGTCACCAGGATATATTAGAATTAAACTTGCCAAAATCAAAGATAAAGAGAAAATTTTAAGAATGGCTAGGGATAAATGAGAAGTCATCTAAAAAGAAGACTCAATAAGACTAAGCTCGGACTACTCAGCAGAAACCATGCAGGCAAGAAGGCAATGGGATGACATATATAAAGCCTTGATGGAAAAAAAAAAAAAATTGCATACAAGAATTATATATCCAGAAAAACTGTCTCTAAAATATAATGGTGAAATTAAGGCACATCCAGATAGACAGAAGTTCAGGGAATTTGCAAAAATCAAACTAAAACTACAAGAAATATTAAAGGGAGAGTTCTGGTTAGAAAATCAATAAAATCAGATAAGAGCCCAAGACTAGAACACAGGACAGAGCAACCAGATATCAACCCAGATAGGGAAGTCACAAAAATAAAAGGTAAAACACTGAAAATAAGGAACAGAGACATCCATATGTAAAAGATGACAAAATTAAAACAAAAAAGAGGGACTAAAAAAATGTAGTCATAGATCTTTTGTATGAAGAGGAAGTCAAGGCATTATGAAGAAATAAAAGATTATTTTAAACTTAGAAAAAATAGAGGTAGATATCAAGGTAACCACAAAGGAAGCTAACAATCCTACACATCAAATTAAAAAATAAGAAAAACATAAAGACACAGCAAATACAATAACAACACAATGAAAAAGATGAAAAGAAAATACATAAAGAAAAAGGACTCAGCACAGAAAATTAAGTGGAACAAAGAAACTGTCAACAACACACAAAAAAGCCATCAAAAAGATAGCACTAAACTCATACATTATCAATAATTACGCTGAATGTAAACAGACTAAATGCACCAATAAAGAGACAGAGAGTGGCAGACTGGTAAAAAAAACATGATCTGTCTATATGCTGCTTACAAGAGACACAACTTAGACTTAAAGACAGAAACAAACTAAAACTCGAAGGATGGAAAAAATATATCAAGCAAACAACAATCAAAAAAAGAGCAGGAGTGGTAATATTAATTACAGACAAAATAGACTTTAAACTAAAATCCACCACAAAGGATAAGGAACAACACTATATAGTGATTAAAGGGTCAATACACCAGGAGGAAATAACTATGATAAATATTTACACACCCAATGACAGAGCTCCAAAATACAGAAAACAAACTCTAACAGCATTGAAAAGAGAGATACCCAGCTCCACAGTAATAGTAAAAGACTTCAACACACCGCTTTCAGTGAAGGACAGAACATCCAGAAAAAAGTTCAATAAAGACACGGAAGATCTAAATGCCACAATCAATCAACTTGTTCTCACAGACATACAGAAAACTCCAACCAACAGCAGACAAGCATACTTTCTATTCCAACCCACATGGAACATTCTCCAGAATAGACCACATATTAGGACATAAAGCAAGCCTTAACAGAATCGAAAGCAATGAAATATCACAAAGCCTCTTTTCTGATCATAAATCCATAAAAGTAGAAATCAATAACAGAAAAAGAAAGAAAAAAAAAAAAAACCCCAACACATGGAAACTAAACAACACCTTGCGCAAAAACTACTAGGTTATAGAAGAAATTAAAGATTGAATCAATAAATTCACAGAAGCAAATGAGAAGGAACACATCTTACCAGAACTTTTGGGACACAGCAAAAGAAGTGCTCAGATGTCAGTTTATAGCTGTAAATACACATATCCAAAAAGAAAAAAAGGCTAAAATCAAAACATTAACCATACACCTCGAACAAGTAAAAGAGAAGAGTAAAAGAAGACTACAGCCACCAAAAAGAAAGAAAATAATAAAGATCAGTGCAGAAATAACTGAAATAGAGAATAGAAACACAATAGAAAGAATCAACAAAACCAAAGGTTGGTTCTTTGATGGATCAACAAAACTGACAAACCACTAGCCAAATTGAAAAATGGAAAACAAGAGAGGACAGAAATAACCCAAATAAGAAATGAAACGGGGGACATTACAACAGGCCCATCTGAAATAAATAGAATCATAACAGAGTATTATGAAAAACTATACTCAAACAAATTTGAAAATCTAGAGGAATGGACAAATTTCTAGGAACACACTACCGATGCAAACTGTCACAAATTGATGTTGAAAATCTGAACAAACCTGTAACAAGAGAAGAGATTGAAAAGGTAATAAAAAACTCCCAACAACAACAAAAAATTCCTACCCCAGATGGCTTCACTGAAGAATTCTACCAAACATTCAGAGAAGAGCTTACACCAGTACTACTCAAACTATTTCAGAACATGGAAAAGGAACGGATACTTACAAATTCATTCTATGAAGCCAGCCCTGATATCAAAACCAGGCAAAGGCTCCACAAAAAAAGAAAATTATAGACCAATATCTCTCATGAATATAGATGCAAAATTTCTCAACAAAATTCTAGCCAATAGACTTCAGCATCATATCAAAAAAATAAAACACCATGACCAAGTAGGATTCATACCAGCAATGCAAGGATGGTTCACCATTAGAAAATCAATCAATATAATCCACCACATAAATAAAATAAAAGAATCACGTGATCATCTCAATTGATGCAGAAAAGGCAATGGACAAAATCAAACACTCATTCCTGATAACTCCAAATAAAACAGGCATAGAAGGGAAATTCCTCAACATAATAAAGGGCATCTATGCAAAACTGGCAGGAAGCAGCATTCTAAATGGAGAGAAGCTGAAAACATTCCCCTTGAGAAAAGGAAAAAGACAAGGATGCCCTTTATCACCACTTCTATTTAACATTGTACTGGAAAAATCAGTTGGATTCTTACACACCGATAAAGTGAACAACGAAAAGGGAATCAGGAAAACAATATTATTTAAAATAGGTCCTAAAAAATATAAAATACTTAGGAATAAATCTAACTAGGTATGTAAAAGACCTATAGAAAGAAAACTACAAAACACTACTGCAAGAAACCAAAAGAGATCTACATAAATGGAAAAACATTGCTCACAATAGCAAAAAGATGGAAACAACCTAGATGCCCATTAACAGATGAATAGATAAACAAACTATGGTACATACACACAATGGAATACTATGCAACCACAAAGAACAATGATGAATCTACGAAGCATCTCACAACGTGGATGAATCTGGAGGGCATTATGCTGAGTAAAATAAGTCAATCACAAAAGTACAAATATTGTATGAGACCACTACTAAGAAAACTCATGATAAGGTTCATACACAAAAATAAACAATCTTTGATGGTTATGACGGAGCAGGGGGTAGAGGTGAAAAAACACTGAATAGACAATAGATAAGTGGTAACTATGGTGAAGGGTAAGACAGTACACAATACTAGGGAAGCAACAACAATTTGTTCAGGGTAAGGTTATGGAGCCTCCATGGACAAATGCAAACTCCCTTGGGGACTGAATTGCTGGGCTGAGGGCTGTAGGGACCATGGTCTCAGGGAACATCTAGCTCACTTGGCATAACATATTTTATAAAGAAAAGGTTTTACATTCTACTTTGGTGAGTAGAGTTTGGGGTCTTAAAAACCTGTAAGCAGCCATCTAAGACACTCCACTGGTCTCACTCCTTTAGGAGCAAGGGAAAATGAAGAAAACTAAAGACATAAGGGAAAGATTAGTCCAAAGGACTAATAGACCACAACTATTATGGCTTCCACCAGACTCAGTCCAGTACAACTAGATGGTTCCCAGTTACCTCCACTGACTGCTCTGACATGGATCACAATAGAGAGTCCCAGACAGAAGAGGGGAAAATGTAGAACAAAATTCTAACTCAGAAGGAAGACGAGACTTATTGGCATGACAGAGACTGGAGAAAACCTGAAAGTATGGCCCCCGGACACCATTTTAGCCCAGTAATAAAGTCACTCCTGAGGTTCAACTTTTAACCACAGATTAGATAGACCGATAGTACAAAACGAGACTAAAGGGGCACACCAACCCAGGGTCAAGGACAAGAAGGCAGGAGGGGACAGGAAAGCTGGTAACAGGGAACCCAAGGTCAAGAAGGGAGAGTACTGACATATGATGGGATTGTGAACCAATTCCATAAAACAATATATACACTAACTTTTTTTAATTTTTTTTTTTTATTGTACTTCAGGTGAAGGCTTACAGAACAAATAGTTTGTCATGAAACAGTAGTACACATTTTGTTTTATGACATTGGTTAACAACCCCACAACATGTCAACCCTCTAACTTCTCAACCTTTTTTTTTTTTTTGGTGAAAATACACATAGCCAAAGATACACCTTTCAAAAATTTCTACATACACAGTTCAGTGACATTGACTACGCTCTTCCAATTGTGCTGCTATTCTCACTTAAGATGAAGCCTTACACAACCAAATAGTTTCTGATTTAACAGTTACTACACATGTTGCTCTATGACAATGGTTAACAGTCTCACAACACATCAACAATAACCTTACTCACCCTTGGGTTCACTATCACCAGCTTCCTAGTCCGCTTCTGCATTCTGGCCCTTGTCACCGGACTACTGCAGCTCATTAGTCCCATTTGGTTTTATGGCGGCTGTCCACTCCCAGGATGATCTTTGGTGAACTTCGAGATAACTTCACTACTAAGCTAAAAGGGTGTCTGGGGGCCATACTCTCGGGGTTTCTCCAGTGACCTTTAGGCCAGTAAATCTGGTCTTTATTTGTGAGTTAGAATTATGCTCTACATCCTTCTCTAGCTCTGTCCAGAGCTCTCTGTTGTGATCCTGGTCAGAGCAGTCAGTGGTGGTAGCCGGCCACCATCTAGCTGTACTGGACTCAGTCAGGTGGAGGCCTTGGTAGGTGTGGACCATTAGTCCTTTGGACTAATCTTTTCCTTGTATCCTGTTCTCTTCATTCTCCCTTGCTCCTGAAGGGATGAGACCAGTGGAGTATCTTAGATGGCCACTCACAGGCTTTTAAGAGCCCAGACACTACTCACCAAGGTAGAATATAGAACATTGTCTTTACAAACTGTGTTATGTCAATTGAGCTAGATGTTCCCCGAGACCATGGTCCCCACAGTGCTCCTCCCAGCAATTCAGTCCCTCAGGGAGTTTGGATGTGTCTATGGAGCTTCCATGACCTTTCCTTCTACAAGTTGTGCTAGTTTCCCCTGTATTGTGTACGGTCTCACCGTTCACCAAAGATACCACTTATCTATTGCCTATTTAGTATTTCCTCCCCACCCCTCCCATCCCTGGTAACCAACAAAGATTGTTACATTTTGTGTGTGAACTTTTTCATGGGTTTTTACAATAGAGGTTTCATACAATATTTGTCCTTTTGTGGTTAACTTATTTCACTCAGCATAATGTCCTCGAGTTTCATCCATGTTATGAGATGGTTCACAGATTCATTGTTGTTCTTTCCCGTTGCATAGTACTCCATTGTGTGTATGTACCATAGTTTGTTTATCCATTCATCTCTTGATGGGCATTTAGGTTGTTTCCATCGTTTTGCTATTGTGAACAATGCTGCCATGAACATATGTGTGCATATGTCTATTCGACTGACGACACTTATTTCTCTAGGATATATTCCTAGGAGTCGGATTGCTGGATCAAATGGTATGGTTGTATCATTTTGCATTCCCACCAGCAGTGCATAAGAGTTGCAATCTCCCCACAGCCCCTCCAACATTTGTTATTTCCAGTGTTTTTGATTCGTGCCAGAAATGCCGGGGTGAGATGGTATCTCCTTGTGGTTTTAATTTGCATTTCTCTAATGGCTAGTGAGCATGAGCATTTCCTCATGTGTCTGTTGACCATTTGGATGTCTTCTTTGGTGAAGTGTCTGTTCATTTCCTTTGCCTATTTTTTCATAGGATTATTTGTCTTTTTGTTGTAGAGGTGTTGGATTTTCCTGTAGATTATGGAGATTAGACCTTTGTCTGACTTGAACTGTCCAAAAACTTTTTCCCAGTCTGTAGGTTCTCTTTTTACTTTTTTGTTGAAGTTTTTGGAGGAGCATATGTGTTTGATTTTTAGAATATCCCAGTTATCTAGCTTATCTTCTGGGGTTTGTGTGTTGATGGTTATGGTTTGTATCCTATTAATGCCGTGTATTAGGGAGTGTAACATTGGTCCTATTTTTTCTTCTATGTACTTTATAGTCTTAGGCTTTATAGTCAGGTCTTTGATCCATTTTAAAGTAGTTTTAGTATACGGCGTGACGTATGGGTCCTGTTTCATTTTTTTGCAGGTAGATATCCAGTTTTGCTAGCACCATTTGTTAAAAAGACTGTCTTTTCCCCATTTGATGGAATATGGACCCTTGTTGAAGATCAGGTGACCATAAGTGGATGGATTTACATCTGGGTTCTCCATTCTGTTCCATTGGTCAATGTATCTGTCATCGTACCAGTACCAGGCTGTTCTGACTACTGTAGCTGTAGAGTAGGTTCTGAAGTCAGGTAGTGTGAATCCTCCAACTTTATTCTTCTTCTTCAGTAGTGCTTCACTTAATCGGGGCTGCTTCACTTTCCATATAAAGTTAATGATGAGTTTTTCCAGCTCTTTGAAGAATGTTGTTGGTATTTGGATCGGGATTGCATTGTATTTGTAAATTGCTTTGGGTAGAATTGTCGTTTTCACAATGTTGAGTCTTCCTATCCATGAGCATGGTATGTTTTTCCATTTATGTAGATCCCTTTGGGTTTCTTGCAGTAGTGTTTTGTAGTTTTCTTTGTATAGGTCTTTTCCATCAATGGTTAGATTTATTCCTAAGTATTTTATCTTTTTATGGGCTATTGAAAACGGGATTGTTTTCCTGATTTCCTTTTCCTCGTTCTCCTTATTGCTGTATAGGAATCCAACCGATTTTTGAATTTTTATCTTGTATTCTGCTACTCTGCTGAATCTTTCTATTCGTTCCAGTAGATTTCTCGTGGAGGCTTTAGGGTTTTCTATGTATAGTATCATATCATCTGCAAACAGGGACATTTTAACTTCTTCATTACCAATTTGGATGCCCTTTATTTCTTTTTCTTGCCTTATTGCTCTAGCTAGAACTTCCAGCACAATGTTAAATAGGAGTGGTGATAAAGGGCATCTTTGTCTTGTTCCTGTTTTCAAGGGGAATGTTTTCAGCCTCTCTCCATTAAGAATGATGCTGGCCATAGGTTTTCCATAGATGCCCTTTATTATGTTGAGAAATTTCCCTTCTATACCTATTTTATTGAGAGTTTTTATCAGGAATGGGTGTTGGACTTTGTGAAATGCCTTTCCTGCATCAAATGAGATGATCATGTGATTCTTTTCTTTCCCTTTATTTATGTGGTGGATTATTTTGAATGATTTTCTAATGTTGAACCATCCTTGCATACTTGGTATGAATCCTACTTGGTCGTGGTGTATTATTTTTTTGATATGATGCTAAATTCTATTGGCTAGAATTTTGTTGATAATTTTGGCATCTATATATCTATGAGAGATATTGTTCTGTAATTTTCTTTTTTTGTGACATCTTTTCCTGGTTTTGGTATCAACGTTATGCTGTCTTCACAGAATAAATTTGGAAGTGTTGCTTCGTCTTCTACGCTCCGAAATAGCTTGAGTAGTATTGGTACAAGCTCTTCTGTAAATGTTTTGTAGAATTATCCAGCGAAGCCATCTGGGCCAGGGTTTTTTTTAGTTGGGAGTTTTTTTATTACCTTTTCAATCTCTTCTCTTGTTATGGCTCTGTTCAGATTTTCAACATCACTTTGTTGTAGTTTGGGTAGGCTGTGTGTTTCTAGAAATTTATCCATTTCCTCTAGGTTTTCAAATTTGTTGGAGTATAGTTTTTCATAATATTGTGTTATAATCCTTTTCATTTCAGTTGGGTCTGTTGTAATGTCCCCCATTTCATTTCTTATTTGTGTTATTTGTGTTCTCTCCTGTTTTTCTTTTGTCAGTCTGGCAAGTGGTTTGTCGATATTGTTGATTCTTTCAAAGAACCAACTTTTGGTTTTGTTGATTCTTTCTATTGTTTTTCTGTTCTCTATTTCATTTATTTCTGCTCTGATCTTTACTATTTCCTTTCTTCTGGTGGTTGTGGGCTTTTTTGCTGTTCTCCTTCTATTTGTTTGAGTTCTGTAGTTAATATTTTGATTTTGTCCCTTCTTTTTGCTTTGTGCATCTATTGCTATAAATTGTCCTCTAATGACTGCCTTTGCTGTGTCCCAAAGGTTTTATTAGGATGTGTTTTCATTCTCATTTGATTCTAGGAATTTTTTGATTCCATCTCTGATTTCTTTTATTACCCATTGATGTGTAAGCAGATTATTATTCAGTTTCCATGTGTTTGATTTTTTTTCCTTGCTCTTTCTAGTGTTAATTTCTACCTTGATGGCATTGTGGTCAGAGAAGATACTGTGAATTATCTCAGCATTTTGGATCTTGTTGAGGATTGCTCTGTGGCCTAAGATGTGGTCTATTCTGGAGAATATTCCATGTGCTTTGGAAAAGAGTGTGTACTTTGCAGCGGTTGGATGGAGTATTCTATATATGTTTATGAGGTCAAGGTGTTTGATTGTGCCCTTTAGGTCTTCTGTGTCTTTGCTGAGTTTCTTCTTAGTTGTTCTGTCCTTTACTGAGAATGGTGTGTTGAAGTATCCTACTATTATCGTGAAGCTGTCAATTTCTCTTTTCAGTCTTGTTAGAGTTTGTTTTATGTATTTTGGAGCCCTGTCATTGGGTTCGTAGATGTTTATTATGGTTATGTCTTCATGATGTATCATCTCCTTAATCATTATATAGCGTCTTTCTTTGTCTTTTATGGTAGATTTCATTTTAAAGTCTATTTTATCTGAGATTAGAATTGCCACTCCTGCTCTGTTTTTGTAGTTGTTAACTTGATATATTTTTTTTCCAACCTTTGACTTTTAATAAATTCACATCTTTGTTTCTAAAGTGTGTCTCTTGTAGACAGCATATTGATGGATCCTGTCTTCTTATCCATTCTGTCACTCTCCAATTCTTTATGGGTGCGTTGAGTCCATTTATATTCAGTGTAATTATTGATAGATGTGAGTTTGTTGCTGTCATTTTGTAGTACTTTTTTTGTGGTGCTGAAGTTTTCGATGTTCTTCTTACTCTCTTGTGCTGAGTTACCTTTGTTTGTGGATTTTTTTTTTCATTTCTGTTGTTTTTGTAGGTTTTTTTTGCTGAGACTTTAGGTTTTTCCTCTTTTTTTTTAATGAGTATGTTTGCTAACTTTCTTTGTGGTTACCATGAATTTTACCCTTATCTTTTTAGGTTTGAAGCAGTCTACCATTACTTGGTATCGCCTTGCCTACCTCTCCATTGGAAGGTTCTATACCTATGCTGTTAATTCCCTCTTTTATGGATTTGATGTTGTTGTCATTTACTGATGAACTATTCTGATTCCTTGTTGTATTTCTTTTGGTTTTGGATAGTCCTCCAGAGTTCATTTCCTAGATTGGTATCTGGCTTGTATGATCTTGCATCCTAGATTCTGCCTGTGTGCTGAAGTTGTTTGTCCTCAGATGGAAGAATTCGCTTTAATAATTCCTGTACACTTGATCTGACTTTTACATATTCCTTAATTTCTGTTTATCTGGAAATGACCTAATTTCACCATCTGATCTGAACGAGAATTTTGCACAATTTCTTATTCTTGTCTGGCAATTTGGTTTTTTTTTTCTTCAAGATTTTATATATGTCATCCGATTGCCTTCTTGCCTGCATGGTTTCTGACAAATAATCTTAGCTTAGTCTTATGGTTCTCCTCTGCATTTGACTTCTTGCTTTTCACAATTTGCTCTCAGGATTCTTTGTTTGACTTTGGTTTTGGTGAGTGTGATTATGATATGCTTTGGTGATTTTCTTTTGTGGTGTCTCCTATATGGGGTTCATTGATCTTCTTGGATGGCCAGGTTTTCATCTTTCATGATATTGGGGAAGTTTTCTGTCAGCATTTCTTCAGTGATCCTCTCTGTGTTTTCTGTCTTCTCCCCCTGTTCTTGAATTCCAATCACTCGAAAATTTTTGCTTTTGATTGTATCCCAGATAACTCTCAGATCTCTTCATTTTTCTTTGTTCTTTCTTCTGAGTTTTCCTGAATCAAAGTTGTATCCAAGTGTGTGTCTTCAATTCCACTGATCCTGTTTTCTACCGTTTCAAATCTGCTTCTTAGCCCTTCTATGACACTGTCCATTTCTGAAATCTTGTTGTTTCTCTTTTGGATTTCTAATTGTCATCTTTGTATAATTTTGTAGTTGTGAATTTATTTTGGCATTTTGTTCCTGCATTATTTTCCTGAATTCTTCCAATTTTTTGTCTGTATTTTCCGTGAATTTGTCTATTTTTTTCCTCATGTTTGTCAGCTTTTCCCCTCAGTTCTTGGAGAATTCTGAGTATTAGAGATTTGAATTCCCTATGAGGTAGTTGTAGTGCATTTTCTTCCACAGGAGAGTCATCTGGTGTTTTATTTTGGACACCTACTGGAACCATTGTGTCCTGTTTTTGTAAATGTTTAGATATTGTCTGCTGTTTTGGGGGCATTCAGTAGTTATTTTTCTCATTTATTGTTTGTAGATTTGTTTCTTCATCCCTTTAAAAACAAATTTGACTATGTCTGAGCAGGTGGACTGTGTGTTCTTTGTTGTTTGCTCGTCTGTGCGCTCAATACTTTTTGCCTCCTTGTCCAACTGGCAGGGTCAGTCACTCAGATATGGTATAGTAGGTCAGGTCTAACTGAAGAGGAGTTACTGGGACGGGTTGTTTGTGGCACTTACTACAGCCACCGGGGGGGGGGCGGTAATCAGTGCAGGGCAGGTTCCAGTAGGCCATGCCTGTGCTGCTTGGTGGTGTGATGTTAAGCGCACAGTGCAAGTAGGCAGGATGTAGCAGGGAGATTGTTATGTGTGGAGTTAAGGTGGATATGGGAGAGAGGAGAGAGGAACAGGAGCCAAAAACATATGAACAAAAAAGAATGCTAGGGGAGCTTGCCGTTGGAGTGGAGAGAGGAGTGACTGTGAAATGGAGAAAAACAGAAAGAGGAAGAGAAAGAAAAGAAAAGAATGAATAAATAAGAATAAGAAAGGTTAAAGTACCACAAAGTTCCTGGGGATCCCACTGGTGCAGCTATGATGTCTGGGGAAGTCCATCTCAGGTGTTGCAGTACAGCCTGGCTAGAAGGTGTAGAGGTATACAATGCCAGGTATTTGGGGAACAGAAAGAGAATGATGATATAGAGAGATGAGAAACTGAGTAATGAAGAAAGACAAAAAGGGAAAAAGAGGGAGAAGAATACAAAACAAATTAAAAAAAAAAAAAAAGAAAAGAAATGTCCTCATGTATACCTTTGCAAGTCTGTGCAAGCTGAAGGGGTAGTCTCCTTGCCACGCAGCACCGCCTGGCCAGAAAGTGCTCCCAACTAAAGAAAAGGAAAAGAAAACAAACAAACAATTCAAAACAAACAAACAAACAAAAGCCCCGGGATCCCACCAGAGAAACAGCCCAGACCGGGAAGCAGCTCTGCACTCAAACAGAGCTCCACAGCCCCTCAGGAAGAAACAAAGCTGGTGCACAGAGCCAGGTATTTGAGCGAAAGGAGGAGGAAGTGGTGAGAGGTAAGGAAGAAGTAAAAAGAAGCAGGAAAAAAAAAAAACAACACCAGCAGCAAACAAATGGCACTCAGAGAGCCAGCTAGTGTGGGCTGGTGGAATCCAAGCAGCCGCTGTTTCTCGGAGAAGAGAGTGTGTCCACGGGAAGCAGGGAGGCCGAGTGTGGGTGAAGAAGTGTAGGGAGTGGGAAAGCGTATATCACAAATTACCGGAGCTCTGCAACCCCTTAGGAAGAAGCAAAGATTGTGCATGGAGCCAGGCATTTGAGCGAAAACAGGGGGAGGTGGTGAGAGGTAAGGAAGAAATCAAAAGAAACAGAAAAAAGCAACACCAGCAGCCAACAAATGGTACTCAGGGAACCAGCCCGTTCGGGTGTGTGGAATCCAAGAAGCCGGTGTTTCCCAGGCAAGAGATTGTGGCCGTGGGAGGAAGACGAGGTCTAGTGGGGGTGAAGAAGGGTGGGGGGTGGGAAAGCATATATCACAAATTACTGATTGTTTTGTCTCCCGCTGGAAGCTCCATGAAGCTGCTTTCTTGTACCCCCTGTTTGCTGTTCTCCAACAGGAGTCCAGGATGGCGGATCCTTGCTGGGTTAGCTGGTAGGGGACCTCTGCATGAATTTCTCCTTGCTCTCCATTCTCTGTCAGTTTTCTCACTCCATTTGGTGCTTGGCTGAGTTCTTTATCTCTTCATTTGATGGTTTAGGGTTTCAGGATTGTTGTTTTCTCTGTTTGGCTTAGTTTTTTGGATCTTTGCTGTGGAGGGACAGTGGGGTGCTTCTGCCTAGAGCGTTGTTTCGTCAGAAGTCCTTATACGTACTAACTTTTTAACGAGAAGCTAGTTTGTTCTGTCAACCTTCATCTAAAGTTCAATTAAAAGGACAAAAGTGGGATGCAGAACTCAAATTTTAGTAAAAAAAAATCAAACTTAATTGTTTGAGACTAGAGGGGCCATGGAAGACATGACCCCTGGACTCTCAGCCCAAAACCAGAACCATTCATGAGGCCAGCTCTTCAGAAAAAGATTAGACTGGATTATGGGACATAAAATGACACTCGTGAAGAGTGTGTTTCTTAGCTCAAGTTGATACACAAGATTAAATGAGCAGCTCCTGTATGGAGGTGATATGAGAAGGCAGAAAGGGTCAGGAGCTGATTGAATGGACACAGGAAATCTGGGGAGAAAAGGAGGAGTGTGCTGTCACAGTATAGGGAGAGCAACTAGGGTCACATAACAATGTGTGTATAAATTTTTGTATGAGAAACTAACTTGAATTGTAAACTTGCACTTAAAGCGCAATTTAAAAAAAAAAAAAAGAAAGAAAACTCTGCGGAGCACAGTTCTACTCTGACACACACGGCATTTCCATGACTAGGAATTGACTTGACTCTATGGAAACAACTGACATTTATCAGTTCAGTGTTGGGAAGAACAAAAAGATCTGAGAGAGGTCAAGACCAGGGAAGCCACAAAAATGGGCCCCTGTTTTTCTCTCTGCCGCATTGACCTAATGTCTTCCCCAACCCAGATGTAAGAACAGTGCCACTGATATTGTAAGACTGCAGTAGAGAGTTGGCGGGATTAGCCTACTGAAGAAGAATGTTCGGTGAGTTTTTAGGAAAAAGTTTTTTACAACTTAACAAAGAGAGGGAGATGTTAAAAGAGGAAAAATATCGAAACCATTATATTACCTCTGGTAGAAGCTGGCATAAGAGACCACAGTTATAATATCTTTGGTGTATTGTTTTTCCTTTAAGAGATAGTCAACATTTTACTTTCTGTAATTCAAGCTATAGAGTTTTTTTTTTTTTATTTTGTAATAATGTTGTCAAAAATATTTCTCTGTTATGTTGTTTTATCTTACTCAGATGCCTGACTGTGTATTTTTGAAATCTTTTGTTTAGCCTGTCTTCCCACCTTCATAGATTCTATAGAGACAGCAATTTCAGTAGATTTGGAGATAGTCAATATCCATTAACAAAAGAATGACTAAAAATATAAAGAAATAATAATAGCATCTAACATTTATAAGCATGACTATGTGGCAAGTCCCCTCTTAAGTATTATTTCAATAAATAATTATAATTACCTTACATAGGAGGTAATATTAATACCTTGCTTTGGTAAATGTGAAAAATAGCTTACAGTGAGGTGATTAAACTTGTTTAATAAGTAAACAAGCTAGAGCACAAATCCAGGTATTTTTTGCTCCCAAAGTCAATGAATTTAACATATACTTCCATGACTGTGCAGCCTCAAAAACAAACTTCCAAAGACTTTGGATATGCCAATGTTTTGTCATGGCACAGATGAATGTCCTTCCCTGACAGAAGTAGAAAATCTAACAACCTTGGATTATGGCAGTTGTTATCCCCAGATGGTCTCCACTGAAGAGCTGGAGGCAACCAAAACTGTCTCCTGACAGGCACTTCCATCAATAGTCTCTGCAGAGAACTTTCCTGAAATACTCAGTAATCCTGGGCTGATGCACACGTGGCAGAACTTCATGTATCAGTTGAGTAACTGGGCCAGGTCATCATTGCTTCTCCTTGCAACCTTGAGATTCCTATATTTTCAGTTGCAATACATTAAGGCAAAGATTGGTTGGGGATCTGAACATTGTGATCCACAGGGTTTTCGTTGGCTGATTTTTGGAAGTAGAATGCCAGGCCTTCTTTGCTAGTATATCTTGGTCTGGAAGCTCTGCTGAAACCTGTTCAGCATCAGACCAACACCTAAACCTGCATTGACAGATGGAGGTTACTGTGCATGAGTGCATGAGGTGCATGAGGTGCTTTGGCTGGGAATTTAACCTGGGTCTCCCACATGGGAGGCAATAATTCTATTACCAAACCACCACTGCCTGTTCATATTCTACTGTAGAGGAACATACACACCTAGATTTGATTAAATCATTGAGTGCCAGTTGTCAGTTTGTTCCGAGATCTGTCACTAGCCCTTCCCCGCTCTATGCCTAAGCGGATTTGGGCAGGTGGCTTTTTATAGGCTCCCTTAGAAATGGGGATCCCACAGAGTGACACCAAAAGGCCCGGGTAGATTTGAGGACAGGAAAAATATAGAAATCAGAGTATTTGTCCCTCTTTCTTTCTTCCTCAGGTGACATCTTTGTAAGCACCTCTGTCATATCTGGTTTCCGCTCCCACCAGGAAGGCTCACCTTCATCCCGGCTTCCACTGCTGGGCTGCCATATTTTCTGAGCACTAATGGCTGTAGAGCTCAGGAAACATGTCTTCTCTCTTGTGTCTCTATCCTGAGAGTGACAGACACTTTCCTAATCTCTAGATTTCTTCACCCTACCCCACTCCTGTATGTTGTTGTTATTAGGTGCCATCGAGTCGGTTCCAACTCATAGTGACACTATGTACCACAAAACGAAACACTGCCTGGTCCTGTTCCATGCCCACCATCCTTGTTATGCTTGATCCCATTGCTGCAGCCACTAAGTCAATCCATCTCATTGAGGGTCTTCCTCTTCTTCACTGACTGTACCTTACCAAGCATGATGTCTGTATAATACTCAGCAATTCCATCACCTGAATATCCAATTTGCTGTACTAAATTATTGTCTTTGAAAATAGTCTAGATTCTGCTTTCCTTACTAGGATATTTTTGATGCACATTATAATTATTTAACAGTAAACCTGTTGCTGTGAGTCAGTTCTGATTCATGGACACCCCATGTGTGTCAGAGTAGAATAGTGCTGAGTAAAATAAGTCAATGGGTTTTCAACGGCTGATTTTTTAAAAGATTTTAAGACCTTTCTTCTGAGGTGCTTCTGAGTGGACTGAAAGCTTTAACCTTTTGATTAACAGCCAAGAGGATTAACTGTTTGCACTACCCAGACCTTGTTGCCGTTGAGTTGATTCTGACCCATAGCAAACTTTTAAGAACAGGGTAGAACTTCCCCATAGTGTTTCCAAGGCTGCAAATCTTTATGGAAGCAGACTGCCACATCTTTCCCACGGAGTGGCTGGTGGGTTGGAACCTTCAACCTTTTGGTTAGCAGCCAAGTGCTTAACCACTGAGCCACTAGGGCCTCCTTAATTAAGAGAAAAACCAGTAGCTGTTGAATCCATTCTAACTCCGGGTGACGCACAGGTTGCAGAGTAGGACTGTATTCCATAGGATTTTCAGTGGTTGTGATATCTCAGTAACAGATCGCCAGCGCTTTATTCCAAGGAACTTCTGGGTGGATTTGAACTGCCAACTGAGAGTTAGTAGCTAAGCACTTAGCCATTTGCATCACCTAAGAATCTTTTAATTATGGTTAAAACAAAACAAAACCTGTTGCTACTGAGTCAATTCCTACTCATAGTGACCCTATAGGACAGAGTAAAACTGCCCCATAGGGTTTCCAAGGAACTGCTGGTGGATTCGAACTGCAGACCTTTTGATAAGCAGCTGAGCTCTTAACCATTGTGCTAAGTTTAGAAGTGCTTACATATGGACTATATTCATTGTTTAACTGCCTAAACAAAAAAAAAATCTGTTGCTGTAGAGTCAATTCTGACTCATAGTGACCCTATAGGACAGAGTAGAACTGCCCCATAGGATTTCCAAGGAGTGGCTGGTGGATTTGAACTGCTGACCCTTTTGGTAGGCAGCCGTAGCTCCTAACCACTACACCACCAGAGTTTACAAGGTGGAGTATATGATATCCATCTTGTCATAAAGGAGAATGGAAGAAAATAGATGGCAGGTCTGGAAAGTGGAACAATGCCAGCTAGCCAAAAACAAAGGTGGCATATCTCTTTTTGCACATACAGGCCTGCTTAGCACACATCATCCTGGCAAAACTACTGAGTATGTCCTTTCACTCTCTAAGGTGTTCCAGTTTGGACAACAGATCATACGGTTACCACACTGAGACTAAGCACTGAAGTCCACAGTGACTGTTATAGGACTGAGAGTCTAGACCCAGGTCTGAGAACAGTAGATCAAGAGATCTGAGAGAGACAAAGCATGGGAAACTGTACTAGTGTTAGTGATGGCTGGTTAGGCTAGCTTGGTGCCCAAATGGTGAAAGATTACATGATGAGGGATGGAAATCCTGCAGACTGGGCCAAATAACAGTGAAGCAGGAAGAAAAAACTCAGCAGAGCAAGAGAAAGTGGGGACTGACAGATTCTGTGAACCAAGTCCAGCCTCCTTTGAAAGCTGAGGCACTGAGATGGAGAGAACAAATGATCCCAACTCTGCATTCACTCTTAGCGTAAGGAAAGTGAACTAGAGATGTCGTAGTCTCCTCCAGGGAGGAGGGACCTGATGCCAATATTCTGAGTAGTCCAGAGTTGTCACTGCTCAGCGAGCCCCTCCCGAGGGTTCATTAAGGTAGGGCTGTTGAAATGGGAGGTGAAGTGGGAATTCAAACAGAAGACAGGTTGTTTTTTAAAGGTCGTGTCCACATTCCCTGGGCTTTTTTGCAGCATTCTAACCTGAATAAGGATGGCCTTTCCATTTCAGCTGCCAATCAGTTGAATATTATTCCATCTTACCCCCTAAATATTATTTTTTAAAGAACTGAACTACAGCAAGAGAAGAGAGCTTTTAAAAGGATGATTAAGTCCTAGAATTTTAGGAAGTTGGGAAGTCATTAAAAAGTTTCTTCAGAATTATTCATCCATCTCTCTAAAATATTGATTAGGGCACGGGTTTCCTTTGCCTCCTGCAGTTCTGTTTCAGCAAAGTTACGATTTCATGTGGAGTTGCATTAATCATTCACAAATTCCCTCTTCCTCAGGCCATACCATCCTTCCCTTGTTCCTTCCTTCTCCTACCTTCCTTCCTTCCCCCCTCCCTCCCTCCCTCCTTCCCTCCTTCCTTCTTTCCTTTCTTCCCTTTTTCCTTACGTCTTTCTCCCCACTCCCTCTCTCTCTCCTACCTCCTTCCCTTTTGCCTTCTGTAAACAATTTAGTACCTACAATATGTCTCATCTGGTAAAGTGGTCGTTATGAGAAACAACAATTTATTACCTGAGGATGTTCATATTCTAAGGGCATATAAGGAGTTTTGCTAATGCTTAATTATAGCCTTATAAAATATATGTGCTAAAGTAGATACATGGTAAAACTGCTATTAGTTACAAAAGGAAGGGGTGTGGCTAGAAACTCACGTCTTTAGCCACTCTAAAACCTGTTACCATCAACTCAATTCTGGCTCATCGCAACCCTACAGGAAAGAGAAGAACTGTCCCATAGGTTTCCAAGCAGCGGCTGGTAGATTCAAATTTCTGACCTTTTGGTTAGCAGTCATGGCTTTTAACCACTGCACTACCAGGGCTCTTTATCTACTCTAGCCCTGTGCAAAACCCAAAAAAAACCAAACCCGTTGCTGTCGAGTCTTTTCCAACTCATGGCAACTCCACATGTTACAGAGTAGAACTACTCCATAAGGTTTTCTTGGCTGTAATCTTTACAGAAGCAGATTGCCAGACCTTCCTTTCATGGCACTGTTGGGTGGATTTGAACTGCCAAGTTTTAGGTTAGTAATTGAATGCAAACAGTTTGTGCAACCCAAGGAAGTTCCCGTGCAAAGGCTATGGTTTTTGTTATTTTGAACATAATCTTGTTATCATCACACAATTATAAATAGCATTTTTCCCTATTTTATAGATAAAAAACTGAGGATCAGAGAGATTAATTCTCCCAAAAGCAAATGAAAATAAATGGCAGAGCCTGAGCATGATTCTATGCTACCTTTCCTACGAGTAATCGTGTGAGCAAGCAAAAAAAAAAAAAAAAAATTCAGAGGAGGGGTAAGGTTCAAGATAGTATTTATTAGGTGGTCAGAAGGGGAAGAACATTCTAAGCAGGAGGAACAACATCAGCAAAGACATGGTTCAAAAAAGCATATAGTGCATTTACGTTAAAAGAATAAGAAATAAACATTATGCAGCTGGCAAGAAACCATTAGTTCTTACTAATTCGTAATGTGTAGTGTAGGGGGTGATTCATGTTTTATGAAGTTGTTGATTTAATAAGTAATACGATACTAGAATAAGTTGTTGTTGTGCAGAGACAAATGGCTTCTGCATTTTTATAGTTTCCTGTCACTATATCCTATATCTTCAACGGAGTTCTCCCAAAGAGCACCGGGAGGATTTCAGTCTCCGAAAGCATTTCATAAACTCTCCTCTAAATGCGTCTTGTGTACTAGGGCCCAGAGCAAAACTGAAAGAAAATAATGTATTTGCCAAAGTCCTGTAGCTATTTGGATGGAACATAACGCAAAACATCAAAATGAATCTCCAAGCAAAGTGTTCTCTCATTGTATGAGTCTATTGCTCCAAAGGTAAAAGATCCTTTCAGAATCACAATGGGCAGCCGCGGTCACCACATGGGGATACCTTTAAGCATTCTCATTGTAGAGTGATTCTATAATCCTGGGTGCCCAACTGCAGTGATGAGAGCTTAAATCTAGCACCGTTTTAAGATTAAACTCTGGTAAAATGAAAACACAACAACGTTTAAACACAATAGCATGCCTGAACTGAACAACAAGAATGAGTTATCGTGTTGCACAAAAGGGGACTGGAGAGTGGTTGTAGCAATGCAACTGGATTATCCAACTATGAAAAACCAGTTGCTGTTGAGCCATTTCCAACGCATGGCAATCCGGTTCGTGTGTGTCAGAGTAGTACAAGGAAAAATACTGCTCGTAAGGGTTTTCAGTGGCTGATGTTTTAGAAGTAGATCACCAAAGGTTTCTTCTGAAGAGCCTCTGGGTGGATTCGAACCTTAAACGTTTGGGTTAGCAGTGAAGAGCTTAATCGTTTGTGCCACCCAGGGACTCCTCAGATATGAAAAGTTGGTGTAAAACTATATTATGTCGAGATGGAGTGCCTCCTAGGCCAGGGGCCAGCAAGCTTTCTCTAGAGAGGGCCAGACTATAAATATCTTAGGCTTTGTGAGCCAGATGTTCTCTGCTGCAACTACTCAACTCTGCTGTTATAGTACAAAAGCAGCCACAGATAACATGTAACCAAATGGCCATGGCTACATTAAAAAAAAAACAAACAAAACTTTATTTACCAAAATAGACCATAGCTTTCTGACACTTGTCCTAAGCTGTTTTCTGCCTCATCTGATGCATTGATTCCATTATAGCACTATAGTGAGTTGTTTTACCAAGGGCTTCTAGGAAACATGCTTTTATCCATCCACAATCTTGGGTAGTCCCTTCACACATTGATCTAGGTTTGACCATGTGACTTGTTTCTATCAGTGAGACTTCAGCAAAGGTGACATAACCAACCAGTTGCCATTGAGTCAATTCTAGCTCACAAGGAGCCCATGTGAGCCAGAGTAGAACCGTGCTCCATAGCGTTTTCAACAGCTGATTTCTCAGAAGTAGATCGCCAGGCTTTTCTCCTGAGGCCCCTCTGGGTGGACTCAAACTGCCAACCTTTTGGTTGGCAGCTGAGCCCATTAATTATTTGTACCACCCAGGGACTTCTAAGGTGACATAAGGCTAATTAAGGACTACTGCATTGGAGCTTTACACCTTAAGTCTCCAGACACATATTAGGAAACTAGGACTGGTTTACTGAAAAATTAGAGGTCACATAGATAGACTAACCTGGCCTACAGCTGGCATCAAGCCTAAACAGGTGTATGAGACCCTCTTAGACACTTTGGCCCCAGGGGAGACTCCAGATGACTATAACTACATGAGGAAACCTAGAAAAGACCAGCATAACACCTGCCCGTTACAGCCTAGCCAACCACAGAGTGGTGAAAAACAAATAATTATGTATTAAGCTACTAAGTTTTGCAGTGACTTGTTATGTAGCAATGTTGTTGTTAGCTTCCATCAAGTTGGCCCCCAACTCATGGAGACCCCATGCACAACAGAACAAGACACTGCCCAGTCCCACGCCATCCACTTGATTGTTTACAGATGAGACCATTGTGATCCATAGGGTTTTCAGTGGCTGATTTTCAGAAGCAGATCATCAAGTCTTTCTTTTCAGTCTATCTTAGTCTGGAAGCTCCACTGAAACCTGCTTATCATTGTAGCAACTCATAAGCCTCCACTGACAGATTGGTGGTAGCTATGCATGAGATGTATCAGTTGGGAATTAAACCTGGGTCTCCTACATGGAAGGTGAAAATTTTACCACTGAGCCACCACTGCCTCTACTTTATAGCATTAAGTAGTTGACAAAATAACTTTGGCCACTTATTATCATGACGTCTTATGATAAACCCTGATATCAGGTATACAGTATTAAATTTGAAATCAGTAGACCCGTGTTTGGATTTGGGGGCTGAATATCATCAACTCTGTGACCTAGAGTGAAGCTCTGACTTTTCTGCTCCTCACTTTGCTCATCTGTAAAATGGAGATATTAATAGCATGGACATTTGTTGTCTTCTCTGTGACCATCTTTAATGGTGCACTTCACATGGACAAGGAATGTATTGGGTGCTTTATGATTGCTATCACTCATTCTCACAATTAGCATTTATACATGAGCTTGATTGTAGGATATTTTTACACAGCTGGAATTATTAGATCAAAATATAGATATGTATTTTAAATATTGGCAAATATTGCCATCTTACAATATTAATAATAGTAATAATACAATATTAATAATATAATATTGCCATTGTATTATTTTCCTAGAGCTGCTGTAACAAATTACAACAAAATACATGGCTTAAAAAATAGAAATTTATAGTCTCAGTGTTCTGGCATCTAGAAGTCTGAAATCAGGGTGTCAGTAGGGCCATGCTCTCTCTAAACGCTATAGGAGAAGATGCTCTATCGTCTCTCCTAGCTTCTGGTAGCGCTATGTATTCTTTGGCTTGCAGCTGCAGCATAGCTCCAATCTCTGCTTCCATCATCACGTGGCATTCTTTTCTCTGTGAGTCCATCTGTCTCTACGTATCTTCTCGTCTTTTATAAAGACATCATTCATATTTGATTAGGACCCACCCTACTCCAGTATGACCTTATATTAACTGATAATATCTTCAAAGAACCTATTTCCAAACAAGGTCGCGTTCACCAGTACTGGGGGTTAGGACTCATAGGGTTTCCGAGGAGCACCTGAGGGATTTGAACTGTCGATCTTTTAGTTAGCAGCCATAGTTCTTAACCACTACACTACCAAAGTTTCCACATATCTTTTAGAGGAACACAACACATTCTATAACAATTTCCTTCCAAAGTAGTTGCACCAATCTATATTCTACCTAGAAAAATAAGATTTTCCAAATACTCACCTATCAAATACCATAAACTTTTGGAAATTTATCATGTTGATATGTGAAAAATGGTACATTGCAGTTTTAATTTACATTTATTCATGAACATCAATCATTTATTTACATCTCATTTGAATTTGTGTATCAGTGAACTAACTGTTGAAGTCTTCAACCCATTTTTCTATAAGGTTTCTGATTTTTTTTTTTTTTGTATTAGTTTTAAAGAAATTTTACCCTTGTCATATATGTGGCAAATAAATTTCTCCATTTGATGTTTGTGTTTTATTACTTTTATTGTTCTTTTGGACATGTAAAAGAGTTTCTTTTGCATATAGTCAGTTTATTAAAATTTTGTTTCATGCATTTTGTCCGTCATGTTTGCAGAGGCCTTTCCCATCAATATTTTCAATGATTATTCCATATGTTTGTCGTTTAGCTATTTTATTGCTTTATTACTTAATTTTGAGTTTGTCATTCATCTGATTTTTTTTTTTTTTAAGTGAAGAAACAAAGGAAGAATAAGTGATACTAGGATTCTAGGTTATAATTTATTTAGTTTATGGATTTCTTTTAACCCCGTAGATAGCAGCTAGTTGTCTGAATGCTATTCATTCTTTTCTACACTTCTTATATTTAGTTGAGAATGATTTAGATCTCAATATCCTGTCCTAACGGTTGGCCTTTTTATACCTGAAATATAAAATTATTTTAACTGCTGGAGCTTTATCACACATTTTTACAGTTAATAAGCTTGGCTTTCCTGTCTTTTTTCTTTCCTTTTCACTTTATAACTCATATGGTTGCTTGCTATGAGTTGGAATCAACTCAATGGCAGTGGGTTTTAATTTTAAAACAGTAATGTTGCATATAGATTTTTCCATATGAACTTTAGAATCGAATCACCTGGTTTCGGAAAAGGAGAAAGAATTATTATTTTTCTTTTTTTTATTGTATCACATAATGTTCACTGGTTAGTTTAGAGAGAAATACCATCTTAACAATTGTTACCATTCTATCCAATAACAAATATATGCTTCCCTTTATTCATGTCTTCTTTTATGCTCCTCAGTAGAGCCTTGAATTGTATTCATCTGTTTTCTGAATTCATAAATTTCTAAGGGCATTTGTTTACTCTGTTGCTGTTCTTGTTCCTGTTGTTGCTGTTATAAATGTGATCTTTTTATTACATCTTCTGTTTATTGTTTGTATATAGGGACACCACTGAGTTAATAAACTCATTATTTGCCCAGCCATCTTACTCAGTGTTATTATAATTACTAATATTTTTCCTTGTTTCAACACAGGTGATATGCAGATAATAAAAACTTCATTTTTCTACTACGTCTCCACTGAATGGTCTAGCTGCTCCCCAGCTCAAAGGTGGGTACTTGGACACTGGAACTAGACTGCTTACGTTCAAAATCTCGACTTTGCCATTTGATTTTCTTAACTTTTCTGTGGTTCAGTTTTCTCATCTGTAAAATGGGCTAACAATAAATATCTTCTTCACAGGATTCCTAGAAGATTAAATGAGTTAATGAATTTCAAGTATTTAGACTAACGCTTCACCTATAATGACTGAATAAATATCATCTCCCTTTATTGCCTTGGGTACTCAACTATAAATATCACAGGAATAGCAATACCTGCTCTGGCAGGCCTTGAGGGGAAGTTTAAAAGGCTATATGAGGTGATGTAGATGGAAGTGCTTTGCAAATTTACACTACTATCAAAATGCAAGTGAATTGTAAGGCTACCACCAGGCCAGACCACAAGCTCATTTTTCTATTCAAGGAGAATTTACTATGTGCTGGAAGTAGAGAAGGACTAAACCCCAGATTCAGGTTTTATCCTAAGTATTAAGGAAGTGCTTTTCATTTTAGTAAAGGCAGATGAGAGATGTTGAAGCTGATTCGGAATTCTCTCTCTAGCAAGTGCCAGAGAAACATCGATGATGATTCTCTTTGAGAATACACCAGGTGGCCTCTTATTGCTGTCTGGTAGTACATCACAGAGCTAGAAGGAAGCATGCATTGTTAATGGTAGCTAAGAAGGACTCAGTTCTTATCATGTGCCAGGCACTTTAATAATCATTTATATTCACTAGCTCATCTATTCCACACAAACTTATTAAGTAGATAACATTGTTATATTTATTTTACATGTAAATAAATTATATCAGAAAGTTTAGATAAATTGCCCAGGCTTATACAGCTAGAGGACAGGGACTGGGACCACAACCCCTCTGAATCCAGGGTCCATATTCTTAAACATGTCTCTGTACCATGGTAGTAATGAGCTCAAGTAGCACAAGGGGTTTATGATCAGCAGCAGTTTGAACCCATCCAACCACTTTGCAGAAGAAAGACCTAGCAAACTGCTTCCGAAAGATTACAGCCAAGAAAACCCTATGTAACAGTTCTACTCTGTAACACACGGGGCCATCACGAGCCAGGGGCCAACTCGATGGCAGCTAACAATAGACTATGGCAGATTTGTATATGGATTTCCTGCCTCCATTTCCCAAGCCACTTACCCTTTTCCTTTAGGAATGTAATACTTACGCTCAGCTCAGTGTATTCATATATACTGAATATCGGTATTTAGTCTTCAAAAATAATATGGCGTGGGTCATTTATGCTTCAATATCAATTGCAATCTTAACTTTTTCAAGGAAGAAAGGAATGGAAAAATAAACTAGTGATTTATGAGTCTATAGTGTTTATCGGAGGAGCCCTGGTGGCACGATGGTTAAGCACTCAGCTGCTAAACAAAAGATCAGTGGTTTGAACTCACCAACCACTCCATGGGATAGATGTGGCAGTCTGCTTCCATAAAGATTACAGCCTTGGGAGCCTTATGGGGCAGTTCTACTCTATTCTATAGGGTCACTGTGAGTCAGAATGGACTGGATGGTAAAGGGATTTTGGTATAGCATTCATCTAATTTCCTTTTAGAAGTAAGTTTTTCAAGTATGATTTATCATTACTAATGAATAAACTGAGACACAGCAAATATGTCTCTTGTTTCATGTCACTGAGCTTCTTAGCTTCAATGTCGTAGAGTTTCTTACCTCTATGGCACTGATTCAGAATTAAATCAGTGAGAGTTAAATTTCTATGGAAAATTAAATGTGGTACAACCAGTGAAAGACATTTCATGAGTCAGTCTGTGAGGGGAATGGGGAGAGAATTAGAGGGTAGAGTTGACTTCCGTGTCTCTGATTAGCACAGCGGAGGAAGCCATCTTGTGTTAAATGGTAACCTCTCCTTGGTTTCTGGAAAGAACAGCAAGCTGCTCTCACCGCTTCTGCCAGCATCGTGTTGTTTCTGACTTTTAGCAGTCAGGAAGCGTGTGCCCACTGACTTAATATTTGTGATACAAAAACAAGAGATGGAAAACGCACTGAACTGCAAGTTGGGAGAAGCACATTCAAGACAAACTCTACGCTAGCTGCCTAAGTAATCTTGAGAAAGTGCCCGACTTTAAAGAAAATTTGTGAGTGGCAAAGTACATGGGAAGACAACTGAAGTTCAATATATTATAGTTGCAGTTATTGGTAGGTGTCCTCTTTATTAGGATTTTCTCACTAACACCATATCATTCATCATTATAATAGTTTATCCTGGATTGATAATGATGATGATAATACTGATAGAGGGCTTACTTTATGCCAGACCCCCTTGTTAACGCTTTCTATTCATTAGATTGCTTAATATCCTCCTTGTCCTCATGAAGTAGGTACTATTATTATTAAAAAAAACAAAAACCAAACTCATCGCTGTCTGGTCGACTCAACTCCTAGCAACCCTGCAGGACAGAGTAGAACAACCGCTCCATACGGTTTTGAAGACTGCCACATCTTTCTCCTTGCTTAATATCCTCCTTGTCCTCATGAAGTAGGTACTATTATTATTAAAAAAAACAAAAACCAAACTCATCGCTGTCTAGTCGACTCCAACTCCTAGCAACCCTGCAGGACAGAGTAGAACAACCGCTCCATACGGTTTTGAAGACTGCCACATCTTTCTCCTACAGAGCTTCTAGTGGGTTTGAACTGCCGACCTTTCAGTTAGCAGCTGAGCGCTTAACCAGTGTGCCACCAGGGATCATCTATTATTATTACTTCCCCTTACAGAGATGTTAAGTATCATGACCAAGATCATGCAGCGAGTAAGCTAGGATTGGTACTCAGTCTAGTTTTAGTGCCAATCATCCAGTTATATTCTTTCTCTTATTAAGTGACTTTAGTCTATCGTCTTGTTGTTATTGTTACTGTTGATGATGATGATGATGTTGTTGTGACTCTAGCACTTTCTGTAAACATTCCACAGCTTTCTGAAAAGATTTTTAGTTCAATTACCTTCATTGCAGTCGAGTCGATTCTGGCTCACAGTGACCCTATAGGACAGAGTAGAACTGTCCCACAGGGTTTCCTAGGAGCAGCTGGTGGATTCCAACTTAGCAGCTGAACTGAGCTCTTAACCACTGGGCTACCAGGGCTATAGGGGCACTATGACTGGGAATCAATTTGACAGCACAGAGTTTTTCAGTTCAATTCGGTACCTGATATTGATTATATAATTCAGGCCCTCAGAATTTTTGTTCATTGTCTATCATTGCATATAATAAATTAAAACATCTTACTACCAAACATTTTTTTAACATGGTTTTACTTTTTACCTCCCACTAGCAATAGGTGCCAGTCAAGTTGTTCCACATTCTCACTAACGTTTTATGTTTTTAGATTTTGTTGTTGTTGTTGATTTGATTTGATTTTCCACTCTAGCACACCTCAAGTAATTTCTTGCTGTGTTTTTAATTTGCATTTTCCTGATGACTATTTTTAGCACTGTTTCATAGACTTGTTTGACATTCTTATCTTTTCCTATTAAGGGCCTATTCAAGTCTTTGGCCCTTTTTCTTTTAACTGTTTTGTATTTGGAAGACCCAAAGATATGTCATCTAGATCTCCCTTCAGAGGAGAGAACATCAACTTCTTTGGGGTTTTCCTCAAGGCTTGCCTGTAGAGAGACACCTAGCACAAGGACACATCCTTCCTGTAGGCAGCCTACCCACAATGACTGATAACAGCAGAGGTATAAAGACCTGTCCATTTTTGGCCCAATACAGTAAACTCTGATGGACCTGCACTTCAGAGCTCCCTGAGGAATGGCTGAGGATTTTTCAAATCTACGTAATAGTTTGACATTTTCCTTTGTCCAACTTTTCTTACTTCCACATGTGTTTATTCTTAATACATACCCTGCACACTAAAATCTCTAAGCAGATCCTTGGTACCAAGAGTGGTTTGAGAAAATAAGTATGAAGATAGAGTTTGAAGCAAGAGTACTTCTCACCTAGCTAATAATGAAGACCTCATCACTGGTGGTTAGTACACCATAGACAGACCCTGGCACCAGGTAGTATCTAAATGGAACCAGAACAAGGACTTAATGCTCAGGGGGGCTGAGAGCTGGAGAAAATTAAACGGCGGACCAATGCAGGTCTGTTGTACCAATGTTAGAAGTCTGGATGGAAAATAATAAGACCTGACACTTGGGATGAGGAGACATTTAGGTGGATACCCTTTAAAATTCTGAAAGGTCAAGCTCCTCTGAGTCTGCAGATGAGGACTCACTCCTCCATATTATGATCTTTTACTTTCTTGGTGCTAGAAATAAATAAATAAGGGAGCCAGGGGAAATTCAACCCAAACCTTCTTCAGAATCTGTCTCCAACACCCTTGCTGGCCACTAGGTAAGCCATCCCTGATCTGAGGAAAGGATATTGCATAACTGTTGTTGTTGTTAGGTGCCTTCTAGTCGATTTCAACTCACAGTGACCCTAAGTCCAACAGAAAGAAACACTGCACAGTCCTGCACCATCCTCACAATTGTTGCTATGCTTGAGCCCATTGTTACAGTCACTGCATCAATCCATCTCCTCTCTTTCACTGACCTTCTATTTTACCAAGCATGATGTCCTTTTCTAGGGTCTGGTTCCTCCCGATAACATGTCCAAAGTATGTAAGATGAAGTCTCGCCATCCTCCCTTCTAAGAAGCATTCTGAATGCTCTTCTTCCAAGACAGATTTGTTTATTCTTCTATCAGCCCACAGTATATTCAATATCCTTTCCAATAGTACAATTTGGATGGGTCAGTTCTTCTTCCATCTTCCTTTTTCATTGTCCAGATTTTGCATGCATATGAGGCTATTTAAAATATCATGGGTTGGGTCAGGCACACCTTAGTCCTCAAAGTAACTTCTCTTCTTACGGGATCCTAATCCCATGTGTGTTACACTGCCTGGTACTGTCTTATAACTAATCAAATTTCTGCTCAGTTTTCCAATCATTTCCATTCAGTTTGTATAATTTTGATCCTTTTTTCTTCCTGCTCACTAATTCTTATACATTGTCCAAGCTATTGTTAATAGAATCTTCTGCCTTTCGCTCTTTTTTCTTCTTTTTTTTATTTCAGCTATTCAGTGTTTTAGTTCTAGGAGTTTTATTTGGTTAATTTTGACTATTTCTATATCACTTCAAAATTCCCCGTCTCTTAAGTCGTTATAGCTTTTTTTGTCCCTGTAGATTCTTTAGCATATTTAGCATTCTCTACTCATTTCAATATCTGGGGGATATGTGGGTCTGTCTTTATTGACTAAATTTTTTCTTGACTATGGGTCATATTTTTCTGCATATCTGGCAGTATGGGCTTTTGTACTTGTCATTGTTAATCATTCATTGGGAGATTTGGAGTTCTGGTCTCTTTACCTGTATAGTGTTAGATTTGGTTCTAGCAAGCAGTTAAATTGTTGAAGTAAAAGGTCATTTTAGTAGTGTGGGAATTTGGTTTAGGCTAACTTGACCACAATTTAAATGTCTTAGTCCAAGGGCATAATGTTTAGTTCTGTGAAGTCTTCTAATCTATGGCCCTTCTGGGATTTCAGTGGAAAGCTTGAAGTGTTTACCAAGACTCTGTCTCAAGCACTTGACAAGGTGTTTCTAATCAACTCTTAAGTCTCATAGCTATTGCTTTTAACTGGATTCCTTATATCCATTACCTTATGTATGCAGTTCTGGATTCAGATAAAAATTGAGATGAATTTGTATGCAGATTTTGAGACTTCCCATTATAAAGTATATTTGTTTCTAGGATATCTCCTCTGAATTTCTAACATTTCTAGTAGTCCCAAAATCTAACCTCTTGCTCCTCAGTCTAGTAAGACTTACTACTTTCTGTATGAACTCTATTCCCCTTGAACCACCTGTACTGGGGCATAGGCTCAGAGAGAAAACAAACTTAAAATCAACAACCTTCAAACGTCCTTTATTAACCCTGTTCAACCAAGCTGATAAGTATTTCCTAAATCTCTCACCAATACAAAACTTTACACAGCCTTAGCTTTGTCCATGATAGTGTCATGCCAGAGTATATTCCATCAGCAAGCCCCAATCACTTTTTTTCCACATGGCACCATTTCCTCCCCTTAACATGTCATGGACAGCAGTTGTAAACAATCTTTCGCTTCCTTGATCATTTCCCCATAGAAACAGTACTAAGTCTGCGTAACACCCTGTTTTCTACATAATCTTCACTTTCTAGTTCCATATCATATTTATGACTATGTCCAGCAAGTATGGCTCTTAATTTGCATATGCTCAAATGAAATTTCTTCTACAGAAACCAATTGTATTATTTTCTTCTTGGTTTTAGGACTTCAATGTATCTTTTCTTTTTTTTTTAAATTTATTGTACTTTAAGTGAAAGTTTACAATTCAAGTTAGTCTCTCATACAGAAATTTATACATAGTTATGTGAACCTAATTGCTCTCCCTATGTTGTGACAGCTCACTCCTCCTTCCACCCCTAATTTTCCTATGTCCATTCAATCTACTCCTGACGCTCTCTGCCTTCTTATCTCACCTCTGGGCAGGAACTGCCTATTTAGTCTCATGTATCTACTTGAGCTAAGAAGCACCCTCTTCACAAGTATCATTTTATGTCCCACAGTCCAGTCCAATCTTTGTATGAAGAGTCAGCCTCTGGAATTGTTTTAGTTCTTGGTTGACAGAGAGCCCAGGGGCCAAGTTTTCTGGGGTTCCTCCAGTCTCACTCAGACCATTCAGTCAGGTACTTTTACTAGAAGTTGAGTTCTGCACCCCACTTTTCTCCTGCTCCATCAAAGACTCTCTGTTGTGTTCTCTGTCAGGGTGGTCATTGGTGGTAGGTGGGCACCATATAGTTCTTCTGGTCTCAGGCTGATGCAGCCTCTGTTTTATGTGGCCCTTTCTGTCTCTTGGGCTAATACTTTCCTTGTGACTTTGGTGTTCTTCATTCTCCTTTTCTCCAGGTGGGTTGGGACCAACTGATGCATCTTAGATGGCCGCTGGCTAGCTTTTAAGACCATAAAGTAGGATGCAGAACCTTTTCTTAAACTTTGTTATGCCAATTGACCTAGATGTCCCCTGAAAGCATGGTCCCCAGAACCTCACCCCTGCTACTCTGTCCCTCAGAGTGGCGGGATTCAGTAAACTTCTTAGCTTTGGTTTAGTCCAGTTATGCTGACTTACTCATGGTGTGTGCCATCCTTCCCTTCACCTAAGATAATTCTTGTCTACTATCTAGTTAGTGAATAACACTCTCCCTCCCTCCCCACCCTTGTAACCATCAAAGAACGTTTTCTTCTGTGTTTAACTTTTTATTGAGTTCTTATAATAGTAGTCTTATGCAATATTTGTCCTTCTGTGACTGACTAAATTCACTCAGCATAATGCCTTAAAGATTCTTCCATGTTATAAGATGTTTCATGGATTCATCATTGTTCTTTACCATTGCATAGTATTCCGTTGTGTGAATATACCATAATTTGTTTGCCCATTCATCTATTAATAGGTTCCTAGGTTGTTTCCATCTTTTTGCTATGATCAAAAGTGCTGCAATGAACATGGGTGTGCATATATCTACTCACGTGACAGCTCTTATTACTCTAGGATATATTCCAAGGAGGAGGATTGTTGAGTCATATGCTACTTCCATTTCTAGCTTTTAAAGGAAGCACAAATAGATTTCCAAAGTGGTTGTACCATTTTACATTCCTACAAACACTGTGTAAGTGTTCCTCTCCAACATTTATTATTTGGTGTTTTATGGATTAATGGGAGCCTTGTTGTGGTGAGATGGTATCTCATTGTATTTTTTGATTTGCATTTCTCTAATGGTTAATGATTTTCATGTGTCTATTAGCCAGCTGAATGTCTTCTTTGGTGAAGTGCTTGTTCATATCCTTTGTGCATTTTTAATTGAGTTATTTGTCTTTTTGTTGTTGAGGTATTGTAGTAATTTGTAGATTTTAGAGACTAGATGCTGATCGGATTTGTCATAGCCAAATTTTTTTCCCCAGTCTGTAGGTTGTCTTTTGACTCTTTTGGTGAAGTCTTTTCGTGAGCATAAGTGTTTGATTTTTAGGAGCTCCCATTTATCTAGTCTCTCTTCTGGTGTTTGTTCATTGTTACTTATGGTTCATGTTATATTTATGTCATGTATTAGGGCTCCTAGCATTGTCGCTATTTCTTCTTCTATGATCTTTATCGTTTTCGATTTGATACTTAGGTCTTGATCCATTTTGAGTTTGTTTTTGTGCATGGTGTGAGGTATGGGTCTTGTTTCAGTTTTTTGCAAATGGATATCCTGTTATACCAGCACTATTTGTTAAAGAGACTGTCTTTTCCCCAATTAATCGACTTTGGGCCTTTGTCAAATATCAGCTGCTCATAGGTGGATGAATTTATGTCTGGATTCACAATTCTGTTCCATTGGTCTATGTATTTGTTGTTGTACCAGTACCAGGCTGATTTGACTACCGTAGTGGTATAATAGGTACTAAAGTTAGGTAGTGTGAGGCCTCCCTCTTTGTTCTTTTTCAGTAATGCTTTACTTATCTGGGGCCTCTTCCCTTTCCATATGAATTTGGTGATCTGTTTCTCCTTCTCATTATAAAATGCCCTTTGAATTTGGATCCAGATTGCATTGTATCTGTAGATGGATTTGGGTAGAATTGACATTTTCACAATGTTGAGTCTTCCTATTCATGAGCAAGGTATGTTTTTCCACTTAGGCAGGTCTCTTGGTTTTTTGCAGTAGTGTCTTGTAGTTTTCATTGTATAGGTCTTTTACGTCTCTAGTTAGATTTATTCCTAAGTATTTTATCTTCTTGGGGGCTATTGTAAATGGTATTGATTTGATGATTTACTCTTGGAACTTCTTTTGGTTGGTGTAGAGGAATCCAACTGATTTTTGTATGTTTATCTTGTATCCTGATACTTTGCTGAAATCTTCTATTAGTTCCACTAGTTTCCTTGTGGATTCTTTGGGGTTTTCGGTGTATAAGATTGTATCATCTGCAAACAGAGATATTTTGACTTCTTCCCTACCAATTTGGATGCCCTTTATTTATTTTTCTAGCCTAGCTGCTCTGGCTGGGACCTTCAGCACAATGCTGAATAAGAGTGGTGATAAAGGGCATCCTTGTCTGGTTCCCGTTCTCCAGGGGAATGCTTTCAAAGTGTCTCCGTTTAGGATGAGTTTGGCTGTTAGCTTTGTATAAATTCCCTTAATTTTATTGAGGAATTTTCCTTCTATTCATGTTTTATTGAGAGTTTTTATCATGAATGGCTGTTGGACTTTGTTGAATGCCTTTTCTGCATGGATTGATAAGATCATGTGGTTCTTGTCTAGTGTTTTATTATTGTGATGGATTACATTGTTTTTCTAATATTAAACTATCACTACATATCTGGTATAAATCCCACTTGATAATGGTGAATTATTTTTTTGATGTGTTGCTGAATTCTCTTGGCTAGAATTTTGTTGAGGATTTTTGTGTCAATGTTCATGAGGGATATTGATCTGTAATTTTCTTTTTTTGTTGTGTCTTTACCTGGTTTTGGTATCAGGGTTATGCTGGCTTCATAGATGAGTTTGGGAGTATTGCATCATTTTCTATGCTTTGAAACACCTTTAGTAGTAGTGGTGTTAACTCTTCTCTGAAAGTTTGGTAGAATTCTCCAGTGAAACGCTCCAGGCCAGGGCTTTTGTTGTTGTTGGGAGTTTTTAATTATCTTTTCAACCTCTTCTTTTGTTATAGGTTTGTTTAGTTGTTCCACATCTGTTTGTGTTAGTTTAGGTAGGTAGTGAGTCTTTAGAAATTTGTCCATTTCCTCTAGGTTTTCAAATTTGCTAGAGTACAATTTTTCATAGTATTCTGTTATGATTCTTTTAGTTTCAGATGGGTTTGTTGTGATATCACCCATCTAATTTCTTATACGGATTATTTGCTTCATCTCCTGTTTTTCTTTTGTCTGTTTGGCCAGTGGTTTATCAATTTTGTTGATTTTTTCAAAGAACAGCTTTTGGTCTTGTTAACTTTTTCAATTGATTTTCTACTCTCTATTTCCTTTAATTCTGCTCTAATTCATATTATTTCCTTTCTTTTGGTACCCGAGGAGTTCTTTTGCTGCTCTCTTTCTACTTGTTCCAGTTGTAGGGTTAATATTTTGATTTTGGCCCATTTTTCTTTTTGAATGTTTGCTTTTATTGCTATAAATTGACCTCTGAGCACTGCTTTTGCTACATCCCAAAGATGCTAGTAGGACTTTTTCATTATTTTTTGAGTCTATGAATTTCTTTATTCCATCTTTAATTTCTTCTATAACCCAGTAAGTTTTCAACAAGGTGTTGTTCAATTTCCATTTGTTTGATTTTTCTCCCTTGCTTTCTCTGATACTGATTTCTACTTTTATGGCTTTATGGTCAGAAAAGATGCTTTATAATATTTCAGTGCTTTGGATTTTGTTAAGGCTTGCTTTATGGTGTAATGTGTGGTCTATTCTAGAGAACTTTCCATGTGCATTGGAAAAGAAAGTATACTTGGCTGCTGTTGGGTGGAGTGTTCAGTATATGCCCAAGAGATCAAGTTGGTTGATTGTAGCATTTAGCTCTTCCTTGTCTTTATTGAGCTTCTTTCTGGATGTTCTGTCCTTCACCAAAAGTGGTGTGTTGAAGCCTCCTACTATTATTGTGGAGCTGTCTATCTCTCTTTTCAATGCAGTTAGAATTTGTTTTATGTATTTTGGAGCCTTGTTATTGGGTGTGTAAGTGTTTACTATAGTTATGTCTTCCTTGTGTATTGGCCCTTTAATCATTATATAGTGTCCTTGTTTATCCTTTGTGGAGGACTTTACTTTATAGACTATTTTGTCAGAGATTAATATTGCCAGTCCTGCTCTTTTCTGAGTATTGTTTACTTGATATATATTTTTTTCCATCCTTTGAGTTTTAGTCTGTGTCTTTAAGTCTAAGGGTGTCTTTTGTAGGCATCATATAGAAGGATCATGTTTTTTTTATCCATTCTACCACTTCCTGTCTCTTTATTGGTGCATTTAGTCCATTTACATTCAGCATAATTATTAATAGGTATGAGTTTAGTGCTGCTATTTTTATGTCTTTTTGTGTGTGTTGTTGACGTTTTCTTTGTTCCACTTAATTTTCTGTGCTGAGTCATTTTTCTTTATGTATTTTCTTTTCATCTTTTTATTGTTGTTGATTTTGTGTTTGCTGAGTCTTTATATTTTTCTTGTTTTTCATTTTGATGTGTAGTGTTGTTAGTTTCCTTTGTGGTTACCTTAATATTTACCCTTATTTTTCTAAGTTTGAACAAGTCTTTTATTTCTTCATATCATTTTGAATTCCTCTCCATATGAAAAATCTATGTCTACCTTTTTTGTCCCTCTTTTTTTGTTTTAGTGTTCTCATCTTTTACATATTGACATCTCTGTTTCCCTGTTTTCAGTGTTTTAGCTTTGATTTATTTTTGTGACTTCCGTATCTGGGTTGATATCTGGTTCCTCTGTCCTGTGTTCTAGTCTTGGGTTGTTATTTGATGTTACTGATTTTCTAACTGGAGGACACCCTTTAGTATTTCTTGTAATTTTGGTTTGGTTTTTACAAATTCCGTAAACTTCTATTTACCTGGAAATGACCTAATTTCACCATAATATTTGAGAGACAGTTTTGCTAGATATATAATTCTTGGCTGATTTTTTTTTTTTTTTCCCTTCAAGGCTTTATTAATGTCATCCCATTGCCTTCTTGCCTGCATGGTTTCTGCTGAGTAGTCCGAGCTTATTCTTATTGACTCTCCTTTGTAGATAACTTTTGGTTTATCCCTAGCCGTTTGTAAAACTTTCTCTTTGTCTTTGGTTTTGGAAAGTTTGATTGTAATACGGCTTGGTGACTTTCTTTTTGGATCTATCTTACGTGGGGTTAGATGAGCATCTTGGATAGATATTTTCTCATCTTTCACTGTATCAGGGAAGTTTTCTGCCAACAAATCTTCAACAATTCTCTCTGTATTTTCTGTTAATCCCCCTGTTCTGTTACTCTAATCATTTGTAGGTTATTCCTCTTGGTAGAGTCCCACATAAGTCTTAGAATTTCTTCATTTTTTTAAATCCTTTTATCTGATTTTTCCTCAAATAAGTTGGTGTCAAGTGTTTTATCTTCAATCTCACTAACTCTGACTTCCATTGCTTCAATTCTGCTCCTATGACTTTGTATTGAGTTGTCTAATTCTGAAATTTTATTGTTATCTTCTGGATTTCTGATTGCTATTTCTTTATGGATTCTTGCAACCTGTTAAATTTGTCATTATGCTTTTCTCTAATCTTTTTAATTTCCTGTATTGTGTGTTCTGTGTTTTGCTTAAGTTCCTTCCTGATCTCTTGAAGAGTTCTGTATATTAATCTTTTTCTATTCTGCCTCCAATAATTCCAAGAAATTTTCTTACTCCAGAAATTTCTAGATTCTTTATTTTGGGAGCTTGCTGAAGCCATCATGGTCTGCCTCTTCATGCGATTTGTTATTGACTGTTGTCTCTTAGCTATCAGTAAGTTATTACATTTATTTATTGTATGCTTGCTTACTGTGTCTTAGCTTCTTGTTTTGTTTTGTTTTGATATGCCCAAATAGGCTGCTTGTGTGAGGTAGCCTGATCAGTAGCACCCCTGAGGCTCTAATGTCCTGCCACCAGGTGACCAGGCCTGCCACTAAGAACGTGACCAGTAATCTGTCCACTCCTCCTGTATGGATTCAGCTCAGGTGTCCAGGTGTGTGGTGGAGGCTCTCACCTACAGTCCTAGACAGGCATGTGTGATTGATGTAGGCCCAGGCATCTGGCTATAGCAGGCAGTCACTTGCTGAACAAGGCAGTGGACTGATGGCTGCTGCCAAGTGTCCAGAAGGAATGCGTGTTCCTGTTCCCTAGAAAGCATAGGTGAGTAGGTTTTGCAGCCAGACTATGAGCACCCAGTGCTGTTGGCTGTAAGGACTGGGGTCACCACTTATTCTCAGACCACTCTCACAGGAGGCTAGGTGGCATGGGTGGAGCCACTAGTCCTCAGGCCCCTGATGTAAATAAGTGAATACATTGCTTAATGGTAGAGAAGTGTCAAATGTCAGTAACCTGCCACTTCACAGCTGAAACTGTTGAAGTTAGACTTCAGGTATACACCCTGTTGTACTGTGGTAAGGAGGGCCTAAGCTGTTGAAATGGGCCCACAGAAGTCTCTGCAGGGCAAAAAGCACTCAAGGTCCGTGGGCCCCTTATGCCCATGCCAAGGCAAAGGAGCTGTGCCTACCCTGAGTTCCTGGCTTAGGGGAACTGGAATATTATTTTCTGCCCTTTTTGTTAATTTGTTCCCTCTCGAAGGCCTGGAGAATGGCTCAGGGCACATGACAGGTCCTAATTCCCACCAGGGGATTCAGTGATCGCTGAAGCCATCGTTGGGGATGGTGCATGTATTTAGAAACTACTGTTTAATTTGTGTGTATTTTTCCTGCTTTCAGCAGTCAGTCAGTAGAGAATCTATAGTTTAATAGGAATAACAAAGTGTAGTATTGATAAGAAATTTCTACAAATAAAAACAGTGATACCAGGTTCACATTTAGCCTCTTAAAATTTAAATGTAGCACTAACACTAATAGTTATAAGAATAGCTAGTATTTATTGAGTGCTTATAGTGTTCTATGCACTTTGCTTAGCTTAATTCACTTCTCAAGCCTTTGAGGTGATGAGATTTATAAGAACATTAAAATATACTTTATTGTATTTCTGCAAGTATAAAACAGTGGCTTGAAAAATAGTTGCACACTTGTAGTCTACCCACATAATAAATATTTGTTGAAGGTACTGATCCCTGTGTACACAGAGAAGAATAAAATATTCTTTACAGCTTCTAGAATGAAAGATTAATACATAACAAATGCATTGGAATACAGTGCAACATGTGCAATTATATACACATATAAAAGTCATACAAAAGAAAGAAGAAAATAGTAAAAATTTGACTTTTCAGGGAGATGGAATTGGAATTGTCAGTGGATGCTTCCCGGAGTATATATATATCAGAGATCTGATTATAGTTCAACGATTATTTACTTTCTCCCCCACCTGTGGCCTCAATGTTAGATGGGGCATACTTCCTGGCTCCTTGACTTTGTATTTATATTAATTTGATTTGCAAACTTAAAATGTGTTTGTATGGTTGGATTTGCTGTTTTGAGCTCCTGCCTTTTGAGTTGAACATGCTTCAGGTAACCTCTCTAGGAAGATGAGAGATATGTGGCATGGAACTAGACCCAACCCACATCTTGGAGACAAGCTTAATCAAGTCGAGTATCTTAGTTAGTTAGTGCTGCGGTAACAGGAATATCACAAGTGGGTGGCTTTAACAAACAGAAATTTATCTTCTCATAGATTTCGAGGCTAGAAATTCAAATTCAGGACACTGTCTCTAGGGGAAGGCTCTCTTTCTGTAAGCACTTGGAGGAGTACTTTTCTTAACTTCTGTAACCTCAGTATCCTCAGTTCCACTTGGCATCTATTTTCCACCATTTATTCTTGCTTTTCTCTGTCTGATCTGTTCCTTTCATATCTCAAAAGTGAATCAGTTTAAGATATACCCTACATTGGTATGACTCATTAACATAACAAGGAAAACCCTATTCCTAAATGGGATTACATCCACAGATATAAGGATTAGGATTCTAACACATATTTTGGAGGAACACAATTCAATCCATAGCACCAAACTTCAATCAACTAAATTCCAGTGGGACTGGTAGATGTATAAAACACAAGTAGATACTTATGATATATGCCATTGATATTTTGTGGCTGTTTTGTAATAAAAGATGACCAATATGTTTAACCAGTAGATTAATGTTCTTCATTTAAAAACATATTCAATTCAATACATCTATTACCTTTGAAATGTGTCAGCTACACCCTTATGATACTATTAATTCCACCATCATTAATGTTTGTGAACAAAGACCACCCTCATTCTACTATGTAATTAGCTTGTCTCTTTGATTATACAAGGATTCCTTTTTTCCTAGGGTGAAGAGAGATGCAAAAAATTCTTTCCCAGATGTAGGTTTGCATGTGTTTCCTTCCATAATGACCAGAAATAAGAAAAATATAACCGGAGCTATGTAAGGATGCATCACCAAAAAAAAAAAAAGAAAATCTTCTTTTGAGTCAGATATAGCTTTTACAGAAAAGCTCTGCAATTGGCTTTCACAAGATTGGATCACTATGAATACTTTCAAGCTATAGTCTCTTCCTAGCACAGAAAATTCTTGAGGAAAAGAAAAAAAAATTGTTGCTAATGCAACTTATGTTTTTATCGTCAACACATGTTATTTTTAAAATTCTTCATCCTAACAGATTTTTACTTGTCAAATGGCAACAAAAAGTGCCAAGGGAGATAAATGAATTTACCTCTCTTCAACTCTCTTCTCTTGACCTTTATCAAAGTCCACTTTCTTCTCCTTTGGGGAAGACAAAGTGATTCATATCTTCTTCTCCCTCAACCAAGAAAAAAATCGGAGGAAAGAGCAAGTTCATCTGCTCATAAAACAATAATTAATTGCACTATTAAGCAACTTATACAAATCTGGGAGTAAGTTGGGGAAAAAAAAAAAAAAGAAATCTCCCTGAGAAATACTTTCAAAGGATTGATATTAATCAAAGAATGTGTAATTCAGAGAAAGAAGGAAGAAAGTCCTTAGAAAAGACAACCCATAATGAGGCCTTGAGGGCTGTACCTCCAGTGCCTTGAAAGAAAACGGTTTTTCAAGACTAGATTTTTTTGGGGGGAGGTGGGGGTTTGGTGCATCCAAGTAATAAGTTCACATGAAAGCCTTGTGAATTAACACCAAAATAAAGTGAGCATTGAGCAATGATTTATTTATTCACTTTTGTTCACATAAGAGATTGGCTTTGGCATGAAAACAGAAAGTATCCTGAAGGGAATGTTCACTTCACTACCATGGGAGAACATTATACCCTGACCCCAGGGTGCACATTCTTAGGTCAATAGTTTTAATTTCTGGCTAATTTGATCAGAAGGTCATAAGCACATGGGGACCTCTCAGTTTGGTTCCCAAATGCATCTGAAGAACTTGGAAAGGAGACTAATCCTTAGGAGGTGCTCAACAAGTGCAGGTTAAAGGAGGGCTTGCATAAGTACTATTAAAGATGATGATCTGATCTTTTCTTCGGAATGAGTCTTCTAGTAATAGACTGATTAGAGATTTAAGAATCAGTGATACATTAGAAGAAAATGGTAGAAGTAAAGCCAGGAGAATCCAAAAGATTGATCAAGGTCACAGGCAGTAAGAATGTAAAGGAGGGGAGAGAAAGCCATTGAACAATAGGACTGTTAACTGTCTCTCAGTTTCTTCTTAATCTTTACCCAGCAGCCCCTTCATTTATGTGTTCATTCAACCAGTATTTATCATCTTAGTTTGTGTTCTTATTGAGCCATATCCTGAGACAAAAATGTGAGAGCACACAGTTTATCTAGGGGATGAAGGAAACACCATCAGGGTAGTGGAGAAGGGAGACAGAGCAGGGAAGATGGCCACTATCCATTGTCAACCTGGAGCCTCAGTTGGTGACTGATGCTTAAACCCATTTAGGAATTAAATCAATGTCAAGGCTACTTTCTACCAAAAGTTTAAATATAATTGCTATTCTGTTGCCCATTTCAAAATGCATCTAGCCACTTATTCAATACATGCTTTCAGAGGTTAGTCTATGAATCAGATAATGGTATTTTCATATCTCCATAATAATGAATAAATAAAACCCCAAAACCAAACCCACCGCTGGCAAGTCAATTCCAAATCATAGCAACCCTATAGGGCAGAGCAGAACTGCCCTCTGGGCTCTCAATAATAAGTCAGCATAAATTGCTCCAAATTTCAATATAAGCCCAAAAACCTCTCAAGAATACATTAAAATCCAAATAGTAAATCTCCTTCAAAGTTAAAACCCAATGATTTCAAAATATTTTTTAAAAGCCCAAAATTAGTTGCCCTATCTTTTGATTCTTTTTTTTATTGTACTTCAGGGGAAGGTTTACAGAACAAATAGTTTCTCATGAAACAGAAGTACACATGTTGTTTTATGACATTGGTTAACAACCCCACAAAATATCAACCCTCTAACTTCTCAACCTTTTTTTCTTCGGTGAAAATACACTTAGCCAAAGATACACCATTTCAAAAATTTCTACATGCACAGTTCAGTGACATTGACTACACTCTTCCAATTGTGCTGTTATTCTCACTTAAGATGAAGGCTTACAGAACAAAATAGTTTCTCATGTAACAGTTACTACAAATGTTGCCCTATGACAATGGTTAACAAACTCACAACACATCAACAATATCCTTACTCAAACTTGGGTTCCCTATCACCAGCTTCCTTCTCCCCTTTTGCTTTCTGGCTCTTGTCACTGGACTCCTGTACCTTGTTAGTCTCATCTGGTTTTACAGGGCTGTCCACTCCCAGGCTGAACAGTGAACATTGGAGGTAACTTCACCACTAAGCTAAAACGGTGTCTGGGGGCCATACTCTCGGGGTTTCTCCAGTCTCCTTTAGACCAGTAAACCTGGTCTTTTTTTTGCGGGTTAGAAATATGCTCTGCATCCTTCTCCAGCTCTGTCCAGAACCGTCTATTGTGATCCTGGTCAGAGCAGTCAGTGGTGGTAGCTGGGCAACATCTAGCTGTACTGGACTCAGTCTGGTGGAGGCCTTGGTAGCTGTGGACAATTAGTCCTTCGGACTAATGTTTTCCTTGTATCCTGTTCTCTTCATTCTCCCTTGCTCCCGAAGGGATGAGACCAGTGGAGTATCTTAGATGGCCGCTCACAGGCTTTTAAGACCCCAGACACTACTCAACAAGGTAGAATGTAGAGCATTGTCTTTATAAGCTGTGTCATGCCAATTGAGCTAGATATTCCCCCAGACCATGGTCCCCACAGCCCTCCGCCCAGCAATTCAGTCCCTCAGGGAGTTTGGATGTGTCTATGGGGCTTCCGTGACCTTTCCTTGTACAAGATGTGTTAGTTTCTCCTGTATTGTGTACTGTCTCACCCTTCACCAAAGGTACAACTTACCTATTGTGTATTTAATATTCCCCCCCAACCACTCCCATACCTGGTAACCAAAAAACATTGTTACATTTTGTGTGTGAACTTATTCATGGGTTTTTACAATAAAGGTCTCATACAATATTTGTCCTTTTGTGGTTGACTTATTTCACTCAGCATAATGTACTCCAGTTTCATCCATGTTATGAGATGGTTCACATATTCATTGTTGTTCTTTCTCTTTGCATAGTACTCCATTGTGTGTATGTACCATAGTTTGTTTATCCATTCATCTATTGATGGGCATCTAGGTTGTTTCCATCGTTTTGCTACTGTGAACAATGCTTCCATGAACATAAGTGTGCATATGTCTATTCGAGTGACGACTCTTATTTGTCTAGTATATATTCCTAGAAGTGGGATTGCTGGATCGAATGGTATGTCTATTTCTAGCTTTCTGAGAAAGTGCTATATCATTTTCCAAAATGGTTGTATCATTTTGAATTCCCACCAGCAGTGCATAAGCATTCCGATCACCCCGCAGCCCCTCCAACATTTGTTCTTTCCAGTGTTTTTGATTCGTGCCATTAATGCCAGGGTGAGATGGTATCTCCTTGTGGTTTTAATTGACATTTCTCTAATGGTTAGTGATCGCAGCTTTTCCTCATATGTCTGTTGGCCATTTGAATGTCTTCTTTGGTGAAGTGTCTGTTCATTTCCTTTGCCCATTTTTTGATAGGATTGTTTGCCTTTTTGTTGTAAAGGTGTTGGATTTTCTTGTAGACTATGGAGAATTAGACCTTTGTCTGACTTGTACTGTCCAAAATTTTTTTGCCAGTCTGTAGGTTCTCTTTTTACTCTTTCGGTGAGTTCTTTTGAAGAGCATAGGTGTTTCATTTTTAGAAGATCCCAGTTATCTAGCTTATCTGTTGGGTTTTGTGTGTTGATGGTTATGGTTTGTATCCTGTTAATGCCATGTATTAAGGCCTGAAGTGTTGGTCCTATTTTTTCTTCTATGAACTTTACAGTTTTTGGCTTTATAGTTAAGTCTTTGATCCATTTTGAATTAGTTTTTGTATATGGCGTGAGGTATGGGTCCTGTTTCATTTTTTTGCAGACGGATACCTAGTTTTGCCAGCACCATTTGTTAAAAAGACTGTCTTTTCCCCATTTGGTGGACTTTGGGCCCTTGTTGAAGATCAGGTGACCGTAGGTGGATGGATTTACATCTGGGTTCTCAATTCGGTTCCATTGGTCAATGTATCTGTCGTTGTACCAGTACCAGGCTGTTTTGACTACTGTAGCTGTACAGTAGGTTCTCAAGTCAGGTAGTGTGTGTCTTCCAACTTTACTCTTCTTCAGTAGTGCTTTACTTATTCAGGGCTTCTTCCCTTTCCATATAAAGTTAATGATTAGTTTTTCCATCTCTTTGAAGAATGTTGTTGGTATTTGGATTGGAATTGCATTGTATTTGTAAATTGCTTTGGGTAGAATTGTCATTTTCACAATGATGAGTCTGCCTATCCATGAACATGGTATGTTTTTCCATTTATGTAGATCCCTTTGGGTTTCATGCACTAGTGTTTTATAGTTTTCTTTGTATAGGTCTTTCACATCCCTGGTCAGATTTATTCCTAAGTATTTTATCTTTTTAGGGGCTGTAGAAAATGGTATTGGTTTCCTGATTTCATTTTCATCGTTCTCCTTACTAGTATATAGGAATCCAACTGATTTTTGTATGTTTATCTTGTATCCTGCTACTCTGCTGAATCTTTCTATTTGTTCCAGTAGATTTCTCATGGAGTCTTTAGGGTTTTCTATGTATAATATCATATCATCTGCAAACAGAGAGAGTTTAACTTCTTTATTACCAATTTGGATGCTCTTTATTTCTTTTTCTTGCCTTATTGCTCTAGCTAAGACTTCCAGCACAATGTTAAATAGGAGTGGTGATAAAGGGCATCCTTCTCTTGTTCCTGTTTTCAAGGGGAATGTTTTCAGCCTCTCTCCATTAAGAATGATGTTGGCCATTGGGTGTACATAGATGCCCTTTTTTTTGGTTGAGAAATTTCCCTTCTATACCTATTTTATTGAGAGCTTTATCAGGAATGGGTGTTGGACTTTGTCAAATGCCTTTTCTGCATCAATTAAAAAGATCATGTGATTCTTTTCTTTCCTTTTATTTATGTGGTGTATTAAGTTGATTGATTTTCTAATGTTGAAGCATCCTTGTATACCTGGTATGAATCCTACTTGGTCGTGGTGTATTATTATATTTTTGATATGATGCTGAACTCTATTGGCTAGAATTTTGGTCAGAATTTTTGCATCTATATTCATGAGAGATATTAGTCCGTAATTTTCTTTTTTTGTGATGTCTTTGCCTGGTTTTGGTATCAGCGTTATGCTGGCTTCATAGAATGAATTTGGAAGTGTTGCCTCCACTTCTATGCTCTGAAATAGCTTGAGTAGAACTGGTACAAGCTCTTCTGTAAATGTTTTGTAGAATTCTCCAGTGAAGCCATCTGGGCCAGGGTTTATTTGGTTGGGAGTTTTTTTTTATTACCTTTTCAATCTCTTCTCTTGTTATGGGTCTGTTCAGATTTTCAACATCACTTTTTTATAGTTTGGGTAGGCCGTGTGTTTCTAGAAATTTATCCATTTCCTCTAGGTTTTCAAATTTGTTGGAGTATAGTTTTTCATAATGTTCTGTTATAATCCTTTTTATTTAAGTTGGGTCTGTTGTAATGTCCCCCATTTCATTTCTTATTTGGGTTATTTGTGTCCTCTTTTGTTTTTCTTTTGTCTGTCTGGCCAGTGGTTTGTCGATTTTGTTGATTCTTTCAAAGAATCAACTTTTGGTTTTGTTGATTCTTTCTATTGTTTTTCTGTTCTCCATTTCATTTATTTCTGCTCTGATCTTTACTATTTCCTTTCTTCTTGTGGTTGTGAGCTTTCTGCTATTCTCTTTCTATTTGTTTGAGTTCTGTAGTTAATGTTTTGATTTTGTCCCTTTCTTCTTTCTTGATATGTGCATCTATTGCTATAAATTGTCCTCTGAGGACTGACTTTGCTGTGTCCCAAAGGTTTTGGTATGATGTGTTTTCATTCTCATTTGATTCTAGGAATTTTTAGAATCCATCTCTGATTTCTTCTATTACCCAGTGATGTGTAAACAGGGTATTTTTCAGTATCCATGGAACTGATTTTTTTTCCTTGCTCTTTTTATTGTTAATTTCTACCTTGATGGTATTGTGGTCAGAGAAGATACTTTGAATTATCTCAGCATTTGGATCTTGTTGATGATTGCTCTGTGGCCTAAAGTGTGGTCTATTCTGGAGAACATTCCATGTGCACTGGAAAAGAATGTGTACTTTGCAGCGGTTGTGTGGAGTGTTCTATATATGTCTATGAGGTCAAGTTGGCTGATTATGACCTTTAGGTCTTCTGTATCTTTGCTGAGTTTCTTCCTAGTTGTTCTGTCCTTTACTGAAAGTGGTGTGTTGAAGTCTCGTACTATTATTGTGGAACTGTCAATTTCTCTTTTCAGTGTTGTTAGAGTTTCTTTTATTTATTTTGGAGCCCTGTCATTGGGTGCGTAGATGTTTATTATGGTTATGTCTTCATGATGGATTGTCCCCTTTATCATTATATAGTGACCTTCTTTGTCTTTTATAGTAGATTTTGTTTTAAAGTCTATTTGATCTGAGATTAGAGTTGCCACTCCTGCTCTTTTTTGGTAGTTGTTAGCTTGATATTTTTTTTTTTCCAATCTTTGACTTTTAATAAATTCACATCTTTGTTTCTAAGGTGTGTCTCTTGTAGACAGCATATTGATGGATCTTGTTTTCTTATCCATTCTGTCACCCTCCGTCTCTTTATGTGTGCATTGAGTCCATTTACATTCAGTGTAATTATTGATAGATGTGAGTTTGTTGCTGTTATTTTCTAGTTCTTTTCTTTGTGGTGTTGAAGTTTTCTTTGTTCTTCTTACTCTCTTGTGCTGAGTTACTTTTGTTTGTGGATTTTGTGTTCATTTCTTTTGTTTTTGTAGGTTTTGTTTTTGCTGAGACTTTATGTATTTCATCTTTGTTTTTATGAGTTGGTTTGTTAACTTTCTTTGTGGTTACTATGAATTTTACCCTTATCTTTCTAAGTTTGAAGCAGTCTACCCTTACTTGGTATCGCCTTGACTTCCTCTCCATTAGAAGGTTCTATAGCTATGCCGTTTATTCCCTCTTTCATTGTTTTGATGTTGTTGTCATCCATCGATTGACTGCTCTGATTCCCTGTTGTATTTCTTTTGGTTTTGGATAGTCCTCGAGAGTTCATTTCCTAGATTGGTATCTGGCTCGTTTAATCCCGCATCGTAGGTCCTGCCTGAAGGCTGAAGCTGTTTGTCCTCAGATCGAAGAACTCCCTTTAATAATTCTTGTAAGTTTGGTTTGACATTTTACATATTCTCTTAGTTTCTGTTTATCTGGAAATGACCTAATTTCACCATCAAATTTGAATGAGAGTTTTTCAGGATATATTATTCTTGGCTGACAATTTTTTTCTTTCAAGATTTTATATATGTCATCCCATTGCCTTCTTGCCTGCATTGTTTCTGCCAAATAGTCTGAGCTTAGTCTTATTGTTTCTCCTCTGTATGTGACTTCTTGTTTTTCTCGAGGTACTCTCAGGATTCTTTGTTTTTGGCGAGTGTAATTATGATATGCCTTGGTGATTTTCTTTTGGGGTCTCTCCTATATGGGGTTTGCTGAGCTTCTTGGATGGCCAGCTTTTCATCTTTCATGATATTGGGGAAGTTTTCTGTCAGCAGTTCCTCAATGATCCTCTCCTTGTTTTCTGTTGTCTCCCCCTGTTCTGGAATGCCAATCATGCATAAATTTTTGCTTTTATTTGTGTCCTACATAACTCTCAGGGTCTCTTCATTTTTCTTTGTTCTTTTTTCTGATTTTTCCTGAAACAGAGTTGTATCCAAGTGTTTGTCTTCAGTTCCACTGATCCTGTCTTCCACGGTTTCAAATCTGCATCTCAACCCTTCTATGACAACATCCATTTCTGAAATCTTGTTTATCTTTTGGATTTCTAATTGTCGTTTTTGTGTAATTTCTGGTTATGAATTTATTTGGGCATTTTGTTCCTGCATAATCTTCCTGAATTCTTCCAATTTTTTGTCTGTATTTTCCATGAGTTTGTCTATTTTTTCCTCATGTTTGTCCGCTTTTTGCCTCAGTTCTTGGAAAATTCTGAGTATTAGAGATTTGAATTCCCTATCAGGTAGTTCTAGTGCATTTTCTTCCACAGAAGACTCATCTGTTGTTTTAATTTGGACACCTCCTGGAACCATCCTGTCCTGTTTTTGTAAATGTTTTGATATTGTTTGCTGTTTTCCAGGTATTTAGTAGATATTTCTCTCGTTTATTGATTGTAGATTTGTTTGTTTCGTCCCTTTTAAAAAAAAAAAATGAATTTCAGTATGTCTGAGCAGGCTTACTGCGTGCTCTTTGTTGTTTGCTCGTCTGGGCACTCAATACTTTTCGCCTCCTTCTCCAACTGGCCAGTTCAGTCACTCAGATGTGGTACATCAGGGCAGGTCTAGCTGAAGAGGAGCCACTGGGAAGGGGTTGTTCATGGCACTCACTACAGCCACCAGGGCGGTCGGTAATCAGTGCTGGGCAGGTTCCAGTAGGCTGTGCCTGCACTGCTTGGTGGTTGTGATGTCAAGTTCACTGTACAGGTAGGCGGGATGCAGCAGGGAGATGGTTATGTGTGGAGCTAAACTGGATATGGGAGAGAGGAGAGAGGAACAGGAGCAAAAAAACATACAAACAAACAAAAAAGAATGCTAGGGGAGCTTGCCATTAGAATGGAGAGATGAGAGACTATGAAATGGAGGAAAACAGAATGGGGAAGAGGAAGAAAAGAAAAGAATGAACAAATAAAAATCAGAAAGGTTAAAGAACCACAAAGTTCCCAGGGATCCCACCAATGCAGCTATGAGGTCTGGGGAAGTTGCTCGCAGGTGTCACAGCACAGCCTGGCCAGAAGGTGCAGAGGCATACAAAACTTGGTATTCAGGGATCAGAAAGAGAAGGAAGAGATAGAGAGACTGGAAATTGAGCATTGAAGAAAAATAAAAGGGAAAAATAGGTAAAAGAAAAGAAAACAAATAAATTAAAAAAAAAAAAAAAAACAAGAAAGCCCCCCCCCCAGAAAAACAGAAAAGAAAGAAAAACAATGAAAGAAGAAACACGCTCACGGATCCCTCTGCATGTCTGTGGTAGCCCAAGGGGAGTCTCCCTGACACACAGCTCCACCTGGTCAGAAAGGGCTCCCAACTCAAGAAAAGGAAAAGAAAACAGACAAACAATTCAAAATTAAGAAAAGACCCAGGATCCCACCAGTGCAGCAGCGCAGACCAGGTAGCAGCTGCACACTCGAATAGAGCCCCGCAGCCCCTCAGGAAGAAGCAAAGATGGCACTCGGAGCCAGGCACTCGAGCAAAAGGAGGAGGGGGCAGCGAGAGGCAAGCAAGAAATCAAAAGAAGCAGAGAAAAAAGAAAAAAGAAAAGCAACACCAGCAGCCAACAAATGGCACTCAGAGAGCCAGCCAGTGTGGGCTGGTGTTTCTGGACAAGAGGTTGTGTCCGCGGGAAGCAGAGTAGGCCGAGTGTGAGTGAAGAAGGGTGGAGAGTGGGAAAGTGTATATTACAAATTGCCGGCCCTCTGGAGCCCCTCAGGAAGAAGCAAAGATGGCGCACGGAGCCAGGCACTTGAGTTAAAGGAGGGGGAGGTGGTGAGAGGCAAGCGAGAAATCAAAAGAAGCAGAAAAAAAAAAGCAACACTAGCAGCCAACCAATGGCACCCAGAGAGCCGCCCGCTTGGGTGTGTGGAATCCAAGCAGCCGGCGCCTCCCGGTCAAGAGACCGTGGCCGTGGGAAGCAGAGGAACAAACGAACAAAAGCCCTGGGATCCCACCAGCGCGGCAGCCCAGACCGGGAAGCAGCTGCACACTCGAATGGAGCCCCTCAGCCCCGCAGGAAGAAGGAAAGATGGCACTCGGAGCCAGGCACTCGAGCAAAAGGAGGGGGTGGTGGCGAGAGGCAAGTGAGAAATCAAAAGAAGCGGAAAAAAAAAAGCAACACTAGCAGCCAACAAATGGCACCCAGAGAGCTGCCCACTTGGGTGTGTGGAATCCAAGCAGCTGGCGCTTCCCAGTCAAGAGACTGTGGCCATGGGAAGCAGAGGAGCCCAAGCCGGGGCGAAGAGGGATGGGGGGTGGGAAAGCGCACACTGCAAATTACCGGCTGTTTTGTCTCCCACAGGACGTTCCGTGAGGCTGCTTTCTCGTATCGCTGTTTGCTGGTCTCCGATAGGAGTCCAAGATGGTGGATCCACGCTGCGTTAGCTGGTAGGGGACCTCTGCATGAATCTCTCCTTGCTCTCCGTTCTCTTTTAGTATTCTCACTCCATTTGGTGCTCGGCTGAGTTCTTTATCTCTTCATTTGATGTTCTAGGTTTTCAGGGTTGTTGCATTCTCTGTTTGGCTTAGTTTTTCGGATCTTTGCTGTGGAGGGACAGCATGGTGCTTCTGCCTAGAGCACCATCTTGCTGGAACCCAGAAATAAATGAGTTTTGACAATGATGTTGGCACAGTTTCTGACAAATAGTAAATATTCACTTAATACTAGTTCATTTTACTGGATTTGTAAACCCTGGCTCCTCTGACTAGCTGTCTTTTTAATTTCTATTCTCTCTTTATGCCTTTATAGTCTCACAGAAAATGCAATATACTTTACAAGAGCATATGAGGTTAATTACCTCAAAATATAGGTGGCAAAATATCATGGAATCTCAGCATGAGAATCTTGTACTTGAAGGTATTAAATCAAGCCAAAGGTCTAATCTGATAAGCATTGAGATTTCTTCTAAGATGTCCTTTTTTTTTAATCAAAAAATTTATTGATGCAAACACATCTCAGCTAAAACCAGATGCACTTAAAAAAGAACTCACCACCTATGCTTCCACAACCTAAGGGGAATAGAAGTGATAAGTGCCCAATTCACATTTGGAAGAGTCATCCTTGGTTTTAATTTGGTACAGCAACACCACATCATCGTTCATATATCTATAACCACTGTGAATTCTATCTAAACCAAGTGGACCAAGTTACTACATCAGAAATAGTTCTTCCCCAAAATGATGCTCTAGGCAGAAGCACCACACCGTCCCTCCATAGCAAAGATCCAGAAAACTAAGCCAAACAGTGAAAACAGAAATCCTGAAAGCATTAAACATCAAATGAAGAGATAAAGAACTCAGCCAAGCGCCAAATGGAGTGAGAAAACTGACAGAGAATGGAGAGCAAGGAGAGATTCATGCAGAGGTCCCCTATCAGTTAATATAGCACTGATCCACCATCTTGTACTCCTATCAGAGACCAGCAAACAGGGGGTATGAGAAAGAAGCTTCATGGAGCTTCCAGCAGGAGACAAAACAACCGGTAATTTGTGATGTACGCTTTCCCACCCCCCACCCTTCTTCACCCCCACTTGGCCTCCTCTGCTTCCTGCGACCACAGTCTCTTGTCCGGGAAGCACCAGCCGCTTGGATTCCACCCACCTGCACTGGCTGCCTTTCTGAGTGCCATTTGTTGGCTTCTGGTGTTGTTGTTTTCCACTTCTTTTGATTTCTTCCCTACCTCTCACTGCCTCCCCCTCCTTTCACTCAAATACCTCACTCCGTGCACCAACTTTGTTTCTTCCTAAGGGGCTGCAGAGCTCCATTCCAGTGTGGAACTGCTTCCTGGTCTGGGCTGTCACACTGGTGGGGTGCTGGGGCTTTTGTTTGTTTCTTTTTTTTGAATTGTTTGTTTTCATTTCCTTTTCTTGAGCTGGGAGCCTGTTCTGGCCGGGCAGTGCTACGCGGCTTGGGACATACCCCCTCAGCTTGCGCAGAGGTGCAGAGGGATACCTGAGAACATTTCTTTTTTTGTGTGTTTTTTTTTTTTTTTTTCTGGTTTTTGGGGGCTTTTCTTGTTCTTTTCTTTTTTTTTAATTTGTTTTTTTTTTCCCTCTCTTTCAACTTTGTCTTTTTTAATTACTCAGTTTCTCCTCTCTCTAAACCTTCCTTCTCTTCCTGTTTTTGAATACCTGGTGCTGAATACCTCTATGCCTTTTAGCCAGAATGGACCGCATCACCTGGGAACAACTTCTTCAGACCTCGTACGCACACCGGGGGGATTCCTGGGAGGTTTGCTGTTCTTTTTTCCTTCTAATTTTTATACATTCTTTTCTTTTTTTTATTCTCCTTACCCTTTTTGTTTTTCTCCATTTCTGTCATGGTTTGAATTATGTCCCCCCAAAAATTTGTGTATCGATTCGGCTAGGCCATGATTCCTGGTACTGTGTAATTTTCTTGTATGTTGTAAACCTGCCTCTATATGTTAATGAGGGAGGATGGGTGGCAGCTGTGTTACTAAGGCAAGACCTGATCTACAAGACTGGATTGTGTCCTGAGGCAATCTCTTGAGATACAAAAGAGAAAAGTGAGCAGTGAGACAGGGCAACCTCATACCATCAAGAAAGCAGTGCGAGGAGCAGAACACGTCCTTTGGACCGGGGTCCCTGTGCAAAGAAGCTCCTAGTCCGGCAGAACGCTGATGAGAAGGCCAACAGAGAGAGAAAGAATTCCCCTGGAGCTGACACCCTGAATATGGACATTTAGCCCACTTTGACTATGAGGAAATAAACTTCTCTTCATTAAAACCATCCACCTGTAGTATTTCTGTTGTAGCAGCACTAGATAACTGAGAAAATTTCATAGTATTTCATCTCTACACTCCAACGGCAAGCTCCCCCAGCACTCTTTTTTATTTGTTTGTATGTTTTTGGCTCATATTCGACTCTCCTTTCTCCCATATCCATCTTACCTCCATACATAACAATCTCCCCCCTCCATCCTGCCTACCTGCACCATACACTTAACATCATACAACCAAGCTGCACAGGCATGACCTTCCAGAACCTGCCCTGCACTGATAACCAACCTGCTCTGGTGGCTGCCGTAAGTGCCACAAACAACCCATCCCAGTAACTCCTCTTCTGCTACACCAGCCCTGCTTTACCATATCTGAGCAACTGACCCTGCCAATTGGAGAAGGAGGCAAAAAGTATTGTGCCCACAGAAAAAAATTTTTGGACAGCACAAGTCAGACAAAGGTCTAATCTCCATAATCTACAGGAAAATCCAACACCTCTACAACAAAAAGACAAATAATCCTATTAAAAAATGGGCAAAGGAATGAATAGACACTTTACCAAAGAAGACATTCAAATGGCCAACAGACACATGAGGAAATGCTCGCGATCACTAGCCATTAGAGAAATGTGAATTAAAACCACAGTGAGATACCATCTCACCCTGGCATTACTGGCACAAATCAAAAACACTGGAAATAACAAATGTTGGATGGGCTAGGGGAGATCGGAACACTTATGCACTGCTGGTGGGAATGCAAAATGATACAACCATTTTGGAAAGCTAGAAATAAACATACCATTCGATCCAGCAATCCCACTCCTAGGAATATATCCTAGAGAAATAAGAATTGTCACTCGAATAGACATATGCACACCTATGTTCATGGCAGCATTGTTCACAATAGCAAAACAATGGAAACAACCTAGATGCCCATCAACAGATGAACGGATAAACAAACTATGGTACATACACACAATGGAGTACTATGCAAGGAGAAAGAACAACAATGAATTGTGGACCATCTGATAACATGGAAGAAAATGGAAGACATTATGCTGAGTGAAATAAGTCAACCACAAAAGGACAAATATTGTATGAGACCTCTATTGTAAAAAGCCATGAAAAAGTTCACACACAATATGTAACAATCTTTGTTGGTTATCAGGGATGGGAGGGGTGGGTGGGGGAATACTAAATAGATAATAGATAAGTGGTATCTTGGGTGAAGGGTGAGACAGTACACAATACAGGAGAAACTAGCACAACTTATACAAAAAAAGGTCATAGAAGCCCCATAGACACATCCAAACTCCTTGAGGGAACGAATTGTTGGGTGGAGGGCTGTGGGGACCATGATCTCGGGGAACATCTAGCTCAATTGGCATGACACAGCTTATAAAGACAATGCTCTACATTCTACCTTGTTGAGTAGTGTCTGGGGTCTTAAAAGCCTGTGAGAGGCCATCTAAGATACTCCACTGGTCTCATCCCTTCGGGAGCAAGGGAGAATGAAGAGAACAGGATACAAGGAAAACATTAGTCCGAAGGACTAATTGTCCACAGCTACCAAGGCCTCCACCAGACTGAGTCCAGTACAGCTAGATGTTGCACAGCTACCACCACTGACTGCTCTGACCAGGATCACAATAGACGGTTCTGGACAGAGCTGGAGAAGGATGCAGAGCATATTTCTAATTTCGTTTTGTTGTACATAGGGTCATTATGAGTCGGAACCTAATCCACAGCATCTAACAAAAACAATAGTCTTGAATCCCACAGGGCATACATTGTGTGTTCCTGCCTACCCCGGCCATGCATCTAATCATTGAATAACTCATGATTGTGTCCTCTGGAAAGAATTCCTTTATCTGTAGTTATCCATGGCTTCTGGCTTCATCTCCTTTAAGTCTCTTTCTTTTTGATTATCCCATTGACTACATTTGAAGAGAATATTATGGAATATTTATTCCTTGAATTCTATAGCCTTTTCAGTTCACTTCTAGGTGAAAGAATTCTTGAAGTTTAAGAATAATTTTTTTTCTAGAAAAATTTTTAGTCCAGGTTGTTGAGTTTTGGCACTACAATTTTCTCAAAAAGATTGTTAGCTTCTTACATATTTTATTCGAGGCAATTCCATATTCCAGTTACTGCCACCAGATGGTTATTTTGAAAGAAAATTTCTCACTTCTGCTATATTTCATTTCTCTTTCTCTCTCCCACTTTTCTACACTTGCTACACGGATGCTTAAAGATTTTTTTTTAATTGTACATCAGGTGAAGGCTTACAGAACAAATAGTTTCTCAGGAAACAGTAGTACACATATTGTTTTATGACATTGGTTATCAACCCCACAACATGTCAACCCTCTCCCTTCTTGACATTTTTTTTGGTGAAAATATACATTGCCAAAGACACACCATTTAAAAAAATTTCTACATGCATAGTTCAGTGACATCAACCACATTTTTCCAGTTGTGCTGCTATTCTCACTTTAGATGAAGGTTTACAGAACAAAATAGTTTCTCATTTAACAGTTAGTACACATGTTGCCATATAACAATGGTTAACAGCCTCACAACACATGAACACTATCCTTACTCAACCTTGGGTTCCCTATCGCCAGCTTCCTTGTCCCCTTCTGCCTTCTGGCCCTTGTCCCTGGACTTCTGTATCTCATTAGTCCCATTTGGTTTTATGGGGCTGTCCACTCCCAGGCTGAAAGATGAACCTCAGAAATGACTTCACCACGGAGCTAAAAGGGTGTCTGGGGGCCAAACTCTTGGGGTTTCTCCAGTCTCCTTTAGGCCAGTAAATCTGGTCCTTTTTTTTTTTTTTGTGAATTAGAATTTTGTTCTACATCCTTCTCTAGCTCTGTCCAGAACCCTCTGTTGTGATCCTGGTCAGAGCAGTCAGTGGTGGCAGCTGGGCATCATCTAGCTGTACTGGACTCAGTCTGGTGGAGGCCTTGGTAGCTGTGGTCCATTAGTCCTTTGGACTAATCTTTTCCTTGTATCCTGTTCTCTTCATTCTCCCTTGCTCCAGAAGGGATGAGACCAGTGGAGTATCTTAGATGGCTGCTCACAGGCTTTTAAGACCCCAGATGCTACTCACCAAGGTAGAATGTAGAACATTGTCTTTACAAACTGTGTTATGCCAATTGAGTTAGATGTTCCCCGAGACCATGATGCCCACAGCCTTATGCCCAGCAGTTGAGTCCCTCAGGGAGTTTGGATGTGTCTATGGAAATTCCATGACCTTCCTTGTACAAGTTGTGCTGGTTTACAATGTATTGTGTACTGTCTCACCCTTCACCAAAGATACCACTTATCTATTGCCTATTTCGTATTTTCCCCCCACCCTTCCCATCCCTGGTAACCAACAAAGATTTTTACATTTTGTGTGTGAACTTTTTCATGGGTTTTTACAATAGAGGTCTCATACAAAATTTGTCCTTTTGTGATGGACGTATTTCACTCAGCATAATTTCCTCCAGTTTCATCCATGTTAAGAGATGCTTCACAGATTCATCATTGTTCTTTCTCTTTGCATAGTACTCCATTGTGTGTATGTACCATAGTTTGTTTATCTATTCATCTGTTGATGGGCATCTAGATTGTTTCCATCGTTTTGCTATTGTGAACAATGCTGCCATGAACATAGGTGTGCATATGTCTATTCGAGTGACGACTATTAGTTATCTACGATATATTCTTAGCAGTGGATTGCTGCATCGAATGATATGTCTATTTCTAGCTTTCTGAGGAAGCACCATATCATTTTCCAAAAGGGCTGTATCATTTTGCTTTCCCACCAGCAGTGCATAAGAGTTCCAATCTCCCCACAGCCCCTCCAACATTTGTTATTTCCAGTGTTTTTGATTCTTGCCAATAATGCTGGGGTGAGATGGTATCTCATTGTGGTTTTAATTTGCAATTCTTTAATGACTAGTGATCACGAGGATTTCCTCATGTGTCTGTAGGCAATTTGAATGTCTTCTTTGGTGAAGTGTCTGTTCATTTCCTTTGCCCAATTTTTAATAGGATTATTTGTCTTTTTGTTGCAGAGGTGTTGGATTTTATTATATATTATGGAGATTAGACCTTTGTCTGATTTGTACTGTCCAAAAATTTTTTTCCAGTTTATAGGTTTTCTTTTTACTCTCTTGGTGAAGTCTTTTGAAGAGCATTATTATTATTAGATTATTAGAAGATCCCAGTTATCTAGTTTATCTTTTATGGTTTGTGCGTTGACGGTTATGGTTTCTATCCTGTTAATGGCGTGTATTAAGGCCTGTACTTTTGGTCCTATTTTTTCTTCTATGAACTTTATAGATTTAGGCTTTATATTCAGGTCTTTGATTCATTTTGAAATAGATTTGTATACGTCGTGAGATATGGGTCCTGTTTTATTTTTTTTTTTTTTGCATATGGATATCCAGATTTGCCAGCACCATATGTTAAAAAGACTCTCTTTTCCCTATTTAATGGACTTTGGGCCCTTGTCGAAGATCAGGTGACCGTAGGTGGATGGATTTACATCTGGGTTCTCAATTCTGTTCCATTGGTCAATGTATCTGTTGTTGTACCAGTACCAGGCTGTTTTGACTACTGTAGCTGTATAGTAGGCTCTGAAGTCAGGTCGTGTGAGTTCTCCAACTTTATTCTTCTTCTTCAGTAGTGCTTTACTTATTCGGGGCTTCTTCCCTTTCCATAGAAAGTTAATTATTAGTTTTTCCATATCTTTGAAGAATTTTGTTGGTATTTGGATGGGGAATGCATTGTATTTGTAAATTGCTTTGGGTAGAATTCTCATTTTCACAATGTTGAGTCTACCTATCCATGAGCACGGTATGTTTTTCCATTTATGTAGATCCCTTTGGGTTTCTGCAGTAGTATTTTGTATTTTTTTTTTGTATGGGTCTTTCACATCCCTGGTTAAATTTATTCCTAATATTTTATCTTTTTAGGGGCTATTATAAATGGTATGTTTTCCTGATTTCCTTTTCATCGTTCTCCTTATTGGTGTATAGGAATCCAAATGATTTTTGTATGTTTATCTTGTATCCTGCCACTCTTCTGAATCTTTCTATTAGTTCCAGGAGATTTCTCACAGAGTCTTTAGGGTTTTCTATGTATAATATCATATCGTCTGCAAACAGGGACAGTTTAACTTCTTCATCACCAATTTGGATGTCCTTTATTTCTTTTTCTTACCTTATTGCTCTAGGTAGAACTTCCAGCACAATGTTAATCAGAAGTTGAGATAAAGGGTATCCTTGTCTTGTCCCTGTTTTCAGGGGGAAAGTTTTCAGCCTCTCTCCATTAAGAATGATGTTGGCCATTGGTTTTGCCTTGATGCCATTTATTATGTTGAGAAATTTCCCTTCTGTACCTATATTATTGAGACTTTTTATCAGGAATGGGTGTTGGACTTTATCAGATGCCTTTTCTGCATCAGTTGAGATGATCATGTGATTCTCTTCTTTCCTTTTATTTATGTGTTGGATTGCATTGATTGATTTTCTAATGTTGAACCATCCTTGCATATCTGGTGAATCCTCCTTGGCTGTTGTGTATTATTTTTTTGATATGATGCTGAATTCTATTGGCTAGAATTTTGTTGAGAATTTTTGCATCTATATTCATGAGAGATATTGGTGTGTAATTTTCTTTTTTTGTGTGACATCTTTGCATGTTTTTGGTATCAGCATTATGCTGGCTTCATAGAATGAACTGTGAAGTGTTGCTTCCTTTTCTATGCTCTGAAATAGCTTGAGTAGTGCTGGTACAAGCTCTTCTGTGAATGTTTTGTAGAATTCTCCAGTGTAGCCATCTAGGCCAGGGATTTGTTTGGTTGGGATTTTTTTAATTACCTTTTCAATCTCTTCTCTTCTCATGGGTCTGTTCAGATTTTTAACATCACTTTGTTGTAGTTTGGGTGGATAGTGTGTTTCTAGAAATTTATCCATTTCCTCTAGGTTTTCCAATTTGTTGGTGTATAGTTTTTCGTAATATTCTGTTATAATCCTTTTTATTTCGGTTGGGTCTGTTTTAATGTCCCCCATTTCATTTCTTATTTGGGTTATTTGTGTCCTGTCTTGTTTTTTCTCTTGTCAATCTGGCCAGTGGTTTGTCTATTTTGCTGATTCTTTCAAAGAACCAACTTTCGGTTTTGTTGTTTCTTTCTATTGTTTTTCTGTTCTCTATTTCATTTATTTCTTCTCTGATCTTTACTATTTCAATTGTTCCGGTGGTTGTGGGCTTTTTTTTTGCTGTTCTCTTTCTATTTGTTTGAGTTCTGTAGTTAATGTTTTGATTTTGTCCCTTTCTTCTTTTTTGATGTGTGCATCTATTGCTATAAACTGTCCTCTGAGGACTGCCTTTGCTGTGTCCCAAAGGTTTTGGTATGATGTGTTTTCATTCTCATTTGATTCTAGGAATTTTTTGATTCCATCTCTGATTTATTCTATTACCCAGTGATGTGTAAGCAGGGTATTTTTCAGTTTCCATGGAACTGATTTTTTTTCCTTGCTCTTTTTATTGTTAATTTCTACCTTGATGGCATTGTGGTCAGAGAAGATACTTTGAATTATCTCAGCATTTGGATCTTGTTGATGATTGCTCTGTGGCCTAAAGTGTGGTCTATTCTGGAGAACATTCCATGTCCATTGGAAAAGAATGTGTACTTTGCAGTGGTTGCATGGAGTGTTCTATATATGTCTATGAGGTCAAGTTGTCTGATTGTGCCCTTTAGGTCTTCTGTATCTTTGCTTGGTTTCTTTTTAGTTGTTCTGTCCTTTACTAAGAATGGTATGTTGAATTCTCCTACTATTATTGTGGAACTGTCAGTTTCTCTTTTCAGTGTTGTTAGTTTGTTTTATGTATTTTGGAGCCATATAATTGGGTGTGTAGATGTTTATTATGTTATGTCTTTATGATGGGTCTTCCTCTTAATCATTACATAGAGTCCTTCTTTGTCTTATATGCTGAATTTTGTTTTAAAGTCTATTTTTTCTGAGATTAGTATTGCCACTCCTACTCTTTTTAGTTGTTAGCTTGATATATTTTTTCTAACCTTTGGCTTTTAATAAATTCATATCTTTGTTTCTAAGGTGTGTCTCTTGTAGACAGCATATTGATGTATCCTGTTTTCTTATCCATTCTGTCACTCTCCATCTCTTTATGGGTGCATTGAGTCCATTTACATTCAGTGTAATTATTGATAGATGTGAGTTTATTGCTGTCACTTTGTAGTGCTTTTTTTTTTGTGTGGTGCTGACGTTTTCTTTGTTTTTCTTATTCTCCTGTGCTGAATTTCTTTGGCTTGTGATTTTTTTTTCATTTCTTTTGTTTTTGCAGGTTTTGTTTTTGCTGAGACTTTAGGTTTTTCCTCATTTTTTTTTTTATGAGTATGTTTGTAACTCTCTTTGGCGTTACCATGGATTTTAACCTTATCTTTCTAAGTTTGAAGCAGTCTACCATTACTTGGTATCACCTTGCCTTCCTCTCCATTACAAGGTTCTATACCTATGCCGTTTTTTCCGTCTTTTATTGTTTTGATGTTGTTGTCATTTACTGATTAACTGCTCTGATTCCCTGTTGTATTTATTTTGGTTTTGGATAGTCCTTGAGAGTTCATTTCCTAGATTTGTATCTGGCTGGTATGATCCTGAGTCCTAGATTCTGCCTGTGAGCTGAAGTTGTTCATCCTCCCATTGAATAACTCCCTTTAATAATTCTTTTAAGTTTGGTTGGCTTTGGAAATGACCTAATTTCACATCATGTTTAAATGAGAGTTTACAGGATATATTATTCTTGGCTGGCAATATTTTTCTTTCAAGATTTTATATATGTCATCCCATTGCCTTCTTGCCTGCATGGTTTCTGCTGAATAATCTGAGCTTAGTCTTATTGTTTTTCCTCTGTATGTGACTTCTTGTTTTTCACAAGCTGCTCTAAGGATTCTTTGTCTTTGGTTTTAGCAAGTGTGATTATGATATGCCTTGGTGATTTTCTTTTGGGGTCTATGCTATATGGGGTTCATTGAGCTTCTTGAATGGCCAGCTTTTCCTCTTTCATGATATTGGGGAGGTTTTGTGTCAGCAGTTCTTCAATGATCATCTCTGTGTTTTCTGTTTTCTCCCCGTGTTCTGGAACTCCAATCACTCGGAAATGTTTGCCTTTGATTGTATCCCACATAACTCTCAGGGTCTCTTAATTTTAATTTGTTCTTTTTTCTGAGTTTTCTTCAAACAGTGTTGTATACAAGTGCTTGTCTTCAGTTGCACTTATCATGTCTTCCACCTTTTCAAATCTGCTTCTCAGACCTTCTATGACACCGTCCATTTCTGAAATCTTGTTGGTTATCTTTTGGATTTCTAATTGTTGTCTTTGTATCATTTCTAGTTGTGAATTTATTTTGGCATTTTGTTCTTGCATTATTTTCCTGAATTCTTCCAATTTTTTGTCTGTATTGTCCATGAATTTTTCTATTTTTTCCTCATTTTTGTCAGTTTTTGCTTCAGCTCTTGGAGAATTGTGAGTATTAGAGATTTGAATTCCCTATCAGGTAGTTCTAGTGCATTTTCTTCCAATGGAAAGTCACTGTTGTTTTATTTTGAATGCCTACAGGAACCATGCTGTCCTGTTTTTGTAAATGTTTTGATATTGTCTGCTGTCTTTGGGGCATTCAGTAGTTATTTTTCTCATTTATTGATTGTAGATTTGTTTGTTTCATCCCTCCTTTTTTTAATTTGGCTATGTCTGAGAGGGTGGGCTCCGTGTTCTTTGTTGTTTGCTCATCTGTAGGAACAACAGTTTTCACCTTCTTCTCCAGTTGGCAGGGTCAGTCACTCAGATATGGTACAGCAGGGCAGATCTAGCTGAAGAGGAGTTATTGGGATGGATTGTTTGTGGCACTTACTACAGCCACCAGGGCAGATCGGTAATCAGTGCAGGGCAGGTTGCAGTAAGTAGTGCCTGTGCTGCTTGGTGGTGTAATGTTAAGCGCACCGTGCAGGTAGGCAGGATGGAGGGAGGAGATTGTTACGTGTGGAGCTGGGATTGTTACGTATGGGAAAGAGGACAGAGGAACAGGGGCCAAAAACATACAAACAAACAAAAAAGAATGCTGGGGAGCTTGCCGTTGGAGTGGAGAGATGAGAGGTGGTTGTTTTGTCTCCTGCTGGAAGCTCCATGAAGCTGCTTTTTCCTACCCCCTGTTTGCTGGTCTCCAATAGGAGTCCAAGTTGGCGGATCCGCGCTGCATTAGCTCTACATGAATCTCTCCTCGCTCTCTGTTCTCTGTCAGTTTTCTCACTCCATTTGGTGTTTGGATGAGTTCTTTATCTTTTCATTTGATGTTTTAGGGTTTCAGGATTATTGTTTTCTCTCTTCGAATTAGTTTTTTGGATCTTTGCTGTTTAGGGATGGCATGGTGTTTCTGCTTAGAGCACCATTTTGCCGGAAGTCTAAAAGCTTTTATTGTTGTTTGTTTAGATTTGTTTTTTAGGAAAGCTATATTCTTTTTTATATAATTTATTTTGTTATTTTTGTTGAAAATATACACAGCAAATCATACATCAATTCAGCAATTTCTACTTGTACAATTAGGTCACATTGATTATATTCTTCAGGTTGTGAAACTATTCTCACCCTTCTTTTCTGAGTTGTTCCTCCCCCACTAAAGTAAACCTACTGCCCCCCAAGTTTCCTGTGTAATCTTCCGAGTTGTTGTTGCCAATTTGATCCCATATACATAGATCTCAAAAGAGTCTAATTCCCAAGGCAGACCTTCTTTACTAGTTAAGCTAAACTATTGTTTTGTTTTAAGAAGACTTCAGGGAATATATTTTGGTTTAATGTTTAAAGATTATATCAGGGCAATAATTTTCGGGTTCATCCCAGGTCTATGGCTCCATAAAATTCTGGATTCCATAAGAATTTGAAAATATGTTCTTCATTTTCCACCTTTTAATCAGGATTCCTCAATAGAATCTTTAATCAAAATGTTCAGTACTGGTAGCTGGGCACCATCCAGTTCTTCTTGTCTCATGGCAAAGAGGGCAGTTGTTAATATAGGCAATTAGCCACACATTCAATTTCCTCCGATTCCTGACTCTCCTTCTTCTTCTGTTGTTTCAGGCAAATAGTGACCAATTTTTGTAACTTGGATGACCAGTTTTTAAGGCCCCAGGCACTACACAAGGAACTAGGAGGTAGAACAGAAACACTAAACATGATATTACTCCAATTAATCGGGATGTTCCATGAAACCATGACCCTAAACCTCCAAACCAAGGAACCAAATCCAGTGAGTTGTTTGGTTGTACAAAAGCAGCCTCAGCAAGTACTTCTTTTTATTCCCCGCCTTTGTCATTGTTGTAAATATATCTATCACACAACTTTTGCCAATTAAAATTATTAAAGGTTGTCATGGATTAAATTGTGTTCCCTAAAATTATCTGTCAACTTGGCTAGGTCATGATTCCCAGCACTGTATGATTGTCTACCATTTTGTCACCTGCTGTGATTTCCCTATGTGTTCTAAATCCTATCATAATGATATAATGAGATGGATTAGTGGCAGTTACATTGATGGGATCAGTAAGATTATTGTCTTAAGCCAATCTCTTTGGATGTATAAAAGACAGAAGTAAGCAGAAAGACATGGGGACTTCATACCACCAAGAAAGCAATGCCAGGAGCAGAGCACATCCTTTGTACCTGAAGTTTCTGAGCTGAGATGCTCCCAGGCCAAGGGGAGACTGATGACAAGGACCTTTCTCCATAGCCGACAGAGAGAGGAAGTCTTCCCCTGGAGTGGGTCCACTGAATTTGGACTTGTAGCCTACTGGACTGTGAGAGAATAAACTCTTTAAGCCATCCACTTGTGGTATTTCTGTTATAGCAACACTTGATGACTAAGACACAGGTACACTACTTATTGACAGCAATTACATCAATCAGCTGTGCAAACTTACACTTAATGCAATTTTTCCATCACTGTAAACTGAAACTCAGTTGTACATTAGCAATAACCCCTCCTTTCCCCCTTCTTCCCACACCTGGTAACCAATAATGAACTCTGATCTCTATAAATTTACCTGGTTTTGTCTTTTTGTGTAAATGACTTCACACAATATTTGCCTTTTTGTGATTTATTTATTTCAGTCAGCATAACGTCTTCAAGCTCCATCCATACTGTAGTGTTTATCAAGACTTCCTTTATCTTACTGCCTGAGTAGTATCCTATTGCATGTATGTTCCACATTTTTTTTATTCATTTATCCCCTGATGGGTATTATTATGAATTGTGTCTCCTCAAAATACGTGTTGTAAATCCTAACCTCTAAACCTGTGGTTATAATCCCATTTTGGAATGGGCTGTATTTGTCATGCTAATAAGTCAGGATTAGCATAGGTTGTGTCTTGAATCAATCTCTTTTGAGGTATAAAAGAGATTAAACAAAAAAGTAAGAGACACAGGGAAAGAGAGATGCCAAGCACATGAAGATGGCAGGAACAGAAGCTCAGATGAGACAAGGACCTTCCTCCAGAGCTGACAGGGAGAGAAAGCCTTATCCTAGTGCCAGTACCCTGAATTCAGACTTCTAACCTCCTAAACTGTGAGAAAATAGATTTTTGTTTGTTAAAGCCATCCACTTGTAGTATTTTTGTTATAGCAGCACTAGATAACTAAGACAGAACTTGGTACCAGAAGAATGTGGTGTTGCTCTAACATAAACCTAAAATGTGGAAGTGGTTTTGGAACTGGGTAATGAGTAGAGGCTGGAAGAGTTTTAAGATACCTAATAGTAACAGCCTAGATTGCCTTGAAGAGATTGTTTGAAGAGTTATGGAGGTCAAAAGCAATTCTGGTGAGAGCTCAGAATGAAGTGAGTAAAGCTAGAGAAAGTCTCTAACTTCCTAGAGAATATATATATATGGTGCCAGCAACAGAATGTTGCTAGACATGTAGACATTAAATATGTTTCTGGTGAGCTTTAAAAGAAAATGATGAAAATGTGATTGGACAATGGAGGAAGGGCAGTGCTTTTTATGCAGTGGCCAGGAACTTGTCTGAATGATTTTCAAATATTTGGTGGAAAGTAGAACTTATAAGTGAAGAACTTCAATATCTGGCTGATGAGATTTCTAAGCAAGATCTTAAAGGGGTTGTATGGACTCCTTGCTGCTTCAAATGCCAGAGGAATGAGATGGGCTTAAAAATGAACTGTGCAAAATGAAAACAGAACTTAAAGATTTGGAAAATTCTGTTGTACAAATTAAGGACTCATGTCCTAGAATGTTCACCAAGAATGTGGATAAACAATCTTTTGTTAAACAGACTAAGCTTCTAACTGATTGATCTAACCCACTACCATACCAGAAAACTCATCAGCTTAGACTGAAAGGGACAGAGAAAGAATGAAATGAAAGAACGCTGTCTGCCTCTTGGAATTCTATAGGCAGAAAACAGGCCAGAGGAGCTATATTTGTTGTCCTCCAAGAAAAGACAAAGACCATCCCTGGAGTGTCTGGGAGATCAGCAGAACTGTTGGAAGGAGCAAGAAAAGAAGGGTCTCCTTAGTTTCAAAGGGTAGGGTCATGGTCTCACGAATCTCAAATGACGGGGCCGAAGCTTCCTAGGTTTCAAAGAGTCAGATCTTAGCCAACTCTGTTCTGAAATGTGGGGTTGCCATTAAGATGTGGCTGGAGTATAGGGCCACCACTCAAAACTGAGGGAGTGGGGCTCCATGCCCAATGTGGGGGTCCACCGGGGCCAAGGGGTGGGGTCTCTACTCAGATATACTAGGAGAATGGGACCGCCCAAAGAAAGGAGCAGAGTTGTCATTCCAGAGAGCCTGGAAAGTGGAGCTGAAGCCCAGGGCCAAGGGTCCTCCAACCAGAATCCAGAGGGCATGACCAAAATCCAGAGTCTGGAGGGGAAGGCCACTGCCCAGATGATCACAGAGAACAAAGGATTATTTTCAAGCCTTCAGAGCTAATGCAATTTATTATGCTGGTTTTGGGACATGCTTGGTACCCCTTATCCCTTCTTTCCCTCCAGTTTCTCTCTGGTATAATGGAAATGTCTACTTTGTGCTTGTTCCACCATTTCTTTGGAAAGAGATAACTTGTATATAGATTCAAATTTTCACAAATGAAGAGGAATTTTGCCCAGGATGGAATACACTTAAAGTCTTACAATATTTGATTTAAATGACATGCTTGGTGCCTGTTATCCCTTCTTTCCCTCCAGTTTCTCTCTATTGCAATGGAAATGTTTACTTTGTGCCTGTTCCACCATTTCTTTGGAAAGAGATAACTTGTATATAGATTCAAATTTTCACAAATGAAGAGGAATTTTGCCCACAATGGAATAAGCTTAAAGTCCTACTATATTTGATTTAGATGATTCAGACGATGAGATTTTGCCCTTTATCACCACTCTTATTCAACATTGTGCTGCGGGTCCCAACCAGAGCAATTAGGCTAAAAAAAAAGACATAACAGGCATTCAAATTGGTAAGGAAGAAATAAAGTATCTCTATTTGCAGATGATATTATCTTATACACAGAAAACCCCAAAGAATCCATAAGAAAACTACTGGAACTAATAGAAGATTTCAGCAAAGTATCAGCATACAACATAAACATACAAAAATCAGTTGGATTCCTTTACACCAAACAAGAGAACTTCCAAGAAGAAAATCACCAAATCAATACCATTTACAATAGCCCCCAAGAAGAGAAAAGGAATAAATCTAACTAGAGAAATAAAAGACTTATATAGTGAAAACTACAAGACACTACTGCAAGAAACTAAAAGAGACCTGCCTAAGTGGAAAAGCATACCTAGCTCATGGATAGGAAGACTCAACATTGTGAAAATGTCAATTCTACCCAAAGCGATCTACTGATACAATGCAATCCTGATCCAAATTCCAACAGCATTTTTTTAATGAGATGGAGAAACAAATCACCAACTTCATATGGAAAGGGAACAGGCCCTGGATAGGTAAAGCATTGCTGAAGAAGAAGAACAAAGAGGGAGGCCTCACACTACCCGATTTTAGAACCTATTATACCGCCATGGTAGTCAAAACAGCTTGGTACTGGTACAACAACAGATACATAGACCAACGGAACAGAATTGAGAATCCAGACATAAATTCATCCACCTATGAGCAACTGATATTTGACAAAGTCCCAAAGTCCATTAATTGGGGAAAAGACAGTCTCTTTAACAAATGGTACTGGCATAACTGGATATCCATCTGCAAAAAACTGAAAGAAGACCATACCTCACACCATGCACAAAAACTAACTCAAACTGGATCAAAGACCTAAATATAAAATTGAAAACAATAAAGATCATGGAAGAAAAAATAGGGACAACACTAGGAGCCCAAATACATGGCGTAAACAGAATACAAACCATAAGTAACAATGCACAAGCATCAGAAGAGAGACGAGATAACTGGGAGCTCCTAAAAATCAAACACTTATGCTCATCAAAAGAGTTCACCAAAAGAGTCAAAAGAGAACCTACAGACTGGGAAAAAAAATTTGGCTGCTACAAATCCACTCAGCATCTAATCTTTGAAATCTAGAAGATACTGCAAAACTTCAACAACAAAAAGACAAATAATCCAATTAAAAAATGGTCAAAGGATATGAACAGGCACTTTGCCAGATAAGACATTCAGGTGGCTAACAGACACATGAAGAAATGCTCACAATCATTAGCCACTGGGGAAATGCAAATCAAAACTACAATGATATACCATCTCACTCCAGCAAGGCTGGCATTGATCCAAAACAATATCAAATAATGAATATTAGAGAGATTGTAGAGAGACTGGAACACTTACACTCTGTTGGTAGGAATGTAAAATGGTACACTTTGGAAACTGATTTGGCGCTTCTTTAAAAAGCTAGAAATAGAAGTACTATACGATCCAGCAATCCAACTACTTGGAATAGATCCTAAAGAAGTAAGAGCAGTCACATGAGTAGATATATGCACACCCATTGCAGCACTGTTCACAACAGCAAAAAATGGAGACAACCTCGGTGCCAATCAACGGAGGAATGGATAAACAAATCACGGTACATTCATACAATGGAATATTACCCAATGATAAAGAACAACAATGAAGCAATGAAACATCTTATAACATGGAGGAATCTGGAGGGAATTATGCTGAGTGAATTTAGTCAGTCACAGAAAGACAAATATTGTATAAGACCACTATTATAAGAACTCGAGAAAAAGGTTAAACACAGAAGAAAACATTCTTTGATGGTTATGAGGGTGGAGAGGGAGGGAGAGTGTTATTCACTAACTAGATAGTAGTAGACAAGAATTATCTTAGGTGAAAGGAAGGACAGCATACACTACAGGGGAAGTCAGCACAATGGGACTAAACCAAAGCTAAGAAGTTTCCTGAATACAATTAAACACTTTGAGGGACAGAATGGCAGAGGTGGGGGTATGGGGACCACGCTTTCAGAGGACATTTAGGTCAATTGGCATAACAAATTTTACTCAGAAAATGTTCTGCATCTTACTTTGGTGAGTGGCGTCTGGGGTCTTAAAAGCTAGCAAGCAGCCATTTAAGATGCATACATTCGTCCCAACCATCTGGAGTAAGGAGAATGAAAAACATCAAAGACACAAGGAAAGTATTAGCCCAAGAGACAGAATGGGCCACGTAGACCAGAGACTTCATCAGCCTGAGACCAGAAGAACTGGATAGTGCCCAGCTATCACCAATGACTGCCCTGACAGGGAACACAACAGAGAGTCCCTGATGGAGCTGGGGAAGGGTGGGATGCAGAACTCAAATTCTAGTAAAAAGACCAGACTTAATGGTCTGACTGAGACTGGAGGAACCCAGAAAGCATGGCCCCTGGACTCTCTGTCAACCAAGAACTAAAACCATTACCAAGGCCAACTCTTCAGACAAAGATTGGACTGGACTTTGGGACATAAAATGGTACTCATGAAGAGTGTGCTTCTTAGCTCAAGTAGATACATGAGACTAAATGGGTAGCTTCTGTCCGGAGGTGAGATGAGAAGGCAGAGAGGGTTAAGAGCTGGTTGAATGGACATGGGAAATCAGAGGTGGAAAGAAGGAGTGTGCTGTCACAGTATAGGGAGAGCAATTATGGTCACATAACTATGTATGTATAAGTTTTTCTATGAGAGAGTAACTTGAATTGTAAACTTTCATTTAAACTTCAACAATGAAAAACAAAAAGGAAGAAAAAAAATTAATATACTTAAAGGATGGACTTATCCAAGGCCAAGTTAACCAATCCACACCATACAAGACTTCCCAAGTGAACTTTGAGGAAGAGAAGGGTGGGGTGTTTGTGTATACACCTTCTGTCCTTTTTTTTTTTTTTACCCTGCTTTCAAGTTCTGTTTGCCCTGTGTTAATTTATCAGAAAGAGGGTAAACAAATACTAAATTTTCTTCCTAAAAAAAAAAAGAAGAAAAAGATGAGATTTTGGGCTTGGAGTTGATTTAAGACTTGGGATGACGTTGTGGGGTGAATGAGTTTTGCATATAACAAAAGCATGAATTTTGGGGGTGATGTAGGGTCGTTATGAGTTGGAATTGACTCGACAGCTGCAGGTTTGGTTGATTTTTTTTTTGGTATCTTGAGTCAATCTCTTTTGAGATATAAAAGAGATTAAACAATCAAGTGAGTAAGAGACACAGGGGAAGAGAGATGCCAAGAACATGAAAATTTCTCAGGAACAGAAGCTCAGAAGAGACAAAGACCTTCCTCCAGAGCTGACAGAGAGAAAAATCCTTCTCTGAGAGCTGGCACCCTGAATTCAGACTTCTAACCTCCTACACTGTGAGAAAATAAATTTCTGTTTGTCAAAGCCATCCACTTGTAGTACTTGTTATAGCCTCACTATATAACTAAGACACATTTAGATTGTTTCCACCTTTTGGCTGTTGTGAATAGTGTAATGAACATTGGTGTACAAGTACCTGGGTTTCTACCTTCACTTGTTTTGTGTATATACTTAACATTAGAATTGCTGGGTCATATAATAGTTTAATTTTTAGTTTTTTGAGGAGCCACGACACTGTTTTCCACTATGGCTGTACCATTTTGTATTCCACCAGCAATGAATAAATATTTCAGTTACCACATATCCTTGTCAACATTTGTTATTTTCTTATATTTTGTTTTCATCTTAACCATCCTACCCAGTGTCCTTGAGTTGATTCTGACTCACTGCAACCCTGTAAGACAAGGTAGATCTGCCCCATATTGTTTCCAAGGCCGTAATCTTTACAGATGCAGACCAGCAATCTTTCTCACAGAGAGAGATGCTGCTGAGTTTGAACCCCCAACCTTTTGGTTAGCAGCTGAGCACTTTAGCCATACTTTAAATACTGTGCCACTGGTGCTCCTTTAGCCATCCTAGTGGGAGTGATATTGTATCTCATTGTGGTTTTGATTTGCAACTCTCTGATGCTTAATAACCCTGAGGTCTTTTCATGTGTCTTGGGGCCATTTGAATGTCCTCTTTGTGAAATGTCTTTTCAAGGATTTTGCCTGTTTTTAATTTTTTTCTTTCTTACTTTTAAATTAAAAGTGGCATTGGTTGCCAACCCCATGACATGTCAACACTCTCCCTTCTTGACCTTGGGTTCCCTATTACCAGCTTTCCTGTCTCCTCCTGCCTTCTTGTCCTTGCCCCTGGGCTGATGTGCCCATTTAGTCTCGTTTTGTTTCATGGGCCTGTCTAATCTATGGCTGAACGGTGAACCTCAGGAGTGACTTCATTACTGAGCTATAAGGATGTTTGGGGGACATACTCTTGGGGTTTCTCCAGCCTCTGTCAAGCCAGTAAGTCTTGTCTTTTTTTGTGAGTTAAAATTTTGTTCTAGATTTTTCTCCATCTCTGTCCAGGACCTTCTATTGTGATCCCTGTCAGAGCAGTCAGTAGTGGTTGCCGGGCACCATCTGGTTGTGCTGGACTCAGTCTGGTAGAGGCTGTGATAGCTGTGGTCCATTAGTCCTTTTGACTAATCTTACTCTTGTATCTTTGGTTTTCTTCATTCTCCCCTACTCCCGACAGGGTGAGACCAGTGGAGTATCCTAGATGGCTGCTCACAAGCTTTTAAGACTGCAGATGCTACTCACCAAAGTAGAATGTAGAACGTTTTCTTTATGAACTATGTTACGCCAGTTGAGCTAGATGTTCCCCAAGACCATGGCCTCCACAGCCCTCAGCCCAGTAATTTGGTCCCTCAGGGAGTTTGGATGTGTCTATGGAGCTTACATGACCTTGCCATGGACAAGATGTACTGGCTTTCCCAGTATTGTGCACTATCTTATCCTTCACAAAAGTTACCACTTATCTGTTGTCCATTTAGGGTTTTTCCCTCCCATCCTTCCCCTCCCTTATAACCATCAAAGATTGTTTCTGTTTATGTGTAAATCTTTTCATGTGTTTTTATAGTCGTGGTCTCATGCAATATTTGTCCTTTTATGATTGACTTATTTCACTCAGCATAATGCTGTCCAGATTTATTCATGTTGTGAGATGCTTTCCAGATTCATCATTGTTCTTTAGTATTGTATTCCATTGTGTGTATGTACCATAGTTTGTTTATCCATTCATCTGTTGATGGGCACCTATGTTGTTTCCATCCTTTTGCTATCATGAATAATGTTGCAATGAACATGGTGTGCATATGTCTATTCCTGGGATGGCTCTTATTTCTCTAGGATATATTTCCAGGACTGGGATTGCTGGATCATATGGTATTTCTATTTCTAGTTTTTTAAGGAAGTGCCATATAGTTTTCCAAAGTGGTTGTACCATTTTGTATTCCCACCAACAGTGCATGAGAGTTCCAATCTCCCTGCAGCCTCTCCAGCATTTGCTATTTTCTGTTTTTTTTGTTTTTTTTTTATTTGTGCCAGTAATATTGGTGTGAGATAGTATCTCATTATGGTTTTGACTTGCATTTCTCTAATGACTAGTGATCATGATCACTTCCTCATGTATCTGTTAGCCACTCAAATGTCTTCTTCGGTTAAGGGTCTGTTCTTATCCTTTGCCCATTTTTTAATTGGATTATTTGTATTTTTGTTGTAGAGGTGTTGAATTTTCCTGTAGATTTTAGAGATTAGAACTTTGTCATATTTGTCATAGCCAAATTTTTCTTCCCAGTTTCTAGGTTCTCTTTTTACTCTTTTAGTGAAGTCTTTTGATGAGCATAAGTGTTTAATTTTTAGAACACTCCAGTTATCTAGCTTATCTTTTGGCGTTTGTGTATTTTTAGTTATGGTTCTTATCCTGTTAATGCTGTGTATTAGGGCCTCTAGTGCTGATTCTATTTTTTCTTCTTTGAACTTTATAGTTCTTGGCTTTATATTTATGTCTTTGATCCATTTTGAATTAGCTTTTGTGTATGATGTGAGGTGTGGTCCTCTTTCATTTTTTGCAGATGGACATGCAGTTCTGCCAGCACCATTTGTTAAAAAGACTGTCTTTTCCCCATTTAATGGACTTCGGGCCTTTGTAGAAGATCAGGTGACCATGGATGGATGGATTTACATCTGGACTGTCAATTCTGTTCCATTGGTCAATGTGTCTGTACTTGTACCAGTACCAGACTGTTTTGACTACCTTAGCTGTAGGTCAGGTAGTGCAAGTCCTCCTACTTTATTGCTCTTCTTCAATAGTGCTTTACTTACCTGGGACCTCTTCCCTTTCCATATAAAGTTAATGATAATTTTTTCGATCTGTTTAAAGAATGCTTTTGGTATTTGGATTTGGATTGCATTGTATTTGTAGATTGCTTTGGGTAGAATTGACCTTTTCACAATGTCAAGTCTACTTATCCATGAGCATGGTGGGTTTTTCCACTTATGTAGGTCTCTTTTGGTTTCTTGCACTACTGTTTTGCACTTTTCTTTGTAGTTTTCTTTGCATATGTCTTTTACATTCCTGGTTATATTTATTCCTATGTATTTTTTTTATTAGAAGATATTATAAATGGTATTGTTTTCCTGATTACCTTTTCATTTTCTCTTTATTGGTATATAGGAATCCAACTGATTTTTTATGTTTTTCTTGTATCCTTCCACTCTGTTGAATCTTTCTATTAGTTCCAGTAGTTTTCTCGTGGAGTCTTTTGGATTTTCTGTGTATAGTACCCTATCATCTGAAAATAGGGACAGTTTTACTTCTTCTTACAAATTTAGATACCCTTTATTTCTTTTTCTTGCCTTCTTGCTCTAGCTAGGACTTCCAGTACAATGTGAAATAGGAGTGGTGATAAAGGGCATCCTTGTCTTGTTCCTAGTCTCAAAAAGAGTGTTTTCAGCCCCTCTCCATTAAGCATGATGTTGGCTGTTCATTTTTTATAGATGCTCTTTATTATGTTGAGGAATTTCCCTTCTATACCTATTTTATTTAGAGTTTTTATCAGGAATGGGCATTGGGCTTTGTTGAATTCTTTTGCCAATTTTTGATTGAGTTATCTGTCTTTTTGATGTTAAGTTGTCAAAGTTTTATATATATATTTTGATTATGAGATTCTTATGGAATATATGGTTTCCAAAGATATTCTCCCATTTGGCAGCTTGTCTTTTCACTATTTTGGTAAAGTCTTTTGTGTGTGTGTGTGCTTTGAGTGAAAGTTTACAATTCAAGTTAGTCTCTCATACAAAAATTTATACATACATTGTTTTGTGACCCTACTTGCTCTCCCTATACTGTGACAGCACACTCTTCCTTTCCACCAAGGATTTCCAGTGTCTATTCAACCACCTCCTAACCCTCTCTGCCTTCTCTTCTCACTCTGGACAGAAGCTGCCATTTAGTCTCATGTATCTACTTGAGCTAAGAAGTACACTCTTCACAAGTATCATTTTATGTCCCATAGTCCAGTCTAGTCTTTGAAAAGCTGGCCTCGGAATGGTTTTAGTTTTGGGCTAACAGAGAATCTGGGGGCCATGTCTTCTGGGGTCCCTCCAATCTCAACCAAACCATTAAGTCTGGTCTTTTTACTATAATTTCAGTTCTGCACCCCACTTTTCTCCTGCTCCGTCTGGGACTCTCTGTTGTGTTCCCTGTCAGGGCTGTAATTGTGATGACCGAGAATCATCTAGTTCTTCTGGTCTCAGGCTGATGAAGTCTCCGGTGGCCTTTTCTGTCTCTTGGGCTAATACTTTCCTTGTGACTTTCGTGTTCTTCATTCTACTTTATTCCAGGTAAATTGGGACCATCTGATGCATCTTTTTGGGACCAATAGATGGCCATTCACTAGCTTTTAATACCCCAGATACCACTCAAATTTTGGTAAAGTCTTTTTATGGACAAAAATGTTTAATTTTTATGGAGTCTCATTTATTTCTTCTGTCTTTTGCTCTTTGTGCTTTTGTTATTATATTACATAATCCATTGTTAAAAGCTAGTTCTGACAGCGTTGCTACTCCATTTTCTTCTAAGAATTTCATGATTTTAGTTTTCACATTTAGTTCTTTAATTAATTTTGAATTTGTTTTCTTATGTGGTGTGAGGTATGTATTCTGTTTCATTTTTATGTATCTAGAAATCCAACATTCTTAATCTAGTTATTGCACTAGATCATTTACATCTAACAAAAAACTTTACAGAGTCATAACACTTTAATCTGATTTTTACCATGATGCACCGAACCTGTTGAGAGATTTTGACTTCTAAGATGACACCTTTAATTCAAATTTTACCTGAGTATAAACTTTTATTTTTTTACTTTTACATTGTTTTACATTAACACAAAATGTATGTGCAGAACAATTTACCCGTTATAGTGAGTACAGTTCTGTGAGTATTGATAAGCAGATACTGTCATGTAATCACCACCACGATCAAGTTATGGAAGAGTTCCTTCACCTTCCAAAATTTCTTTCCACCTCTTTGTTGTGAAACCTCCTCCTCTGGCAATGACTGAATAGGTCTCTGTCACTATGCTTTTGTTGTTTCCAGAATATCATACACAAATAATACAGCATGCAGTCTTTCATCTAGCATAGTACATTTGGGATCCATCATTTTGCTGTTGTGGTTATTTGTACCAGTAGTTTGCTCCTTTTAATTCCATGAGTGTACCATAATTTTTTATTCATTGTCCAGTTGATTGATATTTGATCTTCTTCCAGTTTGAGTGATTACAATAAATTTGCTATAAATGTTTGCACGCAGGATTCTGTATGAAAAATCTTTTTTTCACATAAATCCCTTGGAGTGGGATTGCTGCATTACATGAGAAGTGTATGTTTAATTTCATGCAAAATTGCCAAACTAGTCTCCAAAGTTGCTGTTTCATTTTGCATTTGTATCACCAATGTGTAAATGTTCTTATTGACTGACATACTCACTATTAATTAGCATTGTTAGATTTGTTTGTTTGTTTGTTTTGTGCTGCCATTTTAAGAGGCTTTTAGTGGTATTTCATTGTCGCTTTAGTTTACCTTTTACTAAAGACTAATTATATTGGACATATTTTCATGTACCAATTTGCTGTCCACATGGATTCTTTGGTAAAATATCTGTTCAAACTGTTTACACATTTCTTACTGGGTTGTTTATTTTCTTATTATTGAGTTTTACGTACTGAGTTAAGGAATATCCCCTTTTCTTCTATTCGTTTCAGGACAGAGCAGTAAAGTACTTATACTTTGCCATCTATTAACTGAAAATTTTGCCATTGTGTTTTGTAAGTGTGGTCCACTTTGCCCAGTATCCATTGCCTTAGGGACACAGCACAGAGTTTTTAGTTGTTCACATGGCAGCCACAACAATAAACTAGATTTCCCAACCCCTCTCATATAGATATGCCTCTGTGACTAGGATCTGGCCAATGGGATGTACACAGAAGAGGTGAATGCACCTTCTGGAATGTATCCCTCAAAGGAGGAAGGCTTCCCTATGTCCTTTTTGCCTTCATGCTGGCTAAAATGTAGTCTTATTGATGAGTCATAAGGCAATCTTGAAAATGGTGGCTACTATCAAATAACAAAAACAAAGCCATACTTTTATAGGAGAAGCTTTATTCAGAGAGAAAAGGGGAAAAGGGGAAGGGGCTATTAAAGTAGTGGGATAGGGGATTCTATACTAAGGAGAACACTGCAACCATAAGATCTGCAAGTGTCTACAAGGGTTAGTGAAAATGCATTTTCTTTTATAAAGACTCAGAGTAAACAAGGATAAATAAAAAAGAAAAAGAAAGGTGTAGAGAAGTCGGATGAGCTAGTGACATCATCTGATAGTAAATCAGAATGTTTGACACTGAAGTCCACCTATTGTCTGGGAAGGGCTCATAAAGAGGTGTAATATGTTGGCTAAGGCTGAGGGTAAGTCAAAGTTCAGGGACATGGGGGAAGGAGAAGAGCTTAACCAAAGTTTGGCTAAACAAGCATTTTGTTTCTGATTTATCAGTAGGCAAGAGCCATTTGGTTACTCATTTATTAGGCAAGGAATGGGAATTTGGAGATTCTGTTTCTGACCTAAAGATCCCTGGATGAAGCTAACAATTTGTGCTTGACTACTAAGTGAAAGGCCATTGGAACCCACTCAGTGGTGCTGCAGAAGAAAGACCTGACAATCTGCCTCCATAAAGATTACAGCCAAGAATGTACCATGGAGCTCAGTTCTGTAACACATGGGGTGATCATGAGTTGGAATCAACTCGAAGGTAACAGATTTTTTTTTTTTTTTTTTTAAGTTTCTGACCTTGTCACAGGTAAACAGGAGGCAAAAATAAGTTTTATCTAAGTCATATGAGAAGGATAGTTCTTTACAGCAAGCTGGTTTCCTGAATGCAGAGAGTAGGTGGATTTTGTTAACCATTGCTGTTTTCCAATATCACAAGCTTTCAGTAAAATTAAATATTAACACTACTGTAGTGAAGCCACAGGATAGAAGGAATCTGAATTCCCGGAACTGTAGAACCACCATAACAGTTTTAGATCCTTAGCTTCAAACTTAAACAAGAAATACATATTCACTTTTTTAAAACTAGTGTATTTTGGCTTTTCTGCCCCTGTAGCTGAGCTAAATCCAAACTGATAAAAGACCTTAGGACATCTAAAGTTCACATTTCTAAGAAATCTAGGATCTCCTCAAAGTTACATAAAACATCATAGACCAGAAAGATAGAGAACTACTGAACTTATTCCAAAGGAAAATCATTAACCAAATACTGGAATTTTGAGGTTATCCATCTTTGAGGAGATAAAGTATGAGGCTTGCTCTCACACAAAGAACAAAGAAATAGCAGCGTAGTGTGTAGAGAAGTGAGGGGTATAAGATAAAACATTTTGTTTTGTTTTGTTTTTCTTGCTTGCATGGCTTAATTAAGTAATGCATGAATAGCTGGACTCTATCTAGCTAATAAGGAGTCCTGGTGGCACAGTGGTTAAGTGCTTGGCTGTTAACCAAAACGTTGGCAGTTTGAACATAGTATGCCCAGATGTACCACTTAATATCTCCTGTGCCATATCAAGAGAGCCAGACCAAGTAATCAAACAAACAAAAACTATTATGCTCAGAGTCTTTTCTTTACAGTAATTGGTACTTTCATTAATCCAATTATTTAAGTAGAAAATCCAGGTATTACCTTTAATTCGAAGTCCCCGGATAGTGCAACCACAGCCCTGGTGGTGCAGTAGTTAAGTATTCAGCTACTAACCATAAGGCTGACCATTGGAATCCACCAGCTGCTCCATGTGAGAAAGATGTGGCAGTCTGCTTCCGTGAAGATTACAGCCTTGGAAACCCTGTGGGGCATTTCTATTCTGTCCTATAGTGTTGCTATGAGTTGGAACAGATTCAAGGACAGTGGGTTTGGTTTTGGTTTTTGACCGAGCTAGTGAAATAGCTCTGGTAGTAGGGTGGTTAAGCGCTTGACTGCTAACTGAATGTTTGTGGGTTTAAGCCCACCAGCTGCTCTGTGGAAGAAAGATGTGGCAGTCTGCTTCCATAAAGAATTACAACCTTGGAAACCCTACGGGGCAGTTCTACTCTACTCTATAGGATAGCAATGGGTTTTTACCTAGCTAATACTAGGTCCCTCGGCAGGGAAATTTTCTGACGTAAGTAAGGGAAGAGGTGAAAGAACCAATCAAAGCCACAAACTCAGGGCTTTTTGAAGCTTATAATGTTCTCTTCTCTACTTCCATGCTCTCCCTTCATGGCCTTTATTAAAACTGGTTTATTTACTTTCTGTTTGAACCTCTCCTTCAAGAGTCTTTCTTTTTTGTCACAGAAATTTCAGCACTTGGTATGACCAGAGATAGCTTGCATAATATTTGCTCAATGACTGGAAAAATACATGACCCCCATCTGGACTGTTGGACCTGGCCTTAACCTTCCAATCCTCCAGGTATCTGCTTAATATTTGCCCATTTACCTAACATCCTCTAACTTCAAGTGAGATGAGCCTCATCCCCATACCTGGACCAGCACCCACAACAGAGTTCTGGCCAAGCTGCTCTGCACTTTCCCCCCACAAGGGAGCAATAGGGATTCTGATATATGATGATCAAATTCCAGGAAATATGTGGCCAAAGAATTCACACTGGTGACGCCCACAGCTTAAGACCTCACTCTACTGCAAGAGACCAAGAGATAAGTACATAACCACAAAAATCTTATGAGATGTACAGTGAGAAAAGCGAGTAGAATGTGCTGTGAGCAGGAATGGAGAGATTAATTTTGAGTGTGGATGAGATCAGGGAAAACGAAGGTAAGAGATTTACACTTGGCTAGGCTGTTTGAAAGGAGCCCTGGTGGCATAACGATTAAGTGCTTGGCTGCTAAACAAAAGGTTAGCAGTCCAAATCCACCTAGTGGCTCCTTGGGAGAAAGACCTGGCAATGGGCTTCTGCAAAGATTACAGCCAAGAACACCCTATGAGGCAGTTATACTGGGTCATATGGGGTTGCTATGACTTGAAAACGACTTGACAGAACCCAAAAAACAACAAGAACAACAGACCCTTAATAAGACAGATAGCCAAGGAACTGGATTCCAAGAAAGTTGAGTAGCTTGGTCAGAGAGGAATACGTGCACATGAAATGGTCCCTCTGCCTTCTTCTTTTTTTTTTTTTTTTTTTAAGACACAAATATTTAAAATCAGAAAGAAAACAGCACCTAATGAAATATGAGCTATTATTAGAGAATACTAGGAAAAATTGGATGCCAATAAATTTGATAACTTAGATAAAATGGGCAAAGTCCGAAGAAAAACAAAAACTTCTTACACTAAGGCAAGAAGAAATAGAAAACCTCAAAAGACCCATAACAAGTAAGAGATCAAAGAAGTAATAACCCCCCCCCCCCCCAAAAAAAAAAAACCTACAGGACCAGATGATGGCTTCACTAGGGAATTCTACCAAACATTTACAGAAGTGTTGTCAGTCCTTAAATGTTTCTAAAAAATGAAAGAGGAAGGAAGTTCTCCCCTCTGCCTTTTATTTTGTTGTTTTGTATGTCAGCTGTACTCACTCAAATGTTACATGCTCACTCAAAAAGTGATGTATATGGTTGAAGGCAAAAAGCCCCGGACTCTCCTTCCTAATCTCCAGCCACATTTCTTTCCATCACTGTTTTGATTGTAAGCTCTGGGATATGAGTCAAATGTTAACAGTTTGAACGTGTTTTCCCAGCACCTAATTATTTACTCTCTAAGAAGCTGTTGGATTGAACTCACTCTCTGGCTTTTCTTGCTTTTGGTGTCCTGCCCATATTATGATGACCTTAGCAATTCCGTGTCCAAACTGACCTGACCTCCAAATGCTGCCTGTATGTTTTATGCCTGAGTTTCTTCTGGCCTCTGGATCCTCTGAGCAATTAATGTAACCCTCATGGATCAATCCTCAATGATAAACCAGTAGGAGTTGATGTATAAATACCCTAGCTTTCTTGTCCTTCAGGTAGGGTAGCTCTAAGATGTGTATTCTACACTAGCTTTGAGAGGTTTCTCCAGTAGGATCAAACCCCAGTAGGTTGCCCACAGTGACACTAACCTGACAATCTAACTTTAAATCTTGCCTTCTCTTCTCTTTTAAATACTCATTTACCTACTAGTGTTTTCTTCGTCTCCTAAATGAACAACTTAGCCTTGAAACTTGGTCTTAGCTCTGCCTGTGGGGGAACTCAAAATAAGTCACCGTTTCAAACATTTATGCTTTTCCCAAAAATGTTAGATACTAACCCATACTATGGATCTCCCTGCTGGTACTCAGGTCTGGACTTACCATGTGTTTGACCAATCCCACCTTGCACTTACAAGACAGGGAAAAAAAAAAAAGTGGATTCAGCGCATTCATAAAACTCTAAATAGTTCAAAGTAGAATCCTATTATTACATCTAAACATCCATCCTTTGATCTTGTGCAAATTAAATGAACCTACTTTTCACTCATCCATGTCTCTAAATCAATTGAACAAAAGTGTAATAAAATTAGCTTGCAGCGCCAAGGGGATCGGATCTAGGTTTACACACTAAATTAGAATTTTCACCACTTTGGAGAGAAGTAATGTTTGTATTTTTTCACATTCTTCTTCTTGGTAATTTCCATATGAGCATTTTCTTCCACGCTTCTGAATCTGATCACCAGGTGTTTATTTGCTTGTTTTCACTAGCAATTCAAGTCTAACTAAAGTTGTTTTCAGTAATTTATTTTTTTTTGGGGGGTTGCCTATCATTTTTATTAAGTAGAAGGCAAAAGTACCATGGAGGCTGTTTGACTAAAGCAACGTAGTTTAAGTAAAAAATAATAATAATAACAAAAATACAACAACAAAAATAAAAACAGAGCTATGTAGATGATGAAATCATGACCAAAAGAATAAATTAATGGAAACACTCAGAAGGTGATTGGCCCCTGAAATTCATATAAGTGTTCGAAGAGATTACTTCATTAATCCATATGCACAAACTCCTGCATTTTATCCTTATTAGCCATTTATGTTGAAGGAAGTAGACCCCGGGAAATGTAACTGGAATTTTGGTTTCAGGAGGGATTGGGGAAAGACTCGTTCCTTGTCGATAGGCAAAATAGACCACTAGAGGTGTTCAGTCTCTGAGCTATGCTGGGCTAAATGGCAAATAAAGGTGAAGCAATGTCATTCTGCAGTTTCTACTCTACTTCAAGGACTCCAGGAGAGGCACCTCTCCTAGTGCGAAAGAGACAGATTTGCTAATAGGCTGTAGCTGTGAGGAAACTGAGTCTCTAATGGAATGCCTCTGACATTAGTGGTCTTTCATGTTGATGTCCCCTAATGTCCCTACTCAGTCTTTCTTTTCAGAGATACCTGTTGACCTTGAGTCCATTCCAACTCATAGCAACACCACGGGACAGAGTAGAATGGATCCATGGAGTTTTCAAGTAGCAGCTGTTGGATTCAAACTGTCAACCTTTTGGTTAGCAGCTGAGCTCTTAACCCTGATGCCACCAGGGCTCTCAAAGATAGATACCCACATTTCCTCCACTTATTATTCTTTTGGACTTTTCTTTTTTTTTTTTTTCACATCTTCAAAATATGATTGCTTGTTTATGTACTCCTCTCTACCACTCAGAAGGAAACACTAATTTCTGGTCATAGCCTGACAGCAGAGTCTGATGGCAGAGTTGTTGCTGTTAGGTGCCATCAAGTCAGTTTTGACTCATAGGGACCCTATGTACAACAGAAGGAAATGCTGCCTGGTCCTATGTCATCCTCACCATCGCTGTTATGCTTGAGCCCATTGTTGTAGCCACTGTGTCAATCCACTTAGCTAAGGCTGAGTAGGACTTGCAATTGTGTCTTCTGAGCTCTCCATCTGACACTCAAAGAAATTTGTCTTCTCAGAGATTTTTGAGGAATTGTGAGCCACCAAAGCGGTACCAAAGGAGAACATTTCAGTAGCAAATACAAATCTTAGTCTCATAAAATATATGCATTACCTCTGTTGAGGCAGACCAGGAGCCAGGTTGCATAGTGGTTAAGCACTCGGCTGCTAACCAAAAGGTCAATAGTTTGAACCTACCAGCAACTCCTCAGGAGAAAGATGCAGCAGCCTGCCTCCATAAAGATTTACAGCCTTGGAAACCTGATGTGACAGTTCTACTCTGTCCTGTAGGGTCACTGAGTCTGAACTGACTCTAGGGCAATGGGTCTGGTATTTGGTTTTTGTGTAGGCAGAATTCCAAGGTTGCCCCTGTCGTTTCAGGGTTCCCCCAAAGAAACAGAATCATTGGAAGATTTTACAGATTTTAATTTTAAGGAATTAAAATTAATAACAAATTAAATTAACAAATATGAAGGCTGGCAAGTCCAAAATCCTTATGGCAGACAGCAGTGTGGAAATTCCTGCAGGATTTCTTTGTTACAGTTTTGAGTGAGAATTATTGAATTACTTATTTTCTGGAAACCTCAGGTTTTGCTGTTTTTTCTTCAATTTATTGAATGAGTTCCACCCACATTACTGAGGGTAATCTCCTTTATTTAGAGTCAACTGATTATAAATGTTAATCATAATGAAGAAATATCTTCATAACAACAAACAACCGGATGCATAGCCTAGCTAAGTTGACACATAAAGTTAAACATCACAGCCCCCAAGATTCATACACTTGGAGCGCTCACATTTCTTCAATCTAGCACTAATTAGTGAAGGGATTTCAGAGACATAGTTACAGTCCCAAATCAGCTGACTTTAAGATAAGAAGATTAACTTTGGTAGGCCTAACCAAATCAAATGAGGCCTTAGAAAAGAACGAAATCTTTCTGGCAAAAGATATTTGAAGCCTGAAGGATTCAACATGAGAGAAATTCTCTGTTGCTGGCTTTGAAGGTGGAATGGCCATATATTAGGGTGGAGTCTTGGAATTAATAGCAGCCCCCTGCAGAGAGCCAGCAATCCTAACGAATTTCTTAAGGAATGGAAGTTGTTTTAAGCTGTTACATATGTGACAATTTGTTATAAAGCAACAGAAAATGAGTATATCCCCACATCTCTTGTCAGGGAGCCACTTCATCTACTGGGCCAGTAAAGCATGTTTCACTTTGTAGTATTGAGGTAGTTTGTGTGCTTCTTTCCCTTGCTAAATCTTAAGGGATTTTACTCTTAAGCAGCACACAATAGCATAACCATGAAGCACCAAGCCCTGGTACTAGGCTTTTGGCGTTTGAATACTGGCTCTGCCACTTTTTATCTCTGTGACCTAGGACAAATTGCTTAACACGCCTGACCCTCAGCGTTTTTATTTTTTGAAATGAGTAAAATAGGAGTACTCATGCAGTAAAAGTTGTTTTCAGGACACACATAGCAAGGCTTAGCACTGATAAAATGTAGCTGGGTGCACAATTTAATAGAGTCCAAATTTCAAATCAGTAAATATTTTTTCCTTATTATTCTATTGTGGTAAACATATATATACGTGTGTGTGTGTGTGTGTGTGTGTGTGTGTGTGTGTGTGTGTAATAAATCATTTGCTATTCCAACATCCTTCACATATTCTATTCAGCGGCATCCTTCTGTTCATCATGTAAAGGGAACTGACTCACTGCTTAGGGGACATTGAGATTCTATTAAAGGTGATGGGAAAATTTGGAAATAAATAATGGATGTCTTAGTCATCTAGTGCTGCTCTAACAGAAATACCACAAGTGGATGGCTTTAACAAAGAGAAATTTATTTCCTCACAGTCTAGTAGGATAGAAATCCAAATTCAGGGTGTCAGCTCCCAGGGAAGGCTTTGTCTCTCTGTTGGCTCTGGAGGAAGGTCCTCGTCATCATCAATCTTCCCCTGGACTAGCAGCTTCTCTGCTGAAGAACCTCAGGTCCAAAGGACAGACTCTGCTCCTGGCACTGCTTTCTTGATGGTATGAGGTCCCCCACTCTCTACTTGCTTCCCTTTCCTTTTATCTTAAGTAAGATAAAAGGTGGTGCAGGCCACACCCCAGGAAAACTGTCTTTACATTGGATCAGGGATGTGACCTTAGTAAGGGTGTTACAATCCCACCCTAATCCTCTTTAACATAAAATTACAATCACAAAATGGAAGACAACCACACAATACTGGGAATCATGACCCAGACAAGTTGATACTAACATTTTTGGGGGGACATAATTCAATCCACGACAATGGTAATGGTTGAACAACAAGATAAACGTAACAAGCGTCACTGAGTCTTGTAATAAATACTTTTTTCCGACAAGCTGTAGGAATGAAAATGGATAGGATGAATGTCTTAGTCATCTGGTGTTGCTATAGCAGAAATACCACAAGTAAATGGTTTTAACAAAGAAAAATTTATTCTGTTACAGTATAAGAGGCTAGAAGTCCAAATTCAGGGTGCCAGCTTCAGGGGAAGGCTTTCTCTCTTTGTGGTTCTGGGTGCAGGTCCTTGTCATCAATCTTCTCTGGTCAAGGAGCTTCTCAGCACAGGGACCCAAGTCCAAAAGAGATACTATTCTTCTGGCTCTTGTTTCTTGGTGGTGTGAGTTCCCCCTGTCTCTCTACTCCTTTCTCTCTTTTATAGATCAAAAGAGATTGACTTAAAACACAACCTAATCTTGTAGACTGAGTCCTGCCTCATTAACATAACTGCCTCTAATCCTACCTCATTAACATCATAGAGGTAGGATTTACAACATATAGGAAAATCACATCAGATGACAAAATGGTGGAAAATCACACAATACTAGGAATCATTGCCTAGCTAAGTTGACACACTTTTTGGGGGGACACAATTCAATCCATACAGATGAGTAAATGTCATAACCCTTGCTTGAAAAGCTTTTACAAAGAAGTAACACATACAAACAAATTACCAAACAATGTGGCCAGTAAAGCAGTAACCATGAGACAAAGGTAACACTAAGGAAGGAATGATCAACTCTCAGGTTAGGCTGGGAGTGGAGAGGCAAGAATTTCTCAGACACATTGACATTTGATTTGGGTTTTGAAGAATTAATTGGGGTAGACCAAATAGTCAAAGACAGGAAAAGCATTCCAAGCTAGCAAGTAGCTTGTCTAATTTCTTTGGGATAAGAAACATTCTAGAATGTGTTAGGTCTCATTCAGGTGCTACTGACAGAAATAAAGCTTAACCAGATTAAACACAGAGATAAATTATTGAATCACATGAAAGGACACACAAGGAAGACTCTTACTTCTGGCATGATGAAATTCAGGGGATCATGCAATGTTGTCAGAGGTCTCTCCCTTTCTCTCCCTTTCTCTTTGTCTCTCTCACTCCCTCTATCCTTTTCCCTTTCTTGTATCTTCTCTCAGAGGTTTGGTTTCATTCTCAATCAGGACCCCTTTGCATGGTGGAAAATATGATTTGTTCTTACAAATCTAAATTTTAAAGGTTGGCAAGCTAGGAAGAAGAATGATTTGTTGTTTCCCAACAACCAGGTACCAGTTTTCTGAGATGAATCCAGCTGGCCTTCATGTTCCTGCCCTGAATCAATCCCTGTGGCTGGCTTAGGTCATTGCTCATCATGATGGTGGGGCAGGCAGGACATTGTGGTTTACAATCCCCAAGAAACCACATTGAATGGACAAGGGATGCTTCAGTTCCCCCAAAGAAAAACAGAGGTGGTTCTTACTGGAAAAAAAGGTGAAGGAATGCTGTTCATGTTAAACAAATAGAACACATAAGATATTTTGTAGGGTTGAAGCATAAAGTATGAGGAGTTGAGTCGGCAGGAGATGAAACTAAGAATAAGTCAAACCATGACCCATCTTTTATACTATGCTAAATATTTTCACAACAGTTCAGTCTGCAACGTATCATGGGATGGCGCAAAACCAGGCAGGATGTGCATGAGGTCACCGAGTCAGGGACCAACTCAGCTGCACCTATCAACAATAAAGAGTTTCAATTTTATTTCATAGTGATGGGAAGTCTGTGAAGGACTTTAATCAGTGGAAAGGACTGGTTGAATTTGTCTTTCCAAATTATCACCTCCGTGTCATTTTGGAGGATGTGTGGCCATGAAGAACCTAGCGGAAGTATGCCAGGGTCTTTAGAAGCCACACAGTACAGGGGACCATCTCTGGCCACTTGCTAAGGTAATAACACCCAGCAATTGAAACTCAAAGACAGCTCCAACAGGAACTGCTCTCTCACTGGCCTTTCCACTTAACCTGCAAAATCTTTAAACCCACAGCTGCCAGCAGGAACATCTTCTAATGCAAAGGTCAACATGAAACAGCAATCTCACGTAGCATCTCAAAATGGCCTTTTTCGATTTGGCATAACTGCTTGCTTAGGTGCTTGTATAGTAATTACATTAACATCTTTGATAAGTATAATGTTGCTGCCATTTCTCTCTTTTTCCAATTCATTTTCTAACATGTTGCTATCCAATAGCTGAGAATTTCTTGTGTGTAAAGCAGCCTCTAAACATTTTTTAAGTGTTTTGATTTCAGCTTCTGTTTCTGTGAATAATTGAATACTTCTAAACTCATTCAAGATTTAAAAAAAAATTTCTTGTGTTATAACCTTCTACTCATTTGTTTATTGCTTCATTAATACAGTAAGTCATCAATTTATTTATCCAACACTCATTTGTGTGCAAACCAAAAAAACCAAACCAGTTGCCTTCTAGTTGATTCTGACTCGTGGTGACCCCACAGGACAGAATAGAACTGCCCCTTAGAGTTTCCAAAGAGCAGCTGATGAATTCCAGCTGCTGACTTTTTAGTTAGCAGCTGAGGTTTTAACCACTGCACTACTGGGGCTCCATTATGTGCAAGGCACTGTGAAAAGTAGTATGATTTCAGAGACTGAAAAGAACAGGTCCCTAGCCAATGTGAACTTAGAGTGAATTGGAAGAGTGACAAGTTCTCCATGAACTTCTATGTATCTCCTTATTACTTTGATCCTTAGGAGAAAAAGAGCCAGGATCAAATCATACAGAAAAAAAAAAACAAAAAAAAAAAACCCTGCAACATGCAAAAATTATTGCAGGGAAGCTTTTTAAACAGCGAGCAGGATCTTTCTGTTAATAATAATAATAATAATAATAATAATAATAATGTGTATGCCTAAAACTTGTTGCAATAGGCACTGTGTAGATTCTCACATACTCTTAGTTAAAATGGTTCACTCATTTTACATACAATCTGTTCCAGTGGGGTTCCCCAGGAAAGCTATCTCTGAGATAAGACATTTGCATATAGAAAGTTTAGTGGGGAGTCGTTTAGGGAGCAACAACTGTGGAAAGAAAAGGAAAGAAAGCCAAACTGAGAAGGAGAAGTCAATCTTCAATGCAGACTCAATGGACGTCTCATTCGACCCCATGAGGAGTTCTGAAGGTGGGAAGACCCTTTGGAGCTATCCTGTTTGAGTAAGAGTGCCAAGGTCTTTACACTCCTGTGTTGATCAATCCTTGAATGCTGGCCACCACAGGGGAGTGTAACCTTGGACAACGCAGCTCTCTTCAGCTGAGACAATCCCCAGGGAGGGCTGAAAATTTAGGATTGTGTGCCAGCAGCTTTTCCAATAGCTGGAGTACTAAGTTTTTTTATTCTTGAATGAGGATCTGGGTGGTGCTTCAACACACCCACTATACCACCTTTGTTGGAAAGCAAGACTTGTTGTTTTTAGTTGCTGTCAAGTCGATTTTGACTCATGGTGACCCTATATGTCATGGCAACCCCGTATGTTGATGTTCTCAATCTTGGGGTTCTTCTCTTCTAGGTGTTTCTATCCACTACCACGGTCTCAAATGCCATCCATTTGCCAATATCTCTAAAATTTATGTCTCCAGACTTGACTGCTCTTATAAAATCCAAACCTATTTGTCCAAATTAAACATTTTTCCAAGAAATCTTATAGCTGAATCATAATTAATTAATAAATAATTGATGGAGTTAATCTCATGATTTCCCCTAAGTCTTTAGGCCAGTTTGGTCATCCAGCAGCTTTTTCTGCTTCCATAAATAGTATTTTCACCCACCTTTTTGCTTAATCCAGAAACTGGTGGTGAAATTTAGCGTCGTCTTCTTCATTACACCCCACATCCAGTATCTTAGATTCCTAGGGCTTCCATAGCAAAATACTGTGGTAGAAACCAAATCAGTTAGTCCTCATAAACTCTTCCAGTATTTCTCAACTCAATACCATTTGTGTATCCTACATGTGAAGCTAAGTAAACCAATTCCATCCATTGAGTGTCTGTGTCTTCTTACACTTCCTTCTTCATCAACACCATGTACTTGGTATAGATCATTGTTTAGTTTCCTTGGGTACTATAGCCCTGCTGGTGTAGTGGTTAAGAGCTTGGCTGCTGTCATGGATTGAATTGGGTCCCCCAAAAATATCTGTTAACTTGGCTATGTCATGATTCCCAGTACTGTATGATTGTGTACCGTTTTGTAATCTGATGTGATTTCCTTATGTGTTGTAAACTCTATCACTATGATGTAATAAGACGGATTAGCAGCAGTTGTACTGACGAGGTCTGCATGATTAGATGGTGTCTTAAGCCAATCTGTTTTGAGATATAAAAGAGAGAAGTGTGCAGAGAGACATGGGAACCTCATACCACCAAGAAAGCAGCACTGGGAGGACAGAGCATCTTTTGGACCTGAGGTTCCTGTGCAGGGAAGCTCCCAACCAAGGGAAGATTGGTGACACAGACTTTCCTTCAGAGCCAACAGAAAAAAGCCTTCTCCTGGAGCTGATGCCCTGAATTTGGATTTGTAGCCTACTGGACTGTGAGAGAAAACACTTTGTTAAAGCCATCCACTTGTGGTATTTCTGTTAGAGTGGCACTAAATGCGTAATACAGCTGCTAACCCAAAGGTCAGCAGTTCAAATCTACCAGCCTCTCCTTGGAAACCCTATGGAGCAGTTCTACTTTGTCGTATAGTGTCACTATGAGTGGGAATCAATTTGATGGCAACTTTTTTTGTTTGTTTGTTTTGGGGGGAGCGGATGCCAGAAAAACATAACACAAAGTGGATGGCTTTAAAAAATAGAAATTTATTTTCTCATAGTTCATAAAGCAAAAAGTCCAAATTCAGGACGTTGCCAGAGTCTCTCTTTCTCTTTCTCTCTCCTGTAGGGGAAGATGTTTCCATGTATCTTTCAGCTTCTAGTAGCCCATTCCTTGACTTATAGCTGTATCCTCACATGTTATCTTTCCTGTGTATGTGTGTGTAACTCCGTCTCTGTGTCTGTTCTCTTATAAAATTCCAGTCAGATGGATTAGGATTAGGACCCACCCTACTCAGGTATGACTCCATTAACTTAACTGATAACATCTCTGTTAACTTAACTATTTCCCCCAAAGTCACATTCACCAGTGCAGAGATTAGAACTTCAAGATATCTTTTTAGGGGACATAACTCAATCCATAACGTCTGTTCTCCAAATTCCAAAAATTACAGCCCTTAAATAACTCTCAGCTGTGACCGCCTCTCTCTATTGCCATTGCTACAGCTGTGGCCCAAGTCACCATCAGTTCTAGCATGGACCACTCTAATGTTTTTATAACTGTTCTCCTGAAATCTATTTTTGTGCTCTTCTAATCCATTTTCTACCCACCAACCAGAGGCGTCTTTTAGGTAAGATAGCTGATCATGTCCATCTGTCCGTTTAATCTTGAGAAGGCTTCCTTAGACTTTTGGGACTTTCATCCCCAAAGATCTACTGTTGCAAACCTCTCATACTGTAGCTTAGGCTCATACTCATGTGCATTAGTTTCCTGTTGCTGCTATAACAAGTTACTGCAAACTCAGAGACTTAAAGCAACACAAATTTATTATCTTACTCTTCTGGAGGTAAGAAGTCCTAAACAGATCTCACAAGGCTAAAAACCAAGACACTGGCAGGACTATGTTATTTCTAGAAGCTCTACTGAGGAATCCATATTCTTATCTCTTCTAGCTTCTGGAGTTGCCCTCATTCCTTAGTTGTGGTCCCCAGGCAACAATTTCATGACTGTGACCACAGATTCTGAAGTTACATCTCCTTCTCACATTCCCCATCTCCTTCTTTCACTTTTTAAGGACTGGGATCACTTGATAATTTGGGATAATACTCCCATCTCAAAATCCTTAACTTAATCCCATCTACAATGTCCCTTACGTTATATAAAGTTATATATTCCAGGTGCTAGGAATTGAGACTTAAATATCCTTGGGTCTGGGGCATTATTCTGACAACAACACTATATCTCCTCACTTATCATACTCCTGACATACTGCCTTTCATTTTCTCATCCAAAGCATCTACCTCCTCCTCTTCCAAATGCTGTTCCCTCTGCTTGGACTTCTCTTTCTTCAACTGTCTTTGGCTAAACCCTGAACTTCCTTAAGGTGTTAGTATACATGCTTTTCTTCAGATAAATCTTGACAACCCCAATTCCTTTTAAATTAAATTAACGCTGATTTATTCTCTTTTACCCTCCTTTTTTCTGTCAATTTTTTTTTGTTTTAACATTTTTCATAACTGAATTTAAATCAATCCAGGCATAATTTTTAAAATTGAAGTTTAGGTCCTCCACCAAACTGTGAGTTTACTGAGGACATCAGCAGAGTGCTGTAATTAGCACCTAGCATGTGACTAAACCATTATACATGTTCAATTAATATGTGAATGAATTAATGGGTTAGTAAATAAATACATTCCACCACCTGTCATTTTGTCATACTGTAGTGGCTTGTGTGTTGCTACAGTGCTGGAAGCTATGTCATTAGTATTTCAAATGACAGTAGGGTCACCCATGCTGGACAGGTTTCAGTGGAGCTTCCAGATTAAGACAGACTAGAAAAAAAGGCCTGGTGATCTGCTTTCAAAAATTAGTCAATGAAAACCCTATGGATCACGATAGAACATTGTCAGATATAGTGCTGCAATAAGAGCCCCCTCAGTGGTTGCAGTGATGGACTCGACCATTTCAATGATGGTCAAGATGGCACAGGACCGGGCAATGTTTCTTTCTGTTGTCCATGGGGTTGCTGTGAGTTGGAGCTGACTCGACAGCAAGTAACAACAAGAAATAATTAATGAAAAAAAAATTAAACTTTGATCATAATCTTAAAGGATAAGTGACAGTTTGCAGGTAATCAAAGGGATCAAGATAGCAACATGTTTTATAAAATCCAGATGAGCAGTGTCTTAGTCATCTAGTGCTCCTATAACAGAAATACCACAAGTGGATGGCTTTAACAAAGAGAAGTTTATTCTTTCACAGTCCAGTAGGCTAGAAGCCTGAATTCAGGGTGTCAGCTCCAGGGGACATCTTTCTCTTTCTGTAGGCTCTGGAGGAAAGTCCTTGTCATTGGTCTTCCCTTGGTCTGGGAACATCTCACCACAGGAAGCTGAGGTCCAAATGACCCACTCTGCTCCCAGCACTGCTTTTCTGGTGGTATGAGGTCCTCATGTCTCTCTGCTCACTTCTCTCTTTTATATCTTAAAAGAAATTGACTTAATACACTGTCTAATCTTGTAGATCTCATCAATATAACTGCCACTAATCCATTTCATTACATCATAGTAATAGGATTTACAGCACTTAGTGAAATCACATCGGATGACAAAATGGTAGACAATCATACAGTACTAGGAATCATGACCTAGCTAAGTTGACAGATGCTTTGTGGGAGGCACAATTCAATCCATGACAAGCAGGTAAGTAAACATAATATATTCAGGGACTACAGATGATTTGCTAAGATTGGAAGATAAATTCCTAAATCTGGTGATGATGAAAATGAGGCTAAGAGATTAATAGAAACTAGATCTTAAATTGCCTGAATTATTTAAGATGCCACCAGCTGCAAGTAACAGGGAGCTAAACAACCCGAGGGACCCATCTTCCGGCACTATGTCAGACAATGTTCTGTTGTTTTCCATGGCTGATTTTCAGAAGTAGATCCCCAAGCCTTTCTTCCTAGTCTTTCATAGTCTGGGAGCTCTGCTAAAACCTGTCCACCATGGGTGACCCTGCTGGTATTTGAAATACCAGTGGTATAGCTTCCACCATCATAGCAACATGCAAGCCACCACAGTATGACAAACTGACAGATAGATGGTGGAATGTAAGTAACATAAGCCTCTAGTGGTCTATAGTAAAGTATCTGAAAGTAGGTAGTTCCAGGACTAATTCAATAGCTCAAAGATATTAGGGCACTGGGCTTGAATCTCTAACATTATTTGGCTTTTCCCTCATTGTTACAAGAGGGCTGTTGTAGCACCACACATCATTAGAGTGTTCTATGGCAGTGTCCCATAAGTGGAAGGAGAAAGTGGGAGCAAAAGTGCCTTTGCTTCAAGCTATCGTCCTTTATAAGGGAGATAAGTGTTTCTAATAACTCACAGTCAATTCTTCCTTTTGTTTAAGGTTTCCAAATTCAGCAAATAAAGATGCAAAATGCTGTGTTAAATTTAAATTTAAGTTAAGGAGTGAATGATTTTTAATATAGTATTTGAGACATATTTGCAGTAAAAATGGTTATCTGTAATTTGTATTTAACTGGGCATTATGTGTTTTATCTAACAATCCTATTCTTGTTTCATTAGCAAGGGCAGGGTTACATGCTCACCTCTAGACCAGTCACAAGTAAATACTAATGCATTAGCCATGACTAACTTTGATTGATTGAGATTAGCATCCTGGGCCTGAGCACATTGCCAAAACAAGGGTGCTTTTAGCAAAGATAAGGAGGAACTGGTTGTTAGGTGAGCAACCGTGTCAGCCACAGTGTCTGTATAAATCTGTAAGGTAGTTTTATTTTATTCAGTAGATAATGCAGACACGTTTAAGGATGTAAGGGAAAAAATGTTATAATTAGCTTGGAAATTTTATAAAGATCTTTTTTCTGGTTATAGGCAAAATGGTAAAATTAGAATAAGGAAGATCATATATGAGGCTATTACATTTGTCGAAGAATGATGAAGTGGTACCAACCTGAGCAATGGCAGGAATGTAGATAAGAAATGTGTAAGAGAATTAAAGATGCATATTTATACATTAAAGTTGTCAAGTTTTCCATCTTTGGTTTCAAAATGTTGATGTTATACCTTGCTTTGATGTGCAACGTCTGTGCCACCTTGGACAAGTTTCTGTACCTTACTTGCTTTAGTTTCTTTATCTGTAAACACAGGGATTATAAAACTATGTGGTTTATTTTGGGCATTAAGCTATTCATGTAAAGTGTTTAGGAAAGAAAGGGAGCATAACATGTATTTAATGAACATTATATGTTTCTTTTCTCTCCTGAACACTTTACATGGGTAGTGTCATTCAATGACCATAATAAATACGTGTTTAGTGTATGTTGGAGTCCCCAAGTGGAACAAATGGTTAATGCACCTGGCTGCTACCAGAAAGTTAGCACTTCAAATCCACCCAGAGGCAACTTGGAAGAAAGTCCTGATGGTCTATTTCTGAAAGTCAGCCAGTGAAAACCCATTGGAGACAATCTCGGGATCTTGAGCCATAAAGCATGGATTTGAACCTTGACTCTCATACTTACTAAGGAGCTCTGGTGGTATAGTGGTTACAGCGATTGACTCCTAACGGAAATGTCGGCAGTTCAAAAGCACCAGCAGCTCCTCAGGAGAAAGATGTGGCAGTCTGCTTCTGTAGAGATTTACAGTCTTGGAAACCCTATGGGGTCACTATGAGTCAGAATTGACTCTATGGCAGTGGGTTTGGTTTGCATTCTCATACTTACTAGATGTATTGCCTTGCAGAAGTGATACAGCCTCTCGCATTATTACCTCAGTTTTCTCATTTGGAAAACTGGAGATAATTACAGTAGTGTCTCATAAAAGTGTTTAATGATAAAGGAGTTAACACACAAAGTATTCTGGTGACATCTCAAACAGAAAATGCACAAACAAGTGTTAGCTATTATCATGATTATTAATATTTTATTGATTTCACACATTGGGAACCTGAAGCTGAGAGAGACCAATTAACTGGGCCAAGGTCACAGAGGTAGTAAGTTGGAGCCAGGCCTTTGACCCCAAACTGTGCCATGCAACAAGGAACACAAAAGTAGGAACCCTCTGGGAAGAAATATAATGAGTTGGAATGTACATTTCTGTATTTTCACCCCAGGATATTTTCCACCTAAATTTAGACTTCCTAGAGAATATCAAATCTCTAACTATATATTTAATTTTCTCTGCAAGCTGGCATGAGGCAGATTTGATCTTTGGAAGACAGCAGGGTTCATATGATTATTTTCCCGGACTTTGCCAAAAGTCAGTCATTTAAGAGTATTTGTGGCACACTACCAGCTTCTTTATACATCAGCTGCTCCGTGAAAAAGTTGAAAATGTGATACATTTGCTGACAAGCACATTTTATGTTTGATGTGCACACATTTTTTCACAATGATAAAAATAGAAGCATCTAAGAGTCACCAAGTGGCTTGTTTTTCCTTCTGTCTCTGGAATATTTTGATCTTAAGAGCAGGAGTCATGTTCATTTTCACCTGTGTTTCCAGTTTTCACTTTCACAGCATGCATTCTTTAATTTACTAAGAAAGCATTAACACCTACTATGTGCAAAGTTGAGGAGTCCTGGTGGCGCAGTGGTTAAAGCAATCATCTACTAACTGAAAGGTGGACGGTTCGAACTTACACCTGCTCCGCGGGAGACAGATATGGCAGTCTGTTTCTGTAAAGACTTACAGTGAGGCAGTTCTACTTCGTCCCACAGGATCTCTAGGAGTCAGAATGGACTGGACAGTAATGGATTTGGCTTGTTTTTTTGTGCAAAGTTGAGTGCTAGTTACCTGGGGGCAAATAGAACAGTATCAACTATTGCAATGTGATCTGGTAGAAGAAGTGAGAAGGCATGCATTTGTCAAATCCAGTATGGAAACTTTAGGACAAGCCACAGTCATCCCTCATCTAAAGCATTGTAATAGCCTGCTCATTGTCTTCTAGATTCTTTAAGCCATTCTGTACCCCAGCAGCCAGAGTGACTTCATAGCATTACAAATCTAACCCAGGTTTCTCACCTACACAAAACCTTTTAATGGCTTCCTGTTGGAGTAGAATCCAAAATCATCACCATGAACAGGAAGGCTGTGCATGATCCTGCTCCTGTCTATCTCTCCAAGCTCCTAGCACACCCTTACCCAACTGAAAAAAAAGCATTGCCATTGAATCTATTCTGACTCATGGCAACCCCATGTGTGACAGAGTAGAACTGCTCCATAGGGTTTTTTGGCTATTATCTTGATGGAAGCAGATCACCAGGCCTTTCTTCAGTGGCACTACTGGGTAAGTTTGAACTGTCCATGTTTAGGTTAGTGGCCATGAGCAAATATTTGCACCATTGAGGACCATCTCCACCTTATTCATTCCATTCCAACAGACTAGATATCTTTTCCATCTCTCAAACATCCTAAGCTAGTTCTTGACTCAGAACATTTGCAGTTGCTGTTTCTTTTCATTGTGTGCACTTCCACAAATTTTCATATAGCTAACGTCTCATTATTTAGAAATCAGTGCCATTTTCCTTCATTTGGAGGCCTCCCCATAACACATGTTCTCAATAAATATGTGTAGCTATTTTGCCCCTCTTTCTCTAAAGACGGAGCCCCGGTGGTACAGTGGTTAAGCGCTCAGCTGCTAGCCAAAAGGTCGGCTGTTAGAACCTACCTGTTAGAACCTACCAGCCACTCGTCAGGAGAAAGATGTGGCAATCTGCTTCTGTAAATATTTACAGACTGGAAAATCCTATGGGGCATTTCTACTCTGTCCTATAGGGTCACTATGAATTGGAATCAACTTGGCGGCAACAGGTTTGGTTTTATCATTGCTACAGCTAAAAAGTTAGTGCTTTCTATTTGTCAAAAAATATTCTAAGCCTATTTTACAGATAATCGTATTTAATTTTCACAAAAATTGAGTGAGTTGATGCTAATTAAATCCCTATACATGAAAATATCACCACTTGTCTATCACTTTGTTATACTATGGTGGCTCCTGTGTTGCTTTTGTTACCCAAAGCAGGTCCTGCCCGGTGGGGCTTCTCATCAATAAAGACACACAGAGGTGAGGAGGGAGGCAGAGCACTTATTGCAAGCATGAAGGCAAGGAGCAAGGAGATGTATACCTCAAATCAAGCTCTCCGAACAAAGGGAGGCAGATCCTTTTATACTGTCTTTCACAAGGAAGTACATTCAAACATTACGGACTACATAGGTTATCATGGTGCACAGGCGCGGTAAAACAAATTCCATTTTTTAATTTGGCATGTAGGCAAGTAAACTGGGTTTGACTAGCTTGAGCCACGCCCAGCCTTTTGAGGACTATGGATAGGAGGAGACAGGTTCTGCTCGGCCTGAGCAGCTCCTAATTGAGCCACACCCATCCCCATCACCTAAAGTTTTGTTTGCTAATGGAGAGGAAGAGCAGGTAAGCAGCTCCTGGCTGCATTGCCTATCAGTTTGATGTGGAAGTTATGCCACTGGCATTTAAAATACCAGCAGAGTCACTCATGGGGACAGGTTTTACCAGAACTTCTAAAGTAAACTAGGAAGAAAGGCCTGGTGAACTGTTTCCAAAATTTAGCCAACAAAAATCCTATGGATCACAATAGAATATTGTCAGATATAATGCTGGAAGATCAGGTTGGAAGGCACTCAAAATACACGGTGGTCATACAACAGACTCAAGCATACCAATATTCATGAAGATGTCACAGGACCAGAAAATCTTTTCATTCTATTATACATGGGATCATCCTTAGCTGGAGCAGAATCTATGGCAACTAACAACAGCAACATGAAAATATGGTAGAATCATGTTTCCTCTGCACTGACAAGAAGGTAGGATGATGGAGTGATGAAGAAGAGGTTGCCAATATCCCAGCACCAGTGTATTTTCTAAGAATTCTAAATTCAGTGATGGAGTCCCAGTTAAAACCCTGCACGTTAAGACTTCCCTATCCAATCTTACAATCTTTCTCCTCTGACCTGCTACACTGTTTACTGCCCCTTTTATTTTATTTGGGAATGGTACAAGAGTACATCTGGGGTCAGGTTGACTGGATTGGAATTCCATTATTTTTTTACTAACTGTGTGATCTTAGGCAAGTTATGTAAACTCTCTGAGCCTGCATTTCTCCAAACGTACAATGAGCATAATGAGTCTTTATTTTGAAGAATCTTAGAACGAACAATTTACCATGGAAATGCACAGTGCACAGCAAGTGCTTAACGATGATAATAACACTCCCAATGCTGTCAAGTCTATTCCAGCTCACAGCGATCTTGTAGGACAGAGTAGAACTGCCCCATAGGGTGTCCAGGGAGCAGCTGGTGGATTTGCACTGCTGATCTTTTGGTTACCATCCGAGCTCTTAACTACTGCACCACCAGGGCTCAGATAATAACACTAGTAGTTACCATTTATATATATATTTGGGTGTGTCAGACATTTCGCGTGACAGAAGTCTTGTTAATTTTTCTTAAATGAACAATTCATCTTGGAAATGCTGCTAACGTGATTATTTTTTTTTTTTCTAATCTTTATCTATTTTTTAGTTTTCTAAAATTCTGTCATTAGTATTTCAACCTGGTTGGTTCATACGGCCTGTCCCAAAGGGTGCAGTCAAGGTTCAATAAGATCTAGTCCGGTGTCTAGCACAGTGTGTGTGGCATGTAACGATCACTAACCAGTAGTTCTGAGTTTCATCAGATAGGTCATCTAAACTTGCTGAAATTCAATATCTTAATCTGAACATTGGGGTAATGTATTGTTTTCAGTGATGTAGTGAGGTTTGAAAATCAGTGGCCAGAAAAGTACCTGGCACATATCACAAGCTGTTAGTTCTCTCTCCTCTTCATAGCTCGTTTTCATTCTGCTCTCTCCAGACTGTCAGGAGGCACTATTCATCTTTAGCCCTCTCAGTAGATATTTCAAAATGTTTTGGGGCTCTAGATAACCTGGGAAGACATCAGCAAAGCCAAGAGTTAATGCAGGAGGTCAGGTGGGCTAGGCTGAGAGTTCCTAAAACGTTCGGAGGTCTTGAGGGATGGGCACCAGCCTAGGATGCATTCACTCATTTGCATCATTTATACATCCAATGGCTTCCATCTTATTCAAAGTAAAAGCAAAGTTTTTACAGTGGCTACGAGGACACAAGCAATCTGTATCCACCCTTTCACCCAATACTACCTCTCTGAACTTAGCAAATGACCCCCCATTCCTTCTGTTCTGGTGACCCTGAACTCCTTGACTTCAGGAACGCATTCTCCCTTTTTTGTCTGGAACTCTGTGACGACAACATCTTCTTTAGATTTTCACTTAAATGTTACCATCACATTAAGGCCTTATCTGAAATTCTATCAAAAATTACAACTCTTGTGCCTCTCCACCCCCCAGATTTCCTTTTGTCTCTTTCTTAATTTTCTCCATAGCAGTTCTTACATTTAACCAACTTTGTATACCATGCAATTGTTTGTCCACTATTTCTCACTAGGAGTCCCTGGGTGATGCAAAAGGTTAACGCTCTAAGCTGCTAACATAAAGGTTGAAAGTTAGCGTCCACCTAGAGGTGCCTCTGAAGAAAGGTCTGGTGATGTATTTCTGAAAAAAATCAGCCACTGAAAACCTTATGGAGCACAGTTCCACTGTGACAAACATGGGATTGCCCTGAGTTAGAATAGACTAGATAGCAACTGGTATCCTGTAACCTTTATGAGGGCAGAAACTTGGTCTGCTTTGTTTACTGTGCCCAGCATGTAGTAGTTGCTCAGTAAATAGTGCTTAATAAGTGAACAAACAGATGCATTCAAAACTGACCATTCAACGATGACTTTGTGCAAGTGGAAATACTGTGGTGAGCATAAAAAGGCATAGGCCCTAGCACTCCATGAAACAAATTACTAAACAATTACTAAAATAGAAACATTACAACCTTTACTGATCCTGTGCCTATGTCCCCTCCTATCCAATCCTTGCCTTTCCTTTGTTCTGTTTTGCGTGAGAGGCAGACTGGATTCCACACATTTCTGGCTGAGTTTGGACAGTGGGAGGCAGTAGCATGCGTTTGCATGGCCAGGAAAAGTGAAGACCATGACATTCACCTTCTTTCTCTGCCTCAGGAAGTGGCTGCATCTCCTTGGTGCAATAAAGCCACCTCTTTCGGTTGTCTATCCAATCTAGGGTTTCTAGTAGTAGTTCCTTGCAATTGATAACATCTGGGCTACCTCACTTTCTACTGTTTTGTTTCTCTGCTCTTCTATCATCCCTGCGATCAATTATTTTCCTTATATTGTATCCTTTGAAATCTGAAGCCATTTCATGATTTGTTTGTTTGGATTTTTTTTTTTTTTTTTTGCTTAGACTTTTATTGATGCACTATCATCTTAAGTGTCCTTACTTGAAGGTATTACACAGTAAAGCATGTGACACAGTGCTGACCAGGAAAAGAATAAGCTTTTCTGGAGCAGTGACATCTTATTTTTTGAGAAAAAGGAGTCAACAGGAAAAATATGGGTGGTGTACTATTCATGCAGACACTAGCTTGTGTGAGGCTCTTTGCCAGGAGGAAGCTGGATAATTCAAATAACATAAAGAATGGTAGGGGGTCTGGAGCATATAGAATAAGTAGATGAGGTAGGAAGCATTCACTTGATCAACCTTGGTATTGTAGGACATGTTTAGGTCTTCCTCTTATAATTCATGGGTTCCATAAAACAAGCAAATAAAAAAACAATTAGTTGCTGTTGAGTCAGCTCTGACTCATGGCAACCACATGCATGTCAGAGCAAAACTATGCCCCAGAGGATTTTCAGCAGTTGATTTTTCAGAAGTAGATGACCAGGACTTTCTTCCTTGATGACTCTGATTGTACTTGAACCTCCAAATTTTCAGTTAGCAGCTAATTACATTAACTATTTGAACTGTCCGTTGGCATGGGTTTCCATAGAAGGGTTTTAAGCAGGAAGTGTGAAGACAGTGGCCTCATCTGATTTGTGTTTTGCAACCTTGACTAATTGCAATGTAGAAGGCAAGCCTGAGAGTTAGGAAACCAAGTGCGAAGCTGCTGTATTAGTCCAAGATGGCAGCTGAGGAGTAGATGGGTAGTAAAGAGCAAGAAAATTGACAATCCTGAGTGCCTGTCTTCACTCTTCCTTCTCTTTCCCAGACTGTTGACATGCCCATTTGTCACCATGGCTGGGGGCTTCTGCCAACCTCATTAGCTTTATTTTTATGTTGGTACCTGGAAGCTTACCTCAGAGAGCCAAGGCTCCGAAGACAGTGAGAAGCTTGGCCAGGCAAATAAACACTTGCCTTTATCCTCTCCTCCCCACAGACAGCTAGAGCAAAAGTTCAAAATAATACAAAGCTGTTAGGGAAAAACTACCGAAACCACTCCTCTTTCTGTCTTCATACAGTGGCAAACTGCTCCAGAATATGGCACGTTTGATCGTTCTAACTCTGGGCCTGCTCCACTCTTCCCAGGTGGGCTGACGTAGTACCTCCAGTTTGCTCACGTCTGAGTTTCTTGGGCTACTTCCAAGAGCTCTAAGACTATTTTTGTGCCCTTAATAAGGAGTTTGGAAACTGCCTCTAATACTTCTCTCAATTTTCCCTTATGGCCTAAGAATAGTTCCTTGCTAGAGCAAAAAAGCAGGAAGAAATGATACCAACTACTAAATAAGGTTATTTCACTGTTGGTGAAGAAGTGCCAGACTTGAAGTCAAAAAGCTCTTTATTGAGGTGATGCCCTAGCTCTGGGACCCTGGAAAGATCAACGAAGAAGCAGAGAGGACTCTGTCTCCTTTGCATAATGGTTAGTCACATGTATGAACGTTTGTAACAGAACAGGCACCGGGTTAAAAGCTTTACACACATAGTTTCATTTAATCCTCCCAAAGATCGTATGAGAAATATTTTTTGTATTTCCCGCTTTTTGCAGGTAAAGAAACAAGCTCTGAGAGATTAAGGGGTTGAATATTGAATATACCGTGGGCTGCCAGAAGAAGGAACAGATCAGTCTTAGGAGAAAGACGCACGGAATGTTCCACAGAAGCAAGGATGACAAGGCTTTGGTTCACTTACTATGGTCCTGTCATCAGGAAAGACTATTCACTAGAAAAGGGCACCATGTTTGGTAAAGTAAAGGGTCAGTGAAAACAAGGGAAATTCTCACTAATATGGATTGATACAACAGCCACAACAAGGGGCTCAAACATACCAGTGATCATGAAGAAGGCACAGGACTGGGCAACGTTTCATTCTGTCATGCTGTTGAGTCAACAGCAACTAACAACAAGAACATCACGCACTCGACAAGTCATAGAGAAGGATTCAAACTCAGGCCATCCTATTCGAAGCCTTTGCTCTTGCTGTAACCTCTTCATTCTCAGCTAGGGCTAAGAACATAAGGTTTGGAGCCAAAGAAACTACTTTTTTGCTTTGCCAGGAGTGTGATACCTGGCAAATAGGCTGGCCTCTCAGTTCCTTCATCTTCTTTTATCTGTGAAATAACAATACAGGTAGTCCCTGACTTACAACAGGGTTCCAATCCCACAACTCTGTCCTAAATTAGTTCTGACTTAAGTCGAATACCTCATTTTTTTTTTTTTTTTTGGTTTTCATTATTATTGTCTTTTATTATTATTATCTTTATAAATCCAATCTTTGTCTTTGAAGGTTGGAAACATTACATATAAACTTACAGATATGATAACATCAGCATATCACCGGCTGCATCATTGTATGTGGTACATATTACTAACCAAAAAACGTACAAAAAATCCCCCCAAAATGGACGGTTCGTCGTAACTCAAATACATTGTAAGTCGGGGATTGCCTGTGCTAAAAACATCATCCTTGCAGTACAGAATTCTATGAGATATAGGGCAGTGGGGAAGACTTTTTGAGAAACTATATAAGAAATGCCTAAGCCACCAGTGTCAGTTCGTTTGCAACTCAGAATGCTTCCTACATTCCATATAGACTTATCACAGCCTTAGCTCTCCCTCTCTTTTTTTTTTAAGTTGTGATAAATATATATATAATAAAACATTTCCCATTTCAACATTCTTCACATGTATAATTGTAATTCTGTGACACTAATTATGTTATCATGTTGTGCAGCTATCACCATTATCCATTTTCAAATTTTTTACCACCCTTAACAGAAGCTCAGTGTCCCCTAAGCAATGACACCCTCTTTCCATCTCCCCGCTGTCCACCCCTGGTAACCACTACTAAACTTAGGTCTGTATACACTTGCCTATTCTAGATATTTTATATATGTGAAATCATGTAATATTTGTCCATTTGTGGCTCACTTACTTCATTCAGCATAATGTTTTCAAGGTTCATCCATGTTGTGATATGTATCACTCTTGCCTCTTATTAACATGCTGTGCAACTTTCAATATGCTATTTAAAACCTATACCAAAAACTAAAAAAACTATTGCCATCAAGCTGATTTTGACTCCTAGTCACTCTTAGGACAGAGTAGAACTGCCCATAGGGTTTCCAAGGAGTGTCTGGTGGATTTGAAAGGCTGATCTTTTGGTTAGTAGCTGAGCTCTTAACCACTGAGCCACCAGGGCTCCAAAAAAAACCTATACAGTGAGGCTAAATCTGACCTGTCTGGAAGTGTCGTAAGGAGGATTGAATAGGAAAAGAGAAAAAAAGGTAATGGAAAGCACAACACATTGTACGAGTTTATTTTCCTTCCTTAGGAAGGTCTCACTATCTTTCACTTTAAAGTAGTTAAGTAGTATCTTCTCATTTGACCTCACATTGAAAAATGAGATCATCCCCCTGTTAAAATTAGTCTACAGGAAAAAAACAAAACAAAATAAAATACTATGTGGATGCTAAAGATTACTATCATTACTAAATTATTTAAATTCTATGGATAATTATAGAGAACAAGTAATTAATGCTTTATACTAAATTACCTAGTGCTTTTCAACTTTATTTATTCATTTATTCAGGGCCCTTAATTTTATGAATCATTAATTATTTTTACATATAAGAGAACATTATGCTGCTTGTGTAGTCTGTTTCTAAGAACTGGTGATCCTAGCAGAGGAAAGAATTAAAAAAACATAAAAACAAAAAAAAAGAGCTATAACTAGCAGATGTGGACACAGAGGCAAAAACCCTAAAATTCAGGCGGTATCTTTTTTCATCATTTCACAATTATTATTCTGTATGTGGATGATCAATCCCCAGTTTCCGGGTGATTGTCCTATTAATGGCAAAGTGATGGGAATGGAATTAAATGTTTGCACTAAGGGCTTTGCTTATTTGAGTTTCGTCTCTGCTTATTGCAAGTTTTGGGTTTTAAAATTAAAACCAACAAAATGATGCCATTTAGAAATAAGGCTAAAATTAGAAGTCTTTTAAATAGGATAAAAATGCTACAGAGACTTGGACTTTAAATTTCGTGTTCAGACACTTGGTGTAATTTTAGAAGCAAAGTGCAATAATTCACTTCTGATATTTAAAAATATTTTTAAAAATCAGAAATAAATTGTTGTACTTTGCCTCTAAAATTACATATGTATATATAGATACATATACAGATTATATTGAGCAGACTTTGTCCCAGAAAAACTGCCAACACCGAAGAGTAAAATAAAACCACCAAGTAGTTTAACATGCAGCATTATCTAAATTAACTTACATGGCGTCCTGAGGAAGGCACTATCATCTCCCTTTTCCACAGAGGAAAAATTGAAGCTTTTTCATCCTTTCAAGTACAATTTTTTTTTTCTCCTATTATTGTGACCTACTCTATGGCAGGCACTGTACTTGACTCTTGGGATATATCTATGAGTAGAACATGAAAGACCTCTCCTCTCAATCTGCTATTGTTCTAGCAGTGCAAACAGATAATCGAACGTTCAACCCATAAGTAGGAAATAACTTGGAATTGTGTGAATCTGAGGGCTGAAAATAAGCCAGCCATAGGAAGATTATGGGGAAGAACACTTTAAGTACAGGGAGCAGCAGGAGCAAAGACCTATAAATGCAGAGTAGAAACAGAAAGGAGGTTAGAATGACTGAAGCGAATGAACAAGGGTGAGAGTGGTGGGGGCAAGTTCAGGCAGATGGTAGGTAGGGGTCAGATCTTGCAAGACGATGCCAAGGGATTTAGATTTTACTACAAGAATGATGGGAAAGGACTAGAGAGTTTGAAGCAGGGTGGCTATTTAATCTGGTTTGTTAATAAACAATTACCTTGGCTGCTAACTCAGGAGAATGGACAATAGAGAATGGGAGCAGGGAAACCAGGTGAGATGCTATTAAGGTGGTTCTGGGAAGAAGTGATGCCAGCTTATATTAAGATAATGGTATCAGCTATGGAGATGAGACTGGGTAGGTTCTAGGTATATTTTGGTGGATAAAATCAACAGGATTAGGGTTAGGGTGGGTATGAGAGGGACAAGGAAAAGGAATAAATGAAGCATAAAATCAAAAAATAGTCATTGAGTTGTTTCTGACTTATGGTGACCTCAGGTTTATCCGAATAGAACTGTGCTCCAAAAGGTTTTCAATGGCTAATTTTTCAGAAATAGATCACCAGGCCTTTCTTCTGAGACATCTCTGGGCGGACATGAACCTCCAATCTTTAGGTTATCAGGCAAGCGTGAGCAAGTTTACCTTTTGCATTACCCATCCATTGCCTCTGAGTCAATTATGACTCACAGAGACTCTACAGAACAAAGTAGAACTCCCCTATAGGGCCTCCAAGACTGAACCCTTTACAGAAGCAGACTGCCACATCTTTTTCCCATGGAGCAGCTGGTGGATTCAAACAGCTAGCCTTACAGTTAGCAGCTGGGCACTTTACCACTGCACCACTAGGGCTGTGGTTGCACTATCTAGAGACTTCAAATCAAAGGATTTTCTGCTTAATTGGATTAATGGAAGTACAAATTACTGTAAAGAAAAGACTCTGATCCTTAGAAAGCTAGAAATAGAAATACCACATGATCCAGTAATCTCAGTTCTAGGAATATATCCTAGAGAAATAAGAGCCGTCACACTAATAGCCATATGCACACCTATGTTCACTGCAGCATTGTTTACAATAGCAAATAGATGGAAACAACCTAGATGTCCATCATCAGATGGATGGATAAACAAACGATGGTACAGACACACAATGGAATATCATGCGATGATAAAGAACAATGATGAATCTGTGAAGCATTTCATAACATGGATGAAACTAGAGGACATTATGCTGAGTGAAATAAGTCAACCACAAAAGGACAAATACTGTATGAGACCTCTACTGTATAACTTATGTAAAAGTTTACACACAAAAAGAAACAATCTTTGTTGGTTACGAGGGATGGGAGGGGTGAGGGGTGCACTAAATAGATATGTGGTAACTTTGGTGAAGGGTAAGGCAGTACACAATACAGGGGAAACTAGCACAACTTGTACAAGGAAAGGTCATGGAAGCCCTACAGACACTTCCAAACTCCCTGAGGGACTGAATTGCTGGGCGGAGGGCTGTGGGGACCATGGTCTCAGGGAACATCTAGCTGAACTGGCATAACATAGTTTATAAAGACAATGTTCTACATTTTACCTTGGTGAGTAGTGTCTGGGGTCTTAAAAGCCTGTGAGCAGCCATCTAAGATACTCCACTGGTCTCACCCCTTCAGGAGCAAGGGAGAATGAAAAAAACAAGACAAAGGGAAAGATTAGTCCAAAGGACTAATGGACCACAACTACCATGGCCTCCACCTGACTGAGTCCAGTACAAGTAGATGGTGCCCGGCTACCACCACTGACTACTCTGACCAGGATCACAACAAAGGGTCCCAGACAGAGCTGGAGAAAAATGTGGAACAAAATTCTAACTCACAAAAAAAGACCGGGACTTCTGGACAACATGGTGCTATAGTCAGAAACATCACACCATCCCTCCGCAACAAAGATCAGAAAAATTAAGTCAAACAGAGTCACATGTCAATCCTGAAACCCTAAGCATCAAATGAAGAGATAAAGAAATCAGCCAAACACCTAATGGAATAAGAAACTGACCGAGAACGGAGCTGAGGAGAGATACATGCAGAGGTCCCCTATCAGCTACTGCAGCACGGATCCGCCATCTTGGACTCCTACTGGAGATCAGTGAACGGGAGGTACTGGAAAGCAGCTTCATGGAGCTTCCTGCAGGAGACATAACAACCAGTAACCCATGATATAGGCTTTCCTACCACCCACCCTTCTTCACCCCCACTTAGCCTCCTCTGCTTCCTGCAGCCACAGTTTATTCGTTGGAAAGCATGAGCTTCCCCCCAGTGCCACTTGGATTCCACCCGCCAGCACTGGCCAGCTCCCTGAGTGCCATTTGCTGGCTGTTGGTGGTGTTTTTTTCTGCTTCTATAGATTTTTTCCTTACCTCTCACCGCCTCCCCCTCCTTTCTCTCAAATACCTGGCTCCATGCACTATCTTTGCTTCTTCCTGAAAGGCTGCAGAACACCGCTCAACTGTAAAACTGCTTCCCGGCCCATGACGCCATGCTGGTGGGACCCCCCGGGGCTTTTTCGTTTGTTTGTTTGTTTGCTTGCTCTGATTTTTTCTGTTTTGATTTGTTTGTTTGTTTTCCTTTTCTTGTTTTGGCTTGGGAGCCCCTTCTAGCCGGGCAGTACCTCGCAGCTGGGAAGAGAGTCTCTTACTTTGTGCAGACGCACAGTGTCATATTTGGGGCATTTCTTTTCTCTTGTTTTTCTTTTTCTTTTTGTTTGTTTGTTTTTGGTTTTTTCTTCATTTCTTTGTTTAGTTTTCTTCTCTCTCTTATTCCCTTTTTGTCTTTCTTCATTTCCAGTTTCTTGATTTATTCATTTCTCCTTTTACCCTTTTCCTTTTTTTTTTCATTTTTGTTTTTCACCATTTCCCAGTCTCTCATCTCTCCACACCAATAGCAAGCTCCCTTAGCATTCTTTTTTGTTTGTGTGTATGTTTTTGGCTCCTGTTCCTCTCTCTCATCTTTCCGATACCCATCTTAGCTCTACACATAACAATCTCCTTCTTCCTTCATGCCTACCTGCACCGTGCACTGAACATCACATTCCCAAGCAGCAAGGCATGGCCTACAAGAACGTGCCCTGCACGGATTCTCAGTCCACACTGTCGGTCCTGGTACATGCCACAAAAAAACTTATCCCAGAAACTCCCCTACAGCTGGACCTGCCCTGCTGTACCATACATGAGTGACTGACCCTGCCCATTGGAAAAGGAGGTGAAAAGTATTGTGGCCACAGAAGAGCAAACAGCAAAGAACATACAGCATGCCTACTCAGACATAACCAAATAAAACAAGAAAGCAGGATGAAACAAACAAATCTACAATCAATAAACAAGGAAAATAACCATTGAATGCCCCAATGACAGCAGACAATATCAAAACATTTACAAAAACAGGACAGGATGGTTCTAGTAGGCATCCAAAATAAAACACCAGATGACCTTCCAGTAGAAGAAAAGGCACTAGACCTAACTGATATGGAATTCAAATCTCTAATATTCAGAATTATCAAAGAGTTGAAGCAAAAAACAGACAAAAATGAGGAAAAAATAGACAAATTCATGGAAAAGGCAGAAAAAATCATGGAAAATACAGACAAAAAATGGAAGAATTCAAGAAAATAATACAGGAACAAAATGCTAAAATAAATTCACAACTAGAAATCATATGAAAACAACAATTAGAAATCCAAAAGATAAACAACAAGATTTCAAAAATGGACAGTGTCATAGAAAGGCTGAGGAGCAGGTATGAAACGATGGAAGAGAGGATAAGCCAAATTGAAGACAAACACTTGGATACAAGTCTGTCTGAGGAAAAATTAGAAAAAAGAATGAAGAAAAATGAAGAAACCCTAAGAATTATGTGGGATACAATCAAAAGCAAAACTCTGAGAGTGATTGGAGTTCCAGAACAGGGGGAGGAAACAGAGCACAGAGATCACTGAAGCATTGCTGACAGAAAACTTCCCCAGTATCATGAAAGATGAAAAGCTGACCATTCAAGAAGCTCAATGAACCCCATATAGGATAGACACCAAAAGAAAATCACCAAGGCATATCATAATCACACTCGCTAAAACCAAAGACAAAACTAAGAATACTGAGAGAAGCTTGAGAAAAACAAAAAGTCACATACAGAGGAGAAACAGTAAGACTAAGCTCATATTATTCAGCAGAAACCATGCAGGCAAGAAGGCAATGGGATGACATACATAAAACCTTGAAAGAAAAAAGTTGCCAGCCAAGAACAATATATCCTGCAAAATTCTTGTTCAAATATGATGGTGAAATTAGGACATTTCCAGATAAACAGAAATTAAGGGACTATGTGAAAACCAAACCAAATTTACCAGACTTATTAAAGGAAGTCCTTTGATCTGAGAACAAACAATATCAGACCACAGGCTGAATATAGCACACAGGATTGTACTAGCCAGATACCAACCTAGGAAATGAACTCTTAAGGACTATGCAAAACCAAACGAATTACAAAAGGGAACCAGAGAGGTTACTCTGTAAATGACAACCACATCAGAACAATAAAAGAGGGAATAAACAGTGTAGGTATAAAGCCTTCTAAAGGAGAGGAAGTCAAAGGATACCAAGTAGTAATAGACTGGTTCAAATCTAGGAAGATAAGGGTAAATTTCACGGTAACCACAAAGAAAGTTAACAAACCTACTCATCAAAATAAAGAAGAAAAACATAATGTCTCAGTAAAAACAAAACCTACAAAAACAAAAGAAATGAAAACAAAAATCCACAAACAAAAAGAACTCAGCACAGGAAAGTAAGAGGAACAATGAAAACATCAGCACCACAAAAAAAAAAAAAAAAAAAAAAAGCACTGTATAATGCAATCCCACTCCTAGAAATATATCCTAGAGAAATAACAGCCATCACACTAATAGACATATGCACACCCATATTCATTGCAGCACTGTTCACCATAGCAAAAAGATGGAAACAACCCAGATGCCAAGCAATAGATGAATGGATAAACAAGCTATGGTACATACACACACTGGAGTATTATACAAAAATAAAGGACAATGATGAATCTGTGAAGCATCTTATAACATGGATGAAACTGGTGGACATTATGCTGAGTAAAATAAGTCAATCACAAAAGGACAAATACTGTATGAGACCTCTACTGTATAACTTATGTAAAAGTTTACACACAAAAAGAAACAATCTTTGTTGGTTACGAGGGATGGGAGGGGTGAGGGGTGCACTAAATAGATATGTGGTAACTTTGGTGAAGGGTAAGGCAGTACACAATACAGGGGAAACTAGCACAACTTGTACAAGGAAAGGTCATGGAAGCCCTACAGACACTTCCAAACTCCCTGAGGGACTGAATTGCTGGGCGGAGGGCTGTGGGGACCATGGTCTCAGGGAACATCTAGCTGAACTGGCATAACATAGTTTATAAAGACAATGTTCTACATTTTACCTTGGTGAGTAGTGTCTGGGGTCTTAAAAGCCTGTGAGCAGCCATCTAAGATACTCCACTGGTCTCACCCCTTCGAGAGTGAGAGAGAATGAAGAGAACAATATACAAGAAAAAGATTAGTCCAAAGGACTAACGGACCACAGCTACCACAGCCTCCACCAGACTGAGTCCAGTAGAACTAGATGGTGCCTGGCTACCATCACTGACTGCTCTGAGCGAGATCACAATAGAGGATCCTGGAAAGAGCTGGAAAAGGATGTAGAACAGAATTCGAATTGACACACACACACACACACACAAACACAAAGACCAGATGTACTGGCCTGACAGACTGGAGAAACCCCGAGATTATGGCCCCCGGACAACCTTTTAGCTCACTGGTGAAGCCCCTCCGTAAGTTCACCATTCAGCCGGGGATTGGACAGCCTCATAAAACAAAACAGGACTAATGAGGCACAGCAGTCCAGGGACTAGAAGGCAGAAGGGGACAGGAAAGCTGGTGATAGGGAATCCAAGGTTGAGAAGGGACAATGTTGACATGTTTTGGGGTTGTTAACCATTGTCATAGGGCAATATGTGTACTTACTGTTTAATGAGAAACTATTTGTTCTGCAAACCTTTATCTAAGGAACAAAATAAAAGAATTATCTACGTGAGATCAAATTGACAACAGCAACTCAAAAGGTTTGATGGGGAGACTAGGGGACAGTGAGTTGAAGATAATGGTGATGGAATAATTTGGAAAAGGATAGTGAGAATAGCAGCACAACTGGAGGAACGTAATTGATGTCACTGAATTGTACATGTAGAAACTTTCAAAATGGTGTAACTTTGGCTATGTATATTTTCACCAAAAAAAAGCTCCTCAAGGTTGAGAAGGGAGAGTATTGACATGTATTTGGGTTGTTAACCAATGTCATACAACAATACGTGTACTGACTGTTTAATGAGAAACTATTTGTTCTGTAAACCTTCATCTAAAGTACAATAAAAACAAAACAAATCAAAACAAAACAAAAACTGGCCTGACAGAGACTGGAGAAATCCCGAGAGTAAGGCCCCCGGACACCCTTTTAGCTTAGTAATGAAGTCACTCCTGAGGTTCTCCATTCAGCCAAAGACTATACAGCCCCATAAAACAAAATGAGACTAACGGGGCACAACAGTCTAGGGACAAGGATTAGAAGGCAGGAGGGGACAGGAAAGCTGGTAATAAGGAACTGAAGGTTGAGAAGGGACATGTTATGGGATTGTTAACCATTGTCATAAAACAATATGTGTACTGTTTAATAAGAAACTATTTGTTCTATAAACCTTCATCTGAGGTACAATAAAAAAAAAATTTAAAATATATCCAACTCAAAAAAAAAGAAATGACTCTGAGAATAACAGTTTTTGTTTGATTACTTTGGTTCTTTTGACATGGCACTGGAGGTATTAAGTAGTACATCTGGTCATACTACATTTGAAGTATGTAACTGAAAAAGTCAAGTAGGCAGTTGAATATAAGTTGGAACTCAAGGAGATGCTTGTCTTGCAGATACAAGTTTGCATTTTGAGCTTATTAATACTATTTAAATAAATATTACTTTATAAATGTTATTTAAAGCCAGGATCAATATGAGATCACCTGAGGGGGAGTTTGTATAGAGAAATGAAGAGAATTTATACTTAAGCCATGGGATTAGAGGCTTAGAGAAGATAATTTGCTCAACAGTTAATGGCTGGTAAGTGGCAAACTTGAGCGCTGCCTTACTCCAAAGCCCATGTTTTTTGTTTTATGGCCTATTACATGATATTTTAAGTGAGCTTTAAAAAAGGAATAGAGTTTTGATATCCAGGGACGCTGAGAAGGGCATTATAGGCTGAGGGAGCTGTAACATTTATGATACAAAAGTTGAAAAGGGCAGAGTGATTTCGTTGTTCAGTGTGGTTTTGGTATAAGGTGTGAAGAGAAACATGCTAAGAAATGAGTCTTTCTAATAGGTAAGAAAAAGGAGTCCCGGTGGTGCACAATGATAAAGCTCTTGACTACTAATTAAAAGGTGGGCAGTTCAAACCCACCAGTGGCTCCATGGGAGAAAAGAACTAGCGATCTGCTCTCATTAAGATTACAGCCTAGAAAACCCTACGGGATGTACTACTCTGTCTTGTAGGGTCACTATGAGTTGGAATCGACAGGATGGCACACAACAACAATATGTAGGACAAATGGGGTAAAAAAAGTAACAGCTATCTAGTCTCTTCTCCACAGACTAGGAATTCATTAAATGTAGATGATTTTCTAACTGATGCCATTTTTTCTGAAATATAGACAATTTTTCATTTGGTAGTTTTATTGTCATTATACATGTAAGATCATATGTGAAAGAGATTTAGTACTTGTTCTCTGTGATTTCAAAGATGGAATTAAGGAGAGATATTTTTCAAAGAGTCAGGTGTTCATGCAATTAATAAAATAATTCCAAAAGTTTTGACTTCTCTAAAGAGGAGCATTTCAAGAAGTCCCCAGTCACCATAAATGTTTAAACACTCATTAGATTCAGTATTGAGTAAGACTCTCCTTTATTTTCACAATTTTCTTTTCTTTTTGTTCTTTCAAGTTTCCAGGACACTATCAGCCCTTACAGCTATCTGGCCAACACACTGGAAGAGATCCATATTTATGCCCATTCAAAGAAAGGAGATACAACAGAATAGAGAAATTATTGAACAATATCATTAATATCACACGCAAGTAAAATTTTGAAGATAATTCAAAAATGGTTGCAACAGTACACTGATAGGTAACCACCAGAAATTCGAGCCAGATTCAAAAGAGGACTTGGAACGAGGTATATCATTGCTCGTTATAGGGATCTTAGCTAAAAGCAAAGACTACCAGAAAGATGTTTACCTGTGTTTTATTGACTACGCAAAGGCATTTGACTGTGTGGATCATAACAAAATATGGATAACATTTCGAAGAATAAGAATTCCAGAGACACTTAAGTGTGCTAGAGCAGAATCTATATATAGACCAAGAGGCAGTCATTTGAACAGAACGAGGGAATACTGCATGGTTTAAAATCAGGAAAGATGTGTGTCAGGGTTGTACCCTTTCACCATACTTAATTCAATCTGTATGCTGAGCAAATAATCTGAGAAGCTGGACTATATTAAGAAGAATCTAGCAGCAGGATTGATGGAAGATTCATTAACAACCTGTGATATGCAGATGACACAACCTTGCTTACTGAAAGTGAAGAGGACTTGAAGCACTTAACTGATGAAGATCAAAGACTACAGACTTCAATATAGATTACACCTCAACATAAAGAAAATGAAAATCCTCATAACTGGATCAGTAAGCAACATCATGATAGACGGAGAAAAAATAGCAGTTGTGAAGGATGCCATTTTACTTGGATCCATAAATGAAAGCAGCAAGACTCTCACTAAGATGGATTGACACAGTGGCTGCAACAATGGCCTCAAACCTAGCAACGGTTGTGAGTATGGTGCAGGACCAAGCAGTGTTTCGTTGTGCTGTACATAGGGTAGCTATGGGCCAGAACCAACTCGATGGCATCTAACAACAAAAACAAATTAGCCTTAATCCAAAATGGACAAGTTGTTGTCTCCTTCATAAGCTCTTTTTGTAAGCTTTTGGGTTTTTTTCCTCATTCCTTATTTAGTTCTAGATGTGTATCAATTTCTGACATATGTGAATAGAATAAAATAAAATATGTTCATGGATTCATAGTGAAAATTTTTCTGGGAAAGAAATCAGACTAAAACATACGGTTTTATAATAGTCAGGGAAGAAATTGGGCATAAAGGTAAAAGAGGCTATAAAACCATTGCCGTAAAGTTGATTCCAACTCCTAGCAGCCCTATAGGACAGAGTAGAACTGCCCTATAGAGTTTCCAAGGAGCTTCTGGTGTATTTGAACTGCTGACCTTTTGGTTAGCAGCCATAGCTCTTAACTACTGCATCACCAGGGTTTCCAAAAAGCATATAGAAATAAGAAAATTAAAAAATCTACTTTGAAATCTACTGGCAATCTAATTCTGAAAAAACAGCCATTGAAAGCCTTATAGGGCATACCTCTACTCTGACACACATAGCATTGCCATGATTTGGAATCATGGCAGCTGGTTTGGTTTTTTGGTAAGGTTGGAAGTAGTAGTAGGAGTGATAGTGGGAGAGCAGTGAGGGAAGGTGGCTGAAAAGATGAGCTTGAAGCAACCCCCCTGCTGTGTCATGACCTAACATTCCCTGAATGCTCCTGAAAGGGATGCTGATCAGCAAAGACCTCAGTTCAGGATTTGAAAATGTTCTGTATTAATACTTTATGACTGAGAAAGAGTAGAGAGCTTTATAAGAACCCAGGTAACATGAATGAGGTGCAGTTTGGACTTTAGGAGGAAAAAATTTAGATTAAAAAAAAGAAACATGGTTGGAAGCATGATTCTAGAGACACTAGAATACTATTTGTTTTCTTAGAGAAAAAAATAAAAAAAGGAGATGGAACTATTGCATCATTCATTAATGCATGAAACCTAACAGTTTCTGAACTTCCTCGCAGAGAGCAGGATCCTCAGTCTTGCTTCTCTACAGAACCAGCCCCACTTGACTAAAGACCTGTTGCCTTCAAGTTGATTCTGACTGATGGTGACTCCATGTGTTACAGAGTAGAACTGCTCCATTGGGTTTTCCTGGCTATAAACTTTACAGAAGCAGTTCTTCAGGCCTTTATTTTGCAGAGCCTTTGGGTGGGTTCCAACTGCCAACCTTTCACTTAACAGACAATCGAAAACCACTAGTGCCACCCAGGGACTAAGCCGTCAATTCAGCCTCAGGTTCTGACACCCAGCACACGGATCAGTGGGGATCTAAGGAACAGGAGTTCCATTACATAGGAGATTTAGCATAAAGTAATGCCTTTTCCCATGCCGGCTTCTGGCAGTAGTTGTAGCCATTTGATTTATGATTCATTCCTGTGACCAAATTCCACTTTTGTATATCCAGTTCAGTATCTGGGTGTTTATCTGAGCTTGATTTACTGCCCAGGATATTAGCAAAGGAGTAACAGAAGCCTTTATGTTTTGACTTTAGGTGACGAAAAGTCCAGATCCTCAGAACAGTAGGGGTTGTGTCAGTCCTGTTTATTACCAAATCTAGAGAACATATAAGGATTCCTTGTATCGCAATTGTTAATTAGTTGGCTGCTAACCGACAGATCCTTGGTTGGAATGTACCAGATGCTCCAAATCTTCACAAACACTTTTTATTGATGGCTAGAATTCTTGCCTTCCATGTGGGAAACTAGGGTTTGATACCCAGCCAATGCATCTCATGCACAGTCAGTGGAGGCATGTGTGTTGCTATGATGTTGAACAGGTTTCAGCAGAGCTTCTAGACAAAGATAAACCAGGAAGGAAAGCCCAGTGATCTACTTCTGAAAATCAGCTGATGAAAACCCTATGGATCACACTCCTTAACTGATCATGGGGATGGAACATAACCAGGCAGCCTTTCATTCCATTGTTCATGGGGTCACCATGAGTCAGGACTGACTCAACAGCAGCTAACAACAATAACAAGTTTGAAGTGGCTTCTCATTGTAACTTCAGTTTGTATTTACCTAATGACTAATGACTTTGAGCTCCATTTCCTATGCTTTTTGTGCATTATATATCTTCTTTGGACAAATGTGTATTTAGATCCTTTGCCCATTTTTTAGTTGTTTTTTTTTTTAATTTAATCATTGGTCTGTTAAGAGTTTTTATATATTTGAAATGCAAATACTTTATCAGATATATGATTTAGAGATATTTCCCATTTTTGTTTTGTCTTTTCACTTTATTGATGGTATCCTTCAAAGTTGAAAATTATTTAATTTTAATGAAGTCCAACATGCTATATTTCGTTTTTTGTCTGTACTTTTAGTGTAATTTTTAAGATGACTTTGCCTAAGCAAATGACATGAAGATTAACTCACAGTTTTTTCTTCTAAGAGTGTTATAATGTTAGTCCTTATATTTAGGTTTATGATATGTGTAGTGCTAATTATTATGTAATGTCTGAGAAAGGAGTCTATCTTCATTTCTTTGCATGTGGAAACCCAGTTTTTCCAGCATCATTTAGTAAACAAACTACTCTTCTCCAATGAATTGTTTTGGCATCCTTGTTAAAAATCAAATGACTGTGAATAGATGGTTTTATTTCTGCACTTTAAATTCTATTCCACTGATTCATGTGTATATCCATATGCCAGTACTACACAGTCTTGGTCACTGTAGCTCTTTACTTAGGTATGATATCGAGAAGTATGAGTTCTCCAACTTTGTTCTTTTCTTTCAGGATTGTTTTGGTTATTCTGGGTCCTTTGCACTTGTATATGAATTTTAGGAACAGTTTGTCTGTTTCTACAATGAAACCTGTTAGGATTCTGATAAAGATGACATTGAATCTTTAGATTAACTTAGGGAATAGTTTCATATTAATAATATTAGAAAAGTCCCTGGTAACACGATTGGTTAAGTAAGCACTTGATTACTAAAAGTCACCTAGATTAGGAAGTCAGAAACAAAAATATATTTATTTGCATATAACATGATCTTGTTTGTAGAAAATCCTAAGGAAAGCACTAAAAACTGTTAGAACTACTACACAAGTTAATCAAGGCTGCAGGATACAATATTATTATACCAAAAACAATTATATTTTTATACTAGCCTTGAACAATTTAAAAATGGAATTAAGAAAACAATTCAATTTAAAGTAGTATCAAAAAGAACAAAATACATAGAAATAAATTGCTCTGTTTTACACAAGGTCATTGAGTTGAAACCAACTTGATGGCATCTAACAACGACAACAGTTATCACATATTTGTGAATTTTCCCAATTCCTTTCTGTTACTGATTTCATATTTAATTCTGTTGTGGTTGAGGATCATACTTTGTATGATTCCAATCATTTTAATTGTATCCAGGCTTGTCTTATATTTGGCGTCTTGTTTACCCTGGACAATGTTTCATGCATACTCGAGAAGAATACATATTCTGCTGTTGTTGAGTCAAGTGTTCTATACATGTCAGTTAGGTCTAGCTGGTTTATAGTATTTTTCAAGCCTTTTATTTCTTTGATGATCTTTTAATTGTTCTATACATTGTGGAAAGTGAGGTATTGAAGTAGCCTCTAATCTTCTTGGCTTGCCTCTCTTTGTCTAAAACCTCCACCATATATGCAAGCTACTGTGAGAGTGACCAGGGCCCCTGTTCTCAGCCTGCCATTCACAGAGTACAGTCTCCACCTCGTGAGTAGGAGCTGAGTGGTAGAATGTTCTTAAGTGCCATGGAGTTGGTTCCCACTCATAGCAACCCTATGTACAGCAAAACGAAACACTACCCAGTCCTGTGCCACCCCCACAATCATTGTTGCACTTGAGCCCACTGTTGCAGTCACTGTGTCAATCTGCCTCATTGAAGGTCTTCCTCTGTTTCATTGACCCTCTACCAAGCAATATGTCCATCTCCAGGGACTGTCCCTCCTGATAATATGTTCAAAGTACATGAGATGAGGTCTCGGCATCTTTGCTTCTAAGGAGAATTCTGACTGTATTTCTTCCAAGACAGATTTGTGCATTCTTTTGGCAATCCGTGTATATTCAATATTCTTCACCAACAGCATAATTCAAAGGCGTCAGTTCTTCTTTGGTCTTCCTTTTCATTGCCCCATTTTTGTGTGCATATGAGGCAACTGAAAACACCATGACTTGAGTCAAGGGCACTTTAGTCTTCAAGGTGACATCTTTGCTGTTTAACACTTTAAAGAGGTCTTTTGCAGCAGATTTGCCCAGTGCAATGGATCTTTTTGATTTCTTGACTGCTGCTTCAAAAGATGTTGATTGTGGATCCAAGTAAAATGAAATCCTTGACAATTCCAATCTTTTCTCGGTTTATCGTAATATTGCCCAGTTTGAGGATTTTTGTTTTCTTTATGTTGAGGTGTTAATCTGTACTGAAGTCTGTAGTCTTTAATCTTCATCAGTAAGTGCTTTAAGTCCTCTTCACTTTCAGCAAGTCAGGTTGTATCATCCGCATAATATGGGTTGTTAATGAGTGGCAAAATAGATTCCCAAACTCTTAGTTGAACTAACCTGAAACTTAGCCTCTGCAGCAGAGACCAGGGAGGGGTGAGAACTGCTGGTGACTTATCACTCCTAGGGAGATACCACATCCCTTGACTGGTAGATGGGGGAAAAGAGAATCCTGTCTTCTTGGCCATATCTGCCTAGAATGGAGTTTTGTCAACCTGATCTGGGGAAACGGGGGAGGAAATGAGTAAATTTTGGCTCAAATGCCACAGACTCTGGCCATTCTTACCAATATTTAGTAGATTTTCTTGAATAAGTTTCTGTATATCCTTAAGACAATATCCAGACTCTTTAAATGTTTGTCTGCTTTTTGTTTCTTTGTTTTGTTTTGTTTTTATAATATTCTTCAGTTATAATTGTCTTACTAGTGAGTTTCTCATATCACCATTCTGTGGAAATAAGGTTCAAGAACTCATAAACTACTCAGTGCATCATTGCTGGCTTAAGATATGCATGAACAAATGCTGTCAAGAGCCCCAGACTTGTGACTGCACATTGAAAGAATTCTCAGCTATGATGGCAATGGAGCCTTAGAAAATCTTTAAATATAGGGCTCACTGATCTCATCTTTTTTCAAAGTGATAAGCGGTGCATATGATAATCAGAGTTGAATTCTTGTTGCAAATCCAGACATATGCAAGTGTGTCTAAGAGTATTTTACATGAACTATCAAAGAGACTTAGGTGCAAAAACACTTCCTAAAGGAAAACAGAATTACTGAACAAATATTATTAGGATCCTTTATGTGGAGAATGACTTTATGATGAATTGTCCACACCAGGACAATTTTGAGAATGAAAGAGAGAAACTTCAAATAATTAATGCAGGACAATATGCACAAACCATGACTATCCTTAGCAAACCAGCATGTGTATTTATTCCACTTATTTGTCAGGTCTTTCGGTAAGCATTGCCTATGGAATGGTGGATTGGCATCAGACCAAGTTCACTTATATTTTACAATACAGCAGAGGAGAACTTGCTAATCAAGTGATTGTACAAAAATGTAATTATAAAATCTGATGAGGACTACTAAATAAATGGATCAGGAGCTATGAGAATGTTTATCAGGAAAATCCAGTGTAAGATGAAGATTCAGGTAGAACTTTTCTTAGGAGGTTTGAACTAACAGCAAAAAGTATGAACAGGCATGAATTACATGAACAGGGAGAAGACGAGATCTCCAAGCAACAGAATCAGCAGGTAAAAAAGACCCAGGCAGGAGGAAGTTTAACAAATTCACGAAATTGGGTAAAGTGGTATCAAGTTAGTTTGAAGAAAAACACATAGACCAGATTATAATGACTCTTTTAGTCCATGTTAGAACTTTGGAAAATCACTGAAGTGTTTTATGTGTGTGTGTTTAATATCACACTTAAGTGTAGAGAGTAAAATCAAGATCTTTAAGCAGAGCTCTGAAGACTGGAACTTGTAACAAAATAAATAAAGAAATAAAATATTTAAAATATTATTTACCATTACGTGTTTTATATCCAATTACATAGACCATAAAGCATGGCTAACTTGAACTCAGTATGTCTTCCAGAGCTCTAGTGAAAGGGTTTCCTTGTGATTTTGATACAACAGCCTCCAAAATGGAAGGAGGAGATGCCAGAGAATAACCTGAATACCTTTTATTCTCCTTTTGACCTGTGTCATTGACCGAGTGTATGCTCTTGCTCATGACATTGCCATTAAGGTGAATTATTCTCCAGGAGGCTACTTTGTTCCTGGTGTACCATCACACCAGGCCTGTTGATATGTATGGATTTATCTGAATTGACAGAGGATTAGAAAATGTCATTTCACCGAGCTTTACCTAAGAATACCCTAGTTTTTGTGTATTGGAAAAGAGGAAGGAATGGCTGGGATAGGGAATGAGCAGAGAAGTACAGTATTTACCCTATTTATTCCACAATTATTCAACAAGCAGTGTCTATGGAGTCAGCAATGAAGAAATCAAACAATGTATTGCATTGGGAAATTCTGCTGCAAAAGACCTCTTTAAACTTTTAAGAAGCAAGATGTCACTTTGATGACTATGGTTTTTTCAATCACCTCATATGCATATGAAAGTTGCACAACGAAAAAGGAAGACAGAAGAAGAATCAATGCTGTGATGCTGGCAAGGAATATTGAACATACCTTGAACTGCCAAAAGAACAAACAAATCAGTCTCAGAAGAAATACAACCAGAATGCTCCTTATAAGCAAGGATGGGGAGATTTTATCTTCTTTCCTTTTGGTATATCATCAGTAAAGACCAATTGCTAGATAAAGGTATTATGTTTGGTACAGTGTCAGCAAAAATGAGAGAAATGCTTAATGAGCTGGACTGACACACTAGCCACAGCAGTGGACTTGATGATCATGAAGATGGTACAGGACCAGGCAACATTTGGTTTTGTTATACATATGGTCGCCATGAATCGGAGTTAACTTGATTAACAACAACAGAAACATTCTTAGGAAAATCTATATTAGCCAGCAATTTCCACAATAACACAACATAACAAACTAACTAAAAACTCTGCAGCTTAAAATAACTAGCTATTTTTTTCGAGTATATCTATCTTCAGATCAACTATGGTGTGACTGACCTAGGCTGCAGATCAACTGGGCTTGCCTCGAGGCTACAGGTTGTGTTCAGGTCCACTCCACATTTCCTTATTTTCCTGAGTGAGCATGAAGAATGGGACCTGTTCTTCTCATAGCAATTATCAGAGCACAAGATTCCAACATCAATGGGTAAAAAATATTACTTTGTCCCCTGTGGGAGAGGAATAGGAGTGAATAGTTGCTGAACAATAATCCAAACTCACCCAGCCTTAAAAAAAAAAAAATCATTCTTTGTGAGAGCTGTTCTGCCACAGAGCAAAAGCAGGTGTTGGCCATATCCTCAGGAGCCTTTCCTCTTGCAGATGATATGTTCTAGCTCTCAAGCTACCTTTGTCACAAGCTCCCTGAATTTGATTTTTAAAGATGACTCATGTAATTCATCTTTTGGAAAAACATAATGAAAGACCATATGGTGCTTTAATCTCATCCTAGACTTCCTCACAGTCCATGCCATGGTATCCTGAACTTCCTGTAGGCAGTGAAAATCGCCAGGTCATTTCACAATTCATGCCTTTGCTCCTAGTGTGCCTTTTCCTGAAACAAGTTCCCTGCCCCCATATTTGACATTTTGACAAATATGTTCTCATCTTTCAAGACTCAGATCAAGGGACTCTTTGCTCTCTTCTCCCCATATCCTGTACCTGGCAGTTAGTAGGTTGCTGATTTTGTTGTTGAATAAATTATCAGGTCTAAATCAAATTTTGAAATTTAGAAATTTGATTCCCTAAAGATCTACTTTATAAATCAACCTAAGTATCCTAAGATAACAGTAAAGATTCTTAAAATAAATTCTCTACACTTTAGTGGCTTTTTTTTTCAAATCAATTAAAATTTTTATCACAGTATGTAATAAACGGAATAAAAAAAAAAAAAACAAAAAACCCTTAGTCTTTTGAAGCTTTTAGCCAATTGTTAGCTTCTAAACAAAGAAAACTTTGAATTTATTTTTACCCAGGAAGGCAAGAACTGGAGGAAAAAAAAAAAAAAAAGAGTCCAAAATTTAATTTTGATAATAAATAATTATATGTTGACTATCTCAACTCAAGGGAAGAATGTTTCAGTAGAGCCCATATATTTAATTGGATTAATTTATGCTCCCTACTAGAATGGAATAAAATAGAGAAGGCCTATGATTATGCTGCAGCTAAATTTGGTGAAACAAAAGAACATACACAAAATTTAGTTGACTACTTTTTCTTATAAATATATCTGTCAAACAAATGAACTCTGAATGAGGATAAAAAAGATGGTATCTTCAAACATAATTGGACTAAAATATTAAGATACTTCAACATAAAAATTTAAAAGTAAGAATACATTCAATTTAGCAAATTTATTCTGAATTGATCAGGTATCTCAGCATTTTATTTAATTAAACATTTTATGACCAATAGAAAAGAACCAATTAAAAGCATCAACAGTTTCAAATTCATTAACCATAAAATGAAGATTTGAAGATTAATATATACAGTATTATGAAAATATTAAAAATAACACCGTATTGAAGAGAAACTTTTTTCTGAAAAATATGTTTTAGAGATGGATATGACTAAGAAACTGATTGAAGTAATGGATACTTACCAAGGATGATTACTTTTTTCTGTTCTTTTTAATCAGACAATAAAGAATCTTTTTACTATATTTTAATGTATACAGATATTATAAATACATGTATATATGTGTTTGTTTGTTTTTTTACTTTCAGAAAGACTTATATTTGAAAACAACTTTTTAATTCAACTGTTTTTATAAGTCCACCAATATAATAAAACCAATTGGTTAATTCCACCACTCATCTTTCAGTTTGTTGTACTATGGTTGCTTACTTGTTGCTATGATTCTAGCTAGAAGTTACGCTACCAGTATTTCAAATAACAGCAGGGCATGCATGATGGACAGGTTTCAGACTAGAAAGAAAGGCCTGGCAATCTATTTCTGAAAATTAACCACTGAAAACCTTATGGATCACAACAGAACATTGTCCAGATTGCTTGCTTTGGGCAAATCATCAGGAGGGATCAATTGCTGGTAAGGAGATCATGTTTGATGAAGTAGAAAGCCAGTGAGGGCAAGGAAGACCCCTGATTGATAGATTGTTACAGTAGCCACAAAGATGGACTTGAACATGCTGGTGATCATGAGGATAACACAGGACCTTACAACATTTCTGTCTGTTGTACATAGGGACGCCAGGAGTCAGAGTCAACAGAACTGTAGCTATCAGTCTCTACTTATTAGTCAGTTTATCAAAACACACATGAAAAATATATTTTGTACTCATTTTCAATATCAGAAGTGACTCATTTTGAATAATAAACCACATGTTATTCACCACCATGCTTAACTCATTCATTATTCTCTTCTGCAATGGCAAATCATCCTATATTGTTGAAAAACTGGATGATGATTCCCCTTTGTTATCATGCATTCTTCCTGTTTCTCTCTGTTAAGGTGGGATGTATATTGTGCTAAAGCAGTGGTTTTTAAGGTGTCACTGAGGTAAATATTTGCTTATCCACAACATCAAATAATGTGAGAATATGTTAAGATTCCAGATCGCAGATACAGCAACACCACTCTAGATTTACAAAATCAGAATCACAATGGCTCAGCCAAGGAATCAGCATTTTTTAACATTATTCTAAGGGGTATCTAAAATTTGAGAATTTGTAGGGAACCTGAGAAGCCCTGGTGGTGCAGTGGTTAAGAGCTATGGCTGCTAATCAGGAGGTCAGCAGTTCAAATCTACCAGCTGCTCCTTGGAAACCCTATGGGACAGTGATATTCTGTCTTATAGGGTCACTGTGAATCTGAATCTACTCAACGGCAATGGGTTTCGTTCTGAGTTTGTTAGGGAACCTGAAGCCATCTGGAATTCTCATCTATCGTCCAGCTCCCTTGGGTCTTAAAGTGATATGTATGTGGCTAGAGTATGAGATGATACTACCACACTGACCTTTTAAACAGCATTTTACCAGTAGAGATCTCTTTAATTTGATAAAGCAGAAAAAAAGGAAAAAGGACTCAAAGAAAGAGAAAGGACTAAATATAGATATTTGTTGTTGTTGTCAGGTGTCCTCAAGTAAGTTCCGACTCATAGCAACCCTATGTACAACAGAACAAAACACTCCCTGGTTCTGCTCCATCCTCACGATTGTTGTTATGCTTGAGCCCATTATTGCAATCACTGTGTCATTTCATCTCTTGAGGGTCTTCCTCTTTTTTGCTGACCGGCTTCTTTGCCAAGTATGATGTCCTTCTCCACAGACTAGTCTCTCTTGATAACATGTCCAGGATGTGTGAGAGGGAGATTTGCCATCCTTGCTTCTTAAGGGACATTCTAGCTGCACTTATTCCAAGACATGTTTGTTTGTTCTTCTGGCAGTACATGGTATAGTCAATATTCTTCACCAACACCACAATTCAAAGGCGTCAATTCTACTTTGGTCTTCCTTATTCATTGTCCAACTTTTGCATTCATGTAATGCCATTAAAATACCATGACTTAGGTTAAGTGTACCTTAGTCCTCAAAGTGACATCTTTGCTTTTAACACTTTAAAGAAGTCTTTTGCAAAAGATTTGTCCAGTGAAATACATAGTTCTATTTCTTGACTGCTGCTTCCATGGGCATTGATGGTGAATCAAAGTAAAATGAAATCCTTGATAACTTCAGTATTTTCTCCATTTATCATGACATTGCTTACTGGTCAAGTTGTGAGGATTTTGGTTTTCTTTATGTTGAGGTGCAATCCATACTAAAGGCTATACTCTTTGATCTTCATCAGTAAATGCCTCAAGTTCTCTTTAATTTCAGCAAGCAAGGCAATATCATCTGCCAGTCGCAAGTTGTTGATAAGTCTTCCTCCAATCCTGATGCCACATTCTTCTTCATATAGTCCAGCTTCTCAGATTATTTGTTCAGCATACAGATTGTATAAATATGATGAAAGGATAGAACCTAGACACACATCTTTCCTGATTTTAAACCATGAGTGTCTACTTGTTCTGTTCAAACAACTGCTTCCTGTTCTATGTACAGGTTTCTCATGAGCATGATTATGTGTTCTGGAATTCCCATTCCTTGAAATGTTATTCATAATTTGTTATGATCCAAACAGTCGAATGCCTTTGCATAATCAATAAAACACAGGTAAACATCTTTCTGGTAGTCTTTGCTTTTAGCTAAGATCCATCTGACATCAGCAATGTTATACCTCGTTCCACATCATCTTCTGAATCTGGCTTGAATTTCTGGCAGTTCCCTGTTGATGTACTGCTGCAATCACTTTTGAATGATCTTTAGCAAAATTTTACTTGCGTATGATATTAATGATAATGTTCGATAATTTCCACATTCTGTTGGATCACCTTTCTTTGGAATGGGCACAAATATGGATGTCTTCCAGTCCATTGTCCAGGAGCTGTCTTCCAAATTTCTTTACATAGATGAGTGAGCACCTCTAGTGCTGCATCTATTTGTTGAAACATCCCAACTGGTATTATGTCAATTCCTGGACCCTTGTTTTTCACCAATGCCTTCAGTGTAGCTTGAACCTCTTCCTTTAGTAACATCGGTTCTTAATCATATGCTACCTCCTGAAATGGTTGAATGTCCATCAATTCTTTTTCGTACAGTGACTCTGCATATTCTTCCCATCTTGTTTTGATGCTTTCTTCATTTTTCAATATTTTCCCCATAGAGTCCTTCAGTATTGCATTTCGAAGCTTGATTTTTTTCTTCAGTTCTTTCAGCTTTAGCAATGCTAAATGTGTTCTTGTCGTTTGGTTTTCTAACTCCAGGTCTTTGCACATTTCATTATATGTTTATTTTGTCTTCTCAAGCCACCCTTTTGAAATCTTCTGTTCAGCTCCTTTACTCCATCATTTCTTCCTTTTGCTTTAGCTACTTTACATTCAAGAGGAACTTTCAGAGTCTCTTCTGACATCCATTTTGGTCTTTTCTTTCTTTCCTGTCTTTTTAATGACCTATTCCTTTCTTTATGTATGATGTCCTTGATGTCATTCCACAACTTGTCTGGTCTTTGATCATCAGTGTTCAATGCATCAAATCTACTCTTGAGATGGTCTCTAAATTCAGGTGGAATATGCTCAATGTCATATTTTGGCACTTGTGGACTTGTTCCACTTTTCTTGAGCTTTAGCTTGCACTTGCATATGAACAACTGATGATCTGTTCCACAGACAGCCCCTGGGATTGATATATCCACCACCCGTCTGTCAGTTTGTCGTACTGCGGTGGCTTGTGTGTTGGTATGATACTAGAAGCTATGGCATAGGTATTTCAAATACCATCGGATCATCCATAGTGGATAAGTTTCAGAATAGTTTCTAGACTAAGAACGACTATTTGCTTCTGAAAATCAACCCCTGAAAACGCTATGGATCACAATTCTACTCTAACTCAGGTGGGGTTGCCTTGAATGAGCATTGACTAGATGACAACTGATAAGGAACGCTAAGAAAATAAGTTTTCATTTTATTTTATTCATTAAGCTTTTAGACCATTTGATATTTGCTAAGTCATCCAGGTAGATATTCTCACGACGTAGTTAATAACAGATACCATGATCCATAGATAAAGATGAACTAGCCTTCTAATTTGAAGGCATAGTTTAAGTCATGTGATCAAATGCACACTTTACCATAATTATGGAACAAGACAATGATAACAATAAACACCATAGGTAAGTTGTTTTGCTTTCTGCCAAGCATTTTCATAAACCTTGTCTCATCTAAAAGAAGTGCAGTAGAACTGCGCTTTCTCAAAGTGGAGTCTTTGAGAAAAAAACACAAACAAGATTAAAAAAAAAAAAGAACGACAGTGAGGGTGGGGTGGCTGAGGCAGGAAAATGCACTGACATGAAAGCTAATGGAAGGAAAGACTTTAAGTGGTCAAAGCTTGATTTTCTTTTTTTTTTCCCAAAAAGAGAGAGCTGAGTAAATGTCATTCAGTGTGGTCATTTAGGAATTACCAATACAAATTTTCACCCAATTTTATTTAAATTCTCAGGAAAATACCCAAATCTCAGGGGATTGAAAAGCCTCTGCTGTTCCCCAAGATAAGAACTCCCAAGAGTTCCCAAATTCCCTGTGATTTTCCCATTCACATACTGGTGATGCTTTGCCTTCCTTTGAGTTGATCAACCAGCTCAACCTGGATCCTCAAGGTTCATCACTCCTGTCAAAGAGGGAAACTGATAGCAGATATCTTGCTTTGATTTTGGGGTTTTCTTACCCACAAAAACAAATATTCACTTTAAAGAAATCCCTGACCAAAATTAATCCAACAGCTTTTCTTTCACCCAAACGTGCAAATTCTTTCTTTCCTGTTTGAAGCCAGGCTTACTAAATTTGAATATCAAAAAATATGACTGGGTGGAGGGGCAGAGACTTATCTTATCCCTTGATCTTAGTAAAAGAAGGAGGGCAGCGTTCGATCAATCATGTTAAGATCAGCCAGTGGTTGATTTTCTGTATTTCTCCCTCTTCTTGTCTTATAAGCCTCGTTATACCTAGCTACTTCAAGTCGGTTGGTTTTTCTGGAATCAAAATGGTGTCTGTATATGTATATAGAGTAACTGCTCAGAATAAATATTATGTTCAAATTTTGATGAGTTCTGACTGTTTTTAACACCCCTAAAGAGGACAGACTAGTGTTTTAAGAGCGACGGCTGCTAACCAAAATGTCGGCAGTTCTAATCCATGAGGCACTCTTTGGAAACGGTATGGGGCAGATCTGCTCTGTCCTGTAGCGTCGCTTTGAGTCAGAATTGACTTGACGGCAGAGGGTTTTAAAGAAGACCTGTTCCTTGTCCATTCCTTATTGCGTACAGCGGGTCTGATCGCATTGCCCAGCACATCCACAATGGAAAAAGCCTAGAATTTCAGATTGTGGAGTGACGTGAGAAGGCCAGGAAATAATCTTGAAATGCTTTTTATTTTTTTTTAAAGAACAACTCCACGTAAAGGGAAAAATACATCGTCTGCTGTGTTTCACTCGGCAGTTTTTCAAATTAATGCAGTTTAACTATTACATTAACTTAATGGTTATTTTCCCCTACTTTAACCATGTTAAATGTGCCGGCAATAATGAGCTGCTAATGCTGTCTCTTTTAAGTCTCAGAGGCATCTTTAGAGCTGCTGCTTACCTCCTGGATCATAAAGCTGCATAATTTAGTATTCAAACAATTCATTAAAAACTGAAGCCCTCAGAATTACCATAAAATTAATCAGAACAAAGTCATCTTAACCCATCAGTTTGGTTCATCTCTAGTTAGCAAATTTACAAGTGAAATTGAGATAAATAAAAATGTTGACTGAGCTGCAGTTTTCTTCTTCTGGATATAGTCCTTCACTCCCAGGGATATCAGTGAAGGTTGATAAAAGGTTGTGGTTCACAGTTGCAATGGTCCTTTTGTAATTCTGACACATCAGGACTTTAATCTTATTCCACATTGTTAACTTCACAGCTGCTTCTTAACTATATATTGTTTTAGTCTCACTTTTTACTTTATTTTATCTTATTATTTTATTTTTATTACCTTATTATTTCATTTTTATTTTCCAAATTTGAGGAGTGGGTAAAATTTTATCACAAGTTAGAATGACCAATATTTTTTGTCAATCGAAATTTATTCTTTAATATCTAAATTAGCTTTTAGAAAGTTTTTAAATAACTTTTTAGGAGTTTTAGAATTGCAAAGGTCTTTCTGGAATCCCATGGACTTCAATTTCTAAAATATTTCAAATTAAAAAAGATATTTCAGAAATATATGCATTATAGATGTATTCAAATTTCCTGAATCTCTGAAATTGTTCTGACTTGTCTTGGAGGGTTGTAGTCTTAACGGAATTCCCTAGTTCCTCAAGCACTCCTACAGTTTATATTCAGGGACAGTTCAATTTTTACACTTTTTTTTTTTTTAATTTTATTTTGGAACTTGAGAAGCAACTAGATTTTGATTTGTATGCAAATGCTGAGGAAGTTGGTTGGTTTTCTGACATAAGCATCATAGATAGTTCTGAGTTGGATTTCCCAAGGTATGGCCAGTGGAACTCAGTAAAACCCATCACCCGCTGCTTTCAAGTCTATTCCAACTCACAGTGACCCTGTAGGACAGAGTAGAACTGCCCCATAGGGTTTCCAAGGAGCGGTTGGTGGATTTGAACCACTGACCTTTTGGTTAGCAGGCACTCTTTTAACCAGTGCACCACCAGGGTTCCAGTGGAACTCAGTAGATACTACAAAAATAATGACTGTGGATGGGGTGGTGGGAGGAGAGTCCACGGAACCTTCAATTTTTTTTTTTTCCTAAGAATACTTTTGGTCTTATCAGATTCTTGAGCATTCTAGAGCAGTGGTTAGAAAATATTTTCAATAAAAGGCCAGATTGAAAATATCTTAGGCTTTGCAGGCTATATAGTCTCTGTTGTAACTATTGAACCCTGTCCATGTGGTGCAAAAACAGCCATAGATGACACCTAAAGCAAGGGAGTCCTGGTGGCTCAGTGGTTAAGAGCTTGGCTGCTAACCAAAAGGTCTGCAGTTTGAATCCACTCCTTGGAAACTTTATGGGGCAGTTCTACTCTCTCTGTCCTATAGGGTCTCCATAAGTTAGAATCCACTCCATGGCAATCAGTTTGGTTCTTTGTTTGTTTTTTTGTTTATTTATGGCTGTGTACCAATAAAACTTTATTTACAAAACCAGCTGGCACTTTGTCAACCCCTGGGCTAGAGAGTATCAATCTTTAATAATGGGATACTATTGAGATTTAACTACTTATTTTACCATGAAATCCTTAATTTGTTTCATCTGAAAATCATCTTGCATAGCTGGAAAATATCGTCTTGGAGAATATCCACTGAAATATGGCAGTATAGTGGAACGAATGGGCATTAAGATCTAAGTAATACATGCTGAAATTCTACTGCTTCCACTTGATACCTTTGTGGCCTTTGAAAACTCACTTAATTTTTCCAGCCGCAACAGGAGCATTTGTGAAGTAGGAATACTTTACATAATTAGTGTGGGGGTTAAAGGAGAGAATACATGTAAAGTGTGTGGCACGTGATGGCCAGCAATAAATTTCAACCCCCTTCTAATGGTTATGTATCTCCTTTCAAGGACCATTATTCCTGGACTTCAGTGCATTTTATTTTTGTCTATGGTTGCTACTCTTCTTCTTTAGTGCCAATCAAGTGAATACGACATCTCTTAATGTGTACTTTCTAAAAGTGCGGTGAGTGAATATATTCCTGTCTTCATTTATGGGTCACCTGGCATTTCTCAGTGTGGGTAGACTTCTTTTTGAGCAATTTGGTCAATTTTGAAGTTCAAGTGTTCTTCTTAAAGCGGTTTTCTTAGTGATAGCTGAAGAAAGATGTTGGGGCTGAAATTAGGGCTTATGTGACTCAGAGTTTTCTTCATATTATTTCTATTTATAAGAGTATCAAATATTTTCCCTAGGTGGTGCAAACACAGAAGAAAGGCCTGGTGATCTGCTTTCATGAAGATTCATACCAAGAAAACACCGTACGGCAGTTCTACTTTGTAACATATGAGGTTGCCAAGAGTCAGAATCAACCTGATGGCAATAAGTTTGGTTTGGTTTTATCAAACACTTACTGAGTTTGTTTCCATATATTAATTCATTTAACCCTCAAAATAATCCTATGAGATATTTATTAATATTAAACCAATTTTAAAAATAAAGAATATGAGGTACAGAATGATTAATCAGCTGTTTAATGCCACACTGATGACAGTTGGAGAAGCCAGAATTCAGCACCAGGTAGACTGCCTCCGAAGTCTTCTCTCCCAACCACCCACTACACTCTTTCTATGTTAGAGGAAAATTCATTCATCCACCAAATACTTGTTGAGCATCTACTAAGATATTTTGGCTTTTAAAAAGAAGGTGACTTTGTTATTGGAGCCAGTGTTACGTAGCACAAAGAACCTAGCTCTGAGGTCAAATAAATCTGGGTTGAATATGACTCTACCACTCGGTGACTATGTGATCTTGGACCACTTAGCATTTTAAAGCCTTTCTGCAAGCAAGAAATGAAGACAATTATTCCTACTTCGCCCATTTGTTGGAAAAATAAAAGATGAGTTTGTAAAATCACAGCCCCAGGTAGTGAAGAGGTTTCATAAGGGATCCTCCCCTTCCACCTCTTTCCATGCAATTATCTAAGGGTTCTAAAATGGACTGATGCAAGCCAATATCTATTATTCAAAGACTGTACTGGTGAAGAAAAAATAATAATAAATTTGGGCAGTGTGACTTTAATATAACTCTCCCTCTCTTTTGAGCAGCTCATCTTTCCCTCCAATAATTGATTATTCTCAGACTGGATTTTTCAATGAATAATATTCCTTGCATTTGATTAGTATTGGACTTACAAATTCCTTTCATAATGACATCTTATTTCAGCCTCCCAAAAACCTTGCCAAGGGAAATATTGCTACCCCCACATGTAAATGAGAAATATGACACTTATTACATAAATTACTTACATGCCAACTACAAAAGAGAAGTAATTTAGGGCTTGAATTTTAAACTGCAGCCACTATACCAAAATGCCTTTTTAATTTTCTTTGCCTGCTCGATACTAGGAACTGTGATAAGTATTAGAGTGGATATGAATCTGGAAAGGCAGATTTCTTTTATGATGTTTAGAAAGGTTCTCATTTTCCCTTTGAATACACAGCTATGAGTTTCTCTATTCTTCCCTACTTGTGCCTCTCAAGTACCTTTTGATCTTTGAACTATTTTCCAATCTACATAAAGGAAGAAAGGAAGGGAAGAAGGAAGGGAGGGAGAAAGAGAGGGAGGAGGGGAGAGAGAAAAAGCAAGAGCCAGAGCAAGACAGAGAGAAAGAGAGAATTTAAAAAAAAAAAGGAAAATAAAAGCAGATTCACACACATCCATGTAAAAATGATAATACATATACAAACACAAAACAAAAGACACACAAAAAAGTTTTTTTAATAGCCTTTTACAAACCGTATGCATATGTGTTAATTTCTTGGACCAGATCATGTATAACAATCTGGTAAGGCAAGGAAAGTGTATAATGTCCTTTTACCTAATAACACTGAGAAGGAATGGGTTATTTTGCATTTTCTTCAGATCAGTTCAGTTCCTGTTCAACTTGTAGCCTAGAGAACTTGAGGCCTCTCAGGGGTATAGAGAAACAAGGTTTATAAAATAAAGGAAAACATACAGGATGTTCCTCTCTGCCCTTGGGTAAAGTGCACTCATAATAATATCTTATATTCATGTATCTTATTGTATTTTATGAAGCATTCACAATATCTCATTCAATTAATGAAACAGACCTCATGATGTAAGCCTGAGAATGATTATTTAACACATTTTACCCATTAGAACCCCCACATTTCTGTCAGTTTGTCCTATTGTGGAGGCTTGCATGTTGCTGTGATGCTGGAAGCTGTACTACTTGTATTCAAATACCAGCAGTATCACCCATGGCAGATAGGATTCAGCTGAGCTTCCAGACTAAGACAGATGAGAAAGAAGGGCACGGTGGTCTACTTCTGAAAAGAATTAGCCAGTGAAAATCTCATGAATAGCAGCAGAACATTCTGATAATAGTGATGGACTATGAGTCCTTCAGGTTGGAAGGCACTCAAATTTGAGGGGAAGAGCTGCCTCCTCAAATTAGAGTAGACTTTAATGACATGAATTTAGAGACCATTTCAAGAATAGATTTGGCACATTGAACGCTAATAACTGAAAACCAGACGAGTTGTGGAAAGAAGAAAGAAACATGAAGAAAGCAAAAAGTCATTAAAAAGACAGGCAAGAAAGAAAAGACCAAAAGGGATGTCAAAAGAGACTCTGAAACATGCTTATGAAAATAGAGTAGCTAAAGCAAAAGGAAGAAATGATGACGTAAAAGAGCTGAACAGAAGATTTCAGAGGGCAGCTCGAGAAGTCAAAGTAAAATATTACAATGACATGTGCAAAGACCTGGAGATAGAAAACCAAAAGGGAAAAACACACATGACATTTCTCAAGCTGAAAGAACTGAAGAAAAAGTTCAAGACTCTAATTAAAATATTGAAGGATTCTATAGGGAAAATATTAAAGAATGCAGCAAGCATCAAAAGAAGATGGAAGGAATATACGGAGTCACTATACCAAAAAGAACTGGTTGACATTCAATCATCTCAGGAGGTGTCATATGATCATGAACCAATGGTACTGAAGGAAGAAGTCCAAGATACACTGAAGGCATTGGCCAAAAATGAGGCTCCAGGAATTGATAGAATACCAATTCAGATGTTTCAACAAATGGATGCAGCACTGGAAGAAATTTGAAGAGAGCTACCTGGTCAGCCAACTGGAAGAGATCCATGTTTACACCTATTCCAAAAAAAAGGTGATCGGACAGAAAGCAGAAATTATCTAACAATTTCATTAATATTACACAAAAGTAAAATTTTACTGAAGATCATCCAAAAGTGGCTACAGCAGTACATCGACAGGTAACTGCCAGAACTTCAAACCGGATTCAGAAGAGGATGTGGAACCAGGAATATCATTGCTGATGTCAGATGGTTCCTGGCTGAAAGCAGAGAATACCAGAAAGATGTTTACCTGTGTTTTATTGACTATGCAAAGTCACTAGACTTTGAGGATTATAAAAAATTATGAACAACATTACGAAGAACGTGAGCTGCAAAATACTTAATTGTTCTCACGAGGAAACTGTACATAGATCAACAGACAGTTGTTTGAACAGTACAAGGGGATACTGTGTTGTTTAAATTCAGGAAGGTATGCGTCAGAGTTGTGTTATTTCACCATACCTATTCAATCTGTATGCTGAGCAAATAATCTGAGAAGCTGGATTATATGAAGAGTAATGGGACGTCAGGATTGGAGGAAGATTCATTAACAACCTGTGTTATGCAGGTGACACAACCTTGCTTGCTAAAAGTGTGGAGGACTTGAAGCACTTACTGAAGAAGATTAAAGAACATAGCCTTCAGATTTGATTACACTTGAACATAAAGGAAACAAAAATCCTCACAACTGAAAGTGACAAATGGAGAAAAGTTTGAAGTTGTCAAGGATTTCATTTTACTTGGATCCACAATCAACACCCATGGAACAGCAGTCAAGAAATCAAAAGACACACTGCATTCGGGAAATCTCCTGCAAAAGACCTCTTCAAAGTGTTGAAAAGCAAAGATGTCACCTTGAAGACTAAGATGGGCCTGACCTAAGCCATAGTGTTTTCAATCACCTCATATGCATGCAAAAGCTGGACAATGAATAAGGAAGACCGAAGAAAAAGTGATGCCTTTTAACTGTGGTTAACATACCATGGACTGCCAAAAGAATGAACAAATCTGTCCTGGAAGAAGTACAACCAGAATGCTGCTTAGAAGCAAGGATGACAAGACTACATTTCACATACTTTGGACATGTTATCAGGACGAATTGGTCCCTGGAGAAGGACATTATGCTTGGTAAAGTAGAGGGTTTAGACAAAAAGAGAAAGACCTTCAATGAGATGGATTGACACAGTGGCTGCAACAGTGCACTCAAGCATGACAACAATTGTGATGTTGCTGCAGGACTGGGCAGTGTTTCCTTCTGTTGTACATTGGGTTGCTATGTGTTAGAACCAACTCAAAATCGCCTAACAACAACAACAATCACCCGTTAGAAAACAAAGACCTTTTGGAAGACAGGCCCATTTGATCATTCTCTCTTTCTAGATCCATATTTTTAGAACATAGTGGTGTCTAGTACAGAATAAGCACATAAAACCTGAGTAATTAAATGCTGAATTAAATTTTGGGAGGAAGGGTAGATATCTTGCCATGGTCACATAGACAGCAAGCGGTGAAACTAAAATTTCAGAACCCAAATCGTATGCTCATGCAGTGTCATCAGAGGAAACTCATTAACTGCATTCACAGGATTCCTTGAGAGCCTGTTGAAAGCTCGTCAGACATAAGACAACTGCTGCGGAGCCAGGACCAACAAAACCGTTAAAATCACTAAACTTAGATTTAAGTCCAGGCTCTGCCACTTATTAGCTTATGACTTTACTGCATTAGACCTCTCTTTCTACATCTATAAAAAGAATGATAAAAGCTCCTTTGCAGTTTAACTAAGAGACCATGTAAGCTTGTGTCCATTGTAAGCCACAGACAAATTTTGCAGTATTTATAATTTAGCATTTTTGAAAAGCAAAGGTATGGGTCACAGGTTCTAATGGGCTAAGTAGTACTGATTCAGAAGCATTGGCATTCTTCCAACGTCTTCATTTACTATTTATAATTTATATAGAGTACACAATGACCATATCATTTTGAAGCTTATGCAAATGGATTCTAAATGTATCTAACTATGTTGGAAAGTTTTGCTATCTCTCATGCGTCTATCTTACTGTAGCAGGAAAAAATCATTCTTGATTGCCAAGATCCTGCGTTAGCTCTTTCTCTGAAATCCATCCATGTGCCAGGGGAAAGTGAACTATGGATCAAGTGATGGGAGACTTGAATCTAACCCTGGGACAGATGCACTTGATATTCTCCAACAATTAAAATACCTTATTGCATCCAGGAGCCATGGTAGTGAAGTGGTTAATAGCTTGCCTGCTAACCAAAATGTCAGCAGATAGTATTAACCAGCCACTCCCTGGAAACTCTACAGGGCCAGGGTTCTACTCTGGCCTATAGGGTCACTATGGGTCAGAATCAACTTGAAGGTAATGGGTTTGTTTTTTCTTTCTTTCTGTCTTTTTTTTTTTTTTTTTTAATTATTATTGCATTGAGTTTCCCTTCTCTGAAATACGAGGAAATTGGGATTGATTTCTAAGAATCTTAAACTTCAGGTGTATGTGTGTGCATGTGTATGTGAGTGTGTGCACATACATGTCTGCATGCATGTAGGTCTACTTTCTAGAAGGCTTCAACAATAATAGATTTATTTAACAGCCTGAGCAGTTATCTAAATATTACAGCAAAGTGGAAATCCTCACTGAGGGAGGAACTGGGAACTCTCTGTGAAGGTAACTGAAATAGCTTTCCATTGCAGTTGAGTCGACTCTGACTCATAGCAGCCCTACAGGACAGAGTAGAACTGTCCCATAGGGTTTCCAAGGAGTGGCTAGTGGATTCGAACTGTCGAACTTTTGGTTAGCAAGCAAACTCTTAACCACTGTGTCAATAGTTACCCCTGGGGTGAAAAGCCCTGCCTTCCTTCTCTGAGATTTCAAACCCCTAAATTATCACCTGAAGGAATGTCTGGAAGGACTTAGGTTCTGTAAGACTGTGCAGGTAGAAGCTTATCTGCTCTTCCAGACTAAATTACAACCACAATCACCAAATCCCAAATAGGTAGACATTTCTAAGAATATCAAACTAAGTGGTGTCAGAACTATACCTTTCATATTTTAAATTTCAGGTTTTTTTTTTTTTCTTTCTCAGATCATAGGTTTACTTAAAATAAAACTCAATTCTGTATGTTTCTCCTTCTCCATTGTCCTCAGGATTTCATATAAACTCCCCAGTGAATGAGAGAGAGTGGTTGAGTAGTATTATGGCGTTTAGTTTCTAAGGCTTCTGTAACACAAATGCCACAAATTGATGGCTTCAAAGAATATACATTTATTTTCTCACAGTTCAGGAGGCTTGTTGTTGTTGTTAGCTGCCATCAAGATGGCCCCCAGTTCATGGGGTGACCCCATGAACAATGGAATAAAATGTTGCTTGGTCCTGTGAAGTATTCATAATCAGCTATGCAGAAGAGCTTTGTGATCTGTAGAATTTTCATTGACTGACTTTTGGAATTAGATTGCTAGGCCTTTCTTCCTAGTCTATCTTAGTCTGTAAGCACCTCTGAAACCAGTCAGGAAGCTAGAAGACAGAATTCAAAGTATGACTCTAAAGGGAGGCCCTTCCTCTTCTATTTCAGCTTCTAGTACCTGCTAGTAATCCTTATAGACATACCTGTCTCTGTTGCCTGCATTCCTCTTCTCCCTGTGCGTGTCTCTGTGTCCATTCTGCTCTTTTATTAACTCAGAAGTGATTAGATTTAGAACCCATCCTACTGAGGTATGACCTAATTAACGTAACAAAGAAAACATTATTTCCAAGCAGGATCATATAACACATGGCATGAAAGAGGGCATTCAGATGGCCTACAGTTTTCATCTTTTACTGATTGGCACCTACTGTGGTGAAGTCTTGCCTAGTCCTCACTTTTCTTCATCTGTTCATGCAGACATTACCTGAGATATCTCTACTCTTGCCTGTTCTCAGAATGACCTCAGAATGCATTCACAGCATGATCTCCTTGCCTCATCACAAGGCCCCAGAGAGGCCCCAGAGACCCTATCTCAGCTCAGTTTTACACCCTTTCCAAAGACATGGAAAAGCTAGATGCTGTCTTAACTCTCTTTTGTTCTCAAACTGTGAAGATAAGAAGACCTCTTTAAAAAATGTTATTTTTGGTAGTTGACGTTAAGTTGGCTCCAAATCATGGCGACCTTACGTATAAACAATAGGAACATGGTCCAGTCCTACACCATCTTCATGATCTTTGCATGTTTGAGTACATTTTTGCAGGCACTGTGTATTTTTTTTCTTTTCTTTTTTTTATTGTACTTTAGATGAAGGTTTATGGAACAAATAGATTCTCATTAAACAGTTAGTACACATACTGTTTTATGACAATGGTTAACAACCCAATGACAAGTCAAAACTGTCCCTTTGCAACCTTGGGTTCCCTATTACCAGCTTTCCTGTCCCCTCCTGCCATCTAGTCCTTTTCCCTGGGCCGTTGTGCCCCATTAGTCTTGTTTTGTTTTATGGGGCTGTCTAATCTTTGGCTGAAGGGTGAAACTTGGAGAGACTTCATTACGAGCTAAAAGGGTGTCCAGGGGCCATACTCTAGGGGTTTCTTCAGTCTCTGTCAGGCCAGTAACTCTGGTCTTCTTCTGTGAGTCAGAATTTTGTCCTGCATTTTTCTCTAGCTTGTTCGGGACTCTGTTGTAATCCCGGTCAGAGCAGTCAGTGGTGGTAGCCTGGCACCATATAGTTGTACTGGACTCAGTCCGGTGGAGGCCATAGTAGTTGTAGTCCATTAGTCCTTTGGACTAATCTTTCCTTTGTGTCTAGTTTTCATCATTCTCCCTTGCTCCAGAAGGGGTGAGACGAGTGGAGTATCTTAGATGGCTGTTCACAGGCTTTTAAGATCCCAGACACTACTCACCAAGGTAGAATGTAGAACATTGTCTTTATAAATTGTGTTATGCCAATTGAGCTAGATGTTCCCCGAGACCATGGTCCCCACAGCCCTCCGCCCAGCAATTCAGTGCCTTAGGGAGTTTGGATGCTTCTATGGAGCTATCATAACCTTTCCTTGTACAACTTATGCTGGCTTCCCCAGTATTGTGTACTGTCTTACCCTTCACCAAAGTTACCACTTATCTATTGTCTATTTAGTATTCCCCCCACCTCTCCCATCCCTAGTAACAAAGATTGTTTCTTTTCGTGTATAAACATTTTCATGAGTTTTTACAGTAGAGGTCTCATACAATATTTGTCCTTTTGTGGTTGACTTCTTTCACTCAGCATAATGTCCTCCAGTTTCATCCATGTTATGAGATCCTTCACAGATTCACATTGTTCTTTATCATTGCATAATACTCCATTGTGTGTATGTACCATAGTTTGTTTATCCATTCATCTGTTGATGGGCATCTAGTTTTTTTCCATCTTTTTGCTGTTGTGAGCAATGCTGAAATGAACATGGGTGTGCATCTGTCTGTTGGTGTGATGGCTCTAATATCTCTAGGATATATTCCTAGTAGTGGGATTGCTGGATCATATGGTATTTCTATTTCTAGATTTCTAAGGAAGCGCCATATAATACTCCAAAATTGTTATATCATTATGCATTCCCACCAGCAGTGCACAAGAGTTCTGATCTCCCTGAAGCCTCTCCAACATTTGTTACTTTTAGTGTTTTTGATTCATGCCAGTAATGCTAGGGTGACATGGTATCTCATTGTGGTTTTAATTTGCATTTCTCTAATGGCTAGTGAGCATTTCTTCATGTGTCTGTTGGCTACTTGAATGTCTTCTTTGGTGAAGTGTCTGTTCATTTTCTTTGCCCATTTTTTAATTTCATTATCTGTCTTTTTGTTGTAGAGGTGTTGGATTTTCTTGTAGATTTTAGAGATGAGAACTTTGTCTGACTTGTAATGTTCAAATTTTTTTTCCCAGTCTGTAGGTTCTCTTTTTTCTCTCTTGGTGAAGTCTTTTGATGAGCGTAAGGGTTCAATTTTCAGAGGATCCCAGTTATCTAGCTTTTCTTCTGGAGTTTGTGTGCCATTGGTTATGGTTTGTATCCTGTTAATGCTGTGTATTAGAGCCTCTAGTGTTGATTCTATTTTTTCTTCTATGAACTTTATAGTTTTTGGCTTTATATTTAGGTCTTTGATCCATTTTAAATAAATTTTTGTATATGGTGTGAAGTATGAGTCCTGTTTCATTTATTTGCAGACAGACATCCAGTTTTGCCTGCACCATTTGTTAAAAAGACTGTCTTTTCCCCATTTGATAGACTTTGGGTGCTTGTTGAAGATCAGGTGACTGTAGGTGGATGGATTTACATCTGGGTTCTCAATTCTGTTCCACTGGTCGATGTATCTGGCATTGTACCAGTACCAGGTTGTTCTGACTACTGTAGCTGCATAGTAGATTCTAAGGTCAGGTAGTGTGAGTCCTTCTACTTCATTCTTCTTCTTCAATAGTGTTTTACTTATCTGGGTCTTCCTCCCTTTCCAAATAAAGTTAATTATTAGTTTTTCCATATCTTTAAAGAACGTTGTTGGTATTTGGATCAGGATTGCATTGTATTTGTAATTTGCTTTGGGTAGAATTGTCATTTTCACAATGTTGAGTCTACCTACCCATGAAAATAATATGTTTTTCCATTTGCGTAGATCCCTTTGGGCTTCTTGCAGTAGTGTTTTGTACTTTTCTTTATATAGGTCTTTTACATCCCTTGTTAGATTTTTTCCTAAGTATTTCATTTTTTTAGGGGCTATTATAAATGGTATTGTTTTCCTGATTTCATTGTTCTCTTTATTGGTGTATAGGAATCCAACTTATTTTTGTATGTTTATCTTGTATGCTGCTACTCTGTTGAATCTTTCTATTAGTTCCAGTAGTTTTCTTGTGGAGTCTTTAGGGTTTTCTATGATGTATAGTATCATATCATCCACAAACAGGGACAGTTAAACTTCTGCATTACCAATTTGGATGCCTTTTATTTCTTTTTCTTGTGTTATTGCTCTAGCTAGGACTTCCAGCACAATGTTAAACGGGAGTGGTGATAAAGGGCATCCTTGTCTTGTTCCTGTTCTCAGGGAGAATATTTTCAGCCTCTCTCCATTAAGAATAATGTTAGCCATTGGTTTTACATACATGCCCTTTATTATGTTGAGAAATTTCCCTTCTATACCTAGTTTATTGAGAGTTTTTATCAGAATGGGTGTTGGACATTGTCAATTGCCTTTTCAGCATCAATTGAGATGATCATGTGATTCTTTCCCTTCCTTTTATTTATGTGGTGAATTACGTTGATTTTCCAATATTGAACCATCCTTGCACACCTTGTATAAATCTTACTTTGTCGTGGTGTATTATTTTTTTGATATGACACTGAATTCTATTGGCTATTATTTTGTTGAGAATTTTTGCATCTATATTCATGAGAGATATGGTCTGTAATTTTTTTTTTTTTTTTTTTTTGTGGCATCTTTGCCTGGATTTGGTATCAAGCTTATGCTGGCTTCTTAAGATTAATTCAGATGTGTTGCTTCATTTATTCAGGAGACAGAAAGAGAAGGTAGGTATAGAGAGATGAGAAACTGAGAAATAAAGAAAGACAAAAATGGAAAAAGAGAGAAATAAAAACAAAACAAAGGACCAAAAAAAGAACCCCAAATAATATCAAAAAAAAAAAAGGAAAAGGAAATGTCCCAGGGATCCCACTGTGCGTCTGCAACAGAGTAAGGGAGTAGCTTCCATGCTGCACAGTACTGCCCAGCTAGAAAGGGCTCCCAAGCTGAGGAAAAAAAAAAAGAAAACAAATCAAAACAAACAAACAAAAAGCCCTGGGTATCCCACAAGTTTGGCGGCACAAGCCAGGAAGCAGTTTCACAGTGGAGTGGTATTTCCCAGCCTTTCAGGAAGAAGCAAAGATGGCACATGGAGCCAGGCATTTGAGAGAAAGGAGGGGGAGGTGGTGAGAGGTATGGAAGAAATCAAAAGAAGCGTAAAAAAGCAACACCAGCAGCCAACAAATGGCACTCAGAGAGCTGGCCTGTATGTGCTGGTGGAATCCAAGCAGAACTGGGGTGAAGCTAGTGTTTCCTGGCCAAGAGACTGTGGACACAGGAAGCAGAAGAGGCTGAGTGGGGGTGAAGAAGGTGGGGGATGGGAAAACATGTATCACTTGTTACTGGCTGTTTTGTCTCCTGCTGGAAGCTGTTTTCTTAACCCCTGTTCACTGATCTCCGATGCTATGTTGGCTGATAGGGGACCTCTGCATGTATCTCTCCTCACTGTCTGTTCTCTGTCAGTTTCTTATTCCATTTGGTGCTTGACTGAGTTCTTTATCTCTTCATTTGATGCTTAGGGTTTCAAGATTGATTTTTGTCTCTGTTTGACTTAGTTTTTTGGGTCTTTGCAGTGAAGGGATGGTGTGGTGCTTCCGTCTATAGTGCCATGTTGCCTGGAAGTCTGGCATTGTGTATTTTGAGTGCCTTCCAACCTAGGGAGCTCGTTTTCCAGCGTTATATCAAACAGTATTCTACTGTGATCCGTAGAGTTTTCATTGACTAATTTTTAGAAGCAGATCACCAGGCCTTTCTTTGTAGATTGTCTTAGTCTAGCAGATCTACTGAAATCTATCCACTGTGGGTCACCCTGCTGATATCTGAAATACCAATAGCATTGTTTCCAGCATCGTAGTCACATACAAGCCACCACAGTATGACAATCTGACAGATAGATGGTAGTCTTTAAGAAATACAGACGGCAAAATTGCACTGGTCCTGTCAATGCTCAGATCTCCAAACTAATCTGAGGAAACCATTGCCCTTAACCACACTTACCAACTATACTCTGGGGAAGAAGTAGAATAAGAGAGCACAGGACCCATCTGCAGACTCTCAAATGGGATTCTAACTCCGTAGCGCTCATACATGTATCCATTCTCCTTTTTCTGGAAAAGTTTTTACTTATCCTTGGGCAAGGGAAAGAAAAGCTGACTCAGGAAATATTCCAAAGCTACTTCAAGAACCAGAATTTCTACTTTAGAAACTCAAAAGTCAATAATTGGGCTATTTTTTTCTTCACAAATAAATCCACCTAAGGCAAGGGATCCAATAAAGTAAAGTAAGAGGTATGGGACAAAGCAATGAAGAGTAATTCTCAGTGGTGATCCTCTACTGCTCTTTTTTTCTGATCTTTAAGGAAAACGTACTTGGAATGGTTGGGATGAAAGGAGTAGTATTGAAAACTCCTTTACCTCCTTGAGTTAGTATGGAGGATTTCCCTCTAAAAGAGAAAAGGACATTGAATTGTACACTTTAAATGAGCAAATTGTGTGGTATGCAAATTATATCTCAATAAAACTAATGTAATATATTTAAATATTTAATGGCATTACATATTAAATATAGAATATATTGTAAAAATTAGCCATAGTATTATACCTTCAGATAAATTCTTGCTCATAAATCCATTATGAAAACAGGTAAAAATGAAATTGTGTTTGTGTATTTGAACTAAATATATTTGAACTAAATATAAATATACATACAGAAAGGTGGCGCAAACATTTGAGTGCTAGAGTACTAGACGTAAAGGTTGCTGGTTCGAACCGCACCCCCCCCCCCACCCCGAGAGTCGCCTCAGAAGACAACCTTGCGATCTGCTTCCTAAAGCTCACAGCCTTGAAAAGACTATGGAGCGGTTCTACTCTTCACACATGGGTTGCCGTGAGTCAGAGTCGACCACACAGCACATCAGCAAATATCAACAACAACATTGTTATTGCTAGGTACTGACAAGTCAATTCTGACTCATAGCGATATTATGTACAATAGAATGAAACACTGCCCGGTCCTGCGCCATCCTCACAATCGTTGTTATGCCTGAGCCCATTATTGCAGCCACTGTGTCAATCCATCTCATTGAGAATGTTCCTCTTTTTCCATGACCCTCTGTCAAGCATGATGTCGTTTTCCAGGGACTGATCCCTCTTGATAACGTGTCCAAAGTGTGTGAGATGAAGTCTCACCTCCTTGCTTCTAAGGAGCATTCTGGATGTACTTCTTCCAAGAGAGATTTGTTCGTTCTTCTGGCAGTCTATGGTGTATTCAGTATTCTTCACCAACATCATAATTCGAAGGCGTCACTTCTTCGGTCTTCCTTACTCATTGTTCAGCATTCGTATGCATATGAGATGATTGGAAAAACCTTAGTCTTCAAGGTGACATCTTTGCTTTTTATCATTTTAAAGAGGTCTTTTGCAGCACATTTGCCCAATGCAATGTGCCATTTGGTTTCTTGACTGCTGCTTCTCTTTCTCCATTTGTCATGATGTTGCTTATTGGTCCATTCCATACAGATGGAATAAGTATGGTGAAAGGATACAACCCTGACACACATCTTTCCTGACTTTAAACACATAGTATCCCCTTGTTCTGTTTGAAGGACTGCCTCTTGATCTATGTACATGTTCCTCATGAGCACAATTAAGTGCACTGGAATTCATATTCTTCGTAATGCTATCCATAATTTTTTATGATCCTCACAGTTGAATGCCTTTGCATAGTCAATAAAACAGAGGTAAACACCTTTCTGGTATTCTCTGCTTTCAGCCAGAATCCATCTGACATCAGCAATGATATCCCTGGTTCCACATCCTCATCCGAATCCCGCTTGAATTTCTGGCAGTTCCTTACTGCAGCCACTTTTGGATTGATCTTCAGCAAAATTTTACTTTGCGTGTGATATTAATGATACTGCTTGATAATTTTTACATTTGGTTGGATCACTTTTTTTTGGAATAGACATAAATATGGATATTTTCTGGTCAGTTGTCCAGGTAGCTGTTTCACAAATTTCTTGGCATAGACAAGTGAGCACTTCCAATGCTGCATGTGTTTGTTGAAACATCTCAGTTGGCATTCGGTCAATTCCTGGAGCCTTGCTTTTCCCCAATGCCTTCAGTGCAGCTTGTACCTCTTCCTTCAGTACCTTTGGTTCTTGATCATATGATACCTCCTGAAATAGATGAACAACAACTACGTATATAATATATATGTGTGTGTCTGTGTGTATATGTATATATGTATACGTATATAATTATGTGAATATAATTTTACTCATGTATATATGTGTATACCCAAACACATTGCTGTCAATTTGATTCCAAATTCTAGTGACCTATAGGACAGAGTAGAACCATCCCAAAGGGTTTCCAAGGCTGTAAACGTTTATGGAAACAATATACCATATCTTTCTACTGTGGAGTGGCTGGTGGGTTTGAACCGCCGACCTTTCAGTTAGTAGCTGAGCACTTGACCATTGCACCAATAAGTCTCCTTTTATACTCAAAAGTATACAAACATATGAAATTATATAACATATAACTTGTATTAGTAGATAGGTTAGAAATACATATATATGTAAGTATACATTTAGAAGTACACATGTGTATATATGTGTATATATCTATCAGATCTATCTGTCTGTGTATCTATCAATCGATCTATGGAGCTAATGCTTCTTTAACATGGGATAAGGGTACTGTGAAGGATATCTCCCAATCAGACATTCTTAGATTCTAGGGATGTGGAGAGTAGATAAGCAAAAAGACAGTAAATCAGATCTTTTGAGAAGGAAATACGTAGAGTGCTTTTTTTTCCGAACAGTTTGCTCACTACTTTATTTACATCATCTTTTTAATTCTCCCAACGGTCCTTTGAAATAGGTACTATTGTTTGTATTTTTTAAATGAAAACACAGGCTCAGAAAGTTTAAGTAACTTAACCCACATCACACAGGTAGTGAAACCTTGAAAGAGCTGGGTTTTACAATGAGATCTATCTGACCACAACGCCAAAGTTCTTTTCAGGCCACCTCAGGTGCTGCTTGAAGTCTTGGAAGCAAGAACTGACCTATAAATTTCCTTGATGTGACACAAGAAAGGATCTTCAGCAATAGCTCTGTGTTTGTATTCTACAAAAGAATACCATGATGTTTAGCCAAAACTATGTTTAGTTGGTGAGTTTTTAAGCATATTATAAATATTTGCAGCCATGTCCCACTAATGATGCCAACTTGTCCTAATGAACTGGTGCCAGACTCTAGGAATATCTTTTGATAGTTCTTTCAGCCTTTGTTCCTCTTCCTAAGTTCTCACAGGACACATTGGGGCACTTAAACTATTCATTGATATACAATGAGTGTTAAACAAAAATATTAATTTTTTTTACTGGTTAAACTTTTTATGTGATTTTTTTAGGCAAAATAGTCAATGTGATCAGTACTGAAGTTATTCCATACTGCCTCTCACTCTCTCAAATTCTCCTAAGAAGAACTCAGTCTGGAAAATCTTGAGGAATTCAATATCAGGGATATGCTATGATTAGTTATTGTATTATTCAAAGCTAACTCATCCAATATTACTTATCATATTAAGTATGTCCTACAGTGAGAGCTTCAGGCATCTTTAACAGAAGTTTCAAGACTTTCAGACATATTTTTTAACTCAACCATTTATCTCTTCTTTTTTCTGTCTCTCTCTCTCTCTTTTTTTAGGTCAAAAGGTTGAATATCAGCAATTTCTTATGGTTCAAGCTAATAGAATATCACTATGATTCTATTTTAAAAATTAACCATAGTATTCTACCTTCATAGAGTCCCTGGGTAGTGCAGAGTTAAGCGCTCTATTGCTAACGAAAAGATTGGCGCTTCAAATCCACCCAGAGATGCCTTGAAGGAAAGCCTTGGCGATCTAATTCCCAGAGGTCATAGCTATCAAATACCCTATGGAGCACAGTTCTACCCTGACACACTCGGGGTCACCATGAGTCAAACTAAACAAATGTCTTTTTTTTTTTTTTTTTTTTTTTGGTTCTTCCTTCAAATAAATTCTTGCACATGAATCCGCTATGTGAAAGTGTCAAAAAATGAAGCTTTTTTTTTTTTCCTTCTATATTTGAAGAGAGGAATTTCTGGGATGGGAGTGATGTCTCATTTCTTGGAAGAGAGTGATTTCTGGGAACCAAACTTGTCTGGACGCTGTCTTGTGTCATTCCTCTAATGCTTCTTGGAACTGTCTTACTAGAGTCTGTCTGAAACATCACTGCTGTGGAGGGTGAGAGTGAGGAGCCTGGCAGCAAGGAAGTCTGTGTCTTAGACCTTTGTGCTCTTCTCAGGGGCTGGTCCACCGAGGCAATTCCTTATTATGTGTTTCGAAAATGAAAAGAGTTAACCAGGTGACGGCTAGGGTCTCATTCATCTCCAAAATATTGTGCTCCAAGATCAAAAGAAAGCGGTGCTCTGCATATGCACATGCTTCGTATTGTGTAGATTGTTGTTATTGTTAACTGTCTTCAAGTCGGTCCCTGAGTCATGCTGACACTGTGCACAGGCTTTTCTTCCTAGCCCACTTAGTCTGGAAGTTTAGCTGAAACCTGTTCAGCATCATCACAGCAACAGATAAGCCTCCACTGTCACAGGGGTGGTGGCTGTGCATAAGCTGCATTGACGTGGAATCAAACCCAGGTCTCTTGAATGGAAGGAAGAATTCTACCACTGAAACACCATTGCCCTTTTGTGTAGATTAACCTATGGATATTTTCAGCCCATTCTTCTTAACCCTGTCTGATGGATTGCAAACTGACAAAAACGTCAGATTTTTGTAGAGACTAATGTCAAACCCAGGTATACTAATTTGAACAATTTTAGCCTATGAACTTTTCTTAGTTTAAATATTGTTTTTATTTCCAAAACAGGGAAAAGGTCTAAAGAGGGGAATTGTTACAAATTTCTTACAGTTCTATGATTTTACCACACTGTGATTATTTTCCTTGTCTTTCCAAAAATAACTAAATCCCTGAACTTCTGAATGGAGTTACTATACTGTTCACTTTGCTCTTTAATTCTCATAAATTAAAAGGTGATTCATGTGGGTTTTTTTTTTTTTTGCTCCTGGATCATGAAAATCCTTAACATCAATTATTGAAATATCTTTCTGTAAAAGATAAAGAGAAAAAATACTTCTACTCTAACTTTTCAGACTGTATTTGGCAAGTAACAGCATGTTTTCTAGGTGGAAAAAAAAAAAAGTCATGTCACTGATTTCAAATTAAATGCGGGCCCAGCCAAAGCTGCTTCAGGGACTTCATAATGAATAATATGTACCTTAGACCCATTTCCAATCCTAGGCTTGTAAACTCTCATTTGTGCAAACGCATATTTTTCCATACAGCAAATACATATTATAATAGCTGTTCTGCTCTATCGTTTATAGTAAATGCATATTCTGAAAAATCCCCTAAATACCCAATTTGATGGCAACAGGGACTATCTTATTAAAAAGTAATTTTAGTTTACTGTGTACTCTTAGAAAAATAATGACTATTAAATAAGCAGCTTACTATTCAGTTGAGCAGCTCTTTCCAAAACACAATTGATGAGAGAGTCAGGAAGTGCCCCAGGGATCCTGCAGTCCCAGGTGCCTTGCTAGGCTGCAGGGAACACCAGCATAACAAAAAGCACACCCTATAGACCAATCCCTGGAGAAGGATATCATGCTTGGTAAAGTAGAGGGTCAATGAAAAAGAGGAAGAATCTCAATGAGATAGGTTGACACAGTGACTGCAAGAACGGGCTCAAAGTACCTACTATTGTAAGGATGGCACAGGACCAGGCAATGTTTTGTTCTGTTATACATGGGGTTAGTATGAGTTGGAACAGACTCAGTGGCACCTAACAACAACCACATAGATTTGGTAAGGTCATTGGAGGTTCATAGAAATCTTGCTTTCCATGCTAGAGACCAGGGTTCAGTTCCAGGCCAATATACCTCATACTCAGCTACTACTCATCTGTCCATGGAGGCTTGTGTGTGGCTATGATTTTGAATAGGTTTCAGCAGAGATTCTTGACTAAGGTGCATGATGAAGACAGGCCTGGAGATTTACTTCCAAAAATTAGATATTGAAATTCTATGGATCTCAAGGGTTCGATCCACATACGGTTGTGGAGATGGTGCAAGAGTGGTAATATTTCCTTCTGTTGAACATGGGTACGCCATGAGTTGAGGGCTAAATTGATGACAGCTAACAAAACAACAAAAATATGTTGCTGTTAGGTGTCCTTGAATTGGATCTGAATCATAGCTACCTTAAGCATAACAGAAGGAAACATGCCCTGTCCTGCATCATCCTTACAATCCTTACTATAATTTAAGGCCATTATTGCAGACATTGTGTCAATCCATGTTGTTGAGCGTCTTCCTCTTTTTCATTGACCCTCTACTTTACCAAGCATGATGCCCTTCTCCAGGGACTCATCCCTTCTGATAACATGTTTGAAGTACATGAGATGAAGCCTCGCCATCCTCGCTTATAAGGAACATTCGGGCTGTACTTCTTCCAAGACAGATTTGTTCATTCTTCTGACAGTCCATGGTATAGTCAATATTCTTCACCAGCACAATAATTCAAGGGCATCAATTCTTCTTCAGTCCTCCTTATTCATTGTCCAGCTTTCACATTCATATGAGGAGACTGAAAATACCATGGATTGTGTCAGACGCACCTCAGTCCTCAAAGAGATATCTTTGCTTTTTAACACTTTAAAGAGGTCTTTTGCAGCAGATTTGACCGTTGAAATATGTCATTTGATTTCTTGACTGTTGCTTCCATGGTGTTGATTGTGGATCCAAGTAAAAGGAAATCCCTGACGGCTTCAATATTTTATCCATTTATCATGATGTTCCTTACTGGTCCAGTTGTGAGGATTTTTGTTTTCTTTATGTTGATGTGTAATCCATACTGAAGGCTATAAATTTGGTCTTCATCAGTAAGTGCTTCAAGTGCTCTTCATTTCTGCAAGCACGGTTGTGTCATCTGCATATCACAGTCTGTTAATGAGTCATTCTGCTATCCTGAAACCCTGTTCTTCTTCATATTGTCCAGCTTCTCTGAGTATTTGCATAGCATGTTGCTGTTCTTCAAAGCCATCGAGTCGGTTCTGACTCATAGCGACTCCATGTATAAAAAAACGAAACACTGTCAGGTTTTGCTCCATCCTCATGATTGTTGTTATGCTTGAGTCCATTGTTGCAACCCCTGTGTCAATCTGTCTCATTGAGGGTCTTCCTTTTTTCGCTGGCCCTCTACATTATCAAGCATCATGTCCTTCTCCAGGGACTGATCCCTCCTAATAAAATGTCCAAAGTATGTGAGACATAGCCTCTCCATCCCTGCTTCTAAGGAACATTCTGGTTGTACTTATTATAAGATACATTGCTTATTCTTTTGGCAGTCTATGGTATATTCAATATTCTTCGCCAACACCACAATTCAAAGGCACCAATTCTTCCTTGATATTCCTTATTCATCTTCCAGCTTTCCCATGCATATGATGCAATTGAAAACACCATGGCTTGGGTCAGGCACACCTTAGTCTTCAAGGTGACATCTTTGTTTTCAACACTTTAAAGAGGTCTTTAGCAGCAGATTTGCCCAATGCAATGCATCTTTTGATTTCTTGACTGCTGCTTCCAAATGTGTTGATTTTGGATCCAAGCAAAATGAAATCCTTGACAACTTCAATCTGTTCTCCTTTTGTCATGATATTGCTTACTGATCCAGTTATGAGGATTTTTGTTTTCTTTATGTTAAGGTGTAATCCATACTGAAGACTGTGGTCTTTGATCTTCATCCTGCTTCAAGTCCTCTTCACTGTCAGCAAGCAAGGTTATGTCATCTGCATATTGCAGGTTGTTAATGAGTTTTCCTCCAGTCCTGACACCCCATTCTTCTTCATATAGTACAGCTTCTAGGATTATTTGTTCAGCATACGTATGAAATAAGTATGATGAAAGGATACAGTCCCGACACTCACCTTTCTTTACTTTAAACCACACAGTATCCCCTTGTTCTGTTTGAATGACTGCCTCTTGATCTATGAACAGGTTCCTCATGAGCATAATTAACTGTTCTGGAAATCTCATTCTCTGTAATGTTATTTGTAACTTGTTATGATCCACACAGTCGAATGCCTTTGCATAGTCATTAAAACACAGGTAAACATCTCTCTAGTAGTCTCTGCTTTCAGTCAGGATCCATCTGAACTCAGCAATAATATCCCTAGTTCCACGTCCTCTTCTGAATCCATCTTGAATTTCTGGCAGTTCCCTGTGGATATACAGCTGCAGCCGCTTTTGAATGATCTTCAGCAAAATTTTACTTGTGTGTGTTATTAACGATATTGTTTGATAATTTCCAAATTCTGTTGGATCAGCTTTCTTGGGAATAGGCATAAATACGGATCTTTTCCAGTCTGTTAGCCAAGTAGCTGTCTTCCAAATTTCTTGGCATAGACAAGTGACCACTTCCAGGGCTGTATCTGTTTGTTGAAACATTTCAGTTGGTATTCCCTCAATTCCTGGAGCCTTGTTTTCTGCCAATGCCTTCAGTGCAGCTTGGACTTCTTCCTTCAGTACTATCAGTTCCTGACCATATGCTACCTCCTAAAATGGTTGAATGTTGATCAGTTTTTTTTTTTTGGTATAGTGACTCTGTGTATTCCTTCCATTTTCTTGTAATGCTTCCTGCACTATTTAATATTTTCCTGTAGAGTCCTTCAATACTGCAACTCGAGGCTTGAATTTTTTCTTCAGTTCTTTTACCTTGAGAAATGCCGAGTGTGTTCTTCCCTTCTGGTTTTCTATATCCAGGTCTTTTCACATGTTATTATAATACTTCCCTTTGCTTCTTGAGCTGCCCTTTGAAATTTTCTATTTAGCTCTCTTACATCATCATTTCTTCCGTTCTCTTTAGCTACTTGAGATTCAGGAAAAAGTTTCAGGGTCTCTTCTGACATTCATTTTGATCGTTTCTTCTTGTCCTGTCTTTTTAATGACCTCTTGCTTTCTTCATGTATGATGTCCTTGAAGTCATTCCACAACTTATCTTGTCTATGGTCATTAGTGTTCAACCTGTCAAATCTATTTTTGAACTTCTCCATAGTCTCTTTCAACAGATGTTGTTGATTTACTAAAAACATAGATTTGGTAAACCAAATGAACTTGTGTCTGATCCTGTCTGGGGGACTCTTATGGATTGAATTGTGTCCCTCCAAAATATGTGTTGTAAATCCTAACTTCTATGCTTGTGGTTGTAACTCCATCTGGAAATATGCTACATTTTATGTGTTGATGAGACAGGATTAATGTATGGTGTGTCTTCAGTCAATCTCTTTTGAAAGTAGCAGGCTAGAAGTCCAAATTCAGCATGTCACCTCCGGGGGGAAGGCTTTCTCTCTCTGTCAGCTCTGGAGGAAGGTCCATTAATCTTCCCCTGGTCAAGAAACTTCTCCTAGCTGGAACCTCCGGTCCAAAATATGCGCTCTGCTCCAGGTGCTGCTTTCTTGGTGGTATGAAGTCCCCCTGTCTCTCTGCTAGCTTCTCTCTTTTATATCCTGAAAGAGATTGGCTTAAGATACTATCTAATATCTCATCAATATAACTGCCACTAATCCATCTCATTACCCCATAGTCATAGGATTTACAACACGTAGGGAAATCACATCAGATGACAAAATGGTAGACAATCATACAATACTGGGAATCTTGACCTAGCCAAATTGACAGATATTTTCAGAGGATACAATTCAATCTATGACAGTGGGTGTCCTTGTTCCTGTCTTTAGTGAGAATGCTTTTTTTTTTGTGTGTGTGTGTACATTAACTCTGAGTATATGTTTATTATGTTTGGATTTTTTATGTTCCTGTTTTATTGATTTTTTAAATCAATGATAGAAGTTGAACTTTATAAAGTCTACATTTATGTATATATATATATAGTCATTTTCCTGAGATCTAGTAATACAAGGACTTAAACTATTTCTTAATTTTGAATCATTCTTATCTTTCTGAATAGTATGTATTTAGGGTCTACTATTTTTTTTAGTGGAGACCTGGTGGAGCAATGGTTAAGAGATCGACTGCTAATCAAAAGTTTGACAGTTCAAGTCCACTAACCACTTCTTGGAAACCCTATGGGACAGTTCTACCCTGTCTTATAGGATTGATATCAGTCAGATTTGACTTGATGGCAATAGGTGGGTTGGGATTCTTTTAATATGTTGCTAAAATATGCTTGCTAAAATTGTATTTATGATTTTGGTATCAATTTGTTTATTTTCAAATTAATTTATTGTTGTCTGGCTCCTCCAGCTACAATAAAAGCTCCACGAGGACGGATTTTATTTCTCTCTTTTGTTTTCTCCTAAAATTCCAGCACTTAAAACTATACATGGCAACAGTAAGTGCTCAAACATAACTTGAGATTTATTATTAAGTAAATTGATATTTTTCTGTTTTTTTGCCTTCTCTGTAGAGTTTCAGTATTAAGTTATGTACACTTTATAAAAATATCTGGTACAATTTAGAGAGAATTGGGAATAACTTTCTCTCTGCTTTAAAGTTATACATTGTTTAAATCAGTTGGAAAACTTACCTTGGCATTGAAAATGTGATTATGCAGCAGTTAGGAAATTTTGTGTGGCTAGTTTAAAAGACATTTCCTTTCCTTTAATATTTAAAAACAGATTTCTGAGGAGTTCTGGCATAATGGCGCTCTAGCCAGAAGCACCACGCCATCCCTCCACAGCAAAGATCCGAAAAACTAAGCTGAACAGAGAATACAACAATCCTGAAACCCTAAAACTTCAAATGAAGAGATAAAGAACTCAGCCAGGCACCAAAAGGAGTGAGAAAACTGACAGAGAATGGAGAGCAAGGAGAGATTCACACAGAGGTCCCCCACCAGCTAACACAGCATGGATCCGCCATCTTGGACTCCTATCAGAGACCAGCAAACGGGGTACGAGAAAGCAGCCTCATGGAGTGTCCAGCAGGAGACAAAACAACTGGTAATTTGCGATATACGCTTTCCCATCCCCCACCCTTTTTCACCCCCACTCAGCCTCCTCTGCTTCCTGCAGCCACAATATCTCTACTGGGAAACACCATCTGCTTGGATTTCACACACCCAAACGGACCAGCTCTCTGAGTGCTATACGTTGGCTGCTGGTGTTGCTTTTTCTCTGCTTCTTTTGATTCCTTCCTTACCTCTCACCACCACCCCCTCCTTTCTCTCAAATACCTGGCTCCATGCACCATCTTTGCTTCTTCCTGAGGGGTTGCAGAGCTCCAGTAATTTGTGGTATATACTTTCCGTCTCCCTACCCTTCTTCACCAACACTCAACCCCCTCTGCTTTCCGTGGACACAGTCTCTTGTCCGAGAAACACCAGCCCGCACTACCTGGCTCTCTGAGTGCCATTTGTTGGTTACTAGTGTTGCTTTTTTTCTGCTTCTTTCGATTTCTTCCTTACCTCTCACGAACTCCCCCTCTTTCACTCAAATACCTGGCTCCGTGTGCTGTCTTTGCTTCTTCCTGAGGGGCTGTGGAGCTCCGTTTGAGTGCGGAGCTGCTTCCCATCTGGGCTGCCGCACTGGTGGGATCCTGGGGCTTTTGTTTGCTTGTTTGTTTTGAATAGTTTGTTTGTTTTCTTTTCCTTTTCTTGAGTTGGGAGCCATTTCTGGCCAGGTGGTGGTGCGTGGCAAGGAGACTTCCCCCTCGGTTTCCACAGACGTTCAGAGGGATCCCTGAAGGCATTTCTTTTTTCTTTGGTTTTTTATTTTTCTGTTTTTTGGGGGACTTTACTTGTCCTTTTTTTTTTGTGATATGTTTTGTTTTCTTTTCCCTCTTTTTCCCTTTGTGTCTTTCTTCGTTGCTCAGTTTCTCGTCTCTCTATATCTTCCTTCTCTTTCTGTTCCCTGAATATCTGGCATTGTATACATCTATGCCTCCTACCCAGGCTGTACCACAAAACCTGAGAGAGACTTCCCCAGACCTCATAGCTGCACCAGTGGGATCCCTGAGAACGTTGCAGTTCTTTAACCTTTCTGACTTTTATTTATTCATTCTTTTCTTTTCTTCCTCTTCCCCTTTCTGTTTTTCTCCATTTCATAGTCTCTAATCTCTCCACGCGACAGAAAGTTCCCCTAGCATTCTTTTTTGTTTGTATGTAATTTTTGGCTCCTGTTCCTCTCTCTTCTCTCCAATATCCATCTTAGCTCCACACATAACAATCTCCCTGCTGCATCCTGCTGACGTGCACAGTGTACTTGACATCACACGACCAAGCACAGGCACGGTCTACTGAAACCTTCCCTGCACTGATTACCGACACGCTCTGGTGGCTACAGTAAGTACCACAAAAAACCCATCCCAGTAACTCCTCTTCAGCCAGACCTGCCCTGCCGTACCATATCTGAGTGACTGACCCTGCCAATTGTAGAAAAAGCTGAAAAGTATTCTGCCCACAGATGAGCAAACAACAAAGAACACACAGTCTGCCTGCTAAGACATAGTCAAATTAAAAAAAAAAAAGGATAAAACACACAAATCTACAATCAATAAATGAGAAAAATAACTACTGAATGCCCCAAAGACAGCAGACAATATCAAAACATTTACAAAACCAGGACACTATGGTTCCAGTAGGCGTCAAAAATAAAACCCAGATGACTCTCCAGTGGAAGAAAATGCACTAGAACTACCTGATAGGGAATTCAAATCTCTAATACTCAGAATTCTCCAAGAGCTGAGGCAAAAAGCTGGCAAACATGAGGAAAAAATAGAAAAATTATTGGGAAATACAGACAGAAAATTGTAAGAATTCAGGAAAATAATGCAGCAACAAAATGCTAAAATAAATTCACAACTAGAAATTATACAAAGACAACAATTAGAAATCCAAAAGATAAACAACAAGATTTCAGAAATGGACGGTGTCATAGAAGGGCTGAGAAGCAGATTTGAAACGGTGGAAGACAGGATGAGTGGAATTGAAAACAAACGCTTAGATACAACTCTGTTTCAGGAAAAGTCAGAAAGAAGAACAAAGAAAAATGAAGAGACCCTGAGAGTTATGTGGGATACAAAAAAGCAAAAATTCTGAAGTAACTGGAATGCCAGAACAGGGGGAGAAAACAGAAAACACAGAGAGGATCATTGAAGAACTGCTGTCAGAAAACTTCCCCAATATCACAAAAGATGAAAGGCTGGCCATCAAAGAAGCTAAACGAAAACCATACACGAGAGACCCCAAAAGAAAATCACCAAGGCATATCATATTCACACTCCCCAAAACTAAAGGCAAACAAAGAATCCTGAGAACAGCTTGTGAAAAACAATAAGTCACATACACAGGAGAAACAATAAGACTAAGCTAAGATTATTTGGCAGAAACCATGCAGGCAAGAAGGCAATGGGATGATATGCATAAAAACTTGAAAGAAAAAAAATTACCAGCCAAGAATACTATATATTGTAAAACTCTCATTAAGATTTGATGGTGAAATTAGGTCATTTCCAGATAAACAGAAATTAAGGAATACGTTAAAGTCAAACCAAAATTACAAGAATTATTAAAGGGAATTCTTAGATCTGAGGACAAAGAGCTTCAGCTCATAGGCAGAATCTACGATGCAGGATCGTAGCAGCCAGATACCAATCAAAGAAATGAACTCTCAAGGACTATCCAAAACCAAAAGAAATACAACAGGGAATCAGAGCAGTTAATAAATAAATGACAACAACAAAAACAACAATAAAAGAGGGACTAAACAGCATAGAAATAGAACTTTCTAATGCAGAGGAAGGCAAAGCGATACCAAATAATGGTAGACTGCTTCAAACTTAGAAAAATAACGGTAAAATTCACGGTAACCACAAAGAAAATTAACAAACAAACTCATGAAAAAAAGAGGAAAAACATAAAGTCTCAGCAAAAACAAACATTACAAAATCAAAAGAAATAAAAAAAAAAAATCCACAAACAAAAGTAACTCAGCACAAGAGTGTAAGAAGAACAAAGAATTCTTCAGCACCACAAAGAAAAACACTGCAAAATGACAGCAACGAACTCACATCTATCAATAATTACACAGAATGTAATGGACTCCATTCACGCATAAAGAGACGGAGACTGACAAAATGGATAAGAAAACAAGACATCAATATCCTGTCTACAAGAGACACACCTTAGAAACAAAGAGGTGAATTTATTAAAAGTCAAAGGTTGGAAAAAAATATATCAAGCTAACAACTACCAAAAAAGAGCAGTAGTGGCAATTCTAATCTCAGATAAAATAGATTTTAAAACGAAATCTACCAGAAAAGACAAAGAAGGACACTCTATAATGACTAAGGGGACAATCCATCATGAAGACATAACCATAATAAACATCTAGACACTGAATGACAGGGCTCCAAAATACATAAAACAAACTCTAACAACACTGAAAAGAGAAACTGATAATTCTACAATAATGCTAGGAGACTTCAACACACCACTCTCAATAAACGGCAGAACAACTAAAAAGATAGTTAGCAAAGACACAGAAGACCTAAGGGGCACAATCAGCCAACTTGACCTCATAGACATATACAGAACACTCCATGTAACTGCTGCAAATTACACATTCTTTTCCAATCCACATGGAAAGTTCCCCAGAATAGACCACATCTTAGGCCACAGAGCAATCCTCAACAAAAGGCAAAACACTGAGATAAATAAAAGTATCTTCTCTGACCACAATGCCATCAAGGTACAAATTAACAACAGAAAGAGCAAGGGAAAAAAATAAATTACACGGAAACTGAATAATACCATGCTTACACATCACTGGATAATAGAAGAAATCAGAGATGGAATCAAAAAATTCCTAGAATCAAGTGAGAAGGAAAACACATCATACCAAAACCTTTGGGACACAGTAAAGCCAGTCCTCAGAGGACAATTTATAGCAATAGATGCAAACATCAAACTAGAACAAAGGGACAAAATGAAAACATTAACTGCAGAACTCAAACAAATAGAAAGAGAACAGCAAAAAAAGCCCAAACCCAACAGAAGAAAGGAGATAATAAAGATAAGAGCAGAAATAAATGAAATAGAGAACAGAAAAACAATAGAAAGAATCAACAAAACCAAAAGTTGGTTCTTTGAAAGAATCAACAAAATCAAAAAACCACTGGCCAGACTGACAAAAGAAAAACAGGAGAGGATGCAAATAACCCAAATAAGAAATGAAATGGAGGACAGACCCAACTAAAATAAAAAGGATCATAACAGAATATTGTGAAAAACTATACTCCAACAAATTTGAAAACCTAGAGGAAGTGCATAAACTTCTAGAAACACACTACCTACCCAAACTACAACAAAGTGATACTGAAAATTTGAATGGACCCATAACAAGAGAAGAGATTGAAAAGGTAATAAAAAAAACTCCCAACCAAAAAATTCTATGGCCCAGATGGCTTCACTGGAGAATTCTACAAAACATTTACAGAAGAGCTTGTACCAGTACTACTCAAGCTATTTCAGAGCATAGAAGAGGAAGCAACACTTCCAAATTCATTCTAAGATGCCAGCATAATGCTGATACCAAAACTAGGCAAAGACGTCACAAAAAAAGAAAATTACAGACCAATATGTCTCATAAATATAGATGCAAACATTTTGAACAAAATTCTAGGCAATAGACTTCAGCATCATATCAAAAAAATAATACACCATGACCAAGTAGGATTCATACCAGGTATGCAAGGATGGTTCAACATTAGAAAATCAATCAATGTAATCCACCACATAAATAAAAGGAAAGAAAAGAATCACATGATCATCTCAATTGATGCAGAAAAGGCATTTCACAAAGTCTAACACCCATTCCTCATAAAAACTCTCAATCAAATAGGTATAGAAGGGAAATTTCTCAACATAATAAAGGGAATCTATGCAAAACAAACGGCCAGCATCATTCTTACTGGAGAGAGGCTGAAAACATTCCCCTTGAAAACAGGAACAAGACAAGGATGCCCTTTATCACCACTCCTATTTAACATTGTGCTGGAAGTTCTAGCTAGAGCAGTGAGGCAAGAAAAAGAAATAAAGGGCATCCAAATTGGTAATGAAGAAGTTAAACTGTCCCCATTTGCAGATGATATGATACTATACACAGAAAACCGTAAAGACTCCATGAGAAATCTACTGGAACTGATAGAAAGATTCAGCAGAGTAGCAGGATACAAGCTAAACATTCAAAAATCAGTTGAATTCCTGTATACCAATAAAGAGAACTATGAAAACAAAATTGGGAAAAAAATACCATTTTCAATAGCCCCTAAAAAGATAAAATACATAGGAATAAATCTGACCAGGGATGTAAAAGATCTATACAAAGAAAACTACAAAACACTACTGCATGAAACCCAAAGGGATCTAAATAAATGGAAAAACATACCATGCTCATGGATAGGCAGAATCAACATTGTGAAAATGAAAATTCTACCCAAAGCAATTTACATATACAATGCAATCCCGATCCAAATACCAACAACATTCTTCAAAGAGATGGAAAAACTAATCATTAACTTTTTATGTAAAGGGAAGAAGCCCTGAATAAGTAAAGCACTGCTGAAGAAGAAAAATAAAGTTGGAGCACTCACACCACCTGACTTCAAAACCTACTATACAGCTACAGTAGTCAAAACAGCCTAGTACTGGTACAAGGACAGATACATTGACCAATGGAACAGAATTGAGAACCCAGATGTAAATCCATCCACCTATGGTCATCTGATCTTCGACAAAGGCCCAAAATCCATCAAATGGGAAAAGACAGTCTTTTTAACAAATGGTGCTGGCAAAACTGGATATCCATCTGCAAAAAAATGAAACAGGACCCACACCTCATGCCGTATCCAAAAACTACTTCAAAATGGTTCAAAGACCTGAATATAAAGCCTAAACCTATAAAGTTCATAGAAGAAAAAATAGGACGAACACTTTAGACCTTAATACATGGCATTAACAGGACATAAACCATAACGATCAACGCACAAACCCCAAAACGTAAGCTAGATAACTGGGATCTTCTAAAAATCAAACACCTATGCTCTTCAAAAGACCTCACCAAAAGAGTAAAAAGAGAACCTACAGACTGGGAAAAAATTTTTGGACAGTACAAGTCAGACAAAGGTGTAATCTCCATAATCTACAAGAAAATCCAACACCTCTACAACAAAAAGACAAATAATCATATTAAAAAATGGGCAAAGGAAATGAACAGACACTTCACCAAAGAAGGCATTCAAATGGTCAACAGACACCTGAGGGAATGCTCCCAATCACTAGCCATTAGGGAAATGAAAATCAAAATGCAGCGAGATCGGAATTCTTTTTTTTTTTGTTTTTTTTATTTTATTGTACTTCAGATGAAGGCTTACAGAACAAATAGTTTCTCATGAAACAGTAGTACACATGTTGTTTTATCACATTGGTTAACAACCCCACAACATATTAACCCTCTAAATTCTCAACTTTTTTCTTTTTTTTTGGTGAAAGTACACATAGCCAAGACACACCGTTTCAAAAATTTCTACATACACAGTTCAGTGACATTGACTACGCTCTTCCAATTGTGCTGTTATTCTCACTTAAGATAAAGGATTACAGAACAAAATAGTTTCTCATTTAACAGTTATTACAAATGCTGCCCTATGACAATGGTTAACAATCTCACAACTCATCCACAATATCCTTACTCAACCTTGGGTTCCCTATCACCAGCTTTCTTGTCCCCTTCTGCCTTCTGGCCCTTCTCACTGGACTCCTGTACCTCGTTAGTCTCATTTGGTTTTACGGGGCTGTCCACTCCCAGGCTGAACAGTGAACCTCGGTGGTAACTTCACCACTGAGCTGAAAGGGTGTCTGGGGGCCATACTCTCAGGGTTTCTCCAGTCTCCTTTAGACCAGTAAACTGGACTTTTTTATCTGAGTTAGAATTATGCCCTACATCCTTCTCCAGCTCTGTCCAGAACCCTCTGTTGTGATCCTGGTCAGAGAAGTCAGTGGTGTTAGGCGCGCACCGTCTAGCTGTACTGGACTCAGTCTGGTGGAGGCCTTGGTATCTGTGGACAATTAGTCCTTTGGACTAATGTTTTCTTGTATGCTGTTCTCTTCATTCTCCCTTGCTTCCAAAGGGATGAGAACAGTGGAGTACCTTAGATGACCGCTCACAGGCTTTTAAGACCTCAGACACTACTCACCAAGGTAGAATGTAGAGCATTGTCTTCATAAACTGTGTCATGCCGATTGAGGTAGATGTTCCCCGAGACCATGGTCCCCACAGCCCTCCGCCCAGCAATTCAGTCCCTCAGGGAGTTTGGATGTGTCTATGGGGCTTCCATTACCTTTCCTTGTACAGGTTGTGCTAGTTTCCCCTGTATTGTGTACTGTCTCACCCTTCACCCAAGATACCACTTATCTATTGCCTATTTAGTATTTTTCCCCCCACCCCTCACATCCCTGGTAAGCAACAAAGATTGTTACATTTTGTGTGTGAACTTTTTCATGGGTTTTTACAATAGAGGTCTCATACAATATTTGTCCTTTAGTGATTGACTGATTTCACTCAGCATAATGTCTTCCAGTTTCATCCATGTTATGAGATGGTTCACAGATTCATTGTTGTTCTTTCTCATTGCATAGTACTCCATTGTGTGTATCTACCATTGTTTGTTTATCCATTCATCTGTTGATGGGCATCTAGGTTGTTTCCATCGTTTTGCTATTGTGAACAAGGCAGCCATGAACATAGGTGTGCATATGTCTATTCGAGTAACGACTCTTATTTCTCTAGGATATATTCCTAGGTGTGGGATTGCTGGATCAAATGGTAAGTCTATTTCTAGCTTTCTGAGGAAGCACCATATCATTTTCCAAAATGGTTGTATCATTTGGCATTCCCGCAAGCAGTGCATAAGAGTTCCCATCTCCCCGCAGCCTCTCCAACATTTGTTATTTCCACTGTTTTTGATTCGTGCCAGTAATGCCGGGGTGAGATGGTATCTCTTTGTGGTGTTAGTTTGCATTTCTCTAATGGCTAGTGATCGCGAGCATTTCCTCATGTGTCCTTTGGCCATTTGAATGTCTTCTTTTGTGAAGTGTCTGTTCATTTCCTTTTCCCATTTTTTAATACGATTATTTGTCTTTTTGTTGTAGAGGTGTTGGACTCTCTTGTAGATTATGGAGATTAGACCTTTGTCTGACCTGTACTGTCAAAAAATTGTTTCCCAGTCTGTAGGTTCTCTTTTTACTCTTTTGGTGAAGTCTTTTGAAGAGCATAGGTGTTTGATTTTTAGAAGATCCCTTTTATCTAGCTTATGTTTTGAGATTTGTGCGTTGATCATTATGGTTTGTATCCTGTTAATGACGTGTATTAAGGCCTGAAGTGTTGGTCCTATATTTTCTTCTATGAACTTTATACTTTTAGGCTTTATATTCAGGTCTTTGATTCATTTTGAAGTAGTTTTTGTATACTGTGTAAGGTATGGGTCCTGTTTCATTTTTTTGGAGATGGATATCCAGTTTTGCCAGCACTATTTGTTAAAAAAACTCTTTTCCCCATTTGCTGGACTTTGGGCCCTTCTCGAAGATCAGGTGACCATAGGTGGATGGATTTACATCCGGGTTCTCAATTCTGTTCCATTGGTCAATGTATCTGTCGTTGTACCAGTACCAGGTTGTTTTGACTACTGTAGCTGTATAGTAGGTTCTGAGGTCAGGTAGTGTGGGCCCTCCAACTTTATTCTTCTTCCTCAGTAGTGCTTTACTTATTCAGGGCTTCTTCCCTTTCCATATAAAGTTAAGGATTAGTTTTTCCATCTCTTTGAAGAATGTTTTTGGTATTTGGATTGGGATTGCTTTGTCTTTGTAAGTTGCTTTGGGTAGAATTGACATTTTCACAATGTTGATTCTGCCTATCCATGAGCATTGTATGTTTTCCCATTTATGTAGATCCCTTTGGGTTTCATGCATTAGTGTTTTGTATCGGTCTTTTACATCCCTGATCAGATTTATTTCTAAGTATTTTATCTTTTTAGGGGCTATTGAAAATGGTATTGTTTTCCTGATTTCCTTTTCATCGTTCTCCTTACTGGTGTATAGGAATCCAACTGATTTTTGAATGTTTATCTTGTATCCTGCTACTCTGCTGAATCTCTCTATCAGTTCCAGTAAATTTCTCGTGGAGTCTTGAGGGTTTTCTATGTATAGTATCATATCATCTGCAAACAGGGACAGTTTAACTTCTTCATTACCTATTTGGATGCCCTTTATTTCTTTTTCTTGCCTTATTGCTCTAGCTAGAACTTCCCGCACACTGTTAAATAGGAGTGGTGATAAAGGGCATCCTTGTCTTGTTCCTGTTTTCAAGGGGAATGTTTTCAGCCTCTCTCCATTAAGAATGATGCTGGCCGTTTGTTTTGCATCGATTCCCTTTATTATGTTGAGAAATTTCCCTTCTATACCTGTTTGATTGAGAGTTTTTATCAGGAATGGGTGTTGGAGTTTCTCAAATGCCTTTTCTGCATCAATTGAGATGATCATGTTTTTCTTTTCTTTCCTTTATTTATGTGGTGGATTACATTGATTGATTTTCTAATGTTGAACCATCCTTGCATACCTGGTATGAATTCTACTTGGTCTTGGTGTATTATTTTTTTGATATGATGCTGAATTCTATGGGCTAGAATTTTGTTCAAAATTTTGAAATCTATATTCATGAGAGATATTGGTCTGTAATTTTCTTTTTTTGTGACATGTTTGCCTAGTTTTGGTATCAGTGTTTTACTGGCTTCATAAAATGAATTTGGAAGTGTTGCTTCCTCTTTTATGCTCTGAAATAGTTTGAGTAGTACTGGTACAAGCTCTTCTGTAAATGTTTTGAAGAATTCTCCAGTGAAGCCATCTGGGCCAGGGAGTTGTTTGGTTGGGAGTTATTTTTATTACCTTTTGAATCTCTTCTCTTTTTATGGGTCTGTTCAGATTTTCAACGTCATTTTGTTGTAGTTTGGGTAGGCAGTGTGTTTCTAGAAATTTATGTATTTCCTCTAGGTTTTCAAATTTGTTGGAGTATAGTTTTTCACAATATTCTGTTATGATCCTTTTTATTTCAGTTGGGTCTGTTGTAGTGTCCCCCATTTCATTTCTTGTTTGGGTTATTTGCATCCTCTCCTATTTTTCTTTTGTCAGTCTGGCCAGTGGTTTTTTGATTTTGTTGACTCTTTCAAAGAACCAACTTTTGGTTTTGTTGATTCTTTCTATAGTTTTTCTGTTCTCTATTTCATTTATTTCTTCTCCCATCTTTACTTTTTCCTTTCTTCCCGTGGTTGTGGGATTTTTTTGCTGTTCTCTTTCTATTTGCTTGAGTTCTGTTTTTAATGTTTTGATTTTGTCCCTTTCTTCTTTTTTGATATGTGCATCTAATGTGATAAATTGTCCTCTGAGGACTGCTGTTGCTGTGTCCCAAAGGTTTTGGTATAATGTGTTTTCATTCTCATTTGATTCTAGGAATTTTTTGATTCCATCTCTGATTTCTTCTATTACCCTTTGATGTGTAAGCAGAGTATTATTCAGTTTCCATGTAGGTGATTTTTTTTCCTTGCTCTTTATATTGTTAATTTCTACCTTGATGGCATTGTGCTCAGAGAAGATACTTTTATTTATCTCAGCGTTTTGGATCCTGTTGAGGATTGCTCTGTGGCCTAAGTTGTGGTCTATTTTGGAGAATGTTCCATGTGTATTGGAAAGGAATGTGTACTTTGCAGTGGTTGTATGGAGTGTTCTATATATGTCTATGAGGTCAAGTTGGCTGATTGTGACCTTTAGGTCTTCTGTATCTTTGCTGAGTTTCTTCCTAGTTGTCCTGTCCTTTACTGAGAGTGGTGTGTTGAAGTCTCCTAGTATTATTGTGGAATTATCAGTTTCTCTTTTCAGTTTGTTAGAGTTTGTTTTATGTATTTTGGAGCCCTGTCATTCAGTGTCTAGATGTTTATTATGGTTATGTCTTCATGATGGATTGTACCCTTAATCATTATATGGTGTCCTTCTTTATCTTTTATGGTAGATTTTGTTTTAATGTCTATTTGATCTGAGATTAGAATTGCCACTCCTGCTCTTTTTTGGTACTTGTTAGCTTGATATATTTTTTTCCAACCTTTGACTTTTAATAAATTCACCTCTTTGTTTCTAAGGTGTGTCTCTTGTAGACAGCATATTGATGGATCCTTTTTTTTTATCCATTCTGTCAGTCTCCATCTCTTTATGGGTGCATGGAGTCCATTTACATTCAGTGTAATTATTGATAGATGTGAGTTTGTTGCTGTCATTTTGTAATGCTTTTTTTTGTGGTGCTGAAGAATTCTTTGTTCTTCTTACACTCTTGTGCTGAGTTACTTTTGTTTGTGGGTTTTTTTTTTTTTATTTCTTTTTTTTTTGTATGTTTTGTTTTTGCCGAGATGTTATGTTTTTCATGTTTATATTTATGAGTTAGTTTGTTAACTTTCTTTGTGGTTACCATGAATTTTACCCTTATCTTTCTAAGTTTGAAGCAGTCTACCATTACTTGGTATCATCTTGCCTTCCTCTCCATTAGAAGGTTCTATACCTATGCAGTTTATTCCCTCTTTCATTATTTTGATGTTGTTGTCATCCATCGATTAGCTGCTTTGATTCCCTGTTGTATTTCTTTTGGTTTTGGATAGTCCTTGAGAGTTCATTTCTAGATTGGTATCTGGCTGGTACAATCCTGCATCCTAGCTTCTGCCTGTGAGCTGAAGCTGTTTTTGCTCAGATCTAAGAACTCCCTTTAATAATTCTTGTAAGTTTGGTTTGACTTTTACATATTCCCTTAATTTCTGTTTATCTGGAAATGACCTAATTTCACCATCAAATTTGAACAAGAGTTTTGCAGGATATATTATTCTTTCCTGACAATTTTTTTCTTTCAAGATTTTATATATGTCATCCCATTGCCTTCTTGCCTGCATGGTTTCTGCCGAATAATCTGAGCTTAGCTTATCATTTCTCTTCTGTATGTGACTTCTTGTTTTTCACAAGCTGCTCTCAGGATTCTTTGTTTGCCTTTGGTTTTGGGGAGTGTGAATATGATATGCCTTGGTGATTTTATTTTGGGGTCTTTTCTGTATGGAGTTCGTTGAGCTTCTTGGATGGCCAGCTTTTCGTCTTTCATGATATTGGGGAAGTTTTCTGTCAGCAGTTCCTCAATGATCCTCTCTGTGTTTTCTGTTTTCTCCCCCTGTTCTGGAATGCCAATTACTCGTAAATTTTTGGGATTAATTGTGTCCCACATAACTCTTAGGTTCTCTTCATTTTTCTTTGTTCTTTTTTCTGAGTTTTCCTGAAACAAAGTTGTATCCAAGTGTGTGTCTTAAGTTCCACTGATCCTGTCTTCCACGGTTTCAAATCTGCTTATCAGCCCTTCTATGCCATCATCCATTTCTGAAATCTTGTTGTTTATCTTTTGGATTTCTAATTGTTGTTTTCGTATAATTTCTAGTTGTGAATTTTTTTTGGCATTTTGTTCCTTCATCATCTTCCTGAATTCTTCCAATTTTTTTGTCCGTATTTTCCATGAATTTGTCTATTTTTTCCTCATGTTTGTCAGGTTTTTGCCTCAGTTCTTGGAAAATTCTGAGTATTAGAGGTTTGAATTCCCTATCAGGTACTTGTAGTGCATTTTCTTCCACAAGAGAGTCTTTCGGTGTTTTAATTTGGATGCGTACTGGAACAATCCTGTCCTGTTTTTCTAAATGTTTTGATATCGTCTGCTGTTTTTGGGGCATTCAGTAGTTATTTTTATAATTTATTGATTGTAGATTTGTTTGTTTCATCCTTTTTAAAAAAAAAAAAATTTGACTATGTCTGAGCATGCGGACTGTGTTTTCTTTGCTGTTTGCTCATCTGTGCACTCAATATTTTCACCTCCTTCTCCAACTCACTGGGTCAGTCACTCAGATATGGTACAGCAGGGCGGGTCTAGCTGAAGAGGAGTTACTGGGATGGGTTGTTTGTGGCACTTACTACAGCCACCAGAGCAGGTTGGTATTCAGTGCTGGGCAGGTTCCAGTAGGCTATGCCTGTACTGCTTGGTGGTGTGGTGTCAAGCGCATGGTGCAGGTAGGCAGGATGCAGCAGGGAGATTGTTATGTGTGGAGCTAAGATGGATATGGTAGAGAGGAGACAGGAACAGGAGCCAAAAACTTACAAAGAAACCAAAAAGTATGCTAGGGGAGCTTGACGTTGGAATGGAGAGATGAGAGATTGTTGTTTTGTCTCCCGCTGGATGCTCCGTGAGGCTGCTTTCTCATACCCCCATTTGCTGGTCTCCGATAGGAGTCCAAGATGGTGGATCCGCACTGCGTTAGCTGGTAGGGGACTTCTGCATGAATCTCTCCTCACTCTCCATTCCCTGTCAGTTTTCTCACTCCATTTGGTGCTTGGCTGAGTTCTTTATCTCTTCATTTGGTGTTTTAGGGTTTCTGGATTGTTGTATTCTCTGTTTGGCTTAGTTTTTTGGGTTTTTGCCTTGGAGGGATGGTGTGGTACTTCTGCCTAGAGCGCCATTTTGCCAGAACTCTGAGATCAGAATTCTTATGCAGTGCTGGTGGGAATGCAAAATGATATGGTGCTTCCTTAGAAAGCTAGAAATAGACATAGTATTTGATCCTGCAATCCCACTCCTAGGAAAATATCCTAGAGAAATAAGAGTTGTCACTCAAATAGACATATGCACACCTATGTTCATGACAGCATTGATCACAATAGCAAAATGTTGAAAACAACCTAGATGCCCATCAACAGATGAATGGATAAACAAACTATGGTACATGCACAATGGAGGACTGTGCAATGAGAAAGAACAACAATGAATCTGTGAACCATCTCATAACATGGAAGAAACTGGAGGACATTATGCTGAGTGAAAGAAGTCAATCACAAATGGAAGAACATTGTGTGAGACCTCTATTATAGATACCCATGCAAAAGTTCACACACAAAATGTAACAATCTTTGTTGGTTACCAGGGATGGGAGTGGTTGGGGGAAATACTAAATAGGCACTAGATAAGTGGTATCTTGGGTGAAGGGTGAGACAGTACACAATCCAGGGGAAACTAGCACAACTTGTACAAGGAAAGGTCATGGAAGCCCCATAGACACATCCAAACTCCCTGAGGGGCTGAATTGCTGGGCGGAGGGCTGTGGGGACCATGGTCTCAGGGAACATCTAGCTCAATTGGCATAACACAGCTTATAAAGACAATGCTCTACATTCTACCTTGGCGAGTAGTGTCTGGGATCTCAAAAGCCTGTAAGCGGCCATCTAAGATACTCTACTGGTCTCATCTCTTCGGGAACAAGGGAGAATGAAGAGAATAGGATACAAGGAAAAGATTAGTCCAAAGGACTACTTGTCCACAGCTACCAAGGCCTCCACTGGACTGAGTCCAGTACAGCTAGATGGTGCCCGGCTACCACTGCTGATTGCTCTGACCAGGATCACAACAGAGGGTTCTGGACAGAGCTGGTGAAGGATGTAGAAGAGAATTCTAACTCATAAAAAAAAGACCAGATTTACTGGTCTAAAGGAGACTGGAGGAACCCTGAGAGTATGGCCCCCAGACACCCTTTTAGCTCAGTGGTGAAGTTATCTCCAAGGTTCACCTTTCAGCCTGGGAGCGGACAGCCCCGTAAAACCAAATGAGACTCACGTGGTACAGGAGTCCAGTGACAAGGGCCAGAAGGAAGAAGGGGACAAGGAATCTGGTGATATGGAACCCAATGTTGAGTAAGGATATTGTTGATGTGTTGTGAAATTGTTAACCATTGTCATAGGGCAACATTTGTAGTAACTGTTAAATGAGGAACTATTCTGTTCTGTAAGCCTTCATCTTAAGTGAGAATAACAGCACAATTGGAAGAGTATAGTCAATGTCACTGAACTGTGCATGTAGAAATTTTTGAAATGGTGTATCTTTGGCTATGTGTATTTTCACCAAAATACAGTTCGAGAAGTTAGAGGGTTGACATGTTGTGGGGTTGTTAACCAATGTCATAAAACAATATGTATACTACTGTTTCATGAGAAACTATTTGTTTTGTAAGCCTTCACCTGAAGTACAGTAAAAAAAAGAGCAATGTCAAAAAAAAAAAGAGATAAAAAAATAAAAACAGATTTCTATGTTAATATAATCAACCTTCATGGAAGCAGCAGTCAATAAATTAAACAACTCATTGCACTTAGCAGATCTTGCTGAAAAAGAACTCTTCAAAGTGTTAAAAATCAAAGATATCATTTTCAAGACAAAGGTGGGCCTGACCCAAGCCATGATATTTTAATCACCTCATAGACATGTGAAAGCTGGACAATGAATAAGGAAGGCTGAAGAAGAATTGATGCCTTTGAATTATGGCATTGGTGAAGAATATTGAGTATACCATGGACTGCCAGAGGAACAAACAGATTTGTCTTGAAAGAAGTTCAGCCAGAATGCTCCTTAGAAGTGAGGATGGTGATCCAAACTCCCTGAGGGACTGAAGTATTGGGCGGAGGGCTGTGGGGACCATGGTCTCAGGGAATATCTAGCTCAGTTGGCATAACACAGTTTATAAAGAAAATGTTCTACATTGGTGAGTAGCATCTGGGATCTTAAAGGCCTGTGAGCAGCCATCTAATATACTCCACTGGGTCTCACTCCTTTGGGAGCAAGTGAGAATGAAGAAAACTAGAGACACAAGGGAAAGGTTAGTCCAAAGGACTAATAGACCACAACTACCACGGCCTCCACCAGACTGAGTCCAGTACAACTAGATGGTGCCCAGCTACTACCACTGACTTCTCTGACAGGGATCACAACAGAGGGTCCCAGACAGAGCTGGAGAAAAATGTAGAACAAAATTCTAACTCACAAAAAAAGACCAGACTTACTGGCCTAACGGAGACTGGAGAAACCCCAAGGGTATGGCTCCAGACACCCTTTTAGCTTAGTAATGGAGTCACTCCAGAGGTTCACCATCTAGCCAAAGATTAGAAAGCCCCATTCAAAAAAAAAAAAAAAAAAGAGAGACTAATGGGCTACAACAGTCCAGGGACAAGGACTAGAAGAAGAAGGGACGGGAAAGCTTGTTGTAATAGGGAACCCAAGATTGAGAAGGGACAGTGTTAACATGTCATTGGGTTGTTAGCCATTGTCATAGGGCAATATGTGTAATAACTGTTTCATGAGAAACTATTTTGTTCTGTAAACCTTCATCTAAAGTACAATAAAAAAATAAATACATGAATCTACATTTAGAAAATGATACACAAAATTAATTCATATTTTGCATTGTAAAGAATCTTGAGAATCTCAAAGATAATGAGAAGATGCTAACAGTCGTAGAAGCAAAAATGTATTACGTACTAAAGAATGATAATTAGATTGCCAATGACAGCAATAATGAGTGACTAAGATGGCAACAATGAGAGTGCTAAGATAAAGTAACTGTTAATCTAGAATATTTCCTAAATATATATATTTTTAAATATTTAGATTTATTTTTAGTATGTTTTAAGCCTGTGAAATCATTTTAAACACTATTACTTGTTTGTATTCTTAATGTATTCTTACTGTAAACATTAATATAATACAAAACCAAACCTGTTGCCATCGAGGTAATATAAAAAACAAAATAAGATGATAATCTTCTCTGTAGTATCTAGGCTCCAACAAGACCTCAATGACCCCTGCCTTCTGGTTTTATGTTCTTTTGTATTCCTCTTCTGTGTTACATTGGGTGGGGATGGTTTTCGTAAGCAATAGAATATGGAAGAAGTAAGGATGATGCAGATCTGCCTTTCTCTCCATTGAATCACTTACTCTGAGTAAAGCATATTGTAAGGAGAGGCTTATTTGGTGAGGAACTGAGTCTCCAGCCAACAGCCAGAGATCACCCAAGGGCTCATGCTAACAGCCACCTGAGTGACTTCGTGAGTGGCTTCCTGCGACTGTAGCCGCAGCTGTTATCTGGACCTCAACTTCATGAGAGACGCTGAAGCAGAACCACCCAGCTAAACTGCTTCTGGATTTCTGACTCACAGAAACTGTGAGAAAATAATGTTTGTTGTTGTTGTTTTAAGCTGCTAAGTTTTGGAGTTATTTTTTATGACTCAATTAACAACAAATACATTGTTAAAAATTAGGACAGCATTAAAATTTTGATATAGACATAAACTGTAACTGTTAACCACAGAAATCCCTTCAAAACCACAAAGCCATAAATACGAGCATTAAAAGTTACCTGGAGCACCTAGTACAAGTTTTTCTTCCAAAATCTGCTTCATTTCACTCTGGAAAAGACCTTGTTCTCAGTTTTTTTCCCGCCATACATACACAGACACTTTTAAATAAACAAACCTGTTACCACTGAGCTGATTCTGACTCATACTGACCCCATGCCTGTTAGAATAGAACTGTGCTCCATAGGGTTTTTTTGGTTGTAATCTTTACAGAAGCAGATCGTCAGGCTTTTCTTCCAAGGACCCTGGGTGGCACAAATTGTTTGCACTCTGCTGCTAATTAAAAAGCTGGCAGTTCGAAACCAGGGTCCTAATTTTATATAAAGAAGACTATTATTCTATATATACTGTCTTAAACTTGCTTTTTGACTAAAAATTGTGTTATGGGCATGTTTCCAACTGAATGTAAACATTGTACACGTCAAATTTTGTACAGGCTGCAGAGTATTCTATTACTTGAATAACCATCACTTCTATAACCTGTCAAATATTGATGAGCATTTAGATTGTTTCATTGCTTTGATTAACAAAATCAAGATGAATTATTGCTGTACATTCATCTTTGTTGCACTGCTAAATTATTGCCTTAGGAAAAGTTCCTAAAAGTGCAATAGTACTGCAAAAGCAATGGATATCACATTTCACATGATTTCTTTTCCTTTTCTATTTCCAAATTAAATGCTCATCTTTTTACAGCAGTGATATGTTTGTCCCCACATGCCAGTAAAAAAGAATCATGCTAAAACTTTCTACTTCACCACAACATATTATTCTACTATTCTCTGATTTACTATCATTATTTTTTCAGACAAACGTTGAGTCATATTTGAATTTTTTCTGCGTGTCATGCTTTTCAAGATCAGTGTTAATTTAGCATAACATGACATTGATTTTTTTTTTTTAAGTGTGATTGTCCTCTTAATTTTATTAGATTGGCTTTCAATTATGAAATAATACATCTTTCTGCAGTAAAGTTAGCCATCTAAGCACAAATTAATGTAAATTGGGCTGTATGAACTTAAGGCAGGGCTGCTCCGTATATACCCCAGGCAGTGTCTTTTTTCCAGACAATACCAAGACTCACCAGGAAAGGAGGAAACATCTTTTCAGCCTACCGCCTCATTGTAATTTTTCCCTTGTTTCAGAGTCATTGAAAAAATGTAATTGTATGCAATATATCTAATAACATATATTGTAATATACAACACATAATAATACATACTATTATATATATGCATAAGTATACAGAAATATGCATCCATATATGTATGTATATTTGTCAGTTTGTCCAAGTATGGTGGTTTGCTTCTTACTGTGATGCTGGAAGCTATGTCACCTGTATTTTAAATATCGGCAGGGTCAAACTTGGTGGACAGGTTTCAGTGGAGCTTCTAGACTAAGACAGACTAGGAAGAAGGACCTGGCAACCTGCTTCTGAAAAATTTGGCCAGTAAAAACTTTGTGGTATCAGCGGAGCATTGTCTGATATATTGCTGGAAGATGAGCCTCTCAGGTTGGAAGACACTCAAAAAATGACTTGGGAAGAGCCGCCTCCACAAAGCAGAGTCAAACTTAGTGACGTGGATGGAGGCAATCTTCCAGGACCAACATTTGCTGATGAGACACTTCTCAAAATTATACGAAATAGCTGCAAACATCCATTAATAAACACAAACATACAATCAAGATGCATTAATAATTACTGGTGATTGGAATGAGACAATTGGAAACAAAGAAAAAGGATCAATAGTTAGAAAATATAGCCGTGGTGATAGAAGCAATGCAGGAGATCCCATGATAGCATTTTTGCAAAAACAAGGACTTATTCCTTGGATATAACTTTTTTCAACAACATAATTGGCAGCTATACAGGTGGACCTCACAGGATGGAATACACAGGAACCAAATCAAGTATGTCTGTAGGAAGAGACGATGGAAAAGATAAATACCATCAGTTAGAACAAGGCCAGGTGTTGAGTGCAGAACAAATCATCAATCGCTCTTATGCAAGTTCAAGCTGAAGCTGAAGAAAAACATAAAAAGTCCATGAGAGCCAAAGCACAACCTTGAGTATATATATATATAATTGTACTTCAGGTGAAGGTTTACTGAACAAATAGTTTCTCATGAAACAGTAGTACACATATTGCCTTATGACATTGATTAACAAACCCACAACATGTCAACCCTCTCCCTTCTAAACCTTTTATTTTTGGTGAAAATATACATAGCCAAAGATACACCCTTTCAAAAATTTCTGCATGCACAGTTCAGTGACATCAACTATGCTCTTCCAGTTGTGCTGCTATTCTTACTTTAGATGAAGGTTTACAGAACAAAAAAGTTTCTCATTAAACAATTAGTACACATGTTGCCCTATGACAATGGTTAACAACCTCACAACACATCAACACTATCCTTACTCAACCTTGGGTTCCCTATCACCAGCTTTCCTGTCCCCTTCTGCCTTCTATCCCTTGTCCCTGGACTGTTGTGCCTCATTAGTCCCATTTGGTTTTATGGGGTTCTCCACTCCCTGGCTGAATGGTGAACCTTGGAAGTGACTTCACCACTGAGCTAAAAGGGTGTCTGGGGGCCATACTCTCAGGGTTTCTCCAGTCTCCTTTAAGCCAGTAAATCTGGTCTTCTTTTTTGTGAGTTAGAATTTTGTTCTACATCCTTCTCCAGCTTTGTCCAGAACCCTCTGTTGTGATCCTGGTCAGAGCAGTCAGTGGTGGTAGCCGGGCACCATCTAGCTGTACTGGACTCAGTCTGGTGGAGGCCTTGGTAGCTGTGGAAAATTAGTCCGTTGGACTAATCTTTTCCTTGTATCCTGTTCTCTTCATTCTCCCTTGCTCCCAAAGGGATGAGACCAGTGGAGAATCTTAGATGGCTACTCACAAGCCTTTAAGACCCCAGACGCTACTCACCAAGGTAGAGTATAGAATATTGCCTTTATAAACTGTGTTATGCCAACTGAGCTAGATGTTCCCTGAGACCATGATCCCCACAGCCCTCTCTCTGCCCAGCAATTCAGTCCCTCAGGGAGTTTGGATGTGTCTGTGGAGCTTCCATGACCTTTCCTTGTACAAATTATGCTAGTTTTCCCAGTATTTTGTACTATGTCACCCTTCACCCAAGATACCAAGTATCTATTGCCTATTTAGTATTTCCGCCCCACCCCTCCCATCCCTGGTAACCAACAAAGATAGTTACTTTTTGTGAGTAAAATTTTTCATGAGATTTTACAATAGAGGTCTCATACAATATTTGTCCTTTTGTGATTGACTTATTTCACTCAGCATAATGTCCTCCAGTTTCATCCATGTTATGATATACTTCACAGATTCATCATTGTTCTTTCTCATTGCATAGTACTCCGTTGTGTGTATGCACCCCAGTTTATCCATTTATCTGTTGATAGGCATCTAGGTTGTTGTCATCGTTTTGCTATTGTGAACAATGCTACCATAAACATAGGTGTGCATATGTCTATTCGACTGACGACTCTTATTTCTCTAGGATATATTACTATGAGTGGGATTGCTAGATCGAATGGTATTTCTATTTCTAGCTTTCTAAGGAAGCACAATATCATTTTCCAAAATGGTTGTATCATTTTGCATTCCCACCAGTAGTGCATAAGAGTTCTGGTCTCCCCGTAGCCCCTCCAAAAGTTGTTATTTCCAGTGTTTTTGATTCGTGCCGGTAATGGCGGGGTGAGATGGTAACTCATTGTGGTTTTATTTGCATTTCTCTAATGGCTAGTGATAGCGAGCGTTTCCTCATGTGTCTGTTGGCTGCTTGAATGTCTTCTTTGGTGAAGTGTCTGTTCATTTCTTTTGCCCATTTTTTAATAGGATTATTTGTCTTTTTGTCATAGAGGTGTTGGATTTTCTTGTAGATTATGGAGATTAGACCTTTGTCTGACTTGTACTGTCCAAAAATTTTTTCCCAGTCTGTAGGTTCTCTTTTTATTCTTTTGGTGAAGTCTTTTGAAGAGCATAGGTGTTTGATTTTTAGAAGATCCCAGTTACCTAGCTTATCTTCTGAGGTTTGTGTGTTGATGGTTATGCTGTGTATCCTGTAAATGGTGTGTATTAGGGTTTATAGCGTTGGTCCTAGTTTTTCTTCTATGAACTTTACAGGTTTTGGCTTTATATTTAGTTTTTTGATCCATTTTGAATTAGTTTTTGTATATGCTGTGTGGTATGGGTCCTATTTCATTTTTTTGCAGATGGATATACAGTTTTGCCAACACCATTTGTTAAAAAGACTATCTTTTCCCCATTTGATGGACTTTGGGCCCTTGCCAACAATCAGGTGACCATAGGTGGATAGATTTACATCTAGGTTCTCAATTCTGTTCCATTGGTCAACGTATCTGTTGTTGTACCAGTACCAGGCTGTTTTCACTACCATAGCTATATAATAGGTTCTGAGGTCAGGTAGTGTGAGTCTTCCAACTTCTTTCTTCTTCTTCCGTAGTGTGTTACTTATCTGGGGCTTCTGCCCTTTCAATATAAAGTTAATGATTATTTTTTCTATCTCTTTGAAGAATGTTGTTGGTATTTGGATTGGTATTGCATTGTATGTGTAAATTGCTTTGGGTAGAATTGTCATTTTCACGATGTTTGAGTCTACCTATCCATGAGCGTGGTATGTTTTTCCATTTATGAGATCCCTTTGGGTTTTTTGCAGTAGTGTTTTGTAGTTTTCTTTGTATAGGTCTTTTACTTCCGTGGTTAGATTTATTCCCAATTATTTTATTTTTTTAGGGGCTATTGAAAACGGTATTGCTTTCCTGATTTCCTTTTCATTGTTCTCCTTATTGGTGTATAGGGATCCAACTAATTTTTGTATGTTTATCTTGTATCCTGCTACTCTGCTGAATCTTTCTATTAGTTCCAGTAGATTTCTCATGGAGTCTTTAGGGTTTTCTACATATAGTATCATATCACCCCCAAACAGGGACAGTTTAACTTCTTCATTACCAATTTGGATCCCCTTTATTTATTTTTCTTGCTTTATTGCTCTAGCTAGAACTTCCAGCACAAGGTTAAATAGGAGTGGTGATAAAGGGCATCCTTGTCTTGTTCCTGTTCTCAAGGGAAATGTTTTCAGCCTCTCTCCATTAAGAATGATGTTGGCTTTTCATTTTGTATAGATGTCCTTTATCATATTGAGAAATTTCCCTTCTGTACCTATTTTATTGAGAGTTTTTATCAGGAATGGGTGTTGGATTTTGTCTAATACCTTTTCTGTGTCAATTGAGATGATCCTGTGATTCTTTTCTTTCCTTTTATTTTTGTGGTGGATTACGTTGATTGATTTTCTAATGTTGAACCATCCTTACATACCTGATATGAATCCTACTTGGTCATGGTGTCTTTTTTTTTTTTTTTTTTTTATACGATGCTGAATTCTATTGGTTAAAATTTTGTTGAGAATTTTTTCATCTATATTTATGGGAGATATTCGTCTGTAATTTTCATTTTTTGTGGCGTCTTTCCCTGGTTTTGGTATCAGCATTATGCTGGCTTCATAGAATGAATTTGGAAGTGTTGCTTCCTTTTCCATGCTCTGAAATAGCTTGAGTAGTACTGGTACAAGATCTTCTGTAAATGTTTTATAGAATTCTCCAGTGAAGCCACCTGGGCCAGGGCTTTTTTTGGTTGGGAGTTTTTTTTTTATTACCTTTTTGATCTCTTCTCTTGTTATGGGTCCGTTCAGATTTTCAACATCACTTTGTTGTAGTTTTGGTAGGTAGAGTGTTTCTAGAAATTTATCCACTTCCTCTAGGTTTTCAAATTTGTTGGAGTATAGTTTTTCATAATATTATGTTATGATCCTTTTCATTTCAGTTGGGTCTGTTGTAATGTCACCCCTTTCATTTTTTATTTGGGTTATTTGCATCCTCTCCTGTTTTTCTGTTGTCAGTCTGGCCAGTGGTTTTTAGATTATCTTGATTCTTTCAAGGAACCAACTTTTGGTTTTGTTGATTCTTTCTATCTGTTCTGATCTTTATTATTACCTTTTTCCATTGGCAGTGTGCTTTTTTTTGTGCTGTTCTCTTTCTATTTGTTTGAGTTGTGTTGTTATTGTTTCGATTTTGTCCTTTCTTCCTGTTTGATGTGTGCATCTATTGCTATAAATTGTTGTATGAGGACTGGCTTTGCTGTGTCCCAAAGGTTTTGGTATAATGTGTTTTCATTCTCACTTGATTCTAGAAATTTTTTGATTCCATCTCTGATTTCTTCTGTTAGCCAGTGATGTGTAAGCAGGGTATTATTCAGTTTCCATGTAATTGATTTTTTTTCCTTGCTCTTTCTGTTGTTAATTTTGACCTTGATGGCATTGTGCTCAGAGAAGATACTTTGAATTATCTCAACGTTTGGGATCTTATTGAGGATTGCTCTGTGGCCTAAGATGTGCTGTATTCTGGGGAATGTTCCATGTGCATTGGAAAAGAATGTGTACTTTGCAGCGGTTGGGTGGAGTGTTCTATATATGTCTATGAGGTCAAGTTGGCTGATTGTACCCCTTAGGTCTTGTGTGTCTTTGCTGACTTTCTTTTTAGTTGTTCTGCCCTTTATTGAGAGTGGTGTGTTGAAGTCTCCTGGTATTACTGTAGAACTATCAGTTTCTCTATTCAGTTTTGTTAGAGTTTGTTTTATGTATTTTGGAGCACTGTCATTGGGTGCATCAATGTTTATTATCATTATGTCTTCATGATGGATCATCCTCTTAATCATTACATAGTGTCCTTCTTTGTCTTTTACCGTGGATTTTGTTTTAAAGTCTATTTTATCTGAGATTAGTACTGCCACTCCTGCTCTTTTTTGGTAGTTGTTAGCTGGGTATATTTTTTTCCAACTTTTGACCTTTAATAAATTCATATCTTTTTTCTAAGGTGTGTCTCTTGTAAACAGTATATTGATGGATCCTGTTTTCTTATCCATTCTGTCACTCTCCATCTCTTTATGGGTTCATTGAGTAAATTTATATTCAGTGTAATTATTGACAGGTGCAAGTTTGTTGCTGTCATTTTGTTGTGTTTTTTATTCTGGTGCTGACATTTTCTTTGTTCTTCTTTCTCTCCTGTGCGGAATTACTTTTGTTTGTGGATTTTTTTTTTTCATTTCTTTTGTTTTTGCTGAGACTTTATGTTTTTCCTCTTTATTTTTATGAGTATGTTTGTTAACTTTCCTTATGGTTACCAAGAAATTTACCCTTCTCTTTCTAGGTTTGAAGCAGTCTATTATTACTTGGTATTACCTTGCCTTCCTGTCCATTAGAAGATTCTATACCTACACTGTTTATTCCTTCTTTTATTGTTCCGATGTTTTTGTCGTTTACTGATGAACTGCTCTGATTCCCTGTTGCATTTCTTTTGGTTTTCGATAGTCCTTGAGAGTTCATTTCTTAGACTGGTATCTGTCTGATACGATCCTGTGTCCTAGATTCTGCCTGTGAGTTGAAATTGTTTGTTCTGTGATTGAATAACTCCCTTTAATAATTCTTGTAAGTTTTCTTTGGTATTTACATATTCCATTAATTTCTGTTTATCTGGAAATGTCTTAATTTCACCATCATATTTGAACGAGAGTTTTGAAGGATATATTATTCTTGGCTGGCAATTTTTTTTCTTTCAAGTTTTTATATATGTGATCCCATTGCCTTCTTGCCTCCATGTTTCCTGCCAAATAATCTGAGCTTAGTCTTATTGTTACTCGTCTGTATGTGACTTCTTGCTTTTGATGAGTTGCTCTCAGGATTCTTTGTTTGTCTTTGTTTTTGGCAAGTGTGATTATGATATGCCTTGGTGATTTTCTTTTGGGGTCTCTCCTTTATGGAGTTTGTTAAGCTTGGATGGCCAGCTTATCTCCTTTCATGACATTGAGGAAGTTTTCTGTGGGCCGTTCTTAAATGATCCTCTCTGTGTTTTCTGTTTTCTCCTCCTGCTCTGGAACTCCGATAAGTTGCAAATTTTTGCTTTTGATTGCATCCCACATAACTCTCAGGATCTCTTCATTTTTCTTTGTCCTTTTTTCTGAGTTTTCCTCAGACAGATTTGTATCCAAGTGTTTGTCTTCGATTCCAGTGATCCTGTCTTCCACCATTTCTAATCTGCTTCTCAGCCCTTCTGTGACACCATTCATTTCTGAAATCTTGTTGTTTATCATTTGGATTTCTAATTGTTGTTTTTGTATAATTTCTAGTTGTGAATTTATTTTGGCATTTTGTGCCTGCATTAGTTTCCTGAATTCTTCCAATTTTTTGTCTGTATTTTCCATGAGTTTGTCTATTTTTTCCTTAGTTTTGTCTGCTCTTTGCTTCAACTCTTGGATAATTCTGAGTATTAGAGATTTGAATTCACTATCAGGTGATTCTAGTGCCTTTTCTTCCACGGGAAAGTGTTCTGGTGTTTTAGTTTGGATGCCTACTGGAACCATCCTGTCCTGTTTTTGTAAATGTTTTGATATTTTCTGCTGTCTTCAGGGCATTCAGTAGTTATTTTTCTAATTTATGGATTGTAGATTTGTTTGTTTCATCCTTTTTTTAAATTTGGCTAAGTCTGAATAGGCGGGCTGTGTTTTCTTTGCTGTTTGCTCATCTGTGGGCACAATACTTTTCACCTCCTTCTCCAATGGGCAGCGTCAGTCACTCAGATATGCTACAGCATGGCAGGTCTAGCTGAAGAGGTGTTACTGGAAGGGGTTGTTTGTGGTACTTACTTCAGCCACCAGGGCGGGTCAGTAATCAGTGCACGGCAGGTTCCAGTAGGCCGTGCCTGTGCTGCTTGGTGTGTGATGTTAAGTGCATGGTGCAGGTAGGCAGGATGTAGGGGGGAGATTGTTATGTGTGGAGCTAAGATGGATATTGGAGAGAAGAAAGAGGAACAGGAGCCAAAAACATACAAACAAATAAACAAGAGTGCTAGGGGAGCTTGCCATTGGAATGGAATTATGAGAGACTATGAAATGGAGAAAAACAAAAAGGGGAAGAAGAAGAAGAAAAAAGAAAATAAAAGAATGAATAAATAAAAATCAGGAATGAAAAAGAACAGCAAAGCTCTCAGGGATCCCACAGTTGCAGCTATGAGTTCTGGGGAAGTTCTTCTCAGGTGTTGCAGTACAGCCTGGTTAGAAGGCATAGAGGTCTTCAGTGCCAGGTATTCAGGAAACAGAAAGAGAAGAAGGTATAGAGAGACAAGAAAGTGAGTAATGAAGAAAGACAAAAAGGGATAAAGAGAGAAATGAAAACAAAACTAATTTAAAAAAGAGAACAAGAAAATCCCTGCAAAAAACAGAAACAACTCACAAAAGAAAGAAATGCTTTCAGGGATCTCTCTGCATGTCTACGCAAGCCGAGCGTGTAGATTCCAAGTCGCACAGCACTGACTGGCCCGAACAGGCTCCCAACTCAAAAAAAGGAAAAGAAAACAAATGAATAACTCAAAACAAACAAACAAAAGCCCCAGTATCCCACCATCATGGCAGCCCAGACCGGGAAGCAGCTACACATTCAAATGGAGCTCTGCAGCCCCCCCCAGGAAGAAGCAAAGATGGCACACAAAGACAGGTATTTGAGAAAAAGCCATTGCTTTTTATTTTCACCCTTACATTTTCTGAGAAGTGTAGTTACCCAATTACTACCCTCACCTCATTAAACACTGATATTAGTAGTACAGTCATGTCTGATGAATAGAGATGTGTACCCCCTTTTTTTTTTATCTAATTTATGTGATTTACCTTCAAACTCAACTAAAATTTATTAAAAAAAAAAAAAGATACAGGGTAGCAATGTACCAGTGTGAATTATAATTAAGCAGACACTTACCACATGAAATTAAAAATCCTGTAATATTTATAAAGAAAACAGATAAGTGGTACTATCTTAGTTATCTAGTGCTGCTATAACAGAAATACCACAAGTGAACACTTTAACAAAGAGAAATGTATTCTGTCACAGTCTAGAAGGCTAGAAGTCCAAATTCAGGGTCCCAGCTCCAGGGGAAGGCCTTCTCTCTTTGTCAGCTCTGGGGAAGGTCCCTGTCATCAATCTTCCCTTATATCAGATTTTAGGACTCAGATAATGCCTTCATTTGTGAGTTCTCTTATGAATACTGTTTCTGACTTTTAAAGTCATAATTTTCATTTAGGGAAAAATCAGACATTGGGAATTTTGACAGTGTATCTGGCTGCATGAATACAGAAGACTTCAATTTCAGCCATTTTGAAGGCTGAGCAAACTACAGAAATCTGCTGTTGGCTGCTGTGCCTCTTGACCCAGATAAGAATTGTGTCTTCTAATCTTCGGGAACTCCAGACTGTCAGCTGATCTCTGGAGGAGAATAGCACCAGAGGTACCTAAAATAAGTCCATTCAAAGGGACAGTTATCATAAATAGCTGCTATTCCTTTCCTTTGACTTTACCCATAGCCACTCTACATCATTCAGGCTTTGAATATCCATGCTGTGAATTATTCAGTCTTTTCCTGCCTCATCTCCCTCTTGTTGTCTGACTTTTGCCCTTTTCTAAGTCATTAGGAATTTTACTGAGGTAGACAAAGAAAGGGAATAAGATTAAAGGGATAGGTTGCCCATGTCCTCTCATGGCAGGTCTGTTAGAAAAAGTGCTAATATTTTGGATAGCAACATTTGCATTTTTAAATATCTGTAATAGATAAAACAAGGTGAAAATCATAATATCAGCAATAAAAGTGATCAATTCTCTCATTCAACAAGTATTTATTATGTGTTTTATGTCAAGCATTAAAATACAGTGATTGATAAATACTACAAAAGCTAATACTAAATACTAACCTGACCTTTGGAATCTTTCATTCTATTTGGGGAAAATAAAGACAAACAAGTTAAAAAAAATCAGGTACTGGGTAGTAGAGCCCTGGTGGCATAGTGGTTAAGAGCATGGCTGCTATCCAAAATGTCAGCAGTTCAAATCCACCCACTACTCCTTGGAAACCCTATGGGGCAGTTCTACTCTGTCCTATTGGGTTGCTATACTTTAGAATCCACTCAGTGGCAATGGGTTTGATTTGGTTCTAAAACAGAATATGTGTTCAGAGAGAATTACTTTAATTATAAGATAAGTGTAATGTTCTACAATGACATGCAAATATTCAATGGAACAATTAAAGAATAAGCGTGATCCAAGTCAACAACAGGTTGTACAAAAAGTTAAACATTAAGTGTTCATATGAACTAGCAAGTATACTTGGAGGTAGACACCTAAGAAAATTGTACACATATGTCTACACACACACACACACACACACAAACACATGCAAAAAAAAAAAAAAAGCTTTGTATATAAATGTTCATAGCAGCATTATTTGTATTCAATACCTGGAAACAAGTCAAATGTTAACCACCTGAAGAGTAAACAAAAGGTTGTGCATCCATCTATACAATGGATACGATTCAGCAACAGCAAGTCTTAATAGATTTTACAACATGGATGAACCCTGAGTAGATTATACTAAAAGAAAGAAGCAGAGACAAAATGTGTATTACTATTTCTATAAAATGTCCAGATTAGGCAAATCCATAGAGATAGAAATTTGATTATGGTTGCCAAGAGCAAGGGGGTGAGGAAGAATGGTGAATGACTGCTAATGGGTGTGGAATTTTTGAGGAGGATGAATAAAATGTTCCGAAATTAGACAGTGATGATTTTTGAAAAATCTTGTGAATAGATTAAAAACGACTAAATTTCACACTTCAAACAGATGAATTTTATGATACAGGAATTATATCACAATTAAAAAAAAAACTTAGTGATTTATTTGTCTGCCCCTACTAAAAGTGATTTTTTTCCAAAAGCAAAAAAAAGCATATATTACTCACCAGTTTAAAGTTATTAATACCTCCTCTGTGTCTGCAGAACAAAATTCAAACATGTGAGGTCAACACATCAGTTCTTTGTTACCCAGTCTTTGCCTAAGTCTCCAGCCTCATCTCCTGCCATGAGTTTCAAAAGTCATAGAAAATACATACCTTTTTTTTTTTCCAAACTGTAAGTTCTTCTGCACTTTATACCTTGTTAACTCATGCTACCTGGAATAGTTTACCCTCCTCCTTCTTCACTTAGTTAGCTTCACTTGTCCTTCATCTCAGAATGCAGATGTTACTGAAGTCGCCTTGTGTCAGAATCCCCAGCCTGATTTAGAAACACTTGCCCTATGATCTTGTGAATGTCTCTGCAAATCATAGATCTCTTCTATATTGTGTTATGAGTTTCTATTTATCCATCTCTCTCCTCCTTTGAACGACATGCTTTGGGAGAGCAGGGGTCGATCACGTTTTTCTTCGATGCATCTCTATGCTGAGAACACTTGTCAGAGTGACTGACCGTTCAATGAAATTGTTGTGACTTTAACATGAATAAAATACTAGTTTTCAAGCCAAAATAAGTGAATAAAGTCATAAATGGAGAGCGTGTTGAAAATGAAGAGAATGTGGTCTGAACCTTGGTAAAGATTAGATTTATACCATGGAGGGGGAAGCCAAGGATACCACGGGTAAGAAAATGTCATAAAAAAAGAGTTTCCTAATTGTTACTTATGATTCTATTGCATGAGGAGTGACCATACAATGCATTTTTCACACTAGGCCATTTATGAAACTAAAATAGGATGCTATTATATTTATCCTGAGCCAATAGTTGTAAATCACAGCTTTCCTGGGCAAACCAAGATGATGTTGCTGTGCCAAGTTTTATTTTTACCATGTTATTATTGCTGGTATTGGCATTGTGTACAGATTTTTGCAATTATAAAAGTTCTTTCCCCAGATTTTTATGACTCATTTCCTCATTTCATTCAATCTCAGCTCAAGCATCACCTTTTTGGAAAGATCTTCCCTGACATCTAAAATAACTCCCTCCGTAACACTCTGTGTTAGCACTAATCACTGTTAGACTCTCTGGCAAAAATGCAAGGTCTATTAAAAAAAAAGATTTTTGTCTGTTTTGGTCACTATGTATCTCCAGCTCCAGGAAGAATATCCAGCACAATGCAGGTGCTTAACAAATACTTGTTTTGTTCAGTTAATTAATAAGTAATGCTATGATGAACATTCTTGCGAGCATATATTGTCTTTATCTTTACTATTTTTAGGATTGATAGAAATTAGATTAAAAAAATCAAAATATGTTAACTTTTTAAGACTCTGAGTTCACATTACCAAGATTTTGGAAAAAGTTGTACCAAATTCCAGGGGTTAAAGTTAAGTTTTATTTAATCACATTCTTTCCATTATCTAGTATAGTAAATATGATGACATTTGTATATTTTGGTCAATTCATTAGAAATGAATAACAATAAAACTACTATACACACACACACACAAAAAGCACAGAATCAATATACTCTCCATAATGCGCTAAGGTCATATTACTTTGATCACAAATTGAAATTATTTAATGGTTTACAATTGTGAGACATTTCACATCCATTACCCTTCGAAATCTAGACATCCATATAAAATAACCAGGTCAGAGGTTTACATCATTTTATAATAAAGGGAAAAGACTCATCAAGACAACAGTTGAGGAGTTAACATGGGTTAGAGGGGGACCTATGTTATAGAAAGAGAGGGAGTTAAAAAATTATCAAGTAGATATTAAAAATAACTAAGTTGGTTAATGCAGAGAAATTGCATTAATCGGTAAGGATATGGGGGAGAGAGTAAATAAGGTTTATATTTTTCTGCAATAAGAGTGAGGCAAACCAAACATACAGTAGAAAATATGGCCGAGCCGAGTTAAAGAACTTGATCCAAATTGCTTATACCTTCCTTAGCAACAGCAGTGGTGTCACTAGAGGGCTGAGGATGTATGTGGACCGCACTTCCTGACACTGCTACCAAAATGACCCCAGGGTTGGCGGCAGCAGTGGTGGAAGTAGGCAGGCCAGCGCCTCCGAGTGAGGGGTCCCCAAGGCAGTGGTGTCACTAGGGTTGGTGTCACATCTCTGGCTCGTGCCCCCCGTCACATGCCAGTCAGGAGGAGTGTTGCGGCCTTGGCCAATGCGAGAGAGGAGGAGCTGCAGGAATCCACAGAGTGTAGGACCAGGAGGAGCAGGGCAGAGCATGATGCCTAGCCCTGTGCAGGGGTGGGGTGGGGCCAGACCTCTCGGCCCATGGCTGGGGGTCACCAGCTGGCCCCGCTCACCCCCGGTGGGAGGGGTTACTCCACCAGTTGCCACACTGGGTAACACCAACCCTAGTGATGGCCATTGAGCAACAGGAGTCTGTAATTAGCTTATATCTCTAACTATGTGAGGATGGAGTAACAGTGAATAAGTGTTAGTCTCTTTTGGATAAGTTGAGGACAAGTGTTGGGGGAGGTTGGACAGGGAAATAAAGAAAAAATTAATGAAGGGAAAGAATTTGAGTTGTGTATACAAGAGTTGTGTATGCAAGAGTAGATATGAGCAAGCCTATGTCAAAGTACATCTTGCCATTTCAGCTGGATGTTAAGGGCTTAAAGGTATATATAGTACTTTATACTCCTTTGTTACCCGAAGTTCTCCCCTCACATCCAGCATGGTCTCACCAGTGCAGAATATAAATTACTCTCATGAGCTTTCTCAGACCTATTGAGTGCCTGTTGTTGTTGTTGTTAAGGGCTGTCGACTCCATTCCAAATCTTAGCCACCCTATGTACAACAGAACGAAACACTGCCCAGTCCTACACCATTCTCACAATTGTTGTTATGCTTGAGCTGTTTGTTGCAGCTGCTGGGTCAGTTCAATCTTGTAGAGGGTCTTACTCTTTTTTGCTGACCTTCTGCTTTACCAAGCATGATGTCCTTCTCCAGGGACTGGTCCTTCCTGATAACATGTTAAAGTACGTAAGACGAAGTCTCTCCATCCTTGCTTCTAAGGAGCATTCTGGCTGTACTTCTTCCAAGACAGATTTGTTCATTCTTCTGGCAGCCCAGAGAATATTCAATATTCTTTGCTAATACCACAACTCAAATTCATCAATTCTTCTTTGGTCTTCCTTATTCATTTCCAGCTTTTGCGTGCCTATGAGGTGATCGAAAATACCATGGCTTGGGTCAGGAGCACCTTAGTCATCAAAGTGATATCTCTGCTTTTTAATACCTTAAAGAGGTTTTTTGCAGCAGATTAGCCCAATGCAATACATAGTTTGATTTCTTGACTGCTGCTTCCATGGATGTTACTTCCTTTGAGTCACTGAACCTACCAAAATCACCCCTTGTAAGACTTGAGGAGGCCCATTCCCATCGGTGAATGTTTTGAAAAGACTGGAAGGAATCTTTCACACACATGTCCAGTGAACTGTGAAGGTTCTAAGTACCAAGTGTCCATTGCACCACCGCCTTCCTATGTAGCCTGTGCCTTGACCCTGTTTTCTACTTCCCATTGTGTCTTTTTGCTAATAATGGTTCTTTGTTGATCTATTCCATAATACTTGATTTTTTTCTGCCACAGAGCTAAAATCTTACCACAAATTATACCCTTCAATTCACTCAGCAAACTTCTCTCATTGACAGCTTACATATCACTGCCTGGAGGTCTCAGTTTGGAAACATGTAGCTAGGGCTACTCAGGTTGGGAAAGTAAACACATATGTGCTACCATTAAATTGTAGCACTATTAATTAATTTAGTGGGTATACCTAGCTAATCTGTTTGTACTTACATGTGTTTGTGTGTGTGTGTGTGTGTGTGTGTGTACTTTTTTGTGGCCAATCTTGGAATATAAAGTTTTCTGTCTCAAACTTAAGTTGTTGTTGGATGCCATAGAATCATGTTGATCTTATGTACAACAGAACAAAACATTGCCCAATCCTGTGCCATCCTCATGATTGCTGGCATGTTTGAGCCCAAACATATTTTACTTCCCTGGTAAATGGACAAACAAAAACAAAAATAAAATCTGTTATACTACACCCCTCTTCCCTAAAATACATACCCATTGCCCTCTAGTTGATTCCAACTCCTAGCAACCCTATAGGACAGGGTAGAACTATCCCATATGGTTTCAAAGGCTGTAATCTTTATGGAAGCAGACCACCACATCTTTCTCCCATAGAGCAGCTAGTTGGTTAGAACCGTTGACCTTCTGGTTAGCAGCCAAGTGCTTAACCACTGTGCCACTAGGTCTCCTTGGTCCCTCACCCATTTAGATCAAGAATAAAATTGGAACTTGATAGCTCAGCACTACTTATCTTCCATGATCTAGTCCTTGTCTACACTTCCAGGCTTACCTAATGTTATAAACATCCTCCCTTCTCTCTCTTTTTTTTTTTGTCAAGTACTCCAACCTCCTTCACTACTCAAGGAACCTTATATGAAATACCCCAAATTTTACCACCATTATTTAGGCTTTTATTCACATTGTTTTATCAACCTTCCTGCTTCTCACAATCTTAGCATTCTGCATAACTCACCGCCAATAGCATCTCTCTTACAATGCCTTTCCAATTCTCTGCATCAAGCTAACCACATATACCTAGGATTTTAACACTGCACTGTCAAACCTATCCTTAGCACTTCTTTTACTCCATCTTCAAACATGTTTGCATTTGGACATCTTCCAGTAGACAGTAAGTTCTGTGAAGTGAGAGACTGCTTCATTCACTTCAGTTTCCCGTAGGTGTTATACATATAGAAAGCACTAAAAAACACTGCCATGCTTGGAGTTAAGCAAATAGAATATGATATAATAAAGAAGAAAACTAATATTTACTAAGCAAATAGCAAATACTATGTGCCAGGCACTTTAAAATATATTATTTGTCCCCTATCAGGAGTTTCTATTCATCATGAAATATTTGGGGAATAGAAATGATTCTCTTGGCATTTAAGTTGATTTGAGTTAATTGTTAATCTTTTTTTCTTCAGTTCCATCCTTTCATGTTTTCAGTATTAACATTTTCCTTTCTGGACTCCGGTTGAGAAAGAACAGTAAGATCTCATACCATTGTTAGACAGGTTTCTTCATGTCATCTGTCACTCTGGTGCTTGGGCTTTCCCAGATTTTCAGCAGACAGCACTGTTTATGAAGCATCCATTATTTTGCTATCAATTATTCATCTGTCACAAATATTTTTACCACCACCAAGAGAGTGAAGGCTAAAGTCCTTGAGCTATGACAGTGTTTTAAGCGCCAGCTCAAGTCCACCACGATCAACTAAATTAAAATTAGAACAAGAGGCAGATACATACAAGGCAAGTGTTCATAAACACAACCCTGGTGGCGCAGTAGCTTAAGAGCTTGGCTGTTGTCTGTCTTAATTATCTAGTGCTCCTGTAACAGAAATACAAGTGATGGCTTTAACAAAGAACGTTATTCTCTCACAGTCTAGGAAGCTAGAAGTTCAAATTCAGTGTGCCACCTCCAGGGGAAGGACTTGTCTCTTTGTCATCTCTAGGGGAAGGCCCTTGTCATCAGTCTTCCCCAGCTGAGGAAATTCTCAGTGCAGGGAACTCTGGTCAAAGGGCGCACTATTCTGGCTCTTGTTTCTTGGTAGTCTGAGATCCCCATCTCTCTACTCGCTTCTCTCTTTTGTATCCCAAAAGGGATTGATTTAAGACAAAACCTAATCTTGTAGATTGAGTCCTGCCTCATTAACATAACTGCCTGTAATCCTGGCTCATTAACATCATAGAAGTAGGATTTACAACACATAAGAAAATCACATCAGATGACAAAGTGGTGGACAATCATACAATACCGGGAATCATGGCCTCACTAAATTGACACCTACTTTGGGGGAACACAATTCAACCTATAACAGCTGCTAACCAAAAGGTCGACGGTATGAATCCACCAGATGCTCACTGGAAACCCTATGGGGCAGTTCTACTCTGTCCTATAGAGTTCCTATGAGTCAGAATCCACTAGAAGGCAACAGGATTTTGTTGGTGGTTTTTTTTTTTTTTTTTGGTCTTCTCATTACTAGCAGATGTTGCTTTTGTGAGAGAAAGATAAATGAGTCCCTAATCTTCTAGGTGAAATGTCTGCAAGTCCCCCAGAAAAATGAACCTCAGGAAGACTGGTTCTTCCTACAGGCAACAGTCACTTGGAATTATGTGGGGGTCTCTCCAGAACCCTGCCTTTTCCCAACAAGGGTATCTACAGGGGTTCCAATGCACAGACTTTTTTTTTTTTTTGTAATGTTGGAACATATTTTATCTAAAAATAATTATTGATTTTGTGTTAGCTCATGTTTTCCACAAGAACAGAATAGACTAGCAGACACACAGCCCTGTGAAGACATGTGAAATTTTGCCTTCCTTTCCATGACAGGGAATGCCAGGTGTAGGTCAACGGATGATTCTGTGACAGAAAAAAAAAAAAAAAAAAGAAAGTGGAAAGCCAACAGTTTCACTGCATATTGACACAAAATCATGAACATATTCTGTTTTAGGATGGAGGAGTCATGTGGTGTTAGTACATTAGTGCTTGGTGTTCCTGCCAAAAGCGTCTATGCAGATGGGAATGTTAATTTCTTTGACCAGATGTGTGACAATGTCACTCTGAAAGGTGGTTCCACTATCCAGAACTGACATATATCATCAGAGAAATTGCAAGGCTAATACAAAGTATTTGAATTAGCGGCTCTCTAGTGGGAACTCAATCATCTTGAACCGTAAGGAACTTAGGATTTCAGAGCTATAAAGGACTTTAGAGCTCACATAGTCCAAAACTCTCATTTTTATAAGGGAAATCTAAGGATTGGAAAGGTATACAGTATCATATAATTTGCTCACCATATGTGTGGCAAAATTTAAAAGTGATTCTGGATCCCAGGACCAAGTAGCCAGACCTATATATTCCATGACATTGATCTCATTTGCATGTATTCCTCCATATTTCATTCGATAAATATGTCTTGTGCATTCACTATGTAACAGGTACTGTAATAGCCATTGGGTACTGGACTAGGTATTGGTGAAAAGACAGGAAAAACCCCTGCTTCTAATGGAGTTTGCCTTCTTCTGGCTAGTGTCAGACAGAAGTAAATTAGTTTGACTAAAGATAAGTACAAAGTCTTAGGTGGCACAAATGGTTTGTGCTCCTCTAAAGGTTGGTGGTTGGAACCCACCCAGTGGCATAACAGAAGAAGAAAGCCCTGGTAACCCACTTCCATAAAAGCCAGGAGAACCCTATGGAGCAGTTCTACTATGTAACACATGGGCCACCATGAGTTGGAACTGGCTAGACATCAATGGGTACAAGTAAATATAAGTACATTTCCAGGCAGTAGAAAGACCAGATGTGAGGACCAAGTAAGCTTAGAGAGTAAAAGCAACAAGACAGAAGTTTTTGGTTGCTGCAACACATCAAGCAGTAGAGATAACGGAAGGTAATGAAGAGAGGTGAGAGGCAACCAGATCATGCAGAATGTGGTGAGCTGGATTTTATTTTAAATGTAGTAGAAAACCATTGGAGGGATTTACACAGAGGAGCAATAGACTCTGATTGTTAAGTACCTAATTGCACTTAGTCTGTCCCAAGACATTCAATTTTTCAGGCTACAGAGCATTCCAGTAGCATACACTATAAAACACACCTCCTCTCCTGTATTCAATTAAAATGTCACTTATTTTCTTACATGAATTAACGGTAAGGTCAAGGAAGCTTTAGAACAAATCTCAGTTACACAATTAATCCATTAAAAAAAATTAATAGATTTTATTTTTAAAGTAATTTTAGGTTTACAGAAAATATGAGCAAATAGCACAGAGTCCACACCTATCCCCTCTCCTGGTTGCACTTTTATTATTATTGACATCTTGCATTTGTGTGGTACATTTGTTACAGATGATAAACCAATATTGATTAAGTCCGTAGTTAACATTTGGTTTTATTCTTTGTATTGTATATTCCTATGGGTTTTGACAAATTCATATTACATATACATATTACATATTCACCATTATAGTATCAAACACAATAGTCTCATTGTCCTAAAAAATGCCCTTTCTTCCACCTACTCATCCATTTTCTCTCCTCCCCCTTGAACCCTTGGCAAACACTCATCTTTTTACTATTTGTAGTTTTGCCTTCTCCAGAATGTCGTATTGTTAGAATCACACAGCATATAGCCATTTCAGACTGGCTTCTTTCACTTAGCAATATGCATTTAAGGTCCCTGCATATCTTTTACGGCTTGATTAGACATTTGTGTTTATTGCTGAACAAAATACTCCATTGCATGGATATATCACAATTTGTTCATCCATTCACCTGTTAGAGGTTTGAGTCACCTAATCCATAATCTAACACTCTTAAACTTTATCCACACTGCTCTTCTTTCTGTTCCTTAAGGTATTGTAGTTGCTTCCCCGCTGCCTGGAACATTGTTTCTGACATAGTTACATAGTTGGCCACCTCTCTTAATTCAGGTCTCAGCTTAAATATCTCCTCCTGTGATGGTTAATTCTATGTGTCAACTTCGTTAGGCTATGGTGCCCAATTCTTTGGTCAACCGCAAGCCCAAATGCTGGTGTGAGGTATTTTGTAAATGTGATTAACTTTTAAAATCAGTTAACTTTAAGTAAAGCAGATTCTCTATGAGAATGTGGGTGAATCTCATCCAATTTATTGAAGGCCTTAAGAACAAAAACTTAGGTTTCTGTTAAAAGAAAGAATTCCTGAGTTTCAAGCCTGCTACCAGCCCTGTGGATTTTGATCCTGGGAGTCTCCACAATTGTGTAAGAGCCAATATCTTAAAAATAAACTTCTCTGTTTCTCTCTCTCTCACTCTCTGTTTGTGTTTTATTGACTATACAAAGGCATGCAACTCTTCGGGTCATAGCAAATTATGGATAACGTTGCAAAGAATGGGAATCCCAGAACACTTAATTGTGCTTATGAGGAATCTGTACAGAGACTAAGAGGCAGTCGTTCAAACAGAGCAAGGGAGTATTACAAGGTTTAAAATCAGGAATGCATCAGGGTTGTATCCTTTCACCATACTTATTCAAACTGTATGCTGAGCAAATAATCCAAAAAGCTGGACTATATGAAGAAAAATGTGGTATGAAGATTGGAGGAAAACTCATTAACAACCTGCAATATGCAGATGATACAATCTTGCTTGCTGAAAATGAAGAGGACTTGAAACACTTATTGATGAAGATCAAAGACTACAGCCTTCAGTATGAATTACACCTTAACATGAAGAAAACAAAAGTCCTCACAACTGGAGTAAGAAGCAACGTCATGATAAACAGAGAAAATACTGAAGTGGTCAAGGATTTCATTTTACTTGGATCCACAATCAATGCCCATGGAAGCAGCAGTCAAAAAATCAAATGGCATATTACATTGGGAAAATCTGCTGCAAAAGACCTCTTTAAAGTGTTAAAAAGCAAAAATGTCACCTTGAGGACTAAGGTGTGCCTGATGCAAGCCATGGTATTTTCAATTGTCTCATTTGCATTGGAAAGCTGGATAATGAATAATAATAATGATGACTTTGAATTATGATGTTGACAAAGAATATTGAATATACCACAGAGTGCTGGAAGAACAAACAAATCTGTCTTGGAAGAAGTAGAGCCAGGATGCTTCTTATAAGCAAGGATGGCAAGACTTCGTCTCATGTACTTTGGACATGTTATCAGGACAGACTAGTCCCTGCAGAAGGACATCATGCTTGGTAGAATAAAGGGTCGGTAAAAAAGAGGAACATCGTCAATGAGATGCATTGACACAGTGGCTGCAATACTGTGCCCAAACATAGCAACAATTGTGAGGATGTCACAGGACTGGGCAGTGTTTCATTGTTTTACGTGGGGTTTCTATGAGTTGGAACTGACTCAATAGCCAATCTCTCTCTCTCTCTCTCTCTCTCTCTCTCTCTCGCTTTCTCTCTATCTATCTATCTAAGGCCCTAGTCGTTAAGTGTTCGGCTGCTAACCAAAAGATTGGCAGTTGGATTGCACCAGCCACTCCTTGGAAACTCTATGGGGCAGTTCTACCCTGTCCTGTAGGGTCGTTGTGAGTCAGAATTGATTCAACAGCAGTGGTTTTTTGTTTGTTTTTTAATCTGTCTATCCTATTGATTTTGTTTCTCAGGGGAACTCAAAATGATGTACACCTCAGAGAGGCCTTCCTTGAGGACCTTAACCAATGGAAGCCCCACTCCAAGTCCAGTACTCTCTGTCAAATCACCCTGATTTTTTGCATTCATAGCACTTGTTGATATTGTTGTTGTTGGGTACCGTGGAATTGATTTCGGCTCGTAGAGACCTCATGTAGTAGAGTAGAACTGCCCCCCATAGAGCTTTCTAGGTTGTCATATTTAGGGGAGCAGATCTCCAGGTCTTCCTCCCACAGAGCTGCTGGGTGGATTCAAACTACCAACCTGACAGTTAGCAGATAAGCATTTAACTGTTGCCTCACCAGGGCTCCTAACGATTATCTAAAAGTATCTACTATTTTTATTTCTCTTTTGTAAATGGATTCCTTGGACTTTGTGCTCTCCATTTGGCTTTATCCCTAGCACCTCTACTGTCCCTGTCATATCATGGAAAATCAGTAAATATTTGTTGAATGATTGAATGAAACCCTTTCATTATATGTTAGGGTAATAAATTTTTTTTTCAAATATGGAGTCTTCCTGTAATAAATGTGTTTAATTTTTCCTCCTTTTGTAATAAATTGTCTATTTATAACTTTAGACCATTTTTTCTTTTGTAAGAACTATCTTGCCTGTGAACAAAACTAGCTCTTTTCTTGACGTTTCCCTTAAATATTTTCTAGTTGGTCATTTGCTTTGATTTTTTTATAATGATTTCTCTGATATAAATTTTCTTACTTTCTAGCTTATAAAACTTATTAACTTTTTTTTCCTGACCCTGGGACCCTACTTTTGAAGTGTTTCACTATTATTTATTATTAATACATACCTATATTTTCTTCTGAAATTATTACTCTTAAATATTTCATTAACATATTAATAAAGGTGTATATTATTTTAGTATAGGTAGTGAGATAGTGATTAAACTTTATTTTTTCCCAAAACAACCTCATTGTTCCAACATAGTTTTTGAATATATCATCATTTGAATTTTATTACAATCATTCACAAACATGATTCAGTCTCGAGTTTTGGGTATGTGTATGTGTTGAATTACTTTGTCATTTTCTGTATTGCCATCACAAAATTTTATCTTAATTTTAGAAATTTTAATAATAATAAGGCAACCTACAATATTTATTGACATTTTTACTGTGTTTATTCATTTAGATGAGCTTAAAGATATCTTTGTCAAACTTATTAAAAAAAAAAATTGACCTTCAAATTTAGATTCTGTTAAAAATGTGTTATTAATTTGGGTAGAATTGAAAACTTGATACATTAGTTCTTCACCTCCAAGACCATGATCTAAAGCCCTACCTAAAGCTCTTAATATGCCTTGAATATTCTTATTTTGATGCCTTTTTATATTTCTAAATTACAATCATGTTGTTCCTGAAAATTTCTTGATCAATTTATTCTTAGTTACTTAATTTTTGTTTTTACTGAGTGTGGAATCTTATATTTTGAAATAGTTCTTAATATAATATTAGAAATACTTTTTTTGCCTCCAATACTAGCCATTTGACTATATTACTTATTAGTTTGGAAATTTTTTAAGCTGATTTAATTATTTCCAAGTTTTAATGATAAGTGTTATTTCTTAAAATAATAATGTCACGTTACTCTTTCTCTTATGACATCACCTAAAATCAGTAAAATCGCTAGACAAATGTTGAATAACAGAGTTGATAGCTGGCTTCCTTTGTAATTATTATTTCAGTCTTATTTTGTCTCATTTTTAAAGAATAGAGTCTGATCAGAATTAAACAGAAACACTTTCTTACAGATTCAAGTTATAGATTATAAACAGAATTTGTTAAAGTCTGCAGGTTTTTTTTTTTTTTTTTTGAAGACCCTAGAGTTCTTTGCTTGTGTGCTAAATGTCTCTATATTGTTATAGTTATAAGTTACTTTTTTCTCCTCTGTTTTTTAAAATGTGTTATTCTTTCCTCCATCTAATACCATCTGTAAAATTATATTGTGTTTTTTCTATGCTACTTCTAAGACCTTTCAAATAATTCACTAGATACAAGTGGTTTCCCCTTAAAGTCAAACAAAGTACATGAGCATTTGAAAGCTATTTACTGTGCAGATTATTTTTTTAATTACCCTTAATTTGTTACTGTGTTCTTGGTGTATATGTTTCTCAGATGTGTAATTGTCAGGCAAATGGAGAGGTGACTATATGACGGGAGGCAACTTAGAGGACCTGTGTAGATCATAGTTGAGAAGCATTATGTTAAAGACAGATCTAGTACCGACATTCATCTGATAATATAACCCTTTCATGACTCATGAAACATAAGGTATCCCACTCATTTTTTATGCCTCTAGAGTTCTTTGGGTGTATGCTTTTCCAACTGAAATATTTTTTTCCTTCCAGTGGGAACTTGTGTAATGGTGAAAGGCAAAAGAAACATTTTCTGAAGCAAAATAACTGGGCTGTTAGGCAAAACCAGAGGTGCCCCATGTGCCCCAAGACTGGTGTGCCAAATGGGCTCCCACAAATCATGCAATTTCACAGAATAGTCCTCAAAATCTGTATTACCAACCAAAAATTTAAACACACTCAATGACTCAACATGAATTTCACTACTGAAAATACATGCTATCAACAAAAATTAAAAACAAAAAATAAATGGGTTTTTAAAGGAGTAAGAACTTGTCCCCTTCTGTTCTGCTGAATTATTTGTACCCTTCCAAATTCACAATAAAGACAGAATATATAAACATTCTCTCTTTTAAATCATGCATATATTTAATATTTTAGGAAGAAAAAAAATATTTATTCTACCTTCCTTGCTTTCCATGACAGACTTGATAGCTTTCCAGTGATAAACTTTGCAGCTTACCAAACAGAGCGTATAGAAAAGAGATGCTTAATACACCTTTCATGGACCAAGGGATATATATGTCCATGTTACATTTTTCTGCCCCTGAAGGTTTACTGGTAGACATTTAAGCCACTTTAGTACATTTCTGCATTTTGGTGGATACTGGGAAAACTGCCTATAAAAGGAAGTTGGTCTGCACCACATTTGAGTGTTGAGAGCCATTTGTGTGAGGAGGTGCTTCCTGTAGGAGTGATTGTGTGAAAACTTTTGTGTCTTTTGGCTTCTGTATAGCGACATAAATCTTGCAAGTATGTTTACTATTTCCTTTGTGTTATTGGGAAGGTATAGTTATTGGCATTAGGAAATATTCAAGAAAATGAGTTTTTTTGGGGGGATAACAGTTTATAATGCATTTGTTTGGCCATAGGACCAATATGTCCCATGAGTGTAATGTGCTTCATGGAACATGTTACCAATATGGCCCACTCTAAATCAAACAATAACAATAAAATCTGATAACAACTATGTGCAGCAAATTCAATGTTTATTTAGTATTTTGTGTATTTTTGGAAAGTTGAGTAAGATATTTTATGACTCAAGTGTAACCAGGAATTGTGATATGCCATGGAACTGATAGGTCCCTCATATATAATGTGCTTCAGGGAACATGGGACTGATATGTCCTGCTTGCAATTGGCACCCTATTTTTTCAAATAAAAAAAAAATTATCAGCAAACAATGATTTGGCATCTATTGCATTAGTGAAAAAACACAGCATCATTAAAAAATTCCAAAAAAATTAATTTAATCCTTGAAAAGGTTAAAAAAAAAAAAGAAGAGAGGGAAGGAAGAAGACAGAGAGGAAAGGAAGGAAGGAAGGAGGGAGGGAGGGAAAGAGGGAGGGAGGAAGGAAGGAAGGAAGGAAGGACCAATGTCATACTGTCATTTGCCACAGAAAATAAAAGGCCAGTGACTATCAGATTACCCTGACAAAATTATCCAGGATAATTTTGAGAAGTTATAAAGAATTAAATCATGAGCACCATAGAAAGAGTTGTTACACACACACACACACACACACACACACACACACACACACACACACACACCCCTAGCAACCACTGGAAGTTAACAATTGTATTCTAATGGAGGGAGGTCTTAGGCTACATTACCAACATAATTTATTAAAAATATTCATATCAGCATCTCTGTTAACCTTTTCTCAGTGGAAGTTTTTAAAAAGGCTTACAAAAGAATATATGCTAAATATGAAGACTATTGCAACTTTGTACTTCTCTTTGAAATCTATCTAAATGAGTCTCTAAACAATGAACTTACAGTAGAAACAATGCCAAGAGATTTTAAACAGCCATCTGGTGTAATTATTCATGATTCCTAAAAATAGACTGCTTGAGAACATGCAAAGTTACTTTTGCTATAATTTAATGGGGTCTCTCTAACAACAGAGAAGTTCATAAAGTGAAAGTAAGGATACTTTCAAGGGCAGGACTAATTGCTCAATTTCTATGGTCCTGTAAAAAACTGCTTAACACTTAGATCTCAAAGTCATGTTTTACAACCCCAACTCCCATTACTAAAGTCATTTCATTCATGTTCTTCCCTTCCTTTGATATCACTACTGCTATACTTAAATCTAACCAAACCAAATCAGTTGCCATGAAATCAATTCAGACTCATGGTGATCTCATGTGTGTCAGAATAGACTGCACTCCATACAGTTTCAATGGTTGATTTTTTGGAAGTACATTACCAGGTCTTTCTTCAGAGGCACCTCTGGATGGATTTGATTCACACATTTCCGTTAACACTCCAATGCTTAACTGTATGCACCACCCACCGCTGGTGTTTATTTCCTCCAAATTGCAATGGAACAAACAGATCCCTCATTTATCTCTGACCTTCATCACTTACCCCTTGAAACAATCTGCCACATTGTTTTGCATTTATCATTCACTTGTTTATTCATTCAGAAGCATTAAGATTCTATTAATAATTCTTTTGCTTGCAATAACAGAGATATCCTTCTTTTATAATTGAGAAAATTTAAACATCAAAAAAGAAATGATTTACCAGAACACAGGTCTCTCCTGATGGTTGTTGGCTTATTTCTAAAGTTCTCTTTCTGATTATTTCAGTCAAGCCCTATCCCAACTTTCTGACAGACTCCAGATCACATTCCTTAATCTGGATAGTTTGAGTCCTCTATTAACTGGATTCAACCTAACTTTCAAACATTCTATTAAACAACTCTTATTCGTACACCTTTGCCTTCTACTGTTCCTTTCACTGTCTTTCCTGTTTTTAGTTAAATTGAAGAGACTAAACTCTTTGAACTATAAAAATGAGCCACTTTATTTTCTTATAGGAATCCCTGGGTGGTGCAAACAGTTAACTGGCTTGCTGCTAACCAAAAGGTTGGTCGCTTGAGTCCATCCAGAGTCATCTCAGAAGAACTTGGCAATGTACTTCTGAACAAGCAGCTATTGAAAACCCTATGGAGCACAGTACTATTCTGACACACACTGAGTCACTATGAGTGGGAGACAAGTCAATGGCAGTTGGTTTTTGGTTTGTTTTATTATCTCTTGCTGATTATTTCAAATTCTCTCTTTCCAGAGCAGGCTTGACTTTAAATGCCTAAACCCTGGAATATAATGAACCACGATCCACCCTTTTAGTATCAGCTCTCCTTCTTCTATGCTCTCTCTGTGTTTGAAAGGGAGAAAGAAGTCCTCTTATGTGCCCAGTCACATGGTGGGTGAGACAAGGTGTCTACCGCTTTCATGATGGGTTTTCTGTCTCTAGTTTCTCACCTGTTGATTCAATTGGCACCCTTTGTTGAGAGATTTTAGTACAATCTATTCTTCTAGGCTTCGGTGCTCCCTAGATTGGATTGTATGTTTTCCTTGTAGTCTCAGTCTTAACTACTTACCTTCCTTGAATGCTGGTGGGACACACTTTTGTTTCAAGAAACACGTAGGATTATGCCATCAAAACATCTATTCTTTCTCATTTTCTTCATCGCCTATAGTTTCAGGGCAGGTTAGCAAACACTGTGATTCCCCAGCAATCCAACTTTGACTCAATAGATATGCTTTTTTTTTTTTTCCTTTATACACCTGGATTCTGTTAATAACAGTTTGTAGTAACCAATTATGTCACCAAAGGTATCTGTGCCCTGATCCCTGAAACCTATAAATATTTTACCTTACATATGGCAAAAAGGATTTTGCAGCTGTCATTAAGGTTATGAATATTGAGATGAGGAGATAATCTTGGATTATCCCAATGGAACCTGTCTGCTCACATGAGCCCTTAAAGGCTAAGAATCTTTCCAGGTTGAAGTCAGAGAGATGTGATGACAGAAGAAAAGGCAGGGGAAACTCAAAGGGGAACTAAACCAGCAGTTGCTGGTTTTGACAGTGGAGGAAGAGGACCATGAGTCAAGGAATGCAGGTGAACTCTAGAAACTGAGAACACCCCTCAGATGACACCAGCAAGGGAAGGGGACCTCAGTCCTACAACCAGAAGGAGCTGAACTCTGACAGCTCTCAAAATGAACAAGACAATGATTCTCCCCTAAGGCCTCAGAAAAGACCACAGCCTTGATTTTAGATTTGTGGCAACTGTGTCAGACTTCTGACCTACAAGACTGTAAAATAATAATCTGGTTTGACTTAAGCTGCTAAATATGTGGTAATTCATTATAGTAGCAATAGAAAACTAATATGGTTTTAGGGTGTTCCACTCTACCTATAAGGATATTGTAAGACTGTAGGCTCTTCTAAAATGGCACATGTTGGGTTAGCTGTATGGGCTTGGTAGATTCATAGCAGGTTCTTCTCTGAATTTACAACATAGGCTTCTTGGTGCCTTTTTCTAAGATATTATATCTGATTTCCAACTCCCAGAAAATTCTATCCTTTCCCTGCCATGTAATCGCAATAATATCTCCATGCACGACTTCTGAGCAACATGGCACTATAGGCAGAAGCACCACACTGTCCATCCTCAGCAAAGATCCAAAAAACTAAGCCAAACAGACAAAATGGCAATCCAGAAACCCTAAGAATCAAATGAGGAGATAAAGAACTCAGACAAGCACCGACTGGAATAAGAAACTGACTGAGAACAGACAGCAAGGAGAGATACACGCAGAGGTCCCCTATCAGCTAATGCAGCACTGATACACCATCTTGGACTCCTATCAGAGGCTGGTGAACAAGGGGTACAAGAAAGTAGCTTCACTGAGATTCCAGCAGAAAAATTGGTAACCAGTGATATATGCTTTCCCACCCTGCACACTTCTTCATCCCCACTTGGCCTCCTGTGCTTCCTGTGGCCACAGTCTGTTGACCAGGAAGCACAGGCTTCACCCCGATGTCACTTGGATTCCACCCACCTGCACTGGCCAGCTCCCTAAGTGCCATTTGTTGGCTGCTGGTGTTGCTTTATTCCTCTTCTTTAGATTTCTTGCTTACCTATCACCACCTCCCCCTCCTTTCTCTCCAATACCTAGATGTTTCTTCCTTAAAGGCTGTGAAATGCCACTCGAATGTGAGCCTGCTTCCCAGCCCATGCTCCCATGCTAGTGGGATCCTGGGGCTTTTTTATTTGTTTGTTTTGAATTGTTTGTTTGTTTCTTTTCTTTTTGTTTTCTTGAATTGGGAGCCTGTTCTAGCAGGGCAGTACTTTGCTGCTTGGGACCTATCCCCTCAGTTTGTTCAGATGTGCAGAGGGATCCCTGGGAGCATTTCTTTTTTCTTGTTTTTTTTTTTTTTCATTTTTCATTTTTTTTTTTTTGAGGGGGTGAGGTTTCTTGCTCTTTTCTTTTTTATTTGTTTGTTTTGTTTTCTTTTCCCTCTTTTTCCCTTTTTGTCTTCCTTCATTACTCAGTTTTTCATCACTCTATACTTTCCTTCTCTTCCTATCCTGTGAATACCAGGCATTGAGTGACAACTCTACCTCTTCTAGCCAGGCTGTACTTCATGGCCTGGAAATAACTCCCCCAGACCTCACAGCTGCACCAGTGGGATTCCTGGGAGCTTTGCTTTTTTTGTTTCTTTCTAATTTTTATTTATTCATTTTTTCTTTCCTTTTCTTCTTTTTTCTTCTCCTTTTTGCTTTTCTCCATTTCATAGTCTTTCATTTCTCCACTCCAATGGCAAGCTACCCTATCACTCTTTTTTGTTTGTCTGGTTTTGGCTCCTGTTTCTCTCTTCTCTCTCCCATACTCAGTGCCACACATCACAGTCTCCCCCCGCATCCTGCCTACCTGCACTGTGCACTTGACATCACACCACCAAGCAGCACAAGCATAGCCTACTGGAACCTGCCCTGCACTGACTAACGGTCAACCGTGGTGGCCGTAGTAAGTGTCACAAACAACCCATCTCAGCAAATCCTCTTCAGCTACACCTGCCCTGCTGTACCATATCTGAGCACATGACCCTACCAATTGGAGAAGGAGGTGAAAAGTATTGTGCCCACAGATGAGCAAACAACAAAGAACACACAGTCCGCCTGCTCAGACATAGCAAAATAAAACAAAACCGGGATGAAACAAACAAATCTACAATCAATAAACGAGAAAAATAACAACTGAATGCCCCGAAGACAGCAAACAATATCAAAACATTTACAAAAACAGGACAGGATAAATCCAGTAGGCGTCCAAAATGAAACACCAGATGACTTTCCAATAGAAGAAAAGGCACTAGCACTACCTGATAGGAAATTCAAATCTCTAATATTCAGAGCTATCCAAGATTTGAAGCAAAAAGCAGACAGGCATGAGGAAAAAATAAACAAATTCATGGAAAAGGTAGACAAATTCATGGAAAACACAGACAAAAAAAATGAAAGAATTCTGGAAAATAATGCAGGAACAAAATGCCAAAATAAATTCACAACTAGAAAGCATACAAAAACAACAATTAGAAATCTAAAAGATAAAAAACAACATTTCAGAAATGGACAGTGTCATAGTAGGGCTGAGGAGCAAATTTAAAGCAGGGGAAGACAGGATCAGTGAAACTGAAGTAAAACACTCGGATACAAATCTGTTTGAGGAAAAATCAGAAAAAAGAACAATGAAAAATGAAGAGAGCCTGAGAAATATGCAGGATACAATCAAAAGTGAAAATTTTTGAATGATCAGAGTTCCAGAACAGGGGGAGAAAACAGAAAACACAGAGAAGATCATTGAAGAATGGCTGACAGAAAACTTCCCCAATATCATGAAAGATGAAAAGCTAGCAATCCAAGAAGCACAAGGAACCCCATATAGGATAGACCCCAAAAGAAAATATACAAGGAATATCATAATCACAGTTCTTAAAACCAAAGACAAAAAAAAGAATCCTGAGAGCAACTCGAGAAAAACAGTCACATAAAGAAGAGAAACAATAAGACTAAGCTCAGACTATTCGGCAGAAACCATGCAGCAAGAAGGCAATGCGATAACATACATAAAACTTTGAAAGAAAAAAAAATTGCCAGCCAAGAATAATATATCCTGCAAACTCCCTTTCAAATATAATGGTGAAATTAGGACATTTCAAGATAAACAAAAATTAAGGGAATATGTAAAAACCAAACCAAACTTAAGAGAATTATTAAAGGGAGTCCTTCTGTCTGAGAGCAAACAACATTAGACCACAGGCTGAATCTAGGATGCAGGATGTACTAGCCAGATACCAAACTAGGAAATGAACTCTCAAGGACTATCGAAAACCAAAAGAAATACAACAGGGAATCAGAGCAGTTAATATGTAAATGACAGCAACATCAGAACAATAAAAGATGGAATAAATCATATAGGTATAGAACTTTCTAACAGAGAGAAAAACAAGGTTATACCAAGTAATAATAGACTGCTTGAAACTTAGAAAGATAAGGGTAAATTTCATGGTAACCGCAAAGAAAGGTAGCAAACCTACTCATAAAAATAAAGAGAAAAACAGAAAGTCTCAGTAAAAACAAAACCTACAAAAGCAAAAGAAATTAAAAACAAATTCCACAAACAAAAGAGTTCAGCACAGGAGAGTAAGGGGAACAAAGAAAATGTCAGCACCCCACACACACACAAAAAAAAAAAAAAAACCCTACAAAATGACAGCAATAAACTCACACATATAAATAATTACACTGAATGTAAACAGCCTCAATGCACCCATAAAGAGACGCAGGGAGACAGAATGGATTAAAAAAAAGCAGGATCCATCAATATGCTGTCTACAAGAGACACGCCTTAGAAACAAATACATATACTTATTAAAAATCAAAGTTTGGAAAAAATATATATCAAGCAAAGAACAACCAAAAAACAGCAGGAGTGGCAATAATAATCTCTGATAAAATAGACTTTAAAACAAAATCCTTCATAAAAGACAAAAAAGGACACTATATAATGATTAAGGGGATGATCCACCATGAAGACATCACCATAATAAACATCTAGGCACCCAATGACACGGCTCCAAAATACATAAAACAAACTCTAACAGCACTGAAAAGAGAAACTGACAGTTCCACAAAAATAGTAGGAGACTTCAACACACCGCCCTCAGTAAAGGACAGAACATCTAGAAAAAAATTCAACAAAGATACAGAAGATCTAAAGGGCACAATCAGCCAACTTGACCTCATATATATATATATAGAACACTCCACCCTACAGCTACTAAGTACACATTCTTTTTCAATGCACATGGATGTTCTCCAGAATAGACCACATCTTAGGCTACAGAGCAACCCTCAACAAGATCCAAAATGCTGAGGTGATACAAAGTATCTTCTCTGAACACAAAGCCATCAAGGTAGAAATTAACAACAGAAAGAGCAAGGGAAAAAAATCAATTACTTGGAAACTGAATAACACCTTGTATACAAACCACTGGGTAATAGAAGAAATCAGAGATGGAATCAAAAAATTCTTAGAATCAAATGAGAATGAAAACACAGAATACCAAAACCTTTGAGACACAGCAAAGTCAGTACTCCGAGGGCAATTTATAGCAATAGATGCACACATCAAAAAAGAAGAAAGGGACAAAATCAAAACTTAACTACAGAACTCGAACAAATAGAAAGAGAACAGCATAAAAAAGGCCACAGCCACTAGAAGAAAAGAAATAATAAAGATCAGAGCATAAATAAATGAAATAGAGAATAGAAAAACAGTAGAAAGAATTAACAAAATCAAAAGTTGGTTCTTTGAAAAGATCAACAAAATCGACAAATCACTGGCCAGACTGACAAAACAAAAACTGAAGAGGATGCAAATAAACCAAATAAGAAATGAAATGGGGGACATTACAACAGACCCAACTGAAATAAAAAGGAATATAACAGAGTATTGTGAAAAAGTATATCCAACAAATTTGAAAAGCTAGAGGAAATGGATAAATTTCAAGAAACACACTACCTAACCAAACTACCATAAAGTGATGTTGAAAATTTGAGCAGACCCATAACAAGAGAAGAGATTGAAAAGGTAATTAAAAAAAAAAAAAAAAAAAAAAAACTCCCAAGAAATAAAAAGCCTTGGCCCAGATAGCTTCACTGGAGAATTCTACCAAACATACAGAGAAGAGCTTATACCAGTACTATTCAAACTATTTCAGAACATAGAAAAGGGAGGGAAGCTTCTGAATCAATTTTATGAAGCCAGAATAACCCTGCTACCAAAACCGGGCAAAGAGACTACAAAAAAAGAAAATTACAGACCAATATCTCTCATGAAAATAGATGCAAAAATTCTCAACAAAATTCTAGCCAATAGAATTCAGCATCATACCAGAATTCATACCAGGTATGCAAGTATAGTTCAACATTATAAAATCAATTAACGTAATCCACCACATAAATAAAAGTAAAGAAAAGAATCACATGATCATCTCAGTTGACGCAGAAAAGGCATTCGACAAAGTCCAACACCCATTCCTGATAAAAAAAACTCTCAGTAAAATAGGTATAGAAGGGAAATTCTCAACAAAATAAAGGGCATCTATGCAAAACCAATAGCCAACATCATTCTTAATGGAGAAGGCTGAAAACATTCCTCTTGAGAACAGGAACAAGACAAGGATGCCCTTTATCACCACTCCTATTTAACATTGTGCTGGAAGTTCTAGCTAGAGCAATAAGGCAAGAGAAAGAAATAAAGGGTATCCAAACTGGTAATGAAGAAGTTAAACTGTACCTGTTTGTGAATGATATCATACCATACATAGAAAACCCTAAAGACTCCACAAGAAAAATACTGGAACAAATAGAAAGATTCAGCAGAGTAGCATGATATGAGATAAACATTCAAAAATCAGTTGGATTCCTATACACCAATAAAGAGAATGATGAAAAGGAAATCAGGAAAATAAAACCATTTATAACAGATCCTAAAAGAATAAAATACTTAGGAATAAATCTAACCAGAGATGTAAAAGATGTATACAAAGAAAATTACAAAACACTACTGCAAGAAACCCAAAGGGATCTACATAAATGGAAAATCATATCATGCTCATGGATAGGTAGACTCAACATAGAGAAAATGACAATTCTACCTAAAGCAATGTACAAATACAATGGAATCCCAATCCAAATACTAACAGCATTCTTTCAAGAGATGGAAAGACTAATCATTAACTTTATATGGAAAGGGAAGAAGCCCCAAATAAGTAAAGCACTATTGAAGAAGAAGAATAAAGTTCAGAACATTGTTTGATATAATGCTGGAAGATGAGACCCTCGGGTTAGAACACTCTCAAAAGACGATGGAGGAAAAGCTGCCTCCTCAGAGTAGAGTTGACCTTAATAATGAGAATGGAGTCAAGCTTTCAGGACCTTCATTTTCTGGTGTGGCATGACTCAAAATGAGAAGAAACAGCTGTAAACATACATTAAGAATCAGAAGATGTACAAAGTATGAATCTAGAAAAATTGGAAATCATCAAAAATGAAATGGAACACATAAACATACATATCCTAGGCATTAGTGAACTGAAATGGACTGGCAATGGCCATTTTGAATTGGATAATCATATGGTCTACTATTCTGGAAATGACAACTTGAAGAGGAATGACTTAGCATTCATCGTCAAAAAGAACATTTCAAGATCTACCCTGAAGTACAAAGCTGTCAGTGATAGGATAATGTGCATACGCCTAAAAGGAAGACGAGTTAATAGGACTATTATTCAAATTTACCCACCAATCACTAAGGGCAAAGAAGAAGAAATGGAAGACTTTTACGAACTTTTGCAGTCTGAAATTGATCAAACATGCAATCAGTATTATTGATAATTACTTATGATTGGAATGCAGAGTTGGAAAAAATGGCCTTGGTTACAGAAACAGTGCCAAAGATCACATGATGGAATTCTGCAAGACCAACAACTTCTTCATTGCAAATACCTTTTTTCACCAACATAAACAGCATCTATACAAGTGGACCTCACCAGATAGAATACAGAGGAACCAAACTGACTACATCTGTGGAAAGAGACTACGGAAAAGCTCAACGTCATCAGTCAGAACAAGGCCAGGGGCTGACTGTGGAACTGACCATCAATCGCTCATATGCAAGCTGAAGATTAAGCTGAGGAAAATTAGAACAACTCCAAGAGAGCCAAAGTACGACCTTGAGCATATCCCATCTGAAGTTAGAGACTATCTCAAGAACAGATTTGGTGGTTGAAGACTAATGACCAAAGAACTGAAGAGTTGTGGAATGACATCAAGGACATCATACTTGAAGAAAGCAAGAGGTCATTAAAAGACGAAAAGACCAAATGGATGTCACAAGAGGCTCTGAAACTTGCTCTTGATCGTCGAGTAGCTAAAGTGAAAAGAAGAAATGATGAAGTAAAAGAGTTGAACAAAAAATTTCAAAGGGCAGCTTAAAAAGACAAAGTAAAGTATTATAATGATGTGTGCAAAGACCTGGAGTTAGAAAAGCAAAAGTGGAGGATATGCTCTGCATTTCTCAACTCAAAAGAACTGAAGAGAAAATTCAAGCCACATGTTGCAGTATTGAAGGATTCTACTAGGAAAATATTAAAGAGATACACAGAGTCATTATGGCAAGAAGAATTGGTGGGCGTTCAACCATTTCAGGAGATAGTAGATGATCAGGAAACTATGGTAATGAAGGAAGAGGCCCAAGCTGCACTGAAGATGATGGCAAAAACAAGTCTCCAGGAATTGACAGAATACCAATCAAGATGTTTCAGCAAATTGTTGCAGCACCAGAAGTGCTCACTCGTCTATGCCAAGAAGTTTAGAAGAGAGATACCTGGCCAACTGAATGGAAGAGATCCATACTTATGCCTTAACAAAGAAAGGTAATCCAACTCAAAGTGGAAATTATGGAACAATGTCATTAATATCACATGCAAGTAAAATTTTGCTAAACATCATTCAAAACTGGCTGCAGCAGTACATCAACAGGGAACTGCCAGAAATTCAAGCCATATTCAGAAGAGAATGTGGAACGAGGGATATCATTGCTGATGTCAGATGAATCCTGGTTGAAAGCAGAGAATACCAGAAAGATGTTTACCTGTATTTTATTGACTATGCAAATGCATTTCACTGTGTGGATCATAATAAATTATGGATAACATTGGGAAGAATGAGAATTCCAGAACACTTAATTATGCTTGTAAAGAACCTGTACATAAATCCAGAGACAGTCATTCGAACAGAACAAGGGCTTACTGTGTGGTTAAAAGTCAGGAAAGGTGTGAGACAGTGTTGTATCTTTTCACCATACCTATTCAATCTATGCTGAGCAAATAATCTGAGAAGCTGGACTATATGAAGAAGAAAGCGGCATCAGGATTGGAGGAAGATGCATTAACAACTTGTGTTATGCAGATGACACAACATTGCTTGCTGAAAGTGAAGTGGACTTGATGTACTTACTGTTGAAGATCAAAGACCACAGCCTTCAGTATGAATTACACCCCACCATAAAGAAAACGAAAATCCTCATATCTAGACCAATAAGCAACATCATGATAATCCATGGAGAAAAGTTTGAAGTTGTCGAGCATTTCAATTTACTTGGATCCACAGTCAACACCCATGGAATCAGCAGTCAAAAAATCAAACGATGCATTGCATTATTTAAATCTGCTACAAAAGACCTCTTTAAAGTGTTGAAATGCAAAGATGTCACCTCGAAGACTAAGGTGTGCCTGACCCAAGCCAAGGTGTTTTCAATCCCCTCATATGCATGCAAAAGCTGGACGATGAATAAGGAAGACCGAAGAAGAATTGAAGCTTTTGAACTGTGGTGTTGGTGAAGAAAATTAAGTATACCATGGACTACCAAAAGAAGGAACAAATCTGTCTTGGAAAAAGTGCAGCCAGAATACTCGTTGTAAGCTGAAATAGCAAGACTTCATCTCACATACTTTGGACATGTTATCAAGAGGGTTCAGTCCCTGGAGAAAGACATCATACTTGGTAAAGTAGAGGGTTGGTAAAAAAAAAAAAAAAGGGAAGACCCTCAATGAGATGGATTGACACAGTGGCTGCAACAATGGGCCCAAGCATAACAAGGATTGTGAGGATGGCACAGGACCCAGTAGTGTTTCATTCTGTTGTACATAAGGTCACTATGATTTGTAACTGACTCAACTGCACCTAATAAGAACAACAACCTAGTACTGCTGATGTGTGCATGTTGAAAGCATTTGAGGGATTTCAATAAGCATGTTCCTGTCTTCTATTTGAGTGTGATTGCCTATGACTACCCTTTGCCATGGCTTCATGGTATCTCTCTTGGAGAACATCATTTGATTTTTCTGGCGACCTTGAGGTTTGTATAATTATACTATTTTACAAGAGTCCCTGGGTTAACACAGTTAACACAGTCAGCTGCTAAATGAAATATTGGAGGTTCAAATCCACCCAGAGGTACTTCAGAAGAAAGGCTTGGCAATCTGCTTTTGATAAATCAGCTGTTGAAAACACTAGGGAACACTGTTCTACTCTGACACACTTAGGGTCGCCGTGACTTGGAGTTCACTTCACTGTAATTAGTTTACAAGAGGAGAAATATGAGGCTCTAAGAGTTTAAAATCAGTCTTAGAAGAAATGCATTTAGAATGCTCCTTAGAAGCAATGATGGTGAGATTTCGTTTTGCTTTCCTTGGGCATATCATCAGGAAAGACCCATCACTAGAGAAGCTTATAAGGTTTGGTAAAAGTGAAGGATCAGCAAAAATGGTGGGAACCTTCAATAACATGGATTGACACAATAGTCTCACAATGGACTTAAACATACCAAAGATCATGGCGATGGTCCAGGATCAGGCAATGTTTTGTTCTGTTATTTGTCAGATTTCCACGAGTAGAATCTCACTTAAAAGCAGTTAACAACAATGAGAGTTAAACAAAATAACTAAATTTTTCAAAACATGCTAAATGGCATAAACCAGATTAAAGCCCAGGCTCTTCTCACTATGAGGTATGAGAAATGATAGCACTTATTTTCTATGTGTATTGGGCAGTCTTCAAGATCTCTGCTTATCGGTATTTATGTCCTTGTGTAATCTCCTCTGATTGAGTGTGGGCTAGGTTTTGTGACTCACATCTAATGAACAGAACTCAGTGTAAGTGATAGATTCTCACCTCAAAGATTAGGTAATAAAAGACTTACCTATATATGGTCCCTCTTTCTCTCTCTGTCTTGTATTGATTACTGTGGGGAAACTCCAATGTCTCATCCTAAGAGAGCTCTGTAGAGAACTCCGTATGTGTGAACTCAAAAGTGGATCTTTAAAGGCTTTCTACTAGCAACGTGAATGAACTTGAAAAGAACTCTAAGGCCTGCCAAGAGCCACAGAAGCAGAACTTCCTGCAGTCAAGGTTGAGATTACTGAAGCCCTAGCTAATATATATATTTTTTAAACTATTGTAAAAATATAGATAACAGAACATTTGCCAATTCAACATTTTTCCCATGTACAATTCAGTGAGACCAATCATATCAATCATGTTGTGCAGCCATCACCAATATTCAATGCCAAATTTTCCATCACTATAAACAGGAACTCAGTGTTTCCTAAAGAATGATTTCCCCCTTTTCCTGATTGCGGATTTGTGAGAGACCCTGAACTAGAATCACCCAGTTTCCAGCTAAACCACGCCCAAATTTCTGATCCACAGAAATTATGAAATGATAAATTTTTTTTTGTTCCTTGTGGCTAAATTTGGGGGTATTTTGTTACATAGAAATAGATGACTAATACATACACGTACACGAATAATATATAAGAATAAGCACGTATCCCAGATTTACAGAAAAGATGAATTTACATGTCCTAAAATATAACAATAAATGGTGTATGATTTATATAAGTCATGACATGCTTTAGCACTGACTTTTTAATTTTCAATTACAGATTGTTTACTTACTGTGCTGATAATTAAATTAAAAGAGAGAAGTCAATGATAGACTCATTTGGGAAATTAAAAAATACCAATTTGGGTGGTAAATTATTTAATGGGAAAGTGGGAGTGGGTATTGAAGAAAAAGCAAGAATTAAGGAGGATATTCAAATGTTGCTCTTATTGCCTGGAAAAATGGATTTCACAAACAATTTATAGGTTATCATGGTAAAACTAATATAAATAATATGCATCAATAAATAAAGTGGGGCCTATTTCTTTTTAATTTCCCAAATTGTGTCTGACTTCTGTGATTTCTCCCCTTCCCTATTTGTTATCTGCCAAGAAACTTAGATTTGAAGCAACATTTTATGGATTTAATAAAGTATGTCCTTTCCAAGAACTTAGTCATTTCCAATATGCATCCAACCACTGTGAGGGAAGCAAATATCTCCACTGTGCAGACATTGAGTCTACATATTAAGAAGAAATAATAATCCATGATCTGATTTATGTGGGTAGAAACAAGTTTTAGCAGTGACTTTTAATTTCCAATTAAAGGTTGTTTATCTCTTATACATATTTATTTCTTGTAGAGGATGAATATATTATTAGTTTATTCCAAACTAGGCTTTTGAAGGCCTCCCAGATTATGTTGTAGCTTACTTCTTCTCTTCCAAGTTCTAAGTCAACTTGAAGTCTTCAAGTAAATTAGAATTGAATTGCTGTCTTCTGGCTTCTGTACAACATTCCTCTCACCATACAAATTTAGTCAACGGAAGGCCAGGTCCAAAACCCTAAAATGACTGTCATGGTAATAATTTTGAAGCAAAGAAACCCCTGACAAGACTGTGTCTAGACATGGTTACCCAAACAGACTTGACCATTTCAGGAATTCCTGCCATCCTGAGAGTTGTTCCAATCAAATCAATTGTACAATGATCTACTTCAGCTGGTAAAGCAATTTATATTCTCAGCTCATCTAGGCATTATGACAATATTATTTTAATATATAACTGAAATGTCTGACTGAACTTAAAAAGAGGAAGAAGAAGTAATAACTAGAATTGACTGGAGGCTTTCAGTTGAACAGGCTCCTGTTCAACTGTATTGCCATTTAACTTTTATCCCATTGTATCCTCAGGATCTATAGTAATCTCTGGTGCATGTAGGTGTCTGTAAATACCCTTTGAATAAATGTTATATACTTTATTTTGCTCCCTAGTGCTGCTATTATAACAATCAGTCAATAAAAATATTTCTCAGATAATTATTAATTTAAAATGAGAAGACATTCGTACTTCCAGAAAGAAGACAATGTCCACAATTTGCTTAAAACATTCACTTCCTTTTCTCTTTTTTATGAGCCAATACTCTTTATTAGATCCTCTACCACCTGCTACTTCATGATTTGAAGCTTGTTTTCTTACATAGTCTTTGGAGTTAGCTCCAAGGGTGTCTCTCAATATTAAGTAAAGAAGTACCTTTGACAAGCTTGAGATATTTCCATACTTACTGTTATTGTTACTGATTCCCCTTGTTATCAGCCTGTTTTATATCTTTCTGTCAATTATGTGTCATGTGCTCTGAATTATGCAAGTAGAGCTTCACAGGAGCACTTGTAACAATAGGAGAGTTACAACAAGCTGCTCTTATTCTGCAGCTGATTTGTTATTGAAATTGAGCCCATTGGGGAAGGGGAAAACAAACAACCAAAAAAAAAAAATTCTATTTAATTTTTTCCTCTTAGTTTTATATTGTCCCTGGCATTCTTGTAGCACCAAAAGATTTCTTTAAAATGTAAGACTATTACTAATGAAAAAAAATAGCCACAACATTTAAGTTCACACAAATAGCACTTCATTTCAAAATTGTCTTGCTATATATATATATATATATATATATATATATGTATGTATGTATATTCATGATGGTTACAAATTGAGACACAGGAAAATAATCAATAATCTTTCTGCACCTTGTGCCCAGGTTCTGTATGTCAGTATCTCTCCTCTGGTTTGCATGTGAAATCTAAAATTTGGAAGGAATAGGACTGAATCTTATGACCTGTAGATTTAAGACTCAAGAACAGGTACTCATCAAGCTAAAAAGAAAAATAATAATAATAAAGGCAAAAGAAAGCTTTTCTTAGCACCTGTAGAAAAGCCAAGACTTGCATTTCAGACTTCTGTACAGTGTTGTTGCTGTTGTTAGGTGCTGTCAAGTACTTCTGACTCATAACTACCCTATGTATAACAGGACGAAACACTGCCTGAAACACTACAATAACGATGAATTATATCTCAAAATACTTTGATTCTTGGGGGATAAAAGTAAAGAAAATAATTGTATCATGATTTAGATCTGTCCTTTTTAGTGAGTGCCAGTATAGAAGCTGGGATGGGGTAAACATTTTATGTGTGGATGAATAATTATTCACATAGTTTAATGTACTTACCAAGTAGAATCTCCATGGACTCTGGTGATGAGTATTTAATTAGCACAATAAATACATTCAGATCATAAGTCTTCTGGCCCAACACCGTTCCTGTTTTATCTGCCTTTCTTGGCAGGTTCAATGAGTATTTCATGAAGGAACAATTTGTTTCAAAGCCACTAAGGGCACAATTTCCATCTGTTAGCCTCTCCCTTCCATAATCAGATGCAACTGTGGATGTGAAAGATCTTCACCTACAGCCTCAGGTCCATCTAGTCCCTAAACCAAACTTCACCAATGTTTGAAGAATATTCAGAGGGTTCCACACACAAAGATGGGTTCTTGGGAGTTCTTTAGTTCCTGGACTTTCCTTACATCCTCCTGATTGGTTAGACCCCCCCCCCCCCCCCGGGAAGGTGGCAGAAACAGCTTGGAGAATTTTTCAGAGCTGATGAAAAGAGAATTATTTCAGTTTTATATAGACTGCGTATGTCCTTAAGCACTGTTTATCAGAGCATGAAAAGTGTATCACCATTTGTACCTGTCACTTTCAAATCTTATTATTGTTTGTTTGAAGGTTTGTTGTTGACTGCCATCAACCCATGGTGACACCATGCACAACAGGATGGCACTATGCTCAGTCCTGCCCCATCCTCATGATTGGTTGGGATCAGACTATTGTGCTCCATAGGATTTTCATTGGCTGATTTTCAGAAGTACTTCGCCAGGTCTGTCTTCATAGTCTGTCTTAGTCTGGAAGCTCTGCTGAAACTTACTTAGAATCGTAGAAACACTCAAGCCAGTAATGAAAGATGTTGTTGGTCAGGTGCTGCTGAGTCAGTTCTGACTCATAGAGACCCTATGTACAACAGAACAAACATTGCCCAGTCCTACACCATCCTCACAATCATTGTTATGCGTGAGCCCATTGTTGCAGCCACTGTGTCAATCTATCTTACTGAGGGTCTTCCTCTTTTTCACTGACCTACTACTTTACCAAGCATGATGTCCTTCTCCAGGGTCTTGTCTGTCCTGATAACATGTCCAAAGTACGTAAGACAAAGCCTCACCACATTGGTGATGGCTATGCATGAGTTACATCGGCAGGGAACCAAACATGGGTCTTCCACATGGAAGGCAAGAACTGTACCACTGAACCACCAATGCTTCATTTGAAAGTTAGGTTCATTATAATACTCTAATGGCTACGATGTAGGTATGTGAAGTTATGCTACCCCTCCCCTGAAAGTCCCTTGAGTAGCTCCATCCTAATCCTCTAAACTACTTTTTTTTTCGGTTCCTGACATTCTTGCTTGTCGATGTTCCTCCTGTTTTCCACTTAAAAACTCATTGCTGCAAGTTGATTCCAACTCATAGCGACTGCTTAGGACAGAGTAGAACTGCCACATAGGGTTTTCTAGGCTGTAATGCTAATGAAAGTGAAATGCCAGATCTCTCTCAAATGGAGGGGTGGGTGGGTTCAAACTGCTGGTCTCTCTCTTTTTTTTTTTTTTTTTAAATTGTGCTTTCAGTGAAAGTTTACAGTTCAAGTTAGTTTCTCATATAAAAATTTATACACAAATTGCTATGTGACCTTAGCTGTTTTCCATATAATATGACAGCACACTCCTCCTTTCCACCCTGCATTTCCCATGCCCATTCAACCAGCTACTGTCCCTTTTTGCTTTTCATCTTGCCTCCAGACTGGAACTGCCCATTTAGTCTCATGTACCTACTTGAGCTAAGAAGCACTCTCTTCACGAGTATCATTTTAATGTCCCATAATCCAGTCTAATCTTTGTCTGAAGAGTTGACTTTGGGAATTCGAATGGCTGACCTTTTGTTTAGTGCCCAGTGATTAACTGCTGTGCCGTCAGGGGTCCTTGTTTCCTACTTTGTACAATTAAATTTAAGGTATCTTGTCCCTGGCTTCAGGAACCAGATTAGTTGTCATCGCAGGGTTGCATAGTCTAGCTCAGAGTTGTTAAAAGACCTCTGCAAAGGTCTGCCTTGGATAGTCACCCTTCCCTGGCTTTCCTAGACTCCAGCTTGGTTGTGTATGTATTTTTCTATGGCACGTTTGCTTGTCCAATCACTCAGATGGTCATCCCTGCTTATTTGGCTTTTTTTTCCCACCCAAATTTTGCCCTTAAATCCACCTAATATTTACTTTCAGGCAGTCAGTGTTGCCCAGGCCTCAGCCCAATGCAGGTTTAAAACAGCATCCTTTGCTTAATCATTCCTGCCTCAATACTGTAATTATCTCAGAAAAAGACAGGGAATTTTTAGTATAATGACCTTCCCTTCACTTTGACCATCATTCCCTCTCTCTTCATTCCCTTTTCTCTCCCTCTCATCCCTTTAGCTTTTGATGCTTACCAATTGTTATGTGTCAGATACTTTGAAAGACACTGGAGGAATATATAAATATACATATATATATATGTTCTTGTTAGATGCCATCGAGTCTGTTCCAACTCATAGTGACCCTATGTACAACAGAAAGAAGCATTGCCCTGTCCCATACTATCATCACTATCATCATGATCATTGTTATGCTTGAGCCCGTTGTTACAGCAACTGTGTCAACAAATCTCCTTGAGGGCCTTCCTTTTCTTTGCTGACCCTCTACTTTACCAAGCATGATGTCCTCTTCCAAGGATTGATCCCTCTGGATAACATGTCCAAAGTATGTGAGATGAAGTCTCGCCATACTTGCTTCTAAGGAGCATTCTGGCTGTACTTCTTCCAAGACAGATGTTTTTGTTCTTCTGATAGTACATGCTATATTCAATATTCTTTTTCAGTTTTCTAATTCTAGGTCTTTACACTTATCATTATAATACTTTGTCTTCTTGAGCTACCCTTTGAAATCTTCTGTTCAGCTCTTTTACTTTATCATTTCTTCCCTTTTGCTTTAGCTACTCAATGTTCAAGGGCAAGTTTCAGAGTCACTTCTACCATCCATTTTGGTCTTTTCTTTCTTTCTTGTCTTTTTAATGACCTCTTGCTTTCTTCATGTATGATGTCCTTGATGTCATTCTACAATTCCTCTAATCTTCAGTCATTAGTGTTCATTGGATGAAATCTATTCTTGAGGTGGTCTCCAAATTCAGGTGGGTTATGTTTGAGGTTGTACTTTGGCTCTGGTGGACTTGTTCTAATTTTCTTCAACTTCAACTTGAAGTTGCATATGAGCAGTTGATGGTCTGTTCTGCATTCGGCCCCTGGCCTTGTTCTGACTCATGCTATTGAGCTTTTCCATCATCTCTTTCCACAGACATAGTCGATTTGATTCTTGTGTATTCCATCTGGTGAGGTCCACAGGTGTAGTTGCCATTTATGTTGTTGAAAAAGGTATTTGTTCTCTCCCAAGGTTCACCCTTCAGTCAAAAATCAGACAGCCCCATAAAACAAAATGAGACTAATGGGGCACAACAGCACAGGGCCAAGAACTAGAAGGCAGGAGGGGACAGAAAAGCTGGTAATAGGGAACCTTAGGTCGAGAAGGGAGAGTGCTGACATGTTGTGGGGTTGTTAACCAACGTTATAAAACAATATGTATACTGTTTACTGAGAAACTATTTGTTCTGTAAACTTCAATCTAAAGTACAATAAAAAAAATTTTAAAAATTGCAATTAAGAAATCATTGGTCTTACAAAATTCTATCATGCAATCTCCAGCATCCTTTCTATCACCAAGGCCAAATGTTCCTAACTACTCATCCTTCTTTGTTTCTAACTTCAGCATTCCAATCACTAGTAACTATCAATGCATCCTGATTGCATGTTTGATCAATTTCAACCTGCAGAAGTTTGAGTTTAATTTATATATATATATACATGTACATATATATTTATAATCACCATGATAGAAATTATATATGTGTATATATATACATATACACATATATTTGTGTATATATACATTAGATATAGGTACATTTCCTGTTATTATGAGCTCCTTGAAGGAATTCATATTTTAGGAAGGAGAGATGTTAAAATTCAACAATTACTGAGTCCAGAAAGGCACACTTAGTAAGCGGAAAACTTTTTTTTTTTTTAAGAAAAGGAAGGTAGGGAGAGTTTAGAAATAGTTCTAAAGCATGCTGCTATTGAATTGCCACCTAGTGGGGAGAACAGAGACAATGCATGGCAGCTTACAGCAAGGTGCTAAAAAATTTAGTGTGGCTATGTTACTGAGCAAAGAAGACTTATCTTACCAGGCTAGTTTAGAAATATTTCCAGGAGAAGTTAATACTTAAGGTTAATTAAGTTTATTTTACTGGATAAACAGTATAATATGCCAGGTTAGGCAAATAGCTTGAAAACAGGCATGGGTCCACAGAAGCTCATGACATAATGGGGAGGAGTGGGAACAACAAACTCGTGGTCTCTAGTTCATCTTTCAAAGCAAGCTCAATCCTCCTCTTCCCTCTAAAGCCACATAGACACATACTTGGTAGAATTTTTCATTATCTTCTCTTTGCCCTCAGTACCACATCTGTGTACTCCCATAATACTCTATTGCATCAATTTCATTATTTTCCCTGCAAAGATGGCTCTGAAAAATTTGAAAATAAAATTTGGTCTTACTTTTCTTTCTAACCCAAAAATAAGCATATGACATATGTTATCAGCACGTTATCAGTATGTTATCAGTAAATATATTTGAATAAGTCAATGGAAGAACAGATAAGCAAAAGTGTGTGGTTCACTACGAGGCCAGAGAGATCATGAGTACTACAACAGGAAGTTGTGATTTCATCCATTAGGCAGTAGGTTTTAAGATCAATATATTTTTGAAGATGATTGAAAATTAATAGTTCATTTAAAACAAAGCAGATTTTGTAATTAAATGGAATAAAGTAGAGAGTTTTTATGTTTATTGGTCAACGACTACTGTTAACATTTCTCTGGAATCATTAGCTAAGTCTTTGGTGACATAAATAAATCAACCAAGCAAGGATGTGAGGACTAACATTGAAGAAATGAGCACAAATTATCAGAAATTAGGGGAATTGGGTAGACAACGTTTTGAGAAGGCAAATGAGGGCACAGCTTTGCTGTTGGATGAACAATCCATTGCTGCCTAGTTGATGTGCTACTCTTGGTAGCAAACTTAGGGAGAAAATATTATGTTGAGTTAGAGATAAGGAAATCAGAAGAAGTTAAGTGACTTGTCAAAGTCATAAAATTAGTCTAGCGTAGAAATTATAGTAGGACAAGCTCACTCATCTAACAGTTTAGTAATTTTTAAAGATAACAAACATGGTGGAGCTTTTTAAAAAAATTATTTGTTTTTTAAAACTAGAATGTGTGTCTACTACTTAACTTATTCTTTCATGTTTGTGTTATAGCCTTCTCTTAACGCTCCTTGAATGTTTTATATTCTGACATATCTGTCTACACATGATAATATGTGCCTTCTTACCTTACATTGTATAAGTAAAGCTTCCTGTGAAGTAGGCAGAAAAAAAAAAAACACTGTCGTTCTTGTTTCTGAAATGAGGACATTAATGTTTTAAAATGTTAAATGACATTTTCAAGGCCATAAAGCTTCAAAGGGGCAGAAGAAGAAAAATAACCTAAATATTTTACTCTGAAATGTGAGACTTAATTTGCAGCATTAGGCTATGGCTATGTTTCAGAAATGTCTGATTTTTTTTTTTTTTTTTAATAAATATATATTTTTAAAACAGTATTAAATTTAGGGAAAATAATACAGAATATTCCCTTATACTTCCCAATAGGCTTTAAAAAAAAATATTACTATCTTACATTAGAATAATTTGTTACAGTTAATGAACCAATATTGCTTTGTTATTATTAACACAGTCAATATTTTATTCAGATTTTCTTAGTTTTTGCCACATGTCTTTTTTTTTTTTTTCTATTCCAGGATATCACATTGCATTTTGTTTTATAATCCCTAAGGCTTCTTTTTTGTTGTAACAATTTATGAGACTTCAACATGACTGTTCATGTTGTACTTTATCACCTAGATGAGGTAGTATTTGTCAGATTTTGCTACTATTACTCTTTTATTCCCCCACTTTCCATACTGTATTCTTTTGAAGGAAGACATATGAGCACGTCACACTCAAAGAATGGGAGTTTAATTTCACTTGGAGTATCTATATAAATTATTTGGAATTATTCTTCATAGAAGATTTGGCTCTTCCATTTATTTAGTATTTCAACATTTATTTATATCAGTATGAACTCAATGATATTTATTTCATGTATTGGGTTATAACCCAAGTTGCTTTATTTATTTTGTTGCTTACGTTGCTCTAGCTTTCTCCAGTTGGGAGCTTGTGTAAAATGGCTCCTGGCCAGTGTAAAATGGCTCCTGGCCATTGGTTCCAGGGTCCCTTTGATATACCTCCATCAGTGTGTGTGTGTGTGTGTGTGTGTTGTGTACTTTCTTAATTTGATGGCATTACAAGGTGCTCTGGGCTCGTCTTGTATATCCCCTGCCCCAGTCCTAAAATCAATCATTTCTCCAAGGCACCTTGGTTTATTTTATTTGAAAATGTTACTAAAAACCAAAATATGTGTGTCGGTTGCTACTGGGATGTCATTGCTTCTAGGCCTTCTAAGCTAAGAGAGCAATGACATATATGTATGCACTATCCCATGTCTATACACATATCTGTAAATATTTCTATAACCATCTGGATCTATGTTAAGCTAAACATGATTTCAAACTGATGTATCAAATTCTAATTGATTACCACATGGATCATTCTAACTGCTACTCTTGGCTTATCTGTAAATTCCTACTCCATCAGTGAGAAGCGTGGTTCCCATCACCCACCTTTCATTAACTTAATTGTTTGATTCTAGTGTACACGTATACAAGCATTAGCATTGTTAACTTGCACCCTTGTGAGAAATAATTTTAAAAACTAGAGTACAATGCTTATGTAGTTTCTTTTATCTTTCGTTTTACAGACTCCACTAATCTCAAAGTTACTTATGGCAGCACCTTTTCCTCCTTAAGTAAGATTTTTTCATAAATTTGAAATATAGTTAGATTGTTTTCTCACATTCTGCATTCCAGCCTGAATCCCCAGACTAATATATTTACAGAAAAACCTGTGAAAGCCAGAACTTTTGTAAGGCGGAAATCTGTTCAGTGAAGTAAAACTGAAATATTTTCCACTGAAATGAGTGATAAAAAAGCCATAAGACTGCACTCCTTCAAAGGTGGAAAACTTGCAAGACCTGGAAAAACAAGGCAGTCTCATTGAGTTCCCACTCTCGCAGGTTGCATTGTATATATATATATATAATATAAATTTGTATATATTAAGGTTTATTCTCAGTTCTATCAAGTTCAATGGATTTTGACAAATACATAGTATCATGTATTCAAAATTATAGTATCATATGGATAGTTTTACCTCCCAAAAAATCCTCTGTGCTTTGTCTATTCAGCTGTCCTCCCCTCCCTGAACTGCCGGAAACTATTGAACGTTTTACTGTCTCTATAATTTTGCCTTTTCCAGAATGTCATATAATTTGGGTCATACAGTATGTAACGTTTTCAGACTGGCTTTCTTCACTTAGTAATATGCATTTAAGACTTATTTATTTATTTATTTATTTAGTACCTCGATAAATCATTTGTTTTCCTTGCTGAGTAATATTCCACTGGTGTACCTAGGTAGTATAGTTAACATGTTTGGTTGCTAACTGATAACTGAAAGGTTGGCAGTGTGAACCCACTCAAAGAAGCCTCAGAAGAAAGGCCTGGTGATCTACTTCAAAAAAACATCCACTGAAATCTCTGTAGATCACAGTTCTACACTGATACGCATGGAGTTTCCATGAGCTGGAACAGAAATGTTGGCAACTGGTGACGGTTCTGGTAGTAGAATTTTCCATTATGTGCATGTACCACAATATGTTTATACATCCACCTTTTGAGTAGTATCTTGGTTGCTTCCAGTTTTTGGAGACTGGGAATCTACATGCTATAAACATGTACTTGCAGATTTTTTTGTGGACGTACGTTTTCAAATCAGTTGGGTAAATACCTAGGAGTATCATTGCTGGATTATATGGTGAGAGTATATTTATCTTTGTAAGAAGCTGCCAAACTGTATTCCAAAGTGGGTGTACCATTTCTCATCCCTACTAGCAATTAGTGAGAGTTCCTATTATTCTGCATCCTTACCAATGATAGGTATTCCCAGACTTTTTTTCCATTTTAGCCAATTTGACATGTATGCAGTGATATAACATTGTTGCTTTAATTTGCATTTCCTGAATGACAAATTGTGTCGAACTTCTTTTCATTTGCATGTACATATAGGTAAGGTGTTTGTTCACATATTTTGCTAATTTTTTCATAGGATAATTTGCTCTTATTCTTTTATTTGAAGAGTTCGTTTCATTTGAATATGAGTCCCTCAACAAATACGTGCTTTTCAAACATTTTCTTCCATTCTGTAGCTTCCCTTTTTATTCTCTTAAAAGTGTCTTTTGCGTCCAGAGGTGAGATGAGAAGGCAGAGAGGGTCAGGAGCTGGTTGAATTGACACGGGAAATCAGGAGTGGAAAGGAGGAGTGTGCTGTCACAGTATAGGGAGAGTAATTAGGATCACATAACAATGTATGTATAAATTTTAATATGACAGATTAACTTGAATTGTAAACTCTCACTTAAACTACAACAATAAAAAATAATAACAAAAGTGTATTTTGTAGGGTAGTTCTAACAAAATGCCGGTCTAGGCAGAAGCACCACACCGCCCCTCCACAGAAAAGATCCAAAAAACTAAATGGAACAGAGAATACAACAATCCTGAAACCCTAAAACATCAAATGAAGAGATAAAGAACTCAGCCAAGCACCAGATGGAGTGAGAAAACTGACAGAGAACGGAGAGCGAGGAGAGATTCATGCAGAGGTCCCCTACCAGCTAACACAGCGTGAATCCACCATCTTGGACACCTATCGGAGACCAGCAAACAGGGGTAAGAGAAAGCAGCCTCACGGAGCCTCCAGCAGGAGACAAAACAACCGGTAATTGGCGATATATGCTTTCCCACACCCCACCCTTTTCACCCTGACTCGGCCTTCTCTGCTTCCCGCGGCCACAGTCTCTTGACCAGGAAACAGTGGCTGCTTGGATTCCATACACCTGAATGGGTGGCTCTCTGAGTGCGTATTGTTGGCTGCTGGTGTTGCTTTTTTTCCGCTTCTTTTTATTTCTTCACTGCCTCTCCCCACCTCCCCCTCCTTTTGCTTGAGTACCTCACTCCACACGCCAACTATGCTTCTTCCTGAGGGGCTGCAGAGCTCCAGTAATTTTTAATATACGCTTTCCCACTCTCTACCCTTCTTCACCAACACTCAGCCCCCTCTGCGTCCCATGGACACAGTCTCTTGTCCAGAAACATCAGCCCACACTAGCTGGCTCTCTGAGTGCCATTTGTTGGCTGCTAGTGTTGCTTTTTTTTTTTTTTTCTGCTTCTTTTGATTTCTTACATGCCTCTCGCCACCTCCCCTTCCCTTTGCTCAAGGACCTGGCTCCGTGCACCATCTTTGCTTCCTCCTGAGGGGCTGCAGAGCTCTGTTCGAGTGTGGAGCTGCTTCCTGGTTTCGGCTGCCTCGCTGGTGGGATCCGGGGTCTTTTGTTCGTTAGTTTGTTTTGAATTGTTTGTTTGTTTTCTTTTCCTTTTCTTGAGTTGGGAGCCCTTTCTGGCCAGGCTGAGCTGTGTGGCAGGGGGACTCCCCTTCGGCTTCCACAGACGTGCAGAGGGATCCCTGAGAGCATTTCTTTTTAGGTTGATTTTTTTTTCTCTGTTTCTTTGGGGGTCCTTCTTGTTTTTTCATTTTAACTTGTTTAGTTTTCTTTTTCCTTTTTGTCTTTCTTCATTGCTCCATTTCTAGTCTCTCTATATCTTCCTTCTCTTTCTGTTCCCTGAATACCTTGTGTTGTATACCTCTATGCCTTCTAGACAGGCTGTACTGCAACACCTGAGAGCAACTTCCCCAGTCCTCATAACTGAACTGCTGGGATCCCTGGGAACTTTGCAGTTCCTTAACCTTTCTGATTCTTATTTATTCATTCTTTTCTTTTCTTCCTCCTCCCCTTTTGGTTTTTCTCCATTTCATAATCTCTCATCTAGCCACTCCAATAGCAAGCTCCCCTAACATTCTTTTTTGTTTGTATGTTTTTGGCTCCTGTTCCTCTCTCTTCTCTCCCATAACCATCTTAGCTCCACACATAACAATCTCCCTGCTGCATCCTGCCTACTTGCACCAAGCGCTTGACATCACATCACCAAGCAGCACAGGCACAGCCTACTGGGACCTGCCCTGCACTGATTACCGACCCACTCTGGTGGCTGTAGTAAGTGCCACAAACAACCCATCCCAGTAACTCCTCTTCAGCTAGACCTTCCCTGTCATACCATATCTGAGTGACTGACCCTGCTAGTTGAAGAAGGAGGAGAAAAGTATTATGCCCACATATGAGCAAACAACAAAGAACACACAGTCTGCCTGCTAAGACATAGTCCATTTTTTGTTTTTTAAAAGGGATGAAACAAACAAATCTACAATCAATAAATGAGAAAAATAACTACTGAATGCCCCAAAGACAGCAGACAATATCAAAACATTTACAAAAACAGGACAGGATGGTTCCAGTAGGCATCCAAAATAAAACACCAGGTGACTCTCCTCTGGAAGAAAATGCACTAGAACTACCTGATAGGGAATTCAAATCTCTAATACTCAGAATTCTCCAAGAACTGACGCATAAAGCTGACAAATATGAGGAAAAAATAGACAAATTCATGGAAAATACAGACAAAAAATTGTGTCATAGAAGGGCTGAGAAGCAGATTTGAAATGGTGGAAGACAGGATCAGTGGAATTGAAGACAAACACTTGGATACAACTCTCTTTCAGGAAAACTCAGAAAAAAGAACAAAGAAAAATGAAGAGACCCTGAGAGTTATCTGGGATACAATCAATGCAAAAATTTTCAAGTGATTGGAATTCCAGAATAGGGGGAGAAAACAGAAAACACAGAGAGGATCATTGAAGAACTGCTGACAGAAAACTTTCCCAATATCATGAAAGATGAAAAGCTGGCCATCCAAGAAGCTCAACGAACCCCATATAGAAGAGACCCCAAAAGAAAATCACCAAGGCATAGCATATTCACATTCGCCAAAACCAAAGACGAACAAAGAATCCTGACAGCAGCTCGTGAAAAACAAGAAGTCGCATACAGAGGAGAAAAAATAAGACTAAGCTCAGATTATATGGCAGAAACCATGCAGGGAAGAAGGCAATGGGAAGACATATATAAAATCTTGAAAGAAAAAAATTGCCAACCAAGAATAATATATCCTGCAAAACTCTTGTTCAAATTTGACCGTGAAATTAGGTCATTTCCAGATAAACAGAAATTAAGGCAATATGTAAAACTAAAACCAAACTAACAAGGATTATTAAAGCGAGTTCTTCAATCTGAGGACAAACAGCTTCAGCTCACAGGCAGAACCTAGGACGCAGGATCATACCAGCCAGATACCAATCTAGGAAATGAACCCTCAACAACTATCCAAAACCAAAAGAAAACAAGAGGGAATCAGAGCAGTTAACCAGTAAATGACAACAACATCAAAACAATAAAAGAGGGAATAAACAGCATAGGTATACAACCTTCTAATGGAGAGGAAGGCAAGGTGATACCAAGTTATGGTAGACTGCTTCAAACTTAGAAAGATAAGGGTAAAATTTATGGTAACCACAAAGAAAATTAACAAACATACTCATAAAAAAAGAGGAAAAACATAAAGTCACAGCAAATACAAAACCTACAAAAACAAAAGAAATGAAAAAAAGAAAATCCACAAACAAAAATAACTAAGCACAAGAGTGTAAGAAGAACAAAGAAAACTTCAGCACCACAAAAAAAAAAGCACTACAAAATGACAGCAACAAACCCACATCTATCAATAATTACACTGAATGTAAATGGACTCAATGCACCCATAAAGAGACAGAGAGTGACAGAATGGATAAGAAAACAAGATCCATCAATATGCTGTCTACAAGACACACCTTAGAAAAAAAGATGTGAATTTATTAAGTCAAAGGTTGGAAAAAAGTACATCTAGCTAACAACTACCAAAAAAGAACAGGAGTGGCAATTCTAATCTCAGATAAAATAGATTTTAAAATGAAATCTACCATAAAAGACAAAGAAGGACACTATATAATGATTAAGGGGAGGATCCATCATGAAGACATAACCATAATAAACATCTACGCACCAAATGACAGAGCTCCAAAATACATAAAACAAACTCTAACAGCACTGAAAAGAGAAATTTACAGTTCCACAATAATAGTAGGAGACGTCAACACACCACTCTCAGTAAAGGACAGAACAACTAAGAAGAAACTCAGCAAAGATACAAAAGATCTAAAGGGCACAATCAGCCAACCTGACCTCATAGAGATGCATAGAACACTCCATCCAACCGCTGCAAAGTACACAATCTTTTCCAATGCACATGGAACATTCTCCAGAATAGACCACATCTTAGGCCACAGAGCAATCCTCAACAAAATCCAAAACGTTGAGATAATTCAAAGTGTCTTCTCTGACCACAATGCCATTAAGGTAGAAATCAACGATAGAAAGAGCAAGGGAAAAACAAACAACTACATGGAAACTGAATAATACCCTGCTTACACATCAGTGGGTAATAGAACAAATCAGAGATGGAATCAAAAAATTCCTAGAAACACATGAGAATGAAAACACAGCGTACCAAAACCTTTGGGACACAGCAAAAGCAGTCTTCAGAGGACAATTTATAGCAATAGATGCACATATCAAAAAAGAAGAAAGGGACAAAATCAAAACATTAACTACAGAACTCAAACAAAAAGAAAGACAACAGCAAAGAGCCCACAACCACCGGAAGAAAGGAAATAGAAAGATCAGAGCAGAAATAAATGAAATAGAGAACAGAAAAACAATAGAAAGAATCAACAAAACCAAAAGTAGGTTCTTTGACAGAATCAACTTAATCAACACACCGCTTGCCAGACTGGCAAAAGAAAAACAGGAGAGGACACAAATAACCCAAATAAGAAATGAAATGGGGGACATTACAACAGACCCAACTGAAATAAAAAGGATTACAACAGAATATTATGAAAAACTATACTCCAACAAATTTGAAAACCTAGAGGAAATGGATAAATTTCTAGAAAAACACTGCCTACCCAAACAGCAACAAAGTGATGTTGAAAATCTGAACAGACCCATAACAAGAGAAGAGATTGAAAAGGTAATTAAAAAAAACTCCCAACCGAAAAAAGCCCTGGCCCAGATGGCCTCACTGGAGAATTCTACAAAACATTTACAAAAGCGCTTGTACCAGATCTACTCAAGCTATTTCAGAGCATAGAAGAGGAAGCAACACTTCCAAATTCATTCTATGAAGCCAGCAAAATGCTGATACCAAAACCAGGCAAAGATGTCACAAAAAAAGAAAATTATAGACCAATATCTCTCATGAATATAGATGCAAAAATTCAGAACAAAATTCTAGCCAAGAGAATTCAGCATCATATCCAAAAAATAATACACCCCAACCAAGTAGGATTCATACCAGGTATGCAAGGGTGGTTCAACATTAGAAAATCAATCAACATAATCCACCAAATAAATAAAAGGAAAGAAAAGAATCACATGATCATCTCAATTGATGCAGAAAAGGCATTTGACAAAGTCCAACACCCATTCCTGATAAAAACTCTCAATCAAATAGGTATAGAAGGGAAATTTCTCAACATAATAAAGGGAATCTATGCAAAACCATCAGCCAACATCATTTTTAATGGAGAGAGGCTGAAAACACTCCCCTTGAAGACGGGAAGAAGACAAGGATGCCCTTTATCACCACTCCTATTTAACATTGTGCTGGAAGTTCTAGCTAGAGCAATAAGGCAAGAAAAAGAAATAAAGGGCATCCAAATTGGTAATGAAGTAGTTAAACTGTCCCTTTTTGCAGATGATATGATACTATACACAGATAACCCTAAAGACTCCACAAGAAATCTACTGGAACTAATAGAAAGATTCAGTAGACTAGCAGGATACAAGATAAACATTCAAAAATCAGTTGGATTTCTATACACCAATGAGGAGAACAATGAAAAGGAAATCAGAAAAACAATACCATTTTCAATAGCCCCTAAAAAGACAAAATACTTAGGAATAAATCTGACCAGGGATGTAAAAGACCTATAGAAAGAAAACTACAAAACACTACTGCAAGAAACCCAAAGGGATCTACATAAATGGAAAAACATACCATGCTCATGGATAGGCAGACTCAACATTGTGAGAATGACAATTCTACCCAAAGCAACTTACAAATACAATGCAATCCAAATCCAAATACCAACAACATTCTTCCAAGAGATGGAAAAATTGATCATTCACTTTCTATGGAAAGGGAAGAAGCCCCGAATCAGTATAGCACTACTGAAGAAGAAGAATAAAGTTGGAGGACACACACTACCTGACTTCAGAACCTTCTATACAGCTACAGTAGTCAAAACAGCCCGGTACTGGTACAACGACAGACACATTGATCAATGGAACAGAATTGAGAACAGAGGTGCAAATCCATCCACCTACAGTCAACTGATCTTTGACAAGGGCCCAAAGTCCATCAAATGGGGAAAAGACAGTCTTAACAAATGGTGCTGCCAAAACTTGATATCCATCTGCAGAAAAATGAAACAAGACCCATACCTCACACCATATACAAAAACTACTTCAAAATGGATCAAAGACCTGAATATAAAGCCTAAAACTATAAAGTTCATAGAAGAAATAATAGGACCAACACTTCAGGTCTCAACACATGGCATTAACAGGATACAAACCATAACCATCAATGCACAAACACCAAGAGATAAGCTAGATAACTGAGGTCTCCTAAAAATCAAACACCTATGCTCTTCTAAAGACTTCACCAAGAGAGTCAAAAGAGAACCTACAGACTGGGAAAAAATTTTTGGACAGTACAAGTCAGACAAAGGTCTAATCTTCATAATCTACAAGAAAATCCAACACCTCTACAACAAAAAGACAAATAATCCTATTAAAAAATGGGCAAAGGAAATTAACAGACACTTCACCAAAAAAAGACATCCAAATGGCCAACAGACACATGAGGAAATGCTCGTGATCACTAGCCATTAGAGGAATGCAAATTCAAACCACAATGAGATATCATCTCACCCCGGCACTACGGGCACAAATCAGAAACACTGAAAGCAAACGTTGGAGGGGCTGTGGGGAGATCGGAACACTTATGCAGTGCTGGTGGGAATGCAAAATGATACAACCATTTTGGAAAATGATACAGTGCTTCCTCAGAAAGCTAGAAATAGCGATACCATTTGATCCAACAATCCCACTCCTAGGAATATATCCTAGAGAAATAAGAGTCATCACTCGAATAGACATATGCACACCTATGTTCGTGGCAGTGTTGTTCACAATAGCAAAACGATGGAAACAACCTAGATGCCCATCAACAGATGAATGGATAAACAAACTATGGTACTTACACACAATGGAGTACTATGCAATGAGAAAGAACAACAATGAATCTGTGAAGCATCTCATAACATGGATGAAACTGGAGGAAATTATGCTGAGTGAAATACGTCCATCACAAAAGGACAAATTTTGTATGAGACCTCTATTGTAAAAACCCATGAAAAAGTTCACACACAAAATGTAACAATCTTTGTTGGTTACCAGGGATGGGAGTGGTGTGTGGGGGGAAATATTTGATATCCAATAGATAAGTGGTATCTTGGGTGAAGGGTGAGACAGTACACAATACAGGAGAAACTAGCACAACTTGTACAAGGAAAGGTTATGGATGCCCCATAGACACATCCAAACTCCCTGAGGGACTGAATTGCTGGGCGGAAGGCTCTGGGGACCATGTTCTCGGGGAACATCTAGCTCAATTGACATGACACAGCTTATAAAGACAATGTTCTACATTCTACCTTGGTGAGTATTGTCTGGGGTTTTAAAAGCCTGTGAGCGGCCATCTAACATACTCCACTGGTCTCATCCTTTCGGGAGCAAGGGATAATGAAGAGAACAGCATACTAGGAAAAGATTAGTCCGAAGGATGAATGGTCCACAGCTACCAAGGCCTCCACAGGACTGAGTCCAGTACAGCTAGATGGTGCCCAGCTACCACCACTGACTGCTCTGACCAGGATCACAACAGAGGGTTCTGGACAGAACTGGAGAAGGATGTACAGCATAATTCTAACCCACAAAAAAAAAGACCAGATTTACTGGCCTGAAGGAGACTGGAGAAACCCTGAGAGTATGGCCCCCAGACACCTTTTTAGCTCAGTGGTGAAGTTACCTCCGAGGTTCACTGTTCAACCTGGGAGTGGACATCCCCGTAAAACCAAATGAGACTAATGAGGTATAGGAGTCCAGTGACAAGGGCCAGAAAGCAGAAGGGGACAAGGTAGTTGGTGATAGGGAACCCAAGGTTGAGTAAGGATATTGTTGATGTGTTGTGAGATTGTTAACCATTGTCATAGGGCAACATTTATAGTAACTGTGAAATGAGAAACTATTTTGTTATGTAAGCCTTCATTTTAAGTGAGAATAACAGCACAATTCGAAGAGCATAGTCAATGTCACTGAACAGTGCATGTAGAAATTTTTGAAATGGTATCTCTTTGGCTATGTGTATTTTCACCAAAAAAAAAAAAAAATGTTGAGAAGTTAGAGGGTTGATAAATTGTGGGGTTGTTAACCAATGTCATAAAACAACATGTGTACTTCTGTTTCGTAAGAAACTATTTGTTCCATAAGCCTTCACCTGAAGTACAATAAAATTAATTAATCAATTAATTTAAAAAAAGTCTTTTGTCGAGCAGAAGGTTTCATTTTTAATAAAGTACTACTTAATCATTTTTTTTAATATTTCATGGAGTATGGTTTCAGTGTTGTGCTTAATAACTTATTGCGAACTCAAGGTCACTTATATTTTATCATATGTTCTTATATAGAAGCTTTACAGTTTTGCATTTTACATTGATACCAATGACCTCTTTTGAGTAAATTTTTGTGAAAGGTGTAAAGTCTAGGTCTAGGTTATTTTATTTTATTGACAATGGATACACAATTGTTCCAGTGCCATTTGTTGAAAGGGCTACTCTTTTCTCCTGGAATTGCGTTTCTTTTTTTTTTCAAAGATTGGTTTTTGGGGTGGGGGTTCTCTATTCTGTTTCTTTAAGCTGAGTGTCCATTCTTTTACCAATATCATGCTTTCTTTGCCAACAGTATTTTAAATACCAGTAGGGTCCCCTTGGTGGATAGGTTTCAGCAGAGCTCCCAGATTAAGACAAACTAGGAAGAAGGACCTGGCAGTCTATTTCTGATATAGTGCTGGAAGATGAGCCCCTCAGATAGGAAGGCACTGAAAATACGATTAGGAAAGAGCTGCCTCCTCAAAGCAGAGTCTATCTTAATGACTTGGATGGAGTCAAGCTTTTGGGATCTTCATCTGCTGTTGTGGCATGACTCAAAATGAGAATAGTTGAAAACATCCATTAATAATCAGAATGTGGAATGTATGAAGTATGAATCTAGGAAAATTGGTAATTGTCAAAAGTGAAATGGAACGCATAAAGATCACTATCCTACGCATTAGTCTGCTGAAATGAACTGGTATTGGCCATTTATAATCAAACAATTATATGGTCTACTATTTCAGGGAATGATAAACTGAAAAGGAATGGCATTGTATTCATCATCAAAAGAACAGTTCAAGATCTATCCAGAAGTACAATGCTGTCAGTGATAGGAATATATCCATACTTCTACAAGCAAGACTGGTTGCTATTGTTAGATGCCATCAAGTCGATTCTGACTCATAGAGACCCTGTGTAGAACAGAATGAAACATTGCTAGGTCCTGCGCCATCTTCACAATCCTCGTTATGCTTGAGCCCATTGTTGCAGCCGCTGTGTCAATTCATCTTGTAGGGGGTCTTATTCTTTTTTGCCGACCCTCTACTTTACCAAGCATGATGTCCTTCTTCAGGTACTGATCCCTCCTGAAAACATGTCCAAAGTATGTGAGACATAGTCTCATCATCCCTGTTTCCAAGGAGCATTCTAATTGTACTTTTTTCAAGACAGATTTGTTAGTTCATTTCACAGTCCATGGTATATTCAAAATTCTTGGCCAACACCACAATTCAAAGGTGTCAATTCTTTTTCTGTTTTCCTTATTCATTGTCCAGCTTTCACACGCATATGAAGCAACTGAAAACACTAAGGCTTGGGTCAGGTGCACTTTAGTCTTCAAGGTTATATATTTGCTTTTCAACACTAAAGAGGTCTTTTGCAGCAGATTTGCCCAATGCAATGAGTCTTTTGATTTCTTGACTGCTGCTTTCAGTTAACGGGACTATTATTCAAATTTACACACCAACTACTGAGGCCAAAGATGAAGAAACTGAAGATTTTTACCAACTTCTGCAGTTTGAAATTGATCAAATATGCAATCAAGGCCCATTGATAATCATGGCAATTGGAATGTGGAAGTTGGAAACAAAGAAGGACTAGCAGTTGGAAAATACAGCTCCAGTGATAGAAATGAGGCTAGAGATCACATGTTAGAATTTTGCAAGACCAACTACTTCTTCATTGCAAATACTTTTTTCAAGAACATAAATGGTGACTATACATGTGGACGTAGTCAGATGGAATACACAGAAATCAATTCAACTACATCTGTGGAAAAAGAGGAAGGAATAGTTCAATATCATCAGTCAAAACAAGGCTAGGGACTGACTGTGTGACAGACAATCAATTGCTCACATGCAATTTCAAGTTGAAGTTGAACAAAATTAGAACAAGTTCACGAGAGCCAAAGTACGACCTTGAGTATATCCCACCTGAACTGAGAGACCATCTCAAGAATAGATTTGACGCACTGAACACTAATGATTGAAGACCAGAGAAGTTGTGGAATGACAACAAGGACATCATAAGGAAGAAAGCAAGAGGTCATTAAAAAGATAGGAAATAAAGAAAAGACCAAAATGAATATCAGAAGAGACTCTAAAAGTTGCTCTTGAACATAGAGTGGCTAAAACAAAAGGAAGAAATGATGAAGCAAAAGATTTTAACAGATTTCAAAGGGTGGCTTGAGAAGACAAAGTAAAATACTATAAAGAAATGAGCAAAGATCTGGAATTAGAAAACAAAAGGGAAGAACATGCTTAACATTTCTTAAGCTGAAAGAAATGAAGAAAAATTCAAGAATAGAGTTGCAATATTGAAGGATTCTACGGGGAAAATATTAAATGACACAGGAAGCATCAGAAGATGGAAGGAATACACAGAGTGACTGTATCAAAAGGAATTGATTGATGTTCTGCCATTTCAGGAGGGAGCATATGATCAAGAATCGATGGTACTGAAAGAAGAGGTCCAAGCTGCACTGAAGACGTTGGTGAAAATCAAGGCTCCAGGAGTTCACGGAATACCAATTGACATGTTTCAAAAACAGATGCAGCCCTGGAGGTGCACACTGGTCTATGTTAAGAAATTTGGAAGACAGCTACCTGGCCAATCGACTGGAAGAAATCTACATTTGTAACCATTTCAAAGAAAGGTGATCCAATAGAAGGCAGAAATTGTCAAACAATATCATTAGTATCACACACAAGTAAAATTTTGTGGAAGATCATTCAAAAGTGATAGTAGCAGTGCCTGAACAGGAAACTGCCAGAAATTCAAGCCAGATTCAGAATATGACCTGGAACAAGAGATACTCTTGCTGATGTCAGATGGATCCTGGCTGAAAGCAGAGAATACCAGAAAAATGTTTACCTGTGTATAATTGACTATTCAGAGACATTCTACTCTGTGGATCATAACAAATAATGGAGAACACTGGAAAGAATAAGAATTCCAGAAAACTTAATTGTTCCTGTGAGGAATCTATACATAGATCAAGAGGTAGTTATTCTCACGGAACAAGGGGTTACTGAGTGGTTTAAAGTCAAGAAAGGTGAGTGTCAGGATTGTATCCTTTCACGATACTTATTAAATCTGTATGCTGAGCAAATAATCCAAGAAGCTGGACTATATGAAGAAGAACAGGGCATCAGGATTGGAGGAAGACTAATTAACAGCCTGTGATACACAGATGACACAACCTTGCTCGCTGAAAGTGAAAACGAACTTGAAGCACTTACTGATGAAGATGAAAGACCACAGCCTTCAGCATGGATTACACTTGAATGTAAAGAAAACAAAAATCCTCAAAACTGGAGCAATATGCAATATCACGATACATGGAGAAAAGACTGACGTTGTCAAGATTTCATTTTACTTGGATCCACAATCAACGCCCATGGAATCAACAGTCAAGAAATCAAAAGACACATTGCATTGGACAAATCTACTGCAAAGGACCTCTTTAAAGTGTTAAGGACTAAGGTGTGCCTGACCCAAGGCATGATATTTTCAATCAACTCATATGCATGAGAAAGCTGGACAATGTATAAGGAAGATTGAATAAGAATGGATGCCTTTGAGTTTTGGTGTTGGTGAAGAATGTTGAAAATACCATGGACTGCCAGAAGAATGAACAAAACCGTCTTGGAAGAACAGCCAGAATGCTCGTTAGAAGTAAGATGGAGAGACTTCGTCTCACATACTTTGGACATGTTGTCAGAAGGAATCAGTCCCTGGAGAGGGACTTCAGGCTTACTAAAGTACAGGGTCAGGAAAAAGAGGAAATCCCTCAATGAGACGTACTGACATAGTGGCTGCAACAACTGGCTCAAGCACAACAAAGATCATGAGGAAGGCGTAGGAGTGGACATTGTTGTATTCTTTTATACATAGGGTCACTATGTTTTGGAACCAACTTGACGGCCCCTATCAACAACAACATATGTGTTTCTTTTCTTGTTTTATTCACTAGCTAGAACTTTTAGAATCATGTTCATTATGATTGATAGAAGAGAACAACTGTGCCTTATTCATGATCTTAGGGGAAAGCATCCAGTTTCTCACCATTATGTAACATGTTAGATGTAGGTCTATTAGAAATGTTCTTTATCAAATTGAAGAAGTCCCCCTCTAGCCCTAGTTTGCTGACAGTTTTTTTTTTTTTTTAATTATGCTTTAGATGACAGTTTATAGAGCAAATTAGTTTCTCATTAAACAACTAATATATATATAGTTTTTTGGTATTGGTTGACAAGCCCACAACGTGTCAACACTTTCCCCTTCTCTACTTTGGGTTTCCCATTACCAGCTTTCCTGTCCCCTCCTGCTTTCTCATCCCTGCTTCTGGGCTGGTGAGCACATTTAGTCTCGTTTTGTTTTATGGGCTTGTCTAATCTTTGTCTGAAGGATGAAACTCAGGAGTGATTGCAGTACTGAGTTAAAAGGGTATCCGGGGGCCTTAATCTCAGGGTTTCTCCAGTCTCTGTCAGACCAGTAAGTCTGGTCTTTTTTTTTTTTTTTTTTTTTTTTTTGTGATTTAGAGTTTTGGTCTACATTTTTCCCCACCTCTGTCTGGGACCCTCTATTGTGATCCATGTTAGAACAATCAGTGGTGGTAGCCATGCATCACCTAGCTGTGCTGGACTCAGTCTGGTGGAGGCTGTGGTAATTGTGTTCCATTAGTCCTTTCGACTAATCTTCCCCTTGTTTCTTAAGTTTTCTTCATTCTCCATTGTTCCAGTCAGGGTGGGACCAGAGGAGTATCTTAGATGGCCATTCACAGGCTTCTAAGATCCCAGACACTACTCACCAAAGTAGAATCTAGAATATTTTCTTTACAAACTTGTTGTTGTTGTTGTTAGGCGCCCTCAAATCAGTTCTGACTCACAACCCTAAGCACAACAGAATGAAACACTGCCCAATCCTGCAGCATCCTCACAATTGTTGCTATGCTTGAGCTCATTGTTGTAATCTCTGTGTCAATCCATCTTGTTAAAGGTCTTCTTCTTTTTTGCTGGCCCTCTGCTTTACCAAGCATGATGTCCTTCTCCAGGGGCTGATTTCTCCTGATAACATGCCCAAAGTATGTGAGATATAGTCTTTCCATCCTTGCTGGTTTTTTTTTTAATAGTACTCTAAGTGAAAGTTTGCAGTTCAAGTCATTTTCTCATACAAAAATTTATACTCACATTGTTATGTGACCCTAGTTGCTCTCCCTACAATGTGACAGCACACTCCTCCTTTCCACCCCGGATTTCCTGGGTCTATTCAGCCAGCTCCTGTTCCTTTCTGCCTTCTCATCTCACCTCTGGACAGGAGCCTCCCATTTGATCTCAGGTATCTGCTTGAGCTAAGAAGCACACTCCTCACAAGTATCACTTTTTGTCTTATAGTCCAGTCCAATCTTTGTCTGAAGAGCTGGCTTCTGGAATGTTTTTACTTTGGGGCTAACAGAGAGTCTGGAGGTCATGTCTTCCTAGATCCTTCCAGTCTCAGTCAGACCATTAAGTCTGGTCTTTTTACATGTATTTGAATTCTGCACCCCACTCTTCTCCTGCTCCATTAGGGGCTCTCTGTTGTGTTCCCTGTTAGGGTGATCATTGGTAGTAGCCATGTACCATCTAGTTCTTCTGGTCTTAGGCTGATGGAGTCTCTGATTTATGTGACCCTTTCTGTCTCTTGGGCTACTACTTACCTTGTGTCTTTGGTGTTATTCATTTTCCTTTGCTCCAGGTGGGTTGGGACCAATTAATGCATCTTAGATGGCTGCTCGCTAGTTTTTAAGGGCCCAGACAGCACTCACCAAAATAGGATGCAGAATAGTTTCTTAATAAACTTTGTTGTGCCAATTGACCTAGATGTCCCCTGAAACCATGGTTCCCAGACCCCTACCCCTACTACTCTGTCCCTTGAAGTGTTTGGTTGTATTCAGGAAACTTCTTAGCTTTGGTTTAGTCCCACTGTGCTGACTTCCCCTGTAGTGTGTATTGTCCTTCCCTTCACCTAAGATAATTCTTGTCTACTATATAGTTAGTGAATACCCCCTCCCTCACTCCCCACCCTCATAACCGTCAAAGAATGTTTTATTCTGTGTTTAAACCTTTTATTGTTTTCTTGTAATAGTATCTCATACAATATTTGTCCTTTTATGACCGACTAATTTCACTCAGCATAATACCTTCCAGATTCATCCATGCTATGAGATGTTTCATGGATTCATCACTGGTCATTATCGTTGCTTAGTACTCCATTGTGTGAATATACCATAATTTCTTTATCCATTCGTCTGTTGATGGGCACCTAGGTTGTTTCCATCTTTTTGCTATTGTGAACAGTGCTACAGTGAACCTGGGTGTGCATATATCTAGTCGTGTGACAGCTCTTATTTCTCTAGTATATATTCTGAGGAGTGGAATTGCTAGATTGTATGGCACTTCTATTTCTATCTTTTTAAGGAAGCACCAAATCGATTTCCAAAGTGGTTGTACCATTTTACATTCCACTAGCAGTGTTCCAGTCTCTCCAACATTTACTATTTTGTGTTTTTTGGATTAATGCTAGAATTGTTGGGATAAGATAGTAAATCATTGTAGTTTTGATTGGCATTTCTCTAATGACGAATGATCACGAGCATTTCCTCATGTACCTGTTAGCCGCCTGAATGTCTTCTCTGGTGAAGTGCCTGTTCATATCCTTTGTCTATTTTTAATTGAGTTATTTGTCTTTTTGTTGTTGAGGTTTTGCAGCGTCTTATAGATTGTAGAGATTAGATCGTGATCAGATTTGTCATAGCCAAATTTTTTTTCCCAGTCTGTAGGTTGTTTTTCACTCTTTTAATGAAGCTTTTTCGTAAGTGTTTGATTTTTAGGAGCCCCAGTTATTTAGTTTCTCTTCTGGTGTTTGTGGATTGTTAGTAACGTGTTGTATTCTCTTTATGCCATATATAGGGCTCCTAGCATTGTTCCTATTTTTTCTTCCCTGATCTTTATCGTTTTAAATTTTATATTTAGATCTTTGATCTGTTTTGAGTTAGTTTTTGTGCATGGTGTGAGGAATGGGTCTTGTTTCATTTTTTTTTTTTTTTGCAGATGGACATCCAGTTGTACCAACACCATTTGTTAAAGAGACTGTCTTTTCCCCATTTAACAAACTTTGGGCCTATCCTTGCTTCTAAGGGGCATTTTGATTGTACTTCGTTCAAGTGTGTTATGCCAATTGAACTAGATATCCCCCAAGACCATGGTCCCAGTCCTCAGCCCAGTGATTCTATCCCTCAAGTAGTTTGGATGTGTCTATGAAACTTCCATGACCTTGCCTTGGTCGAGTTGTGCTGACTTCCCCAGGATTATGTACTTTTTTACCCTTCCCCAAAGTTAACACTTACCTATTGTCTATTTAGTGTGTTTCCACCCCCACCCCTCCCATCCCTCATAATCATCAAATATTGTTTCTATGTGTAAACATTTTCATGAGATTTTATACTAGTGGTCTCATACAGTATTTGCCTTTTGAGATAGACTTATTTCACTCAGCATAAGGCTCTCTAGATTCATCCATGTTGTGAGATGCTTCTAATATTCATCACTTTTTTTATTGTTGCATAGTATCCCATTGTGTGTTTGTACCATACTTTGATTATCCATTTATCTGTTGATGGCCATTTAGGTTGTTTCCATCTTTTTGCTATTGTGAATAATAGTGCAATGAACATGCGTGTGCATAGGTCTATTCACATGATGGCTCTTATTTCTCCAGAATATATTCCTAGGAGTGGGATTGCTGGATCATATGGCGTTTCTACTTCCAGCTTTTTAAGGAAACATCATATCATTTTCCAAAATTGTTGTATTATTCTGCTTTCCCATCAGCAGTGGGTAAGAGTTAAAATCTCTCTGCAGCTTCTCCAACATTTGTTATTTTCTGTGCTTTTTGACTCATACCACTGATGTTGGGGTGAGATGGTATCTCAATGTAGTTTTGATTTGCATTTCTCTAATGGCTAATGATCATGAGCATTTTGTCATGTGTCAGTTGGTCGCCTGAATGTCTTCATTGGTGAAGTGTCTATTCATATCCTTTGCCCATTTTTTAATTGGATTATTTGTGTTTTTGTTGTAGAAGTGTTGGATTTTCTTGTAGATTTTAGAGATTAGACTTTTGTCAGATTTTTCATAGCCAAAATTTTTTTCCAAGTCTGTAGGTTCTCTTTTTACTCTTTTGGTGAAGACTTTTGATGAGCATAATTGTTAAATCTTTAGAAGATCCCAGTTATCTAGCTTATCTTCTGGGGTTGATGTATTGTTAGTTATGGTCTATATCCTATTTATGTTGTGTATTAGGGCCTCTAGCATTGACCCTATTTTTTCTTCTATGATCTTTATACTTTTTGGTTTTATATTTAGGTCTTTGATCCATTTTGAATTAGTTTTTGTTCATGGTGTGAGGCATGGGTCCTGTTATATATTTTTGCCGTGTACATCCAGTTTTGCCAGCACCATTTGTTCAAAAAACTGTATTTTTCCAATTTAATGGAATTTGGGCCTTTGAGGAAGATCAGGTGAGTTCAGGTAGTGTGAGACCTTACTTTATTCTTTTTCTTCAATAGTGTGTTACTTTTCTAGGGCCTCTTTCCTTTCCATATAAAGTTAATGATTAGTTTATCCATCTCATTAAAGAATACTGTTGGTATCTGGATTGGGATTGCATTGTATTTGTAGATTGTTTTGTGTAGAATTGATATTTTCACAATGTTGAGTCTGCTTATCTATGAGCATGGTATGTTTTTCCATTTATGTAGATCCCTTTGGTGTTCTTGCAGTAGTGTTTTGTAGTTTTCTTTGTATATGTCTTTTACATCCTTGGTTAGATTAATTCCTGAGTATTTTATTTTTATAGGGGCTATTATAAAACGTATGACTTTCCTAATTTCCTTTTCATAGTTCTCTTTATTAGTGCAAAGGAATGCAACTGATTTTTTACTTTTATCTTGTATCCTGTTATTCTGTTGAATCTTTCTATTAGTTCCAGTAGTCTTCTTGTTGAGTCTTTTGGATTCTCTATGTATAATGTCCAAGTACAATGAAATCTTTGACAACTTCAATCTTTTCTCCATTTATCATGATGTTGCTTATTGGTCCGCTTGTGAGGATTTTTGTTTTCTTCATGTTGAGGTGTAATCCATAGTGAAGGCTGTGGTCATTGATCTTCATAGTAAGTTCTTGAAGTCCTCTTCACTTGCAGCAAGAAGGGTTACATCATCTGCATTATGCAGGTTGTTAATGAGTCTTCCTCCAATCCTGATGCCCCATTCTTCTTCATATAGTCCAGTTTCTCAGTATTTGCTCAGCATAGATATTGAATAGGTCTAGTGAAGAGATGCAATCCTGACGCACACCATTCCTGACTTTAAACCCCTCAGCATCCCCTTGTTGTGTCCAAACAACTTGCATCCACTATCAACACCCATGGAAACAGCAGTCAAGAAATCAAAAGACACATTGCGTTGGGCAAATCTACTGCAAAATACCTCTTTAAAGTGTTGAAAAGTAAAAATGTCACCTTGAAGACTAAGGTGAGACTGACTCAAGCCTTGGTATTTTCAATCACATCATATGCATGCGAAAGCCGGACGATGAATAAGGGAGATTGAAGAAGAATTGACACCTTTAAACTGTGGTGTTGGTGAAGAATATTGAATACACCACGGAATTCCAAAGGAATGAACAAATCGGTCTTGGAAGAAGTACAACAAGAATGCTACTTAGAAGCAAGGATGGTGAGACTACATCTCACACATTTTGAACGTGTTGTCAGGAGGGATCAGTTCCCATAGAAGGACACCGTGCTTGGTAAAGTAGAGGGGGAGCTAAAAAGAGGAACACCCTCAACAAGACGGATTGTCACAGTGGCTGCAACAATGGGCTCAAGCATAACAAAGATTGCAAGCATGGCACAGGACTAGGCAGTGTTTCGTTCTGTGGTGCATAGGCTCGCTATGAGTTGGAACCAATTCAACAGCACCTAACAACAACAACAACTTGTAAAGTGACATATCATCCACAAATAGGAACAGTTTTACTTCTTCCTTACCAATTCTGGAGAATGTTCCATGTGTGTTGAAAAAGAATGTATGCTCTGTTGCTGTTAGGTGGAGTGTTCTACATATGTCTACAAGATAAAGTTGTTTGATTGTGGCCTTTAGATCTTTTGTATCTTTGTTGAGTTTCTTTCTAGATGTCCTGTCCTTTACCAAGAATGGTGTGTTCAAGTGTCCTAGTATTATTGTGGAATAGCCAATTTCTTTTTGCAGTACTGTTAGTTTGTTTTATGTATTATGGAACCCTGGGATTGGCTGCATAGATAATTATTATGGTTATGTTCTCATGGTGGATTGTCCCTTTAATCATTATATAATGTTTTCTTTGCATTTTATGTTGGATTAAAAAAAAAAAAAAAAAAACTCTTTTATCTGAGATTAGTATTGCCACTCTTGCTCTTTTTTGGTTTCTGTTTGCTTGATATATTTTTTCCATCCTTTCATTTTTAATATATTTATGTCTTTGTTTCTAAGGTGAATCTCTTGTAGACAGCATATTTTATGAGACTTTTTTTTATTCATTCTGTCACTCTCTTTCTCTTTCTCGGTGCATTTAATCTATTTACATTCACTGTGATTATTGATAGGAGTGAGTTTATTACTGTCATTTTGAAGTGCTTTTATTTTTTTTATTTTTTGTGGTTTTGTTGCTTTCTTTCTCTTACTCTCCTGTGTTCAATTAATTTTTGTGTATTTTTTGTTTGTTTTTCTTTCATTTTTGTAGATTTTGTGTTTACTGAGACTTTATGTTTTTATTATGATGAGTAGGTTAGTTAACTTTCTTTGTGGTTACCTTGACATTTACCCCATTTTCCTAAGTTTAAACCAGTCTTTTATTACTGGATAACTCCTTGACTTCCTCTCCATCTGAAAATTCTATAACTACACCTTTTATTCCCTCTTTTATTGTTCTGACTTTGTGGTCATTTACATATTGACCTCTCTGGTTCTCTGTTGTAAATCTTTTAGTTTTGTCTTATCCTTGAGTATTTATTACTAAGGTTAGTATCTGGCTGATTCTGTCTTGTGTCCTAGATTCAGGTTGTTGTCTGATGTTGTTGGTTCTCTAACTAAAAGTCTTCCTTTAATAATTCTTGTAAGTTTTGTTTGGTTTTTACATACTCACTTAATTACTGTTTATTAGAGAATATCCTAATTTTGCCATCATTTTTGAGTAGGAGTTTTGCAGGGTATATTATTCTTGGTTGGCAGTTTTTTTTCTTTCATTCAAGGTTTTATATATGTCATCCCATTGCCTTCTTGCCTGCATGGCTTCTGCCAACTAATCAGAGCTTAGTCTTATTGTTTCCCCTTTGTATAAGACTTTTCATTTTTCTCAAGCTGCTCTCAGGATTCTTTCTTTGTCTTTGGTTTTAGCAAGTGTGACTATGACATGTCTTGGTGATTTTTTGGGGGGTTATCCTATATGGGATTCGTTGAGCTTCTTGGATAGTCAGCTTTTCATCTTTCATGATATTAGGGAAGTTTTCTTTCAGTAAGTCTTCAAAGATCCTCTTGTGTTTTCCATTTGCTCTGCCTGTTCTGGAATTCTGATCACATGCTAATTTTTGCTTTTGATTTTATTTCACGTTGTTCTAGGGTTTCTTCATTTTTCTTCATTCTTTTCTCTGAATATTTTCCTCAAAGAGGTATCCAAGGATTTATCTTCAATTTTGCTTATACTTTCTTTCATTGTTTCAAATTTTCTCCTAAAATCTTTTATTGCACTATCTATTTTGAAATTTTGTTGTTTACCTTTTGGATTTTTAATTGCTGTTTTTGTATGATTTCTAGTTGTTTGTTTATTTTGACATTTTGTTCCTGTATTATTTTCCTGAATTCTTCCATTGCTTTGTCTGTGTCTTCTCTGCTATTGTCTGTATTTTCCATAATTTTGTCCATATTTTCCTTATTTGTGTCTTTGTTTTCCTTCATCTCTTAGACAGCCACGAATATTAGAGTTTTGAATTTCCTATCGGGTAGTTCCATTGCCTTTTCTTCTACCAAAAGATCATCTGGTGTTTTATTTTGTTCACTTTCTAGAGCCATCCTGTCTTGCTTTTTTAAAAATGTTCTGATAATGTCTGCTGTCTTTATGGTATTCAGGAATTATTTTCTTGGTTTATTGATTGTAGATTTGTTTGTTTCATCCTGCTGTTTTGTTTTATTTGGTATGTCTGGGCAGGCAGTCTGGTCGTGCTTTGTAGCTTAGTCATCTGTGGACATGATACTTCTCATCACCTTGTCCAGATGGGCTGGTCTGGTCATTCAGCTATGGTGCAGAAGGGCAGGTCTGGGGAAGGAGCAGGGATGGGTCATTTGCAGCATGCTGTGGCCAATGGTGGGGCCGGAGGGCAGTGCAGGGCTGGGTCCAGTGGTCTGCACCAGTGCCACTTAGAGGCATGGTGCTTGAAGCTCACTGCAGATAGGCAGGAGGGAAGGGAGAAGATGTCATGTGTGAAGCGGTCGCTCTGCCTCCGTTGGGAGCTCCATGAAGTTGCCTTCCTGTACTCCTTGTTAGCTGCTCTTTGTGGCTGAGGTCTAAGGTGGTGAATCTGTGCCACTTTAACTAGTAGGTGACCTCCACTTTGTAGCTCTCCTCATTCTCTGTTCTCTGTCAGTTTCTTATTCTATTCAGCACTTGATAGAGTTCTTTATTCCTTCATTTGATGCTTAGGGTTCCAAGATTGACATATGTATCTGTTTTACTTAGTTTTTCGTGTCTTTTCTGTAGAGGGGTGGCATAGTGTTTCTGCCTATAGCTCCATGTTGGCTCTGCTGACAGTTTTTTTTATCATAAATAACTGTTGGATTTTGTTAAATGCTTTTGCATGCATCAATTGATATAATAATCTGATTTTTCTTCTTTAACCTATTGGTGTGGTTGATTATATTGCTGTCTTTTTAACCAGTATAACATATCTTGAATAAATTTTACTCAGTGTTATATGTAATTCTTTTTATACATTGTTGAATACATTTTTTTTGTGGGGGGGGGTGTATTTTTGCTTTGAAATTCATGGTAAATGTTGGTCTGTAGTTTTCCGTTATGTAATATCTTTATCTGGTTATGGAGTTAGTGTAATGCTGCCCTCATACAATGAGTTAGGTCATGTTCCTCAGATTCTCATTTCTGGAACAGATTGTAGAGACTTATATCATTTCTTCTTTAAATATTTGGTTTAATTTACTAATGAAACCATCTGGGCTTGGTGCTTTTTCTTGTGGAAGGTTATTAATTACTGAATAATTTTCTTTAATAGATATAGGAGTATTCAGATTATCTAGATACCCTAGTGAGTTTTGATAATTTGTGTTTTTCAAGGAAATTGGTCCATTTCATCTAAGTTATTAAATTATTGCACATAGAATTGTTCATAATACTCTGTTATTATCCTTTCAATGCCTATAGGTGCAGTAGGGATGATCCCTCTTTGTTAAATGGTATATTCTCTCTTTTTACGTCTTTTTGTTTTGTGTTTGCTTTGTTTATGTTGTTGTTAGCCTTTCTAGAGGTTTTTAAATTTTATTGATCTCTTCAAAACAACAGCTTTTCATTTTGTGGATTTTCTCCATTGTTTTCCTGGTTTCAACTTCATTGATTATCTGCTTTAATTGTTCTTATGATTTACATTTATCTTCTGTTTTTTTTTTTAATTTCAATTACAAAAAATAAAAACTAATTAAATAGGATATCCCTATATTCCATTAAATTGCAAGTCAATTTTTAGTATTCAACTAAATTATTTACTGAGGGTATTCAGTGAAGACCACAATCAAAGTGACCAAAATCACTTCTGAGTTCCTAAAGAATGTATCCTTTCTTGAACATGGATTACATGTCAAATTCTACTGTAGTTTTTTATAAGTGTGTAGTATCTTCTTTATGTGATAAGTCATTATTTGACTTTAAGAAATGTTGCATCAATGCTTGCTTCTTCAATCATACCCAACACAGGGTTTAGAATATAGAAGATACTCGATAAACATCTTTTCAATGATTATGAATTACTTATTGTGGTGATCTTAAGATATAGTAGAGCAAACAGAGATCCTTTTCAGCTAGAAATGTCCTGCTTGGTTTGTTTATTTCTAAGGAGAAATCAGTGAAATGTTAATGATGTCAGTGAACATATAAGAGTTTTTCCGCTTCAGAGTTGCAGGAAACCTGTAATAGGGTGATAAAACCACCACACCTTTACCCCAGTTAGATGAAAATAAATATTTTGACACTTAACTAGGAGTTTATTATGTCTTTTTCATTGTGGCAAGATCCACCCTTGTTTATCTGAAGCTAATGTGAATCCAAAGTCAACATCCATTTCCTTTGAGGATCAAGTGAAACCACTGCAGTGAGGGAGGAAAAGGCCATGCACAAAATCAGTGTTTTTTTGTGAAGCCAGCAAAACAAGATTTTCTAATGTAAATTATCACTGTCCTGAACAGGAAAAGAAATGAATTATTTATAATGTTCATGTATGGGGATAAACTGATGATTCACAATCACTCAGGTCATGGCCTATCCCATCTGAGAAATATATATATATATCTTATTTTATCTACTCATTTCTTGGTTTTCTAAGGGCACTAAAAATGGTACAGCAATATGACTTTGCTTTCCTTGTAAATACTTGAGATAAACATTCAAGAGTGTAGCTCCTCATACTATGCTTATCAAGATGGCATGAATAGTCATGAAATTGGTGGACCAGAACTCATTAAACCATTTATTCAGTAATCGATATTTGTATAGTACCTATCTGTGTCAGGCAAGGGCAGTTTTACATTTGTTACAGAGTTTAGCCACCACCTGTCTATCAGTTTGTCATACTGTAGTAGATTACATGTTGTTGTGATACTGAAATTTATGTCACTTGTATTTCAAATACCAGCAGGGTCATCCATGGTGGACAGGTTTCAGTGGAGCTTCTAGATAAAAACAAACTATGAAGAAAAGCCTGATGACTTACATCTGAAAATTAGCCAAAGAAAATCTTATGGAACATATGCACAGTATGTTAATTGAACATTATTCATAATAGCAAAAAGATAGAAACAATCTAAGTGCCTACCAATGGATGATTGTATAAACAAAATGAGGTACATATATACAATGGAATACTACACAGCCATAAAGAAAAATGAGTTCTCAAAACATCTTGCAACATGGATGAACCTAGAGGACTTTCTGTTGAGTGAAATAAGTCAATCACAAAAAGACAAATATTGTATGATCCCACTTTAGTGAAATGACAAGAATAAGTATATATACAGAGACCAATGCGTATTGGTGGTTAACAGTGGTGGGCAGGAGGAGAGGGGGAATCATTGTCTGGATGGTAGTAACTTTTTGTTTATGATGATGGGAAAGATAGCACAGAATGTGGGTGCTTGACTAATGTAACTGCAGTGTAGCAAATTGTTTTTATATGGCTTTTCTAGTCATCATCTAATTCTGCCAAAATGATTTGCAAGGCCACCAACTTGCAAAGGATTGGTCAGTTCACTATGCAGATCGAGTGACTGTGGCCTACTAAAGGGATTGGTCAGTTCTGGTCCTGGTGGGAGAGTCGTTCCTTGAAATTGACAAAGGGTTTGTCAATATATAAGGAAAACTTCCACAGAGGCTCAGAGGGGAGATCACTACCATCAGGAAGAGCCTGGGAAAGAGTGTATCCTTTGCAACTGAGGTTCCTGTGCTGAGAAAGTCCTAGATTCAGAAAAGAGAGCTGTAACACTGAAGACAGGAGTTGAGACAGCAACAGACTGTGACAGTGGGCTTGCTAGCCCACAGAGCAAGAGCTGAGCACCTTCAGTAAAGAGTCTTCCAAGTGTAGCTAAAGACCTGTAACACTTGCCTTTGCAGGGCAGAGGCCTGAGTATGCCCTGTGTAGGTGTTGCATGCCTCTCTCCCTGAGCAGCAGGGGTTTAGGTATCATGGCAACACGAAAGCCACGCAGGCCCGAGTAGCATGGCAGGAGCCAGTGCCAAAGGCTTAGAAAGGCCTGGCTTCAGAGGCCCAGGAGATCCTGTGCAGGGGTCTTCTTGCTGATAAAGCAAGGCCCAGGGAGTCCAGACACAGAGAAGAAACCCTGAGCAACATGGTGGTAGTCAGAGGCAATGGTGACATAAAGACATAATCCGACATATGACCTGAACTGCAGCGTGCCTGCCCAGCAACAAAAAAATGGATATGGGTTATCTAAGGAAGGGTAAACCATTCTCCTTTTGAGACTCTGTTGTTATTGTTTACTGTTTGCTTTCTATAAATAATAACATCGGCTTTCAGTTTGCCAACACTGTGTAAGGGTCTTGTGTATCCAGTCAGTCACAGATGAATGTAACACGTATGGAATGGTTGATGCTAGTGGGTGTACATGTCTCCTTTTTGGTAGTCTTATGGGTGGCTGGAAGTTTGAGGCACAGCCTGTCTGCATGTACAATGCAGATAGAGAGACACACGTACAGTAACTGATGCCACTAAGTTGTACACAAGTAAGAAGGAAGTATTGTTAAATGCTATGTTATACATAATTTTGAAACAACAACCAAAAAAAATCTATCTACCTACCTATCTACCTATTTATCTATCATCTATTTATCTATCTATTTATATATATATGGGGCCCTGGTGGAGTAGTGGTTAAGAGTTTGACTGCTAACCAAAAGGTCAGCAGTTTGAATCCACCAGCCGCTCCTTAGAAACCATAGGAGGCAGTTCTACTCTGTCCTATAGGGTTCCCATAAGTTGGAATCAACTCAAAGCAACTGGTTTGGTTTTTGTTATATATACGTAAAGATAGATAGATAGACATACACACATATACTCTACATATATATACATATGTGTGTATAACTATGTATCTATCTATCTGTATAAACAAATAGGCACTACAGAAGCTGATACATTATAGACATAATGAATCATCTCACAGCAGGATTAGTTTTATTGGTGTGAAGACTTAGGGTCATAGTCTCATGGGACAACTCAGTCAACTGGCATAAAATAGTTCATAAACTTTATGTTCTACATTCTAGTTTGGTGAGTAGTGTCTGAAGTCTTAAAAGTTTGTTAGCGACCATCTAAGGTACAACTATTGGTCTCTATTCATCTGGAGCAAAAGAGAAAGAAGGAAACCCAAGAAGCAGAGAAGGAACTGGTCTACAGGAATACTTGTCTCCATGAACCAGGACCTCCTCTACCTTGGAAGCAGAAGAACTAGATGATGCCTGGCTACCACTACCGAATGTTATGATCAGGGTCACAACAAATGGATCCTGATGGAAATGGAGAAAAATGTGGAATAGAACTTCAAATTTTCAAAAAATCCAGACTTACTGGATGCATTGAGACTGAAAGAATTCCTGAGACTATTGCCCTTAGCTACTCCTAAATCCTTGGAAAAAAATACTATCCCCTGAGGTCAATTTTTAAATAAATAGCAGGTTAGCTCATAAAGTAAAGACTGTCACCCTTGAGTACTGTGCTTTATAGGTATGTATACATATATTTTTTTTTTTATTGTACTTTAGATGAAGGTTTACAGAACAAATAGTTTCTCATTAAACAGTCACTACATGTACTGTTTTATGACATTAGTTAACAACCCCATGACATGTCAACACTCTCCCTTCTTGACCTTGGAGGAACTTTTTCTTTTTTCAGTGAAAATATACATAGCCAGAGGACCTCATACCATCAGGAAAGCAGTGCTGGGAGCAGAGCCCGTCCTTTGGACCGGGGTCCCTGAGAAGAGAAGCTCCTAGTTCAGGGGAACACCGAAGAGAAGAAGGCTGATGGAGAGAAAAAGTCTTCCGGAGCTGACGCCCTGAATTTGGACTTTTAGCCTACTTTGACTGTGAGGAAATAAACTTCTCTTCGTTAAAACCATCCACTTGTGGTATTTCTGTTATAGCAGCCACTAGATGACTAAGAGAATTTGGTACCGGGAGAGTGGGGTGCTGCTCTAACAGATACCTAAAATGTGGAAGCGGTTTTAAAACTGTGAATGGATAGACGTGTGGCAGTGACAGAGGACCAGCAGCAGCAGAGAACCAACAGCAGCAGAACCAGGAGACCAGTGCGAGACAGCACAGGAGCCAACCCACGGAGCAAGAGAGCTGAGTGCCTGTGCGCAGGGAGGCTTCCTGGCGGAGTGGGGTGCCTCTGGGTACCTGTCAGTGGAGCTACAGAGCTTTGGAACACTTGCCCCAGCAGGGCAGATGCCGGCGTGAGGCCCGAGGGCCAAGAGGCCACAGGAAGCAGAAGCTGTAGAGACTAGGGACACAAGAAGCTGAGCTGCTTCAGTCTCAAAAGGTATGGACATGACCTTAGGGGTTTCAAAGGGTAGAGCCATGACCTCTGGTGCTTCTAAGGGTGGTGTTGCCACTCAGATGGACTGGAGAATGGAGTGCCTAAAGCCAAGGGAGCAGAGTTGCTATCCCAGTGGGCCTGGAATTCAAAGCTGAAGCCCAGGGCCAAGGGGCCTCCACTCAGAATCTGGAGAATGTGGCCAATACCTAGAGTCTGGAGGGCAGGGCTATTGTGTAAATTGTCTCAGAGAACAGAGGATTATTTTCAAAGCCTTGAGGGCTAATGTAATGTGTTCTGCTGACTTGCTTGGTGCCTGTTATCACTTCTTTTCCTCTAGTTTCTCCCATTTGTAATGGAAATGTCTAACTTGTGCCTGTTCTGCCATTGTACCTTTGGAAGCAAATAACTTGTGTTCTAGATTTTACAGATGAAGAGGAATTTTTGGATTTCGGACTTGGTGTTAAGACTTTTGCTATCATATGATGGGGTGAATATGTTTTCCATGTTGCAAGGATGTGATTTTTTGGGGGCCAAAGGGTGGAATGTTTATGTCCCCCCAGAAATGTGTGTATCAATTTGGCTGGGCCATGATTCCCAAAATTGTGTGGTTGACCCCCATTTTGTGATTGTAATTTTATGTTAAAGAGGATTAGGGTGGGATTGTAACACCACCTTTACCCAGGTCACATCCCTGATCCAAAGTAAAGGCAGTTTCCCTGGGGTGTGGCCTGCACCACCTTTTATCTCTCAAGAGATAAAAGGAAAGGGAAGCAAGCAGAGAACTGGGAACCTCATACCATCAAGAAAGCGGTGCTGGGAGCAGAGCGCATCATTTGAACAGGGGTCCCTGCACGGAGAAGATCCTTGTCTGGGGGAACACTGATGAGAAGGCCAACAGACAGAGAAAGACTTCCCCTGGAGCTGATGCCCTGAATTTAGACTTCTAGCCTACTTTGACTGTGAGGAAATAAACTTCTCTTCATTAAAACCAAAAAAAAAAAAAAATAGAAAGAAAATATACATAGCCAAAGTTACACCATTTCAAAGTTTCTATATGTACAATTCAGTGACGTAGATTACACTCTCCCAGTTGTGCTGCTATTCTCACAATCCTTTTCCAAATTATTCCATCACCATTACCTTCAACACACTGCACCCTAGGCTTCCCATCAAACCTTTTGAGTCGCTGTTGTCAATTTGATCTCACATAATTATATTTTTTGTACCTTAGATGAAGGTTTGCAGAACAAATAGTTTCTCATTAAACAGTACACATACTGCTCTATGACAGTGGTTAACAACCCCACGACAAGTCAACACTTTCCCTTCTCAACCTTGGGTTCCCTATCACCAGCTTTCTTGTCCCCTCCTGCTTACTAGTCCTTGTTCCTGGACTGCAGTGCCTCATTAGTCCCATATTGTTTTATGAAGCTGTCCAATCCCCAGCTGAACAGTGAACTTCGGGCATGACTTCGCCACTGAGCTGAAAGGGTGTCCAGGGGCCATACTCTCGGAGTTTCTCCAGTCCATCAGGCCAGTAAATCTGGTCTTTTTTTTTTTTTTTTTTTTTTTTTTTTTTTGTGAGTTAGAATTTTGTTCTACATCCTTTTCCAGCTCTGTCCAGGACCCTCAATTGTGATCCTGGTCAGAGCAGTCAGTGGTGATAGCCAGGCACCATCTAGCTGTACAGGAATCAGTCTGCTGGAGGCCTTGGTAGATGTGATCCATTAGTCCTTTGGATTAATCTTTTCCTTGTATCCTGTTCTCTTCATTCTCCCTTGCTCACGAAGGGGTGAGAACAGTGGAGTATCTTAGATGGCTGCTCACAGGCTTTTAAGACACCAGACGCTACTCACCAATGTAGAATGTAGAACACTGTCTTTATAAACTGTGTTATGCCAGTTGAGCGAGATGTTCCTTGAGACCATGGTCCCCACAGCCCTCCGCCCAGCAATTCAGTCTCTCAGGGAGTTTGTATGTCTATGGAACTTCCATAACCTTTCCTTGTACAAGTTGTGCTGGCTTCCCCAGTATTGTGAACTGTCATACCCTTCACCAAAGTTAGCACTTATCTATTGTCTATTTAGTCCTCCTCGCACCCCTCCTACCCCTGGTAACCAACAAAAACTGTTTCTTTTTGTGTGTAAACTTTTTCTTGTGTTTTTACAGTAGAAGTCTCATACAGTATTTGTCCTTTTGTGATTGATTTATTTCACTCAGCATAATGTCCTCTAGTTTCATCCATGTTATGAGACACTTCACAGATTCATCATTGTTCTTTATCTTTGCATAATACTCCTTTGTGTGTATGTACCATAGTTTGTGTATCCATTCATCTGTTGACGGGCATCTAGACAGTTTCCATCTTTTTGCTATCATGAACAGTACTGCAATCAATATGGGAGTGCATATGTCTATTCCTATGATGGCTCTTATTTCTCTAGGATATAATCCTAGAAGTGGGATTACTGAATTGTATGGTATTTTTATTTCTAGCTTTCTAAAGAAGTGCCATATCGTTTTCCAAAATGGTTGTATCATTTTGCATTCCCACTAGCAGTGCATCAGAGTTCCATTCTCCCTGCAGCCTCTCCAACTTTCATTATTTCCAGTATTTTTGATTCATGCCAGTAATGCTAGGGTGAGATGGTATCTCATTTTAGTTTTGATTTGCATTTCTTTAATGGTTAGTGATCACGAGCGTTTCCTCTTGTGTCTGTTGGCCGCTTGAATGTCTTCTTTGGTCAAGTGTCTGTTCATTTCCTTTGCCCAATTTTAATTGCATTATTTGTCTTTTTGTTGTAGAGGTGTTGGATTTTCTTGTAGATTTTAGAGATTAGACTTTCGTCTGACTTGTAATGTCCAAAATTTTTCCCAGTCTGTAAGTTCTCTTTTCACTCTTTTGGTGAAGTCTTTTGATGAGCGTGTTTCATTTTCAGATGGTCCCAGTAATCTAGCTTATCTTCTGGGGTTCGTGTGTTGGTTATGGTTTGTATCCTGTGAATGTCGTGCACTAGGGCCTCTAGCATTGATCCTATTTTTTTCTTCTATGAACTTTATAGCTTTTGACTGTATACCTAGGTCTCTGATCCAAACTGAATTAGTTTCTGTGTATGGTGTGAGGTATGGGTCCTGTTTCATTTTTTTTTGCAGATGGACACCAGTTTTGCCAGCACCGTTTGTTAATAAGACTATCTTTTCCCCATTTGATGGACTTTGGGCTCTTGTCAAAGATCAGGTGACCGTAGGTTGATGGATTTACATCTGGGTTCTCAGTTCTGTTCCATTGGTCAATGTTTCTGTAGTTGTACTAGTACCAGGCTGTTTTGACTACCGTAGCTGTATAGTAGGCTCTGAAGTCGTGTAGTGCGAGTCCTCCAACTTTATTCTTCTTCTTCAATAGAGCTTTACTTATTCAGGGCTTCTTCTCTTTCCACATAAAGTTAAAGGTTAGTTTTTCCATCTCTTTAAAGAATGTTGCTGGTTATTGGTTCAAATTGCTTTGGGTAGAGTTGTCATTTTCACTGTGTTGAGTCTACCTATCAATAAGCATGGGATGTTTTTTAAATTATGTAGATCCCTTTGGGTTTCTTGCAGTAAAATTTTGTAGTTTTCTTTGAATAGGTCTTTTTTATCCCTGGTTAGATTTTTACCTAATTATCTTATTTCTTTAGGGGCTACTTTAAATGGTATTGTTTTCCTGATTTCCTTTCCATCATTGTCTTTATTGGTGTATAGGAATCCAACTGATTTTTGTATGTTTATCTTATATCTTGCTACTCTGCTGAATCCTTCTATTAGTTCTAGTAGTTTTCTCCTAGAGTCTTTATGGTTTTCTATGTATAGTATCATATCATCCACAGACAGGGACAGTTTAACTTCTTCATTACCAATTTGGATGCTCTTTATTGTTTGCTCTAGGCTAGGACTTCCAGCACAGTGTTAAATAGGAGTGGAGGTAAAAGGCACCCTGTCTTGTTCTTATTCTCAAGGGGTATGTTTTCAGCCTCTCTCCATTAAGAATGATTTTGGCCATTGGTTTTGCATAGATGCCCTTTATTATGTTGATTAATTTCCATTCTATACCTATTTTACTGAGAGTTTTTATCAGGAATGGGTGTTGGACTTTGTCAAATGCCTTTTCTGCGTCAATTGAGATGATCATGTGATTCTTTTCTTTCCTTTTATTTATGTGGTGGATTACACTGATTGATTTTCTAATGTTGAACCATCCTTGCATACCTGGTATGAATCCTACTTGGTTGTGGTGTATTATTTTTTTGATATGATGCTGAATTTTGTTGGCTAGAATTTTGTTGAGAATTTTTGTGTCTATATTCATGAGAGATATTGGTCCGTAATTTTCTTTTTTTGTGGTCTCTTTGCCTGGTTTTGGTATCAGGGTTACTCTGGCTTCATAAAATGAATTCAAAACTATCCCTGCCTTTTTATATTCTGAAATAATTTGAGTAGTACTGGTATAAGCTCTTCTCTGAATGCTTGGTAGAATTCTCCAGTGAAGCCATCTGGGCCAGGCGTTTTTTTGCTGGGAGTTTTTTTTATTACCTTTTCAATCTGTTCTCTTGTTATAAGTCTGTTCAGATTTTCAGCATCACTTTATGGTAGTTTGGGTAGGCAATGTGTTTCTTGAAATTTATCCATTTCCTCTAGGTTTTCAAATTTGTTGGAGTATACTTTTACGTAATACTCTGTTATAATCCTTTTTATTTCAGTTAGATCTATTGTAATGTCCCCCATTTCATTTCTTATTTGGGTTATTTGTGTCCTCTCCTGTTTTTCTTTTGTCAGTCTGGCCAGTGGTTTGTCGATTTTGTTGATTCTTTCAAAGAACCAAATTTTGGTTTTGTTGATTCTTTCTATTGTTTTTTCCATTCTCTATTTCATTTATTTCTGCTCTTATCTTTATTATTTCCTTTCTTCTAGTGGCTGTGGCTTTTTTCTTTTTCTTTTTTTTTTGCTGTTCTCTTTCTATTTGTAGTTAATGTTTTGGTTTTGTCCCTTACCTCTTTTTTGATGTGTGCATCTATTGCTATAATTTGTCCCCTGAGAACTGACTTTGCTGTGTCCTAAAGGTCTTGGTATAATGTATTTTCATTCTCGTCTGCTTCTAGGAATTTTTTTATTCTATCTCTGATTTCTTCTATTACCCAGTGATGTGTAAGCAAGATGTTATTCAGTTTCCATGTAATTGTTTTTCTTTTCCCCCCTGGGTCTTTCTTTTGTTAATTTCTACCTTGATGGCATTGTGGTCACAGAAGATATTTTGTATTACCGCAACATTTTGGATCTTGTTGAGGATTCCTCTGTGACCTGAGATGTGGTCTATTCTTGAGAATGTTCCATGTGTGTTGGAAAAGAATGTGTACTTTGCAGCTGTTGGGTGTATTGTTCTATATATGTCTATGAGATCAAGTTGGTTGATTGTGCCCTTTAGGTCTTCTGAGTTTCTTTCTAGATGTTCTGTCCTTTACCAAGACATGTGTGTTGAAGTTTCCTACTATTATTGTAGAACTGTCAGTTTCTCCTTTCAGTGCTCTTAGAGTTTGTTTTATGTGTTTTGGGCCCTTGTCATTGGGTGCGTAAATGTGAATTATGGTTATGTCTTCATGAAGGATCATCCGCTTAATCATTATATAATGTCCTTCTTTGTTTTTTATGGTGGATTTTGTTTTAAAGTCTATTTTATCTGACATTAGTATTGCCACTCCTGCTCTTTTTTGGTAGCTGTTTGCTTGATATATTTTTTTCCACCCTTTTATTTTGAATAAATTTACATCCTTGTTTCTAAGGTGTGTCTCTTGTAGACAGCATATGGATGGATCCTGTTTTTTTATCCATTCTGTCACTCTGCATCTCTTTATGGATACATTTAGGCCATTTACATTCAGTGTAATTATTGATATGTGTGAGTTTTTTTCTGTCATTTTGTAGTGCTGTTTTTGTGGCGTGTTTTCTTTGTTCCTCTTACTCTTCTGTGCTAAGTTTCTTTTTATTTGTGTGTTTTTTTTTCACTTATTTTGTTTTTGTACGTTTTGTTTTTACTGTTACTTTATGTTTTTCTTCTTTATTTTGATGATTAAGTTTTTTTAACTTTCTTTGTGTTCACCTTGAAATTTACCTTTATCTTCCTAGGTTTGACCCAGTCTATTATTACTTGGCATCGCCTTGTCTTCGTCTCCATTAGAAGGTTCTATCCCTAAACCATTTATTCTCTCGTTTATTGTTCTTATGTTGTTGTCATTTTCAGATTAACCTCTCTGGTTCCCTGTTGTAATTTTTTTGGCTTTGAGTAGTTCTTAAGAGTTCATTTCCTAGATTGGTATCTGGCTAGTACAATCTCGTGTCTTATATTCAGACTGTAGTCTGATGTTCTTTGTTCTCAGATCAAAGGACTCCCTTTAATAAGTCTTATAAGTTTGTTTTGGTTTTTACATAGTCTCTTAATTTCTGTTTATCTGGAAATGATCTAATTTCACCATCATATTTGAATGAGAGTTTTGTAGGACATATCATTCTTGGCTAGCAATATTTTCTTTCAAAGTTTTCTATATGTCATCCCATTGCCTTCTTGCCTGTATGGTTTCTGCAAATAATTCGAGCTTGGTTCTGTTGTTTCTCCTCTGTTTGTGACTTTTTGTTTTTCTCAAGCTGCTCTCAGGATTCTTTGTTTGTCTTTGGTCTTAGTGAGTATGATTATGATATTCCTTGGTGATGTTCTTTTGGGGTCTCTCCTATACAGGGTTCATTGAGCTTCTTGGACGGTCACCTTTTCATCTTTCATATTGGGGAAGTTTTCTGTCAGCAATTCTTCAATGATCCTCTCTGTGTTTTCTTTTGTTTTTCCCCCTGGTCTGGAAATCCAATCAGTTCCAGATTTTTTCTTTTGATTGTATCCCACATAATTCTCAGGGTTTCTTCCTTTTTCTTTGTTCTTTTTCTGATTTTTCCTCAAACAGACTTATATCCAAGTGTTTGTCTTCAATTTCTCTGATCCTATCTTCCATTGTTTCAAACCTGCTCCTCAGCCCTTCTGTGACACTCTCCATTTTTGAAATCTTGTTGTTTATCTTTTGGATTTCCAGTTGTTGTTTTTGCATAATTTCTAGTTGTGAATTTATTTTAGCATTTTGTTCCTGTATTATTTTCTTGAATTCTCCCATTTTTTGTCTGTATTTTCTATGAGTCTGTCTTTTCCATGAATTTATCTGTTTTTTCCCCATTTTTGTCTGCTTTTTGCTTCAACTCTTGGATAGCTCTGAATATAGAGATTTGAATTTCCTATCAAGTAGTTCTAGTGCCTTTTCCTGTACTGGAAAGTCATCTGGTGTTTTATTTTGGAAACCCGTTGGAACCATCTTGTGCTGTTTTTGTATATGTTTTGATATTGTCTGCTGTCTTTGGAACATTCAGTAGTTACTTTCCTCACTTATTGTTTGTACATTTGTTAGTTTTTTCTTTTTTTTGTTTTGTTTTGCTTGGTTATATCTGAGCAGGTGGGCTGTGAGTTCTTTGTCGTTTGCTCGTCTGTGGGCATGATAGTTTTCTCCTCCTTCTCCAATCAGCAGGGTCAGTCACTCAAGTATGGTACAGCAGGGCAGGTCCAGCTGAAGGGTAGTTGCTAGGACAGGTTGTTTGTGGAATGTACCAGGGTTGACAGTGTAGACCAGGAATCAATACAGGACAGGTTCCAGTAGGCCATGCCTGTGCTGATGGGAGTGTGATGTTCAGTACACAGTGTAGGTCAGCAGGAAGGAGGGGGAGATTATAATATGTGGAACTAAGAAAGGTATGGGAAAGATAAGAGAGGTGAGAGGAGAAGGAGCCAAAAACATACACACAAACAAAAAAGAGTGCTAAGGGAGTTTTCTATTGGACTGGAGAGATGATAGCCTGAGAAATGAGGAAAAACAAAATAAAAAATAAAAAGGTTAAAAGAAAAAAATGAATAAATTGAGAAACTGCAAATGAAGACAAAAAGGGAATAAGAGAGCAAAGAAAAAAACAAAATTAAAAAAAAGTAAGAAAAAAGAAATGTCCCCAGGGATGTCCCTGTGTGTCTGCTCAGAGTGAGTAACTTCCAAGCTTTGTGGTACTTCCCAGCAAGAAGGTTCTCCCAAGCTGAGAAAATAAAAAAATAAAAAAAATAAAATAAAACAAAGAAGCAAATTAAAACAAAACAAATCAGAGCAAACAAACAAAAAAACCTCAGGGGTCCCACCAGAGTGGCAGAAGAAGCCAGGAAGCAGTTTCACAGTCAAGTGGTGTTTTGCAGCCTTTACAGAAGGAGCAAAGATGGCCCATGGAGCCAGGTATTTGAGAGACAGGAGGGGAAGGTGGTGAGAGGTAAGGGAGCAATCTAAAGAAGCAGAAAAAAGCAACACTAGCAGTCAATAAATGGCACTCAGGGAGGTGGCCAGTGTGGTCAGGTGGATTCCAAGCAACACCAGGGTGAATCTGGTGCTTCCTGGCCAAGAGACTGTGGCCACAGGAGCATAGGAGGCTGAGTGGGGGTACCGAAGGGTGGGAGGTGGGAAACCATATATCGCTGTTTACTGGTTGTTCTGTCTCCTGTTGGAAGCTCCATGAAGCTGCTTTCTCATACCTCCTGTTTGCTGATCTCTGATAGGAGTTCAAGATGTTGGATCCATGTTGTGGTAGCTGATAGGGGACCTATGCATGTATCACTCCTCTCTCTCTGTTCTCAGTTTCTTCTTCCATTTGGTGCTTGGCTGAGTTCTTTATCTCTTCATCTGATGCTTAGGGTTTCAGGATTATCATGTGATTCTGTTCACCTTAGTTTTTTGGATTTCTGCTGTGGAGGGAATGGGGTGGTGCTTCTGACTATAGCACCATATTGCCTGGAGGATCAAGAACTGTGCTTTTTTTAAGAAAAAAAAAATATCTATATGAAACCAAATGGTCAAAAGTTTTTCTAAAGCATGGATAAGAAAGTTTGGCAGAAGTGAGTTAACTGGAATGGAAGAACTAGAACAGAAATAATGAGACTGTTGACATAATGTGAAGAATATAATCAATGTCATTGAATAATACGTGTAGAAATTGTTGAATGGGAACCTGGTTTGCTGTGTATACTTTCACCAAAAATACAATAAAATATTTTACAGAACAAAACAAAACAAAACAAAACAAAAAAAACCCATTATGAATCAAAACAGAACATTTTCCAAGTCACTTATTTTGGACACATTATCAGGAGGGATCAATAGCTGGAGGTGGACATCCTTTTCAGTGAAGTAGAGGGCAAGTGAGGGAGACCTTCAGTAGAAGGATTGGCACAATGGCTGCAGGGATGAATTGGAACATACCAGCAACTGTGAGGATGACTGTGCAAAGTTTTGTTCTGTTGTGCATAAGATCTTCAAGTTGGAGTTGACTCAACAGCACCTATTTATCTAATTTTCTATCTTACTTTGTTGACTCAACAGCACCTATTTATCTAATTTTATATCTTTGTATGTAGTTTAGCTAAAAAGTAAAACAAACAAACAAACACCATGTAAGGCTAAAAAAACCTCTCCAAGTTAAATGATGCTCGAACATGCCAGAGTCAGAATTTGAAACTAGGATGTCTAACTCCAAAGTTTAGGCATATTGAGTTCCTTGTATTATAGCTTTTCTGTCTTATGCTACACTCAGGGGATAATAGATCGATCGAGTGTCTGCTATGGTATGCTTGAGAAATATTTTTTTTTTATGAACAAATGAAAGAAGAAATACATTTCATGGACAGTATGGGAAACTAAAATTATAAATATGATTAAATTAGAATCTCTACTATGAAAGAAATCTATTCTGGTGTTGCAAGGAAGCATACATCTCTAATTCTTATATAATAAGTTAAAGACTATTATCAATATTAGTACAAAGTGTTCTGGAAACCCAAAAGAGGTAACTATTGAGTAGACCAGGAAGTAGTTGAATACAGTTATAGAGAAGTCGTGGTAACTGACTCTGGCTTTAAAAATGAACAAGCATTAACCTTACAGAAACTAGAGAAGAACATTCCCAACAGATGGATTAGAATATGCAAAATCATAGAGCTAGATAAAGCTCAGTACAGAGAACCTAGGTAGATTGAGAATAGAGTTAATATTTGCTGAGATTGGCAAGAAATGTGATTGGAAAGATCATTTGGAATCAAATTGCTATGCTTTGAAAGTTTGGATTTTGGAGCACTATATCGTACCTGGCACATAAATAAATTATTTGAAAATGAATTCCCTAATCTTTCAGGTAATGGGAGGCCACTAATGAGTTTAATTACAGCTAAATTCTACAAAGATCACACTAGTTCCTGACTAGTAGAAGGTAAACACAGTAGAATAAGAGGAGACCATTTACTCCACAGGGGCCATTAAGCCTAAGAAATATTTCAGAGGCCAAACCATGAATATTGACCATTTACGGAAGAGTAAGGGAAATGGGGATAGTGGTGGTTCAGTGGTAGAATTCTTACCTTCTGTGTGGGAGACCCAGGTTCAATTCCAGGACAATACATCTCACAAGCAATCATTACCTGTCAGTGAAGGCTTGTGTGTTGCAATGATTCTGTGCAGGTTTCAGCAGAACTTCTAGACTAAGATGAAGTAAGAAGAAAGGCCTAGTTATATACTTCCGAAATCAGCCAATGAAAATCTTATGGATCACAACTGTCTGAACTTCAACTAAGCATGGGATAGCACAGGACTGGGCAACATTTCTCTTTCTGTTGTGCATGGGGTCCCCATGAGTCAGGGTCAAGTCAAAGTCAGCTAACAACAATGACAAAGGGAAGCAGTGGGATTAAATGTATTCTAGATGATTTTATTCTCAAAAGATGGAACAAGGATGAAGTCCACATATGAAGCAGCAATAATTATTAAATTCACACCTATTCCCAAGTGGGTACTAGTAAAACCACACTTCAGAGAGATTAGTGTTAGCACAGATATGCAAAAATGATGGTAAGAAGAATTGAGTTGTGTATCAACTTCTTTCATGGGTTCTTCTCTACAATCATTCAGAATGACCATAGCAACTATTTATTTTTCAAAACATGTGTTACAGAAAAATAGTGCTCTAGGCAGAAGCACCGCATCGTCCCTCCACAGCAAAGATCTAAAAAACTAAACCAGAGAAAACAGCAATCCTGAAACCATAAAACATCAAATGAAGAGAGAGATAAAGAACTCAGCCAAGCACCAAATGGAGTGAGAAAACTGACCGAGAACGGAGAGTGAGGAGAGATTCATGCAGAAGTCCCCTATCAGCTAACACAGCATGGATCTGTCATCTTGGACTCCTATCAGAGACCAGCAAATAGGGAGTACAAGAAAACAGCTTCACGGAGCTTCCAGCAGGAGACAAAACAACTGCTAATTTGTGATATACACTTTCCCACCCCCCAGCCTTCTTCACCCCCACTCGGCCTCCTCTGCTTCCCACTGCCACAGTCTCATGGCAAGAAAGCAACAGCTACTTGGATTCCACCCACCTGCACTGGCCGGCTCCACAAGTGCCATTTGTTGGCTGCTGGTGTTGCTTTTTTCCAATTCTTTTGATTTCTCCCTTACCTCTCACCACCTCCCCCTCATTTTCATCAAATACCTGGCTCCGTGAACCATCTTTGCTTCTTCCTAAGGGGCTGCAGACCTCTGTTCGAGTGTGGAAGTGCTTCCTGGTCTAGGCTGCCACACTGGTGGGATCCTGGGGCTTTTGTTTGTTTGCTTATTTTGAATTGTTTGTTTGTTTTCTTTTCCTTTTTTTGAGTTGGGAGCCCATTCTGGCTGACAGTGCTACACAGCTTGGGACCTACCCCCTTAGCTTCCGCCGATGCTTAGAGGGATCACTGAGGTCATTTCTTTTTTTATGTTGTTTTTTTTTTTCCTGTTTTTTGAGTGGCTTTTATTGTTCTTTTTTAAAAAATTTATTTGTTTTCTTTTCCCTTTTTTTCCATTTTTTCTTTCTTCACTACTCAGTTTCTCCTCTCTCTATACCTTCCTTCTCTTCCTGGTCCCTGAATACCTGGTGTTGAATACCTCTACGCCTTCTAACCAGGCTGTACTACAACACCTGTGAACAACTTCCCCAAACCTCATAGCCACACAAGTGAGATCGCTGGGAGTTTGCTGTTATTTTCTCTTTCTAATTTTTATTTATTCATTCTTTTATTTTCTTTCTTCTTCTTCTTCCCTTTTTAGTTTTTACACGTTACACAGTCTCTCATCTCTCCACTCCAAAGTTAAGCTCCCCTAGCACTCTTTTCTGTTTGTTTGTATGTTTTTGGCCGCTGTTCCTCTCTCCTCTCACCCATATCCATCTTACCTCCACACATAACAATCTCCCCGCTACATCCTGCCTACCTACACTGTGCACTTCACATCACACCACCAAGCAGCACAGGCACAACCTACAGGAACCTGCCCTGCACTGATTACCGACCCACCCTGGTGGCTGTAGCAAGTGCCACAAACAACCCATCTCAGCAACTACTCTTCAGCTAGCCCTGCCCCACCATACCATATCTGAGAGACTGACCCTGCCAATTGGAGTAGGAGGCGAACAGTATTGGGCCCACAGACAACGAAACAACAAAGAACTGACAGCACGCCTGCTCAGACATAGCAAAATTAAAAAAAAAAAAAAAAAGACTACAATCAACAAACAAAAATAACTACTGAATGCCTTGAAGACAGCAGACAATATCAAAACATTTACAAAAACAAGACAGGATGGTTCCAGTAGGTGTTCAAAATAAAACACCAGATGACTTTCCAGAGGAAGAAAAGGCACTACAACTACCTTATAAGGAATTCAAATCTCTAATACTCAGATTATACAAGAGTTGAAGAAAAAGCAGACAAAAGTGAAGAAAAAATAGACAAATTCATGAAAATTGCAGACAAATTCATGGAAAATACAGATAAAAAAAGAAATAATTCAGGAAAGTAATGCAGGAACAAAATGCCAACTAGAAATTGTACAAAAAGAACAATTAGAAATTCAAAAGACAAACAACAAGATTTCAGAAATGGACAGTGTCATAGAAGGCCTGAGGAACTTATTTTGAAATGGGGGAGGACAGCCTCAGTGGAATTGAAGACAAAAAATTGGATACAACTCTGAGGAGAACTCAGAAAAAAAAAACAAAGAAAAATCAAGAGACCCTGAGAGTTATGTGGAATACAATCAAAAGCATAAATTTTCGAGTGATTTGAGTTCCAGAACAAGGGGAGAAAACAGAAAACACAGAGAGGATCATTGAAGAACTGCTGACAGAAAAACTTCCCCAATATCATGGAAGATGAAAAGGTGGCCATCCAAGAAGTTCAATGAACCCCATATAGAAGAGACCCCAAAAGAAAATCATCAAAGCATATCATAATCACACTCACCAAAACTAAAGACAAAGAATCCTGTGAGGAGTTCATGAAAAACAAGAAGTCACATACAGAGGAGAAACAATAAGACTAAGCTCAGATTATTCGGCAGAAACCATGCAGGCAAGAAGGCAATGGGATGACATATACAAAATCTTGAAAGAAAAAAATTGCCATCCAAGAATAATATATCCTGCAAAACTCACCTTCAAATATCATGGTGAAATTAAGACATTTCCAGATAAACAGAAATTAAGGGAATATGTATAAAACAAAACAAACTTACAAGAATCATTAAAGGGAGTTCTTCGATCTGAGAACAAACAACTTCAGCTCACATGCTGAATCTAGGACGCAGGATCATACCAGCCAGATACCAATCTAGGAAATGAACTCTCAAGGAATATCCAAAACCAAAGAAATACAACAGGGAATCAGAGCAGTTAATCTGCAAATGACAACAACATCAGAACAATAAAAGAGGGACTAAAGGCTGTAGGTATACAAACTTCTAATGGAAAGGAAGACAAGGCAATACCAAGTAATAATAGACTGCTTCAAACTTGGAAAGATAAGGGTAAATCTCATGGTAACCACAAAGAAAGTTAACAAACATACTCATAAATGTAAAGAGGAAAAACATAAAGTCTCAGCAAAACAAAACCTACAAAAACAAAAAAAAGAAAAAAAAATCCACAAACAAAAGCAATTCAGCACAGGAGAGTAAGAAGAACAGAGAAAACATCAGCACCAAAAAAAAAAAAAAAAAAAAAAAAAAAACCTACAAAATGACAGCAACAAACTCACATCTATCAATAATTACACTCAATGCACCCATTAAAAAACAGAGAATAACAGAATGGATAAAAAAACAGGATCCATCAATATGCTGTCTACAAGAGACACACCTTAGAAACAAAGATGTGAATTTATTAAAAGTCAAAGGTTGGAAAAAAATACATTAAGCTAACAACTACCAAAAAAAAGCAGGAGTGGCAATTCTAATCTTAGATAAAATAGACTTTAAAACCAAATCTACCATAAAAGACAAAGAAGGACACTATATAATCATTAAGGGGACCATCCATCATGAAAACATAACCATAATAAACCTCTACGCACCCAATGACAGGGCTCCAAAATACATAAAACAAACTCTAACAAGACTGACAAGAGAAATTGACAGCTTCACAAAAATAGTAGGATACTTCAACACACCATTATCAGTGAAGGACAGAACAACTAACAAGAAACTCAGCAAAGATACAGAAGACCTAAAGGGCACAATCAGACAACTTGACCTCAAAGGCATATATAGAACACTCCATCCAACCATTGCAAAGTACACATTCTTTTCCAAAGCACGTGGAATATTCTCAAGCATAAACAACATCTTAAGCCACAGAGAAATCCTCAACAAGATCAAAAACATTGAGATAATACAAAGTATCTTCTCTGACCGTAATGCCATCAAGGTAGAAATTAGCAACAGAAGAGCAAGGAAAAAAAATAAGTTACATGGAAAGTGAATCATACCCTGCTTACACATCACTGGGTAATAGAAGAAATCAGAGATGGTATCAAAAAAATTCCTAGATTCAAACGAGGATGAAAACACATCATACCAAAACCTTTGGATCACAGCAAAGACAGTTCTCAGAGGACAATTTATAGCAATAGATGTACACATCAAAAAAGAAGAAAGGGACAAAACCAAAACATTAACAACACAACTCAAACAAATAGAAAGAGAACAGAAAAAAAGCCCACAGCCACCAGAAGAAATGAAATAATAAAGATCGAGCAGAAATAAATGAAATAGAGAACAGAAAAACAATAGAAAGAATCAACAAACCAAAAACTCATTTTTTGAAAGATTCAACAAAATTGACAAACCACTGGCCAGACTGACAAAAGAAAAACAGGAGAGGAGGCAAATGACCCAAATAAGAAAGGAAATGGGTGACATTACAACAGAACCAACTGAAATAGAAAGGATCATAACAGAATATTATGAAAAACTTATCTTAAAAATCTTAACAAATCTTAAAACCCAGAGAAAATGGATAAATTTCTAGAAACATACTACCTACCTAAACTACAACCAAGTGATGTTGAAAATCTGAACAGACTCATGACAACAGAAGAGATTGAAAAAGTAATAAAAAACCTCCAAACAAAAAAAAAAAAAAAAACTTGGCCCAGATGGCTTCACTGGAGAATTCTACAAACCATTCGGAGAAGAGTTTGTACCAGTACTACTCAAACCATTTCATAGCATTGAAAAGGAATGAACACTTCCAAATTCATTCTAAGAAAGCAGAATAACACTGAAAGCAAAACCAGGCAAAGAGACCACCAAAAAAGAAAATTACAGACCAATATCTCTCATGAATATAGACGCAAAAATTCTAGCCAACAGAATTTAGCATCATATCAAAAAAATAATACACTATGACCAAGTAGAATTCATACTCAGTATGCAAGGATGGTTCAAGATTAGAAAATCAATCAATGTAATCCACCACATAAATAAAAGAAAAGAAAAGAATTACATGATTATCTCATTTGAAGCAGAAAAGGCATTTAACAAAGTCCAACACACATTCCTGATAAAAAATCTCAAGAAAATAGGTATAGAAGTGAAATTTCTCAACATAATAAAGGGCATCTGTCATGGATTGAGTTTTGTCCCCCAAAAATATCTGTCAGCTTGGCTGGGTCATGATTCCCAGTATTGTATGATTGTGTTATTTGTAAACTCTATGACTATGATAAGATTATATGTGATCTCCTTATGTGTTTTAGATTCTATCATTTGATGAGGTTATACTGATGATGTTGACAAGGTTAGTGTCTTAAGGCAATCTCATTTAAGATATAAAAGAGAGAAGCGAGCAGAGACATATGGGAACCTCATACCACCAAGAAAGCAGTCTGGGAAAAGAGCCTGTCCTTTGGACCTGAGGTTCCTGTGCTGAGATGCTCCAAGACCAAAGGAAGACTGATGCATCACAAGGACCTTGTAGTATTTCTGTTAGAGCACTACTAGATAACTATGACAACATCTACGCAAAACCAATGGCCAACATCATTCTTAATGAAGAGAGGGTGAAAACATTCCCTTTGAGAACAGGAACAAGACAAGGATGCTCTTTATCACCACTTTTATTTACCATTGTGCTGGAAGTCCTAGCTAAAGCAATAAGGCAAGAAAAAGAAATAAAGGGCATCCAAACTGGTAATGAAGAAGTTAAACTCTCCTTGTTTGAGATGATATGATACTATACATAGAAAACCTTAAAGACTCCAAGAGAAATCTTCTGGAACTAATAGAAGGATTCAACAGAGTAGGAGGATACTAGATAAACATACAAAAATCAGTTGGATTCCTATACACCAATAAGGAAAACAATGAAAAGGAAATCAGGAAAACAATACCATTTATAATAGCCCCTAAAAAGATAAAATCCTTAGGATTAAATCTAACTAAGGATGTAAAAGACCTATACAAAGAAAACTACAAAACAGTAATCCAAGAAACCCAAAGGGATCTACATAAATGGAAAAACATACCATGCTCATGGATAGGTAGACTCAACATTGTAAAAATGGCAATTCTACCCAAAACAATTTACAAATACAATGCAATACCAATCCAAATACCAACAACATTCTTCAAAGAGATGGAAAAGCTAATCATTGACTTTATATGGAAAGGGAAGAAGCCCCGAATAAGTAAAGCACTACTGAATAAGATGAATAAAGTTGGAGGACTCACACTACCTGACTTCAGAACCTCCTGTACAGCTACAGTAGTCAAAACAGCCTGGTAGTGGTACAACGACAGAAACATTGAGCAAAGGAACAGAATTGAGAACCCAGATGTAAATCCATCCACCTACAGTCACCTGATCTTCAACAAGGGCCCAAACTCCATCAAATGGGGAAAAGACAGTCTTTTTAACATATGGTGTTGGCAAAACTGGATATCAATCTGCAAGAAAAGAAACAGGACCAATACCTCATGCCGTATACAAAAACTACTTCAAAATGGATCAAAGACCTGAATATAAAGCCTAAAACTATAAACTTCAGAGAGAAAAAATAGGACCAACACTATAGGACTTAATACACGGCATTAATGGATACAAACCATAACCATCAACGCACAAACCCCAAAAGATAAGCTAGATAACTGGGATCTTCTAAAAATCAAACACCTATGCTCTTCAAAAGACTTCACCAAAAGAGTAAAAAGAGAACCTACAGACTGGGAAAAAATTTTTGGACACTACAAGTCAAACAAAGGTCTAATCTCCATAATCTACAAGAAAATCCAACACCTCTACAACAAAAAGACAAATTATCTTATTAAAAAATGGACAAAGACGTTCTGGCAAAATGGCGCTCTCGGCAGAAGCACCATGCCGTCCCTCCACAACAAACATCTGAAAGACTAAGCCAAACAGAGAATACAACAATCCTGAAACCCTAAAACAGCAAATGAAGAGATAAACAACTCAGCCAAGCACCAAATGGAGTGAGAAAACTGACACAGAATGGAGATCGAGGAGAGATTCATGCAGAGGTCCCCTAAAAGCTAACGCAGCATGGAAGCACCATCTTGGAATCCTATCGGAGACCAGCAAAACAGGGCTAAGAGAAAGCAGACTTATGGAGCGTCCAGTGGGAAACAAAACAACCGGTAATTTGCGATACACGCTTTCCCACCCCTGAACCATCTTCACCCTGACTCGGCCTCCTCTGCTTCTTGCTGCTGCAATGTCTTGACCAGCAAACATTGGCTGCTTGGGTTCCACACACCTGAACAGGCGGCTTTCTGTGTGCCGTTTGTTGGCTGCTGGTGTTGCTTTTTTCCACTTCTTTTGATTTCTTCCTTGCCACTCGCCATCTTTGCTTCTTCCTAAGGGGCTGCAGAGCTCCGGTAATTTGTGATATACGCTTTCCTACTCTCTACCCTTCTTCACCCACATTCGGCCCCCTCTGCTTCCCACGGACAGGGTCTCTTGTCCAGAAACACCAGTCCGCACTAGCTGGCTCTCTGAGTGTCATTTGTTGACTGCTAGTGTTGCTTCTTTTTTTCTGCTCCTTTTGATTTCTCCCTTGCCTCTCGACACCCCCCCTCCCCTTTCACTTGAGAACCTGGCTCCGTGCACCATCTTTGGTTCTTCCTGAAGGGCAGTGGAGTTCCTTTCAAGTGTGGAGCTGCTTCCAGGTCTGGGCTGCTGTGCTGGTGGGATCCTGGGGCTTTTGCTCATTTGTTTGTTTTCAACTGTTTGTTTTCTTTTCCTTTTCTTGACTTGGGAGCCGTTTCTGGCCAGGTGAGCTGCATGGCAAGGAGACAACCCCTCGCTTCCACAGACGTGCAGAGGGATCCCTGAGGCATTTATTTTTCTGGTTTTTTTTTCTTTTTCCTGTTTTTTGGGGGCCATTCTTGTTCTTTTTTTTTTTTTATCTGTTTTGTTTTCTTTTCCCTCTTTTTCCCTTTTTGTCTTCCTTCATTGCTCAGCTTCTCCTCTCTATATATCTTCCCTCTCTTTCTGTTTCCTGAATATCTGGCATTGTATATCTCTATACCTTCTAGCAAGGCTGTACTGCAACACCTGAGAGAAACTTCCCCTGACATCATGGCTTCACTGGTGGGATCCCTGGGAACTTTGCAGTACTTTAATCTTTGATTTTTATTTATTCATTCTTTTCTTTTCTTTCTCTTTCCCTGTCTGTTCTTCTCCATTTCATAGTCTCTCATCTCTCCACTACAATGACAAGCTCCCCCAGCAATATTTTTGTTTGTATGTTTTTGGCTCCTTTTCCTCTCTCCTCTCTCCCATATCCACCTTAGCTCCACACATAACAATCTTACAGCTACATCCTGCCTACCTGCACCGTGCACTTGACATCACACCACCAAGCAGCACAGGTACGGCCTACTGGAAACTGCCCTGCACAGATTACTAGCCCACTCTGGTAGCTGTAGTAAGTGCCACAAACAACCCATCCCAGTAAATCCTCTTCAGCTAGACCTGCCCTGCCGTGCCATATCTGAATGACAGACCCTTCCAGTTGGAAAGGAGACAAAAACTAATGTGCCCACATATGAGCAAACAACAAAGAACACACAGTCTGCCTTCTCAGACATAGTCAATTTTGTTTAAAAATAAGGGACTAAAAAAACAAATCTGCAATCAATAAATGAGAAAAATAACTACTGAATGTCCTGAAGACAGCAGACAATATCAAACATTTAGAAAAACAGGACAGGATGCTTCCAGTAAGCAACCAAAATAAAACACCAGATGACTCTACTGTGAAGAAAATGCACTAGAGCGACCTGGTAAAGAATTCAAATCTCTAATACTCAGAATTCTCCAAGAACTGAGGGAAAAAGCTGACAAACCTGAGGAAAAAATAGACAAATTCATTGAAAATACAGACAAAAAATTGGAAGAATTCAGGAAATTACTACAGGAACAAAATGCCAAAATAAATTCACAACTAGAAATTATACAAAAACAACAATTAGAAATCCAAAAGATAAACAACTAGATTTCAGATATGCACGGTGTCATAGAAGGGCTGAGAAGCAGATTTCAAACAGTGGAAGACAGGATCAGTGGAATTGAAGACAAACACTTGGATACAACTCTTTCAGGAAAACTCAGAAGAAAGAACAACGAAAAATGAAGAGATCTTGAGAGTTATTTGGGACACAATCAAAAGCAAAAATTTTCGAGTGATTGGAATTCCAGAACAGGGGGAGAAAACAGAAAATACAGAGAGGATCATTGAGGAACTGCTGACAGAAAACTTCCCAATATCATGAAAGATGAAAAGCTGGCCATCCAAGAAGCTCAACCAACCCCATATAGAAGAGACAACAAAAGAAAATCACCAAGGCATATCATATTCACACTCTCCAAAACCAAAGACAAACAAAGAATCCTGAGAGCAGCACGTGATAAACAAGAAGTCACATACAGTGGAGAAAAAATAAGACTAAGCTCAGATTATTCAGCAGAAACCATGCAGGCAAGAAGAAAATGGGATGACATACATAACATCCTGAAAGAAAAAAATTGTCAGCCAAGAATAATATGTCCTGCAAAACTCTAGTTCAAATTTGATGGTGAAATTAGGTCATTTCCAGATAAATAGAAATTAAGGGAATATATAAAATGTCAAACCAAACTTACAAGTATTATTAAATAGAGTTCTTCAATCTCAGGACAAACACCTTCAGCACACAGGGAGAAACTAGGAATCAGGATCGTACCAGCCAGATACCAATCTAGGAAATGAACTCTCCAGGACATCAGAAACCAAAAGAAATACAACAGGGTATCAGAGCAGTTAATCAGTAAATAACGACAACATCAAAAAGATAAAAAAGGGAATAAACAGCATCGGTAAATAACCTTCTAATGGAGAGGAAGGCAACACGATACCAAGTAATGGTAGACTGCTTCAAACTTAGAAAGATAAGGGTAAAATTCATGGTCACCCCAAAGAAAGTTAACAAACCAACTCACAAAAATAAAGACGAAAAACATGAAGTCTCAGCAAAAACAAAACCTACAAAAACAAAAAAAAGAAACAAAATCCACAAACAAAAGTAACTCAACACAAGAGAATAAGAAGAACAAAGAAAACTTCCACACCACAAAAAAAGGACTACAAAATGACAGCAACAAACTCACATCTATCAATAATTACACTGAATGTAAATGGACTCAATGCAGCCATAAAGAGATGGAGAGTGACAGAATGTATAAGAAAACAGCACCCATCAATATGCTGTCTACAAGAGACACACCTTAGAAACAAAGATGTGAATTTATTAAAAGTCAAAGGTTGGAAAAAAAATATATCAAGCTAACAACTACCAAAAAAGAGCAGGAGTGGCAATTCTGATCTCAGCTAAAATAGATTTTAAAACAAAATCTACCAGAAAAGACAAAGGACACTATATAATGATTAAGGGGATGATCCATCATGAAGACATAACCATAATAAACTTCTATGCACCTAATGACAGGGCTCCAAAATACATACAACAAACTCTAACAACACTAAAAACAGAAATTGACAGTTCCACAATAATAGTAGGAGACTTCAACCCACCACTCTCAGTAAAGAACAGAACAACTAAGAAGAAACTCAGCAAAGATACAGAAGACCTAAAGGGCACAATCAGCCAACCTGACCTCATAGACATATATAGAACACTCCATCCAACCACTGGAAAGTACAAATTCTTTTCCAAGACACATGGAACATTCTCCAGAATAGACCACATCTTAGGCCACAGAGCAATTCTCAACAAGATCCAAAACGTTCAGATAATTCAAAGCATCTTCTCTGACCACGATGCCATCAAGGTAGAAATTAACAACAGAAAGAGCAAGGAAAAAAAGTCAGCTATATGGAAACTGAATGATATTCTGCTTACACATCAGTGGGTAATAGAAGAAATCAGAGATGGAATCAAAAAATTCCTAGAATCAAATGAGAATGAAAGCACACCATACCAAAACCTTTGGGACACAGCAAAGGCATTCCTCAGAAGACAATTTATAGCAATAGATGCACAAATGAGAAAAAAAGAAAGGGACAAAATCAAAACATTAACTACAGAACTCAAACAAATAGAAAGAGAACAGCAAAATAAAAACCCACAACCAGCGGAAGAAAGGAAATAGTAAAGATCAGAGCAGAAAAAAAATGAAATAGAGAGCATAAAAACAATAGAAGGAATCAACAAAACCAAAAGTTGTTTCTTTGAAAGAATCAACAAAATCGACAAACCGCTGGCCAGACTGACAAAACAAAAACACGAGAGGACACAAATAACCCAAATAAGAAATGAAATGAGGAACATTACAACAGACCCAACTGAAATAAAAAGGATTATAACAGAATATTATGAAAAACTATACTCCAACATATTTGAAAACCTAGAGGAAAAGGATAAATTTCTAGAAACACACGGCCTACCCAAACTACAACAAAATGATGTTAAAAATCTGAACAGACCCATAACAAGGAAAAGATTGAAATGGTAATACAAAAACTCCCAACCAAAAAAAGCCCTGGCCCAGATGACTTCACTGGAGAATTCTACAAAACATTCACCGAAGAGCATGTACCAGTACTACTCAAGCTATTTCAGAGCATAGAAGAGGAAGCAACACTTCCAAATTCATTTCATGAAGCCAGCATAACGCTGATACTAAAACCAAGCAAAGACGTCACAAAAAAAGAAAATTATATACCAATATCCCTCATGAATATAGATGCAAAACTTCTGAACAAAAGTCTAGCCAATAGAATTCAGCATCATATCCAAAAAATAATACACCATGACCAAGTAGGATTCATACCAGGTATGCAAGGATGGTTCAACTTTAGAAAATCAATCAACGTAATCCACCACATAAAAAAAAGGAAAGAAAAGAATCACATGATCATCTCAATTGACGCAGAAAAGGCATTTGACAAAGCCCAACACCTATTCCTGATAAAAACTCTCAATAAAATAGGTATAGAAGGGAAATTTCTCAGCATAATAAAAGGCATCTCTGCAAAACAAACAGCCAACATCATTCTTAATGGAGAGAGGCTGAAAACATTCCCCTTGAAAACAGGAACAAGACAAGGATACCCTTTATCACTACTCCTATTTAACATTGTGCTGGAAGTTCTAGCTAGAGCAGTAAGGCAAGAAAAAGAAATAAAGGCCATCCAAATTGGTAATGAAGAAGTTAAACTGTCCCTGTTTGCAGATGATATGATACTATACACAGATGACCCTAAAGACTCCACGAGAAATCTACTGGAACTAATAGAAAGATTCAGCAGAGTAGCAAGATACAAGATAAACATTCAAAAATCATTTGGATTCCTATACACCAATAAGGAGAACAATGAAAAGGAAATCAGGAAAAGAATACCATTTTCAATAGACCCTAAAAAAATGAAATACTTAGGAATAAATCTAACCAGGGATGTAAAAGACCTATACAAAGAAAACTACAAAACACTACTACATGAAACCCAAAGGGATTTACATAAATGGAAAAACATACCATGCTTATGGATAGGCAGACTCAACATTGTGAAAATGACAATTCTACCCAAAGAAATTTACAAATACAATGCAATCCCCATCCAAATACCAACAACATTCTTCAAGAGATGGAAAAACTAATCATTGACTTTGTATGGAAAGGGAAGAAACCCCGAATAAGTAAAGCACTACTGAAGAAGAAGAAAGTTGGAGGACTCACACTACATGAGTTCAGAACCTACTATACAGCTACAGTAGTCAAAAAAACAGCCTGGTACTGGTCCACCGACACATAAATTGACCAAAGGAACAGAATTGAGAACCCAGATGTAAATCCATCCACTTACGGTCACCTGATCTTCGACAAGGGTCAAAGTCCATCAAATGGGGAAAAGAGAGTCTTTTTAACAAATGGTGCTGACAAAACTGGATATCAATCTGCAAAAAAATGAAACAGGACCCATACCTCACAGCATATACAAAAACTAATTCAAAATGGATCAAAGACCTGAATATAAAGCCTAAAACTATAAAGTTCATAGAAGAAAAAATAGGACCAACACTTCAGGCCTTAATACCTGGCATTAACAGGATACATACCATAACCATTAACACACAAACCCCAGAAGATAAGCTAGACAACTGGGATCTTCTAAAAATCAAACACCTATGCTCTTCAAAATACTTCACCAAAAGAGTAAAAGGAGAACCTACAGACTGGGAAAAAAATTTTGGACAGTACAAGTCAGATAAAGGTTTAATCTCCATAATCTACAAGAAAATCCAACACCTCTACAACAAAAAGACAAATAAACCTATGAAAATATGAGCAAAGGAAATGAACAAACACTTCACCAAAAAAGACATCCAAATGGCCAACAGACTCATGAGGAAATGCTCGCAATCACTAGCCATTTGAGAAATGCAAATTAAAACCACAATGAGATACCATCTCACCCTGGCATTACTTGCACGAATCAAAAACAGTGGAAATAACAAATGTTGGAGGGGGTGTGGGGAGAGCCACACTTATGCACTGCTGGCAGGAATGCAAAATGATACAACCATTTTGGAAAATGATACAGTGCTTCCTCAGAAAGCCAGAAATAGACATACCATTCGATCCAGCAATCCCACTCCTAGGAATATATCCTAGAGAAATAAGAGTCGTCACTCGAATACACATATGCACAGCTATGTTCATGGCAGCATTGTTCACAATAGCAAAAAGATGGAAACCACCTAGATGCCCATCAACAGATGAATGGATAAACAAACTAAGGTACATACACACAATGGAGTACTATGAAACGAGAAAGAACAATGAATCTGTGAAGCATCTCAGAACATGGATGAAACTGGAGGACATTATGCTGAGTGAAATAAGTCAATCACTGAAGGACAAATGCTGTATGAGACCTCTATTGTAAAAACCCATGAAAAAGTTCACACACAAAATGTAACAATCTTTGTTGGTTACTAGGGATGGGAGGGGTGGGGGGAAATACTAAATAGGCAATAGATAAGTGGTCTCTTTGGTGAAGGGTGAGACAGTACACAATACAGGGGAAACTAGCACAACATGTACAAGGAAAGCTCATGGAAGCCCCATAAACGAATCCAAACACCCTGATGGACTGAATTGCTGGGAGGAGGGCTGTGGGGAACATGGTCTCAGGGAACATCTAGCTCAATTGGCATGACAAAGCTTATAAAGACAATGCTTTACATTCTACCTTGGTGAGTAGTGTCTGTGGTCTTAAAAGCCTGTGAGCGGCCATCTAAGATACTCCAATGGTCTCATCCCTTCAGGGGCAAGGGAGAATGAAGAGAACAGGATATAAGGAAAAGATTAGTCCAAAGGACTAATTGTCCACAGCTACCAAGGCCACCACCGGACTGAGTCCAGTACAGGTAGATGGTGCCCAGCTACCACCAATGACAGCTCTGACCAGGATCATAACAGAGGGTTCTGGACAGAGCTGGAGAAGGAAGTAGAGGATAATTCTAACTCACAAAAAAAAGACCAGATTTACTGGCCTAAAGGAGACTGGAGAAACCCCGAGAGTATGGCCCCCAGACACCCTTTAACTCAGTGGTGAAGTTACCTCTGAGGTTCACTGTTCAGCCTGGGAGTGGACAGCCTCGTAAAACCAAATGAGACTAACGAGGTACAGGAGTCCAGTGACAGGGGTCAGAAGGCAGAAGGGGAGAAGGAAGCTGGTGATAGCGAACCCAAGATTGAGTAAGGATATTGTTGATGTGTTGTGAGATTGTTAACCGTTGTCATAGGGCAACATTTGTAGTAACTGTTAAATGAGAAACTATTTTGTTCTGTAAGCCTTCATCTTAAGTGAGAATAACAGCACAATTGGAAGAGTGTAGTCAATGTCACTGAACTGTGCATGTAGAAATTTTTGAAATGGTATATCTTTGGCTATGTGTATTTTCACCAAAAAAAAAAAAAAATGTTGAGAAGTTAGAGGGTTGATATGTTGTCAGGTTGTTAACCAATGTCATAAAACATCATGTGTACTACTATTTCATGAGAAACTATTTGTTCTGTAACCCTTCACCTGAAGTACAATAAAAAAACATTTAAAAAATGGGCAAAGGAAATGAACAGACACTTCCCCAAAGAAGATATTCAAATGGCCAGCAGACACATGAGGAAATGCTCGCTATTGCTAGCCATTAGAGAAATGCAAATTAAAACCACAATGAGATACCATCTCACCCCGGGGTTACTGGCACGAATCAAAAACACTGGAAATAACAAATGTTGGAGGGGCTGTGGGGAGATCGGAACTCTTACGCACTGCTGCTGGGAATGCAAAATATACAACCATTTTGGAAAATGATATGGAACTTCCTCAGAAAGCCAGAAATAGATATAGTATTCGGTGCAGCAATCCCACTTCTAGGAATATATCCTAGAGAAATAAGAGTCGTCACTCGAATACACATATGCACAGCTAAGTTCATGGCAGCATTGTTCACAATAGCAAAAAGATGGAAACCACCTAGACGCCCATCAACAGATGAATGGATAAACAAACTATGGTACATACACACAATGGAGTACTATGCAACGAGAAAGAACAATAAATCTGTGACGCATCTCATAACATGGATGAAACTGGAGGACATTATGCTGAGTGAAATAAGTCAATCACTGAAGGACAAATGCTGTATGAGACCTCTATTGTAAAAACCCATGAAAAAGTTCACACACAAATTGTAACAATCTTTGTTGGTTACTAGGGATGGGAGGTGTTGGGGGGGAAATACTAGATAGGCAATAGATAAGTGATATCTTTGGTGAAGGGTGAGACAGTACACAATACAGGGGAAACTAGCACAACTTGTACAAGGAAAGGTCACGGAAGCCCTATAGACACATCCAAACTCCCTGAGGGACTGAATTGCTGGGCGGAGGGCTGTGGGGACCATGGTCTCAGGGAACATCTAGCTCAATTGGCATAACACAGTTTATAAAGACAGTGTTCTACATTCTGTCTTGGTGAGTAGTGTCTGTGGTCTTAAAATCCTGTAAGCAGCCATCTAAGATATTCCACTGGTCTCAATCCTTCGGGAGCAAGGGAGACTGAGGAGAACAGGAAAGAAGGAAAAGGTTAGTCCGAAGGACTAATGGACCACAGCTACCAAGGCCTCCACCAGACTGAGTCCAGTACAACTAGATGGTGCCTGGCTACCATCATTGACTTCTCTGACCGGGATGACAACAGAGCGTTCTGGACAGAGCTGGAGAAGGATGTAGATCATAATTCTAACTCAGAAAAAAAAGACCAGATTTACTGGCCTAAAGCAGACTGGAGAAACCCCAAGAGTATGGCCCCCACACACCCTTTCAGCTCAGTTGTTAAGCTACCTCCAAGGTTCACTGTTCAGCCTGGGAGTGGACAGCCCAGTAAAACCAAATGAGACTAACGAGGTACAGGAGTCCAGTGACAGGGGTCAGAATGCAGAAAGGGACAAGGAAGCTGGTGATAGGGAACCCAAGTTTGAGTAAGGATATTGTTGATGTGTTGTGAGTTTGTTAACCATTGTCATAGGGCAACATTTGTAGTAACTGTTAAATGAGAAACTATTTTGTTCTGTAATCCCTCATCTTAAGTGAGAATAACAGCGCAATTGGAAGAGCGTAGTCAATGTCACTGAACTGTGCATGTAGAAATTTTTGAAATGGTGTATCTTTGGCTATGTGTATTTTCACCCAAAAAAAAAAAAAAAGTTTGAGAAGTTAAAAGGTTAATATGTTGTGGTGTTGTTAACCAATGTCATAAAACAACATGTGTACTACTGTTTCATGAGAAACTATTTGTTCTGTAAGCCTTCACCTGAAGTACAATAAACAAAAAGAAAGAAAGAAAGAAAGAAATCTCATCAATTCTGCCACTGAAAGAGGTCCTGCCTCCTGCAGAGGGGATTTCCTTTCCCACTCTGGTGCTTTAGAAGATCAAACAAGATGAGTTCCATATCAGTTATTGAAGTCTTGCTCATTTAAGTTCTTATTTTCCCTTGATGTTAGAAGTAATTCCATTAATAGGATACATGGTGGTATATTAGAATAGGGAATTGAGTTGAGATCAAAGAGTTACCTTTAGTTAAAACTCATGGTGAATGCTCTTCTGCTTGGTTTCATGTTGATAGACTTTCTCCTGAAAGCACAAGGTTTCCAGGCATTAAAACCAGGCAGTTTAATTTTGCTATTTATGTATATTTTAGACTGTGAGGTAGGGAAGTACTTCAGAACATTGTTTACTCATCTTGTGTCATGCCAGTTTTCCATGTTGCCAGCTTAAGTCATGAAACAAATGTGTGATGGAACAATGCTTTACTCACATAGAAAAGAGATAGAGCAAGGTCAGAGCAAGTTGCCAGTAGTGACCTGAGCATGGTAGTTCTGTGCATCCTTCTTGTGCTACAGGTGAGAGACCCATTCTCTTCCTGTCTGGAACAGATACAGAAGTGAGATTGGTCAGGTGCCATAAGATGCCTGCACATGAGCAGGACAGAAAAGTTACTGTTTGCCCAGAAGAGGGAGAGAAGCTTCCCTGACAAAGACAAGAAACTGGGAGAAAGAGAAAGACTCAGTTTCCAGGTTCTATTATCAGAGAGTGCTCTGGGTCCAAGGCTTCTGCCTGGGCAACCTGGATGGAAGACGCAGAAGCCGACAGACAGAACTTTTGTCCAACATGATGTATTCCATTGTTCATCCAGTAAACATTCACCATGCCAAGCACTCTACTGGATATTAGGGATACAGATGAAAAACACAACCCTTCCCTCAGGAAACCCATAGGTTGATGAGAAGCACAGTTACGTTAGAGAATGATAAGGACTATGAATGAAACAAAGGCACAAAATATGGTTGCTCACTTGCCTGACGACCTCTGATCTCAAAAATTACTGAATGATGTCAAATCTACAAGACTCCACAGCTAGAGATTCTATCATGTTAACAGACAATCATTTCCAACAATCATCTCAGAAGGGGAAAGAGAGAGCTTTACTTCAGCTGCTAAATGGGAAGACAGAATAGATGCATTATATGTATTAGTGTAACAGCTTATTTGTACAACCTGACTTTGGTCCTATATAGAAGAAGGTCAGGGCACTTTTTCCATTTGCCCTCTATTAAAAGCTTTCAAAAGTGACCTGCTGAAAGATGGGGTTACAGAGTGGAAAGGATCAGTTCTTTATAATTTTTAAGTGCACTGCAATAGACTTCAAGCTTTTGTTGAAGCAAAGTATAGATACAGAAACCTGGAATTGTAAATAATAGAAATATAACACTCAGAGGGACCTTTGAAATTATCTAAGACAATTTAAAAAAAAATTAGTTTAAAGATGTGAAAATTACTTTTATAAGAGTATTAACGATGAGGCCAAGAGTATTGAGAAGCAGAGATGGGTAGATTCAGTGTGTGGTGCAGAGGTGGGGTAAGCAAATTCTTCTCCACACCTAAGACTTCCTTCCATGTGGAGGGGCTGCATTAGCAGAACCCCTGGCCCCTTCTTATCCCTCCTTCTTCCTCCCTTGGGATAAAGTTTACATATTTGATAGGTGTATTTAGAAGCAAGAGCAAGGCATACATATCCAAGTCTCCTCCCTTCTTTTGCTTTGGAGGAGACTTGACTGTGGAGGGCATGAAGTTTGATAGCTATTGGGTCTGCAGTGCAATCATTAGAGAGCCTGGGCACCCTAGGGATGGGCCACAATGCTCCAGGGCTGCCTAACAAAGGGAAGGGAAATCTGTATTTAAAATTCAATATTAGGAAGTCTACTTCTATCAATACTCATTTATTAGTATTCAGAATAATATATTGGTCTCTTTCATGGACTGAATTGTGTTCCCAAAAAAATATGTGATGTAAACCCTAATCTCTATGTCTGTGGTTAGGATTCCATTTGGGAATGGGTTGTCTTTGCTCTGTTAATGAGACAAGATTAGTGTAGAGTGTGTCTTGAGTCAATCTCTTTTGAGATATAATAGAGATCAAACAAGCAAGGGAGTAAGAGAAATGGGGGAAGATAAATGCCAGGCACATGAAGATAGCTCAGGATCAAAAGCTCAGATGAGATAAGGACCTTCTTACAGAGCTGACAGAGAGAGAAAGCTTTCCCCTAGAGACAGCACCCTGAATTCAGACTTCTAGCCTGCTTAACTGTGAGAAATAAATTTCCACTTGTTAAAGTCATCCTTTTGTGATATTTCTATTATAATAGCACCAGATAACTGAGATAGAATTTGGTACTGGGAGTGGGATGTTGCTGTAACAGATAACTAAAATGTGGAAGCAGATTTGGAATTGGGTAATGGGTAGAGGCTAGAAGAGTTTTAAGGTGCCTATAGGGTCACTGTGAGTTGGAATCAACTCAACAGCAATGGGTTTGTTTTTTGGTTTTAATAATAAAAGCATAGATTGCCTTGAAGAGACTGTTGGTATAATTATAGGCATCAAAGGCTATTCTGGTGAGGGTTCAGAAGGAAGTGAGGAGAGCTATAGAGAAAGTCTCTATTGTCTTAGAGAATATATATGGTGCCATAAACAGAATGTTACTAGTAACGTGGATGTTAAATGTGCTTCTGGTGAGGCTTTAAAAGAAAATGATGAAGACATGATTGGACAATGGAGGAAGGGTGATGCTTTTTGTGCAGTAGCAAAGAACTTGTCTGAATTATGTTCAAATATTTGGTGAAAGGTAGAATTTGTAAGTGAAGAACTTAGATATCTGGTTGATGAGATTTCTAAGCAAGATCTTAAAGGGGCTACATGGCTTCTCCTTGATGCTTACAGTGAAATGTGAGAGGAAAGAGATGGAGTTAAAAATGAACTGTGCAAAATGAAAAACAGAAATTAGATTTGGAAAATTTTGTTGCACAAACTAAGGACATTCCCTAGAATTTTTTGCAAGGATATTGCTACACAATCTTCTGTTAAAGAGATTAAGCCTGTTACCAATGGATTTAACCAACTACCACAGTAGAAAACTCATCAGCTTAGACTGAAAGGGACAGAGAAAGAATAAAAGGAAAGAACATCATCTGCCTCTTGGAATTCTATAGATAGGAATTGGGCCAAAGGAGCTACATCTGTTGTCCTCCAGGAAAAGAAAAGGACCATCCCTGGAGCAGCTTGGAGATCAGCAGAACTATTCGAAGGAGCACTGGAAGCCGAGCATTCTTGGTTTCAAAAGGTGGGGCTATGGTCTCCTGAATTTCAAAGGGTGGGGCCACAGCCTCCTAGGTTTGAAAGAGTCAGATTTTTGCCAACAATGGGGCTGTCATAAAGGTATGCCAGGGAGATGGGGCCACCACCCAAAGCTAAGGGGCGGGGCTGCCCTGCCCAATGGACAGAAGAACAAGAGGTGCCAGCACTGAGGGAATGGTGTTGTCACTCAGATGGACTAGGAGAATGGGACCTCCCAAAGCTGATGGAGCAGAGTTGCCATCCCAGTAGAAGTGGAAGGTGGAGCTGAAGCCCAGGGCCTAGGGGACCCCACTCAAAATCCAGACAGCATGGCCAATACCCAGAGCCTGGAGGGCAGGGCCATTGCCTAGATGGTCTCAGGGAAAAGAGGATTATTTTCAAGCCTTGAAAGCTAGTGTAATTTGTTTTGCTGGGTTATGGGTTTGCTTGGTGCCTGTTATCCCTTCTTTCCTTCCAATTTCTCTTATGTAATAGAAATGTCTGCCTTGTGCCTGTTCCATCATTGTACTTTGGGAACAGATAATTTGTAATCTAGATATCACAAGTTCACAGATGAAGAGAAATTTTGCCCCAGGATGGACTATGCTTAAAGTCTCACTCATATTTGATGTAGATGATTCAGAAAATGAAATTTTGGAGTTAGACTTGATTTAAAACTTTTGGGATGTTGTGATGGGATAAATTATGTTTTGCATGTGGGAAGGACATGAATTTGCAGGGGGGCAAAAGGTGGAATGCTATAGATTGAATTGTGTACCCTCAAAATATGTATTGTAATTCCTAACCCTTATGCCTGCGGTTATAATCCCATTTGGGATGGGTTGTCTTTGTTATATTGATGAGGCAGGATTACTGTAGGGTGTGTCTTCAGTCAATCTCTTGAGATATAAAAGAGATTAAACTAATAAGCCAGAAGCAGAGATGTGGAAGAGAGACAACAAGCTACATGAAAATCATCCAGGGGCAGAAGCTCCTTAGAGACATGAATCTTCCTCCAGGACTGGCAGAGAGAGAAAGACTTTCCCTAGAGCCCTAATTGAATTCAGACTTCCAGTCTCCTACACTGTGATAAATAAATTTCTGTTCTTTAAAGCCATACATTTATGGTATTTCTTTTATATTAACACTAGATAACTAAGACAGTCTCTTACCAGGGGTGTTCTGGTAAATGTTTAACAGCTACTTCTTCAACAACAAAAAGCCTTGATTTATGTTGTTGTTGTGAGGTGCCCTTGAGTTTGTTTCAACTCATACCAACCCTATCAACAACCGAATGAAACACTCCCTGGTCCTGAGCCATCCTCACGATGGGTGCTATGTTTGAGGCCATGATTATAGCCACTTTGTCAAGTCATCTCATTGAGGGTCTTCCTATTTTTCACTGACTCTATGCTTTACCAAGCTTAGTGTCTTTCTCCAAGGACTGGTCACTTCTGATAACATGTCCAAAGTATGTGAGACCAAGTCTCGCCATCCTGACTTCCAAGGAGCAATTTTTCTGTATTTCTTCCAAGACAGACTTGTTTGTTCTTCCAGCAGTCCATGGTATATTCAATATTCTTCACCAGCACCATAGTTCAAAGGCATCAATTCTTCTTGGGTTTTCCTTATTCATTGTCCTGCTTTCACATATATATGAGATGACTGAAAATATCATAGCTAGAGTCAGGCTCACCTTAGTCTTTAATGTGACATGTTTGATTTTTAACACTTTAAAGAGATCTTTTGTGGCAGATTTTCCCAAAGCAATACATCCTTTGATCTCTTGACTGCTGCTTCCATGGGTGTTGATCGTTGATGCAAGTAAAATGAAATCCTTGACAACTTTAATCTTTTCTCTGTTTATCATTATGTTGCTTATTGGTCCAGTTGTGAGGATTTCTGTTTTCTTTACGTTGAGGTGTAATCCAAACTGAAGGCTGTGGTGTTTGATCTTCATCAGTAAGTGCTTCAATTCCTCTTCACTTTCAGCAAGCCAGGTTGTGTCATCCACATAACACAGGTTGTTAATGAATTTTCCACCAATCCTGATGCCAAAGTTTTCATCATTTAGTCCAGCTTCTTGGATTATTCGCTCAGCATAACAGATTGAATAAGTATGGTGAAATGACATAACCTTGACGTACACCTTTCTTGAGTTTAAACCACGAAGTATCACCTTGCTCTGTTCAAATGACTGCTTCTTGATCTATTTACAGTTCCTCGAGCACAATTAAGTATTCTGGAATTCCTTTTTTTTCCTTTTTTTAATTTTAACCTTTTTTTTTCTATTGTACTTCAAGTGAAGATTTACAGAACAAATAGTTTCTCATTAAACAGTAGTACACATATTGTTTTATGACAACGCTTAACAACCCCACGACATGTCAACTCTCTCCGTTCTCAACCTTTTTTCTTTTTATGGTGAAAATATACATAGCCAAAGATACACCATTTCAAAACTTTCTACTTGCAAAGTTCAGTGACATTGACTATGCTCTTCCAATTGTGCTGCTATTCTCACTTTAGATGAATTATTACAGAACAGAATAGTTTCTCATTAAACAGTTAATACAAATGTTGCCCTATGACAATGGTTAACAACCCCACTACACATCAACACTGTCCTTACTCAACTTTAGGTTCCCTATCACCAGTTTTCCTGTCTTCTTCTGCCTTCGAGTCCTTGTCCCTGGACTGCTGTGCCTCATTAGTCCCGTTTTGTTTTATGGGGCTGTCCAATCCCTGGCTGAATGGTGAACCTCAGAAATGACTTCACCACTGAGCTAAAAGAGTGTCTGGGGGCCATATTCTCAGGGTTTCTCCAATCTATTTTAGGCCAGTAAATCTGGTCTTTTTTGTGTGTGGCTTAGAATTTTGTTCTACATCCTTCTCCAGCTCTGTCCAGAACCCTCTGTTGTGATCCCGGTGAGAACAGTCAGTGGTGGTAGCCAGGCACCATCTAGCTGTACTGGACTCAGTCTGGTGGAGGCCTTGGTAGCTGTGGAAAATTAGTCCTTTGGACTAACCATTTCCTTGTTTCCTGTTCTCCTCAATCTCCCTTGCTCCCAAAGGGATGAGACCAGTGGAGTATCTTAGATGGCTGCTCACAGACTTTTAAGACCCCAGATGCTACTCACCAAGGTAGAATGTAGAACATTGTCTTTATAAACTGTGTTATGCCAATTGAGCTAGATGTTCCCCGAGACCATGGTCCCCAGAGCCCTCCACCCAGCAATTCAGTCCCCCAGGGAGTTTGGATGTGTCTATGGAAATTCCATGACCTTTCCTTGTACAAGTTGTGCTTGTTTCCCCAGTATTGTGTACTGTCTCACCCTTCACCAAAGATACCACTTATCTATTGCCTATTTAGTATTTCCTCCCACCCCTCCCATCCCTGGTAACCAACAAAGATTGTTACTTTTTGTGTATAAACTTTTTCATGGGTTTTTACAATAGAGGTCTCATCCAATATTTGTCCTTTTGTGATTAACTTATTTCACTCAGCATAATGTCCTCCAGTTTCATCCATGTTATGAGATGCTTCACAGATTCATCATTGTTCTTTCTCGTTGCATCGTACTCCATTGTGTGTATGTACCACAGGTTGTTTATCCATTCATCTGTTGATGGGCATCTGGGTTGTTTCCATCTTTTTGCTTTTGTGAACAATGCATATGTCTATTCGAGTGACGACTCTTATTTCTCTAGGATATATTCCTAGGAGTGTGATTGCTGGATCGTATGGTGTTTCTATTTCTAGCTTTCTAAGGAAGCACCATATCATTCTCCACAACGGTTCTATCATTTTACTTTCCCACCAGCAGTGCATACGATTTCCCATCTCCCCGCAGCCCCCTCCAACATTTGTTATTTCCACTGTTTTTGATTCGTGCAAGTAATGCCAGGGTGAGATGGTATCTCATTGTGGTTTTAATTTGCATTTCTCTAATGGCTAGTGATCGCGAGCATTTCCTCATGAGTCTGTTGGCCATTTGGATGTCTTTTTTGGTGAAGTGTTTGTTCATTTCCTTTGCTCATATTTTCATAGGATTATTTGTCTTTTTGTTGTAGAGGTGTTGGATTTTCTTGTAGATTATGGAGATTAAACCTTTATCTGACTTGTACTGTTCCAAAATTTTTTTCCCAGTCTGTAGGTTCTCTTTTTACTCTTTTGGTGAAGTCTTTTGAAGAGCATAGGTGTTTGATTTTTAGAAGATCCCAGTTATCTAGCTTATCTTCTGGGGTTTGTGTGTTGATGGTTATGGTATGTATCCTGTTAATGCCAGGTATTAAGGCCTGAAGTGTTGGTCCTATTTTTTCTTCTATGAACTTTATAGTTTTAGGCTTTATATTCAGGTCTTTGATCCATTTTGAATTAGTTTTTGTATATGCTGTGAGGTATGGGTCCTGTTTCATTTTTTTTGTAGATGGATATCCAGTTTTGTCAGCACCATTTGTTAAAAAGACTGTCTTTTCCCCATTTGATGGACTTTGGTTGGAATTCCCATTTTTTGCAATGTTATCCAAAACTTGTTATGATCCACACAGTCGAATGTCTTTGCATAGTCAATAAAAGACAGGTAAACATCTTTCTAGTAGTCTCTGCTTTCAGCTGTGATCCATATGACATCAACAAAGATATTCTTTGTTCCACATCCTCCTCTGAATCTAATTGTAATTTCTGGCTGTTCCTTGTTATTGTACTGTTACAACAGATTTTGAATAATCTTCAGCAAAATTTTTCTTAAGTGTGATATTAAGGATATTGTTTGAAAATTTTCGTATTCTGTTGGATCATCTTTCTTTGGAATGGGCACAAATATGGATCTCTTCCAATCAGTTGGCCAGGTAGCTGTCTTCCAAATTTCTTAGCATAGACGAGTAAGTGTTCCCCATAATATACCTGTTTGTTGAAATATCTCAACTGATAGTCCCTCATTCCCTGGCGCCTTGTTTTCATCAATGCCTTCAGTACAGCTTGGACTTCTTCCTTTAATATCATCAGTTCTTGATTTGAAATGTTTGCCTGTCTGCCAATTCTTTTTGGTATAGTGACTGTGTATTCCTTCTAGCTTCTTTTATGCTTCCTCTGTCATTCAATATTTTGCCCATGGAATCCTTCAGTATTGCAACTGGAGGCTTGAATACTTTCTCCAGTTCTTTCAGCTTGAGAAATGCCTAGTGTGTTCTTCCCTTTTGGTTTTCTAACTCCATGTCTTTGCACATTTCATTATAATACTTTACTTTGTTTTCTCAATCCACCCTTTGAAATCTTCAGGTTTTTTTTTTTTTTTTTTTTTTTTTTTTTACTTCATCATTTCTTCCATTTGCTTTATCTACTCTATGTTCAAGACAAAGTTTCAGAGTCTCTTCTGACATCTATTTTGATCTTCTCTTTCTTTCCTGTCTTTTTAGTGACCTTTTACTTTCTTCATGTATGATGTCCTTGACGTGATCCCAAAACTTATCTGTCTTTGGTCTTTGTATTCTATTCTTGAGATGGTCTCCACAGGTATGGGGTTAAGATTCAAAAACCTACTTTGAGGTTGGTGCACAATTGTACCCATAACTACAATCCAGAAACAGAATAGCTCTGCATTTATTTAGATCTTTTATTTTTTTTTAATCAGAACTTTATTTTTTCTTTTTGTAGATTTTTTTTAACATGCTTTCTTAGATTTACCATTGTACATGGTGTTGCCATGAGCCAGGAACCAACTTGACTGCTGCTAACGACAACAATAACAACTGTTTTCTGAGGTGTAGTGGGTGTTTTTGGAAATGGTCTTTTTTTTAATTTCAAAATTCAGTTGTTATTGGCTGATATGTAGGAAACAATTGAATTTTGTATATTGATCTTTTACCATGTAACTCATCTGGTCTTCGGTCATTAGTGTTCAATGCTTTAAATCTATTGTTGAGATGGTCTCCAGATTTAGGTGTGATATACTACAAGGTCATACTTTAGCTCTCATGTACTTGTTTTAATTTTCTTTAGCTTCAGTTTGAACTTGTATATGTGCAATTGATGATCTGTTCTGCAGTCAGCCCCTGGCCTTGTTCTGACTGATGATATTGAGTTTTTCCATTGTATCTTTCCACAGATGTAGTCAATTTGTTTCCTGTGTTTTCCATCCGGTGAGATCCAGGAGTATAGTCACCATTTATGTTGTGTAAAAATGGTATTTATGATTAAGAAGTGGTTGTTCTTGCAAAATTCTGTCATGCAATCTCCTGTGTCTTTTCTATCACCAAGGCCATATTTTCCAACTTATGTTCCTTCTTTAGTTTCAACTTTTGCATTCCAATCACCAGCAATTATCAATGTATCTTGAATGCATGTTTGATCAATTTCAGACTGCAGAAATTGGTAAAAATCTTCAATATCCTCATATTTGGCATTAGTGTTTGGTGCTTAAATTTGAAAAATAGTCATGTTAACTGGTCTTCCTTGTAGGCATATGCATATTATCTTATCACTGACAGCACTGTACTTCAGGATAGATCTTGAAATGTTCTTTGTGACTATGAATTTTATGCTGTTCCTCTTCAATTTGTTATTCCCAACCATATGATTGTCTGGTTCAAAATGGTCAATGCCAGTCATTTTCAGCTCACTAATACCTAGGATATTGATCCTTATGCATTTCATTTCATTTTTGGAACATCCAGTTTTCCAAGATTCATACTTTGTACGTTCCACATTCTGATTATTAAGGGATGGTTTTCAGCTGTTTCTTCTCATTTGGAGTCATGCCATATCAACAAATGAAGGCCCCGAAAGCTTGACTTCATCCACCTCATTAAAGAGGATTACTTTGAGAAGGTAGCTCTTCCCCAGTTGTATTTTAAGTATCTTGGTGGCACATGGTGTCTTAGGCTGGGTTCTCTAGAGAAACAAAACCAGTAAAGCATATATATATATATATATATATATATATAGAGAGAGAGAGAGAGAGAGAGAGAGAGAGAGAGAGAGAGAGAGAGAAAGAGAGAGAGAGAGAGAGAGAGAGCTAGAGAGAGAGATTTATATCAAGGAAACAGCTCATGTGATTGTAGAGGCTGAAATGTCCCTATTCCATGGATCAGGATAGAGGCTTGTCCTGATTCATGTAGCCTCAGGGGCTTCAAATCCAAGATAGGCAGGTGGGAAAGCAGGAATCTTGCTCACAGGCTGTTAAGATCAACGAATCCCAAGATCAGCAGGTAAGCTGCTAGCTCAAGTCCCAAAAACCAGAGGTCAGATGAACAAGAGGCAGCTACAGGATCCATAGCAAGCCAAAAGCCTTGGTAAGGAAAGCAGGAAGGAAGTAGTCAGCAGGGGGTGGAGAGATGAAGGCTGAGGGGGCAGTGTGCCACCACAGGCCCCACCCCCACTGGTACCACTTAGCAGATTCTATCATGGGGGTGATCACATGCCAAATTTCAACAGGGAAGTGATGGCAACATATAACTGTCAAAACACTAAGAAACATGGCCCAGCCATGTTGACACACAATCTTAACCACCACAGTCCACCCCTTGTCAACTTGGCACCTGTACACATTTCCACAAACCATACATAATCTCTGAATAAAGACAATTAGAAAGTCATACTTGTATTTAACATGATACATCTAACAGGTACAACTGAAAACACACTAACCCTGTTTACATCTTATATTTTATAAGTGAAGAAAAAAAATTTGATGAACACATACAAAGCAAAAATACTCATAACAATTACAGTTCTCATTTCTGCAACTGATCATGAGGCTACAACTGGTATTTAGAACTACCTTCTTCCACCACCCATTCTGTATTCCCTTTGCCTCAGCAAGCACCTCAACTGGTTGTGGTTCTTTGCCTGGCTGGGTGACCAAATCCTTCATTCCTGAAGGGTCTGGGCCATTAGTACTCATGTCAGAATTGGGTTGCTATAGTTTTCCATTGACTTTAATCACTGGGCATGGTAGTACTAAGAGACACCCAAAGGGATCTCCTGCATTCCAGATGTACTCTTCTTTACCTCTGCAGTGTAATAACAATATGATTTCCTCTTGGTAATCAGGATCAATCACACCAGCCAGTATGGTAACTCTCTTCTTTGCCTGTTGATCCAGAGGCATAAGAAGCCCAAAGTGGCCAGTGGCATTCTTAGCTTGCAATTAAATGGAATCAGTGATGTGTCTCCAGGTGGGAGAATTCCTCCCTTTGAAACTAAGGTCTCTAGACCTACAGAGCATAAGGTCGTGGGGACGGGAAGCAAAAAACTTGCCAGTGGGTCACTAGTGTTAATAGTGAGTGGTCCACACCTTTATTCCTGGACCCATGAATCCTGGCTATGGGAGAAACAGCACCATATATTAGACGCTGGTTTAGAGCATATACAGCCTCCTGGAAAACATTGCCCTAACCGTGCAAGGTATTGACACCTAGCTGGCACTGTAACTGTGTCTTTAGGAGTCCATTCCATCGTCCCATCAACCAGCTGCTTCAGGATGATGGGAAACATGGTAAGACCAGTGAAGTCCATGAGCATAGGCCCACTTTCACACTTCATTTTCTGTGAAGTGAGTCCACTGATCAGAGACAATGCTGTGTGAGATATCATTACTTTACATAAGACATTCTGTAAATCCATGAATAGTGGTTTTGGCAGAAGGATTGCATGCAGGGAAGGCAAATCCATATCCAGAGTAATTGTCTATTCCAGTAAGGACAAAATACTGCCCTTTCCATGATGGAAGTGGTCGAATGTAATCAATTTGCCACCAGGTTGCTGGCTGATCACCTCGAAGGATGGTGCCATATCAGGGACTTAGTGTTGGTCTCTGCTGTTGGCAGATTGGGCACTCAGCAGCAGCTGTAGCCAAGTCAGCCTTGGTGAGTGGAAGTCCAAGTTGCTGAGCACATGCATAACCTATGAGTGTGCCACCATGGTCACTTTGTTCATGAGCCTGTTGAGCAATGACAGGAGTATCTGGGGAAAGGGGATGACTGGTTTCCACAGAATGCCTCATCCTATCCACTTGACTGTTAAAATCATCCTCTGCTGAGGTCACCCTTTGGTGAGCATTCACATGAGACATAAATATCTTCACTTCTTTGGCCCATTCAGGGAGGTCTATCCACATATCTCTTTCCCATATATCCTTGTCTCCAATTTTCCAATCCTGTTCCTTCCTAGTCCCTGACTATCCAGCAAACCACTGGCCACAGCCGGTGAATCAGTATACAATTGCACATCTGCCCATTTCTCCTTCCAAACAAAGTGAACAACCAGGTAGACTCCTCGAAGTTCTGCTCATTGGGAGGATTTCACTTCACCAATGTCTTTCAGGGAGGTCCCAGAAAGAGTCTGTATTGCTGCTGCTGTCCACTTTCTAGTGGTGCCTGTATATCTTGCAGAACCATCTGTAAACCAGGCACAATTTTTCTCTTTCTTCAGTTAACTGATAATAAGGAACTCCCCACTAGGCCATAGGTGCAGATTGGGAAATGGAAGGTAATGTGACGGGAGTGGAGACCATGGGCATTTGAGCCACTTCCTCTTGAAACTTACTTGTGCCTTTAGGTCCTGCTTGGGCCCAGTTTCATATATACCACCTCCGTTTAATGATGGAGTGCTTCTGTGCACATCCAACTTTATGATTCTGTGGGTCGGGCAACATCCAGTTCATGATGGACAGCTCAAGTTGCACGGTGACTTGGTGTTCCATGTTTAAGTGTTCAGTCTCTACTAAGGCCCAGTAACAAGCCAAAAGGTGTTTCTCAAAAGGAGAGTAGTTATCTGCAGAGGATGGCAGGGCTTTGGTCCAAAATCCTAAGGGTCTGCACTGTGATTCCTCAATAGAGGCCTACCAAAGACTCTAAACAGCATCTCTATCTGCCACAGACACTTCAAGCTCCATTAGATCAGCTGGGTCATATGGCTCAAGTGCAAAGCGGCTTGCACAGCAGCTTGAACCTGTTGCAGAGCCTTCTCTTGTTCTGGCTCCGACTCAAAACTAGCAGCTTTTTGAGTCACTTGATAAATAGGCCAGAGTAGTACACCAAAATGGGGAATATGTTGCCTCCAAAATCCAAAGAGACCCACTAGGCATTGTGCCTCCTTTTTAGTTGTGGGAGCACCCAGATGCAATAACTTATCTTTCACTTTAGAAGGAACATCTCAACGTGTTGCAGACCACTGGACCCCTAGAAATTTCACAGAGGTGGAAGGTGCCTGAATTTTTGTGAGATTATTTCCCCACCCTCTAGCACACAAATGTTTTACCAACACGTCCAGAGTCATTGACACTTTCTCCTTACCAGGTCCAATCAGCATAATGTCATCAATGAAATGGACTACTGTGACATCTTATGGAAGGGAAAAGTGATCAAGTTCCCTGCAGACTAAATTATGACATAAGGCTGGAGAGTTGATGTAGCCCTGAGGTAGGCAAGTGAAGGTGTATTTCTGGCCTTGCCAGCTGAAGGCAAACTGCTTCTGGTGGTCCTTTGAAACAGGTATAGAGAAAAAGGCATTAGCCAGAACAATAGCTGCATACCAGTACCAGGAGTTGTATTAATCTGCTCAAGCAATGAAACTACATCTGGAACAGCAGCTACAACTAGAGTCACTGCCTCATTAAGTTTTTGATAACCCACTGTCATTCTCCAAGATCCATCTGTTTTTTGCACAGGACAAATAGACAAGTTGAACAGGGATATGGTGGGAATCAAACACCTGCATCCTTCAAGTCCTTGATGGTGGCAGTAATCTCTGCAAACCCTCCAAGAATGTGGTATTGCTTCTGGTTTACTATTTTTCTTGGTAGCAGCAGTTGTAATGGCTTCTACTTGGCTTTTCCTACCATAGTAGCCCTTACTCCATTTGTCAGGGATCCAATGTGGAGGTTCTGCCAGTTGCTGAGTATATCTATTCAATTATGCATTCTGGAACTGGGGAAATCACTACAGGATGGGTTCGGGGACCCACTGGACCTACTGTGAGATTGACATGAGCCAAGACTCCATTAATAATCTGACCTTTATATTCCTTCACTCTGACTGGTGGGCCACAGTGACATTTGGTTCTCCTGGAATTTGTGCCAGTTCAGAGCCAGTATCCAGTAATACCCGAAAAATCTGATTATTTCCTTTTCCCCAATGAATAGTAACTCTCGTAAAAGGCTGTAGATCCCTTTGGGGAAGTCTAGGAGAAAGATTAACAGTAAAAATTTTTGGCAGTGTATTAGAGTCCTTCCTCAAGGAGACCCGGCCTCCTCTTCATTCAAGGGGTTGTGGGTCTTTAAACTCGCTCAAGTCTGGAAATTGATTGAGCAACCATAGCTCACTATTCTGGTGATTCAAGTTAGACTGCTGGTCACCTGACCTAGAATTCAACACTTTGTACAGATTAAGTAAATATTTAGTAGATATCCTATTTATTTCACTCCTAGGGACGTCATGACTAAGTAGTGAATGCCGTAACTTCATACTAGTCAGACTATCCTGGTTACTACTTTTAGTCTGCTGTCCATTACTGTAACCTCACCCACCTTGTCTTTGTCGACTGAGTGTGGCCATTTGGCTCCCACTACCATGAGATCCAATCAGCCACATTGTAGTTAGGTGTCTTAATTCAGTTAAGGCAGTTCCCACTGTCAAGTCTAACTTACATAAAATAGCAATCACAGCAATCTTCAAGGGTGCTGGAGCTCCCTTCACAAATTTGTTCTGCACAGTTGTGGGAAAAGGTGTGTCCTCTGGGCATTCCATGTGCGGGCCTTTCAGTCTAATCTGATAAATCCACTCCAGCATGCCAATATCCCTAAGCCTTTGGATACCTTCTTCTACAGTATACTAAGGCAGGTCTGGTACTTCACCTTTATTTAGTGTAGGCCACTGCGTAATTCATGCTTCAGCAACCCAACCAAATAAACTATTAGATCCTTTTCTAACTTCTCAAGCCAAAACATTAAATGAAGAATCTGCCTTAATGGACACATATCAATTAACTCAGACTGATCCATCTTTATGCACCATTATCCCACACCCTTAATAGCCATTCCCACACATATTCCCCAGGTTTCTGTTGGTACATATTAGAAAAGTCAAGCTGTTCTTTTGGACTGTAGCGTACCTCCTCCTGGGTCACACTTTGTACTGCACCTTTTGAGGCTCGCTGGGACTTAAGTCTAGTTATAGGTTTAAAAGTCAGAATTGGTAGTGTGGAATTGTTTTGAGAACATTCAACATTGTTTTGCAAAACATCTGCCTCGGTGATGCCCCTGGCAGTGACTCAGGGAAGGAATCTTCAGAAGCAGCTGGACTAGTGTTAATCTCATTAGATGGGAGCAGAGGAGATAACGATTTTTTATGGGCAGTGTCGTGTAGCAGACAAATATGAAGTCATCTCTTCAGATGGGAGCGGTTCTGTTGGCAGGAGTGATTCAATAGATTTCAGGGGCTGAATGTCTCCAGCTTCCTGATTATCTGCCCATATGTCCCCATCTCAAGTTTCAGGATCCCATTTCCTCCCAATCAATACTGTCACTTTAACTTCAAACACCTCTCCAGGTTGGCAATTGATCTGGTGTTGTAATTCAGCCACTTTTGCAATAAGACTCTGGGTTTGGTTTTTAGCAATATCTGCTCTCTTACTATACGAAATAAGGGTTTCTTTCAAAGCACAGCTGGAAACTTCGAGGTCGTAAAATGAGGCACTTGAGCTTTGACTCTGAAGCCCTGAGTTCATCTCTTTCTTTTACCAGTTTGTCTAGTGAAAGTAAGGCCAGCTAATCAGCTTCCTTATACTTTGCATTATGACAAAATTGTAGAAAGGAATTATATATGCAATCACCCAGAGCCTCACCTTTCACCAATAGCTGATCTATTGGTGGTGATATTTTGCATATTTGAATTACCACCTCATGCCATGGATTAGCAGTGCCCTCTTTACCACTGGAAGCAGAGTCATCAATATCTTTAAGATTAAACAGACTTAAGAACCAATTTAGAAAACTCATCCTTACAATTTTGTTTCTCTAGAACCACTCTCGGTACCAAATGTGTTCGGTTGGGTTCTCTAGAGAAGCAAAACCAGTAAAGCGTATATATATATATATACAGAGAGAGAGAGAGAAAGAGAGATTTATATCAAGGAAACAGCTCTGGTGATTGTAGAGTCTAAAAAGTCCCAAGTCCATGGATCAGTACAGAGGCTTCTCCTGATTCTCATAGCTGCAGGGGCTGGCAAACCCAAGATTGGCAGGTCAGAGAGCAGGACTCTTGCTCAAAGGCTGTGAAGATCAGTGAATCCCAAGATATGCTAGCTCAAGCTGCTAGCTCAAGACCCAAGAAAAAGATTTCAGATGAATAGGAGGCAGCTGCAGGATCCAGAGCAAGCCAAAGGCCTTGGTGAGGCAGGAATGAAGGAAATAGTTGGCAAATTTCTGTGCTGTAAATACTCTCTCATCAGGGCTTATTTCCAGCTACCAATATGGATGTCACTAAATAAGGCATTGAAAAGAGAAGTGAACAGGTGACTTCCAGACCTGGCACAAGATGAATTCAGCCAGTTCACTGTCTCTTTCTTAACTTACTCTTTATTTCATATCTCAGTGATTGGAGAACCTGGCTAGAGAAGAATACTGCTATTTATTCCACTCCTTCAAATACCAATATTCAGTTTTCCTAATATCTAGTCTGCTATGCACTGAAGTGTGTTTCCCAAAAATATAAATTAAGATAATATTCCCTGTACTTGTAATTATGATTCTATTTGGAAAGAAAATTCTTTTTGTTATGTTAATGAGGTCACACTAGTATAAAGTAGGTGCTAAATCTAATTATTTCTGAGCTATGAAAAAAGAACAGACACAGAGACTTACGAGGGAAGAGGAAAACAGTTGACTATGACAGATGCATCTACAATCCCAGGAACACCAAGGATTCCTCCAGCTACTAGAAGCTGAAATAGATAAGGATGGACCTCTCCCTAGAGCTATGCCCTAAATTCAGACTTCTAGCCTCCTGAACTTTGAGAAAATATATTTCTGTTCTTTAAAACCACCTGCTGTGGTGTTTCTGTTATGGCAGCACTAGGTAACTAAGACATAATCACAGTATTATTTCACATTACATCACAATGCCACTGGGAGACTTGAGTTGCTCTGTTTATTATATAGCCAAACAAATACACAAACAACATACATAACTTGATCCTGGTAATGGGTGCACAGATATATGTGTATGTATATATATATATATCAGAACTTATTGAACACTTAAAATTGGTGAATTTAATTCTATGTAAATTATAAGTCAATCAAAAAGTTAGTTTTAATAATGTTGATATATTCAGTTAGAATGAAAAGAATCAAATTATTAGTATGCAGCAGGCATAAGAAAACAGCCAGGTGATAGTGCATGTTTACTTCTCTGGATCCAAATCTTCACCCCTGAATATTCTTGCTTTGGCCGTGTGACTTGTCAGTTTCTCCACTGGTGTTGAGTTTGACCACGTCCTTCTTTGTTCCTGCGACTTGCAGAGGCATGTGGGCATAAGTGACAGTGTGTGAGTTCTGAACCTTATGCTTCTAAATTCACTGCAATCGTCATGGGCAGATCGTGACTTGAGTAGCCCAATAGGCCCAAATGAATGAAGGACACAGCGACCTTAAACAGAATCTATGGCCTAGAGCTAAGCCTGACCTGAATAGACTGCTCAGCTGACCATCAGACGTGTGAGTGTGATAACACGTACTTTTGACCACTGAGTTCCAGCTTGCTTTATTTCACATTATTAGATTCCAGCTGACTGATAGCGTTCTTCGTTCTTCCAGTTATAGCTCTAGAAGGAAGGACTCTGTCTTTAGCCTGAGACAGCTGCATCACCTTAGGAAAATTACTTAATAATCTTTCCTTGACTCATTTCATTCATTTATAAAACGAGAATAATATCAGTAATCTAGTTCATACAGTTGCTGTATGGCAGAAATGAGTTTATACGTAGAAAGTTTTTGGCTCACCATCTGGAACTCACTGAGAATTCTATTAGAGCTAGTAGAAGTGTGAGTAGTGATGACAGAAGTAGGCAAATCCCACCTCAGTCACTCACTATTTGTATGCAATACACAAGTCTCTCCATGATTTAACTGCTCACCTGCAAAATATGGAAGTAATTATAATAATAACCATCCTACCTACCTCTGTAGAATTTTGATGACTATCACAAGAGAATATGCATGTAAAATCAGTTTGCCAAATAAAAGGGACTGGATGCATTAGAACTATTTTGTTGATTTAATAGGAAACGGTGTTACTTCTTCTTGCTAAACGTTAATAGTCCCCCACCCAATAGTCTTTACATAATCCTTCATGAGAATATGTGACTATCTGCAATGTTTTTAAATAAAACTATCAGCCCCAGATTTTGAGAAAAAGAAAGAAAGGAAAAAAAAAAAAAAAAAAAAAACCTAGGAACTTTGCCAATAAAAATTGCTGTTGGATGGTTGCACAACTAGAAAAATGCAATCGTTGTCACTAAATGGTACATGTGGAAACTGTGAATTGGTATACGTTTTGCTGTGTATGTTCTCAACAACAAATAAATAAAATTTAAAAAATTTGCTGTTGGAAAACAGAAAATAGATGATCAAATATTATCTTGTCCATAGGCAATAATCTTCTTTGAGCTATGACACGCACCTCTGATTCTTGAGCTGCCATGTTTTAATGGGACAAAATTGTACACTGCTTGTCCTTGGAAGCAAATATAAAACAGATGAAAGTTGCATTAGGCTTGTAATTAAGATATTACTTTGACATTGTAAGCTCTTAGTGGACTGGATCTCAATTAACTTCCTGAAATTCTGGCATCTTAACTGACCGTCTCACCTTTCTATTTTAAACAGAAATTTTTAAATGATATTTTCCCAGAGCTGTAGCTTCTGTTAATCTCCTTCCCCTGGGCTATAGTGCCAACAATAGATACCCTGTAAAAATCTCTTCATCATGGGATTAATATTGGTTTAGCTTCTAAATACATGAATATACATATCACGTACACGCACAAAAACTCACTTATGTATATTGTAGTCTTTCAGCACAACACATGGCATATCCTGAGGTGCTTTTATTTAATCTGAAATATATATGTGTGTTTGTATATATAGTAGATCATAGGTCATAGATAATAGATCTTATATGCATATACATATGTATATATGTATATAGATATAATTGAATGTGATTACTTGATGTTTAAATAACAATTTTAAATATATAAAAGCAAACTCCAGGAATAAAACATATATACACACATTTATTCGTACACAGGCATGCATGACTTTCTAGAAAGTAATGTAAGTGATATTTTTAACCACTTTCAGGAGTATTTATACTTAAATGAATGTGATTCTTTTCATGGTGTAGCTGTCCCTATAGGGGGCTATGCATTGCAAACAGAGCTGCCGTTTGCAAAAAACATTTCTGAAGCTGTTCTTTTTGAGAAATGCCTTTGGTGCTAACTCTTCCCTATAGTAACCAAGTGACAACATTTGGCAAAATATTGGTCCTTTGGGAGTTGACGGAACATCTAGAGACTGCCAAAAGTATCTAGCACAAAGACTAATGAAGATGGCTGTGGAGAAGCTGGGGACACTGCTTGGGATCAATGGCTCCGAGTGGTGATAACATAATGAGACTTTTTTCTGTGGCTTCTAGCCTGTGTCTAAAGTCAGGGTCAAAAGCAGAGTTGACAACATGCTTTGAGCAAATTTATATGGGAATGCATATGAAACCTTTCCTTAATTGCCTACTTTGAGTACACAGAATATATATAATTACATTCACTTTTCTTTCTTGCTTTAGCCCCTTACTGAAAGGTCCCTGTGTTGTAACAACTGAATACGATCATTTCCCATCTTCGCAAAGAAGAGTTAACCTTACTTTTTGGAAGATTAAAGAGATATGAAAAAGGATTTTCTCCATGGAATTGTAGGTTTAGGACATCACTTACATTTTCTGTGAAATAGGCACATAGCTCCTGTGTTACAAAATTTTTGTGAGGATTAAATAATAAACTTGTAAATTATCTATTACAGTGCTTGGACAAAATATGTGTACAGTATTTGTTAATTCTCTTCTTCCCACTGTTTTCATCTTCCTCCAGCTAATAAAGTGTTTGCGGTATCCTAACTTGTATTATTAATTTCCTGGAGGCCAGAAATCTGAAATCAAATAGTTATTAGGGTGGTTCCTTCTGGAAGCTCTGAAGGAGAATTGCTTCCAAGTTTTGCTCCTCATTTCTGGTGATGGCCAGCAATCCTTAGTGTTCCAATCTCTACCTCCATCTTTAGATGGATATCTTCTCTCTGTGTGTCTGTCTGTGTCTTTTATTCTCTTTTATAAGGACACTACTCATATTGGGCTAGGACTCATCCTACTCAGGTATGACCTTATGTTAACTGTTAACATCTTGATAAACCATATTTCCAAACAAGGGCATAATAACAGGCACAAGGGGTTAAGACGTCAACATATCTTTTAAGGAAGACACAATTCAATTCATACCACAACTTTCTAAATTAAGAAAAAAACGAAAAACTTTTTTATTGTGATGAAAATATACACAATAAAACATTTTCCAGTTCAACAATTTCTACATGGATAATTCAGTGATATTGATTGCATTCTTCATATTTGCAACCATCATCACTATCCTTTTCCAAATTATTCCATCACCATTAACATAAGCTCAATGCCCCCTCACAGCATAACTTTTAAAAATGATTTTGTTCATTCCACAAATGATAAATATTATACGATCAAAAACATCACAGCCATTTTAAAGCAGACATCTCAGATTTTAAGTGATATTCTTCTAACTCTTGTGCCTCTTGGTTCCAATACAGGAAACTCTTTATCCTTCCCTGATAAATTCCAACAAAATATTTCACCTTGAACAAAATGCTTTTGTAACTCTTTTACCATTACATTTTGGTAAGTGATGATAAAGAACAAAAGAAGATAGTGGCATTTTAGATACACTTCAATTTACATAGATGTATTTTTGATTGATTGGTTGATTGATTGAAAGAAATATAGCTTCCTTCTTTTTTTTTTTTTTCATAATTTAATTTCAAGGAGAACAAAGAAGGCTGCTAACCAAAACATATACAAAGCCTTCAAACGCTATTTCAGATTTGGCACCTAGAGAGCTCAGGTGCAAAAATGGAGGAGCCGGAATGTTAATTACACTGAGTTTGAACTGAACCTGTGTCTAAGCCAAGGTTATAATCCCAGGAACCCCTTGATTCAGAGATCTCTCATTTAGAAGCAATGTGCACTCCCTCCATGATGCTCAATGGTCACACACACTGTGGTCACAAAGGCAGGATGACAGCAATTGGATGAACCTGCCAGTCTAAACTGCATTTTCTCATATAGGGGCCATACAAACCATGGGAAAATTCTTGAACCAGAGGATCTCTCAGGTAACAGACAAAGCCTCTTTACTAGAGGTTTAAGGTGTGATGTTTTGAATGAGTCATATTTAATTATATAGTTTTATTTTCTTTTAAGTGGGAGGTACGGCTTTGATGTGTCTTTTGGGCAAAGTGAACCAGAGTCTGTCACTAACTAAAAAGCATTCAAAGAATGCCTTGGCAAATGCTGTAATTTTTACATTATGACTTGCATTTATTGGGGGGGAGGGGGATTTAGAACGAGCTCATCAGGCTCTCACATAGGGGACCCCCATCAGGTATGTTTCATTCAGTATCCTTGGTCTAATGTGTGAGAGGAGAGTGCCTTCTGCTTCCTGATACCAAAAAAGGCCTACACCTTTTTTGTAGAAAGTTTATCTTTTCATATTAGCCAGCATCATACTGTACATTTCCTAGAATTTTTTCTGAGACAGTAGAAAAATACATATGGGGTGGAGGTAGAAAGGGGAGGGTAGTTTAAAAGCCAACTGCACAATTCCTCAGAGAGAACATATCTGTGTTTTTGTAAAACACCTTGATGGAACATTTGGCTGTGGAATGTGGATGGAACATTTGATTAGAGTCTCCAGGTTAAGACCCAAACCAACTAGGCTGAAGATAAGGAGAACTTGATTGCTTTGCACAAAAACATAGGTAGAATTTGGGGTTTCTAATGGCATGGACTGCCAAAAGAAAGAACAAATCTGTTTTGGAAGTACAGCCAGAATGCTCCTTAGAAGCAAGGATGGTGAGACTTTGTCTCACATACTTTGGACATGTTATCAAGAGGGACCAGTCCCCATTATGCTGAGTGAATTTAGTCAGTCACAGAAGGATAAATATTGTATAAGACCACTATTATAAGAATTCAAGAAAAGGTTTAAATACAGAAGAAAACATTCTTTAATAGTTACAAGGGTGGGGAGGGAAGGTGAGGGTTATTTACTAACTAGACAGTAGATAAGAATTATCTTTGGTGAAGGGAAGCACAGCACACACTACAGGGGAAGTCAGCACAACCGGACTAAACCAAACCTAAGAAGTTTCCTGAATGCAATTAAACACTTTGAGGGACAGAGTAGCAAGGGTAGGGGTCTGGGGACCATGCTTTCAGGGGACATCTAGGTCAACTGGCATAACAAAGCTTATTGAGGAAATGTTCTGCATCCTACTTTGGTGAGTGGCATCTGGGGTCTTAAAAGCTTGCAAGAGGCCATCCAAGATGCATCAGTTGGTCCCAACCACCTGGAGTAAAGGAGAATGAAGAAAATCAAAGACACGAGGAAAGTAGTAGCCCAAGAAACAGAAAGGACCACATAAACCAGAGACTTCATCAGCCTGAGACCAGAAGAACTAGATGGTGCCCAGCTACCACCAATGACCGCCCTGACAGGGAACACAACAAAGAGTCCTGGATGGAGCAGAAGAAAGGTGGAGTGCAGAGCTCAAATTCTACTAAGAAGACAAGACTTAATGGTCTGACTGAGACTGGAGGAACCCCAGAAAGCATGGCCCCTGGATTCTCTATCAACCCAGAACTAAAACAATTTCCGAGGCCAACTATTCAGACGGGGATTGGACTGGACTATGGAACATAACGTGATACTCGTGAGGAATGTGCCTCTTAGCTCAAATAGATACAAGAGACTAAACGGGCAGTGTCTGTCCAGAGGTGAGATGGGAAGCCAGAGTAGGTTAGGAGCTGATTGAATGGACGTGGGGAATCAGGGGTGGAAAGGAGGAGCGTGCTGTCACAGTATGGGGAGAGCAATTAGAGTCACATAACAATGTATGTACAAATTTTTGTATGGGAAAAAAAAAGAGGGACAAGTTCCTGGAGAAGGACATCATGCTTCGTAGAGTAGAGGGTTAGTGACAGAGGAAGACTCCAAACGAGATGGACTGACACAGTGGCTGCAACAATGGGCTGAAGCTTAGCAACAATTTTGAGAATTGCACAGGACCTGGCACTGTTTCATTCTGTTGTGCATGGGGTGGCTATGAGTTGGAACTGACTCGACGACACCTAACAACAACAACGTAGGCATCCAGGAAGAATAAAGAGAAGAGAGAGTTTTTGACAGAGTTCAATAAAGAGAAGAAAGAGCTTTTGACAGACAGAAATAGCCAAGGGAGAGCTGAGAGACTGGGATGCTAGAAAACAGGGCATTGGGGAGACAGATTTTTGGGCTAGGTTCTTTAAATAATAGAACTACCAAATATTTAATTTTAAATGATTTTTAGAGTGGTTCTTTGCTGTAATCTTTTTGACATTACCCCCCAAATTCGGTTAAATTCTACTCAGAACAATGGCCTTGTTGGAGCCCGGTCTTGAGGAAATCAAAGTCAAAGAAGTTTTCTTTAATTTTGGTCCATACTTGATGTAGGAAGGGAAATATCTCCCAGAAAAAAAAGATAGGAGGAATGTTGAGAATTAAATGGAAGTAAAACGTAAGAGTATGAAGGGATTACGAGGAACATAAGCTCTTGTAAGACTATCCAAAACTAATGGAAAGTAGCTGAGTAATGCTGGGTTGACCACCATGTGTGTATGAAGATTTGATTCGTTTTTATTTAAATTCAATTATTTATTGTAAACCCAGAGTGCTTAAAGTCTTGGGGATATCCAGGAAGCTGACACTGGGTAGCAATCTCAACGTTTCCTTTCTAGATTTATTGAAGTATTTTGATCAATTAAGTCTTCCTCTTCAGATGTGAGCATGGCTCCCTCACAGCTACATATAAAATCCAAATTCCTAAGCATGGTATATAAAACTTATGGGCCCAACCCACCTTTGTCAACTCATTTCCAAAATGTTCTCACCCACGCTCCATGCTTTCCCCTGTAAGACTTTTCAATAGACCTATTTGCAAAAGAAAAACTGCCCCAAAATTGGTCTGGGTTAGAACCAACTTGCATGAGGTTAAGTCATAACACCATTGCTATAGAAGAGAAGTTGCCCAATTCTGTAGAAGAGAAAGAACCTTTTGAGTATACAGTTCACAATTCCTCCTTCTGGGGAGAAATTAGTATTTCTGGCAAAATGCTAAGTGATTTTCTGCTGAATTTTAATGCAGTTGATCCTTATTCTGGGAACTTCACCCATTCCGCTGACTGCCAGCTGATTGCCAGTCAAGAATCCAGTGACCTGTAAGAGGCTTTCTTTCTGTATCTAACATAATTATCTGTATTTAATAGAAAATCTAACAAAGCTACCACTCCTTCTCTTGCCATATAAAACGCACCATCCAACAGCTAGAAAAGGTCATCAAGCTAGGTAAAATAGACTAGTCAGAAAAAAACGAAGGAAACTCTCCATGAGATGGATTGACAAAATCGCTGCAACAACAGGCTCAAATATACCAGTAATTGTGAGAATGGCACAGAACGGGGAATTATTTTGTTCTGTTATACATAAAGTCTCCATGAGTCAGAGACAACTCAGTAGCAACTAAGATCAACAATAGCTAAGAGTAAATTTTTGGATGGGCTCACTATGGACTTTTTTTTTTTAATGTCTCATGCGAGGTTGAAATAAAATTTTCACCCATGCTTATAACTAAACTGACTGAAAAGTTTTCTTTAGTATATGCAATAGAATATTTGAGTTGCTTGGAAGCCTGAGACCCAGATGTGATTGACAGCTAGAATTACATGGAAAAATTATATATTTTTTTTCATTAACAACCTGTGATATGCAAATAACACAGTCTTGCTTGCTGAAAGTGAAGTGGACTTAAAATATTTATGATGAAGATCAAAGACCACAGTCTCAGTATGGATTACACCTCAACATAAAGAAAAAAAAATCCTCACAACTAGACCAATAAGCAACATCATGATAAATAGAGCTGAACAGAAGATTTCAAAGGGTAGCTCGAGAAGACGAAGTAAAGTATTATAATGACATGTTCAAAGATCTGGAGTTAGAAAACCAAAAGGGAAGAATACCCTCGGCATTTTTCAAGCTGAAAGAACTGAAGAAAATATTCAAGCCTCGAGTTGTAATATTGAAAGATTCTACAGGGAAAATATTAAACAATGCAGGAAGTATCAAAAGAAGATGGAAGGAATATACAGAGTTACTATACCAAAAAGAATTGGTCAACATTCAGTCATTTCAGGAGGTAGCAAATGATCAGGAACCAATGATACTGAAGGAAGAAGTTTAAGTGGCAGTGAAGGCGTTGACAAAAAAAAAAGAAAAAACTCCAGGAATTCACGGAATATCAATTGAGATGCTTCAACAAACAGATGCAGCTCTGGAATTGCTCACTCGTCTATGCCAAGAAATTTGGAAGACAGCTACCTGGCCAACTGACTGGAAGAGATCCATATTTATATCTATTCCCAAGAAAGGCACGCCAACTAAATGCGGAAATTATCGAACAATATCATTAATATCACATGCAAGTAAATTTTGCTGAAGATCATTCAAAAGCAGTTGCAGCAGTACATCGATAGGCAACTGCCAAAAATTCAAGCCAGATTCAGAGGAGGACATGGAACCAGGGATATCATTGCTAATGTCAGATAGATACTGGCTGAAAGCAGAGAATACCAGAAAGATATTTGCCTGTGTTTTATTAACTATGAAAAGGCATTTGACTGAGTAGATCATAACAAATTATGGATAACACTGGGAAGAATGGGAATTCCAGAACACTTAAATATGCACATAAGGAAACTGTACATAGATCAATAGGCAGTCATTCAAACAGAACAAGGGGATACTGTGTGGTTTAAAGTCAGGAAAGGTGTGTGTCAGGGTTGTATCCTTTCACCATACTTATTCAATCTGTATGCTGAGCAAATAATCCAAGAAGCTGTACTATATGAAGAAAAACAGGGCATCAGGATTGGAAGAAGACTCATTAACAATCTGTATCATACAGATGATACGACCTTGCTTGCTGAAAGTGAAGAGGACTTGAAGCACTTACTGATGAAGATCAAACACCACAGCCTTCAGTTTGGATTACACTGCAACATAAAGAAAACAAAAATCCTCACAACTAGACCAATAAATAACATAATGATAAACAGAGAAAAGATTAAAGTTGTCCAGGATTTCATTTTACTTGCATCCACAGTCAACATCCAAGGAAGCAGCAGTAAAGAAATCAAAAAACACATTGCATTGGGAAATCTGCTGCAAAAGACCTCTTTAAAGTGTTAAAAAGCAAAAATGTTACCTTAAAGACTAAGACGTGCCTGATGGAAGCCATAGTGTTTTCAATCACCTCATAAGCATGTGAAAGCTGGACAATGAGTAAAGAAGACAAAAAAGAATTGATGCCTTTGACTTATCGTGTTGGTGAAGAATATTGAATATACCATGGACTACCAAAAGAACGGACAAATCTATCTTGAAAGAAGTACAGCCAGAACGCTCATTAGAAGACTATGTCTCTCATCGTTTGGATAGGTTATCAGGAGGGACCAGTCCCTAGAGAAGGACATCATGCTTGGTAAATTAGAGGGTCAGTGAAAAAGAGGAAGACCTTCAATGAGATGGATGGACACAGTGGTTGCAACAATGAGCTCAAGCATAACAATGATCGTGATGATGATGCAGGACCAGCAGTGTTTCATTCTGTTGTACATGGTGTTGCTATTAATTGGAACCAGCTTGCTGGCACCTAACAATAACAACAACAACAACTTATTTTTAATTTTTTAATGTAGAAACACAAAAAATTTTGTAAAACACATATAGCTTGCATTTGTAACATATAAACTTCTATTGGACAGTGATGTTATAAATGATGGGATTTTTTTTTTCCTGTGGGGTAATTTTGCTTATTTGTTTTTCCTTTCATTTCTAAGACAACTTGTAAAAAATTATGAAATATTTTTTGACCCATCTTAGTATGGGACAGTAGTAAATGAAGAATTCCATCTGATGACAGACTAACAACGTAAAATATTTCCTGGAATTAAGGCACTGCAATAATTTTGTGGCTCTATTCATTCAAACAAACATTTGCTAAATGCCTACTATATACTGGGCACAGTGCTACTGAGGATACAGTGATGAATACTGATGACTGTGGTTCATTTCCCCCATGAAACTTGCAGAGTAACTGGGTGACAGGCCTCAAACCTATAACTATCATCATGGGAGCATCATATAAAAAGTTTTAAGTGATGCTGTTGTCAAATATAGGAGTCCCTGGGTGGGGCAAATGAGTAAGCACTCAGCTACTAATTGAAAGGTTGTTAGTTCCAATCCACCCAGAGGCAATATATTTTAGAAAGATCACTGGGAACACAAACAAAAACAGTATTCATTGTACCACATTTCACAATAGCCAAAAGGTGAAAGCAGCCTAAATGTCCTTCAACAGATGAATGGATAAACAAAATGCAAAATGTGGTATATATATATATATATATATATATATATATATATATATATATATATATATATATATATATATATACACAGTGGGATATTACTCAGCCATGAAGAAAAATGAAGTCATAATATATACTACTATCTGGATGAACCTTTAAAACATTATACTGAGTGAAATAAGTCAGTTAGGAAAGACAAACACTATATGACCTCACTTATATGAAATAAGCAAATACATAGGAACCAAAGCTTGTCGGTGTTTACCAGGAATGCGGTGGAGGGGGAAAAGGAGGGTTTTTGCTTGAGGGCAACAAATGTATTTTAATGGGGGTAGAATAATCAGAAAAAAGACAAGGATAGAAGTTTTGGAACATGAGTGTAATCAATGCAATTGAATTATTCATGTCAAAATTGTTAAACTGGCAAATGTTTGTTGTGTATATTTTCATAACGATAAAAATAAAACAAAACAAACCTATGGAGGACAGTTCTACTCTGAAGCACATGGGGTTTCCATGAGATGGAAAGGACTCAAAGGCAACTGTTTTATTTATTTTGTTTTTATTGGTGAATGTAACTGGAGGCCATAGCTAGATTGGAGAGTTTTGAAATGGACTCTCTGGTTACCTGGTTTTTAACCCGATGCCTAAAAGACCAATATATATTATCTAAGTATTATGGATTGAATTGTGTCTCCTAAAATGTGTGTCAACTTGGCTAGTCCATGATTCCCAGTATTGTGTGACTGTCCACCATTTTGTCATCTGATGCGATTTTCCTATGTGTTGTAAATTCTACCTCTAAGATGTTAATGAGGTGGGATTAACAACAGTTATGTTAATGAGGAAGGACTCAATCCACAAGATTAGGTTGTGTTTTAAGTCAATCTCTTTTGAGATATAAAAGAGAGAAGCAAGCAGAGAGACATGGAGTCCTCATACAACCAAGAAACAAGAGCCAGGAGAATAGCGTGTCCTTTGGACCCGCGGTCTCTGCACTGAGAAGCTCTCCGACTGGGTAAGATTGCTGACAAGAACCTTTCCCCAGAGCCTACAGAGAAAGAAAGACTTCCCCTGGAGCTGGCATCCTGAATTTGGACTTCTAGCCTCCTAGACTGTGAGAAAATAAATTTATCTTTGTTAAAGTCATCCATTTGTGGTATTTCTGTTACAGCAGCAATAGATAACAAAGATTCTAAGTAAAGAGGACTCCCAGGTGAGGTGATTCTCTTTCGTTGAGGGCCATTCCTAGAGAGGCATTCAGCTGAATGTCGTCAGCCACCCACACTCCCAGTGGCTGAGGAATGAGTGCCTCAATCCTGAAGGGGGCGACTAAGCAGTACACCACAACATCTACTACAGATAAGTTAGATTGAAGGTGCTTAGAGATAATCCAATTACAGATGTTCATTGGGTCCAGGGTGGATTTAGTGTGGACTAATGAATCTTAAGCTTCAGAAGGTTTCCCTAGCATGAGTTCCTTCTAAGGCTCTGGGGAGGACACTAACAATGCGATCATATGGTCTAATGGTTTTGTATATTTGCCAAAGTAAGATATTTTAGTGACTATTTATTTCCTCTAAAACTCCCTTCTGTGGGTTCTAGCATATGAAAGGTCATGAAGATGGCACAGTTCTGGGCAACATTTTGTTCTATTATACATAAAGTTGTCATGAGTAGGAGTCAACTCCACCAATGTTAACTAACAAAAACAACAACAACGACTTACCTGTATCATGCTTTTCCTCATGCTGGTTGGCATTGCTGTGGTCACAGGTGTTTTTGGATTTGGCTATGGGGAAGTTAAAGTAGGAATTCATTAAATTTAGTCTTGTTTTTGTTGTTAGGCATCAGTGAGTCGATTTTGACTCATAGAGACCCCATGTGGCAGAGTAGAACTGCTGCATAAAGTTTCCTTGGTTGTAATCTCTACCGAAGCAGATCAGCAGGTCTGTCTCCTGCGGAGCCACCATGTAGGTTCAACCAGCCAATCTTTTGGTTAGGAACCAAGTGCTTTTAACCATTGTTACAACAGGATTCCTAAATTTGGTCTTAGTTAGATTTATTTATGAGATTCACAGTCACTTCCAAGTTTAGTTATTACTAGCTATCCCAGTATAGAAATGGCTTTTAGGATTGAACTTGGTGTAACTCATTACACCACCAAGAGGCAGTTGTTCAAACAGAACAGGGGGATACTTCATGGTTTAAAGTCAAGAAAGGTTTGCCTCAAGGTTGTATCCTTTCACCACACTTATTCAGTCTGTATACTGAGCAAATAATCCTAGAAGCTGGACTACATGGAGAAGAACGGGGCATCAGGATTGGAGGAAAACTCATTAATAACCTATGATATGCAGATGACACGACCTTGCTTGCTGATAGAGAAGAGCACTTGAAGCACTTACTGATGAAGATCAAAGATCACAGCCTTCAGTATGGATTACACCTCAACGTAAAGAAAACAAAAATCCTCACAACTGGAGCAATAAGCAACATCATGATAGACAGAGAAAAGAATGAAGCTGTCAAGGATTTCATTTTACTTGGATCCACAATCAACCCCCAGGGAAGCAGCAGTCAAGAAATCAAAAGACACATTGCACTGGGCAAATCTACTGTAAAATATCTCTTCAAAGTTTTAAAAAGCAACAATGTCACTTTAAGGACTAAGGTGCACCAGACCCAAGCCATGGTGTTTTCAGTCACCTCATAAATATGTGAAAGCTGGACAATGAATAAGGAAGACCAAAAAAGAATTGATGCCTTTGACTTATGGTGTTGGAAGAATATTGAACGTACCATGGACTGCCAGAATAATGAACAAATCTGTCTTGGAAGAAGCACAGCCAAAATGCTCATTAGAAGCAAGGATGGCAAAACTTGGTCTTACATACTTTGGACATGTTATCAGGAGGCACCAGTCCCTGGAGAAGGACCTTATACTTGGTAGAGGGTCAGCAAAAAAGAGAAAGAACCTCAGTGAGATGGACGGACACACTGGCTGCGACAATGGGCTCAAGCATAACAACAATTACTATGGTGGTGCAGGACCAGGCAGTGTTCTGTTCTTTTGAATCATAGGGTCACTATGAGTCAGAATTGACTCAACAGCACTTAACAACAACCACCACAACTCATGACACAAATGTGTGCAGTTGAAACACAGTATGATATGAATATCATATGAAGCCTAGCATCGGAAATTTGTGGCTAACAGAAGAGAAATAGTGTTGTAAATGTAAGAAACCAGAAGCTAATCTGTGAAGAATTATTATAATCATTAGATATATTAAATTGTGAACATAAAAATTAGTTCTCATTAACGTCTACTCAAAACAGAAGGTCTCTCCTATCAGATAATATACTTGGATTGCCTTAGTGTTTCCTCTGTAAAGAATGATATTAATAAATTGTTATACGAAGAGACAAGAAAGAGAAGGTAGGGAATGTGGGGAGAAAAATGTAGGGAAGAAGGTAAAGTAGTAGTATTAAGGTAGTTAATAAAAATAATATGTTAGCTTTTCTTGACTTTGCGATACTCATGGTATTTGTCAGTTTATCTAAATCTGTAATTTGTTGTTTTTGTCATTCAAAATAAATAATCCTCCTATTTATTATTTTTCTTTAGCTATTTTGTATTCATAGTTGTGTATTTTTTTTTCCATTAATAGGCACTCCACAAAGTTTCATCTGCCATTCATCCTCAGTTTGTTGTACTTTGTGACTGGCATGTTGCTATGATGTTGGAAACTACGTCACCAGTATTTCTAATACCAGCAGTGTCACTGAAGGTAGACACATTTCAGCTGAACTTCTAGACTAAAACAGACTAAGAAGAAAGGCTTGCAGATATAATTCTGAAAATTAGCCAGTGAAAATTTACGGCTCACAACAAAATATTCTCTGATATATTGCTGTGACATGAGACTTCTAGGGTAGAATACAGTATATAATGTTGTTGTTGTTAGGTGCTCTTCAGTCCATTCCAACTCATAGTGACCCTATATACAGCAGAAGGAAACACTCTCCGGTCCCATGCCATTTCACAATAGTTGCTATGCTTGAGCCCATTGTTGCAGCCATATGTCAATTCATTTCCATGAGGATCTTCCTCTTTTTCATTGACCCCCTACATTATCAAGCACTATGTCCTTCTCCAGGGACTGGCGCCTCCTGATAACTTGTTCTAATTATACTAGATGAATTCTATCCATCCTCGCTTCCAGGGAGCATTCTGGTTGTACTTTGGCCAAGACAGATCTGTTCATTTTTCTGGCAGTCCATGGTATATTCAATATTCTTCACCAACACAAAGGTCCAAAGTCATGCATTCTTCTTCGATCTTCCTCAGTCACTGTCCAGCTTTCGCATGCATATGAGCCAATTGAAAATATATGGCTTGAGTCAGGCACACATTAGTTCTCAAGGTTACATCTTCGTTTGAACACTTTAAAGGCCTCTTTTTCAGTAGACTTGCCAAATGCAAAATGTCATTTGAATTCTTGGCTGCAGCTTTGACAGGTGTTGATTATGGATCCAAGAAAAATGAAATCCTAGACAGTTTCAACATTCCCTCCATTTATCATGATGCTGCTTATTGGTCCAGATGTGAGGATTTTTGTTTTCTTTATGTTGAGGTGTAATCCATACTGAAGGCTGTAGTCTTTGATCTTCCTCAGTAAGTGCTTTAAGCCCTCTTCACTTTCAGCAAGAAAGGTTGTGTCATCTGCATATCATAGGTTGTTAAAGAATCGTCCTCAAATCCAGCTTCTCGGATAATTTGCTCAGCATACAGATTGAATAAGTTTGGTAAAAGGATGCAATCCTGATACACACCTTTCCTGATGTTAAACCACACAGTAGCCCGTTGTTCTATGTGAATGACTGCCTCTTGGTTCCTTGTGAGCACATTTAAGTGTTCTGGAATTCCCATTATTTGCAATGTTATCCATAATTTTTTATGATCCACAGTCAAATGTCTTTGTATAGTCGATAAAACAGAAGTAAACATCTGTGATGGTTTGAATTGTGTCCCCCAACTATGTGGGTCAACTTGGCTAGTCCATGATTCCCAGTATTGTGTGATTGATCATGTCATCTGATATGATTTTCCTACATGTTGTAAATCCTACCTCTATGATGTAATGAGGGGATTAGCAGCAGTTATGTTAATAAGGCAGGACTCAATCTACAAGATTAGGTTGTGTCTTAAATCAATCTCTTTTGAGATATAAAAGAGAGAAGCTAGCAGAGAGACGGGGGACTTCCAACCACCAAGAAAGCAGTGCTGGGAACAGAGTGCTTTCTTTGGACTCAGGTTTCCTGCACAGAGAAGCTCCTAGACCAATAGAAGATTGATGACAAGGACTTTCCTCCAGAACCCACAGGGACAGAAAGCCTTCCCCTGGAGATGAAGCCCTGAATTTGGACTTCTAGCCTACTAGATTGTGAAAAAATAAACTTCTGTTTGTTAAAGCCATCCACTTGTTGTATTTCTGTTATAGCAGCACTAGATAACTAAGACAAAATTTGGTACCGAGAGTGGGATGCTGCTCTAACAGATACCTGAAACATGGAAGCAGTTTTGAAACTGTGAATGGGTAGAGGCTGGAAGAGTTTCAAAGTGCCTAATAGTAAAAGTCTAGATTACCTTGAAGAGACTATTGGTAGAATTATAGATGTCAGACAATTCCAGTGAGGACTCAGAAGGACATGAGGAGAGCTGTTACATTGAAGACGGTGCAGACAGCGAGAAGGAGCAGTAGAACCAGGAAAGTAGCACAAGACAGCACTGGAGCTGACCCATGGAGAGAGAGAGTTGACTGTCTTTGTGCAGGAGGCTTCCTGGCAGAGTGGGGTGCCTCCAGGCACTTATCGGTGGACCTAGGCTTGCTGACCCATGGAGCAAGAGAGCTGAGTGCCTTCTGGACAAAGTTTATTGGCAGAGTGGAGTGCCTACAGGCACTTATTGGTGGAGCTAAAGAGCTCTGGATCACTTTCCCTAGCAGGGCAGACCTGGCTAACGAGGCCTGAGGGGCCCAGGGACCAAGGAACAAGGAAGCAGAGCTGCCTCAGTCTCAAAACGTAGTGCCATGACCTCTGGGGTCTCAAAGTGTAGAGTCGCCACCTAAATGGTCTAGGAGAATGGGGCTGCCCAAATTTGAGTAAGCAGAGTTGCCTTTCCAGTAGATCTGGAAGGTGGAGCTAAAGCCCAGGGCTGAGGGACCTCTACTCAGAATAGGGAGAGTGTGGTTAATACTTAGAGTCTGGAGGGCAGGGCCATTGTGTGAATTTTCTCAAAGAACAGGGGATTATTTTCAAGCCTTGATGGCTAATGTAATATGTACTGCTGACTTGCTTGGTGCCTGTTATGCATTTTTCCCTCTAATTTCTCCCATTTGTAATGGAAATGTCTAGCTTGTGTCTGTTCCACCATTGTACTTTGGAAGCAGATAACTTGTATTCTAGATTTCATATATGAAGAGGAATTTTTAGATTTTGGGCTTGGAGTCAATTTAAAACTTTTGCTATGATATGATGATGTGCATGTGTTTTATATGTGGCAAGGGCATGAATTTTGGGAGGCCAAAGGGTGGAATGTTATGGATTGAATTGTGTCCTCCCAAAATATGTATCAACTTGGCTAGTCTGTGATTCCTAGTATTGTGTGATTGTCCACCATTTTGTCATCTGATTTGATTTTCCTATGTGTTGTAAATCCTACCTCTATGATGTTAATGAGGTGGGATTAGCGACTGCTATGTTAATGAGGCAGGACTCAATCTATAAGATCAGGTTGTCTCTTAAGTCAATCTCTTCTGAGATACAAAGATAGAAGTGAGTAGAGAAACAGGGGGACCTCATACTACAAAGAAAGTGCCAGGAGCAGATTGCATCTTTTGAACCCAAGATTCCTGTGCAGAGTAGTTCCTAGACCAATGGAAGATTGGTCACAAGGACTTTCCTCTAGAACCAACAGAGATTAAAAAAGCCTTCCCCTAGAACTGGTGCCCTGAATTCACACTTCCAGCCTACTATACTGTGAAAGAATAAACTTCTGTTACTTAAAGCCATCCACTTGTGGTATTTCGGTTATAGCAGCACTAGGTAATGAGGAAAACACCTTTCTGGTATTCTCTGTTTTTACCCAAGATCCATCTGACATCAGCTATGCTATCCCTCGTTTAAAGTCTTCTTTTGAATCTGGCTTGAATTTCTGAAAGTTCCTTGTCGATGTACTGTTGCAACTGATTTTGTTACCTTCAGAAAAATTTTACTTGCATGTGATATTAATGATATTGTCCGATAATGTCCTCATTCTGTTGAGTCACCTTTCTTTTGAATGGGTGCAAATATGGATTTCTTCCATGTGATTGGCCAGGTAGCTATCTTCCAAATTTCTTGTCAAAGACAAGCAAGAGCTTACAGCTTTGAATAGGTTTGTTGACACATCTCAATTGGTATTCCGTTAATTACTGGAGTCTTGTTTTTCACCAATGCCTTCAGTGCAGCTTGTATTTCTTCCTTCAATATCATCAATTCTTCATCATATTCTACCAACTGAAATGGCTGAACATCTACCAATTCTTTTTAGTACAATTACTCTGTGTATTCCTTCCTTCTTCTTTTGATGCTTCCTGTGTTGTTCAATATTTTACCTGCAGAATTCTTCAATATTGCAACTCTAGGCTTGAATTTTTATTCAGTTCCTTCAGCTTGAGAAATGCCGAATTTATTCTTCCCTTTTGATTTGCTAACTTCAGGTCTTTGCACATTTCATTACAATAATTTACTTTTGTCTTTCCAAGCAGTCCTTTGATATCTTCTTTTTAAAAAATTTTTTTTATTGTACTTTAGATGAAGGTTTACAGAACAAACAGTTTCTCATTAAATAGTCAGTACACATATTGTTTTATGACAATGGTTAACAACCTCACGATATGTCAACACTCTCCCTTCTCGACATTGAGGAACTTGTTTTGGTGAAAATATACATAGCCAAAGTCACACCATTTTAAAAGTTTCTACATGTACAATTCAGTGACATCGATTACATTCTTCCAGTTGTACTGCTATTCTTACTATCCTTTTCCAAATTACTCCATCACCATTATCTTCAACTCACTGTCCCCTAGGCTTCCCATCAAACTTTCTGAGTTGCTGTTGTCAATTTGATCTCACATAGATAATTTTTTTTTTTGTCCCTTAGAAGAAGGTTTGCAGAACAAATAGTTTCTCATTAAACAGTTGGCACACATATTGCCCTATGACAATGGTTAACGACCCCATGACATATCAACACTGTCCCTTCTCAACCTTGGGTTCTCTATCACCAACTTTCCTGTCCCCTCTTGCCTTCAAGTCCTTGTCCCTGAACTGCTGTGCCTCATTAGTCCTGTTTTGTTTTATGAGGCTGTCCAATCTCCAGCTTAACGGTGAACTTCGGGAGGGCTTCACCACTGAGCTAAAAGTTGTCCGGGGGCCATACTCTCAGGGTTTCTCCAGTCTGTCAGGCCAGTAAATCTGGTCTTTTTTTGTGAGTTAGAATTCTATTCTACATCCTTTTTCAGCTCTGTCCAGGACTCTCTATTGTGATACTGGTCAGAGCAGTCAGTGGTGGTAGCCGGTCACCATCTAGCTGTACTGGACTCAGTCCGGTGGAGGCCTTGGTAGCTGTGGACAATTAGCCCTTTGGACTAATCTTTTTCTTGTATCCTGTTCTCTTCATTCTCCCTTGCTCCCGAAGGGATGAGACCAGTGGAGTATCTTAGTTGGCCGCTCACAGGCTTTTAAGACCCCAGACACTACTCACCAAGGTAGAATGTAAAGCATTGTCTTTATAAGCTGTGTCATGCCAATTGAGCTAGATGTTCCCCGAGACCATGGTCCCCACAGTCCTCCGCCCAGCAATTCAGTCACTCAGGGAGTTTGGAGGTGTCTATGGAGCTTCCATGACCTTTCCTTGTATAAATTGTGCTGACTTTCCCAGTAATGTGTACTGTCTTACCCTTCACCAAAGATACCACTAATCTATTTATTTCCCCCCACTCCTCCCATCCCTATTAACCAACAAAAATTGTTTCTTCTTGCGTTTAACATTTACATGAGTTATACAGTAGAGATCTCATACAATATTTGTCCTTTTGTGATTGACTTATTTTACTCAGCATAATGTCTTCCAGTTTCATCCATGATACAGTTTTGTTCCTCTTACTCTCCTGTGCTGAGTACCTTTTGTTTCTCGATTTTTTTCCATTTCTTTTGTTTTTGTAGGTTTTGTTTTTCCTGAGACTTTATGTTTTTCTTCTTTATTTTGATGAGTAGGTTTGTTAACTTTTTTTGTGGTTACTCTGAAATTTACCCTTATCTTCCTAGATTTGAACCTTTCTATTATTACTTGGTATCACGTGACTTCCCCTCCTTTAGAAGGATCTATATCTACACCTTTTATTCCCTCTTTTATTGTTCTGGTGCTGTTGTCATTTACATATTAATCTCTCTGGTTCCCTTTTGTAATTCGTTTGGTTTTGCGTAGTCCTTAAGAGTTCATTTCCTAGGTTGATATCTGGCTAGTACAATCCTGTGTCCTATATTCAGCCTGTGGTCTGATATTGTTTGTTCTCAGATCAAAGGACTCCTTTTAATAAATCTCATAAGTATGGTTTGGTCCCTCAATTTCTGTTTATCTGCAAATGACCTAATTTCAGCATTATATTTGAACTAGAGTTTTGTAGGATATATTATTCTTGGCTGGCAATTTTTTTCTTTCAAGATGTTATATATGTCATCCCATTGCCTTCTTGCCTGCATATTTTCTGCCAAGTAATCTAAGCTTAGTCTTGTTGTTTCTCCTCTGTATGTGACTTCTTGTTTTTCACAAGCTGCTCTCAGGATTCTTTGTTTGCCTTTGGTTTTGGCGAGTGGGATTATGATATGCCTTGGTGATTTTCTTTTGGGGTCCATCCTATATGGGGTTCATTGAGCTTCTTGGATGGCCAGCTTTTCATCTTTCATGATATTGGGGAAGTTTTCTGTCCATAGTTCTTCAATTCTCCTCTCTGTGTTTTCTGTTTTCTCCCCCTGTTCTGGAACTCTGACCACTCGCAGATTTTTGCTTTTGATTGTATCCCACATAATTCTCAGGGTCTCTTCATTTTAATTTGTTCTTTTTTCTGAGTTTTCCTCTGAGTTGCATCCAAGTGCTTGTCTTCAATTCCACTGATCCTGTCTTCCACCATTTCAGATCTGCTCCTCAGCCCTTCTATGACACTGTCCATTTCTGAAATCTTGTTTATCTTTTGGATTTCTAATTGTTGTTTTTGTATAATTTCTAGTTGTGAATTTATCTTGGCATTTTGTTTCTGCATTATTTTCCTGAATTCTTCCATTTTTTTTGTCTGTATTAGCCATGACTTTGTCTGCCTTTTCCATGAATTTGTGTACTTTTTCCTCATTTTTGTCTGCTTTTTCCTTCAACTCTTAGATAACTCTGAGTATTAGAGATTTGAATTCCCTATCAGGTAGTTCTAGTGCTTTTCCTTCCACTGGAAAGTCATCTGGTGTTTTATTTTGGATGCCTACTGGATCTATCCTGTCCTCTTTTTGTAAATGTTTTGATATTTTCTGCTCTTTTTGGGGCATTCAGTAGTTATTTTTCTCTTTTATTGATTGTAGATTTTTTTGTTTCGTCCTTTTTTTTTTATTATTTGGCTACGTCTGAGCAGGCGGGTTGTGTGTTCTTTATTGTTTGCTCATCTGTGGGCATGAAACTTTTTGCCTCCTTCTCCAATTGGCAAGGCCAGTTGCTCAGATATGGTACTGCAGGGGAGGTATATCTGAAGAGAAGTTGCTGGAATGGGTTGTTTGTGGCACTTACTGCAGCCAACAGGGTGAGTCAGTAATCAGCGTGGGGCAGATTCTTGTAGGCTGTGCCTGTGCTGCTTGGTGGTGTGATGTTAAGCGCATGGTGCAGGTAGTCAGGATGGAGGTGGGAGATAGTGATGTGTTGAGCTAAGATGGGTATGGGAGACAGGAGAGAGGAACAGGAGCCAAAAACATACAAACAAACAAAAAAGAGTGCTAGGGGAGTTTGCCGTTGGAGTGGAGAGATGAGAGACTATGAAATGGAGAAAAACAAAAAGAGGAAGAAGAGAAAAAAAAGAAAAGAATGAATAAATAAAAATTAGAAAGAAAAAAGAACAGCAAAGCTCCCAGCTATTCCACTGGTGTGGCTACAAGGTCTGGGGAAGTTGTTCCCAGGTGTTGAAATACAGCCTGGCTATGAGGCGTAGAGGTACTCAGCACCAGGTGTTCAGGGGACAGAAGGAGAAGGAAGGTATAGAAAGATGAGAAACTGAGTAATGAAGACAGACAAAAAGGGAAAAAGAAGGAAACAAAACAAAACAAAAAAGAACAAGAAAAGCCCTCCAAAAAAAAAAAAAAAAAACAAAACAAAAATCCCCATGAAAAAAGAAATGTTCTCAGGGATCCCTCTGCACATCTGCTCAAGCTGAGTGGGTAGGTCCCAAGCTGCGTAGCACTGCCCGGCCAGAGCAGGCTCCCAACTCGAGGAAAGAAAAAGAAAACAAACAAAAGACTCAAAGCGAACAAACAAAAAGAAAACCCCGGAATCCCACCAGCGTGGCAGCACAGACCGGGAAGCAGTTCCAGACTCAAATGGAGCTCCACAGCCCCTTAGGAAGCAGCAAAGATAGTGCATGGAGCCAGGTATTTGAGCGGAAGGAGGGGGAGGTGATGAGAGGTAAAGAAGAAATCAAAAGAAGCAGAAAAAAACAACACCAGCAGCCAAGAAATGGTACTCAAGGAGCCGGCCAGTACAGGTGGATGGAATCCAAGCAGCCAGTGCTTCCCGGCCAAGAGACTGTGGCCATGGGAAGTAGAGGAGGCAGAGTGGGGGTGAAGAAGGGTGGTTGGAAAGTGTATATCACAAATTACCAGTCGTTTTGTCTTCTGCTGGAAGCTCTGTGAAGCTGCTTTCTCATACCCCTATTTGTTGGTCTCGGATAGAAGTCCAAGACAGCGGATTGGTGCTGCATTAGCTGCTGGGGACCTGTGTTTGAATCTCTCCTAGCTCTCCATTCTCTGTCAGTTTCTCACTCCATTTGGTGCTTGGCTGAGTTCTTAAGCTCTTCATTGGATGTTTTAGGGTTTCAGGATTGCTGTTTTTTCTGTTTGGCTTAGTTTTTCGGATCTGTGCTGTGGAGGGATGGCATGGGGTTTCTTCCTAGAGTGCCATGTTGCTGGAAGTCCTGCCTTTTGAAATCTTTTGTTCAGTTCTTTTACTTCATCAATTCTTTTGCTCATTTTAGCTACTTATGTACAAGAGAAAGTTTCAGAGTCTCTTCTGAAACCCATTTTGGTCTTTTCTTACTTTCCTGTTTTTTTAATGACTTGTTTGGTTTCTTAATGTTTGATGTCCTTGATGTCATCTCACAACTCTTCTGGTCTTTTGTCATTAGGATTCAGTGCCTCAAATCTAATCTTGGGATGGTCTCTAAATTCAGGTGGGATACACTCAAGGTTGTATTTTGACTCTCCTGGGATTATTTTTTTCTTTCATATTCTTTTTTTTTTTTTTTGTACTTCATGTGAAGGTTTACAGAACAAATAGTTTCTCATTAAACAGTAGTACATATGTCGTTTTATGACATTGGTTAACAACCCCATAACATGTCAACACTTTCTCTTCCTGATTTTTTTTTTTTATTATTTTATGGTGAAAATATACATAGCCAAAGATACACCACTTCAAAAATTTCTACATGCACAGTTCAGTGACATTGACTATGCTCTTCCAGTTGTGCTGCCATTCTCACTTTAGATGAAGATTTACAGAACAAAATAGTTTCTCATTAAACAGTTAGTACACATGTTTCCCTGTGACAATGGTTAACAACCCCACTACATGTCAACAGTGTCCTTACTCAACCTTGAGTTTCCTATCACCAGTTTTCCTGTCCCCTCTGCCTTCTAGTCTTTGTCCCTGGACTGCTGTGCCTCATTAGTCCTGTTTTGTTTTATTGGGCTCTCCAATCCCCGGCTAACAGTGAACCTTGGAAGTGACTTCACCACTGAGCTAAAAGGGTGTCTGGGGGCCATACTCTCAGGGTTTCTCCAGTCTCTATTAGACCAGTAAATCTGGTATCTTTTTGTGTATTAATATTTTGTTCTACCTCCTTCTCCAGCTCTGTCCAGAACCCTCTGTTGTGATCCCAGTCAGAGTAGTCAGTGGTGGTAGTCGGGCACCATATAGCTGTACTGGACTTGTTCAGGTGGAGGCTGTGGTAGCTGTGGTCCATTTGTCCTTTGGACTAATATTTTCCTTGTATCTTTTTGTCTTCATTATCCCTTGCTCCCAAAGGGGTGAGACCAGTGGAGTACCTTAAATGGCTGCTCACAGGCTTTTAAGACCCCAGATGCTACTCACCAAGGTAGAATGTAGAACATTGTCTTTATAAACTGTGTTATGCCAATTGAGCTAGATGTTCCCCAAGACCATGGTCCCCAGAGCCCTCTGCCCAGCAATTCTGTCACTCAGGGAGTTTGGAAGTGTCTATGGAATTTCCATGACCTTTTATTGTACAAGTTGTGCTGGCTTCCCCAGTATTGTGCACTGGCTCACTCTTCACCAAAGATATCACTTATCTATTGCCTATTTAGTATTTTCCCCCACCACTTCCATCCCTGGTAACCAACAAAGATTGTTACTTTTTGTGTGTAAACTTTGTATGGGTTTTTACAATATAGATCTCATACAATATTTGTCCTTTTGTGATTGACTTATTTCACTCAGCATAATGTCCTCCAGTTTCACCCATGTTATGAGATGCTTCACTGATTCATCATTGTTCTTTATCCTTGCGTAGTGCTCCATTGTGTGTATGTACCATAGTTTTTTTATCTATTCATCTGTTGATGGGCATCTAGGTTGTTTCCATTTTTTTTGCTATGGTGAACAATGCTGCAGTGAACATAGGTGTGCATATTTCTATTCGACTGACGACTCTTATTTCTCCAGGATATATTCCTAGGAGTGAGATTGCTGGGTTGTATGGTATTTTTATTTTTAGCTCTCTGAGGAAGCACCATATCATTTTCCAAAATGATTGTATCATTTTGCATTCCCACCAGCAGTGCACAAGAGTTCTGATCTCCTGACAACCCCTCCAACATTTGTTATTTCCAGTGTTTTTGATTTGTGCCAGTAAAGCCAGGGTGAGATAGTGACATGGATTCAACTGTGTCCCCTAAAAAATGTGTGTAACAATTAGGCTAGGCCAAGTGTGGTTGGCCACCATTTTGTGATTGTAATTTTATGTTAAAGAGGATTTGAATGGAATTGTAACAGCACCCTTACGTCTCATCCCTGATCCAATGTAAAGGGAGTTTCCCTGGGGTGTTGCCTGCACCACCTTTTATCTCTTGTAAGAGATAAAAGGAAAGGGAAGCAAGCAGAGAATGGGGGACCTCATACCATCAAGAAAGCAGTGTCAGGAGTAGAGTGCGTCTTTTGGACCTGGGGTCGCTGGGCAGAGAAGCTCCTAGTCCTGGGGAACATTCATGAGAAAGAAAGCATTCCCTTGGAGCTGACGTCCTGAATTTGGACTTTTAGCCTACTTGACTGGGAAGAAACAAATTTCTCTTTGTTAAAGCCACCCAATTGTGTTATTTCTGTTAGAGCAGCACTAGATGACTAAGAGAGATGGTATCTCATTGTGGTTTTCATTTGCATTTCTCTAATGGCTAGTGATCCTGAGCGTATCATCATGTGTCTGTTGGCCACTTGAATGTCTAGTTTGGTGAAGTGTCTGTTCATTTCCTGTGCCCATTTTTTAATAGGATTATTTGTCTTTTTCTTGTAAAGGTGTTGGATTTTCTGTAGATTATGGACATTAGAACCTTTGTCTGACTCGTAATGTCCCAAATTTTTTTTCCAGTCTGTAGGTTCTCTTTTTACTCTTTAGGTGAAGTCTTTTAAAGAGCATAGGTGTTTGATTTTTAGAAGAGTCCATTAATCTAGCTTGTCTTCTGGGGTTTGTGTGTTGATGATTATAGTTTGTATCCTGTTAATGCCGTGCATTAGGGCCTGTAGTGTTGGTCTTATTTTTACTTCTATGAACTTTATAGTTTTAGGCTTTATATTCAGGTCTTTGATCCATTTTGAATTAGTTTTTGAATATGGTGTGAGGTATGGATCCTGTTTCATTTTTTTGCAGATGGACATAACGTTTTTCCCAGCACCATTTGTTAAAAAGACTGTCTTTTCCCAATTTGATGGACTTTGGGCCCTTGTCAAAGATCAGGTGACCATAGGTGGATGGATTTATGTCTGGGTTCTCAAATCTGTTCCATTGGTCAATGTATCTGTTGTTGTACCAGTACCAGGTTGTTTTGGCTACCGTAGCTATATAGTAGGTTCTGAGGTCAGGTAGTGTGAGTCCTCCAACTTTATTCTTCTTCTTCAATAGTTCTTTATTTGGGGCTTCAACCCTTTCCATATAAAGTTAATGATTAGTTTTTCCATCTCTTTGAAGAATGTTGTTGGTGTTTGGATTGGGATTGCATTGTATTTGTAAATTGCTTTGAGTAGAATTGTCACTTTCACAATGTTGAGTCTACCTATCCATGAGCATGGTATGTTTTCCCATTTATGTAGATCCCTTTGGTGTTCTTGCAGTAGTGTTTTGTAGTTTTCTTTGTATATGTCTTTCACATCCCTGTTTAGATTTATTCCTAAGCATTTTATTATTTGAGGAGCTATTATAAGTGGTATTATTTTCCTGATTTCCTTTTCATCGTTCTCTTTATTGGTGTGTAGGAATCCAACTGATTTTTGCATATTTGTCTTGTATCCTGTTACTCTGCTGAATCTTTCTATTAGTTCCAGTAGATTTCTCATGGATTCTTTAGGGTTTTCTATGTATACTATCATATCATCTGCCAACAGGGACAGTTTAACTTCTTCATTACCAATTTGGATGCCCTTTATTTCTTTTTCTTGCTTTATTGCCCCACCTAGAACTTTCAGCACAATGTTAAATAAGAGTGGTGATAAAGGGCATCCTTGTCTTGTTCCTGTTCTCAAGGGGAATGTTTTCAGCTTCTCTCCATTAAGAATGATGTTGGCTATTGGTTTTGCATAGATGACCTTTATTATGTTGAGAAATTTCCCTTCTATACCTATTTCCTTGAGAGTTTTTATCAGGAATGGGTGTTGGAATTTGTCGAATGCCTTTTCTGCATCAATTGATATGATCATGTGATTCTTTTTATTTGTGTGGTGGATTACATTCATTGATTTTCTAATGTTGAACCATCCTTGCATACCTGGTATGAATCCTACTTGGTTGTGGTGTATTATTTTTTTGATATGATGCTGAATTCTATTGGCTAGAATTTTGTTGAGAATTTTTGCATCTATATTCATGAGAGATATTCGTCTGTAATTTTCTTTCTTGGTGGCATCTTTGCCTCGTTTTATTATCAGTGTTATGCAGGCTTCAAAGAATGAATTCGGAAATGTTGGTTCCTTTTCTATGCTCTGAAATAGCTTGAGTAGTACTGGTGCAAGCTCTTTTCTGTATATTTGGTAGAATTCTCCAGTGAAACCATCTGGGCCAGGGCATTTTTTTGTTGGGAGTTTTTTTTATTACCTTTTCAATCTCTTCTCTTGTTATGGGTCTGTTAAGGTTTTCAACATCAGTTTGTTGTAGTAGGTAGTCTGTTCTAGAAATTTATCCATTTCCTCTCAGTTTTCAAATTTGTTCTAGTATAGTTTTTCATAATATTCTGTTATGATCGTTTTTATTTCAGTTGGGTCCATTGTAATGTGGCTCATTTCATTTTTTTAATTGGGTTATTTGTGTCCTCTCCTGTTTTTATTTTATCAGTCTGGCCAGTGGTTTGTCAATTTTGTTGATCCTTTAGAAGAACCAACTTTTGGTTTTGTTGATTCTTTCTATTGTTTTTCTATTATGTATTTCATTTATTTCTGCTCTGAGCTTTATTATTTCCTTTATTCTGGTGGTTGTAGGCTTATTTTTGCTGTTCTCTTTCTATTTGTTTAAGTTGTGTAGTTAATGTTTTGATTTTGTCCCTTTCTTCTTTTTTGATTTGTGCATCTATTGCTATAAATTGTCTTCTGAGGACTGTCTTTCCTGTGATCCAAAGGTTTTGGTATGTTGTGTTTTCATCCTCGTTTGAATCTAGGAATTGTCTGATTCCATCTCTGATTTCTTCTATTAACCAGTGATGTGTAAGCAAGGTATTATTCAGTTTCCATGTAATTGATTTTCTTTCCTTGCTCTTTCTGTTGTTAATTTCTACCTTGATGGCATTGTGGTCAGAGAAGATACTTTGTATTATCTCAATGTTTTGGATCTTGTTGAGGATTGCTCAGTGGCCTAAGACGTGGCCTATTCTGGAGAATGTTCCATGTGCATTGGAAAAGAATGTGTTATTTCCAGCTGTTGGATGGAGTGTTCTATATATGTCTATGAGGTCAAGTTGGTTGATTGTGCCCTTTAGGTCTTCTGTATCTTTGCTGAGTTTCTTTATAGTTGTTCTATCCTTTACTGAGAGTGGTGTGTTGAAGTCTCCTACTATTATTGTGGAACTGTCAATTTCTCTTTTCAGTGTTGTTAGAGCTTCTTTTATGTATTTTAGAGCCCTGTCATTAGGTACGTAGATGTTTATTTTGGTTATGTCTTCATTAAGGATTGTCCCTTAAATCTTTATATAGTGCCCTTATTTGTCTTTTGTGGTGGATTTTGTTTTAAAGTCTATTTTATCTGAGATTAGTTTTGCTGCTCCCACTCTTTTTTGGTAGTTGTTAGCTTGATATATTTTTTCCAACCTTTGATTTTTAATAAATTCACTTTTTTGTTTCTAAGGTGTGTCTCTTGTAGACAGCATATTGATGGATCCTGTTTTTTTATCATTTCTTTCACTCTCCGTCTCTTTATGGGTGCATTGGGTATGTTTAAATTCAGTGTAATTATTGATAGATGTGAGTTTATTGCTGTCATTTTGTAGCGCTTTTTTAGTGGTGCTGACATTTTCTTTGTTCTTCTTACTCTCCTGTGCTGAATTACTTTTGTTTGTGGATTTTTTTTTCATTTCTTTTGTTTTTGTAAGTTTTGTTTTTTACTGAGACTTTATGTTGTTCTTTATTTTTATGAGTATGTTTGTTAACTTCCTTTGTGGTTACTGTGAAATTTACCCTTATCTTTTTAAGTTTGAAGCAGTCTATTATTACTTGAATCACCTTGTCTTCCTCTCCTTTAGAAAGTTCTATATCTACACCGTTTATTCCCTCTTTTATTGTTCTGATGCTGTTGTCATTTACAGATTAACTGCTCATTGTATTTCTTTTGTTTTTGGATAGTCCTTGAAAGTTCATTTCCTAGATTGGTATCTGGCTGGTATGATCCTGTGTCTTATATTCAGCCTGTGATCTAATATTGTTTGTTCTCAGATCGAGGACTTCATTTAATAAATCTCATAAGTTTGGTTTGGTCTTTACATAGTCCCTTAATTTCTGTTTATCTACAAATGACCTAATTTCACCTTTGTATTTGAGCGAGAGTTTTGCAGGATATATTATTCTTGGCTGACAATTTTTTTTCTTTCAAGGTTTTGTATATTCATCTCATTGCCTTCTTACCTGTATGGTTTCTGCTGAATAATATGAGCTTAGTCTTATTGTTTATCCTCTGTATGTGACTTCTTGTTTTTCACGAGCTGCTCTCAGGATTCTTTGTCTTTGGTTTTGGGGAATGTGATTATGTTATGCCTTGGTGATTTTCTCTTGGGGTCTATCCTATATGGGGTTAGTTGAGCTTCTTGGATGGCCAGCTTTTTATCTTTCTTGATATTGGGGAAGTTTTCTGTCAGAAGTTCTTCAATGATCCTCTCTGTGTTTTCTGTTTCTCCCCCCTGTTCTGGAACTCAGATCACTTGCAATTTTTTTCTTTTGATTGTATCCCACATTATTCTCAGGGTCTCTTCATTTTTCTTTGTTCTTTTTTCTGAGTTTTCCTCAAACAGAGTTGTATCCAAGTGTTTGTTTTCAATGCCACTGATCCTGTCTTCCACTGTTTCACATCTGTTCTTCAGATCTTATATGACACTGTCCATTTCTGAAATCTTGTTGTTTATCTTTTGGATTTCTAATTGTTGTTTTTGTGTAATTTCTAGTTGTGATTTTATTTTGGCATTTTGTTCCTGTGTTATTCTACTGAATTCTTTTATTTTTTTGTCTATATTTTCCATGAATTTGTTTGCCTTTTCCATTAATTTGACTATTTTTTCCTCATTTTTGTCTGCTTTGTGCTTCAACGTGTGGATAATTCTGGGTATTAGAGATTTGAATTCCCTATCAGGTAATTCTAGTTCCTTTTCTTCCACTGAAATGTCATCAGTTGTTTTATTTTGGATGCCTACTGGATCTATCCTGTCCTATTTTTGTAAATGTTTTGATATTGTCTGCGGTCTTCAGGGTATTTAGTGTTAATTTTTCTCATTTATTGATTTTAGATTTTTTTTGTTTCATCCTTTTTTGTTTTGTTTTTTAATTTGGCTATGTCTGAGCAGGCGGGTTGTGTGTTCTTTGTTGTTTGCTCGTCTGTGGGTATGATACTTTTCTCCTCCTTCTCTAATTGGTAGGGTTAGTCCCTCGGATCTGGTACAGCAGGGCAGGTTTAGCTAAAGAAGAGTTGCTGAGATGGGTTGCTGTGGCACTTACTACAGCCACCAGGGTGGGTCAGTAATCAGTGCAGGGCAGGTTCTGGTAGGCAGTGTCTGTGCTGCTTTGTGGTGTGAAGTTAATCCCACGGTGCAGGTAAGCAGGATGGGGGTGGAATAGTGATGTGTGGAGTTAAGATGGGTATGGGAGAGAGGAGAGAGGAATAGCAGCCAAAAAAATACAAACAAACAAAAAAGAGTGCCAGAGGAGATTGCAGTTGGAGTGAAGAGATGAGAAACTATGAAATGGAGAAAAACAAAAAGGAGAAGGAGTAGAAAAGAAAAAAACAGAAAATATTGAATAAATAAAAAATTAGAAAGAAAAAAGAACAGCTAAGCTCCCAGGGATCCCACTGGTGTGGCTACGAAGTCTGGGGAAGTTGTTCCCAGTTGTTGCAGTACAGCCTGGCTAGAAGGCATAGAGGTATTCAGCCCCAGGTATTCAGGGAACAGGAAGAGAAAGAAGGTATAGAGAGCTGAGAAACTGAGTTATGAAGAAAGACTAAAAGGGAAAAGAAAACAAAGTAAACTAAAAAAAAAAAAAAAAAAAAAAACAAGAAAAGCCCCCAAAAACACAAAAAGAAGAGAAATGCCCTCAGGGATCCCTCTGCACATCTGGACAAGCTGAGGGGGTAGGTGCCAAGCCACGTAGCACTGCCCTGCCAGAGCAGGCTCCCTACTCAAGATAAGGAAAAGAAAACTAACAAACAACTGAAAACAAACAAACAAACAAAAGCCCCGGGATCACACCAGCATGGCAGCCCAGACTGGGAAGCAGTTCTACACTCAAATGGAGCTCCACAGTCCCTCAGGAAGAAACAAAGATGGCGCACGGAGCTCGGTATTTGAGCAAAAGGAGGGGGAGGTGGTAAGAGTTAAGGAAAAAATCAAAAGAAGAGGAAAAAAGCAACACCAGCAGCCAACAAATGGCACTCAGGGAACTGGTCAGTGCGAGTGGGTGGAATCCAAGCTGCTGGTGCTTCCTGGACAAGAGACTGTGGCCGTGGGAAGCAGAGGAGGCCAAGTGGTGTTGAAGAAGGGTGGGGGGTGGGAAAGTGTATATTGCCAATTACCGGTTGTTCTGTCTCCTAATGGAAGCTCCGTGAAGCTGCTTTCTCATACTCCCTATTTGCTGGTCTCTGAAAGGGGTCCAAGATGGCGGATCCGTGGTGCGTTGGCTGATAGGGGACCTCTGCATGAACCCCTCCTTGCTCTCCGTTCTCTGTCAGTTTTCTCACTCCATTTGGTGCTTGGCTGAGTTCTTTAACTCTTCATTGGATGTTTTAGGGTTTCGGGATTGCTGTTTTCTCTGTTTGGCTTAGTTTTTTGGATCGTTGCTGTTGAGGGCCAGCAGGGTGCTTCTGCCTAGAGCGCCATTTTGCCAGAAGTCTCTCCTGGACTTACTTTAATTTTGTTCAGCTTCTACTTGAACTTGCATATGAGCAATTTATGGTCTGTTCCACAGTCCACCCCTGGCTTTGTTGTGACTGATGATAGTGGGATTCTGTATTGTGTCTTTCCACAAATGTAGTTGATTTGATTCCTGTGTATTCCGTCCTGTGAGATCCTTGTGTATAATCACAATTTATGCTGTTGAGAAAAGGTATTTGCGAAGAAATCATTGGTCTCACAAAATTCTATCATGTGATCTTTGGCATAGTTTCTATCACCAAGGCCATATTTTCCAACTGTTGACCCTTCTTTGTTTCCAACTTTTGCATTCCAATCACAGTAATTATTAATATATCTTGATTGCATGTTTGATCAATTTCAGACTGCAGAATTTAGTAAAAATCTTCAATTTCTTAACCTTTGGCACTAATGATTGTGCATAAATTTAAACATCAAAGTCCTAAGTTCTCAGTGATGGATGAGTGACGGCAGGACATAATAGCTGTCTTCAAACCTACCAGTGAACTCAAATATACCAATAAACTTAATGGTGATGCAGGAGTGGGAAACACTTTGTTCCAGTATACATAAGTTTGCAGTCAATCAGAGGCTCCACGGCAACTAAAAAAAAAATATATATATATTTGCACAGGTTTCTGGCCTCCATACTTGGACCTGGTCCCATACCTGACATTAACATGTGGTCTGCAGTGATGTCCAAGCTTAGATATAACTGACTCTGTTATAGTAGAAGAGATTATCTAGTCATATGTATAGGAGAGATCTGAGGAAGGCTTACTCTTAAGAGATAGATAAATGAGGAAAAAGTTTTAAGGAAACTAAAAATCTGTAACCAGGGGTAAAGGAATATAGTAAAGTATGTCTCCTTTGAGCATTGTGCTCTTTTAAGGAATTATCTGTGTGAGATCAGATTGACAACAACACCTAGGAAGGTTGAATGGGAAGCGTAGGGGGTTTAACTGTAGAAAATAGAATAGTTAGTGTTGAGTACCTCCATATCATAAAGTGCTAGGCCACCTGCAGGACGAGCCAGTATTCTTAGAGCCAGCTGAGTCCATCATCCCATCAAGCATCTCCAAAGAATAAAAAAGTTGAGGTAGAAATGGTCTATAAGAGATGACTGTTTTGAAGCGTGTCATTGATGTTCTCTGTGTCCATCATTGACATCAAGCCAAGTGTTATGGACTGAATTGTGTCCCCAAAAAGTTATGTTGAAATCCTAGCCCCTGTTACGTGTGAATGTGACCTTATTTGAAAAGAGAGTTTTTCTTTTGTTATGTTAGTGAGTCATACATGAGTTGGGTGTGTCCTAAATCTAATCCCTTCTGAGTGATTTTTATAAAGAGAAGTACAGACACAAAGAAACAGATACACACAGAGGGAAGCATACACCATATGACAATAGATGCAAAAGTATCTGCAAGCCCAGGAGGCCAAAGGATTGTTGGCAGATACTAAAAGCTGAAAGAGACCACGAAGGATCCCCCCCTGCCCCCTCTAGCCAGTGCCCTGAGTTTGAACGTTATAGCCTCCTGAACTGTGAGACAATAAATTCTTATTCTTTAAAGCCACTCACTTGTGGTATTTGTGTTATGACAGCACTGGGGAACTAAGACACCAAGGGAAATGGTAGTTATAAGAGAATCTCCCACAGAGCTCGACACAACTTTCCTGGAGTTAGCAGAACATGGAGTTATTCTTTAGCTTTGGCTAATAGATGTCTAAATTTGTCAGAAAGAATAGGAGTTGTTCCTTCCTGGTATGAGAGTGGAGAGGAGAACAAAGCAACCAAGCTACACTTACACCACATACTTGTAACAAAAATAGCCAGCTGGAAAGGAGATGTTGCACAAATCATGGAAACTTCAGTTGAGATGCCAGTAGGGACTTGCTGAAGAACTTAAAAAAGTATTAAATGAGAGAAAGAGCCAATAAGTGGACATTTGACATCTGTCAAACAAGGCCAGGGACTGACTACGGAACAGATCACCAGTTGCTCCTACACAAGTTCAAGTAGAAGCTGAAGAAAATTAGAGCAAGTCCATGAGAGCCAAAGTACAACTTTAAGTATATCCCCCCTGAATTTAGACGTCTCAAGAATAGATTTGACGCATTGAACACTAATGACCAAAGATCACACTAGTTGTGGGATGACAGTAAGGACATTATACGGGAAGAAAGTAGAAAGTCATCAAAAAGACAGGAAAAAAAGAAAAGATCAAAATGAATGTTAGAAGAGACTCTGAAACTTGCCCTTGAATGTCAAGTAGCTAAAGGGACTAGAAGAAATGATGAAGTAAAAGAGCTGAATGGAAGATTTCAAAGGGTGGCTCAGGAAGATGAAAGTAAAGTATTATAATGAAATGTTCAAAGACCTGAAGTTAGCAAACCAAAAGGGAAGAAAAAGCTCAGCATTTATCAAGCTGAAAGAACTGAAGAAAAATGTCAAACCTCGAGCTGCAGTATTGAAGGATTCTATGGGGAAAATATTGAATGACGCAGGAAGCATCAAAAGAAGATAGAAGGAATACACAGAGTCACTGTACCAAAAATAATTGGACAACATTCTATCATTTCAAGAGGTAGCATATGATCACAAACCCATGGTGCTGATGGAAAAATTCTAAGCTGCACTAAAGTCACTGGTGAAAAACAAGACTTCAGGAATTGACGAAATACAATTGAAATGTTTTGACAAAGAGATGCATTGCTGGAAACACTCACTCTTCTAACTCATGAAATTTGGAAGACAGCTACCTGGTCATCAGACTTGAAGAGATCCATATTTGTACCCATTTCAAACAAAGGTGATCCAATAGACTGTGGAAATCATTGAACAATATTGTCAATATCACATGCAAGTAAAATTTTGCTGAAGAAAATTCAAAAATATGTGCAGCAGTACATTGACAGGGAACTGCCAGAAATTCAAGCTAGATTCAGAAGAAGATTTGGAACAAGGGATATCATTGGTGACATCAGATGAATCTTGGCTAAAAGGATAAAATACTAGAAAGTTGTTTACGTGTGTTTTATTGACTGCACAAAGGCATTTGACTGTGCATAGCATAACAAATTACACATAACATTGCAAAGAATGGGAATTCCAGAACTCTTAATTGTGCTCATGAGCTGTACACAGATCAAAAGGCAGCCATGCAGTGAGAATAAGGGGATACTGTGTGTTTTAAAATCAAAGGAAGTGTGTGTCAAGGTTGTATCCTTTGACCATACTTATTCAATCTTTTTGCTGAACAAATAGTCTGAGAAGCTGGACTGTATGAAGAAGAACGTGGCATCAGGATTGGAAGAAGATTCATTAACAACTTGCAATATGAGGTGACACAATCTTGCTTGCAGAAAGCTAAGAGGACTTAATGCCTTTACTATGGATTACACATCAACATAAAGAAAACAAAAACCCTCACAACTGGACCAATAAAGAACATCATGATTACCGGAGAAAAGATTGAAGCTGTCAAGGGTTTCATCTCACCTGGATCTACAATCAATGCCAATGGAAGCAACAGTCAAGAAATCAAACAAAGTATTCCATTGTGCAAATCTGCTGCAAAAGTCTTCTTTAATGTGTTAAAAAGCAAAGATGTCACTTCAAGAACGTAGGTCCCCCTGACCCAAACCATGGTGTTTTCAATGGCCTCATATGGACATGAAAGCTGGACAAAGAATAAGGAAGATCAAAGATGAATTGATGCCTTTGAATTATGGTGTTGGTGAAGAATATTGAATACACCATGGATGGCCAGAAGAATAAACAGATCTGTCATAGAAGAAGCACGGCCAGAATTCTCATTAGAATCAAGGATGGTGAGACTTCGTCTCATGTACTTTGTACATGTTATCAGGAGGGACAAGTCCCTGGAGAAGGGTCAGTAAAAAAGGAGAAGACCCTCAACGAGATGGATTGACACAGTGGCTGCAACAATGGGCTCAAACATAGCAAACATTGTGAGGATGTTGGAGTTCCAGGCAGTGTTTCTTTTTTTTGTATGTAGGGTCACTATGAGTAGGAACAGACGGAAAGGCACATAACAATAGCCATAACTGTAGTCATTTAATAAATTAATCATTAAACCAGCATGAGTTTTAGGTTAAAAAGAGGATGGGAGGGTGGCATATTTCCTAAGAAAAGTTATAGAATCTTTTTAAAATTAAATACAGAAATACAGACACCACCTATCCTGAGAGTAGGCTTGAAGAAAGAGTGAAAGAAAAAATAAAGCTAGTTGTTGCCTCTAATGGGCATTCTGTCTGTAATTCTTCCAAGACAGATTTGTTTGTTCTTTTGGCAGTCTATAGTATATTCAATATTTTTCACCAGCACAATAACTTAAAGGCGCCAATTCTTCTTCCGTCTTCCTTACTCTTTGTCCAACTTTTGCATGCATATGATGTGATTGAAAACACCATGGCTTGGGTCAGTTGCACCTTAGTCTTCAGGATGACATCTTTGTTTTTTAATACTTTAAAGAGGCCTTTTGCAGCAGATTTGCTCAATGCAATGAGTCATTTGATTTCTGGATTGCTGCTTCCATGGGTGTTGATTGTGGATCCAAGCAAAATGAAATCCTCGACAACTTCAGTCTTTTCTCCGTTTATGATGATGTTGCTTATTGGTCCAGTTGGGAGGATTTTTGTTTTCTTTATGTTGAGGTGTAATCCATTCCGAAAGTTATGGTCTTTGATTTTCATCAGCGAGGGCTTCAAGTCCTCTTCACTTTTAGCAAGCAAGGTTGTGTCATCTGCATAACGCAAGTTGTTAATGAGTCTTCCTCCGATCCTGATGCCCCATTCTTCTTCGTATAGTCCAGCTTTGTGTTGCTTAAACTTTTCAATTCCAGTTTGGTCGATAAAACTCTTTCACATATGTATTATATAGAAATTTAGTCACGCATATACCTCTCTGCTTAGCACATTATGGACTCATCCATACTTTAATTTTCCATCTCTGTGTCTTGAAAAACAAGTTCAGTTTTGGACATATACCGGTAACTGAATACACTTTTAATGAGTGAATAAATGATTCTAGAATGCATGAGGGTGTACTTTTCTGGGGGACTGTGAGGTTTTTAAAAATCTCCGCCAGGCTTTGCCTGAGCACAGAGCAAATTAAATTCATGCATTTAACTGTTGGGAGGTAGGAAAGGTAATTTCTCACAGTGTATCAGCACCTATGAAGTGCTATCCCCATGTAGACTTCCGAGGTCTAAGGGAATGACATTCCTTACACTTTAACAACACTTTTGAGTGGATATTTAACAACCAAGCTAATCACAATGTGTTTACATCATCAAAATTAATGAGGAATTAAAACACTTGACTGAATCAAGGGAGATTTTTCAAAGTTGCCTGCCATGTGCTACTGATCTCTCAGCAGTTCATTAAACACCTGAAGCAAAGGCTGCTGTGTGGAGGCAGGGCGGTGGTGGGAGTGTGAGAGATTTACAGCTCAGACAGGGATATCATCCATCAGCCATCCTCTTTGAATCCATGGTTCACTCCTACCCTTGTCCCAAGCGTCTCATCCTACTTTTCTGTTGCTTATTTCCTAATCCTTTCTAACTCCTTCGCAAGGGCTCCTGGTGATTGATGAAGCCTGAACATTAGAGGGATGCCTAATACAGAGAATCAAATACTAATGCAACTTTATGGCCCTTTTTTCTAGAACTATATTTGAAGAAAAGAGAATCCTGTATCAGTGATCAAACAATGGTTCTCGTAACCCAGGTATTTCTCTTTTTTCTAGTTCACCTGTTCACACCACCTGTCTTTGCAAGTCCAGTAGATACATATTAGCTGTTGCTAACTATACACTATAGGAACTTTGATTAAGATACCTGGAAATGTAAAAATAATAGAAAGGGATACTTAACCTAAAAGCTGAGTGTCATCTTAAAAACTCATGGAAAAATAAAAATTATTTAGTAAGCTTTCAAGGGTAGTACTGGTAGGCATAAAATCTCTAAATAATGGTCGTTAAGTTAGTTCATGAGGATCCTGGGTGGTACAGCGGTTAGAGCACTCAGCTGTTAACCAAAATGTTGGCAGCTTGAACCCACCAGCCACTCCATGGGAGAAAGATGTGGCACTTTACTTCCATAAAGATTTCAGCCTTGCAAACACTATAGGGCAATTCTATTCTGTCCTATAGGGTCACTATGAGTCAGAATTGACTTGACAACACACAACAACAACAAAGTAGTTCATTGAAAATTAGATCTAGCACTATATGAGGCAATATTTTGTTGTGATTTATAGGGTTTCCATTGACTGATTTTCAGAAGTAGATTGCAAGGTCTCGCTTCCCAGTCTATCTTATTCTAGAAGCTCCACTGAAACCTATCTACCACGAGTGACCCTGCTGGTACATCAAATACCAGTAGCATAACTTCCAGCATCATAGCAACACACAAGCCACCACAGTCTGACAAACTGACAGACGAGGGGGTGTATAGATGATAGACAGACATTCATATAGACAGACAGACAGATAGATAGGTAGAGATTTATATTTTAATTAACTTTCTTCACTTTCCTGGATCATTCACTGATTTAACACAGATTTATTAGTCACCTATACGGTCAGGAGGCTGGTACATAATTGACAACAAATAGGAACTAGAAGCTCTGGTGGCATAGTAGTTAAAGCACTTGCTGCTAACTGGAAGGTCAGTAGTTTGAACCCACCAGCTGCTCTCTGGGAGAAAAATGTGGCAGTCTGCTTCTGTAAAGATTACAGCCTTGGAAACACTATCGGGCAATACTTCTCTATCCTATATTGACTCGACTGCAGTGGGTCTGTTTTTCATTCTGTTTTTTAGGAACCAAGTCTTGACTAGAGAACTCACTGTCAAAAGGATACAGCAGATGAACACATAATCACAACACAGGTAAATTCAGCTCTGAGAGAGGTTATCATGGCTTTCAGGAAACTCAGTGGAGGGGACCTTTCCAGAGTTGAAGGGCAAGTGTGTATAAACAGTAGCCTAAAGAAACGATGCCTTTGCAGGCTCTGAGGTTATTAAGTAATTAAGTAGCATAGTAGGGGATGAGAAAGTGTCTCAAGTAGAGGAAATAGTACATGCAAAACCAGGGTAATGAGAGGAAATATGGAGGATTCAAGAATCTCTAAGTGTATATGACCGGAGGGAAGAAGGGGAGCAGGGACACAAATGAATCAGGGGCTCTAAGCAGGGTTCTAGAGGATCAGCAAAAGTTAGGAAAACTCTCAGTGAGATGGATTGGCACAATAGCCAGAGCAATGGACTTAAACATACCAATGATCATGAAGATGGCGTAGGAGTAGGCAACGTTTTTTTCTGTGATCCATAAGGCCTCAATGAGTCACAGCCAACTTGATGGCATCTAACAACAACAGCGAGCAGAGTTCATATCTTACCGGGCAATGAAACAATGGTTAACATTTCTAGTAAAAAAAGAAAGGAGTCTTATTTTATGGAGAAAGACACACTGGCAAAGTTGAATTTCCCCCTTTCTGCTTCCTCCTTGCCATTTTGATCATTCTCTGCCTGGTGACTCATTGCTCCTTTCGCCTATAGTGGGAATAGCCACATGGCATGATCACAGGATTAAAACCACCTTTGCAACAGGACATAAATTTATTGGCAGGGATTCTGAGGGGTGTTAGGATGGATTGAGCATAGCAGATGCAGACAAGTCGCTTGAGGAAATGAACAGCTGGATCAGTCTATGTTTCTTTCTTGTGATTTCAATTTTATAGCAAAATTAATACAATTTATCACAAGAGATTGATGGAATTTCAGAAGCAATAGCAACCACATGAATGATTTTTCATTTTTACTATATATATATATATATATATATATATATATATATATATATATAAACAGCCATTAGTTAAAACAAGAAATGTTTTTAAAACTATGAGATGGATGACTGGATAGGTCAATAGAATTCAAACACTGAGTAATAAAAGAGATTTTCACATTTTGTAAGGCAAGGTTTGATGATGTTAAGAAATAATCAAGCTTCATTAAACAGTGATTAAAAGCATAGATTCTGGAACTAGACTTCTAGGGTTCAAATCCTAAATCTACCACTTATTAGCTATTCAATCTTGGAGAAGTCACACAACCTCTCTGTGCTTCATTTTTCCATTTTAAAAATAATAATGGTAGCAAGCATTAAGATATGTGCCAGTCAGTATAATAAGTGCTTTACATAGGTAATTCTCATTTAATCCTCAGAAAAACCTTATGCAATATATATTAGCATTAGCCCCATCTTACTAATAAGGAAACTAAGGCAGAGAGTGGTTAAGTAATTAACCCAAGGTCACACAGACATTAAGTGGCAAAACTGAGATTAAAACACAGGCAATCTCTCTCCAGAGATTAATCTGTGCTCTAATCACACTCTGATAGCTCCATGTAAGCATTAGCACCATTATTATTATTGTAAAATGGTGTCGTAGGCACACTATCTTCCCAGTTATCCTACAAATCTGAGCTCACCCTACCCTGAGCCTTGAGCATGCTGTCTTTTCAACTAGACCTTGGTTCTTATTCACATGTCCTGGATTCTGGTCCGAACCTTCCTCCCTTGATCTCTAAATTCCTCTCCAGAATTACCTCCAGCTGTTTGCTCACTTGTACCTGGATTTTGGTATCTAATCAATGTTCCTCTTGTTCTGTTCCCTGGTTTTGGTCTGAAACATCTCTGACTTGATTTTCTCCCCATAAGTCTCCTTCACACCAGACACAGCTAACCTAGACTCTGGAATTGCCACCTCCCCATTGGAACCAGTTGACTCCTCCCACTACAGGTGTCTTTCTTCTCTCTCCTTTCTTGATGTAAAATTACAGTGGCTGGTCAGAGGTAACTTCTTGCTTTTGGTCAAGGTGAGAGTGCCAAGGATTTATATATAAGGTTGGAGGGTAGTGGTTGATAGGCTGAACTTTGGAGAGGACGGTGGTCATTTTGAAACTTGACCCTGTCCTTTGTTAGCTGTGTAAAACCAGATGAGGTTCTTAACTTCTCCCAGACACATGTAACTCTTCTGTGCCAAGTGGATAACACTAGCATATCTCTTATAGAGTTGTTGTAAAGGTTAAAGGAGGTAAGACATGCAAAGAACTGTATTCTGAGTTCTTTGTCCCATTCATTGCTGTGCACCCAGGACCAATTAAGATGCTTGATCCTTACCAGAGGTCCAAGCTTTGAATGGATAAATAGCATATGAAAGCATTAATGAATAACAATAAATAACATTTTCTTAAGGTGTTCTTTGCTAAGTTCCAAGTGGTGGCTCAGTTTCTATCAGAGATCAGAGATAGACAGCTTTCTGTTCATATTTTCACGTTTCTGTGCTACATAGTTTGTATGTTAATAAATATTACCTACTAAGCACACAACTGGCTTTCAAATAATAAGCCTTAATTTCTCCCTCTATAATGTGTGTCACTTGGTATGAATAATATCTTAGGTTTTCTCTATGCCCAACATCCAATCTCCATGTGAAAGCAGCATAGTGGAATAGAAAGAATATACCGTATTTTTATGCAAATAATGCACACCTTCTATGGTTGTTTGTTGGGTACTCCTTCCCCCATGAGGTATTTTCATAAGCATGCTGTGTTAATTATTTATTTATTTATTTTGCTTTAGGAGAAAGTTTACAGCTCAAGTTAATTTCTCCTTCAAACATTTATACACATATTCTTAAGTGACCCTAGTTGCTCTCCCTACAATGTGACACCACACTTCCCCTTTCCACCCCAGGTTTCCTGTGTCTATTCAGCCGGTTCCTGTCCCTACTGCCTTCTCATCCTGCTTTTGGACAGGAGCTGCCCATTTGTTCTCATATATCTGATTGAACAAAGAAGCGCATTCCTCACTTATATAATTGTTTGTTTTATAGTCCTGTCTAATCTTTGTCTGAAGAGTCGGCTTCAGGAATGGTTTCAGTTCTGAGTTAACAGTGCATCCGGAGGCCATAGTTTCAGGGGTTCCTCCAGTCTCTGTCAGAACATTAAGTCTTGCCTTTTTATGTGAATTTGAGTTCTGTTCTACATTTTTCTCCTGCTCTGTCCGGGACTCTCTGTTGTATTCCCTGTCAAGACAGTCATTGGTGGTAGCCGGACACCATCTAGTTCTTCTGGTCTCAGGCTGGTGGAGTCTCTGGTTCATTTGGTCTTTTAGTCCTTTGAGCTAATATTCTCCTTGTGTCTTTGGTTTTCTTCATTCTCCTTTGCTCCAAGTGGGATGGGACCAATTGGTATATCTTAGATGGCCATATGCTAATTTTTTTTTATAGAAACATGTAAAAATATTGGCATAGAGGCACTTACGAAAATACCTTGTGGAGGGAAAGGAGAAGTTGACAGAGAAACATAGAAGGCATGTGTTATTTGTGTAAAAATACAGTATATTTAGATACATACTGCTTACCAGCAGGGTAAATTTGAACTACTTTTTTTTTCTGAGGCATTATTTCTCCATTTTTAAAGAAGGTTAATAATTCTAATAAGGAGCCCTGGTAGCACAAAAGTTAAGCTCTTGGCTGCTGGCTGTTCGAACCCACCCGGCAGCTCTGTGGGAAAATGACCTGGGGATCTGCCCCCATAAAGATTACAGCCTAGAAAACCCGATAGTATAGTTATACTCTGTCACATGGGCTTGCTAATGAGTCAAAATTAATACGATGACACCTAACAACAACAGCAATAATCCTACTTTGTGGAGTTTTCTTAAGAATTGTTTTATATATATATATCTCAAGGATATTTGTTAGATACAGAATGAGTTGAATTAGCTAACATACTGAAAATGTAAACCAAAAGACACCTATACAAAAACAGAAAAAATAAGGAGCATACGATTGTTGACTGTTTAATTATATCCATGACAAGAATGTGGTGATCAAGAATACAGTTAAATGTAACCAAATGGGACAGATAGTGCAATTTAGTTGCCTTGGCTAAAGGCCACCATCCTCATGATGATATAATAAGAATGGTCACAAAATAATAATTAGAAGTGAATCAATAACAAACTTTCTCTAACTTGGACAAATACCTGGAAAGAGTACAGGAATCATTTATATAATTGACAGAGAATGAGATTCTATGTAGTCAGGAATTTCTCATCATTAGGTTGTTAGGTGTCCTCGAGTCGGTTCTGGCTCATAGCAGCCCTATGTACAACAGAAGAAAACACTGCCTGGCCCTACATCATACTCACAATTGTTGTTATGCTTGAGACCATTGTTGCAGCCACTGTGTCAATCTTCGTTTTTCACTGACCCTCTACTTTACCGAGTATAATGTCCTTCTCCAGGGACTGATCCCTCCTGATAACATATCCAAAGTAGGTGAGCCATAGTCTCTCCATCCTTGTTACTAAGGAGCATTCTGGCTGTACTTTTTCCAAGACAGATTTGTTCATTCTTCTGGCAATCCATGGTATATTCAATATTCTTCACCAACACCATAATTCAAAGGCATCAACTCTTCTTCAGTCTTCCTTATTCATTGTTCAGCTTTTGCATGCATATGAGGTTATTGAAAACACCATGGCTTTGGTCAGACACACCTTAGTCTTCAAGGTGACATCTTTGCTTTTAACACTTCGAAGTTTTATTTTACAGCACATTTGCCCAATGCAATATGTCACTTGATTTCTTGACTGCTGCTTCCATGAGTGTTGACTGTGGATCCAAGTAAAGAGAAATCCTTGACAACTTCAATCTTTTCTCCGTTTATCATGATGTTGCTTATTGGTCCAGTTGTGAGGATATCTGTTTGGTGCTACATATTGACTAGGAAAATTTCTTCCTTACTCTTTATGTTTCATTCCTTGTAGAGGGCACTCGATTAATGCAACACCCCTGCGTCTTTACCAGAACGCTTAGTGCAGTTGTTCATTTTGTGTCTGGCAGAAATCTAGTTACACCATTCATATGGTAGTCTCTGCAAATAGGCCCACTGGAGTAATGCAGTACACAACCTGTGCAGCTGTACTTGGATGCCTATGTTTAACTACTTTTACACTGGGCTGGAGAAGTAACTTTCTGACAGAAACATTTTAGAAGAATAACTGAGCATTCTTGGCTTAGTTCCTCCCTTTATGCCTTGACAATGAGCTGCCATTACATAACTTTTGTTCCTCCATGATATAACTTTTGGAGTGGTTGCTCCCATGTAGGGTGGCTTGAATATTCCAGAGACCTATGGTTGAATCAGTAAGTGGGTCCAACTTGGAGGTTTAACATTAGTAAGTCTAATTGGCCATGTATGCAAGCCTTGTCATTCAACCTATTCTGTCTAATTAATAAAAGAAATATATTCTTTTATATTTTGTTCCTATTTGCTGACAACTTTGTTTCTCTGTTATTCATGACCCAGGTTATAGCATAAAGGAGTAATGTTTATTTAGCTCCTCTTTATGTGTGTGCTGTGGGCATTCAGAAATAGGCAAAGTGTAAAATTTTGGAAAACAAATTACGCATGGAATGATTTGAGTTTTTGGCATTGCTTTTAAGTTTTGGCAGTACTTTCCTAACTACCGATTTTTTTTTTTCTTTTAATCTTAGTGATTTGCAGCTTGCCCTGCAAAACACAGCTGATTTTTCAGTTGTAGAGGTGACTCATGAATGTGTGCCTTAAGCAAGGGGCTTTGAACCTTCGACTCTGCTATATTTTGACCTTAGCAGGTTACTGCTACTTATGGCAGCTGCAGTAAGAGTTTTGTAACAGTTAATCTAGAAGGCTGCCACAGCAAATGTTCAGGGGTGTCCTCGAACCTCAAAAATTTGTGGAGTGCTTCAGGATGCAGGCTGCAGCAGCTCAATTTTGACCTGTACTTAGTTTAAGTGTAAGAAGACCAGAGATCACAGCAAATACAAGCCTCAGGGACCTTGGTAAAAAGGGGCAACTGAGGCAAGAATTTGGTTAGAAAATTTTTTTTTTTTTTTAACAAAACTCTTGGCATCGGTGACTGAAGAATACATACTGTATTTAATCTGAAAAGGAATGAATTATGAGTGTGTAACAGAGCACAAGGAAATTTCTAGCTTTAAATTGTTAGTGCATAGGCAGAAAGCTGAATTGGCTGCCCCCAATTTCAATAAGGACTCACGGCCAAGGAGGAAGGAAGGAGGAAATCTCCAGGCCTAGAACTAATACTGGCTTGTCCACAAGGTCAAGAGTCAACACACTCACCCTTCCAGTTATCACCACCACCTGGTGTCAAGCTGGCTTTGTATTTCCTAATTACTTAAAAAGGGGAGAATTTTCCCTAAGAATAAAGATTTCTTTGGTCTTTAAAATTCCAACGGAAGAAAAAGTTCACATGCAAAATGTAACAATCTTTGTTGGTTACCAGGGATGGCAGGGGTGGGGGGGGGGGGAATACTAAATAGGCAATAGATAAGTGGTATCTTGGGTGAAGGGTGAGACAGTATACAATACAGGGGAAACTAGCACAACCTGTACAAGGAAAGGTCATGGAAGCCCCATAGACACATCCAAACTCCCTGAGTGACAGAATTGCCGGGTGGAGGGCTCTGGGGACCATGGTCTCAGAGAACATCTAGCTCAATTGGCTTGACAAAGCTTATAAACACAATGCTCTACATTCTACCTTGGTGAGTAGTGTCTGGGGTCTTAAAAGCCTGTGAGCGGCCATCTAAGATACTCCACTGGTCTCATCCCTTAGGGAGCAAGAGAGAATGAAGAGAACAGCATACAAGGAAAAGATTAGTCCAAAGGACTAATTGTCCACAGCTACCAAGGCCTCCACTGGACTGAGTCCAGTACAGCTAGATGGTGCCCAGCTACCATCACTGACTGCTCTGACCAGGATCACAACAGAGGGTTCTGGACAGAGCTAGAGAAGGGTGTAGAACATAATTCTAACTCACAAAGAAAAAGACCAGATTTACTGGCCTAAAGGAGACCGGAGAATCCTCGAGAGTATGGCCCCCAGACAACCTTTTAGCTCAGTGGTGAAGTTACCTCCAAGGTTCACTGTTCAGCCTGGGAGTGAACAGCCCAGTAAAACCAAATGAGACTTACGAGGTACAGGAGTCCAGTGACAAAGGCCAGAAGGCAGAAGGGGCAAGGAAGCTGGTGATAGGGAACACAAGATTGAGTAAGGATCTTGTTGATGTGTTGTGAGATTGTTAACCATTGTCATAGGGCAACATTTGTAGTAACTGTTAAATGAGAAACTATTTGTTCTGTAAGCCTTCACCTGAAGTACAATAAAATATAAAAAAAAGAATCCAAAGGAAAAGGAACAACAATCCTAGTGTTGCTGGACTGAAAACGTTTTCTCATAAGAGGGTGTGATGGCCTCTATGTTACTAGGTAAAGTTCACCTTCAAAGTTCTCTTTGCCTGAAACTTGAGGCTCGATGCAAAAATAGGAATAAAGATATATTAGATAAAATGAATGAGAAAGCAAGGTAAACCCCATTCTGGCTTACCAGATAGTATTGGTAAATAGTTTTTTTTTTTTTTTTTTTTTTTTTTTAATAGTGAACAGTGCCAACATTAAGCTCTTGCTGAGTTTCCTAAGTAAGCTTAAATTCCAAGTCTGAGTTAATTGATGTGGACTGACTGGTACCCCAGCAAGACCTCAGCCAAGACATCCATCTTCCTCAGTTTCTGCAATGGTCTTTGGCAAGACAAAGGCTTGGGTTGGGAATAATTTTGCTGAGATAGCTGCCTTAGGTGAAGGTACTGGCTTGTTTTCCAAGTTCTGTGTATATCTTGCCAGTGCTGTGATTATTTTGTTGCATAATAACTCTTCGGAATCTTTAAAATTGTGACGAACATCAGAAGACTCAGTGTTGAACAAATACAGTTTCTAAAGCCTTGGAGTAACTACTCTCCTTCGATGATAAAGAGTCCACTCTTCAAATGCTGGAAGAATCCAGTTGCTACTGACAGTTTGATAGCCCTCCTAACAGAAACTGAATGGACTACAAAAATATTGGGGATGACTTTAAGATCTTTTAGATTTCAACTCACAGCATAAGGAGAATTTGTCTGGAGTCTTAATTCTATGTGAATGTAATGTATTTGGACTTTAACTTGCAAAGAAATTTAATTGTTATTTTAGTATTGCCTCAGTAGTGCTATCGTAGTAGCAGAGGTTTTATCTTTAAATTTCATCCATCCTTATATTGACATTTTGTTATTGGAGTACTTTTGCTAGGTTTTTGTTTGTTTGTTTTTGTTTAGTTTTATTTTTAATGTATAACTCACACTTTCACTTACAACCATGTTCTTGATATGCATATAGAGCTTCAAGACAAATTCCCTAATCCCTGGTACACCAGATACTTTTAGCTCCTTTTATAAAGTCATTCTGGATAAAGAAATAAACAGAGTAAAGACATTCTCACTGGCTTTAAGAATTTTTTTTTTTTTAAATGTGAGAACTGACACTGCATTTCTATACTTATTAGAACAAGAGAATATGTATGTGGTCTTCACATTAATTCTTTCACTTATTTAGGAAAAGTATTACACTCCTCATTGTATAGATGAGAACACTGAGACACAGAGGTTCAATAACAAGGAAAAGAAAACAAAAAAAGATGTAGGGCAAAGATTTGAAGCCTGTATAATTATTACAAATTTGGTCCTTTCTTCATGGTAGCTTAATATTAATGGAAAGTAATCTGTATATTTTAATTTCATGCCCAAGATAATTTAGATGAAAGCACTGTAAGTTCTCATTATTAATAACTACTCGTGAATATTATGACAAGAATTAGTTTTTTGCCCTGTAGTTATCATTGTTTCCACATCCAAGCTGGCCTTTAATTTCTAAAAACCCTTCTGGGCTGTGGAGAAAATATCAGGAAAAAAAAAATCACAGGTGTGGGGGGAGTTTAATAATTATAGCATTAACCCCCAAGAAATCTTTGGACTATTAATCTGAAATCTGGGCAGTCAGCCTGCATACCTGTAATTTAAATACTGTTTTTAACATAGATGAAAATTACAGGGAGCTGAAGTTTGGAAGAGTCAATAATTCCCAAGGATTCTCTAAAGGACAGAGGAGCCAGCACTTTACACCAAAAGGGAACTATTAGATGAGTCTGAAATGGAAAACTTTCTTCACTGTTCAAAGCTCTAGATAGTATCAGTGTGACTAACACCCCATTTTAATTCATTCGTACATTGATGTGTATTATGTACCAGCTACTGTCGGTTCTATATGGGGAAGCACCCAGGAGCCATGTCTTTTCTATATGATATTGACCCCCATTTGGCGTACTCATTGGTACAGGGGAAGGTACCTGACATCTGACCCAAACTGTGCTCATCAAAGATCTCTTGGATATTTTTCAAATTGGAACCAAGGAAAGCAATTCAAGTCCTTTGCAGAAGGAACGGCTTTGTGGTGTATGACTTGGAAAAAGAACATAAAATGGGCATGTAAATTCAGCAAAGACAGGAGATACATAGACAGATTTATTGTAGTGCCAGAGTTCTTGGATCCTTTCTTAATGTTGTCTTTCTCAATAAAATACTTCAGTTCGGGATTCTGCCACTAGCTATAAAATTGACCCTTACTTACATGGCAACCCCATGTGTGTCAGAATAGAACAGTGTCCCATAGGTTTTTCAGTGGCTGAATTTTGAGAAGTAGGTCACCAGGGTTTTCTTATGAGGTGCCTCTGAGTGGAATCAAACCACCAACATTTTGGTTAGCAGATGAGCACCTTAACCATTTGTACTATCCAGAGACTCCAATAAAGAGAAACAGGGATGGGAAAATGCGAGACACTAGGAAATTGGAAACAATTTACAAAGACTAAAATAGAGGGTTCATGTTGGAGAGAGAGAGAGAGGAAAAAAGCCTTCAAGACACTGTATCATATCTCTCTCTCCTTTACAAGAAACATGAGGTTGATTTGAATTGGATTAAGCAAAATGACTCCCTTCCTTGAAGTATCTGGGAATAAATATGTGTTCAGCATAGATGAATCTCTCCTGGATCTACTTTCTACTGAGCTGACATCATATTTCACCTCCCCTAGGACTATGGTAACAGGGATTCGAAAAGCTTCTTTCTTAGGGATCAGGGAGGTGTGAAGCTGAGGCAGCTGTGGCCGTGCTCCCATCATGTGGAAAATCATCAGCTCGTAGTAGGAGAGCAAGAGCCCAGAACAGAAAAAAAAATGTAGAGTTGTGAGAAAACAAAGCCATACTACCATCTTCCTTAGAATCTGTACCCTCACCTATGCCTAAGGTCAAATCCACCCCATCCTCCCCAGTGATCTGGGCTAATAAAATCTCCTTCTTTGATTAATTAGGTTGAATTGAGTTCCTGTCACTTGCAATTAAAATAATATCAATTACATTGCAGGTACTAAAGAGTACCCCAATGTGTTTCTCCCGTTGGATATGCATGCATTCACTTGTTAGATTATGTCGTGAAATGTGTTTAAGAACTAGAAGAAAGCAGAGATTATGGAGAACAGCTTCTATAGTTTACATATGAAAAAGCTGAGGGTTAAGGTGGGTATGTGACTTACCCAACATCAGACAATGAATTGCTGCTAAAGTAATCACTTGACCTACAATTGGAAGACATTCTACCTCAAAGGTCTGGGAGAGATTCACTTTCATCTGGTGATGAAATGGTTAAATGCTAGGCTGCTAACCAAAAGGTCAGAAGTTCAAACCAACTAGCCACTCTGCAAAAGAAAAGACCTGGAAATTTTCTTCTCTACAGATTACAGTCTAGGAAACCCTATGTAGCAGTTCTACTCTGACATATAAGGTCACTATAAGTCGGAATCTACTTGACAGTACACAACAAAAACAATATAGACAGACAGATAGATAGGTATATACATAGATGTAAATAGATATATACATAGATACATGGTTATATACATACACACATACATATATTTTTGTTGTTAGGCGCCATCAAGTCAGTACCAACTCATACTGACACTGTATAAAGGAGCAAAATACACCCAGCCATGCACCATCCTCAAATCATTGCTATGTTTGAGCTCATTGTTGTAGCCACTGTATCAATCCATCTCGATGAGGGTCTTCCTCTTTTTAGGTGACCCTCAACCTTATCAAGCATAATGTCCTTCTCCAGGGACTAGTTCCTCTGGTAATATGTCCAAAGTACATGAGACAAAATCTCCCCATCCTCACTTACAAGGAGCATCCTGCCTATACTTCTTCCAGGTCAGATGTGTTCTTTCTTCTGGCAGTCCATGATATATTCACATTCTTTGCCAACACCGTAATTCAAAAGCATCAATTTTTTGATCTTCCTTATTCATTGTCCAGCTTTTGCATATATACGAGGCCACTGAAAATACCATAGCTTGGGTCAGGTACACTTTAGTCCTCAAAGTGACACTTTGGTTTTTAACATTTTTTGCTTTTTTAACCTCTTTAAGAGGTCTTTTGCAGCAGATTTGCCCAATGCAATATGTCATTTGATTTCTTGACTGCTGCTTCCGTGGGCATTTATGTAGATCAAAGTAAAATGAAATCCTTGACAATTTCAATATTTTCTCCATTTATCATGAGGATTTTTATTTTCTTTATGTTGAGTTGTAATCCATACTGAAGCCTGTGGTCTTTGATCTTCATCAGGAAGTGCTTCAAGTCCTTTCCACTTTCCGTAAGTAAGGCCATGTCATCTGTATATCACAGGTTGGTAATGAGTCTTCCTCCAATTCTGATGTCTCAGTCTTCATATAGTCTAGCTTCTTGGATTATTTGCTCAGCATACAGATTGAATAAGTATGGTGAAAGAATACAACCCTGATGCACATCTTTACTAATTGTAAACTACACAGTATCCCCTTGTTCTGTTTGAACTACTACCTCTTGATCTACTTACAGGTTTCTCAGGAGCACAATGAAGTGTTCTGAAATTCTCATTCCTTGCAATGCTAACCGTAATTTGTTATGATCCATATAGTCAAATGCCTTTGCATAGTCAATAAAACACAGATAAACATCTTTCTGGTATTCTCTGCTTTTAGCCAAGATCCAACTGACATCAGCAATGATATCCCTGGTAAAGTGCACTTCTGAATCTGGCTTGAATTTCTTGCAGTTCCCTTTTGATGTACTGCTGCAATAGCTATTGAATGATCTTTCATCAAATTTTACTTGTGTATGGTATTAATGACATTGTTCAATAATTTCTGCATCCTGTTGGATCACCTTTCTTCGGAATGGGCATAAATATGGCTCTCTTCCAGTCGGTTGGCCAGGTAGTTGTCTTCTAAAATTCTTGTCATAGATCAATGAATGCCTCCAGTGCTGCATCTGTTTGTTGAAATATCTTAACTGGTATTCCAATCAATTTCTGGAGACTTGGTTTTCACAAAAACCTTCAGTGCAGCTTGGACTCCTTTCAATCCCGTCAGTTCTTGATCTTATGCTATCTCCTGAAATGACTGAATGCCGACCAATTCTTTTCGGTACAGTGACCATGAGTATTCCTTCCATCTTTCTGTGATGCTTCCTGCGTAGTCCAGTATGTCACCCATAAATCCTTCAATATTTCAACTTGAGGCTTGAATTTTTTTTTCAGTTCTTTCAGCTTGAGGAATGCCGAGCGTGTTCTTCCCTGCAGTTTTCTGTCTCCATGTGTTTGCACATTTCATTATAATTCTTTACTTCGTCTTCTCAAGCAGCCCTTTGGAATCTGTTCGTCTCTTTTACTTCATCATTTCTTCCATTCATTTTAGCTACTCTAAGTTCAAGAGCAAGTTTCAGAGTCTCTTTAGACATCCATTTTGGCCTTTTCTTTCTTTTGTGTCTTTTTAATGATCTTTTGCTTTCTTCCTGTATGAGGTCCTTGATGTCATCTCACAACTCCTCTGGTCTTCAGTCATTTATGTTCAGTGCATGAAATATTTTCTTGGGATGGTTTCTAAATTCAGGTAGGATAAACTCAGGATCAGATTTTGGCTCTTGTGGACTTGTTTTAATTTTCTTTAGCTTCAGCTTGAACTTGCATAGGAGCAATAGATGATCTGTTCCACAGTCAGCCCCTGTCCTTGTTCTGACTGATGATACTGTGTTTCTCCCTTGTCTCTTTCTACAGATGTAGTTGATTTGATTCATGTGTATTCCTTCCAGCAAGGTCCACAGTTATAGTTGCTGTTTATGTTGTTGAAAAAAAGTACTTGCAATGAATAAGTCATTGGTCTTGTAAAATTCTATCATACAATCTCTGGCATTGTTTCTATCACCAAGGCCATGTTTTCCAACTACTAATCCTTTTTTCTTTCCAACTTTCGCTTTTCAATTACCAGTAAGTTTCAGTGCATCTTGATTGCATATTTGATCAATTCAGACTGCTGAAGTTGGTAAAAATTTTCAGTTTCTTCATCTTTGGCGTTAGTGGTTGATGCTTAAATTTGAATGGTAGTTTTGTTAACTAGTCTTGCCTGTAGGAATAAGGATATTTTCTATCACTGATAGTACTGTACTTCAGGATAGATCTTGAAATGTTCTTCTTGACAATGAATAGATGTCATTCCTCTTAAATTTGTTATTCCCAGCGTAGTAGACCATGTAATTGTCCAATTCAGAATGGCCAGTAGCAGTCCATTTCTGCTCACTAATGCCTAGGATATTGATCTTTATGGGTTATATTCCATTTGACAACTTCCTGTTTTCCTAGACCCCTACTTTGTACATTCCACGGTCGGATTATTAATGGATGTTTGCAGCTGTTTCTTCACATTTTGAGTCTTGCCACACCAGCAAATGAAAGTCCCCAAAGCTTGACTCCATCTATGTCATTAAGTTAAACTCTAGTTTCAGGAGGCAGCTCTTCCCCAGTCATATTTTTAGTGCCTTCCAACCTGAGGGGCTCATCTCCCCATATCATACTAAAGGCTGATCTTTGATCTTGATAAGTAAGTGCTTCAAGTCCTCTTCACTTTCAGCAAACAAGGTTGTATCATCCGTATACTGGCGGTTTTTAACGTCTTCCTATAATCCTTCATCTATAACTAGCAGTAAAGGAACACTGATTATTTCCAACAGTCACCAGAAACTAGGAGAGATGTCCACAGAAGGAGCTGGCAGGGCCGGGACACTTATTTGTACCTTTTAGCCATTAGCTATATGCAGAAATAAGTTTCTGTTCTTTAGAATTATCTACTTTGTAGTAATTTGTTATGGCAGCTCTGGGAAACTGAGACATTAAAATTCAAATTTAACTGAGTGTTCTGTATATTTTTGGTAACCTACTGCATATTAAATAATATTATTATAGTATTATTTTATTAGATGTTATAATGATATTTAGGGGTGAAATATCATGGTGCCTTCAACTTTCTTTCAAATAATTCTGTAAAAAGATTTCTGTAATGTTAACATTTATGAATCAAGATGAAAGATATACTGGTGATACATTTATTATGCTTTATTTTTTTCTGAAATTTCAAAAAGTTTCAAAATGCAAAATTGGCAAGAAAAATGACATCAATCTCTCTCCTATATAATCTACTTCTCTTAAAATCAGTATGCAAAATGGAGTTTTTCAAGTCTTTCTTTCAAATCAAGTTTCAGGCTATTTTGAAGGCAGGTATCAATGTAGAAGAAATTTATTTGGCTGACAATGTAAAAAAAAAGAAATTAATAAAATAGAGAATACTTGAAAAAATATTTAATAATTTTAATCTAATGTTCAAACGTAGAAATTTCCTCCAGGAATTGATGGACATACATTTTTTTCAACTATCCATAAAACACTAACAAAATGTGCCTCAGTAACTTTGTCATAAAGTGACCATCAACAACTTTAAAAAATTGATGTCTCTGATTACCAGTAATAATAACAACACCCCATTCTTCTAAATAGCTAATGTACCAAATTTTTAAAAAAAGGAAAGTAGAAAATACTCATAATAATAAAGAAAATACTTGAGTATAAAATGTGTGAAATGCAGCCAAAACAGTGCTTTGAGGAAGATTTATAGACACAATATCATACATTAAAAAGAAGAAAAAAAAAAGACTTAAAACTAATGAGCAAGACATCAAACTTAAAAAATCAGATAATAATAGGGCACCCTTGTGGCATCTTATATCCAATTTGGAGGATAATACATGGCTATTTGGACCTCTACTGTTTTTCTAAAACCCATTTTATAAAAATCCTAAGTAACCTATTTTAATATTTAAGTAAATATATATGTTTGTGAAGGATGCTTTTAGAATAGACTTTTTTTAAATGTTAAAATTTCCATATTCCCATTTTTAAGAGTAAATTAAAATTTTTCAAAATTATTAATTGTCTTTTTCCAGAGCAGCATAATGAGAAAGTCAGATTGAGTTAACAGACCATAATTCAGTGGCAGAAGAAATTATGTTTTGTTTAAGTAGACAGATGTGAAGGAAAAATTGTTTTGATATAACATAAATGAATGTTTAAATAAAACTGTGCTTTTGTTTATGTGATTTCATATTTGCTGCTACAGTAGCTCAATGTTGTACAATGCTAACAGAAATCTGGCTCCATTGAAAAACTGAAGAACTCTCTATTGCCACCAGCCTAGGAGGAAATTGTACGCCACAGTCTTCCAGATGGGTGACTGATAACTCTGTTTAGCTGATACATTCTTTAATATTTTGCCTATAGCCTGGCATTATGGATGTTTGGGGGGGATTTTTTTACCCTGCCAGTTATAACATCATAAATCTTTTAGGGCACTGGCAATTTGTGAAACCCTTGAAGGAGGGTAATGGGGGATAGGGAATATGAATTAAATTATGTAGATGGTTTTTTTCATGTCTTCTACCCCTCTTCTAGAACCAATACAACTCTCTTAACGGTGCCAGTCCCCAACACATCAGTTTCACTTCATATCCAGTTGTTGTCTCACTCAAGTATGGCTTTATCTGGTGACAGTGGCCATAGCTAAGTTACTTGGCATGTTTGACTTTCAACAATAACACAAATGGTTTTGGATTTTGGCTCTTTTGCTTTTTGTTTCTTAAAATATATACAATGTCAGAACTTTGCATTTTATGTACTAGTATCTGGCTATTAATATTTTACAGGAACTATAGTTCTTGGTGACTATGTACATATACATGTATATTTTGGATTTGTGTGTGGCTTTTTTGTAAACTAAGTGCCGTTTCAACATTACAATGATTTTTAGAGTTATTGTAATCAATTTAAATATCATGTTTTTTGAAATCTGTTCTGAGCCTATAGTGTTTGCTTTGTGAGCATATGTGTATTGTATATATTCTGTAAGGATATATTGTACTGAAATATTAGCATGTTCGCTATAAGGAAATGTGTATTGAGTAAGTTTTTGCTAGCTTGGTCATTTACTCTTTTAAAAAAGAGTTTAAATTTTTTTCAAAAAAAAAACTTAAAATTGCCCTTTATTACGTGGTCAAAACTAAAGTTGCAGTTAGAAGGGGGATGAGCAGGAAAAAAAAGAAAAACAAAAACTAGTTTTGAGAGTCTTGGATAGAAACATGAGACTAAGTTTTTGTTATTTTTCTCATTAAAATATTAATGCTTTTATAAAAATCAGATAATAATGTCAGAACAAAATCAAATGAAGAAGAAAGGAGGGAATAACAAAAATAAGAGCAGGAATTCATGAATCAAAAAATAGTCATTACTGTGTTGTGTGTCATCAAATTAATTTTGATTTAAAGCTACCCTATATGACAGAGATATCATTGCTAATGTCAGATGGACATTGGTTGAAAGCAGAGAATACCAGGAAGATGATTACCTGTGTTTTATTGACTGCATAAAGGCATTCAACTTTGTGGATCCTAATAAATTATGGATAACATTATGAAGAACGGGAATTCAAGAACACTTAATTGTGCTCATGAGGAACCTGTTCATAGACCAGGAGGTAGTAGTTCAAACAGCACAAGGGAATACTGTGTGGTTTAAAATCAGGAAAGGTGTACATCAGGGTTTTATCCTTTCCCAATACTTATTCTACTTGTATACTAAGCTGATAATCTAAGAAACTGAACTACATGAAGAAGAATGTACCATCAGGATTGGAGGAACACTCATTAACAATCTGCGATATGCAGATGACACAACTTTTCTTTCTGAAAGTGAAGACAACTTGAAGCACTTAATGAGAAAGATCAAAGACTATAGGCTTCAGTATAGATTATACCTCAACATAAAAAAAAAAAAAAATCCTAACAACTGGATCAAGAAGCAACATCATGATAAATGGAGAAAAGATAGAAGTTGTCAAGGATTTCAATTTGCTTGGATCCACGATCAACACCCATGGAAGCAACAGTCAAGAAATCAAACGATGCATTGTGTTAGGTAAATCTGCTACAAAAGGCCTCTTTAAAGTGGTCAAAAGCAAAGATGTCACTTTGAGGACTCAGGTGTGCCTAACCCAAGCCACGATATTTTCAATTACCTCATAATCGTGCAAAAGCTGGAAAATGAAAAGGAAGACCAAAGAAGAATTGATACCTTTGAATTATGGCACCGGCAAAGAATATTGACTATACCATGGGCTTCCAGAAGAACGAACATCTGTCTTTGAAGAAGTATGGCCATAATGCTCCTTAGAAGCGAGGATAGTGAGACTTTGTCTCACGTACTATGGACATATTATCAGAAGGAACCAGTCTTTGGAGAAGGACATCACGCTTGGTAAAGTAGAGGGTCACGGAAAAAGAGGAAGACCCTCAAGGAGATGGACTGACACAGTGGTTGCAACAATGGTTTCAAATATAGCAACAATTATGAGGATGGCCCAGGGCTGAGCAGTCTTTTGCTCTGTTGTACATAGAGTTGCTAAGTCGGAACCAACTAGAGGGTACCTAACAACAACAACAACAACATGGCAAAGTAACACTACCCCATTAGGCCTTCTAGTCTATAATCTTTACTGAAGCAGATTGCTAGTTCTTTTTTTCCATAGAGCTGCTGGTGGGTTAGATCCGCCGACCTTTCAGTTAGCAGCTGAGTGCTTAACAACTGCGCTACCAAGTTTCCTAAACAATCAATAAAACTCATTTCCATTGAATCAATTCCGCATCATAGTGACCCTATAGGACAGAGTAGAACTGTCCAATATCGTTTCCAAGGCTGTAAAGTCTTTTGAAAAGACTAAAGCTAGGCAAACCACTTTTGAGATCAATAAATAAAAATAAAGAGAAGGTGTAAAATAAATACAAAATATGAATTAAAAGAGAATAAATCCATAGGTGCTATAGTGATTAACTAAATACTATGAATAAATTTATGCCATTAAATTTTAAAACTTGGATACAATTTGTAGAAAAATTCAATTTACTGAAACCATCTCTATTAAACAAGCAAGCAAATAAAATCTGGAATAGTTTAGTAGTTAATTAGGAAAATGATTCAGTAGTTAAATATTTATCCACACATAAAAAACTATATCCAGATAACATTATAGGGGAGTTTAACTAAACGATTAAGGGCAATACAATTTCATTATTTTAACAGTGGCTTCCAATGCCCCTGGTGGCCAACTCTTTCCTAAGAGTCTCCTTAGCTTTCAGTACTCTTTCCTTTGCACCTGCAGTTGTAACTTCTTCCCTTTGTTGTAGGCCCCAGGGTCTTTAGCATTCATTGTTGGTTTTCTTTACTTTTTCACACATTTGCAAACATTCCTTTCATTAAATTCTTTTCCATAGCACATCACCTCTTTGTTTTCTACTAAGACCAATATAGTGTCCAAGTGCGTAAATTGAGAAGGAAAATAGGGACCAAGAGAAGGAATATAGATAGATAGATAGATAGATAGATAGATACATTTTTTTTTTAATAACTTTCTCAAAGCTTTCTCAGGCTCTTCCAGCTTTAAGTGACAATGTCTTAGCGTTGAAAGAAATCTCAAAAACTCTCTAGTATGGTGTTTCTCCAGTGTGGGTCACAGGACAATCTAATTCCCAAGTGTCTATTGCTCACTATTGCTTCACAGCCACTGACCTAATCCAAAAAGTCATCCTATACTTGAAGAAAATGAAGTCTGGTAAACCATTCAAGGCCACAGGGAGTTAATGACAGAATTGATTCTTGATCAGTCCACTCTCACCTCTAAAGCCACATTCTTTTTTGTTTGAACAGGTATCTCCTCATGCAATCTCTTCTTTCCTGAAACATCCTTTAATCTTCCTGTATGCTTCTTAGACTTAATACAACCTCCTTGAAAGCAAGGATGGCTCCTTCTCCATATGTGCGTCCTCACAGTACCTAGCCCAGTGTCATCCATACAGTACAACATTAAGTTGCCTTACTGACTATACCTATTATTCATTGGAAAGCCCTTCGTTTTCTGTGAGATCAAGGATAATTGATTCACTACTGTCCTGTAGGATTTTATTTTAAAATAAATTGAGAAGCACTTAGGTTTGCCATACAGAAACTCATTTAGTTTACTACAAGGTAATTATGGCAAAGGAAGCAAGTAAGACCACAAGACATTCATTTAGAGCCAAAGAATCAGAATTAACAATTAAAATTGTAATATTGGTTTAATGGCTAGAGTCCAAATCTTTAGATTTCAGATTTCAGGCATTTAACTTTAATGAGTAATCTTGAGAGGAAGGCTTGAACCATGACTCAAACTCAGTGGAGTTTCCTCTTAGCTAGGGTCAGAGATCAGTGGCAGCTGGCAGGGTTTCAGAAGACTCTTGGTCTTCAGACAGAGTAAGAGAGTAAGAGAGATCCCTTTGCACCTGACTTCTTTCACTGAGTGAGCAGAAGTCTTCAGTTTATATATGATTTTCTTACGGTGGCCTTACAAGATAAGGGCCAGTGTGACATCAAAGAGTAGTATGTTATCTAGTATGTTGTCTTTTCTCCATGTAATAGATTAGTTGAATGCTGCATCTTTTCTTTGAGGTTAGAGATTTAGGAGGTTGTTTAAAATTTACTTATGTCTCAAGGCTAGCTTAAAAAGATTAACTACATGTTATATTTTCTTTTACCACAACATGCAGGGGCAAAGTCAACTTAAAGGTTGTTTACCACATTCTTCATGTACTTCTATTTTTCTGTTTCTAAAGTTAGAGATTTTCCAGATTACTTTCTAATCACTTATAGTTAATGGTTAGAGAGAGAGTCTCACAAAGGTAGATATACTTCCATTTCTAAATTTATATTATAGAGATGCATATATATATAAAAAAACAAAGTAAACCCATTACTGTTGAGTTGATTCTAACTCCAGGTAACCCTACTGGACAGAGTAGAATTGCTCCACAGGGTTTTCAAGGCTGTAAATCTTCACAAAAACAGACTGCCACATCTTTCTCCCATAGAGTGGCTGCTAGTGGGTTTGACCTTTTGGTTAGCAGGTGAGCGCTTAACCACTAAGCCACCTATATATATAAATATATATATATATTTTAAAAGCATTATAGAAGCATACATAGTGGTGACTTTTATCTATGAGATTTAAGAGTAATATAGAAATATACAGCAAAACCATCTTACCTCAAAGCTTTTATTTATTTATTTTAGGTTTGTAGACTTTGGCAATGCATGAAATTCCTTACGAGCAATTCCAATATGTATTCCTTGAAAATTAATCTCTTGGTTTATAAGCTCACAAAAGTATAAAATAAGGAAAGGAATTTGATTGGTAAATAATTGTATGTGTTTGGCCTAAGCAAATTAATGTATACTGGAAAAAGGGTTTCTATAGAATAGCATCATAATTCATCAATGTATGTTGATGTCATTTTCATAGATATTTCTAGTGGCATTTTTTGAGAGTGGCTGTCCAACTGCATGCAGACCATATGTTATCAAAATGATAAAGCATAAGCAAGAATTTATAATTTGGATGATAGTGGGTTTTTAAGCAACAAATGGACATGATTTTGGAAAAATAAAAATTCATATGCCATAACATGCTAGTTGAGAGATGACAATTATATGTTATGATTTTTTTTCAATTGCACAGTATCTGAAGCTCAACTGCCATTTAAAATGAGCAATTCGAAAGGGTTACTCTGCTAAGCTCTGGACCTAGATAATGGTGAAGGCATAATGGGACCCCAAATATGATTCGTTTAGCAAAAGTGTATGTCCATCTTCTGTTTTTGAGCTTTTTGGTAGCTACCAGTTTAAGTTTGGAATACACAGTTCATCTGAAAAATGAAAAAGAGAGAATATATTTTGTCATCAGATTTCAAAAACTATTTTCTGGAGGCACTGGAGTTTTTCATAAAACTATTAAATGAAAAAGCGACATTGTATAGATAAAATACATAAGCCTGAGTATGTCTATCTACCTGGGGCAGGGCTACTCTATCAACAACAACAATGACAATCTAATCAGATTACACTTGATTGTAGAAAGAAAAGAAGTTCCTTCTGTAATATTTACCTAGATTTCAGGCCTTTTGTGGAAATGGAGTTTCAATATGCAGAATGAATGCTTGATGCATTACATAGTCTAATTCACAAATGCTCATTTGAAGGTGAGAATCATTCTATATAGAGCTGTGTTTGGTTGTCCAAGGGAAGAAGAACAAAAGATTGAGAATCAAATTTTACCTTTGGGAATCTCTGGAGAGACTTCAGTAACCTCACTGCTGAGTATTAATCTTGGAATTTTAGGAAAAGAAAAATGTATAAAGATAGTTAAAAGAAAGATAAGGAAAAGACAAAGGGGATGGTGTAAGAATTTAGCTGCCCTCCTGTGAGCTCCAATCAGCTATTTGGAGCGTGTAAGAACATATTTCTGAGTTTAGAAGAAAATAGTAAAACTTCTATTCATATATTTTTTCACCTTTTTAATTTTTTTTAATTTTAGCTTTGCTGTCATTTGTATTGTATCTAATATATTGGTATAGTGTTTTTATTGTTAGATGCCTTCGAGATGGTTTCTCCTCAAAGTACAGTCAACGTTAATAACGTGGTAGGAGTAAAACTTTCAGAACAATCATTTGCTGATTTGGCAAGACTCAAAATGAGAAGGAACAGCTGCAAACATCCTTCAGTAATCAGAACATAAAATGTATGAAGTATGACAAGGAAAATTGGAAGTTGTCAAAAACGAAATGAATCGATATCCTAGGTATTAGTAAGTTGAAATGGACTGGTATTAGCCATTTTGAATCAGACAACCATATGGTCTACTGTGCCTGGAATGACAAATTGAAGAGGAAGGACATCGCATTCATTGTCAAGAAGAACATTTCAAGATCTATCCTGAACTACCCCCATGCATCTGTCAGTTTGTCGTACTGTGGGGACTTGCATGTTGCTGTGATACTGGAAGCTATGTCATCTGTAGTCAAATACAAGCAGGGTCAGCCATGGTAGACAGGTTTCAGCTGAACCTCCAGACTAAAACAGACTAGAAAGAAGGATCTGGCAGTCTACTTTTGAAAAAAATTAGCCAGTGAAAACTTTGTGAATACCAGTGGAACATTGTCTGATATAGTACCAGAAGATGAACCCTTCTGGTTGGAAGGCACTCAAAAGATGACTGGGGAAGAACTGCTTCCTCAATGTAGAGTCGACAACCTTAATGATGTGGGTGGAGTCAAACTTTTGGGACCTTCATTGGCTGATGTGGTACTACTCAAAATGAGAAGAAACAGCTGCAAGCATTCATTACCATGAGATGGACTGACACAGTGGCTGCAACAGTGGGCTCAAGCATAGCAACGATCATAAGGATGGCACAGGATCAGGCAGTGTTTCCTTCTGTTGTACATAGGGTTACTATAAATCGGAACCAACTCGTTGGCACCTAATAATAATAATAATCCTGAATTACAATGCTGTCAGTGATAGGATAATATGCATACGCCTACAAGGAAGACCAGTTAATAACGCTACTAGTTAAATTTATGCACCAACCACTAATGCCAAAGATGAAGAAATTGAAAATTTTTACCAACTTCTGCATTCTGAAATTGATCAAACATGTGATCAAGATGCATTGATAATTACTGGTGACTGGAATGTGAAAATTGGAAACGAAGTATCAGTAGTTGGAAAATATGGCCTTGGTGAGAGAAGTGGTGTTGGAGATCACATGATAGAATTTTGCAAAACCAAGGACTTATTCATTGCAAATACATTTTTTCAGCAATATAAACGGTGACTATACATGTGGATCTTGTCAGATGGAATATACAGAAATCAAATCAACTACATCTGTGCAAAGAGATGATGGAGAAGCTCAATATCATCAGCCAGAACAAGGCCAGGGGACAACTGTGGAAAAGACCATCAGTTGCTCAGATGCAAATTCAAGTTGAAGCTGAAGAAAATTACAACAAGTCCACAAAAGCCAAAGTTCAACTTTGAGTATATTCTACCTGAATGTAGAGGCTATCTCAAGAATAGATTTGACACATTGAACAGTAATGACTGAAGACCAGGCAAGCCTGTGGGATGACATCAAGGACATCATACATGAAGAAAACAAAAGGTTATTAAAAAGACAGGAAAGAAAAGATCAAAATGGATGTCACAATACACTCTGAAATTTGCTCTTAAACGTAAAGTAGCTAAAGCAAAAGGAGGGAATGATGAAATAAAAGAGCTGAACAGAAGATTTCAAAGGGCAGCTCAAGAAGACAAAGTACAATATTATAATGAAATGTGAAAGACCTGGAGTTAGAAAACCAAAAGTTAAGAATACGTTAGGCATTTCTCAAGCTGAAAGAACTGAAGAAAAAATTCAAGCCTCAAGTTGGCAATATTGAAGGATTCTATGGGTTGCTGAAGGTTGTAGGAAGCATCAAAAGAAAATGCAAGGAATATAAGTCACTGCACCAAAAATAATTGGTCAATGTTCAACCATTTCAGGAAGTAGTATATGATCAAGTACCAATTGGTATAGTAGTACATGTAGATAATTTATAAACAAGTAAAACTATACATAATAAAATGCTTTGGATCATAATCTAGATTTGATAGCTAAGTATTCCATGAAAGTTTTGAGACCACTGGGTTAAATTAAAAGCATTGCTATACATATGGTCTTTATAAGTTGGAATTGACTGGAATTGACAGTGGGTTTGGTTTGGTTTTCGTATAGAAAAATTGATATTAACATTTATTGATTCTTATTGCAGGACAGAGACTGTTGCCAAATCGTATTTCAAGGACTCTGTAATTCCTGTTCCAACTGCCTGGAATGTTCTTTCTCCCATTATCCATCTAGATCCTTCCCTCAGTCCTTCAGGTGTATGCAAATACTACTTTTCTCATAAACTTTCCTTGTTCACCTTAATTAAAATTTAACATCCCTTACCTTAGTGTTTCATATTGCTCACTAGCCTATTTTTCTTCTTAGCATTTACTATAAGCTAATAACCTATCATGAAGTACTGGTGGTTCAGTGGTAGAATTCTTGCCTTTCATGCAGGAGATGCAGGTTCAACTTCCAGCCAGTACATCTCATGCTCATCTGTCAGTGGAGGCTTTTGTATTGCTATGATGTGGAACAGATTTTAGTGGAGCTTCCAAACTAAGAAAGACTAAACAGAAAGACTTGACAATCTACTTGCAAAAAGTAGCCAGAGAATATCCTTCAGATCACAGTGATCTGATACCCAACTGATCACAGGGATAGTGTAGGACCAGGAAGTATTTCATTCCATTGTGCATGGGATAGCCAGGAGTCATCAGCTGATTTGTTGCAACTAACAACAGCAATAATAACTTACTATGTATTTTACTTATTATACTATTCTATAGGTTGTGTAAGGAGTCCTGGTGCACAAAAGTGAAGTGCTGGACTGATAACCAAAAGGCTGACTGTTGGAACCGAATCAGTGGCTCCAAGGGAAAAAGACCTGGCAATCGGCTTCCATAAAGATTAGAGCCAACAAAACCTACATGGGAACACTATGAGTTGGAATTGACTAGATGGCACACAAGAACAACATAGGTTGTGTACTATCTGCCTTCTCTACAAGTATGTAAACTCATGAGAACAGAGAATTTGTATCTTTTGTTCACTGCCATACCCCTAGAATCTAGACTAGTGACTGGCATGTAATAGGTGCATAGTAAATATTTGTTGAATGAATAAATGCATATTTCTTTTATTCTTCATAACCAAAAAAGAAAAAAGATATTATTATCGGAATTTTTAATTGAACATACTGGATGCCAAAGTTAGTATACAACATGCTCCAAATGTTTTGGCAAGTAATGGTCTTCCACTGATTGAAGAAAAGATGTAGGAGGGCAGCAGGCAGCTAAAAGCTGACAGTGGAAGAGAGATTAGACTTATTGTGGAAGAATCCAAGGAGTCAGACTGGAGTCAATCGGTAGAAGCTAGGTGAGAGAAATGTCAGATCTTAGCAGAGACCAAAAAAACCTGAAATTCAATGTCTGCAGAAAGAGGGAATTCCTGGAAAATGGAGATAGTCCAGAAAAATGTGTATGTTCAGATGAGAGGGCTGTTTCAAGGATAACTGAAGTACTAGAAGGAACATGGAATCAGATGTTTTCAAGGACCCTGAGTGGTTTTCAAATATAAATTTCTAATAAAGCTTGGCTGCCAGTGATGCCAATTACTAAACTTCTAAGGAAAAAGAAATGCTGGGATTTCTAAGAAAAGTTATGAAAAATCACATGGCTCTATTCTGAATAAATAAATTATGGCTTCATAATGAAGAAACACTGGGAGTGGTGGAAACATCCTTCACAGCACGTCTACTGTGCCAAACCTCGTGTGAGACCCTATGCACACATTTTTTACTTTTCTCTTCGTTTTCAAGTGAGAAAACAAAGTTTCAGAGAAGTCAGCAACTTGCTCAAGGTGAATATAATAAGAAGCAGACCTAGAAAATGAGTCCAGGCTTCCATACTTCTGGCCCTGTGTTTTGCCTCTTACACTATAGCTTCGTTTTCATAAAGATAGGAAATAAATTAGCCCGAAATATAAATTAATAGAGAAGGCCCTGTTTTTTATGGCTCACATGAGGACCCTGAACAATTTAAAACTATTAAAAATCACTGTCTATGAGTTCTGACTTGAATGAAGCAGAATTGAAGCTGACCTCACCAAGTAAACTTGATTTGTTACTTTCTTTTTTTCCTAACCTCAGAAAGACTAGAGGAAAAAACAATTCCTTGTTTATAACTTTTGAGGAAAAAACAATTTCACTTGTTTATAACTTTTTAATTATATTTAAGTCTTGGGTGGTGCAAATGGTTTGTGCTCCTCTACTAACCGAAAGGTTGGAAGTTTGAACCCAATGGCATTGCTGAAGGAAGTCCTGGCAATCAACGTTCGTAAAGATTACAGCCAAGAAAACCCTGCGGAGCTCACTTCTACTTTGTAACACTTCTTTGTTGTTGTTATTGTTGTTTTGTTTTGTTTTTTAAGCAAGATAGATAACTTGATTGATTCATCCATTCGTGCATTCATGACAATTGTGCCTCAATATATCACCATGCTTTGTACAGTTTTGTTTTTTATTTCAAATTATTTTCTATTATAAAAGAACTAATACCCTTTATGAACTTTGGAAATTAGAGGAAATATTTCTTAAATTATCACTGTAAAATCATTTGTCTTCACCCGACCTCATAGAGGTTGGCATGCATTCATTAATTAACTAACACAACAATAATTTTAAAAAAAAAACTTACATAGTATTTATTCTGTGGAGGTCTCTGGATGGCACAAGCAATTTTTTTTTTTTTTTAATTTTCATCAAAGTTTTTTTTTTTTTTAATTGTACTTCAGGTGAAGGCTTACAGAACAAATAGTTTCTCATGGAACAATAGTACACATATTGTTTTATGACATTGGTTAATAACCCCACAACATGTCAACCCTCTAATTTCTCAAGCTTTTTTTTTTTTTTGGTGAAAATACACATAGCCAAAGATACACCATTTCAAAAATTTCTACATGCACACTTCAGTGACATTGACAGTGCTCTTCCAATTGTGCTGTTATTCTCACTTAAGATGAAGACTTACAGAACAAAATAGTTTCTCATTTAACAGTTACTAGAAATGTTGCCCTATGACAATGGTTAACACCCTCACAACAGATCAACAATATCCCTACTAAACCTTGGGTTCCCTATCACCAACTTCCTTGTCCCCTTCTGCCTTCTGGCCCTTGTCACTTGACTACTGTACCTCATTAGTCCCATTTGGTTTTATGGGGCTGTCCACTCTCAGGTTGAACGGTGAACCTCAGAAATGACTTCACCACTGAGCTAAAAGGGTGTCTGGGGGCCATACTCTCGGGGTTTCTCCAGTCTCCTTTAGGCCAGTAAATCTGGCCTTTTTTTTGTGAGTTAGAATTATGTGCTACATCCTTTTCCAGCTCTGTCCAGAACCCTCTGTTGTGATCCTGGTCAGAGCAGTCAGTGGTGGTAGCCAGGCACTATCTAGCTGTACTGGACTCAGTCCGGTGGAGGCCTTGGTAGCCGTGGTCCATTAGTCCTTTGGACTAATATTTTCCTTGTATCTTGTTCCCTTCATTCTCCCTTACTCCCGAAGGGATGAGATCAGTAGAGTATCTTAGGTGGCGGCTCACAGGCTTTTAAGACCCCAGACACTACTCACCAAGGTAGAATGTAGAACATTGTCTTTATAAACTGTGTTATGCCAATTGAGCTAGATGTTCCCCAAGACCATGGTCCCCACAGCCCTCCGCCCAACAATTCAGTCCCTCAGGGAGTTTGGTTGTGTCTATGGGGCTTCCATGAGGCACAAGCAATTTTTGTTTGATTATTAGCCAACAGGTTGGTGGCTCAAACCCACCGGGTGATCTGCTTTTGTAAAGATTGTGCCAAAAAAAACCTATGGAGCAGTTCTACCCTATCACACATGTGGTGTCTTAGTTATCTAATGTTGCTATAACAGAAATACCACAAGTGGATGGCTTTAACAGAGAGAAATTTATTCTCTCACACTCTAGGAGGCTAAAAGTCTGAATTCAGGGCACCAGCTCCAGGGGAAGGCTTTCTGTCTCTGCCAGCTCTGGGGGAAGTTCCTTGTCATCAATTTTCCCTTAGTCGAGGAGCTTCTCAGTGCAATGACCTTGGGTCCAAAGGATGCGCTATGCTTCCGATGCTTCTTTCTTGGTGGTATGAAGTCCCTAAGCCTTTCTGCTAGTTGTTGAAGATTTCTTGGCAGAAAACTTCCTTAATATAGTGAAAGATGAGAAGATATCTATCCAAGATGCTCATTGAATCCCACATAAGGTAGATCCCAAAAGAAAGTCACGAAGACATAATCAAACTTGCCAAAACCAAAGATAAAGAGAGAATTTTAAGAGTGGATAGGGATAAACAAAAAGTCATGTACAAAAGAGAGTCAATAAGAATAAGCTCAGACTACTCAGCATAAACCCTGCAGGCGAGAAGGCAAAGGGATGACATATATAAAGTCTTGAAAGAAAAAAATTGCCAGCCAAGATTTATATATCCAGCAAAACTCTCCCTCAAATACGATGGCAAAATTAAGGCATTTCCAGATAAGCAGAAGTTTAAGGACTTTGCAAAAACCAAACCTAAATTACAGGGAATACTAAAGGGAGTCCACCAGTTAGAAAATCAATAATATCAGATAACAATCCAAGACTAGAACACAAGACAGAGCAATGAGATATCAACCCAGATAGGGAAGTCACAAAAATTAATCAAAGCTAAAACACTGAAAACAGGGAAACAGAGAAGTCAATATGTGAAAAATGATGACATTAAAAAAAAAAAAAGGAGGACTAAAAGATGTAGACATAGATTTTCCATACGGAGAGGAATTCAAGTCGATATAAAGAAATAAAAGACTGGTATAAACTTAGAAAAATAGTCGTATATATTCAGGTAACAAGAAAGGAATCTATCAATCCTACACGTCAAAATAAAAAACAACAAAAATATAAAGACTCAGCAAATACAAAATCAACAAAAATGAAAAAGATGAAAAGAAAATACATAAAGAAAAATGACTCAGCACAGAAAATTAAGTGGAACAAAGGAACTGTCAACAACACACAAAAAAAGACATCAAAATGACAGCATTAAACTTATACCTACCAATAATTACGCTGAATGTAAGTGGACTAAATGCACCAATAAAGAGACAGAGAGTGGCAGAATGGATAAAAAAAACATGATCTGTCTATATGCTGCCTACAAGAGACATACCTTAGACTTAAAGACACAAACAAACTAAAATTCAAAGGATGGAAAAAAAATTATCGAGCAAACAACACTCAAAAAGAGCAGAAGTGGCAATATTAATCTCTGACAAAATAGACTTTAAAGTAAAATCCAACACAAAGGATAAGGAAGGACACTATATAATAATTAAAGGGTCATTACATCAGGAGGACATATTTATAATAAATGTTTATACACCCAACAACAGGTTTCTAAAATACGTAAAACAAACTCTAACAGCATTGAAAAGAGAGATAGACAGCTCCACAATAGTAGTAGACTTCAACACAACACTTTCAGTGAAGGATAGAACATGCAGTAAGAAGCTCAACAAAGACATGGAAGATCTAAATGCCACAATCAACCAACTTGATTTATTGGACATATACCGAACACTCCACCCAACATCAGCCACGTATACTTTCTTTTCCAATGCACATGGAACATTCTCCAGAATAGACAACATATTAGGCCATAAAGCAAGCCTTAACAAAATCCAAAGCATAGAAATATTACAAAGTGATTTTTCTGACCATAAAGTCATAAAAGTAGAAATCAACAAGAGAAAAAGCAAGGAAAAAAAACCCAAACATATGGAAACTGAACAACACCTTGCTCTAAAGCTACTGGGTTATAGAAGAAATTAAGGATGGAAAAAGAAACTCATAGAATCAAACTAGAATGAAAACACATCCTACCAGAACCTTTAGGACACAGCAAAAGCATTGCTCAGAGGCCAGTTTGTAGAAATAAATGCACACATCCAAAAAGAAGAAAGGGCCAAAATCAAACCATTAAGCCTACAACTCAAACAAGTAGAAAGAGAGCAGCAAAAAAAGCCCTCAAGTGCCAGAAGAAAGGAAATAATAAGAATTGGAGCAGAATTAAATGACACAGATAATAGAAAAACAATTGAAAGAGTTAACAAGACCAAAAGCTGGTTCTTTGAAAAGATCAACAAAATTGGTAAACCACTGGCCAAACTGACCAAAGGAAAACAAGAGAGGAAGCAATCACCTGTATGAAAAATGAGATGGTGGATATCACAACAAACCCAACTGAAATTAAAAGAGTCATAACAGAATACTATGAAAAATTGTACTCTAACAAATTTGAAAACCTAGAGGAAATGGACAAATTTCTAGAAACTGACTACCTGCCTAAACTAATACAAACAGAGATAGAACAACTAAATAAACCCATAAAAAAAAGAAGAGATTGAAAAGGTAATTAAAAAAACTCCCAACAAAAACAAAGCCCTGGCCTGGATGGCTTCACTGGAGAATTCTACCAAACTTTCAGAGAAGAGTTAACAACACCACTACTAAAGGTATTTCAGAGCATAGAAAAGGATAGAATACTCCCACTCATTCTATGAAGCCAGCATAACCCTGATACCAAAATGAGGTAAAGACACCACAAAACAAGAAAATTATGGAGCAATATCCTTCATGAACATTGGCCCAAAATCCTCAAAAAAATTTCTAACCAATAGAATTCAGCAACGTATTCAAAAAATAGTTCACCATGATCATGTGGGATTTATACCCGGTATACAGGGATGGTTTAACATTAGACAAAAATCAATGTCATCCATCACATTAATAAAGCAAAAGACAAAAACTACATGATCTTATCAATCAATGCATAAAATGCATTTGACAAAGTCCAACACCCATTCATGATAAACACTCTCAACAAAGTAAGAATACAAAAGAAATTCCTCAACATGATTAAGGGCATTTATACAAGGCCAACAGCCAACACTATCCTAAATGGAGAGAGTTTGAAAGCATTCACCTTGAGAACAGGAACCAGACAAGGACGTCCTTTAATACCATTCTTATTCACAATTGTGCTGGAGAACCTAGGCAGAGCAATTAGGCTAGAAAAAGAAATAAAGGGCATCCAAATTGGTAGGGAAGAAGTAAAAGTATCTCTATTTGCAATGATATAATCTTATACATAGAATACCCCAAAGAATCCTGAAGAAAACTACTGGAACTAATAGAAGATTTCAGCAAAGTTTCAGGATACAAGATAAACATACAAAAATCCTTTGGATTGCTCTTCATCAGCAAAGAACTTCAAAGAGGAAATCGCCAAATCATTACCTTTACAATAGCCCCCCAAATGATAAAATACTTAGGAATAAATCTAACCACAGATGTAAAAGACTTATACAATGAAAACTACAAGACACTACCGCAAGAAGCCAAAAGAGACCTGCGTAAGTAGAAAAACATACCTTGCTCATGCACAGGAAGACTCAACATTGCGGAAATGCCAATTCTACCCAAAGCGATCTACAGATACAATGCAATCCCAATCCAAATTCCAATGGCATTTTTAAAGGAGATGGAGAAAAAAATCACTAACTTCATACGGAAAGGAAAGAGGCCCCAGATAAGAAAATAATTACTCAAGAGAAGAGCAAAGTGGGAGGCCTCACACTACCTGATTTTAGAAAACTATTATACTGCCACAGTAGTCAAACAGACTGGTACTGGTACAACAACAGATACATAGACCAATGGATCAGAATTGGGAATCCAGACATAAATTCATCCACCTATAAGCAGCCGATATTTGACAAAGGCCCGAAGTCCATTAATTTGGGAAAAGACAGTCTCTTTAACAAATGGTGCTGGCATAACTGGATATCCATCTGCAAAAAAACTGAAACAAGACCCATTCTTCATACCATGCACAAAAACTAACTCAAAATGGATCAAAGACTTAAATATAAAATGGAAAATGATAAAGATCATGGAAGAAAAAATAGGGACAATGCTAGGAGCCCTAATACATGACATAAAACAGAATACAAAGCATAAGTTACAATGCACAAGCACCAGAAGAGAGACTAGATAACTGCGAGCTCCTAAAAATGAAACACTTATGCTTATCAAAAGACTTCACTAAAAAAGTCTAAAGACAACATACAGACTGGGAAAAAAATTTTGGCTATGACAAGTCCGATCAGTGTCCAATCTCTAAAATCTACAAGATATTGCAAAATCTCACCAACAAAAAGACAACCCAATTAAAAAATGGGCAAAGGATATAAACAGGCACTTTGCCAAAGAAGACATTCAGGTGGCTACCAGACACATGAAGAAATGCTCACAATCATTAGCCATTAGAAAAATGCAGATCAAAACTACAATGAGATACCATCTCACCCCAACAAGGCTAGCATTAATCCAAAAGACACAAAATAGTAAATGCTGGAGAGGTTGTGGAGAGACTGGAATACTTATAAACTGTTGGTGGGAATGTAAAACTGTACAATCACTTTGGAAATCAATTTGGCACTTCCTTAAAAAGCTAGAAATAGAAGTATCAAAAGATTCAGCAATCCCACTCCTTGGAATATACCCAAGAGAAATAAGAGCTGTCACAGGAATAGAAATATGCACACCCATGTTCATTGCAGCACTGTTGACAATAGCAAAAAAGATGGAAACAACCTAGATGCCCATCAACAGACAAATGGATAAACAAATTATAATATATTCACACAATGGAATACTACCCAAAGATAAAGAACAACTATGAATCCTTGAAACATCTTATAACATGGAAGAATCTGGAGGGCATTATGCTGAGTGAATTTAGTCAGTCACAGAAGGACAAATACTGTATAAGACCACTATTATAAGAACTCAAGAAAAGGTTTAAACACAGAAGAAAACATTCTTTGATGGTTACGATGGTGAGGAGGTGTGGCGAGTATTATTCACTAACTAGATAGTAGACAAGAAGTATCTTGGGTGAAGGGAAGGACAGCACACACCACACGGGAAGTCAGGGACTAAACCAAAGCTAAGAAGTTTCCTGAATACAGCCAAACACTTTGAGGAACAGAGTAGCAGGGGTATGGGTCTGGGGACCATGCTTTCAGGGGACATCTAGATCAAATGGCATAACAAAGTTCATTAAGAAAATTTTCTGCATCCTACTTTGGTGAGTGGCATCTGGGGTCTTAAAAGCTTGTGAGCGGCCATCTAAGATTCATCAACTGGTCCAAACCACCTGGAGTAAAGGAGAGTGAAGAACGCCAAAGACAAAACGAAAGTATTAGCCCAATAGACATAAAGGGCCACATAGACCAGAGACTTCATCAGCCTGAGACCAGAAGAACTGGATGGTGCCCGGCTACCACCAATGACCGCCCTGACAGGGAAGACAACAGAGAGTCCCTGCTGGAGCAGGGGAAGGGTGGGATGCAGAACTCAAATTCTAGTAGAAAGACCAGACTTAATGGTCTGAGTATGGCTGGAGGAACCCCAGAAAGCACGGCCCCCAGACTCTCTGTCAACCCAGAAATAAAACAATTCCGGAGGCCAACTCTTCAGACAAAGATTGGACTGGACTGTGGGGCATAAAATACTTGTGAAGAGTGTGCTTCTTAGCTCAAGTAGATACATGAAACTAAATGGGCAGCTTCTGTCCCGAGGTGAGATGAAAAGGCAGAGAGGGTTAAGAGCTGATTGAATGGACTTGGGAAATCAGGGGTGGAAAGGAGCAATGTGCTGTCACAGTATAGGGAGAGCAATTAGGGTCACATAACAATGTATGTATAAATTTTTGCATGAGAGACTAACTTGAATTGTAAACTTTCACTTAAACTACAACAATTAAAAAAAAAGAAAGAACTAAAGAACAATAGGTACTACAAGATCAAACGCTATCTTTGTGTTTACCGAATTTAAGTGCTTTGAAATTTAAGGAGAAAGAAATACAGACCAGGACTGGTATTTAAGGGAAATGACGTAACCCTGAGATTTACGATGAGAAAGAAACCCAATAAATTAAACATACATATATTATTCACATAACGCTTGAGATCGGCTACTGGACTAAATCCTAGCTATATGCAAATGAATGTGAAAAATTCATTGTCCTCAGCATCTCTCTGTTGTTACTTGCCATAGAGTGGATTCTGACTCACAGCAATCTTGTAAGATGGAGTAGAACTGCCCCGACAGTTGGCAGTTTGACCCAAACAGCAGCTCTGCAGGAGAAAAATGTGGCAGTCTGTGTCCCCAAAGATTACAGCCAAGAAACCCTATGGGGCAGTTGTGCTCTGTCCTATAGGGTCGCTATGAGTTGGAATCAACTTGATAACAACAGGGTGGGGGTGGAAGTTGATAATCTTTACAGGAAGAGATCACCAGGTCTTTTCTCCCTGTGAGCAGCTGAGCTGGTGGGTTCAAACAGCATAGCTTTTGGTTAGCAGCTGAGCACTTAACCACTGAGCCACCAGGGCTCCTTAACATCTCTCTAGTGGGAGAGAAAGATTTGCAAACAAATAATCACAAAAGCGTTTGGCTTAGTCAATAAGAGAATACAAATAAGGTATTGAAGTGCTACAGAAGAGAAGGACAAAGCTGGGTGTTTTTCTGGGAATGCTGACAGAAAATGCATATGGATATCATTTGTAATTAAATTCAAATTGCCATTCAGGGCAAAGAACCATCCTGCCAGTGTCCCTGCTCTTTACATTTGTTTGAACTCTTTTTTTAAACTTCGGCGCATTGCCACCGAGCGCTGTATATTACATCCCATAAATAGGAAATGGACCTCACTTCACAGAGCTCAGTTTTCTGTTGTTGTGAAGCCAAATGATGTCTAAGTGTTTAGAGTAAATTGGTGTCCTAGGATTATTCTTTTAACTAGAAAAATATGCAGATGCCAAATTTTCACAAAGGCATTGTCAGGGAAAACTGCTGATCTCCTTTTTCAGTTCATATTCATTTGCAAAAATCTATACCAACTGCACAAGCAGAACATCTGTTGTCAAATGGGAATTTTTGTAACTTTTCCCCTTGTGAACTTACTATGAGTATATATATATTTGACTATTATTCATTTTCTAAGGAGGTGGGAGATTATTTTAAATTTAACATATTAAGTAGAAATGTGTCTAAGAGACTGAGAAAAAACTTGGTGTAACACAAGTCTAGCAGCACAATTGCTTGTTTAATGATTCATCATTTCTGCCCAGCAATGCAGACTGTGATAAATGGAAGTGTTAAATGCAATGCAGTTTTCATATGAGACCATCATAACGAAAAGTATTTTAGACAGGTCCAGAAATCAGAAAAGGATTTTTACCAGTCATCAAAAAATTGAAATGAAGATTGTTGAAACACTTCAGAAGTCCCAGGAATTCAAATGTAAAACTCCAAAGATTCTCAAACAAGATGGCAGCTTGGGATGGAACTAGGGTGGCATACAAAAGAATTAGCTCTGACACCCTATTGTGTCAAGCGCTGTGCTAGGATTACTTTTATGTTATAGAACCAATTTAGTCCCATTTGAATCTGTAGCATTCATTTGCAAATCAATTGTAAAGCACTGGGGGAGGTGGAAATGAAGAAGAATAACATTTCTGAGCTACTCTGGTTGCTGAGTGGATTCTGATTCATAGTGACCCGCAGGACAGAGTAGAACTGCCTCATAGGGTTTCCAAGGAGTTCCTGGTGGATTCCTACTGCCAACCTTTTGGTTAGCAGCCAAGCTCTTAACCACTATGCCACCCTAAATATCAAATAAAATTCTAGTCTCTTGGCAATACAATGAATATGATGCCATCACTGTTGTCAAGATAATGAACATGTTTGAAATATTTTTATTTTTTATGCCCAGAGTAACCACATGCACCAGTACTTACAACTTGCAGTTGTTAATTAAGTATATGTTAAGAGAATGTATATACTTGGGCCATCTCAAAGAAACGCTGAAAAAACAGTAATTGTATTTTTATTGCCAGACAAATTCACTATGTGGACATTTTTCCCAGGCTTACGGAGTTTCTCCTTAGCATGCCCTACAACCCATAAATAAATGAGATGCCATAGTAGTTTAGATGAGAATCTGAATCTTAAGATAGCAGAACCAACTAGGAATTTTTTTAAGTTAAAAGGATATGCCTTAATTTGGAATACAGATGTACTTTTAGAATATGGATACCAAACAAAAATCAAACCAGTTGCCGTGGAGTTCACTCTGACCCATGGGGACCCCATGCGTGTTAGAGTAGAACTATGCTCCGTAGAGCTTTTAGTGGCTGATTTTTTGGAAGTAGATCACCAGGCCTTTCTTCCAAGGCACCTCTGGGTGGACTCAAACCTTCATCCTTTTGGTTAGCAGGTGAGAGCATTAACCATTTGCACCACCCTGGGACTCCAGAATATGAATAATCAAAACAAACAAACAAACACATTGCCATCGAGTCGATTCCTACTTGTAACGACCCTGTAGGATAAAGTAGAACTGCACCATAGGGTTTCCAAGGCTGTATATCTTTACAGAAGCCAACTGCCTTTGGAGCGGCTGTTGAGTTTGAACCACTGATCTATCGGTTAGCAGCCGAGTGCTTAACCACTGAACCACCAGGGCTCCTAAGACTATGGATCACCAAATTAAAACCAAACCTGTTGCTGTCAAGTTGATTCTGACTCATAGTGACCCTGCAGATAATTAGGCATTATTTCTTCTGGAGAAAGTCTGGGACTAGGGCATAACCAAGTAATCCCACTTTGAAAAGAACGTTTCTAACATCTACCTGGTGACCGTAGCCATTTTAATCTTGCCACCCTCAGCATTATCTTCTGTAAAATAGGGATTCAGATACCTGCCTTTCAGGGTAATACCTAGTTTCATTCTCAGCAGACTCCATTCTATTTCTGCTCAAATTCAATCCCAGGCCCTTACAACTCACCGATAGGTGTAGAGAAGACTCCAGGGTTTAAGTGACGGCGTGCCTAAAGATTCTCTGAAATGTTAGTAGAGTGATGGAAGTGCATCAAAGCGTGTGATCCCACCAGGACTTTGCTTATAGGCTCTTTCTTCCCTTCTGAATATGTTCTGGTTTATTTATGGCTAAACTAAGACCTTTGGAAAGTCTTGACACTCTAACCAGCAATTACCCAATCTTAGTTTACTGGATACTACTCAGTGTAGTATGCGATTTCTCTGTGCTCTTCTGTTACCCTCTGCTGGTGATGCAGTGGTTAAGAGATTGGCTGCTAACCAGAAGGTAGACAGTTCGAATCCACCAGCCACTCCTTGAAAACCCTATGGGGCAGTTCTATTCTGTCCTACAGGGTCACTATAAGTTGGAATCAACTCGATGGCAACAGGTTTGATTTATTGGTTTTCTGTATTGTTCATTTCTGTCAAGTCGATTCCAAATCATGGGGACCCCATGTATGCAGAGTAGAGCTGCCCCATAGGGTTTTCATGGCTGTGACCTTTTGAACACAGATTGCCAGGCATTACTTCTGAGGTGTTTCTGGGTGTGTTTGAACCACCATCCTTTTGGTTAGTATTCCAAAGCTTAAAAATTTGTTCCCCTCAGGGACTCTCCGCTCTTTTTGCCTATTTAAACATCTTTATTTACTTATACAGCAAAGGGAATAAAAATCAGACTATGGAGTGAATCAATTTACCTTCCTTCAAGTTTTTCAAAGCAAAAAATGCACTGAATTATACCTTTGGAAAATATAAGAGTAGTCTTCTATCTCTCTTTCTTCATGTTTCTTCAAACATTCGGTCCTTTGTCCTGAGAGTAAAGAGGCAGTCTGTTTGGGTAATAATAGTATCGTTGCAGGTCAATGTTTGTAATTGCATCTCCATTGTACAAAAGAAGGACTTTGGATGGTCAGGGAAAGCAAAAGATGGCTTTATCAAACTCTGTACTTTTTTAAAAAAGTTTAACCATAATCCAAACGTCCAAGCTTTCTTGGGTATATAGGTGGATTTTCTGTTGACTCAGTATCCTAAGCCCCTAACTGCAGCAGCAGTAAATGCAACTCAATTAACCAGTTAAAGAATTAGAAAGCATCATTGCTAATAAAGAAATCTTACAGGCTAGTATTTATTCATTTAGCTTCATGCCAAATTCAATTTCCTTCTATGTTTCAATTTAACTCTGCATGTCTTGATGGTGTCTCTATAAACAAAGAGTCAGAAGGACGCAGAAAATTGTCCATATTCTTTAAGACAAAAAGAATCGAAAACACTTGGCTTGATTTTCTGGATATACAAGATACTTTTGTATAATTATTTTTAATGCATGCATTATCAAAATAATTCTATTTACATATTTACTCACTTAAAAATTATGCTTTTTGAAAGAAGCATTAAAATATGTGAAAACCCGTTGGATGGGAGGGTCAGAAGATCTCCGTTTAAACACTAACACTGATAAGACTTGTATGCTTTTGAGCAAGTCAGTTCACCCTCTGAACATCAGGTTGTTTTTCTTTAACCCCTGGCCACTCTGCCAGTCTTCTCTGGCACTGTCAACAGTGTCCCCAGAAACAAGGCCTGTCATTCCTTGGAATACTAGAAAGCTTTCTCAGCTTCCAACCACCAAACATAAAATGTGACCCATGTCTTACATCATTTCTGAATTTTCTCCTTGACCATTGTTAAAAATAACAAGAATTCAAAGAAACTGAAACGTAAGGTTTTTTCTGAGCTGTTATTCTAAATGCATCCAGGGAGACCATTCTGATTCCAAAAAAAAAAAAAAAAAAAAGGCTTGAAGTTGGCTAGTTACAATGAAGCTTATAAAGAGAAAAAGAGGATGAAGAATACAAAAATAACCACTGGCTAATCTTAACATGTTTGCTTGAACCCTACCTTCCCTCTTTTACTGAGATCACCTGATAAACAGTTACAAGGTAGTCTCAGGCCTCCACCCATCTGCAGCCATGATATCTTTTGAAATTTAAATTAAGTCAGCCAGACTTTGAACAGGAAAGAAATGATTAGCAACTTTGGATTAAAAAAGCCACTGGCAGGATTTGGTCAGGAATTTTTATGGTTAATATTTGGTTTCATGGGTAAGAAAAACTCTAAAATCAAAGTCTGTGTTAATAATTTTTCTCTTTGATACCATGGAATAACTCTTTCACTGTATCAGTTTTCTATTACTGCATGACAAATTACCCCTAAAGAAGCAGCTTAAAACTACACACATATTTATTAATTCACAATTTCCATGAGTGAAGAGTCCAGGCATGACTTAGCTGAGTCCTTTGCTCGAAGGTGTTACCAGCTTGCAATCAAGTTATCAGTGGGTCCGTGTTTTTATCTGGAGGCTTGACTGGGGAAGAATACATTTCCAAGCTCATTCAGGTTGTTGGAAGAATTAATGTCCTTGTGGCTGAAAGAGTGAGGGATCTAGCATTCTGCTGGCTGTCTCCGTAAGCCACTCTCAACTCTCAGAGACTGGCTGTAGTTCCTTGTCATGAGATCAGCTTATTCTTCAAAGCCAGTGACAACAGAGAGTTTCTCTCCTCAGAGAGGGCCTGGTCCTTTTTATAATGTCTTTCACCTGATTAAATCCAGCCCATTCACAATGACCTCACTTTAGATGAACTCAAAATCAGGGCTTCAAAGCTGTTCAAGCTAGTTCATTCATAGCCAGGAAAGAGAAACTAGAACAGACCCAAATGTTTACAGTTTGGGTGCACCAGAAAAATCACTGGAAAGGGAAATATTACTGGCCCAAATCCAGGAGTGGGAGACTTGGAAGAGCCAAAGTGAGCCCTTTTAGGAGCCTGATGCCTGAGATTGGATTTTTGGCAGGGCTGTGGATAGCAAGGCATATTCAAAGTGGCATGGTCAGCTGCCAACTTCGAGCAGGACACCATTGTTTCCAACACTTCTCAAAATCTGACAGGCAAGAAATATGGTTGCTATGCAACCTGTATGCTGCCCTTGTTTTCTCAGAGGTAGATTAAATTTCTAGCAGGGTTTTGACCTGTAATTTTTCCCATTCTGGTTACCATTTCAGAGCACCCAAATTGCAAACATTCAGTTTGTTCCGATTTCACTTCCTCGGCTATGACTGAACTGTGAAGAACCGGTTCAAAGCTATGCTCAAAATCAACTAATTTTCTACAAATAAGGATAGTTTTGTTGTTTCTTCTTTGTTACCTATGTCTTTAACTCTACAGCTGCTAACCAAAAGATTGGCAGTTTGAATTCACCAGCTGCTCTTTGAAAACCCTGTGGGGCAGTTCCAAAATCTCTCCTATATGGTAGCTAAGAGTCAGAATCGACTCAATGGCAAAGAGTTTTTATTGTATTTCATCAGATAGCACCTCAAATACAGTATTTACTAAAGTTGTGATACTGGCTTTCTTACTTTTGTTCTTGTGTTTGATTTTTAAAATAAGGTGTAATGCTTTTAAGTATCAACGTTTAGTATAAACTTTCTTTTGCTTTTTGAGAAAGCAATCCTTATTAAGTTAAAGAAGTTATCTTTTTACTCTTAATTTGCTGTCTAATTTTTAAAATCACCAATGTGTATTGAATTTTATCTAGTCCTTTTTCTTCACCTATGCAAAAATTTCTTCTTTAATCTATTTAATGTGGTGTTATGGATTGAATTGTGTCCCCCCAAAATATATATTGAAATTCTAACTTTTATATATGTAAATATTATAATATTTTTAAATTTAAGCATTAGAATATTGTGTGAGGCAGAAGCAGATGATTAGGTCTTCTCTGGTTTGATAAAGGACATATAAACTTTTGAAATTATTTCAAGTTCCATTTTGGTTAGGAAGACTAATTTGAGAGTCAGCCATTCCAGAGTTCCAACTCCAGCTTAATCACTTTTTATGAGACTTGTACATATTAACTCATCTCTGGACTTCTTAATTTCCTCATCTGCAAAATGGAAGGAAAAAAAGAAATAAAATGACTTCATACATTTGTTGTAAAGCTCAAATATGCTCATTTACATGCAATAGTTAGTATAATCCTTGGCACACAGTAAGTTCTTCTTAAATTGTAGCTATCATCATGATTTTAGTAATAATTATAATCAAGAGAAACACTACCAGAAATTGCATGGTACTCTTGAGTTCATAGCTATTGTCCATTTTGCTCACAGACAAAATCTAGGGAGGCAGGAGGAACAGCAATTCTTATCCCAGTTTCACAGATGAGAAGCCTGAGACTCATCCTAATGAAATAGGTTGCTCAGGGTCACACAGGCTATCATCCGCGATCCAGCTAGACCTTCAGCCTGGGTCATTTGACTGCAAACAATGAGTATTTACTGCACTACACTGTATTATCGTGCATTAAAGTAGTTTTTTTTTTTTTTTTTTTTTTTAACATTAATGCCTTAAATGTACTTGGGGGAGTGATACAAATGAGTTGAGTAAAGCAGTGAAAAGATAATTGAAAAACTGAGGTCAAGGTGGCAAGCTCTGAAGAACAATACAGAGATACGTAGAAAGGAAAGGGCATGTTTCCTAACTCATTCCTGGAGGTGAGCAAAAAAAAAAAAAACCTGGGACTCAGGTGCAAGAGGTCGAAGCTTAGAATAATGCATGCCTGTGAGTCTGATTCTTCTCAACTATTGCTATTCAAACAAAAGACTCAAAACAGTTACCTGGACCTTTGGCCTAAACCCCTTGCTTCTTTCTGTATCTGTTGTGAATTTCTTTAAAAGGGATATTCTTAAAAAAAATTGTAAAGGAATACATGTGAGAAAAAAAAATATATAACGTTGAATAGAACTCAAATTTGTTTGTAAAGTTGTGGGCTCTATAATTTAATATCTTCTTTTCTGAAATGTAAAAATAATAATAAAACAAGAACAACAAAAAAGCCTTGTCAAGAGGCAGTCATTTGAACAGAACAAGGTGGTAGATTGTGGTTTAAAGTCAGAAAAGCTGTGTGTCAGGGTTGTATCCTCTCACCGTACTTATTCAGTCTGTAGGCTGAGCAAATGATCTGAGAAACTGGACCATATGAAGAAGAATGAGGCCTCAGGATTGGAGGAAGACTCAGTAACAACCTGCAATATGCAGATGACACAACCTTACTTGCTGAAAGTGAAGAAGACTTAAGCACTTGCTGATGAAATCAAAGACTACATCCTTCAGAATGGATTACACCTCAACATAAAGAAAACAAAAATCCTCACAACTGGACCAATAAGCAACATCATGATAAGCAGATAATATGTTGAAATTGTAAAGGATTTCATTTTACTTGGATCCACAAAGGAGGCAGCATTCAAGAAATCAAACACAGTATTGCACTGGGCAAATCTGCTGCTTAAGACTTCTTTTAGGAAAGACGACACTTTGAGGACTAAGGTGCGTCTGACCCAAGCTGTGGTATTTTCAATCACCTTAAATATATGCAAAAGCTGGACAATGACTAAGGAAGACTGAAAAAGAACTGACGCCTGTGAGTTAGGGTGTCGGTGAAGAGTATTGAATGTACCAGGGACTGCCTGAAGATCAACAAGTCTGTCTTGGAAGAAGTACAGCCAGAATGCTCCTTAGAATCAAGGATGGCGAGACTATGTCTCACATATTTTGGACATATTATCAGAAAAAGACCAGTCCCTCTGATGATGGGACCAGTCCCATGATGAGGAGGACATCATGCTTAGTAGAGGGCCATCAAAAAAGAGGAAAACCTTCAATGAGATGGATTAGCATAGTGGCCGAAACTACAGGCTTAAGCATAGCAACAATTGTGAGAATGGTGCAGGACCAGGCAGTGTTTCGTTCTGTTGTACATGGGTTCACTATGAGTCGGAACCAATTCAACAATACCTAACAACAACTACAGGGATTATTTAGTACCCATTTGCGAACATCAGTTTCTCATAAAGAATCTGGATGCAACAATTGTAGCAAAATTCACAGTTCAGAATCTGAAGAACTGGAGGAGTGTAGCAGGTTCCCTCAGACTTAATATTGCTAAAAACTATCTTGTAAACATGAAATGAAGGAATAGCATGGTTATGTTCTGTGTGGTATGAAGTAAATATAGATATATGCTGGCATTATCTTTCCAAGCCAGGTCAAAATTTTGTATTTTTGCTAGGACAGTCTTTCCTCTTCATCAGATTTTCTTTTTAGAATGCAGTCACTAGGAAGATTTTTAAAATTTTCCTATTGTCCTGCACATGCAGAAGAGATGAAGAAAAGTTGCAGACTTCAGCCTAAGGCCGATAAGGAGGAAGAGAGCACAGTAGGCAATAAGAAACATCTGGACATAGAATTGTGAATTTATGAGCTAAGGGTGGGTCTCTTAAAACTTTCCTGTTAAACGGAACAACCAGAACAGAAATAATGATAATGTTCACGCATTGTGAAGAGTGTAACCGATATCACTGAACAATTTGTGTAGAAATTGTTGAATAGGAACCTAAACTTCTGTGTATACCTTCACTGAAAACAATCACATATCAAAAAAAATAATCAAATGGATGGATGGGTTTGGATGCATGATAAAGCAACTATAGCAAATGTTAATTATAAAACATAGGTGGTGCATATATGGATATTCACTGTACAATTCTTTCAACTTCTTTGTATGTTTGAAAATTTTCATGTTGGGGAAAAAATGTACGTAGATTGTTTCATGCAATGAATGAATGAATGAATAAATAAATCCTCAACGAATGTGGGGGGTGGTGGGAGGTAGTTCCTGTTAACATTTGCCTTGGCCCACCTCATGACATCCCATTAGTTTTGAGTTTTTGAATTTTAACCCCATCAAATCATAAACTCACAAATTCGTTAAGCTAAGGAGTTAAGAAAGCAACATAACATAGTGGGGGAAGCTCACAACTTTGCAACAGAAACACAAATTCATGCCCTGCTGCAGTAACCTCCCTAAACCCCAGTGTCTTTATTTTAAAATTGAGAAACAATAAGTTCTGCTCCACTAGCCCCCACTGAGTTGTGGAAATCAAACTAGATAATGCTGGTAAATGTGCTTTTCAGCTCTTTACTTGTAAACTCTAACTCATGATGACCCCATGTGCTTCAAAGTAGAACTGTAAAACACAGATTTTCTTTGGGGTAATCTTACAGAAACAGATTGCCAGGCCTTTCTTCCACGGTGCTACTGGGTGCATTCAAACTGCAACCTTTCAGTCAGTAGCCGAAAGTAAACCATTTGCACCAACCAGGACCTTTTTTAAGCTTTTAGAGATTATATAAAGTAAATATTATTTGTCTCACTAAGATGATGATAATAACAATGATGATAATGACCAAAAAAAAAAATAGTGCTGTTAATAATTACACTGAGGCAACATCTATAGACCAGGATGGCCCTAACAACCTGGGGACACAGTCACAACCATCTCCCTCAGCATCTGACTTACAGCATATTCAATGTCCAAGCATTTCACTTTGTTCTTGGGCTGGAGAGTGACTTTTTTTAAATCTCTTTCCAACAATATGGTTAATAAAAGAAAGTCCTAACTAGGAAAACAAAGATGGAAGAGGAGTTCAATTTAAGGGATAAGTCATAAAGGCTCTCCTAGAATTATTCCTGACTGGATCGCTCCACCTGTATGGCCTGCAAAAAACAAACAAACAGCAACAACAACAACAAAAAATTGTCAGCGAGTCGATTTTGACTCATGGTGACCTCATGCGTACAGAGAAGAACTGTTATCAAGTCTGTGATCTTTTGGAAACACATTGCGAGGCCTTTCTTCCAAGGTCCTTCTGGGTGGGCTTGAACCTCCAGCCTTTCCATTAGGATTTTAGAGCTTAAACTGTGCTTAACCCACCCAGGGACTACTATGTCCTTCAAGCACCTGAAAATCAACAGTTCAAATTCAGCTTTCCTTCCTCGAAAACTTCTCCATCTTTTAAATATATGTTCCTTGTTTATGAAGTTATACAAAAGGTCATTTTTTCATTGTTGTTGTTATTAGGTGCCATCAAGTTGGTTCTGACCCATAGTGACCATATGTACAACAGAACGAAACTCTGCTAGGTCCTATGCCCTCCTCACAATCGTTACGTTTGAGCCCATCATCATAGCCACTGTGTCAATCCATCTTGTTGAGGATCTTCCTCTTTATCCCCGACTCTCTGCTTTACCAAGCATGATGTCCTTCTCCAGGGACTGGTCTCTCCTTATAACATGTCCAAGGTATGTGAGACAAAGTCTTACCATCCTCACTTCCAAGGAGAATTCTGGCTGTGCTTCTTTCAAGACAGATTTGTTCCTTCCTCTGGCAGTCCATGATACATTCAATATTCTTCACCAACACCGTAATTTAAAGGCATCAATTCTTCGGTCTTCCTTATTCATTGACCAGCTTTCCCATGCATACAAGGTGACTGAAAATACCACAGCTTGTGTCAGGCTCACCTTAGTCCTCCAAGTGACATCTTGGCTTTTCAACACTTTAAAGAGATCTTTTGCAGCAGATTTGCCCAATGCAATACATCATTTGATTACTTGAGAACTGCTTTCATAGGACGTGATTGTGAATCCATGTAAAATGAAATCTTCGATAACTTTACTTTTCCATTAAATGCCCCATATTTCATCTGGCAGAAAATTTGTTAATTTTGACATTTAAATCTCATTCAAATCTGTTTCTACCTTTTTAAGCTCATTACCACAGATTCTGTAGAGACACTTATCATATTCTACGTTAGCTATCTTTGCCTCCAGCTACCCCCCACCCTTCTTCCCCGACTTCTCCGTCTGCTACACTTCCCTTAGAATCATACTGCTTAATGAGTCCCTATCATTTTCTTTTCCATACGTGCATAGGATGGTATACCAGGGGATTCTGTCACTGCCCTTGCACATGGTGCATCGTAACTGCTGCCCGGTCACACACTACCTTCAACAGACAAGCTCCTTAAGATCAAGGCTGTAAACTGCTTGACACAGAACACAGACTCACTAACCCATTCCTGAACAACAGGCTGTGTCCACACATTTTTTATAGGCATCTACTATTTATAACCATCTGTACATTTGTCATACTGTGGTGGCTTACATGTTGCTGTGATATTGGAAGTTTTACCACCAGTATTTCAAATACCAGCAGGGTCACCCTTGGTGGACAGGTTTCCGTGGAGCTTCCAGAATAAGACAGACTAGGAAGAAGGACCTGGCAGTCTATTTTTGAAAAAATTAGCCAGTGAAAACCTTATGAACAGCAGCAGAACACTGTCTGATATAGTGCCTGAAAATGAGCCCCTCAGGTTGGAAGGCACTCAAAAGACGACCGGGAAAGTGCTGCCTCATCAAAGTAGAGTCGATCTTAATGACGTGGATGGAGTGAAGCTTTCAGGACCTTCATTTGCTGATGTGGCATGACTCAAAATAAGAAGAAACAGCTGCAAACATCCATTAGTAATCGAAACATGGAATGTACGAAGTATGTTGCTGTTATTATTGTTCTTGTTAGGAGCCCTCGAGTTGGTTCTGAATCATAGGGATCCCATGTACAACAGAAAGAAACACTGCCTGGTCTTGTGCCATCCTCACAATCATTGTTAAGCTTGAACCCATTTTTGCAGCCACTGTGTCAAGCCATCTTACTGAGGGTTTTTCCCTTTTCACTGACCCTCTGCTTTACCAAGCGTGATGTCCTTCTTCAGGGACTAATCCTTCCTGATAACTTGTCCAAAATATGTGAGATATAGTCTTGCGTTCCTTGCTTCTAATGAGCATTCTGGCCGTACTTTTTCCAAGACAGATTTGTTCACTGTTTTAGCATCCCATGGTATATTTAGTATTTTTTGCCAACATCATAATTCAATGGCATCAATTCTCAGCCTTCCTTATGCATTGTCTAACTTTTGCATGCATACGAGGTGATTGAAAACACCATGGCTTGAGTCTGGCGCACCTTAATCTTCAAGGTGACATCCTTATTTTTTAACACTTTAAAGAGGTCTTTTGCAGCAGATTTGCCCAAATGCAATGTGTCATTTGATTTCTTGATTAGTACTTCCATGAGTGTTGATTGTGGATCCAGGTAAAATGAAATTCTTGACAACTTCAATCTTTCTCCTTTTATCATGATGTTGCTTATTGGTCCAGTTGTGAGGATTTTTGTTTTATGTCAAGTTGTAATCCATACTGAAGGCTGTAGTCATTGATCACCATCAGAAATACTTCAAGTCCTATCTGCTTTCAGCAAGCAAGATTGTGTCGTCTGCATATTGCAGGTTGTTAATGAGTCTTCCTCCAGTTCTGATGTTCCATTCTTCTTCATATAGTCTAGCTTCTTGAATTATTTGCTCAGCATACAGATTGAATAAGTATGGTGAAAGGATACAACCCTGACATACACCTTTCCTGAATTTAAACCGTGGAGTATCTCCTTGTTCTGTTCATAAGACTTGGTCTCACCTACTTTGGACATGTTATCAGGAGGTACCAGTCCCTGGAGAAGAACATCATGCTTGGTAAAGTAGAGGGTCAATGGAAAAGAGGAAGACCCTCAGTGAGATGGGTTGACACAGTGACTGCAAGGAGGAGCTAAAAAATAATGATTCTGAGCATGGCATAAGTCCAGGAAGTGTTTCTTTCTCTTGCACGTAAGGTCGCTATGAGTCAGAGTTGACTTAAAGGCATCTAATAACAACAATATCAATAAGCCTGAGTACCTGAGTGGTGCAAATGGTTAATGCACTTGGCTGCTAACTGGAAGTTTGAAACTTCAAGTCCACCCAGAGGCACCTTAGAAAAAGGCCTGGCCAACTACTTCTAAAAAATCAGCCATTGAAAACCATCTGGGGTATAGTTCTACTCTGGCATACGTGGGGTCACTGTAAGTTGTAATCAGTTCTTTGGCTACTGGAAATGATACCGGTGCTATATGCTAATGCTTTGGAGTCACACCAATTGCAAAAAAGCATAAACATTTTTGAAGGTCTTCTTCCCCTTCTTGGAAGTTTTGTCATGCTGTGTGTCTTTTGGGTGTCTTTAGTCTTTCATCTTGTCAGTTTATATGTATGGGAATGATGATAACTGATTGATTTTCTGTGATATTCTAATTTATAAAGCACTACTACTGTAGGAGATCTTTAATATCTAGTTGAGCAGATCACAAACTCATTTTTCAATAAAGCTTGAACATCATGGTCTTTTTATAGCATTCTGTGATATAATGATTTTTATCATGTATTTAATTTCATCATGTAAAATCAGAAAGCATTTACTGTTGGAAAATATGATTATGATACGTGAACACAACATGAAATGCATATCTACCTATTGTTATGGGATCTGGGGAGAAGGTGGTTGTGAGACTTTCAATCAAGTTTTTTTCTGTTTTTTTTTTTTTGTTGTTGTTGTTGTTGTCATTGTTGTTACTGATATCTGTCTATTCAATATGTCTTTATTTGGCTTTTGTTGGTACTTGACAGGAGATGAACAATAAATGCCAATAAACTTATTAGAAAGATATTAGGAGAGAATACCTCATACCTAAGAAAATTCAAAAAATTAAGTTAGTTTTTTACATATATTTGTAAAATGTTCTATATGACTAAACACAATGCTCTTACATTCCCTAGATGCATCGTTTAAGATACAGTGATCCAAAATCTTTATCTTAAAAGATGAGTAAGTAAAAATAAAATAAAATAAGTCACATTTATTTTATGATTATCATATGTTAAGGTAGTGAACATTGTATCCTAGGTAACACTTAGAGCAAATTCTTGCTTTACTTGTTTCTTTTGTTTTCTCCAAACGTGAAAGTAAACTTGAGAGTGCCAGAGACGACACTTAAAGACATTGGGAAAACAAATCATATGTATTTTAACAGAGTCACACATATTAGCCAGCCACATAGATGAATAGATGAGCACAAAAATGAGTTAAGTCTTTGGTACAAGACAATATGAGTAAGGTTGCTGGAGGATATGGTAGGGAGAAGCTGTGAATTTCTGGAAGTATATTTAGTGTGAAAAGGGAAACTGACAAGAAAAGTCCCGGGTGGGTTACCTAGTATTGTGGTTAAACCTTGAAATGCTGAAAAATTGACAGAGCAAAGAATTCTGAAGAACTTGAGATGTGGAGTCAGAGGAGTGGGTTTGAATTCCAGCTCTGCCGCTTTCAAGCGCAGTTACATTAGAGAAGTCGATTACTGCTGTTAGTCTCAGTGTTATATTTTCTTAAGTGAGACAAATAATAAAAAATAATGCACACATATATGTATATATATATATAGCCATCTTACTGAGTATTTTAGAATCAAATATATAAAAATTGCTTTGTATACAAAAATTGCTGATACCTACTTAAATGTTGATGTCAATAAACATAGTGGACTGTAGAGTGAAGGATTGTAACAGATGATTGATCTGATTTACTTTTTATGCTCATGTTTTACACATAGAAATTCTGTAAAGGAAATGAGAACTTAAATATGTAGTAAACTCATGGAACTGCCAGAAGAATAAACAAATCACTTTTAGAAGAAATACCACCAAACTCTTCCTTAGAGGCGAGAACATTGGGACTTCAACTTTGATACTTTGGACATGTCACCAGAAAAGACCAATGCTAGAAAAAGTCATCATGTTAGGTAAAGTAGAGGGTCAGCAAAAATGAGGGAAATCTTCAATGAGATGGACTGACACATAGCTTCAACAATGGGCTCAAACATCCCCACAGTTTTGAGAATGGCATAGGACTGGGCAAAGTTTTATTACGTTATACATAAGGTCAACAAGAGTTGGAGCTGACTCAATGGCAACTAACAAAGACAACAACAAACTCACTGAGGAGATCAGTCAGTCACTTGGAGACATAAAAGCCTAGACCAGCTCTAAGCACTAAAAGATACCATATATGCCTTCTTGAGTGTGGAAAAACCACAAGCACTACAATTGCTTTCATAAAAACAATATTTTAATTTCTGTTTATTATATACTCCTTGGAAGCGAGGATGGCCAGACTTGGTCGCCCTACTTTGAACATGTTATTGGAGGGACCAATCTCTGGAGAAAGACATCACGCTTGGTGAAGAGGAGGGTCAGCCAAAAAGAGGAAATGGAGTTGGATTGACACAGTGACTGCAAGAATGGGCTCAAACATATCAATGACTGGGAGGATAGCGCAAGACGGGGCAGTGTTTTGTTCTGTTGTAAACAGGGTCACTATGAGTCAGAACTGACTTGAGGACACCCAACAACAGCAACAACATATACTAAAGTCTTTTCTTTAAGGAGTCTGAAAATCCTTACATTTGAAAGTTATCTGCCAGCACTCTCCTGTGTTCTGTTAAAGTAGCCTCATCAGACAACTGAGAGCACTTACACATGCTAATGTGTCCATTGCTTCCCTTTGATTATTTTGAATCTGCTATGCCTTTATTGTTTCAAAGTTAAATTTCCTCATGTCACATTGGATGTGTGTCCTCCAACTAGTGTATTTGTGTAAAAAGGAGGAGAGAAATAATGATTTTTCTCATCTAATCATGTGGTGCTTTTATTTTTGCCCCCTCTCCCGAGTTTAAAGACACTCAATGACCACTGGAAGGAGATGCTGGGTTTTCAGAATCACATAGAATCCGATGCAATGTAATGTTTAGTGTGGGTTTGGGAGGCACAAGGCCTGGTGTTAAATCCTGGCTCTGACTTGTGCAAGCCACATCGCTCTGCTTGAATGATCTGAACTCTCTGCACTGCAGTTTCGTTATTAGTAATACTTACTTCACTGGTGTATAAATGTGGAAAATGTTCCATAAACCATAAAGCACCATGCAAATATGTTATTATTGTTATAATTTTTCATATTACTTATATAAGGAAAAGAATTCTAGAAGTTATAACTAAGAATTCCAGTTACTTTACAATCCCATAAATAATATTCTGAAAAACTTTAAATGTCAGCATCAAGTATCATACATTTTCAGGAGAGTTTAAATATATGTATATATGTGTATAAATTATATACATATGTATCTGGAGCCCTGGTGGTGCAGTGGTTAAGAGCTTGGCTGCTAACCGAAAGGTCGGATCCACCAGTGGCTCTTGGAAACCTTATGGGACAGTTCTACTATATATATATATACTTTTTATTCTGAACAAATAATATAGTCACTAAAATTGACCACAGTTTGTAAACACAGTGACCGTTACTAAATAATACAAGAACTGTATTGCATAAAAACCTCTTAGCTAAATAATATCTAGAAAGTATTCTCCTAAAATAAATAAATAAATAAAAAGGAAAGAGCATTAAAACTAAAAGGAAAGGAGGATGCTAACCGGCTCTACTGAGGGTAAAAATTTTCCCAACCCATGGGCTTTACTAAGTTAAGGACTAGGAATCCAGGCTGCTTCTTGAGCCCACAGTCCTCAGACCTGGCTCAATATCAGGAAAAAACAAAATAAACAAAAATAAAGTTGCCTTTGAGTCAATTCCGACTCATGGCAACCCCATGTGTGTCCATAGGGTTTTCATGGCTGTGACCTTTCAGAAGCAGAGCTCCAGGCTTTTCTTCCAAGGTGCCTCTGGGTAGGTTTGAACAGCCAGTCTTTCAGATAGCAGCTTCATGCTTAATCCTTCTCACCACCCAGGGACTCCTGGTATCAGTGGGTCCCCTTAATTCAGGAGAAATTTAATTGGAGGGCTGCACTTAACTCGGTGCTGGGAATAGATCCCTGATCAAGCTATTCTGCCGTCTTCTTGTCCAGTGCAGAGCAAAAGGTTTGTTTTTGAAATTCCCCAAGTGTTGTGTGAGCTTGGCTCTGGGCCCTGGGTGGACCTCAGCACTAGCTATGCAGTGACAGCTTCATTCCCCTTCCCTCACTAGACTGCTAGGTCTGCAGGTCAGCTGGTGTGCTACCAGCATATGAGGGCAATTCTTTGCTGTCTGGCACATTCTGTATATTCCAGGTTGTTTCACTTCAAATTCCAGTAATCTCTCTCTCAAAAAACAAAAAGATATTTTCACAAATTTCCAAATGCTGTTGAGGGGGACTTAACACCTGAGTTGAAAATTGTTGAGTTTGGATTCTTAGAGGAATTGAGAATTTCTTTTCTCTTAGCTCAAATTACAATACCCCTAGACCTGGGAGTGGGGGAGGTTTCAGTGGCCAAAAGATGATGCGCAATGTAGCTGGCATCTCCTATTTCAATGGCTGCTGGCATCTCATATTTCAATGGCTGCCCAGTGTCTAAAGCCCGGTCTATATTTAGTTAACCCCTGCCTCTCACTATAGGGTTCATAGAGGCCCAGAGCTAACTTCCCCTGCTCCCAGGGGAATACAAGTGAAGGCAGGCAACCTCACCCACCAGCCCAGGAATGTGCATCTGGGTTTGTGATAACAAATGAGCCAGGAAGTGGAGACTTTTTCTGCGTGGGCAGCAGGGTTGGCAGGAGCATTGCCTGCCTGCCAGAGGTAGTCTCCAGCACATGGGGATCTTGTATGCAGTTGGCAGAGGGGCTACAGAAGTCTGGCCCTTGATGGACTAGCTCTATCGTTTTACTTGCACTGTGCTTCTGGCTAATGAGTCTCCCCTTGTTGCTGCCATTTTCTGACTCTCATTTTCCAATCTTCTTGGAAAATCTATCAACCACTCACTGTAATTTCAGGAAATACTTTTTCTGCTTAAAATAGCTGTAGTCGGTTTGTATTGTTTTAGCAGCGCAAAGCCCTGAATGATGCATATGACTAACCTTTTGCAAACCAGTGCACAGTGCATTATTCTGCGCAGGAAGACCACACACGCCGTGGTTTAGTAGACTTTTTCGAGTTAATCATGCCATCATTCTGTAAATGTTGGCTGTGAACCAATATGTTCCTGGTACCATGTAAGGTTCTGGGGCTGCAAAGATGATCCAGACACAGTTGATGTCAAGGAGCTCAGTGTCTCCTAAAGGGGAAAAGACAAGCACAGGTTTACTTTCACGTGCTACAGCTAAAACAGTGGTATGGTCGATGTAGCAGGGTAATGAAAGTCAGGGGAGGCTGAAAAATACTCCATAGAAAAGATGGCAGAGGGACTGGGCGTTGGATAATGATAAAAAAATCAGCAGGCACACAAGAGAGGGGAGGTTGCCTGGAGAAAGGTGAAGAAAATTTTAAAACCATTGTGAGAAAGGATTAAGCAAAATCTATAAAATTCCACTGTCAAATATGAAAAGTTTTTGCAAACATGGGAGATACAAAGGACAACTCATTGTGGTTTTAGTTTTTGTTTCCATGATTGTTGGCTAGTTGTACATGTTTTCCTCTGTGACTTGATCATCTGGCTCTCTTCGGTGAATATCCTGCTTATTGCATTTACAGGTTTCTCTCTCTCTCTCTACCAGTCTTAAGGATTTATAGTCTTTCTGTTAAAACTGTGACTCTTAATTCTTGGTTGGCTGTATGCATTGCAAATGTATTCTTCCCATTTATGGCCCTTATTTTCACTCTTTTATGGTATCTTTGATGTAGAGTTCTTTATCTTATAATTTGTGCTTCTGTATCATGTTAAAAATGTTCTTATTTTGAAATTAAATATCATTAAAATATTTACCTATGTTTTCTTCTAAAAGTTTAGGTTCTCTATAATTTTTAAAATTAATTTAGCAAGTGTTTTTCCTGAATCTATTAAAGTGATTTTATGATGATTCTCCTTTAATGGACTAATGACAAAGAATTACTTTAAAATATTTTCTAGTATTAAGTCATACCTTCATTCCTGTCTTATACCAAAATTAGTCCTAATTTTTTAAAAATAGCACTTTACTAATAGTTTCTTTAGAGTTTTGCATCTATGTTTATAAGTGAGATTTTCATGTAAAATGTATTTATCATCTTTAAATCCTAGTTTGATACTAAGATTATCTCAACCTCATAAAATCAGTTCAGAAGGATTACCTTGTTGCCAGTTCTCTGGGGTGTTTGTGTAAGTTTGGAATTAACTCTCTTCTTGAATGTTTGCTTAAACTTGCCTGTAAAATCTTCTGAGCCTGGTGACTTGTTTTTGTGGGTGGATTCAGCCATTTCTTTCTTCAGAATCCTTGTATCCATGCTATACTAGCTATGCATGTTGAATAAAGAAAAAACATAAATATACCACTTTTACTCTACAAATGCCACCTCATTATCCCTATTCTTCACTCTAATTCTTCTTTTGACAGTCCTTCCCCTTTGTGACCCTTTCAGAGATATCCATTTCATATAACTGTGTTAACTGATTCTGCCTCAACTTGCTTTCTTATAGAAGTTTCAAGGACCCCAGAGAATGGAGTCTATCAGTGTTCAGGAAATGACCCTTTAATAGTTGCAGGGCACTGAATGCAGCCTTCTTATTAAAATGCTCATTATCCAATTCCTGAGTGTCCCTCAGGAGATGTAAATGCCTATCATGCAGTCATTTACCAAGCACTCTATGTGCCAGGCTCAGAGCCAGGAGCTGGGAAGAGGATAACAAGGTCCCTGCCCCTGAAGGTTTCAGTCTGTTTGGGAGATGGACAATTTATAAGCAAACAACTAGAGCAATGAGATAAATAAGAAGGTAAGAATCAGGGATCCCAGAGGAGGAAGTATCTAAATGGCCAAAGACTGCTGTTGTTATTAGGTGTCGTCAAGTTGATTCTGACTCCTGACAACCCCTTGCGACAGAGTAGAACTACCCCATCGGGTTTCCTAGGCTATAACTTTAGTGTTGAAAAGCAAAGATATCACTTTGAGGACTAAGGTCCATGTATCCCAAGCCATGGTATTTTCAATAGCTTCCTCATATGCATGTGAAAGCTGGACAAAGAATAGAGAAGACAGAATATGAATTGATGCCTTTGAATTATGGTGTTGACCAAGAATATTGAATATACCATGGACTACCAGAAGAAGGAATAAGTCTGTCTTATAAGTACAGCCAGGGTGCTCCTTGGAAGTAAGGATGGCGAGACTTTATCTCACATACTTTGCACATACTATCAAGAGGGACCAATCCCTGGAGAAGGACATCATGCTTGGTAACATAGAGAGAGGGTCAGTAAAAAAGAGGAAGATTCTCAACAAGATGAATTGACACAGTGGCTGCAACAATGGACTCAAACACAGTAATGATTGTTAGGATGGCGCAGGACTGGGCAGTGTTTCTTTCTATTGTACGTAGGGTGGCTATGAGTGGCAACTTACTCAATGGCACCTAACAACAACTACAGCAATCTTTATTGGAGCAGATCGCCAGTTGCTTCTCCCGCAGAGCCACTGGTGGGTTTGAACTGATCGACCTTTAGGTTAGCAGCTGATCTCTTAACGATTGTGCACCAAGGCTCAAAGACTAGAGGGTATCAAGAGGGAAGTCAACTGTCCTTCTAGATCTTGGATGACCAAATGTTTGCGCAGATCTATCCCGGTTTTGGAGTCCTTGGGTGGTGCAAACATTAAGCATTGTGCTACTAACAAAGGTTAGCAGTTCAAACCCACCCAGAGGTGCCTTGGAAGAAAGACCTGGCAATCATCTCCCAAAAGGACACAGCCATGAGAACCCTACGGGGCACAGTGCTACTCTGGCACATATGGGGTCTCCATGAATCAGAATCAACTCGATGGCAACTGATTTGTTTTTTTTTTTTGTTTGTTTGTTTGTTTTTATTTCGGCTTTATCCCAGTGTTTGCACTGGAAGTTCTATGACCTGGGAAAGCCTTCAGTCTCAGGGAAATTGGGCCAGTTAGTCCCTTACCTGGGCCTCAAGTGCCTAGAATTACACCTGGCGCAGAGCCTAAATCAAAAAGCGTATCTGGAATTAATTGAACTATGAGCTGAGTAACAAAGAGCGGTAGGTTCTCACCAGGCATGTAGAGTAGAGATGGTGGCAGTCAAAAGAACAATGCGTGCCGAACCCCCAGAGAGCACAGTGGTGGCTTGGAATTACAAGAATCACAAGTCATTCTGTGTGATAAGTGTGTATAAAGGAAGAGCAGGAGATAAGACTGCAGTGATAGGTAAAGTCTAGATAGAAACAAGTGATGCTGAGGGATATGGATTTTATTTTATCCTCTGTTCTATAAGTGGCCATACAAGCTGATTAATAAGGCATTGGCAGAGTTGGCTCTGAAATAACATGGGCTGGTAGTGAAGAATCCAGTTCACTTCACACCCTTGTATACACAGCCTTTTCACTACAATTTGGCAGATTTTTCTGCATCTTTTTTTTTTTTTTTTTAACCAGAACCCAGTACAGTGATGAAGAGAAAGTCTTAAGCTGGAATTAAACAGTCCTCCATCCTCATCAGAGTCTGCTGCATGTTTACTGTGTGACCTTAGGCAAGTACCTCAAATTCTTCATGTCTGGGTATCGTCCTCTCTAAAATGGAAACAGTGATATCTAATCTATGGCTTTTGGAAGGAACCAGTGGGTAAATGATTGTGGACAGTCTGTAGCACGTCAGGCAAAGAGCACATCTAGCTTTGGAATTTGTAGTTGGAATAATTGGATGGCTAATGATAAATGAAAAAAACTGACTGAAAAGAGATGAAGGAACAGAAATCATTAGTGATTCAAGTTACCCCAAAACTGGCTGTGCACCTTTGGCAAGGCCATGTAACAGGCTTCTAAATACATGATAACTCAAAAGCAATAGCACAGCTTGGCACAGTTAGTCTTAACTGTATATAATTTGCATGTGAAATGGATCAGCCTGTGATCCCAATGCAAAAGAGGGCTATATTTTATCTGATATTCAAGCTAACAAATTAACAGCCCATGAGGCTTATATAACACTTTAAATTAAATGGCACCCATTGATACTTGGTGAATTCCAGCAAGGAACTGAACAGGTCCCTATGTGGGCCTTAATCTCCTTGGCTTCCAGCAGTGTGAACACTCCATTGTCTCCATTTGCTTTGAGATACCAGCTACCAACTAAACGGCTCATTCTAGAATGGCTGCATGTGCCATTCTCCCTTGTTTATCTCCAGAAGTTACAATCACTTACATCTTGCCTATTTCCAAGATGTCTGCTCCCAGCACTGTAAGGAGGGCTGTGAGTATGGCTCATTTGTGGAGAAACTAGAGGTCACTTTGGCTTATCTGAGTTATCACTTTATTAGAATTAAGTTAGGCATTACCCTATATCTGTAGAAACAGCTCACACAGAAGAGCATGAACTTAAAAGAAGCCAATGGACCACAGATTTAATATCAGCTTATAGGGTTGCTTTGAGTTGGAATCAACTCAGTGGCAATGGGTTTGGGTTTGGGTAGGAGCTTTGTGTCTTGGGTTCCACCACAGATCTTCTGCTATCTGCTGGTGTAACCCTGTGAGAGTCCTTTGAATACTCTGAGCCTGAGACCCAGTTTTCCATCTGTGCAGTAGAGGAGGATAATTTTATTTGTTTGTCCCAGCTGTTGGGCTGCATACCAAGAATGTGTGGTAAATGGTGCTTCGTAAACTACAATTGCCACCAGGCTTAAGAAAGGAATGAGGAGAGTGCCAGATTTTGAATCAGAAGTTAAAGATTGATCATTCACCTACAGGTTGAATAACAATCTACAAATAATGGAAGGGTCAGCATCACCATCTTGGAGGAATTACAAGAGTCTGGCTAAGGAGCCGGAGTGCCTGGTTAAAATTCTGGTACTAAAACTTACCGACTTTGTGTCTCACTTCGTGTGGGTTACTCAACTACTCTGTGCTTCAGTTCCCTCACCTGATAAAGGGGAACAATATTTTTTTTTAATCTTTTCCCATTCAAAATTCGATACATACATTGTTATGTCACTCTAATTGCTCTTCCCATACTGTGAAAGCATACTCCTCCTTTCCATCCCTGATTTTCCATATTCATTCCCCCAGCTCCTAACCCTCTCTACCTTCCCATCTCACCTCCAGGCAGAAGTGGCCCCTTTAGTCTCTTGTATCTACTTGAGCTAAGAGGTACACTCCTCACAAGTATCACTTTATGTCCCACAGTCCAGTCCAATCCTTGTTTGAAGAGTTGGCTTCGGAAAGTGTTTTAGTTATGGGCTGATAGAGAATCCAGGAGCCATGCTTTCCGAGGTACCTCCAGTCTCAGTCAGACCATTAAGTATGGTCTTCTCACTAGAATTTGAGTTCTGCACCTCACCTTTCTCCTGCTCCATCCAGGACTCTCTGTTGTGTTCCTTGTCAGGGCAGTCATTGGTGGTAGCCAGGCACCATCTAGTTCTTCTGGTCTCAAGCTGATGAAGTCTCTGGTTTATGTGGCCCTTTCTGTCTCTTGGGCTACTACTTTCCTTGTGTCTTTGGTGTTCTTCATTCTCCTTTACTCCGGGTGGTTGGGACCAATTGATGCATCTTAGATCGCTGCTTGCAAGCTTTTAAGACCCCAGACACCACTCACCAAAGTAGGATGCAGAACATTTTCTTAATAAGCTTTGTTTTGCCAATTGACATAGATGTCCCCTGAAAGAATGGTCTTAAAAGGGAACAATATTAATCGACCATAATATTAATATAATAAGCTGTTGTGCAGTGGTTAAGTGCTCGGCTGCTAATCGATGTTTGTCAGCTCACAACCACAAGCAGATCTGTGGGAGAAAGATGTGGCAGTCTGCTTCTGTAAAGATTAAAGCCTTGAAAACCCTATGAGGCAGCTCTACTCTGTCCTATAGGGTTGCTATGAGTTGGAATCAACTCAGTAGCAACGGGTAATGGTAGTAGTAATATAATAGACATTAATTAATTGTTAATTAATTATTATTGATATTACTAGATGTTGATAGAGTTTATACTCTGTAACTGATATGACAATTAGCTGAGTTAAGACTCTGTAAAGAACTTCGACCACAACCTGATACACAGAAATCCCTCAACACATGTTAACCATTATCTTTATTTCAGATACTGTTTCTGGAATGAAAAGGATTTAGATACCTCTGCCTATAAAATAAAATAATGGATTTTAAAATTCTTTTCTAACTTCAAACACAACAATTATTATGTTTGAATTATAATTAAAAGATAGTTTAAATATCAGTGATGTGTATGAGTAGATATTGGTGAAGTACACTTTTCCTCTGCAGTGTGGAATTCCTGGTATTGTAGACACACAAGCTCAAATCCACAAGAGTTTTGATCATTCTCTGTGCAGAATTCACTTTCTTAATGTAGAAACTTGAAGGGAAAAAAAAAGAACAACAAAAAACCTCGGTCTTGAAGGTTATCTACCTCTCATTTTGCTTCTAGTAAACCCCCTACGCTCCAGAGAGCACTAAGCTGCAAGTTCAGGATCATTAATCTTGTGCAAGTTATCTCCCCTTTTGGCTACTAGTTATCTCATCCGTAAAATTAGGAAGTGCCCTATGATACATAAGAGATACTCTGAATACCTGTTGAATGAAATAATGAAAGAATTCATTATCAAAAAATAAAATGATAAGAAACCATCAATGCCAGGCTGTACTGGTGATGACAAAATGCTATTAGAATGTGCATTTCTTTTTTTGGAACAAATTCTGTTACGTAATGATTCATAATCCCTTGGTCAGCTCAGTTCACATTTATCTTTCCTCTGTAGATCACTGAATCATTTATAAAACTCAATACTCAGGATTTGATTCTACAAACAAAATAACACTAGAAATTTTGACCTTGAGACTCCAAGTCCTTCTGACTGGGCTTCCCAGGACTCTCATTCATCCATCCCTCGTTCATTCATTCATTCGACAGCCATTTACTGAATGTTTCCTCTGTTGCTAACATTGTGATGGTTTACAAGGATAGAAAAACAAAACTGATAAGTCCCTGACTTTAAGAAACCCACAGTCTGGTGGGGGAGTGGGGAGACTACACAAGCAATTGTAGCAAAGAAGAATTTCAGTAGGCAAAGATGTTTGAACTGATTTGAAGAACAAACAGGAGTATATCAGGAACTCAGGGTCAGCTGCCCGTTAGCTGCAGGTTGGCAGAGTCTTTGCTCATCTCTGCTTCATATGTCTCCTCATTCTGGCATCCAAACTGCAGAAGCATTATCTACCTGGGCCACAGTCAAAAACCCAAGGAAGCTGGAGCCACAGCATTCAATAGCACTTAACCATCTACTCTAACATGGCAAACATCGTCTGTTCACATCCCAATGGCCAAAGCATGTTACATGGCCAAGCTCAATGTCAAAGAGGCATGGGTATGTGCTCCTCCCTGAGGTTGAGTCACCTGCCAATCAGCCGATGTATAATATCATTTCCCATTGATGGGAGAGAGAAAAGACTCGACAGCAAACATCTAATCTGCCACAGTGAGATTATTAAATATTAGATGATTTAGTAGCGCTGAGGCACAGGGAATAAAGGAGATGAGACTAAAGCCTAAGCAAGGACAATTCCTCATGAGTAAACCCAGTCGACAGTTGAAAACCTTAGAGTTCTTCAACTCTTTAGTTTCTCTCTTCTCCCAAAGCTAATCATTTACTAACGGTGTATGTCAGCTCCAACTCATGGCAATTTATGTATAACAGAATGAAGCATTGCCTGGTCCTGCGTCATCATCATGATATTGACATGTTTGAGTTCATTGTTGTGGCCATTGTGTCAATCCATCTCACTGAGGATTTTCCTTGCCTTCACTGGCCCTCATCTTACCAAACATGATGTTCTTTTCTAGTGCTCAATCAGAAAATATTCTGTGATCCATAGGTTTCATTGGCTAATTTTCAGTGGTAGATTGCCAGGCCTTTCTTTTAGTCTGTTTTAGACTGGAAGCTTGACTGAAACCTATCCATCACAGGTGATCTTGCTGGTATTTGAAATACCTATAGCATAGCTTCCAGCATCACAGTGACACACAAACCACCACAGGGCAAGAAACTGACAGACAGGTGGTGGAATCATTTACTAAGCCATTAATTTCATCTATAAACTTTCAATATGGTGTTTATCGAAGTACCTGGAACATACTGGGTATTCATTGTATAGTTGATAAACCCATTAATTCATGATTACATAAATGAATGACTGAGGAGCCAGCTTCTCCAAGAATACCTTCCTGGAACAGTCCATTTTAAGTTGGATGCCCACATAAGAACTCCTACAGCAGCCAGGCTTATCAATTCCATTACTTTATTACACTCAACAGTAACTGTTCACTTATCTGCTACTTATCACACAGTATGTAACTTCAGGTCAGGGAATGTGTCATTCCTAGGGCCTGGCACAGTACCTGGAATATAATAAGAGCTCCATAATATATTCATTAAGTGATTTCTGATTATTACTCACATCAGCATGATATTATGACCACTTTATCACATAACTGAAACCAAGAGGTGCTGAGTAAGTGTAAGGTCACACACTGAATGAATGGCAACACTGAAATTTACCACGCCTATCTGTTTTCATACTAGTACTTGTTACACTACAACATGATGACTCCCAAAGACCAGCTGCAAAGTGAGAGAAGAAATATTTAACATGCATAATAAAGAATATACAAAGAACTTCAACTACGAAAAGAAGGCTGCGTGGCACAAGCAGTTTGTGATCGGCTGCTAAATTAAAGGTTGGTGGTTCAAACCCACCCAGGATCTCTGTGGGAAAAAAGACCTGAAAATCTGCTTCCTTAAAGATTCCAGCCAAGAAAATCCTATGGAGAAGTTCTACCCTGTAACCCATGATGTCACCATGGGTTAAGGCCAACTCAAACAGCAGCCAACAACAATAACTGTTACTAAGAAAAGCACGAACAATCCAACAAAAATATGGGCAAAGAATATGAAGAGGTTTGTCATATAACAGAAAACACATATGGTTTATAGAATACAAGGAGATATTCAACCCTATCAGCGATAAGGAAAATGCAAGTCAAGACCACAATATGGTACTATTTTATACTCATCTGATGGGCAAAAATTAAAAATTCTGAAAATATCAAGTGTCAGAGAAGATACAGATTCACAGGATCTCATATATCACTGTCCCTGGGTGATGTAAATGGTTAATATGCTCCACTGCCAAGTGGAAAGTTGGAGGTTCTGTCCACTCAGAGGTACCTCAAAAAAAGGCCTGGTGACTACTTCCAAAAAAATCAGCTATTGAAAACTCTATGGAGAACAGTTCTACTCTGACACACATGGGGCCACCCTGAGTAGGGATTGACTTGACGGCAACTTTGTTTTTTTTTTTTTTTTTTTAAATATATTACTGGTAGGTGTGTACACTGGTTCAATCACTTAAAAAAAAATAGTTTTACATTATATTATCAAGATGTCCATTCAGATACCATGCAAAGTAGCAATTTCACTCTTACATGCACAACCAAAAGAATTTCTTAAACATGTTCACCAGACACATGCACAATATTTGCATAAGTGCATCACTGATATTAGCAAAAACCTGGAAACAACCCAATGCACATAGACAGAATAACACATGAATAAACTGGTGTATATTTATATAATTGCATTATAGCCCTAAAAATAAATGAAGAACATAACATATAACAACATAGATGAATCATGTCAGTATTGTATGGTATCAATATGGAATCAACTGCTTAGCATGATATTCACTATCTTTAACATACTCTGTCTTCTCCTTACATTTCCTGTCTCATTTGCCACAAAGGAATAGTGGCAGTGGATTCTACAACGTGTTTCAAATCCTTGCAGTACTTCATGCTGTACCTTGTGACTGAAATTCCTTGACCCCACTTAGACTCAGTAAACATCAGTTTATTCAACAAGTCAAAGCTCGCCACCCACTTTCCTCTTCAGCCCAGGCAGAGTTTCACAACCTCGTTTGTGATGGCATTTGTCACATCTCATGGAATGGTCTCCTTACGTGTGAACACCTTAATGGCAGAGAACATATCATAGCCAGTTTTTATCTCTAGCACCACCACAGAGCTTAGAAATGGAGGTCAAGCTCAACATACGTTTAGTGCAAAAATGAAAGAAAGAATATTGATTGTTCCAATCATAGCATACAAGATGCTGATGGTGGGGAGGCCGGGAAGATATTTTCCAGGGATGACAAAGGAGGAAAAAAAACCATGTACTAACATTTTGAGCTTCTCAAATTTGCTCAGCCCTCAAGAGCTTATTTCCTGGGCAACACTGACACTATGGAATTGAATTGGATTTTATCAAATAATAATTTGTCACATGTGTAATACTTGGAGGTGGGTGATTGATGTGGACTCTTGAAAAATCATTCTAACATGTCAGAGGGACAAATGGATTAGCAAAAATTATAATTTATAGTAGCAGATGAGGCAAAACTACCTCATACCTGACTTCTTCCTTAACCAGAGAATTATTGCCAGTAAGTCCAGCATAGTCAAAATAGCTCAACTGTGTTGAATTTCAAGTCATTACATCTACTTCCTTTGAGTGAGGCTTCAAAACTTTTTTTTTATTATACTCATTTATAAAAATGTGAGGCTGAATATTATAAAGTCTGCATATTACTAGAAAAAAAACTCCCCCATAATATAAATATATCTTTCCCCAGTCTTTTTTTAGATAACTTTTTAGTCTATAAGTTACATATATTAGAAAGCAAAGATGTTACCTTGAAGACTAAGCTGCACCTGATCCAATCCATGGTGTTTTCAATCGCATCATGAGCATGCAAAAGCTGGACAATGAATAAGGAAGACCGAAGAAGAATTGATGCCTTTGAATTATGGTGTTGGTGAAGAATATTGAATATACCATGGCCTGCCAAAATGAACTAATCTGTCTTGGAAGAAGTACAGCCAGAATACCCCTTAGAAGAAAGGATGGCAAGACTGCATCTTACATACTTTGGTCATGTTGTCAGGAAAGATAAGTCCCTGGAAAAGGACATTATACTTGGTAAAGTAGAGTCAGTGAAAAAGAGGAAGACCCTTAAAGAGATGGATTGACACAGTGGCTGCAACAATGGGTTTCTATGACACTGTCCATTTCTGAGATCTTGTTGTTTGTATTTCAGATTTCTAATTGTTGTTTTTGTTTGATTTCTAGTTGTGAATTCATTCTGATGTTTTGTTCTGTATTATTTTCCTAAATTCTTCTATTTTTTGTTAGTATTTTCCATGAATTTATCTACCTTTTCCATGAATTTGTCTATTTTTTCCTCATTTTCCTATGCTTTTTGCTTCAACTCTTGAATATCTCTGAATATTAGAGATTTGAATTCCCTATCAGGTAGTTCTAGGTGTTTTATTTTGGATGCCTACTGGAACCATCTGGTCCTGTTTTTTCAATGTTTTGATATTGTTTGCTGTCTTCAGGGCATTCAGTGGTTATTTTCTTCATTTATCGATTGTAGATTTGTTTGTTTCATCCTATGTTTTTGTTCTATTTGGTTATGTCTGAGCAGGCAGGCTGTGCATTCTTTGTTGTTTGCTGGAATGTGGACATGACATTTTTCACCTCCTTCTCCAATGGGCGGGGCCAGTTGCTCAGCTATGGTGCAGCAGGGCAAGTCCAGCTGAAGTGGAGCAGCTGGGATAGGTTGTTTGTGGCATGTACTGGGGATGACCAGGTGAGCCAGGGTTCAGTGCAGGGCAGGTCCTTGTAGGCCATGCCTGGGCTGCTCGGGAGTGTAACGTTCAGTACACAGTGCGCATAGGCAGGAGGGAGAGGGAAGGGTAAGTTGTGATGTGTAGAGCTAGGCTGGGTATGGGAAAGAAGAGAGACAGGAGAAACAGGAGCCAAAAAGAAAAAGTGCTGAGGGTGCCTGCCATTGAAGTGGAGAGAGGAGAACCCGAGAAATGAAGAAAAGCAAAAAGGGAAAAAAGAAAAAATAAATAAATAAAAATTAAAATGCCCCCAGGGATCCCACCTGAGCTACTGCACACACCTGGGAAGCTGCTCCCAAGCCTTGCAGTACACCCCAGCTAGAAGGGGTGGAGTTGATACACAGTGCCAGGTATTCAGGAGACAAGAAAAGAAGGTAGGTAGAAAGAAATGAGAAACCGAGAAATGAAGAAAAATAAAAAGGAAAAAAGAAAGAGAAAACAGACAAAAAAAAGAAAAAATGCCCCAGAGAGCCCACCAGTGTGGCAGTGTGGACCGGGGAAGCAGTTCCCCAGCTGAGCAGTGCTTCACTGCCTGTCAAGAAGAAGCAAAGATGACACACAGAGTCAAGTGTTTGAGAGAAAGGAGGAGGAGGAGGTGAGAGGCAGGGAAGAAACAAAAAGAGGCCAAAAAAAGTAACACCAGCAACAAAGAAATGGCATTGAAGAAGCCAGCCAACGTGGGCAAGGCGAATCCTCGAGGCACATAACTGGTGCCTCCTGTGCTGCAGTCACAGCCCACTGGGAAGCAGTGGATCGGTCCGCCTGGAAGCAGCAAATTGGCCTGCCAGGAAGCCGAGGATTGGCCCATCGAGAAGCTGCGAATCTGCCCGCCAAGATGCGGCAAAGGCCAAGCATGGGGAGGGAGGCTGGGAGGTGGGAAAACATGTATCACTGGTTACCAGGTATTCTGTCTCCTTCTGGGAGCTCTGTGAATCTGCTTTCCCATACTCCCTGTCTTCCAATCTCTGATAGGAGTCCAAGATGGTGGATTTGTGCTGTGTTAGCTGATAGGGGACCTCCACTCATAACTCTCCTTGCTCTATGTTCTCTGTCAGTTTCTTACTCCATTCAGTGCTTGGTTGAGTTCTTTATCTCTTCATTTGATGCTTAGGGTTCCAGGATTGATGTTTGTCTCTCTTTTACTTAGTTTTCGGGTCTTTGCTGTGGAGGGACAGTGTGGTGCTTCTATCCTCCTCCTCATCATCCATTTTATTGAGCATTCTGGCAGTATCTCTTCCAAGACAGATTTGTTCATTCTTCTGGAAGTCCATGGTATATTCAATATTCTTCACCAACACCATAATTCAAAGGCAACAGATCTTCAGTCTTCCTTATTCATTGTCCAGCTTTCACATGCTTATGAGGGGATTGAAAACATCATGGCTTGGATCAGGCACACCTTAGTCCTTAAAGTGATATCTTTGCTTTTTAACACTTTAAAGGGGTCTTTTGCAACAGATATGCCCAATGCAACGGGTTGTTTGAATTCTTGACTGCTGTCTCCATGGGTGTTGATTGTGGATCAAGTAAAATGAAATACTTCATAACTTCAAAATTTTCTCCATTTATCATGATGTTAGTTATTGGTCTAGTTTTGAGAATTTTAATTTTCTTTATGTTGAGGTATAATCCATGATGAAGGTTGTAGTCTTTGATCTTCTGCAGCAACTGCTTCAAGTCCTTTTTCACTTTCAGCAAGCAAGGTTGTGTCAACTTCATATCACAAGTTGTTAATGAGTCTTCCTCTGATCCTGATGCCCTGTTCTTCTTCATATAGTCCAACTTCTTGGATTATTTGCTCATCATACAGACTGAATAAGTATGGTGAAAGGATACAACCCTGACACACACATTTCCTGACTAAACCATGCAGTACCCCTTGTTCTGTTTGAACAACTACCTCTTGGTCTAAGTACAGGTTCCTCATGAGTACAGTTAAGCGTTCTGGAGACCCCATTCTTCACAATGTTATCCATAATTAGCCATAATCTGTACAGTTGAATGTCTTTGCATAGTCAATAAAACAGAGGTAAATATCTTTCTGATATTCTCTGCTTTCAGGCAGGATCCAGCTGACATCAGTAACAATATCCCTGGTTCCACATCCTCTTCTGAATCTGGCTTGAATTTCTGGAAGTTCCCTGTTGATGTACTGTTGCAACCACTTTAGAATCATCTTCAGCAAAATTTTACTTGTGTGTGATATTAATGATATTGTTTGATAATTTCTGCATTCTGTTGGATCATCTTTCTTTGGAATGGGCATAAATATGGACCTCTTCTAGGTGGCTGGCCGGGTATCTGTCTTCTAAATTTTTTGGCGTACACTGTTGAGCACTTACAGCACTACATCTCTTTGTTGAAATATCTCAATTGATATTCTGTCAGTTCCTGGAGCCTTGTTTTTCACTAATGTTTTCAGTGCAACTTGGACTTCTTCTTTCAGTATCATCACTTCTTGATCATATGCTACTACCTAAAATGGTTGAATGTCAACCAATTCTTTTTGATACAGTCCTCTTGGTGAGTGTTTCTTTGTATTCTTTGCCCATTTTTTAATTGGGTTGTTTGGCTTTCTGTTGTTGAGTTATTGCGATTTTCTATATATTTTAAGAAATTAGACCCTTATCAGATATATCAGTCCCAAAGGTTTTTTATTTTTTTTTCCCCCAATCTGTAGGTTCATTTTACTCATTTGATATAGTTTTTTAATTGGTATAAGTATTAATTTTTAGGAGGGCACAGGTATCTAACTTGTATTATGTCACTCGTGCATTGGTAGTTGTGTTTGATAATCTATGACTGAAAGAAATTAGGTCTCATAGTTTTGTCCCTATATTATCTTCCAGGAACTTTATAGTTTTGGCTTTGACATTTAGGTCTTTGATCCATTTTGAGTTAGTTTTTGTGTATGGTGTTAGATATAGGTCCTGTTTCATTTTCCTGAAAACATATATCCAGTTTTGCCAGCACTATTTGTTAAAGAGACTGCTTCTTCCTCATTGAATGGGCTTTGACCCTTAGTTGAAAATCAGCTGCCCATAGATGAATGGGTTTATTTCTAGGTTCTCAATTCTACTCCATTGGTCTATGTGTCTGTCACTAAACCAGTATTATGCTGTTTTGATTATTGTGTCTATACAGTATGTTTTGAAATAAGGGAGTGTGAGGCCTCCTACTTTGTTCTTCTTCTCCATTATTGCTTTGGCTATTTGAGGTCTCTTTGCATTCCATGTAAAATCGGTGATATGTTTTTCAACTGAGGTAAAGGATGTTGTTGGAATTTGGATTGGGATTGCATTACATCTTAGATTGCTTTGGGTAGTACTGACATTTTCATAATGTTAAGTCTTCTAATCCATGAGCATGGAATGTTCTTCCATTTATGAAGGTCGCTTTTAGCTTCTTGCAGTAGTGTTTTATTTTGCCCACTTTTTATTGGTGTTGCTTTTCTCATTATCCATCATAACCAAAATAAAAGTCCTTTCTTATTTGTTTTGTTATTTAATACTAAACTATATAAATTTCCAGTGGCCACCAATCTCCTATAATCATAGGGCTCTTAGCTCAGGAGAAGGTGTACTTTAAATGTTGAGTGATTTCTTATATGAGTTAATGTGGAAAAGAAATCTGGATTAGGGATAAGCTCTAAAGAAAGTCATTCCCAGGAGCAATAGGTCAGAACCAGAGGATCTAAGAGCCTTTCCTTACACAGTCCTATTACCAGATTGTCAAACTGAAGAATGTCTATGAGTAGAGAGAGGCACTCTTAAGCATCTCAGAAATAAAACAGAAAACCTGAAGTCCAGAGAGAAGAACATCAATAAGTGAATCAGGTTGCAAAGGCTAAGCAGAAAAGAAACTAAAGAACACCAAACGTCAGTAGTATTCAAATGAGCGAACAAGGTTCAGAAGTGGTTAGCTGGTATTTTTTGTAATATAATCTGAAGTCACTTGTGTCATAAGCATCTGAGTTATACATTAGTAATACACATTTCAATGCTCCACCTAGGTTCTATGATAACAAAGACCACTTTCTTATACCGTTTGTCACAAAGCATGCCAAGTCAATTATGTGAATTATCTCACTTAATTTTTACCACAACCTTATATGGTAGACTTTACTAAAATCACCATGTTTTACAGATGAAGAAACTGAGGCTTACACAAGGACTTTGTCTTCTACAAGTTCATACAACCAAATGGTGGAACAGGTAAATCTTATACACACTAAAGTTAGAACATCTGACTTAGTGATTCAATATGATGGAGGTGCCCCCAAGATGAATATGGGGTGATGAATCCAATATATGTAATAAAGCAACAGGGAGTGACAATATTAAAATTGTGTCTGTTGGTATTTGGTCTGTTCTTTTCAGTTCATTCTTGGAAACAAATCAATGGTAAGACATTACCTTGTTTGCTCATTTGAGTATTACTGACCTTTTGTGTCCTCTAGTTTTTTTTTCTGTTTAGCCTTTCCATCCTGATTCACTTATTGATGTTCTCTCTGGAAACAGAGTTCAGCACCCACACCAGGAAAAGGATTTGGCTAGATAGCTTGTCAGGGCCCCAGGTGAGCTAAATGGGGCATGGAAGTTCCCAGAAAGCCCATCATGGAATTGGGGAAGAAGTTTCACATGGGAAAACTTCGGCAGAAGGGTAGCATACTGTCTTAGTCATCTAGTGCTGCTATAACAGAAATACCACAAGTGGATGGTTTTAATGAAGAGAAATTTATTTCCTCACAGTCAAAGTAGGCTAAAAGTCCAAATTCAGGGCGTCAGCTCCAGGGGAATGCTTTTTCTCTCTGTTAGCCTTCTTCTCTTCGGTGTTCCCCTGGACTAGGAGCTTCTCTACACAGGGACTCCTGTCCAAAAGATGCGCTCTGCTCCCGGCACTGCTTTCTTGATGGTATGATGTACCCCTGTCTCACTGCTCACTTCTCTTTTTTATATCTCAAGAGATTGCCTCAGGACACAAACCAGTCTTGTAGATCCAGTCCTGCCTTACTAACACAACTGCCACCCATCCTCCCTCATTGACATCATAGAGGCAGGTTTACAACATACAGGAAAATCACACAGTACCAAGAATCATGGCCTAGCCAAATTGATACACACATTTTTGGGGGGACATAATTCAAACCATGACACATACCTATAGACTAGACTCAACCCAGGTAGGACTTCTAGCAGGTAATAAGTCCATGCAAGACAACCCCAGGCCCCACCTGCCAGTAGCATGCATAATAGTGATGCCCTCCTTGCTTTGGTTAGGTTTGCCTTAATCCTGAGTAGGGATGAATACACAGGTGGAAGCATCTCAGTGAAGCAGCTGAGTGGCCTGTCAGAAATGGTTTATTTCCATAAGGTCAACAATCATTCTAAAGCAAAGATAAGAAGATAAGGGAGCAGGGACACTAGAGTACTAGAAACGGAACAACCAGAATACAATAAAAGAGAATGTTGACACAATGTGAAAAATGTAACTGTGAATTATCAATGTAATTATCAATGTAAACTGAAATTATCAAATGGGAACCTAATTTGCTATGTAAACTTTCACCAAAAACACAACAGAATATTATTATAAACAAATAATTGCAGTAAAAATCAAAAGAAGAAAAGAGAAAGAAAAAAATAGTTTATTTTCCTGGCTTATGATGAAGAACTATTTGTAGGGAGACAGTACAGTGGCAGGTTAGGAGAATGGGTATCAGAGTCAAATATATGTTACAAATATGGGTTTGTCATTTAGTAACACCATGATTTAGAACATATTTCTTAAACTTTCGGAGCCTTCGATTTTCATCAATAAACTAAAAATAATGCCCACTCTAGGGTATTTTTAATAATTAAATTAAATTGTATATAAAGCACTAATAGCCAATAACTGCTTCCAAAGCAGCCAGTGTTTTGCAGACATTGTGCATATTCATGCATTACTCCAGTATCACTAGTTGCAGTAGAGTAGAGAGTAAGGCTGTCAGGTAGCATGTGAGCCTCTGCACAGGAAGTTTAGAAAGTACCAGTTAAAGCTGTGAAAGCAGATGGAACTCAGAGATCTGAACAAGTAACGCATCTGAAATCCAGATTTCAGGAAAGGTTTCAGCTTGAAATCAGCTGTCAAAGTAGATTTGAAATATCTGACCTAGATACCCAGTACCAGGAACAAGAACTATGTTTGGTATTGAAAAAATTCAGAATAGCCAAACTAAGGAATCTTTTTATTGGTGCATGTGGGCGTGAGCTTGGCATAGAAGCAAAGTTTGGGGGAGATTAGCGTTCTTTGACAGCATGTTCCCAAGGCAAGAAGCTTGTCAGGTGAGTTTGGAATGCTAATAGTTTTCTGTTGCTTCATAATAAATTACTCCAAAATGTGTCAGCTTAAGGCAACAAATCTTTATGGTTTCCTACAGTTCCTGCGGGTCAGAAATCTGGGAGTGGCTTAGCTGGGTAGTTCTGGCTCAAGTGTCTTGTATGAGATTGCATTAAGCTGTTGGCTGGGGCTGCAGTCATTGAGTTGCTGGCAGACCCCAGTTCTTCACTGCTGGCTGGAGAACTCAGTTCCTCACTCCATGAGCCTCCGCGTAAGGAGGCTGCTTTCATGTCCTTGTAACGTTTCCTGGCTTCCCCTAAACCAAATACAAGTTGCTGTTGAGTCAATTCTGCCTCATGGTGATACTATGGGTGGCACAAACAGTTAAGCACATAGCTGCTAACTGAAAGATTGGCAGTTTGGACCCATCCAGAAGCACTTTTGAAGAAAGACCTGGTGATTTGTTTTCAAAAAGTTACAACCATGAAAACCCTATGAGCACAGTTCTCCTCTGCACACATGGGGTCCCATGAGTCGCCTTGAGATCTCCCCAGGCTGAATGATACATATAGAGAGAGGATGACGCTGCACTGGGTCTTATGACCTAGTCTCTGAATCACACATCATCACTTCTGCCTTATTCTATTCATCAGAAGTGAGTCACCAAGTCCAGCTCACACCCAATAGAATGGATTTACATAAGGACATAAATGCCAGGACCACTGGGGACCATCTCGGAAGGTGGCACCCACAGGAACCATGGTGTAAGCATTCAAGGCCTACTGTTTTCCTTGGGGACAGAGGGCACGTATGAATAACTGCAACTGCAGAAAGGTTCAGATGGTGGTGGAAGAAAAACCTCCAGTTTTACATTGATTCTAGACATTTAGTTATTTTATGTTGACATCTGTTCTCATCATCTGTATGCAGGTTATTCCAACCCCCAAGACTACAGTTTAAGAGATATTCCTTTTGTACATTCATCTACACCATGCAGTATATATATATTTTTAAATAAATGTATTTGTAGCAAAAAAAAAAAAAATGAAGGAAGTAAAAGTCATCTGAAATCACCTTGTGCATAGTTAACCACTTACTATTTTGATTAACATTTCAGGGATTCCTATATCCATATAAACACATAAAACTATATATTATACAATTTTACGCAAGTATTGCACCTGCTTCTCGGTAACTGGATTTTTCACTGATAATATGCTGTAAGCAATTTTCCATGTCAATAAATACAGCCCTATGCCATCATTTGTAGTGACTGACTGCAGTGTGTCCCATGATACGGATGCTCTATAATTTACTCCACCAGTCACTTATTAGATGTTAAGGTTATTGCATATTTTTTCAAAGAGGAACCAGATGTGGGAATACTAACCCCCAAACCAAAAGACAGTGCATTCATTACCCTTGTTTTATTTCCTTTTTTTCATACCTTTTTTGATTTTCGTGGAAATGTCAATATCTCACAATTATTTGTGAAAGATTTAATTTTTTTTTAGGGGTTTCAAGAGTCCGGAGGTTGCAGAGACATATGTGACTTGTTTAGGAGGACTTCCCCATATTCTGGCCAAAGTTAATTTAATTAATTTTATGGGAATAACCACAGTATTCTTTCCCCTTAACATGGCACATGGAAGAAACAGTGAAAGATGTGTATTAGAGTAATTGGTGAGATTAACACCAGAAGGAAAGGCTTAGTGTAAAATGGCACTAACCGAACGAGTACCAAGAACTAGAGTCATTGTTGCGCCTCTGTTATATCAGACTCATTTAATTCTACACATAGAAGTGAAAGAAAGCTGCCCGTAGATCACCTAACTGTGGCGACCACATAATGTATCACCCAAATGGGAGTATTTTAGAAAGTGAAAGGAGCTGTTATTAATAATTACCTGGGACAACAGGAATAAACAAAAAATGTTCCAGGTAAACTTGGACAAAACATGTCAGTGGAGTAAATTAAGACGCAAAGAGCAGAAGTGATGGCAGCATGCAAAGCTAGTAAATTAGTTGGAAATCAAAATCAGATGTTTCCTATTCCAGATCCTTTGATTATTTTATAGATTCCTATATCCCTGAATATCCCCACACATCCCCGGTTGGTGCCACTCTTTGGCCTCCTTTCCCTACTAGGTGAGATCCCATATATACACTAATATATATTTTGTTTTTTATTTGCCAGAATTGCTTTCTTGAGTGTGTAAATATATGTGTATCTATATATAGATAAAGATATATAAATTGCTACTCAGATTCAACAAACAACTATTGAACACTTGTGTATCATTTTACTCATTTTCATGCAACTTCGGAAACTGAAGAAGGGTAGTTCATAGGATTACCACTAGAGAGAGTGCTGGCCAAGATTTTGGGTCTACAGCCTGCACTTTACTGCTTAATGAAGAAGGAAAACAGCGGAGATTTGCTCCCTGATGTCTCCAACAGGGTGAGATGCTTTTAACATACCCATAAAGTTCCCCCAACAACTTTTCTTTCTAATTTTTACTCTTTTTTTTTTTAATTGTTCTCAATCGATTTTCACATCTATCAGAAGTATTTGCTGCCCTATCTAGCTTTTTCTCCAGACTCTTCTAAGTTTTCTTCTTTTTCCCCATAACTCCCCATGTTTACCGCTATCATTTAACCATCATATTGTACTAGAAATATCTGTTGATGTTTCTGGGTTCTTGCCCACAATGAACTAGGATCTTTTGAAAGACAGAAAACTATCTTTTTAAATTTTACTCTTTCCACCACAAAATTGGTGCTAGGTGAATGTTGAACGAATGGGTGAAAGAATAAAGGAATAAATGAATTAAATGATGAGATGAGATGCAATGAATGATGTGATATGATGCTAGAGGAAATCTAGATTTTAGGATGGAAGCCTTGGAATGCAATTGATTGGGGTATTAAAATTGGATTTAAAAATTTTAAAGAACAAAGTTGTAGTCAAAAAAGAAAAAAAAAAAAAACAGAACAAGTACTAGACTTCTTAAACATCTCTATCATTTAATCCTAAGGAAGAGAAGGGTAGTATTACACATTCCTTCAAATAGCATCATCAACATGATCCAGAAAACAGTGACTCAGACAGATCATTCTACATAATAATCAGAAGAATTCATAGTTATTGCTTATGTACCTATTTTTACCGAAGTAATGCATACCTTCTATGTATGTTTTCCAACCACACCCTCCCCCCGAGAGGTATTTTAGTAAGCACGGCTATGCCAATGTTTTTTAATATGTTGCTGTAAAAAAAAAGAAAGAATTAGCATTGAGCCATATGTTGTATTTCTCAGACACCTGAAAAAGGTAGATAAGATGCAGAGGGTGAGAAGGACCATCTCCACCTCATAAAATCTTATTTAGGTTAAGAAGACCGGTAGATGTGAGCTTTTTATTTATTTATTTATTTTTAAGTACAAGATATTGTCAGGTCTTGGAGAATCTTGATCCTATTGCCCAGTATACAGGATAGTTAACGCACCCTGTTGCATGTCATCTGCAACTATCCACATGCTGTCTGGGATCAGAGCAGTGTTTTAATTAAAATGTTGAATAGAACAGGGCTAACTACAAGACCCTCAGATACATCGCTAGGAACCTCGGTTGAGTTTGACATTGATCCATTAATTATTTCGTTATGATTTATGCAATCACTTATGAATTCAATTATTATACTGTCAATATAACCCACATTTCTATATCTTGAACATGATGAGGCAGTGAGATTCTTGGCCAATGGGACAATGAGATTCTTGGCCAAATGCCTTCTAAAATTAAAGTAAAAATATGCATTTATTTCTGAGTCTAACAACACTGTCAAAAATGGTAATGAGTTCAGTTTGTCCAGACTCATTCACCAAAAACCAGTGCTGGCTTTTATTGATTCCTGTCTTTTATCTAAGTACCCATTCACTTAATCATTCAACAAATATTTGTTTCTAATTAATTATCTGTGTTAAGCATTATGCTAAATACCAGTGTCAAATCACTAACCTTTAATATTGTGCATCTGCACCTGGACTCCTTCTTAAAAATGTAACAATATCTGCCCAGTGTCAGTCTTCAGGAACCCAGTTTGTTCCTCTAGGGTTTCCCACCAATCACTGACAATGTTTCTCTGGTAACAACTTAAAGATCTGTTTTTTGTCAGAATCCAGATATATAATTTTTCTGTTACAGACTAGACACCTGAATTAAGGCAAAACTCTGTTTTTAATTCTTTCCTGGTAACTTTCCCTTTTCTAAGACCTTGTTTTCCCGGCACTTTCTCCATCAAGGATAATCTACCAGTTTTTTGACTCCTCAGGGAACTACCTAGAATCATTCTATAGCATGTTCTCAACTCTATGTTTTAGGTTGTTTCTTTTATTCTGAAACTCATGTTCCACATTTGCTACTTCTAGAGATAGAAAAGCAGAAGAAAATCTTAGTTCTTTAGCACTGATATATTTTTATCTTTCTCTCAGTCAATGACATGCCCCTCTTAATGATCTTTTATGAGAAGAATCATTTTACTCTTTATACCATTAGTCAATTCCAACTCATAATCCCATATGTTACAGAGTAGAACTGCTACATAGGATTTTTTAGCTATAATCTTTACAGAAACATATGGCCAGGCCTTTCTTCCATGTTGCCACTAGCTGGATTAGAACTGCCAATCTTTAGGTTAATAGCTGAGTGCAAGCCATTTATGCCACCCAGGGACCTGTTTATACTATACAGACACAATGTTTCCAACAAGCCATAGGTATTCTTCTCTCTGTAGCACAACAAGTTATAGTAGTTTTAGCCACCTGTGTCATCTTTACTTCATATTTACCATGTTATGTACTTGTGGTCCTGCTGGGGTAGAAGATAATACCAATAACATCATAAAAAATATTTATAGGTGAGATTATGTATATGATTCTCCAAAATCAATGGGTTAGTGGATCTTAAATAGGTCCAAATAATGACCAGAGAGCATGTATAATTCTATAAAGCCAATCCCCATGAGTTAGCGTTCCTTTCATATGATTTATGCAAATATTCCTTGGTTTGTCTGTTTTGCTCCCAATTCCTTCTTGGGTTATATGACACTTGCTAAAAAAAAAAAAAAAAAAAAAAAATCATTTGCAAAATTAAAATGCAAGAATGCTAGAAGCCATGTTCTCTGCAGTGAATATTGATTGAGTACCTGCATTGCAAAAAGCCATGTCTTTTCCCAGAGAATTTACTATGGAAAAACAAATGAAAACATAACAATTAAGAAATAAAACAGGGGCAAGAACAAGGGCATATCTCAGAATCCTAAGGTTATTTTGTTTTGTGTTACTTTCCCCTTTCTTTAATTTTTCTTTTTATGTTTCCTCCTTGAAGCCTTGCCTCCCCAAGAGAGAAAATCCTCATTGTTACAAGATCACTGACAGATTTACTGAAGAAATGGGCTCTTTTGTTTTTGCTCCTCATTCATCTTCTTTCCCTTTGCCAAAACAAAGACATTTGCATCTTGAAATCAACAGTATCAGTCAACCGTGATTTCCAAAGAATAATCTCTGTAAAAAAACCAAGTAGGTTTCTTTGAAACTTTTGGAGGCTTTGATGGTAAAGTGAAAAGTCCATTCAGAACTGGTTCAGAAATTGTGTTGCTGGAGTTCATGCATGCCAGTTAGTCTCTTTTGGCTTGCTGACTTCGTGTTTGCTTCACCAGTGGTGGAATTTGGCAAACTGTGCACATCCTATATGACTTTCAGATAGAAAGTTTCTCTTAACTTACTTCATGTTTATTTAAACATAAGTTACACAACTTGAATAAACAGAAAGAGAACAGCAAAAGAAGTTCACAGCTACCAGAAGAAAGCAAATAATAAAGGTCAGAGAAGAAATAAATGAAATAGAGAATAGAAAAACAATAGAAAGAATCAACAAAACCAAAAGTTGTTTTGTTGAAAGGATCAACAAGATCAACAAATATTGGCCAAACTGACAAAAGCAAAACAGGAGAGGATGCGAATACACCAGATTAGAAATGAAATGGGATCAGTCCATGGAGAAGGACATCAGGCTTGGTAAAGTCCAAGGTCAGCAAAAAAGAGGAAGACCCTCAACCAAATGGATTGACACAGTGGCTGCAACAATGGGCTCAAGCATAGCAACAATTGTGGGCATGGAGCAGTACTAGGCAGTGTTTCATTCTGTTGTACTTAGGGTCTCTATGAGTCAGAACTGACTTGATGGCACCTGACAACCACAATACAACATACTCAACTGAAATAAAAAGGATCACAACAGAGTACTATGAAAAACTGTATTCCAATAAATTTGAAACCTAGAAGAAATGGACAAATTTCTAAAAACTTACTACCTACCTAAACTAACAAAAACTGAAGTTGAAAATCTGAAGAGATACACAAGAGAAGAGATTGAAAAAGTAAAAAAAGAAAAAGAAGAGAAAGAAAAAGAAAAGAAACTCCCGATAAAAAAAAGTCTTGGCCCAGATGGCTTCACTGGAGAATTCTACCAAAGATTGAGAGAAGAGCTTACACAGTACTACTCAAACTATTTCAGAACATAGAAATGGAAAGGACATTTCAAAATTCAGTGTTTGAAGCCAGCATAAACCTGATACCAAAACAAGGCAAAGACACCACAAAAAAATAATAATAATTACAAACCAATATCTCTCATGAGTATAGATGCAAAAAGTTCTCAACAAAATTTCTAGCCAATAGAATTCAACATCATATCAAAAAAATAATACACCACGACCTAGTGGGATTCATACCAGGTATGCAAGGATGTTCAACATTAGAAAATCAATCAATGTAATCTGCCACATTCATAAAATAAAAGAATCACATGATAATCTCAATGGATGCAGGAAAGGCATTCGACAAAGTCCAATACCCATTCCTGATAAAAACTCTCAGTAAAATAAGTATAGAAGAGAAATTCCTCAACATTATAAAGTTCATCTATACAAAACCAATGGCCAACATCATTCTTAATGGAGAGAGGCTGAAAGCATTCCCTTTGAGAACAGGAACAAGACAAGGACACCCTTTATCACCACTCCAATTTAATATTGTGCTGGAAGTCCTAGCTAAAGTAATAAGGCAAGAAAAAGAAATAAAAGGCATTCATATTGGTAATGAAGAAGTAAAATTTCCCCTATTTGCAGATGATATGATACTATACATAGAAAACCCAAAAGACTCCACAAGAAAAGTACTGGAACTAATAGATACCATTTAAAATAGCCCCTAAAAAAATAAAATACTTAGGAATAAATCTAACCAGGGATGTAAAAGACCTATACAAAAAAAACTAATAAACTCTACTGCAAGAAACCAAAAGAGACCTACATAAATGGAAAAACATACCATGCTCATGGATAAGTAGAATCAATATTGTGAAAATATCAACTCTACCCAAAGCAATCAACAAATACAATGCAATCTCGATCCAAATATCAACAATATTCTTTAACCAGATGGAAAAAACTCGTCATTAACTTTATATGGAAAGGGAAGAGGCTCTGGATAAATAAAGCACTATTGAAGAAGAAGAATAAAGTAGAAGGACTCCCACTACCTGACCTCAGAACCTACTATACAGCTACTGTAGTCAAAACAGCCTGGTAGTAGTGCAACGATAGACTCATTGACCAATGGAACAGAACTGAGAACCCAGACATAAATCCATCCACCTACAGTCACCTGATCTTCGACAATGTCCCAAAGTCCATCAAATGGGAGAAAAGAAAGTCTTTTTAACAAATGGTGCTGGCTAAACTGGATGTCCGTCTGCAAAAAAAAAAGAAACACAGCCCGTACCTCACACCATACAGAAAAACAAATTCAAAATCGATCAAAGACCTAAATATAAAGCGAAAAACTGTAAATATTGTACAAGAAAAAATAGGATGAACACCAGAGTCCTTAATACATGACATCAACAGGATACAAACCATATCTAACAACACACAAACACCAGAAGATAAGCTAGATAACGGGGATCTTCTAAAAATTAAACACTTATGCTCATGAAAAGACTTCACCAAAAGAGTAAAAAGAGAACCTACAGACTGGGAAAAAACTTTCAGCTATGAGAAATCTGACAAAGGCCTAATCTGTAAAATCCACAGGAAAATCCAACACCTGTACAACAAAAAACAAATAATTTAACTTAAAAACTAGCAAAGGATATGAACAGACACTTCATCAAAGATGACATTCAAGAGGCTAACAGACACTTGAAGAAATGCTCACGATCACTGGCCATTAGAGAAATGCAAATCAAAACCACAGTGAGATACGGTCTCATCTCAACATTACTGGCACACAAAAAAAGAAAATAACAAATGTTGGAGAGGGTATGGGGAGATTCAAACTTTTATGCACTGTTCATGGAAAAGCGGAATGGTACAAACATTTTGGAAAACGATATGACATTTCCTTAAAAAGCTAGAAATTGACATACCATATGAGCCAGCAATCCCACTCCTAGGAATATATCCTAGAGAAATAAGAGTCATCAGACGAATACACATATGCACACCCATGTTCATAATAGCAAAAAAAATAGAAACAACCTAGGTGTCCATCAATAGATGAATGGATAAACAAACTATGGTGCATACCCACAATGGAATCCTGTGCAACGATAAAGAACAATGATCAATCTGCAAAGTATCTCACAACATGGATGAATGTGGAGGATATTATGCTGAGCAAAATAAGTCAATCACATAAGAACAAATATTGTATGAGATTGCTGCTATAAAACTCATGAAAAGGTTTACACACAAAGAGAAACAATCTTTGATGGTTACAATGGAGAGGAGTGGTGGGATGGAAAAACACTAAATAGACAACAGATAAATGGTAACTTTGGTGAAGGGTAAGACAGTATACAATACTGGGAAAGCCAGCACATCTTGTCCAAGGCAAGGTCATGGAAGCTCCATAGACACATCCAAACTCCCTGAAGGAACAAATTACTGGCCTGAGGGCTGTGGGGACCATGATTTCGGGGAGCATCTAGCTCAACTGGCATAACATAGTTTATAAAGAAAATGTTCTACATTCTAATTTGGTGAGTGATTTCTGGGGTATTAAAAGCTTGTGAGCAGCCATCTAAGGTACTCCACTGTTCTCAGCCTGTCTGGAGCAAGGGAGAATGAAGAAAACTAAAGACACAAGAGAAAGATAAGTGCAAAGAACTAATAGCCCACAAGTACCACAGCTTCCACCAGACTGAGTCCAGCACAACTAGATGGTCCTCGGCTACCACCACTGGCTGCTCTGACAGGGATCACAATACAAGTTCCTGGACAGACCTGGAGAAAAATACAGAACAAAATTCTAACTCACAAAAAAAAAAAAAAAAAAAAACAGACTCACTGGTCTGACAGAGATTGGAGAAACCTCGAGAGTATGGAAACCGTTATAGCTCAGTAATGAAGCTACTCCTGAAGCTCACCCTTCATCCAAAGATTATACAGGTCCATAAAACAAAATGAGACTAAATGGGAACACCAGCCTAGGGGTAAAGATGAGAAGGCAGGAAGGGATAGGAAGCTAGTAATGGGGAGACCAAGGTTGAGAAGGGGAAAGTGTTGATCTGTCCTGGGGTTGGCAATCAATGTCACAAAACAATATGTGTATTAATTGTTTGATGAGAAACTAGTTTACTCTTTAAACCTTCATCTAAAGTACAATAAAAAAATAAAAAAGATATGAAAATCTGAACATTTTAGGAATTTTTGAAAAATGAGCAACTTCTACCAAAGTAAAAAAGATGGATTTTTAAAACAGAATTATTATTTTTTTTTACATTAAATTTTTTAAAAAGGTATGTACAGATATGCATGGGGAAAAAAAAAAGCTCTGGAAATTATTTAAACCAAAAGTTCATAGAAATCATTCATGATGGTTGGTGTCTTGGTTATCTAGTTCTGTTGTAACAGAAATATTACAAGTGGATGACTTTAACAAACAGAAGTTTATTCTCTCACAGTCTCATAGGCTAGAAGTCTAAATTCAGGGTGTTAGCTCCAAGGAAAGGCTTTCTGTCTTAGCTCTGGAGGAAGGCCTATCTCATCAATCTTCCCCTGGACTAGGAGCTTCTCTGTGCAGGAACCCCAAGTCCAAAGGATGTGCTCTGCTCCTGGCGCTGTTTTCTTGGTGGTATGTGGTCCCCCACTCTCTGCTCACTTCCCTTTCCTTTTATCTCTTGTAAGATAAAAGGTGGCACAGGCCACACCCCAGGGAAACTCCCTTTACATTGGATCAGGGATATGACCTGAGTAAGAGTGCTATATCCCACCCTAATCCTCTTTAGCATAATATAATCTTGCCTCAACCACAGGCAGAGATTAGGATTTACAATACATAGGAAAATCACAGTCACAAAGTGGAGGACAACCACACAATACTGGGAATCATGGCCTAACCAGTTGACACATATTTTGGGGGGGACATAGTTAAATCAGTGACAGCTGGATTACAAGCGATTTTAATTTCCTTCTTTAGCTTATTTTTATTGTATAATTTCCTCCAATAAAAAGTATTATTGTGTAATTATTTAACATATAAGTAAATAAATAAAATAATTATACCCCTAAAAAAGAAAATAATAAGTTGTGTTTTCTTGCTCCGATTTTTCTTCAGGTGAGCTCCTAATTTGCACACTTCTCTTCATGAAGAAAAAAGTCAATGGTGTTGTGCAGTGGGAGAGGATTCTGGGAAAAAAAGGTTGTGGTAGCAACGTAGTTTTGAATTTCCTAGAATATGACTTTCCACATTCCCAAATAAAACAGACAGATCAATTAAGATACCAAAACATAATCATATGGACAATTTCTATAGTAAAACTAGGTGATTAATTATCTCCACAAATGACCTTTAAAATATAAGTAAGTGGGGACAAACCAATGGCATCTGTTGGAGTCATATGATATCTCTGTGTGTGGAAATACATGGAGGAAAATGGGGCATCTAGAAGCCCCAAGAGCAAGAGTATTACAAAATTGCCATAGGTACTATTGTAATTTGGATTCCCAATGCAGAAAATAATGAGAGGCGGATTTGCAAAAGATATTTTATGGTGTGCTATTAGGATCAGGGGTGCCATTAGGACATTTTATCAGGAGGGACTAATCCCTGGGAAAGACATTATTCTTGGTAAAACAGAGGGTCAGCAAAAGAGAGGAAGACTCACAATGAGGTGAATTGACCAGTGGCTACAACAATGGGCTCAAACAGCAATGATTGTCAGGATGGTGTAGGACCGGACAGTGTTTCATTCTATTGTACATAGGGTCATGATGAGTAGGAACCCAGTCAACAACATCTAACAACAGCAACAACAATGCCTGTGAGGAGAAGAAGAAAACGGGATTGGGCTGAGGGAGGAGATGAACTGTGATCAGTTTTAAAGAAGGTTTCAGTCAATCTCAAGCGGAGCTTTGGAACTGGAATGGTCCTTCAGAGTTGTCCCAAGTTTGGGCAAGCTTGCCTGGACATTGTACGTGCACATTGATCAGTTCTTGATGTTAATTAATTTTGCAAAGAGTGTACAACTAGTTTAAGATGGCTTTTTTCAGCTGAGGAACATCATCTGACAACAATCCCAGTAGAGTGGAGAATAAGTCCTTCATTTCTGAAGGAGAATTTGGGCAGCATTTCACTGAGTCAACCAAAGAAAACCAAAGGAAGGTGTGAGAGTCACAATGAAAACTTTGAGGTTGTTGTATAGACTCCAGTTACGAGTGAATTCAAGGGAACTGAAGTAAAGTGCTGAAGTGGTCTAAGCCCTATGAACTTTCTAAACAAACAATCCAAAGCTCTGTTCTAGGACAAAACCCATATTGTGGACTATTGGAAGTAGACTCCAAATTGGGCAGGATGGGCAAAATAAGGATAAGGAGAAGATAATCGCCAAAAAACTTGACAGTAGTTATCAGAAAATATGAAGCCATATTTTTTTATCATATCAAAAATAATAGCAATAGAGGGAGCTCTACAGCAGTGAAGCATAAAAAAACTATCCTACTCCATCATCTTCCTTTCAAAAGTAAAGGAAAACTCGTGTTAAGCAAAAATAAGAAAGATAAAAGAATTCTATATGAAGTTATTATAAGAGAACTGTAGAAAAAGTAGAATAAAATATGTGTAGAAAATGAAATAATGCCAGAAAGACATATCTAAAAATCAGATAATACTGCAAACCAGTATTACAAAAGAAAGAAACTGGGAGAATTATAGAAGCTAAGAAAAAAAAAGAAAAACAGAAATGAAAAGCTAAAATAGTTAATAAATAAAATGAGTGGAGGAAAGGAAGATTTTAAAAGTGTGGTGACAGAATTCATGAAATAATTAAAACTAGAAAATATAATTTTAATAATAATGATTCAGCTAGGATAAACGCAAGAGTAAATAAACAGATAATACATTAAGAAAATAGAAGACAAATGTGAAAAAATACTGTAAAAAAGAAATAAAAATTAGAGATGAAAAGATGGAAAGAATATGTGACAGACATAGATGAATAAAAAATATAACAAACATAAAATAGGGGATTGAAAAGGAATAAAACCAAAGGAATAAAGCCTAATAAATTCTGAAACTATAAGAAAATGTGTTGAAATAATGAAAAAAAAAAAAAAAAAAAACTCTTGGAACTACATACTTGAAGGACACATAAAGTGGCTGGAAAATTTGACACATTACAGCCATAGTAAGTCATCTTATAATACAAGGGCATTAGAAGAAAATGAAAAACACCATTTGGAACCCAGGTAAAACAGCAAGAGACTTATAAGCCAAAGAACATCAGACAGTAATCAGACTCTTTGACACCACAATTTATGCCAGAATACAATAAAATAAATTATTTGAGATAAGCTATTATTTCTGTTATCTCAAATAATAAATTATTTCCCTTCCCCATGCATCTGTCAGTTAGTGGTACTGTGGTGGCTTGCCTGTTGCTGTGATGCTGAGAGCTATGCCTCTGGTATTTCAAATACCAGTGGGGTCACCCATGGTGGGTAGGTTTCAGCAGAGCTTCCAGACTAAGGTAGATTAGAAACAAGGACCTGGCAGTCTATTTCAGAAATAAAAAATAGCCAAGGAAAACCTTATGAATAGCAGTGGTACATTGTCTGAAATAGTACCAGAAGATGAGTCCCTCAGGTTGAAAGACAATCAATATACGACTGGGGAAGAGCTACCTCCTCAAAGTAGATCAGTCTTAATGATGTGGTTGGAGACAAACTTTCGGAACCTTCATTTAATGATGTGGCGAGATTCAAAATGAGAAGAAACAGCTGCAAAATTCATTAATAATAGGAACACGGAATATACGAAGTATGAATCCAGAAAAATTGGAAGTCATCAGAAATGAACTGGAAAGCATAAACAGCAACAACTTAGTGAGCTAAAATGGCCTGGTACTGCCATTTTTGATTCAGACAACCATATGGTCTACTATGCCAGGAATGACAAATTAAAGAGGAATGGCAGAGATTTCTGGGCAACATGGCATTATAGTCAGAAGCACCACGCCGTCCCTCTGCAGCAAAGATCAGAAAAATTAAGTCTAACAGAGTCACACGTCAATCCAGAAACCTTAAGCATCAAATGAAGAGATAAAGAACTCAGCCAAGCACTGAATGGAATAAGAAACTGACTGAGCACAGAGCAGAAGGAGAGATACACACAGGGGTCCCTATCAGCTACTGCAACACGGATCTGCCATCTTGGACTCCTATCAGAGATCAGCGAAAAAGAAGTATGAGAAAGCAGCTTCACGGAGCTTCCAGCAGGAGAAAGAAAAACTGGTAACCCATGATATAGACTTTCCCACCCCCACCCTTCTTCACCCCCACTTAGCCTCCTCTGCTCCCTGCAGCCACAGTCTATTGGCCAGGAAGTATGAGCTTCTCCCTAGTGCTGCTTGGATTCCACCCACTTTCGCTGACCAGCTCCCTGAGTGCTGCTTGTTGGCTGCTGGTGTTGCTTTTTTCCACTTCTTTAGATTTCTTCCTTACCTCTCACCACCACCCCCTCCTTTCTCTCAAATACCTGGCTCCATGCACCATCTTTGCTCCTTCCTGAAAGGCTGAAAAACACCACTCAACTGTGAAACTGCTTCCTGGCCTATGCTGCCACTCTGCTGGGACCCCTGGGGCTTTCTTGTTTGTTTGCTCTGATTTGTTCTGTTTTGATTTGTTTGTTTGTTTTATTTTTCTTTCCTCAGCTTGGGAGCCCCTTCTAGCCAGGCAGTAGCACGTGGCTTGGAAGCTAGTCTCTTAGTCTGTGCAGATGCACAGGGACATCCCTAGAGGCATTTCTTTATTCGTTTTTTTTTTTTTTTTCATTTCTTTGTTTAGTTTTCTTCTCTGTCATTCCCTTTTTGACTTTCTTCATTTCCAGTTTCTCAATTTATTCATTTCTTCTTTTACCATTTTTCTTTTTTTTTTTCATTTTTCTTTTTCCCCATTTTTTAGTCTCTCATTTCTCCACTCAAATAGCAAGCTCGCTTAGCACTCTTTTTTGTTTGTGTGTATGTTTTTGGCTCCTATTCCTCTCTCCTCTCTCTCATCTTTCCCGTACCCATCTTAGCTCCACACATCACAGTCTACACCCTCCCACCTGCCTACCTGCACCGTGTGCTTAAAATCACACTCCCAAGCAACACAGGCATGGCCTACCGGAACATGCCCTGCACTGATTCCCAGTCTGCACTGTCAACCCTGGTATGTGCCACAAAAAACCCATCCCAGCAACTCCCCTTCAGCTGGACCTGCCCTGCTGTCCCATACCTGAGTGACTGACCTGCCCATTGGAGAAGGAGGTGAAAAGTATCACGCCCACAGAAGAGCAAATTACAAAGAACAACAGCCCGTCTGCTCAGACATAACCAAATAAAACAAAAAAAAGCAGGATGAAACAAACAAATCTACAATCAATAAATTAGGAAAATGCCCCAATGACAGCAGACAGTGTCAAAACATTTACAAAAACAGGACAGGATTGTTCCAGTAGGAGTCCAAAATAAAACACCAAATGAACCTCCAGTGGAAGAAAAGGCACTAGACCTAACTGATAGGGAGTTCAAATCTCTAATATTCAAAATTACCCAAGAGTTGAAGCAAATAATGGACAAAAATGAGGAAAAAATAGACAAATTCATGGAAAATACAAACAAAAAAATGGAAGTATTCAAGAAAATAACACAGGAACAAAAAGCTAAAATAAATTCACAACTAGAAATAATACAAAAACAACAATTAGAAATCCAAAAGATAAACAGCAAGATTTCAGAAATGGACAGTATCATAGAAGGGCTGAGGAACAGGTTTGAAATGATGAAGACAGGGTCAGATAAACTGAAGACAAACACTTGGATACAACTCTCTTTAAGGAAAAATCAGAAAAAAGAATGAAGAAAAATTAAGAAACCCTTAGAATTATGTTGGATACAATCAAAAGCAAAAATCTACGAGTGATCAGAGTTCCAGAACAGGGGAAGAAAACTGAAAACACAGAAAGGATCGTTGAAGAACTGCTGACAGAAAACTTTCCCAGTATCATGAAGATGAAAAGCTGACCATCCAAGAAGATCAACGAACCCCATATAAGATAGACCCCAAAAGAAAATCACCAAGGCATACCATAATTACACTCCCTAAAACCAAAGACAAACAACGAATCCTGAAAGCAGCTTGAGAAAAACAAAAAGTCTCATACAGAGGAGAAACAATAATACTAAGCTCAGATTATTCAGCAGAAAACATGCAGGCAAGAAGGCAATGGGATGACATATATAAAACCTTGAAAGAAAATAATTGCCAGCCAAGAATAATATATCCTGCAAAACTCTCATTCAAATATGATGGTGAAATTAGGTCATTTCCAGATAAACAGAAATTAAAGGACTATGTAAAAACCAAACCAAACTTATGAGACTTATAAAAGGAAGTCCTTCAATCTGAGAACAAACAATATCAGACCACAGGCTGAATATAAGACACAAGATTGTACTAGCCAGATACCAACTTAGGAAATGAACTCTTAAGGACTATGCAAAACCAAAACAATTACAAAAGGGAACCAGAGAGGTTAATCTGTAAATGACACAGCATCAGAACAATAAAAAAGGGAATAAATGGTGTAGATACAGAACCTTTTAATGGAGAGGAAGCCAAGCAATACCAAGTAATAGTAGACTGGTTCAAATCTAGGAAGATAAGAGTAAATTTCATGGTAACCACAAAGAAAGCTAACAAACCTACTCATCAAAATAAAGAAGAAAAGCATAAAGTCTCAGTAAAAACAAAACCTACAAAAACAAAAGAAATCCACAAACAAAAGGAACTCAGCACAGGAGAGTAAGAGGAACAAAGAAAAAGTCAGCACCACAAAAAAAAAAAAAAAAGAAAAGAAAAGAACACTACAAAATGCAATCTCATTCCTAGGAATATATCCTAGAGAAATAAGAGCCATCACACTAATAGACATATGCACACCCATATTCATTGCAGCACTGTTCACAATAGCAAAAAGATAGAAACAACATAGATGCCCATCAACAGATGAATGGATAAACAAACTATGGTACATACACACAATGGAGTATTATACAAAGATAAAGAACAATGATGAATCTGTGAAGCATCTCATAACACGGATGAAACTGGAGGACATTATGCTGAGTGAAATAAGTCAATCACAAAATGACAAATATTGTTTGAGCCCTCTACTGTATAACTCATGTAAAAGTTTACACACAAAAAGTAACAATCTTTGTTGGTTAAGAGTGATGGAGGGAAAAAAATAGATAAGTGTTAACTTTAGTGAAGGGTAAGACAGTACATTTTACTGGGGAAGCCAGCACAACTTGTACAAGGAAAGCTCCAAACTCCCCGAGGGACTGAATTGCTGGGTGGAGGGCTGTGGGGACCATGGTCTCAGGGAACATCTAGCTCAATTGGCATAACACAGTTTATAAAGACAATGTTCTACATTTTACCTTGGTGAGTAGTGTCTGGGATCTTAAAAGCTTGTGAGCAGCCATCTAAAATACTCCACTGGTCTCACCCCTTTGAGAACAAGGGAGAATGAAGACAACAAGATACAAGGAAAAGTTCAGCCCAAAGGACTAATGGACCACAACTACCACAGCCTTCACCAGATTGAATCCAGTACAGCTAGATGGTGCCCGGCTACCACCACTGACTGCTCTGACCGGGATCACAGTAGAGGGTCCTGAACAGAACTAGAAAAGGATGCAGAACAGAATTCTAACTCGAAAAAAAAAGACGAGATTTACTGGCCTGACAGACTGGAGAAACCCCGAGAGTATGGTCCCCGGACACCCTTCACAGTTCAGCCTGGGATTGGACAGCCTCATAAAACAAAACAAGACTAATGAGGCACAGCAGTCCAGGGACAAATACTAGAAGGCAGTAGGGGACAGGAAAGCTGGTGATAGGGAACCCAAGTTTGAGAAGGGACAGTGTTGACATGTCATGGGATTGTTAACCATTGTTATAGGGCAATATGTATACTAACTGTTTAATGAGAAACTACTTGTACTGCAAACCTTTCTCTAAGGTACCAAAAAAAAAAAAAAAAAAAGAATTATCTATGTGAGATCAAATTGACCACAGCAATTCAAAAGGTTTGATGGGAAGTCTGAGGGACAGTGAGTTGAAGATAATGGTGATGGAATAATTTGGAAAAGGATAGTGAAAATATCAGCACAACTGGAAGAATGTAATCAATGTCAATGAATTGTACTTGTAGAGACTTTTGAAATGGTGTAACTTTGGTTATGTATATTTTCACCAAAAAAAAGCTCTTCAAAGTCTAGAAGGGAGAGTGTTGACATGTTGTGGGGTTGTTAACCAATGCCATAAAACAATATGTGTACTGACTGTTCAATGAGAAACTATTTGTTCTGTAGAACTTCATGTAAAGTACAATAAAAAAATTTAAAAAAATAAAGAGGAATGGTGTCACATTCATTGTCAAAAAAAAAAAAAAATTTCAAGATCTATCCTGAAGTACAATGCAGTAAGTGATAGGATAATATACATATGCCTACAAGGAAGACCAGTTAATACAACTATTATTCATATTTACACACCACCCACTACGGCCAAATAGAAGAAATTGGAGATTTTTACCAACTTCTGCAGCCTGAAATTGATTAGACATGCAATCAAGATGCATTGATAATTACTGGTGATTGAATGCGAAAGTTGGAAACTAAGAAGGATTGGTAGTTGGAAAATATGGCTCTGGTGATAGAAACAATGCCAGAGATCGCACGATAGAATTTTGCAAGGCAAACAACTTTTTCATTGCAAATAAGTAAATGGCTACTATACAGGTGAACCTCGCCAGATGGAATACACAAGAATCAAATCAACTACATCAATGGAAAGAGACTATGGAAAAGCTCAATATCATCACCAAGAAAAAGGCCAGGGACCAACTGTGGAACAGACCATCAATTGCTTTTATGCAAGTTCAAGTTGAAGCTGAAGAAAATTACAACAAGTTTACAAGAGCCAAAGTACAACCTTGAGTATATTCCACCTGAATTTAGAAAGCATCTCAAAAAATAGATTTGACCCACTCTTTAGACAAAGTTTGGACTGGACTATGGGACATAAAATGATACTCATGAAGAATGCACTTTTTAGCTCAAGTACACATGAGACTAAATGGGCAGCTTCTGTCCAGAGGTGAGATGAAAAGGTAGAGAGGGTTAGGAGCAGTTGAATGGACATGGGAAATCAGGGGTAGAAAGGAGGAGTGTGCTGTCACAGTATAGGGAGAGCAATTAGGTTCACATAACAATGTACGTGTAAATTTTTGTATGAGAGACTCACTTGAAATGTAAACTTTCACTTAAACTACACCAATAAACAAACAAAAAAATTGACATTAAAAAAAAAAAAAAGATTTGACCCATTGAACACTAATGACCAAAGATCAGACAAGTTGTGGGATGACATCAAGGACATCATAACATGAAGAAAGAAGAAGTCATTGAAAAGACAAGAAAGAAAAGATCAAAATGAATGTCAGAAGAGACTCTGGAACTTGCTCTTGAATGTCTAGTAGGTAGACCAAAAGGAAGAAATGATGAAGTAAGAGAACTGAACAGAAAATTTCAAAGCCTCAAGAAGACAGAATAAAGTGTTGTAATGAAATGTGCAAAGACCTGGAGTTGGTAAACCAAAAAGGAAGAACAGGCTCCACATTTCTCAAGCTGAAAGAACTGCATTAAAAATTCAAGTCTTTAGTTGCAATAGTGAAGAACCCTACACAGAAAATAATTGAACTAAGCAGGAAGCATCAAAAGAAGATGGAAAGAATACACAAAGTTAGTATACCAAAAATAACTGGTCAACGTTCAACCATTTCAGAGGTTTGCACATGCTCAAGAACTGAAGGTCAGGAAGGAAGAAGTCCAAGCAGTACTGAAGCCATTGGCAAAAATACAGGCTCCAGGAATTGACAGAATATCAATCAAAATGTTTTAACAAATGGATTCAGCACTGTAAGCACTCACTTGTCTATGCCAAGAAATTTGGAAGACAGTTTACCTGGCGAACCAACTGAAAGAAATTCATACTTGTGCACTTTCTGAAGGAAGGTGAACCAAAAGAATATGGAAATTATTGACATTATCATTAACATCACACACAAGTAAAATTTTGCTGAAGATCATTCAAAAGTGATTGTAGTAGTACATCGACAGGGAACTGTCAGAAATTCAAGTTAGATTCAGAAGAGGACATGGAATGAGGGATATCATTGCTGATGTCAGATGGATTTTGGCTGAAAGCAGAGAATACCAGAAAGATATTTATCTCTGTTCTATTGACTATGCAAAAGCATTTCACTGTGTGGACCATAACAAGTTATGGATAACATTGCAAAGAATGGGAATTCCAAAACACTTAATTGTGCTCATGAGGAACCTGTACATAGACCAAGAGACAGTCATTTGAGCAGAACAAGGGGATTCCGAGCAGTTTAAAACCAGGACGATGTGCATCAGGGTTGTATCCTTACACCATACCAATTCAATCTGTGTACTAAGGAAATAATCTGAGAAGCTGGACTATATGAAGAAGAATGTGGCATCAGGATTGGAGGAAGACTCGTTAGCAACCTGCAATATGCAGATGACACAACCTTGCTTACTGAACGTGAAGAAGACTTGAAGTACTTTCTGATGAAGATCAAAGACCAAAGAAAACAAAAATCCTCACAACTGGACCAACAAGCAACATCATGATAAACATAGAAAGACTGAAGTTGTCAAGGATTTCATTTTACTTGGATCCACAATCAACACTCATGGAAGCGGCAGTCAAGAAATCAAATGATGTATTGTATTGAGCAAAACTGCTGCAAAAGACCTCTTTAAAGTGTTAAAAAAAAGCAAAGATGTCACTTTAATGACTAAGGTGGGCCTGACCCAAGCCATGGTGTTTTCAATTGCTTCGTATACCTCCTAAAGCTGTTCAGTGAATAAGGAAGACCAAAGAAGAATTGATGCCTTTGAATTATGGTGTTGGCGAAGAATATTGAATATACCATGAACTGCCAGAAGAATGAACACATCTATCTTGGAAGAAGTACAGCCAGAATGCTCCTTAGAAGCAAAGATGGGGATACTGTCTCACATACTTTGGACATGTTATCAGTTGAGAGCAGTCACTGTGAAGGACATAATGCTTGTAAATTAGAGAGTGTGTGAAAAAGAGGAAGACCCTCAGTGAGATGGATTGACACAGTGGCTGCCACAGTGGGCTCAACCATAAAAACGATTGTGACGATCGCGCAGGACTGGGCAGTGTTTTGTTCTGTTGTACGTAGTAGAACCCACTCAATGGCACCTAACAGCAACAACAACAATATTATTTCTCTTTGTCTTTTTCCCATACATTGCTTTTTATTTTCAGTATGGATTACACTTGTACGTGAAGAAAATAAAAATGCTCATAATTGGGCCCATAAACAACATCATGTTAAATAGTGAAGAAATTGAAGTTGTCAAGGATTTCATTCTACTTGGATGAATAATCAACATCCATGGAAGCAGAAGTCAAGAATGAAATGATGTACTGTATTGGGCAAATTTGCTGCAAAATGACCTCTATAAAGTCTTAAGAAGCAAAGATGTCACTTTAATGACTACAATGAGTATGACCCAAGCTGTGGTATTTTCAATCACCTCATCTACATGTGAAGGTTGGACAACATAAAAGGAAGATTGAAGAAGAGTTGACACATTCAAATTGTGGTGTTTGTGAAGAATATCGAATATACCATAGACGACTAGAAAAATGAACAAATCTGTCTTGGAGGCAGTAAAGCCACAATGCTCCTTAGACACAAGTATGCCATAATTCATTTCATTTACTTAGGACAAGTCATCAGGAGGGACCAATCCCTGGAGAAGGACATCATGCTTGGTCGAGGGTCAGCAATAAAGAGGGAGACCATCAATGAGATATATTGACACAATAACCACACAACGGGCTCAAACACAGCAATGATTATGAAGAAGGTGCAGGACAGGGCAATATTTTGTTCTGCTATGTATAAGGTTGTTATGAGTTGGGAATGACCAGACGACAACTAACAACAACAACATTGTTTCTCTTTTTCTTTTGCCTATGTATTCCTTTTACTTTTCAGGTAGGAATTTCTAAAATTCTGGTAGGTGTCTCCAACTAAACATATCCAAAAGTAAATTCAATATATTAACCCAAAACCTTTCTATCTCTTTATAGTTTTTTTTTTTCACAATGAATATCATGGAAGGCACTGTGCATAATATTAAGTGATTAATGTTGTTTAATTTAACCTGTATTTTCATGTTGCAGAAGAGGTAACCGAGTCCCAGGCAGGAATTGAAATTTGCCCAACATCATGCAGATACTTAGTGGCAGAGCTCAAGAATCCAGTATGTCTAATTACCAATCCAGTGTTTTTCTCCCAACAATAACAACAACAACAACAAAATATATTTTTTGATAAATATTCTACTTTAATTTTATAGGCCCACTGTCTAAAACTGATTGAAAATCCACAGAGAGATTATGGAAGAGCATAAATAGCTCACAAGAAATTATAAGAACAGAGGCTCTTTGTCATAGAATTTGCATAAAAATGATTGTGTGTGAGTGTGTGTGTGTGTGTGTGTGTGCGCATTAGAAATAAAAAAAGAAAAATCTGTGACATAGAAGAAAGTAGATGACTCAGTGAACTATTATATTTCATATCTGCTAGCCCATAAAGGAATAGAGTTTCATGTTCACAAGGAAATTCAAGGTTTGGAGACCATACCCTGATAGCATTTTCCCCCCATAGTTTACTTCCCAGAGAAGAGAAAATAAACAGAAAATTATATATATATCAAAGGAGGTTTTAAGAATAGAAAAACATAACTAATGGTCAAAGTAAATATCAATTTTAGATATGTGTAGGTTTTGAAAATAGAATAAAGTCATGCTGCTTTTTCTAAAGTTTATACCTACTCCCATGCCCACACTGAATATCACTTTGAAAGGCTTTCCCTGTCCATCCTGGTGTAAAATGTCCTTGTCCCTGAATATCACAAAAATTCTTAACCAGACAATTTATTTATTGAGTAATCTTATATTGAATTTAGATATCTTTCAATCATAGAAGCATAGAAATTATGGTTTGCAATGGAATCTAATAGACATGAAAATGTGTTTTCCTCTAATTTAACCCATAATACCTCCAAAGAAAATTGTCAATCTTTTTTTTGAGATGAAGAGATCATAACTAGAATTCTACAGAAGTCTATTCCATCCTTGGGTCACTCTGATTGCTATCAAGTTCTTCCTCTGTTTTAAAAAAGTCTTCCCTACCTTCCTGAAACTTTCACACATTGGCCCTAGGTCCGAGTTCTTCCTCTGTTTTAAAAAAGTCTTCCCTACCTTCCTGAAACTTTCACACATTGGCCCTAGGTTCTGCATAGTTGACAGAAAGCATTGTTGGTAACTTATGAAAATGTGTGTTTTTACCACTCAGCATCTGTCTTAGTCATCTAGTGCTTCTACAACAGAAATACCACAAGTGGATGGCTTTACCAAAGAGAAGTTTATTCTCTCACAGTCCATGAGGCTACAAGTCCAAATTCAGGGCATCAGTACCAGGGCAATGCTTTCTCTGTCGGCTCTGGAGGAAGGTCCCTGTCATCAATCTTCCCTGTGTCTGCGAGCTTCTATGCACAGGAACCTCAGGTCCAAAGGACACCATCTGCTCCTGGTGCTGCTTTCTTGGTGATATGAGGTTCCCTGTGTCTCTGCTCACTTCTCTCTTTTATATCTCAAAAGTGATTGGCTTAAGACACTATCTGATCTTGTAGACCTCATCAATATAACTGCTGCTAATCCATTTTATTACATCATAGTGTTAGTTTACAACACATAAGGAAATCACATCAGATTACAAAATGGTACACAATCATACAATACTGGGAATCATGACCCAGCCAAGTTGACAGATATTTTTGGGGGGCACAGTTGAATCCATGGCAGCATCCACTCACCCTTCCTCTGGAAACCATTCCTTGGTTTTGCTCAAGGGAAACTTATTTTCTCAATCTCATTATTCAAGTGAGGTTATCTCAGTTACAGAGATGTACATAATTCATGTGCCTAATCCAATAACTATATTCATTTTCCTAGTGCACTAATTTTAGGATTGGGCAAGGAACCTAGATCACCAATCAGAGGTCAGAATTCTCATCTCTGAATTATTTTTGTTTGTGCTCTAAGGCAAGCAGACTCACTTTTATTTTTCATTTATTTTTCCTGCATGATTTCACTATCAAACATCAAATAAAGAAATATTACCAACTCTACACAAATTCTTCCACAAAGAGGAGAAAACAATTTGCAACTCAATTGATAAGGGCAGTATTATTCTATGAAAAAAATAAAGAAAAACATTTTCAAGAAAAGAAAACTACAGGTCACTCCACCTCATAACATAGATGCAAAAATCCTCGACACATTGCTATAAAATCAAATCCATCTATATAAAAAGTTACTAATAATTATGACTGAGTTTTAACCCAGAAATGCAAGTTTTTTTGACATTTGACAAGCAATCAATCTAACCAATTGTATTAACAGACCAAGTAAGAAAAGCCACATAGTTATCTCAGGAGAAGCAGACAAAGCACTCGATAAAATTCAACATGTATTTAAGTTAAAAACTTCCAGCAAACTGGAAATTAAAGTCAGCTTTATCAATCTGATAAAGGGCACCTATAAGCAAAACATATAGCTAACGTCATTCTTAGCAGTGAAAGAATGAACGTTTCCCACCTAAGACTGAAACAGAAACAAGCCATAGACATCCATTATCTGAATTCCTACTCAATATTTTACTGCAGTTCTTATCAAATAAAAACAAACAACAAGAAAAGAAAGTAAAAGCCATACCAATTGGAAAGGAATAAATAAACTTCTCTTTCTTTGTAGACAAGATGATTGTCTTCAGTAAAAATCACAAAAAAATCTCCGAACTCTACCAGAACTAATAAAATATTTTAGCAATGTTGCAGGATACAAGATCAATATACAAAATTCAATTGCATTGCTCTACACTAGCATTGAAAAAATGGAAGTTGAAATTTGCAAAACAATGTTTACAATAGCATCAAAGCTTAAGAAAATATTAAGTATACCTTTAAAAAAGAGATGGCAATATTTGTTGAGAACTATACCATATTGATGAAAGAAAACAATGTAAATCTAAGTAAATGGAGAAATATGTTAAGATCATGGATCAGAAGATTCAATGTGATTAAGAAGTCAGTTCTCCTAAGAATGATCTACAGATTCAAGAAAATAGCAATCACAATTCCCTCAGGCATTTTTTTTAATGGTACTTTAGATGAAAGTTTGCAGAACAAATAGTTTCTCATTAAACAGTACATATATTGTTTTATGACAATAGTTAACAACACCATGACATGTTAACACTGTCCCTTCTGAACCTTGGGTTATCCATTACCAGCTTTCCTGTCCCCTCCTCCTCTAGTCCTTGTCCCTAGACTGTTGTGCCTCATTAGTCTCATTTTGTTATCTGGAGCTGTCTAATCTTTGGCTGAATGGGGAACCTCGGCAATAACTTCATTACTGAGCTAAAACGGTATCTAAGGGCCATACTCTCAGGGTTTCTGCAGTCTCCTTTAGGCCAGTAAATCTGATCTTTTTTTGTGAGTTTCTCCAGCTCTGTCTGGGACCCTCTGTTGTGATTCCGGTCAGAGCAGTCAGTGGTCATAGCAGTCAGTGGTCATAGCTGGGCACCAACTAGTTGTACTGGACTCAGTCTGGTGGAGGTCGTGGTAGTAGTGGTACATCAGTCCTTTGGACTAATCTTTTCCTTGTATCTTGTTTTCTTCATTCTCCCTTGCTCCCAAAGGGGTGAGACCAGTGGAGTATCTTAGATGGCTGCTCACAGGCTTTTAAGACCCCAGACGCTACTCACCAAAGTAGAATGTAGAACATTGTCTTTATAAACTGTGTTATGCCAGTTGAGCTAGATGTTCCCCAAGACCGTGGTCCCCACAGTCCTCCGCTGAGCAATTCAGTCCCTCAGGGAGTTTGGTGTGTCTATGGAGCTTCCATGACCTTTCCTTGTACAAGTTGTTCTGGTTTCCCCAGTATTGTGTACTGTCTCACCCTTCACCAAAGATACCACTTATCTATTGCCTATTTATTATCCCCCCCCCACCCTTCCCATCCCTCATAACCAACAAAGATTGTTACTTTTTGTGTGTAAACGTTTTCATGAGTTTTTACGATAGAGGTCTCATACAATATTTGTCCTTTTGTGATTGATTTATTTCACTCAGCATAATGTTCTCCAGTTTCATCCAAGCTATGAGATGATTCACAGATTCATCATTGTTCTTTATCGTGGCATAGTACTCTATTGTGTGCATCTACCATAGTTTTTTTTTATCTATTCGTCTGTTGATGGGCATCTAGGTTGTTTCCATGTTTTTGGTATTGTGAACAATGCTGCAACGAACATGGGTATGCATATGACTCTTCATATGATGGCTCTTATTTCTCTAAGATATATTCCTAGGAGTGGGATTGCTGAATCGTATGGTATTTCTATTTCTAGCTAAGAAGCGTCACATCATTGTCCAAAATGGATGTATCATTGGGCATTCCCACCAGGAGTGCATAAGAGTTCTGACCTCCCCACAGCCTCTCCACATTTGTTACTTCCATTTTTTTGGATTCGTGCCAGTAATGACGGGGTGAGATGGTATCTCATTGTGGTTTGAATTTTCATTTCTATAATGGCTAGTGATCACGAGTATTTCCTCATACATCTGTTGGCCGCTTGAATGTCTTCTTTGGTGAAGTGTCTGCTCATTTCCTTTGCCCATTTTTTAATTGGATTATTTGTCTTTTCGTTGTAGAGCTGTTGGATTTTCTTGTAGATTTTAGAGATTAAAAGTTTATCTGACTGGTAATGTTCAGAAGTTTTTCTCAGTCTGTAGGTTCTCTTTTTACTCTTTTGGTGAAGTCTTTTAATGAGCATCAGTGTTTAATTTTTAGAAGATCCCAGTGACCTGGCTTGCCTTCTGGAGTTTGTGTGTTGTTGGTTATGGTTTGTAGCCTGTTAATGCTGTGCATTAGGGCCTCTAGCATTGATCCTATTTTTTCTTCTATGAACTTCATAGTTTTTAGTTTTATATTTAGGTCTTTGATCCATTTTGAATTCCTTTTTGTGTATGGTGTCAGGTATGAGTCCTGTTTCATTTTTTTCGAGATGGACATCCGGTTTTGCCAGCACCATTTGTTAAAAGACTGTTTTTTTCCACATTGGATGGAATTTGGGTGCTTGTTGAAGATCAGGTGACTGTAGGTGGATGGATTTACATCTGGGTTCTAAGTTCTGTTCTACTGGTCAATGTATCTGTCGTTGTACAAGTACCAGGCTGTTTTGACTACTGTAGCTGCATAGTAGCTTCTGAGGTCAGGTAGTGAGAGTGCTCCTACTTTATTCTTCTTCAATAGTGCTTTACTTATTTGGGGCTTCTTCCATTTCCATATAAAGTTAATGATTAGCTTTTCCATCTCTTTAAAGAATGTTGTTGGTATTTGGACTGAGATTGCATTGTATTTTTAAATTGCTTTGGTAGAATTGTCATTATCACAATGTTGAGTCTACGTATCCATGAGCATGGTATGTATTTCCATTTATTTAGGTCCCTTTGGGTTTCTTGCAGTAGTGTTTTGTAGTTTTCTTTGTATAAGTCTTTTACATCCCTGGTTAGATTTATTCCTAAGAATTTTATTTCTTAGGGGTTACTATAAATGGTATTGTTTTCTTGATTTTATTTTCATCATTCCCTTTATTGGTGTACAGGAATACAACTGATTTTTGAATGTTTATATTGTATCGTGCTATTTTGCTGAATCTTTCTATTAGTTCCAGTACTTTTCTTGTGAAGCCTTTAGGGATTTCTATGTATAATATCATATCATCTGCAAACAGCGCCAGTTTAACTTCTTCATTACCAATTTGGATGTCCTTTATTTCTTTTTCTTGCCTTATTACTCTAGTTTGGACTTCCAGAACAATGTGAAATAGGAATAGTGATAAACGGGATCCTTCTCTTGTTCCTATTCTCAGGGGGAATTTTTTCAGCCTCATTAACAATGATGTTGGCTCACCTATGGTCACCTGATCTTCAACAAGGGCCCAAAGTTCATCAAATAGGGAAAAGACTGTCTTTTTAACAAATGGTGTTGGCAAAACTGGATATCCATCTGCAAAAAAATGAAACAAGACCCATACCTCACAGCATATACAAAAACTAATTCAAAATGGATCAAAGACCTAAATATAAAGCCAAAAACTATAAAGTTCATTGAAGAAAAAATAGGACCAACTCTACAGGCCCTAATACACGGCATTTACAGGATACAAACCATAACCATCAACACACAAACCCCAGAAGATAAGCTAGATAACTGGGATCTTCTAAAAATCAAACACCTATGCTCTTCAAAAGACATCACAAAAAGAGTAAAAAGAAAACCTACAGACTAGGAAAAAATTTTTGGACAGTACAAGTCAGACAAAGATATAATCTACAAGAAAATCCAACACCTCTACAACAAAAAGACAAATAATCCTATTAAAACATGGGCAAAGGAAGTGAACAGACACTTCACCAAAGAAGACATTCAAGCAGTCAACAGACACATGAGGAAATGCTTGTGATCACTAGCCATTAGAGAAATGCAAATTAAAACCACAAGGAGGTACCATCTCACCCTGGCATTACTGGCACGAATCAAAAACACTGGAAATAACAAATGTTGGAGAGGCTGCAGGGAGGTCAGAACTCTTACACACTGCTGGTGGGAATGCAAAATGATACAACTATTTTTAAAAATGATATTGTGCTTCCTTAGAAATCTAGAAATATAAATGCCACATGATCCAGCTATCCCACTCCTAGGAATATATCCTAGAGAAATAAAAGCCATCACTAGAATAGACATATGAACACCCATGTTCATGGCAGCATTGTTCACAGTAGCAAAAACATGGAAACAACCTAGATGCCCATCAACAAATGAATGGATAAACAAACTATGATAGATACACACGACAGAGTTTTATGCCACGATAAAGAACAATGATGAATCTGTGTATCATCTCATAACTTGGATGAAACTGGAGAACATTATGTTGAGTGAATAAATCAATCACAAAAGGGCAAATATTGTATGAGACCTCTATTGTAAAAGCTCATGAAAAAGATTACACACAAAAAGTAACAATCTTTTTTGGTTACGAGGGATGGGCAGGGTGGGGGGGGGGATAATAAATAGGCAATAAATAAGTGGTATCTTTGGTGAAGGGTGAGACAGCACACAATACTGGGGAAACCAGAACAACTTGTACAAGGAAAGGTCATAGAAGCTCCATAGACACATCCAATCTCCCTAAGGGACTGAATTGCTGGGAGGAGGGCTGTGGGGACCACGGTCTTGGGGAACATCTAGCTCAATTGGCATAACACAGTTTATAAAGACAATGTTCTACATTCTACTTTGGTGAGTAGCGTCTGGGGTCTTAAAAGCCTGTGAGCAGCCATGTAAGATACTCCACTGGTCTCACCCCTTTGGGAGCAAGGGAGAATGAAGAAAACAAGATACAAGGAAAAGATTAGTCCAAAGGATTAATGGACCACAGCTACCAAGGCCTCCACCAGACTGAATCCAGTAGAACTAGATAGTGTCCGACTACCACCACTGACTGCTCTGACCAGGGTCAAAACAGAGGATTCTAGACAGAGCTGGAGAAGGATGTATAACAAAATTCTAACACAAAAAAAAGACCAGATTTATTCGCCTGAAAGAGACTGGAGATACCCCTAGAGTATAGCCCCAGACACCCTCTTAGCTCAGTGGTGAAATCACTTCCGAGGTTCACCGTTTGGCCGGGGATTGGATAGCCTCGGAAAACAAAACGAGACTAATGAGGCACAGCAGTCCAGTGACAAAGACTAGAGGGCAGAAGGGGGCAGGAAAGCTGGTGATAGGGAAACCAAGGTAGAGTAAGGACAGTGTTGTCCTGTAGTGGGGTTGTTAACAATTGTCATAGGGCAACATGTGTACTAACTGTTTAATGAGAAAGGATTTTGTTCTGTAAACCATCATCTAAATTTAAGAATAGCAGCATAACTGAAAGAACATAATTGATGACACTGAATTGTGCATGTAGAAACTTTTGAAATGGTGTATCTTTGGCTATGTATTTTTTCACCAAAAAAAATAAAAGTTGAGAAGGGAGAGGGTTAACACATCGTGGGGTTGTTAACCAATGTTAAAAATATGTATACTGATTGTTTAATGAGAAACTGTTTTTTCTGTAAACCTTCATCTAAAGTACAATAAAAAAAAGAATGATGTTGGCTGTTGGTTTTTCATAGATACCCTTTATTATGTTGAGACATTTCCCTTCTACATCTATTTCACTGACAATTTTTATCAGGAATGGGTGTTGGACTTTGTCCAATGCCTTTTCTGTCTCAGTTGAGACGATTATGTGATTCTTTTCTTTCCTTTTATTTATGTGCAGATTACATTGATTGATTTTCTAATGCTGAACCATCCTTGCATACCTGGTAAGAACCCTACTGGGTCGTGGTGTATTGTTTTTTGATACGATACTGAATTCTATTGGCTAGAATTTTGTTGAGAGTTTTTGCATCTCTATTCATAGGAGATATTGGTCCCTAGTTTTCTTTTTTTGTGGCATTGTTGCCTGGTTTTGTTATCAGAGTTATGCTGGCTTCATAGAATGAATTCGGAAGTGTTGCTTCCTTTTCTATGTTCTGAAATAGTTTGAGTAGTGCTGGTGTAAGGTCTTCTCTGAATGTTTTGTAGAATTCTCCAGTGAAGTCATCTGGGCCAGGCTTTTTTGTTGTTGTTGTTGGGATATTTTTTTTTTATTATTACCTTTTCAACCTCTTCTCTTGTTATAGATCTGTTCAGATTTTCAACACCACTTTGTTGTATTTTGGGTAGGTAATGTGTTTCTGGAAATTTATCCATTTCCTCTAGGTTTTCAAACTTGTTGGAGTATAGTTTTTCATAGTACTCTTTTATGATCCTTTTTATTTCGGTTGGGTCTGTTGTAATGTCCTCCATTTCATTTCTTACTTGGGTTATTTGTGCCCTTACCTGTTTTTCTTTTGTCAGTTTGGTCAGTGGTTTGTCAATTTTTTTGATCCTTTCAAAGAACTAAGTTTTGGTTTTGTTGATTCTTTCTATTGTTTTTCTATTCTCTATTTATTTCTGCTCTGATCTTTATTATTTCCTTCTCCTAGTGGCTGTGGGCTTTTTTGCTGTTCTCTTTCTATTTGTTTGAGTTCTATGGTTAATGTTTTTATTTTGTCCCCTTCTTCTTTTTTGACGTGTGCATCTATTGCTGTAAATTGTCTGAAGACTGCCTTTGTTGTGTTCCAATGGTTTTGGTATGATGTCTTTTCATTCTCGTTTGATTCTAGGAATTTTTTTTATTCCATCTCTGATTTTTTCTATTACCCACTGATGTGTAAGCAAGGTGTTATTCAGTTGCCATGTAATTGATTTTTTTTTTCCTTGCTCTGTTGTTAATTTCCACCTCGATTGCTTTGTGGTTAGAGAAAATATTTTGTATTATCTCAACGTTTTGGATCTGTTGAGGATTGCTCTGTGGCCTAAGATGTGGTCTATTCTGGAGAACGTTCCATGTGCACTGAAAAACAATGTGTAATTTGCAGCTGTTGGGTGGAGTGTTTTATATATGTCTATGAGGTGAAGTTGGCTGATTGTGCCTTTTAGGTCTTCTGTATCTTTGTTGAGTTTCTTTCTAGATATTCTGTCCTTTACAGATAGTGCTGTGTTGAAGTCTCCTACTATTACTGTGGAACTGCCAATTTTTCTTTTCAGTGCTGTTAGAGTTTGTTTTATGTATTTTGAAGCTGTGTCATTGGATGCGTAGATGTTTATTATGGTTATCTCTTCATGATGAATCATCCCTTTAATCATTATATAGTGTCCTTCTTTGTATTTTATGGTGATTTTTTTTAAAGTCTATTTTATCTGAAATTAGTATTGTCACTCCTGCTCTTTTTTGGTAGTTATTTGCTTGATATATTTTTTTCCATCCTTTGATTTTTAATAAATTTATGTCTTTGTTTCTAGGGTATGTCTCTTATAGACAGCATATTGATGCATGCTCTTTTTTTATCCGTTCTGTCACTCTCCATGTCTTTATGGGTGCATTGAGTCCGTTTACCTTCAGTGTAGTTACTGTTAGGTGTGAGTTTATTGCTGTCATTTTGTAGTACTTTTTTTGTGGTGCTGACGTTTTCTTTGTTCTTTGTACTCTCCTGTGCTGAATTCTTTTTGTTTGTTGATTGTTTTTCATTTCTTATGTTTTTGTAGGTTTTGTTTTTACTGAGACTTTATTTCTTTTTTCTTTGTCTTGATGAGTAGGTTTGTTGACTTTCTTTGTAGTTACCTTGAAATTTACCCTTATCTTCCTAGATTTGAATCAATCTATTATTATTTGGTATCACCTTGCTTTCCTCTCTATTAGAAGGTTCTATACCTACACTGTTTATTCCCTGTTTTATTGTTCCAATATTGTTGTCATTTACAGATTAAACTCTCTGGTTCCCTTTTGTAATTCTTTTGGTTTTGGATAGTCCTTGAGAGTTCATTTCCTAGGTTGGTATCTGGCTGGCATGATTCTGTGTCCTAGATTCAGCCTGTCATCTGATGTTTGTTCTTAGATCAAAATACTGCCTTTAATAATTCTTGTAAATTTGGTTTGGTTTTTACGTAGTCCTTTAATGTCTGTTTCTCTGGCAATGTCCTAATTTCACCATCATATTTGAATGAGAGTTTTGCAGGATATATTATTCTTGGCTGGCAATTTTTTTCTTTCAAGGTTTTATATATGTCATCCCATTGCCTTCTTACCTGCATGGTTTCTGCCAAATAATTTGAGCTTAGTGTTATTGTCTGTCTTCCGTATGTTACTTTTTGTTTTTCTCGAGGTGCTCTCAAGATTCTTTGTTTGTCTTTGTTTTTATCTACTGTGATTATGATATGCCTTGGTGATTTTCTTTTGGGATCTATCCTACATGGGGTCTTTGATCTTCTTGAATGGTCAGATTTTCATCTTTCATGATATTGGGGAAGTTTTTTGTCAACAGTTCTTCAGTGATCCTCTCTGTGTTTTCTGTTTTCTCCACCTGTTCTGGAACTCCGTTCACTTGCAAATTTTTGCTTTTGATTGTATCCCAAATAATTTTCAGGGTTTATTCATTTTTCTTTTTTTTTTTTTTTTTTTCCTGAGTTTTCCTCAGAGTTGTATCCAAGTGTTTGTCTTCAGTTTCACTGATCCTGCCTTCCATCATTTCAAACCTGTTCCTCAGGCCTTCTATGACACTGTCCATTTCTGAAATCTTGTTGTTTATCATTTGGATATTTAATTGTTTTTATATGATTTCTAGTTGTGAATTTATTTTAGCATTTTGTTCCTGTATTATTTTCTTGAATTATTCCATTTTTTTTCTGTATTTTCCAGGAATTTGTCTATTTTTTCTTCATTTTTGTGTGCTTTTTGCTTCAGCTCTTGGATAGCTCTGAATATTAAAGATTTGAATTCCCTATCTGGTAGTTCTAGTGCCTTTTCTTCTACTGGAAAGTCATCAGGTTTTTTTTTTTTTTTTTTTTTTTTTGGATGCCTACTGAAACTATCCTTTCCTGCTTTTGTATATGTTTCGATATTGTCTGTTGTCTTCAGAAGATTAAGTAGTTATTTGCCTCGTTTATTGGTTGAAGATTTGTTTGTTTCATTGTGCTCTTTTGTTTTGTTTGGTTATGTCTGAGCAGGCGGAGTGTGTGTTCTTTGTTGTTTGCTGTTCTGTAGACATGATACTTTTTACCTCCTTCTACAGTGGGCAGGGTCAGTCGCTGAGGTATGGTACAGCAGGGCAGGATCAGCTGAAGTGGAGTTGCTGGGATGGGTTTTTTGTGGCATGTACTAGGGCCGACAGGGCAGGCCAGGAATCAGTGTAGGGCAGGTTCTGGTAGGCCATGCCTGTGCTGCTTGGGGGTGTGATGTTCAGCGCATGTTGCAGGCAGGAAGGAAGGCTGAGGTGGGGGGGAATTGTGACATGTGAAGCTAAGATGGGTATGGAAAGAAGAGAGAGAGGAGAGAGGGACAGGAGCCAAAAACATACACACAAAAAACAAACAAACATAAAATAGTGCTAAGGAGCCTTGCCACTGGAGTGGAGAGATGAGCGACTGAGAAATAGATAAAAATAAGAGGGGGGAAAAGAAAAAGGGTAAAAAAATAAATGAATAAATAAAGTTAGGGGAAAAAAAGAGCCCCCAGGGATCCCAACAGTGCAGCTCTGAATACTGGGGAATTGCTCCCTGGCCATGAAGTACAGCCTGGCTAGAAGATGCAGAAGTGTCACACAGTGCCGAATATTCAGGAGACAGGAAGAGAAGGTAAGTATAGAGAGATGAGAAACTAAGATGAAGAAAGACAAAAAGGGAAAAAGAGAGAGAAGAAAACAAAACAAAACCCAAAAGCAAATAAAAAACAAAACCAAGAAAAAATAAATGCCCCCAGGGATGCCACTGAGCATGTGGGCAGAGTAAGGGAGTAGCTCTCTAGCCTTGCAATACTGCCCAGCTAGAAGGGGCTCCCAAGACAAGAAAAGAAAAAAAAAAAAAATCAAAAGAGAACAAATCAGAACAAACAAACAAAAAATTCCCCAGGGTTCCCACCAGCATGGCGGCATAGGCCAGGAAGCAGTTTCACAGTCAAGCAGTATTTTGCAGCCTTTCAGGAAGAAGCAATGCTGGCACACAGAGTCAGGTATTTGAAACTAAGGAGAGAGAGGTGATGAGAGGTAAGGAAGAAATCTAAGGAAGCGGAAATAAAGCAACACCAGCAGCCAAAAAATGGCACTCAAGGAGCTGGCCATTGCTGGCAGGTGGAATCCAAGCTGCTCTGGGGTGAAGCTGGTTTTCCGGGCCAAGAGACTGTGGCCACAGGAAGCAGAGGAGGCCAAGTGGGGATGAAGAAAGGTGGGGGGTTGGAAAGTGTATATCACTGGTTACAGGTTGTTCTGTCTCCTGCTGGAAGCTTCATGAAGCTACTTCCTCATAACCCCTGTTCACCAATCTCCAATAGGAGTCCAAGATGGTAAATCCGTGCTGTGCCAGCTGATAGGGGACCTCTGCATATATCTCTCCTCGCTTTCTGTTCTCAGTCAGTTTCTTATTCCATTCGATGCTTGGCTGAGTTCTTTATCTCTTCATTTGATGCTTAGGATTTCAGGATTGGGGTGTGTCTCTGTTTGACTTAGTTATTTGGATCTTTGCTATGGAGGGACTGCATGGTGCTTCTGTCTATAGTGCCATGTTACCCAGAAGTATTCAGGCATTTTTTAAGTAAATAAACTAATTTTAAAATATATATCAAAAAGAAAAGTTAATGGAAAAAGCAGGAAAAAAAAAATGAGAAGAAGAACAGAGTTGGAGGACTCACACTACCTAAATTCAAGACTTACTTTGGAAGCTAGAATAATCAAAAGAATTTGATATTGGTTAAATAAGAGTTCAGCAACCTTTTTCTTTAAAGTGCCAAGTAGTAAATATTTTAGGCTTTGCAGGGCATAAGGTTTTTGTCACAATTACTCACTTCTGTCATTGTAGCATAAAAGTCTCCATAAACAATATGTAAACAAATAAAAGTGGCTATGTTGCCAGAAATTTAAGCTGGATTCAGAAGAAAACATGGAATGGCTGATATCATTGCTGATGTTAGATGGAGCTGGAACAATGGTGGCTAAGTGGTTAAGAGCTCAAGCTGCTAACCAAAAGGGCAGCAGCTCCAATTCAGGAGCCCCTCCTTGGAAACCCTATGGGGAAGTTCTACTCTGTCCTATAGGGTAGCTATGAGTCAGAATGGACTCAATGGCACACAACAACAACCAGAAAGACATTTACCTTTCTCTTATTGACTATGTAAAAGTATTCAACTGTGTTGATCATAACAAATTATGGGTAACATTGTGAAGAACTGGGATTCCAGAACACTTAACTGTGTTCATGAGGAATCTGTACATAGATCAAGAGGCAGTTATTCAAACAGAACAAGGGGACATTGAGTGGTTTAAAATCAGGAATGGTATGTGTCAGGATTGTATCATTTCTCCATACTTAATCAATCTGTATGTTGTGCAAATAATCTGAGAAGCTGTACTATATGAAGAAGAATGAGGCATCAGGATTGGTGGAAGACTCATTAACAACCTGCAATACGCAGATATCACAACTTTGCTGAAAGTGAAGAGGACTTGAAGCACTTACTGATGAAGATCAAAGACTATAGCCTTCAGTATGGGTTACACCTTAACAGAAAGAAAACAAAAATCCTTACAACTGGACCAATAAGCAACATCATGATAAAAGAAGAAAATACTGAAGTTGTCAAAGATTTTATTTTACTTGGATCCACAATCAATGCCCATTGAAGCAGCAGTCAAGATATCAAACAATCTATTGCATTGGGCAAATCTGCTGCAAAAGACCTCTTTAAAGTGTTAACAAGCAAAGATGTCACTTTGAGGACTAAGGTGAGCCTGACTTAGGCCACTGGTGTTTTCAATAGCCTCATATGCATGTGAAAGCCGGACAATGGATACAGAAGACTGAGGAAGAATTGAAGACTTTGAATTATGGTGTTGGTGAAGGGTATTGAATATCCATGGACTACTATAAGAATGAACAGATTTTTCTTGGAGAAGTACAGAAAGAGTGCTCCTTGAAAGCGAGGATGGCAAAATTTCGTCTTGGACATGTTATCAAGAGGGACCAGTCTCTGGAGAAGGACATCATGTTTGGTAAGGTAAAGCATCAGTGAAAAAGAGGAAGACCCCTGTCTTAGTCATCTAGTGCTGCTATAACAGAAATACAACAAGTGGATGGCATTAACAAAGAGAAATTTATTTCTTCACAGTAAAGTAGGCTAAAAGTCCAAATTCAGGGCTTCAGCTCCAGGGGAAGGCTTTCTCTCTTTGTCAGCCTTCTCATCAATATTCCCCCAGACTAGGAGATTTTCTGCACAGGGACCCTGGATCCAAATGACATGCTCTGCTCCTGGCACTGCTTTCTCAGTGGTATGAAGTCCTCCTGTCTCTCTGCTCACTTTTGTCTTTTATATCTCAAGATATTGCCTCAGGACACAATCCAAACTTGTAGATTGAGTCCTGCCTTACTAACACAACTGCCACCCATCCTCCCTCGTTAACATCATAGAGGCAGGATTTGCAACTTATACGAAAATCACGCAGTACCAGGAATCATGGCCCAGCCAAACTGATACACACATTTTTTGGGGGACATAATTCAATCCATGACATTCCACCTAGTGATCATCCAGCAACCTGGTGGCAAGCTGATTACATTGGACCACTTCCATCATGGAAAGGGCAGAATTTTGTCCTTACTAGAATAGACACTTACTCTGGATATGGATTTGCCTTCCCTGCACGCAATGCTTCTGCCAAAACTACCATCCATGGACTTACAGAATGCCTTATCCACCATCGTGGTATCCCACACAGCATTGCCTGAGATCAAGGGACTCACTTTACAGCAAATGAAATGCAGCAGTGGGCCCATGCTCATGGAATTCACTGGTCTTACCTTGTTCCCCATTATCCTGAAGCAGCTGGCTTGATAGAACTATGGAATGGCCTTCTAAAGACACAATTATGGTACCATCTACGTGGCAATATCTTGCAAGGTTGGGGCAATGTTCTCCAGGAGGCTGTACATGCTCTAAACCAGCATCCAATATATGGTGCTGTTTCTCCCATAGCCAGGATTCATGGGTCCAGGAATCAAGGGGTGGAAATGGGAGTGGCATAACTCACTATTCCCCCTAGTGACCTACTGGCAAGATTTTTGCTTCCTGTCCCCTCGACCTTATGCTCTGCAGGTCTAGAGGTCTTAGTTCTAAAGGGAGGAATGCTCCCACCTCAAGACACATCACTGACTCCATTGAACTGGAGCCTAAGAATGCCACTTGGCCAGTTTGGGTTTCTTATGCCTGCGGTTCAACAGGTAAAGAAGGGAGTTACCATACTGGCTGGTGTGATTGATGCTGATTACCAAGACGAAATCAGATTGATTTTACATAATGGAAGTAAAGAAGAGTATGTCTGGAATGCTAGAGATCCTTTAGGGCATCTCTTAGTACTACCATGTCTTGTGATTTAAGTCAATGGAAATCTATAGCAACCCAGTTCTGACATGACTACTAATGGCCCAGACCCTTTGGGAATGAAGGTTTGGGTCACCCCACCACGCAAAGAACCATGACCAGCTGAGTTTTTTGCTGAGGGCAAAGAGAATATGAAATGGGTGGTGGAAGAAGGTAGTTCTAAATACCAGTTACAGCCACATAACCAGTTGCAGAAACAGAGACTGTGATTGCTATGAGTATTTCTGTTTTGTAGATGTACATCTAATACTTTTGTTTCCTTCACTTATAAAATATAACATATGAACGGGGTTACTGCGTTTTCAATTGTACGTGTGTTAGTTGTATCATGTTAGCCGCTAATATGACTTCGTAATTATCTTTATTCAGAGATTATGTATAGTTTCAAGAGATGTGTACAGGTGCCAAGTTTACAATGGATGGACTGTGATGGTTAACATTGTATGTCAACTTGTCTAGGCCATTATTCTCAGTGTTTTAGAAGTTGTATAATGTTGTGATCACTTCTCTGTTGAAATCTGATGTGTGATCACCCTCATGATGGAATCTGCTGAGTGGTACTGGCAGAAGCAGGGCCTGTGGCAGCTCACTGCCTGCTCAGTTTCATGTCTCTGCCTTCAGCCAGTTACTTTCTGCCTGCTTGCCTTGCCAAGGATTTTGGCTTGTTTCAGACTCAGCCGTTGCATGTTGTTGTATCACCTCTGGTTCTTGGGACTTGAGCTAGCTTGGAATTCGTCGATCTCGGAATTCATCAATCTCAGCCTGTGAGCAAGAGTCCAGTTCCCTGACATGCTAATCTTGGGTTCACCAGCCCCTGCAGCTACCAGAATCAGGAGAAACCTTGTGGTCTTGTCTGCTGACTTTGGAATTCATTGACCTTCACAGCCTGTGAGCGGGAGCCCCAAACTGACCTGCCGACTTTGGGTTCACCAGCTTCTGTGGCTCCGTGAATTGGGAAAGGCCTCTACCTTGATCCACAGACTTGTGACGTTTTAGCCTCTACAATTGTGTGAGCTGTTTCCTTGATATAAATCTCTTTCTATATATATTTAAATGCTTTACTGGTTTTGCTTTTCTAGAGAACCCAGACTAAGACTACCCTTAACAAGATGGATTGACACAGTGGCTGCAACAATGGGCTCAAACACAGCAATGATTGGGAGGATGACACAGAACAGGGCAGTGTTGCATTCTATTGTGCATAGGGTTGCTATGTGTCAGAACCGACTTGACAGCACCTAAAACAACAACAAAGACAACATTTTAAAACTTTTTGATGTAAATAAAGTGAAATCAGTAGCCACAAATCATTATGAGGTCAAGGAAAATGTTGTTTTGTTTTTGTTACGTTTTGTCTTTTCTGCTACTTTATTGTATTACTACTTGATTGATGTGAATTATCTGTTAGAGATGAAAAATAGTGAAGTCACAGGAGAAGGAAGATTTGCTGAAGATACATCCTTGAATAAGCGAGAGGAGATGGGATCCAGTGCACAGTACCCTCAAAAATAATTTGAACAAGATCCAGATAAAGGTGAGCATCTGCAGAGTACACTTATCAAGATAAGATTGTTTCCTCTTATAAGGTGAACTGTATAATTGGGAATTTTATTCTGCCTAAGGGGATACCCCAAGAAGAAGTATGGAACTCAAAGAAGTGGGGATGTTGACACATCAGTTGAGGGTCTGAGTCAGAGCTAAAACATTTATCTTTAGGGCAGAACTCCAGCCATAAGCAGAACTTGGAAGTTAAGCCTAGAAACTCAAGAGACTATGAGAGTATATTTGGAAGTGTAAGATGTAGGTAGCTCAGGAGGGAGGCAGGTGGACTAACCTCTAGCCTTTTGGAGTCATATCATGAAAATGAACCCTGGATCTCTGGTTTTGGGACAGATAGTTAATTCCAGACTCCACCTAGCCAAGGCTTGGCCAAGATTGACTCAAGAATTAGGTGACTCTAGGCCTAGGGTCTGAAGGCCAAAAGTGACTACAGTGGATGAGGCTGTGGTAGTCAGCATCATTAAGAAAATATTTGTTGATTTGGTTCTATTTGTTTTGTTTTGATGGATACTTAAAATATATGCAAAGTGCAAGTAGATTGATTTTGAATGTGATTTTTGCTGGAGTGTTGAGGGAGAATAGCAAACTCATAAACTGTAGAACCATAACAAGTAAATCCTTTTTGAATCCGGTATTAAGCCCTTCTTAAATTTTATTCTTCTTCTATGTTAAGGTCAAGATTTTTTTTTTTTTTTTCCTTTTTGAACAACTTCATTGAAAAGGCAGAACTTATGAAAAAAATGTGATTTAATAAGCAAAGTTCATTCTAACTTTTCAAGAATACTAATAGCTGTCATTTGTACTTGATTTTAAGTTGTAAAGTGCTTTCAAAAATTTAATCTCTTTATCCTCCTTATGAACTAATTTTTGTCCTCATTTTACAAGTGCATATACAAGATCCAGACAGATTAACTGTATTTCTTAAAAACACCCAGCTACATGTCTGACCCAAGGCACTGTCTTTTCAATAGGCTAATATGCACGTGAAAGCTGAACAATGAAAACAGAAGTCAGAAGGATTGATGCATCTGAATTATAGTGTTAGCAACAAATATTGAATATACCATGGACTGCCAGGAGAATGAACAAATCAGTCTTAGAAGAAATACAACCAGAATGCTCTTTAGAAGTGAGGAAGCAAGACTTCAACTTGCTTACTTTGGACAAGTTATCAGGAAAGACCAATCCCAAGAAAAGGACATCATGGTTGATAAACTAGCCAGAACCAAAACAGTTGCCCTCAAGTTGTTCCTGATTCATAGTGACCCATGAGAGTCAGCAAAAATGACAGAAACCCTCAACGAGATGGATTGACACAATAGACACAACCATGGACTCAAACAGACTAGTAATCATGAGGATGGCACTGGAACTGGTAACATTTTGTTCTGTTATACATAAAGACTCCATGAATCAGAGCTAACTAGATGGCAAGTAATGAACGGCAACAATAATGACAGAGCCAGGGCAGAAATCCTGGCTTTATGACTTGAAGTCCAATGATTGTTTAGCTATGTCAGTGCACCAAACCCTTGTCGGTGCTTCAGAATCTCATGGGGTGTGTGCAGAAAATACATATTCCCAGATCCTCCAACAAAGATTCTGATTTCTTTGAGTGGGGCTGAGTAGTCTGTATTCTAACAATCAGCCCCTTGGCTTCGTTGAAGATACTACTGTGCAGTAACACACACACCAGGGTCATTCAGGAGCCTCTATCAGGGAGTACCCTATGCAAACACTGCTTAACCATAGAGCTCCCCAGGAAACAGAGGGTAAAGCAGACAGTGTAAGCCTGGAAACAAAGAGACATAGATCCCCTACTCTTTCTTTAAAAGGCCTTTGGCAATTAAGTCACTTCTCTGAGCCTCAGTTTCTGTTTCTATGAAATTGAGCTAATCTATAGAACTGTTGTGAAAATTAGAACGAAGAGTTTTCAATTAATGCTATCTCTTATGGTTACTAAAAATTAACTATAGAAATGAAAATGTGGTTAAAAAAGAAAAGAAAAACAAATTGGAAGGTCCCTGGGTAGTGCTAATGATTTGCACTCAGCTAGAAACAAAAAGGTTGGAGATTTAAACCCACCCAGTAGCATCATGGAAGACATAAGCCTGGTGACCTGCTTCTGTAAAGATTAGTGCCAAGAAAACCCTATGGAGCAGTTCTATTCTGTAATGCATGGGCTCATCACAAGTTGCAAAAACAACAACAGTAAAAACAGTAACAGCAAATGTAGGGTGAAAAAACACACACAAATGAAAAGTTAACAGCAGAAGGAATGGGATGAGGAGCAAAAGAATCATATTATTCTACGGTTAAGTTATTTTGGTTTAAAATTCCATTTTAATGCTGACATTTTGAAAATATTCTGAAATAACTCAGATCCAGTGTTATTAAAGATGAGTTTCACACATACACACACAAATTCAGGTTGTGCATTTTAGCAGATCTAAATGTAAACTTCTGGAACCCAAAATAAACTTCAAGTTGGGGATATCTAAAATTAAGCTCAGTACGCAACTGTCTGCAAAGAGGACTGTGAGGGAGTCTGTTCGGAGGATAATGATCACGAGTCATATCCAGCTCGGAAGCGAGGCTTTCTGTGGGAGACAGAAGCTGACGGATAATATGGGGTGCTGTACTGACAACAGAAAGCTGGGTGTCACTCCAACTGAAGCTTATTAATTGTCTTTGCCCCAAATCCTGAATCTGATCATTGTCTCTCACAGCAGGTTCACTGGAGGCGCCATGCCACTTCTCAAGAGGGAGAGTTCTTACTTCCTTAAGACACTCTGTCTGGCAAGTTGAGGTGAGGACACCTGCTAATGAATGATTCAAGATACACAGGTGGCCCAGGGCTGGGCCTGCCAGGGGGAATCCTGGAACGGCACCCTCTTGAGGATCCGACATACAGAGGGAGAGCAAGCTGGCAGCCACATTCGTGCCTAGTCAATTATGCATAATTGCTGTCAGTCAAGTTCTCTTGCTCGTGTCCTCATGGATCCTGGTGGAGAATAAACAAGTCTGTTCTCTTGCTTAAGGGGGAGAGTTCTTATTTTAGAGGAAGCAGCAGCAGCAGTCCTCATCATGTTTCCTGCTCTTCCTCTTCACAGAAAGAAAAGTTTGTTTACGTGAGGTCGAAGACAAACTCCTTGGTAAAGCTACCCTAACTCCTCATGAGGGCATTGATGGTTCAGTGGTAGAACCCTCACCTTCCATTCTGGAGACCTGAGTTCAATTCCAAGCAACAGCATCTCGTGCACAGCTACCACCTGTCCATCAGTGGAAGCTTGTGTGTTGCTATGATGCTGAACAGATTTTAACAGAGCTTCTAGATTAAAATAGACTAGGAAGAAAGGCCCGGTGATCTACTTCTGAAAGTCAAGTGAAAACACTATGAATCACAACAGCCCAATCCACAACGGGTTATGGGGCTGGTGTAGAACATGGCACCACTTCACTCTGTTGTGCATGGGGTCATCATGAGTGAGGTGCTGACTCAATAACAAGTTCCTTACAGTCTGGCACTGTCAGCCTCTCTGACTGAATCCCATGCAACTTCTCCATGGATACTTCAACAGTGCAAGATGTCCCTTGTCTCCAAGAGGATTGTTCTCAAATTCTAGCATCTGCCTGTGTGTTCCCAGAGCAGCAGAGGGCATTTCCAGCTTGACCACTTGCTGACTAACTGTGATTCTTACGCAAGACATTCGACCTACTGAAGACTCCACTTGGAAGCACTGAATTTCAGTGGTTAAGGATATGATTTTAGACTTTATTCAGAGCTGGCTACAAATGTCAGCCATCCACCAGCTGAGTGATCCAGTAAAGTTACTTTACCTCAGAGCACCTCTGTTTTGTTTCGTATAAACCATAGATAACAATACCTATTTCCTGGGGAGTTTGTGAGGATTCAACAGCACAGAAAGCTCTAACCTGGTACCTAGGCATAGTCACTACGTGTAAGGAAGTAGCAGGAATATGTTCTCCTGGGAATTACTGTATTTTTATGCAAAAAGTACGCACCTTCTGCCTTTGTTTGCCAACTGTTCCCTTCCCCCCAAGGTGTATTTGTAAGCACACTATGTTATTTATTTATTTTTTTACAGCAACATGTAAAAAAAAGTTGGCATAGCTGTGCTTTCGAAACTACTTCGTGGCGAGAGAGTGCGATTGGCAAACAAACGTAGAAGGTGACAGTTATTTGGGTAAAAATATGGTATTTCCCGTCTTACTAATCTGGCAAAATGTATTTCTCCTGCATTTTCATCAGAAAGGTGGCATTTGCGGAAAGCCTTCCCAGTCTGGTTAGCTATGACTGTCTTATGCTCTCATAAGACATGTTCTCAAGAAACACACACCCCACATCTACACACATATTAAACTGTTTTGAAATAGCTTGTCTACATGCATTTTAAAAAAAAAAAGTTGTCATTGAGCCTTCATGTGTCAGAGTAAACTGTGTTCCATAGGGTTCTCAATGGCTGATTGTTTTTGTAATTAGATTACCGGGCCCTTCTTCTGAGGCACCTCTGAGTGCACTCAAACCTCTAACCTTTCAGTTAGCAGTTGAGCGTGTTAACCATTTGCACCACCAAGGGACTCCATCTATGTGCATATCCTCCCTGTTAGACCATGTCCTTTGAGACAGAAAACTTGTATTTCCTTTCAGTACACCTAGTTCCTCAAAGACCAGGTTTTCATTAAGCGTTCGATGAATGATGAACAAATGAATGAATAAACGAATGACAAGCTTCTGAGACAGGGTTAAGTTACAGGAGGCAGTCTGTAGCCTCTAGTGGCATCAGGGAATACCTGTAGCTATCATGGAACAAGGGGATGGAAGCCTGAGGAAGGGAAGTGTAGGAAGTATTGTCCTCCAGGGTTAGGGAAGACATGTGAAGAGTTCTTTTGCTTTATACCACCTTACCACTTTGGAAACCATCTCATGCATGCTATCTCATTTAAACATCATAAAAATTTGTAAACTAGGCCAGGAAGATTATTATTTACCCAGGTACCAGTGAGGAAACTGAGGCAGAATAATATCCCTGGATCCATAAGCTAATCAAAACCAGAGCCACTATAAGACCCACAGTCTTCTTAGATGGCCTCATGTTTGGCTCTTCTTACTAAAAAACCTTGCTAATTCTGACTTCATGAAGGTGGTTTCTGAAATAAGGGTTTAGACTTCTCGCTGAGAACCATTCAATAGATTTTTTGGTAAAAGTCAGCATGTGCTCGGCCTGGGCTCTATGAGTTGATGTTCCGGGTACATCATGTCTCTGGAAGATACAAACTTAAAACATAACCCATAAAGTGGAGAGGTGAAAACTCCTGGGCTGAGAAGCAAGATTCTAGAATAGAAAGGCAGATAAGAAGTGAAAGATACTTTCCTGAGATACTAGATGTAGTCCTAATCAGTAAGTAGAAACCCATTGCTGTTGAATCAATTCTGACTCATAGTGACCCTATAGGGCGGAGCAGAACTGCCCCACAGGGTTTCCAAGGCTGTAATCTTTATGGAAGCAGATGGCCACATCTTTGTCCCACAGAGTGGCTGGTGGGTTTAAACTGCCAGCCTTTTGGTTAGCAGCCAAGTGCTTAATCACTGTGCCACCAGGGATCCTTAATCAGTAACCAGTTACTGTCAAATTGATTCTGACTCGTGGTGACACCACATGTGTCAGAGTAGAACTACGCTCCATAAGGTTTTCGGTAGCTGAGCTTTCGGAAGTACATTGCCAGGACTTTCTTCTGAAGCACTTCTGGGTAGACTCAAGCCACCAAATTTTTGGTTAGGAGCCATCTCTGGGTAGTGCAATTGGTTACCCCCTCCACACCCCAGGTGCTGACAGAAAAGTTGGCGGTTCAAGTCAACCCATAGATTCCTGGAACAAAGATCAACTAATCTACTTTAAAAAAAAAAAAAAAAAATCAGCCATTGAAAACCCTGTGGAGCACAGATTTACTCTGACACACATGGGGTTGCCATGAGTTGGAGTCGACTAGATAGCAAATGGTCATGGTCCTAGTTGTGTTAGTTATTAATTAGCTGATATTGAGTAATCCCTTTACCTCCCCAAGTCTCAGTGCAAAATATGCAAAATGGGAATATTATCCACTTTAACTCAGAGTTCATGAAAATCAAGTTTAATACTAAAAAGTAAAGACACCTCGGAAGTGTGTTGCACACATGTAAAATTGATTAGCCTGGTGTTAATAACAGTGTTCTGAAGTCAACACAAGATTAAAATTGTGTAAATCAGAATCACCCTCCACAATCTTCTCGAAAGGTATGAAGTTAAAGACTTACACCGTAGTTCTATGTCTAACACATCCAGCTTGCCTCCAGGGAACAGACAGATTGCTCTTCCCTTACTGGAGCCCAGAAGACATCGTTGACTCGCTTCTAGGGAACATGTCATTGGAAAAATATGAATATTTAATGTACGAATCAGATGCAGCTGAGGCAATAGAACATTCCTCTCTCCCTTGTCACTTTCATTCAAGGGCATATTCAGAGGAGTGGGAAAATGGGAGGCAGAGTCACCTACACTCTTCTTATTGTCATATTCCATTTCTTTTTCATTATCGTTATTACCAGCATCACCATTATTATAATGCCCTTGTTTGCCAGCATGCATAGTTGAATGATATAAATAAAATATGTATATTATGCAAGATCATGGTATTTAGAAATTTGAGATTCAAAAGCCCTTAGTTGCAAATGAAGAAACACACTGAGTGAAGAGTCTTCCTGTCATTATTCAAAACCAAGTGACTCAGCACTTTCCACCTTTGGATTACACAGCCCAACCCTTTCTCTGAGCTGAGTCTTCGGATCTATAATTTCCACCCTTTTTTTAGCTTCCCTGAGATGTTTGACTCAGCTTCCTGCCCTGCTCTCATCTCATTCTATTGAGGACTTCCAATGACTATTAGGGAAGAGGATGTGCAGGATCCTAGAAGGGCCAGGCCAACTCTAGGAATTGGCAGAATCCCTAATTAGCTTACAATGTACAGGGATTTACACATTGAGAGGATGTCTGTGTGTGTGTGTGTGTGTGTGTGTGTATTTCCTGTAAATAAAGTGAGTCTTCTCAGTGATCGGAAGGTAAAGAGGCAGCTAACTGAATTAAGTGGGGGCTCAGTAGTAGAAGTCTTTCCTTCCGTTCAGGAGACGGAGGTTTAATTTCTAGCCAATGCAACTCATCACAGGCATCACCCATCTGTCCATGGAGGCTTCTGTGTCGTTATGATGCTGAACATGGAAATGCTAAGTGCTGCAAAGGGTTAAGTACTTTACTACTAGCCAAAAAGTTGGTGGTTCAAACCCATCCAGAGATGTCTTGGAAGACAGACCTGGTGATCAGCTTCTGAAAAGTTACAGCCTTAAAAACCCTATGGAGTGCAGTTCTACTCTGACACACGTGAGGTTGCTGTGAAACTCAAGGGCAACTAACAACAACAACATAATGCTGAACAGGTTTCAGAGGAGTTTCCAGACTAAGACAGAGTAGGAAGAAAGGCCTAGTAGTCTACTTGCAAAAAATCGCCAATGAAAGTTCTGTGGATCACAGCGGTCTCATTATGTTGTTGTTAGGTGCCATCAAGTCAATCTCAACTCATAGCAACACTATGTACAACAGAATGAAACACTGCTCAGTCCTGTGCCATCCTCACAATCATTGCTATGTTTGAGCCCATTGTTGCAGCCACTGTGTCAATTCATCTCGTTAAGGGTCTTTCTCTTTCTTCTCTTTTTTGCTAGCCCTCTACCAAGCATGATGTCCTTCTCCATGGACTAGTCCCTTCTTATAACATGTTCAAAGTATGTGAGATGAAGTCTCACCATTCTTGCTTCTAAACAGCATTATCGCTATGCCTCCTTCAAGACAAACTTGTTCATTCTTCTGGCAGTTCATGGCATGTTCAATATTCTTCACCAACACCATAATTCAAGTTTTTCGATTCTTTTTCTGTCTTCCTTATTCATTGTCCAGCTTTCACATGCATATGAGGAGACTTAAAATACCATGGCTTGGGTCAGGCACATCTTAGTCCTCAAAGTGACATCTTTGCTTTTTAATACTTTAAAGAGGTCTTTTGCAACAGATTTGCCCAATGCAATGTGTCTTTTGATTTCTTAAGTGCTACTTCCATGGGCATTGATTGTGGATCCAAGTAAAATGAAATCCTTGATAATGTCAATCTTCTTTCCATCTATTGTGATGTTGCTTATTGGTTGAGTTGTGAAGATTTTTGTTTTCTTTATATTTGGAAGAGGCTGCATAGGTACAGCTCACTATTATTACTCCTCATTGCTAACCCCCACATTGTCTCATGATCTTGTTTTTCCCTCCCATTCCAGTCTCTATAAAAAGTTTAAGATTAACCAGTGTTCCTCCTTGGAGGGTGGAAAACAAGTGATAATGATCTAAGAATGAAAAACCGAACAAAGCACCCATCTTGGGACGAGAAAACCAGGACTTTGCCAGAGAACCCCCAGTAAAAGATTAACTTATCTGGGACATGACCACCTCAAGGAGGAACTAACACAAACTTCTAAAACCCATAATCCTATCCCTATAAAAGCCTTCGGCCGATCTCCAATGGGGGAGATGGGTTTTTGGGGGAATCTATTCCCCTCCGTCTCCTATACATCAATATATAATAAAACTCTTGCTGTTCACCCCACCCCTGTCTCAGAATTGCCTATTGTGGTAGGCAGCTCCAACCCACTTTATTGCAGTAAAATATTGAGATGTAATCCATACTGAAGGTTGTAATCTTTGATCTTCATCAGTAAGTGCTTCAAGTCCTCTTCACTTTTAGCCAGCAAGGTTGTCATCTGCATAACGCAGGTTATTAATGAGTCTTCCTCCAATCCTGATGCTGCATTCTTCTTTATATAGTTCAGTTTCTCAGATTATTTGCTCAGCATACAGATTGAATAAATATGTCGAAAGGATACAACTGCCATAAATCAGGAGTGATTTAAGGGTAGCTAACAACAACGTCTGAACTGAGTTTCCTTGTGTCAAGCTAAGACTCAGGTGATTTCCCTTCTTGTTATATCAGAATCAGATTATGATCAGGTTGACTTTTTCTGTAGCCCTCCCTACCTCGGAATAGTATTGTAGTGGGCATGAGTTGGGAGTAAGGAAGATACTAATCAGAGTTAAAACCAAGAGAGGCATCAGCCCCTGCTCAAAAGCCACCATTAAGAAGAGATTTGCCCAAAACCTCTTGATTCCAAACTGATCTCTCCTTTCCCTGACCCTTCCACAGGATTCCTATCAGCTATTTCCGAGTTACCACTGTCCTGCTGGATGTTGGCACAGGCTTCTGCTGTTCTGTCTGCTATTATTTTGAACACGCTCTAATTCATCCCCCACGCTGCAGCCAAAGGTAGCTTTTAAACTGTAAATTTGACAAAGGAATTCACTGCTGAAAACCTGTCAGTGTCTACCAGTTAACTTGAAGACTACATTCAAAATCCTTAAAAAGGCTTTCAAAGCACTTGGCAAACAAGCTCTCACACTTTATCTCTTACCGCACCCTTCACAGAATACTGCCAGAATAAATCAGAGACAGAGAGGAGGGGAAAACTGGCACCTAGAAAATAAACAAAGCACTTGGCTTTACATTCCCTGACTATATAGAAATCAAATGTAAGCTAGGTTAATGGTAAGATTTATTGCCCCTCCATCATAGTCCTATTACCCACTGAAACCCAAACCCACTGCCATCAGGATGATTCCGATTCATAGCGACCCCGTAGGGTTTCCAAGCCTGTAACTCTACAGAAGCAGACTGCCACGTCTTTCGGTTGTGGAGCCACTAGTGGTTTCTAACCACCAACCTGTTTGGTAAGAAGCTGAGCACTTTAACCACTGTGCCACCAGGGCTCCTTATACCCCAAAACAAAAGAAAAAACCAAACCCATTTCCATCGAATTGATTCTGACTCATAGTGACCCTATAGGACAGAGAACTGCTCCACAGGGTTTCCAAGAAGTGTTTGGTGGATTTGAAATGACAACCTTTTAGTCAGCAGCTGAGCTCTTAACCACTGTGCCACCAGAGCTCCGGGCTTCTTAGAGTCTCATTATATAAGAAAATTATAATCGTATGACTTTTGCACCAGATCATCAACATTTAAGGATAGAAAGGGCAACAGGAAATAATTTTCTCCACCTTCTGTGAAGATCTGAACCAACTGAGCTTTTAAGAATCCAGCTTTCAGAAAAACTTTATTTAACGGTGATCCTGTAATTTGGCATGATAGCTATTCACCTGTGTCCTTCAGAAAACCTGTGTTAGGTTTGGGGCGCATGTAATGAATGGTGGTCTCTTGTGCTTACATATTTCTGGTACTGAAATAGATTCAGAGTGAAATCCTGATCTGCTCTGGCCAGAGTGAGTGTTTGAGGGTGTTACTCTGTGTAACGGTTTCCACGTTACTCTGCAAAAAGCTATCTGTTTTTAATTTAAACTCAATTTGGCAGGTACATGTCCAATAAAAAGACTAGCCCTTGAAACTCACTCCTATTCCCAGAAAATCAAAGCACAGAGAACAAGAAATTCACTCCCAGAGGATTGACAACTAGGAGATACAGGCATTTGGCAAAGGCCATATTGGTAGACTAACTCTCTACAGATATGCATCTGACAAAGCACAGTTTTGTTAAAGAGAAGTATACCAAAAAACAAACAAACAGTAACATTAAGTAGATTTCCACTGATGACATCCTCATGTGTGTCAGAGTAGAACTGTGCCCCATAAGGTTTTCAGTGGCTGATTTTTCAGAAATAGATTGTCAGGCTTTTCTTTTGAGGCACCTTTAGGTAGACTCAAGCACCAAACTTTTGGTTAGCATCCAAGCATGTTAATCACTTACACCAAACAAAAATGGGAAATTTCCGGTAAGTAAGATCATTAAAGGTCCTGGTATAAGCAGGTGACCATCTCAAGTACAGAGAATCCCAGAGCATGTGAAAATAGATAAACAGCTGGAATGATGAAAGAAGATCAGAGTAAATATAATTCCCAAATCCACACTGAATTAAGGAAGAAAATGCAGTTAATATCAGAGTTCCACAATGTAGTACATAAAATGTGTTTTAGATTATTATGTTCCCGTTAAATGCACAGTATATATAGTTCTACTTGAAAGTTAAGGCATTCTCAATTAATCCCTTTCTATGTCTTCATAAAATCTTAATTATTGTAATAAATATCTGTACTTTACTGAGTAATCTAACAGTAAAATTTCTGTTCCACACTCTGGAAACCGGAATGACCAGGCCAGATACACAGCAGTATTTTTGCCTTCATACATAGGGTGAGATAATAACTCGAATTTCATTCATTCAATTCACTTAACAAATACATTGAACTCATAATACATGGTAAACTCACTCCTAAATGCTGAGGATATACTGTGAAACAAATCACCAGATAAATAAAGTGATATCCTAACGGCAAAGGTATAAAAGAACAAGGTAATTTAGAGACATGGTAGTGCTATAAAAGAAGTTGAAGCAAAGGGTGTCAAAGAAGGTAGTGGCAGCCAATATAGATGGAGAGTCAGGGAAGGACAGCTGAGGAGGTGGTTTTATAAACCATGGAGTGAGGATGGTGGCTTGGGATATCAAGTCCAAAAGGGCCCGAGATGGCCCCATCAAACTTCTCTTTAACCCAAAATGTAAAGGAAGAACTGTGATTTCCCAGTCCCAAGAACAGTACAAAAGATAACTAAGATAGCTGAGCCAGAAGATGTGGAAAAGACATAATAATGGCAAGTAAGTTAACATCTTAATAGTACAATAGAGCTTTCAAACAAAGCCCACAGGTGTATAGATTTAATTATATCCCCCCAAAATATGTGTTGGAATCCTAACCTCTATACCTGTGGAAGCAATCCTTTTTGAGGCTTTCTTTGTTATGTTAATGAGATTATATCAGTGCAGGGTATGTCCTAAACCTAATCACTTTTGAGTCATTAGTAACAGTGGATTAGACACAGAGGCAAGAACAGATACCATGAGAGGATCCTATACAAGCCATGGAATGCCAAGGAATCAAGGAACATTGACAAGAAAAGAATCAACATGACTGAGATGCTGATTTGGACTTTTAGACTCTAGTACTAAGAGAAAATGAATTTTTGTTCTTTAAAGCCATCCACTTGTGGTATTTCTGTTATAGCAGCACTACAAAACCTAAGACAGCAAGTATTTTCTTGGAATTACCCTCAGACTGGTAATGCTAGGTAGGTTTCTACTATTATCATCATTTTATAGATAAGGGAAATGGAACTCAGAGATGTCATATGACTTATCCTTGAGTCATACAACTAACCAACAGCAAGGCGTAGACTAGGGTTCAGCAAACAACAATTTCCAGGCTAAATCTAGTCTGCCATCTGTTTTTGTACGTAAAGTTTTATTGGAACATACCCCCATTCATTCATTTACGTATTATCTATGGCTACTTTCATGCTACAGGAGCACAGATGAATAGTTGTAACAGACTGTTTGGCCTGCAAAGCCTAAAGTATTTATTATCTGACTCTTTACAGAAAAAGTTTCCTGACCCTTGATCCAGGGCAGTGGTTTCCTAATCCTGAGTCCAATTCCCCTCCCTGTACATTTCATGGTATGGACATGTTTCATGTTTGTTAATTTTGATCTCTAACTAGAAGGTTGAATCCTTGAGGGAGGAACCCTATCTTAAGTGTTGAATCCTGGGAAAAGAGAGAGCATACCATAAATATGTATTATCTTTGCACAATTTGAACTAAGAAGAGAAAATGGGAATTGAGCCATAGAAATTATTTATGTATGTTTAACCAAATGTTTACTCCATCAAATTCAGCTATTTACTCATATTCTGATTGTCTTACAGTAATCCCAATCAAAATTTTAACACTCAAAAAGGAGGATCAGTCTATATTTGTATGGTATTAATCATAGGCAAAATTCTTAATTAGTGCTTCATTTCATGATGAGTACTACTTCTCATGGTGGATAAAGGGGGGGAAATAGAAAATTTAAGAAGATAACATAACTTGGTGTCCTAAAAAATTTTCTTAACCTTTGAGGACTCAATTTCATCACTAGGAATTGACTTCAAATATATAAACACTCCACATGATATGACTAATAATAAAAACTTTCCTAAGTTCATCAATAATCATTTTATTCATTCCTTCAAGCATTATTAAATGCTACTCCAGTTATCTATTGTTGTATAACGAAACACTGCAAAATTTAAAGGCTTAAAACAACAACAATCATTTTATTACTATCTCTTAGAATTCTGGGATTTGACTAAGGCTCATCTTGGTGATTCTTGTTTCTCATGTAATTGCAAGTAGACAATGGGTAGGACTGAAGTTATGGTGAAAGTTTCCTCACTCATATGTCTAGTGATTGATGCTGATTTTCTCTGGGATTACAGCTGTGGCTGTCTGCTGGAACGCCTACCATAGCCTCACCATATAGCCTGGGCTTCCTCACAGCATGGCAACTGGATTATAAGAGCAACCATACAAAGAGGAAGTAGAAGTGGCCAGCCTCTTACAACCTGGGACTGAAAACTAGCACAGTGTCACTTTTGCTGTATTTTGGTAAAAGAGCAGTCACAGAGCCTAGTTTCAAGGGGAAAAGAATATAGACTCCATATCTCAACAAGAAGAGTATCAAAGAATGTCAGGGTTTTTTTTTTTAAAAACTTCACAGTCTGGCTTCCAACCTCAAATTATGAACATTAGTCCAAAATGCAAGATATACTTACTCCCAAGTGTCTCAAGAATTTTGTCCTATTACAACATTAGTCTCAGCCTCAAGGTCCAATATTGTTTTATTTAAATCAACTCCTTGGGTGTGGTTCCACAAGTACAGATTCTTGGTTTCTGATTCTGCTTAGTCTGAAGACCTGGGAACTAAAGAGATAACTTATCTGATCCCCAACACAAACTCGACTCCACATAAAATGATGAAACAGTCACAGAACAATGTCTATTGAAACTTTCTTACAAAAAAGAAAAACAAATGAAGGCACATGCCAGTTACTGGTCCATAGCAATTCTGAAATCCAGACAGATGCATGTTGCCAGTTTCTTGAGCAGGGCGCTTTACTCTTCCCTGGGAGTGATGTTCTCCAGCTTTGGCTCTGTCCTCTGAACTTAGCTTCTTTTGAACCATGCGTCCACTTTCATAAGAAAACTGAATTTCCAATTAATTAGTCTTCACTGCCTGTTTCAAAATACCCTCTTCATACTATACTGTCCCTGTTTCTTTTTGTCCAAGCTGGTATGCTTTGACCAAAAATTTATCTTTAATTCTTTTTTTTTTTTTTTTCATGAATCTTATGTGGCTCCATCAGATTAAGCCAAATCACAAATCTCTTTGAGAAGAGCCCTTCTCTACATTGAGTTCCCTATTAAGTTGCTCTTGGAAAATTACCTAAAGATTTTTAGAAGTCCTAATGCTTAATAGGGAGCCCCGGTTACACAGTGCTTAAGAGCTCAGCTGGTAACCAAAAGGTCAGCAGCTTGAATCCACCAGCCACTATTTGGAAACTCTATGGGGCAGTTCTACTCAGTCCTACAGGGTCGTCTATGAGTTGGAATCAAATAGAAAACAACAAGGTTTTTTTTTTTTTGAATGTTTAACGGAGCAGATATGCAAGATGTGACCTTAAGATTTTCACAGGGTCTTTTATTTATTTGAAAGTCTTTGTGAGATGCTGCTTAGATCTTTCTCAGGTCATAGACCACCCATCCTGTATTTGACCTTAGTCCAGAAGCCATTATTAATTTTAGGATCATTTGCTGGTGGAAGAGGCTGGGAATGAGAAACAGCTTTAATTTAGAGAGCAGAAAGCCCTGACTCCTTTATATTTAGTAGTTTGTTCTTTAGCTCTTCTTTCTTCTATCACATTTTATCAACACTGGCTGAAAATATTCTTAGCTAAACCCTTGAGATCATCAGTTACATTTTCTGATTAACACACCACCACAGGTAGCAATACTGTCAGACTTTCTGCCACTACATAACAAGTGTACCCTTTCCCTCAGCTTCCAAAAACATTATTCTTAATGTCTTAGTTACTTAGTGCTGCTATAACAAAAAATATCGTGAGTGGCTTTAAAGAACATAAAACATTTTTATGCAAATAATGCATGCTTTCTATGTTTGTTTGACAACTGCTCCCTCCCACCACAAGGTATTTTCGTAAGGGTACTATGCTAATTTTTTTAGCTCATTACTCTAATTTTTCAGCAAAAAAATTAACATAGCACCCTTACAAAAATACCTCACAGCAAGAGGGAAAAGTTGGCAAACAAATGCAGAAGTTGTGCGTTATTTGTGTAAAAATACGGTAAATGTATTTCATTACATTTCTGGAAGCTAGAAGTCTTAATTTCGGGTGTCAGTAGGACTAGGTTCTCTCTCTCTCTCTGTGGGCTCTAGGAGAAGATCTTTGTCTCTTTCAGCTTCTGTAGCTCCAGGTGTTTCTTGGCATTCCTTGGCTGTTTGTAGATGTATCTTCACACGCCATCTGTCTTCCTTCTTTATGTATGTCTGTCTTTTCATGTCTGTTCTCCCCTTTATAAGACACCACTCAGAAGGAATTAGGTTTAGAACACACCCAATTCTGGTATGGCATCATTAACATAATAAAAGGAAATCCCTATTTCCAAACAGGACCACAGTCACCGGTACAGCAGTTAGGACTTCAACATGTATTTTGGGGGGGCACAATTAAATCCATAACACTTATTTTACTTTAAGCTCTCATTCACAGCCTCCTTAAGGTCTTTCAGGCTTTTACAAGCAGTCCCTCAAGATCTTTCCAGCCACCATCCACTGCTTGATTCCAAACCCAATGCCACATGTTTGTTTTATTATGGCGGCACCTTATCTATTTCTTTACATCAAATTAAATAAAAAATTAATGGCTTAAACAAATATCATTTTATTAGTATTATTATTAGCATTCTGTATATTGACTGGACTCAGCTAGGCAGTTTTTAAGTGAGATGTCTCAGAGGGTTGCACTGAGAGAGACACCAAGTTTCTAGTCATTGGAAAGGCCTCCACACTCACATGTCCAGAAGTTGATGCTAATTGTCAGCTGTGACTTCAGCTGGATCATCTATACATGATCTCATCATACAGCCTGGGCTTCCTCACAGCATGGCTGAGTTGTGAGAACAAACATCCTGAGAAGCAGGAAGTGGAAGCTGCCTTTTTCTTAGCTTCCGAGCCCAGTAACTGGCACAGTGTTACTTCTGCTATACTCTATTATTCCAGCAATAACAGATCCAAGATTCAAGTGGAGGGATAGATCTCACTGAATGTCAAAGAACTTGGGGACTGATTTTTTTAAACTTTCATAAATTCCTACTGTGTTCCGGACACCATGTTATACATATTTCAAAACCAAACCAAACCCATGCCATTGGGTTGATTCTCACTCACAGAGACCCTGTAGAACAAAGTAAAACTGCCCCATACAGTTTCCAAGGTTGCAATCTTTATGAAAGCAGACTACCACGTCTTTCTTCCATGGAGCAACTGGCGGATTCAAACCGCCAACCTTTTGGTTAGCATCTGAGCACTTACCCACTGCACCACCAGAAGTCCTTTATTCATGTTTCGGCGTTATAAAAGTGAACAAGACATGTAGCTTTCCTTGAGAAGATCACAGTCTAGGGTCACTCTATACTATGTCAACTTATATAAGACAGAAGTTTCCATAATTCCCTTTCCTTTAGGAATCCAGATTATGGTTGGACGTAAGAAAAATTGAGCATGATTTGGAATGTGGAAGTGAAGCTGCAGTTATCATTTTCCAAATGTTGGTTTAAGGTGACAAAAACCACTGCAATGTGTGCATATTGTTGCTGATCTGCTGACTTAAGTACTGGCATGGGACAAAATCTGGGCTTGCAGCTCCTCCAGCTCCTGCTAGATTTCCTCTTTCATCTTCTCCAACCCTTAAATCAGGTGAGTGTTCAGCTTTTTGGAAAAAAAAAAAAAATCCATCAGCTCCTTCTGCAGGATGCCTGTATTGTTGAGGTTAGAGACAGTGACAGATATAGGTTTCAATCTGTCCTCACAGATTCTGCTTTTCTTTAAAGGTTCCAATTTGCCCTCATTTTCTCCAATTTCACTTCCAGTTTTTATTCCCATTTGCTGGTCTTGTTGACTTTCAGCAACTTCAGACCTACCACCAGATGATGAGGCAACAGCCTTCCTTAGACTTCTTCACCATTACTCACAATTGTGTATGGCTTAACCCCTTATTTCACAGCACTCTTAGTGGATTGGCTTCTCGGATAGCACCATAACTAATACAGGGAGTATGTTATGAGTTTATTATTATGCTTATAATACAAAATTATATGCATTATCATGTAGAGATATGTAAAGGAAGAACTAAGTAGGGGATGAGGAAAGATTTCATAGAAGTAGCATTTTAGCTGGATCCCCTTAACAGGTATTTTTTCACAATGCAGAATAAATGGAAAACAAATGGCACCAGTTCCACTGAATTTGAGGTAACGCTGCTGTCTTATTTTCCTAGTGTTGCTGTAATACAAATATTACAAGTGGGTGACTTTCAAGAGCAGAATTTTTTTTTTCTTCTCATAGTTCAAGAGGTAAGAAGTCCAAATTCAGAGCACTGGCTCTAGGGGTAGGCTGTCTGTGCACTCTGGGGGAAGTTCTTGTCTCTTTTAGGTTCTGTAGCTCCAGTGTTCCTCCATTTCTTGGTGATCTTCACATGACATCTATCTTCTCCCAGCGTGTGCTTGCTTTTGTGTCTAATCTGTTCTTTTTACACTCAGAAGTGATTAGATTTAGAACCCGTGCTACATGCTGTTCACTTGGGTGTGGTCTAGTTAACATAACAAAGAAAACCTTATTTCCAAACAGACCCACAGATACAGGGGCTAGGATCCCAACACATATTTTGGGGGACATAATTCTTTCCATAACAGCTGCTTTAGTAAATCACTCCCTACGGACTGTAGTTGGTACTTTCTCATGTGTTTTAGTACCCACTAGGCTTTCTCTGAGGAGCCTTGGTGGCTGTCGTGGATTGAATGTGTCCCGCAAAAATGTCTGTCAACTTGGCTAGGTCATGATTCCCAGTATTGTATGATTGTCATTTTGTCATCTGATGTGATTTCCCTATGTGTTGTAAATCCTATCACTATGATGTAGTGAAAAGTATTAGTGGCAGTTATATTGATGAGATCTACAAGATTAGATAGTGTCTTAAGCAAATCTCTTTTGAGATATAAAAGAGAGATGGGAGCAGAGGGTGGGCGGCCTCATACCACCAAGAAAGCAATGCCGGAAGCAGAGCGCTTCCTTTGGACCTGAGGTTCCTATGCTGAGATGCTCCCAGACCAAGGGAAGACTGATGACAAGGACCTTCCTCCAGAGTTGACAGAGAAAAAGCCTTCCCCTGGAGCTGATGCCCTGAATTCAGACTTCGAGGCTACTGGACTGTGACAGAATTAACTTCTATTTGTTAAAGCCATCCACTTGTGGTATTTCTGTTATAGCAACACTAGATAACTAAGACAGTGATGCAATGGTTAAAGCTCTTGGCTACTAACTGAAACGTCAGCAGTTCGAACCCACAGCTGCTCCATAGAAGAAAGATGTGGCAGTCTGCTTCCGTTAAGATGACAGCCTTGGAAACCTTATGGGTCAGTTCTACTCTGTCCTATATTGTTGCTATGAGTTGGTATTGACTTGGATAGCAACAGTTTTAGGCTTTCTTTAAGGAGTCCTGCTGGTACGGTGGTTAAGCTCTCCACTGCTAACCAAAGAGTTGGTGGTTAGAATCCACCAGCTGCTCCTCAGGAGAAAAGACCAGGTAATTTTTCCCATAAAGATTATAGCTTGGGAAATCATACAGGGCAGTTCTATTCTGTCTTATAAGGCCAACTATGAACTCAACAGCACACAACAACAACAGCAGTCTTTCTCTATTTACCCGGTGTGTGAATTTCCTGTCTGGCCATTAAGCCCTTGGGATTCATGACACTTTACTCATAGCGCTTCCTTCTGGCTCTTTCCAGAAGTTTCCAAGGAAATATGCTATTTATTCCTAGTCATGATGAAATTAGAATGGAGACTTTTAATGACTTCCTGGTTCCTCCAGAGCTGGGTCTTCATGACTCCATTTGATTAATCTATTTGTAGTGAATTCCCGGAGCTTCAGACCCACACACACACAAATGTTCGTGTCTTTAAAAAACATTTTCTCAAAAGGAGCATCAATCATTTCTCAAGCCAAATATAGAGTCCTGCTGTTATGGGAAGAGCTATATGTGAAACTGCAATTGCTCAGTTTTAGATTCCATTGTGTCACAATGGAACGTTTGGTCTTTGAGCAACTCACATAATGTCCATGAGCCTCATTTTTTCACAACAGTAACATAGATGTTATCCTATATTTTTGTGTATAGTGGTGGTGAATAGAAACATAAAAGCCATAATTTGTTTAATGCAAGAATTTGTTTCCCTCCTTTAGTGCTGGTAAGCAAGAGAAGCCCCAGCTTGACAGTCCAGTGACCTAGGATCTCACTCTTCAATCCCAGATATTAATTTTCTTGCAGGATTGGTGAGGGTTAGAATACAAGTATATAACACAGTTCAGATAGTGTATAGTACAATATAGATGCTTCTTATTGGTAATCCAATGTAAGGTTAGGAGAATGGAAAATGGTGAAAGGGGTTAGTCCAAAGGATCCAGGAACTCTAATAATCAGCCACTTCTTTCCTGCAGGCCATTGTTGGGGGCAGGGAGTGGAAGATAAAAAGTGGAGTGATTCTTTCCTAATAGCTGGGTATTTGTCTCAAGCCACAAGGCATAGTGGAGTGAGTTCTGAAGAACCATGCGGAGACTTGTATAGATGAGGATCAGAAGGGCTTCCTTCTCCCTAACCTCAAACTTACATCTTGGAAGACACCACACAAGTAAAAAGTTTCACTAAGAAGTGATGGGAAAAATGAATGCAGAGAGGGAGAAAGCATGAGAGAGTGCATTTGTGCTCATGTCTGTACCCAGATTGGTCTTGTGATGGTTGTTATCGTTACTCACTGCCAGGAATCAGATTGTTGAGATCTATAGGGTTTTCACTTGCTTATTTTCTGAACTAGATCACCAGGCCTTTCTTCCTAGTCTATCTTAGTCAGGAAGCTCTGCTGAAACCTAGTCAGCCTCATAGTAACACGCAAGCCTCCACTGACAGAGGAGTGGTGGTTGCAGTTGAGGTGCACTGGCTGGGAATAGAACTCAGGTCTTCCACATGAGAGGTGAGAATTCTGCCACTGAATCACCATTGTTGCCCCCTTCCATACTGGTCTAGACCTTCCCATCTCCAAGTGGAAGCCAGGGTCCAATTTTACATGGAAGAATAGAGAATATTTAAAAATAAAAACTTTTCTAAGCTGGCTGGAACCTTTGTACTATTACCTCTCTGGGCACATGGCAACAAAAGTTGAAAGAAAAGCCATGCTTATATGCATTCCAATTTGTATTGACTCTAAAGCCATACCTTTAAGAAAACAAGGCCCAATCAGACGTCTTGAAATTTAGGAAACCTCCTCAGTGGGGCCAGGAGAGAGGGTAGTGGAATCTGTGCATTTACATCAATTATCAATTATTTCATATCATGAGCAGTTACGTTCAGCTAATTTATATCATTTTTCCTGTACATTTCACATGTATTATTACTATTATTTATTAGTATTTTATTTTTGGTGAAAATATACACAGCAAAACCTACTTCTATTTAACCATTTGTAGACATAATAATCAATGACATTGGTTACATTCTTCACATTGTGTTAACTTTCTTGTTATTTGTGTTCTAGTTGTTTCACTCCCATTGACTTAAAAATCCCTGCCCCTCAGCCTTCTCATCTGTGTTTTAAAATAACTATTGTCCATTTGGTCTTATATAGATAACTTTTTTTTAAAGAATGCAAGACTCAAGGATGACAAGCTTTACTTTTTGAGATAAACTGTTACTTGGTTTAAAGATGACTTCAGTGGATACTTTCTATAGAAGAGAGTCTCAGGGACTCCTCCAGCCTCAATAGGTCCAGTGAGTTTGAATTCTTTAAGAATTTGAAGTTCTGTTCCACATTTTTCTCCCTTTCTGTCAGGATCCATCTATTGTGTGCCTGATCCGAACATTCACTAGTTGTAGCCAGGCAACATCTAGCTCTTTTGATCTCAAGTAAAATGTTTACCCTTTTTTGATTATGTGGACTAATTTGGTGTTAATTAGATTTGGTGAGATATAATTATATTTAATGAGAATTGGTGTTAATATCAGTTTTGATATTAGGTATCTCTGTGATCTTGAAGAACGCTAGCTTCTGGTCCTCAATTTCTACATTCTTAATAGAGGAGGTGAGCCAGATAATTTCTTATGTCTCTCAGTTCTAACTTTCTACTAGTTAAGTTAGTTATCTTTATTTCTTTAAACTACTTATGGAGGAAAAATAATTAAAAATGCAGGGTTTTATTCTTCAGGAAATGATTTTGGCATCCAACATTCTAATCAAAGAATCTCTGCTGCATGAATTTATTTTAATGGACACAAAATCTTACTGATTTTGCTAAAGCTAAAAATAGAGGTTCTTTTAAAAAAAGGAGAGACACACTTTATAAACAGCAAATCTTCAGCACGGGCTTGGTAGGTCAAAGGGCGCAGCTTACACTGAACTGCAGCATCAAAACAAACCTACATAGCTGGTTTCGCAGAAGTCCAGCTGGTGAGAGGTAGTGCTCTTGAGACAATGAAAAAAATAGTATGGAGGTAAACAATTAAAGGATTCTTGAATACACTGTCAACAGGAAGGTGTGTCTTCTTTAATAATTGTCCATTTTATAGAAAAGGAAGCCAGTGGTATCACTATGGTTGGTGTCACCCAGTGTGGTAACTCATGATGTCACCCTCACGGACCTCCTCTCGTACTAGACCATACAGAAACCTTAGAAATGTTTTTGGTACTAATTTAATTCATAAATTGTAATTCCCATATTTCTTCTTCTTTTCTTTAATTACTATTTCATCCTCAAAAAAGTTATTGATACAGGTTCACAAATACTAGTTATCACAATATTGTAGCTACAGCACTGGAAAATTTTACAAAATCAGTGACTATAAAAACACTGGTAGCAACAAAGAAAATAGCACGTTCTCGTAGGGTGTGCAGACAAAACAACATTATTTTAAACATAATTGTAATTGAGTAATAATGACATCTTTGACTAGAGCACTTTAGAAGGTTCAAAAAGTGGTAAATTCATATAGATTTTTAGCCTTAGGTATATTGATACGTGTAAGCTGGGCTTATGAAAAATGTTTTTTGTTGTTACAACTAACTACAGGGATTTTTTTAAAAAAAATAATAAATTTCTGCTGAAACATTGCACAAAAATTTTATAGACAGTCATGTTGGTGTCACTCCCTCTGACAACTTCACCAGGTGAAGTCCACACATGCTGCACGCCCCTAGTGATGCCACTGGGAGAAAATAAGGCTTTGAGGGACGAGGTTACTCTTCTGTAGTCACAAACAGAAGCAGAGTTCCTGGGATTAGAATCCACCTGACTAGCTCTTTTCACTCCATCAGCCCTACTTCTCCTAGCCATTCTGAGATGAGCACAGAGCTTTCTAAATATTCAATTTTTTTTTTTTTATTGTACTTCAGGTGAAAGCTTACAGAACAAATAGTTTCTCATGAAACAGTAGTACACATATTGTTTTATGATATTGGTTAACAACCCCACAACATCTCAACCCTCTAACTTTTCAACTTTTTTTTTTTTTTGGTGAGAATACACATAACCAAAGATACACCATTTCAAAAATTTCTCCACGCACAGTTCAGTGACACTGACTACGCTCTTCCAATTGTGCTGTTATTCTCACTTAAGATGAAGTTACAGAATCCACCTGACTAGCTCTTTTCACTCCATCAGCCCTACTTCTCCTAGCCATTCTGAGATGAGCACAGAGCTTTCTAAATATTCAAATTTTTTTTTTTATTGTACTTCAGGTGAAAGCTTACAGAACAAAATAGTTTCCCATTTAACAGTTACTACAAATGTTGCCCTATGACAATGGTTAACAATCTCACAACACATCAACAATATCCTTACTCAAACTTGGGTTCCCTATCACCAGCTTCCTTGTCCCTTTCTGCCTTCTGGCCCTTGTCACTGGACTACTGTACCTTGTTAGTCTCATTTGGTTTTACAGGGCTGTCCACTCCTAGGCTGAAAGGTGAACCTCGGAGATAACTTCACCACTGAGCTAAAACGGTGTCTGGGGGCCATACTCTCGTGGTTTCTCCAGTCTTCTTGAGGCCATTAAACCTGGTCTTTTTCTTGTGAGTTAGAATTATGTTCTACATCCTTCTCCAGCTCTCTCCAGAACCCACTGTTGTGATCCTGGTCAGAGCAGTCAGTGGTGGTAGCCAGGCACCATCTAGCTGTACTGGACTCAGTCCGGTGGAGGCCTTAGGAGCTGTGGACAATTAGTCTTTCAGACTAGTCTTTTCCTTGTATCCTGTTCTCTTCATTCTCCCTTGCTCCTGAAGGGATGAGACCAGTGGAGAACCTTAGATGGCCTCTCACAGGCTTTTAAGACCCCAGACACTACTCACCAAGGTAGAAGGTAGAGCATTGTCTTTATAAGCTGTGTCATGCCAATTGAACTAGATGTTCCCCAAGACATTGGTCCCCACAGCCCTCTGCCCACCAATTCAGTCTCTCAGGGAGTTTGGATGTGTCTGTGGGGCTTCCATGACCTTTCTTTGTACAAGTTGTGCTAGTTTCCCCTGTATTGTGTACTGTCTCACCCTTCACCCAAGATGCCACTTATCTATTGCCTATTTAGTATTTCACACCCACCCCTCCCATCCCTGATAACCAACAAAGATTGTTACATTTTGTGTATGAACTTTTTCATGGGTTTTTACAATAGAGGTCTCATACAATATTTGTTCTTTTGTGATTGACTTATTTCACTCAGCATAATGTCCTCCAGTTTCATCCATGTTATGAGATGCTTCACAGATTCATTGTTGTTCTTTCTCGTTACATAGTACTCCATTGTGTATGTATGTACCATAGCTTGTTTATCCATTCATCTGTTGATGGGCATCTAGGTTGTTTCCATCGTTCTGCTATTGTGAACAATACTGTCATGAACATAGGTGTGCATATGTCTAATCAACTGAGGACTCTTATTTCTCTAGGATATATTCCTAAGAGTGGGATTGCTAGATTGAATGTATGTCTATTTCTAGCTTTCTGAAGAAGCGCCATATCATTTTCCAAAATGGTTGTATCATTTGGCATTCCCACCAGCAGTGCATAAGAGTTCCGATCTCCCCGCAGCCCCTCCAACATTTGTTATTTCCAGTATTTTTGATTCGTGCCAGTAATGCCGGGGTGAGATGGTACCTCATTGTGCTTTTAATTTGCATTTCTCTAATGGCTAGTGATCGCAAGCATTTCCTCATGTGTCTGTTGGCCATTTGGATGTCTTCTTTGGTGAAGTGTCAGTTCATTTCCTTTGCCCATTTTTTAATAGGATTATTTGTCTTTTTATTGTAGAGGTGTTGTATTTTCTTGTAGATTATGGAGATTAGACCTTTGTTTGACTTGTACTGTCCAAAAATTTTTTCCCAGTCTGTAGGTTCTCTTTTTACTCTTTTGGTGAAGTCTTTTGAAGAGCATAACAGTTTGATTTTTAGAAGACCCCAGTTATCTAGCTTATCGATTGGGGTTTTTGCATTGATGGTTATGGTTTGTATCCTGTTAATGCCATGTATTAAGACCTGAAGTGTTGGTCCTATTTTTTCTTCTATGAACTTTATAGTTTTAGGCTTTATATTCAGGTCTTTCATCCATTTTGAAGTAGCTTTTGTATACGGCGTGAGGTATGGGTCCTGTTTCATTTTTTTGCAGATGGATATCCAGTTTTGCAAGCACCATTTGTTAAAAAGACTGTCTTTTCCCCATTTGATGGACTTTGGGCCCTTGTCGAGGATCAGGTGACCATAGGTGGATGGATTTACATCTGGGTTCTCAATTCTGTTCCATTGGTCAATTTATGTGTCGGTGGACCAGTACCAGGCTGTTTTGACCACTGTAGCTGTATAGTAGGTTCTGAAGTCAGGTAGTGTGAGTCCTCCAACTTTATTCTTCTTCTTCAGTAGTGCTTTACTTTTTTGGGGCTTCTTCCCTTCCCATAGAAAGTGAATGATTAGTTTTTCCATCCCTTTGAAGAATGTTGTTGGTATTTGGATCGGGATTGCATTGTATTTGTAAATTGCTTTCGGTAGAATGGTCATTTTCACAATGTTGAGTCTGCCTATCCATGAGCATGGTATGTGTTCCATTCATGTAGATCCCTTTCGGTTTCAGGCAGTAGTGTTTTGTAGTTTTCTTTGTATAGGTCTTTTACATCCCTGGTCAGATTTATTCCTAAGTATTTTATCTTTTTAGGGGCTATTGAAAATGGTATTGTTTTCCTGATTTCCTTTTCACTGTTCTCCTTATTGGTGTATAGGAATCAAACTGGTTTTCTAATGTTTATCTTGTATCCTGCTACTCTCCTGAATCTTTCTAATTAGTTCCAGTAGATTTGTCATGGAGTCTTTAGGGTTTTCTAGGTATAGTATCATATCATCAGCAAACAGGGAAGTTTAACTTCTTCATTACCAATTTGGATGCCCTTTATTTCTTTTTCTTGCCTTATTGCTCTAGCTATAACTTCCAGCACAATGTTAAATAGGAGTGGTGATAAAGGGCATCCTTGTCTTGTTCCTGTTTTCAAGGGGAATGCTTTCAGCCTCTCTCCATTAAGGATGATGTTGGCCATTGGTTTTGCATAAATGAGCTTTATTATGCCGAGAAATTTCCCTTCTATACCTATTTCCTTGAGGGTTTTTATCAGGAATGTGTGTTGGACTTTGTCAAATGTCTTTTCTGCATCAGTTGAGACAATCCTGTGATTCTTTTCTTTTCTTTTATTTACATGGTAGATTACGTTGATGGATTTTCTAATGTTGAACCATCCTTGCATACCTGGTATGAATCCTACTTGGTCGTGGTGTATTAGTTTTTTGATATGATGCTGAATTCTATTGGCTAGAATTTTTGCGTCTATATTCATGAGAGATATTGGTCTATAATTTTCTTTTTTTGTGATGTCTTTGCCTGGTTTTGGTATCAGCATTATGCTGGCTTCATAGAATGAATTTGGAAGTGTTGCTTCCTCTTCTATGCTCTGAAATAGCTTGAGTAGTACTGGTACAAGCTCTTCTGTAAATGTTTTGCAGAATTCTCCAGTGAAGTCATCTGGGCCAAGGCTTTTTTTGGTTGGGAGTTTTTGTATTACCATTTCAATCTCTTCCTTGTTATGGGTCTGTTCAGATTTTCAACGTCACTTTGTTGTAGTTTAGGTAGGCCGTGTGTTTCTAGAAATGTATCCATTTTATCTAGGTTTTCAAATTTTTTGGAGTATAGTTTTTCATAATATTCTGTTATAATCCTTTTTATTTCAGTTAGGTCTGTTGTAATGTCCCCCATTTCATTTCTTATTTGGTTTATTTTGTGTCCTCTAGTGTTTTTCTTTTGTCAAGCTGGCCAGCGGTTTGTCGATTTTGTTGATTGTTTCAAAGAAGCAACTTTTGGTTTTGTTGATTCTTTCTACTGTTTTTCTGCTCTCTATTTCATTTATTTCTGCTCTGATCTTTACTATTTCTTTTCTTCTGGTGGTTGTGAGATTTTTTTGCTATTGTCTTTCTATTTGTTTGAGTTCTGTAGTTAATGTTTTGATTCTGCCCCTTTCTTCTTTTTTGATATGTGCATCTATTGCTATAAATTGTCCTCTGATGGCTGCCTTTGGTGTGTCCCGAAGATTTTGGTATGATGTGTTTTCATTCTCATTTGATTCTAGGAATTCTTTGATTTCATCTATTACCCAGTGATGTGCAAGCATCAGTTTCCATGTAATTGATTTTTTTTCCTTGCTCTTTCTATTGTTAATTTCTACCTTGATGGCACTGTGGTCAGAGAAGATACTTTGAATTATCTCAACGTTTTGGATTTTGTTGAGGATTACTCTGTGGCCTAAGATGTGATATATTCTGGAGAACATTCCATGTGCATTGGAAAAGAATGTGTTATTTGCAGCGGTTGGATGGAGAGTTCTATATATGTCTGTGAGGTCAAGTTGGCTGATTGTGCCCTTGAGGTCTTCTGTATCTTTGCTGAGTTTCTTCTTAGTTGTTCTGTACTTACTGAGAGTTGTGTGTTGAAGTCTCCTACTATTATTGTGGAACTGGCAATGTATCTTTTCAGTGTAGTTAGAGTTTGTTTTATGTATTTTGGAGTCCTGTCATTGGGTGCATAGATGTTTATTATGGTTATGTCTTCATGATGGATCGTCCCCTTATTCATTATATAGTGTCCTTCTTTGTCTTTTATGGAGATTTTTTTTAAAGTCTATTTTATCTGAGATTACAATTGCTACTCCTGCTCTTTTTTGGTAGTTGTTAGCTTGATATATTTTTTTCCAACCTTTGACTTTTAATAAATTCACATCTTTGTTTCTAAGGTGTGTCTCTTGTAGACAGCATATTGATGGATCCTGTTTTCTTATCCATTCTGTCACTCTCCGTCTCTTTATGGGTGCATTGAGTCCATTTACATTCAGTGTAATTATTGATATATGTGAGTTTGTTGCTGTCATTTTGTAGCGTTTTTTTTTTTTTTTTTTTGTTGTGCTGAAGTTTTCTTTGTTCTTCTTACTCACTTGTGCTGAGTTACTTTTGTTTGTGGATTTTTTTCATTTCTTTTTTTTTTTTTTTTTGTAGGTTTTGTTTTTGCTGAGACTTTATGTTTTTTCTGTCTTTTTTTTTATAAGTACTTTTGTTAACTTTCTTTGTGGTTACCATGAATTTTACCCTTATCTTTCTAAGTTGGAAGCAGTCTACCATTACTTGGTATCGCCTTGCCTTCCTCTCCATTAGAAGGTTCTATATCTATGCCGTTTATTCCCTTTTATTGTTTTGATGTTGTCATTTAGTGATCAACTACTCTGATTCCCTGTTGTATTTCTTTTGGTTTTGGATAGTCCTCAAGAGTTCATGTCCTAGTTTGGTATCTGGCTGGTACGATCCTGCATCCTAGATTCTTCCCGTGAGCTGAAGCTTTTTGTCCTCAGATCGAAGAACTCCCTTTAATAATTCTTGTAAGTTTGATTTGACTTTTACATATTCCTTTAATTTCTGTTTATCTCATTTCACTATCAAATCTGAATGAGAGTTTTGCAGGATATATTATTCTTGGCTGGCAATTTTTTTCTTTCAAGATTTTATATATGTCATCCCTTTGCCTTCTTGCCTTCATGGTTTCTGCTGAATAATCTGAGCTTAGTCTTATTGCTTCTCCTTTCTATGTGACTTCTTGTTTTTCACAAGGTTCTCTCAGGATTCTTTGTCTTTGGTTTTGGCAAGTGTGATTATGATATGCCTTCGTGATTTTCTTTAGGGGTCTCTCCTATATGGGGTTTGTTGAACTTCTTGAATGGCCAACTTTTCATCTTTCATGGTATTGGGGAAATTTTCTGTCAGCAGTACTTCAATGATCCTCTCTGTGTTTTCTGTTTTCTCCCCCTTTTCTGGAAGTCCAATTACTCGAAAATTTTGCCTTTGATTGTATCCCACATAATTCTCAGGGGTCTCTCATTTTTCTTTATTCTTTTTTTCTGAGTTTTCCTGAAACAAAGTTGTATCCAAGTGTTTGTCTTCAATTTCACTGATCCTATCTTCCACCATTTAAAATCTGCTTCTTAGCCCTTCTATGACACCGTCCATTTCTGAAATCTTGTTGTTTATCTTTTGGATTTCTAATTGTTGTATTTGTATAATTTCTAGCTGTGAATTTATTTTGGCATTTTGTTCCTGCATTATTTTCCTGAATTCTTCCAATTTTTTGTCTGTATTTTTTATGATTTTGTCTATTTTTTCCTCATGTTTGTCAGCTTTTTGCCTCAGCTCTTGGAGAATTCTGAGTATTAGAGATTTGAATTCCCTATCAGGTAGTTCTAGTGCATTTTCTTCCACTGGAGAGTCATCTGGTGTTTTATTTTGGATGCCTACTGGAACCATTGAGTTTTGTTTTTGTAAGTGTTTTGATATTGTCTGCTGTCTTTGGGGCATTCAGTAGTTATTTTTCTCGTTTATTGATTGTACATTTGTTTGTTTCATCCGCCCCTTTTTTTCTTTTTTAATTTGACTATTTCTGAGCAGGCTGACCGTGTGTTCTTTGTTGTTTGCTTATCTGTAGGCACAATACTTTTTGCCTCCTTCTCCAATTGGCAGGGTCAGTCACTCAGATATGGTACAGCAGGGCAAGTCTCGCTGAAGAGGAGTTACTGGGATGGGTGGTTTGTGGCACTTACCACAGCCACCAGAGTGGGTCAGTAATCAGTGCAGGGCAGGTTCCAGTAGGCTGTGCCTGTGCTGCTTGGTGATGTGATGTCAAGTGCATGGTGCAGGTTGGCAGCTTGCAGTGGGGAGATTGTTATGTGTGGCGCTAAGATGGATATGGGAGAGAGGAGAGAGGAACAGGAGCCAAAAACATACAAACAAACAAAAAAGAATGCTAGGGGAGTTTGACGTTGGAGTGGAGAGATGAGAGACTATGAAAATGGAGAAAAACAGAAAGGAGAAGAGGAAGAAAAGAATAGAAAAAATTAATAAATAAAAATCAGAGACATTAAAGAACTGCAAAGTTCCCAGGGATCCCACCGGTAGAACTATGAAGTCGGGGGAAGTTGCTCTCAAGTTTGCAGTACAGCCTGGCTAGAAGGCGTAGAGGTATACAATGTCAGGTATTCAGGGAACAGAAAGAGATGGAATATAGAGAGAGACGAGAAACTGAGCAATGAAGAAAGACAAAAAGGTAAAAAGAGGGAAAACAAAACAAAACAAATTAAGAAAAAAAAAGAACAAGAATGGCCCCCAAAAATACAGGGGAAAAAAAAAAAAAACAACAATGAAAAAAGAAATGCCCTCAGGGATCCCTATGCATGTCTGTTGAAGCCGAGGGGGAAGTCTCATTGCCATGCAGAACCACCTGGCCAGAAAGTGCTCCCAAGTCAAGAAAATGAAAATAAAACAAACAAACAATTCAAAGAAACAAATGAAGAAAAGCCCCGGGATCCCACCAGCATGTCAGCCCAGACTGGGAAGCAGCTCCATACTCAAACAGAGCTCTTCAGCCCCTCAGGAGGAAGTAAAGATGGCACACGGAGCCAGGTATTTGAGCAAAAGGAGGGGGAGGTGGTGAGAGGTAAGGAAGAAATCAAAGGCAGAAAAAAAGCAACACCAGCAGCCAACAAATGGACTCAGAGAGCCAGCCCGTTCAGGTGTGTGGAATCCAAGCAGCCGGTGATTCCCCGTCAAGAGATTGTGGCTGCGGGAAGCAGAGAAGGCCGAATCTGGGTGAAGAAGGATGGGGGGTGGGAAATCGTATATCACAAATTACCAGTTGTTTTGTCTCCCTCTGGATGCTCCGTGAGGCTGCTTTCTCATACCCCCTGTTTGCTGGTCTCCATTAGGAGCCCAAGATGGCAGATCCGCACTGCTGGTATGGGACCTCTGCATGAGTCTCTCCTTGCTCTCCATTATCTGTCAGTTTTCTCACTCCATTTGGTGCTTGACTGAGTTCTTTATCTCTTCATTTGATGTTTTAGGGTTTCAGGATTGTTGTATTCTCTGTTCGGCTTAGTTTTTCGGATCTTTGCTGTGGAGGGATGGTGTGGTGCTTCTGCCTAGAGCGCCATTTTGCCGGAACTCTCAAATTCTTTTTTACTCAGTTGATCCTAAGTTCAAAGTGAGACTGACAGGAAGGAGGAATGTGAGTACTGAAGCATGCCTGGATAGAGAGACCCCATTGATTTCTTGACTAATTAGTTAAAATAATGTACTTAGCAGATACTACATCCAGAGTACTGTGTAATAACTTCAGGAGAAACACAGTCCTTTGCCTCAGGACTCCTAAAAGGACCCTTGATGGTGTAAATGTTAAGCACTCAGATGTTAACTGAAAGGTCGTCGGTTTGAACGCACAGTAGCTCTGAAGGATAAAAGACCAGGCCATCTGCTCCCATAAAGATTACGGCCTGGGAAACCTTTCGTGTCAGTTCTACTCTGTTCTATAGGGTCACTATGAGTCACTACGAGTCAATGGCATGAAATAACAACAATGGCTCTAGTAAAGGAGCCCCAGCGGAGCAACTATTAAATGCTCAGCTACAAACTGGTCGGCAGTTTGTAACCACCCAGCAGCTCCACAGGAGAAGGATCTGGTGATTTCCTTCAGTAAAGATTACAGCCTACAAAACCCTATAGGAAAGTTCTACTCTGTCACATGTGGTCACTAAGAGATGGAATTGACTTGAGGGCACCCAACAAATAAAACATACTATAGTAAAACAAGATTCAGTTACCAGTTGCTTTTGAATGGATACCAACTCATGGTGACCCCATATGTTTCAGAGTATAACTGTGTTTTGTAGGTTTTTCAGTGACTGTTCTTTTAGAAGTAGATAACCAGGCCTTTCTTATGAGGTTCCTGTAGGTAGACTCAAATCGCCAGCCTTTTGGTTAGTAGCTGATTGCATAATTGTTTGTGCCATCCAGGGACTCTAAGACAAGTTCATATCTAATTAAATATCATAAATGAACAGTGCCCAAAGAAATATACAATATTCATTTCTTAAATGTTCACCAAACTTAGTGATTCTCATCTCTGGATGGTGGTAATTCATGAGAAGTTTATTTTTCTTTTTTGCTTTTCTGAACATGAATGAATTTTATATATGTTATAAAATATACAATACAATCCTCCAAGGACCATTTACTCAAACATAAGTATAATGTCATCAATCTCAGATCATAAAGGTGTGGCTATACAGTTTTTTTTTAGACTTAAATGTAAGTGTTGCATCTGAAGGTTACCTTTTACATTTTCAGTACCTCTGATCCTTGTTACACTATTTAAAAAGCAAAAGGAAAGACCCAAGAGGGTGGTGAGTGCTAATAATGGAGATGTGCATACAAAGCCACGTGAGTACAATGTCCAACATGATTGATTCGGTGACGGCTTGATGGAAGGAACACTAACACTAGTTTACCCAAGATGATGATGGATGAGAAGATCATGAATTAGAGAAGTGTTGGAGGATCCTTGAAGACCAGGTGTGTGTGTGTGTGTGTGTGTGTGTGTGTGTGTGTGTGTATGTGTGTGTGTGTGAGTGATGGAGGTTGCGAGTATGTTCAAAGGCATTATGGAGACAAAGGGGTTCATAGGCCAGAGATACCACTTTTGCCAAAAGAGTTTGGATAATTGAAAAGGAGGAAAGTCTCCAGCAATGGGAACACATGGTGCACAGGCAGAGAGTTGATACAGTGATAGATCTGTTTAAGGAATGAGGCTGTTGTTGGGTGCCCTTGAGTCAATTCTAACTCATAGCAACCCCATGTGACAGAGTAAAACTGCCCCATAAGGTTTTCTTGGCTGTAATCTTTACAGAGGTAGATCAACAGGTCTTTCTCTCGCAGAGCTGTCAGGTGGATTCAAAATGCCAACCTGTTGGTTAGCAGCTGAAAGCTTAACCATTGTGCCATCAGGGCTCCTTTAAGGTATGATGAGAAGATGAATGGGGCTGATACATAGGAGGGCAACAATTGGTAAGATAAAGTGTGAAAGAATGGTCTGCTGTTTTTGCTGTTAGTAGCTCTATTCCTGGCTTCCCCTGGCCCCCCGACCTTCCTAAATACTCTCAAGAAAGTGCACTCTCAGAGAATTCACTCAGTTGTTCTTTCATCCAATAACTCTTTATCTGGGTCATATTAAAGGCCAGGTCTCTGGGTGATGCAAATGGTTAAGTGCTGTGCTACTAATTGAAAGGTTTGGTTTGAATCCATCCAGAGGCACCTCAGAAGAAAGGCCTGGTGATACACTTCCAAAAACCAGCCATTGAAAACCCTATGAAGGGCAATTCTATTTTGACATACATGTGGTTGCCATGAGTCAAAATCAACCCAACCATGATTGGTTTGATTTTCTTGGTACTGTTCTAGATGCTGAGGGTAATAAATGTGATCAAGACAGTGTAAACCCACTCCCTAAATCATATCCTGCTCCCATTCTCACCTTCTGCCTTGGATTACCTCCCAACTCCACACTGTAGCCCTCTACATGCTCTTGTCGTACTACTTGTTCCAATGAACCACTCAGATTTACTTCTCGTGTTTATTGACCTAAACATTTCTTTAAACCACCTATCATCCCCGTCCACACTTCAATCACTCTATTGTTATTTTTTTTTTCTTTTTTTTGATTCAGGAAAGTCAGAAATTTCCTTTTCTATTCTCAGCACTTTGAAACGCTAAGTATTGAAGCTCCTGTATTCCTTCCAGAAGTGGGGTTTTTTGGTGCATATATGACATTCATACTGTATGAATGTGACCATGTATTCACCTGTGACTTTTCTGCGGGTCTTAAAGGTTAAAAAACTCCCTTTGAGTCAGGGGATTAGAGCAAGCTATTTTGGGGATGTGGGGCTATTCTGTGTATTGATCACCAGGAGAAACGGATGCTTCCACAACTGGAAATGGGAACTGCAGGAGAAGCCTAGGCAGGGTCTGCAGCCGGTGCTTTACAACCTGGATCATCACACAGAGAGAGAGGGCTTTAACATCCTTAAGGTAGGAGCCTGCTATTGGCCAAGCATTGCCCTTGCAGCCTTTCCCTGACTTCTCACAATCACGTGAAGATATCACTGTTGCTATCCCTCACTGGGGCTCACCAACATTAAGTAATTTCCCAAGCATTGAATCGGAATCGACTTGACAGCAGCAGGGCTTTCTTGTTTGTTTTTTACATAGTTAGTTGAGAATCCCTGGGTGACACAAATGGTTAAGCACTTAGCTGCTAACGGAAAGTTTGGTGGTTTGAGTCTACCCAGATGTGCCTTGAAGAAAGGCTTGATAATCTACTAAAAAATCAGCCTTTGAAAACCCTTTGGAGCACAGCTGTATTCTGATACACACTGGGTTGCCATGAGTCGGAAGTGACTCAAGGGCGACCTGTACTAAGATTACAGAGTGGTGGGTTGAGGCAAAATTCAAACTCAAATCTGTTCTCTGTGGTTCTAAGGTCTTGCTCTCTCTAACACTCCATACCACCTCCCAAAGGTAATAGGACATCCAGAATAGAGATTTTAGTTTGAGTTTGTAAAATGATACATTGTATCATATTTTGCCAGTGCTCTGCCCACCTCCACTTGGCACTCATCTTTCCAGTACCTTCCAGGCCTCTAAGACTATACCTGAAGACTTTGTCTCAGCATTCATTAGACGCCAGAAGTACTGGGGGCACTACCACCAGGGGCGCCTTTCTGCCAATGACAAATGGAAATTGAAAGACAAGTAGACCCGCTTCTTTAGCCCCCAGGTAGGATATCCCTGTGGTGTGTTCTGCACTGGATCCCAGATTTTCCTGGCAAGATTTAGCTCAGGATGTCCACAGGTGGCAATCTGCTTGAAGCACACCTTTTATTTGCTTCCTTCCCCGCTTGCTTTCTGGGATCGTTTCCAAACTCCCCAGATGAACTCTGTGACTCAATTGCTACTTTCAAACTGTTTCAGATGTACCTTTCACCTTAAAAATAATGAACACAGGAGAAGAATCTGAGAGGCGGTGAATGATCTTTGAAATTACAGGTATCTCTGTCTTTATAGGTGAGCTTCTCATGCTGTCTTGTGCTTCATTTCTCCTTGGTTTCCCTTATTAGTTGTATATTTTTTATAATGTTAAAGCTTGCCTTATTTGTATCAGAGGAAACAAGAAGCTAAAAATTGCTTGAGGCAGTGCTAACGTTGAAGATTAAAGAGTTAAAGTGTAATAGTGTCCCCCAGGGGATCCAGGCTCTGATCATGAGTCAGACTGGGTTGACAACATAGATCCACCTCCAAAGAGCTCCTGGGGACAATGAGGTAGCTGGATTCACCACTGTACTCTCTCCACACTGTGTTTAAAGGGCAGAGACCCGAGAATGGGCTTCAGAGTAAAACTTTATAGATGATGTAGTCATCAGAAATTATCAACCCCTGAAATTTGGCCAGGAGCTTTGGTGGCACAGTGGTCAAAGTGCTCGCCTGCTCACTGAAAGATTGGCAGTTTGAACTCACCAGCCACACTGTGGGAGAAAGATGTCTGCTTCCATAGAGATTTACAGCGTTGGAAACCCTATGGGGCAGTTCTACTCTGTCTTATAGGGCCAGTGTGAGTCAGAATTGACTCAGTGGCAGTGGGTTTGGTTTTGGTTTTGGAGTATGCCATAAGGAGTCCTTAGATACTGCTATTTACCTATCTAGCTAGCTAGCAACTTACATATTTATTTTAATGAAATAGAAATAATATAATGTGTCAAGGATTAATAGTATATTTTCTGTACAAATGTTTCATGATTAGATTCAGTGAAATTTATTAAGTAAATAATAGTAAGATTAATCACTGAATATGCCCAAAAATATGTATAAGATGAAATAGCAGTGACTGAAATTTGTTAAACACTATTTCCTGCGTTTGGTTCATTGTATCGTAGCTGCTCTCAGGGCTGAATTCCTTAACAGGCAATGAATCCTGTGGCTCATAGTCAATCTTTTTAGGCTCTTTATCCCCAGTGCTCCCCCACTTGTCTATCAGTTTGTTGTACTGTGGGGGCTTGTGTGTTGTTGTGATGCTGGAAACTATGCCACCGAATTCAAATACCAGCAGGGTCACCCATGGTGGACAAATTTCAGCTGAGCTTCCAGACTAAGACAGACTAGGAAGAAGGACTCGACAGTCTACTTCTGAAAAGATTTAGCCAGTGAAAACCATATGAATAGCAGCAGAACATTGTTTGATATAGTGCTGAAAGATGAGCCCCTCAGGTTGGAAGGCACTCAAAAGATGACTGGGAAAGTGCTGCCTCCTCAAAGTAAAGTCGATCTTAATGATGTAGATGGAGTCAAGCTTTTGGGACCTTCATGTGCTGATGTGGCATGACTCAAAATGAGAAGAAAGGGCTGTAAACACCCATTAATAATTGGAACGTGGAATGTACGAAGTATGAATCTAGAAAAATAGGAAGTCATCAAAAACGAAATGGAATGCATAAACATTAATAACATATGTATTAGTGAGCCAAAATGGACTGGTATTGGTCATTTTGAATCCAACAATCATATGGTTTATGCTGGGAACGACATCTTGAAGAGGAGTGGTGTTGCATTCATGGTCAAAAAGAACATTTCAAGATCTATCCTGAAGTACAACGCTGTGAGTGATAGGATAATATCCATATGCCTACAAGGAAGATGAGTTAATATGACTATTATTCAAATTTACCCACCAACTACTAAGGCCAAAGATGAAGAAATTGAGGATTTAACCAACTTCTGTAGTCTGAAATTGATTGAACATGCAATCAGGATGTGTTGATAATTACTGGTGATTAGAATGCAAAACTTGGAAACAAAGAAGAAGGATCAGTAGTTGGAAAATATGGCCTTGGTGATAGACATGATACCAGAGATCGCATGATAGAATTTTGCAAGACCAATGACCTCTTCATTGCAAATACCTTTCTTGACCAACATAAACGGTGGCTATACACATGGACCTCACCAGATGGAATACACAGGAATCAAATCAACATCAAATCCATGGGAAGAGACGATGGAAAATCTCAATATCCTCAGTACGAACAAGACCAGGGGCTGATTGTGGAACAGACAATCAATTGCTCATATGCAAGTTCAAGTCAAAACTGAAGAAAATTAGAACAAGTCCATTAGAGTCAAAGCACTACCTTGAGTATATCCTACCTGAATTTAGAGACCATCTAAAGAATAGACTTGATGCATTGAACACTAATGACCGAAGACCAGATGAGTTGTGGAATAACATCAAGGACATCATACATGAAGAGCGTAAGAGGTCATTAAAAAGACACGAAAGAAAGAAAAGACCATAATGGATATCAGAAGAGACTCTGAAACTTGCTCTTGAAAGTCGAGTAGCTAAAGTGAAAGGAAGAAATGATGAAGTAAAATAATTGAACAGAAGATTTCAAAGGGCAGCTTGAGAAGACAAAGTAAAGTATTATAATAACAGGTGCAAAGAATACCAAAAGGGAATAACACACTCTGCATTTCTCAAACTGAAAGAACTGAAAAAAAAAAAAAATTCAAGCCTCGAGTTGCAATATTGAAGGATTCTATGGGGAAAATATTAAATGACCCAGGAAGCATCAGAAGAAGACGGAAGGAATACACAGAGTTACTATACCAAAAAGAATTGGTCTACATTCAACCATTTCAGAGGTACCATATGAGCAGGAACCAATGGTGCTGAAGGAAGAAGTTCAAGCTACACTGAAGGCATTGGTGAAAAACAAGGCTTCAGGGATTGAAGGAATAACAACTGAAATGTTTCAACAAACGGATGCAGCACTGGAAGTGCTTACTCATCTATGCCAAGAAATTTGGAAAAGAGCTACCTGGCCAACCGACTGGAAAGATATCTATATTTATGCCTATTCCCAAGAAAGGTGATCCCACCAAATGTGGAAATTACCAAACAATATCATTAATATCACACACAAGTAAAATTTTGCTGAAGATCTTTCAAAAGTGGTTGCAGCATTATATAGACTGGAAACTGCCAGAATTTCAAGCTGGATTCAGAAGAGGACATGGAACCAGGGATATCGTTGCTGATGTCAGATGGATCCTGGCTGAAAGCAGAGAATACCAGAAAGATGTTTACTTGTGTTTTATTGACTATGCAAAGGCATTCGACTATGTGCATCATAACAAATTATGGAGAACATTGCGAAAAATGGGAACTCCAGAACACTTAATTATGTTCATGAGGAACTTGTACATAGATCAAGAGGCAGTCATTCGAACAGAACAAGGAGATACTGTGTGGTTTAAAGTCAGGAAAGGTGTGTGTCAGGGTTGTATCCTTTCACCATACCTATTCAATCTGTATGCTGACCAAATACTCCGAGAATCTGGACTTAATGAAGAAGAACTGGGCATCAAGATTGGAGGAAGACTCATTAACAACCTGAGTTATGCAGATGACACAACCTTGCTTGCTGAAAGTGAAGGGGACTTGAGGTACTGATGAAGATCAAAGACCACAGCCTTCAGTATGAATTACACCTCACCATAAAGAAAACAAAAATCCTCACAACTGGACCAATAAGCAACATCATGATAAATGGAGAAAAGATTGGCATTGTCAAGGATTTCATTTTACTTGGATCCACAATCAACACCCATGGAAGCAGCAGTCGAAAAAAGATGAATTGCACTGAGCAAATATGCTGCAAAAGACCTCTTTAAAATGTTGAAAAGCAAAGATGTCACCTTGATGACTAAGGTGCTCCTGAACCAAGCCATGGTGTTTTCAATTGCCTCCCATGCATTTGAAAGCTAGACAATGAATAAAGACCAAAGAAGAATTGACGCTTTTGAATTGTGGTGTTGGAGAAGAATATTGAATATACCAGGAACTGCCAAAAGAATGAACAAATCTGCCTTGGAAGAAGTACAACCAGAATGCTCCTTAGAAGCAAGGATGGTGAGACTGTGTCTCACCTATTTTGGACAAGTTATCAGGAGGAATCAGTCCCTGGAGAAGGGCATCATGCTTGGTAAAGTAGAGGATCAGTGAAAAAGAGGAAGACTCTCAATGAGATGGACTGACACAGTGGCTGCAACAATTGGCTTAAGCATAACAATGACTGTGAGGATGGTCAGAAACGGGCAATGTTTCATTCTGTTGTACATAGGGTCACTATGAGTCGGAACCAACCCAATGGCACCTAGCAACAACAACATCCCCAGCGCTATGCTTGGCGTATATTAAAAACTCAGTAAACTTTGCATGAATGAAAAAAAATGAATAAATGAGTATATTAGTCTTTATTTTTTCTTTCCTTTTTTAACTGAGATTTTTCTTTGTGCCTTATATTGACTAATTTCTTGTGGATAGGAAAGAAGTGCATGAAATGAATTTGTGGGAATGTCTCTTCATTCTCTAAAATATTTAAAGGGCTGAAACCCACCTCGTCCCTTCTGGTCTGTGGATGACTTATTTTTCCATCTCGTTTTACTTGTATATATGGACTTCATTCTTCAAGCATTTTCAGGGCACCAATTTTAAATATTCAAAAGTAGTATTTACAATTAATTTTCTTCAAAATCACATGTATTTGCAGATTAATTATTTATAGAGTTAACTTTTTTAATGTTTTACTAAAGATGTAAATGGAAGTTAAACTTTAGCTCTTTGTAGTTCTGTTAGCAGAAGAGAACCTATCTTTTTTAATCGTTTATCACCTCACCCTATTTGAATAACAGGGAACCCCAAGGGCCTAACTTTGAACCGTATGTTTGTATATGACAGAGATGAACACCTCAAAGCTTTGAGCCTCAGGTATGATAAAGAGTAAGATAAAAAGCATCAGAAGCACGTAAACCCATTGCCATCAACTTGATTCCAACTCATAGTGACCCTATAGAACAGAATAGAACTGCCCCATAGGGTTTTCAAGTAGTGGCTAGTGGTGACCTTTTGGTTAGCAGCTGAGCTCTTAACCACTGTGCCATCAAAGTGCCCAATATCCCATACTTCCTTAAATACAGACAGTTGTTTTGCACAAAGCACAACTCTGGAAGGAAAAACATGTTCAACTGGAGGCAAAGTTTCCAACCCTGATACTTCCCTATGTGAGTTCAGATTCTTTAAGTTTGAAGTGACAAGGCAGAAACAAAGCTCAAAAGAAAATTTTTTGCCTCGTGCAACTGAAACATCCAGTGATACATTTGTTCAGGCATGGCTGGATCCAAATGATCAAACAATGCCAATTGTAATTGATCTCCCCCTCTCCATAAACTTAGGTTTTTTTTAAGACTTTTGTTGTTGCTGTTGTTATCATTTTGGACTTGCTCTCATGCAACTTCTTTATGTATGGTGAAGTTGATAGCTCCAGACTTACAATGAATAATCACTGATGAAAGAAAACTCCTATTTCAATAACTTCAGGAATTAAGATGGGACAGGCACCTTTTTTTTTTTTTAATTGTACTTTAGGTGAAGGTTTACAGAACAAATATTTTTTCATTAAACAGTACACATACTGTTTTATGACATTAGTTAGCAACCCCATGACATGTCAACACGCTCCTTCTCAGCCTTGGAGGACTTTTTTTTTTTTTTTTGGTTAAAATATACACAGCCAAAGATATACCATTTCAAAAATTTGTACATGTACAATTCAGTGACATTGATTATGTTCTTCCAGTTGTGCTGCTATTCTCAGTTTAGATGAAGCTTTACATAACAAAATAGTTTCTCTTTAAACAGTACACGTATAGCCCTATGACAATGGTTAAGAACCCTACTACATGTCAACACTGTGGGACAAGCACTTTTACTTAGTCCATTTGAATTTGAATCCTGATACTTTCAAGGTGACTGTTTATTGCATATTTATTCTCTTTTCTCTTTACTCAATACTAAGTAACTAATATGTATCAGGCATTCTGTTATAAAGATGTATAATATGTACCTTCTGCCTTCAAGTCTATTTGTGCAATACAGACAAGTATATGAAATATCACACAACAGCATTGGAAGCTCCGTAGTAGGGCATATGCAGTGTTACATAAGCACCCACCTGCAATTTTGTCCCACTGTGGTGGCTTGCATGTTGCTGTGATGCTGGAAGCTATGCCACTGGTATTTCAAACATCAGCAGGGTCACCCATGGTAGATAGGTTTCGGTAGAGCTTCTAGACTAAGACAGATAAGGACGAAAGGCCTGGTGATCTACTTCCAAAACATAGTCAGGAAAAACCTTACGGACATTTTAACCAAACTAAGACGGAATTCTCTGTTTCTCTGAACAGATTTTCCTTGTATGAATACAAATTAACTGCTAAAATAAACCCTGTATGATTTAACAAAAGAAAAGAAAGAGAAGTCTTTATGGATCACAGCAGAACATTATCTGACTTCCTTGGTTTTGACACATCATCAGGAAATAATAATCATCGAAGGTTGACTTTATGTTTGGTGACACGGAGGATTGGCAAGGGCAAGGGAGACCGGTAAAGAGATAGATTGGCACAGAAGTCACAACAATGGACTCAAACATGCTGGTGATTGTGAGGATGACACATTTTGTTTTGTGGTTCATAAAGTCTCTACAAGTCAGAGTCAACTCGACAGCAGCTCTCTGTCTGTCTGTCTGTCTATCTATCTATCTACCTATCTACCTATCAACCACAGTATGCCAGACACATGAAGGCAAGACATCCAAGTCAGTCTCAGAAGGTCAGGAAAAGCTGAAAGACATGTCATAGTCACCTAGATAAAGGAAGTTTAGAACTTGACCTGATTGTTAGTGTAATACAGTGGTAGTGGGTTTTATTCAAGTCTGGTAAGTCTCTATGGTCAGCATCCTGTCCCTACTGAGAAGGCATGGCCCCAGAAGCCCTTTTTGTCAATACAGTCAGGAAAAAACAGTATTCAGAACTTAAAAAGTAATTTTTAATAATACTTATCTAATGCATGTGAATTTGTTTTACATATTATTCATTATTTATTTTCTATTAATGAATTGTTCGATTATTTTCCTTAGTGAGCAGAATTTTCCAGCAGTTGAAGACCTGAATAATGCAGAGAGACAACTAATTATGCTACTTTTTTTCAGCATACACACATTTCAAATGGAGACAAATTCTAAGCAAAAAAAAATAAATTACCATTGTCTAGAAAATGTGATGGTAAAATGCTCTGGATTAGTTTGAAAATTAATGACTAGACCAAGTGAAAAGAGAAAATTAAAAAAAAAATTATCTCTCTGTTAAACTAGGCAGCACAATGCAACGTGGCAAGTCAATAGATAAGACTGACTACCTCACTATTTAGTGGGTGAACTTGGAACTTACATCTGTACTTTTTCTGCCCCATCCCTTCATTTTTTCAAAGAAGACCCTTTCAGTGCTGATGACTGAAAGATCTATGAATCCATAAGAGCCCTGATAGTACAATGGTTAAGAGTTCAGCTGCTAACCAAAAGGTAGGCAATTTGAATGCACCAGCCACTCCTTGGAAATCCTAGGGGCAGTTCTACTCTGACCTACAGGGTCCCTACGAGTCGGAGTCAACTTGGCGACAACGGGTTTTGTTTGGTTTTGGCTATGAATCCTTAAAATTAATTTCAAAATAAGACCAGACAAATTATATTTCATTAGAATGAATAGCTTCTGTGAATTTTCATCTCTAATCCCAGGGTACATGATCAACCAAGGAACACACTGTAACTCCAAAAACTGTACAGAAAATTGATTTATGCAGCATTATAACATAGAATAAAATCAAGGCACAAAAGAAAGGTGAACCAATACCAATTCTTGGAATAATGAATGATTTTTTTTTTAAACTTACATAAATTGTTCCACATTTTATACATTTCCTATTTAGATGGTGCCCAGTGGCTCCACACTGTTATGGCTGTGCCGGTCATTAACAGCCAGTGTCTGTTCTGATTGGTCAGAGTGTTTCTTCTGATTAGTCACAATGTGTGTCATGTATGTCAATTCTGGTTGTTAAATATTTTTAATATGACCCTTGCTTATCTCTATTGAGGAATTTTTTACCTCCTTTTTAACTTGAGCAATTGGAAATCAATATTGTATCATTTATCTGTCAATCATTATGAAAGTAGTCCAGTGTGATGGTTAATGTTATGTGTCAACTTGTCTGGGCTATGATTCTCAGTGGTTTGGCAGACATTTTGTGAGCGGCCAATCTGTTAAAAAGGGAGTTTCCTTGGGGGTATGGCCTGCCTCCAGTATGTAAATAGATGGTCTGGAAAACTCATTCTCTATCTCCACCCTGCACTCTTCTCTCTGCCTGACATCCTGTTCTTGGGGTGTAAACCTACAGAAATGTCTGGCCTGCCACCTGACCTGCAGATTTTGTGTTTGTCGGCCCCTAAAACCATGAGAGCCAGCAGAAGTCTCCAGCTTGTTTCCTGACCCTCGGTTTTGGGACTTGCCAATCTCCTCGATTACATCAACTATTTCCTCACAAATACAAGAGCTATGTCTTTGAAGTAAACTTCTCTCTATATATATTTATAGATGCTTCACTGGTTTTGTTCCTCTAGAGAACTCAAACTAAACAACTGAGCTTTCGAAGTAGGCAGGCCTGAGTTCAAGTCTCAGATATACTATAGACCAGCTGGAAAAATTCCCATATTCATCATGGTATTCAGCAATTATTCAGTACTTATTGCCCCTCCCCTATGAAATAGATTGTTGTCTAGTTTTGCTTATATGAAAAGACCATAAGTGTAGGGTGTTTATTTTCTGAGGAGACTTCTCCCAGGAAAATAGGATTCCCTCCTCATTTGGTAAACTGGAAAGAAACCCCACCAACTTGGATTAAGGCTAGCCAGTGTCAGGTTCAGCGGTTAACTCAACATATGAGCAGCAGAGTCAGAAAATGATTGACTAGAGGCTCAAGGCCAAGGGGTATTGATAGTAGAAATCAGAGGAAAACCATCTTTTCTCAAGCCCAAGGACTTGGCAGTAGCCAAAACAGGAGTGCACGTTTTAAGTGGGTAAACCTAAAAGAGAAAAGTGTGTTGGTAGAAGCGTACAAAAAGGAGTAACTAGAATAACAACTCTCAAATGTGGCTGTGGTAAGAATCTCCTGGGAGCCCTTAGAAATAGACTCTCAAGTCATACACCAATATACTGAGTCAAATTCTCCAGGGGTAATAATTATATAACTCCCATCATTTTTTCTCATGCTGGTATTTAGGGTCCACTGTTTACAACAAGGAGCCCTTGTGGCACAGTGGTTAAGAGCTCAGCTGCTGACCAAAAAGTTGACAGTTCAAATCCACCAGCCCCTCCTTGGAAACTCTATGGGGCAGTTCTACTCTGTTCTATGGGGTTGCTATAAATCAGAATTGACTCGAAGTCAACGGATTGGAGTTTGGTTTTGTTTGCAGCAATATCTATGAATGGAGTCAGAGGCTAATACTGATTTTTACTTGCTTTCAGCTATAAAGGAGTTTCTTCTTAGGTTAAAGAAATTGTAAGGGAGAAACAAAGTTTAAAATACTGGAAATCATAAATATGTTTGTTTAAATGGAAGAATATCATGGATGGGATTTAAGAATGTGTATTTTACCTTTGTGCACATGGCTGGTAAAAACAGACTTGAAGGGGCTTAGATTTGGAGCTCTGTAACTTAGGTATTTGACTATGAGCAACCCACCAAAACCCTCCAAAATGTAATTTCTTATCTGTTCAACAAAAAGAAACAGCATTTCAAAGCTAATAGAGGTATTAGGAGGATGAAATGAAACAATGTAGGTAAATAGTCAGGTAAGATATTTTATATATATACATACACACATACACATATGTATACACACATATATATATACATATACATATACAGAACTCATTTTAACCCATTGCCACTGAATTAATTCTGAGTCATAGTGACCCTATAGGACAGAGTAGAACTGTCCCATAGAGTTTCCAAGAGCAGCTGGTGGACTCGAACAGCCAACCTTTTGGTTAGCAGTCAAACTCTTTAACTCCTGCGCAGTCAGGGCCCCAGATATATATATATATATGTGTATACATTTACAGATGTTGTTGGGTGCCTTCAAATTCAATTACAGCTCATGGTGACCTGATATGACAGAGTAGAACTGTCCCATAGGGTTTCTTAGGCTGCAATTTTTTTTTTCTTTTTTTTTTTTTATTGTACTTTAGGTGAAGGTTTACAGAGCAAATAGTTTCTCATTAAACAGTTGGTACTCATATTGTTTTATTACATTGGTTAACGACCCCACAACATATCAACACTATCTTTACTCAACCTTGGGTTGCCTATCATTAGCTTTCCTGTCCTCTCTGCCTTCTAGTTCTCGGCCCCCTGACACCCATTTAGCTCAGTAGTGAAGTCATTCCTAGGTTTCACTGTTCAGCCAGGGATTGGACAGCCCCATAAAACAAAATGGGACCAATGAGGCACAGCAGTCCAGGGATTAGGCTGTAATATACTTATGAGAGCAGATGGCCAGGTCTTTTCTCCCAAGGAGCTGTAGGGAGGGTTCTAATCACTGACTTTCTGTTAGCAGTCAAGCACTTAACCATTCATTTAAGCTACATACTAACCTAGCCTTCTATTTGGAAACCATCGTGACCAACGTGGCTGATTGCAGTCATTCTTACAGAGCTCCATTGCAAAGGATACTTGGAGATGTTCTAGAGCAGAGCTAGGGTCACTGTCCCTTCTTTAGGGATGGAACTTCTGGGTGCAGTAGGGAATAAGCCACATCACTGTGTTTACAGGGGATGGGGCTGGCTCTTTTTAACTGTACCTAATCTCGCGTGTGTGGTATGTTAGACAGACTATCCATCTACATCAATACTCACCGGCAGGCTTTGTTTGTGATTCTATGTAAGCTGCTAGACTAGAGAAGGGAGCTGATAAAAGCTAAGGCAGACTGTTGGGACTTTTGAATCAGGATGCAGACTCATACCATATAGTTAGGGATGAAAAGTCATAACCATTAGAGTCATTAGGGAGTTTAATTCACTCTCTTCACTTGCTAGCTATTGCTCTTTCAGTAGTTACATAACTTCTCAATGACTCAGATTCCTGTCTGATAAATGGGAATCATTACACTCACCTAATAGCATGATAGATCACATGATAGAATTTTGCAAGACCAATGACTACTCCATTGCAAATACCATTTTTCAACAACATAAATGATGACTATGCACGTGGACCTCATCAGATGGAATACACAAGAATCAGATTGACTACATCTGTGGAAAGAGAGATAGAAAAGTTCAATACCTTCAGTTAGAATAAGGCGGAGGTGGACTGCAGAAAGACAATCAGTTGCTCATATGCAAGTTCAAGGTAAAACAGAAGAAAATTAGAACAAGTCCACAAGACACAAAGTACAAACTTGAGTATACCCCACCTGAATTTAGAGAAAATCTCAAGAATAGATTTGACTCATTGAACACTAATGACTGAAGACCAGATGAATTGTGAAATGACATCAAGGACATTATACATGAAGAAAGCAAGAGGTTATTAAAAAGACAGGAAAGAAAAGACCAAAATGGATGTCAGAAGAGACTCTGAAACTTGCTCTTGAGCATCGAGTAGCTAAAGTGAATGGAAGAAATGATGAAGTAAAAGAGCTGAACAGAAGATTTCAAAGTGTGGCTTGAGAAGACAAAGTGAAGTATTATAATGCAATGTGCAAAGACCTGGAGACAACTAAAAGGGAAGAACATGCTCGGCATTTCTCAAGCTGAAAGAACTAAAGAAAATATTCGAGCCTCGAGTTGCAGTATTGAAAGATTCTACGGGAAAAATATTGAATGAAGCAAGAAGCATCAAAAGATGATGGAAGGAATACACAGAGTCACTGTACCAAAAAGAATAAGTGGATCTTCAATCATTTCAGAAGGTAGCATATGATCAGGAATCGATGGTACTGAAGGAAGAAGTCTAAGCTGCACTGAAAGCATTGGTGAGAAACAAGACTTTGGGAATTGACAGAATACCAGTTGAGATGTTTCAACAAATGGTTGCAGTGCTGGAAGTGCTCACTCTTCTATGCCGAGAAATTTGGAAGACAGCTACCTGGCCAACCGACAGGAAAAAAATCCATATTTATGACTATTCCAAAGAAAGATGATCTAAGAGAATATGGAAATTATTGAACAATATCATTAATATCACACACAAGTAAAATTTTGCTGAAGATCATTCAAAAGCAGTTGCAACAGTGCATTGACAGGGAACTGTCAGAAATTCAACTGGATTCAGAAGAGGACTTGGAATAAGGGATATCATTACTGATGTCAAATGGATCCTGGCTGAAAGCAGACAATACCAGAAAGATGTTTCCCTGTGTTTTACTGAATATGCAAAAGAATTTGACTGTGTGGGTCATAACAAATTACTGACAGCATTGAAAAGAATGTGAATTCCAGAACACTTAATTGTGCCCATGAGGAGCCCGTACATAGATTAAGAGGTAGTCATTTGAACAGAACAAGAGGATACTGAGCGGTTTAAATTCAGGAATGGTATGTGTCAGAGTTGTATCCTTTCACCATACTTAATCAATCTGTATGATGAGCAAATTATCTGAAAAGCTGGACTATATGAAGAAGAACAGAATATCAGGATTGGAGGAAGACTCGTTAATAACCTTCGATGCACAAATGACACAATCTTGCTTGCTGAAAGTAAAGAGAACTTGAAGCATTTGCTGACGAAGATTAAAGACTACAGCCTTCAGTATGGATTACACCTCAACATAAAGAAAACAAAAATCCTCACAACTGGAACAATAGGAAACATCATGATAAACAGAGAAAAGATTGGAGTTGTCAAGGATTTCATTTTACTTGGATCCACAGTCTATGTCCATGAAGCAGTAGTCAAAAAATCAAAGCACACATTGCACTGGAAAAATCTGCTGCACAAGACTTCTTTAAAGTGTTAAAAAGCAAAGATGTCATTTTAAGGACTATTGTGTTTCTGACCCAAGCCATGGTCTTTTCAATCACCTCATATGCATGTGAAAGCTGGACAATGAATAAGGAAGACCAAAGAAGAATCGATGCCTTTAAACTATGGTGTTGGTGATCACCTCATATGCATGTGAAAGCTGGACAATGAATAAGGAAGACCAAAGAAGAATCGATGCCTTTAAACTATGGTGTTGGTGAAGAATGTTGACTATGTAATTGACTGCCAGAACAATGAATAAATTTGTTGTGGAAGAAGTACAACAAGAATGCTCCTTAGAAGTGTGGATGGCAAGACTTTGTCTCATGTACTTTGGACATGTTGTCAGGATAGACCAGTCTCCAGAGAAGCACATTATGCTTGATAAAGTAGAAGGTCAGTGAAAAAGAAGAAGACCTTCAATGAGATGGATTGACACAGTGGCTGCAACAATGGAATCAACTATAACAATGATTATGAGTATGGTGCAGGACCGGGCAGTGTTTTGTGCTGTTGTACATAGGGTCACTATGAGTCGGAACCAACTTGACAGCACCTAACAACAACAGCAACAATAGCATCATTGCCAAGATTACATAAATTCTTACCTGGATTCCAGTCAAAGAGGTTTAAAGCAGCTGTTGGTAACATGCAATCACTGTTTGCTGAGCTAAATGAAATAGTTCTAGATATGACACTTAACCTAGCACAGATAAGCTATCCTGCATGGCCTGAATGGTTATAATTCACTGGTTTTGACTTCCCTGATTCCTTGTATATATGTTAATCCATTATATTATAAAATATAGCACATATGCAAAGTATAAAAAATAATTATGCTATTTGATAAATAATTATGAAGTGAATTTCTTTGCAATTTTATAATCATTTTCCAGTAGAACTCTTCCAGAACCCCAAACACCATGGTCCCTTCCTTACCATAATCTTCTATCTCTCTACTCAGAGATGAGCCTTGTTCTAATGTCTGTTATAACCACTCCCTGTTTTCTTTATGTGTTTATAACCTGTAAATATCCCTTGGTGGCACAAATAGTTAAGTGCTCAACTACTACCTGAAAGGCTGGAAATTCAAATTCACTCAGAGGTACCATGGAAGAAAAGGCCTGGCGGTCTGCTTCCATAAGGATTACAGCCAAGAAAACCCTACGGAGCAGTTCTACTCTGTAACACACAAGATCGCTATGAGTCAAAATCAACTCGACAGAAACTAACAAGAACATAAATAATTATCTTTCATATAATTATATGTGAAATATATATGTATGTTCTGAATAACAAAATTGTTGTTGTAGCGTTCTGTTATTTTATTCTCAAACTCCTCTCTGTGTACATTATTATTATTGAGCTTAAAAAAATATTAGATCATCTCCTTAACCTGGGTGAAATCAAGATAGTCTTTCACCTTTGTTTGTGAGCACCCTTCACCAAACATGCAGTAATATAAGGGGTTGAAAATGGACAATTTACAATATGTTTCTGATTTTTCTACTTCAGAAAAGCCACGACAAATAGAATCAGTAATATTGTTTTTTTTTTTCCTCAGAAACAAAATATCTAACAATATTATTACATGACATTCAAAAATATAGAATTTTCAGAGTATCTGAGGTACACCAAATGAACACAAGTTTTCTGCATGGAAGACTGGACCTCTACATACTCAAGTCAAATTTGGCTTTAGCCTGATTCAATACGCTGAGAATTGTTAAAGTGATCATTGCAAATCTCAGCAAGCAGCTAGCTGGAATTTATGCAGGCTTTTACAATACTCCCTCAGGCACTGACAGTGTTATCATTATTTCTCAGATTTTGTTTTTTGTGATACCTAAAAACAAAAAATGTTATAACATCAGATGTCAGCTGATTGCCTAGTGAGTGGATGAAAAGATATCATGGAAATACAGTAGCTTTTTCTTGATTCTGTTTTATCATTTGTAGTCATAGTAAATTAGAGCCTTGGTATTTTATTGACCACTTCCCTGCTTCCAGTTTAGGTAAGGAATTCCTGGGTGGTACTAATGATTAGCGTGCTGTACTGCTAACCAAAAGGTTGGAGATTCCAGTCCTCCCAAAGGTGCCTGTGGCAAAAGGCCTGGTGATCTACTTCTGAACAATCAATCTTTGGAAACCCTATGGAGCACAATTCTACTCTAACACACATGGGGTCGCCATGAGTTGAAATTGACTTGATGACAACTGGTGGTGGTGGTAATTTGAGTACGCTTTATTACTTGAAAATCTCCTTCTTTCCTAAATTAATTAGTGTACACTGTGTCTGCTATTACAAGATGTACATTGGACCAGACTATATACATTGTTTTTGTTGTTAACTGCCATAGAGTCAGTTCCGACTCATAGCTATCCTATGTACAACAAAACAAAACACTGTCAGGTCCTGTGCCATCCTCACAGTTGTTGCTATGTTTGAGCCGATTGTTGCAGCCACTGTGTCACTATACATGGCACATCTAAGTTCACTCCCTCTGGTTGGAAACATTTATAATTACTCATTACTGGCCTTTGGAAGGAGCCCTGCTGGTGCAACAGTTAAGCACTCAGCTGGTAACTGGGAGGTTGGTGGTATGAGCTCACCCAGTGGCTCTGAGGGAGAAAGGCCTTGCTTCTGTAAGCATCACAGCAAAAAAAAAAAAAAAGTCTATGGGACAGTTCTACTCTGTCACATGAGGTCATTATGAGTCAAAAATCAATAAAGGGCATCCAAATTGGTAAGGAGAAGAGGAATTATCTCTATTTATAGATGATACGATCTCATATACAGAAAACCCCAAAGAATCCACAAGAAAACTACTGGAACTAATAGAAGATTTTGGAAAAGTATCAGGATACAAGATAAACATACAAAAATCAGTTGGATTCCTCTACACCAACAAAGATAAATTTTAAGAGGAAATCATGAAATTAATACCATTTACAATAGCCCCCAAGAACATAAAATACTTAGGAATAAATCTAACCAGAGATGTAAAAGACCTATACAAAGAAAACAACAAGACACTACTGCAAGAAACCAAAAGAGACCTACATAAGTGGAAAAACATACCTTGCTCATGGATAGGAAGACTCAACATTGTAAAAATGTCAGTTCTATCCAAAACCACCAACAGGTACATTCCAATCCAAAAACAAATTCCAATGACATTCTTTAATGAGATGGAGAAACAAATCACTAACTTCATATGGAAAGGGGAAGAGGGCTCGGATAAGTAAAGCATTTCTGAAGAAGAAAAACAAAGTGGGAGGCCTCACACTACCTGATTTTAGAAACTATTATACCGCCACTTTAGTCAAAACAGCCTGGTACTGGTACAACAGCTACATAGACCAGCGGAACAGAATTGAGAATCCAGATGTAAATTCATCCACCTATGAGCAGCTGATATTTGACAAAGACCCAAAGTTCATTAAACGGGGAAAAGACAATCTCTTTAAAAATGATGCTTGCGAAGGAGTTCTGGCAAAATGGCGCTCTAGGCAGAAGCACCACACGGTCCCTCCACAGCAAAGATCCGAAAAACTAAGCCAAACAGAGAATACAACAATCCTGAAACCCTAAAACACCAAATGAAGAGATAAAGAACTCAGCCAAGCACCAAATGGAGTGAGAAAACTGATAGAGAATGGAGAGCAAGGAGAGATTCATGCAGAGGTCCTCTACCAGGGCGGATCCACCATCTTGGACTCCTATCGGAGACCAACAAATGGGGGTACGAGAAAGCAGCCTCACGGAGTGTCCAGCGGGAGACAAAACAACCGGTAATTTGCGGTGTGCGCTTTTCCACCCCCCATCCCTCTTAGCCCCAGCTCAGCCTCATCTGCATCCCGCGGCCATGGTCTCTTGATCGGGAAGCGCCGGCTGCTTGGATTACACACACCCAAGTGGGCGGCTCTCTGGGTGCCATTTGTTGGCTGCTAGTGTTGCTTTTTTTTTCTGCTTCTTTAGATTTCTCACTTGCCTCTAGCCACCTCCCCCTTCTTTCACTCAAGTGCATGGCTCCGTGAGCCACCTTTGCTTCTTCCTGAGGGGCTGCAGAGCGCTGGCAATTTGTGATATATGCTTTCCCACTCTCCACTCTTGTTCACCCACACTCGGCCTCCTCTGCTTCCTGCGCACATGGTCTCTTGTCCAGAAACACCAGCCCGCACTAGCTGGCTCTCTGAGTGCCATTTGTTGGCTGCTGATGTTGCTTTTTTTTTTTTTTTTTTCTGCTCCTTTTGATTTCTTGCTTGCCTCTCGCTGCCTCCCCCTCCTTCCGATCAAGTGCCTGGCTCCATGTGCCATCTTTGCTTCTTCCTGAGGGGCTCCAGAGCGCCAGCAATGTGTAATATACACTTTCCCACTCTCTACACTTCTTCACCCACACTTGGCCTCCTCTGCTTCCCGTGGACACAGTCTCTTGTCCAGAAACACCAGCCCGCACTAGCTGGCTCTCTGAGTGCCATTTGTTGGCTGCTGGTGTTGCGTTTTTTTTTTTTTTTTTTGCCTGCTTCTTTGGATTTCTTGCTTGCCTCTCGCTGCCTCCCCCTCCTTTCGCTCTAGTGCCTGGATCCGTGCGCCATCTTTGCGTCTTCCTGAGGGGCTGCGGAGCTCCATTCGAGTGCGGAGCTGCTTCCTGGTCTGGGCTACTGCGCTGGTGGGATCCTGGGGTTTTTGTTTGTTCGTTTTGAATTGTTTGTTTTTTTTCTTTTCCTTTTCATGAGTTGGGAGCCCTTTCTGGACAAGCAGAGCTGCGTGGCAAGGAACTCCCCTTCATCTTCCACAGACGTGCAGAGGGGTCCCTGAGAGCATTTCTTTTTTCATTGTTTTTATTTCATTTTTTTTGGGGGGGGGGGCTTTCTTGTTCTTTTTTTTTTTTTTAATTTGTTTTCTTTTCTTTTCCCTCATTTTCCCTTTTTGTCTTTCTTCATTGGTCAGTTTCTCATCTCTCTATATCTTCCGTCTCTTTCTGATCCATAAATACCAGGCGTAGTATACCTCTACGCCTTCTAGCCAGGCTGTACTGCAACACCTGAGAGCGACTTCCCCAGACCTCATAGCTGCATCGGTGGGATCCCTGTGAACGTTGCGGTTCTTTAACCTTTCTGATTTTTATTTATTCATTCTTTTCTTTTCTCCCTCTTCCACTTTCTGTTTTTCTCCATTTCATAGTCTCTCATCTCTCCATTCCAACAGCAAGCTCCCCTAGCATTCTTTTTTGTTTGTTTGTATGTTTTTGGCTCCTGTTCCTCTCTCCTCTCTCCCATATCCATCTTAGCTCCACACATAACAATCTCCCTGCTGCATCCTGCCTACCTGCACCGTGCACTTGACATCACACCACTAAGCACTACAGGCACGGCCTACTGGAACCTGCCCTGCACTGATCACTGACCTGCCTTGGTGGCTGTAGTAAGTGCCACAAACAACCCATCCCAGTAACTCCTCTTCAGCTAGACTTCCCCTCCAATACCATTTCTGAGAGACTGACCCTGCCAGTTGGAGAGGGAGGTGAAAAGTATTGAGCTCACAGATGAGCAAACCACAAAGAACACACAGTCCACCAACTCAGACATAGTCAAATTTGTTTTATTTATTTATTTTTTTTAGAAAAGGGATGAAACAAACAAATCTACAATCAATGAATGAGAAAAATAACTACTGAATGCCCCGAAACCAGCAGACAATATCTAAACATTACAAAAACAGGACAGGATGGTTCCAGTAGGTGTCCAAAATAAAACACCAGATGACTCTCCAGTGAAAGAAAATGCACTAGAACTGCCTGATAGGGAATTCAAATCTCTAATACTTGGAATTCTCCAAGAACTGAGGCAAAAAGCTGACAAACATGAGGAAAAAATACACAAATTCATGGAAAATACAGGCAAACAATTGGAAGAATTCAGGAAGATGATGCAAGAACAAAATACCAAAATAAATTAACAACTAGAAATTATACAAAAACAGCAATTAGAAATCCAAAAGATAAACAACAATATTTCAGAAATGGATAATGTCATAGAAGGGCTGAGAAGAAGATTTGAAACCATGGAAGACAGGACCAGTGGAACTAAAGACAAACACTTGGATACAACTCTCTTTCAGGAAAACTCAGAAAAAAGAACAAAGAAAAATGAAGAGAACCTGAGAGTTATGTGGGACAATTAAAAGCAAAAATTTATGAGTGATTAGCATTCCAGAACAGGGGAGAAAACAGAAAACACAGAGAGGATCATTGAGGAACTGCTGACAGAAAAATTCCCCAATATCATGAAAGATGAAAAGCTGGCCATCCAAGAAGCTCAACGAACCCCATATAGAAGACACCCAAAAAAAAAATCACCAAGGCATATCATATTCACACTCGCCAAACCAAAGACAAACAAAGAATCCTGAGAGCAGCTCGTGAAAAACAAAAAGTCACATACAGAGGAGAAGCAGTAAGACTAAGCTCAGATTTTTGGCAGAAACCATACAGGCAAGAAGGCAATGGGATGACATATATAAAATCTTGAAAGAAAAAAATGGCCATCCAAGAATAATATATCCTGCAAAACTCTCATTCAAATTTGATGGTGAAATTAGGTCATCTCCAGATAAAAAGAAATTAAGGGAATATGTAAAAGTCAAACCAAAATCACAAGCATTATTAAAGGGAGTTCTTCGATCTGAGGACAAACAGCTTCAGCTCACAGGCAAAACACAGGACGCAGGATCGAACGTGACAGATACCAATCTAGGAAATGAACTCTCAAGGACTATCCAAAACCAAAAGAAATACAACAGGCAATCAGAGCAGTCAATCGATGGATGACAACAACAACAAAACAATAAAAGAGGGAATAAACGGCATAGCTATAGAACCTTCTAATGGAGAGGAAGGCAAGACAATACCAAGTAATGCTAGACTGCTTCAAACTTAGAAAGATAAGGGTAAAATTCATGGTAACCGCAAAGAGTGTTAACAAACCAACTCATAAAAATAAAGACAAAAGACATAAAGTCTTGGCAAAAACAAAACCTACAAAAAAAAAGAATTAAAAAAAAAAAAAACACAAACAAAAGTAACTCAACACAAGAGAGTAAGAAGAACAAAGAAAACTTCAGCACCTCAAAAAAAAAGCACTACAAAATGACAGCAACAAACTCACATCCATCAATAATTACACTGAATGTAAATGGACTCAATGCACCCATAAAGAGACGGAGAGTGAGAGAGTGGATAAGAAAACAGGATCCATCAACATGCTGTCTATAAGAGACACACCTTAGAAATAAAGATATGAATTTATTAAAAGTCAAAGATTGGAAAAAAATACATCAAGCTAACAGCTACAAAAAAGAGCAGGAGTGGCAATTCTAATCTCAGATAAAATAGACTTTAAAACAAAATCTAACATAAAAGACAAAGAAGGGCACTATATAATGATTAAGGGGATGATCCATCATAAAGACATAACCATAATAAACATCGACACACCCAATGACAGGACTCTGAAATACATAAAACAAACTCTAACAACACTGAAAAGAGAAATTGACAGTTCAACAATAATAGTAGGAGACTTCAACACACCAGTCTCACTAAAGGACAGAACAACTAAGAAGAAATTCAGTAAAGATACAGAAGACCTAAAGGTCACAATCAACCAACTTGACCTCATAGACGTATATAGAACACTCCATCCAACCACTGCAAAGTACACAATCTTTTCCAATGCACATGGAATGTTCTCCAGAATAGACCACATCTTAGGCCACAAAGCAATCCGCAACAAGATCTAAAACGTTGAGATAATTCAAAGTATATTCTCTGACCACAGTGCCATCAAGGTAGAAATTAACAATAGAAAGAGCAAGGAAAAAAAAATCAACCACATGGAAAATGAATAATACCCTGCTTATACACCACTGGGTAATAGAAAAAAATCAGAGATGGAATCAAAAACTTCCTAGAATCAAATGAGAATGAAAACACATCATACGAAAACCTTTGGGACATAGCAAAGGCAGTCCTCAGAGGACAATTTATAGCAACAGATGCACATATCAAACAAGAAAAAAGGGACAAAATCAAAACATTAACTACAGAACTCAAACAAATAGAAAGAGAACAGCAAAAAAAGCCCACAACTGCCGGAAGAATGGAAATAGTAAAGATCAGAGCAGAAATAAATGAAATAGAGAACAGAAAACCAATAGAAAGAATCAACAAAATCAAAAGTTGGTTCTTTGAAACAATCAACAAAATCGACAAACTGCTGGCCAGACTGACAAAAGAAAAACACGAGAGGACACAAATAACCCAAATAAGAAATGAAATGGGGGACATTACAACAGACCCAACTGAAACAAAAAGGATTATAACAGAATATTATGAAAAACTATACTCCAACAAATTTGAAAACCTAGAGGAAATGGATAAATTTCTAGAAACACACTGCCTACCCAAACTGCAACAAAGTGATGTTGAAAATCTGAACAGACCCATAACAAGAGAAGAGACTGAAAAAGTAATAAAAAAAAACTCCCAACCGAAAAAAGCCCTGGCCCAGATGGCCGCACTGGAGATTTCTACAAAACATTTACAGAAGAGCTTGTACCAGTTCTACTCAAACTATTTCAGAGCATAAAAGAGGAAGCACACTTCCAAATTCATTCTATGAAGCCAGCATAACGCTGATACCAAAACCAGGCAAAGACCTCACAAAAAAAGAAAATTACAGACCAATATCCCTCATGAATATAGATGCAAAAATTCTGAACAAAATTCTAGCCAATAGAATTCAGCAACATATCAAAAAAATAATACACCACAACCAAGCAGGATTCATACCAGGTATGCAAGGATGGTTCAACATTAGGAAATCAATCCACGTAATCCACCACATAAATAAAAGGAAAGAAAAGAATCACATGATCATCTTAATTGATGCAGAAAAGACATTTGACAAAGTCCAACACCCATTCCTGATAAAAACTCTCAAGAAAATAGGTATAGAAGGGAAATTTCTCAACATAATAAAGGGCATCTAAGCAAAACCAACGGCCAACATCACTCTTAATGGAGAGAGGCTGAAAACATTCCCTCTGAAAACAGAAACAAGACAAGGATGCCCTTTATCACCAGTCCTATTTAACATTGTGCTGGAAGTTCTAGATAGAGCAATAAAGCAAGAAAAAGAAATAAAGGACATCCAAATTTGTAATGAAGAAGTTAAACTCTCCCTGTTTGCAGATGATATGGTACTATACATAGAAAACCCTAAAGACTCCATGAGAAATCTACTGGAACTAATAGAAAGATTCAGCAGAGTAGCAGGATACAAGATAAACATTCAAAAATCAGTTAGATTCCTATACACCAGTAAGGAGAACAATGAAAAGGAAATAAGGAAAACAATACCATTTTCAATAGCCTCTAAAAAGATAAAATACTTAGGAACAAATCTGACGATGCATGTAAAAGACCTATACAAAGAAAACTGCAAAACACTACCGCCTGAAACCCAAAGGGATCTACATAAATGGAAAAACATAGCATGCTCATGGATAGGCAGACTCAACATTGTGAAAATGTCAATTCTACCCAAAGCAATTTACAAATACAAGGGAATACAAATCCAAATACCAACAACATTCTTCAAGGAGATGAAAAAACCAATCATTAACTTTATATGGAATGGGAAGAAGCCCCGAATAAGTAAAGCACTACTGAAGAAGAAGAATAAAGTTGGAGGACTCACACTACCTGACTTCAGAACCTACTATACAGCTACAGTAGTCAAAACAGCCTGGTACTGGTACAACGACAGATACATTGACCAATGGAACAGAATTGAGAACCCAGATGTAAATCCATCCACCTATGGTCACCTGATCTTTGACAAGGGACCAAAGTATCCAATGGGGAAAAGACAGTCTTTTTAACAAATGGTGCTGGCAAAACTGGATAACCATTTGCAAAAAAATGAAACAGGACCCATACCTCACACCGTATACAAAAACTACTTCAAAATGGATGAAAGACCTGAATATAAAGCCTAAAACTATAAAGTTCATAGAAGAAAGAATAGAACCAACACTACAGGCCTTAATACATGGCATTAACAGGATACAAACCATAACCATCAATGCACAAAACCCAACAGATAAGCTAGATAACTGGGATCTTCTAAAAATCAAACACCTATGCTCTTCAAAAGACTTCACCAAAAGAGTCAAAAGAGAACCTACAGACTGGGAAAAAATTTTTGGACACTACAAGTCAGATAAAGGTCTAATCTCCATAACCTACAAGAAAATCCAACACCTCTACAACAAAAGACAAGTAATCCTATTAAAAAATGGGCAAAGGAAATGAACAGACACTTCACCAAAGAAGACATTCAAATGGCCAACAGACACATGAGGAAATGCTCATGATCACTAGCCATTAGAGAAATGAAATGAAAACCACAAGGAGATACCATCTTATCCCGGCATTACTGGCACGAATCAAAAACACTGGAAAGAAGAAATGTTGGAGGGGCTGCGGGGAGATGGGAACTCTTATGCACTGCTGCTTGGAATGCCAAATGATACAACCATTTTGGAAAATGATATGGTGCTTCCTCAGAAAGCTAGAAATAAACATACCATTCGATCCAGCAATCCTACTCCTAGGAATATATCCTAGAGAAATAAGAGTCGTCACTCGAATACACATATGCACACCTATGATCATGGCAGCATTGTTCACAATAGCAAAACGATGGAAACAACCTAGATGCCCATCAACAGATGAATGGATAAACAAACTATGGTACATACACACAATGGAGTACTGTGCAAGGAGAAAGAACAACAATGAATCTGTAAAGCATCTCATAACATGTATGAAACTGGAGGACATTATGCTGAGTGAAATAAGTCAATCACAAAAAGGACAAATATTGTATAAGACCTTATTGTAAAAACCCATGAAAACGTTCACACACAAATTGTAACAATCTTTGTTGGTTACCAGGGATGGGAGGGGTGGGGGAAATACTAAATAGGCAATAGATAAGTGGTATCTTGGGTGAAGGGTGAGACAGTACACAATACGGGGGAAACTAGCACAACCTGTACAAGGAAAGGTCATGGAAGCCCCATAGACACATCCAAACTCCCTGAGGGACTGAATTGCTGGGCGGAGGGCTGTGGGGACCATGGTCTTGGGGAACATCTAGGTCAATTGGCATGACACAGCTTATAAAGACAATGCTCTACATTCTACCTTGGTGAGTAGTGTCTGGGGTCTTAAAAGCCTGTGAGCGGCCATCTAAGATACTCCACTGGTCTCATCCCTTCGGGAACAAGGGAGAATGAAGAGAACAGGATACAAGGACAAGATTAGTCCAAAGGACTAATTGTCCACAGCTACCAAGGCCTCCACCAGACTGAGTCCAGTACAGCTAGATGGTGCCTGGCTACCACCACTGACTGCTCTGACCAGGATCACAACAGAGGGATCTGGACAGAGCTGGAGAAGGATTTAGAGCATAATTCTAACTCCCAAAAATAGACCAGATTTACTGGCCTAAAGGAGACTGGAGAAACCTCGAGATCATGGCTCCCAGACACCCTTTTAGCTCAGTGGTGAAGTTACCTCTAAGGTTCACTGTTCAGCCTGGAAGTGGACAGCCTTGTAAAACCAAATGAGACTAACGAGGTACAGGAGTCCAGTGACAAGGGCCAGAAGGCAGAAGGGGACAAGGAAGCTGGTGATTGGAAACCCAAGGTTGAATAAGGATATTGTTGATGTGTTGTTAGTTAACCATTGACACAGGGCAACATTTGTAGTAAGTGTTAAATGAGAAACTATTTTGTTCTGTAAGCCTTCATCTTAAGTGAGAATAACAGCACAACTGGAAGAGCATAGTCAGTGTCACTGAACTGTGTATGTAGAAATTTTTGGAACAGTGTATCTTTGGCAAGTGTATTTTCACCAAAAAAAAACAGGTTGAGAATTTAGAGGGTTAATATTTTGTGGGGTTGTTAACCAATGTCATTAAACAACATGTATACTACTGTTTCATGAGAAACTAATTGTTCTGTAAGCCTTCACCTGAAGTACAATAAAATATAAAAAAATAAAAATTACAGCCAAGAAAATCCTATGGACAATGCCACTCTAACACATGGGATCTTCTAAATCACAAATCAACAAAAAAACAAAATCAACAAAGTAGACACTCAATAACCACTTGTTGATTGAATGGAATAATGGATCGATGTTGTCAATAGTTTGAGTTTCTATATCTGGTTCAGCTCTTTATATCTGTGCCCACAGAGTGGCCAGTGTATCATGAAAGAGTACCAGTGCTGGAACAGTCGTCCTGTATCTCTTCTAGGCTCTTCTTTTGATTTACCAGATTTCAGGCAAGTCTGTGAGCCCACCACCACTGCATCTGATCTTCACCATTTGTCACAGGAAGGAGTTGTGTTTTATTGTGTACATGGTCCCATCATAGCTAAGCTCTGAATTGATGGCATAGCATCTATGTAGTAGGCATTTGTACAAAAGTTCCTGATTTGTACTGAATAAACCACTCAGTAATAAAAAAAAATACTCCGCATCCCACTTTGGTGAGTGGCATCTGAGGTCTTAAAAGCTAGTGAGCAGCCATCTAGGATGCATCAATTGGTCCCAACCCACTTGGAGCAAAGGTGAATGAAGAACACCATGGACACAAGGAAAATATGAGCCCAAGAGACCAAAAGGGCCACGTAAACCAGAGACTGCAGCATCCTGAGACCAGAAGAACTAAATGGTGCCCGGCTACCACCAATGACTGTCGTAACAGGGAACACAACAGAGAGTCCCTGGCAAAGCAGGAGAAAAGTAGGGTAGAGAACTCAAATTCTGGTGAAAAGACCAGACTTAATGGTCTGACTGAGACTGTAGGGACCCTGGAAAACATGGCCCCCGGAATCTCTGTTAGCCAAAAACTAAAACCATTCCTAAAGCCAACTCTTGGACAAAGGTTAGACTGGACTATAAGATATAAAACGATACTCGTGAGAAGTGTGCTTCTTAGCTCAAATAGATGCATTAGACTAAATGGGCAGCTCCTGTCCAGAGGTGAGATGAGAAGGCAGAGAAGAGGGTCAGGAGCTGGCTGAATGTACATAGGAAATCAGGGGTGGAAAGGAAGAGCATGCTGTCACATTGTAGGGAGAGAAATTAAGGTCACATAACAATGTGTGTATAAATTTTAATAAGAAACTGACTTGAACTGTAAACTTTCACTTAAAGCACAGTAAAAAAAAAAATAATAATAATTTGTGTGAAATGCTTGGAATCAAGATTACAGACAAAAGGAACTTCTATACAAAATTACCTTCAGAGAAAACCTTAATAAGTCAGAAATCTAGTTTTCAAAGAGGGGCACAGGGTTATGGGTAGGATTGTTAAACAAATTAATAAAAAGCTTTTGCAATAATATTTTAAAAATAAAAAGATCAACTCTATGTCACCTAACTACAACAACATTGGCCTTTGGAGGGATTCTTGAGTAGAATTAATGTTTAACGGTTTATCAAGAACTATTCTACCATCCACATTTTGGCAGCTTGACTCAGACTCCCAAATAGTACCCTGCACTGTTGTATATTACACATGGTAACTGTACAGTAGCGGGAAGAACTTCGAAGGTGGAGTCAGAACTGTCCTTAGATTTGTGTTAATCCACACACTAGATGAGTTATTCTGTCAAAATTACCTAAATTCTCAACATTCCAGGTTATCTGTTGAAAGTGTGCTACCTCTGTTCCGTTGTCTGTCTAATGGGGCAATTGCAGACTGTCAGCAGCAGAATAAGGGAAATAAAAACAAATAAGGGAATTGTTCCTTACCTCTTTCTAGCTACGTGCTTCTTTCATGCCAATCTTACTCTTTAGGTAGCCTGCACAGTTGTGGTGGTATCACATGACAGTCCTCTTTCACCTTTTTTAGAGTAAAACCCATTGCAGTCGAGTTGATTCTGATTCATGGTGAAGAAGTCCAAGCCATCATCACCTCCCACTTGGACAATAGCAAAAACCTCACGCTCAGTTTCCTTTTGTTCCCACTTGCTCTCTTATGGTGCATTGTCTATGGAACCACCAAAGCGATCCTTTAAAAAGTATTGAGGCTTTCCGTCCACACTTAGTCCACGATCTGAGGCCTTTTCAGTGTTCATGAAGCTCTGAAAAATCTAACTGGCACCAACTTTTCTGGCCTACATCCTACTGCTCTCTTCTTCACCTCTGCGTTCCAACTTTGCTTGTCTTGTGTTCTGCTTCTCATGTACACCAAGCCTTTACAACTCTCCTCATGGCCTTTGAACGTTCTATTCTCTTTTCCAAGCACACGTTTTCCTTGATTGTTCACATGACCCTCTCCTCTTCTTCCTTCAAATTTCAGATCACTTCAGAGAAACTACTCCCATGTCCTTTCTAAAGTACTCTTTCTCTAGCACCCGTCACTTTCTTTGCATTGCCTGTTTATTTCCTTCACATTTCTAGTCACAGTTTCAAATGTCCTCATTAATTTAGACTTCCCCTTCCACATCTGTGTCCCTCCATGCGTTGTAAGTTCTGGGAAGGAGCTCATTTGCTATGTCCACTGCTGGAACCTCAATTGCTTGAATAGAACCTGGCACAGAATAGGCTCTCAACATATATTTGGGAATACAAAGCCCTTTATGACCCACCCTGGGCTACCTCTCCAGTTATCGCTGTCTTCCCCACTATGTTCCAACACCACCAACATAGTTTCGAAGACACACTTTTTGTATACCTATCACTTTGTCTTTGCACACGTTTTTTTCTTGATGAAAAATACCTCTGCATTGCCTAATCTTGCATACCTATCATTTGAGATGTACATGGGCAACGCTTTATCCCAGAAACCTCTGTGACTTCCTTCAATTGTGTTAAATGCTTTTTGTCTCTAACTGCATTACAAAAAGCACATACTTATATTTGAATGACTGTTTCTTGGTCTATGTACAGATTCTGCATGATTACAATTAAGTGTTCTGGAATTCCTATTATTTGCAATGTTATTCATAATTTGTTATGATCTATATAGTTAAATGCCTTTGAATATTCAATAAACACAAGAAACACCTTTCTGATATTCTTTATTTAGCCAAGATCCACCAAAGTATTATCAAACCCAGGAAGGTGGATCCTTGTCTGGCATGCTCAGACTTGCCAGTAATATGGACACCAGCCTTTGAAAAAGAGAAAGTAACTTTATTGCAATGTGCAGAGCAAGGAACCATGAGGAAGTTCCTCAGATCTGACGCCCCAAACTACAGAGAAGCAGGGCTTATAAGTGATTTGGGCAGCAAGATGGCAGCTGCACAGGCATACTGGGGAGGGAAAATTCTAGAAGGTGGCCATGAAACAGGAGGTGACATGGTTCTTGTTCGACCTCTAGCTTCGGAATAGGACCCAGATGATGGTTTTCCTCCTGATTCATTCCTCTTATTGCCACGTCCTCTGCTGAGGTCAATTAGCAGTCACAACTGGCCCTTCTGCATGTGTGGGGTGGGCCAAACCTGGCTTGGGCTAGTTTTAGGACTAATGGAAATTTATTGGCATTTGTAGGGTCAGGTTATAAAGGGATCCGAAAAGATATGACATTTTGTATTGAAATGTCCTTACTTAGAGTTTATAATAATAACCAATGCCATTTTTTTATACAGCAATTTACTATATAAGGCAAATAATGGCATAGAGAGGATGTTATGGATTGCAGTGTATCCCCCCAAAATGTGTGTCAACTTGGCTAGGCCATGATTCCCAGTATTGTGCAGTTGTCCACAGATTTTGTGATTTGATGTAATTATCTCATGTGTTATAAATCCCAATCTCTATAATGTTAATTAGACAAGATTAGACACAGTTATTTTAATGAAGCAGGACTCATCCTACAGGATTAGATTGTATCTTGAGTCAATGTCTTTTGAGATATAAAAGAGAGAAGCCAGCAGAGAGGAGAGGGACCTCATTGCCACCAAGCAAGAATAGCTAGGAGTGTAGCACTTCCTTTGGATCCAGGGTCCCTGCACTGAGAAGCTTCTAGACCAGGGGAAGATTGATGACAAGGACTTTCCCTCAGAGTCAACAAACAGAAAACCTTCCCTTGGAGCTAGCATCCTGAATTTGGATTTCAAGCCTCCTAAACTGTGTGAGAAAGAATTTCTCTTTGTTAAAGCCATCCACTTGTGGTATTTCTGTTATACCTGTTAATATCCCATTTCCATTGAGTCAATTCCTACTCATAACAACCCTATAGGACAGAGCAGAGCTGCCCACATAGGGTTTCCAAGGAGTGGCTGGTGGATTCGAACTGCCATACTTTTGGTTAGCAGCCATAGCTCTTAACCACCGTACCACCAGGACTGCACTATTTCTACTATAGGAGCACTAAATAATTAAAACAGAGATGGAAATAAGAAATGTAAATAAAAACTAGATTATATGAGAAGAGTGTGTCAGGAGTTCTGCATTTGAGTGCTAATTATGCCAGTTCACTAGTTGTAACCTTGGGTCAATTAGCTCCTTTGAGATTTTTTTCCCCCAGGTAAGTAAAGCTTGCAATCATAAGGGAGAAAACAACAATAATAGTAATTTGTATTTATTCAGGGGTTACTATGTGTAAGACATAGTCTAAGTTATAGACATGCATTTTTTAATCTGTAGATGCACAAAACAATTCTGTTCTAGATACTACTTTTTCTCCATCTTAAAAATAATATTCAATGCCAATGGGTCACTTTTTTAGACATATGAAATACTTGAGGGGCTTGTTAAAAATGCTAATTGATGGATTGATTCCACTTCCAAGAGGGGAGGAAAGGGAAAGGAGGGGACATATGAAATACTTGAGGGGCTTGTTAAAAATGCTAATTGATGGATTGATTCCACTTCCAAGAGGGGAGGAAAGGGAAAGGAGGGGAAGGAATGAAAGAACACAGCATAGCCAATTTTAATAAGAGCAGAATAGAATAGACCAATGTCTCTGAATTCATTGAGAAGACTTAACTACTTTCATAGAAAAAATCAATAAAGATATGGTGGACCTTAAGGTGATAATCCTGTGGTTTGAGCATTTCACTGCAGTTAGAAAGAGAAAGTAATGTTTGACTGCCATCATCATCCATCTACCACATGATCCTGTCATCGGACTCAGGAAGAAAAAGCAAACATCGTTATCTCCAAACATACATTGGAGCTTCTGCCGAGGTGCTAAGGAATACAAAAATGAACAATCATGAATTCTAGAGAAATGCTCTGATTCACACACTGACATCTGGCCTGGTTCCATGTGGAGCTCACAAAATGTACAGCAAACTCCCGAAAGCTGTCTTCCTGTTGGCAGTGACATCAGGAGCCAAGCACAAAGCAGAATACAACCATTTCACACAGCAAGCGAGTCACACCATGCAGGTTCTGAGAACAAAGCGCCTCTATTCTCCCAGTGTGTGTTGATGACATGGCCTCTTGCACAGATCATTACGGATGCTCTTATGGCTTCTCCCAAAAGAATGTATTGACTTCTGTTGCCATTGAAAAGATGTTCAAAAGATCAAAATAATAAAATCAAGTGCAAATAGTCTCTGCAGGAATGAAATGCTTCCACTCAATGATGCATGAACTGGTTACATTGTGAAGAGGTATTTCCCAGGGAGAGCTCGATGTGAGTGCCACCTTTCTGGTGTATGAATGCCACCATGGCTACTGAGACAGATAAGGTGTTGGTAAAACATATGCCAGATATCAGAAATGGTTACATCTCTCCAGAGGAAGGCTGGCACTGCAAGGAAACTCTGAGACCTCCTTTTGAGGATACTGGCATACTAAGAGTGAGCATCAAATCCCTCTAGTTCTTCTAGTCATAAAGTACCTACTCTAGGAAGAAATTCACAGATAAAAGTCCTGGCTCCTTTTGATATCAATAACCCCATGGAAAACCTGATTTCTGCCTTTGTAGTGATTAACTAATCAGAAATAAACTGGTAGAATGAGCATTTGTTAGAAATGCAGAACGCCAGACATTGAGTACCTGCTACATGAAAATTGGATTACGTACATTATCTCTCATCCTTCTCTGAGACCATAAAAGTTAAATACTATTATCTCTCTTTTGTTGTTGTTGTTGTTAGGTGTCATGGAGTTGGTTCTGACTCATAGAAAACCTATGTACAACAGAATGAAATGTTGCCCAGTCCTATGCCACCCTCACAATCAATGTTACGCTTGAGTTCATTGTTGCAGTCACTGCGTCAATCCACCTCCTTAAGGGTCTTCCTCATTTTTGCTCTCTACTTTACCAAGCATGATGTTCTTCTCCAAGGAATGGTCCCTCCTGAAAACATGTCCAAAAGTACAAGAGATGAAGTTTCATCATAGCTGCTTTTAAGGAGCATTCAGGCTGTGCTTCTTCCAAGACATATTTGTTCATTCTGGCAGTCCATGAAATATTCCATATTCTTTGTTAATACCATAATTCAAAGGCATCAATTATTCTTTGGTCTTCCTTATTCATTATCCAGCTTTCACATGCATACGAGGCAATTGAAAATACCATAGCTTGGGCCAGGCATACTTTAGTCTTCAAAGTGACATCTTTGCTTTTTATACTTTAAAAAGGTATTTTGCAGCAGATTTGTCCAATGCACCATATCCTTTGATACCCTGACTGATGCTCCCATGCATGTTAATTGTGGATCCAAGAAAAATGAAATCCTTGACAGCTTCAAACTTCTCTCCATTTATCGTGATGTTGCTTGTTGGTCCATTTGTGAGGATTTTCCTTTTCTTTATGTTGAGGTGCAATCCATACTGAAGGATTTAGTCTTTGATCTTCATCAGTAAATGATTCAATCCTCTAAACTTTCTGCAAGCAAGGTTGTGTCATCTGCATATCACAGATGCTGCATTCTTCATGTATTCCAGCTTTTTGAATTATTTGCTCAGCATACAAACTGAATAAATATGGTAAATGGATATAATGCTGAGACATACCTTTCTTGATTTTAAACCACACAGTATCCCCTTGTTTTGTTCAAACGACTGCATCTTGGTCTAATACAAGTTCCTCATGAGCACAATTAAGTGTTCTGGAATTCCCATTTTTTGCAGTGTTATCCATAATTTGTCGTGATCCATGCAGTCGAATGCCTTTGCATAAGCAGTAAAACACAGGTAACATCTTTCTGATATTCTCTGCTCTCAGCCAAGACCCATCTGACATCAGCAATGATATCCCTCACTCTATGTCCTCTTCTGAATCTGGCTTGAACTTCTGGCAGCTCTCTGTTGATGTACTGCTGTAACCATTTTTGAATTATCTTCAGCAAAACTTTACTTGCATGTAATATTAATGATATCGTTCCATAATTTCCACGTTCTGTTGGATCACCTTCTTTGGAATTGGCACAAATATGGATCTCTTCCAGTCGGTTCGGTCTTCCAAATTTCTTGACATAGACAAGTGAGCACCTCTAGAGCTGCATTTGTTTGTTGAATCATCTCAAGGTAAATCATCACATTTGAAGGCATGCCATGGTATTATGGAATGAATTGTGCACCCCAGAAATATGTTTTGAAGTCTTAATCTTTGTATCTGTTAGTGTGAGCCTGTTTGGAAATAGGGGGTTTCTTGTGTTATGTTAATGATGTCGTACCAGAGTAGAATGGGTCTAAACCTAATCACTTCCAAATGGTGTCTTATAAAAAGAAAAAAAAGACACAGAGACACATATGGGGAGAAAACAAATGTCATGTGAAGATCATCTGCAATCAAAGGAATGCCAAGGATTGCTGGTGATCACCAGAAACTAGGAGAGACGCCCACAGAAGTCACTGACATAGTGAGATCCTCATTTTGATTTTTAGTCTCCAAAACTGTGAGAAAATAAATTTCTGTTCTTTAAAACCAGCCACTTTGTGGTATCTGAGTTATGGCAGCAGTAAGAATCCAAGATAAAGTGTAAAGTAACTACATGGTGGAAAGCGGATTGAAAATGAGATCTGTCCAGCTCTAAATCCCAGGCTTTTCCCAATATTTCATGCAGCTGGTTACAAGAATGTGTCTTAGTTACATATCTATTTAAAGGAGTCTTGGTGGTGCAGTGGTTAAGCTGTTGGCTGTTAACCAAAAAGTCAGTGATGTGAACCAGGCTTCAAACTGGTTCATTTCATTTGACTGCCTGCTGAGAATTTGCATTTCCACCCTAGATATATTGAATCAGTATCTAAGGTTTAACAAGATCCCCAGGATTCTTATGCGTAATAAATTTTGAGAACCACTGCTCTACCAGGCCTGAGGTACTGCATTTATAGCAATTACCTTGGTGACCTGGATGCTGTGGTCAGAAGACCACACTTGGAGTATTAAGGCTTAGAACATTCAATCAAAGTGAATAAAGCCCTAAGCATGTTTAGAGAAAGTATAAAAGAGTATTTGCATTTAATAGGCTTCACTAAGTGGGGATTCTTCTCAGGATCAGTGTGTTTGTCATCATTAATGATGGTGTTGAAGTATATTTTTACACCGGGCACATTTAATTTCACTTTATTCATTGTAGTTCATTTGTGACAGATTGTATTAGAAGATTCAATTTTTCTGAATAGCAAAACCATAAGGAGGCATGATTTTCAAGACCTTAGTGGCTAATATTGTCTGCCCCCTATCTGGGAGTTGGTTATGAACTACTGGAGTAGACAACTACTGTGCACATATTAAGTCAGTAATCCTAAACGGTAGAAAATGGCAAGTTTCCAGTGAGTCTTGAAGAGTCCTGAGAAGAAGGAGAGAGCGCTCCCCAGGGCAGGTCAGGACAGCTTTTGAAAGAGAGCTGGCAACTCAGGTTATCCTTGGGATGTAAGTAAGATTTAGACAGAAATGAAAAGGATTCCAGGTATCGAGATGAGGGCTTGCCAAAGAGAGAAGGAAGGGCAAAGTCAAACCCTTTTCTGAGAACAGGAAATAGACAAGTTTGTGGAAAATTTAAAATAAGAAAACAAGACATAATGAAATAGCATTGATTTTATATTTACTTCTGGAGATAAAAATTAAAAACAAAAAATGTCTGGCCTAAGTCTGCAAAATGAGAATAGTAATTCCAATATCACATGAGTTGTCTCTCTTTCATTAGTTTTTTTTTTTTAATTTTAAAAAATTGTCTTAATATATATCTGTGGTATACTGCTAAAAATTTAAAAAAAAATCTACTGTCAGAAGTTAAGACAGAACAATCATTCCTATTACATTCTAGAATCCAGGTGACTTTTACAGTGTGCATTGATAGCTAATTTTTTGTTAGATTAAAATAAACCCAGCCCTGGATTCTGGGACTATGTAAAGAAGATTTATTTAAACTCTTCTGGACAGTCTCAGAACTTACAGCCCTGTGTGTGAAAAACATTATTTCTCTGTTAGGAGAATGACATCTTTGGGGAGTTGTCTTTGAAAGGATGTAGTCACCAAAATTCACAAAGGAAGAAATGTTCACACCCTGACCAGAGATTATCCCACAAGATAAATAGCCATGCTCAGATTCAAACAGAAATGCATTTTGACAAGGTCAACAACTCTCTTCTCATTCCTAAGGACACACGAGGTTCCCTGTCTGAGTGGAAGCGTTAACAGGCTGGTGAAGAGAGAACTCATTAATTCTGTCAATATCCATTTCTCATCTCCCAGCTTTCATAGACTGTTGTAAGCAAAAGATGAGCTTTTTTCTACCTTATTTCATTCACAAGGATTTAAAAATGGACCTCTCTCTTTTTAGCTAATATCACCCTCCTTGGCTGATATTTACAGACCCCAAAAATCTACTCCCCTCACTCCTTCTAATGTATAATCAGTTTCTCTCCAACATACAGTCTCTCATATAACCAAATTGGAGTCAGTGGGTGGTGCAAACTGCTAACGTACTTGGCTGCTAACCAAAAGACTGACAGTTCAAGTCCACCCAGACGTGCCTCAGAAGAAAGGTCTAGCAATCTACTTCTGAAAAAATCAGCTATTAAAACCCCTACGGAGCAAACTTCTACTCTGACATACATGGGGTTGCCATGAGTCAGAATTCACAGGATGGCAACTAATTATAATCAAATTGGTTACAGATCTGTCACTCCTTCAAACATAATATACTTTCTTGCCTTTTCATAATGGCTTTTTGTAAGTTTCCTTTAATTGATAGCCTTCTCATGACCTCTCTCCATCCTTCCCTTTACAGCTACCTGACCCTAATCTAGTATTAGGTCTTGGGCATGTTCCACCACTTCCTCATGCCAGCCCAGGGATAGGCATAACCAAAGGATCAGGGCATTCTATCCTGCTAAGCTTGAATGGGTGTCAACTGGAATTTATTTTCATGAACCCAATTTTCCAGGCAAAAAGAAAAACAAAATGATTTTGCATAGCTAGAAATATACAAATGAAAGAATGGTGAGCATAGGAGTAGGGGTTAGCAGAATGAATATGAATATATATGTGTATATATATATATATATATATATATAAATTCTGGTCATATACCATTTCGACAATTACTACATGTACAACTCAGTGAGATTGACTACATTCTTCAAGTTGTACAAACGTTCTTGGTGAGAATGCTTCTCGGAATTGTTCCATCGCCATTGACTTAGACTTACTGCCTCCTAAGCTTCTTATCTAACCTTTTGAGTTGCTATTGTCAATTTGATCCTGTATAGATAATTCTTTAAAAGAGTACAAGGTTTAAGGTAGACATACTTATTAAGATTATTATTTTTTTTTTGTTCAAAGACTTCAGGGAATAGTTTTGGTTTAAAGTTTAAATATTAGAGAGACAATTTGGGGGATTTATCTAGCCTTAAATGGCTACAGAAAGTCTGGCTTTCACTGAGAATTTGAAATTCTATTCTGCAATGTGAATACAGTTTTGTAGAACGTTGAAGGAGACATCATGGGTAGAGTCAGCACATGTCATATCTGAGAGAAAGAAAATGAGGATTAAATTGAATGACAGGATCTTGACAGTCTCATGTTGTTAAGCTATTATTGTCCTCATTTTGCAGATTAGGACCGTGTGCTCCATATCATTTAATTATCTTCCTTAATTTATAAGAGGTGAACCAAACGTAGTATTCTTTTGACCATATCATTGTAGGAAAGTATAATCAATAAATAGTTAAGTACATGTTCTCCTGGTTTCTTATAACAGATCACTAGTCTTGTTGCTAACCTAAGTATTTTGCCCATTTCTCCTAACTTGGTTAAAGAAATCTTTAGCCAAACTAAATAAAATGAATTATGTACTTGAGAGAAGGGAAGAAAGAAGTGTGATGATTTATGATGGGATTATATTAATGTGAACCTGAAATTTTCTAAACTAGGTAAACTGTTTTATTTCTGGCTGAATCCTAGGGTGAAAATGACACCATTTATATATATTAGAATTGTCTTGGTCATTTATAGGCCAGTCTACACAAATTATGCCTGATTAATTATCCACTATTTAATTTAAGCCCCTTCCAATAGGCTTTGAGAATTGCAGACATTAATTCTTTTCATCAATATAACAGAGAAGTTTGATAAAATTTTGTCATATACTTTCTGATCATCTTCCTCTGTATCAGGTTCCGTGAAAAGACTCACAAACATCAAGGAAGAAACAGAAGCCACTGTTTAGCTCAAAGGGAGAGAAGTGGATAAGGACTCTGGATATATCATTCAGTCTTTCAACACGTATTTATCATACACTTTGTATGTATCAAGCATTATACATATACATAATACAGAACTGCCAACTTTTTGGTTAGCAGCAGACTGCTTAACCATTTGCACCACCAGGGCTCCTTATACCATATATTCCAAAAAAAAAAAAAAAAGTTTCTGTTGAGTCAGTTTTGACTCACACTGACCCTATAGAACAGAGTAGAACTGCCCAGTGGGTTTCCAAGTCTGTAATCTTTTACAGAAGCAGACTGTCAGATCTTTCTCTTGGGGAGAGGCTGGTGGGTTCAAATTGCCAATCTTTCAGTTAGCAGCCCAGCCCTTAACCACTGCACCACCAGGGCTCCTTATACTAAACATTTTTGTTGTTAGATGCCATAAAGTTGGTTCCAACTCATAGTGACCCTATGTACAACAGAACAAAATGCTAGCCAGTCCTGCGCCATCTTCCCTATGCTTGAGTCAGTTGTTGCAGCCACTGTGTCAATCCACCTCCTTGAGGGTCTTCTTTTTCCCTGACCCTCTGCTTTACCAAACATGATGTCCTTCTCTAGGAACTGGTCCCTGCTGATAACATGTCCAAAGTAGGTGAGATGAAGTCCTGCCATCCTTCCTTCTAAGGAACATTTAGGCTGTACTTTTTCCAAGACAGATTAGTTCATTCTTTTGGCAGTTTATGGTATATCCAGTATTCTTCACCAACACCATAATTCAAAGGCATCAATTCTTTGGTCTTTCTTATTCATTCCAGCTTTCTCACGCATATGGAGCAATTGAAAACACCATGGCTTGAGTCCAAACCAAAAAAAACCAAACCCATTTCCATCCAGTTGATTCTGACTCTTAGAGACCCTATAGCACAGAGTAGAACTGGCTTGGGTCAGGCACACCTTAAACTTCAAAGTGATATCTTTGTTTTTAATACATTAAAGAGATCTTTTGTAGCAGATTTGCCCAATGTCCAATACTCTGTTTGATTTCTTGATTGCTACTTCCATGGGCATTGATTGTGGATCCACGTAAAATAAAATCCTTGACAACTTCGAACTTTTATCCATTTATCATGATGTTGCTTATCAGCCCAGTTGTGAGGGCTTTTATTTTCTTAATGTTGAAGTGTAATCCATAATGAAGGCTGTAGTCTTTGATCTTCATCAGTAAGTATTTCAAGTCCTCTTCACTTTCAGCAAGCAAGGTTGTGTCATCTGCATATTGTAGGTTGTTAATGAGTCTTCCTCCAATCCTGATGCCATATTCTTCTGAATATAGTCCAGCTATTATGAATAAATATTCATTTATTATTTCCCACTAATGGTTTTAAAGGCCCAATACTCCCAGAGTGAGGGAGCAGTGGAGCTCCAGAGCACATTCCAATCACCACAGTGCAGCATCCTCCTCCAATTCCTCCCCCCACCTTATCCTCCTTCTCCCCTTCCCCTTGGCTTCATTCATTCACCCAGACGCCTTACAGCCTTTCACTCCCAGCATAGGGCAATTCCTGCTGCAGCTCCTCCACTGTCTGACTCAGGGCACTTGAGGGCTCCAGGTTCCGGGTAGCAGTTATGGCTGCACTTGATCAGGAAACAGCTGCACAAATAGGGTGATTGCAACAAGTACCTCCACCACCAGCCGCACACACGGCACCCGCACACCTGCTCACCATCCAGTCTCCACGGCCACCTCTCCTTATCCCCCATACGCATCCTGCCCTGCTCCCTGAGATGCACAAAATCCCAATCTAGCTGTGGGCACAACTTCTACCTGCAGGAAGTCACACAACTGGCAAGGCCAGCCTCTTGTATCAAGCGGATACAGATCTCGAGGTTTTTGCATAAGGTTTTAATATAATAAGCTTTATGGGGCTTAGTTCATGACTATAGATTGTAAGGGGACTACCTGTATATGGAAACCTGGTGGCACAGTGGTTAAGAGCTATGGCTGTTAACCAGAATGTTGGCGGTTCAAATCCACCAGCTGATCCTTGGAAACCCTATGGGGTAATTCTATTCTGTCCTATAGTGTTGCTATGAGTCAGAATAGACTCATATGCAACAGGTTACCTGTATATAATTTGGAGTTTGAACAACATCTTTTTTCATAGAGCTGCCTCCTCAAAGTAGAATCAACCTTAATAATGTGGATGGAGTGAAGCTTTTGGGACTTTCATTTGCCAATGTGGCATGAGTCAAAATGAGAAGAAACAGCTGCAAGCATCCATTACTGATAAGAGCATGGAATGTGTGAAGTATGAATCTAGGAAAATTGGAAGTCATCAAAAAAAGAAATGGAACCTGTAAAGATTGCTATCCTAGGCATTAGTGAGCTGAAATGGACTGGTACTGGCCATTTTTAATCAGACAATCATATGCTTGGAATAACATGCTGGGAATGACTAATTGAAGAGGAATGGAGTCACATTCATTGTCAAAAAGAATACTTCAAGATCGATTTTGAAGCATAATACTGTCAATCATAGGATAATACCCATAAACCTACGAGGAAAACCAGATTATGAGATTATTATTCAAATATCCTCATCAACAACTGATGCCAAAGACGAAAAAATTGAACATTTTTACCAACTTCTGCCGTCTGAAATTGATTAAATATGCAATCAAGATGCATTGTTAATTACTGGTGATTGGAATGTGAAAGTTGGGAACAAAGAAGTATAGGTAGTTGGAAAATATGACCTTGATGAAAGAAATGAATCCAGAGATTGCATGATAGAATTTTGCAAGACCAACTACTTATTCATTGCAAATACCTTTTTTCAACAACATAAACGGCGACTATATATGTGGACCTCACCGAATGGAATACACAGGAATCAAATTGATTATGTATAGGGAAAGTGATGATGGAGAAGATCAATATCATCAGTCAGAATAAGGCCAGGGGCCCACTGCAGAATGCACGATTAATTGCTCATGTGCAAGTTCAAGCTGAAGCTGAAGAAAATTAAAACAAGGCCAAGAGAGCCAAAATACTATCTTGAGTATATCCAACCTGAATTTAGAGACCATCTCAAGAATAGATTTTACGCATTGACCACTAATGACTGAACACCAGAGGAGTTGTGGGATGACATCAAGGACATCATACATGAAGAAAGTGAAACATCATTAAAAAGACAGGAAAGAAAGAAAAGATCAAAATGGATGTTGGAAGAGACTCTGAAACTTGCTGTTGAATATACAGTAGCTCAATTAAAAGGAAGAAACAATGAAGTAAAAGAGCTGAACAGATTTCAAAGGGCAGCTGGATAAGATAAAGTATTATAATGACACGTGCAAAGACCAAAAGGAAAGAACACACTCCACATTTATTGAGCTCAAAGAACTGAAGAAAAACATTCAGGCATCAATCTGCAATGGTGAAGGATTCTATGGGCAAAATATTAAACGATGCAGGAAGCATCAAAAGAAGATAGAAGGAATAAACAGTCGCTGTACCAAAAAGAATTGGACATCCATTTCAGGAGGTGGAATATGATCAAGAACCGATGGTACTGAAGGAAGAAGTCCATGCTGCAGTGAAGACATTGGCGCAAAAAAAAAAAAAAAAAAAAAAAACCTCCAGGAATTGACAGAATAAGAATCGAGTTATTTCAACAAATGCATGCAGCACTGGAGGTCCTAACTCATCTATGCCAAGAAATTTAGAAGACAGCTACCTGGCTAAACAAAGAGAGATTCATATTTGTGCCTATTCCAAAGAAAGGTGATCCAACAGAATGCAGAAATTATCCAACAACATCATTAATATCACACGTAAGAACACTTTTGATGAAGATAATGCAAAAGTAGGTGCAGCAGTACCTAGATAGGGAACTGCCAGAAATTCAAACCAAATTCGGAAGTGAATGTGGAACCAGGGATATCATTCCTGATGTCAGATGGATCCTGGCTGAAAGCAGAGAATACCAGAAAGATGTTTACCTGTGTTTTATTGACTATGCAAAGGCATTCGAGGGTGTGGATCATAACAAATTATGGACAACATTTCGAAGAATGGGATTCCAGAACACTTAATTGTGCTCATGAGGAACCTGAACACAGGTCAATAAGCAGTTGTTCAAACAGAACTAGGGGATACTGCATGGTTTAAAGTCAGGAAAGGTGGGAGTCAGGGTTGTATCCTTTCACCGTACTTATTCAATCTGTATGCTGAGCAAATAATCTGAGAAGCTGATCTATATGAAGAAGAATCGGGCTTCAAGATTGGAGGCAAACTCATTAACAACCTGTGCTATACAGATGACAGAACTCTGCTTGCTGAAAGTGAAGAGAACTTGAAGTACTTACTGATGAAGATCAAAGAACATAGTGTTCAGTATGAATTACACCTCACCATAAAGAAAACAAAAATCCTCACAACTGGACCAATAAGCAACATCATGATAAATGGAGAAAACATTGAAGTTGTCAAGGATTTCAGAAGCAGCAGTCAAGAAATCAAATGACACATTGCATTAGGCAAATCTGCTGCAAAAGACCTCTTTCAAGTATCAAGGAACAATGATGTCACCTTGAAGACTAAGGTGCACCTACCCAAGCCATGGTATTTTCAATTCAAAAATATTGAATATACCATAGATTGCCAAAAGAATGAACAAATTTGTCTTGGAAGAAGTACAACCAGAATGCTCCTTAGAAGGAAGGATGGAGAGACTTAGTCTCACATACTTTGGACATGTTATCAGGAGGGATCAGTCCCTGAAGAAGGACATGCTGCTTGGTAAAGTAGAGGGTCAGCGAAAAAGAGGAAGACCCTCAAAGAGATGGATTGACACAGTGGTTGTAACAATGGCCTCTTGCATAACAATAAGTGTAAGGATGGTGCAGGACAGGGCAGTGTTTTGTCCCGTTGTACATAGGTTCTCTATGAGTCAGAACCAACTCTATGACACCTAACTATAACAACATACCATATATTAGAAGGTAATAAATGCTTTGGAAGAAAGAAGGAAAAAAAAAAGTAGCCCAGCATAAAGGGGATCAAGGGTGTTTATATGCGTTAAGGATTGAATTGTGCCCTCCAAAAATATTTGTTGTAATTTCTAACTGCTATACCTGTGGTTATAATCCCGTTTGGGATTGGATTTTCTTTGTTATGACAATTAGAGAGTATTAGTGTATGATGTGTTTTAAGTCACCCTCTTGAGATATAAAAGAGCAGGTTAGGCATAGAGAAGCAAGCAAAGATGGGGTAAGATTGATGACAAGCCAGATGAAAATCTCAGAGGAATAGAAGCTCAGAAGAGACAAGCCTTCCCTGAGAGCCAACAGAGAGAGAAAGCCTTCCTCTGTAGCTGGAACCCTAAATTTAGACTTGTAACCTTCAAAACTGTGAGAAAACAAATTTCCATCTGTTAAAACCATCCACTTTTGGTATTTCTGTTATAGCAGCACTAGCTATCTAAGAGGAGCCCTGGTGGTATAGTGGTTAAGTGAATAGCTGCTAACCAAAAGGTTGGGAGTTTGAATCCACTAGCCGCTCCTTGGAAATCCTCTGGGGCAGTTTTACTGTCTCCTATAGGGTCGCTATGAGTTGGAATCAAGTTGATGGCAATGGGTTTGTTTTTCTGGTTTTAGCTATCTAAGACAGGGTGAGAGAATATTTACAATTTTAAACAGTGTGGTCTAGGAAGACCTCCCTACCTAAAGGTGATAAAGATGCTACTCGAGTGATGTCTTGAAGCTCATTTCAGTTAACCGTGTTTGGATGAAACACCGTTTCTTCCATAGGCCAGAGTGGACTGGGTTGGATCTATTATGCAGCCCACTGGGTTTGGGGAAGGTTTGTGAGGGGAACCTGGGTAAAGTGTAGTAAGCAGACTGGATTGAGTGAAATAGTAAACTAGAAGGGTATAAAGAAGCCTGATCAAGTGGTTACAGATGAAGTAGTTCATGCAGGGAGTCAGAGGGCACAGCTGTGAGGATTGGTACCAAGTATCAGGCCTAAAGGTAACCTAGTTTTAAACAGTAGTAAGTGACCTGAGATCAGAAGCCAAAATAATTAGGGAGAGGTCATGAATTAAAATTAATAATGAGTCAAAAGGAAAGGTCCCAGGTGGAAGGTAAGACCAATGTAAGAGTTCATGGAGCCAGATTTTTTTTCTGAAATTGCTGAACCAAGCAAAGGTAAATTTATGAGGTTAATTGGTGGCAAAAGTAACCCAAGATGCTCTAGATAGCTATTTTTCATGTGTCTGTGGTAGCAGTATGGGAGGGATAAATTGAAGGATGAAAGTTGAAGTCCTCAAAGGCTCCAGGGTAAGGAATGTGTATGCACGATAGAGTAACATGCTAGCCAAATGGAACTAAGTTGGGTAGGAGGCTAAAATCATGACTAGGTTTTCCTGGGGCATTTTAAGATGATCTCGTCCCCTTTTTTAAAGGCCTTTGGTATGGAAAAATGGAGTTGGATAAGACAGAGAGAAAGAGATTAGGCATTTCAATAGGGAGGATCACATAGGCAAATAGTTGAATTAGACACAGAGTTGAGGTTAGAGCTTCTGCAGGATGGCTAGGAGACAAAAATATACAGACAAACAGGGCAGGATCCTAGTCTGAGGCTCTGAAATATAAGAAGAGTTAAAAGGTAAAGTGACTATCAAAAAGCACCTGGGAAGTAAATAATCTTGACATTTGTGTAATTCTTCACAGTGTAAATCCTACCCTCCCAAGGTAAAATTAAAATAAAGAAATAAACCTTGCCATTTCCCATCTCCATCTCTCCCTTACAGAGACACAGTACCATCCGGTAGTCAGGAGCTGTAGCAGCAACTTCCTGATTTGGCAACTTCTGGATTCAGGCAGGTACCGCCCCTTCCTTGGTGGGCCAGTTTCTGCAGCATCACTATGGAAGTCATTTTTGGAAGCTCAGCCTAGAATGTGCTTCCCCAGCTCCCTCAACAATTATCCATCTCCTTCAGGGTTTAAAGCAGTAATAAATGACTTTTGCACCATGATATCTTTCAGGGTCTTCCTCTACTTCATATCAATTTAGGGACTGGTAAATTGGCTTGAGCAATTAATTCAGCTCTTAACTTGACAGAGATATTGTGATTCTCTTTTTTACAGACAAGGCAGCCGAGGCCCAACACACAAAGTTAAGTAGTGGTGCAGGGTAGTGTGTTTTTGTAGGAAGACAAAGCATTTCTGATTAGTTCAGTGGCTATTTACTGAGTCCTGTCAAAGAGAAAAATTAATAACAGACATCTTAATTTGATATTAAGGTTTTTCTTACCCAAAAAAACAAATATTAACCATAAAAATTCCTGACCAAATCGTGCCAGTGGTTTTTTTCACGCCAAGTTTCTAATATTGTCTTTCCTGTTGGGAGTTAGGCTCACTTAATTTAAATTTCAAAAGATATCATGGCTACAGGTGGATGGAGGGCCAGAGACCACCTTGTGAGGGAATATCAGTTGATCTCAGTAAAAGAGGGAGAGTTCAATCAATCATGTTAAGATTAGCCAGTGGTTGATCTTCTATTCTCCCCCCTCTCCCCTCATTGTAAGCAGCCTACTTTGAGCCATTTGTGTTTTTCTGGAATCAGAATGGTCTCGCTATATGCATACAGAATAACTGCTCAGATTAAACTCTAGTTTCAATTTCTTGGACTTCAAATTATTTTTAACAGCCCCTGGTAAATCCCTGGAACTATACTGGGTGTCAGGGAAACATGATTCCATGGATGGTGGGCACATTTATAGGGTCATTTTGAGGTTTAACTGCAGGGATCCCAGGGTTCTGTGAGATGATGAGAGTCATCTTTTTAAAACAACTCTGGTTTTTGCCCATTGTCCTGCCTCATTTCACTCTCAAACTGTCCCAGATGGGAGAATAAATGATGTGGCCCCAGAAGGAAGAACGAATCATGATCCCTATGCTGATTCAGGTGAAAATGGAAAGAGTAACTTTAATCCTTGTATTTGCCAACCCCATTCTGGCAGTGAAGGGGGAGGTGCAAGTGATGATTTCCTTGAGTCAAACATTAACTAAGAGCCAGTTTTTGCACTGATATATACTGTCTGCAACAGTGGGCTCAAGCATAACAATGATTGTGAGTGGAAGAGACTGCATAGGTCTGGCTCACTATTATTACTCCCCATTGCTAACCCCTGCATTGTCTCATGATCTTGTTTTTCCCTCCTATTCCAGTCTCTATAAGAAGTTTAAGATTAACTGATGTTCCTCCTTGGAGGCTGGAAAACAAGTGATAATGATCTAGGAATGACAAACCGAACAAAGCACCCATCTTGGGACAAGAAAACCAGGATGTTGCCAAACAACCCCCAAGAAAAGATTAACTCATCTGGGACATACGACCACCTCAAGGGGGAACTAACACAAACTTCTAAGACCCATCATCCTGTCCCTATAAAGCCTTCGGCCAATCTCCAGTGAGGGAGACAGGTTTTTGGAGGAATCTTTTCCACTGTCTCCTATATACCTATATGTAATAAAACTCTTGATGCTCTCCTCACCCTGTCTCAGAATTGGCTATTGCAGCAGGTGGCTCCAATCCGCATTATTGCAGTAACATGAGGATGGTGCAGGGTCAGGTGGTGTTTTGTTCTGTTGTACTTAGTGTCACTATGAGTCAGAGGCTCTGCTTTCTCAGGGCCAGCCTGGCATTCCCTTGTCCTCTTTGTTCACTGCCTGTATCCATGCAGGGAGGATCTCCAGCTCCCATGCAGTATGCACATCTGGGCAAGACACAAAGTATGTCTTTAGATGAAGGACTGGCAATGTAACAATCTCTTAGTACCAGACACACCAAAGCATCATTGTAGCTATTTGCTCCATAGACCCAGGAAACTCTTTCAAGTCATTTTGGTGTGCAGGTCCAACAGTTTATAATTGGGGTAGGAAATAAGAGCAACACTTTGGACTCTATCACGAGCCATTTTATCCATTCTAACTTTTATCAATTTTGTCCAAACCAAACCAGTTGCTGTCAAGTCAACTCTGACTCATGGTGGCCCCAGGTGTGTCAGAGTAGAACTCTACTCCCAAGGGTTTCAATGGCTGATGTTTTGGAAACAGATCACCAAATCTTTCTTCTGAGGTGCCTCTGGGTGGACTGGAACTTCCAAGCTTTTGGTTAGCAGATTGGATTGTTTGCACCACCTGGGAACTCCTAACGTTTTTCAAAATAATACAAATTTCTAATTGTTGTGCTAAATATTCACTTCTTTGTTCCCATTGACTGAGATTAAAATAAGCAAACATTTGCATTTTATTCTATCAAATACATTTTAATAAAATAGCATTTTAAATACATTAAGTACTAGTTCTGTTGATTTTATACATTGGGGTTCTCATACTTTTTATTAAAAAAGGGAGTTCTGCTGCTGTGCTTTAAGCATCACTAATCTAGTACAACTTCCTGATTTTACTATTAAAAATACGTAAAACCCTGAGAGATATACTGACTTGCACAAGGTTGGTTCCCAGAGAAAGCTGGTTTTGTTTTTTTCCCCTTTTTCTTGACTTTGTTCAAATAATCCTTTGCTCATTTACACTTTATGTGAAAACCATCGTTAGCATTTTGTGGTTTGGGTAAGCTTTTCTTCTTTCCTGGGAATTTGTCTACATCTGAAACGGCCATTAGTCTTCATTGAGTAATGAGAAAAATTTCAGGAAATCATTCCTGCACAGCCCTGCTCCCCACCACATCCTGTTTTGCCAAGGCACACAAGCATTAAAGGCCAAGAGGTAACTGCAGGCTCTGTAGGTATTTTATTCCAGGCGTGGAAGTCACATGTACTCCAGTAAGGACCGTTGTCACTGCCTGCCAGGGCTGCAAGAGAAGGCAGCTGTCATTCACGCCAAAAACAAAACAGCAACTCGTATGATAGAGCAATCTTCAAGTGGATGTAATTGAACATGCAAATTGGATTTACACACTCAGGTTTTGAGAACAGGATTATAAACACAGCATAAGACTCACATTCACAAAATCATGCAGGACTGCAAATGCAAATCAGCTCTTATTGAATCTTTGGAAAGGAGATCACATTTCTCCAGGATTTACCAGGCACTCTAGGCTGGAAAACTCCAGCAAATCGTGATTGCCAAGATTTGCTGTAAAAAAATATGAAATGTCCACAATGGCTACTTGTTCTCTCTCCTCATGGAGGGGACTTTCACAAGTAATGTATTTACAGAGTGTTTAAAATGTGATGCAAACCAAGTCCCTAAATTCTCCTCCCATTGGTGGTGTAGTCTGGATAAATCAGCCCCTTTGGCATTTGCATTGATACAACAAGAACATACTATGCAGCACAAATAACCTCATTTCCATAGAACAGTCTTTTAAAATTAGAAAATGTATAATTCATTTGGGGTAGTTATTACTGCTTTTGGACTGGAGGGATTTAGACTTGCATTTAAATGCAAATAGCTGTAAGTTTTTTCCAGTTACACATAGGAAGACACAAAACTTAGAAACTCTGAAACATACTGTCTTTCTTAACTATGAATTCAGGATTATGATACTAACAACAAAAAATATTTGCATGGCCTGTTACAATCTGCAGCAGGCTTTTGTGTTTCAATTTGGTCCTCTATACCCAGTGAGAGAGGCTTCCCATTTTACGTATGAGGGAACTGAGGCCCACAGAAGTTAAGTGGCTTCCCAGAACCCAGGAAATGGCAGAGCCAATGCTGAAAACCTGATGGAAAGGCAGAATGGCAAGCATAGATAGCCGGAGAGATTTGAGAATGGGAACAAGTTAGCCAGAAAGAGGTTGGAAGAGAGAGACAGCAGAGGAGGAGGGAAAAAGAAAGGGGCAAAAATGTCCAGAAGAAGAGCCAAGCAAACTTTATAGGGCATGAATGCACTAATTTGACTTTGCTCCATCTATAACCCTCTCTGGGCTATGCTCCAGTGCCTGGATAGATATCTAAGGTAATTTACAGACAAGGTGTCTTACCCTAAAGCCCTGGTTCCTTCTATTCTATTGCATGCTACTTGTGCTTCCTTTATCCAAGAAGGGTGTTTATTCTGTGGTCACCCAGGGAGGAGGAAAATATTCCTAAAACCCCTCCTGAAAAATTTTGTTTATACTGTAGGCATTAAAGATGTAGTTCCAAAAATGAGCCTTGTTTCTGGCCTCCGGGTGTTTGAACATCCTGAGAAGCTTTCAGAGTCCCTGGATGGCGCAAAGAGTTAATGTACTCAGCTGCTAACTGAAAGGTTGGAGGCTTGAGTCCACTCAAAGGTTTCTCAGAAAAAAGGCAATCTACTTGCAGAAGATCACAGCCATTGAAAACCCTATGGAGCACAGTTCGACTCTAACATACGTGGGTTTGCCATGAGTTGATAGGTGACTGTTTGTAAGACGGTCTCACTTCTTCCCTGTACCAGCTTCTCATTACTCTCCTTCTTCCTTACTTTAGCCAATTCCTATTTATTCTTTGAATCTAAGCTAATGCATGAGTACTCTAGGAAAACTTCCATGAAATCCCCTTTCACTACCAACTAATTTCATGACCCATCTGCTCTGTCGACCCTCTAATTTGGTGAGAGCCCTATCACTCTGCCCTCTAAATATCTGCCTCACAGCAAGCTTCCCCACTGGCCAGGATCTTCGAAAGTGAAATGTTCTTTTTTTTGTTTGTTTGTTTACCTGTGTATCCCCAACACCTGTCACAGAGAGCAACATATGGACAGAATTCTATACATATTTGTTGAATTCCAATTCTACTGATATTGTCTGTGTGACCTAGAAAAATCATTTAATTTCTTGGGAGAAAGATGTGGTAGTCTGCTTCTGTAAAGGTAACAGCCTTAGACATCCTATGGAGCAGCTCTGCTCTGTCCTATAGGGTCTCCAGGAGTCAGAATTGACCCGATGGCAATGGATTTGGTTTGGTTTGCTCATTTCCCTGGTGTAAAGACTCCCACTGTGGCTATCACCGTGACATTGCTGTTGTACCATTGAGCAGAGATGGGCATGGGGCTGGTGCCAGCACACCATTGCATCATGCGTATTGAAAGTGCCTGTGGACTCAGAACAATCCCCTCTGACCCAAGCCCACATCTGTGGTCAGGGACAGATGAGATACACTTGAACATCAAGGTATTATCCTGACGCCATTCATATCATTCATTTGTTCATGGACTCACTCATTCCACTGATAATTATCAGGTACTGACTATATGTCAGGCACAGTTTTAAGCGTTGGAGATGGAAAGTTCGAGAAAGGTGATGAAGAGACAGTCCTTGCCCTTCAGTGCACATTAATGGGAAAAGACACATAGAAGCTGATAGTTACAATACAGAGTGTTTGGCTATTTCTTCATTATTTATAGCTTACCACTTCCTCGCTGCTCCCCACTGCTTTACACACCCACCTTCCCCAGCTTAGACTCCATGAATATACTCTTCACGCCCTTGCCCCTCTCCCCTTTCACCTGCTTCAGAGGTGAAAGATTTGACTGGTTCCACTGGAATTGGCAAAGAAGTCTTGCCAAGCATCAGACATTATGCTAAGGAAGCTGTAGGTATTGCCTCATTTGATCCTCACAAACAATTCCATAAAGTAAGTCCTATTATTATCCCCACTTCACAGAGGAGGAAATCGAGGCACAGAGAGATAAATGACTTGCCCAATATGACACAGCTCCTAAGTGACAGGGCCAGAATCCCAAGCTAGAATCTATTCTAACCTTACAGACTTTTAGAAGGCAAAGAGAATAATGATTTGGCACAGGGGCGGCCTTGCTTGGGAAAGCAAGAATGCAAAAGAGAGAGCACCAAGCTAGGAGTCAAGATAAAAAATCAAACCCATTGCAGTCAAGTCAATTTCAACTTATTGTCAAATTGCCCCAAAGAGTTTTCAAGGACGGTTGGTGGATTCAAACAGCAGACCTCTTGGTTAGCAGTCATAGCTCTTACCAATTCCACCAGGAATCAAGATGCCAGGATTTTAATCACAGCTCTGCTGATGAGTCACCTAGCACCTTTAAAAATAAGTTACTTTTTTTTCCTGGGGCCTCAATCTCTCATTTGTAAAATAATAATTGTGATGTCTAAAAATAATAACAATCTGTGATGTCTAACTTACTTTGAATCTGTAATTGTCCCTAATCCTGAAGACATCTGCTTCTTAACAGAGCCTTAATGAAGAGCATGAATGATAATGATAAAAATGTAGGCCCAGCATAATTTGGAGAAAAGCAAACTCTTCATCCCTACTGTGCAAAATAATAAAAAGAGGATTTTTATTAATTATAGTTATAAGAATGTTAACTTTTATTACTAACAAGAATAATAACTCTCGTTTACCTAGCACATAAAATATGTTGTTATTGTTGTTGTTTTAGGTGCCATAGAGTCTTTTCTGACTCACAGCAACCCTATGTACAACAGAATGAAACACTGCCCGGTCCTGCGCCACCCTCACAATTGTTGTTATGCTTCAGCTCAGTGTTGCAGCCACTGTGTCAAGTCCATCTCGTTGAAGGTCTTCCTCTTTATCGCTGACCCTCTGCTTTACCAAGCATGATGTTCTTCCCCAGGGACTGGTCTCTCCTGATAACGTGTCCAAAGTAAGTGAGATGAAGTCTCGCCATCCTCACTTCTAAGGAGCATTCTGTCTGTACGTCTTCCAAGACAGATTTGTTTGTTCTTTTGGCAGTCCATGGTATATTCAAAATTCTTCTCCAACACCGTAATTCAAAGGTATCAATTCTTTTTCAGTCTTCCTCATTCATTGTCCAGCTTTCACATACATAGGAGGCGATTGAAAATATCACGGCTTAGGTCAGGCACACCTTAGTCCTCAAAGTGATATCTTTGCTTTTTAACACTTTAAAAACGTCTTTTGCAGCAGATTTGCCCAATAAATGCAATACATCATTCAATTTTTTGACTGCTGTTTTCATGGGCATAAAAATAAAATACACCAATCACTATCGAAAAGGATCTACCTGCATTATCTTATTTAATCCTTATAACAAGTCTGTTAAGCAAATAGTATAATGAGCTCATTTTAGAGATGGGAAGACAGAGGCCTCCAAAGTTAAGTAACTGAGGCTGTTTTCCCTTCAGTGGCAGAGCTTGGGTAGGAACTTGTTTCTCCCTGAGTCTGGAGCCTCCACTATCTCCTCTATACTCAGCTCCCCACCCCAGAGGCCAGCTTGGAACATTTCGCATGACTCATCAGGCTCCTTTGAGAGTCAATGTGTTGTAGGATCATTGTCTCCCTGTTTCCTGCATTTCCTTCTTCCTGCAGCTCCCTCAGCCAATGAGTTTCCTAGCCTTGCATGGTCTCATGCACAGCCTCCTTCCCCTACTTCCCCACCACCACCAAGGCTGGTGAAGCTGGAGGAATTTTTAGTCACTGCTGATGCCCTTCAACTCTTGAGTTGCACTAACCAGAAACTCTGATCTTGTGTGTTTTCACAACAGCCTGGATTACCCTAGATCACATAAATTCCTCCAAATAAAAAAGTCAATGTGTTCCAGACGTGTAAGTTTTGATGGCATGTCACACTTGTTGTTAGTCGCCATCCAGTTGGCTCTAACTCATGGAGACCTTACGTGTAACAGAATGAAATACTGACCTGTCCTGTGCCATCTTCAGGAGCATTGGTACGTTTGAACCCACTGTTGTGGCTATTGTGTCAATCTCACTGTTTCCCAACCTTTCAGTTAGCAAGCCAGTGTGTTAACCATTTGCACCATCCAGGATCTCTGTTTATATTTTGGAACTGTACTTATCATATCTTGAGACTGCAGGCACTTCTCTTGTTAGAGGAATACTCCGAGAAATCTAGGTGGTGAAATCAAATGCACCAAGTTGTGATTATCTTTTATAATGCCCATGACTTTCGGCACGGCACATCACTTAACTCTCCAGCTTGGGTTTACTCATTTAGTAATGGAATTGCTACTTCTCTTATCTGTTTAGTGTGGAGATCAAGTAGAAGAGATGATGTGAAGTGCTTAAGAAATCATCCAGCAAGAGTTGGGACTCAATAAGTAGTAATCTCTTCCCTCATCTTCTCCTGTGCCTGAGTCTCTGCCCTTATCACCTGTTCTATGGTCAAGTTGAATGTGGTTTAAGCCCCGTACACCCTCTTCCTGCCAAATGATTTTGCTTGTCGTTTTTAAACTCCAGGACTTTGGATAACTGTGCCCTGTGACTTGTTTTTAGGCTTCCCCAGTGAGTATCTTAGTACCTAGCTGGGTCTTTACCCATCTCCAAATGCTACAATCCACTCTTCTATACTGACTGTACCCCCCTCTCAGGGCAGGGTGCTGAACTTCTCTCACTGTGACAAGGCCATTTTGATGCAAGAGACACTTTAGCATGGGCTTTATGATGTCACCCTGAGTGTCAATGCAGTCATGATAAGGATCACAGATGAGATTAAGGATGGGGAGAACTGAGAAGAACTTTCAGTGATGGGGTTGCATCCAAGATGGGTTGAGGATAGAATTTGTACCATGATTTCTATTGGGTATAGTAGTAATTACTATTTCTGAAATTCCAAATGTTTAATTATTTCTTTTTAGGTTAAATCATAATGTTCCTACATCAATATGGCTTCCTTATAATCCCCTGTAGTCTCCCATTACTTCAGTTCAGGCATACTTGGGACCACTTGTTTGGATTATCCTTTTATTTTTTTTCCCTCTCAAAATATGGTTATGACACTATCAAGTTTATCTACCAAGTTAGGAAGCCCATTCTGAAAATGACATTTTAAGTCTGACTTTCAACAGATATCTGAGGTTGAAACTGTCCCCATGGGGAGTGACTACAGCAGTTAAGTTCAGTTTCTCACACACACCCTTGGGCAGGAAGGTGGCTAGTCAGCACCACGGTGTTTTCTTTGGGCAGTAGGAGGAAATCACTGACTAACTAGCTAACCAGAGACTGCCTTCTAGAGAAGCTACTTCCTGGTTAATTCCAGTTCCCATATCTGTGCAGAAAATGCTGAGTCCACCTGTGAGAACTGATGAGTTCCATGCCTAAAGGGTTTCTGGAATAACTGTAATCCTGTAATGCAGAATAGGCCTAGTCCCCATCTGTTCCATGAACATATCTTGTTTCTCTTTTTGCCTTGTCAAAGTCTGCACTGCAGTCACTGGATTTGGAGTAGCTTGGAGTAAAGGTAAAAGTCAGATTTCTTGACAGAACTGAGATGCTATTAGGTTAAGGTTTCTTATTGGATATAGGATTTGGACTTGCCATTTATACTTGCTAAATCTATTTTCTCATCTGTAAAATATATTAACTATACATAGTCCACAGGGTGATTGGGAGAGTTAAATGAGATAACACATGTCAAGGTCTTAGGATAATCTTGTCTCAGCTTATGACTATGGCTCTGATATGAATAATATGAGTTTTTGGCCTAAAAGGGCTACCAAGGGAACACATGGAACATTAGGACAGATTAAGAGAAACCAGGCAACCAGGAAAAAGGCAGTTAAGAGTCATGTTTAATGCAAGCTGGCCAGATCATACCTGGACCATGGTTTCACCTCTAAGGATCACACATCAAAAGTGATGTTAATAAGCAGATGTGTAGCCAAAAAAGAATGGTCAAAATTATAGAGTTTCTGAAAATAATAATAAATAATTTTTGAAAATAAATAAATGAATGAGCGAATGAATAAAAATTATGTTTAAAAAAATGAGGATTGTTAAACTGAAGCCAACACAATTTGGGGAGCCCATGAAACTTGTCACAGAACACTGAAAATGCTGCCCCAAGACCTATGAGGGAAGAACTGGGCTCAGTGGGTAGCAATTACAGAAAGACAGACTGCAGCTCAAAATATAGAAGTTTCCTAATTTGTTGGGAAACGCTTCCACCCAGTAAAAAGCCTCCTTGCCCAAGAGTTTCCCTTATACTACTCAGTAATGCATTTGCATATTTTATTTGTATCTTCTTAGGCAAATGAAGGTATGCATCTTATTACTCAGCAAAAGATATTCCTGAATAAGAGTAGATACATCAAAAATGGATATGAATCATCTTTTACCACTGATGTTCACTAATCTGCTGAGAAGGCTCTAAATAATTCAAGTCTTTCTTTCCCCCGACCAGGTTCACTGAGCCAGGTGCTCTCCCATCCGGTGTTAATGCCTCCTCATTTTGAGTACTCAAGAGCGTAAACAGCAATCATCCCTTTCTTTCCTGAATCATCAATTTTCCCCCTTTATTCTGGATCATTCCATAGAAGTTATATATGATAGTGTTTTTCCATTTGAGAAAGTAACCCTCACTTGATTCTACATCTTAACCACCAGCTACCACCCTATTTCTCTGATCCCTTTTGCAGTTAAGTTCTTGAGAGTGGCTTATATTCACTGTTTCCAAGTCCTTTCCTCCTTTTCTCTCTTTAACTCAAGCCAGTCACTTTTGTTCTCTCACTACTCAAGAGATGTGCCCCCTCTTAAAGCCACCAAAGCTTTCTATATTGCTAATTTAATGCTCAATTCTCAGTCCATCTGGTTAGACGTATCAGCATTTGATACAACACCTCTCTCCCTTTCCTGGTCAAACTTTCTTCACTTGAATTGCAGGACATCACACTCTCTTGTTTCCCTCCGGAAAGTCTCTTCTCAGTGGACTTGCCTCGTTCCTCCTCATGCTGAGACCTCTAACCAAGACTCACACCTCGAATCGTCTTTATCTGTGCTTATTTTCTAGAGGATAACATCCAGATGCATGGTTCCATGTACCATCCTGGGTCTGACAACTCTCAAATGTGCATCTCTAGCTACACCTTCCTCTTGAATCCTGATGTGTAGATCCAATTGCTTACTTAACATTTTCACTTGGATACTGAAAAGCTATTTCTAACCTGGCATATCTAAAATAACTACTTCTTGCTGTTTTCCAATACCCCTATTTCATCAATGGAACCCTGATGGCACAGTGGCTAGGAGCTTGGCTGCTAGCCAAAAGGTCAGCAGTTCAAATCCACCAGCCACTCCTTAGAAATCCTATGAGGCAGTTCTACTCTGTCATATAGGGTTGATATTAGTTGGAATCAACTCGATGGCAACAGGTTTGGGTTTTGGCTTTTTATTTTACCAGCACCTGCTAAAATCTACCCATCTCAATTGATCATGACTTTATTTTTCCAGTTGTCCAGGTCAAAAACTTCACAGCCATCCTTTCCTCTTTTCTCTCACCCTTCAGATACAACCCTATTGTTTTCTACTTCTTCATATATTCATATTCTTACCATTTTATCACTTCAACTGCCTGGTCCAAGCCATCATGGTCTCTCTCTGGATAATTGCAATAACTCCTAATTAGCCTCCTTCTTTTTACACAAGAATTACCCAAGAAAGCTCTCTGGATAGAAGCAAAAGTGATCTTTTAAGATGATAACTGAAATCACATCATTGATCAACCTAAATCCTCCAAGAAATTCCCATTTCATCTAGAATAAAAGGCAAATTCCTTTAAATGATCTGGAGTCCCTACATGAACTGCCCTTAGGACCTCTATGACCTCATCTACTCTATTCTCCCCTCCTTCTCTATAGGGTCCCTGTGAATCAGAATTGGCTCCACCCCAGTGGGTTTGTTTTTTTCTTTTTTTGGTTTTCACTCTTCTCCAGCCACACCTACCGTTTGTTGTATTTGCATAGACCAAGATCGCACTTGTCTCAGGGTTTTACGTGTGCTCTTCCTCCCATCAGGATGGTTGCTCTCTTCTGTATTCTCATGGCTACTCCTTCAAGTCTCTACTCAAATGTCACTCATTAGTGGGCCGCACCTGAGCATCTTTTGAAAATTGGCACACACTTCTCTTCCCCTGGTGGTGAAGTGGTTAAGAGCTCGGCTACTAACCAAAAGGTAGACAGTTCAAATCCACGAGGTGCTCTTTGGAAACCCTATGGGGCAGTTCTACTCTGTGCTATAGGGTCACTATGAGTAATTGCCTCAAGGGCAATAAGTTTTTTTTTCCCCCTGCTCCAGAACTCACTAGCTCCCTCCCCTACTTTGTTTTTGTTCACAGCATTTGTTGTCCTCCAGCATTTTACTTTTTTTTTAATATATATATATTTTATTGTACTTCAGGTGAAAGCTTACAGAGCAAATAGTTTCTCATGAAATAGTAGTACACATGTTGTTCTATGACATTGGTTAACAACCCCACAACGTATTAAGCCTCTAAATTCTCAACCTTTTTTTTTTTTCTTTTTTTTTGATGAAAATTACAGATGGCCAAAGATACACCGTTTCAAAAATTTCTACATTCAAAGTTCAGTGACATTGACTACGCTCTTCCAACTGTGCTGTTATTCTCACTTAAGATGAAGGCTTACAGAACAAAATAGTTTTTCATTTAACAGTTACTACACATGTTGCCCTATGACAATGGTTAACAATCTCACAGCACATCAAGAATATCCTTACTCCACCTTGTGTTCCCTATCACCAGGGGGCTTCCTTGTCCCCCTCTGTCTTCTGGACCTTGTCAGTGGACTATTGTACCTCTTTAGTCTCATTTGTTTATTTTTTTTATTTTATTTTATTTTATTTAAACACCATGTCAAAACTTTTTACTTACACATTTAAGTGATATTGACTATGCTCTTCCAATTGTGCTGCCATTCTCGCCCAAGATGAAGGCTTACAGGACAAAACAGCCTCCCATTTAATAGTTACTACAAATGTTGCCCTATAACAGTGGTCAACAATCTCACAACACATTGACAGTGTCCTTACTCAACTTGTGTTCCTTATCATCAGTTTCCTAGTCCCCCTCTGCCTTCTGGCCCTTGTCACCGGACTCCTGTACCTTGTTAGTCCCATTTAGTTTTACTGGGCTGTCCACTCCCAGGTTTAACATCGAACCTCGAAGGTAACTTCACCTCTGGGCTGAAAGGGTGTCTGGGTGCCACACTCTTGAGGTTTCTCCAGTATTCTTTAGGCCAGTAAATCTGGTCTTTTTTTTTTTTTTTTTTTTTTTGGAGTTAAAATTATGCTCTACATCCTTCGCCAGCTCTGCCCAGAACCGTCTGTTGTGATCCTGGTCAGAGGAGTCATTGGTGGTAGCCGGGCACCATCCAGCTGTACTGGACTCAGTCCCGTGGAGGCCTTGGTAGCTGTGGACCATTAATCCTACGGACTAATCTTTTCCTTGTATCCTGTTCTCTTCGTTCTCCCTTGTTCCCGAAGGGATGAGATCAGGGGAGTATCTTAGATGGCCGCTCATAGGCTTTTAAGACCCCAGACACTACTCACCAAGGTAGAATGTAGAGCATTATCTTTATAAGTAGTGTCATGCCAATTGAGCTAGATGTTCCCTGAGATCATGGTCCCCAGAGCCCTCCGTCCAACAACTCAGTCCCTCGGGGGGTTTGGATGTGTCTATAGGGCCTCCATGACCTTTCCTTGTGCAGGTTGTGTTAGTTTCCCCTGTACTATGTACTATCTCACCTCTCACCCAAGTTACCACTTACCTATTACCTATTTAGTATTCCCCCCCCCCATCCCTGGTAACCAACAAGGATTGTTACATTTTGCATGTGAATTTTTTCATGGTTTTTACAATAGAGGTCTCATACAATATTTGTCCTTTTGTGATTGACTTATTTCACTCAGCATGATGTCCTCCAGTTTCATCCATGTTATGAGATGGTTCACCGATTCATTGTTGTTCTTTCTCGTTGCATAGTACTCCATTGTGTGTATGTACCATAGTTTGTGTATCCATTCATCTGTTGATGGACATCGAGGTTGTTTCCATCGTTTTGCTATTGTGAATAATGCTGCCATGAACATAGGTGTGCATATGTCTATTCGAGTGATGACTCTTATTTCTCTAGGATATATTCCTAGGAGTGGGATTGCTGGATCGAATGGTATGTCTATTTCTAGCTTTCTGGGGAAACTCCATATCATTTTCCAAAATGGTTGTATCATTATGCATTCCCACCAACAGTGTATAAGAGTTCCCGTCTCCCCGCAGCCCCTCCAACATTTGTTATTTCCAGTATTTTTGATTCGTGCCAGTAATGCCGGGGTGAGATGGTATCTCATTGTGGTTTTAATTTGCATTTCTCTAATGGCTAGTGATCGCGAGCATTTCCTCATGTGTCTGTTGGCCATTTCAATGTCTTCCTTGGTGAAGTGTCTGTTCATTTCCTTTGCCCATTTTTTGATAGGATTGGTTGTCTTTTTGTTGCAGAGGTGTTGGATTTTCTTGCAGATTATGGAGATTAGACCTTTGTCTGACTTGTACTGTCCAAAAATTTTTTCCCAGTCTGTAGGTTCTCTTTTAACTCTTTTGGTGAAATCTTTTGAAGAGCATAGATGTTTGATTTTTAGAAGATCCCAATTATCTAGTTTATCTGTTGGGTTTTTTGTGTTGATGTTTATGGTTTGTATCCTGTTAATGCCATGTATTAAGGCCTGAAGTGTTGGTCCTATTTTTTCTTCTATGAATTTTATAGTTTGAGGTTTTATATTCAGGTCTTTGATCCATTTGGAAGTAGTTTTTGTATATGGTGTGAGGTATGGGTCCTGTTTCATTTTTCTACAAATGGATATCCAGTTTTGCCAGCACCATTTGTTAAAAAGACTGTCTTTTCCCCATTTGATGTATTTTGGGCCCTTGTCAAAAATCAGGTGACCGTAGGTGGATGGATTTACATCTGAGTTCTCAATTCTGTTCCATTGGTCAATGTCTCTGTTGTTGTACCAGTCCCAGGCTGTTTTGAGTACTGTAGCTGTATAGTAGGTTCTCAAGTCAGGTAGTGTGAGTCCTCCAACTTTATTCCTCTTCTTCAGTAGTGCTTTACTTATTTGGGGTTTCTTCCCTTTCCGTATAAAGTTAATAATTAGTTTTTCCATCTCTTTGAAGAATGTTGTTGGTATTTGTATAGGGATTGCATTGTATTTGTAAATTGCTTTAGGTAGAATTGCCATTTTCAAAATGTTGAGTCTGCCTATCCATGAGCATGGTATGTTTTTCCATTTATGTAGATCCCTTTGGGTTTCATGCAGCAGTGTTTTGTAGTTTTCTTTGTATAGGTCTTTTATATTCCTGGTCAGATTTATTCCTAAGTATTTTATCTTTTTAGGGGCTATTGAAAATGTTATTGATTTCCTGATCTCCTTTTCATCGTTCTCTTTACCGGTGTATAGGAATCCAACTGATTTTTGAATGTTTATCTTGTATCCTGCTACTCTGCTGAATCTTTCTATTAGTTCCAGTAAATTTCTCGTGGAGTCTTTAGGGTTTTCTATGTATAGTATCATATCATCTGCAAACAGGGAGAGTTTAACTTCTTCATTACCAATTTGGATGCCCTTTATTTCTTTCTCTTGCCTTACTGCTCTAGCTAGAACTTCCAGCACAATGTTAAATAGGAGTGGTGATAAAGGGCATCCTTGTCTTGTTCCTGTTTTCAAGGGGAATGTTTTCAGCCTCTCTCCATTAAGAATGATGTTGTCTGTTGGTTTTGCATAGATGCCCTTTATTATGTTGAGAAATTTCCCTTCTATACCTATTTTATTGAGAGCTTTTATCAGGAATGGGTGTTGGACTTTGTCAAATGCCTTTTCTGCGTCAATTGAGATGATCATGTGATTTTTTTCTTTCCTTTTATTTATGTGGTGGATTACGTTGATGGATTTTCTAATGTTAAACTATCCTTGCATACCTGGTATGAATCCTACTTGGTCGTGGTGTATTATTTTTTTGATATGATACTGAATTCTATTGGCTAGAATTTTGTTCAGAATTTTTGCATCTATATTCATGAGAGATATTGGTCTGTAATTTTCTTTTTTTGTGATGTCTTTGCCTGGTTTTGGTATCAGCGTTATGCTGGCTTCATAGAATGAATTTGGAAGTGTTGCTTCCTCTTCTATGCTCTGAAATAACTTGAGTAGAACTGGTACGAGCTCTTCTGTAAATGTTTTGTAGAATTCTCCAGTGAAGCCATCTGGGCCAGGGCTTTTTTTTGGTTGGGAGTTTTTTTATTACCTTTTCAATCTCTTCTCTTGTTATGGGTCTGTTCAGATTTTCAATATCACTTTGTTGTAGTTTGGGTAGGCCGTATGTTTCTAGAAATTTATCCATTTCCTCTAGGTTTTCAAATTTGTTGGAATATAGTTTTTCATAATATTCTGTTATAATACTTTTTATTTCGGTTGGGTCGGTTGTAATGTCCACCATTTCATTTCTTATTTGGGTTATTTGTGCCCTCTGCTGTTTTTCTTTTGTCAGTCTGGCCAGTGGTTTGTCGATTTTGTTCATTCTTTCAAAGAACCAACTTTTGGTTTTGTTGATTCTTTCTATTGTTTTTCTGTTCTCTATTTCATTGATTTCTGCTCTGATCTTTACTATTTCCTTTCTTCCGGTGGTTGTAGGCTTTTTTTGTTGTTCTCTTTCTATTTGTTTGAGTTCTGTAGTTAATGTTTTGATTTTGTCCCTTTCTTCTTTTTTGATATGTGCATCTATTGCTATAAATTGTCCTCTGAGGACTGCCTTTGCTGTGTCCCAAAGGTTTTGGTATGATGTGTTTTCATTTTCATTTGATTCTAGGAATTTTTTAATTCCATCTCGGATTTCTTCTATTACCCATTGATGTGTAAGCAGATTATTATTCAGTTTCCATGTGTTTGATTTTTTTTTCCTTGCTCTTTCTAGTGTTAATTTCTACCTTGATGGCATTGTGGTCAGAGAAGATACTGTGAATTATCTCAGCATTTTGGATCTTGTTGAGGATTGCTCTGTGGCCTAAGATGTGGTCTATTCTGGAGAACGTTCCATGTGCATTGGAAAAGAACGTGTACTTTGCAGCGGTTGGATGGATTGTTCTATATATGTCTATGAGGTCCAGTTGGCTGATTGTGTGCTTTAGGTCTTCTGTATCTTTGCTGAGTTTCTTTTTAGTTGTTCTGTCCTTTACTGAGAGTGGTGTGTTGATGTCTCCTACTATTATTGTGGAACTGTCAATTTCTCTTTTCAGTGCTGTTAGAGTTTTTTTTATGTATTTTGGAGCCCTAGCATTTTACTTTTTATTTATTTCTTTTCTGTCTCTTTCCACTAGAATATAAGATCCATAAAAGAGGGAATTATTATTTTTTTCTCTATTGTTCTTTACTCCACCTCCTGCCCCTAGAGTTACCCTGGAATTGAATAGATCTGTCAGTCCTCGCATATGCCAGAAAGGGAAACATGATGGAGCAATTATAGGAACCTAGTGAGAACTGACTTTGTAGGGAGAGACTCACACAGAATCTCTTACATTCCAAAGAGGAACACAGCCTTTGTCAAACTGCCATTGGGCAGAGACGACAAATACGTACCCCCATCTCTCCCTCGTTCTACCTCCACTTTTCTGTTGGTGTATCGCATTGACCAAAACCAATGAGAAAACAGGATAAAGAAGCCCACTGGATGCAGTCGATAAAGCACAATGTTCCAGGATATCTAGCAGAGTGGAGAAGGGAGGAGAGTGAGACAAGAATATTCCCTGAACAGGTGGAAAATGAGCAATGATGCAGAAAAAGAAGGAATGTCTTACGTTTAATTATAAAATTCATTGGATTTTCTTCACCTGAATGGATTTCAAGTGCTTCTGTGGTGATGTGGAGAACTCTGGGAGACACATAAATCCAGGGGTATTTGTTTTTCTGATTTCATTTTTTTCCCATCAGTTTCTTTCCAACAAGAATGACATCGGAGCTTATGTATTTGATGTGGAACACCTGTTCCAAAAGGAATTTTAGATGGCTCGCTTAAGTGCACACAGTGCAATAAGTAGAAACATAAATACGCACTGGAGATTTATAGTACACTTGGACGTGTGTGCACCAGGAAAGGGAAATCCTTCCCAGAAGCTTGGTGGGACATTTAAAGATTGGGATAAGGTTGGATTTGGGCCTCAGTGTCTTTCTAAACAATGTTAGGCCCCTGAACAACAGGAATCTCACAATACTTAAACATTTTTTACTGCGCACACAATCACCTGGGATGTCAAAGCCCACATCTTGGTCCCCAACTGTCTGATGCTGTGGTTTCTGATTATATCTAATCCTAATGTGTCATGCCTTGTCTTTAGCTCTCAGACTATGTTCCACTTGTGAATAGTTTGATATACTAAACTTAAACCTCGAACCTAAATAAACTATTTAAATTAAACCAAGAGATGATATTTCTTCACACTTCCCTTACTAAACATTTTTTTTTTAATTGTGGTAAAATACACATAGCATAAAATATTTCACTATATCCATTTTTAAATGTACAATCTAGTGACATTAATTGTATTTGCAATGTTGTGCGCCCATCACTACAATTTTTTTCCCCAAACTTTTCATCCTTGCAAACAAAAACTCAATATCTGAGCATGAGTATGTTTCAAGTTCCCCAGCTGATCCCACCCTGCAGCTCATTACTCCAACAAAGATTCTCAACTTGTATTGCATGTAAGAGTCAGCCCGGGAACTTATGAAGATGAAAATTTCTGATTTTGTCCCTAGAGATTCTGAGTCAGTGGGTATGGAGAGAGGTTCAAGGGCTCTTGTGATAAGCATCCCCAGAGAACCTGATGAAGAGAGTCTGTGACTCACGCTTGAAGAACGCTAGACTTTACCTCTATGGACCTGTTTCTTCGTTTTTAATACAAATATAAAAAACTCACCATACTTGTCATATGAGGATTACATATGTTTCATTCTCTTATACACAAGGTCGTTCTGAGTTGAAGCTGACTTGATGGCACCTAACAACGATCAACATAACTTGTTAAGTATACATATTGTAGAAATTTTCTTAACACAAACTGCTAAAACTATCTCTATCCATTTTCTTCTGGTCTCCCTTAGTCACACCTCTGCCATGAAGCCTTTCTTGATTATTTTAGCTGTTTGGTCCCCATGTTTCACCTCTAAATTCCTCAAGGATCAGGTGTTTATGCTGGATATTTTCATGTCAAGTTAAACATCATCTTAAGTTGTTCTTTTCTGATTTCTAGGGTGTCAATCTTGTCTTCCTAATGGGTCCTGAGTTTTCTTTACATGGTTAAAGACCATAACGGTCATTCATTTTACTTTTCAGTTTAATTATCCCAAGGAGCCTTGATATTTCCCCACTTCAAGATCAGGACTCTAAAGCTCAGGGAGAGTTTCCATGATGGTAGCACACACACTGCAGTTCTGAGTCTGATTCCAGAATCACTCTGCTTTCCAGAACCCACCCCAGGTCTCCTGAACACAGACCTAGGACAGATCCCATTTCTCACAACTTTTACATACATCCCCATCCCCCATCCACACTCCCCCTGTGCGGCTCAGAGCACCAAGGCAGGCAGCACAGTCTCACGGAGAGAATGACCAATGCATTCTGGAAAACACTGAGCACGGAAAAAAGGTTTGTTCCTCCTCTTCCTTAATTCTGGCGCCTGCACTCTTTACAATTCCCTCTTGGAAGGACATAAATCCAAGGCAGCAGGCAAGTATCCATATCCATCCAGGGGCCACCTGGGGCTTGCCTGAATGGCCCAGGCCCACTGGGCTTGAGAGTCAGGAAATTACTGGCTGCAGGGTCACCTAGCCCTGCTTGCAAAAATAGCTCACATTGTTCTGACTGCAGGGAATACTATCTGCAAATATCCTAAGGCTGCTTGGAGGAACAATAGCAGCACTGATTATCACACTCCCCCACCACTACCTCAGCAAACAGATATGGCTTCTCACCAGATGGGTGACTAGCTAATGTTTCTCAGTTGGTATCAGTCATTTGTAACAAGTGAAACAGCCTGGATTCTATGTATAGCTTTCATTTGCCTGAAGTTCTCAAGATGATGTGCTTTGTGTATGGGCAAGGGCAGAGTTGTTTTAGTTGGACAGATCTGGGTTCAAATCCCAACTCTGTCACTTTAATAGATGTAAGACTACTGGTAAGTGTCTCACACTTTCTTGAGTTTCAATAATCAGGGTGGCTCTTGTTTTTATTAGCTGCCCTTGAGTCGACTCATGGTACACCGGAACAAAACACTGCCCTGTCCTGTGCCATGCCCAGCTTGGTTGCATACTACATTGTTCTGATCCATAGGGTTTTCGTGGGCTGATTTTCAGAAGTAGATCATTAGGCCTTTCTTCCTAGTGCTTCTTAGCCTGGAAGCTCCACTGAAACTTGTTCAGCCTGATAGAAACATGCAAGCCTCCACTGACAGATGGGTGGTGGCTACACATGAGGTGGATTGGCTGGGAATTGAACTGAAGTTTCCTGCATGGAAAGTTTGAATTCTATCACTGAACCATCAAAGCAACTCATGGTAGATATATTGCCTGGTCTTTATTCTGTTCCAGAAATTATGTAATTCTACAAAGCATATCTCTGTTGCTCACCAAGAGACAGCCACAGGGTTTTGCTCTAGACTTGGTCATAGAAAGCCCATGGATGATCAAACGCCTCCAGGTCTGTGAGACACAAGCTTGTTGGCACACGTGTGTTCCCTCCCAACACACCTAACAAATCACGCTTCACTTTCAGTGAGCCACTGGCTAAGTCACCTCGAAGTTTCTGGAGAAAATGTCAGCCACTTATCTCTATCTGAGGTAAGCTTTGTGTCACCAAGACACATCATTGAAATGAAAAGTTATGAAATATGCTGACTTGTAGTGAAAAGAAAATGGGAGTCACCTAGTGAAGAGGTATAGGTCTTATGTCATAGAATCTCAAATTATAATTCAAAGCCAAGGCTGAGGTCTGGCTTATCCCTTGAGCAAGTAGCTTATCTGCTCTACATTTCTCAATTTTATTGTCTTAAAAAATCAATACTAATGTTTACCTGACCAGATGGCTGTTCCAGATGGCGTATGACATTTCCTATAATCATTAAAGTCTCCTATAAATCTTTCTATTGTAGAAATACCATAGACTAATTTTATGTGCTAAGGTGTGGACTGAGTTGGTAATAAAACTGGCTAGCCTCTATCTCTTCCTCTGTAAAATGGTAATGAAGGCATACTATTTGTGGTAAATACTAAATGAAATTGGTTGTAGAAGACTACTTCGTAAAATATAAAGGAGATAAGAATGCTATTTTCATTGTTGTTGTTTTATTATTGTTGTTGCTGTTTTGTTTTATGTCTTCTGTCCTAATACCCAGAGACTAAGAGAGACAGACGCCCTGGACTACAGAAGGTAGTGGCCGTAGATTTCTGAACCAGAAAACCTGAGGAGGCCCGATTGGGCAGGCAGCCACTCCTAACTAGAATAATCATTAGGAAATGGAAACGAGTCTCAACAAGTGTATCTAATAGTATGCCAACAGGTAACTTTCAAAACAAGCAGGGAACTTGGGGTTGATTTGGCACCTAGATAAGAGAGTTTAGGGGACCCAGTTCGTGTTACTTCAGCATAGCACAGGGATTTTGTAACAAGAAAAAGGTAACTGAGTACAATGACAGGGTTGGCTTAATTAATTCATTTTTTAAATATTCATTTTTAATGTGTGCCAGGCAGTCTGCTAGGTATTGGCCAGATACGGGTGAGCAAGAATGGCAGTCCTTTCGCTCTAGAACTAGCATAGAAGTTGTTAGGAAGACAGACATAAAAAATTTTAAAAAGTGTGATAACTGTTTATGACTGACTCTAACCCATTGCCTTCAAGTCGATTCCCACTCACAGCAACCCTATGGGACAGAGTCAAACTGCCCCATAGGGCTTCCAAGGCTTTAAATCTTCATGGAAATGGACTGCCACATCTTTCTCCCACAGAGCGGCTGGTGGGTTCAAACCCCTGACCTTTCAGTTAACAGCCAAGTGTTATCAACCACTGTGCCACCAGGGGTCCTTGATAAATGTTTATAGCAAACATATATTGTTGCTCAATATTTCTTTCTTTTAAGATCCACCTGTGATGCTCCCCCTTCCATGAAGTTTAGATGCATGTCATCCCATCCCCTGCTTGGTTAAGGGATAGCTATGTAACTCCAGTTGTATATATTGCTTTTCTCCTAAAGCTAATCAAAATTGTCTGGGATTATAAACTGTAGAGACAAGGAAGACAGAGGACTGCTAATTGCCTTCTTTCTTTCCACACTGAGAGAGCTTTCCCAGCAATGAAGCCAATACAGAAGGAAGCAACAGAGGGAGAGAAACAAATAAACCTACATTATCATTTCAGCCCCTGGGTCTAGAAATGCCTGAAGCCAGAGAACCTCAGGACCTTTCTCCTAAACCAGATGGGTTTGAGTTTCTGTCTTTTACAACAAAGAGATTCCTGACGGGTGGAGTTATGACAGTGGACATGTAAGATTCTGTGGGAATACGGATATTCTGTGAGTCACAGAAGTTGCCAGAGAAAGTAACATTTAAGAGGACAGCCAGTTTCCCAGGAGAGAAAGTGAAAGAATAATGTTCCAGAGAAGATCCAGAGGTGAAAGAAGTTTGCAAGTACTGTGTGCACTGTCTCTGTGTGTGTGTGTGTGTGTGTGTGTGTGTGTGTGCACGCACTGTGCTGGGGGAGGAGGAATGAGGCCAGGGATGATACCTGAAGGCTTTACTTCTACCATTTGTACAAATGTCATTTACTTCACGACCTTGTGCAAGTCATAATTTCTTTCATTTCAAATTAGAAATGCTGTTGTTGCTATGTGCTGTTCAGTGGATTGCAACTCACAGTAACCCTCCAGAACAGAGTAAAACTTCCCCATAGGGTTTCCTAGGCTGAAATCTTTATAGGAGTAGATTGCCAGGTCTTTTCTCCCACAGAGGATCTGGTGAGTTTGAATCATCAACCTTTTGGTTAGCAGCTGCTCTGCTTAACCATTACGCCACCAGAGCTCCTTAAATTAGAAATTTACTTCTAATTCGTAGGGATGGTGTGTAGTTTAAATAAGACTATCAAGGTGATACAGGAGAAAGCACTTGTCCACTTAGAGTACAAGGCAAAGAGCATGAAGCCCCTCCTACTGCCACCAATGCTGCCTTCTGAATTATCTGTGGAGACTGGGCCCTCAGCCCTCTGAGCCTTCTCTGCTCACTAGAACAGGCCCTGGTAAGGACCTCCTAGTGCTCACCACTGCAGAAGAAGCACACCTGAATTGACCCCCTGCCTCAGCCCAGGCACCAGGCAACCAGGCTGGAGGACCAATGGCCCAGTGTCAGCAGCAAAGACGTGTCTCTCACTGTACTCCTCGACTGTACTGACAAAGCCCCTAATACAATGCTGGCCAGGATGGGTCCAAAGGGCTTTCCTGTGTCAACACCACATCACCCCAGGGCAGCCAGCCCTACTCAATCTCTTCATCCTGAGCAGTCACACCAGGTGGAAGAAATAACACGTCACACCTAGAGCTCCAAGGTCCATTCTCATTTCTTTAGCCAAGGTGAGGGACACGTATTTCAGGAGACAAGCATTCCACCCCACATATCATATAATACTGATTAAAAGTCTTTGATGCAAGACCTGTCAGACAACGAACATGTAATAAAAGTTAACTATTACTAGGAGCCCTGGTGGCGCAGTAGTTAAGAGCTTGGCTGCTAACCAAAAAGTCAGCAGTTTGAATCCACCAGCTGCTCCTTGGAAACCCCATGGGGTAATTCTATTCTGTCCTAGACAGTCGTTTTTTGGTTTTTGGTTACATTTTGAGGGCAATGGAGACCTGGTGGCGCAGTGGTGAAGAGCTTGGCTGCTATCCAAAAGGTCAGCAGTTCAAATCCACCAGCCTCCCTTGGAAACCCTAGGGGACAGTTCTACTCTGTCCTATAGGGTTGCTGTGAGTCAGAATCCGCTCAATAGCAATGGGTTTGGTGGCTCAGTGGTATAATTCTCACCTTCCATGTGGAAGACCCAAGTTCAGTTCCTGGTCAATGCATCTCATGTGTAGTCACCAACCATTTGTCAGTGGAAACTTGTGTGTTGCTATGATGCTGAACAGGTTTCAGCAGAAATTCCAGATAAAGATGGACTAGAAAGAAAAACATAGTGATCTACTTCTGAAAATCACCAGTGAAAACCTTATGGATCACAGTAGTCTGATCCCATTGTGCATGGGTTTGTCATGAGTCAGGGACTTACTGGACAGCACCTAACAATAACAACAACTACTATTATATAGCAAATTCTGTGAACCAACTTAGAAAATTCAGAAGCAATTTGCAAAAATAAGGACTGAGTAAAAAATTTATTGATTCAGCTAATATTTATGGGTAGTTTAATGTGTTCCAGGCCTAGTTGTTGGCACCTAGGAAATATCTTCAAACACAATTACATAAGGTCTCAGTAAATCAAAAGAATAAATAAACAAAGGAAATCTCCTACTTCTTATAGATCTTAACCTCCTCGTGGGAGAGACCGAGAAATAAGTAAAGGAATATACCACATAATTTCAGATGGAGGTAAAGTGCTGTGAATACAAATAAACCAGGCTACAATGACTGACAGTGATGGAGACCTGGCATGGGGGAATCTGTTTTAGAAAGGGCTATGGGAGAAGGACACTGAGGACGAGGGACCTCTGAATTAGGCCAGGGAGTAAGCTCTGTGAAGGTTGATGGGATGAGAATTTACAGAACAGAAAGAAAATACAAATACGCTGAGATTGAAATAATCTCGGTTCATTAAAGAAACCACAGAAGGCCAGATCAGCTGATGAACAATGAGAGAAAAAGAAGTCAAACAAGATGAGGCAAGAGGTAACAAGTATCAGAGCACGTAGGGCTTTACTGAAAATAGTGAAGAGTTTGGTTGTTTTTCCCTAAGGGTAATAAAAAGCCATTGTAGATTTGAGGATGAAAGGATTGCATGATGGAATTTATATTTCTAAAAGATTGGTCTGGCTATTGCAGGGAAGATATCTTTTCTTTTCTTTTTTTGGTGGTGGGGAGTGGCAGTGATGGGAATAAAAACCCAGAGGGCAGATGGGTGGCTATTATACCTGTTCAGGTGAGACATAATAGAAGCTTGGACCAGGATGGTAGCAAAAGAGGTGGTGGAAAGTGATCAGATTTGGGATATATTTTGAAGTTTGAACTAATAGAACTTGTAATTAGATTGATGGAAAAATGTGAGAGAAAGAGAAGAGAAATTGAGTGAATGATAATATTTACAAAGCTGAGGAAGGTTGTTAGGTACTGTAGACTTGATTACAACTCATAGCGACCCTATGTATAACAGAATAAAACACTGACTGGTCCTGTGCCATCATCACAATCATTGCTATGATTTAACCAATTGCTGCAGCCACTGTGTCAATTCATCTTATTGGAGGTCTTCCTCTTTTTCACCGATCCTCTACTTTACCAAGCATGTTGTCCTTCTCCAGGGACTGGTCCCTCCTGATAACATGTCCAAAGTACGTGGGACAAACTGTCACCATTGTCGCTTCTAATGAGCATTCTGGCTGTACCTCTTCCAAGACAGATTTTTCGGTTCTTATAGAAGTGCATGGTATATGTAATATTCTTTGCCAAGGTGAGGAAGATTAGAGGAGGAGAAAATTTGAAATGTTAAGATGAAGAGTTTTATTTTGTACATGATCGGTTTGACATGTTTATTAGAGGTCAAAGGAAGATGATGAGTCTGGAGCTCAAGGAAATGGTCAGAACTCAAGTCACTGGTACACAATGGGTCTGTGAAGCTATGGGCTTGTATGAAATCACCAAGAGAGAGTTTAGATTGAAAGGAGGGCTGGCCACAGAGCTCTGAAGACTGGAGTGTTTCAAAGAAGGGAGGAGGAGGAGAAGCAAGCAAAGGAGCTGGGGAAGTAGGAAACGAAAGAGGAGGAGAAGTAAGAAAGTGTGGTATCCTGGAAATCACACGAAGAACCTGTTAAAGAAAAACTGATTAAATGTGTCTTGAGCTGCTGAGAGACTGACTGCAAAAAGAGCTGGAGAACTGATCTTTGGATTTGGCAAGATGGAGATAGTTAATGACCTTTACAAGGGCAGCTTCAAATAAGAGGGGTGGTGAGATAAAGAGAGAACAGGAGGTGAGAAAACAGATTCACCAAATAAATTTGTTGAAGACTTTTACTACAAGACAAAGCAGTGAAATAGGGCCATGGTGGGAAGAAGTGGTGAGGAAAAAAAAGTTTAGGGAGTGTTTTTCTTTCTAAGATGGGAGATATTAGGACATATTAATAATTTAGTAGAGAAGGAAAAATTATGAAGAAAGAGTAGTTAATTTCAGGGAAAAATAAGTCTTTGAACAGCAAAAGAAAATGGAATCCAGTGTACAGGTGATGGGTTTTGCTTTGGATAGAATCAAGGACAGATCATCTTCTAATAAAGGTATATCATATGAAAATGTAGATAACTTCATCTGAACCAAATGTTACTCTAGTGCCTGGATCAGAGTGGACAGCAGTCTATGTCAATTTCCTCTCATTATGTAGGTGTAAGTAGAACTCCCTGAATTTTCTAACTGTCCACAGAACCCACAGTAAAAAGCTGGATTGAGAAGCTTATTGTGAAACCCAGGAATTAGTACTTAGGAAGTCATTGACTTTGTTATGCTCTAGGGAAGAATTTCTCATCATTTATTTATGTGATTTATTTGTTTATTTTTTGCCAAGTATACTTTATTATAACTAGTAAGTTTGCTGGTGGGCTTGTGCACTCATTGAAAAAAAAAAGGAAGTTTATCAATGCCTACCTCTCATTTGAGATCTGTGCTATCAAAGTTCCCATGGGCTGTAAGGTGAAATGACTGAATTGGAATAAGTGAGGAGTTTCAAAGATCCCCTGAGTGAAAACAGGAACAATGAGAGGTGCATGGAAAACTGGTTTTAATGGGTGCTCTCCTTTAAATCCCAGTTCTTGGGAAATTAGTTTGATAATTACCAAGTATGTTCTTATGGAAACGGCTTATGGCTTGGAGAGAAAGGCCAGTGTCTGAATGCTAACTCCACTCCCATTACCTGTATGACAAGTGACTTAACCTCTCTGAGATTCCATTTCTCCTTAGGTAATACACTACTAACAACCATCCCTCAGAAGGAGGCTGTTGTAGGTGTAAATGTCTGTAAGTAGAAATCTGGATGTACAGCAGTTGCTCGATAAAGGTCTATTTCTTTTGATTTCATCTTTTGATTTTTAAGTAAATTCAGTCTATTGATCAATTACCAAATGGTTCAATAAGATAAATTTCAGTAGGCATTGAATTCTGGTACCTTCAAGATAGTATGTATAATAAGGAAATTACAAAATTATTCCTGTCCTCCAAGAGTTCACCAGATACCAGGCAAGAAAGTGATAATCTTGTTGCTGTTGAGTGGATTCCAACTCATAGCAACCCTACAGGACTGAGTAGAACTGCCCCATAGAGTTTCCAAGGAGCAGCTGGTGGATTTGAAGTGCTGACCTTTTGGTTAGCAGCTGAGCTCTTAACCACTATGCCACCAGGGCTCTCTCTCTATATATATATATCTATACACACACACACACAGAAAGAGAGAGAGAGAAGCAGTGATGGTTCAGTGGTAGAATTCTCACCTTCCATGCAGGAGATCTGGGTTCAATTCCTGGTCAATGCACCTCATGGGCATCCAACATCTGTTTGTCAGTAGAGGCTTGTGTGTTGCTATGATGCTAAACAGGTTTCGGCAGAGTTTCTAGACTAAGACAGACTAGGAAGAAAGGCTAAGCTATCTACTTCCAAAAAATCTGCCAATAAAAGCCCTATGGATCACAATCTTCCAATCTCATTATATGTCAGTTCACCATGAGTTGGAGGCCAATTCAACATCAGCTAACAACAATTATATATATCTATATGCATATATTAGGCTACAGTACCAGTACAGTTACTGCCATCACCAATAGAATTTACCTGAATGGCAGATGATTGGGATTTGAGAGTGATATGTCACAATAGGCTAGAGGAGACTGTATTAATTTCTCAATCAGCGAGTTTGTGTAGGAGGGTTTCTGTGTGAAAGTCGCTATTAAGGTGCTATGGCAACATGTATGAAGTGTGATCTCCCTTCACTTATGGGAATAATAACCTAATGAAAAATCTCAATCACAAGTATGTTTAGTCATTCAACAACTATTCTAGGCTTTGACCTACAGTAGTATACAAGAAAAATAATACCTTTCCCTATGTATCTTACATGCTAATAGGAAAGACAGATAATGAACAACTAAATATGGTCTATATATATATATATATTTAAATATATACTATAAAACATAGCAAAAATAGCAGACATGGACTTCAGCCAAGATTTTTTTTTTTTTTTTTTTATGTATATTTTATTGTACTTCAGGTGAAAGCTTACAGAGCAAATAGTTTCTCATGAAATAGTAGTACACATGTTGTTTTTTTTGACATTGGTTAACAACCCCACAACGTATTAAGCCTCTAAATTCTCAACCTTTTTTTTTGATGAAAATTACAGATGGCCAAAGATACACCGTTTCAAAATTTTCTACATTCACAGTTCAGTGACATTGACTACGCTCTTCCAACTGTGCTGTTATTCTCACTTAAGATGAAGGCTTACAGAACAAAATAGTTTTTCATTTAACAGTTACTACACATGTTGCCCTATGACAATGGTTAACAATCTCACAGCACATCAAGAATATCCTTACTCCACCTTGTGTTCCCTATCACCAGGGGGCTTCCTTGTCCCCTTCTGTCTTCTGGACCTTGTCAGTGGATTGTTGTACCTCTTTAGTCTCCTTTGTTTGTTTATTTATTTATTTATTTTTATTTTATTTAAACACCATTTCAAAACTTTTTACTTACACATTTAAGTGATATTGACTATGCTCTTCCAATTGTGCTGCCATTCTCGCCCAAGATGAAGGCTTACAGGACAAAACAGCCTCCCATTTAATAGTTACTACAAATGTTGCCCTATAGCAGTGGTCAACAATCTCACAATACATCGACAGTGTCCTTATTCAATTTGTGTTCCTTATCATCAGTTTCCTACTCTCCCTCTGCCTTCTGGCCCTTGTCACCGGACTCCTGTACATCGTTAGTCCCATTTAGTTTTACTGGGGTGTCCATTCCCAGGCTTAACATCGAACCTTGAAGGTAACTTCCCCTCTGAGCTGAAAGGGTGTCTGGGGGCCACACTCTCGAGGTTTCTCTAGTATTCTTTAGGCCAGTATATCTGGTCTTCTTTTTTTTTTTTTTTTTTTTTTGGGAGTTAAAATTATGCTCTACATCCTACTCCAGCTCTGCCCAGAACCCTCTGTTGTGATCCTGGTCAAAGGAGTCATTGGTGGTAGCCGGGCACCATCCAGCTGTACTGGGCTCAGTCCCGTGGAGGCCTTGGTAGCTGTGGACCATTAGTCCTTCGGACTAATCTTTTCCTTGTATCCTGTTCTCTTCATTCTCCCTTGTTCCCGAAGGGATGAGATCAGTGGAGTATCTTAGATGGCCGCTCATAGGCTTTTAAGACCCCAGACACTACTCACCAAGGTAGAATGTAGAGCATTATCTTTATAAGTAGTGTCATGCCAATTGAGCTAGATGTTCCCCGAGATCATGGTCCCCAGAGCCCTCCGTCCAACAACTCAGTCCCTCGGGGGGTTTGGATGTGTCTATAGGGCCTTCATGACCTTTCCTTGTGCAGGTTGTGTTAGTTTCCGCTGTACTATGTACTATCTCATCTCTCACCCAAGTTACCACTTACCTATTACCTATTTAGTATCCCCCCCCCCCCATCCCTGGTAACCAACAAGGATTGTTACATTTTGCATGTGAATTTTTTCATGGTTTTTACAATAGAGGTCTCATACAATATTTGTCCTTTTGTGATTGACTTATTTCACTCAGCATGATGTCCTCCAGTTTCATCCATGTTATGAGATGGTTCACCGATTCATTGTTCTTTCTCGTTGCATAGTACTCCATTGTGTGTATGTACCATAGTTTGTGTATCCATTCGTCTGTTGATGGACATCGAGGTTGTTTCCATCGTTTTGCTATTGTGAATAATGCTGCCATGAACATAGGTGTGCATATGTCTATTCGAGTGATGACTCTTATTTCTCTAGGATATATTCCTAGGAGTGGGATTGCTGGATCGAATGGTACATCTATTTCTAGCTTTCTGAGGAAATGCCATATCATTTTCCAAAATGGCTGTATCATTTTGCATTCCCACCAGCAGTGTATAAGAGTTCCCGTCTCCCCGCAGCCCCTCCAACATTTGTTATTTCCAGTGTTTTTGATTCGTGCCAGTAATGCCGGGGTGAGATGGTATCTCATTGTGGTTTTAATTTGCATTTCTCTAATGGCTAGTGATCGCGAGCATTTCCTCATGTGTCTGTTGGCCATTTGAATGTCTTCCTTGGTGAAGTGTCTGTTCATTTCCTTTGCCCATTTTTTGATAGGATTGGTTGTCTTTTTGTTGTAGAGGTGTTGGATTTTCTTGTAGATTATGGAGATTAGACCTTTGTCTGACTTGTACTGTCCAAAAATTTTTTCCCAGTCTGTAGGTTCTCTTTTAACTCTTTTGGTGAAATCTTTTGAAGAGCATAGATGTTTGATTTTTAGAAGATCCCAATTATCTAGTTTATCTGTTGGGTTTTTTGTGTTGATGTTTATGGTTTGTATCCTGTTAATGCCATGTATTAAGGCCTGAAGTGTTGGTCCTATTTTTTCTTCTATGAATTTTATAGTTTGAGGCTTTATATTCAGGTCTTTGATCCATTTGGAAGTAGTTTTTGTATATGGTGTGAGGTATGGGTCCTGTTTCATTTTTCTACAAATGGATATCCAGTTTTGCCAGCACCATTTGTTAAAAAGACTGTCTTTTCCCCATTTGATGTATTTTGGGCCCTTGTCAAAAATCAGGTGACCGTAGGTGGATGGATTTACATCTGAGTTCTCAATTCTGTTCCATTGGTCAATGTCTCTGTTGTTGTACCAGTCCCAGGCTGTTTTGAGTACTGTAGCTGTATAGTAGGTTCTCAAGTCAGGTAGTGTGAGTCCTCCAACTTTATTCTTCTTCTTCAGTAGTGCTTTACTTATTCGAGGTTTCTTCCCTTTCCATATAAAGTTAATAATTAGTTTTTCCATCTCTTTGAAGAATGTTGTTGGTATTTGTATCGGAATTGCATTGTATTTGTAGATTGCTTTAGGTAGAATTGCCATTTTCACAATGTTGAGTCTGCCTATCCATGAGCATGGTATGTTTTTCCATTTATGTAGATCCCTTTGGGTTTCATGCAGCAGTGTTTTGTAGTTTTCTTTGTATAGGTCTTTTATATTCCTGGTCAGATTTATTCCTAAGTATTTTATCGTTTTATGGGCTATTGAAAATGGTATTGATTTCCTGATCTCCTTTTCATTGTTCTCTTTACCGGTGTATAGGAATCCAACTGATTTTTGAATGTTTATCTTGTATCCTGCTACTCTGCTGAATCTTTCTATTACTTCCAGTAAATTTCTCGTGGAGTCTTTAGGGTTTTCTATGTATAGTATCATATCATCTGCAAACAGGGAGAGTTTAACTTCTTCATTACCAATTTGGATGCCCTTTATTTCTTTCTCTTGCCTTACTGCTCTAGCTAGAACTTCCAGCACAATGTTAAATAGGAGTGGTGATAAAGGGCATCCTTGTCTTGTTCCTGTTTTCAGGGGGAATGTTTTCAGCCTTTCTCCATTAAGAATGATGTTGGCTGTTGGTTTTGCATAGATGCCCTTTATTATGTTGAGAAATTTCCCTTGTATACCTATTTTATTGAGAGCTTTTATCAGGAATGGGTGTTGGACTTTGTCAAATGCCTTTTCTGCATCAATTGAGATAATCATGTGATTTTTTTCTTTCCTTTTATTTATGTGGTGGATTACGTTGATGGATTTTCTAATGTTAAACCATCCTTGCATACCTGGTATGAATCCTACTTGGTCGTGGTGTATTATTTTTTTGATATGATACTGAATTCTATTGGCTAGAATTTTGTTCAGAATTTTTGCATCTATATTCATGAGAGATATTGGTCTGTAATTTTCTTTTTTTGTGATGTCTTTGCCTGGTTTTGGTATCAGCGTTATGCTGGCTTCACAGAATGAATTTGGAAGTGTTGCTTCCTCTTCTATGCTCTGAAATAACTTGAGTAGAACTGGTACGAGCTATTCTGTAAATGTTTTGTAGAATTCTCCAGTGAAGCAATCTGGGCCAGGGCTTTTTTTGGTTGGGAGTTTTTTTATTACCTTTTCAGTCTCTTCTCTTGTTATGGTCTGTTCAGATTTTCAATATCACTTTGTTGTAGTTTGGGTAGGCCGTATGTTTCTAGAAATTTATCCATTTCCTCTAGGTTTTCAAATTTGTTGGAATATAGTTTTTCATAATATTCTGTTATAATCCTTTTTATTTCAGTTGAGTCTGTTGTAATGTCCCCCATTTCATTTCTTATTTGGGTTATTTGTGCCCTCTGCTGTTTTTCTTTTGTCAGTCTGGCCAGTGGTTTGTCGATTTTGTTGATTCTTTCAAAGAACCAACTTTTGGTTTTGTTGATTCTTTCTATTGTTTTTCTGTTCTCTATTTCATTGATTTCTGCTCTGATCTTTACTATTTCCTTTCTTCCGGTGGTTGTAGGCTTTTTTTGTTGTTCTCTTTCTATTTGTTTGAGTTCTGTAGTTAATGTTTTGATTTTGTCCCTTTCTTCTTTTTTGATATGTGCATCTATTGCTATAAATTGTCCTCTGAGGACTGCCTTTGCTGTGTCCCAAAGGTTTTGGTATGATGTGTTTTCATTTTCATTTGATTCTAGGAATTTTTTAATTCCATCTCTGATTTCTTCTATTACCCATTGATTTGTAAGTAGATTATTATTCAGTTTCCATGTGTTTGATTTTTTTTCCTTGCTCTTTCTAGTGTTAATTTCTACCTTGATGGCATTGTGGTCAGAGAAGATACTGTGAATTATCTCAGCATTTTGGATCTTGTTGAGGATTGCTCTGTGGCCTAAGATGTGGTCTATTCTGGAGAACGTTCCATGTGCATTGGAAAAGAATGTGTACTTTGCAGCGGTTGGATGGATTGTTCTATATATGTCTATGAGGTCCAGTTGGCTGATTGTGTCCTTTAGGTCTTCTGTATCTTTGCTGAGTTTCTTTTTAGTTGTTCTGTCCTTTACTGAGAGTGGTGTGTTGAAGTCTCCTACTATTATTGTGGAACTGTCAATTTCTCTTTTCAGTGCTATTAGAGTTTTTTTTATGTATTTTGGAGCCCTGTCATTGGGTGGATAGATATTTATTATGGTTATGTCTTCATGATGGATCATCTCCTTAATCATTATATAGTGTCCTTCTTTGTCTTTTATGGTAGATTTTGTTTTAAAGTCTATTTTATCTGAGATTAGAATTGCCACTCCTGCTCTTTTTTGGTAGTTGTTAGCTTGATATATTTTTTTCCAACCTTTGATTTTTAATAAATTCACATCTTTGTTTCTAAGATGTGTCTCTTGTAGACAGCAAATAGATGGATCCTGTTTTCTTATCCATTCTGCCACTCTCCGTCGCTTTATGGGTGCATTGAGTCCATTTACGTTCAGTGTAATTATTGATAGATGTGAATTTGTTGCTGTCATTTTGTAGTGCTTTTTTTTGTGATGCTGAAGTTTTCTTTGTTCTTCTTACTCTCTTGTGCTGAGTTCCTTTTGTTTGTGGATTTTGTGTTCATTTCTTTTGTTTTTGTAGGTTTTGGTTTTGTTGAGACTTTATGTTTTTCGTCTTTATTTTTATGAGTTGGTTTGTTAACTTTTTTTGTGGTTACCATGAATTTTACCCTTATCTTTATAATTTTGAAGCAGTCTACCGTTACTTGGTATCGCCTTGCCTTCTTCTCCTTTAGAAGGTTCTATACCTATGCCGTTTGTTCCCTCTTTCATTGTTTTGATGTTGTTGTCATCCTTTGATTGATTTCTCTGATTCCCTGTTGTATATCTTTTGTTTTTGGAAAGTCGTCTGTAGTTCAGTTCCTAGAATGGTATCTGGTTCATGTTAACCTGCGTCCTAGGTCCTAGGTCCTGCCTGAGGGCTTAAGCTGTTTGTCCTCAGATCGAAGAACTCCCTTTAATAATTCTTGTAAGTTTGGTTTGACTTTTGCATATTCCTTTAGTTTCTGTTTATCTGGAAATGACCTAATTTCACCATCAAATCTGAATGAGAGTTTTGCAGGATATATTATTCTTGGCTGACAATTTTTTTCTTTCAAGATTTTATATATGTCATCCCATTGCCTTCTTGCCTGCATGGTTTCTGCTGAATAATCTGAGCTTAGTCTTATTGTTTCTCCTCTGTATGTGACTTCTTGTTTTTCACGAGCTGCTCTCAGGATTCTTTGTTTGTCTTTAGTTTTAGCGAGTGTGAAGATGATATGTCTTGGTGATTTTCTTTTGGGGTCTCTTCTATATGGGGTTCGTTGAGCTTCTTGGATGACCAGCTTTTCATCTTTCATGATATTGGGAAAGTTTTCTGTCAGCAGTTCCTCAATGATCCTCTCTGTGTTTTCTGTTTTCTCCCCCTGTTCTGGTATGCCAATCACTCGTAAGTTTTTGCTTTTAATTGTGTCCCACATAACTCTCAGGGTCTCTTCATTTTTCTTTGTTCTTTTTTCTGAGTTTTCCTGAAACAGAGTTGTATCCAAGTGTTTGTCTTCAGTTCCCCTGATCCTGTCTTCCATGGTTTCAAATCTACTTCTCAGCCCTTCTATGACACCGTCCATTTCTGAAATCTTGTTGTTTATCTTTTGGATTTCTAATTGTTGTTTTTGTATAATTTCGAGTTGTGAATTTATTTTGGCATTTTGTTCTTGCATCATCTTCCTGAATTCTTCCAATTTTTTGTCTGTATTTTCCATAAATTTGTCTATTTTTTCCTCATGTTTGTCAGCTTTTTGCCTCAGTTCTTGGAAAATTCCGAGTATTAGTGATTTGAGTTCCGTATCAGGTACTTCTAGTGCATTTTCTTCCACAGGAGAGTTATCTGGTGTTTTAATTTGGACGCCTATTGGAGCCATCTTGTCTTGTTTTTGTAAATGTTTTGATATTGTTTGCTGTTTTCGGGGCATTCAGTAGATATTTCTCTCGTTTATTGATTGTAGATTTTTTTTTTTTTTCGTTCTTGTGGTACAGCTGGGCAGATCTAGTTGAGGAGGAGCCACTGGGATGGGTTGCTTGTGGCACTCACCGCAGCCACCAGGACGGTCGGTAGTCAGTGCTGGGCAGGTTCCAATAGGGCGTGCCTGCACCGCTTGGTGATGTGATGTCTAGTGCACGGTGCAGGTAGGTAGGGTGCAGCGGGAAGATGGTTATGTGTGAAGCTAAGCTGGATATGGGAGAGAGGAGAGAGGAGGAGGAGCAAAAAGTGTACAAACATAAAAGAATGCTAGGGGAGCTTGTCGTTGGAATGTAACAGATGAGAGACTATGGGATGGAGGAAACCAGAAGGGGGAAGAGAAAGAAAAGGAAAGAATGACCAAATAAAAATCAGAAAAGTTAAAGAACTGCAAAGTTCCCAGGGATCCCACCGATGCAGCTATGAGGTCTGGGGGAGTCGGTCTCAATTTTCACAGCTCAGCCTGGCCAGAAGGTACAGAGGCATACATCGCCTGGAATTCAGGGATCAGAAAGAGAAGGAAGAGATAGAGAGACAAGAAATTAAGCAATGAAGAAAGACAAAAGAAAAAAAGAGGTAAAAGATGTGAAAACTAATCAAAAAAGGAAGAAAAATAAAATTGAGAGAAAAAGAAAAAAAAAAAAAAAAAAGGGCAACACCAGCAGTCAGTGCCTACAAATGGGACCCAGAGAGCCCCCACTCAGGGGCGCGAATTCCAAGAAGCCGGTAGTCTCGGGGTTAAGTGACCGTGGCCACGGGAAGCAGAGGGGCCAACGAACAGAGGCCCCAGGATCCCACCCGTGCGGGAGCCCAGACCTGGAAACAGCCACACGCCCGAACGCAGCCCTACAGCCCCGCAGGAGAGAGCAGAGACGGCACTCGGAACCAGGCACCCAGGCAAAAGGAGGGGGAGGCGGCAGAAAAAGGCTCGCTAGCGGCCGGCAAACGGCTCCCAGAAAGCCCCCCGCCCGGGCGCGCGGAATCCAAGCACCGGAGCCCCCCAGCTCAGGGACTCCGGCCACGGAAAGCAGAGGGGTGAACAAACAAAGGCCCTGGGATCCCACCCACGCGGGGGCCCAGACCTAGAAACAGCCACACGCCCGCACGCAGCCCTACAGCCCCGCAGGAGAGAGCAGAGACAGCACTCGGAACCAGGCACCCAGGCAAAAGGAGGGGGAGGCGGAAGAAAAAGGTTCGCTAGGTCCCAGCAAACGGCTCCCAGAAAGCCTCCAGCCCGGGTGTGCGGAATCCAAGCACCGGCGCCCCCCTGCTCAGGGACTCCGGCCACGGAAAGCAGAGGGGCGAACGAACAAAGGGCCCGGGATCCCACCCACGCGGGAGCCCAGACCTAGAAACAGCCACACGCCCGCACGCAGCCCTACAGCCCCGCAGGAGAGAGCAGAGACGGCACTCGGAACCAGGCACCCAGGCAAAAGGAGGGGGAGGCGGCAGAGAAAGGTTCGCTAGCTGCCAGCAAACGGCTCCCAGAAAGCCGCCAGCCCAGGCGCGCGGAATCCAAGCACCAGCACCCCCCAGCCCAGAGACCCTGGCCACGGAAAGCAGGGGATCCCCAGCTGAGGCGGAGAGGGGTGGGTGGTGGGAGAGCGCGCACCGCAGTTTACCGGTCGTTCTGTCTCCGACCAGATGCTCTGCAAGGCTGCTCTCCCGTTTGCTGGTCTCCGATAGGAATCCAAGATGGTGGATCCGCGCTGCGTTAGCTGGTAAGGAATCTCTGCCTGAGTCTCTCCTCGCTCTCCGTTCTCTTTTAGTATTCTCACTCCGTTTGGTGTTTGGCTGAGTTCTTTATCTCTTCATTTGGTGTTCTAGGGTTTCAGGATTGTTGATTCTCTGTTAGGCTTAGTTTTTCGGATCTTTGCTGTGGAGGGACGGCGTGGTGTTTCTGCCTAGAGCGCCATCTTGCCCCCTGTTTCCGCCAAGATTTTTATAACTCAAAAATCCACAGTTTTTTCATAATACCAGGAGTTGGAAAACTGCAGCTTGCAGGCCTAAACAAGTAACATTAAACCTGGTTTTGTAAATAAAGTTTTATTTGAACAGAGCCATACCCATTTGATAATATATTGTCTATGGCTGCTTTTCAACTACAATGGTAGAGTCGACTAACTGTGAGAGAGACCATAAAGCCTGCAAAGCTGAACATATTTACTATGCAATCCTTTATGTAAAAAAGGTAGTCAACACCTGTATTGTACTATAAAAGGTACAATATGATCTGAGCTTTAGAGTGAGGTGACTTTTGGCTGTAAGAAACAGAAAACCCAACTAAACATGGGGAAAATTTAAGGTTCTCACAAAACAAGAAGTTGTCAGTAATGGGAGCCCTTGGGTAGGTAAATTTAGCAGCCAAAATCCCTCATCAAGGTCATAGATTCTTTCTTTCCTTCTGATCTGACATCTTCAGTGTAGCTTGTCCTCTAAAACTGGCTCCTTTCATCTCAGAACGATTTTCTACTTTGAGATGTCACATGGAACAAAAATGTCCACTGGGAAAAAACAAGTTATCAATCCCTGTGCCCCATTTTAAGAATTAGATAAGCCTTCCCAAACCCTGCCCCACAGAAGACCACTCATTGTGTTCTTGACCAGTATTTTGTAATATGCCCATTTCTAAACCAACTACCCAACCCCTTACCAGGATATAGGACTGGCATGACAGGCCTACTCTAATTCTCACTCACTCCCTGAAGCTAAAGAGGGACTCACTTTCCCCTGAAGCTCAAAACTATCGCTACCCAATGAAAACCAGGGGCGGTAAAAGCCAGGACACCAATTGTATCTGCTACATCAACTGAAATGATAAATCGACACATTTTTGTAAAATATTGCAGGTTACACTAAGCATTCAAATGTAAGTTCCAGGAAAGCAGAGATTCCTTTTTGTCTTGTTCACTGCTCCAAGACCAGCATTAAAATAATGCCTGGCATATAGTAGGTGCTCAGCATATTCTGGTTGACTTAATGATGGCATAGATTTAAGAGTGCATTTTGGTTAGTTGAGGAGGGAATCAGGAGAAGTTTAAATTAAAGGTCATTTGACAAAGGAAGGGGTACAGTGGTAATGCTACACTGTAATACACTTGGGTCTGAATAACTTCACCCAGCAACACAAGAGATAATGAGAAAAGGAAGCACAGCAAGAAAAAGTTTGAGGCTATGACAATGATAGTATCTGTGTTATCATAACGCACAAGTTCATTTAAGTCCATGAAGCCAGGAAAACATTTCGCTACTTTTTTCACTGTGTCCAGAGTAACACAGCTAGCCTAGAAGGAGGGTTCATTTATTGTGATTACTGTGATTCCTTATTTCTCATCTAATTTCTCTTTTCCTTCTCCCAGTAACGGCCTAGGAGAAGGAAGAGAGAACTCAGGTAGAGAAATGGTTGCAAAATAGTCCACTATAAGCAAGCATGTATCATGGACAGCACTAGGCTTTGTTGTGTAAGTGGTACAGAATTAAGTAATTTAACAACTTGAGAATTTTACTATACATATTCACTATGTGTTGGACATTACACTAGGCCTAGGAAAACAAGGTGAACAAAACAGACAAGGCCCTTGCTCTTATGAAGCACATAAACTAGAATGAGGGGAACGTGCATCGGGAAGGGTTTCTGGAAAAGGTTACCTCTCAGCCACAACCTGCAGAGTGAATAAGAAGTTAACTGAAGTGAGAAGGGTGGAGAAGTAAGTTTTGCAGACAGAACAACATACTCCAGCCCGGAGATGAGAGAAAGTGTGGCATGCTGAGCCTTAGCACATACCCTCTAGATTCAGGAGACCCAGATATACAGCCCAGCTCTAAAGGAGACCAAATCTCTTCACTCATTCATTCATTCATAAATAGTGTCTCAGAAGATGTGAGAACTCCAAACCACCTTAAGTTTTTTGATGCTCCTGATATATTAAAAATGAAACAAATTCTTAAAATACTTCCATTTACTATATGTAAATAACCACTCTCTCCCCCTCCAAAAAAAAAAAAAACAAACCCATTGTTGATTCCGACTCATAGCAACCCTATAGGACAGGGTAGAACTGCCCCGTAGGGTTTCCAAGGCTGTAATTCTTATGAAAGTAGATTGCCACATCCTTCTCTTGCAGAGCACCTGGAGAGTTTGAACCAGGACCTTTAGGTCAGCATCCAAGTTCGTAACCAGTGCCCTACCAGGGCTCTTTTATATATAAATGTTTTTGTTAAATGCCATTAACTTGGTTCTGAGTCATAACAACCTTATATACAACAGAATGAAACACTGCCCAGTTCTGTGCCATCCTCACAACTGTATTTGAGCCCATTGTTTCAGCCACTCCATCAACCCATCTCATTGAGGGTCTTCCTCTTTTTTGTTGATCCTCTGCTTTACCAACCATGATGTCCTTCTCCAAAGACTGGTCCCTCTTTATATCATGTACAAAGTAGGTAAAATGAAGTTTCGCCATCCTCGTTTCTAAGGAGCATTCTGACTGTTATTACAAGACAGATTTGTTTGTTCTTTTGGTAGTCCATGGTATATTCTATATTCCTCACCAATACAATAATTCAAGGCATCAATTCTTCTTCAGTTTTCTTTATTCACTGTCCAGTTTTTGCATGCATACGGGTGATTGAAAATACCATCGCTTGGGTCAAGCACACCTTAGTTCTCAAAGTGATATCTTTGTTATTAACACTTTGAAGAGGTCTTTTTGCAGCAGATTTGCACAATGCAATGCGTTGTTTAATTTCTTGACTGCTGCTTCCATGGGTGTTGATTGTGGATCCAAGTAAAATGAAATCCTTGACAACTTCAATCTTTTCTCCAGTTATCATGATGTTGTTTATTGGCCCGGTTGTGAGGATTTTTGTTTTCTTTATGTTGAAGTGTAATCCATACTAAAGACTGTGGTCTTTGATCTTCATCAGTAAGTTCTTCAAGTTCTCTTCACTTCAGCAAGCAAGTCTGTGTTATCTGCATATCATAGGTTATTAATTAGTCTTCCTCCAATCCTGATGCCCTGTTCTTCATCTAGTCAAGCTTCTTGAATTATTTGCTTAGCATACAGATTGAATAAGTATGGTGAAAGGATACAACCTTGATGCACATCTTTCTTGACATTAAACCATGCAGTATTCCCTTGTTCTGTTCAAATGACTGCCTCTTGGTCTATGTCCAGGTTCCTCATGAGCACAATTAAGTGTTCTGGAATTCCAATTCTTCACAATGTGATCCATAATTTGTTATGATCCATACAATCTAATGCTTTTGCATAGCCAATAAAACACAAGTAAACATCTTTTTGGTATTCTCTGCTTTCAGCCAAGATCCATATGACATCGGCAATGATATCCTTTGTTTCATGTCCTCTTCTGAATCTGGCTTGAATTTCTGGCAGTTCCCTGTCAATGTACTGCTGCAACCACTTTTGCATTATCTCAGCAAAATTTTACTTGTGTGTGATATTAGAGATATTGTTTGATAGTTTCCACATTCTGTTGTATCATCTTTCTTTGGAATGGGCACAAATATGGATCTCTTCCAATCAATTGGCCAGGTTGCTGCCTTCCAGTTTTCTTGGCATAGATGAGTGGGCACTTCCAGCATTGCATCCATTTTTTTGAAACATCTCAACTGGTATTCTGTCAATTTTTGAAGCCTTATTTTTCACCAGTGCCTTCAGTGCAGCTTGTATTTCTTCCTTCAGTACCATATGTTCTTGATCATATACTATCTCCTGAAGTGGCTCAACATCTACCAGTTCTTTTTGGTACAGTGACTGTGTGTATCTCTTCCATCTTCTTTTCATATTTCCTGTGTTGTTCAACAGTCAGCCCATCAAAACTAAAAACCAAACCCCTTGTCATCGAGTTGATTCCGACTCATAGCAACCCTATAAGACAGAGTAGAACTGCTCCATAGTGTTTCCAAGAAGCAGCTGGTGGATTTGAACTGCTGACCTTTTTGGTTAGCAGCCGAGGTCTTAACCATTGTTCCACCAAGACTCCATCCTGCCCATAGAATCCTTCAATATTACTTTTTGAGGCTCTAATTCTTTTCTTCAGTACCTTCAACTTGAGAAATTCCATGCATGTTCTTCTCTTTTGGTTTTCTAATTCCAGTTCTCTGCACATTTCATTATAATACTTTACTTTGTGTTTTCAAGCCGCCTTTCGAAATCTTCTGTTCATTTCTTTTACTTCATCATTTCTTCTGTTTGCTTTAGCTACTCTACATTCAAGACCAAGTTTCAAAGTCTCTATATTTATATAAAACTATATTTTAGAGTAAAATATTTTTACATAAAAAAATACTATAATTATCTCAAGTTTAAATTTATAAACAATCATTAGATCCCTATAGCAGGAGTGATAAGATAATGGGATACAGCTTTGAATTTCAATGAGAATTTTTTTTTCCAATTCTGAAAGTATATAAGTTGCTGCTTGTATAATTTCATTTGGACACAATGAAAAAAAGTCTAAATTTGAGGACACTGTTTATTGTAAGACCCAGGCCAGATGACTCTCATTATAGTACCTAATTCATTCACTAATTCAACAAATATTTACTAAAGGCCTGTTAAGGACCAGGAACTTTCTAGAGGATGGGCACAAGGATGCTGGTAAAAAAACAAACAAGCGTGACACTACCTTTGTGGTCCTGACACCATCATGGGAGTTATAGCTTGAATTGTTTTCCACAAAAAGGTATGTTGAAGTTCTAATCCCTGGTACCCATGAGTGTAAACTTGCTTGGAAATGGGGTCTTTGCAGATGTACTTAGTGAAGTAAAATGAGGTCATAGTGGAATAGGGTGGGCCTAAGCCAATATAACTGGTGTCCTTATAAGAAAAGAAGAGACACAGAGACTAAAAGACACAGTGGGGACACAACCACGTGAAGATAGAGGCAGACATTGGACTTACCTTGCCACAATCCAGGAAGCAACCAGGGCTACCAGAAGCTGGAAGAGGCAAGGAAGGAGCTTGATGACACCCTGAATTTGAATTTCTAGTCTCCAAAATTGTGACAGAATAAGTTCTGTCGATTTAAGCCGCAAAGTTTGTGATTTTGTTATGGCAGTCCCAAGAAATGCATACAAAGGAGGACAAATATTAAAGAAACATGAATAATTATTTTACACCATATTACACTGAGTACTGTGAAGGTAAAACAATCTCTCCCTATCTAGGTTTTCATTTCTATATCTGTATATCTGAGGGAGAGAGAAAATTATATCTCTTAGTTGACACTGAATTTGGAAGTTCTATCAGCTAATCAGCCTGTGGAGACAAAGCTGCTCAGAACAAGTTAAATGAAAGACACAAAGTAGTGGTTGCTAACTTAGAGAAAAATTGCTCAGGAAACATACAAAGCAGAGCTAGAAGTGTTTACACAAATCCTAACAGTAAAAGACAGAGTTGGGAAAGAACAGTGAAATAGAAGAGGAATGGCAGATACCTCCTCCATAGAGATTATTTTCTGAGAATGCTAGAAGTCAAGCGAACCCTGGGGAGAACCTACGTGCATCTCATAACTTCAAAGGTGATTGAAGCATGGCTCAGATGAGGTTAACAGACCCGCCCAGTGCAGACAGTGAGCTAGTTCTGGAATCCTAGGAATGGCATGTTATAGAGTATGGTAGACTCATTGATTTTCCACAGACACAGGTTAGCTGAGTCAGAAGGGTCATTTCTCCAGCCCAGGTGATACCTTCGTGTAGGTAAATGTGTCTCATCCAAGAGGATGAAAAGGAACAGGAGGGAATCAGCCTTGGCCTTAAGAGGCCATGAGTCTACACCCCAGAGAGATGAGTGTTTTTAGCCAGTGAATAACGTTAGCAACATTCAAAACCTAGAAACGGCATTGAGATTATGGAGAAGGAATGAGGAGAAGGTCATTTTTTTCCTCAAATGTATTATAAAATGTATGATTTAAAATTAGATGAGTCCTCAGGGTACCAGGCTCCCCTCTACCTTGGAGAGAAGTGTTTCTCTCTCAGTGTACTGCCTAGAGGGGGTCAGGCAATCTGTGTTTCTTTCCCTCTGTGGCTCTTTGAACAGTTTTACTTGTCTTTAACTTCCCAGACCACCCCCCGTCTACCAGTTTGTAGTACTGTGGTGACTTGTGTGTTGCTATGATGTTGGAAACTATGCCACCAGTATTTAAAATACCAGCAGGGTCACCCATGGTGGATAGTTTTCAGTGGAACTTCCAGATTAGATAGACTAGGAAGAAGGGCCTGGAGATCTACTTCTGAAGATTAGTAATTGAAAGCCTTATGGATCACGTTGTCTGAGACTTTGGCTATTTTATTTTGGATCTGTCATCCGGGGGGGGACCCTGATCTTTGGAGAAGGAAATAATGTTTGGTAAAGTGGAGAGCCAATGAAGGTGAGGAAAACCCTCAATGAGATGGTTTGACACAATGGCTGCAACAATGGACTCAATCATACCAACGGTCATGAAGATGATGCAGGACCATACCACTTTTGTTCTGTTATACATAGAGTTGCCATGAGTAAGAGCTGACTTGATAGGAACTAACAGCAACTTCCCAGAGATGGATCACTTGGAGAAGCTGAGACAACCAAGATGAATATGAGGAAGAACAAGCAAGTCTCCCTGATGCGCAAGCTAAATGACAATAATTTGCACTTTCAGGAAAATGAAGACAGCCTAACTCAGTTTTATCCCTCTACTGGTTTAAAAGGAAGATTTGTCATTTGCTTTTTAAACTGTAGCCTAAACTTCTTTAATAAAGACATCATCCTGCTTGACAACGAAGTGAATCTCAGGAAGTCAGTCTGTTCATTAGGATTTTAAGTGTCTTTTTAATGCCTACCATCGATTTCTACTCTCCTCTTTACACTTTCCAAATATTTCCAGTTAGGTATTCATTAAAAACAGACACATTTTTACTGTATAACTAGTTTCTGTGTATTATATTTCTACCACCCCAGTTACATCAACACCAAATTTACAGATAAAACGATTCTGCCCTAGGTAACATTTTCCAAATGCCTTTTTTGAGAAAAGGCATGATCCTATCATTAGAATATTGTATAAGAAGTCACAGGGAGTGGTCAGTAGTTTACTCTGGTATGTATCTGGGCTCTTTCAAAATAAATATGTGAAGCATTTACTAAAATGTAAAGCTTATTTTTTTATTTTTTTTAGCAATTTAGAGTTTTCAAGTTGCATTCAGGTCCATTATTTCACCTGATTCATACAATATATTTAGAATCTAGCAAGTGTTACACAATGCTGGAAGAGAGATGGAAGCTCAACATTTCTAGGTGACTTAGGAAAATTATATCTAAAGTGTCTAAATACTTTGCTCAAGGTCTTGCATCTTTCAAGGATGTCAATCAGGGCTTAAGAGAGCAAGGCCAATGTTGTATATTATGGCTCTGCTGTATAATAAGTATAAAACCCAAAACCAAACCCATTGCCGTGGAGTCTATTCTGACTCATGGCAACCCCATGTGTTACAGAGTAGACCTGTTCCATAGGGTTTTCTTGGCTGTAACCTTTAAAGAAGCAGATCACAGGCCTTTCTTTCATGGTATTGCTGGATGGGCTTTAACTGCCAACATTTTAGGTTAGTCATTGAGTTCAAACCATTTGTGCCACCCAGGGACTTGGATAATAAGTGTATCAGTAAGTACCAACCATCTAACCAACAAGTTGCCACTGAGTTGACTCCTACTCATGGTGACTCCACATGTGTCAGAGTAGAATTGTGCTCCATAGGGTTTTGGCTGATTTTTCAGAAGTAGATTGCCTGACCTTTCTTCTGAAACCCCACTATTTCAATTAATGGCTGAGTATATTAATTATTTGAACCACTCAGGGGTAAATGGATAAATAAAAACTAAATAAGAATTATCATTTGTTTATCCTCCCTAACTGCAAAGCATAATCATACACTAATTTAACCCTGGTATCATGGATTGAATTATGTCCCCCCAAAAAATGTGTGTATCAATTTGGCTGGGCCATGATTCCCAGTATTGTATGATTGTCTAACATTTTATCATCTGATGTGATTTCCCTATGTGTTGTAAATGCTATCACTATGATGTAATAAGATGGATTAGCAGCAGTTATATTGATGAGGTCTACAAGATTAGGTAGTGTCTTAAGCCAATCTCTTTTGAGATATAAAAGACAGAAGCGAGCAGAGACATAGGGGAACCACTTACCACCAAGAAAGAAGTGTCAGGAGCAGAGCGCATCCTTTGGAACTGAGGTTCCTGTGCTGAGATGCTCCCAGACCAAGGGAATACTGATATATCACAAGGACCTTCCTCCAGAGCTGACAGAGAGAGAAAGACTTCTCCTGGAGCTGATGCCCTGAATCTGGACTTGTAACTTACTCAACAGTGAGAAAATAAATTTTTCTTTGTTAAAGCCATCCACTTGTGGTACTTCTGTTATAGCAACACTAAATGACTAAGACACCTGGCAAAAGCCCAATGAACTCGGAAAAATAGGGGGAAGGTACTTAACTTCAAAAGGACTCAGAATCTGAAGTTAGTGTGAGCTTAATATTTTATATTATAGTTAATTTTATTTGTGTCTTTCTTTCCTTTTAGGCCATGAAATTAGTGAGTTAAAGAATTATTTTATTAACTTCAGTGCTCTAGCATCAATAAAATTAATGAATTAAAGCGTTCATTTAGAATAAGAGAAAAATTTAGTACTTTGAGGTCATAGTAAAGATTGGCTAGATCCTCATTCTTTCCTAATATCTAGGACAATGGGCCATGAGACTTTCTGAGACTGATTCTAACACCATGTCAGAGTGAAATAGAAACTTTGGAGTCCAAAGAGATCCAGATTTAAATCCTGGCTAAGCCACTTGCTAAATGTTTGTATAAGTTTCTTAATATCAATTAATTATCCAGCCTCGATTTCTTCATTTTTCAAGTGAGGATAACTATAGTTCCCTCATGAAGGTATTGTAAGGACTAGATATAATATACCCAGCATATGTACATGAATAGCAGGTAGTTAACATACACCCTGTCCCTAATATGGAATTATAAGGTTAATCTCATTGCAAAAGCACTGCCAAACTCTGTTCATGAATTAAAACCCACTGGATCAGATCCATTCTGGAAGGACTTTGCCCTAATTTCCTACTCAGCCACCATTTTCACATCTTAAACAAGTCTTCAAAGTCTCTGGAGTCTCAGGTTTCCTTGCTGTGTAAAGAAAGAAAGAAAAAAAAAAATTGGGAAGAAGGAATTGGATTTTATGACCTCAACCACCTATTCCAGTTTCTGACATTCAGCATTATATAATTTTGATACCTGTTTTTACGTTGACATGTGGAACTTATGGGGTGGAGAATGTTTTCCTGGTTATACTGCACTTTGTGGATGTCTATTCTCCATTTCTCATCATCAAATATGATTTCTAACAGGCATTGGACTGTTGAGCTGATCTCTGGAGGCTGGAAGAGATTGCGTTGATAGACTGCTCAGAATAAGACATCAGGATCTTAAGGAACAAAATAGGTGAAGACAGAATCAGGAGACAGGAATAGATCTAGATGAAATGTAACACTTTAGTGAACGGAGTAAATAAGGAGGTAATGATGTGGGAGATGACTGAGGGTACCTGTGTACATATACTGAAGGACATTAAAGAAGAGAGTAGGTAAAAGCTGATATTCAAAGTGATGGAGAAGCAGGTAAATAATTATCCAATATGCCCTACCAGCTAGTGGATCTTTTTTCAGGTGACCTCCCCTACCAGCTCTGAATTATCTCGACCTTTGGTAAGGCCTTCTAAACAGAAGCTTCATGATGCAAAGGGAATGAGGGTCACAGAGCTGTATAATACACACAGGATTCTAATTCTGTCATCCTACATTCTCTTCTCATTTCGAGTCATCAAATGAAATTTTCATTGTGTGTCCCCTTCATACAGGTCTTACTATTTGATAGCCACCACAGTCGAATATTAGTTAAAATAGTTGGCTAAACAAAATATAATGTAATGGCTGTACAGAATAAAAGCAGTCAAAGACAGTTCTATGTCATGGGCAGGTTGGAGGGTAGGGGAGTTGGGATATGACTCTGCTCCACACAGTAGAAACCAAGATGGTGGCAGTTCTGCCACCTCCAACAGAGGGCTTCCAATGTTTACTCTGAATTTCTCCACCTAGCTTGCCTGAACAGAAAAAAAAAAAAAAAAAAAAGACCATGAGAGAGAATGGATGAGAGATTTTCATGGACCATGCAGCCCACATCACTTCTGCCACATTCCATTAGAGTGAAATCTGTCTTGTGACCACACCTATATGCAAGAGAAGCCGAGAGATTTGGCCTGGCCCTATCACCAGAAAGAAGAAGATAACAATAGTAGACAGCTAGCAGACTGCCTTAGGGAACAAAAAAGAGCCCAAGGAAGGTTCCACACCACTATGGAAATAAGCATGTGCAGAATTTTCTGTTCTATTTCATGTATGGCGCAGTGCCTCCCATATGACCAGGAAGAGCTATAAGCAAAAAAGACTGAGAATATGAAAGAGAGAATAATTAATTTACAACTAAAAATAATAAACAAAAGGCTTTGCAGAGTTAATAGGATCGAGATGGACCTAAAATTATGGGTTTGAGAGGAAATCTTCACTGAACAGTTCCTGTTTTTAGTGAAGCGTATTTAAAATGAACATAAATTTCTTCTACCCCAGTGCAAATGGATTTGTCTCTTGGGTTTTCAAGAGAAACGGGATCAAAAAAAAAAAAAACCTGTTGCCATCCAGTTGATTCTGACTCATGGCGACCCTATAGGATAGGTAAACTGTCCCTTAGGGTTTCCAAGGAGCAGCTGATGGATTTGAACTGCTGACTTTTTGATTAACAGACAAGCTCTTAACTACTACTCCACAAGGGAACCAGAGGTGAAAATAAATATTCCCCTCATCAGAGAGACCTTCACTGACTACATGTTTCAAGTAGCATCCCTGTCACTTTCAAACTATAGCCTGCTTTTGGTACATGGTCATCAGTTTACTTGTTTGTTGTCTTTCTTCACTCTATAAGTACCATGAGGCAGGGACATTTTCTGTCCTGTCCACTGCTCCATCCCCAACACCTAGAGCAGTGCATGACAGATGCTCAAAGACAATTTCTTTAATGAGTTGTATTGAGTGGAGGTCTAACTGAACGACTGAATAGTTGAGATCATTATATGTGGAGCTGAATCAAATAGAAAAATAGAAGATCAAAGCTGCAAGGAACATAAAGAATAACTTAGAAGAAATGGAAGCTCAGAGAAGGGAACAGATTTTTCCACGGTGACATAAGAAATGTCAAATTATATTTTCAAATGCAGTGTAGAGCCTTTCCATTAAATTATTAGCCAATCTAGACATCATGTAATGTTTGCACTACATGGTTAATGTAAGTGATATCTCAAGTGTACACATAAAAAAGTTAAATTGACAAATGTTGTGTTATACATATTTTTGCAACAATAATAAGAAAAAAGACAGCATAACTTGGTGGGTCTTAGTGGGTAAGCAAAATAAGACCTCTACCTCCAGCAAAATGTCCATGTTTTAGTCAGCAGAACTCATGAATATATTACTTTACACGGCAAAAGATATTTTGCAAATGTAATTAAGTTAAGAATCTTAAAATGGGGAGATTAAGAGTCCTGGTGGTACAACAGTAAAGCGCTCAGCTGCTAAACAAAAGCTTGATGGTTCGAACCAACTCAGCAGATCCTGGACATTTGCTCCAGTAAAGATTACAGGTTAGAAAACCCTATGTGGCAGTTCTACCCTGTCATATGAGATTACTATGAGTCAAAGTCAACATGAAGGCACCTGAAAACAACACCACGTTGGGTTATCCAGGTGGACTCAATGTAATCACAAGGCTTCTTAGAAGTGAAAGAGGGAGACAGGAGTGTCAAAGTCAGAGAAGGAGATGTGACAATAGAAGCAGAAGTCAGAGTGATGTGGGGCCATGAGTCAAGGAATGCTGGTAGCTTCTAGAAGCTTGAAAAGGTAAGGAAGGAAACAGATTCTCTTTCCTAGAGCCTCCAGAAGGGATGCAGCCCTGTCAACACCTTGATTTTAGCCCAGTGAGACACATTCTGGACTTCTGACCTCCAGAACTACAAGATAATACATTTGTGTTGTTTCAAGCCACAAAGTTTTTGGCAATTTATTATATCAGGAATAGGAAACTAATACAGCTATATCGGTAGTTTATTAGGTATCATTGCTTTGAGACTCAGTCTAGAACACAATGATTTTGAAACTACCCATTCTTGTTCAGTAAATCCCTTTTTGCTTAGAGTTTTTATATTTCCTGCACTGAAGTCTTATTAATCCAGAAGTGCATTGGTCAAGCAATCAGAAATTCTGTTGTTCTAGGCTCAGTTCTAACATTCCTTTGCTCTGTGCCCTGAATGTCAAGTAACTTCTTTGAGTCAACATTTTATAATCTATAAAACAAGGATATTTTATTAGGATTTTATATTATATTGTGTTGTATTATACTGTACTGTAGTATACTATATTATATCGTATTGTATTAACCATGGCAACACTTAGGGTCACCATGAGTTGAAGTTCTCTAGATGGTACTGATTACTGGTTATTGTCTTAACCAGAAGATTAATTTAAGTGGATATAAGTTATTTTTATATCTATGTGTTCCAAGTGTGGTAAGTTTTCAAGTATTATTTTAAAAAAAAAATTGCTTTTGAGTCGATTTTGACTCATGGTGACGCCATGTGTGTCAAAGTAGAACTGTGCTCCATTGGGTTTTCAATGGCTAGACTCAGACCTCCAACCTTTCAGTTAGCAGCTGAACACCTTAATGGTTTGCACCACCCAGGGACTCCTCAGGTACTGTAGTATTTTAAAATTCCCTACAATTGTTTTAAAAATATTAATTTAAATAAAAGCATTGTATGAATACAAGAATACTTTGATGTGACTAAAATGGGGATGGTGGTATGAGAAAAGATAAAGTTTAAAAACAGTAGGCCAGAAAATGTCTTGCCTGTTCATTCCACTTATCCAATCAGTAACCAATTTACTCATTCATTTATTCATGTATTAACTATATAAATATTCATGAGCATCTTTTAAGTACTAGGCACCACATAAAAGGACACTAGGAGCACAATTATAAATGTGATTCCATCTCTGATCTGAAAGACTTCATAGTCTGATAGGTGAGACAAACACATGTTTAAAATGATAATGTTCTAGCTTTGAACGTGAACAGGGATATGCATGTGGTCCTGTCAATTTCTACCTCTAAAACCTCCAGTTTCACCTTAAATTCATCATCTTCAAAGTCTTCCAGAATGATTAACTCAAGACACAAATATGACCATGACACTTCTTTGCTTTAAACTAGGGGTTAGCAAACTATGGTCTCAAGGCAAAATTATCCCACTGGCTATTTCTGTAAATAAAGTTTTATTGGAAGTTTTACTGGAACACAGCCATGTCCAATCATTTACATACCATCCATGGCTGTTTCCCATTACCACAACAGAGTTAAGTATTTGGCAGAGACTGTATGACCTACAAAGCTTAAACTATTTACTAACTGATCCTTTACAGGGGGGAAAAAAATTATCATCTCTGATTAAAAACCAAAAACCAAATCCACTGCCATCCATAGCTACCCTATAGGATAGAGTAGAACTGCCCCATAGGGTTTCTAAGGCTACAATATTTATGGAAGCAGACTGCCGTATCTTTCTCCCATAGAGTGGCTGCTAACTTCAAACTGCTGACCTTTCAATTAGCAGCTGAGTGCTTTAACCACTGAGCAACCAGGGCTCCTCTCACCCCTGCTTAAAACCCCTCATTTGGCAGTCCATGGTATATTCAATATTCTTTGCCAATACCACAATTCAAAAGTGTCAGTTCTTCTTCTGTCTTCCTTATTCATCATTCAGCTTTCTCATGCATATGAGGCAATTGGAAACACCATGGCTTGGGTCAGGTGCACCTTAGTCTTCAAAGTGACATCTTTGCTTTTTAATACTTTAAAGAGATCTTTTGCAGCAGATTTGCCCAATGACATGTATCTTTTGATTTCTTGACTGCTGCTTCCATAGGTGTTGATTGTGGCTCCAAGTAAAATGAAGTCCTTGACAGCTTCAATATTTTCTCCGTTTATCATGATGTTGCTTACTGGTCCAGTTGTGAGGATTTTGGTTTTCTTTATGTGGAGGTGTAATCCATACAGAAGGCTTTGGTCTTTGATCTTCATCAGTAAGTGCTTCAAGTCCTCTTCACTTTCAGCAAGCAAGCTTGTGTCATCTGCATAACACAGGTTGTTAATACATCTTCCTCCAATCTTGATCCCTTGTTCTTCTTCATAGAGTCCAGCTTCTCTGATTATTTGCTCAGCATACAGATGGAATAAGTATGGTGAAAGTATACAACCCTGACACACACCTTTTCTGACTTTAAACCACACAGTATCCCCTTGTTCTGTTCTAACAACTGCCTCTTGATTTATGTATAGGTTTCTCATGAGCACAATTAAATGCTCTGGAATTCCTATTCTTCATAATGTTATCCATAATTTGCTATGATCCACAGAGTCAAATGCCTTGCATAGTCAATAAAACACAGGTAAACATCTTTCTGGTATTCTCTGCTTTCAACCAGGATCCATCTGACATCAACAACGATATCCCTGGTTCCACGTCCTCTACTGAATGCAGCTTGGATTTCTGGCAGTTCCCTGTCAATGTACTGCTGTAGCAGCTTTTGAATGATCAGTCTTTAGCAAAATTTTACTTGTGTGTAATATTGTTAGATAATTCCTGCATTCCATTGGACCACCTTTCTTGGGAATAGGCATAAATAGCGATCTCTTCCAGTTGGTTGGCCAGGTAGCTGTCTTCGAAATTTCTTGGCATAGATGAATGAACACTTCCAACGCTGCCTCCACTTGTTGAAACATCTCAGTTGGTATTCTCTCAGTTCCTGGAGCCTTGTTTTTCACCAATGCTTTCACTGCAGCTTGTGCTTCTTCCTTCAGTACCATCGGTTCCTAATCATATGCTAACTCCTAAAATGGTTGAACGTCAACCAATTCTTTTTGGTATAGTAACTCTGTGCATTCCTTCCATCTTCTTTTGATGCTTCCTGTTGTTTAATATATTTGCCATAGAATCCTTCACTATTGCAAATCAAGGCTTGAATATTTTCCTCAGTTCTTTCAACTTGAGAAATGCTGAGCGTTTTCTTCCCTTTTGGTTTTCCATTTTCAGGTCTTTGCACATTTCATTATAATACTTTACTTTGTCCTCTTGAGCTGCCCTTTGAAATCTTCTGTTCAGCTCTCTTATTTCATCATTTTTTCCTTTTGCTTTAGCTACTTGACATTCAGCATCAACTCTGAGAATCTCTTCTGATATCCATTTTGGTCTTTTCTTTCTTTCTTGTCTTTTTAATGACCTCTTATTTTCTTAATGTATGATGTCCTTGATGTCATTCCACAACTCATCTGGTCTTTGGCCATTAGTGTTCAAGGCATCAAATCTATTCCTGAGATAATCTCTAAATTCCGGTGGGATACATTCAAGGTCATACTTTGGCTCTCGTGGACTTGTTCTAATTTTCTTCAGTTTCAACTTGAACTTGCATATGAACAATTGATGGTCTGTTCTGCAGTTGGCCCCTGGCCATGTTCTGACTGATGTTATTGAGCTTTTCCATTGTCTCTTTCCACATATGTAGTTGATTTGATTCCTGTGTATTATATCTTGCTAAGTCCACATGTATAAACCAAATACCAAACCCACTGCCACCGAGTCAATTCTGATTCATAGAGACCCTAGAGGACAGAGTAGAACTGCCATATAGAGTTTCCAAGGAGCTCCAGGTGGATTCGAACTGCGAACTATTTGGTTAGCAGTCATATCTCTTAACCACTATGCCACCAGGGTTTCCCACATGTATAGTCACCATTTATGTTGCCCCCACACGTCTGAAAGTTTGTTGTACTATGGGGGCTTGTGTGTTGCTGTAATGCTGGAAGTTATCCCACCGGTATTCAAATACAAGCGGGGTCACCCATGGTGGATAGGTTTCAGCTGAGCTTCCAGACTAAGACAGACTAGGAAGAAGGATCGTCAGTCTACTTCTGAAAAAAATTAGCTAGTAAAAACCTTATGAATAGCAGTGGAACATTGTCTGATATACTGCCAGAAGACGAGCCCCTCAGGTTGGAAGGCACTCAAAAAACAACTGGAGAAGAGCTGCCTCCTCAAAATAGAATCGACCTTAACAATGTGGAAGGAGTCAAGCTTTTGGGACCTTCATTTGCTGATGTGGCACAACTCAAAATGAGAAGAAACAGCTTCAAATATCCATTAATATTCAAAATGTGGAAAGTATGACGTATCAATCTAAGAAAATCGGGAATCATCAAAAATGAAATGGAACACATAAACATTGATATCCTAGGCATTAGTGGGCTGAAATGGACTGGTATTAGCCATTTTGAATTAGGAAATCATATGATACACTATGCCAGGAATGACAACTTGAAGAGGAATGGCTTTGCATTCATTGTGAAAAACAACATGTCAAGATCTATCCTGAAGCAAATAGCTGTCAGTGATAGGATAATATTCATACACCTACAAGGAAGACTAATTAATATGACTATTATTCAAACTTATGCACCAACCACTAAGGCCAAAGATGAAGAAACTGAAGATTTTTACCAACTTCTGCAAGATCAACGACTTCAGATATTCTTCATAATTTTTATTTTGAAGTTTTGGCCATTTTCTTTTATTAAAGTCAGAGGTTTCTTTTCAATTTTTTTTGTTTATTATACATTTCAAGAGAAAAGAATCAAGTAAATATTCCTTCAGATTGCCACCTTTAACCACAAAGAGCATAATCCAGCATTTTCAAATTTATATCCCATATAAAATGACTTGAGTTTAGAAAGCATAAAGTCTGACATCTAGTGCTTAGTAAAGTTTTATTGAATGAATTAACACACAAATTCCTCTCTCATTTTACAAATGCAGAAGCTGAAAAGTGAGTGAAATATGTAGATTTGTAGCCTATTCCAGAAAATACTTATCACTCATTTGACCTCTTATATTTCTAGGAGTTCTTCAAATAAAACTGGCTCCTGCATATTCCCCCTTGGACTCCCCCTTATCACCTGTCAGCCACATGTTTGCCTCCACCCTCTGCAGCTTGGCTTTGGATACCCAGCAGCAAAGACAAGACTAAGAGGAGAAATCAGGACTCGAAGGGGAAGATGAGGGCTCTGGAGAGACCTAGGTAAGTGCTGCAGTTTCAAACTGGGTCATGGAGCCTCAGGGCCGTGTAGGAGGTGAGGCTCTGCAGACAGGCATCCTGGCCCTGTGGGGGTGTGGGCAAACTCGTTTCTGTCTTTGTTAAAAAAAAAAAAAAAAAAAAACTTATGCCCTAAATGTCTCTCAAAAGTAATAGTCTGTTAGGTTAGCTTAAGTTTTAAAACTGGAAAATGACAAGGAACCATAAAAGTAAACAATGATATTAAAGTTATACAATAATTAAACCAAACCCGTTGCCATCAAGTCAATTCTGACTCATAGTGACCTTGTAGAACAGGGTAGAACTGCCCCATAGTGTTTCCAAGAAGTGGCTGATGGATTGGAACTGCCGACCTTTTGATTAGCAGCTGAATGCTTAACCACTTTGCCACCAGGTCTTCTTTATAGTATAGTACTTGGCACTTCTGAGCTATCTATAGCATGGTATCCAAATTTTAAGATAATAGCAGATGGGAGGGGGCAGCATCAATCTCTTAAGCATCAGTTAAAACCATTTGCTATGGAATGGACTCTGACCCATGACTATGTGTGTCAGTTCATCTTTGCTCCTAGCGTTTTCAGTGGCTGACTTTTTGGAAATAGATTGCCAGGTATTTCTTCCAAGGTGTTATGGACGAATTATGAATTATGGCCCCCAAAAATACGTGTTGTAAATCCTAACCTCTGTCCCTGTGGTAAGGAGCCTTGGTGGTGAAGTGGTTAAAGCACTCGACTGCTAACTGAAAGATCAGTGGTTTGATGGTTTGAACCCACAAGCCACTCCTTGGGAGAAAGATGTGGCAGTCTGCTCCCATAAAGATCACAGCCTTGGAAACTCTATGGGACAGTTTTACGCTGTCCTATAGGGTTGCTGTAAGTCAGAATAGGCTAAAAGGCAGTGCGTTATGCCTGTGGTTATAATCCCATTTGGGAATAGGTTGGCTTTGTTAAATTAATGAGGAAGGATTACTGTACGGTGTATCTCTTTTAACATATAAAAGAGATTTAATAAGCGAGCAGAGATGAGATAAGATAGATGCCAAGACACACAGAGATCTCCAAGGAACCAGGAAGCCGAAGCTGAAGATACAAGGACCTTCCTCCAGAGCAGACAGGTACAGAAAGTCGTCCCTTAGAGCTGGTGCTATGAATTCGGACTTCTAGCCTCCTAAACTGTAAGCAAATGAATTTCTCTTTGTTAAAGCCATCCACCTGTGGTATTTCTGTTGTAGCAGCTCTAGATAACAAAGACACAAGGTGCCTCTGGGTGGACTTGAACTTCCAACCTTTCAGTTAGCAGCTGAGTGCTTTAACTGTTTGTACCACCCAGGGATTCAATTTTCTTAAAAAGGAGGAATTATTCTTTTCTGATTGGAAAAAAAAAACCGGGAAACACTATCTCTTGCAGAGAAAAGATAGGAAACCGTTAGGTAATTATTGCTTTCCATCTTAGTAAGTCTGTCTCTATCTCACTTTCTCCTCTGTCAGTCTTCATCTCTCTGTTTTTCTTTCCGTACCTATGTACATGTGTGTGTGTGTGTTTGTGTGTGTGTGTGTGTGTGTGTGTGTGTGAAATATATCTTGTTTGTCACTTTACGCTCAGCACTTAGCCCATTACCTAGCAGATACAAGATGAAAATATTTAGTGAACTAATATATGAATGAATGCATCACTATTAGAAAGAGAAAATAGCAGCAACTGAGAAGGAGAAATTGGGAAAGACAAATGGAGAGCTTCACTTAGTTGCCAAGTAGTAGAAAGAATGTTCATGCTAGAATAATAGAGAAAAATGTCCAGAGGACTGTTCATACTCAGTATGCCTGTGAACACAAAACTGGTGTTATGTGGAAAGATTTTGACTGGTATCTTATCAGTGGCCTAAGAGACATTTAGAAAAATGGTGTTTTTGCAAACTGTCCATTCTTCAATTTTCAGAATCTTTTGATAAATATCAGTAGCTTCCTGCATGAAGAAGTAGAGGCTATACATTCCACCCCTAATAACCTAGCAATGAGGTAGTGCGTTACAACGGAAACAAACTTTACACCAAATTCTTGTAAATGTTCAAAACTTTGTTATCAAGGAAAAAAGCATCACTCCACTGTTCTTAGGAAGTCCTCACTCACTATATTCACTACAGCAAACGTTTTGCTGAAACAGAGGATCACGCTGAGGTTGATGTCACCTCTCTGGTTGGATCAGGCAACAATGGCCTTCAATGGGTGGCCAAAGGTAGCTCTAGAAAAAGAGATTCTAAAGATGATTGGCAATGAGGTTTGCTGGTTTCTTATCACTCATTCACACAGGGACAGTGTAACTCAATGTTTTTCTAGCCGATTTTATATCATGGACATCACTCATTTCACCAATGACAACATTATTTCAACAAGTCTTTATGCTGATTAATGGATCCTCTTGTATAGATTTTGATATTGATATCTGAAGCACTTGTAAGTAGGCACTTTGAAAATGCTGGTTCCTGATTTTATGTTTCAAATGCAATTTAACTGCTCTTAAAGTGTCAATTAAAGTTACTTTACAAGTAGATACATGCAGTATACCATTTATACTAAAGTATTTTGAAGTAAATTACTATGTAAATTATATAAAGTATAAAAATTCAGGGCAAGTGGAAAAAGCCCAAGCAGAAGCAAACCCTGAATTAGACAATTGTGATTTAGTTATTCATCCACTTATTCCTCTAATAAGCATCCGTTAATTGCCAGAACAAGGACTAATAAATTCATTGTAGTGAATCTTTAACTCTTTGAATGAAACATTTTGAGGGTGGTGGTATTTAAATTCAATATTCTGTGCTCTGAAAATTACATTTTTGTACAAAAAAGAGGAAAATCATGCTATTCATTTTAACTCAAATAGCTACATCTCAGGACCCCTGGGAATACTATTTTTTGGGGAACTAAGCAAAAACCAAGGCATCACTGCCTATTGATGGCATTATACAGATTTGTAGGACATAAGCTTGCCCTTGTATTATTGGACTTATAAAACTAAGCATATTGGATAATAGAAAAATCATAGCAGGGAAGATCTAATCTGTTGGCGGTCCGTGGGTCCTTCACATTCCTTCAAGCCTTCCAAGCAGAGGCATTAACAATGTTTTTGTTCCAAACTATCATTTAAAGGATCTTTGTATAAAAAATAGCAGCCTTGGAAGATAGTCTGCCTTCAGAGTAATAAAGGTGATATCTTCTTTTACAGAAAATTTGGGCAAGTTGGCTAGCAGCCCTGTTATATAAAATTGGAGTCTCCTAATCTCAGGGTTCCTCTTTTGAGGAACTGGATGCGCAGGCAGCACTGTGCTCTCTTTATGTCACTCTTGGAAAATGTGGCTCAAGTAACCAGTGCAAAGACACTACTCTGGCTATTGTTACTACTGTGAGTAATAAACTATTTGTCTCTGACTCAGGAATTTTTTGTCTTCTGCCCGTTTCTCTGAAACTTTTGCAGCCTAACTTATTAGTTTGAAAGTAGAGTAAAAGTTCAGATTTTTCATAGTTCTTTACATAACTCCTCATTATCCCAAATGTAATAAAGAGTAGAGACCATCACACTCCTGTATTGTCTTCTAATGTTCAAAGACAAAGGATGTAAAATTGGCCCCAAATTAAAATCATGAAATTATTTGACAGTCCACTGGAAGTTCAAACATAACTTTTGCTTCACTTTGAGGTACCATGGAAGAGTTCAAAGACAAATATAGGACTGACAATACAATAACCATTAGTTCTAATCTTGATTTTGACACTCACTAGCTAGGTGATTTTGGATAAATCCTTTGCTCTTTCAAATCTAATTTATTCTCTATAAAATGATTATAGATTGCATCTATTTCAGTGGTAAAGAGTTAGGCAGCTAAACAAAAGGTCAGCAGTTCAAATCCACCAGCCACTCCTTAGAAACCCTATGGGGCAGTTCTACTCTTGCCCTGTAGGGTAGCTGAGAGAATCAACTCTAAGACAACAGGTTTTTTTGTTGTTGTTGCTGTTCTATGCATAGAAGTGTAGCATACAGCCTAACACAAACTCGGTAATTGTTATTTTTTTTATTCCTAAATGACTTTCACATATTTCTGACATTCAACCTTCTAAAATCCTATTATAATACAACAAGTCATAATTTCATATATATGGTGGCAAAATGGTTAAGAATTCAGCTGCTAACCAAATGATCAGCAGTTTGAACCCTCCAGTGGATCCTCGAGATAAAAGACCTAGTGATCTTCACCCATAACAATTACAGCCTAGGAAGGAGACCCTATGGAGCAGTTCTACTCTGTCCCACATGGAATCACTATGAGTTGAAATCGAGTGGATGACACACAACAACAACAATACACACACACATATTTGTAATTATATACTTTGGAAAACACTGCTGTTATGTATCCAACATCTATTCACTTTTCTCCTTCTCATTTCTAACAGAAACCTATTTTATTTAGAGATTCAACTAACCTTGACTTCCAGAGGGGGATCATGATTAGTCTAAACCAATATATGCATTCCTGCATAAATGCTACTGGTCCAAGAGTAGGTATGATTTAAGATAGTCTCATAAAAAGAAGGGAAGACTTTATAGGCTTTGCTTGATGGAGAGGTTCCCTATTTTTCCTGAAGAAAGAGAACAGAGTTGGGAGCTATCCTATAACCAGGAGAAGAGCAACTTCAAAGACCAAACTCACATAAGAGGAGGAAAAAAAACTGAGAATCACAATAGAGTACTGGCCTTCCAAGCCTGGAATCTTCTCAGCCTCTAGGTGTCTTACATGCAATACGTCCTAATTGGACAAACAAGTCTGAGTGATATTTTTTCTGATACTTTCAATGAAAAATATATTATAAATGTACAGCTATACCAATTACACACACACATACACACAAGTTGTGGTGGTTGACTTATTCATGCTTCATAGTTGTACAATGTCTGTTATTTTTGTTTTATACAAGGAAAACTTGCTTTCCAACTAAGCTTTAAGGCCCTGGAGGGTGAATGTTAGGCTATATATAATAATATAATATGCATAGCTGTGGGTATGGTTGGTACTCCATAAACACTGATTCTGTTTTAGCACCTATCAGTTTATGGATAAAATACTGAAGTTGTCAAGGATTTCATTTTACTTGCATCCCCAACTAACACCCATAGAAAGCGGAAGTCAAGAAATTAAATGATCTATTGCATTGGACAAATCTGCTGTAAAAGACCTCTTTAAAGTATTAAAAAGCAAAGAAGTCACTTTGAGGACTATGGTGAGCCTGACATAAGCCATGGAATTTTCAATCACCTCACATGCGTTTGAAAGCTGGATGATGAATTAGGAAAACCAAATAAGAATTGTTGCCTTTGAATTATGGTGTTGGCAAAGAATATGAAATATACCATGAACTACCAGAAGAATGACCAAATATCTCTTGGAAGAAATACAACCAAAATGCTCCTTAGAAGCAAAGATGAAGGAACTTCATCTCGTGTACTTTGGACATGTTATCAGGAGGGACCAGTCCCTGGAGAAGGACAACGTACTTGGTAAAGTAGAGGGTCAGTGAAAAAGAGAAAAACCCTAAATGAGATGGATTGACACAGTGGCTGCAACAATGGGCTCAAACATAGCTATGAATGGGAGAATGGTGCAGGACCCTGCAGTGTTGCATTCTGTTGCAAGTCAAAACCAACTCGATGGCACCTACCAACAACAACAATCTACTTTGTAATTATACATTAAATCTAGGTGTCCCCTGTGTGCTTTTGAAGCAAAAAGCTATATCTTTAATGCTATATTCACAGCACTAAGCCCCTAGTATTTAAATTATTGTTGATCTATTACATGAAGAAAAGT